>JAJQJQ010000003.1:5000000-7500000 GCA_028622995.1 Panagrolaimus kolymaensis | reverse complement strand
CAAATTTAAGATAGAGAGAGAGATAACAAAGAAATTTATAAATACTTGAGATTTTGTTGTTCAAAAAAATTGAACTACCATTAAAAAAAAGATAGAAAAAAATGTTGCAAAAGGAAATACATAGAAAATTTTTGTGACTAATAAATGCTTTTTTTGCTTCGAATGTATTTTTTAATGCTCATTGTCATTTCGATAATTACTTAATGCTTGAGAAGTTTTAAGTAATAACATATCACTGAATTGTTCATTGGTTAATAAATGATTTGGTGGATATCGAAGTTTCAAAGGTGGCGCTGCAGCTACCAGAGGAAGGATTGCTCGAGCATATTGGGACATTTTGGGTAAAGTTTGAACTCTCGCCCAAAATTCGAGGACTTTTCTAAAAAAATAATTATTTAAATTATGTCTTTAACTAAAAATAAATATAAAAATCTTACCGTCCTTCTTGAGGCGAAAAATGAGTATTTAAATATGTATCCATTTCATCTTGAGCCATACCATGATCTTCAAGTTTGCTAAGAAAATGGCGCCTTTTTCGTTGGGGTTCATAATCTTAAAAATTTTTGTTTAGACAATTTTGCGTAAAATTTAAAAAACTATTACCATCATTTTGCTCATGCCTATTTTCTGGAGTCATAACAGGTATAAGATTTGCATTTTGTCGAATTGTTGAATAAGTTCGAAGCCTAGAAAAAAATTTAAATATTTATTTTGGATAAAATTCGATATATTTTACCTTTCTGAATCCGAACAAATAATAGGCAATTTTCTCATTCTTGGATTTAATGCAGTTGCAACCATATGATCCGTTGTTAAATTCTCTTTAGCCCATTGCTTTAATTGATGTTCCACTCGATGACGTAATTCTTGCATCCAAGTATTATTATTGCATATTAATGGAATTCCTTCAGTAGGATCAAGTTGCTCTTCTACTTGTAGCATTGGGTCGTCATCTATTGATTTTTGGTGTCGAAGTGATCGGCGTCGAGGTCTTTCTGATAAGCGAAGAGGTAAATCATGGGTTGATGATTTGGATGATGGATCTTCTTCTTCCTCCTCTTCAAATGAAGTGCATTCATGAATTAAGGCATGCCATTCTGGTAAAATCTATAAATAATTTTTTGTTAGTACAAAAAGCTTATTTTTAGTTTTAAATTACAGTATGAAAATGTGGTTCTTCACTGGAATCAAAAGTTTGACAAACATCCACAAAAGGTTCAAGGAAACTTTCGAGATTATGTGCGATAGTTTGATCTTTTTCTTGAATTTCATTTAAAAGTTCTGAAAATTTTCATATTTCTGTTTATTTATTTTTTTTGTAGACTTTTTAAAGAACCAACCAATTAATTGAGGCTCCCTTAATCCTTGTTTCAATAAATCAAATCGAATTCTGATAAATTTAAGTAGATGATAAAAATCAAGTGCATCCAAAAGTTCATTTGTCTCATTATTGAATACTCTCCCTTCAAAACGTGATATTCCTTTAAAGTTTTCATTTGCTGTTGCTTCTGCTTCGTTTGTGGAAAAATGATAATGTTGTTCCGGTATATTGCTTGCAATGGTTTGATAAATTTTGGCAATGTTTTTAATCTCTAATATATTTGAACACTCATTGATTGATTTGATAAGAATCTGAAAAAAAAAGACTTAATGATCTATGTTTTTAACGGTGCAAAATAAAAATAAAAACCTCATTAATTGCTTGAACAACATTTTCTATGTAACACATATTTTCTGGTAGCTCCTGCCTTGTTGAAGGAGATACAGTATCATCAAGAGTGATATAAATTTTATGGGCATTTTGAAAGCCATATTCTTTTGCAACTTCATTTAAGACATCACCAAAATTGTTTTCGAGTAATTCTTTTGCCCTAGAAAAAAAAAAGTTGTTGTTTTTAAAGAAAATATTCGGAGGAAGCAAACTATAAACATACGATATACAGATTCTTTCATACTCCCAATCAGCATTAATGAAGCTTGCCCATATTGTTATCATATTTCGACCTGCATATTGAAGTTGTTGACAAACTAGAACAATGCTATAATCTAAGGTCGTTTGAAATTGTCTTTTAAGCTTATCACGAATTGAAATGCTTTCATCTTTGATGAACTAAAAATAAAGGAAACTCGTGACTTGGTTTTAATTATCTTTTTTTAATGCATTTATTTGTTTGTTTTTATTTTACCTTTGTCAAAGCATATTCACTTGGAAGCAAATCAAAAAAGTTTCTTAATCGATTTTGATTATTGTTGTTTGACGACGTTGATGATGAAGAGGGAAAAAGTCGACGTGCACATTCAAAAGAACCTTCAAGTAATTTTGCAAAAAATGGTTTCTGTAAAAAGTAAAACAAAATTAATTAATTTGCACCTTTTTTTTGTTGCATTTTTTTTTTGCTTACGTTCACAATATTTGGAAGTTCAAAGGATCCAACACAGTATTGAGCAATAATTTTAAGGATTCGTTCTTTTTCAAGTTCAATATTTGTCGTAGTTGTTTGAGAAGAGAAAGAAGAAAGTAAATTTGTAGTTGTTGTCGTTGTCGTTAACATGTCGTCTGCATTATTATTTAATCCTCCTCCATTTCCACCACCTTGCATACAACCACCACCACTGCCACTGCCAATATTAACTGGAATTAAAGTGGGTGGAGCACCTGGAGTTGATGGAACATCTAAAGATAGACTTCCACATGAAAGTAATCCAGGTGGAGCGGATTCGGTTGAAGAAGATGAAGCTTGTAAAGATATACTTCCAACTGAAGATAAATCAGATAATTGAGTTTGTAGTATTCGGGTTGTAGTTATACTATGACTACTACATATTCCACTATTATTATTTCCACTACTAATAAAAGGCATATTTATATTTGAAATAAGTTGTGGCGGCTGGTTATGGAGGTTGTTGTCATGATGATGGTGATGATGTCTTTGAATATTGCTACTGCTGCTTATGCTGCTTATAGGGTAATGCTGTAGTTGCTGCTGTTGCTGTTGTAGTTGTTGCATTATTCCAACAGGTGGTGGGGACTCGTAAAAAATTAAATTTTTAATTTAATTTTTTTAAAGAAATGAAAACTTATCTTTCCATTATTATCTGGTGAAGTGCCTTGTATGGATTCAAAAGAGCTTTGAGTATGAAAGGAATCTCCTATAGTATCTATGGATGACCTATAAAAATATTAAATAAAAATTAATAATTCTCAAGAGTATTCATTAATCTTTTTAAAAAAATTTTCTTATAGTCTTACCCTGTAATATTACGGTAACTTGCCCCAAGAGGGCAACGATGACGCGTCATATTTCCTGTGCCACCTCCGGTGTCTGTGTATAATACCTTACAAGCATAACACGCAACAAATGGCAACTTTTGACCCGTGACATTATCCATTACCTAAGAACAAAATGAAAAGTTTATTAAAGAAAAGCACAAAAAATGTGTTTCTTACTTGTCCAAAAAGATTCCATACATCAGAACGACCTCTCTTTCGAACTAATTTAAATCGACCTTTGCCTAAACGAATATCATCTTGAATAATGGATTTTCGAGGCATATCAGATCCACGAAAAGTTGGTTCCGAACTTGTGCTGGCTGTGGATTCTGTGGAATGAACGTTTCGAGTTTCAGCAAATTTTGCCAAATCAAAACTATGTGGTTTTCTACTATCTCCACAAATTCCACCGGAAGACGACGAAGTTGAAGCAGTGGCAGCGGCTATAGCAGCGGAAATTCTATAATCATCACGGCTTTGAGCGGCTGCCAAGTCTGCAGCAGGATTTGAACTCGTCATCTAAAAATTAATTTAGGATTAAAACTAAAACTTTAAACCGATTAAATAAAAATAAACTAACGAATGAAGGCAAATTAAAATTTGAAAAATTTGTTTGAGTTTGAGCTGCAATATTTAATAATTGATTTGCTAGAATATCCGATGGTTTAGTAGACCAAGGAAGATTATCAGATGAAACTAAAAACATTTTTGAATAAAAATAAAAAATGTCTTTAATGAAATAAAAAAATAAAAATACTTACAAGGTTCTTGTTTGATTTGATGTTGCTGTAAAAATAGGCGGAGAGCTGATTCATTTAAAGTTGAATTATTTAGAGACAATGGAACGGGAGCGGGTAAAGGTTGATTGGGAAAATTATTATTACTTTGTGAAGAAAGTCCCAAAATTTGTGCGGCTGTTAAAGCTTTTCCAAAGCTTTCGTCGTCATCAAAGCTACTGCTATTGTGCGCTTGCAAATGGTGATGCTGTTGAGGAATAGTTAGAGATGTCGTTGTTGTGGAAGAGGATAATATTTCTGTTGAAGTGTTACTGCTTGAACTTGCAACTAAATTATGGTCATCTTCTTCTATGGCTTGATTTTTTTGTAACGGTGCTCTTTGATGTCTTTCTAATCGGGACATGCCACTTTCGTATGATGGCGGCTGTGGCGAAAGTGGTGCTCGTGGAGAAGGTATTTTTACTCCACCACCACCGCCACCGTTATTGTTGTTATTGTTTGGCAAAGCCACGCCTGACGACGTGGATGATATGTGAGTTAATAACGGCTTCCGGCTGCTGCTTCCAAAGTTACTTTTATTCGACTCAGATTGCAAACAATTTATTGGATGCAAAAATGATAAATCTGCAGTGGAAATCGTTGAGGTCGTCGTCGTGGATGATGGAATGAGACGCGACTCAAGATTCGCGCCACTGGAACTCGCGATGATTGATAAGCCAGAATTGTCGTTGGAGTCTTCAACCGACAAATAATAATTCGAAGTCGTCGTTGTTGTTGAGACTTCTTTGGAAGACGACGCCGTTTTACAATAATAATAAAAAAATATATAATAAGATGAAAGCTTAAAAAAGATTAAATTATTATTTTTTATTTGAAAAAAGCAAAAAAAAAAATAAGCAGGTCAACAACAAACAAATAATAATAACTTTTTTTAGACAACAAACACGTTCACGCAATTTAAATCTTATTATTTATCAAATACACACATTTTCTCAAATATATGGCTTTAAAGAATTAATAAAAAAAATTGAAAAGATCTTATTAAAAAAAAGAGAAAAGGTGTTTTAGAAGATATTAAGTGACACCACTTCATTTCATTTTCATTTTTATGAATAAATAAAAGAACAAAAACAAAGAAGAAGAAAAAATGGAAAATGGTTTTACAAAGCATTTATTAATCGTGCGTTTGACGTCTTACTTTAGTGTATCGTCGCCTGAACTTTTTACACCTGGTAAAAAAAATTGTAAAACAGTGAATTAAAAATTAAGAATAAAAGAAAGAAAAAAGTACACTGATGGTGAACTGGACTGGACAAGACAGCGACGAAGTTAACCCATAAAATAAAATAAAAATTATGAAAGAATGAAAATAAAAAAATAGCGAAAATTACTTCAAATAAAAAAAACTAAGGTTCTTAAAACAAAAGCCAATTTTTTCAATTTTATCATAAAACTCTAAAAACAATATAATTCAGAAAACAAAGAAGAAACAGGCAGGTATTAAGACAGAAAAAAAGGAAGGGAAAATTGTTGTTTTTGCGTGGTCGGCCGGTCAATAACCGAAGAAACATTGCGGTTGCGTGTTATTGAAATAAAAAAATAAAATAATTATGGATACCTGGAGGCGAAAGTAAAAAAAACTTATTTGCACTTAATAACATGCAAAATACAATAAACAATAAACCAAAAAAAATATGAATGAAATTGAGTGACGACTATATTCCATTGTTTAGAGAGAAGAAAAAAATGTGAAAGCAAAGTTTTATCATTTTAGTTGAAAATAAAAGAAATATTCATATGGGAGGGAAAATTAAAAGCATGCGAGTGATCTAAGAAAAAAAATGAAATGAAAAAGATAAGATTAAAAAAAATAAATGTGCCTTTAACCCTTTTTTATGAGCCAAGAAAAGAATGCGTAAGAAAAAAAAGAGGAAAATAAAATAATTGAACTGTGTGATAAAAAAACAGTTTTTTTTATTGGTGAATCTTTAGATCCGTGAAAAAAATTGGTATCATCATTAATTTTTTTCCTCGTGTTAAGCAGAAGGAAGTTTTGAAAAACAAAAGTAAACACAAAAAATATGATCAGAAATTTCCGAGCTCTTTATAGCCGACATAATGCATCATATATTAAAGTTTAGCGAAGAGAAAAATTAAATTGCTAAATGACTGACAAAAAAGTTCAAAAACAATTTTGCAACACAAAACTATAAAACCATAAAAATGAAATAATACTGCGAATTAAAATCGAAAACGGAAGAAAAAAAAGCTACAAAAAAAAACACAGAAATCAAAATTATTTATTTGACAAACACCAAAACTATTTTGTGTTATGGTAAAAAATTCTTTAATCCCATTTTTTTGGTTTGTGTTCAAGAAATAAAAACAACATATCGAAGCGGGTCGTCTGTCGTCTCCGAGAAGGAAGGAAACTCTTTTATCGATTCAAAAAATATTTAAAAAAAAGCGATCACAACAACATAAAAAAATGCATGGAACACAATCAGTTGAATTGAATGTATGCATTGTCTTGTGTTAAAATAAAAAAATAAAAGACAGAAAGAGAATGCATCGACCCGGAATAAAAAAAATGAATGAAATGCCTGTTGGCTGTTGGTGTTAGTTAGTTATGATTCATGGATTGATGCTTATCAACAAAAAATTGATAAAAACCCATGCAGAATGTTTAATGCTTTTTTTGTTTGGAAAATAACAACCGAGCCACACCCTTAAAAACAAAATTTTTTTTAACTTTCTTTTTTTTTATTATACGAGTAATTTTTTTTGAAATATAATGACATCAAAAATATTTTGAATTTAAAATTTAAAAAGGTGATAAAATAAATTTTTCTTAATGGAAAATAGCAAAAAAATAAAAATTAATGTTGCATTTAAAAACGGCGGCTGCTAATTTGCTTTTTTATGCGTGCGTTTTTTTTTCATTCAAAATTTTTTTGGTTTTAAACACCTGCGTGCCAAAATTTTGCATTTAAGTTACGGTAAGTAATATTCATGAAAAAAATTAATTGCAGAAAATACAATAGAAGAGTGGAAAAAAAGACATAAAAAAATGCAAAAATAAAAAAGATGAAACTATAAAAAGCATATTCCATTCCATGGTAGCAACGGAAACAGCAGCACCGAAACAATGAATGAAACTATTGATTATAAACTGACAAACAAGCAAACAGCTATCATGCCCGGAAATCCTGGATCATAAAAATTAAAGAAGAAAAAAAGCTCAAAGACAAGAAAGAAAAAAAGATTATTGCGTGAAAATAAATAAATGGTGGCTTTCGTCGACGTACGCTTTTGAAGAACAAAAAATTAAAATTAAAATAAATAAATTAAAAGAAATAAAAAAAATTATTAAAGACTCAAACATCTTTTTTGGCAAAAAAAACTTCACACAAAAAAATGAGCGACTTTTATCTTTCATATTTAAAATAAAAAAGAAGACTTTAGCATCTGAGTTTTTTTGATAACAATTCTCTATCTCTCTTAACTTTTTATTTTTATTAAGTTAATCCCAATCATAGCTCAATGAATAAATTTTTTTTATGAGTAGTAAGAACTATAAATCTAAAAAAATAAGAAAAAAATAAAGAAAGGATGAGCTGCTCCGGAAGCTCTAAAAGTGAAGAAAGAAAGAAAAAAATATGAATTAATATATTTATTTATGTTTAATAAAATATAAGGCTTTTATATTTTATTTTATTTAATATTAGTTGTAGACTTAATCCTTATTAACGTCAGAGAGAGAGAGATAGATAGATACTCTTCTTCTTTTTTTGCGGTGGCGATAAAAAGATTGCCCTCTGGTCTGAAGGAAATAAGTCAAAAAAGAGGAAAGACCTTTAAGATGGATAAAAAAATTTCTTTAAATTTAAATCGAAGAATCCTTGGAATCCTTAACAGATAGTTTTCGCATCAAAAGGCATTTATATATTCCTCATTTCTTTCTTTTTTATCTCTGCAAAAAGAAAGAAAAAAGTATGCCTTCATTCTATGAGATGATGATTACGCAACAACCGGATGAGAGGCATTTCGTGTGCCGACATCGACATACATATCTTTTTTTTCTTTTGTCGTCGTCGTCGGCGGTGGCTTCCTCATTCGTCGCTTGGCATTTTTCTTTTATTTTTTTTGTTCTCTTCGCTCATTTAAGGGATTCAAAAAAAACAGCGAGCATTAAAGCTGCATGGAGAGGAAGGATATGCTTTTGACAAACTTATTTTATTTATTTATTTGATATTACCGGAATTTATTATATTTCGAAATATCTATCAAAAATAATAATTCTCGGTATGTCAAAGTATGTATCCTGCCAAAATAAAAATTGTTCAAAGAGCAAAACTTAAACTATTTCAAAATAATTTTTTCAAGGAAAAAATATTAAACGAAGAATATAGTTTCTAAGATTTAAGATTTAAGAATTTCTGACATTTTTCAATATATATATTTCATAACAAGCCGCTTTTTTTTGGAACTAAAGGTAGGTGGCATAAAAACGAACAAGCAAGAAAAAATAGGGCCAAAATTTTTTTAACATGTTTTTAATATGTTGTTGCTTGCTGCTGTCTATGTTGGCACTCAAGCACAACAACGCTGCTTTAGAATTTTTAAAATATAAAACCTTGCAATCAGAAACAAGCATGAAAAAAAGAGAATATTGAACCAACCAACCAACCTCCATAACCCTTCCCGACTATGGCTCAATACTAAAAAATGTGAAAAGGATTTTTTTTTGCTGATTATAGAAAGGAATAAAAAATTCTTGAGGAAAAAAAGAAGGAAAGAATGTTTTAAGCGGTTCTTTATTGGAGTGGTTTTTAGCTGTTAATAATGAATTACTATTATCAAAAGATAAAAAAAAAAGATAAAAAAAGAATTTATTTAAGTAGGCTTATTTTATCTTTCTGGAAGCCCGCCACCATTCATTCATTCATATTATTGGCGATTAAGATTTATAAAAAAAAGGGTAAAGATATATTTAAGGAATTTCCGATTGAATAAAAAAATTGTAGGGTTTATCAAAAAAAGAGAAAAAAGATTTTTTATAACTATTTTGAGAAAAACTAATAACAGTGTAGATTTTAAAACTGTGTTAATTACAATTTACCATTATTTTAAGAAGTAAATAAAAAATTGGGGACATTTTATTTATTTATTTTCATGCAAGAGAGCAAACTATTGCTATTAATAAGCGCTTGTTTAAAGAACAACAAAAAATTCTTTGCACTGCTTTGCTGCTTCTTCAAGCATTGGCAAGAAAGAAAAAAATATATATGCAAATGTTTCTGTTTCAAAAAACATCCAAGCAAAAATTAATAACTACACCAAAGATTAAATTACGGTAGGGAGGAACTAAAAAAATAAAAGGAATGTCTTTTAAATTGTAACTTAGATTTGAAATAAGAAATGTCATATAAATGTCAAAAAAGGATAAACCGAAAACCTTTAGAAAAGAAAAAAGGAAGAAAGTCTAAAGACTAAAACAAAATATAATCCACTTTTTTTTATTTATTATTTAAAAAAAGTTTAAGAACAAAATAAAAATAAAATTTTTTTTTGCTCTTTTAATGTTGATTTTTAAAAAAATGTGTGACAATGTTTTTGTCGTCGTCAAATTCCCATAAGAAATAAATAAAAAAAAGTTACGCAAAATTTTTCTACTTTCTAAAGGGTAAATAACTCATTCATTCTTTCAACTCACTAATGAATGAACATTTAAAAAGCTACGACGACGACTAGCACGTGCTTTTTTTGGTGGTTGAAAAAAAAAGTAAAATAAAATAATAAATTAAAAATGTTTTATGAATTAATGACCCACGCATTAAAAAAAAAAAACAAAACAAAGCAAATTAAAAATTTTTAAAGTCAAAAATCAAAAATGTTGTATCAAATTCTCTGAAAAGGAAATTGAAAATTCAAGCTTTTTTGTATTAACTATGGTCAGGTGGAAAAATAAATTTATGTAGTAAAACAAAAAAAAGTAAAAAAACATTTAATGTTCACCGTTTATTAATTAATTAATAAGCATGGAGGAGGCAAATTTTTGTGGTTGAATAATTAAAAAAGTCAAAAACAATATGACTGGAAAAAGGTGTATGCAATTCACAGAAATTAAATGGTTTTATTAAACTTTAATGAACCCAAAAATTTTGTTCACAAATTTTTTTAAAAACAAAATAAGAAAAGTTTCAACTACGAAAATAAAGAAGAAAAAAGTTCAAAGAAAATAATACAAAAATTGTAATTACGGTAGCTGAAAAGTACGACACACGGAGAAAAAAATATGGTATCACAAAAAAAGTAATAGATTGCAATTAAAGTATTTAAGTTTCATTTATATTTCAAAATTAAAAAAAGTGATTCATCTCTCTCCAAAAAAAAAAAGACAAAACAAAAAGATTAATTATCTTGAACTTCTTTTTCATTCCTTTTTTTGACGCACTTACTCTTTCTTTCTTTTTTGATTTTATTTTTTAACTTAAATGGCAATACAATCAAAATCAAACCCGTTTTTGAACTCGCACGTACGTCGTCGCAGTTACTTTTGACGACGGGAGCGTTACACAAGAGTAATCAACTCGATCATCACGTACAGAAAAAAACATCAGAAGTTAGTTAATTTTTTACTGTTTTTTTTATGATTTGAAACTCTTCGTTCTTGTCGCATTTTTCTCGAGAACGACGATCTGAGGTAATCGATTGTTTTTGTTTTTTTGCCTTTTTTCAGAAGAATAAAGAATAAAAACAATACGAAAATATTAAAAAGAACTGTACCAAAATTGAGCAAAAAAAAGAAGAGTGAAAAGGAATAAGAAAAAATTTTCATGAGAATAAAATGGACAAGAAATTGATCGCCCTTAAGGAGTGATGCAATAACAAAATGGTTTAAAAATAATATACTAAAAATTGTTTTTTAAAAAAAGCGAACAATAAAGATGACAAAAAAAATCCATATAAACTTTTGGTCTTTCACTTTTTTAAAGAAAAATAAATTTCTGAAAATGAATGAACACACAAAAAAGTTAAAAGATTTTTTTCACTTTAAAGAATCACACCATTTTCACACGAATTCATTTAACAACATAAAAAAAAAGAAAGAAAACCTCCGGAAAATATATTTATCATTCATAAAAAAAATGAAGGCAAAAAACTTTAAAAAAGCATATTTATAATTTTGGTAAGAAACAAAAAAACAATAGAGCTTTAAAAAGTGCATTGTTCGCGTGAGACAAATCAATTAGCTTGCTTTTTTATTTGGCGGTAGTGGCACAGATTGTGTGAAGAAAATATCTTTAAAAATTGCGGTATACATTTAAAAAAACTAAAAATCAAGTACAAAAATTGCACTTAGTTGGTAAGTTTTTTTAACATCCGCTTTAATAAATAGTTTGCTTTTTAGCTTACTTTAATAACAGAGGTAAAACTTTTTGTTTGGATAAATAAAAAAAAGAGGAGGAAAAAATAAGCAGTAAATTATAATTGCAACAAAATGCATAAAAATTGTTGTAAGTGACAACATTAGAAAATTACATGTCCTCAGTTTTTAAAACATTATGGTTGGTAAATTATAGACATTTATTTAAATTAAAGTTCTTTATAAAAAAGGGTTACTTTAAAAAGTTATTTGAGCCAAATAAATCATTTTGGAAACAAAGCGTTAACTAATTTTTCACTTTACAATCAAAAATCCTTAAAATATTTTATTTTACATGACTGAAAAAAAGAAAAAACAAAGTCCACTGATGAGGCATACTGACATTTGTGGGACGGCGGCGGCGACCAAATTTCAAGTCAAACCCAAAAAGGACGAGTCAAAAAAAATATAGGCGTGTGAGACACGTACTTTTTTTGTGTTTCTTGCCTCCAGAAAAGAAAGAAAAAAGAAAAAAAGAATGCTAAAAAACCCATGCAAGCAAAAAACTAAGCAGTTAGTTTTGGGTGAGGGTGCGTTTTTTGTTGTTTCGTTTCTGTCACTACTCACTCGTTTCCTTTTCTCCATCAATGCCTTTTGCCCCAAGCCTGCAGCCTAACATGGTTTCATTTTTTTTGAAGAAAAATGAAACAAGTATTAGCCTTTTTTTCACGCATGTTTCATAGAAGAGCGAAAAAAGAAAGAATATTTATGCAACAACGAAATAAAATGAAAAAAGTTTTAAATTTTTTATTCTCTGTTTTCATTGCTGCTTTATGATGTACATACATTTCGACTCATAACCTCCGCATTTTTGACTTGACAGTTTTTAAACTTTTATGGATTTTTTGAAAAGTTTTGTTTTAATGCCAATTTATGGGTGGCCTTCATTATTCTGACTTTATAATTTTTTTCCCTCCTCATCTTACTCATAATATTTAACATTTAAAAAATAAAATATGTCATTCTGAAAAAAAGTGAGAGAAAAAAGAATAAAGAAAAGAAAAAAATAAATGTCTGAAGTTGGCACGTAATAAAAAAAAATAAAAAATAAAATAAAGGACATTGTTGTTTTCCCAAAAGAGCAGCTTTTTCGATTTCTCCAGAAGAGAGTGAATGAATGAAAATGAATGAAAGGGTAAGTTACTTACTACTACTAGTCGCACACCAAATTTTTTTATTTTATTTTTTTGCTCTTCTAAGAAAATATTTCAAAGTCATTCATTCATTTTTATACTCACGCAGCAGCAGCATACATACATACTTATAAACTTCCGGCAACAATAATAAAGAAGTAAAATAAAAAAAAATAATCCTTTTAAATTTTCATTATGCGAAAAAAAAGGTTAACCATTGTTTTAACCTTCCAAGAATCCTAGGAAATAATAATGGCAATTTCAGGGGAAAATTAACTGTTTAAAAATTGGAAAAGCGTAAATAAGAAATAATAAAAAAAAACCCAGTTGCATTTTTGATTCTCAATGTTAAAAATGAATCAAAATGATTTTTATCTTTCTTTTTTTTTTCATTTCAAAGTTATGAAAATGTAGGTGCGGCGAAATTGGGAGTAGTAATTCGGGTCGTCATTTTTCTTCCTTTTACCTGTATTTTTTCTTTTCATGAGCGCGAGCGAAGAAGGAAGGAAAAAATGCTTGTTATCTTAAAACTAAATCAACCTGAAATTTATTTCTCCTTTTATTTCCCCATTTAAATTTTTTTGTTCTTGATCATCTAACAAAAAAAATTACCCAAAAAGATGAAAACCCAATCAAGACATAAAAGTACACACACGAGCTGATGAACTAAAGAAGAATTTGAGAGCTCAAATTATAAGTTTTTTATAGAAAAATAAAGGTGAAAATGTGCTGAACAAAAATTAATGAACAAAGTAGGGGGAAGAAAAATAAAAAATAAATAATTAGGAAACAAATAGTTTATTATTTAATTTTTGTGCTGCATAAGCTTTTCAACACAAAAAATAAATTATAGACAACGACGATGGCGACAAAATTTTTTTTTTACACGACCCATAAATATGCAACACGAGAAGCATCAGAAGAAAAAAACATGAATGTTTTACCATCAGAAGCAGGAGCAACAGCAACATCAAATCCATCGAGAAAAAAAATTGCAAACAAACTTTAATTTTTTTTTCTTTCTTCACAAAAAACCAAATAAAAGAATCGTATTTCTTTTAAAACTTAAAAAAATGAGAAGAAAAAAACTTATGTTAAATTTTTTTTGCATGAATAAATGTGTTCAAAATTTTTTTGCACTAATTATTAACACCAAACTTGCAAAAAATAAAAAAGGTTTCATATTTTTTTACAGACATTTTTATTTATTTTGTGTCACGCATTAAAAAAATAACACACCATCATCGGTCAAAGTCTGAGATTAGTCAGATAAAACTTTTGCAACAAAAATTAAAATTAAAGTATTCAAACCAATCGAAAATTTAGTCGCTGAATTACAATATTGCTTATTTTTACAATAACAAATATTTGAATGGCCTCCAATGGTATTTATATTTAACAAAGTTACGGTAAGATCATAAGCTGAACACATTTCATTTTGCCCAAAAGGATTTACATCGGTGCAATATTTTCGGGTTGAATAAGTTCCTTGGACTTTTGAAACACTTTTAACGCAATATTTTTTTGAGCATTTTCCTTTTTTACAATTTCCATTCGTGGTTTCGCAATCATAACAACTCAAAACTTCATTGTTAATGGTATTATTGTATTTGGAATCTGTGCAATCATTTATTCCACTTCCTTCTCCTGGGAAGCTATCTCGATCATTGCAGGCTATTGTAGCATTCCTGAAAATTTACGAAAAAATCATTTAATTTTTATTTTTAAGAAAAGTTTACATGCAACGTTCGGCTAAAATTTTTGTAGGAACCATTTGACCCAATGAATTTGGCCTTTTAAAACTTTCATCGTATTCACAAAATCTTGGACTTCCCATTCCATTCATATTATTTACAGAGGATTGAATTTGAGTCAAATCATTTTTGCAACCTCTAACATACAATTCTAAATAATTTCTTAAAATTCAAAAAGACTAAAGAAAAAAAGAAGCAACAAACTTTTTCCAACATAATCTGGATCTTCAATGATATAAGTCAAACATGGGCCATTGCAAGGTACAGCTTTTCCCAAACCCTGCAAAAATTAAAAATACTATAAAAACTAAAGTTTTTTCAAAGCTCTTACATCTGTTGAATTACAGCTGTTTCTGAATGCACCATCCCCTAAAGATGTTGGCAGCATAGTTAAATGCCATCGTTGTTTAAGTTCCATGGAAGCGCATTGATAACATTGATAAGTGGAAGAAATTTGAGAAAATGTAAAAGGTAGAAGAAAAGATACGAAAAAAAGTATAGCTTTCATAATGCTTATGAGTTTTAGAGAAAAAAATTAGACGACGACAACTAAGTGATGGACAATGATAAATAACTTTCCATAGCCTTTGCTTTATATTTATGCTTTATTCAAAAAAATCAAGCAATCTTGTTTGATTTGAAGATTTTCAAAGATGAATCAGATTCCACAATAGTGAGGGATGCTCAAAAATGGACATTGTGAGCGACGGTGGTGCCTGGTGATTTTTCTTCTTTTTTCTGACTAATCATAAGTTTGTAAGTTATTTTTTCTTTTTTATCATAAAGGAAGTGATTTTATAAAAATGAACATATTTGTAATATAGTGACGGAATGGTACATATTTTTTATTTAAGGCATAAACGCAAAAATGCTATTTTGAAATTTGATGGACGAAACAAAGATTGAATTTTTTTTTCTCGAAAGATACAAAAAAAATATTGCTTAAGCTCACGAAAGAAAAAAAACATACATATTTTCATTGCAACTAAAAACAAAGGATAAAACCGTTTTCGGTTAAGTAAATGTTCCCTGTTCGATAATATATACACGTATAAATGGAGGAAAAACACCAGTTTTTTACAGTTTTCTTTCTATCGCCGACATCGACAAAGTTTTTCAACGCATGAAGTTCTCATGATTAAATAAATAACCACAATTAAAGTGGAACATAATAAAATTGACATTAATGAATATCTCCAGCAACAGCGAGAAGCGGTGGCAAAATATGCAGGACATTGTAAAAGGCTGTAATGCTTACTTTTTTCCTGAAAATTTAACATTATTGATTGAATTCAAGAAACGCGAAGATTATTTTTTTGTTCAAAATGGTTAACTACCAAAAAATGCAGAATACTACTGCTATTAAACAAATTAAGCAAAGATTCTTTGTTTTTCCATTTTTGTTTAAAAAAAAGTAAACTTACATCATTAAGTTTTTCTTGTTCAGTATAAGTTTTAAAACATTCAACATTGCCTTCCAAATCTCTATCCACCACTAAAAAAAAAAGAAAGCAAACAAACTAAATTTTTTAAAGCTTAAAAATATTTACTTACATGTAACAATCATTATAATAATCATAGTAAGTGAAAATACTGTTAATAAACCAATAGCACCAAAATCAATTATTCTCTGAGCTTTAATCATAATTTATTTTTTATTCGAACTTATTTTTAATAAATAAAATAAATGTTTTTTCCTAGAAGTAACAAACTAACTGAAAATGAACAACCAAAAAATCAATCAATGGGGAATGGCGCACTCTCTTCTCTATCGCTGCCACAACCTTTTTTTCGTCTTCTTCTTCTTCTTCAAATTTCATGTTGTTGTTTTATTTTTTTATTTTTTTCATGGCGACGCTGACTGACGATTGTTTTGTTTTTTTATTTCAAGTCACACCAAAGAGAAGAAAAAAAAGCATACATCTCTATTTTTTTTTTATTCGACTATGTTGTCGTTTTACTGCTCTTTGCTGGGAGATTTCATAATTTTTTTCGTTGCACTTATTACTTCCTTACTTTTAAAATGTTTTCCCGTTTTTTAGCGAACTAGTTGTTTACCACTGAATGTCGATAACACAAAATTCGAAGATGGTGGTGAAAAAAGAATAAATAGGTGCAGTGAGATATAGGAAAAATTATATTTCCCAATACCTGTTTTTAATATTATTGTATATCCTTTTTTTATCTGGTAGAGGTAACAACATCGTGGGGTTCTACGAGGCAAGTATTTAATCAATTTTAAAAAAGTTGATTCATAGATGACTTGTTAAAAAATTTAATTGTTTCGGGTTCTCAAGAAATAGTTCTTACAAGTTGAAATATGACTCAGCATTTTAATAAAAATTTTTATTTTTTGCTAATTTGTTTTAACAATCAAACTTTTTTATTAATTAATTTTCTTTTGAACTTTTCGTAATATGCATTTAATTAAAGATTCTTATTAAAATAAAATTGAAGGCATTTATTTTGAGAAAAAAACAAAAAATAAAAAACAATTACGCCGATATAAATAAATAAAGCGCAAGGCACAAAAAAATATATAATAAACTCGAATTATTTTTTTTTCTTTAATAAAAACTAATATGATTTAAACCTGACAATAACAACAGAAAAAAAGAAATGAAAATAAACATTTACATAGATATAGCTTAGTGACGATAATGTAACCCAAATAAAAAATAAATTCAGAGTAACAAAATAATGATAAAAAATAATACTATAGCCCGTGGGAAGGAGATGATGCTAAAAATCATACTAGACAAAATAATATTTAATTTAGAAAAACTTTACATGAAAAATTATATTTTTTCAGATAAAAAAGATGATCAAAAAATTTGGAAAGAAAATATGTAAATAAAATTGCTTTTTGACCAGCATACATATTATTACTGTAGGAAAAAATGAAATAATAAAAAAAATGTAAATAAAAAAGAAAGGAATTTAGAGAGATCTCAAATTGCTAAATACTTTAATTTTGGCCAAAAAAATTATAATACTTATTTTTTTGCAATATAATTTTTATTTTATAGATTCTAAATGCACGATTTTCTTGTATATATTTTTTTTACATTGGAGTTTTGAGGTCATTGGGGCTTCGATTCATTCTTGAAAAAGTTGAATGCAACATGGATGAAAAATCATTTGAACTGCAATTAGGTCGAACAGTTAAAAATGGTGATTGAAGTTGAGGAGAAAGTAATGCAAGGGTTGCTGCATTAATGGCCACAGCGGATGGTGGAAATTGGAAGATTTGTGGAACTGTGTGTTGTTGTTGCTGCTGTTGTTGTTGTTGGTGATGATGTTGAGGAGTTCGAGGAGGTGGCATGGGCGTCGAAAGAGAAGAATGATTTGCAAATAAATTCACTAAAAATAAAAGGGAAAATAGATTAAAATATAATAACTTTAATTTAATTTTTCGAAAAAATAGGTGTGCAGCGAGATTAGTGGAAGAAACTGAACACAAAAAGCGAAAGCAATTTTACGTGCACACACAACGACAAGAAGCAATGGACTACACAAAAACATAATTTATTACATCGAATTTCTTTTATTTAAATTATATAAAGCCACTACTAAACATTTAACATTTAAAAACACATGAACAACGAAGATGCAATTATATATTATTATTATTATCGTCGAAGGCAGTAAACTAATTTCTTTGGTAAAATAAGATAAATTAAATAATAAATAGAAACACATTTAACACAAAACAAAAGCAAAAATTTATAGAAAGGAAAAATGGTATGTATTTTTTTTGTACAAAAACCAACGAAACGAAAAATTATATTTAAAAAAAGCTTTTACAAATAACTAGAAAAATTATTACTCTCTGGTTGTTTTTTCTCCAAATATTTTTTACAAACACAAAAAAGCAAAGCGAAAAAAGCAAAAAGCGGACAACAAACATATTTGTGCATGGCACTTACATATAAACAAAAAGCAAAGGTACAGTATCCAAGAACAACATTTAACAACACAATTATTTTAACAAGAAAAAAAACACATTTGCACAACAAACACAAATTAAAGCAACAACAAAAAAAACATTTAAAGCTGAGCAGAAGCAGCGGCGGCAGAAGCTGCATTAGCAGCAGCAAGAATTAATTTTAAATTCTCATTTTGCTGCTGTTGTTGTTGTAAAGCAACAAAATATGCAAGTAAATTATATTTTTCATTTTCCATCATAATTGTGGAGAATCTCTTACCCGTTGGCGATGAAACTGCTTGATTTCCCAAAGCTGCATATAAATGATTCAAAGATGCAGATGCAAGAGCAGGGCTATGAGCTGCAGCAAGAGCTAAATGCCCCGATAATCCTGCGGATAAACAATTATAAAAATTTGATAAAAAGTATGGTGATCGAGCGTTTGCTGTAGTGGCAATTGGAGTTGAAAGTGGATTAGGTTGAGTAACATTATTTACGGCAGTCAAATCTAATGGTTGTGGACGGGCTCGACGAGCTAAAGATCCTGTAAAATCTGGATTCAATTATTTTCTATTTCATAAAATTAATTTTTGTTTTAAACTCACCACTATTGCTACCAGATGATAATCTTTGATTATGAAGTGCTCCAGCTAAAGGTGTAGAAGGACTTGGCATTTGATGATCATTATTATACGAATTAGATGCAGATGGAGGTGTTTTCCTTTTTCGTGAACCTGCAGGGCGTTTTTGGTGGTGTTGTTGTTGTTCATTATTTGGTGGACTCGATTTATTGTTATTACTATTAAATCTCCCTCCTCCGCCATACAAAGCATCACTCAAATTACTACTTGTGGCTGTTCCTGCACTGCTTACGCCACTCGATGATCCTACACTTCCTGGAGAGCAAGAGCTAAAAAAATGAAAGAAGATTAGTAAGTTAATATTAAAATTCCGAATCAGCTTATTTTATTTACCTATTACTGGGTGAAGGAGTGGCAGAATTATGTGGAACAGCTAAAGAAGATTGAGTGCTGCCACTTTGGTCATGAATTTCGGGTGAAGTTGTTTGTCTCAAAGCCATTGAACCAAATTCTGAAAAAATAAATAAAAATTATAATTTAAACCTTAAAAAGCAATTTTTACCTTCACTAAAAACATTTCCAGAACCATTGGCATTTCGATTTAAAGCATAAGCAACGGGATCAATATTTCCTGCTTCACTATCTTTAACAAATCGATACATAAACTTTTGTCCAATAACTTTCTTAATAATATTTTTATCATAATAATATCGCAATGCTCGAGAAAGTTTATCATAATTCATATTAGGCTTGGATTTTCTTTGACCCCAAAGTCGAGCAACTGCTTCAGCGTCATTTAATTTAAATTCGCCATTAATTTGATTTGTCCATTGAATTAGAGTTGGATGTTCATTAGTATTTAATAATTCCAATAAAAATTGCCATAAAGTTATACTTGCATCTGGACCGCCACCACCTTGAGGTGAACCAACAGAATGATTTTGAATTAATGGTTGAGAAACACCGGTGCTATTATTTAATGAATTAATTTGACAAAAACTTTCAAGCATATTCTTTTGATTTCTTGCCCATTGATCTGCGATAGTTTGAGACATACTCACAGGTGTAGGCATAATTAGTTCTGTAACAGATGGCTTAATTTCAGTCGTTGTTGTTGTTGCTTCATTTAGAGGTTGCTCAAATTTTATTTTTATTGGTTCCGTTGAATTATTTTCGGTTTTAACTAATGATGGCGACGAAGAAGCCGACGTCGACATGCAAATTTCTGAAGATGCTTCTGTCTTTGTGGAATGTGATTCTGGAGGCAGTGGAGTCACGGCAGCAGTCATATTTTTGATTTGTGTTGAAGGATTATTATTTGCTAAATGTGTTGTTGTTACTCCAGAATATGGTGGTTGCCTTTGAGTAATTATTGGTTGATGTTGCTGTTGTGGTTGTTCATACGCAATAGAAGTATTATTATTATTGGATGGTAATGACACTTCTGATGATGGAGGAGGATATGGTGAGTAATTGCAATAATATGATTGTGGTGTAGAAGAAGAAAAGGGCGGCAATGAATTTTGTGTAATTTGCGGTTGTTGAGATTGATAATACGGAGGCGGAGGATAATGATATGGACCTGAAAAATGAAAAAATGTAAAATGAAATAGTGCAAAATAACATATAAATAATATGTAATTGCAGGTGGTAAATATGTAAGTAAAAGAAAAGTCCAAACGCGTTGGTTTTTTTAATTTATTTAAAATGCCAAGAAAGTGAGATAATAAAAAGAAAATATGAAAAAGCATGAATGAAAGTAATCTTCGAGATTTCAATTTAACAAAAAAAATACTTATGAAGAATTAATATAAAAAAAGGCTTGCAAGAATAAATGAAAGAAGATGGAAAAAAAGAAAGGATTTATTAGCAAAAAAATGATTATGAGAACAATTTAAAAAAATAAAAATAAAATAAGCCTAGAGTTTTTTTAATCGGAAGCCATTGAGCCATATTATATTTTTCGCACTTCAATTAAATGACGCCAAAATTAAAAGAACGAAGTTTTAAGAAGAAAAAAAAGGTTATTAAAAAAATTAAAGAAAAAGTTTAAAATTTTTAAAAATTGCAGTTTAAAATAAAATATAGAATAAAACAATGATGGGAAACGGATTTCCTCTTTACTTTAAAAATATAATTATTTTTGTGGTTTCTCATATTTTAATAAAAGTATAACATGCAAAGACAAAAAAAAAGAAAGATATTTTCTACGTTGTTGCCCTCGACCTTTTTTTATAGCCCTAAGAAGTCTTAAAACTACAAAGCAAGCCTCCGTTGCAATGTTTTTTTAAAGCTAAAATTAAAAATGAAAAAAAATTTATTAAAATTAATACATTTTTTGGAAGAAGATTTTTTTCTTTTTGAGGAAGATGAGGAAGTTAAATAATAAGTGGGGAATTTTCACTTTGGATTATGATCAATTTCTTAATATTAAAAACAGCAATTTTTTGTTGGTTTTTTGTTAGATATAAAAAGCAAAAAAACCATTTTAGGAAGGGCATGCATGTTTAGCGACACTTTAGGGTTAGATTTGTTTTTTCCTTTCTTTTGTGGCTCAGCTCATTTTAACTTCTTAAACGTGCATGCTCTTTTTCGCCCCCACTTTTCTTGCCGTGTGCAAAGAAAGCAAAGATATTTAGCTGTTGCTGAGTGCTGTTGCCGCCGCCGGAAGCTATGAGACTCTTGTTTGAAGAAATGAAAATTGGCAATGGCATCCAAAGAAAGTCATTCCTTTTTTCTTTCTTTTGCTTTTTAAATGAAATGAAAAAAAGCAAGAAAATAATCAAATCCATCTAATAACAAGTTCACGAGATTTTTTAATTTTTTCTTTCTATTTTGCATAAAATTTTTACTACCTTTTATTTGGAAAACTAATTTTTGAAAAAAGTATTACAAATAAAATAAAGAGTCGCAGAAACTAATATTAACAATAAACTATTAACAAGTATGACATTTGCAGCAGATGCCAAAAACATGCCTATCGTCATAAAAATTTAATAAACACGTGAAAAAAAGCATTTTTTAAAACTGATTCCAAAAGTTTATTTTATTAATTTATCGAAAAATGCCTCAGGCATCAACAAAAAAGTGAAATGAAACTATCACCAAAGATGGTTGGAAGACGTGAAGCGTGCTCTGACCCTTGTGTACTTAAAGAAAAAAAAGTATAACAGGAAATGTTATAAAAAGCAAACAAATGTTATGCAATTGCGTGTGCAGGGTCTTAAAGTAACTTCGAGGAGGAGACCAACCCTTTCTTTACAAGGTTAAAGCGATCGGGAAATACAAAAGAGAACGAAAGTATGCAGCCACGTAAAACTGACCAATACCTTTTAAGGTAAGAAAAGAAGAAGCCTAAGGCGAGGCTGTTTATTCACGTAAAAACTTAAAGCAGAGGATTTCCCGCGAAAAAAATGATGATGCTACGTTTGTGTATAAAAAATAATTTTTGCGATATACGGATGTTGCCGCCGCTAAGTGTTCTTCACGCTAGTAGAGAAGTCGATCGTGCAATCCTTTAAAGGACGACGACGAATGGGCTCATCATCAGCGAACTGGCGTCGTAGTCAACGACGAAGATGCTTTCTTTATCCGAGATGTTGTATATTTATTTATTATTTGCTTGCTTTGGGAGCAAATGTCGAGAACCATCGCATCAGTGACTTCTCCGGACGAAACCCAGTAAAGAATAAAAAGCAACGTGGGAAAACACAAGTGCTCAACAAATACGATGTGCACGATTCCAGCGAAGACAACCATCGCCACCTCCGGAGTCAAGAGCAAATATGGACGTCAAAAGTTTTTCAAATAAGAAGTCTGATCGTGAGAGAGTCAGGAACATTTTCTAACAAAAAAAGTAAACAAAAGAAAAATAATAGACAAAAAAGGATTAAAACTAACGTCCGGGATAAGGATGGTCATCCATATAAAAATTTTTAAATATTTAATTTTGGCTTTATAGTTTCACAATAATGACGAAAAAAATAAGACAATGTGAAGTAAGAAAAAAGAAAAGAAAAATAGTTTTAAAAGGTCCATACACACGAGCAATCAACAGCGGAAGCAACACCTTTTTGATAAGAACAGATAGGGGGCGTAGAGGAGCAGCTTATCAAAAGAGTAATACACCTTGCTGTTAGAAAAAAATTCAATGGAGTAGAGTTAGCTGATGCATAACTTAAAAAGGGAGAAAATGATGATGACTTATGCTTTTATTTTACTTCTTTGCAGCAGTAATTTTTTAAATATAAAAAAAAAGTTTAAACAATAACACCGGAAACCAACGACAAATTTTCCCTCCGGCTAAAGTCCTTGAGAAACGACAAGAAGAGAATAAAAAGAAAGCATTGTATTGAAGGTTATAAAAGGGAAAGAAGGAGCTCAGCAAAAAACGGATAAATGAAAAAAATGTTAATAATAATTGGAGGCGTCAAAATAAAAAAGAAGAAAGAAAAAAGGGAGTAAATTCTTGTAAAAATTAATGAATAAAAATTTCAATGGCTTCCATTTAGATGAATGTCTTAATGTAGAATAAATTGAAATTAATCCTCATAAAAGCAACTACCGTTAACGGTAAATTTAATTCATTTATTTTATTCATAAAACTATGAAAAGAAGAAGACGATTGCAATTTAATAAAAATGTACAAAAATTTTTATTTGAGTGACCCATCATAGCCAAAAGGTAAACGACGACAAGGACGATGACCACTACTAAACTTTCTGACGTCACGTCCGGTCACTCTCTCTCACTTTCTCGCAGTTATGTACATAAACAAACAACAAGCAACACCATACTTTCACTCTCTTGCGCGATGCAATTTTTTCATTTTAATGCGTTTGTTGCTGTGTATACAAAAATTACGTAAAAAAAGTTGTAAATGGCGATGCGGGTGAGTGAGTGACCAGCGGCCAAAGCTCGGCGTTGGATTGCTTTGTGGGATTCATCTCGTTTATGCAATGAATGCAGCCAGCAGATTCACTATACCCGGCTTGCTTTTTAATATATTTTTTTTTTCACGGAAGAAAAGATCAAACAAATTTTTTTGCATTTTATTTTTATTACGTATATTTAAAAAGTGAAAGGAAAAAAGGAAAAAGAAGATGACCCCATCGGCGGTTGGTTGACCACTATTGCACGCAGCAGCAAAAAAGAGGAAAAACGTGTCCACACTTGGTCAATATGCAAACAAATGCACAAAAAAATAAAATAAAATAAAACGAGACGACAAAAATATAAATTTTTTGCTGTTGTAAAGATGATGAGATGAGAGATGATGCGTATAAGAGTATTTCCTTGCTTCGTGGGACTATAGTTACGTAATAATAAAAAAAAAGTCAAAGCTTTTTTTACAAAAAAGGGAAAGTGAACGTTCCGGGATCAAAAAAAAAGAAAAGAAAAAATAGTATATAGTAAAATAAAAATTTAACTAGTAAAAAGAAAGAGGGTAAAGCTCAAAAAGGCATTTTTAATATTTTATGAATCTTGCATATTTTTTATTTTGAAAGAAAAAAAGAACTAGGTGGTGTAAGAGAAGGAGAAAAGGAAAAAACCAAAGATGTTAAAAACGTCTTAGTCTCGTAGTACGCATATACGTATAAGATGCCGCTGTTGCACCCATATATAAGCAAGCAAGCATTGTCAATGAAGTAAAATAGCAGCAGAGAGGCGCAGTTTTTTTATTTTATATTTGAATTAAGTTTTAAAGCAAAAAGCATTCAATGGCACGCCTTTTCACGCAAGAATACTTTTAACTGCGCAAGTATTTTTTTTTCAGCTACAAATTAATTCAAAATCTAAGAAGTCATAAAATTAAAAGTCTAATGAAAAAAGTAGGCTAAACTTGTAAGCGGAAAACTTTTCTGTTTGTATCAAAAAAAGCAAAGAAAAAATGCAAAAAAAGAAAAGGAAAGCACTGATAAAAAATTTTTGATGTAAAAAATGAATCGGAAGATCACAGGTCACTTTGCCTAAAGATCAGTGTTGTCTCATTTGCATTTCATCGCCGACGCCGCCGCCGCCGCCGACGGCGGCGAGGTCCAATTTCTGGCGGCGCCGACGTCTGCGCCGCCGCCGCCGCCGCCACCGCCGCCAGTATTACCCCCACGCCGTCAAAATAGAAAATTTTTTTTTCTATATAAATGAAAGGCGTTTTTAACATAAATTTAACTAAAGTAAAGCAATAATAAAAGGAAATTTTAAAAAGGAGAAAAAGAATAACTTTAAATTTTAGCTTCTTTAATGGTTGAGTTTTTGATTTTTCTATTATTATTTTTTTTTTTTGGAAAAATTTAATTAATTTTGGCGGCGCCGCCATTTGAAGCTGAAAGGTCGCCGCCACCGCCGCCGCCGCCGACGGCGGCGGCGGCGCGGATTTCTGCGCCGACGAGCGGATGGCGGTGGCGGCGAACCAACACTGCTAAAGATCCATGTTTTTTTTTTGAAGTTTTCCTGGATGCTTCATATCTATTTCAAAAAAAAAGGTGCCAACATTCTCATATCAAACCCAAAATTCAAAAACAAAAACTTACTAAAATTTTTAAAATATAGGAGCCATGAATTAAGAGGAAACATTCTTTTTCTCAAACCCAAATCCAACAATAACAAAAAAAACTATAAAAGTGAGAAAACCCTCTTCAAAATGGGGAAAACCTTGCAACTGTTTTTATCTCCAAAAAGAAAGAAGCCGAATTCTCTTGATCTCGAGGGCATAAAGCGGTATTGAGGAAAAAGAGAGGGGTTCAAAATATGGTTGATGTGAGATAAAGCAAAAATGCCGCACAAAGAAAAGGGTAAAATCTTCAAATGTTCGAGATTTCCTTTAGGCTTCTTTACCTGAGAGAAAGCGCATAGAAATGAAAAGAGGAGGAGACGCAAAAAAGGCATAAGTAGATAGGTGGCTTTTTTGGGTTTCACTAATCATAACAAACACCTACCTTTAATGGTCATAGTTTCGCCTCATTAAATCAAAAAAAAGTGAAAAGAAAAAAAGATTACGTTGGTTTTATTATTTTTAGATATACCTTTAGATTACTATCTATCTATCAGCCATAATTGTTGCCGCTCAAGTAAAGAAAAAAAGCCTCAAAATATCTCATGTTTCGCAACGGTGGCAAATGAATCATTTCTTTTAGCGGCAATGTGTCGGTTGTTAAGAATCATTTTGCCATCAACATTCGTGTCGTCGCATTTATTTCCGTGATAATAATATTTATAAGAACGCGTGCAAGAAAAAGACCTTGAAAATGATTTAATGCGGATAAAAAAAAAAATCTTATGAAGAAGAAGATCAAATACGATATATATATACATATTTTTATCAAAGACGATATTTTTCTTTCCTTTTTTCTTTTTTGGATGGCTAAAAAATATCATAGGTAGGTAAAAAAAGCATTTGATTATTTTGTTTCCTGTTTTGAGATGAAACAATAAAAAAAATGATGGTTGAAAAAAATGGTTCCTGTTGATTTTTTTTGTTATCAGTTCTCATATTAAAAAGAGCTTTTTTAAAGAATGGCCAGAATTTGCTTAGAAATGCAAAAAGGAAAAAAAACCTTAAAAAATATCATGGAAAATAGCAAAAAAATGAGAAATGGAATAAATAAAAAATGGATGAAAGCAAAAAGTTTCTTCATCTATTTGATTTTGATTTGGAACGCTTCGTTCGGTTTAGTTTAATCAAGTCCTGTTCTGCGTCAACGACGACAGCGAAGATACATGATTTTCAACACTCTTCAAATGCACACATACACGTCCGGTCTAATCACGCCAATCAAAAAAAAATGATGCTCCTTGAGGCGACAAAAGAAACATATGCAGCAGCTTCTTCACGCCAGTCAGTAAGTCTCATCCGCATCCGTTCTCCTCCCTTTTCTTCGAATTCAATTCAATTGCTGTTGTCCGCAAATGACCATGACCATGAATCTTCTTTCACGTTGTTATAATTTCTTGTTTCTTCTTCCTTATTATTTTTCTCACTCAGAACAAAAAACTTTCGCTACATTTTTTTTCTTTTTAATTTTTGATCGCTCACAATCCGCTTCTTGAGTCTCTTCAATTTTCTGAGATGTGTGAACAACAATGGTAAAATTAGCGGAAGAAAACGGAACAGACAGTAAATAGCCAAAGGCAATTGGTGTTACTTCTTTTTTTCTTTTCTTTTCACGCTGATTTTTTCCGCTACATACGACGACACAATTCGATGAGACGACGACAACATCCGTGGATGGAGGATGGATGAGGATCTTCTTCAACTCAAAAAAACCTTTCCATCACAAAGCTAGCTTTCAATTTCTTTTTTATTTTTTTGCGCTTGCGGGCATTTTTGAAATAAAAAAGGAGAGAAAACATAGACTTTTTTTTGACTAACTAACTAATACTTTAGTTATATGGATGCCCGAATCCAGTTACCAAATATTTTTTTTTTTGCATGAGTCTTTTTTACAGATGGTGGTTTGATGACAGAAAAAAGCACCATAAATTTTTTTTGACAAAATAAGAAAAAACTTAACGGTCGCTAAGAAAAATTAATGAATCAATTGTTCTAAAAAGGAGTAACTTTCAATTCTCAATCAAAGAATCAGCATGAATCGAAGAAAAAAAAGAAAAAACAGACGACACCGGAACAAACCAGTCAGTCAGTCATCTGCCCTTAAAACTCCTTTTTTAATTTTGTTAAATTTTTTAAATTAAAACAAGGAATTGTAAAAAAAGAAAAGGAATGAAGGGCTTCTGTCGTCCCATGATTCAAGGTATACAAAATAAAATATTTTGTGTGTTTATAAAAGTTTAATAAAAAAGGGCAAAGAATATATTTTTTTAAAAAGTGAAAAAAGAAAAAGGCTCCAGAAAAGTGGGCGAAATTAATTTTACAGTTTTCGAAATTTATAAAATTATTGAAATCTAATAAAGAAATATCCGGGACTTGTTTAGTCACAAACTTCAAAAACGCTAAAAAGTAGCTTTTTTGTATACTTATACTGTGTTTTTTCTCTATGAATAAAAAAAAGAAAACATGCGCCTTGAAAAGGCCAAACTTAGTAAAAAATAAAGAAATAACCTTAACATTTTGCGCAATAACAAAAAGAAAACAACGACAAGGACGATGAATGGCGGCACACGGCAAAAAAAAGATGATTCGACCCGGACCCGTCTCTTAAGCATCAGCAATTAGCATTAGAAAAAAATGCTGCGCATGCGTTAAAAAATATATACAAAAAGGTTTCAATGGCTTTTTATCATAAAAAAAAACAAAAAATAAAAATAATGATTCAACTTTAGTAATAAAGGAAATAAGCAAGCCACGAAGGAAAATGTTGATTTCCGCCAATGAATGAGAATGAGTGTGTAATGTAATTAAGGGAAGTGAAGAGCAAGAAAAAAAAACAAGAAGCAACGACGACGACCTCAATAAAAAGTTGTTTTTTTGTGTCCTAAAAAAATAAACGAGATACAATAACTAATAGTGTAATATCCGGTACTTTAAATTGGATTAAGTATTTGAACAACTAATTAAGGTTAAAGCGTTTGAAATCCTTTGAATCAACAAAAGGGAAGCGAGGGCACTTTGCTGAGATGAGTCAGTCACAGTAAACTTATACCTCTGATGGATAATAATTTGCTAAAGCTTTAAAAAAAGAGAAGGAAAAAATATCTTTTTTTGTTGATAAAAATAAAAAACTTTAAATGAGAAAAAGGAAAAAATGGAAAGTGTAAAGTTAATGCTATCGGCATTAACTTGATCATATGATAAAATTAAAAATTAAAAAAAAAAATAATTCGGGTTTTTTTCTTTCGTTATGGTTCAGTCAAGAAAATGACGCATGTGTGCAATCGAAAAAAAGAAAAAAAGAGACGCCAATCAAGCCTTGTGGCAGAAGTCAATAATTACCTTTTTTGGTTGATTTCTGATTAAACAACAATCGACAAACACACAGAAAATAGACCCACGAATTTGGCTATTTTGTTAATGATGATCGGCGCCTGATTTAAAAAAATTATATAAGAAGTTTGTCAAAAATGACTGCGCAACAAAAAAAATAGTTCGTTAAAAATAAACTATTACTTATTATTGGTTGATGTATGGAAAAGATCAAAAGTAAACAATGATAACAATAATATTAATTTCTAATTTGACAGATGAAGAATACAAAAAAAAATGAGCGAAGGCGTAAAATCAAGAAAACAAATTATAAAAAAACTGTGGCTTTCAAAGAAAATTAATGTCAAAAACTTTTTTTCGCTCGTGGCAAAAGAACAAAAAATAAGTATGAAACTTGATTCCATTTTTTTATTGTTCAGAAGAAAAAAAATGTGATAAAAGAAAAATTTAGAATACATAAGCTAGATAGAAAGAAAAAAAAATTAAATAACGTATAAAGACAATAACTAACTAATGAGAATGATGTCTTCCTTCCTTTTGCTCCTGCGCAAGAAAAATATAAAAGAAGAAGTTCCGTTAGTCATTAAATGATTTTGGTTGATTTTTTTAAATGAAAATAACACAACATGCGTTTGCTCCAACAAAGCCAGCCATTAACATGAAAGAAGAAGAATCAAAAAAAAGGAAAGAAAAAGACATATTAAGAAATTAAAAGGAAATACGAAAGAAAAGGAAGGAAAATTTTGAAAACCCAACAAGATTTTTTTTGTCTTTCAAACATGCATCGCTCTAAAACGGGCGTTAAAACAAAAAAAAGAAAAATGGGAAAAACTTCTTTTAAAACACCAAAGAAGCGGAAGGAGGAAGGCAGTGATTTAAAAGAATCAACAAAAAAAATATCGAGAGATGCGCAATGGGTGATATAAAACATTTAAATCCGGTGTGTAAATGTTTAAACTTTTCATATCCGTAAATTTTGTTTAATTAAATTTTCGTCGGATAATTTTTTGCCCTTTTAGATCGAAGGCGAAGAAACGAACGTTTTTTTATTTTTAAAATAAAATGATCGATCAAAATCACGAAGAAAAAAAGGAAGAAAGAAATGAAATCGATCGAGAATGGAAGAAAAAAAAGATATCCTTTTTTACGTTGTTTTTAAATATAAAAACAGTTTATTTCGATATAAAAAAAGAAATGTTTCTGCTACTTTTGAAATAAATACTAAAAAAGATAAAAAAAAAAAAGATAGGCAAAGAAACGATGAAAACAACAAACGCGGAACACAAAATTGTGGCTAATATTATTTTAAAACTATCAAAAAAAGGCAGCGAAAAAAACTTTTTCGATGCAAAAAAAAAACAACAAACGTTTTATTTAAAAAAAAAGAAAGATAAGAATTTTTTGTTTGATACTTGCAAGCTAAAAAGTTAGGTGAAAAGCATATTTTTGATTTTACTACACGGAAAGAGAACAGAGTTAGATCGTTGTGTTGATGCGCTAGTTGTTGTTTAAGTCAGAGGAAAACGCAAAAACTCGGCAAGCAGATGATTCCTGTCTATTGTCACTTAGATGTGAAGAAAAAAAAGATGGAACAAAAAAGAAGAAAAGCGATCGAACTCAATCCCATAACACACATATATCCAGCCGGCTGTCAGCAAAAATGAAAGGACAGGAAAATTGCCCAAGGTAAAAATATTGCCGCCACCGCCGCAACAAAAACGTGATTAGCAACTTTTATTTTTTATTTTGAGTCATTGTGGCAAAAATATTTCAGGTGGTCGCTAAAAGTGAGCTGTCTAAATTTTTGCGATTTTAAGCTGAAAAAATAATTGTTTAAAAAAAGTGACTAATACAAAATATTTTGTTTAAAGTAAAATAATCTACTAATATTTGAAGAAGCTGGATAAATATTACGGTAGCAGCTTTCGTCATTTCAACCCATTTTTCAATATAACAACTCATTTTTTTCTGTCCTCGGCATTTTTTGGTTATATAAAAAAGATGACAACCACAATCTTTCTTCTTTTTTTATTCAAAAAAACTGATCGCATCTATGTATTTTTTAAAGAAAAATTACAAAAAGGCGCCACTTAGGGTATTAAAAAGTCTGATCAACAACACACAAAAAAAGAGAAAAGAAAGTTTATTGCTTCTAAATAAGAAAAAAGCTTAGCAACAACAAAAAAAACAAGTGAAAATAAATGAAACTTCTTTTTTATAAAAAAAATTTAAAAACGTTTTACTTGCGTTCATGGAAAAACAACTTTCAATCTTTCTTGACTCCATTTAGAGAAGTGAACAACGGAAGTCATCGATGCATCGACTTTGTCTTCTTCTTTCTTCCTTATTGTTTTTCAAAAAAAAAGAAGATCGGAGTGTGCGGGTAAAATGGCGCGCAACAACTTTGCCTTTTCCACTTTTCTTTTTTTTATTTCGGCTGTCTCCAAGAACGATGGACTCTAATCGGCCTTTTTTCTCATTTTTCCTTATGTCTCCAAAAAAATAAAAATGTGTATGTGATTGGTGCGGGTAAAAATAGAAGAAAATGTTCGGCGATCGAGCGGAAATTTTTTTGCCTTTATATTCACTACTTCCTTCCTTTTTTCTTTAACGTTTTTTAATAAGAATCAAAAAATTTTAATGGACGCAGAATGAGTGACAAAATGAACGCGTGAAGGTTAAAAGCTTGTATTAAATCTTTTTTTTGCATCGTAAAAATCAAAGAGTTTATCAGCTAATTTAGTTAACATTTGCTTGGGTATGGCAGAGCTGGCTTCAAATTAGTTAGTTTTAGTTGCATCTTTTTTCTTCCCGATAAAAACAATTTTGTGTCGATTAAACTAATATAGAAAAATATGCGAAAATAAAAGAAAAGACGTTGATTGACCAAAAGAATGGAAGAAATGTAATTTTTCTTCGAGGTTTAGTGGTTGGTTTTCTTCCAAACGGAAATGGAAAATTGCCATACGAAAAACAATATTTTTCTCCTCAATACCAGATGACACAATTATATTCTCCTAGACTATTGCCAAATGAAAAAAAAATATTACTAACGTAAAAGTGCGCTTCAGTCTCTTTTCAAATTTGTTTCAACTTTTTTGTGCCGTTTCACAGAATTTTAATTTTTTTGTGCAAATTTATTCAAGGTTTTTGAAAGACAACAGAAACGCGGCAATTGACTTTGAAAAGAAAGTTAAAACCGCAACCAATGGAAAAGTTCAAAAAAGACAACGTTTTGAAAATGAAAACAACAAAAAAGGCATTTTTTTGTCAGTCAAAAAAAATTTGCCGAGATTTTTGTTTCCAAACAAAAGAAAAACACAATGAAACAAAGAGACGACACTTTGATGTGGCGCGCGATTGTTGTGTATCATCGATATCAATGTTCAATCGAATTGCGCCTTTAAAAGGCTAATGAGCGTGAAAAAAAATGTTTTTCTCTTCTTTCTTTCTTCAGAAAAAACGGTATTCCCATAATAAAAGTATTTTTTATTGCACATTGTTGTCAATAAATTGACATATTTTAAATTTAAATTTAATTTCAGAACTAAAACTATTCTTGAGTTTCTTATTGCTCATAAAAAACAGACGACGAAGTTAGAATCGTAAAAAACGGAAGAAAAAAGATTTTTGATTTAATCCTTTACAACACTAAAATTAAAAAAGCCCTTAAATCTGGGAGACACAAGATTTTAAATGAAAAAGATATTCAAAAATTGTGAACTTATTTATAAGCATTTTACACCCTTCAAATGGCGGCATTATTTAAAACTAAGATTCGAATAAATAAAAAATACAATATTAATAAATCAAAATGAAGCGAGCCCAGAAGCCCACCTCAAACCAAAAAAGAAAAAAATGAAGCGAAGATATTTTTTTTAAAAATTTCTTCAAAAATACTAAAGAAAACGATTGAGAAATGAATGAAACATGATAATTAATCAACAAAAAAACGAAAAAGGCGGGTGAATCGGTGGATGAGTGCAAAAAAAGAAGGAATATTTAAAAAAGTAAAAGTTGTGATTTATCCATCTTTGCAGCTTTTTTTTATTCCAGAAAAAACTTGGATTTGTAGTGGCTTTGTTTAACTTGAAAAAGCAGTATTTCATTTTGTCGCACGCCAGCACAGTAAAATGAACTTTTTACTTTGTTTTTTTTATGTGAAAGGGATATAAGAAAAAAAACGATAGGTTTATCTATCTATTTCAAACGAAAGAAAAAAAGAACTAAATGATTTTTTGAGGATAAGGAAAAAACGGAATAAGAAATTGATACTGACCAAACTCTTCCAACATGCTGGAGAAGGATGTAAAAGAATCACATATTTTTCACGCCACCGGGGTGCATGGATGAAAAAAGAATCAATGTGGAAATCCAAAAAAATAAAATAACGGTAGAAGAAAGGCAAAGTAAAGCCTTTTTTTCGTGATTGACGATGATATTCAATCGAATCGTTGTCATTAAAATGAGAAATGAAATGAAACTCAACTCCCGCTGTGATCATTGATATAAACGAACGCATCCGGTGTTCGAGTTTTTTTTTTCAAATTGTAAAGGCATGAGAAGAAAATGAATAAATTAACTGAAGATAAATTAAAATGGCTGATTTGATTTTCGAAATTGGTTTAAATTTAGTATCAAAAATTGTTTTAGCGATCCTTTCGAAATTTCAAAGCTTTCGATTACAAAAAGTTGTATCATTTTATTTTAATTCAAAACTTTAAAAACAGTTTAGAAATTTGAGAAAGCCAGGCAAAAAAGCGCCATATGCTTGAATTAACAAAAAAAGGAAATGAAAATTGAAATATATTTTCTGTCAAAATGATGCGCAGACATCTTTGTTTCAAAAAAAAAATCGAGATCCGATTGAAACCGGACTTAGCACCAGCCAGCCAGTCAACGCCATTTTCTTCCTGTTAAAAATTAAAATAAAAAAACAGCCTTCGCGCAATTTTTTTCTTATTTTTCATCTGTCGTCACTCAATGGCACTTTTTTTAGATCCGTTTCTTTTTACTATCCTTCTTTTTTTTTCTTACTGTTTTTATTTTTGTTTACCTCTTTGTATTTCATTTTTCCCAAGACAAGATATTCTTCTGAGAAACACTTGATCATAACCGATATTTTTATTTTCGCGCAAAAATTTGCATAATTCCCACTTGAAATAAGGGCATACAAAAGAAAGCAGCGCCATTGGCGGATTTAATTTTTTGATTTTAGCCAAGGTCGAAGTTTATAGTCGTCGTCGCTGTTTAAGAAAAAAAGAAAGAAAGCGAACCGCTTTTTAAACGGGCATCAAAACAGATTTTATAGAATAAAAGAAGACCGAAATATTTTTAAAGAGTATTAATATTAAGTAAAAAAAATCAAGTCGATTCGAGGACGGAAAAGAAGGCAGGAAAAATAATATATTTATGAATTAAAGTCAATATTACCGTATTCTTAGAAAAAAAGGAAGAAAAAAAATAGTAGCTTTCTATTGTTTAGTGGCAATCAGATGATACATAGTAGCGGTATTCAAAATGCCAAAAAAATAAAAGAAAACAATAGCTTGAAGAAAAAAAAAGCGCGAGCAAGGACATTTCTATATATGATTTATATTTTTGCTAAAACCAGCCAGGCAATTTGCATTCTGACTATATTTATTTTTCGAGGACATTGGTAGCTTTTTTTTCATCATCTTAAGATTCCAAAAAAGGTGGCAAAAAGACATATGAAGTTTAGTTTAGTTTTTTATTTTGCTTCTTTGTAAAAAAAATACAAGAAAAAAGTTGCAAGGTCATATATTCTTTTTTGACAGTTTTGACAGCAAAAAAAATTGCGAAGCATGCCGACATTTTTTTTACATTCAAAATCATTTGTATAAAAAATAAAATAAAACGAATACTATCCTTGTTGTTGTTGCAATGATTGACGCCCAATTAACTTCTTCTTATTCGTCTTGCGGTTCTTCAACCAAAAAAAAGATTGAACGGAAAATTAACGTATTTCTTATTTTGAATCAAATAAAATCAAAAAAAATGTAATAGATAACTGAAAGAAAAAAAGACTAACGAAATAAAAACATTTTTCTTTTTTTGCAATCAAATTAAAAAAAGTGTTCAACAACAGAAAAAAATAGAAAAAAAGTTTTTTTTATGATGAAAGAAGTTTTACAAGCCATTTGACCGAACGACCGTATAACGACAACGACTCGAAGACAAGACAAATTTGTTAGAAGAAAAAAACAAAAGCGAACAGTTGTACCACGAACGGTCAAATTTTCTAGTTATTACCGAGGAATAATAAAAAAATAAATAATATTAATCATTCTTTTGAAGACTATAAAAAAATTAAACAATGGAAAAAATATTTGGTTTACAGCGGTGTAAAATCGTCGAAAAAATACTTTGGAAAGTAGGGAAACCAATATGCCTGAAGGCTGTTGATGCTTCTTTAAGAAGAAAAAAAGTAAATGAAATGAATCGGAAAAGGTCAAATAAGTAAAATCGAGTCGAATGGGGTGTTTGGAAAAAAAGTGTTTTAATACTTTCTTATTTTTTTTTTGCTGAAGGAATTAAGGTGTGCCTCAAACCGTATAATAATAATGTCTAAAACCATTAATAGGTTTGAGGTGTGGTTGCGAGTAATGTAATAATTGTGTATAAATGTATCATCGAAAAAAAGAGTATCGAAAGAAAAAAATATTCAACCCAAAGAAGAAAAAAATTGAAGAAAAAATGAAACTCAAATTTTTTGCCCTTTGATGAACTGCAGCAATATTTTTTTCTTTGCATTCCAATATTTATTGGTCATCATCGCTCGTTTATTATTAAACTAAAGGTAGGTAGGAACATATTTTATAAAATGGAAGATCAAAGACAATGAAAAACAGTGTTTACAAACTGCCAAAAACTGTTTTACAACAAAAAAAGAAAAAATAATAATGGAAGAAGCATCTGCCAAATCGAGAGCCGAGAGTTTTTTTAAAAGCAGAATCCCGCTGCCGCCACAAGGATCTCAATCTCTATCCATAATGATTAAGTGCGAAAAAGAAAAGGAAGAACAACGCGTGCCAACAGACGACCACAAAAACAACAACAACCAAAACCTAAACTCCTTGACCGCAAGAAAATGATGAGGAATAAATACAAAAGAAAGAAGCGCGCGCGAGAAAGGATTAATCTTGCCGGATTAACACCAAACAAAAAGAAAGGAGGCGAAAAAATAAAAAAGAGATCGAGAATTAATAATATTGAAGATAAAAATTGTTGTAAATTTTAAAGTAAAAGCAAAAAAGCTTGATCTGAGAAAATAAATGATGGCTTTTATATTCCCCGAAAAACAAAAGCAGTCAACAAGCTTCCTTGAAAATTACAGTATTTTTAATTAAAGAGCCAAAAAGAAAAAAAGGCCATGACCGCTACTAATCCGCTAATGGGCTTTCGCTTCTTTACTTTTTTTGTGTTCGCACATTTTTACAGAAAAAAAGGAAAGAAAGATGAAATAAAAAAGATTTTTTTCGAAAGAAAACTTTCCTAATCAAGATCAATGAATGTCTGCGGTCAACATCGATGAAGCAAAGTTTTTTTTATTATCGATGCACCGAATCAACGCTTTTTTGTGGCAACTTACTTTTTTTGCCGAAGAAACACAAAGAAAAAAAACAAGGAAGTAAGTAGCAAAGAAAAAAGAAAAAGTTAATTATGATGTATTAATATTATTCTTTTTAGGAAATTTAATGGGAACAACGAAAAAAAAACTTTGTATCATCGGCGGCGGCCATTACAAAAGTAAACTTTAAAAGGCACACATCAAAAGTTTTGGGAAGCGATCGCTTTTGCTGTCGCATATGGTGTCTTCTAAATTGCGCAAGATGAAAAAATAAAAATAAATAAAATAAACGTTTATGGAAAAAAAATTTTATAATGTAAATTAAAAAAATTTATTCTATGTTTATTAAAATGATATTTATTGCCAGATGAAGGATACTACTGCTTTTGCTCCATATTGAAATTTATATACAATTTCAAAAATCCTTTTTTTTTTGGAAAACGTCAAAACGCTAAAGGCATTACTTTTTGGTATCTAGAAAAAAAGCCTGATCAAATATAAAATCATCGACGTCTTCCGTAAAAAAATAACATTGTGATTGAAAACCTTCCTATTTTTTTAAAACTGACCAATAGCGCGCGCAAATACAAGCCCTTTAGCCACAGCCACAAGGCAGATAGATGAAGTGTACATACAACATCCTACTCTTGGTTGTTGTTTACGCATCCTTTCAATCAAGCTTGCTTCTTTTTCCGTCGTCCATCAAAATTTATATAAAAAAATAGTAAACGGCAAATACATACATAGATTTCTCAAGCACTGCGTTGATTTTGGTTTTTTTTTGCTATGATTTCTTGATTTTTTCCCGAAATAGCTACTGGTGGTTGTTGTATCGAAAATATAAGTGTGTTCAAATTTTAAAATTTATTTTAAAGGAATAAATAAACTATTGAAATAGGAAAAGAAAAAAAGTGGACGTTGCTGTTTTTTAAGCAATAAAATCAAATCATATTTTTTTATAAAAAGCAAACACGTTTCAAGCCTCATATTTGCTATTTATTTTTTGGTTTGGTCACTCAGAAGCATCGGCAGCGCATGTTTAACAAATAAATAAATAAGAAAGCTATTTTTAGAATCCTATTTAAAAAAAAAGTAAAACGTAGGAAGAAAAAAAATAAAAACTGTAAAAATCCTTTTAGTCTGAGTTGTGGCTTTTTGTAAACGAATTTATTCACAAAAAAGGCTTTAGTTTATTCGGCATCCTCGACTGTCAAGAAAATTATAACAAAACAGATAATGCCAAAATTTCAAAAATAACCTTTTAACACAAAATTTTTTTTAAAACAAAAAGGTCAAAAGTTTGCTTCTTTTTTTCGGGAAAAAAGATGCCGACAAAAAAGAAGTGTGAGGAAGCGCACAAAAGAATGAAACAAAGAACCTATTATGAAGAAAAAAACTAAAAAAACAAAAAAATGTTATAATCGTCATTGAAAAAATGAGGAGCATCAATCGAACTTACTGTATTCATAACCAGGTTCAGTTTTAATAATAGAATGTAATGATTGTTGTTGTTGTGATTCAAAAACCATGGCACAACTTTCTTGTGGGTGTGGAGATGAGGTAGTAGTTGTGTTGTACATTGAAGAACTTATTAATATATGTAACTATTAAAATTAACTAAAAAAGGGAAAAAGGTTTTAATCAACGAAGTTTAAAAGAAATAAAAAAACATGAGTAATAAAGTTCTATAGTTTAAAGTTACGAAATTAAATTTTTCTAAAATTCAAAAATGGTTAATCACGTCAGAAAAAAAAGAGAGATCATTTTTTAACAGTGATTTTTTAATATTTGACTTAGGGCATTTAAAAAACAAACAAAAACAGTTTAAAAGATTAATAACCAATTCAGTTCATTTATTTATTTTTTTGGTTTGTTATTGTCTAATATGTATGTATTAGCAGTTAGTTCACCCTACTTGATGCTGTTTTATTTTTTTATTTTTTTCCTTCATGAGTGGTGGTGTAAGTGTAAAGAAGGAAAGACGGAAAAAAGTGAGTCATTATAGTTAGTTTCATTTGATTTTATTTTAACACGGTCTCTCTCTTTTTCTCCATCCTTCTTTCATCCTTTTTAGACGACGTCGATGATGAGCGTGCCTATACTCCGCAATCAGCAAAAGAAAGAAAAAAATTCTTAACTAGCAAAGTAGTGGCCAAAAGCAGAAAGAAAAAAACGGTTGCCTCTAATGTAAGAGTCAACCATCACGTTTTAAAAAAAAATAGAGATCAATTTTAGTGGCGTAGTCCAAGCCAAAAGATAGAGAAATAGCTTTTATCACCAATGATGGGTGAAAATAAAAAAAAACGCTTGATTTAGGAAAAAAAATGAAAGTGAAAAGAAAAAGATAAAAAAACACTTTCTCCCACACTCTCATCTAAGATGTTATTGTTTTTTTACAATATTATTTCTTACGGTTGTTGTTAGCCAGCCGATTGCCGATCCGGAATGGGATCAAGAAAGAAAAAGACGAAGATAGTAGCAAAAAAATCGAAGAAGTGAAAAACATCAATAAAAAAATAGAAGAAAAAAAATGTTTTTCTTTTTTCAATAAAAAAAGCAATCGAAACAAAATTTTCTGAGTTTTCTTCTTTGTTTCAACTTTTTCTTCTTCAGAAATCAGACACGATGTTAACGATGAAGATGATCAGCAGCGGCAAAACAAAATATTTTTTCTTCTTTTTTGGAAAGACGCACAAGAAAAAAATGACCGTTAGGCATGGAATTGGTAATGCCATAATTTTTTTATTCCCCTCATAATGAAAAAAACAGGGCATCAGAATGGGTAAGAGAGGTAGAAAAAAAAGAAAAAAACATGAGAATCTTTAAAAAAAAGAAGTAAGGAGTGGCAAAAAAAAGAAAGCATAATATTATAATCTGTTGGAGGGTTATTAGGGAATAAAAAAGTAAAAAACATCATATTTTTAGATAGATTGCTATTTTTACACTTTTACTCGACGTATTTCAAGCGAAATAATTATTTGTTAAAAATAAATAAATAAATAAATAAACTTTCAATTAAAACAATAAAAATTGTGAAGAAAAAAAAGAAGATGCATGACTGCATGCTTTTGCGTTTGAAGAAAGTTAGTGTGTTTGCTTTCCATGGAAGTTGTTATCAGTAAAAAATTAGACTAAATGAACACATTATCAATACCACCGGAAATGGAATTGTACGGAGAAGCTAGAAAAAATAAAGAAAGTGAAAAAGAAAAGGAAAAAGTGAGAGGGAGGAATGATAAAAGTGGTTAGCAGGCATATCAGAGCTTGAAATTTTTTTTATTAAAAATCCTTATGGAAGCCGAAAAATCAAAGAAAAGCAACAGAAACATAAAAAACAAAGCAACAGAAAAGATAATAAACAGCTTTTTTGCAAACAAACATAAAGTGAAAAAAACCTATCATGGATCATTAATGATTATTATTTATCAACAGAAATTAATTAACAGACGACTGACCGCAACTAACTTTCACAAATTGACTAATATTAGTGAATGAATGATAATCAAATCAGACGAACACCACTTTCTTTTAAAGAAACAGCAGAAAAAATTGTCTCAGAACAAAAAAATAAATAAAAGAAGTCATTTTTTTTACTAACGTAAATTGACAATTAAAATGAAATGACGAGAAAAAAGGGTAGTAAGTTATCTAATGTGCATTGACAAAACCACCGTCTTCTCAATTACCTTTTAACATAAATCAATTGTAAAAATAAGAAAAAAGAAAAACCAAATATTGAACTAACTTTTTGTAAAAAAAATAAGCATTCCTTCTCCTTTTTCATTATTTATGTGTATGAATGTATTGATTCTCATTATTTCATTATACCTATATGTATACCATTTTGATGATGTACCGTAAGAGCCACAATCACTGCAACCACACCGATAATGAATAAATAACTGGTTTTTTATTTGTTTCAATCTTATTTTTTAGGAGAAAGGTTGGAAATTTTTTTTATGTTATGCACCAACTTTTTCTTTTTTCTCTGACGTTTTTGTTTCTTTTGTTTTTATGTCTTTGATTTTTTTCTTCACAAAAATGATACAAAATTGATTTTCAATGTCATGTCTCTTTATTTTCTTATTCTTTTATTTTCTTTTATTCGAGTTTATGGTTTAATAAAAACAAACACACATATTTTTGGAAATAATAATAATAAAAAAAGTTTAATTCTACTATCACATATAATAAAAAAGAAATTATAATAATAATTAAAATTAAAAGTTTTTTTTGTTCACAAACATAATTTGAATGGAACACAATTAAAGGTCTTGTCTTCTCTGGAAGAAAAGATTACGAATTAATGCTACTCATAAATTCCAAAAATTACAAAAATATCAAACTTGTTATTTTTTGGATTTATTAAAAGTTTCTACGTGAAAAAAATCAAAAAACGAAAATTATTATTAGTTAAATCAAGTAAAGATGACTTTCTTCTCCAAAAAAAATTTTAAAACAACTAATTTCTAATATTAAAAAAACTTGACCCTTTGCAAAAAAACAATATAGAAACTTAAAATTTTTAGAGCTAAAAATGCTGCTTGAATTAACACAAAAAAATATTTTAAAAAATGACGTCTAAATGCTGAGCGAATCCATCATAGGTGCAAACAAATTTTTTTTTAACAATAATCAAAATTTAGAGAGAAATATTAAAAGAAAAAATAGCAAATATGGAGCTGCAATTCAGAGTATTTGCGGGACAAAAATGTCTTTCTTTAAAACGGCAAAAGTTGGAGTTTATGGGTTGTCAACAAAAATAAAAAATAAAATAATAATTACTCATTTACTGAAGTGTTCGTTAAAAATAAAATAAAGATTTTGAGAGGCTGCTGATTAAATAATAATATTAATAAAGGATGAATGAAGTAATTTTAATTTTAAAGTCTCATTTTTTCTGCAACCGCTGCAATCAATGCTGCGCCTTTAGCTGATCCTTCATCAGCATGGACCAATTCCCACTAAAAAGAAATAATCATTATAAAATTATCTTTAAATCAAAATTTTTAGTGTATTTTTGCCCAAAATTTTTTTTATTTGCTTTAATTATTAAATATATATTCTTTAATTTTATGCTTGTTTGTTGCATTACTTACTTGAACATTGAGTGGGGCTTGCATATTCATTTGAGCTTCCAACATTTTATGATAAGTTGGATGAAATTGAATGAGAGCTCCACCAACACCAATTTTAACTTTTTGATGATTAATATGTCGAAGTAATGCGCAAATAGCTGCTGCAACAATGGCTGAAGATCGTTGAGATACTGCTTGACAAACGGCTCGAATAATGGCATAATCACCACTGCCATGATTAACTACTTCAAGTTCATCACAAATACGCCGAGTAATTCTGGTATCTTCTTCACTAAAAAAATATTTATTCAAATTAGTAAATGCATTTAAAAAGTTAGAAACATACGCAAGGATTTCAGAAATATATTTAGTTGGAAAAGATTCAGGAAGTTGAAGCTTTTCGATGGTTTCTCCACCAAAAAGAAGGCCATCAATAACAAATTGAGATAGAATGTGGCGGGTCAATTCACCAAGATAAAGAGCACCAGTAAGTTTATCGATGCTAAAAAACAAAAAAATTTGAATAATTTTTATATATTCATTGTTTTTAAAAGTCTTACATTTGCTTTCCTTTGTGCACAGAATTTTCATCAATTTCTTTGTCAAATGGCGTTAAAATATCCTCAAGTTCACCTTTGGAACCAAATTCTTCCCATTCTGTTACAATAATCATTTTATCATAAGGATATTTACCAGTTTGGGGATTAAATTTTTCAATATTTTTTGTTTCTTCAAGATACGATGAATTGCAACCATAACCAATTACTACACCAATAACACATTCAGGCCCATATTTAAATGATGCAGCAGCTAATTGTCCAACCGTATCATTCATAACTGCTTTAATTTTAGCATTCGTGGACTAAAAAAACAAGAACTAATTATTAACGGGAAAAGAAGGAATATATTTATAGATACCATGTTTAATTCAAGAGCTTCTTGAAGCAATTCAACGACATCCTTTTGCAAACAATCTTGAATATCAAAACCTTTGGTCCACCAAAGTAATCGAGCAGATCGAATAGATAAAAGTTCACATGGGTATGAGAAAACAAAGCCAATGGGTAAATTAGCATCTTCCAAATGAAATTCTTTTAAAAACTTTTGTAAACAATTTACGATGAATGTGAAAAGCTGAAAATAAAAAGGTTAGTTTTTTATATAAAATTTATATATTCCGATGTTGCTGCTTACTTGCTCTCCAGTTCCTTTCATAATAGGATTAGCAACAATAAAATTGCTTGTAGTTATTAAAGGTTCTTGGCCTTTACCTTGTAAATCCAATAATAAAATACGCAAATTTTTTCCAGATAAATCAATTGCAACATATTTTCCTACTTCTGAACCATCTGGAAGGGCTGGAACATAACTGGGAAGCATAGCAATGGAAGATTTGTCTGCGCCATATTTTAAACCCTCAATAAACTCCTTTTGAATATCTTCACTAATTTGGCCTAATCTTTCTCGAGAAATTTCAAAGCTTTTTAAAGTATTTTCAACGGCTTCCGGCAAAGACATTTTTGTAGTTTTGATCGGCTACTTTCTTCAAATATATATTCAGAAAATCAACCAACGTATGTATGTGTATCAAAAATATATAAAGTTATAAAATATGCGTGGCAATTCGCCAAAATTTTAATGGCACTATTGATTCTTTTTTAACGTGTTTTTATTGATAAAAACCTGAAAAAAAGAAGTATGAGTGTGAAGTAAACAACAAAAATTTAATAGGGTAAAAATTAGGAATATAAATGTGTGTTTTGCAAGGAACGAAGTAAATGACCACGTAAAATAAAGGAAATATAAAAAAGTGGAAAGAAACACGCAGAAATGTAATTATTTTCCACCCGAAAAAAGGAAGGGTAAAATCGAATGAAGCAGGAGATGATGATGATAAAAAAAAACGGGAAGAAGGAATGCGGCGGCGACCGACGCCACTGGTGTCGTAAAAAAATTTTTCATGACAAAAAGATGAAGATATCGAACGACATCGACAAAAAATGATATTTCCATCGTCGGTGTCAAAAGCTATTGCTACTCTTGCAAATATTATTGAATGACAACAAAAAAACAGCAACGCTTTCATATATTTTTGTTTCTTTTTTTGAATAAAATCGATTATATTCGAATTTTTAGGAATAATTTATTCAAAAGAAAATGAACCTAAACAATTTTAGGAAAGAAAAAAATGAGAGAGCGTTTTTGATGAAAAGATTGATTCAATAAAAAATTGATTACACATTTTAACATTAAAGACCGCGAGAGAATCATCTTCAACGAAAAGAAAAGAAAGAATGAATGAAACCTTTTTTATTGTCCAAAAAATTTATTATATGCATTTTTAATTGAGCGAGAAATAAAAAATTAATTCAGACCTAATAAAAAAGAAAAGAGAAGGCAAAGAACGCAACAAAGATTGGCAACAGCAACAATCATAAATGGAATGAATGTTCGAGATAACAAGAAGATCAAAATGCAGCTAAATCGATATTTAAATTAAATCAGTCACCAAAAATTAAAAATAAAAGAGTGAAGAAAAATTGTTGTTTATTTCCCTACTTTTTGCTGACGTCTGCTTTTCTTCAATGCATTCATTCATTAGTGAATGTACGACCACCGGTGTTGCACTTTTTTGCTTACTTTTTTTCTTTTTTTTTTCCATCGATTTTATTGCAATGACAATGACCTAGGCAGAACATCACTAGGCTGCATTGGGCTGCTGCTATTGCAACCATTTAGTTGTTCAGCAAACAGCAAAAGGTAGTTGTCGCAAATAAAAAAGTAAAAAAAAAATTTTCAACTTTTCGGCAGGTCTGTTATTCTTTCAAACGGCCAAATGGAAAAGATTAGAACGCGATCGTTAAAAAAATATAGAAATAAACTGCAAAAAAAAAATGATGCTCCATTGAAAAAAAAACTTGGCACTTTGCAATAAAACAGCAAAAATTCATAAAATCACGATTTAGCTTTGTAAAAATCAAAGTTTTTAAGTTCAAAAAATAAATAATTATTTGATCGATGGATTATCTTTAATAAAAAACTCTTTCCTTCCTTCAAAAAGTTAAAAACAAAACAGAAAACAAGAAGAACGTCAAAGTAAACAAAAACAATAAAAAAAGATGAGAAAAAAAATTTTTGTTTGAAAATAAAAAAGTAAAAAAAATTAAACAAAAGCAAGCATGAAAATATGGAAAATTTTAGGTAGTAGCAACATTGCATATTTCATAAACTCTGGTGACAAACCTTTAGGTTCGTCTTGCATCATTCTTTTTTTTAGATGAGGAGAAAAACTCTTTCACAAACAAGCAAGCAAGGAAAAATATATATAAACCATGCAAGATGCAAGTTATTCTTCACTGCCATAGAGTTCGTTCGTTTGTTGTTTTCTCCTTTATTTTACACATTCTCAAAACAAAATAGCAGACCAGACAACGCCGACGACGACATAAAAGGAATGTTCTTCTTTTTAGGCAAAAGAAGAAGGAGGAAGGAAAGAAAGAAAGAAAAAAAAAGGAAATAAGAAAGCTAGCGGCATTCTTTTTTGAGGGAATACGTTTTTGCCTTGGTTTGAAGTTGAGAAAATGCACGCGCGCGTCTATAAACTAAAAAAGCAGCGCAGCACATTTTTGTTGTTAGCTGGAATGGAATAGACCAATAATATGTGGGAATACAAAGCTTCATGAAAAAAAAAGAAGGAAAGAAAAAAGAATGTACCAAACATGCATTTATTTTGAGGAGCAAAAAAAAAAATTGAGTGGAAAAATAAATATGTTTGTTTAAAGCTAGTGTACAGGATTTCATTTTTTTTCTAGAATGGTTTTTGATATATTTTTTGTTAAAGGTAACGTGGGAGAATATTTAAAAAGAATTGCCATTTAAGAAACAATACCAAATATTTTTTTAAAGTTGGTTAAGAAAAAAATAAATAACAACACATTTCTTTGCTATGGGAAAAAAGAAAAAAGAAAAGGACAACTTAATGATCAATAAGCTTGTTTACCAAATCATAGGTCAAAAAACGAAAAAATAAAAATAAAATAAAAAAGATAGGCAAAAGAGGAGGTAGTGTAAAGAAAGATGGACACTATGTACAATCATGAGACGATGATGCTCTATAAAAATTTTGTGCTAGGAAAAAAAAGAAAACAACGATTAAAAAGTTTTATATAAAAACATAACTAATCCTTAACAAGCGTGGTGGTCTCTTCTCAATTTTACAAGAGCTTTTATTTATCTTTCAAAATAAAATAAGAAAAAATTTTTGAGCTTTCAAAAAAAGCGTTAAAAAAATAGTATAGTCACACTACTCACGTTTTTCTCATCATTACTCAAAATAAACGAAGTTAAAATTAGAGAGAAAGTCTGCATCGTCGTCGCATGACTGATGATCGCTCGCTTGATCAATCAATCGATCGATTGAGCATCTCTCCGATATTTTTATTTCTTTCTTGTTAGAAGGATGCCTTAAAGAAGTTATTTAAACAACAAAACATCCGTTAAACAACAACAAATTTGGGCGGGTTTTTAAGGGGCATAAAACAAAAAAGGTTTTGTGAATGAGTAAAAAAAATAGATCCATGAAAGCGCTGCTGATTTTAAGATATGAAAAAATGTGATTTTTGCTTTTGTTGAAATTAGCTTTTTTATCTACAAAAAAATTGTGTTTTAAAATCATAGAAAATGATCAAAGCTTAATATGACAATAATCGATCCGTAAATAATTTTGTGATTTTTTTTCTGTTAACTTTCTTATTAACTTAGAATAACAAAGTTGTATCAAAAAATATTGTTCCTATTAAAGAGCAAGATGTCAAATACAACAAACACACATAAATATCGATCTTAACATTTTGATGAACAGAAACTTGGTTCGTAATGGCACAAAAATAAAATATTGGTAAAGAATTTTATTTGTGAACAAAAACACAACACATCGAGTGGTTGGCCACCGCCACTTTTAGTTTTTAGTTTAGTTTGCAACTATTCTGTTGTTGTCCCAAAAGAAATTGAATAACTACGGCAAGAGAGGCGGCCCACGTGGTGGTTGTTGGTGAAACTCTTCACACAACAAACAGCTAACTTTTTTTCTTCTTTGCATTGCTTTTTTTTTTTGAAAAATTTTGAGCGTTCTTTGAAGGGCAATGACAAATAAAAAAAACCCGCGTTCATACCTATCATATGCCACCACCACGAGTGCATTCTTCATCACTTTTTTGTTTGAAAAAATGAGACAAAATTAGCACAAAAAAGTTTTCTTATTTTCGTTTTTCTGTCGTTCAAAAGTTTAATCAACCAAAAATCTTTTTTTCCAATCATTGATTACTGACGTCAGCCACAAACGTTACTACTTTTTTATTTGAATGTTAGTTCTCTAGTGGGAACTAGAATGAGTGATAGTTTGTTTAAAGGTTTAGTAATAATCCACTTATATAAAAATGTACAAAATCATCAAGAAAAACATTTGTATTCTGATGTTCTTACACAGAGACATAAAGTTTTTGTGTACCAATATCAAGTAAGTATTTTTAAATTTTTCAATCTATACAACGACAACAAAAATTTGAACAAAAGAGAGATAGTTAAAGGGATGAATAATAATAATTTTAGATTTTGAGCATTTTTATTTGTGTTTTCTGATGCATGCTGTTTTTCTTGCGAAAAATTTTTGCAGTATTCCTAATTTCGATCAAACTCAAGAAACTAATAAATAAACATATTTTCAGATATATTTTCGGACATCAGAAACAATACAATATTTGTTTGAACGATTTTCATCGAAATAAACTATGCTTTGTGGAAAATTAGCAGGCGCATTTTCGAACTCAAGACATCCGTCATCTTCCATGTTCTTCTAAAATTTTACAGTTAATAAGAAAGAGAACAAGCATTTTAAAATACATACAAGTACAAAAGCTTTAAAAGCTGGTAGATAATTCTCTTTTTCATGCCAAAGACATTTGTGAAACTTTGTAGCTTTAGATTTTTTAAAAATTCTTATCCTTTCATTTGGAAAGAAAATGTCATTTTTGGTAAGTATTCTGAAACATGCAGATTAATTTAAAACTAGAAAAGCAGTCGACTAAAAAACCTACTCTATTTCTTTAGACAGGTCTTGCGCTACCAAACGATCATAAATGTATTCAAAAGAAACATCAAAATCTTGTAGATAGTAGTATATAAGAGTAAAAGGACATTTTTGCATATCAAAGTAGTTTAAGTTAGCTACGCATCCAAGGAACTTAATTTCAAGTTTTTTCTTTTTGTTCAGGGGAATAATCCAATCCAAAGATAAATATTTCTGAATATCGTCCGGAATGGGTTTACTAAATGTTACGGATATATTATCGTTCATGACAATTACTTTTCGTTTTGCAATAACTTCAAAATATTTATGAATATTTCTCTCTGGCAAATACCATCCTTCACTCCCCTGTTGATATACTCTGAATATCGTTATTATACCAGTGAATCGCAAAGTGTTCAATTTGATAGGATGCCGATCGCATTCGTTTTTTAGGGATTTAGAAATTTTCGATAGCTCAACTGCTATTACTGCTCCAGCACGCTGACAAATTCGAGCAAGCAGGACATTCATAGGTGATGGGAACTTTGATACGAACGAATAGAAATTCGCACAAGGAAGAGGAAACTGCAAAGGAGAGGAAGGAAGGTTTAGGGCAATTATATATTGCAAGATATTTTCAGACATCCATTTCCGCTCGGAAGCAGAAAAGTCACTTTCGATGTTCAAAACCGTTTTGATTTCTTCCCAGTTTAGACCCTTCAGACGATCTAGAATCAAATCTACAATAGAGTCTAGCACAACGTCACAGTCGAATATACAAATTTCGTTGATAAATGCTACTAGTTGTTCATCGGAGAACTCTTTGAAAACCATTTTTACAAAATTTAAGTTGTGCTCATCAGATTCAGTATTATATTGATTGATTAAGTTGATAAAAATGTCCAAGGAACAACTTGAGCATTCGACTGCAATGGGATCAATTACTTTGGTCAAACCTGAAAAGTTAACAATATCAATATATAAGAAAATAAAATGGTCATACCACAGATATTTTTTAACAAAACTGACGAATTTATAACCTTCTGAGTCACTTCGAAACAATGATCATCCAAATTGGATTTGAGAATAAATTTTTGTTCGGACATTAGAGAAAAAATAAATATTTCACAAACGTATAAAAGAAGCAAGTCAAAAAAAATATTTGAAGTTTTCAGATTTGTTTTTTATCTCTCTTTTGCCATGGACTGACGATATTTTTCATTCAAACTACGCAATAAATGGCTTCGAGCAAAAAATTTTTTATTGATTTGTTTTTCATTTGTCTTCTCAAAAACATATTCCCCAATTAAACTTTGATAATGTGAGTTTTGAGGCGACCCAAAAAGTTATAAACTCCTCAATATCACACATACCATAATCATCGGCAAAGGCCGTTATATACTTATGCAAATCTTTGTAAAGTTCTTTCAAATTACCTTTTGTGTAAATTTCCCACTCAACTTTGTAAACTTTTCCACTTTTCGGGTTGCTTTTACTGCTAAAATATGCTTTTTTAAATGTTTGAGTCTACCAGGATGAGTTATTGGTGAACCTTAAGTTCTGCTATTCTTTTACAGAGATATAATGTTTTTGCGTACCGAAAAGCTTCAATATATACAAAAAATAAAATTTGAACAAAAAAGAGATAATTTAGGAATGGATAATAATAATTTATAAGTTTTGAGTGTTTGCATTTATATTTGTGTTTGGATTTGTATTTTCTGATGTTGATGATGCATGTTGTTGTTCTTCAACTGAATTGCATGATGCCTCTGCAAGAGGCTGTAATTGACTGCAAAATTTTTTTGAGCCATTTATTCCACGATTTAATGAGCCTCCTCTTTGATATGTGCCTGATAGACGCTTTTGTGAAAGTTGTAAAGATGCCAAAGATCCACGATAATCTCGGCTTCCACTTAATCTTCCACTAACTTGCCTGCCAAAGGATGTTTGGGAAAGCTAAAATTTATAACCTTTAATTTACGTATCCCAAATTTTAATAATAGACTGACAAACCCTTGGAAATTTTCTAAAAAATATCATAGCACATTTGCGTCGAAAATGAGTTGAACTTAAACAAAATAATACAAAATTAACCGTTTTTCCCGTAACTACAAGAGCATTTGCGATGCTCATAAATACAAAAATGGATGAATCCTCATTTGATGAATATCCAATTAAAAGTTCCCAAACTGACATTACAGCTGATGGACCTTGAGTTAAAGCAAAACATGATGATATGAGAATTACAGTAATGGTTGCTCGTCTTTTTTGTCGCTAAAAATATTTTGTTTAAAAATAGTCTAAAATTTAAAATAAATTAAGAATTTACATGTTGGCACGCAAGAGTCATTTGCATAGTATTTGAATTTTGTGTTTTCATTACAAATCGATCATGAGTTTGTAGTTGGCGAATGAGAAGCATATTTAGTATTCCTACCGCCATAATTGGAACAAACACAACCTAAAATAAAAAACATATATGCAAAATAAAATAAAGTTAATTTGATTTTTTGCACTTTTTTAGATGTTCACCAAGAAAAATATTTGCTATTAAATTAACTTTTGAAGTTTTTGCAAAATTAAGCTTTTAGATAAAAGGCGTGGGAAAGATAACATTTAAAAAAAAGTATTCAGCCAAAAGCTACCGTACAAATAAAGCATTACAAATGGTGCTAATTCGAATATAGTGTGTCCTCCAAGGCGATGGAAATACAGTAATATTTTGTTTATCCCAACTCCCAGGATGTCTAAAATTTCCAGCCGAATAACAATAATTATACATTTGAGTGTCGTTACAAAAATATACTAAACGACAATCATATTCAAAATGATGATACATTGTCAGCAGACCTGGAAAATAATGTGTTTTATATTAGTTTAAAGATATTTCTGAGAATTCGTTTGAAAAATAAAAAAAAGCTAATAACCTGTAGCAGTAAAAATTAATGCGAGTACAAAAAGCCTTTCGGACTTTTTCCAATAAATTCGTGAACGCAATGGACTCCGAATAACCAGAAAACGTTCAACAGTTACAGCAAAAATAAACCTATAAAAAGTCAAAGCGTTTTAAAAAAATATTTAGTTAATGAAATGTTTACCAAATTGCAGCAGCTGAAGACCAATTAGCAAAAGCTGAAAGCTCTTCTCTGGTAGCATAATAATAATATCGGAATGTAGGATTATTAGAAAAATATTTAAATACCGCCAAAGAATGTGGAAGCATAAGAATAAAAAATAAGAGATCAGAAAAGCTAACAGCCGCAAGCTAAAAACGAAAACCTTTCATAACCAAAAATGTGAAAAATAGTTTACCAAATCATTTGCACGATTTCTCATTCCATGACAAGATAAAATCCATAAATTTAAAGAATTACCCATAACACCTAACAAAAATTCAGCCGGAAATACATATCTTAAAACCAAATCTTCAACATCTGAAGTTATTAACCGTAATGAACGCTCCGTCAAACATCGCATTGAAACATTTTGTGACATAATTAATTATTTAATTTTGGGTTCAATTTCCGGCGTCGTCGATTACATTTGCTATCAATTTTGAAGCTCTTTTGTGGAGGAGGCCAAACCACATAAATAAATTTGGAAAATCCTGAAAATATTAACAAGACCATAGATAAATAAAGACAGACTCATGTAAAAATGAAAGAAAAAAAAACGCATAAAAGACCAACTTTGTTCGCTTGCTTCCGTAAAGTGCAAATAAAACACAATGTTTCCTGGATTTTTGTCAACAAATACAACAACCTAATAACACAAGCACCTTCTTTTTTAGTTAAATATATAAATATATATTTAACTTCGATGGTTTCCAAAAAAGAAACAAAAAATAAGTTCTTTAAAGAACGAAAATAAGCTAAAAGTAATAAAGTAACTTTTTCGGTAAGTAAGTGCCAAACAATAATTAAAAATTTATTAATAGTAGCTGCTAGCTATTTTTGCTGCTTTCTAAAGTATCAACGTAACAATAATATTTTCTGGTTTTGACAGCAAAAAGTTGCTGCTGACAAAATCGATCGAAAAAAAGGTTTAAAAAGTTGAAATGACAAAAGTTGTCCGCACGTTAGATTTAAAGGGTTTATGCAAATTTGAATCAGGCATTTTTAACAACAAAAAAAGAATTTATTAAAAATCAAGAAAACAAGAGGCTTCAAATAATAAAATACAACGATCAAAGATTCATTTTTAAATTTTACACACTCACATTTATAAAAATTGGAAACAAAAAAGAGGAAGTTTTTTTTTTATATAAATATTATTATCGTTGACTTTGGTTATTATTATTACAATGAATTTTTTCAAGTTCTCGAATATATTCAATGGCAGCAATAAGAATTTTTAATTTGGCTATTCTTTTCTCACGATTTGAAAAACTTGGCAGGCGTGAACGAAGGGAAGAAAAAGCCTGAAACAAAAAATAAATAAAAAGTCACAATGTCTGTGGAATCTTAATTAAGAAGTAACTTTTTTCTTACTGAAACTTTTTTTATGTTTTGTTTTTTCAACCAACCTTATTTACTATTATGACGCGGTTCCTCTCTCTTGAGTTTTTCAATTCCAAGCGTTCATTTAATGATGAAGAAGAGTGAAAGCCGCCGTTGTTGTTGTGACTGCTTCCTTTAGAAATACGATCTCGCTTCTTTAAAACTCGAAAAGTCCGCATCTTTTTTACAACCACCTTTCTCGACATGAAAAAATATTCTAAATCCAAGCTTTTAATATTTATTTTTCTTCTGTTTACATACTTTTTTCCTTCAAGATTAAAAGAACGCGTAAAAGCCATTTAATTTTAAAATGGCTTCAACTTAGCTCATAATGTATTCATTGAAAAATAAAATAAGCAATTCCATAAAATCTTTATTAGATATTTAACAAAAAATCACACCACAACCATTAATTCTAAGTAAAGTAAAATTTCTGAGAGAGAAATATTATTTAAATTTAAAAAACTTATTATAATTTCAAGGCAATTGCCACACGACAGACAATGATAAAAAATTGAAGAAGAGAAGAATTGTTAATAAATAGAAACATTTAAAAACATGCATCTTCGGCATTTCAGTATATTTTTATGTATTTTATTTGGAAAAACAAACAAGTGTTATGTGAACTTTGACAAACAATGGGAGCAGAAAGCAAATTTTTACTTAAAAACACATAAATAAAATTTTAATTATTATAGTTTTATCTTTTTAAACAATTATAAATTTTAAAAAATAACAACAACATGAAATATTTTGAAAAAACAGCTCTTGCAAAACCTTTCAATACTTTTTTGTAATAAACTCAATAGCTTCATCACTTTCTAAGCTTTTCTTAAGCCATTCCCCTTCGTTAGCTTCATGACCATATTTTGTTAGGGCGACATTTTCATACAAAATTATCCCATTTTTATTTATCTTTATAATAAATGGGATAAAACTCACTTTGCAATGTTGCTAAAAGTTTGTTTAGCATTTAGAAAGAATAATTCATCAAAAAAGCCTTACTAGAAGTTTGTCGTCGGGAATGTTTTCACCATAAAAAATTGAAGCTGGATAATTTTTCGCTCGCATTTTTTTCAAAATTTCTATTGCGCTTAAACCATTTGGATATAGAAGAACTCCCCGAGCAGAAGCCTGATGATCAAGTTCTTTTTGTAATAAACAAAGCTTTTCGATAAATAATGTGAAACCATAAGCGCATAAATTTTCGTGATCAGATGCTTCTTTTTTATTCATAAAGACCCTATTATATCTGCCACCCGCTAAAATAGTTTCATATTTTTTTGTAATAGGATTTTCGACTTGTGCCATAAAACAGAGACCATCAGAAAAAATTGTTGGTTTATAACAAAAGCAAAAGTCAAAATTAAAAAAACCCTTGGCTAAATCTGGAATTATTTAATAATAAAGTGATGTAAAAATTATATGTGTAAGTAAATTCATTACCCCATGAACCACCTAATAAAGGTTCAAAAAAAATTTCTTTAATTTCATTTATTGCACCACTTATTACAAGGTCTTCGTTTAAAGTGGCCAATTTTTTTTCAAGCAAATGAAAAAATTCAACGGGTTTTAAAATTTCAAAAATTTCTTCCATTTCCATTTCCTTAAAGATTTTATATCCTATCATCCTATCTTTTTTTTCATTATACAATTCCGCAAAACCCTTTTCATTCAAACAATACATAAATTGCAAAATTTTTGCTTCATGGCATTTAAAATGTCTACAGACTGCTTCGAGTAACTTTGTGTGCCCAATACGAACAACAAAATTAAGATCAGATAATATAGGTAATCGATGTTTTAAATCAACAATTAAATTTATAATGTCAGCGGCAATATTTGATGAGTATTCGATCGGTGCAATAAAATCGACAGCACATTCTTTCCCCTCTTTTAGAAAGCCGGGTTCATTTTTTTCGTTCACAAAAATTTTACCAAATGTAAATCTTCGATGATGCTGTATTTTACAAATTCGAAGATTAAAACGAATAAAATTATGGCATAGATCAGACGGAAGAGCATATGAGTAGCCATATCTATCAATTATAATAAAAAAAAATTCTTTATATTTCAAAGCTGCTTCAAACGGTATTATTGAAGAACAGGTATATTCAGTTAAGCCATGTAATTCAAAAGTTTTTTTCAATTCTTTGCAAATGCAGCTCATTGATTTGTGATAAGAAAAATATTGAAAATCATTTTCAAAATTCTCAGGCTCGCTCTTATTAGATGATACATTTGAAAATAATTCATCAATAACCCAAGTATGCTGTGGTGAGCCGAGGTTTTTATCAAATACGTTAAGCTGGTTCTAAACTTTATGATTCATTTTAGAGATAACTTTATATATTTTACACTTACTCGATAATCAGTTAATGAAACTCCTACACATGGAACAAGTGGATCGACTAATAACTCTAATGCAGTGGGACGTTCATTAGGGTCTTTATTTATGGTCCATAATAATAATTTTTTTAAGTTATCAATTCGTTCAACTATGTGTAGTAGCTTTTTATCAAAATCTTTAGGGAATTTCTTAATTTTTCGAAATTTTTCTAAAATTCCTTCTGCCTCCCTTTTATTCTCCGGTAGGTCATAAAACATAACAAATAAAACAACTCCCAAGCTGAATATATCACATTTATAATCGTATTCTCGGCTTTTTTCAACTTCGGGAGCCATATATGCAGAAGTACCAACATCACCTGTTTGATTAAGAGAAGTAATTCCCATATCATTTGCAAAAAATTTTGCTATTCCAAAATCTCCCAATTTAACCTAAAATTAAGCCGACATTCTCTTTACTCAAAATAATAACTACGAATTACTTCTAGTAAACCTGAATCACTTCGAGTAAGAAAAATGTTATGCGGTTTAATATCCCGATGAATTATTCCTTTAGCGTGGACATATTGTATTCCAGTCAATATGTTTCGAAAGATCTCCCAAATTCGAAAAGTGTCGTTTTTTAAAGTTTTTGATACAATCATTTCTTGAAGGCTATTTTTTTCACAATACTCCATTGTAATGTATAAAATTTCTAAATTCATACCATCACCATTATTTAAAGAAGATTTGGCCGCTTCAATCCAAGATACTCCATATCCGACGACATTTTGATGATTTAACCTAAAATTAATAGGGTCATTCACACTTATCGGTTTTTTGACATTAATAACACAAACTTTGATAAAATTTTCACTTCATTTTTTAATAATTCATCTATTTCTGTGTGCAAATTAGCTTTTCCGAAGATTAATTTTATAGCGTAATCTTTTCCATCTAATTTATTACGTGCAGCATAAACTTGCCCAAATTGCCCCTTTCCTAGAAAACGATGAGCATAATAATCATTTATCAAACGGTGGTGCTCAAAGCGCGCATTCAAAATATGGGACGGTGTGGTATTTACTTTAAAGGCTTCCAGAAAGGCTATAAAATTTTATTTATAGCATAAATAAACAGAATAAAACAAACCTAACGATAAAAACTTGTGATTACGAAGATTATGTTGTGATTGTGAAGTTGAACTTTTTAAACAATGAATAAAATCATCTAATAATTCATCTTTGTTTATTAAAGATTGACCAATAGTTTCAATTAAAATTCCAAGATCCCTTATGTCTTTATCATTATTTAAGATCTCAGTTTTTTGATCCATGCCGCCAACTAATTTTTCGAAGTCGATGCAGAGTTTTAAAATCTCATGGCTATAATTTATCTAAGTTATAGTTGGAGCAGTATTTTTAAAGCTTACATAAAAATTGAATCAGATAAACGGAAATGATTCTCAGCGGTAATCCAGAATGATTGCGGCTGAATGTGGCCATGATATAATTTATTGTCATGCAACCATTCTATTGCTGCTAGCGTTTGAGAAGCAAGAGATGAAAGAATAGGTATCTGAACCAATAATTAATTTTAAAAAAGTTTAAAAATTTTCTTACTGTATCGATCTGCTTTGCTTTTGAATTCTTTTGATTAAAATCGAGGTATATAGGACTATCACAAGCTTCAATTTTTTGTCCAACATAAAGACAATAATTAAAAGAATTTTCCTCATTAACTTCCTTTTTAAGAAAAATAAAAGTGTAAGGATATAATAAATTATTAAAGTTATAATTGATCATATCAGAATTTTTTTCTCGCACAAATTCTTCCAAATTTTTCGCAAATTGATCGAGATTAACGCTATTATTATTTATTTTATATTCAAACGTCCATTGTGAAAAAATAATAAATTGTTTATTTTTAAGATCAAAAGCTTTCCATTCAGTACAAAATTTATGTATTCGTCCTTTAATCGTGCTTGAGAGAGTGTATATATAACGCGTATCATCATAAAAATCAACTAATTCGATTAGTTGGCTCATTTGTTTAAAGTAATCCATCCTTCTTTTATAAATCTTAAAAATTTAAATCACTTTTTTGCAGAAATACACATGGTTTGTAAAACGCGTTTTTTGTAAATCGAAAAAATACTAAAAACAACGCTCAGAAATACAGGAAAATTAAACATAAAACTTCTATTTTTCTTGCTTTAAATTTCAGCAGGCTTTTTAGCTGTTGAAAATGAATCAACAAACATTTAAGAAAATTTTCTGCCTGTTGTAGTGTGTAATAATCAACGCTATAATGAATCATTATTTTTGTTTAAAACACGTTTTTTGAGAAAGTGGAGCTTGGTCTGGCACAGGTTAAAAAGATTTCTTTTTCTGCTTACAAGAGTTCACCCCTAGGGTCAATTTGGTCCAAAAATAACGAATTTCAACTCCATTTTGCCGGATGATATGTTTAATATGGAGATATGGTCACTTTCGCGTTAGGACCCGAAATAATTTTTTAAGACCAATATATAAAAAAATTTCTTCTATTTTCGTTTTTTCCACATAAAATTGAGTCTTTTTCGTATTGACAACAAAAATTGATGTCCATATAAATCCCTCTATTCGGCTACATTAAAGTTGAAAATATGTAAAAATTAGCATAAATCTTGATATATCTCGAAACTTTTGTATTGCGGTTGAAGATATGGCTTACAAATTCGGATTCTCCATAGTTTTTTACATATGGGAAATGAAATACATCTTAAAAATCGGGGGCTCAGCCCATTTGGTGAATTTTAGAAGTTGGTAAACTTAATTAAGTCAAATATCGAAGGTTATAAAGAAAAATATTGAATTCGATTAGTTTTTGGGAAAATGGAGTCAGAAACAATTAAAATAATTTAAATAAAAATTTTGCATAACATTTGAATCAATTTTCTTTCTTGTGGATCCCTTTGGATGTGGCAATATATGGCATTAATGGTATATCGGGTGTATTTGGTGTCATAAAAAAAATCAAAATCTCAAAAATACACATTTATAAATAAGAATCATTTTTCCTATACTAATTTTGGGTCGTAGAAACCGAATTTGATAACAGTTTATCTACAGGTCTTACTAGTTTCTGAGTTATGATTTTTTGAAATATGCAAATTTTGACTATCAATAAAACTTTTTTTAAAGCTAATCAAACCTAGAAAAATTTGTCAAATTCGGTTTCTACGACCCAAAATTAGTATAGGAAAAATGATTCTTATTTATAAATGTGTATTTTTGAGATTTTGATTTTTTTTATGACACCAAATACACCCGATATACCATTAATGCCATATATTGCCACATCCAAAGGGATCCACAAGAAAGAAAATTGATTCAAATGTTATGCAAAATTTTTATTTAAATTATTTTAATTGTTTCTGACTCCATTTTCCCAAAAACTAATCGAATTCAATATTTTTCTTTATAACCTTCGATATTTGACTTAATTAAGTTTACCAACTTCTAAAATTCACCAAATGGGCTGAGCCCCCGATTTTTAAGATGTATTTCATTTCCCATATGTAAAAAACTATGGAGAATCCGAATTTGTAAGCCATATCTTCAACCGCAATACAAAAGTTTCGAGATATATCAAGATTTATGCTAATTTTTACATATTTTCAACTTTAATGTAGCCGAATAGAGGGATTTATATGGACATCAATTTTTGTTGTCAATACGAAAAAGACTCAATTTTATGTGGAAAAAACGAAAATAGAAGAAATTTTTTTATATATTGGTCTTAAAAAATTATTTCGGGTCCTAACGCGAAAGTGACCATATCTCCATATTAAACATATCATCCGGCAAAATGGAGTTGAAATTCGTTATTTTTGGACCAAATTGACCCTAGGGGTGAACTCTTGTAAGCAGAAAAAGAAATCTTTTTAACCTGTGCCAAATCATGTCAAAAAAGCTTCACTTTCTCAAAAAATCTGTTTTAAACCACAAAGGCAAAAGGTTTCTTCGAGTAATTTCTATTTTTATTGTAGACATAATCCTTTGAAAACAATGGTCGTACGGTGGAGTAACATCACAGATCACTTTGAAAGTAGGACTCAGAAGAGTGTAGATTTCACCATTATGTGTATTTTTTTATAGCTCAAGAGTAAATGCTTATTATATGATTTAGCTTTAATCTTCCTTTTTTATTTCATAAAAAATATATTAAAATGACACTCTTATTTTATTTTTTTGACAATTCATTTACACTTTGATCTTTCTTTGTGAAAAGGTATCACAATATTTTTCATATTTTTGCTCACCTAGCTTAATGTAAACTGTAAAATAGTCTTGAATAATTGGATCACAATTAACTGAAAATTCCAATCGGTTATTATGTAACTTGAAAGCACTTAGTTTAATTTCATATCGGTAGCACTAGTCTTGTGAACTTTACAAATCTGAGATAACCGAGAGGTCGCTAATTCATCATTTCGTTGACATACTGGAGCTAGTAGTGCATTCATAAGCGACATACATTTTGATTTCAGCAAGTAAAAACTTCGACAATGAATAGGAAATTGCAAGGGAGAGGAAGGGCAATTGAGCGAAATGAAATATTTCAGTGTATTCCGATTCATCCATTCCCGTTCAAAGGGTAAAAAATTATCCTCAATCTCCAAATACGTAACATTTTTTTTCTTCCTCTGGCTCTCTCCACCAACTTGTAAATATGACGCTTCTACAATTTTCATACAACCGAAGATGTGAACCTTAAATTTTCGAGCTAAAAATATAAACTTTTTATGCGGGCTAGTTTAAAATTTGTCTTTTTATTTTTCCTAGTCTTGTCATTAGAATACCATTGAAGATATAAAATTGTTTCATAATTATAAACTTAAAAAACTGTTGAGAAGTTTATAAATGTGTTATAACCTTTTATGGTTAAAACTATAAGAAAACATTTATTTCTTTTTCATGCCAATGTGTTATCTGACAATTATATAAATCTTGTTTATCGGAAATTAAAAAAAGCTTTAACTTTTTAAAAATTATTTTTTTCCATTAATTTATTGCATTCATTTTCTTAAAGCGAAAAAATATGCCGCTATAATCATTCTTTAAATTTTTAAATCATACATATCAATTTCTTGAATTTTAAACAAATGATATGGAAACAGATAAAGTGAGTTTAGGCTAATTATTAATTATAATTTAACTTTAAAAGATTTTAGAGCAAAAATATCAGAATATTTTCCTTGGAACCAAATTCTAAACTTTTATATGCATGTTATTGCAAAATTGAGATTAATGTTATAACTAATCATTTGATTATTCAACCTACTAATGGAGGTAAAAAAATTTAGTTTTTTTAACTTTTAGTTGTAATTTAGTTGTTTGTAGAAAAAATTGAAGAAATTCAGACATCTTTTAATTGGAACTTTATTCAAAAAGAAGTAAGTAAATGCTTATCTTTGTTTTTTTATATTCTAAACATTTTGCATTTAGAATTATTTATTCATTTTTGAAGACATTCGAAGCAAAATATATATATTAGCTTTTAAAAATGTTGCAACAATTCAGAAAGTTTTTAAAATTATTTATGAAAAAACAGTAATACATCGTTTTTTCTTTTTCTTGATCTGTTTAAGCAATTATTTAGGCATTTAAAGGAAATAAGAAAGAAGATAAATTTCGGATAGAAAAGTTTTTAACTATCTTTATATCCCAAAACAAAAATGCTGTGGCGGAAATAAATAATGTTGTCCATAATTTGATCAATTTATTTGATTATGATAAAAAACAAGAATTTTTAAAAATAATGGGGAGCGTACCGAAGGAAGATGATGTAGTAACTGACGTAGCTTTAAATAAATCATTGGGGTTTTAGTTATTTCTTATTTTCAATTGATTCATTTTTAATTTTTTCTAGTTCTGGAAGTGTGCATAGCGATGAATCAAATATCGAAATCCTTGACAATGCAGAAATGGAACCAAGCGATGTTAAGCCTATTCTTTCGGCAATACGATTAAGCTCAGATGTTACGGTAAGCAAAAGGTAATAATTTTCACAAAAAAATTTAATTCCAAATAACATTTTATTTTTAAGATTACTTCGTAAACGCAAATGTCAAAATATCATACCCGAAACAAATGAAACTTTGAGGGATATCGCTGAAATTCATGATAAAACTGATCACGAGTCGGATGATAAAAATTCCGAAGATGGCAACACACCCTTTCAAAACGACTTGTTGGCGCTACACCAAGCTTGTATCAAAGTCAACGAAAACCTTTTTTTTGTTAAAAACACTGTTTTTTGATGGTTTTTCCTTAAATATATTTAAAAAACATGTACTTATTTAAAAAAAAATTCGGTCATATTCTTCAGAATGTTCTTTTACATATATCCGTGAAGATCCCATGGCAAAAAAAAGTGCTTCGGTGAGCTCAAAACGTTCCCCTAACACGTCGCATCCTAGCAGCCATAAAATGGTTTTTCCTTAAAAACTTTTTTTTAAAAAGCTTTTTTTCAAAAATGGCTCCGGTCATTATGATCTCCACCCTAAAAAGAACCTATATGGTAAATTTCAGATATAAAAAAAGTAATCCATGACTCTAAAACGTTCCCCGAAGGTTGTCCCGCTGAGGTTAAGCCATTTCTCAATATTTTTCAATTTTTGTTTTCGTATTACTTTAAATAGTTCATGGTTAACCCATTCATACTCTCAAAATTATTATAAACATTACTTTAACGCCGAAAACAAATGGCAATGTAATGTTTACCACTTTTGGTTACTGTAATATTTCTAAAAACAAGTCAATTTCCTGGATTTTGGCCTAGAGCGAACAGCTTGTTTTGAAAGGGTGTGTGGCAATGTCGTGAAAAGGTCCAAAAGGTCTAAAACAAATGGAAAAATTGTTCGAAAGCCATTTTATGAACTAGCACTGATTAACCGTAAAAAAAAGCTTCAAAAGAGATTAAATATTTTTCAAACTGAAAAAAGAGAAAAGTGCTATGAATATTATTGGTCAAACACGGGCAAATATTATATATGTTGTGGTTGTTGTAATGTTGGGAAAAAGAAAAGAATTATAGCGAAAGTTTATAATCTTGGTATGGAAAACGAATATATCCAATTAGACACCAAAGAACATGTTTGTGTTGAAAAAGATTATAATCCTGATAAATTTTTCAATGAAAACAAAATTGTTAGAGCGCCATATTTCAAATTTGAAAGCCAAGTATTCAATGGTGTGGAAAACCAAATTCTCATAGTTTTTGACAAAGCTGATAAAAACCTTTGTTATCGATACAATTTTAAAAAATCTGATGATTGTTTCCTTTGCATGAAATGCAAATATTTAGACAAATGGAATAAAGCTGATGTTCTAACGGATGAAACCAATGAATCTTATGTATTGCTCGGAAAACCACATGTTTGCGAATTACAGCCTTATGAAATAAAAGAAACAAAAAATATCATCGAAGCACAAGATTTTCAGCATTTTACTTTCAAAAATGGACCTTCTAAACTATTTTTATTTTCATCACAAGAGAAAACTTTTGGATATGAATTAACTCTTAATCATAAAAATGTTTATCGCTGTTGTGGATGTTCTCACAAAAACATCACATCTAATATATTTAATGCTTATCTTCACCAAAGGGATAATGATGAACAATATGTAATTCTTAAAACCGACATGAAACATGATTGTGAATTTGAAAAATTTGAACCGGGAAAATGTGAAGAAAAAACCATTTATCCTCCCGATTATATTTTTTACCACATCAAAAATAATATGAACGCACCTAATTTGGTTATATTCCATCCCGAAAACCGAGAGCTTTGTTATAAATATAATTTTGTTAAATCAATGAGAAGATATTTCTGTCATAACTGCAGATTAATCAAGCATAATATATCTATTACAGCAACCATTAAAAATGATAAAAATGGAAAGCAATGTATTATGAAAGGACAAAATTCTCATATATGTGATCCAATTATATTTTCAACTATTAAAAATTTGAATTCAATATTTACAGAAACTTGCAATTTGAATTGTAGTAGAAAACCAGAATGTAAAATAGTTAACGAAAACGATTTCGAAATAAAACCTAAAAAATCTGATGGTAATGACATTGTTATCTTTCATCCCACTGATAAAACATTATGCTATATATTTACTCCAACCCAACTCGGTGATCGATATGTCTGCCAAAAATGTCGACAAATTGGTAGAGCTGTTTCTGTGAAATTGTGCAAAAATGACAAAGGTGAAAAATATTTAACTTATTTTAAAAATGAAGAACATTTTTGTGAACCTCTAAAATACGAAAATGAAGACTTGGTGCCTAAATATTATGATTTTAACATTGTGAACAATATCAATAAAGAAAGGAATATGCATTTGATTGTATTTTTAACTGATGATAGAAAAATTTGCTATGAATATTATTTATGTACTAACAAAAAACTTTATTACTGTTGTGGTTGTGCAAGTATGAAGAAAAGCAGCAGTGCGAAAATATGCGGGATTCCAAAGGAAAAGAATATGTAAAGTTTGGCCCAATAAAACATGTTTGCACTCCACGAAATTATGTTCCTGAAAAGTTTATACAAAAACCTATGCTATCCAATTCTAACTTTGATTTATTACCAAACAAAAATGGAGTGCCAGATTCAAAGTTATACGTATTTAATCCAACTATTAGGACGATTGCTTACGAATATACAAAACAACAAAATGGGCCTTTTTATTGTTTAGAATGTTACCGAAGCAATGTATATACTTCTATAGCACGACTATATGAAAACGAGGAAAAAGAAAAATATTTGGAGCTTGCAGGTGAACATGTTTGTGAAAAGCGAGATTTAATTGCTCAACAAAGAGCCATTTTTAAATATACTATAAAGATGGACGAAAATGGTGTTAAAAATTTAACGTACAAAGAATTTAAACATCCCAAGCCTGTTAATCATTTATTCGAATATGAAAGTGAAGGCAAAATATTTTATTGTATCAAATGCAAACAACTTGGGAAAACAGTCGTCGGAAAAATTTGTCAAGATTACAAAGATAAAAGTTATTTTCTTCTAAATGGTCGTCACTCATGCACAACACCAATTAGGAAAAATTAAAATAATTTTGTTAAACTTTTATTTTTTTGTTTTAAAGATATGAAAAAAAATTTGCAATTAAAATATTGTATTATTTTTGTCTAAAATAAAATTTTAAATTTATTTAAAATATTTCAAAAATAAAATAAGTATACAAAATTATATAAATAATACTAAGTAAATGGCAATTTAAAGGCATATAAAAAACTTTTAAACCGAAATGCTACCCTTACGAAAATCTGTTTTTCCAATGACAACATTAATGACAGCTGATTTTCCATTTCTGCTTTCTTCAATTGCATTTTTAAATTGTTCACTAATTTTAGATTCATTTTCTTCATCCATACAAATTCCAGTTGTGCCAATAGCTTCTCCAATTTTATGATAATCTGTATAAGCAAGATCGCACGCAACAGATGAATTAAACCATGGAACTTGATCTCGAGCAATTTGGGACCAACATGCATCATTTCCAATAACCGCAACAACGGGGTATTTATGGCGAACATAAGTATCAAATTCCATAATGGAATATCCAGATGAACCATCCCCATAAAGGATAACAACTGGTCGATCAGGGAATACAACTTTAGCTCCAAGAGCAAAACCTCCACCAACACCGAGGGTTCCAAAAGCTCCGGGATCAAGCCATTGTAAAGGTCCACGAGATCGAACAATGTAAGCTGCACTTCCAACAAAATCACCGCCATCAGCAACAAGGATAGCATCATCGGGAAGAACTTCATCAAGCTTTTTCAAAACACTCAATGGATTTAATTTACCATCAGCAGTTTTGTCATCCATTTTCTTTGCATTTGAAGCTTCTTTTTCATCTTCACTTTTTCGAAGATTTCCCAACCAAGCTTTAGGAGATTTCTTCCATCCTCGTTTATCCAAAGCACTTTGAAGTTTGACAAGGCTTGTGCCAACATCAGCTTGAATTAAAGCTGTTGGGTTCCAAAAGATTCCTTTGTTCTTTGTAAGTTGGCTATAATCTCGATTAATGCTGATAACCTTTGATTTTTTGGAAAGAACTTTGCCATAACTCAAACGGAAATCACAAACAGTTCCAGCGAGAATAACTACATCCGCGTCTTTCAAAGCATCACGACGATTTTGTCTCATTTGAATATCTGATGAAGTTCCAAGCAAGCCACGAGACATCCCACCAAGATAAGTTGGAATTCCAAGTTTTTCAACGATTTCACGAAGTTCTGTTGCTTTTACTGGTGGAAGAGTTGATTGACTTCCAAGTAAAAGCAAGGGGCGTTCAGCTTTAGCAATAATATCAGCAATTTTTTCTATATCTTCAGTTTTGGGTTGTGGAACGATTACGGGAATTGGTGACATATCTTGGGGAGTATGAGCATCACCAAATTGACGGGAAATATGGGCGAAAAGATAAAAATTGATAATTTTCTGAAATATTCATTTTAAATTAGGAAAAATGAATGAAGAAAACAAACTTGAATGCCTTGTGGATTTTTAACGAGACCGGCTTCAGCAACTACAGTTTGATATGGAAATAATACATCGATGGGGAATTCAATAAACACGGGACCAGGTGTACCTGATTGCGCTGCATTGATAGCCTTACGAATAGTTGGAATAATATCTTTGAGTCGAGTAACACGAGCACAAAATTTGCAAAGTGGCCGGAAAAGTGCAAGCTGATCAATATCTTGTAAAGCTCCACGATCTTTCAATAAAGTTGGAGCTGCTCCACCAATAAGAAGAACAGGGGATTCAGCCATTTGCGCATTTTTTACAGCCGTAATTGTATTGGTTAATCCCGGGCCAGCTGTAACTGCAGCAACTCCAATACTTTGACGTAAACGTGCAACTGCATCGGCAGCAAAAACTGTGGTGACTTCATGACGAGTATCAATAATTTTAATTCCAAGCTTTTCAGCCGCAACTAAAATTGGGGAAATGTGTCCACCAACAAGGGTAAAAATTTCTTGAACTCCATGAGCTTTAAGAGCTTCAGCAACCAAATCGCCTCCATGTCGTTTAGTTTGTTCGTCAACCTTAAAAACGGATTATAAAAATATATATGAGTCACATAATGACAAACCAAAAAGATGGATGAAAGAGTGTGTTTTTCGTTTGAAATCAATGATTGAATAATTTGTTGAAGCTTTGGAAAGTTTGTTATATCTAAAACTCCATAAAGAATTGCACCAATAATAATTGTACCCAAAATAAGGAAAATCATTTTTGCTAATTTTCCACCTAAAAAAAGAAATGTAATAAAAAAAAGAGTTTACAATATAAATAAATAATCTCGCGAAAGAAAAAGAAGACTTTCGACCTTAGGAAAAAGTGGTAACTACAACAAATCAATCATATTTTATTTTTTGAGTCGGGCATTTTTCTTTTGCAAGCAAAAATTATAGTCAAACATAGAAACGAACAAAAAAAAGAGAAGAAAAGACCTTATCAATAAAAAATGAGAAAAGAGTAATCACTAAAAAAAATTGAACAAAGGTAAGCCTGCCTGAAACACAGCTAAAAAAACGATGTTATTAAGACAAAGGTAAAGATTATGTAGTTTTTAGCCAAATACATTCTATCAAAATATATCGAAAGGTGCGGCAAAAAAGTGCAAAGTCTGTTTTCGTTCTTCCACACAAAATACCTGAGTTTTTCTTCCAATCTACTTGAATCTTTTTTGATTAATGTTGCTGAAACCAAAGTACAAATTTTGTATTTTGAGGAGATAAAGAAAATCTTTCAAACTATTAAAGTCAGGGAAAAGGATTATTTGAAAAGCAAGAAGACCTTCAACAATGATAAAATGGCAAAAAAACTTATAAAAAAGTTCATAACAAAAAGTACATATTTTTTTAAACATTTTAAATTTTTAAAGGCAAGCATGCCAGACATAACAACCAAGCAGAACAAAAAGAGAATAAATAGTTAGGGTTTTTGTGAATAAAAAATTAAGAAAAAATATTTAAAATACAGTGAGTCGTCGTCTACTAGATACATTGAAAAGTATGCATAACTATCACTTATTCATCACAGAGAAAATCTTGTTACAAAAATTATATGAAAAACTTACAAAAAATTCGAACTTCACAAACATCTTTTATAATAATACAAAGTTCACTGAAGTACTGCCTAATTTGATGCCCTGAATCTTTTTTATACTGATACTTTAGCACCTTGAAACTTTTCACAGTTTTTGTTATGCATTAGGTCACTAAAAATTAAATATTCATAAATACATTGGAATAAAAAATTGTAGCTATTTTATGTAAAGTTTTGCCCAATTAATTTTTTTTATAAATAAGTTTGATTTGCTTTCAATATTACAGTTTTTTGTTGTCGCTTTTTTTTACTGAAAATATTTGATAGAATTTTTATTTAGATTTTTTCTTCAAAGTGTTGCTTATAATTCACGCATTTTTTAACTCTTTATAATTCTTCTCTAAAAAATAATGCGGAAATCTTTCTTTTGAAACTCTGAATAATTCGATTATTGTTGAATACAAAGGTTTCTTGTTCGATTAAAAAGGGATTATCGAATGACATGGAAAAATGATTTAACATTCGTTTTTCAAAACATCATTCAATTTTGATGAAAATAAAAATATTGTTTGATATTTCTAAATTCTAAATTTCTATAATGTATTTATGCGCATATTAAATTCTTCGCTTCCTGTCATTTTTATTTGTTACCCTTTTTTCTGATCATAGTCGTTCATTCATTGATTTATTTATTTTTTTCTCAGCTGATGAGATGATGTGATGAGGAAAGCCACAACTAGATTCTTATAGAATCAATAATTAACTAAGAGCTCTCTCTTTCCGCGCAATAATCATTTTTTTTTGTTGTTGTCGTCGTCAAAAAAAAGTTTTATAATCGGTAATGGTAGTGATGGTGCGTCCGCCATTTTCGGAAGTGACAATTGTATTCTCCTTTATTTTTTTTTATTATATTTCGATCGATCAAATATTGATTTGTTAATACCTCCCAAAACTCTTTCTTGCGCGTACAAAAGAAGATCTGTTTTGTTTAGAAAGAAAAAAAAGTGGATGACTCATTAAAGCTTCTTTTTTTGCAGGTGTTGCTTGCTTCACTTTTTTTTTATTTCCATTGGTCACTCACTTTTTTTCTTTGAAAAAAAAAGAGTGGACACTTTTTACACTTTTTTTGATATTCAATTTCACTGATTTATTTTATACTTCAAAAAAAAAGAAAAATGTATATTAAAGTTACTTTACTATTATTGTCTTTATTAGCTGTATTTGATATGGTATTTGCTAATAGTGAATGTGTATGGGCAACAGGAAAAGTTATTTGCTTGAAAAATCAAACTTTAGTTCAAGGTTCTATTGTAGAATTATTTGATTTGGATAGTCCACAAGGAGTAAGTTTTTTATCCAACCAGAAAATTTCATTTTTTATTATTTTAACAAAGTTAATCCTTTTCCCTTTTTTTAGAGCAAAATCACGAACCCTCTTGATCCAGATGACAAAGTTGCTTTCACTCATATCGAAAACGAAGATGGCTTATTTAATATTGAAGGATGTGCAAGTGATAATGATTGGTTCCCAGGAATTAAAAATCAACCCGAAATGTATTTTCGTGTTTTTCATTTTTGCAATAAACCCAATGGCGAATATAAATACATCTGGCCAATTTTTCGAGTCTTTGTTCCAAAGACTTATGACAAACATATCGAAGATCCAATTATCCTTGACAATTAAAAAAAGAAGCCATGTCTAATTTTATATTTTTATGTTTTTATGTGACATCGTGTGGTGTATTATAAATTGTTAATTACAGCAACCGCCGTTTCTTTATTTTTCAAAAAAAAAATAGAATGTTCGTGTTTTTCTCAGGGGTAGCTTGCTTCACTTTTTTTTTGTCTCCAATTACTCCCGTGACATTTGATTTTTATTTTGCTTTGTTTTGACTATTTTTTTGTTGCTAAAGGAAAAATGAAAGAAAGAATTAAGTAAAAACATTATTTTCTTTTTTTTCATTAAAGAACAATGGGACAATAGCCAAGATACAGCTGACATCTTTCCATTTTTTTGGGCTGAAATATACGTATTTGGCTTTCATCATTTTTACAAGCTTTTTTAACGAAAAGGCTTTAAAGCTATTGATGATCCTTTTCAAAATAAAAGAAAGTGTTAAATAATTTTTTTTGTCTAGCTTTTTTAAACCATCGAAACCGAAACAAAAAATTTTTGTTTATGCTTTATATTTTTTTAGTCAAAAAAGCAGATAGCTTTCACGTTTGAAAAAGAGAAAGAGATCATCAGATCTTTTTTTCTTTACATTCATATTATAGCCGTTTTGAACGAACGTCGTCAATGGCCCCCGCTTTTGTGACAGTTGTTGTCGTCCTATCTATCGACTTCGAACAAAAAATTCAATCCATTGTCTGCTTATTTTTTTACATTTATTTTTTGAAATAAGGATTAGCTTGCATCAAAATATAAAAAAACAATTTCTTTTGAATCCAAAAAAAACTATTTTTTCCTTTGATGATCGCATATTTTGACATACTCTAATCTATCACTTGAAACCCCTTTTTCAAAAATGACTCATCTTTGATCGACCTTCTTTTTTCTTTATTTTGCGATCAGTAGTTCTTTCTCTCTTTTTTCTTTTAACCACTGATCAAAAATATTTTCTAACATTCTTTATTTTTTCTTTTCTTAAAACAAAAAGTTCCTTTTGTTTCCGGATGGCGCGGCGGATAGGATATATCATGTTACTTTTATTTTCTTACGCACGAAAAAATAAAACCGAAGTCATATGGCCACTGCTCATCTTATTTCTTATTTCCAAACAAAAAATATTTGCCCTTCTTTGTCCTCATTTTTTGGTTGTTGTTGCTACTTGAGAGGGTGGCAAAGAGGAGTCTGTTTTTTTTACTCTCCTCTTCAACATTTTTTTCTAATGCGCAAAGGAAAATAAAATAATAAAATAATTGATTGATCTTATTTGGCAATTGTTGGTCGCATTTTATGTTTATGGAAAATTTGTCGTTTCCTTTCATTTTTTTCTTCTTCTTTTCCGCCTTTTTTTTCTGATGCAAAATTTATGCCGCTTTTCTTTTTTATTTTATTTTTTTGCGTGATGAGTAATTTTTTTAAACCTATTAAAGACGCTTGACTGGTTTTTTCTTTATCCAAGCCTTTCGTTATATTTTTTGTTGATAGTTTTACGCCTAATTTCATGTTTTATTGACGAAGTTTTTTGGTTTCAGAATGAAATTAATTGTTGTTATCTTACTTTTATCGCTTGCTATTGCTATTGAAGCAACCCACAAATGTGTTTGGGCTCGAGGAATTTTAAGATGTAATAAAGATGCATCCAAGCATTACAATGTTGAAGTCCGTGTTATTGACAAAGATGGTATTTCCATTCTTCAATTGCTTGATCCCGATGATCTTATGGGGTACATATTTTTTGATTTTTATTTTGGTTGGTTATAAAAAGTGCTTTTTTGCAGAGTTACTTTCACCGAAGAAAATGGTAGCTTCCAATTAGATGGATGTGGAGATGATTTTGATTTCTTCCCTGGCATTGAAAATCTCCCTGAACCTTACATTCAAATCCGTCACTCTTGCAATGGTGACAAAGAAGAAACCATTGAATTGCCAATTTTTGATACATTTGTTCCTCATACTCATGATATTGGAATTCTTGAACTTGATTCAGATTTACCACCAAAAATGGTTGAAAGCAATGAAGAAATTCCCCCTTCTGAAGATAGTAAAGAAATTGTTATTCATAAAAATAAAGATTCTGGTGAAGTTGTGATTGGCCCACATGGAAAAGAATTTGTTGAACAAACCCTTAATCCTAAATTTTCCCTTCCTAAAGTTACTCTTCCTCAAGATAAAGAAGATGGAGAAAAAGAAGTCGAATTAGATAATAACACCAAATCTAAAATTATGGTTACTCATCCTGATGATTTAGCTTTTGAATAATTAATTCACTATATTAATTAACGTTTTTACTTCGTAACTATTATTATATATCTGTATTCTATATTAGAAGTGTGTCTAAAACACTTGAGCACGATCCCACAAATGTGCCAATAATCAACAAAATCAGAAATGGGTCATCTCTTTGCTTTTATACTTTGTAGACTTTTGCATTATTTTATTTTATGTTATCAATCTTTTTAAATAAATACGTGCTTTTTTAATATTATTGTAACTTTTTATTGCAATCATTTTGAAATCATTTTTTTATAAAATGGTGAAAACAAAACCTAAGTGAAATTCAAAATGCTCTATTTTTGAAGAGAGGAACATTCGAATGGTTGTCGTTCCGTCACAATCGCAAAAATAAAAAATATTTTCCTTTTTTGATCATCAAAATTTTACTGCCAAATTATTTTAAAATTAATTAATAATAGTTTTTTTTGTAATTCGTTGTTAGCCAATCAAATAAAAGTTAAGCTTAGGATGAATACAAATGGCCCTGTTAATGAAAATATGCGAGAAGTTGTAAAAGATATTGATTCGATAGTTAACGAGGTATGATTTGTTGCTGTTTTATTGATTTGAAAAAATCGACGTGGAACTTTAGATGATCACAATTTGTGTGAAACCTAAAAACAACAAAGGTACAGAAACTTTGGATTCATTGGAACGACTTTTCAGTGCTAAAGAATTCGAATTTCAAGATTTTCATAAGCGATGTGAGTAAAAATCACTCATTTTTTATATATTCCAAATTTAATTATTTAGATTTACATCGACATAAAGTGAAGGGTTACATAAAAGAACTTGAAAAAGTTTCAAACATCCAAGATCAAAAATTAAATGGTTTAAACAATGGCATCAGATCAATTTATGGGGTTTTGAATGAAATAACTCGAAGGGTAAGATCGACATTAATTAAGCTTTTTAATAAAATAAAAGATTCAAATTTAGGTTGAACAACACACAGATTATAATAAACCCAATAAGCCTCTTCATCCAGAGGAAATTGTTAAAATGTCTTATCTCTATAGCGAATCTAATTCAGTCATGTCACCAACTTTGGAAGTTAAAGATGCTCGACCTTTTCCAACTTTTGAAGAAATGAAAAAAGGAAAGTTAATGATGGTAAGAATTAGTTATAAAAAATAAATAAATATATATAAATATTTTATTTCAGCAAACAAGATCAAAACTAACATCAGCAAAGCAACAAAAACAATTAATTGACCCAGCATATATTCAAGCTTTTAATCATCCTCATCCAATGCCTATGGAAGAACAGTTAGAAAAATGTCGAGCTTGGTTAACATCTTCATCAAAAAATATTAACAGAAATAAAAAAGAAAAACGAAAACACAAAAATGAGAAAAAGTCAAAAGTTGAGGGATTGAAAGTTCCATGGACTCATTATCGCCCTCGTTATCGAACAGTTCGAAATGTTGAATGGAGTGGAAAAGCTTTAGAACCCATGGGCTTTATTGAAAATGAAAATGGCAATATAACTGGATTCGATGGAGGAATGAATGGAGTCCAAAATGGAATTCTAAAATTAGATGTACCTGAATGGCCAATTCCTCAATTTGTTCCTTTTCATGAAAAACACGGCGTTTATTATAAAGCTTTAATTGAAAATGACGAAGAAGAAGATTTATTTTCAAATGAAGAAAGAATGGATCCAACTTCAGTTCAATCATGCGACATGGTGGAAGCTGATAACTTCGATCAACACAAACAATATCAAGAAATCTTAGAACATTCAAAACAAAAATATAACAACTCTTTAAATGAGAATATTCCATGGTTAGAAAAGCCTGAGAAAGAAAAGAGGCTAAAAAACTCAAATCCATTATTTCGATTAAGAACTTCAGCTTATTTTTATCAACGACGGGTTACTAAAAGAGCAGTGTGGAATGCAAAATACAATCGCTTCTATAGAAGCCATAAATTCACTTCACCAAAGTTAATTATGAAAAATTATACATTTCCACATCCTCGACGACATGAGGATTATCAAACTGGTCCTTGCGGAGCGGAACTAAGTTGGAACCTTCGAAAATGGACTCTTTCAACAAACATTCAACCGCTAAATAGTTAATTACGGGAATATTAATTTTCTTTCCTTTTTTTGGGTTTAAAATCTTTGGGTAATATTGTTTTTAAAAAAATTGTAAGATGGTAAGTAAAATAAAAAATTGTTTTTATTATTGCAAAATTGTTATGAAATAATAACATAAATAAGTAACCCGATTGTAAAAAAAATAAAAAAAAACAGCAACAAAAATATCACAAAATAATTACCAAGAATATGAGCTTCTAACAAAAAAAATAATAATAAAAAATTAAGTTAAAGTTCCGAATTGTGTGATGCAATAGTTTCAGCAGAATCAATTGTGGGATTTAAATTTGATTCTTGAGTATTAGGCTCCTCTGTATTATTTAAAGCTGCAGCTTTCTTTGCTATAATATTAAAATAATAAGTTGTTTACCAGTATATTAATAATGAGGCATGTGTGTGTTGTGTTGTTGCTCGTTTAAGGCATGGCATTTTATTAAAGAAATTTTTGAGACATATCTGACATAAAATCTTGTGAAACCCAATATTCAATATATATGGCAGCCATAAAAGCTATTACTAACATAATAATCATCCCCGGTGTAGGTTTTATGTAAATTACAAAGGCACTAATTGAAAAGAGGCCAATATAAGCTATAATTCTTAATAAATTTTCAGCGTTTATCCAATCTTGATCGCCTTTAGCTAAAATTAAATAGATATTTATCAAATGAAATTTTTTGAAAAATATCTGGACTAACAACTAACACAAGCACAAAACGAGCAACAACACATACCATCAACATATATAAATATGAAAACTAACCTTCAATATCAATTTCACAATCTTGTTGCCCATTTCTCCTAAATCCTTCAGCACAATCACATCGAAAAGAGCCAATGGTATTTATGCAAGCTTCGTTTTCTTTAATGCATTTGCCGTTTTCAAGACATTCATCTATGTCTTTACAACTCTCTTCTGCATCCCATATATATCCTGTTCTGCAACTCCTACAACCTTTAGATCCGGCAGATGTGCAACCGCTGGCACAGCCATCGAAGCATTCTAAAAAATTGTTTTGATGCTTAAAAGATATTTGTATTAATTTTGATTTGCATACCAGCACATTCAATTGCTGAATCATTTTGATAAACGGGGAAGAAATGGGCATCACAATTACTACACATCGTTCCAACATAACCTTGATCACATTTGCATTTACCATTTCCACTTCGAATACCATCTCCCTTAAATAATTAAAGCTAAAATGGAAAGACTATAATAAATCAAAGCTTACATCGCATTTGCCTCGAGCAAAGCAAGCTGGAAGCTTTTTGTTTACAGAAGGACAAGGTTCACATGCTTGACCAAAATGTCCATCAGCGCAGCAACGCTTTAATTCATTTATACAAAAATAATTGAAAAGATCTGGCTCAGAAGTTTGTAATTTAAAAAACCATTTTTCTAGGAGTTCTTCATGCTCTTCCACAATGGTTTGGCACTAAAAAAATAAAATAAAGAATATATTGAAGAAAGGTGAGTAAAATAAGAACCTTAAATTTAATATCTTTGGTTGAATCGAATTCTTTACTATCTATTAAAACTTCTTTGAGACATGTACTTTCCAAAACTTCAATCAATCGAGCTTCACTAAAATCAAAATATCAATATTTGAAAATAAAAATTTAAATTATTAACCTTGTAGCAAATCTACCTAAATTCCTCTCCTCCCAATCTGTATTTCCACCAGCAAAATGGGCTTTTTTGGTTTGTTCCATTCCAATTTTAAAAGTTTCAACCAAAAATTTGCATTGATTACATCGATCTTCTGCTGGAGACGATGTAGCTCCAAGTATGAGTAGAATTAGCCATAGGAAGGAAACCAATAGGGTACCAGCTCCCATGGCACTGGATTGCTTAGAAATATGAAACTGAAATGATAAGAATTTTATCAAATTTAAAAGAATTGAGAATTGAGCCACGTCACAAATAAAGCTGACGTAGCTTTGCTTTTGACCAAAGGTACTCAAAAAAAATCGAGAAAGCTCGCTATTTTCTTCATTTGTTCTCTATAAATTTCGCGATAGGACTTTCATTAAAAAGTTTTTTGAGTTCATAATTAAAAGGTTTGGTCAAAAAATGAGAGCTACGATGACATGCCAAAGATCTTCGAATTTATTTAAAATTAAAAGAATTATGACTTTAACAATTAAACAGCGTTTGAAACCAAAATAGAAACATGAAAGTGCGAAAAATAAACAAAAAAAGAAGATTGAGACTTGTTTGTAACAAAAAAATAAAAAAGATGTTTCTTTCCTTTAAACGCTTTCCGGTTCACTTCACTCCTTTTTTCTCTCAATGAACAACAACAAATCGCTTGTTAAGCCTAGAATGCAGATGAGGCTGCTTAAATCTTTCTTGTCACTCAAAAACTCTTAATTTTGCATTTTGGAACAATATTTTTTTTCTTTCACAAAAATAAAAGAAGTTTCCGAATTTTGATGGATACACATATTTGTTTTTTGTATTTAGGTGCATCATTTTGGGTAACTTCATTGACAAATGTTTGCACAAATATTTTTTTTCTATTTCTTACTTGGGCGCTTATATACATACTCGAATTATGTCCTCATCACCATTTCATGGGAAGATTCGTTAAAATTAGGTGTTGTAAGAAAAGAAACTCAAAAGCTAAAAGCTCACGAACTCATGGTAACAATAAGAAAATCCATTTTCTCGGTGTCGTGAATGAAGATGCTCAAATGCTAAGTAATCAAGCAGACAAGAAATTAAATAACAAAGTTTATTTATTATAATAATATGCCAACAGGCAAAAACACATTCACAAATTAACAACAATATCAAAACAAAAAATTGAAAACATTTTAGGCAATAAAATTAAAGATCATGTTCTTCTTCAATGACAGGAGTACCATCAGAATTGTTGGAAGGTAAATTATCATTGACATCTTGAAAGTTTTCATAATCATCAGCAAGACGTAAAAAATTGCCTAAAAATAACGCTATTAAATAGGGTGAAACAATAGAATCTAACAAACTTGATTGCATGTTTTCATCCGGCATATCTGGTACATATTCAGGCTCATCGTCATCTCGAATTCGAGTTTCAAAACCCAAACCTTCTTCATCTTCAGCACGAAAAATTGCATCATCATTAGGGTATTCTGGCCATGTGAATCCAGCTGTTGCAATCCAGAGTAGTTTTCGACGATGTGGCTCCTTCATTGCATCCTGAAAATCAAAGCAGTTAGTATAAAAAAAGATATAAAGTATAAAAAGCGTTTAAATTTCATGTTAAAAAAGTAAATGAACTCACAATTAATCCAGTAGCTTCATCATAGCTTGGAACCGTACCATTTTCTGGTACTAATTTATCTTCTTCATCCAATGCATCATTGAAATTATTCCAAAATGTTTTGCATTTATCATAGTAATCTTGACGTTCTTCAGGTGTTGCCGTATCACTATCATATACATCGAAAGGCTCTGGTAAGTTTTCACCATCCATTGTTTTGTTGATGAAACTAAAAATGAAGAAAAAATGTAAGCAAAAAAAGTTGGAAAAAAAGAACGCATAGAAAATAACGCGAAAGAACGGATGAAGATGGAAGCAAAAAGCTTTTGATTAATTGACATTTAGAGAAAATAGAATACAATGTCAAGCAATTCGGAATAATCAAAATAATTGGATGAAGGAGAAAAACAAGATGAAGCAGCTTAGAACTTGTTTTTTGCTTTGAAGACAGCAAAAAAATGGTTTTCTTGTTTAGGAACATGCGTGTACATTTTGCCAACGATAATGCCAAGCAAAAATATGGTAACGATGATTTTAGAATTTCTAACATTTCAAATTCGTTAATTAATTTATGTATTATCAATTTTATTTTTTGATCCTTTCCTCATTTGATAGTTCGTAAAAAATGGTTTAGAAACGGTTAAAATTTTATATGACAAAAGCATACATTTTATTAGTGGAAAATGCATTTTTAAGATTGTAAAAATACGTAGCTCCATTTTTTAAAAATATTTTGTTAAATTTTTTCCTTATCCTGAAATAGTAAATATTTAAAGCTTGATAACGATGGTCCTTGCAATTATCGGTTTATTGCTTAATTAGTTTCATTTACAACAAATTATAATTTCCATTATTCATGGGAGTTTTTAAATTTTGTCTTTTGATGCTTATTCTTCCTCGTCCGTTCACCTGTTTGACAGACAGACAGAAAGCATCTCGACAAACATGATGATACCATTAAATTTCAAGCCATACAGAAAATAGAAAAGACAAGGGAAAATAGAGAGATAAATGTGAGGGAAGAGGAACTGTATTTTCTATTTTCTCCCATTTCTTTTTTTTATTTTTTCTCTCCACATCGAACGTTCTTGTAAAAAAAAAGGGATCATCTTCCTTTTCTTTTTCACCCATTTCCGTTACTGCAGGAAAAAGTTTATGCGACACATCGGTAGCAACAACCAACATCAAAAGTAGGAACCACCCGGCGGGACGCTGCCGATTTGTGGCCGTGGCCTCGCCTGCCTCCTTGCTCAATATTCTTTTTCAATAATATGTGGCGCGATTTTTTTATACGCGCAACATGTTGTCGTCGATGGAAAAGAGGCTTTCCTCATATGTTCGAGAATGAGAGATTGGAGACGATCGTAAAGGCCAAATAACTAAACAACTAACAACGAGAAAAAAAATAGAGCCGAAACCCTAAAAAAATTTTACGATTAAAAATTCTCTTTTTTTCGTTTTGGTAATTTTGTATAGCACCAAAACTATTTACTAAAAAAATACATAAACCCGAATGTTGTTTTTTTTTTCTTCATGTTTTCACCACTTTGAAATCATTCATCAAAAAAAAACCATCGGTTAAAAGAGTTTATAGTTTATTTACGACTCGTTTTCTCTCATGTTCAGTTTATCATTTTTCTTTCCTTTTCAACATCACCATCACCTGGTTTTCCTTTTACACGTACATAACTTAATTATTTTATTTCAATGACCAAAATCGTTTCGCATCTTTCTCACTATTTTTTTTCTTTTTCTTAAACGGGATTAATATCTTTTCAATTAATTTGTATTTTCTGAAACCAAAACTCATTTTTTCTTCTTCTTTCTTTTCTTGCCTTCCGGCAGCCATTTTATGGTTGTTAGTTGCTAATCAAACTTTTTGAGAGACAAAACATAAATCAATGTCATTCAGAAAAAATGGTTAACCTTTATTGTTGTTGCTTTCCATCCTTTTTTAATGTGTCGCCTATAATACTTTTATTATTACATTTTTTTATGATAGATTTTGTCAGATTTTTTCTTCTTTGCTTTTTTTATGGACGAACAAACAACATTCGCTCGATTTTTTTTGTTGTTTAAAAAATGCAAAACCCTTCGCTCATTTTTTTATTTTTTTTATTAACTGTTTTTGAGTTTTTTTCTATGGTTTAACATTTTTTCGGTTTTCGCATAAAAACAAAACAAAAAAAATATTTATTGACAGTTTAAAAAAAATGAAGTTAGAGAAAGTAAAAAACAATTGTTTTACGAGCAGTTTTTGAATTGCAGTTCAAACAAAAAAAACGAAACTAAGAGTGGCTGTTAATAAAAAAATGTTTGCCTCTCTTTTTCTCACTTATTTATGTTAGAGAAAAACCCGCCAACACCGGAAATTCTTGTTCCCATCAACAAAAATTTACTGGTATAAACTATTGTCGCAAAAAAAAAGAAATTGAATGTTCTTCTCATTCTACTTCATTTTCCTCTTTTGGCCGGTTTCTACTTATTTCTATTACTTCATTCTTTTACTCTTTATTTGAGTCAGAAACGCATCGTCTAAGTTTTTCGTCCTTAAAGCTTTTTTTCATTTTTTTGCAAGAAAGACATTGGAAAATGTTGAGGGAAAAAAACTATATTGTTTCTGTCACCAAATTCGTTTTTTTTTCTTGACCGATTTCCGGCAGTAAATACATTATTTTTCTTCACACTCAATACTTTTTTTAATTTAACTTTTTCATATTTTTTTCTCTTCATTTCTGACCAGTCCATTCAAGTCTGAAACAACACCTGTTGTTAGCTGCTTCAAATGGCTGTGGCGTTAAAAAAATATATATATAGAAATTTGATCTAAAAAAGAAAATCCTAACTGCTGCTTTAAAAAAAATCATAGAAAAAAGGGGATTATTTTTGTTTTTATTATTAAAGTCCTTTCGTTTTTCTCTCTCTATCTCTCTCAAAAGATGATGATCATCATTTTTGAGAGAGAGTGTAACCACTTATTGAATATGTCGTTTGTCTAGGCCTTATTGATAGATTTTATTTTTTTTGAGTAATTACGTTTTTTTTTGCGAATTAGAAGAAGAAAAAAAACAACTTTTGGTAACGAACCACGGTCAACGAAAAAAAAAAGAAATAGTTTTTCTTCAAAAATTTAAAATATGATGAGGTTAGGTGGGTTGGGTTGTTACACCTGTTGTGGTGGTTGTTGTCTTGTTTTTTTCGAAAGAGGCGAGAGAGGTTAAAAACGTTGGATGTGTATATTTTTTGTTTTCAAGCTACCACAGCGGCCGAGAGAGATTAGCATCATCGACTTTGTAGGATTTTGAACATTCGTTTATTTTATTTTTTGTCTGTTTTCTTTTTACCTTTTTTATTTCCAGATCAAAGATTTTTCAAGGATGGAAAATCCCAAAAAAAAGAAAAAGTTTTAGTTTCATGTAACTTTTTTTATATTTCTTTTCTGGTTTTGATTCTAATGTCCTTCTTTTTTTTTGTCGAAAAAAGGTGTCATGATGGAAATTTTTTTAGCGTTAATCTAAACCATCCTTTTATAAATTAATTTTTTTTTCTAAAAAAAAGAAACCAATGCGGCATTTTAAAAAGGAAAAAAAAGAGAGAGGTGTGTTTCATTTCTCTCTTTCTTTTATTTTCTAGCGACCTCGATAAAATTCGCGATTTCATTTTATTTTTTGCTGCATTTTTAAATGCTTTTGGGTTTCAAACGTTCTGTTTTTTCTTCTCTCTTCCTTCCTATTTTAAAAATTCGTGGTTTTTTACATATTTTATTAAAGTTTTTTTCGTCCATTTTTTATTCTCTTAACAAGTTTTTTTCTTTTCCAAAAAGAATTTAATTTACACATTTTTCACAGATTTATTTTATTTTCATCAAGTTTTTAATTAATTTAATTTAAACACGATCATTCAAACGTTCATTTTTTTCTTTTTATTTTTAATTAATTTTAATTCATTACTAGGCAAGAAGCGTCCCTTCGGGCCGCCATGATGCTTGTTCCATTGCATGATAAAAATGTAAGATCTCTTTCTTTTTATAACTTGTTTTTCAATCGCAATGTACATATATAGGCTCAATATCTAAGTACAACTTCAAAGTATTATTTATTATTACAATTACATTTTAAAACATATATATTAAATAAGTAAAATCGAAAAATTAAATTTTCTTATTACGGAGGCTTTTCTTTTCATTTTCTTTAGTTGAAGGTGCATAAGCTGAGCCAGCAGAAATATGTGGATCCCGAACGATTGCATCATTAACATTTTGAAATTGAAGAGCAGCAGCAGGATATGCTTGAGGATGAGCAACGGGATTAGCTTGAGGTGCAGCAGCAGGATTTGCTTGAGGTGCAACAATAGGAATTGCTTTAGGTGCAACAGCAGGAGTTGCTTGAGGTGGAGCAGCAGGATTTGTCTGAGGAAGAGGAGCAACATAAGAAGAAGGTTGTTCAGGAACAGGCACTACAACAATTTGAGGATGTGTCGGCGGAAGAATAGATGCCATTTGGTTGATATCGACATGTTCATAACGATGACCAATAAGGATGAACGTCATATCTAAAAAATTCAACGTTTTAGTAGCAAATAAAAAGAAAAACTTACCTATTTTAACCATATCACCATCAATAATAACAATGTCATGAACTTTGAGATCAGGCGCAGTTTTCATTTCAACTTCAAGAGCTTTGCCATCATAGTCACCAAGCATAAAAGCAAAACCATTGCCATCGCGTTGAGGTAAAGTTGAAACAGCACCACGAACCTTGACATTTGTCTTTTGCAATTGAAGAAGACCAAAATTTTTGATAATATTTGGAGCACCAAGAGAAAACACTACATCAATTTTTGTTTTGGAAGTGGTCTGTGGACTTCGATATCAAGATCATCAGGTCGCATTGTATAGTTGTTGGATACACGACGTTGGCAGTTTCGATTCTTATAGCCTTGATTGATACGGATTACATCACCAGTTTGAACATCCTTGGATTCTTCCATATGTTCAGTCCAGACTTTGAATGAAAAATTCTTTTGGACTTCAGGATGAACATCATCTTCGACAAAGCAAGTGAAGAACTTGTATCTTGGGCTTTCAGAAAACCTTCCTACTTGACATACAACAGAAATAGCACTATAAATAACAACAGTATAAAATTATACATAAATAGAAAAACTAACTGGATGCGTGTGGTACGTGGAATGTTGAGTACATCAGAAACTTTAGAAATAGGAGTAAATTGACCGTCGATCATTGTTAATCCACCATGAGTATCACCATCGGCAGCACCACTTTCCACTACATCAATTCCTTCTTTGTTGCCCATTCCATCAAGATTGCCATTTGCAGCATTCATCATTGATTGAAATGAAGAGAGGGAGAGAGAGGGAACGACCGATCTGTAATCAAAAACAAAACATGAAATAATCTTGAATGATAAACCAGACGCGTTTTTATATGGTTTTGAAGCATGCAAATTTTAGGAATGCAAGAAATTTCATTTTTTTGGCCAAGTGGTCGCAAAAAAACATCGGCATTTTTTGACTGCTTTTTTTATTTAAAAAACTTACTTATTAAAAATATCTCCCCAAAGTGTACATCATTTGAATTTTACAAATTGATTTGAAAAAGCAAGCCTGAAAATGAAGAACATTAATTATTTTATATCTTAAAAGACTTACCTTTTGTAAATAAACTTGAACCCCAAGTGAAGGGTGCTGCATACAGCAGCAGGATTAAAACATACGACGAACGATAGGAACTAAAAAATATTTTAGAAATTTTTTATATGAACAACGAAAGAGTAAGGTCCGGGACGATTAATTCCAAAATTAACGATATTCGCATTAAATGAAGCAAAAGCATGGGCACTGTTATAAGGTCTAATCTTTTCTTTGAATTCTTTAATATCGAAAAGCTTTTTAAGTTCTTCAGGATATGGAAGTTCAGCAGATAAACTTAAGCTACTTCCATGTTGACAACATAAGCTAAATGATAAACCTTTGTTACTAACCTTTTCACTTTCAAAATGTTTTGAACCACAATGGGTACATTGCAAATTCATAGCCCTGAGATAATGTTCTTGTGTATTGTCGTCAACTTCTTTGCCTCCTGCTGCGATTTGATTTTTTGGTCTACGTTTATTTTGCATGCGATTACGTGCAGCATTATTTTCCACAACTACTTCAGCTTCTGGTAAAATGGATCTTCGCTCTTGCATTGTATTTTTTGCTTGCAGATTCTTTTCGCTTTTTTCAGCTTCAGTTAAATTTGCATTTATTATTTGCATACGATTACGGGCGCCTTCGTTTTCGACGACTACTTCAGCTTCAGATAATGTGGATCTCAAAATTTGCATGCGTTCACGTGCGGCTTCATTTTCGATAGCTTTTTCAGCTTCTGTTTGTAAAGCACGCTCAATCGCCTTTCTTTCTTTTTCATCTTGTTTTTGCTGGTCTGACATGGTGGATCTTCTATTTTTATCTCTATCTGACCTTTTCCTTTTTAAATCCGCTTGGTGAACAGCTTCTTGTGAAACAGTTCTTTTAATTGTTTTCCTTCCCATCTTTCAATAGTAAGGTAACGAAATAAAACACAAAAAGAAAAAGAAATAGAAAAATGATAATATGTATGCGAATATATCGAAGCCCAGTTGCCCAGGGTTGTGCGACTTAAAGCAGTTGAAACTACTTAGCCTGATCTGATCGCCAAAGTTTCCAATGGTACAGTACGAAGCAAAATTTTGTTGGTAGCAAAATCAGGTTTTTGCGTGTACTTTAAGCGAGAATGTCAAAGTCACTGTCTGCGAGCAAGCATGCAAACTTTATCTGAAACTTTTTGTTTGTCAACCTGCGCTTTTATTGAGTTTTTATGTATATGCAAATTAAATCAAATCATTCCATTTTGCTTGGGAATGAAGATTTTGCTTTCATTGATATTTATGCAAATTTTAAAAACGTTTTCCTTTCGTTCCTCGAGTGCGAATGAATTATGCAAATTTTAAAAACGCTTTCTTTTGGTTCCTCGAGTGCGAATGAATAATTTCGAGGTGAGGACGAACGAAATAACGAACAATGAAAATTACTAGGAAGGAAAATTTCATTCATTCATTTTTTACATACTTAACTGCTGTTTAATGACTTTATGGTTTTTTCTTTTCTTTAAAATTGATTGATAGCAAATTATTAGTTTTGAAGAAACAGCAGCATCGTTTTTTAGTGGTCAAAGAATAAAAGCTGGTTTTACACTTTTTTGGATGCGAGCAGCTTTTGCTTCTTTCTTTTTTTGTTTCTCGTGAGAAACGTTTTTCACTCGCATCACCACGTTTCCTTCTTTTCCATTTGCCAGATGTTTTTCTATGCATGCTTAATCAAAAAAAGAAAAGAACAAACATTTTTTACTCAACAAAATATTGAATGGAAAAAATGGATCCTTTTAAGGACTACCTACTCTTTAACCCTCGTCGTTATAGTTGTCCTAGACGACCAAAAAATAATAATACCCTTTTATATTATGTATTTTTCAGCACCTTTTAAATAATTCTTTTTTAAAGCTTGAATCCTTTTTTTTGCCATACAAAAATATTTTTTTGTTAGTTAATTTTTGCTAATTTTTATATGTTTTCTTTTTCTTATTGTTTTTGTAACTTAATGTAAGCACTTTCCCTTTATTTTTTTTATTTTTCTCTCTAAACAGCAGCGGTCAGTTTAAACCTGCTAGAAATATTTATTTATTAAAAATATGATGTGTTGTTTGCGAGAGCGAACGTTTGAGTTGCAGCAGTCAGCCGGAAGCATAAATATAAAGTGGCGGAAGAAAAAAAAAAGTCAATTATATTTTCATTTCTTTTCTTTTTTTAAATAAAAATTTAGCTATCTCTTCTGCCCCATCGCTGCCCATATCGAATTTTACCGATGACTGAGTATAAATGACCTTTGCTTTTCTTATTCTAGCACATTGTTTTGCTGCTTTTCTCCTGTTTGCGCGAATCAACTTTTTATTTATTTTGATTTCCGTCATAAATATTTTTCGATTAGGTATTTCTTGATCGGTGAAAAATAAGAAAAAGAAAGTAATAAAATAAAACTAAGCTCTTTTATGGAGGTTAAACTCTTTTTTGTTTTTGACCATTTCGTACAAATAATTTTCTCACGCGTAAAAACAAAAGAGAAAGCAAGAAAAAAAGGTAAAAAGCTTTAAACGGGATTAATAGATTTATTTAAGCTGAGTAACTTATTGCACTGCTACCTTTTTTTCCTATGTGTAAAATTTTAGTTTATTAACCCTAACTTTTTTTCAAAAAAAAGGTTTTCTTTTAAATAAACTACACTTTTAAAATGTTTGAGTCTTTTTTTTAAGGATGTACAAACATTGTTTGTTCATTGTTGACGCAACGAATCACACAACAAAAAATTTTTAAATTTCTTCCGTGGTGGAAGTTGTTCTTCGCTGTTGTAATGTGTGGATATAACTGTTTTTAAAGAAAGAAAAAATAGTCGCTAAAACTGTTTTTTCGTATGCAGTTTATATTTTTTTAACGTGTCTGAAATAGATAAAACTTTTTTTATTTTGTCGTCTTTTTTTCTCGTTCACTTTTTATCCCTCTAAACAATGGTGTATAAAACTTTAATTTTTTTCTTTGTATTTTTATGTGATCCTAAACTAAGCTGCTGCTTCTTTTAATTATCCCATTTTGATTCCATTCATTTTTTTGTATGATGGAGATTGGAGTTAGAAATTCTCACGCTTTTTTAACTTTGTTAAAGCTCTTGAAACTTTAAGTGTTTCTGAATTTGCGAAAAAATTTCCAAAAAATCTCTTAAGTATGCTTGTTGATTGTTTTACGCGCGTTTTTTTGTTTTAGAAATGATGATTGAAGATCCTTCATTTTTTAACACTCATTTATTTTTTATTTTCTTTCAGGTGAGGGTAGAATCACCGCGAAACGCGAGCGCCTCTCGACCATATTCTTTTCTTTTTTTCAAATAAAAAAAGATTTATCCCTTAAAATCGGCAACTTTTTGTTCTCCTTTTTGCCAACATCCATCCTTCTTCCATATTTAAATTTTCAATCAAGAAAAGTTAAGAAAAATATCGTCTCGAAATAATCATGGGTGACGACGCAAAGCATATGGCATTACTTTTCTTTGTGGATCATTTAATGCAAAAGAATGGAGTTCGAACAATTCATGATTTGAGTTGTCAATTTGGCGCAAGAGGGTTTACACCTGAAATGCGTGAAGCTGTTGGAACGACTCAAGAAGGTAAGCTCTTTAACTCTCAAACTTTAGTATTTATTCAGAAACTAAAATTATAGGATTGACTGACTTCCTTACAACCCATTCAGCATTATTTACAGTTGAAGGAGATACAGTGATATTAAAGGGTCATGGCGACTTAGACGGTAAAAATCAATTAATGAAAATGCCATCAACAGGACGAAATCGCGATTATGAACGTGAGGCTGTCGAGTTTTTTGAACAAAAATTACATAAATTTGGTCCTGAACTCTTGGTTAGTCATCCTCTTATTTTCTTGTTGTTTAGATTTTAAAATTTACATATTTTTTAGATTAAAAGCTTGTTAGGTCATCGATCTCAAGCAGCTCCAGAAGTTCGATTAGTTTCCGGCAGACATTTAAAAGAATTTAGTGAATTTCTTCAATCCCAAACCGATAACTTCGTTGTTGAAGGAGATCGGGTTCGATTGAAAAATATGCCTGAACCTAGTGAAGAAGCTGTGGAACTCGATGAAGAAGGCCAACCACTTTCGGGTGTAAAAGCCAAACAAGCTGCCGTCGATTATTTAAAATCAGTGTTGGAACAGGTAACATCCATTTATTTATTTTATTTAAATTAAAATCCCTTTTTTGTAGAACGAGGACACTCCAATTCCATTGGAAGCGTTTTATAAAAAGTTCTGCGATCGCTTTCCACATTCAGTTCGTCAAGAAGTTGCAACAAATCCAAAGGAATTGCTCGCGTTCCTTAAATTAAACCGTAACATCTTTTTTATTCGCTCAAATCGAGTATCTTTGGTTAAAATTCGACTTGAAGATGGATCAGAAAGTGGAAGATCTTCAGATTCAGCGGATTCTCCAACAAATTTAATGGAAAATAATAATCAATTATTTCCATTAAATAAAGAAAATTTGCATCGAATTAGTCTTATCAAAGCTCTTAAACCCGCTCGAGATGCATTCAATCAAATTGTAACAGATTTAGATAATCAAAGTGAAAAATTTATTGGAATTGATTTTAAACTTGTTACATTACAAAATGATGAATATTTATCTTTTATTATTATTTCAACGTGTAGCAGAGTTTTTGTATTTGATTTACGAAATTCTTCTTCAATTCTTTTGGAATCTGGAATAAAAGATTTACTTGAATCTGATTCAGTTTTAAAAGTTATGCATGATATTAAACGGGTTTCAAATGTTTTAGCTCATCAATATTCAGTTAATATGAGAAATGTATTTGATACTCAAATAGCTCATGCGGTATTACAACATGAAAAATTTGGAAAGCCATTTAATGAATTACGTGCTATATCATTTTTAAATTTACAAAGGGTTTATTATCCTCAATCAATTATGATGTCTGATTTATCTCCAAGGAAATTATCTCAACCAATCAAGTAAGATTTTTTTAGAACTTTTTTTCAAAAAAAATTTGAATAAAAAATACATTTATTTTTAGTTGGCATAATTGCACAATGGATAATGATGTATTATTAGCTGCTTCGGAAGAATGCCATACTATTGTTAGTGCCCTATATCGTTTGCTCAATTCTCAATTACCTATACATGCGAGAACCCAATTTCATGATAAATGTTTTGAAGCCTTAATACCAGCAGCAAATAAACCTCCACCTCAAATTATTCCAGGACATGCTACTTCTCCATTAATGCAAAATGGAGTATATCGTCCTCCTCAACGGCGTACCAATGGGAATAATAATAATAATGGAGTATCATCGCCCAAACAAGTTAGAACTCCTCCACCGCCAGCAGCTGCGGCAAGGACTCCACCACCGCCATCTTCACTTCCAACAATTTCTAAACCAAAGATGGTCGATTCTTCGACTCAAACCTTCTCCACTGGAGAAATTCAATGTATTAATGTATATTTTGATAATTAAACAAAAATTATTCTTCAAAAATACAAAATATTATTTGCTCAATTATTTTTATTTCAGAGAGAATATGAATGACTCATCACCGATACGACCTTATTTTGCTTCGAGTAAAATCACTTTTATTTTTAGTTGCTAGAATTATTTTGTTTATTATATTTGTTTTAAAAAGAATGGTTAAAATGCGCGCAAAATGGGTGCATATCAAACTAAAAAAAAATACCCGCCATATAAAAATTAGTAATATTTGTTAAAATTATTTTTTTAAAAATGCAAGGTAACGCGAAAAAAATACTAACCAGTTAAATTTTACAATATTTTCTTTCAAATTTTATGTTTTTGAATGAAAAAAAACTAAAAAAAGATTCTATTTTTTGTAAACTTTTTATTAACCATCAAATTTTTTTATAAATATATTTATTTTGTTTGAACAAAAATGAAAAAAATTATTTTGTTTTGATATTTTAACAAAGGAAAAAAATAATAAAAGAGAAATTAATTTTGTGAATGTGTCGAATATGCAACTATAAAAACACGGGATCACTTTTAACAAAATCATTAAATTTAAAAAAAACTATGGAAAGACATTTGCATAAAAAATATAAAAATGGTTTTAAAAAAATGGCAGTCATAATTGACATTTAAAAAAGAGAATAAAATTTAAAGACCGGAATGAAGATACGTAATTATTTATATATAAAATTAACCTTGTTTTTAAAAAATATTTTAAAGCTTTTTTATTATTATTTAAGGTTCGATAGGGTCGACTCTATAGTATCTGTAGTTTGAGATCGTTTAACACCAGGTGATCGCTTGATAACTACTAATGGCGCTTGAGAATCAGATTTTTCTGAAACATCCAACTCATAACTTTCATCGCCTTCCCCTTCTCCATCTTTGCTTCGAATTCTCATCGGAGGCAAATCATCCACTTCTTTAAGCTTCTTTTTTCGTTTTCGTCGAATAAGCCGCTGTGGTTGTTTACCTAAAAGCTCATTTTTTACTTTTTTTAAAACTTTTTTTTCCTTCACATACCTGCATAAACAATCAATTCGCAAACCAGTTCAATTACTTCAAGCATAGTAATTACAGAGAATCCAATCCACAAACCGATATTACCACCAAAATCAGAGAATAGATTGACCAGCTAAAGAATTTTTTGTTCAAAAATAATTTTCTTTAAGGCTTTGGATTTTTTCAAACAAATAATTATAATTATTTTTTCAAATTTATTTATTTGAAATTTTCTACAAAATATTTAGACTTACTGTATAACCAGCAGTTTCTTTAAGCGTTTCAAAATTAAGTTGTTCATAATAAATTTCGATATATGCTGTATTTAGACTAAAAAAAGAAACATCGTTTGCTTTGTCTTTTTTTCAACAACAAAAAAAGCAGCCACCTACCGATAATATTCTGCACATGCCTTCGTGTCATTATGAATTTCAAGCACCGCAGGACAATCGGCTCCTATGTTGAAGTTAATTGCAGGCCATGCTGCAGCAGAATAAGCTGTTTCAAAAACATTCTCTGTGCAAGGTTGGACACAATGGCAATCGTGAGTTAAATGATGAAATCCACCAAGGATATTAGTCATATTTGTTAAACACGCTCGTTCTTTATGATTTCTCGCATCGCAAGGTTTCATTTTATCCGAAGGCAAAGGAAATCGAGGATCTCCACAACCACATGCTCCAAGAATCATATGTTGGAAGCAATTTCGATAGCATCCCTTAAAAAATAAAAAATTAAAAAAAGATTTAAAATTTTAGATAAAAATGAGGCATACTTCTGGAGAATAATGCTCAGAGTAAATATAATCTTCCGGACGAAATGTGTCACTGCATTGTCCATATGGCTCATTCAAGCGATGCAACACTTTCTAAAAAAGCAAAATAAAAAAATAATAGGAAAAGACCAATAAATTTTTCTCACAGTTTTTAAACCAAATGAAGAAACAAAACCCGTGGGTGCTGAATAACCAAAAGTATCAGGAAAGGGTTCTTGATCCTGCTCATGTACAACAAGCCGAATACCCGCAGCTTCTGTTGTTGGCATGTAATCACTTTGATTCACATTTAAAAGCAATCGTAAACCATACATGGGACCTGCCCGACTGTTTTTAAGTTCCACTGAATCGTTAAAATTGAAGGTATAACAATTACCAAATTCAGGATCCATGTGGATTTGGAAATCTCTAAAAAAATAAACTATTATAATTTACCAAAAAGTTTTGTAAAAATATACCTTTTAAGATCACAATCTTCACTATTGAAAGAGCAACGCAAAACAAATTCATCCAATGTGTATGATAACTGCCTCCGAGTTTCTTTTGGCATAGCAGCAATAATAAAAATTAAATTTTCTTTTGTTTTTGTTGTTATTGCACCTCGATCTTTTAAATCCTATAATTTTCTAAATAATAAAAGCCCAGCTTTGTGTCTAACACAACTTACAGCTAAACCAAAAGCATTTTCAATCTCAGGCGAAGGAGTTGGAGGATCAGTTACAGGAAAAACGGTATAATTTTCAGGATTCCACCATCTTATTTCTGTTTCAGGTTTAGTAACACAATAATGTGAAACGGCTTGACACAGACATTCAGTGGCTTTAGGTTCAGTTAATAAACTTGTAATATTTGGAGGCCTATCTGGATCATCACAAGTATTAGCTTTTGAGCAATGATAGCATGTCTAAAAATAATTTTTTTTATGTGTTTTAATACTTTATAGTTTTTCTGTTAAGCAAATTTTGAATGCAAATTGATAAAGCTTTTTTTTTATTTGCGCTCATCGATTGTTTTAGAAAGGGACAATGCCACTTTGACAGCATTTAGACAATTTATCTTTTTTTAGCCTTTTGGGAAATCGTCTCCGCTTCCTTCAAAGAAAACAAAAGAATAAGAAAAAAACAAAAGCAAAAAGAAAAAAAAATTAATGTAAAATAGCTTTCTTTTTTATTTATTCTGAACAAACCTTTTCTTCCCATACACTTGTCGGATAACAAGGCCAAATATCACCCGTGGTGGCATCTTCGAAGCACATACAAACAGATGTATTTGTTTCGAGTGGATTCCTTTGAGGTACACATTGATCATCGGGAAGGTTGCATACACATCGAACATACACAGGTTGATATACAACGTGACGCTTTTTTCTTATTGGCATTGCTTTTATATCTATGGTATTCATTGCCCGTTCCCATACTTGAAACTAAAAAAGACAAAAAAGATTCTTTTAAATCGAAAAATTAAAAGATTCAAAAATCTTACACCCTGTTCAATTTCCTCATATTGCCGCAATTCGCTTGCTTTAAAAGCATTTAAATTACATACAGTTGCAGCTGGAAAAGGAGCAGGCTCAAATTTTAATTGCATTTCTATAATAGTTCTATATTCAAGATAATCAGACATTGTAAGATATGTTTGAAAGAGGAAAATTAAAAGAGCAGTAAAAAATACAGTTATCCAAATATATGGACCAAAAAATGAACGAGTCCTATAAAATTTTTTTGATGTTTATTGCTTAAAGATTTTGAAGAATTGTTTACCCCACAAATGGAATACCATGCGAACTAGTTCTAGCACAAAAATCTGTAAATATTTCTTTCACCGAATTATAATCATCTGTCGTTCTCGAAGTTCGAATGGATCGACGAAAATGTGCTGCATAACCTGGAGGTAAATGAAATGAATCGTTTGATCTGTGTGAATGATGAGGAGATGTGGAACGGGTAACTCGAATAGGTTGATGAATGGGTGTTGTAACTATGGAATCTGGAATTCCATTCGTTGGATGGTTGTAACGATATTTCACGCTCATGGGATGCAACGAACTGGTGGTCGTTGTTGCTTGATACCGATCTTCGCTCCCACCACCACCTCCGCCACCATCGAGGGGTGTTTCGTCCGAAAAATATTGTCTCCTTTGTGAAATTTTCCGGGCTTTTTGATGTTGAGCAACAGGGTTGCTGTGAATTGATGAAGGACGATTGGTGTCCGGCATAGATTTTTTGCTTTGTTGAAAGCTGCCTCCTTCCATTCATAACTTGAAATGACGCAAGCGCTTTTGTTTAATGGCAGTGTAAAACAATGCTGGCACAAATAATTATTTTATTATACAATAATTCAATACATTTTGATGACCGTAATAGAATATGTAAACAAAACAAAATCTGAAAAAAGCTTTAAAGAAAAAAAATAAAAAATATTTCAATTTTTCTTAGAAAAACGCGTCTATAAAAAAATGTCCAAATAGATATAAAAAAAATATTTTTCTCAGCAACCAAAAGAGTCTGTCAGTCAACAATAGTAAAAATTATCAATTTGATTAAGTGTAAAAAAGTTTGATGGTCCATCGACTTTAAAGGCCTCTTAAATTGGCTTAAATACGTACGCCGCTGTCGTTGTTAGTGGAGCAGACATATTTGCGCCCACTTAGTTTTTTATTCCTCCAAAAAAAAGATTTGGGAAAAACATTTTTTCTTCCTTCCTTAAATTTTTTTTCGATGCCGCCAATATATAGAGGTCATTGATATGCGACAAAGATTTTGGAATATTGGGGTGCGTTTGCTTCTTTATTTTTTTTTATGCGACTTAAAGAAGCTTGACGATGCTATTGCCACCCTCGCTTGTCGCCCTCAGCAAGCTGATGATCCCTAGGGAGTCACTCGACACAACATTCGTGAAGCAATGAATGCATGCATCTAAAAAAGTAAAGAAGCAATTCGTTCTCTATTTTTTTCAACTTTGGTAATAAAAGAAGATCTTTAAATCTCAGCAAAAACATGACATTACAACAATTTTAAAAAAAGTTGTTTAAAGGCAGGCGACGAACTTCTATTCCGGTAAAAAAATAATTTTTGTTTGGACATTGTTTAAATTTTTTTCGTTGTTGTTGCTTCTTTTTTGAAAAACATTCAATAACTTTTTAACGTTTTTATTTTTTCATAAAAAAGGTGCCAAAAAGTTAGGATTTACTTGTTTTTGACCACAGAAAAAAAAGAGTGAATCGCCGGAAGTTGGAACAATTATAAACTTTTTTCCATAAAAAGAAGTTGCTTTTTGCATATTTTTTTAAATACTAAAAAAGATTTTTTTGTTGGGGAAAAAATTTTGTTTGATGCAAGCCTTTTCAGTAAAATTGAAGAAAATTTTGAGAGAAAATGTATAAAACCCTGATTGATTTTTTTGGATTATTAAAAAAGGTTTAAAAAAACTTACTTCAGCAAAAAATGCTATACAAAATTGTAAAAATGCAACAACCAATATTAACATTTTGTTCAGTATCTTTAGCTGGGATTCTTTCCTGATATGATTTTTCAACTTCGTAAAATGCATTTTCTATGTTGCGATGCAATTTTGCAGAAGTTTCAATAAAACTAATTTTATGTTTATTCGCTAAGGCATTTCCTAGAGCTGTAGAAACTTGGCGTTCATTTTTAAGATCTAGCTTATTTCCAATTAGTAATTTAATAACATTTTTATTGCCATACTAAAAAATGTATAAAAGCTTTAGTGTTGAAAAACAAAGAAAATAAATCAAACCAACGTCTTTAACATTTTTTAACCATCGATGGACATTATTAAAGGAAACTTTATTAGTAACATCGTAAACAATAAGGATAGCATCAGCTTCCTTATAAAATTGCTTAATAAAATCAGAAACTTCTAACGACCCACAAGCTTCCCTAAAAATCATTCAACGCACAGACATTTTTTATTAATAAAAGCGAAACCAACTTGGCCGAAAACAAAGAAAGGTTTTATTAATATTACTTACCATATTTGATATTTAACTTCTTTGCTTCCTGCTTTAATGCTTTTTAGATTAAATTCAACATCTTTTGTTGGAATATATATTGAGACAAATTCACGAAGTATAAATGAATGGGTGATAAGAGTTTTACCAACTTTCCGATCTCCAATAATCAAAATTTTAATCGGTCTCTTCATTGAAACCATGATAATTTAAGACAGATTAATTAAAATTTAAAAGAAAAAGTAAACAAAAAACAATAAAGCAATAATGCTTAAAAAAAGAACTTGCAAGTGATCAAAAAAATCCATCATGCAATTTTAGCATAATTAAAATATAAAAAATGGATGACAATAATCATCAATGACCAAAGTCAAAAAAAGAAAAGAAAAAAAAGAACAGCGATAAATAAATTTGCAAACAACAACAACGCACAAATATTTTTTCATTCAAAAGTAAACTTTGTTGTGCAAAGATTAATGATTTATTTTATTGGTTTTAATGAGATTTCCTGCTTTTTTTGAAAGAATATTTAAAAAAAAGGTAATAAAAGAATTTAAAATTACACAATGAAAAACATAAAAGAGAAAATTTAATGAAGAGAGAAGAATGTTTAGTTCCTACAAAAAATTACAAATTCTTTATTCAAAGCTTTGAATTACAATAAAAATTTTATTTACAAATAAAAACTGTTTTAAATAAAAAAAAGTTATCAAATTTTGTACAAAATTATTTTCTATTATGTAATAGAAATAGATTTTACTGACGATTCTTTTGAATGAATATCTGTGAGGCCATGTAAGCGTTTTCCAAGACGGATAATAACTATAAAGAAACCAAAACTAAAAAGAAAATAATTAAATTAAATTAGAAATTCAAAAACAAACAAAAAAGTTACCTAAACAAAATAATTCCAAATCCAATTAAAATTAATTGTAATTTTGGCTTTGTAATCAAAAACCCAACCAAAGATAAAATTTCCAATATGTAAACGAATGATGCAAGAACAAGTCGATGACAATGAGAAGATAAAAAGGCTCCAAAAGGCGCGCAAAAAACCACAACAGGAATGGCAACTTCAAAATATTCCCAAGCAAGTTGGGATACTTCATTCATCATTGCATGGCGCCAATAAAATCCTATTACAGTATTTACCGCCATGAGTATTACAGTAGTTGGAGTGGCAACTTTTTCAGAAACTCGAAATAGTAAAGTTAATATCGAAAATGCACAAATATCTACGCCAGATCCAGCAAAAGCACTACATAATCCTAAAATTTAAATACTTATTTATTAAATTCAAATGTTTTGTTTTTTGAATGGCCGAAAAGTTATTGTAATTCAAAGTCCAAATAATCCGATTATGCCAAAAAAAAACTTACCTCCAACGAGACCGGTGCAAAATAACACCAAAGCTTTTTGCCAATTAAAATTTTGAATTTCTAAAAATGTTTTTCTCTTTTTTTCTCGATTGAGCATAAATAGGGCAATTGCAAATGAAAACCATATTGAAACAAATAACATTTTTTTGTGATGACTATCAAGAATATTATCAACAAATTGAAGGCCAAAAATAATCGAAATCATTGCGCCCAAACTCGTATAAATTAAAACATTCCATTCAACTCGAACTTTCATCCATATTATTGCAAATGTTGCTGATGTCATTCCGCAAGATTGAATCATTAATGAAAAATCTCTAGCTACTGTTGAATCAATATGAAGCAATAAAGTCATTACTGGAAAAGCCACCGCTCCACCTCCTTCACTAGTTGCACCTGAAAAATAGGAAGCAATTCTCTTAAACATATAAAATAAAGAACTTTACCTGCAACAGTAGCGCCAAAAATCATAGTTACAGCCATTTCATATCTTGTTGGATAAAGTTTAAAAAAGTTATAACGAATTGCGAGAGACCACCAAATTGAATGCCAAAATATAAATGGAATTAAAAAAGCTAAATATTTTCGATATCTTTCATGAAAAGGTAAATTTAAATTAACATCTTCAAGCTTTTTCTTCTCTGCGCCATCATTCAATTTTTGACCCTCCAAAAAATATTTCTTTATAAATTTTTTGACTTTTTCTTTTATTCTTAATGGCAGTGGTGGAAGTGGAGAAGGTTCAGGACTATAGTTCATTGCTGAAGAATTTATTGAAGAAATATTCAAAATTACTTCATGCAAAGAAGAATTTGGAATTATCTTTGATTCTGATTTACACGACAACGACGAGGAAGCATGAACTTTAGCCATTCTTCTTCCTCCTTTTTTTGCCCTTACAATAAAAAAGTGATAACAAAAATTGAATGGTTTTTATATGTTTTTTGTTTGTTGTTGCAGCCAGCAATTATTCAATAAATATAATGTCACCATAAATTTAAACTCCGGTAGCATCGGAGGCTGGCACGAGCAATTTTTTTTGTGACCCCTAAAAAATTTGAAGAAAAAAATGCAATGATCTTTTTGCACTCTTCTGTCTCTTCTCTGATCACACCCAAAACAATTTGGTTCAAAAAGTTGATAAAAAACAAAACACAATCGAATAAACAATAAAAAAGTTTATTGACCCAAGCAATTATCGCGATTTCAATAGACAATAAAGAAATATTAGGTAGCTGCAAAAAAAAAAGTTTAATATCACCTTGAACCGCGGCTGATGAAAAAAGAAGCTCTTTGTAGTCTTATTTATTAGGAATATATTCCTCATAGTGGATTTTAAAAAACGATGTTCTTGATAGATTTTGTTTAACCGTTTTGGATAATACTGTTGTTTTTTCGATAGCGGCATATAGCTTCACTTTTTTATTGACAAAAAAGATTTTTGGGGTTAAGTTTGACTATTTTTCCTTGTATTTACATATGTAATTCATTAATGATTTTGTTTTTAATTCGTTCATAAAGTTTTTTTGTGACGTGAATGTAAAATAAATAAAAAAAAATTTTTTAAATTATTCGAGTTAAAGTTTTATCAAATAAACTAACTAACAGCAAGTTTTAAATTTAATTACAAATAAATTTTTTGATTTACCCCTTTTAAAAATACTTTATAATTATGGAATTGATTCATTTACGGTGCTTTGAAAATGGGTTGGAGCCACAAGCTGACTATCATAAACATCAACGTGGTTTACGGGTTTGATTGATTCATATAAACTACTGGGGTCAGCTATCATTGTTGTTGCTGTTGCAAAATGAGAATTACCTGAAACAACTCACTTTTTTATTATTATTAAAAGGGTTTTGAATTTTTTACGTCGCCTTCGAAGATCAGTATTTGCGAAATTTTTTGGTATATGCAAATGATCATCAAACTTTTCTCTTTCATCCAATCCATTGAAGCCATCATTGTAAAATGATTTTTGAAATGGATTATTATAAATTCCAGAATTTCCAGCGGCTGGTCCTGAAAGTCCTCCAATAATAGCCGCTTTCGAAGCTGCGCTATTATTTTCTTTTTGTTTATCCAAATCTCTTCCAGAAGTGTAATTCCTTCGTCTACAACTTGGAACTTCTTTTAATTCTGCTTTCTTTGTACAAATCCATAAAGAAATTTGAATGAAAATTAAAGCTAATTCAGCGGCTGTAACTGCGGTAAAACCAATCCAAAGACCAGTATTTCCTGCTAAATTATTAAATAAATCAAAGCCCTAAAAAAAATTTGCTTTAAAAAAGGTTTAAAAAATTCTTTTGCTTACACTAGTAACAGGTGTTTCTTCCATTGATTCATAACCCAACTTTGCATAATTAACTTGAACTAAAACTGCGTTATCTTGATAATATTGTCGACAATTAGTTCCATTAAGCAAAGTGGAATTAGTGCATAAAGCTTGGAAAAAGTAAGTTCCATACGGCCAATTTGAATAATAAGCATCCGCAGAATAAGTAATATCGTTACATGGAATTGCACACGTGCAATCTTCAACATTAAAATAATCTCCATTATCTTCTATATATTTTTCATAACAAGCATCTAAAATAAAAAAATTTTAAAAAATCAGGAATATTAAATTTATATACATTTTACTGTATCTGTATTTTGACAAAAAGTTGTTGATAAATCTGTCGGTAATGGAAATCGAGAATCCGAACAATTGCAAGCTTTTGATATTTTTTGTTGAAAGCATGATCGATAACAACCCTAAAATATACTTTTTATTGCATTTTTTGTTTATTTATTTTTTTGCTTACTTCGACTGTGTATGTTCCTGGATAATAAAAAGGTTGATTTAATTCTTTCAATTTATCCAAGTCGCTGCACTCGCCATATGGAGCATCTAATCGACTTACGATTCCCTGAAAAAACATTTATAAATAAGCCAATTTCAAAATTCTGCTTACATAAGTAACTCTCAAATCGACAGCTTTTCCTGTGCCACTTCGATATCCATCAATATTTGGAAATGGTGATTGATCTTGATAATGAACCACAACTTTTACTCCTTGCTCAGAAGTAGTTGCTAAATATTCATTTACAGCACTCAAAACAACTAGCTTTAAACCATGATCTGTTCCCATTCGTGTGGTATTATAAAAGAAATCGTGATTAAAGGTGTAACAATATCCATAATCAACATCATAAATTTGAGAAAAGTCACTAAAAATAACTTTTAAAAAATATTTATTATGGTGAAGAATCTTACCGTTCAATATCACATAGAACTCCATCAATTACGCAAGTTTGAATTAATTCAGGCAGTTTATAACCTAATGCATCTTTTTCGGCATCCGTAAGGGAAGCAGCGATTGTAATGAGTGAATTTTGAGCGTTCGTTTCAATAGTAATAGTATTTTGACTCGACTAAAATAGTTGTTTAAAAATTTATTTTTTATTTTTATAAATTATTTACGTACATTCAAATTGTAAATTTTGCTTAATGCTTCTAAATCTGTAGTTGAAAGAGGAGAGGATAAAGACGATAAATTAAATATGTTACTATCCCCGCCAGAAATATCTGAGTTGGAATTATTGGAATTTGAATTATTAGAATCTGAGTTCGAAGTATTGGGATTGTTAGAATTATTGGAATTTGAATTATTAGAATCTGAATTCGAATTGTTGGAATCCGAATTCGAATTATTGGAATTTGAATCGGAGTTATTGGAATTATTTGAATCGGAATCAGAATTATTGGAATTCTGATTATTGGAATCTGAATTCGAATTATTGGAATCCGAATTCGAATTATTGAAATTTGAATCATTGAAATCGGAATCGGAATTATTGGAATTATTGGAATTCGAGTTATTAGAATCTGAATTCGAATTAATGGAATTTGAATCATTGGAGTTGCTAGAATTGGAATCGTTTGAATTGGAAGGATCTTTTGTTATTAAATTTCCATAAGAATCAGTTAAATTTTTTATTTCATTATCAGGAGATGATTGCGTCGTTGTATCACTTTTATTTGAAGATGGTATGGAAAGAGTAGTTTGAAAAGGGTTAGAAGATGAAAGTTGATTTGAATTTATTGGGGAAGTAGTATTCGCTGATTGATTAGAGCTATTTATCATCGATGGATCAGATTGTGTTTCATTGTTTGTTTTGTTGGAAGTGTTGCCAATGTTATTTGTTGAAGGAGTTGTGGGAGTTAAGTTATTGTCGCCAGATGTCGATAAAGCATCATTAGAGTCATTGTTTGAAGTATCACTTCCTTTTCTGGCTGATGATGCTAAATTTTTCGTTGTGCTTGTATCTGACCCTGAGATTAAAGATTTTTGAGTTGAAGTCAGAGATAATGAGTTTAATGTTGTTGAGCTCAAACTTTCTTGTGTAGTATTAAAAAATGAAGTTATTGCAGTAGCCTTTGTCGTTCCAAAATTATTTGTTATACCATTATTATCCGTTGTTGGTAAAAAAGTTATAGGAAATGATGAAGTTTTTCTGCTTGATAAAAAATCATCATTTACAGTTGAGGTTGCAACAGAATAATTAGGATCAATGATATTTGTGGTTAATGAATTAGAATATGATAGTGATGAAGGGAAAATATTTAGAGTTGTGTCACTTTCCATCGTTGTTTGTGAAGCTTGTTGAGCTGTTAGCGTCGATGAAGATGGTTCGATATTTGCGTTTGATGAAGGCGTCATCGAGGGGTCTAAGGTTTTTGCTGACGTAACTACGTTAGATGTTACAGGCAAGCTATTTTGTGCTGGAGTTGTAAAATAATTAGTTGTTGTTTGAGAATCTAAGTCACTATTTTGAGTTGGTGTGGTTTCCGAATTAGTAACTACTTTAGATGTGACTGATAAACTATTTTGTTTTTGAGTAGTTAAAAAATTTGTTGAAGTTTGAAAATCGAACCCGTCATTTTTGGTTGATGATGTTTCACCAAAGGAACTTGGAGTAGTTGAATCTATTTCTGAATTTTTAGTTACACTCGTTGTATCTTTAGATAAAATTGTTGTTATAAATGGATTTAAAGTCGATAGAATCCCAGATGTTTCGCTTTTTGATGATGCCGTAATAGCAACTATTGATGTTGGTGATGAATTTAATAAATCGTTAGTTGAAGTCATTGAAGAAGGACTAACTTGTTGAGTTTGTGAAGTAGACGCTTTTATTGTTGTTGCTGCTAACGTTGTAGATATCTTTGAGGTTGAAGAGCCGGAATTGCCAGCAGTTGTCAAAAATGACGTTGTTTTAATGTTTGTCGATGATACGGATGGTGGCTCATTTGTTGTAGTAACACCCGGTGTTGTGGAAATTTTTTCTGTTGTTGCTGAGGCTTTTGTTGTTAAGGGTGTTGTGACTATGGGTGTACTTGTTATTATTACCGTACTTTCAGCTGTGTTTGGGTTAGTTGTGGCAACTGTAAGTGCGTTTGTTGTTGTTGGTAAATTCGAAGGGGTTGATAATTTTGTTGATGAAATTATTGCGGCATTGGTCGTTTGTTCTGTGCTTGTTTTTTCAATTGCTGTTGTTGTCTCTAAAGATGGCACCGTGGATGAGAAAATGCTCGTTAAAGAATCAGTTGAAGAAGGCAAAACAGTTGATGGCGTAATAATTTTTGTGCTTGTTGGAGCTATAGTTGTGATCTCATTTGAAGTTGATAAAATTGTTGAAAGTTTGGTTGTAAATAAAGCTGATGTCGTAATTAGCTCATTTGAAGAACTGGATGGGTCAAAAGTGCTAGTTACTAGAGGCGTAGTGGTTAGGATATTTGTTGTAGTATCAAAATCTGGCGTAGTAGAAGGTTTTAAAGTTGTGGAAGCAATTGCTTCTGTTGTGCTTGCTCCATTTGTTGTGGAAAAACTGGGGTCCATTGTAGTTGATTGAACTGGAATCGGTGTTGAAGAAACAAGTCCTACTGAGGTCGTAGTTATTGATCCACTTCCATCAATCGTAGTTGATTGGATTGGAATCGTAGTTGATATTGGTAAACCTTGAGCTGTTGTCGATTCAATCATGATTGTTGTTTGTTCTTGCGTTGAAGTGATTGATCCTGTAGTAGTTGGTGGGCAGACTTTGTAATTTGCGCATAGAGCTTGCTGAGCTGTATCACAATCATTTGTTGAACTAGTATATGGACATGGTATTCCACATGTTGCTCTACAATCGGTTTCATCCAAAGCATTTGACATTTGGTCAGAAATAGTTTGATAAAAACTCGGGCAAGTGGCTGGTGGGTTTATCAATGCTGTTGTGTTACGAGTATAAAGATTACCACCAACTCCATTGCATCCTTAATTAAATAAAGAACTTTGGTTTTTAATTTAACTTATTAAATTATAGTTTACCTTCCATATAAATCATTACATCATTATAATCTGGTGTCGCTGATGGACATGCAACATACCAATAATTTGCTGGATATGTTGTGCTGGGTTTTTTATAATAACCAAAATCACATGCTTCATCAGGTAGAAGGCAGTTTTGTGCATAAATTTTAGCAGTTTGGACTGCAATATTAAATTCTCCAGTGGCAGGTGGAAAAGTAAAATTGTTTTTAGCACATTCTGAAATACTTAATAATGCTGTATAACCGGAATCCCATACACCGCCACTGCAGTCATCAGTGCAAATAGTATCATGAGCGCAATAAAAAAAGCCTTTTTCAATAATATCTTTATTTGCATTAAAATCTGTTATAAGAATGTGGTCAATGTTCCATACTGTCGAAGTATCGCACACTAAATAACTCCAATTAAGTTTAAAAATTGTTTCAAAAATAATAAACTTACTATTGTACATAAGATCAAAATATGTTCCATCACAATTACTTACAGTATACGTTTCAAAAATAGACGATGATGGAGCCGTTACAGATGATACACCGTCTGTGGGGCATGTTTCACGTTTTCTTCGAACTTTTTTCTCTATTGGCGATGTTGTAATAATTGCTGTGTTTTCGGTTGTTGTTGCCTTTTTATCCAAAGTGTATTTATAAGCGCTTATCTAAAAGAGAAAGTAAGAATATTAAAAGTCTAAAATTTTATTCTAACCAAATTAGATAAAGATGAAGATTTGTCCAAAGCGGATTTTTTAAAAGGATTCAAATTGCAAATTGTTACTGCTGGAAATGGTGCGCTTGGTAAAGAATACAACTAAAAAATAAAAGCAATATAAGGGCAAAATCATTTACTTAACATTCGCTTACTCTAATTATGGTAGTTTTCTCATAAGATAAATATTCCATAACATTCAATGCACAATGAAGGCAAAATGCTATTATTGTAATAATTAATAAAACACTCCAAAAAGCTCTCCATATTTTATTATTTGTTTTTGCCAAATGTCCAGCAACTTAAATAATAAAATCAGAAATTAGTAGTTATCAAAAGTCCAAAAAAACTTACTAACAACGCTGATGGTCCAATGACAAAAATTTTTAGCCAATGTAATTAGCCCCATTCAAAAAAAAAGTTTAAATTTTTTAAATAAAAAATAAAAGGAAATAAAACTTTGTTACTCTACAATAAAATGAATATATAGTTTATTCCCATTTTTTTATTTGCATTTTGTTTATGTGTGGGTTGCTTAGATGAATTTAATTTTTTATTAATGAAAATTCAGAAACTGTAGAAACAAACATAAAAAATTCTTTGTTTTCGAGGAAAAAAACAATAAAATAAAAAAATACGATAATATCATTTTTCATTGTGTTTAGTTTGGTAAATATTTAAAAAGCAGTGTTATGAAAGTAAAGTATTATGCTTTTAGTAGGATTTTAACTTAAGAAGCAACATTTAATTATTAAAAATTGAAACAAAGTAATATGTCTGTAAAATCATAAACTCAGAATATTTTCTTCCAAAGTTCCCTTGACATTATTTTTAAGCGACAGCATTTTCAAATTTAAAAAATTATAATTCAATATTAAAAAATAATCCCTTTTTGTGAATGCATAATTTCACGCTCGATTAACTCATTTTTGTTTTTATAATTTCGTTTAATACATTTTATGTAAGTTTCTGTTTTTTTCTTTCTCGACCATGTCTGACAAAAAAGTTAAAGCCCAAGATGCATATGAACAAGGCAAAGGAGATGACTATAAAGTGTCAGCCAACTACGATGGATTAGTTGAAAATGCTGTCGCCACTCCAATTGATCCGGCAGAAGATACTAGTGGCATTGAAGAAGGCCAAGCAACCCTTACTTCAACTGGCGTGAAACCCGATTTTATAACCGTTACAAACTTTATCGAAGCAAACTCCAAAGAGGCTGAAGGAGAAGAATTGGAAGTTGAAGATGAAGAAGCAAATGTTGATGAGGATAAAGAAGAAGAATTGGACCAAAAATAATGCTTATCTGCATGATATTGTTACTTTTCTATTTACGATAATTTTTATATTTCTGTTTGCTTAGTTTGTTAAATTTTTAATAATAAAAAAGTAAGATTTTACTTTATGGTTCATGTATTGAAACTTTTAAAAAGCCATGAAAAGTTTCGAGTCGAACGAAAATGAATGTTTTTTTTATTGATAGCACAAACTTAAAAATAATTCAAACAACAAAAAACAAGTATATTTTCAATAGAGAAGCATAATAAAAAGGTTCATCGCCGATAACGATACCGCTTGAAAAAGAACCAAAGTTGAAAAACGCCTTCTTTGAATTGATTTTTAAATCCATGTTTATGATTAATTTCCCATTCTCGATTAACAATTTTAAAAGCAATATCTTCATAAGGAGGACCAGCCTTGAACCTTAATATAGCAAAATCAGGATCTTCACATTGAGTTAGGGTGTATTGAGGAGTATGAGTAATATCAAGCAAATCGGGATAGAAAATCTGTAAAATTAAAAAAAAAGTTAGAAAAAAAATCAACAAAAACAAGAAAGCTTACATTAAATCGATAACCTTGAACAATTTTTGGTGGAGGATTATCCAAATCATAATGGGTTTGATTGTATTTATTCCAATCAAAGCCAGTGTGAACTCGATTGAAATATCGGGGCTTTCTTGGGCGATATTTATCCGACCAAAGGTATGTTTGTTTTTCAAGCTTCTCTTCTTCAGCAAATTCTTCTTCTTCCTTTTCCATTCCCGATCGAGCTATATTTATAAAATGAGCTTCAGCGGACTAAAAAAAATCCTCGGTTAAAAATTGTAAAGATTTTAATTAACAAAAAACTTACGGTTATAGGTTCAGCATTCCCTTCACGATTTCGTTTTCTTGATGCTTTCAAATTTTTAAAATCTTCAGTTTCATCAATAACTTCAATGCCAGGCATCGCTTCATTATCACCGCCTAATACCGGGCTATATCTTCCAGATTCATAAATGTAATTTGTAAAAACTTCAAGTTGGGCTTCATTTATTGAACTCCATTTTTGTTCTCGAACATCATCCTCCATGGCTTTTAATTCTTCCATTGTAAATGGAATGGATTTAAATAATTGGGTTTTAATTGCTGCTGCATCTTCTTCGGTTACTTCCTAAAAAATATTTATGGTTGGAAAACTTTATATATAAAAATTTTAAAAAGATTTATTACCATTAATTCATCTTCAGCTGGCTTTACATCAGTTTTCTCTTCAACAACTTTGGGTTTGGGTAAAATAGGTTTAATATCTCCCAATTTTTTCTGATGTTCATCCATCTCTTTTGCTTGTTCTTCCCTGATTCGTTGAAGCTTTAAAGCCATTTTATCCCGATGTTTTTCCTTTAATCTGGATTTAGCCATATATGGGCGAAGTTGATCAAGCAAATATTGCCAAAATCCAACATTGGATTCAGTTCCAATTTTGCTTTCAACTTCTGTTTCAAGTTTAACCAATTCATCGTAATTTTTACCCTTAAAAAACGAACGTTATTAATACATATTTTTAAAATTTAAATTTAAAAACTAACTTTAAAGATTTTTGTTACATCTTCTTTGACGGATGAATGAACAACTTCATCCATTTCAGCTCGACGCCGAGCATCTTTAAGTTTCATTACTTCTCCTTCAGCTATCGTTCGAATATCATCCCAAAAATCGTCATCTTTATGAGTCGAAATTTTTTTATAAGTCTAAAAATTTCAAAGCTTTAAATAAAATCTTTTAAAGTCCACAAAAACAAACTTACTTTAATATCCGCAATTAAATCTTCAAAATCATCGATTGATAAACCTTTAATATATGTAAGGGGATCAACAAGCTCAAATTCTCCATATTGTTCTTCTTCTTCAGGAATGGAAAAAGCTGAATATCTCGCTAATAAATCAATGGGCTTGGGTCGATTTTCTTTCAATCTAATTTTGGTTCTTTCTTTTGCTTGTTTTATATGAAATTTATATTCCACGATACCAAAATCTCCAAATGTTTGTCGTTCACGATCTCGAGCCATCATTTCGTCGTCTTCTTTTTGCATTCTTCGAATTTCACGATTCTTTCGAAGTTCTTCCATTTCTTTAATATTTTTATTAACTTTGTCAAAATGAAGCTTTTCAATTTCTTTATTCGATAATTTATCGTTGCCATCTTTTTGCAACTTCTTTCCCCAAACAAATGGTTGAGTAAGGTTTGCATCATTGAATGGGTTATTGAGATTATTATAAGAAATAACATCTGAAAGGCTTTCAGCTTTACGCTTATCTTCTTTCCTCATTTTCTTTGCCATTCGACGAACTCTCTTTTCTTCTGGGTTTTCCATTTCCTTCATTTTTTGCTTTTGAAACCTTTTCTTTTCTGCTTTCTCCTTTCGAAGTTGTTCTAATTTAACATCGAATTTGAGTTCTTCTTGATCTTCTTCGCTTGAAGTTGAAGAAATGGACATTTGACGACGTCGTTCTTCAATGGGAACATCTTTCCGCTTTCGATCTTTTGAGGATGATGGGGACTGGCGTCGTTGAGGGCTTTGACTTTTAGATTTCTTTCTGATGCGAGAATCTCGATCTCTTTCGCGATATTTTTCACGATCACGGCTTCTATCATCATCACGGTCTCTTCTCCTATCGTCTTTTCTGTCTCGGTTTCTATTTTCATCTTTCGATCGATAACTTTCAACGCCTCTTTCTCTGGATCGAGATCGGCGTCTTCGGTAATCTGAATCTTTGCCCATTTTTTAATATCTAAAAAGTTTCTTATTTTAAAGTTCTAAAGAAAGCAAAGAATAAATACTAGAATATAAATTTCGCGACTTTTAATTAAAATGAAAAGATTTAAAAATTATAACCCAATAAAGCAACAACAAAAACGCAAATGAAAATTTTTATATAAAAATAATAGCTTGCTCTTTATTAAAAAAAATTTGATGGATAAAAAAGGAAAGCAATAAAAGCAATAACGAAATTCAAGAATATAAATAAATACATTTTTCAACTTTCTCTTTTTGCCAAATCATATGAAAAATCACATTTTTATGAAATATTTATAATTTAAATCTTTTGGCTTTATAACAAATTTGCGCGGTATGACGAGACTTTTTATTGTATCGATTTAGAAGGTAAATTTTCACACATACTCTACAAAAAGAAAAAAATTTAAGAAAAAGAAAAAATTTTGTAAGATTATTTAGTTATCATTTTTTAAAACAAATCAATCTTTATATTTTTAATCTAATTTCATGGATGGTGAATGTATGAGAATGCCGCCATCAACATTGATAATTTGCCCAGTCATGTATGAAGCTTTGTCTGAAGCAATAAAAGCGATAAATTCTGCCATATCTTCTGAAGTTCCCCAACGGCCAAGTGGAACAGCATTTTCAATATGGACTTTAATCTGAAAATAATTGTTTCAAACAGTTGCAAAATTAATATCTAAGAATAAAATAACAAACATACATTTTCCATTATTTCATCTGGAATTCCAGTCCTAGACAAAAATGCTGTTTCCGTTGCTCCAGGATTGAGGTTATTGATTCTAATCCCAGATGGAGCTAAAATGGCTGCATAATTTCGAGCAAAATGATCCAAAGCCGCTTTTGAAATTGAATAAAATGGCATGGATGAAGTTGCTTTGGTGGAAACGATGCTGCTAACATTGACTATATTTCCTTTGGTTTTTTCAAGATATGGAATGGCAAGTTCAGTGAGATGGATAATGCTAAAAAAATTGTATTAAAAACTTATTTTCGAAGCTCGACACTAACTAACCTTTTAAGGTTGACATCCAAAATATAATCTAAATTAGCCATGCTTCGAGAATTGTTTTCTCCCTTTTTCCCTGCGATACCAACATTATTAACCAAAATATCGATTTTCCCAAATTTTTTAACAGTCTCGTCAACCAAAACCTTGAGGACATTTTCATCACTTACATCACCTTTCACAGAATGAATGTGTTCTTTTTTACCTCCAGCAGCAAGAATCAAATCGGTGGTTTTCTTTAAACCTTCTTCAGATCGTCCGTGAATGGTCACGGATGCTCCATTTTTTGCAAACAAAACTACGGCGGCTTGGCCAATCCCCGATGAGCTTCCAGTAACAATCATAACTTTGCCTGTGAAACTCATTTTTCTAGAAAAAATAAAGATGAATCAAATTTTTTTTTCAATTTTCTTAATTTAAAACAAGAAAGGATTCCATTTATATACAAAAAAATCCACTTCATAAACACACGATGATCACAATTTGAAACCTTTTTTTAGTTACATCTCATTCGCACACTTTTTTTCTTTTGTAGTTTTAATGATCTCATGTATGTACATAAATCACTTTTTTCCAATGTTGTGCAATATTTTTATCGAAGATAAGCAAGTGAGGGCCATTTTTGCACTTGTAAAAAGTGATAAAATAAAAAAGTATGCAAACTTTGAGGTTAATTATGGAAAACATTTTAGTCTGCCATTGGTGCATACATTTGTTGAGAAAAATATTTATTTAAGAGCTCATTCATAAGTAAAAAAGAGCAAAGTATGATGAAAGGACATAATACAAAACATAGTTAATTCTTTGTAAAATTCGAAAGCGCAAAGTAAAAACACTGCATGAATTTGTTTGGTCGGTACTTACTATTTGAACCATATTCGCAAGTAATCGGAATAAATATCATGTTCGACAAAGAGAATATTAAAATTTGTTAAGGATGGATTCTCAAGAAGAGAATGTTAAATTTATTCCAAATCTTAATTCAAATTTTACTTAACTATAATCTTAGGTAATTGTTTTTTTTTCTGGGATAAATAAATGCAGGAAAGTTTTTCTTTTTCAAAACTGATTATGTTATATCTAAAAATATTCTAACTAAACACACGCATTCAAAAAAGAGTTGCAAATGCAAGATTTTGGAGTTTTTTCTTTGAAATTTCTCTGCTTTTCTGCTACCTTTAAAAAAATGAAATACTGGGTATTTTTTTTCATATAAAATAAAAAAACGGCGCTGTCATTAACATGTTGTGTAATATTGATTTATGGTGTTTTTAAATAAAGCAACAAAAAAATGTTGTTTCATTCTTTTTTTCTATTTATGGCTCAAATAAAAAAAAGGGCACAATCTTCGAACAAGTCTTCTTATATCGATTGTTTGATGATTTAAAAAATATTATTTTGTCAGAAATCGCTTCATTTTTTTGCATTTATGCAAAACGATTTTATTTTCTTTTTTAAATATTTTATTCATACTTTTTTATTTTTTTATTGCAATAATGTTTTGAAATAAAAAGTGAAACTTTTTTACATAGTTAAAGAATTCGGTTACCTCATAAATTATGTATCGATCCCAAAAGATTACTTTAAGTTTCTGCCTTATCAATGGGAGCTTTTTTGGTTATATTAGAACTTCTTTTATTATATCTTCCAGTGGGATCTTCCATTCATTTGAATCCAAAATTTTAGGAAATGAAAAAATTATTCGTGATCTTTGTGAAACAGTCTATATAATTTTTATGTACATGAAGCCCTCAAAAGCAGCAAATAAATTTAAAACGTATCAACGAAAAAGTAGTAAAACGAAGAAAAAAAATTATTATTTATTTATGTGATACTACAGCCGTTAAAGTTGTTGATCTTGTTATGCTATTATTGTTTATTGGAATAACATGGAATTTCGCTCCCATAAATTGGTAAAGCCATGTAATACGATAAAATTTTAATAAATGTTTTCTTAAGATTGGTCTAAAAAATGCTTCAATTATAGCTTAAACAAACTTTGAGTAATAAAAACTTACGAAATAAAGAAAATCATCACGTAAGCTGACAAATGAAAGCTAATATACGACGCGTGCATTGAAAAGTATAAAATAGTATAAAATGCTCCAATTTTATTAGTATCGGACAAAGCCTTCCATAAAGTTGTCCAATATGTTATTATAGCAGTGTATAATGCAAAAGTGATTGAAGAAACAAGAGCTTGAAAAATTAATTTTTTATCAGGATTATTTTTCAATGATGTATCCTTTTTAATTTTTATACGGTAGATTGCAACTGTTGTCATATCAGTGATAAATGCAATAACTGCAACAATTCCACTTGATATAGCTGTAACATTTGCATCTTCCAACCAATATCCTGGACATTCAGTTACTTCATCTACCAATTCCAATCTACATTTCCATTGAATAAAGCTATAACCGTGAATCAAAAATGGATAAATGGACAAAAATATTATACAAGCTTTAAAATATTTTGACCAAATTTCGTCGTATTTATTCCACCAAAGAATTGCTGATAGTCGATTAATAGTTAAAACTATTGTCCAAATCCCACTAAAATCGGTGTTATACCATAATGAAAGCTTATTAGCTCTCATAAGCCAATAACATTCATTTCCATCATGAGTACATACCACAAAAGACGTATATATAACTGAATCAATAATATCCCAAAAAAATCCAAGTAAAAGAAAACAAAAATAAACATTATAAATTTTTTTAGTCTTTTTAATAAAATGATAACAAAAAAATATGAAGACTGGTATTTTAATAAAAAATGAGGCGTAATTAATGTATCCAACAATATCCCATCCTCTCATATAAATAATGTAAATTATATAGGATTCATATTTTTTTGGAAACGTTGGTCCAGAAGATGCAGTTGATGTTGCAGCTTCCATTGTTGTCGCGAAATTTTCGGCAGATAAAGTTGAATTCATTTTTTTTGTTTAAAAAAATGAAAGAAATATTAAAATGTAACTTGCTCTGACAACTTCACAACTTCTGAAAATTTTATTTGTTATGGTTACCTAAGATTTACAAGGCATGAAATCAAACTCTATATAATTTAACTTTCAAAAGGGTATAATTTTTTAAAACAAAATGAGGAGGTAAAGGATTTTTTTCTAAGCGCGTAAAAGATATTATTAAATTAACTTATGATTTCCAAACAACTTTTGTACTACTATATAATTTATTTGATTAAAAAAAACAACAAAAAAATATATGAAAGAAAGAAAAAATTAAATTGCTATGCAAAAAAATGAAAATCCTTGTGAAATAACATTAATCATATGTATAGCAAAATATATAATTTATTTTTATTTTTTTAGATAGTTACGGTGTTAGCAGATTTTTAGGAAAAACACTCATATAAATGTTGTATGCCCAAAAATATCACTCACTTTTAAAAAAAGAAAAAAAGGATTTAAAAAGGGAAAAGCTAAATAAATGAAAAATGTGATTGTAAAATAAATAGCATACAGAGTTCAAAAGTTTAACAAAAGAAGGATCAAGAAAGAGTACATTCCTCGAGCAAAATCGAAATCGTTAATCCGAGCCCACTTTTGGTGACAAAAAGCTACTGCAAAATTCAAAAGGCATTTTAAATTAAAAACTAACAAACAGCAAAATACGAAAAAAACTTCGTTACTTTTTTTCCACATCGATTATTTCTGAAACACATCAAATTCTAAAACATTTAATGAGGTAATAAATGCAATTTTTACAACTTTTTAACTTCGTTGCATGTTGTTGTTATATTGGGTTAGATTAATTCATTCCAGATTAACTACAAACACTTTTGTCAATTTTTACAACATCATTAAGCGAAGTGAAGGCTGTTGCGGCTGTTTTAGTTTTTTTTTATTTCCTCCTTTTTAATTTATTAATTTTTCGATTTTTATTGCGGGGTTAAAAACAAGTTTTTTTAAAACAATAATTTATTTATTTGTAAATCAATTTGAAAGTAGATAGACATATTTTTTTTTAATTTAATTTTATTTGAACAATGCAAACACCTTAGCTCCTGCACCTTCCATTACGCTACTAACATTATTAACTGCAGCTTGGGCATTTCCAAGATTGCTGAGGGAAAATGAATTTGCACCAGTAAATGAAGTGGAACTATTGTTTGAAGTATTATTTTCAGTTAAGGCAGAATTAGTTTCTTCAAGTTTAATTCTTCGATTAACGGATTCATAGTTTTTGGAATTTACTAATTCTTCATCGATTCCTTGTAGCTCAAAATCGGAGTGAACTTTCTGTAAAAGAAAATAATGAAAGTTTAGAGTTATGTTTTTCAATTTTGTATGCTAGACTTACTTTTACAATAAATGATAAGCATGTCAATTGATAGGGTGATAAAGATTGTTGCAATCTTTCTGTAAGCCATTCATTTATCATTCTCATTTGTCCGCCATACCATTGCTAAAAAGTTTTTTATTACTTTTTTTGTTGTACATAGCTTTTTGGAAAACAAACCTCAAAAAGATTATTAACCCAAACTTCATCAATAACAATTTGCCTTAACATTTCAGATGAGCCACGCATAAAATTAACATATGAATGTCCCATATGTCCGCTGTTTTGTTGCTGATTGGCGGCGGTTTTAGCATTCGTCGACGAAGGTGAACCAGCATTATTTGATGAGTTTCCAGTAAAGTTTTGAACAATACTTTGATCTCCAACTAAGTTTTTCATTTTATTAAAAATGCTATTGGGTTTTGGCTATAAAAAAATACAAAAAATTAAAGGAATAGAAATTTATTATTTTCTTACCGCCATGGATAAAAATGCACCAATTGGATTTCCTTCATCATATCGAGCAAGTCGACTCAAAGTATATTCTAAAATTGATAACATTTTTTCTAGTAAACAAGTATCCATGTCGCTAAGCATAGTTTCAAGAGTTTCATCAAGTTTTGATTGATATTTCTGCAAAAAAAAAACTAATTTTTAAAAATGTTATAAAATTATTTTTCTTACATCACTGGCATCAAAAGTTAATTTGGTGGCTCTGGATTTGGATGAAAAAATGACATTAATCATAACACAAATTTCACTGGGTAAAATATAATCTGTTGATTTCTTGAATTTTTGCATATAAATGTCAAAAGTTTGATAGGTACAATTTGCACATTTTGAAATCATATCGGATGCAAGAGATTTCATTCGAACTTGAAGATATTTGGCGAATTCTTCTTCGGGCCAATTCAAGTCATGAACAAAACCTTGAAGGGCATCAAGTTTCCAATAAATATCTTCGGATGTTGCACAACCATCTTTTCGAACTTCCCATTTTTCTTTTTGAAATCCTTTTTCAATTGATTGTGAAATTGAATGTTCCATGAGATCCACGTATCGAATAACCAAAGGTGAAAATTGTTTAACAAGTTTTGTATGAAATATACCATTTTTAAGTGTTGCTAAAAAATGCCATAACCAAGCTATTTACGAAAGGGAAAGCTTACGTTCACTACATAAAAAGTCATTGAGAAGTTGAAACAATGGAAATGAATCCCATGAATCTGGAGGTTGAACATCCAAAGCTGCATCGAGATCCACTGAATACAAAGACCAAAAGATTTCAGAATGATCTGCTAGAAGATCACTGAACCATGCAAAAGCCTAAAATCACAATTATGGTTATAGGGATTATAAGCAGTGAAGGAATATGTGATTCACAAAACGTGCAAAAATGTTTTTAGCATAAATCTATCTATAAAATTTAAAAAAGGCAAAACAATCACTTTAATTAAAAATTTAAGGATGCCTAATTTTATTTTCTACATGTTTAAAGCTAATTAATTTGTTTAGTTTTGTACTACGGGTGCAAAGTTAAAAAAAGCACTAAACTAATTTTATAAGGGTAAAAAACATAAGCATATTGCTGTTGCTGAGCTAGGACAAACAAAAGGAAAAGGAAAAAAAGTTGAAAAATGTGAAAGAAAAAACCACTAGAAACCAAACGGTGGTGGTTTGGTGTTTTAAACTTACTCCTCGAAGTTGCTGAAAGAAATAAATAAATTTATATATATATAAAGTTAATAGTTATAGAAAGAATAAATAAAGAATAGATTTTTTTGTTGAAGAAAAAAGTAACGAATCGATAGATAAAAAGAAGTTTCAGAAAAAAATATTATAGTTTTACACAATTTATTTTTTAGTAAGAATTTATTTTTGGAGGTTTCTATTTATAAAAAAGATGCAAAAGCTTACCTCGCCGTGGTGTTCTTCATTTTCTTTGAGAAGATCTATGCAAAGTTCAGTAACACGAATCATGTCTTCTATCCTTTGCTGTGGACTTACATCAACTCCCATGCGTTCTAAAAGTTGGCTTTTACTCAAAATACTTTTGTCTTGGTAAAATTTGCATACGCTCTATTTTAGCTTCATTGCATATCCTTGTATAATTCACTAATGCTGCATCTTCGAGACATTTTCTTATTACAGCTCTCACTTCTTCGGGTGGCACTGGCGATACTACATCTTTCATTAAAACTCTTTCAAGAAGTGATAAAGTTCCTTTTAAAGCATTTTCTGGACGGCCAAATGGAAAACAATATCTAAAAATCCCAATAGCAATAAAGATTTATTTAACTTTTTGTTACCTAAAATTAGTTATTTGCTTTTCAAGCAAAACCCGCAAACGTTCTTTAACTTCTTGAAATTTTTCTTTTTCTTCCAAAGTCACCGTTCCAACACCATCTGGTCGATTTCCATGAACATGAGAGGCACAAAATGCAAATGAATAATGAATTAATGTTGGATCAATTAAATGGCCTTCATCAGCCTTATTGAGCAAATCATTTAAAAGTGAAACATGTCGAAAACATCCCCGTACCATATATCTTGCACAATATTCATCTAATACGAAAACTTGTCCAGGCGAAAACCAACCCAATGAACATATGGGTTCATTAAGTCTGTAGTCAAGAGATAATTTTTGAAGCATAGCAAAATGATGATCGTGATTAAGTGTGACTGGATCAGCTTGAATTAATTCATCCAATCCATGCTTCGAAGCTTTATCAGCAAATCCTTGAGCTTTGGAAACTGTTGAATTTGTTTGTTTGGGTGGCACAGGTTTATAAGCTTGCCCCGTGGCTCGATATAAAGCTTGAACCCATAAATGTCTTTCATTTTCATCATCTGTCGCAAATTTAAGTTCATCGCCTTCTTTAATGGCAGTAAAAAAATATTTTCCACCTTGATTATATAAATCATGATCGGGTTCAGGCATGTAATCAATTGTAAATGCATCAAGTTGAATAAATTCTGTTGGATCTGCTTTTTTCTCTCGATAAGAACACATCGCAAATGCATATTGGGAAACTTGAACCAAACAAAAGAATCGCCTCTTCCATTTTTTCCATGCTATTTTTCCAAGAGCGTAACAATAACCGCAATATTTTAAATTTGGTGGTTTTTCCACTCTAATTGCAATTCTTATTTTTAAATTTTGATCTTGGCTGCTTTTAGTCACCGTCATTTTATACCATTCTGGAGTTCTTGCACAATTTGGATGAGGGCGAATCACAACTTTTCCCAATTCTTTATCTTCAAATGCAATCATATTTTTAACTTCGGCGTATAATTTAACTTTCACAATTGGAAGGGGGTGTTTTGTGGTGAAATCGCCTTGAGTGTCCCAACTAGAAATATTTAATTTTGGGAATGTTATGGTCTCTGAATAAAAAGCTTACGATGGTTTTGAAGCTTCTGCATGATCTGTTTGTAATTTAGAACATCCATCAACTTCCATCGTGCAATATACAATTCGATTAGGCTGAACGGATTTAAGATTTTGTACCTCCATAACCACAACCTACAAAAACAATTCCCCTCAGTATTTTTTTTAAGACAATTTTATACCTCCATATTGAAAGAAAGCACCACATCTGATTTAGTTAAACTAACATCTGCATCATCGCTATCCGTTTTATTTAATGACATCGAACTGGTTCGACGTTTTAAACTAAAAATACAAATAAGGATAGGAATGAAAAATAAAGGATAAAAAGTGGAAATAAAAAAAAGTTTAAAAAACTTCACAGCAGTTTAATTAAAAATTTATTAAAATCAAAAAATCCTCCATAACCCAGCCAAAATTATTAAAATTCAAAATTCCTATACTAAATAAAAAAAAATAAAACCCATAAAAAATGTTAATGAACTAATAAATAACTAAAAAATTTGGATTATAATTGATAGATGGAAGAAGAAAACAAATAAGGGGTGTAATGTTGTTAGAACGTAAAACACTTTTTTAGCTTAAATGTAAAAATATTTTAAACTAATCTAATCTAAATCATAATTTAATTAACTAAGCTAAGGATGGGACTAAAACATTGGATTTGTAAGGTAAAAATTAGACTAAAAATAGGGGTATTTTATAATTTAATAATAAAACAGCTTCTTGCACTTTTGCTCATTTTCGTAATGAAAAATTTGCGCTTCACGGTCATTTATAAAAAATAAATTAAACATATGTCACAAAAACAAACCTGTTAAATAAAGATAGATCTTCAATACTTCTTGATCTGAAAAAGGTTAAACTAGACAGAAGAATAGCTAATAATATATATGGAAAAAAGCTTTACATTAAGCTAAAAGTTAATTTAATAAAAATGCAAAAAAGCATGTGCAGGAAAGATAGTAAGTATTAGTTTTTAAAATGTGTTAGTTTTAAGTTTGGAAAAATGGGTTTTATTGTATTATAATAAAAATCTAATATGGGTTAAAGCTCGTGCAAATAAAGCGGGAAAATTTCTTATTTAAAACAATGATAAAAACACGGCACTGCAAACACACACCAAGCAAACAAACGAAGAAAAAAAAACAGAAAATAAAAACAAAAGAATTTAAGCTTAATTTTAGTATTTATTTTTTGGTTTGTGTGAAATATTTTGGATTGAAAAGGTTGGATTTTACTGTCCCCAAAAATTTATTTTTTACTTCGTAGTTATTTATTTTTGTTTATTATTTTTTTGTTGGTCAAAAGTGGCATTAAAAAGGCGGATAGAATGGAAGAAGATAGAAAAATGGAAAAAATCGGAAAAAAAGGTAAGATAGAAAAAAGAAATTAAACTTTTATTTTGTAAATTTTACGGTTTAAAAATTTTATTGCCGCACCTTTTGACTTTGAATGAGAATCTGAAAAAAGAAGCTTTTTGAAACTAAGAATGCAAATTTTCTTTAAATATTTTTAAAAACACTCAATAAAAAAAAATAAAAAAAGCAAAAATATTGAAAAGCAACCGTTGTTAATATAAAAATATATTTAAAGCAAAGAAAATAAAAACTAACCTTGATCGGCTTTTACTATCTTTTTTTCTTCCAGAAATAGTTTGGCCTCGAGGAGTTACAGGTACAGATTCGAGATTGGAAATTAATAAATTTATGGATTGTCTCACTTCATCAATAAATAAAGTTTCCATATCTTTTACAACAAATTTAGGCATAATTTTCCGTAACTAAAAAAATATTTATTTTATTAGACCGTTTAATTTTTATGTTTAGCAACCCTGGGTATTTCTCGGAGAGTCTCTTCTCGTGTTGCCACTTCTCGCCTTATCGCTGCAGCTTGTTCATCAGGATTATCAAGTTGTAAAGAATTAAAAATAATTTGATGCTCAAATTTTTTTACATTTAATATTTGTTGAAACATATCATAAAGTTGATCTTTGCTTTGAATTAAATCAGCATTGGCTTGATTGGCGCCTCTCAAACGACCCCTAAACAAGTTTTAATTAAATCGGATAAAAGCAAGTATACACTTTTTCAAACAATAACAGGGCAAAATAGGTCAAAACAAAAAAAAACATTTATGAAAAATAGTTAGCATTAGATAATTAGTTTTAATAAAAAACATTTTAAGGCAAAAATCAATCAATCTCGCACATTTAAGAAAAGCAACATTTTTTCAACAAACTCAGCAAATGTTAATAGCGACTATCTATCTAATAGTTAGAGTTAATAACAACAAAATTCTCTTTTAAATTCAAACTCGAAAAGCTATGTTTAGTTTACTACAAAAACATGTCAATAGATAAATATGTAAAAGCGTAAATTAATTATTTTTTTGGCCCTATAAAAATATGAAAGGCGACAACATTTAAAGTTTCAAAGCATCATTTTTTACTATACAACTTTTATACTCTTTTTTATTCTCATACCTAGATCGTACTGAAGCTCTTATGCTAAAAAGATGATTAGTAAGTTAGTATATATGCTTCTCAAATTATTTTATTATTAGTTCATGCATAGTAGTAAAAAAAAAGAAGGTAAAAGTGTGTACTAACCTTGCTTGCCGGCCTTGTATAACATCATCATCACCTTTCATAATTAAATCAAATTTAGACATCCATGATGTTAATACAGTTTCTTTAGCAAGCCCTTCAATTTCAGGTAAAGAACGAATTCGCTTTTCTACATTACAACGAAATACTTCACGAAAATCATGAGCCGAAAATCCACCCGCTTGAACAACTTTTGCGACTCGTTCAGATTTCATGAAAACTTCAAAATAACTTTCTATTGCTTTTGTAAATGCTTCATCAGCGGGAATTTGGGTTTCACCCCGAAGAAAAGCTTGAAATCGATCTTTCATTTTTGCTAAATCTTGTTTGGTTACTTTCAATTGCCTTCTTGCCATATCTGTGGGTTGTTTGGCATTGAAATGATAAGCCACGCATTTTGCAACAAACACATATAATTGTAAATTTCTTTTTCGCTCTTCCTCTTCTTCTTCAGCTCTAAAAAATAACAAAAAAAATTTAAAAATATCGTCCAGCAAAATTTTTTTTTACTTTATCCTTTCTTGTTCCTCTTTGCTAAGTTTTTGTTGAGAATCACCATGAACTGGAGTGGAATGTTCATTATTATACCCGTCTTCATCGTCCGATATATCTTGAGAAGATTGAAGCACTGGACGGTTTGTAATTGTTGAAGTTGAAGGCTTCTAAAAAATATTAATTTGCATATTTTTTAAAAACTCTATACTTTTTTCCAAAAATAATTTACATGTTGTCGACTAAAACTATTTCTAAATGATGTCGTATCATGATTATTCCCGTATTTTCCTTTTTGTGATGAACCACTTCTTTTTAATGAATTTGCTTGACTAACTGAATCTGATGGAGCTGGGGATTCAGAACGTTGGGGGCTTATAGTTGTTGCAAATTGATGATGTATAATTGGTGGAATGGATTTTGGCACTCCCAATACCTTAAAAAAATTATTTCATATTTTTACTTTGAATTTTAAATAATAAAATATTGGTATCACTTACATCCGATGCATCATCATTTTCAAGCCCGTATTCATCATCATCCTCTTCACTACTTGATGCACCGAGCATCGGAAAATGCTAAAAACAAAACTAAAATATATATTTTTAATAAAATGTTAGATTTTGGAATAGTTTCAAATTACATTTTTTTAAAACACGAAAGTAGCTTTTATTAAACATAAAAAAAGAATTTCTATTTTCGATAATAAAATGTTGAACGAATTAAACAAAAACACGCAAAACATATCTTTTTTTTACTCTTCTTAATAAGCAAGTGTTCTCACACCCACATTAAATATAAATGACAAATTTATAAATGTGTAGGTGAAAAATAAAAATATAAAAAAGTTAAAAGCATTAAATTTATTTAAAATAATTCTGTTTAAACTTTAAAAGCAGTAAAATAAAAAGCTTGCTTAAAAAATTACATTTATTTTATTTTTTTATGAGCTAATATGTTTTTCTTTTCTTTTTACTTTTGGTCATTAATGTATGTACAAATAAAAAGAAGAAAGAAGAATAGTGTGCCACAGTTATATATTGGCGCCACCACCATCGCTGTTGTCGTCGCTCGTTGTTTGGCACTCTAGGCAACGACGAAAAAGGAGTGAAAAAGAAAAAAAGAGAGTAATAGAGAAAAAAATGGAAGGCCTTTCTCATGATGAACAGGAACAAACAATAACAATACAGGAGGGTTAAATTTCAAATGAAATACACCATTGAAAAAAAAAATAGTTCAACGACGATATTGGTTGTTGTGAGTTTTTAAAAGGTATATTTTTTAATAACGAAAAAAAGAATAAGGAAAAAGAAAAGTTTTAATAATTATTTTCTTTTGAAAAAAAAACAAAAAATATAACCTTAAGCAAGGAAGAGAAGCAAAAAAATTCAAATGAATATTTAAGAGGAGAACAAAAAAATGCATTTGTGATCTGAATTTAAAAGTTAGCTTTCTTCGCCCAAAACCAACCATCTTTAGAAGTTGAGGCACATACATATATTTCATTGTGTTTTACGTCAGAGATAGGCGAGAGTGAGAGAAACGAAAAAAAAAAAAGAATGACAACATGGCTTCTTCTTCTCTTTCTTCCAAAAAACAACAAGTAAGTCTTTTCTTCTCTTTTTTAGTTTGTTGAGTTTTTTAACTAATTAGTTACACAACGCACACAGCAACGGCACACGCGTGTTATTACTTTTTTCTTCACTTTTTGCAATTTTTTACAAAAATAAAGTCACAAAAGGTTAGCAAAAATGTTAGTTGTACATAAATAAATTTGCAGAAAAAAATAAATATCGTAAAATTCAAATGGAATTGTAAAAGTTTAATTCTGAGAGATATAAAATTATAGTTCAAAGATTAGATTTAATGGAAAGTAAAAAGATTTCAGATTACAGAGAAAAAAGAGCAAAAAATTCTATTTTACTTTTTAACTTAAGGACTAATATCGATAATTAAGTGTATTGCATACAAAAAATTAAGCAAGAAAAAATCATAACTTTAAAAAAAATTTACTCGAAAGTAACAGTAAATATTTTAGATTCAAAACTGCTTTTCGCTAAAAAAAAAGGTTCTAACAAAAAAAAGAGAAGACAAAAAATGAATGCATGGTAAAGACAGCAAATGGCAACAGCAAAAAAAAATTTGCTGATTACATTTTTCCCAAAAAACATTTTTTTTTCTCGACTTTTGGGAATTGGATTAACGCTTTAGCTGCTCTTCTTTTTTCTTCTTCTTTTGTTTGGTGGACGAGAACATCCTCAAAAAGTAAAAGTTAGGATTCAACAACGCAGATTCTTTTTTTTGAAAGAAAAAAGAGGAACAAAAAATGAACAAAAAAGAAAAAAAGTTGTTATTTTAATTTTTTTATTTTAGAATTTTTTGAAATTCTTAAAAACACTTTGATATTTGGAAGAGCAGGATTAAAATGTTTTTAAAATAATATTTAAAAAAATAAAATGTGTACAAAAACCAAAAAGGCTTCATTTAAATTAATCAATCTTTGGAAGAAGAAAAGTAAGATAAAATTTCAGACTTCGTTGCTTCAAAAAAATCCAAAATAAAACCAGCAAAAAAAGTAAAATGGAAAAAAAAAATAAAGAAAATATGCCTCTTTTTCCAATATATTTATAAGACGACAAGATAGAATAGAAGTCATGCATAAGAAAAATGCAACAATATTTTTTTAATAAAAAAAACCAAGCAAGAAAAAAATTGATTGAAATAATTTAAAAAAAGCATTAATTTACACAACAATAAAAAAATATCAAAAAAAGCACGAAAAATTTGATATTTTGAATAAATTTTTTATACCAATCTTCTTTTTTTTGGTTGTTAGAAAGTATTGATTGCTTTTGGAATGATTCAATATTATATGTCAAAGAAAAAAACTCTCCTCATGAGGGCGATAAGAAAACATTCTTTTTTTAAGTATGCTATAAAAATTCCGCAAAAATGAACGTCAAATATTAACAACAAAAGAAAATATTTATGTTGAAGCTAATAAAAATAAAAGTAAGAAACAAACAATTAATTTAAAAAAATTAGAACTAAAATCTCAAAGAAAAAGTAACAATTCTTTTTTTTTTTACTTTTTTGTTATTGAATGAGCAACAAAAAATATAAAACAAGAAAAACCCAAAAAAATGCCCCTTTTTTATTTTTTTGTTAGAAAAAAGCCCCAAGTGGTTTTCATTTCAAACAACCACTACCACAAAGGAAAATAGAAGACAAGTGCTAATAATAATACATACGTACATACGTGGTAGTAGCTTTTTGGGGGATTGAGATGAGATTTTTTTTAAATATATATGTATGGATGGAGGATGTGTATATGTAAATCAAAAAATGTGTAAACATAAAAAAGAGAAGAAAAAAAAGAAGATATATTATGTATTGGATGAAATGGAATACAGCCAACTATCAATGCCCCATGCCAAGACAAACAAACAAAAAAGCCTTTCACAAAAAAAAACCATGAAAAAAATAAAAATAATAATATGGTGTTGGAAATAATACATGTATTTGCAAAAAAAAAAAAGAATGAAAAAAAATTAAATAATAAAATTTTCTTTTAAAAATTATTCAACGCAACTTTTTTTTTATTCAACAATGGCTTTTCCAACAAAAAAAGAAGGAAGGCGTATTCTATTTTAAAACTATGTACTACAAATTCCAGAAATATATTTATTTATGTCCTGAAGTTATTTACCCGCATTTTTTTTTGGCATTGACGTAAGTAAGTATGTCCGCCGTCTTTCTACTTTTCGTTTTAACAAAAGAATAAAGAAAGAAAAAACGAAGATGAAGCATTTTTTTGACAACAAAAAAGATGGTTTTAGGGTTTTTTATGTTTTTTTTAAAGAAATAAGAAGATATATTAGTTTCAACAGCAAAAAAAAGTGCCGGTGATGAAACAAATGTAATACTCAAAAAATACGCGATACACGCTAATTTACTTTTATAATTTTCATAATCATGCAGTTATTTTTCATTCTCGTCGGCGTAAGTTATTTCATCAATGATTTACTTTTTCTTTTTTGTTGCGCGCCGCCGCTGGCTACGCCGTCCGCCACCATAAAAAAAGCAACTACGAGACTCAAGCCATTAATCGATAGTTTTTTTATTTATATGAACGTTTTTTTATATTTTATTTTTGAAAAAAGCCTTTTTAGTTTTTAGCTCGCTAGCTTCTTTGGCTGTTGGACAAGCCGACCCACGAAACTACATTTTTGAAGAAGAAGAAAAAAAATAGAAGACGGAAGACGGCTTCTTTCTTTCATTCTTTTTTTTCGAGCTGCCACCGCCGTTACCAGTAGCACATAGTCAAAGTTAAAGAAAGCTGTGGCATTCTGCTTGCCAGCATCTCGACTTCTTTATTCCTTTCTTCATCTCAAAAAAAAACGAGCAAGCAAGAGAGACAGCAGCGGTAACCAAAAGAAGCTTCAGACTAGAAATAAAAGAATAGTACATAAAAGCTAAAAAGGCAAGTGTGCCACCACCATCATCGACGGACGTGAAAAAAAGAAGAAAAATAACGCTTTTATTAAAAAAGAAAGAAGGCAGGAAAAAGGAAGCAAAAAGAAAACAGATTCAAATATATTTTTGGATTTTGGGAGTGCTTCTTCCTTTCTTTTTTTTTCGGATACATTTTTTTAAGAAAAAAGAAAAATGAAAAGTGTAAAAGAAACCAAAAAAGAAGCATAGTTTTTCCTATATATTTTATTTTATTCCATTGTTGTGCCATTTATTTTTTGAAGAGTTAAAACTCTTATATGTCAGAAACTAAAAGATGAGCAATGCATCAGTGTTACACGCCTCCGCCTCCGGAGGCGCCTTCTTCGCCTCCGGAGGCGCCTCCACCTCCGGAGGCGGAGGCGGAGGCGGAGGTGGAGGCGATGTTTCAAAAAACTAACGTATTTTTATCGCCTCCGCGCCTCCGGAGGTGGAGGCGGAGGCGGAGGCGATAAACCAAAAAATATGTAACACTGCAATGCATGTCAAAAAAACAACCACATAGGATTTTTTTTATTGTTGTTTAAAAAAAACTCAAACCTTTTGGGAATTATTTGCTTTCGTCTGTTTCTAGGAATTCTGTTCAAATAGTTAAGATTAGAATAGAACCACCAAAAAAAAACGAAGAAAAGAAGCTCTGTGCTGCCAAAAGTGAAAGAGTAGCAAAAGTCTAGCTTTGGTAATGGTGACTTTTGACCTCGAAGATTCATTCACGGTCTAAAAATAAGAATCAAGACAGCGACAACAAATTGTAAATAAGCAAACAAAGTAAAAAAAATCTTATTTTTAGCCGATTTATATATGGATGCAAAAAAAGGTCGTTAAAATTTGGATATATATATTGGTTTTCTTGCTTATCAAAAGGCGTGTGGTGTGGCATTGTAATTACGAAAAAATTTCTTTAAAATTTATGGGTTTTAAACAATCTTAAATTAAAAATATATTTTAAGACTTTCCAATATATTTTTTACCAACTCTAATATTAGTGTTAAAAAATGAAAGAAAAATTTGAGACGAAGATAAATGAGGAGTTGAAAAAAAAACAAAAGAAATGAAAAAAACTAAAACAAAAAAGAACAATATAACTCCCAAAAAAAAGTTATGGCTTAAGTTAATACTTTTAAACATAAAAAAAACGAAACAGTTTTTTTTCCTTTAAAGGAGGTTGTAAATTTGAATTTTTTTCTTCTTCGAGATATATTTCCCTTGAGAAACATTTGTTATTAGATGTTCTTCTTAAAAAAAAAAAGAAAAATTGAAAAAAGACTCTGTAAAAACCTTCAAAAAATGGAAGAAGAAAACATCATTTTTTTGTAGGTTTTTTTTACTTTTCTGAAATTTTAGCGAAAAAAGCAGCGGCACGGAAAATGAGAATCATGGGATATGAAAGTTAAAAAAAGAAGCAAATTAAGTTTTAGTTAAAACCTTGTTAAAAGAAAATTAGATTTTGTACCAAATATTAATTATTTATTCATCATTTTTAAATATACAAAAAAATTTAAAATAATTTAAATTAAATTATTAAAATAACAAACGCCGTATTTTTAAAAATTCTTTTAAAGTGAAAATATGTATATGTAAAACAAAACAAAAAACACGGTAAAATAACAGAGATTCAGTTTTGATTTGATTGAACAAATTTGAATTAATTTCTAATGCTGGCTGCTGAAGCTAATTGTTGCTTCAAGGATTCAATTAATCGATCGCGTTCGTGCAATTCTTGACGAAGGATTTGGTTTTCATGTGAAAGTTCTTCGACGCTGTGATCTGTCGTCGTTGTTGTGTCTCCATTATCGGTTTTTTGCTAAAAAAGCAAAGAATAAATGAAAAAGTAATAAATTTAAAAAATTTTGAAGCAAGCATCTAATTTATTTTTTAGTTTAAAATATAAGACTAAAACGAAAGCCCCAAAAAAGAGCTTTTTTTAAATATTTCTTTATAGCATCGTTGACTATAATTAAGGTTAAAAAAAAACTTACATCTTCCAAAATATTTTTTAATACAGATAATTTGGATTTGAGTTCATCAAAATCTTCCCTACTAATTTGTGAAGGAAGTTCATAACTTTTTGTGGTGGAATTTGCATTTTGATCGGACGACACCGGGGTTCTAAATAAAAGAAAATCATTAACCAAAACTCTTTTAACCTTTTTCTGTCTTACTTTATATCAGAAGTCGAGGCTTGCGAAGTGTATGATGTTGATAGAGGTGTTTCGGTCTTGGACGAATGCTTGGGTCTGAAAAAATACAAATAAATAAAATTTTAAATAACTTTTTAAGACTTTTTATAAAAAAAGAAATACAAAAAAAATTTTATTTTGTACCTGAATGTTTTGAACAAAGTATTCAACATAAAACAATCAGCCATAATTATAAATATCTTTTTAAAATAAATAAGTTTCTCAAAATAAATAGCAAAAAATATAATAGCAAATACTTGTTAGTATTTTTTATAAATATAAACTTCTGTTCAAAATGTCCATGCGCAAACGATAACAAAAAAAGGGGAATTAGCTTTTTGTTGTTGGTTGTAACCGCGAAGAAAAAAAACGCCTCACTCTTTTACCCCGCTTGCTTGTTTGAAGAATCAATTGAGGAAAGAAAGAAATAAAAAAGTGTGTCGATTTTTTTATTCTTTATTTCTCTTTGATTAAAAAATAAAAATATGTATGTCGCGCAAATTTCAATTTCAGAGTCTTGTTGAATTGCGGCTCTTGTTGTTGAAAGAAAAAAAAGAGTGAGCGAGAGAGGGGTGAATTAAAAGCAGAAATAAAATAAAATTTAAAAGGTTTTCAAATTTTATTTTGGTACAAAATGAATGAAAAAAAAAACCATGTCGCGATGGTTTATTTTTATTTTTTGTTTAATTCATTCAACAATCGACGTTGTTTAAGAAAAGTTGAATGAAATGTGCGTATTTTCAAGTTTTTTTTGAATGAATCATTAAAAGGAAGGAATTGGGAGTTTTAATCGATTACAACATTTATAAATGATTGCGTTATAATTTGATTTTTAAATAAAGTTCCTTGTATTAAATCGAAAAAAAGAAAGAAAATAAGACTTACCTTTCTTCAATACTGTCCGCGCTAGTTTCCATTCGTTGTATTTGATTCGTATAATCCAAATTCGAATTATTTCTTTTTTTATCTCCTCCATTGCAATAAGTTTTATCGAAACTATCTTTTCGGCTACTCATATTGGAAACGCCAAAATCGTTATCAAGTTTTATAGCATTCGCAACTTTTTCGTTATTTTCTATGGCTGTTCTTGTTTGAATGGGAGAAGAAGCTAAAAAACGTCAAATTTTTAACATACCAATAAAAAAATATATAAATATAAATAACATATTAAAAGAAGGCGGCTTTTCAGCATTTAAAACTTTGACAGATTACAAAATATATAAAAACGTCACATTTCTTTTTATTTCTTTTTTTTTGTTTAACCAAAAATTAAAAAGTGTTGCATTTCTTTTTCTTTTTTGGAAGTAGAAGAACAGTTTGGGATGCTTGTTGCTGCTTGCTTTTTAGCCTTTAGCTTTTAGCTTTTAGAACTTATCCTCAAAGAAAAGAGAAGCTTTTTATTGAAAAGCAGAAAAAAGGAAAGAGGAAAGAAAAAGAAGCTCCAGGAAAATGACAACAAAGCAAAAATAAGACGAAAATGAAGAAGAACAACAAAATCGTAATTAGTTTACCGCAGCTGAAAAAAAAAATTGATGAAAAAGACAAGTATGGCGCGACAGCTTCATTTGTAAGAAAACTGCCAAAGTCAAAAAAAAAGAAGAGTAAGGCCAATCAAGTCTTATAGTGAAGCAAGCTAGCTTCATTTGTTTTCTGTTCCTTGTTTTTCTTCATCATTTCTTTTTTTCAATTTGACTTTAAAGCTTAACTAACTTCGCCGTGTTTTGTTACATTTTTCGTTAAAGACTGTTTTGTTGTAAAATTTAAAAAGGGCTTAAAGCATGCTAAATACTAAAGCAAAAAAGAAAGGCTTGCATTAACTTTGAGAACTTTTCTCTCTCGTATTATTCTTAAGGTTTTACAAGCTTAGAAGCATTAAAATAAAGATGTAAGTCGTCCTTCGCAATTAGAAAAAAATAGCAAAATCGGAAGACTTTTTTAAACAAAAAAATAATGAATGATTGTGTATTTTTAAATCGAACAAAATAACACCACTACCAAAAAAATAAAACTATGCTTGAAAAACAACGATAAAAAAAATAAATAATTTTTTATCGAAGAAAAAGAAGATGCAGTAGAAGCTTAAGCTCAACCGATAATTTCATGGGCAAATTAAATGAATGAAATGAATGAATGAAAAAAATAGCGGTTAAAATAAAAGCAACGAGCGCAAAAAAGCTTCCAGCGACAAAAAAAAGATACTTGAAAATTGTTAGCTGCTCTTAGACGAAGAAAAATAAATGCTTTTCAAATAATTTTAAATTGAAAAACATTAAACCCTTGTTTTAAAAGTGACATTAAAAGCAAGCAAGAAAGCAGGAAAGAAAGAGGGATATCATGCTTAACGAGAAAAAGAAAATAGTTCTCCCGAAATAAAAATGAAAAAAAATAAAATAACAACAAACCGGATAAATTCGTTTTTGTTGTTGGTTCTTCATCAAATAAAACAACAGAAACAATTATATTTCCATTAGCATCGTGCATGAGTTCCGTAGACGTTGTTGTTGTTGTAATTGTTTGTGGTTGGGGAATTTGGATTCGTGAAGCTGCAGTTGCATTAGCAGTATTTTGCTGAGCACGTCGACGTTGACCTGGACTTGATGTAAGTCGATCAAATCCAATGGGTGGAAGTTCAACGGCTGGAGAATTTTCAACTCGAGTTGATTCAAATTCAGCCAGAGGAGCTCGACGGTTTTTATTATTTACAGATCTAACATTATTTATGGGTCTGAAAACAAAAATTATTTAATTTTAGGTTCATAATACCCGAATTACCTTATATCGACATTTTTATTATTATCCACTCTATGATGATGTATGGAACTAGGCATCAATGGAATAAAAGATTTTTCAATTCTTTTAATCAACTTCATTTCAGAATTTCTTCGTACTTCTCCAAAGGGTTTTGTTTGAATATCAAATGAAAGCGATTTTCTTGGAGGAATTTTAGAAACAATTTCTTCTTCCGTCCGCCTTTCTTCTGAAAAAAAAAACAAAAAGTATATAATTTGTTTGTTTTAGAGCTGCAGAAATAAAAAAAAATGAAATTAAACAATTTAAAAAAGCATTTTTTTGCCAAAGACGACGATGAAAATTTAATCTAAATAAAAAACTAACTAAAGCCTCAAAAAAAATTTATGGCACTGTATTGTGTTTTTTTTTGTTAATACTTTTAATGGAATTAGTTTTACAAACGCGCTTTAAAAATAACAAAAAATTGACCCGAAAATGAAGAATAAAAAATGTAATAAAAAGAGGCATGATACGACTGACTATACTTTTTCCTCGATCACATAGAAACAAGAGGGTGTGTGCAATAATAATAACGACGCGGCTTTTTCACAAATAAGGTGCTTTTGTTTATTTTGCTTATTATTGAAAAAAAAAATATAGCAATGGGAACACCACCATTGACGCTGCACAAAGCAAAATTTGAATAACGACAACATAAGCATCGTTTAAGTTCACCTCAAGGTTCGCTATGTTGGCTGCTGCAGTTCGGGTGTTGTGTTATAAAAGCATATGTAAATATTAAGCGCCAAACCTTATGTCCGCGAAATTAAAAAAAAAATACAAAACAATAGTTTACATATTTTTGCACAAAAAATTTAAAACTTTACTCACCCGAATTTCCTTTAATAATAAGACTTCCTCCTTTCTTTGGTTTAACTTTTGGCGAAGGTAAAACTTTTTGAGTTTTTGAACTTTTGTTTCCACCACCAAAACCAAATTTCGCTGCAAGTTTAGGAGTTTTTGATGTTTTTTCAGATTTTTGTGATTTCGGTGTTGAAGGACTTTTGGATTTTGCGGTTTCCTTTGAATTTTTCTTTGAAACCACCGTAATTTTTTCTTCGACCTTTTTCGATGGCTCTTTGTTTGGTGGTATATTTTCCGCGGCACTTTTATCTTTTTCTGGGCTGCTTAAAACCGCAGAAGTTTCTGCAGCAGTTGTTGTTGGTGCTGTAATTGATGGAGCAGTTGTTTTTGCATTTGATGTGGCTTCTTCCGACCAATCTGGCGAAGTTATATTATGTCGAGTGGAAGATGACATTCGGCTTGAAGAATAAATTGTATCAGTGTTGGAAGAAGAAGTCGTAGTTGTGGCTGCACTCACAGGCGAAGTTATAACTATTGTTTGCACTTTCAAAGGCGATGGTTCAGCACTTGAATTTACGGTAGTAGGCTCGGCAACTTCTTGAATTGTACTTGGAAGGCTTATTTTGTCTTCAGAAATTTTTGATGTTTTGAAGGGTAATTCTTCTGATGGGGCAAAATTTCTCGGCGAGCGACATGGTGAAGGGATTAGTGTGATTTGAGACCTTTGCATTGGGACAGAATTATTTTGAAGAACAATGCCCTCATTTTTTTGAGAAGAAGAAATCATTGATTTAGTTAGGGCTGAAGTGGATGGAACATTTCTTGCCGCTTCCATACTGCTCGATTTTGCCATTTTTGCTTTTGGAATTTGAGTTGGTTTCATACTAAAAATGTTTTTATATAAACACATAAAATAAAAAATTGCATTTAAAAACAAACCTAATTAAGCTGGTACTCGATCTAATTGGTGAACGACTCTGACTATCAGAACGACTAAATCTTGTTCCAAATTTAGTTAATCTACATCTAACTGAATGGGCCATTGACATTAATGGACTTTTTGGTGGATCAGAATAAGTATGTACCCTATAAAATGAAAATAAAAATTAAATATATATTGAAGAATTAAATTAAGGCTCGTTACATTTTAACTTGTTTTGTAATTTCTTTGGGTTGCTTTAATTTTGTTGGAGCCTTAGAATTCGATGGAATTGGAAGTGTTTGAACAGATGTGGAATTCTTGAGATTGTTTAACGCCAGCGATGTTGGTGGAGGTGGTGGAAAAGTTAAAGGTGGAGGAATATTTGTAGCAATTTTAGTTGCAAGATTTTGAGCCATTTTATTTTCAATAACTACTGATTTATCTTCTAAAAAAATAACAAAATAGAAACCTTTTTAAATTTCATTATTTATATACTAAAAATGAAACGCCAGCTTACCTTCTTGCACAAGCTCAAGTGTTGGATATTTGGGCGGGTCACATGGAGTGCCAGCAAGAGACTTGGAGGCTTGAGACATAATGGATTCATTAGACTTTGATTCAGGAATGGGTGGAATGGCACGATTTAGAGGAGGGCGGCGCTTATCAAAGCCATAACTTGGTCCAACATTTGAGCCGTCAAAATTTATAGCTGACAAAGAGCTCGTTGGAGATTCGTCAGCAATGGATGAGGTAGATGACCATTCTCCCGTTCGACTGCTTGAACCTGATGGAACCCTATTATTTGTTGGAATAACCATCACTGTTGTATGAGTTCGAGGATAAGGGTATGAATTGCCACTGCTTCCTGAATTGGTGCGACGTAAACCTCGAAAGGGGCTAAAAACCAATATTATTAAAAAAATTGAAGGAAAAAAGAGCAAAGCTTTTCATATTTTTATTGTTTTTTCCTTTGCTAGAAAGCTAAAGCTTAAAAACATTTTTATGGAATCGATGCAAGTAGCGACGGCATAAGTCCACCAGATGACAAATTTTAGGCTGCCACAGTTGGACTTTGTTTTATTTTTTCAAGATTGTTGTTGGTCCCAATGGCCATAAATCGAGTGCTTTTTTGATTTTTTGAAAAAAAGTTAAAACATTACCGACACCAAAATCCCCGTTTGAGTCCCATATTAATTTCGTCGTTTATCCACAGCCAACATCATTTTGCGTCATAATTAAACGAAACAACTATTAATAGAAAAAATATATAAAATTAAGAGGTCTTAAGACAAAGATGAAAAACACCTTGAGAATATCATGAGACTAAAATCACAAAAAAATTGTTGTTTTTTATGGATATAAAAAGCATTAATCATCCACGTCGAGACAAAAAAAGCTTCACGTTCATTTATTTATTTCTTTTTTAGATGTTTGTTTTTAGAGATGGATGAAGTCAACATGCAACAGCAGTCGCAGTTAAGAAGCTGCTTGATACAGAAAAAAAGAAAGAAAAGGTTTCTATGACAACTATGTGAAAGAATCCTATCTTTGTTTAAGAAAAAGAGGAGGAAGAAAATAAAATTAAATAATAAAAAAAATGGCGGTGAATGAATGGCTTTACGATATTTTATTTTTTCTATATAAAAAACGAACACACAAATAAAGGTTTTCTTTTATTCAAAAAAAAAACTAAAAGCAAATGGGTGTTTTAAAAAATGAAGTTTAAGGAGATCAAAATGACTCCCTTGCGTATCTATGTTCTCTAAAAGTATTAAAAAATTCTTTGGAGGGAATCAAAAAAGAATTTTTTGTCAATAAAAAATAAATTTTATTAGTCTTTTTTAAGAAACCCTTTGAACCAAAAAACTAAAAATAAAATCAAAGAAAGCTAGCATTTAATTCAAATAACTACTTAGAGTTAGCTCAATTTTTTTACTTCTTAAAAAAAAGTAGTCGAAGAAAGGCAAAAATAATAATAATAAAAAACAATCGATGTGTTAAGAAAATAAAAAGAAGCATCTAAAAGTAGCTGCGAACGATGAACATTAAAAAAAGAAAAATGCAGAAATTGTTTGATAAATGTATGAGTTTTTTTAACCTCTCATGGGGATATTTTACGAATTTTTTTAAGTCTGACTCTTTCATCGAAAAATGAGTCAAGTCATAAAACTGAAATTGACATAAACCATTATTATGATTATTAACAGTCTTGTTTTTCTTTTAGTCTCTAAATTTTCTACCGTTAGAAAATATAAATTTATATGAAAAAATGAAAAAGACGAAAAAATGCAGGAAGGAAAAAAGGCAATTATAAATAACCGAACAACGTTAGTTATGTTAGTGTCACCCAAGAAAATAAAAATAAAAAGAATATATAAATGCAAGTGCCAAAACTCAATATCAGATTTCAGTTTTTAACGCGAGCGATGGCGTGCAAAAATAAAATGGAAAAAAAGGTATGCAACAAGAAATATAACATGTTGTTTGGCGGTATCGACTTTGTCGCTGTAGTCGATGTCGGCGAATAAAATAAAAAAGATGCAAGTTACCCAATTGAAGCCCCTTCTCTTTTAAGTTAGTTGTGTCCGGCACAAAACAATGGAATGCAAATTGAAAAAAGAAAAAAAATGATAAAATGCAATGAAAATTGTTTCCAAATTCTTGGTCAGGGTTTAACATTCAGAATTAATCTTTTTTGCGCGTGTCTTAATTCTACTTTTTGTGTCGATGGTCAAAGGCATGACAATCTAAGCTTTTACATGTTGGCGTGACCATTCGTAATTATTTTCATGCACCAAAATTAAGAACGACATTTTTGGGGTTTTTGAATATTTAATGATGAGATTTCTTTTTATAGAATGGCAAAACACCTTTTTTTGTTGGTGATAAAAGTTAGTAGTTTTTATTAAAATTTTTGCATGAATTATATTTTTGAAATGTTTTTTTTTTAAATTTGTTATAAAATTAGAAAATTTGAGGCTTAGTATATAAAATGAATGAAAAATTTTTTAAACAAAGAAAGCTTTTTTAAAAGCCCTCTAATTTGCTTCCAGGTTTTTCATTCATTTTTGCTCTTTTTTTTACAACAACCGCTTAATCCCGGAAGCGGTTGCTTCCGTTTTTGCTGCTGTAAGACTAAATTGCTATCTTAAAATTTTTAAGAAAAAAAATGTTTTACTTTAGCCTACATCATTCCATAAAAATAAATTCCAAACTTTATAAAAATTATTTTAGTTTAGTTAAATATCAAACCTGTTCATGTTTGCAACGGCTTCTTCCTTTTGGGGCGAAATTGTGTTCTTTTTATTTCCACCTCCAGTAATTTTAAAATGTACCCGCTTCAAAGACGATGAAGAAGAAGATGGTGTTGTAGTTGATTTGCCTCCTCCGCTTTGTGAACGTTTTAAACTACTTTTCTTTCGTTTTGGAGTACTAATTTCTTGAAATGAAATAGGACTATCAAAATTTGAATAATATTTATCACAATTACAACCGTCGTAATAATAATAACACGAATATCCTTCGGCTGTTTTACTTGATGTAACAAAATGTTTACTTTTTATTGAATTTTGTGATAATATTAATGGATCATACAATTTTGTAGTATTTGAAGAATGAGACGCACCCATGCGTTTATAGATGATAAATAGTATTAAATATACTTAGTTTTTAGTTCATTGAAATTATATTAAAAATAAAAAGGCATTCAGAGCATACACCTGAAAATAGAAAAGAGGATTTAGCGAAGAAAAAAAATATTTTTCAAGCAACAAAAAAAATTATTTATTTTATTTTTCGAAAAAAAGTACATAACATTCAGGTGAGTCAGACGACGACAAATACATAATAATTCTGGCAGAAAACATGCAAAAAAATAAAAAGGGCACAAATGAGGCGACGAAACTCTTGCTTCCATCCAAACACATGCATATTCAAAAGTGAGAGAGTAACTACCGAAACATTCATAGCTTGGTTCTCTCTAACTCTCTCCCAAAGCGGCAATTCACACACGAAAAAAAAATAATAAATTTACACAAAATGTGCGCAAAAACCAGCGCTCGCTTCTTTTTTTTTCACTACTTTTTTAGAATATTTATGAATGGCATTTTTAAAAGTGTATGTAAGTACTAAGTAAAGCCCAACAAAGATTTTCTTTTCAACAATTGCGAAAGCAAAAACTTAAAGTAAAGGCATGCTTTGAAGCATTAAATTCGTAAAAGAAAAATAATAATAGAAACAAAGGTTTTTAGTATTAAAAAAAGAAATGCATAGAAAATTAAAAAAGTAGTTTGATAAAAGTAAAAAAGGATTTAAAAAAAGATTGACATAGTAGTCTTTTTCCGTTAAAGAGCAGCAGCGACAGTTTAGTATATTTTTTTATTTTCGCAACAACCCAATTGCCTTTGAAACTGCTTTTTGATGGTGGAGCTTTGCTCCGTCGCTTCGAGTTACTCGCGCTAACGCTAGTGTCGCCTCGTTCGTTCGACGTTTAGCTAATCAGCCGAGCATTATGTGCCAAATAATGCATGCTTGCTTTTTTGCCCTCCTAAGGGGTCAAACAAGACGAAGCTAAGTCAAATAACTAACTAACAAACAACACAAAGCCTTAAAACCGCCGGCATTATTAAGGAGAAAGAAAAAAGAAGCACAACAAAATTTTCATGGAAAACAGACATCATCAGTTCATTTTGTTATTTGGCTTAAATAGTTTTTTTAAATTTCTTTTTTAAAAACATAAAGCTAGCTTTATTTTTTGCGCAAAAAACTATAAAAAATTCTTTTCGTTAAAAAAAGTAAAGAAAAAAAAGAGTGACTTTTATTTATTTTTTATTTTTTAAAGAAAAAAAAGAAAAAGCTTTTCTTATGCATAACTTTAGTTTTCTGCTGGAAGAAGAAATGGAAGGAAGTGAAAATGGCAGGAAAAAAAATTGCGCAGCTAGAAAAGTCAGAAGCAAAGAAAAAAATATTCAGCTGAAAAGCATTTTTTTTCTTGCTAAATTATGAAAATTAAAAGAGTGTCGTTGTTGCAAGAGTAAAAAAAGAAAATGAAGAACAAATGAAGCTAATTATTATTTGATGTGAGTGAGGAAAAACAATTTTTATTTTTCTGTCTCTTTCAGCGGCTAAAAGTTGTCTCTATGGAAAGGAAATAGGAAGTGCCTGACGCCCATACACATTGGCGCTCTCGTGTTTGAAGAAAGAAAAAAAAATCCGTTCCAAAATGCACGGAATTGCGCTTTTTGCAGATAGCTTTTTTTAAATTAAACCAAAAAAGCCTGTAAAATCTCTTTTTTGATTATTAAATGTGTTTTTTTTATAGAAATTAAGTAAAAATAATTATGGAGTTTCTACAAAATGTATCTTCCATGGAATTGAAAGAATATTGTATAGAAAAGTTAGGCGCTGAAGCTGTCGATGATATCACCCATCATCACAATGTGAGGCCCGAAGCATTTATAGGTAAGCAGCAAGCTTTTTTAGTGGTGGATTTTAGTTTTAAAAATTATATATTCTAGTTTGGTCCTTGGGATTAGCATTTGTTACATTTATAAGTTTATCCGCAGCAGTTGGAATATTATTTATGAAATATATGTCGAAACATTTATTTGAAAAATTTATAACTTTTTTTGTTGCCGTTGGAGTTGGAACTTTGAGTGGTTCATCAGTTTTTCATTTATTGCCACAGGTATTTGCTATTTAAAAAAAAAGTTTTTGCTCATTTTAAAAGTTTTTAGGCTTATCATTTAGTCCATGAATTTGATGCAAATGCAGATCACTCATATTTATGGAAATCGTTTGCCGCGGTTGCAGGAATATATTTATTTTTCATTGCCGACAAAGTAATCAAAATTGTTCTTGAAGCTCGCAAACGAAGTAAAGATTATGAATTGAAAAAATTTTCTGGAAATAATTCGGAATCAGGTTTAAATAATGGAACAGACACCAGTAACACCCGATCGAGGCAATCCTCGGATGCTTTAATGTCATATATTAAAGATGGAAATGCTCATCAAAAAGATTCTTTAGTTAATAACACCGATGCCAATGAAGATTCAGCCGTTGTCGTTGTTAATCCAACTACTATTCATAATGAAAGCTTGCATCAGGTAACTCCTATTCTTCATATGAATATATATAATTATAATTATTAAGTTTTTAGACTCATTCCATGTGTGCCCATGATCACGATGTACTTTATACTACTGGAGACTCTGTAATTGCCACAGTAGCATGGATGATAATTTTTGGTGATGGACTTCATAATTTCATCGATGGCGTCAGCATCGGTGCAAGTTTCTCTGAATCCATTTTGAGCGGATTGAGTGTTAGCGTCGCTGTAATGTGTGAAGAATTTCCTCATGAATTAGGTACATAACTTTATCAAATTTTTAATGAAATAATAATTAAATTAATTTAAATTTTCTAGGTGATGTTGCAATTCTTGTTAGTGCAGGAATGTCACTTCGTCAAGCTCTCGTTTACAATGTCCTCAGCGCCCTTACTTGCTATCTTGGTTTTTTTATTGGAGCAGCATTCGGTAATTTAAATGATGAATTTGCTGCTTACATTTTTGCATTCGCTGGTGGAATGTTTTTATATATTTCCATTGGTTGTATGGTAAATTTTTTAAAGCTTTTGCAGCAATCTTAAAATAAACCTTTTTTTAGATGCCTGAAATGAAAGTTGCAATGGAAAATGCATTAGAAATTTCAGTTAATAAAGCAATAAAAGTTTTAATTTATCAAATATGTGGTATATTTTTGGGTTTAACAATTATGGTCGTTATGGCTCGTTATGGAGGTTCAATTACTTTTAATTAAAAAATTTCTTCTAAAAGAAAAATTATAATAGTAGCATTATTGTTTACGAGAGCTTTCATTAACCTTTCGAGAATATATTCATTTTTCACGCTCAATAGTCTTGCATTTTACGAGTTTTAAACTTTTGTCAACTTTATAGGTAATAAAAAAAAATTTGTTCTAAAAACTTAATCCAAAAAAGTAAATTTGAAATATTGTTATATTATTTGTTGGTAAAATTTTTTATTCGATGATTTTTTGTTCTTCTTTCCATTCTTCCTAAAGTTTTCCTATTGTCTGTTATTCTTTCAATTTATGTAGGTGTTAGTTGTATCGTGCCATGTGACATAAAAAGTAATCATAAAGTCATAAAATATAATTATATTATTTAGTACAATAATAAATAAAAAAAGAAAAGAAGAATATTGAAATCCAGCAAAAATAAATCAAAAAGAAAGAAAGAGGGGAAAACTTTTCAATCAATATTCCAAAAAATCACCAGACCACCATCACCAGACAAATGCGACCGGAAAACAAAATACATACTTTGTTTCAATGAACTCACAAATGATTTGATTGATTTTTTTAGCGCGTTTTTTTTGTTTCTTTTTTTTCTCTTGTTCACTTTTTTTAAGCTGTCGATAATCTCATATGTATTTATGAGTTTAAAAAAACTTGTTAAAAAATGGCTTTAAAATTTTTTAAATTCAATAATTAATGGAAAAAAGTCATACGTCGATAAAAGTTTTTTGTTCCCATCTTTTTTTTTTTGTTAAAAATCAAGCCATTGTTGAAATTTTTTTAATTGGAAATATTTTAATCATCGCTATTTTGGGAATAATCAATAGAATTTTTTTTCTTGACTTTTTCAAACAAATAAAAAATTGTTATTTGTTTAAAAAAATTACACATTTTTTTAATTACTGAAACAACTTTGAATGAAACGGCCCATTAAAAAAAGTGACAATGAGAGTGAATTATATGTTATTGTTTATTGGATTATAAAATAAATTAAAAACAAGTTTAGTGTATTCAATCGATCTCATCTGCCCTTTTACCACCCATTCAAATCCTAAAAAAAAGGTGTCAAGGGGAGGAGCTCTTACATAATCATTCGTCCATCGGAAGAAAAAAATATGGAAAATGTCAATGAATCACGTCGATGCTTTCCTTCCGTGGAAGCATCAACCGCATCAGCAGCAGCAGAATGCTCTTCAAGAACCACATCAGACGCTTCCACAACTAATTTTGTTGATTACGGGAATACTGTGGTGGTTTCTCCCAATTCTCCAATAGATTCAGAAATGGGTGCTTTACTTATTGAAAATAATCCAAAAAATGGTCAATTTAAAACCACTGAAGAAGTTTTAGCGAGATTAGGTTTGTAATTAGATATTTTTGAGATTTGTCTTTTAAAAAAGGTCGAATTTTAGGATGGAAAAATTATAAATTAATTTATATTGTTTTATCGATGGCATTTGTTTGGGGTTTAGCTGCCATGCCAATAATGTCAACTGCTTTCGCCGTGGAGGGAATTAAATGTCCAACTCCGAATGATACACATTGTCTTGAAGAAAAAGAGCGATTTTATAGTATTGAAAAACAGGTAAAAAAATTAATTTAATCTAAAAGCATTACTTTGAAAACTTATTTTTAGTTTCATCTTGTTCCGGATCCATTTTATAATGGAGAATTATTTGGAACAATATTTTTGTTTGGAAATATGTTTGTTGGAACTTTTTTGGGTTATTTGGCTGACATGTAATTTTTTATTTTAATTATTTATTCGCTAAATTTTTTAAAATTATTTTGCAGAGTTGGAAGAAGGGTGATCGTAGTTGGAAGTATTTTTGCTATGGGTGTTTTTGGATGTTTGTGTGCCATCTCCAATTCATTCCCTTTACTGCTAATAATGAGATTTTTTCAAGGCGGATTTTTTACAGTAATTTTTTTATTTTCTTTTCCTGAAAAAACAATATAAAATTATTTAGCCTTCAAGTATGGTAAATTGGGTGATTGCAAGTGAATGCATAAGCATAAATTATCATGGACATGCATCCATGGTTTTTGGTTTATGGTGGGTTTTTGGTTACTGTATTGTTGCTGGAATTGCTTATATTTTGCCTAATTGGCAACATTTAATGTTTGCGGCTTCTATTCCAAGTATAATTTTTGGAATCTTATTTTGGTTTACCATTCCTGAAAGTTTTCAATTTTTGGTTGAAAAAGGAAAACGAGTTGAAACTAAAAAATGGATAGAAAATGTTGAAAACCCCAAAGATCGATTAAATTGCGATGTCGATTATCTTTTTGAATCGATTCAAGCTCAAGATGCAGATGAAATTCAAGAAGAAGCAAGTTTTAGAGCTTCAATGCAATTTTTACTTTCCCACAAAAAATATCTCGTTTATTTGTTTGCCGCCATTTTAATTTGGTAAGTTAGTATAAAATTTAAAGCGATAAAATTAAAAACAAATTAATTTTTTAATTATTTACATTTTTCAAAAAATTTGCATATTTTAAAGTCTTTAAATTTTTTATTTATTTATAAGTATTTTCCAGGATTGTTGATATGTTTGTTTACAACGCGATGTCATTTTTAAGCTCTGGCTTATCAGGAAACGCATATTTAAGTTATGTTTATTCTGGATTAGCTGAAATTCCAGCATATGTTTTCTCACCTATGTTAATGGATCGGTTCGTTTTGACATTTTTTTTGGAAAAATTTTGTTGACAAAAAAAATTTAGAATTGGTCGTAAAAAATCTGTTATTGTGTCACATATTTTTACGGGTGTTTCATTATTTCCATTAATATTTATTCCGGGTAAATTCTATTTCTATAAATTAACATTATTTAATCTTTAAATCTTTAGCCTCCAGCAACCTTTATATAGCTTTTTGGCTTTTGGGTAAATTTGGTATTGCCTCTTGTTTCATTGCTCTTTTTGTTTATGGCGCTGAAATATTCCCAACCATTGTTCGAAATACTTGCCTTGGAACTTGTGCCTTCTTTGGAAACGTCGGTGGAATGTTAGGATTTCAATATAAATTTCTTGCGGAAATAAATCCCGTTTTACCGGTTATTCTTTATACAATTTCATCATTTGCGGGTGGACTTATTACTTTTGTATTCCCAGAAACTATATCCCATCACCATCATTTACCTTAATATAAATTTATCATTTGTATTTATACCTTTTTTTGTTTGTTAAATAAATATTTCATTGATGCGTTTTTTTTGTTACACTTAAATATCCATCATTCGATGTAATAACAAAAATAAAAATGTAACATTTTTACTTACCAAAAAGTAAAAAAGTGTAATAAATTTTCCGGTGACATATAATTAATGATAAAAAAAGTTGCCATAATTGAAGAGTTCACATGGGAAAGAGAGATATGAAACTGGTTTTTTTAATGAGAAAAATATAAAAAACAAAAAAAAATCAACTACATAAAGGGCAAAGAAAAAAATTTAGTTATCATAAAGTTGGAGAAAATTATGAACGCCAATAATTATCATCAGGATAAAAATGAAAACCCAATTATTAAGTATTGTATTTCGGTTTGTTTTTTTTTCAAATTTTTTTAGTGCTGGAAATTAATTTAAAGCTTTAGAAAAGCATCCATGAAACTGAGCTCGATAAAAAGCTCAGAGAAGATACTTTGAGCAAGGCGAAGTTGTCCATTATGTTGAGCGCTCCGGAGACTTTACAACTTGGAAAAAACTTTATCCAATTAATTGGTGCTAAAAAAGTTTTGGATTTTGGTTAGTTTTAATTATTTACAAAAATCAAGAGTCCCATAAATTCCTTTTCTCTTTTTAGGAACTTTCACGGGAGCTTCAGCTGCCGCATTTGCGAGTGTGATTCCCGATGATGGAAAGGTTTTGACTATGGATATTTCACATGATGCACTCAACGCCATTGGTATGCCAATTATTGACCAATACCCTGAAATTAAAAGGAAAATTGAATTCCGGAAAGTTCCAGCCCTTGATGTCGTTGGTAAAGATAAAAGTCAAAAACTTTGCCAAACTTTAAAATCCAATTTTCAGATGAATTAATTAAAAATGGTGAATCTGGGCAATGGGATTTTGCCTACATCGATGCTGATAAAGCAAATTACCCAAATTATTACAACAAAGCTGTGGAACTTCTTCGATCTGGTGGTGTCATTCTCATCGACAATGTAAGTTCAAAATGTTGACCCATGAAACATGAGCTGACTTTGTTATTAATTCAAAAAAATTTTAGGCCTTATTTTTCGGAACAGTTGTTAATAATCCAGACAAGGATGATCTTACTCGTGGCATAGTTAAATGCAATGAAATTATATTCCAAGATGATAGAACCCTTAGTATGCTTTTTGATATCGCTGATGGAATTCATCTTGCATTCAAAAAGTAAATCCCGCTGCAGATAAGAAAGAAAAATAAATACATTTTCTCAAAAAATAGTCGTTAAAATAGTTTTATTGTAATTTTTCACTTTTTTATTTTTTTTAAGATACCACGGGAGGAAAAGAAACAATAAAATATAATAATAAAAAGAAGGAGAGGAGGAGATTCAAGTTCATCGCAGAGTAAAACCCAAAAAAAAAACTGTTTTTAAAATGCTTATTTTTTCTGAAAGTAAACAAAAAAATTGTGTATCAATTTAAAGAAGAAGAAAAAAAGAATTCGCGAATAAAATGAAAAAAAAATATTTCAAATCTGTCTACAAAAGTAATAATAATAAAATGAATGACAAAACAGCACAGAAGAATATTATATATATATAAAAAATAGTTGAATCAATCAATCATTCAATCATCACATAAAAAAAGATCTGAAGTTTTGAAATAATAATAATATTATTTTTTTTGTTGGAAGCAATAATAATCAAAAAAAATTTTAAGCATCCAAGAAAAAAGTTATATACCAGAAATTGAATTGTTGAAGAATTTGGTTGTAAAAGAAAAAGAACACTTCTCTCATTATTTACAAAGAAGAATTGACAAGAATTTAATTTTATTTTTTCTTTGTTTCGCTTAATTTTAAATTTATTTAAATTTAAATATTTCCACTATTTGATCTTCGCTTAGGTTTAGTTCCTCGCATTTCGCATAGTGTTAACCAGTTTGATTTAAGGCATTCAGACGCGGTTGAACGATCTTGAATATCATATTGAAGCATGGGAGTAAGAAATTCAGACATTTCACGAGCTTCAATACCTGGTAATCCAGCAATATCCATTAATAATTCAACGATCGATGTAGGAGATAAGGATTTTATTTTAAGCAGCCTTCCTTTTTGATCAAAAATATCGTAATATCTCCGACCTTCTCGAAATAATCTTGAAGGAATGGGTCCTAATATCTCAATCATTTTCGCAATGTGATCATCGTCGATATCATAATTTTCAAAATCATTCGCTTCTGGATAAAATAAATAATCTCCTGATACAAGTTCAAAAACCTAAAAATAATTTCATGAGTTACATTTATTTTAATGGGAAATGTAACACTTACAAGGCACGCAGCACTCCATATATCCGCGCTGGTATCATATGGAGATCCCAATATTGCTTCAGGTGACCTATATTCCCGAGTTTGAATTTCTTCAGTATAATGATGATTCTAAAATTACATTATTTAAACTTTTTAATAAGCATATTAAAAAGGCGACATACAATATAACAAGCATTTCCAAAATCGACTATTTTAACTGTGCAATGCCTTAATGCGCCGAGATTGCCAGTTTGTAATTCTTCATAAAAGCAGGAAATATGATTATATGCATCTTTAGAAAATTCAACTGCTGCTTGTTGTTCACCACTATTACCCGTACTCGTACTACTTCCATTTGCTGTTGATGCTTTATTATTTCCATCTACAAAAATGCTAGTTATTATAGTAGGCTAAAGAATATATAAAACTAACTTTGCTCTTTAGGAGCTGCATGATCCGTATCAAGACTATTTAAAAATTGTTCCACTTTATCTCGATGTTTTTTGCGATTGCGACGAATTCGTTTGCGAGTTTTCGTTGGAATACCTAGCATGTACTGAAAAAAAGCATACGATTAGTCATCCATTTTTTTTCTTTCTCTCAAATGACTAATAAATTTACCTTCATTCGATATTCTTCAGGCGCTGTCGAAATCATTGATTTTGGTATACGCTTCCAAGTTCGAGAATTATATGCTTCCACAGCGAGATTATTTAATTGGCCTTCAGTTAAACAAATTACCACATTCTCAGGTTTTACATCAGTATGTATAATTTCGCAACCATCATGTAAAAATGCAAGACCTTGTAAGAGTTGTTTAGTAATAACTCTCACAAGATTAAGATTAAGGGTATTAAATCGACGTAAAAGGGTTAATAAATTATCACCCAAAACCTAAAAATAAATCAAAATAAGCGTAAATTTAAGTTTGGAATATATAATAAAAATCTCACTTCAAAAACCATGCAAAGATGTAAGCTTTTACTGACACCAAAAAATTCAAATTCATTCAAAATTTGAACCACATTTTTAACTCCAATATGTCGAGGATCACCATTACGTATTACTTGTAAAATCTATAATTAAAATTAGTCTTTAAAAATGGGGAAGTGAAAAAAGAAAACATACATCAAGTTCGTCCCTCGATGCTTCAATAAAATCTTGTCTTGATTTAGGTATTTTAATTGCAGTAAAATTTCTATCCCTGGTATCAAATGCCAACCACACAGTTGCAAAATGGCCCCATCCTAGCTTTCGCAAAGTATAATATCTGAAACCAAAAAAAGTTAGAATATATAAAAAAATTAAAATCCAAGGCATAAAGCAAAAATAATGCAACAGTGGAATATAACAAATTTATCGATTGCTGTTAGCTATTATCGATTTTCAGAAATGTGATGAATAATAAATAAATAAATACAAACCTTGAATCAAACACATCTCCTTGATTCACAGGATGATATCCGCCTATATCATAATCGCTTTCAGGTTCCTGTTCATCTTCTTCGCGTTCAATGGTTCCATCTTCCTGCAAAAAAAAAATTAAACATTGATTTTTTTCTGTTGTTATTTATTTAAGGAATGATTTTACCGTTGAATCATCATAATCCCCTTCTCCTTCGGGTCTTTCTTCAAATTCATCATTACTTTCTTCTTCTTCACCGCTCATGGTTGTATTATTATGCGCCGTAATTATTGTTTTATTAAGCTCAACTGTTTTATGAAAAACAGGAGCACCTTGCACCATCAATATTGGAAATTATTAACAAATGGTGGTAGAGGCAATATTGTTGGTTTCGATGATGACGATGATGACCAGGACGTGAAGGTGAAATGGTGAAACAGGCCAGATTGCGTTTAAAATTTATTATCGGAGACACGCAATCGTGGCCGCCGCTGCTGCCTGCGCAAAAAGTAAAAAGAGCTGAAATGAAAAAAAGACGTTATTATTAATAACGAAAAAAAATGAGGAGACAAGAAGAAAGAGAAAAAAACGTTTAAAACTGATAATATTTTCGCGATGGCAACTAAGGTTTTGAAAAAAATAAAACATAGACAATCTAGCTGCTTACTAAACACATGATGATGATGATGGACGCTAGCTAACACAAAAACAAAAAATAAAAAATAGTTGAGTCGTGTTTGAGCAAAACGCAAGATGAGCAATTTCAAATGGCAGAGAATTCATTTGTTCGTTCGCGACAAGAACAAAATATATAGTTTAAAAAATTTTTAAATTGAAATGAGACACATTATTTTAAAACACGTTAATAGTACACGAGAAGAATTTTAAAAAAAAGACTAGGCAAAGCAAAGCAAAAAAAAATGCGCACCACTAACTTTGTCGTTCTACTAATTTCTAGTTTTTTATTTTATTTCGGGTGGAATCGATCGATAAACCGCAGCCATCCTAGTAACGGTGGAAAGCAACATGCAGTTACGAAGAGAAAAAAAAGACTGAACAATTTTTTTCCACCAAATTTTTTTGTATCGATCACCTTAGCAACCGAACCATAAAAAACGAAAGCTATATTTTTTTCTACACGGTTTTGTTTTCTTTTAGCTTTTTAAGTGTAAAAAAAAAAACACATTTTTTAAACCATAAAAAAGAAGACATGAAAACTTCTTCTTCCTCAAGAATTGCGCCAAAAGTTGAAAAAACAGGCAAGTCTTTGTCGTCGGTTGTCGTTTTTGTGGAGGGGCTATTTCTTCTTCTTTATTTTTTATATATTTTATTTTTGCAAATCCGCTGCCAGTTGTTGGTTGTTCAGTTAGTTTTAGAGTTTTTTTCTTCGTTACGCACACTATTATGGTTGACCTTCTGTTTGGGCGCGAATTGAATGCGGCTGCGGCGGCGGGCGTCGTCGACGACGTTCTTCCTTCCTCCTCATCATCTCACATCCTTTCTTTATTTCTCTTTTTTTTCTTTCTTCGCGGCTTAAGTTTTTTTCTCGCTCTCTCATCGTAATGGCAAGGAGAAAAGAAAAAACAAACCTTTTCAAGGCTTAACTAATGAACATACTATTTATTAAAATCCTCTTTCCTTCTTTTTCCTTAAATAACAAAGATCTATGCTTTTCTTTAAAATAAAAAAATTCAATTAACAAAAAAAATTCCTATGTTTTAAAAACTGCCGCCAAAACTAGAAAACATTTTTAATCAAAAAATGGATACACCTTTTTTTTCTTTTCTTGGTCCATTGGTCAATGATTTTTAATTTAATTTAAATTAATTTAATTTTTCTAATAACACTAAAATGATTATTCATCGCTTTGGACTTTCTTTTTAAGACCTTTACATTCCCTCATTTTTAGCGTGCTTCTTCTTTTCTTTTGTTTGATTTCTTTTTGTTGCAAATATCGAAGAATTATTGACTTTTTATTTTAAAGCTTATAAGCGAGCTGACAAACAATAAATTTGATTTGTAGAAAAAAAGACCAAATAAACGTTTTAGGTCCAAAACGACCGCTGATGGCGATTGAAATCGGCCAACGAGTTGACACAGGTTTGAAACTTTAGACTTTGTGATTGTTCAAAGTTTTGGTAATCTTTTTTAGACAAAGGAAGAGGCAAAGTTGCCTATGTTGGTGAAACTGATTTTTCTGAGGGTTTATGGATTGGTGTAATTCTTGATGAACCAGTTGGTAAAAATAATGGCACAGTAAAAGATCGAAAATATTTTGAATGCGAAGCTAATTATGGAATTTTTGTCAGACCGAACATAGTAATTTATATTGATAGAGAATCTTAATTTAAAGATAATGGTTTTAGGTAAGACCCGAAGGATCGTCTATTCCACCACCAACACCGAGAACAACCAAAATGATAACTCCCAGAGCTTCGATACAAGGCAAGAAAATTGGTTCCAATCTTCCTACACCTTCCGTAAGCTTTCCCCTAAATTTAAAGATAAAAATTCTCATATTTTTACAGGGTTCACCAAAAATGAGTCCAGCAGTTTCAAGAGAAAATTTGGATAAAAGCAAGCGATTGTCTGAAAGCCCTAAAACAAAATCATCTCCCGAACAAAAACCGCCACCACAACAACCACAAGCTCAAGTAATTTCAGAAAGAAAACCATCTGAAAGTGAATCATCAGTTAAAGAAATGGCAAAGAAAATAAGTGAAAAAGGTTCATTGCCTCAAACGGATTTCAGTGATAACATTCACAAAGATACTCCAATCGAAGAAGCGGATGTAGAATATTTAAGAATGCAAGTAAAAGATTTAACTGAAAAATTGAATATTTTAAAGTTTGTTTTTCCCTCAAACATTTTTTCGTTTTGGAAACTGAATATTAAAATTTTTTAGAGAAAAGCGAAGAGAAGATCAAATAAAAATAAAAGAACGTGAACAATTAAGTGTCACAGTGAGTGGATATGAAAAATTTAAAGAAGATATATTAAAACAAAATACTGAACTTCGAAGGAATATAGAATTATTAAATCAAGAATTAAAAGATGCCCAAAATGCTTTAGCAAAAAATAATGTTTCAAGTTTTCAAGATGTTGATTTGGAAATGATAATAGATAATTTAACGACGGATAAAAGTATTCTTGAAGAAAAGAATGAAGAACTCATGCTTGAAATAGATAGTTTAAAATTAAAAATAACTGAACTTGAAACAGATTTGGAAATAGCTAAAGCTGCGGAAGATGAATTATTTGAGAAAAATGGAAATATTATTGACGAAAATAATATGGGTGGCGGACAAGCTAAAATTTTAATTGCACAAAATGATAGGCTTAATAAGGCTTTGCTACAAATGAGAGACTTGGTTGCTCGAGCTGATGCGGAACGAGCTGAAGCCTTGCAAGAACTCGAAGAAATTCGTAAACAAAATGATGAACTTCATGAAATTACAAATGATATGGAACAACAACTTCAAGAAGCCAAGAAAACTGTAGTTTATTTTCAAGAACAAATTGATGCTTCACTTGGAGCAACAAAATTAATCGAAGAATTGACAGAGAAAAATCTCGATTTGGAGGATAAAATTCGAAGGTGTCAAGAAGATATGGAAAATTTTGAGGATATGGTTCAAGTTTACGATGAAACTGAACAAGTTTATAAAGAAAATGAAAGAGAATTTAAAGCAGAGCTTGAGAATCGAGAATTCACAATTACTTCATTGAGAAATGAAAAATCAGAGCTTGAAGAATTAATGCTCGATGCAGAAAAAACCATCATTCAATTCCGACGTAAAGTCACTGAAGCTCGAGAAGAAATTCAAGAACGTGATGATCAGATTTTAAGGTTGCAAGAAGAAATCCTTAAAGTTTCCCAAGGTGATGGACATTCGAGTGGTTTGATGCTATTGAATCAAAATCGAACTTTTGCTGATGTGAGTCATTAGAGCTTATTAAAAGATTTTAATATTTGTGCTTTTAGACTGTTCGTTATGAATTGACTCAACTTGAACTTCAATATTCTCAAGACCACGTTAAATATTTGGAAGCTTTTCTACCAGAAAATTTCTCTAAAGCTGGCGGAGATAATGATTTATTGCTTATTTATTTAGCTTTTCCCAGAATAGCAGCCAAATCAAAATTATTGATGGATCTCTTAACTCAAAAATACCCAGATGTTCCAGGTGGAATGCGTCGTGAACATGTAACTCGTTCACATCGAGCTGAACAATGGGCTTCGATAGATCGATTTGCTTGGTCACTTCAAGCTCTTTACACCATAGTTTTAAAACTTCATATGTAACTCAAAAACATAAAATTAAATTAGTAATTATAATAACGTTTTTAGGATCTCAAAACAATCCACTGTTGAAAGATTAACTAAATTAGCTGTTCAGCAAACGGAAGTGGCACAAAATGAAAAACTTTTGGATCAATATTTTGAACTTTTAAAATCCAATCGACTTGATGAAAATACATCAGTGGAAAATATTGATCGAGCTACTTTGTATTTCGAGAAAGTTTGTGCCATACATTTATCAGAGGATGAATATGATCGAAATGGATTTGTATCAAACACCATAAATAAATTCCAAGCCGGCTTTCGATGGCTTCTTAAAAATCTTCGTCGCCTTGAATTAGCTTTAAACGAAAATGAAGCAATTTCTGAAGATAATGCATTTTGTGTTTTGATGGATAAAATAGCAACTATAGTTAAAGACACTGATGCATTGGCGATTCGAGCTAATAATCATATTCCAACAGAAAAAGATATCATTTTTACTTCAGAGGTAAGAAAATTTATAATTTTAATAACTAAAAATTGAGGAATTTCAGCTTTCCGACATGCTTTTATCTGTCATAAGTGACACCGATAAATTAACCAAAGTTTTACATTCGGCTTGTGCCAATGTTGCTTCACAACTTAGTGTTCAAACTGATGCAGATGGTTTACCAACACAGCAAATGTTTGAAATTCTTCATAATGCCGTGGAAAAGGTTTATGGTTCGATACAAGCTTCAGAAAGTTCAAGACCAATTTTGTATGTTTCGCAATTTTCTTGGATTTTTTAAACATTATTTATTTTTTAGGGATTCAACCAAAAATATTTTTAATTTCTTTAAAGAATTCACAGCTAAACTTGAAAGGCATGAACTTGAAAAAGTTAAGGTTGAAAAGAAAGTATTCCCTCCAGTTGTGACTCGAGCTCAAGTTCGTAAGGAAGATGCAGCCGAAGCTGAAAATTTGCGATGGCAATTACAAAAGAAAGAAACACAAATTATGGAACTTGGAAAGCTTATTAAATCCCATACAAATGAATTGGGAGCAATGAAAGTGAGATTGGAACTTTCGGAGAGAAAGTTATTTGAATCTTCGGGTGGTGGACCATCCAATGATAAACTTGAAAGTAAATATCGAGATTTACAAAAAGATTATGAAAAAATGAAAGAGTAAGAAAAATAATTTTTTGGCATATAATTACCTCAAAATTTATAATAATTTTTTTAGTGAATATGAAGAAATAATTAAATCCCGAGATGAAACCATTGCAATGCTAGAAACAGATGCAGAAAATGTCCGAGTTGAAGGAAAAAATATTTCTATGCAACGAATTATGGATGTAAGTTTATTATTCGTTTGCTTGGTTTTTAGCTTTAGTTTTGGTTTTTTCTTTTGCTTCAGTTTGTATCACCTTCTCATAATCAGGCTAATAAACTCGATGGTCCCGATACAAGTGAAAAAGTCAATCAAGTCAATAAACGTATGGCAGCTTTGTTACTACAATTCAATAAATTGAGAGCCAAACGAGAAGAAAATGATATCCTTGGATTGCCCGAGCTCAAAGTCCCCGATGTCATTGCTGGACCATATAGTGTTCATGCAAAGAAACATAAACATGAAGAGGATGTTTCTCCGTTGATTAGAGAAGCAAGAAAGTTACAGAAGGTTAGTAATTTTGCTTTCATGAACTTTAAGACATCAACGAGTGCTTCTTTTTTTTAGCAATATGGTAGAATGATTATTGAACCTGTAAATCCTAATCAACAATCAGCTTATGAAGCAAGTTTGATTGCATATCAAGATAAAGTTGAAAAAGTATGTTTGACAACAATCATTTTGACTTTTTTTTTTAAATTAACCTTTTTTCAGCTGAGTTTTCAAGTTCAAAGTGCCTATTCGCGTGTTATGGTAAAATAAGCCATCGCTTTTTTCTTAAATATAAATTATAAGCATATGAATATCTTTCATCAAAAATTAACATGTATGCGAGTTTTTCAAAATTTACTATAGATATAATAATGACTGTTAAATTATTCAAATTTAAATATTTCTTGTATCCTTTTTTACTTTAGTGCCTCTGCCTTTTTGCTTTATGGTGCTTGCTTTTATTGCAAAACTAGGGTGTTTATATTATTTTGTTTATTGTTGTTTTAAATTAAATGAATGAAAATAAAAACATTGAAATAAATGAAAGATAAGAGAGAAAAAATGAAATGTTCAAACATGAGAAGTAATAATTTTATGAGAAGCAAAAAAAGTTATGGAATGTTTTTACAGAATAGCCCGAGATAGTGTTCTGGTTTTTGATTTTTTCATAAGCGAAATGAAATTTTAAATGGGTAAATGATCATGATGTTCATCATGAGCCAAAATACGATAATCCCACATAAGAGTGAAGAAAATGAGAATCAAAGAAACTAAAGTTGCAATTAACCAAAAACTCCATAATCCTGTTGCAATAATATGCCATAATAAAAGGCCAATTGCGATGATGAAAAGGATCGAAGCAATCAAGGAATAAACTCGTTCCTAAAAGAAAAGAAACTTGAGCATTTTTTTAAAGCCATGTTTTTAAATTTGTGACAAGTGTCATTGATATTTGACACAAAGTGAGTGGGTTAAACTAAACTTACAAATCTTCGAGTGCCGATATTCATCATATTCATAAGGAACAAAATAATGTTCATCACAACGATGACAAAATTAAGTGCACTAACATATCCTATTCGTCCATTACCAAAGCAAGATGTTCCACCATACCAATTTGCGCATAAAACTGAACAAACTACGAAACCAAGAACAATTTGAACAATTTTTTGAACTCCACGACTTGAAGTGATGTATTCGCCATTAAATTTTATATCAACCATGATGGCTGCTTTTATCTAAAAAACTGAATGGATATATGTTGCAAAATAAACAATCGAAAGAGATCAAAATTATATCCTCGACCGGTCAAATTAAAGAACAACATAATCACATTAAAAAAACTTTGATGCAAAGTCAATCTCTCTCTTTTTTTGTCAGCTGTTTTAACAGAAAAAAAGTTAAGCTGCGGCATACTCGAGAGTTTTTCATTCAAGCAACTGATGTTTTTATTGACATATACATACACACCGAGAAAATATGATAGCTCCGAACATCGATGTGATTTGTTGAGAAGTTGAGAACGAGTTAGAGGCCAATCTTTGATTACAAGGAGATAAGGCCTTATCAAAAAATATATTCTGTGTTATTCGATATTTATTGGTTGAAAAGGAACAAGAAAATTCTATAAACAAATATGGTCATATGTTTTTCTTCTTCTTTCGCATCATTTTTTTTTAGAAAGTTCAAATTTATTTTTATTTTTAACATTTGCCAAAGATTTTAAAGCAGTTGTTAGAACATAACAAAAATATTATCATAGCATCAATCAATCAATAGCAAAAAAAAACACAATCATTAATAAAATTAATCGTTTTTCTGCTTTTTTATTGTTTGAAAAACTTGATGATCAAGTTAGTAAGGATAAGGTTTTCTTTCAGCTTGATTTAAAAAAAGTATTTGGTCCATACAATTTTTTGCTTTTATCAATTTACCCACAATGAAGTTTAAATTCACACAAAATTAGCCAAAGATAATAGTTATATTATAAACATTTTTAAATATAATATGCTAAACAAATAATATCTTCCAAAGCACGATGTTAAGTATATTTTTATTACATTGAATTGAGTGATGACCAAAAATTAAATACTTTGCGAGCATGCCTTTGTGATAAAGCTACTGGGATGATTACTTTCACGACATCGAAAAAAACCATTGGAAGAACTTTCAGGAATTATTAAGAATATAAAAAACTTTAAGAAGAGAAATGAATGATAGAGGATTTTGCAACAGTAGTTTCACAAAGGGCGATGCCTTTACCAGAAACAAATGGAAGCAATCCAGAAAGATTTAGTAGAAGCATACAAAACAATAGATATTTTATGTTGCGAATTGAAACCAGAAAAATTAAACGTGAACAACATGAAAAGAAATGGGGTAAAGAAAGCAAGTAAATTCAACTAAAAATATAACCATAGAAATAAATATAATAATAGTAATAATTATCGATACGGAAATTACATTGGAATACATAAAGCTCATAACCAGTATCCTCAAGATTATTTTGGAAGACAACAAAACGTTCAAATTCAAAAACAAATAGATAACAGAAAAAAAGACTACCAAATCATCGATTACAAAATTGCTTTAATGGACGAACCAATGAGTTTACAATCAAATCGCAGACTTTGCATCTCTCTACATTGATACAGAACAGTAAGAATTATTCTTATTTTGTAAAAGTTTACAAAATATTATTTTTAGTTTGATACACATTTTTGATAAACATTTTGTTAATTCTTTGGACAAGGAACAATTTAATAAATGTCCGCTTCCTCAAGAAATTATCAAACGTTACGATCATTGGATAACAAAGAATTATGAAAACGTTTTTTTAGATAAAAGGCCTCGTGATTTAACTGAAACATTTGGTATGTTTACAATTCCATTGTCATGAATTAATTATCTGTCATATTATGATTTCAAACTTTAACATTAATGATATGCATTTGTAGAAAGCACGTGCTACTTTATTGCTGCGAAACTTCTTGAAACATTATATTTTGACACAATTACATTGACCCAATTTAAATTAATTGTTCAATGGGTATTTTTACAATATCAAAGTAAGGTTATTTTCATTTAAAATAAAATTCAAAAAATTAAAACGCTTTAGCTTTTACTTAATTTAATCATTGACATCAAATTTAGATGAAAAAGAAGCCCAAATTGATTTTATATCTGATCCTACAAAGCTTCAATGTAAGTATCATTGCTTGATAAAAGCCATCAAAAAATGTAACAAACCATCCATGCATCGTTTTGTTAATATTTATTCGGAAGTTTATTATTTTTACAAATATTATGATGCTACAAGTATGTAAATATGAGTTATATTTCTTTAAATTTAAATTACGATTTTAGGAAAATCTCTATGGTATGATTCACTTCCTTCCTTCCCGATTCATTTACCAGAAATAAAAGATGAAAATGAAGCTGAAATTATTCAATGTGCAGAATTTTATTTGAAATTTTTACCCGATTTTGTTTTTGATGAACATCCAATGGAAGATACAAATAAGGCTGATAGAAATGGAATTACAGCTTTAAAATGCAAAATTGCAGCCACCAGTTCAGAAAAAGCACGTGATTTACCAGCATCATCTGAAACATTTATCAAAGCAATTTATCCAACTCCTCCAAAACGTTCTGAAATAACTTTTCGAGTTGCTTAACCCAAAAAATAAATGTATGTACTTTGTTGTTTTCTTGACATTTATCTTATAAAAGTTTTTATTTTATGAATTTTTCATATATTATGAATCTTTTTTAAATGAATTGAAAAACACAATTTTCAATGTTGTTTGTTCCAATGGCTCTTAGTTTATTGACATTAAATATATATCCGAGGGACTTTTCCTAAGTAATACAATTCACTTAAATAAAAAAATCTATAAAAGGCTATATTACACGAAGCTTCTCGAAATCTACAAGCTTTCATTTGAGAACAGAGATCTAAAGTATGATTTATGATTGTTCATTAAATTCGATGGCGTATCAAATTCAACCACTTCTCCATTTTGCATAACAATAATTCGATCACATCGTTTAATGGTTTCGAAACGATGAGCAATGGTTAAAATTGTATGATGGTTGAAAAATTTATTTATAGCTTCTTGAACCATCAAATCAGTTTGTTGATCCACAGCCGCTGTTCCTTCATCCACAAGTAAAATGTCTACGTTTTTCGGGTTTAATAATGCCCGAGCCAAACATATTAATTGTCGTTCGCCAAGGCTACAAAGAAAAAATACACGTTAATTTTAAAAAAAAGAATTTATACCTCAAATTATTGTTTTCAGAATAAATTTGTAAATTTAAGAGATCTTTGGTCGTTTTGGAAAGTTTTGTTAAATTTAAAAATTTTAAAACTTTTATTATATGGTCATCTGAACATTCATTGTGCAAATCGATGTTTTCGCGCAAAGTTCCAGTAATTAGAATTGGCTCCTAAAGGAAGATAAATTAGAAAAACTTATGAACTTAAGATACCCAGAATAAAAAATTAACTTACTTGTGGAATCGTTCTAATTTTCTTTCTGAGATCTTTTAAATCCAAGCTATTTATAGGAATACCATCAATAAAAATGTTTCCCTTACTATTACCTTCAAAAATGCGTAAGATAACATTAAAAAACGAGCTTTTACCTAAAAATTAGGGCATTATAAAAAAATTTACTTTACATTTTAAAATATAAAATACCTGCTCCTGTTCGACCAACAATGCCTATTTTTTCACCTGCATTTATTTTAATGTTTAAATTATTTAATGTTAATGACTCCAAGCTATCAGAATAACTAAATGAAAAATTGTCAAAACATATTTCGCCTCGTGTTGTCGTTGTTGTTTGACTGATTTGTTTTTGAAGAATTATTTGTTGATTGCATTCCTACAAAAAAAAGAATACTTAAAAATTATTTAAAGAAATTTAATACCGGCTGAAGATTCATAAATTCATCGAGAATTTCAATCGACTTCAATCCTGATTCAAGGCGTGTCCATTGATTCGAGAAATGTCTTAGTGATTCACCAAACTAAAAAGAATTTTTAGTTGAAATTTAATTTTTTTAAAAATAACAAAATTATACCGAGCACGAACAAGTTAATATTAATCCGAGGTTTGATTTAAATGTATCATCATAATTATTTTGCATCAAAACAAAAACGGAAAGTAATGAAAAAGTTGTAAAATTTGCAATTAAATCAATTATCAATGCAAAGTTTCTGTAACACATTTAATTAATTAGAAAACCATAAACTTAATTGTTTTATTTTAACTTTACCTTCGACAAACACTTTCCTTAGCTTCATACAAATTATTTTTATCATATAAGCAAAATAATTTCTGTAAATAGTTTTTTTCTACGCCACAGCTTTGAATAACAATAGCTCCCTTTATTATGTCATCAAGTAATGACATAATTTGATAACCTATTTGGTATTTCTCATTTTGAATATCTTTTAGTTTTCCGTGAATGAAATAGTTCTGAAAAAAAAATTAATCTCATTTTTCTTTGTTAAGTATTAAAATTTTAATTTTATTGCATTTTTATTCTTAAGTTTACTTCTTTAAAAAGGCTACTTTTTAATGAGTCCCTGCCTGATCTCACCTGACACTTTCGTACAGCAAATATAACAATAGCAGAAAGTAATAACGGGAAAATTAATAACATCCATGATCGTTCCATATAAAAAGCTAAAATTGTTAAAAAGAATACAGCAAGTTTAACCGCGTTTGCTGATAATTCAGCTAATGCTTCTGGCACAGATCTGTCGATTTCTGCTATACTCTAAAATTATTTTTCAACTTAAAATTCTTTAAGCATAATTTAAACTAACATTTGTAAAAACAGAAACTATAGTAGAAAGTCTTGTGTTTTGAAAATACAGTAACGGCGAACGCAGGATTGAAGATGTTAATTTAATGTGAAATAATTTACTAGCATTATAAACGCCTTTAACATATATAATTTGAGACAAAATAATGAATGCTACTGAAATTATATTACATTTAAATCTGTGAAATTATTGGCTTACTTTTAATAACACTAAGTAAAATGGAGTTGATTTTATTGTTTTTCTGATTTGCGCTGTTTAAAATAATTGATCGAAAAATGGCATCGATTCCTGCATTTAAAATAAATAATAAAAGGAAATTCGCAATTGCTTTCCATTGACCAAATACTTGTAAATAATATAATAAATAATTATCCGTCTAAAATTTATTTAATTTTTTTCATAAAAAGTTTTTTTAAAGTATTACATTTTTGGAAATATTTTTGCAATGTGCGTTTGTTGGAAGTTTATTGATTTTCGGGGAATAAAAAAATATTATTTTCTGAAAAATATAATTATAACAGCTCAAAAAATAATTTAGCCTACTTTAAATGTTGACAAAAACTTTTTGAACTTTCTTCGATAAATAGATTTAGTTTTAAACATTCGTGAAAAAAACCAAATTATAATCGAAGTTAATATAGCTGAAACCATATCTTTTTAAATACACTTATATAAATTCCAATAAAATGTGTAATATAGGTTTGATTAATACTTACCAAAATATTGGAAATCAAAATTTCGAAAAATTATTCCCATAGAAAATATTACTAAGAGTATAAACATTTTGTAGTTGAGCATATTCCAACCATAAAACGATTTATGTTTTTTCTTTATTGATGGTTTTTCTGCAAATTCTACAATTTCCACGACAAAAGTATTATTTTCATTTTGGGACGCTTTTAAAGGTTTTTCATTAATACTTTCTTGGTTCTCAATGGCGTTGTTGTTATTTTCATAAAATCTTCCATCTAAAAGTTCGATGTTTTTTTGACACAAATGATTAAAGCTTGCCTATCATAGTATAAACTTCATCAGCTTCATTTAAAAATTCATATGAATTTGTAACAAATATTCTTGTTTTGCCTTTTAATATTCCATTAGGACCAATAACAGAATCAAAAATATATTTTGCTGTACGTTTGTCAAGTGCAGCTAAAGTATCATCGAGTAAAAATAAATCTGCATCATTATGATTATAAATGGCACGAGCAAGAGCTATTCTTGCACTTTGTCCTCCAGACACATTTGAAACGCCTGTTGTAATTTCGGCTTCCCGATTTGCCATTTCATCTTCTAATGCACAAAGGTTAATTACATTATTTAGTTTATCGATTTCTAATGGGCGTTCAAACATAATATTATCTTCCCATGTTCCTTTTCGAAGCCATGCCGTTTGTGGAACGTAAACACTATTTAAAAATGTGTTAATAAAATTTCCACACTTTTGTTGCATATTCCCTATAAAATAAATAAATATGTAAATATCTTCCAAGTCGCTAAATTTATTTATTACCGTTTATTGCTGATAAAAAGCTTGATTTTCCGCTTCCAACATTTCCATTTACAATAATTAATTTGCCTCCGGGAATTGTAATATTTAAATTTGATAATGTATTATGCTTGTTTTTATTGTTATTATTATTCCATGCAAAGGAAGAATTTTGCATTGAAACTAAAAAAATAAAATTAAAATAAATTCCGTAAGGTTAACGCCAAGGTAGGTATTTTTTAGAAAACATGGCTAAATTTAAACTTACTATATCCATATTTTGCTTCTTCCTTTACTAGTATTTCATCTTTTAGATTATTCCCCCATAAATCTCCATAAACTTTAATTGCAGTCAATGCATGAGTCAAATCCAAAAAATCATTAAATAAAAACATGAGTCGAAAACTTGTTGAATATATCAAACTTATAGCAACCAAAATTTTTGAAGAATCCAAAACGCATTTATGAAAATAAATACACATGCTTAATGTACCAGTTATAGCCTAAAATAAATTTAAATTTCCAGTAACAAAATTTTTTTTTGGATTTTTTAGGAAAAACTTACCAGCACTGGAGCAACAAGCCTACAAATATACTGAATAGAAATTAAATAAGAATCTTTTCGCAATTCATTAATTTCGTTATTTCTTGCATTGTGTATTTTTTGTTCAAATATTTCTTCCAATGCTGACATTTTAATTAATTTTATTGATTTCAGTGTGTCTAATATAACGTTCAATCGTTTCTCAGTAAAAATACGGAAAGTTTGCTAAAATTACAATATATTTTGTATTTTAAAGAATATAAATTTTTTTATAAAAAATTACTTGAATTATTTGCCGCTTTTTTATTATAATGACACTGGTGATTAATAATAAAGCAAAAACAATAATAGCAAAAAAGCTATATACGCCAAATAACCAATATAAAATAGTTAAAGAAATAATAATCTAAAAAAGTTAAAATTCAAAAATAAAAAAAAGCAAAGTTATAATTTCAAAAATTTTACATCGATTAATCCAGTGCCAAGGCTGAGAATATCAAAAACACACTTCTGAACCACCGCAATATCCAAGCTTATTGCTTTGCTGCTGTTGTTTTTAATTAGTTCCAAATTACTATCGCCATAATTTTTTAGTACCTACAAATAAAAAAATTTAAATAAATAGGTTATTTTTTATTTGCTTTGCAATTAATAAATCTTTTTTCCCCTTCAAATCTTCAATCTTACTTTTTCTGCAATTGTGCAGTTGAGTACAGTTTTTATTTTAACTATTGAAATTCTTTGCATATCTTGCATTTGAGCATTTACAAATGAAATTAGAGCAAAAATACAAAAAAGTGCGAAAATTAATTTCATTATCGATGAATCATTTGAAAAGCTAATTATAAACCTGCAAATTAAAAATTAATTTTTTTAAAGAAAATAAATAAATAATTTGTTTACCATAGCACGATTAAATGAATATATTGTAAAATAATCACACTAATTTCTAGAAATAAATACTTTAAAAAATCTATTTTTTGAAATAAAATAATTTTCAATAAGAAAGTTGAGACTTTTGAGAAATCTAAATTAGATTGTTTAACAATAAATAGTTGCAATAATTAAATACAAACCTGAGACAATTGATGGTAATTTTTTTAAAAATCCAGAAGTTCTTTTCCATTTTTTAAAATTTTCTGCTGATTCGTTACTACAAATTAAACTATTTAAATTTTAAAAAAACTTTATATAAATTTCTAACTTTTTTTGATCCATTTTTCAATTTTTTCCCGCTCTCTTTTTGCCAATGAAGCCTAAAATTAAATTTTTATCAAAGTTAATTAAAAAATGCTATTAACGGATATGCGAATCTCAGTGACGACAACACTTTGTTGCTAATACCGTAAATAAATTTTTATTGAGAATAAAAAATTAAAAACAATAAACAGGAAGCTCACTTCTAACCATTTCTTATCAAAGTGAAAAATATATATGGACCATCTGACGTTTTTTTTTCGTTGCTGTTCAAAGATAACAAAAAAGACGCATCATTTGGAATTTTTACGCTACAAAAAAAAATCATTTCCTCCGCTAATTACTTTGATTTGTTTATCAATAAAAAAACACTCCGACGCAATAACTTTTCACATGATTTTCAACTACTTTATTTTTTGTAAATTTTTTGCCAGATAAAATGTGCCAGAATGGCGATCATATTTTTTTACGAATTTTATGATATAAATCGCCGAAGTATGAATGATGCATTTATAATTTGTGTTTAGTAAAAACAGAAAAAACGTCATAAATCACGATAATAATTTCAAAATAATTATTAAAAATAGCAATTCATACAAAAACCAAAAAACAATGTATTGTATTTTTTTTTTTTGCAATCGTCAAACCCTGCAAAACCAAACATAACAAGTTTAATTAATTTAAAGATTTTCATATGTTTTGTCATTGTTTTTCTCATTTTTTTAAAGATAAAAACAATCAGAATTTATTTAAAAAATAAGTATTTATTAGAATGTGGGTGGTGGTGATGTTGATGTTTTTTTGGAATTATTTCAAATGTATTATTTTTTTCCCATGCGACTTTGATATTCCAAATAAATCAACGTAATTTTTTTCACATTTTCTTATCTTTTTTTTGAGACTGGAACATATAGTTGTTGTTTCAATTACCATGCATGTGGGTTGTTGTGATAATCACTTCCTCCAAATGCTTATCAATTATGCAGAAAAACAAAGCACTGTCGTTATTGAACCTTGTATAAAAAGGCTTCAATTTTTTTTAGATTTTATCACAAATTTTCTCTGAATGTAGAGATATAATGTAAATTCTACCATATATTTGTTACTCCAAAATATATTTTTTAAGTTTATCTAAGTTTGCTATTGTCAAATCAAAAAAGATTGATTGTACGAAAAATTATATAATATTTTTAAAAGCTTTACCTTTCCTTGTTACCTTTTGTCTTTAGCTCCTGCCTTCATAACTCTAAACTCTATTTTGTCAAAATTTAGCGTGAACTAAAATATTTGTTGTAATATAATAAGCTTGATCAAAAATTTTAGAAGAAATAAATCACTTCAGCGAAAAAAAAAACTAACTAAAAAAATGCCTGCTAAAAAAATCCTTGTCATTTCTCGACCCCGTTCTGGATCCACCGCTGTCATGGAATTACTTGGATCTCATCCAAAAATTCAAGTACTATTTTAAAACCTACATAGCTTTAATTTAATTAATTATAATTTTAGAATTACGCTGAATTGCTTAACCTTAATGAAGATCCTAATGTCCCTAAAGATGAAGAAAGCATTTACAAATACCTCAATGAAAAACTCGAAAATGAACCGGGTAAGAATAATTTAGTCTTAAAAAGCTTTAAAAAAACTATTATTTTTTTAAAACAATTCGAACTTTTTTTTCAGAACTTTCCCCTTTATCTAATGGTTGGCCAAGTGAATATCGAGCCTTTAAAATTCAACATCATGAAAAGGCCAAACATAATTTCAAATGGGATAATCTCATTCGCTATGGCCAAATTGAAGCTGTAATTGTGGTTTGGAGAAAAAATATTGTTGAAGCTATTGCGTCCGGTGAAATTTCTGTTGCTACGGGAAAATGGTATTTATAATTTTAATAAACTTTTGGATTCCATAATCATTTGGCTATTTTTAGGTATGCAAGAAAAAATCCCTCGAAAGTTCATCGAGTTCATATTTCCAAAGAATTTCTCGAAACTACCATCAACGATGACATCGATAGTTGGACTAATGTTTGTTGTTTTAATTTTTTACATTCATCCAAGATTAATAAAATTTCTATTTAGGTTTTTGAATCATGGCCAATCGAAATTCGCCCCGTTTTTGTACAATATGAAGAACTTTTCCAAAACCCCGATTCATCTCCCAAAAAAGGCTTTCAAAGAGTTTTCCAAGAAATTGGCATTAAAGGTTATGAGTATGCCGAATTTTATGCAAAACGACAAAATCCCGCTCCAATTGAACAAAAGGTTAAAAAAACTTTTATAAAATCCACAAAACTTATTCTTTATTTTTTTAGATAACAAATTGGTCAGAATTGCCAAAAGATTTGCGTGAACGACAAATTGATTTACCAAAAATGTTTGATGAAATTTTAAGTAAACGATTTGGATTACCAAGAGAAATTGTAACTTCAATGGTTCCTGATCGTGAACCCATTCCACCATGCGATGGATTTAAATATCGCGTTGCTGAACCATACATGCCAAAAGAAGTGTTTGAAAATGTTGAACACGCCCTTAAAACTGGAAACATTTCATCTGCAAGTTGTTGGCCTAAAAAATTATCTGAAATGTTATGTAAATTTTTTGATATTCCCGTAAGCTTTGAAAATCTTTTAAATTTAGGCTAATAAAAATTCTTTTTAGGTTGCTATTCCATGCGCAAATGGTTTCATTTCCCTTGTATTAGCCCTTCAAGCAGGAAATATCGAGAAAGGTGATGAAGTTATTGTCCCATCATTAACAATGATCGCAGTTCCAAATGCTGTTGCATTTTATGGTGGAAAGCCAATATTTATTGATGTTGAAGATGGCGAATATAATCCATCATGGAATCAAATACTTGAAGCAATAACACCCAAAACTAAAGCCGTCATTGTTTCGCATACATATGGTTCACCAGCAAAGGATACGGAATTGATTGCAGAAGAATGCAAGAAAAGGGGAATTGTTTTTATTGAAGATATTAGTGAAGCAGTTGGAATTTCAACTTTAACAAAAAATGGTGAACCAAAATTGTTAGGAACATTTGGTGATTTTGCTTGTGCAAGTATGTATGTAAATAAAGTAAGTTTCGAGTCAGGGTTTTGTAAACAAAAAATTTATAAATTCATTATTATTTTTAGATGTTGCACGCAGGTGACGGAGGATTTATTTTAGCTAAAAATCCTCTAACTCATACTCGTCTTCAAAGCATCCTTAATCATGGATTTACTCGAAGCTTTCATTTTGTCCATTTTGAAAGTTCCATGAATGGAAAAATGAATGGCATGGGTGCAGCTGTTGCCTGCGGAGGTTTACAAAATATTCAAACAGTTATCGAACGTCGGAGTGAAATTGCAAAATGGTATCGCGAATCTCTCTCCAAAGTTGTTTCACCCGAACAAATCGAATTAATGCCTGAATGTGGAGTTGGTGATACTCCATGGGTATTTGGAATCCATTGCACAACAAAATCTATGAGAACAGCCTTGCGTAAACGTTTAGCTGAAAATGGAATCGAAACCCGTGATTATTTCTTCCCAATGCATTTACAACCAGCATTTCGAAAAGGTGAAAACACAGAACTTCAACGACTAAAGAACTCTGAAAAATTGGGTTCAACTGGATTTTATTTGCCAACCCATACAAATTTAACTCAAGAAACAGCTCAATGGATTGGAAAAATTATTTGTGAATTTTTTGCTGAAGAAATAAAATCATCTGAGCAAAATGATTTGGAAAATGAAGTTAAAACTGAAACAGAAGACACAACTATTAGCTTCAACAACAACAATGAGGACAAATATTTGGACGCGAATTTGGCTCAAGAGAAACCAAAAATCATTGAAAATGCCGCTAAAATCCTTCGAACATCAAGCAAATGTTTTAATGGAGCAGAATCTTGGGATGATAAAAAGAAAATTTTGTCGCAAATTAAGAAACACTTTGAAAACCCTTTGCTCAAATCCGACTCAAACGCAGCGACGCTTCAAGCATTTCAAGCTTATTTCACTGCAACAATGAATGTGGAAAGAGTGTCACAAGATGATGAAAAATTAGAAGTTATTTTACCAGCGATTTTAAAATCTAGCAATGGTAAAGTTGAAGAAATTTTATATTTTCAAAAATATGACACCGATGACATTGAAGCGATCAAGAAAATTAAAACTGATTTTGAAAATGTTAGACTCATCGAAGAAAAAATTCCTGAAAATGGATATCATATGGATTTCAAATCTATGGTTAATAAAAATATTGCCATTATTAATTTAGCTGAAGTAACTTTACAAGAAGCTTCTAAATTGATCCATCTTTATGAAACTAAAAAGCTTCGATGTGAGACTTTAATTCTCCTCAACACTAACCAAGACCTTCTCCGATTTTTGACTGAACTCACAAAGCATTTCTCACTTCAAAGCAAACATGAAAATAATATTCGTGTTTACAATGCTCTTCCACCAAAAATCGATCCTGAAAGTGTAGAATGGGACGAACTTCAAACATTATGGAATTCTCCACTTCCAAGAAAATTAAAATTTGTTGGCGATCCTGAATGGGATCATCATCATAAAAATGCATATCAAAATACGATCGATGCATTGAAGGAACGCTTTCATGACGAAGATGCGGAAGTATTATTTATCAGTGCCGTGGAACAATATATTTGCGATAATGAAAATTCACCCAAACAGCCATGGATTGGAATCATTCATGGAATTAGCCATAATGAAAGACAATTTTATGTTCCTGATTTGGAAAAGCTTTGCATTAAATTAAGATTTAAGTAAGTTTTTTATTAGCAATTTTTTATTGAGAGATTCGAAGTTTTGCAATCATAATTATTATTAATTCTTATAGGCCATGGTTAAAGCGATGTGTTGGATTATTCACTTTGACAAGCATCCAAGTTGATTATTTGAAAAATAATTTAAGCCCAGAATTCAAGTTTCCCATTCAACAACTTTTCTATCCATCAACGCCGCTAACAATCCAACCAAAAAATTCTTCCATTCTTGAAAAGTTTAATAATAATAGCGAAATTGATGTTTATTTTATTGGAAGCTTTGATCGAGATTTTGATCATTTTTTTAATGCTAAATTTCCTAAAAACATAAAAAAAGTATTACTTGAATGCGATTGGGAAACTCCTACATCTGGACTTCCAGAAGATGTTAGATATGCAAAACGAGCTGATTCTGATGAATATGAACGCATTCTTATTGAAAGCATAGTATTTTTATCATTAAAAAATGGTGGAGCAGCAAACACTTTGGTTATCGAATGTATCACAAGAAATGTTCCAATTGTTGCACCAAAAATGAATTCAGTGATTGATTATATTGGCGCTGAATATCCATTGCTTTATGAACCTGAACAAACTGATTTCGAGGATTTTCTTACTTCGGAAAGAGTGGAAGCAGGAATAAAATATTTAAAAACAATGGATAAATCCTTTTTAACTCAAGAACAATTTATTCAAGATTTTCAAGAAAGTTCTATTTTAAGTTACATTCAACCAATGGAAACAACTCTTCAAAAATTCGATTTAACTCTTAGCATTTGCAGTTGGAAAAGAACCCATAACCTTGCAAAATTACTCGATAGTTTTATCAATCATCAAACATATTCAGGAAGTTATGAAATAATTATTTGGAATAATAATGACGCCAGGCGACATACTGTTCAAAAGATTGTTGATGATTTCAAAACGTCGAAATCAAACAAAAACAAAAAAGTAAACATTGAACTTATTTCATCAACCGAAAATCATGTTTGCTCTGTTCGCTTTGCAATTGCAATGTTAATGCGAAGTGAAAAGTTACTTATTTGTGATGATGATATTATTCCTGGACCCGACTTTATTAAATTCTTTATGGATAATCATGCCATCCATCCCGAAGATGTCTTATGTGTTCGTGGAAATAAATTTTTGCCTCATCAAATGCCAGATAAAAATGTGCATGAAATTTGGACGGATTACGAAGCATTTAAATTTTTGGATGATCATCAAGATGAAAGCTTTATTCATTATATTCACGCAGATTCGTGTTTAATTCCAAAATCAGCTCTATTGGAAGTTGCATCAACTCAAGCACCCGACAACGATTTCATGTTGGTTGATGATTATTGGTTGAGTTATGTTTTAGCTGCAAAATTTGATCGAAATTTGAGAAAATTAAAACTTGCTGAAAATGTACTTACGCGAACTGAAGATTCGGATCAAATTGGAGTAGCAATGTATACTCGAAAAGATGTATCCAATGCTCGAACTCGAATGTACATTCATCATATGACACATGGATGGCCACAATTTGAAGATAATTCAAAAGCTTTTGAATGCGAAGAATTAAAACAATTGAAAATTAATTCTTTGGATAAGCAACGCATTGGGATTAATATTAATTCAGAAATAACCAATGAAGAAATTTCAAAACTTGTTAAAATGAATATTACTTTGGTTCGAATTGGCACCGCTGGAGTTGGTCGAGATGAAGCTTTTGAGTTTTCTGAATTTAGAGAAAATCCAAAAATAGCTCTTGATGAAATGGAAAAACTTGTAAAATGTTTAAGCAATCATTCAATTGATGTTGTAATTGTGCTTGATAAACGTGTTGCAAATGAAAAAAATTGGAAAATTATTGCAGAACGTCTATGCAAACATAAAAATGTTGTGGGCTATGATTTAATTAATGAACCATCATCAGGCCAAAATGAATCACAACATTGGTATGAAATTCGTCAGGAAGGTGTTGAAATGGATAATACAAAATTTATTAAAATTCATATCGAATTAATAAAGGTAAAATTTTCCCTTTAAAATTTTTATACAATTTTTATTCATAAATATTCCAGGCAATTCGCTCACGGGACAAAGTAACTCCAATAATAATTGAAACATTATTTTGGGCAAATATTGCCGGACTTCGTCATTTGCCTTTGGAACAATTAAAACAATTGGATGATAACTTAGTTGCTTCAATTCATTATTATTTGCCCCAAGCTTTAACATGGCGTTCACAAAACAATGGACGTTACACGTTCCCAGGAGATGTGCCTATTTATGAAAATCGTGAATATTCTGAAACATTTTATTGTTCTCAAGAATTCATTGATAAAGAAATTGAATCGATTAAAGAATGGACACAAAAAAGTGGAATTCGAGTATTTATTGGCGAATTCGGTATTACTCGAGATGTTCAAGGTGCTGATTTATATTTAAAAGTAAGAAAAGAAAAATAAAGCTTACTTTAGTTTATCAAAAATTTTTTTAGGCTCTTACTGATTCTTGCACAAAACATAATGTACCCGCATGTTTATACGCTTATCGTGATCCCGATTGGGAAGCAATGGATTATGAACTTGGCGTTGATCCAACCAATTACCGTGATAGGTCAACCGAAGATAATAATCCCTTGTATGCCGTTATTCAAAAGTTTAATATCAAAGACGACGCTTCTAAAGTGACGGAATGACACATTGCCGACTATGTAAATAAAAAATGGCATCGCTTTTGAAATATCTATCAAAAATTAAATTATTATTTTTTCCTTTTTAATTGTAAATATTTTTCACTCCCATTGTAAATAACTTTTCTTTTTTATTTAACAAAATTTATATTTATTTTGTTCAATTTTTTAAATAAATAGATGAAAATCAAAATTTGGTACTTTTTGTTATTTAATTCGTTATTTGACGATAAGGTTGCTCTATGCTGCTTTTACTTTCATTTTCTCTCTGATGATATAAATATTTGTATTAAATTTCAAAAATATTTAGTTAATTTTTTAGTCACTTCAATGAAACCATTAAACTGTTGCATGGCTTTGATATGGGACCACTAACTGAGCTTCCAAGGTTTGTTTTTTTAATCATCGGTTAAAAAGCTATCAAGATTTTTTGTAAAAAAAAAGAATTAAAAATTTTTTGAAACATTTTTTTCTTCTATAAAATCTTTTTTTAGTATTCTACCGACTATGGGTGTTGAAATAACAGATTTGAATCCCAATTTAAACCTGTATGGTAATGCAAAAAAATATCAAGAAAATCCAAATTATTTTAATTATGAAACAATAATCGTTTTTGAACCGGGTGATTTCATAAATATTGATGCAAATGAGACTAATAATTTTGTTAGTGGAAAATATGGTTTTATCGCAAAAATTGGACATGGCTCCGATTCAATTGTTTGGCTTGTTGTGGATTTTGAAAGCAAAGATTTCAAAGTTTTAAAATTATTTAAATATAAACATTGGTTAAGCAAAAGAGAACTTCAAGTAAGTATTTTTTAACTAAAAATTTGCATCTTCTGGTTTTTATTTTTTTCAGGTTCATGAACTAACTCAAAACCATCCAAATATATTACATTACTATCGAACAATAATTTTTGAAAAGTCTGATGATGATCGAAAAGCATATGGAGCTTTATATGAGCCATTAGGAAAAAACCTTCAAATTTTGATGGATGAAGCATCCGAAAATGGCGGATTATCCATTGATGTAATTAAAAAAGTTGCAAAAGATATTCTTACAGCTTTGAAAATTATTCACGAAGATTGTAAAATTATTCATGCTGATATTGATCCAACAAATATTGTTGCTTGCATTTCGCAAAAAAATTTATTTGACCAATTGAAAAATATTCTTAAATCAGGGAAAAGTTTGGAACCTTTTCGTATGTCATTTAAACAAAATACTGCATTTAATGAACCAAAAATAAGAAAAATATTGAATGAATATTTGAATATTTTTAAAACTCCAAAAATTGATGAAACGAAAGATTTAACATTCAAATTAATTGATTTTGGAAATGCCACAATAAAATGTGATCACACAATTACTGGCTCTTATGGATTTCGTCCACCGGAATATTTTTTTGGTGGAGATTTAACTTATTCACATGATATTTGGGCACTTGGCATAACAGTTAATTTTTATTGGTTAAATAAAAGTTAAAATTAATTAATTGATTTTCAGATAATTCAATTATTTAATTGTCGAAATTTAATTCCATGGAAAAAAGCAAATTTAAATAATGAAATTAATGATTTAACAAACATCTTTGGCTTGCCTCCTCGTGAATGGTATTCAAAAGGCACCGATTCTCATAATTTAAAAAAGAATTTTACAAAAACCCATTTAAATTATTCCGTATTTAAAAATGGTGTTCAAAAAGTATTACGTAAAACAATCGAATCGCGAGAAATGTCTAAAATCGAGAAAGAAAAAGTCAATGATTTCGTTTTCAACATGCTCCATTTTAATCCGTCAAAAAGGAAGACTGCTTCAGAATTGCTTGCTCATCCGTGGTTAAACGATAGTATTTAACACACTTTTTATCTTTATTTTTAAAAATATCTAATAATATGTTTATCCCGACGATTACATAAAAAAGTGGTGATATAAAAATTTATCAAAAAAAGAAAATGAAAATAAACATATTTAAGAATTCTTTCTCATTACAAAATGCTACTTCGAAGCTTAAATATTAATTCTATCATGCTTTGTATTTTCAGAGTTTTTTGTTTTGTTGTAAAAGCTTTCCCCACGATTTTTAATTTGTTATTAGAAATTTCAAAAATACAAATATCCAAAATTGCCTCCACCAAGATCAAAAAAAGTAAAGTAAATTTTGGTGGAATATGTTTATCAACAAAGTAAGCCAATGGCCGCTGCAATGGGTTCAACTTATAAATGGATGGTTTTCCATCCAACCAAATTTGCAGCAACATGAGTGGCAAGTTTTTGTGTAGGTGAAAATGTAGCTAGCACGGTTAAAACGTTAATTCTTTTCTTCAATTTTTTGTTTCATACGTTTCAGCAAAACACATCATACTTTTTTTAAAATTGTGGATTGTATTGTATTGTAATTTTATTTGTTTTCCCTTTTTAAAATTATATATTATAATTTATTAATGTTTTTTACTTTTTAAAATTAGATTATTTAATGTTTGTTTTCTTTTTTATTAAGTAAAGACTTTGTTGTTCTGCATTTCTGTGTTTTGACATTTGATACATCTTTAATAGATGAAAGGATTGTGAGCTTTGCGAGCTTTAAGGAATGCACGTGTGTTCTTGACTCGTCATTATGAAAGTTACGATAAATGGTTTATGGATGAGTTGCTTTATTGTTATGATACCACTCAGACGTTAATCGTAAACAGTAAAGTTCAAGAAGTGAACGCTTTGTGAATACTCATCACCTATCGGTCGGTGAATCCTTTGGAATGCAACTTATGTGGTAATTTTTCTTCTTTAAAAGTAAACAATGTTTATGTGCTTTTTTAACGCTTATTTAATACATAAAAGGTAATCAGCTGACAATGGAATAATTACAACAAAACGAAGAAGAAAGGGTTGCAAAGTTTTTATTGAAGGTTTGAAAACTTAATCGCGCCGTCTTTGGTCGTCACGTCGATCATGATCCCTACAAAGTAATGTTAGGTTTTGTAAAGTTATCTCGCCTTCACATATTATCCACTTTTTTGTCTTCTCATAAAAATATCTTTATGTTGTTTTGTCTTTGGAATGATTACCACAACTTCCCATGGAATTGCGCTTACGTATTCTTCGTTAGAATGTTGCAAGTGTTTGCTTACTCCACCCTTTTTATTGTTATTTTCTATTGTCTTTTAATTGTATTTAAAGCGTTGTTGAAGAACCAATAAACAGTGAAGTTTCCAACGAGGAAATTGTTACTTTATCTGGTGTATTGCAGTAAGCAAGGTGGCTCCATTGTGAGCAGGACAATTAGGTATAAAAGATACCGATCAATAAAGTTTATTATTAACTAAAACAACAAAATCATACCGCTAACAATCACTGCTTTCAATTCTATCACGTCATGCATTATGGTAATCACAATTACGACAACTTTTAAGAGATTATCAAAAAACCTTGGAAACAACTTTATTGAACAAAACTTAACAAAAAGTGTTACATAATATTCAGTTTCAAACTATTCAACCAAACGACTCATTAGCAGCATCTCGCAGATAGTTTCATACATTCATTTCAGTGAGACGTTTATTAAAAGTTCAAAAAACAATAAACGAACAACAATAACAAAAGACAATCATGATGATATTATGGCTTCACAGTACAATCCAATGCCCAAATTCCTTCTTGTTCTTTGTGACTTCTTATTTTTTGTGAGCAAGTGAAACAACTTATAGTTCATCTCCAATATTAACAAATTCAGTATTCTTATCAATCTTTGTACGAGTTCCAATACCACAAGTTATTCACTTGAATCAGACGAAATTTGACTCCATTCGACGTCAATAAGTTGTCCTTCACCAATAAAGTTATTATTAACCTAAAAAAAGTAAATTAAATAAAGTCAAAAGAAAAATTTCTAAAACATACTCTTGGTGCCTTTTCTGCATTTCTTCTAATTATTTTTACACCAGATCCAAACTCTAAAAACAATATGATAAATGTTTTATTGATAGTAAACTTTTTAGAAAATTCTTCTCAAATTTAAAAAATAAATTTAAAAAACATACCGCTGATTGTTTTGTTAGAATCTTCTCCACTTTTATCTGTACTTGAATCATCTTCTCTTTCCGATGAGTCTTCTCCATTTAAGTAATCAAAGTTTTCACCTTCTTTTTGAAATTCATCAGGATTTTCAATTGATTTTCTTATACGATCCACTTCTTCCATCGACGGCCCTTTATATTTTTTATCTGGCCTTGCTTTGTTCGCTAAAAAAAACAAATTTAAACCAAAATATCCTTTTTTTTAAACTACTTACCTCGACAATAATAACCTCTACTTTTTAAATGCCACCCTTTCACTTGTTCCATATCAACATATCCAACTTCAAGTGGGAATTCGCATGTCCCGCCGCATCTAAAAAAATTCAAAAAATTAAATTGTTTTGAAATATATTTTGCACATGTTTTTTAAATAGATGATTGGCTATGGAGGTTTAGTATACTTTTTTAATTTAACTTAGTAATAAAAAAATCTATCATATTTATTCAAAACCATGAAAGAAATTATCTCTGCGAGTTATTGCTTAAAATATTAAGAGATTTAATTTTAAAAAAAATCGAAAGTGAAAAAAAACTTACCTTGTGCACCGAAAGCTTTTTCCATTCCAATTGTATCTCCAGTAGTTATGAAATAAATAGTATTTACCATCCTTATCCATGTGAATAAATGAATCTGCAAAGAAATGAATTAAAAAGGTATTAGTAAAGGACTGGGTAAAAATACAGTGTGAATATCTTTATTTGGTCTGAAAACGGATAAAAATTTATAACTTTTTTAGATATAAATTAGTCAGAAAAATACTCACTTTTAGTTAATTTTGGAACATTCTTGGTTGCTTCCGTTGTTTTTCCTGCAAATTCTTCTAATTTTTCTTGCTCATTAACTGGGGATTCATCCACGGACATTATTGATAAAACATTACTAAGAGACGACGATGAGGAAGCAGCAGAAGTTCCAATTTCAATGACACTTGTTTCTTTTCGTTCATGAGTTTTAGATGCATCCCAATTAATTTTCTGTAAATAATGATCACTACGAGATTTTTCGAAGATTAAGCCTTCTTTCAACCATGGATGAGAAAGTAATTCTGCAGCTGATTTTCTTTCACTTGGAACAGTGTTTAGCATTTGAAACAAGAAATCAACAATATTCTTTCTATCTTCTTCTAGCATATTATGTCCAGTTAATTTACTTACCAAAAACTTTTTGATTTGATCTTCCACTTTTTTAGAATCATATTTCGTGGTTGTAAGCTTCTTTGTATAACCTTCAGGAAGTTTTAGATCAATAGTATTTAGAAAGTTTGATGGATCATCGAACGCTTTGAAATCTTTAAAATGACGCCGAGAAAATCTGCCAAACATATTTCTAATTGCAATGACTTCGAATTGTTCATCTATTTTTGCTGTACCAAAATGAAGAAATTCGTTTTCATTCAGTAACTCAACTATCTAAAAATTAAACAAATTAAGCTATTTTTGAAGTTTTTAAACAAACATACTGTAACAGCAAGAGCCCAAATATCATGAGAATACAGAAAGGGAGCGTCGTAGAAGAATTCTGGAGGACGAAATCCAAAAGTACCATTTCCTTCAGTTGAACCTTTATTCTGAAAAAATTTTCAATAAATAAAGAAAATAAATATAAAAACACTTACGACAGCATTACCAAAATCAATTAATTTAAATTTCAATTCTTCTAAAGTTTTAGTGGCGAGCTTTGATACTTTTTCAAGTTCTTCTTTGAACACTTTTCTTATTTTCTTTTCATCAATATTTTTATTTTGTTGACATGTCATTCGAAGTGATGATAGACTCTTTCCAGATTTCAAAAGTTTCTCCAATTGACCAACCATGCGTTGGTGAGAAACACGTGTAGCAATGTTTTGAAGTTTGATGTCACAATGAATAATGTTGAGTCCATGAATAGTTTTTAGAGCCATTAGAACATCTTTTGCGACTTTCTTTATAACTGGAATAGATAAACCACCGTATTCGGATGCTTGATTCGTTAACAGCAAAAGATCCTTTCCCAATGGTTCATAAATAGCAACACATCCGATATTTTTATCACATGGAACACGGAATGATTCGTAGTAGTGCAATATATTTGGATGATTTTGAGTTTTCTTGAGAATCTGAAACAAAGTAATAAATGGCATAAAATTTATGTATGAATGATTGAATACTATTGCTTTCAAATTTATCCAAGTCGATTTAGTTGCAAGAAATGAATTTGCTTTTAAACAAATAAGGATATCAACATATTTTTTGGGTCTTTACCACTTTTAAGTAAAAAACCAAACTAACCGATATTTCTTCGTCGGGAATATTACTACCATAGGTAAAAACTTTTGCAACTTTGAATTCCATGCTTTTCATATCAATGACGAGCCAAACCAGTGAAAAACCACCAAAGCCGATTTTGCAAATAATACGATATTCATTCTTCGATCTGAAAATAAAGTTCAGACTTATTCAGACTTACATAAAAATAAAAAAACAACTTACGTAGAACATATCAACTTCTTACCAGTATCCAGCATGAGAATCGTGTTTTTATTGAAACTTTCTATGTCTTCTTGAATTTCGGCATTAAAAATGTCCAAACTATGATCGATGTTTCCGCGTTTACAGGCGACTAAACATTTTGGAACCACCGGTGGAGATTTAGCTTTCCTGAAATCATGTCCGTTAAACAAAACAAAAACTACAAAAAAAAACTAACTTTAGATTCTTTCTTTTTCTTTTAATCTGTTCATCTTTCACATCACCTTGAGGTCCCGCAGTTCTTTTGTTTCTCAAAGTATAACTCATTTCATGAAATAATGTAGTAATACAAATCAGCAAAAGTAATATTCAATGAAAGAAAACAAGATGATATACCCTGAAAATTGAATATTAAAACATTCAAACAACATAGAAATGCAAAATAAAAAGCGCGATAAAAAAGTTGAAAGCGTAAGAAACAAGTTTAAAGAAGCAGTCGCGTTTAATTTTAAAAAAAGTTACAACAAACTTTCGCATTTCCGCTGCAAACGAAGGACAAAAAAAAACAAAAAAAAAATGCATCTGCTTTTTTTGCTTGCTTTTTTCAAGAAAAAATTTTTACATTCGAAAAAAAATAATGCTTTCTTTAATCTTTGCCAAATTTTGATGTTACTAGTAACTTGATATGGTAGTAATAAAGTTAGTAGTATATATAAAACGAAAAAACACGCAAGAAAAAATATTTAAAATTCATCCTTTAAAAAAGTTATGAAAAAAATAGAAGCAAAAAAGGGCAAAAATAAAGCATCGCCTTTTTTCTTTGTTTTTTTCTTCTTCATTCGATTTGGCCAGAATGCCAAAGCTTGGTATAACTTTTTTGAACCAAACTAGTCATCTCCTTCAAAAATGCAAATTTTTTAGTGATGATAATTTTTTTTTGGTTTTCATTCCAAATGGAGAGACTCAAATACATAAGAAGAAATAGTCAATGATTTCTTTTTTCATTCCCCATTTTAATCCACCAAAAAGAAAGTTTGCTTCGAAATTACTTTCTCTTCTATGGTAAAAGAATGGTGATATTTAAAAATTTTATTGTGACATTTAGTTGTTTTATTATTTCACGTGTAAAGTAGTCAATGACATGATATTGTTCTATGAGATACCTCATGGATGTTAAAATTTATTTTGGTTTCTTTTTATTATTTAATTAAAAAGTTTTAATACGGTTATAAATATAAGTTGGAAAGAAAATTAATGTTCTTTAACAATTTTTGCTTTTTCTTGATGCTGTACATATTTTTTACCACCAGCTTGAAGATATGAAATATTGTAGAATCGCATCCATAAAATAAAATAAGTTGAAAGCATAAAAGCTCCGATGGCAATTCCCCGGAAAGTAAAAGCTAAATATTGATTTGTGGTGTGATGAAGGATCGTTAAATGAACCATAGAAGCAAGAGAAATAAGGAATTGAACCATTTGGGCCAAAGTTAGTGCTTGAGCTACTTGAGGTGGAACACGAACATGTAAAGCTCGCAACATGTAATAACTAAAAAGAATTTTTAAGTGTTATGGAGGTACTTGATATATGGATGACACTTACCTGTACATACAAAAATGAATAAAATAATTGGCCCAAACTATCCAAATCATATGAGCATTATCTTCATAAAAGTTGACAAAGGCATAATAGCCTGTAAGGGCATGATGATACCAATGCCTATAAACTTAAATTTTCTCTAATGGTTTACAAAAAAATTAAAAACTAACATAAACATGAGTGGCTTTTTGCGAAGAACAATGAAAAAAGTATCAACAAATTCTGGAATTTTAGAAACAACCCAAAGGAAAGTCCAATATCCAGCAACTTTTCCTGTTTGAAGTTCAGTAATATGAGTGTAAGTATCTAAAATCCAAAAATACGTAAATTGCTAAATAAAAAAAGCATGAAACTCACGTGAAAGTCCATGATTTTTAATAATATTAAAAAGTGTTGGAGTAATAAATAAAAATCCTAATAAACTAAAAGTTGATAAAATAGCATTCCAAATTATTAAAGGTTGAACCAAATCGAAGGGTTTTCGATCTTTCATAAAATATTTAATTCCAAAAATTGCTACAAGATAAAATCCTACTGATTTTATTAGAAAGGTTTCATGATCCATACACCATTTTTTAGAAGCGCTATAATCATATTCTTTAAAGAAAATATCCATTTTTTTGGAGGCTTGGAAGCAGTGTTGAAAATAATGCTTTTTTACTCAAAATTTCCAAAGCTTTAAAGCTAAAATTGTCAGACCATTTTTAGCTTGATTGAATAAAACAGGTATCGCGCCATTTACCGCTTCAAAGAACGGCCATCATTTTTTCCTCCTGCTTTTAATGGTCACAAAAAAAATTTGATAAGAAATATTTTTTTTTGCAGTAAATATATTTTTTGCTTGTTGCTAATTATGCTTGTTTTTTCAAACTTCTTTTTTCCGGTTTGTTTCATTCAGAGAAGAGGATACAAGAAGCTGATGAACACCGAAGGAATGATTTTACGTGTAACACTTAAAAGTTTTTTTTGCTCTAAAGAAAGAATGTTTGAGTGGGTTTCAGTTACAACTTATCCATACGTACTTATGAGTTCAATGGTTTTGTTTGTGACCTACTTAAAATATCACGAGACAATAATAAGTGATGATGCAGAAAAGTGCTCAAAAGTCACATGATCTGATAGGTATCAGTTATATTTAGAGCATTTCTCTCAATTTTTAGGTATCCTTGCTTTTTTTTGTTAGTAAACAATTTTGTATTCTTAAAAAAAGAAAGAAGAAACACAAAAAAGCAATAAAAAATTTTACATTTGAATTTAAAAGAGCAAAATAAAAGGTTAATTATTCCAACAACAACAACAAAAAATGAATTATTAGCATTTCAATAATAGAAAATATATGCTTCCATTTATCTGTACTATTATGTTTTCACACTTACCCTTTTTTTACAAATGAGCAAATAACATTTTTAATTTTCATAACAAAAGCAGCTTTTGAATTTTTTACACACATTCAATGCTTTTTGAGGCTTGAAAAAAAGGGTTTTATTTTGAATAATTATTTTGTTAAAGAAAATTATATATGTATTTAATGTAAATTATTTGTTATTCTCCTTCCCTTAGATTACCTGTTTTTATAAGTAAAGATTTTGTAAGCATTATTTAATCAGAGTTCTTTTTTTTCTCAGGTTTCCGCAATTTTTTTTTGGAAATAAAAGAAAAATTAATATTAAATCTCTCTCTTTTTCTCGCTCAACTAATATTTGCTTTTCTTTTTTTCTTTTTTATTATTTAGCTATAAAAAATGAAGAGAGAGAAAGATCATTTTCCTATGTAAGCAGAATTTCTCGTCTCTACCCTGTTTTTTTTTTGGTGGAGGGGTTTTTATGAGGCTAACAACGACGATGACAAAAAACTTCTGCGATGCTTTTTTTAAAAAAAAATATTGAACAAAGATGTGTTTATAATGTGTTTGAAAGGTTACAATTTAAAAAAGAAAAGAAAAATAGATTGATTCTTGAGCTATTTTATTTTATTTATAAAATATATATTTTTGAAATCGATCTTTGATTACAAAATTAAGTTAAATAACTTACTTAGTTGCTTACTTACTTACTACCTGCGCAATAGGGAGGTTGGCTTTCACATTGACGCGCTTTCTATTTCATGCGCACCCAACAACCACCATCTCAATCTCTAAACCCACAATGACAAAGAAAAAAAGAAAGAAGAAGGAAACGAATTAACGTCATTAGAGGGAAAAAGAAAAGAGAAGGTTGCTTTGAATATTTTTTTTCGACTCTCTTTTTTCTCTTCTCTGAAAGCTATTTTTCATATAATCTTTCTCATATTTATTTTTTATTTTATGAAAAAACAACAAAATCCCTCCCTTAACTATATCATTGACTTTGACGGAAATAAAAATAATATTATACTCATTCATTTTGTGTTTCTGTCATCGTCGACGACTCATTCAAAAAAATCTGTGAAGTGGGTGGTTTAGAAGCAAGCTACTACCTCATTTTTCTATTCCTATTTTTTCTTCCTCCTTCATTTTTTTTCTCGTTCCTTATTGTTTGAACATGAAAGAAGAAAAGTTTTTTAGTTTTTTTTGAGTCACTTTTTTCCGGAACGCTTGTTTTTTTTTCTCTTTCATTTTTCTTTTCATCAACGAGCAACAAGACGAGACGAGATTGTGTACTACTAACGTTGTCGCTAAAATAACAATCGAGAGAAAGAAATAAATAAATCGATGACCTTCGGGCAGCAATATTAATAGTTCTTGAAATATATTTATTTTTTTGTTATATATTTTTTTCAATCAAAGTACATCTCAACGCAAAATTGAAGTGAGAGAGGCGAAGAAGAAGAGGAGAGACAACATAATTTAGTAACAACAACAACTTACTTTTAAAGGAATAAAAAAATCAGTTTCTTAGAAGAAAGTGGTTCTCAAGGTTGAAGTCTTAATTTTTTTGTCCTTCTTTTTTGCGCCTCAACAAAAAAAACTTTACTTAATTTTATTTTTTCAAAAAAAAAAGATTGACTTTTTGGTGGCTGAATTTTAAAATTTTTTACAATAAAGAAAAGTTGAAATGGATGAGGCTTTTATCAGCGATTTTTCTTTTTGCAATTATATTTATGTTAGTAAAATCAACTATGTTGCGTATTTTAATAAGTATAAAAAGAAAAAAACTAGTTATTCTTGTTCCAATTCCCATCTATCTCCATCCGCCTCAAACACAGCCATTTTACAAAATAAAATAAAATAAAAAAATAATGTTCTGCAACATCCTGTTTTGATGAGGTTTTCCCAAACACAAAGATGTACCTTCAAATAATTTTTTTGTCGTCGGCTATTCTTCTCTTTCTAAATCTATGCACTTAATTCCAGCTCTTAACTTGAATGTTTATATTTATTTTTAGTATTAATAATATCTTCTTTTTTTTCTATTTTAAAAATTTTTTTAAACGTCATAAGAAATTTTTAAAAATCTTTTTAATGATGGTTTGTGGTTTCTGAAGTGTTTATTTCCCTTAAATTATTAGCTTGTTATTGAGTTTATTAACTACGCCGTCGTCGTCGTTTGCTTCTTCAAGAGGAATAGCAAATAAATAAGCCACTTGTTTACGGAAGCTTTATTTAATTTTTCTAAATTAATTTTAACCCTTATTTTTTTTTATTGAAGCCATTTTATTTTTTATTTCATAATATTTTGGATATTCTTCCTCAAAAGATTCAAAGTATTATAAGAAAAAAACTTCTGAGAACACTTTTTTCTTTCTTTCTTTCCATTTTCTATTTTCTTTTGTTATATTTGATTAAAAGCTTGTTTGGTTTGGATGAACGCCTTTCGTCGTCTAAATTTCCAAGTGTTTGGAGTTGGTTTACCTTTTCTTTTTCTTTTTTTTTTTTTTTGTCTCATCTCTTTTCTTGCGAGTTTTATTTCTTTTAAAACGTGTTTCCTCACTTTGTGTCTTTTAGAATGAGCAAATGACCAATTTTTTTATTTTTGAACAAAGCGATGGTCATCGATTTGAATTTTGAGGAGGATGACCACTGGCGAAGTTGTCACTCGTTGTAAAATCTTTTATTTTTGGCTTTTTTAAGTTTAAAAAAGAAAAAGGAACAGCTGCAAATTTGGCTTCACAAATAAATTGTTTTAAACTTGTCTCATTAGTTTTAGTCAAAAAAAAGATAAACGAGGCTCATTTATTGTGATCTAACGTATCTGTCTCTCGTTGTCTATCATTATCTCTCTGTGATGTTAGTATTTATTTTACGATGGCATTTCTTAAACTTAAGAAAAATATTATTTTGTTTTATTTTGTGCCTAAAAGTAATTTCACTATTATGCTTGCTTCCACTTCCATTGACCAATAAGAACCATAAAAATAAGTTACATTAGAAAGCAAATTTTTTTTCTTCCTTCCGTGTGTGTCTCAGCTTTTGAAAATTTGATTCATCTGAAGAAAAAAAAGTGGCGCAAATTCCCTATGGCATATATGTACATATATGTATCGTTGTTGCGCTTTTTTCTTTTTCTATTGAATAATATTGGTGGCAAGTGAATACTTTAACACTTTTTTTATGCCTCTTTTTTCCTTCTTTCATTTGAAATTTTTCATTCTTTTTTTTTCAAAATGTGGAAGAAGAAGTAGTAGCCTTCAATTATACGCTTTGATGACCTACAAAGTGTGAAATAGTTGTTAGTTGTGCACACACACATGTTGTTCTTGTTACAATATGGTGGCTGTGTTTCGATGATAGTTCACAAATAAAAAAAATATATTTTATACTTTAAAAAAGAAAAATGAGGATTATTGAAAATGCGCAACATTGAAAAAAAAATAAATTGCCGATTTTCTCTTCTTTTTTTTACATTTGAAAGAAAAAATATGGGTTTTATGGGAAATTTTTGAGCTGCAGCTACTTTATCCTTTTTTTATTGACTATAGTTTCTAAAAACTTGCAATTTTTTGATTTCAAAGTTTTTGGTTTTGTTTTTCAAAGTTCAGAAAAAAGTTTTATAAACAGATATCACATTACTAATTTCAGCCTGTTTTCAGTGGTATGCGTCTCATATTTTTTTGCGTTGGTTTTAGAATTAATTTTCAATGGAAAATGTGTCAAAAAAAATAATTTTGCAAAAAAATATGTTCAAAAACAAGTTTCGCCATTCTTAAAAATCGTTATTTTATCGTTTGCCAATAGGATCAAACTCTTTTCTTTGTTATTTTAATAACCAACTACCGGGCAACAATATTGAATATTCCTTTATTCGAGGTTGCGATCCATTCACCGTCTAAATCGGTGGTGGATGGTACGCATTTTACTTAGTTACTTTTTTAATTCTATTTCTTTCGATTCAAAAAATAACAAAAGTACCAGTGTTTTATTTAGTTCAAAAAAAACTGATTCTATCCTTACTTTTTTTAATTCACCGAAAAAATAACACTAATTTCAATGTTGTTTTTTATAAATCTGTTTTTCTAACTTTTAGGTTCCTCAATTTTTTTTTACTTTTGCAATCTTTACTCTCTAAAAACTTTTGTTAAACAATTTTTTTTCTTCTTCTTGAAATGTCTGCAGGCTATTGTTTACTCAATCAGTTTCTTGTCATGTCTTTCCTATGCATCTATGCTTGTGCATGTGAATGTGAATTTAATGCCCTTTTTTTCCATGTTTTAAAAAAAATATGAACTCGGGATTATATTAAAGAAAAAAACTGTCGCCGTCTTTTTTTGCGTTGTGACAGCTTTTTTTCATCCTTAAACAAAAATATTTTTTCTTGCTAACTGAATAAGGCGCTAATCAAATTTTTTTCTTGTTACATATTTTTTTTTTTGAAAAAAAGCCGCAGCTTTAAAGCTTTTTTTGAAGAAAACAGAAGCTTTTTTTTCAGTTATTTTACTTTTATCTTTTTCTTCTTTCTCACTGAAAGAATGTTTTATTATTTTTTTGCAGTTAAATTCTGATATCGTAAGTTACCGTACATAACAAAAAGTTGTTTGATTAAAAAAGGTAGGCAGAAATTATCTGATTTTAAGAAAGTCGTTGGCAAACATTGGATTCCAAAAGTTTTTGTCAATTGATCGTGGGAATTTTTTTTGTTGATTATCTACTAAAAATCTCATTCATATTTGTTAGGGATGTCTACCTATTATTTGAGGAGTAATCTCTTCTGTTTTATATCTTTCTCAATTTAAGAGTTCTTAAAAACGTTAAGCTTTTTCTTTTCCTCCTCCAAAGTATTACGAATAAGTATGAATATGTATGTATTTACATACATATATTATATTTTTCCGCTTATTTCTTTTATAACTTTTATTTTTTGATTATACGTCAACAATCTACCTATTATAATATTTTAAAGAATTAAAAAAGAATAAAATCTTGTCTATGCTCGTTAACATTTTTTCTTCTTATTATTAACCATCCATATATTCATTTAGCTTGCGTGTTTTTTTTTGCTCTTTGTAAATGCTAAAGAGCTTTCTTGTCATCCTTAAAAGTTTATGCAAAAAAGATTTAACCAAAAACGTGCGTGTGCTCCTTTTTTGCTTTGACACTTGGCTTCCGCAAAAAAAACTTTGAAGGTTTGGAAACTTTTATTTTTTTCATGAAGAAAATGAAGAAGACGAAAGAAGAGGAAAAAATAGGAGGAGTTTTTATGCAGAATTCATCGAAAAAGACATTCTTCGACAAATTGAAGAGAAAAACTAGTAAAAGCTACCGGAAACAAGCGTTTACAAAATACATACCTTTTTGTGTATTTGAAAAAAAAATTGGTTTTTACTCTTTTTATATATAACAAATCTTCCCTTTTGAACAATAAAAAAACTATCATTGCATTTCGCTTATTTCATTTTTAACCCTTTTTTATATCAAAATATAATAATTCATGAGTTAAGTTAAAAAAAAAGTATTTTGTTTTTCCACAACGTGCATTTTAGAGCCTCTCTATCTTTTTTATGGAACATCTGGGATTCGTTTTTTTCTTTTTCACACATGTTTTAATTGACCCAAACTTAAAGGTCAAATCGGTTTTCTATAATAAAATTTCTTAAATTTTATAAATTTAATGTTGTTAGTTTTTTTTAGAAAAATTTAATATAAAGTTTTTGGATTATTTTTCACTCATTTTGTTGATGGCAAAAAGCAGTATTTGAACTCTCTTTTTTTCTTCCATGTTTTGTATGAAAAAGAAAAAAGCCTTGTCCTTTAAAGAAAGCAAGGGTTACTATTGTTCAGTTTAGAATGAATTTGGTTTTACTCCCTATTTTCTTTTTCTTTTATTCCTCATTTGAAAAACATTTTGGCAAAGCGATAAAACTTCCGGTACTTTTAGCTTTAAATTGTGTTTCTCGTTCTGTAGCCTTCTACAAAGCAAAAATTATGTTGTCGTTGTCGTCGTCCACAAAAAAAGAAACAGAAAACATGACATTTTGCTATTTTGCTGCTGCTGCATTTAAGGTTTCCAAAAATCTCTTTTTTTCCTTTCTCGTTTTGTGATCTTTAGCATTGCACTAAAAGTTACGTTTTATTAAAGAAAATTTATAAGTGATTATTTAAAATATTACTGCAAAATAATCATGAATTTATTTTATTTTAGCGTTTTTTTGTAACGACTTTCGAAGCTTTGTAACTGATATTTAAAATTGGACCTTTTTATGGGTATTTTTTTTCTTTGCTCTTTTTTCTTTTTAAAAAGTCTTCCTTCTTTCTTTTTTTTTTGAGGAGGATGAGTGAGTGAATTTGAGTCAAATTCCACGTTTTTTTGTTGTTGTTTAACTTGCTCATATATTTTCCCTTGAGAATGTTGCTGACGGCATTTTTTTTCTACTCAAACTGTAGTATCACAACATCCATTTTTTTGTAGAGATAAAAGTTTATGAATGATTAAGGAGTTCAAAAAAAACATACAAAAACAAAAAACATTTTAACTTTTTTTTCATCGCCACTCAAAATGCAAGTATTTTTTTGGAAGTTTTATGTTACAAAAAAGCTTCTCCACCAAATTTGCTTGTTTAGTAATGAAATGCGACAAAATAAAGAAAGAAATTTTTATAGTCACATTGAGGGTGTGAGACACTTTTTTGTTTGGACCTTTCGATGGCTTTCAAATAATGCCTTTGGCACTTTTTGGTCGTCGACAAATTTCCTTCTTTTTTTGCTTTACTTTTGCTTCTTTTATTTTTTTCTTCAAAACAACATCTTTATTGATTTCTAAACACATTTCAAACATTGTTTTTTAAAGTTGTTTTTGTATTTTTATGTTTTTAATAAATGGAATTAAAATTCCTTAGCATTCAAGGGGGATGATTTTTGAAATTATGAATTTTACTTTTTCTGATTACAAGAAGGAGTATTAGAGAAGGAAGGCTTTCATCCTCCTCTCTGAAGAAAGAAATGGCATTAACGAGAGGGGGAAGCGCTTATTTTTATTTTTTTTTTCAACAAAAGCACTTTTGATTATTCTGAAGAAAAAATCTGGAGAGCTTCTTCTTTTTTTCTTGCGTGTTTGCAATTTTAAAAAATCAGTGTAGTTAAGTAGTTTTCTTTTTTTTCTGAAGTAAGTAAGAGTAAAGCAATTCAGGAACTTCTTCTTTTCATTTTTTGGTACTAATTATGCACTCTTTTTTCTTTTCTTTTTTTTCTCTAAAATTTTATAAACTTTACATTTGTCGCTCAATTATTAAATATTTAGCTTGTTATTTTAAATAATAAAAACGCACGTTAGAGAAAAGAGATAAGTCAGAAGATGTGGTTAGTTAGTGAGTTTGCGTGTTGATGTATATTATGCTCCTACAAGAAGAGAAAATATCTAATATTATTAGTTGTTAATCTTTAACCATGCTTAGAAGAAGACGAGTTTAAAAACACTTTCTTTCGTCAGCTTCTAAAATTTTTATGTTTTAAAATGAAACAAATATTTTATTAAAGCTTAGATAGTAGTGGCAAACATAAACTGCTAATGTTTGCACTATTTTTTATTTTTATTTTCTAAATAAATGCCTTTAAAAGAAAAAAACTATTTTCTTTAAAAAAATAAGGGAAGACGTCGACAACTGCCTCAGTTAATGTTCAGTTTACTTGTTTTTGTAGTCAGTTAGTTTTCGTCTTTAAGAAGTGGTGACGACAACCAACAGAAGAGTGGAAGCTTTAGCTTAAAAAAGAAAAAAAAAAGCAAAAACAGCAGCTTTTTTTGCTTGAAGAGCCTTCTATTTTTTTTTTTTCATCTTCCAATTCTATGTTTGTTTTTGTAAAATAATAGCAATGATTCCAAAAAGTCTTTGTAGTTAGAGACTTGGCATTTTTTTTTAGCTCCACATCTTTTTTTCTTTGATCGATAGTTGGGGGCGAGAATCTAATCTGGATTTAAAAAAACTTAAAATTCCAAACATCCTTAACTCCCATTATTTATGATATCTTTTTTTAACCTCCTTTTGTTCGCGCCGTATTGTTGTCACTTCTATATTTGAAAAAAGTACTTAATCTCTAAGCTCTTTGTATGATTTTTAAACTATTGTATTTTTTTCAGGGGACTATAGCTTTTTGCATACCAGAGAAAAATCCCTTTACACTTTTTTGGTTTTTGCATTTTTTTCAAAAAGAATTTTTTTGATTGAAACATTAGCAAAATTAATTATTTTTGTGTAAAGAAAATAATTTTCTGTATCATAAAGCAGCAATAACAAGAAATTTTGGTATTTTACAACTTTTTTGCTTTTACAAAAAAGAGTGTTTAAAACCCCGCATTGTGTAATGATAGACGTGTTAACTCATCAACAACACAGCATTGGTACCATGCAAAATCATCCAACAGGTGGTACTGAAGCTGAACGCCTAACTACCGAAGATGCAAGTACACCAAGTTTTGGAAGACAATTTCGTAAGTTTTTTCTTTTAATATTTACTTGTTTTTTATTTTTAAATTGAAAAAAAGTAAACATATCAAACAGCAGCAATTTTAATTTTGGCATCTTATCTTAGTCATAGATCCATTTTTAGCTTTTCTTTTGAATGTTTGGAAGCCCTAAGATTAAGTTAATGAAAAAATGTGTTTACATTGAATTTTTTACTTTAGTTTTAGAAAACATCCTTTCTTTACTTTAAGAATCCTTTTTAAAATATTTAGTAGCCCCATTCTTTTTTGTTGCAAAAGAAAAGATTTTTTTTAATATTTTATTTTGGTTTTTAGTTACTTCGTCCGTTGTAAACAATGGCACCCATTCAACAACAATAACAACCTCGTCGACGGCGGATGAGACTTTAAACCATTTAGAAACAAAAGCTTCTGAGAATTCTCCATCATCGGTAAATGAACTTTCTGTGCAATCTTTGCTCTTGGCTAATAATGACCAGCAACATCATCGAAATCAAAATAATCCAAGTCCAAATCGAACAAAATTCTTAAAATCGCCCAGTGATGATTCTTTAAGGTTAGTTTTTCGAAATTCTTTATCTTAATAAAAAAATAGGAAGTAAATTTTATTTATACAATGAAGAAAAATAAATATGCCAAATAAAAAAAGTCATCGGAAGAAGAAAGGAAGAGTAGGAGGTGGATTTTCTTAATCTATTAAAAGGGTTTAAAGAAAATAAACTAATGCTTAAAAATCATTTCTCATTGCTTTTTTTTGTGTAACGAAGAACACTATTGTTTTTTGTTTTCTTTCTCTTTCTTGGAGGTCGAATTTAAAATTAAAAATCAGCCTCTCTCTTTCTTTTTTGGAGTTTCAAAAAACTGTTGCAACAAAGTTCAGCTTCAACCTGTGTGGCTAAATTTGGTTTAGAACATGTGTTTTCTTTAGAATGAAAAATAAACTTCCATTTAAATAAAATAAAAATTGTTATCGAGTTTTAATTAAAACTTTAAAATAAAACTTTTTTGTTATTTATTTCTATGCTTCCTTTTTTACTCATTTTTTCAACTTTTATTTAAGTATGCCAATAGACAACGAGTTTGACTGCATTTTTTTGCTTGCTTCAATATTGCCTTAAATTGGGTTTTTCTTCCTTCTTTTTTTTTTACATACACTTGCTTTTCTCTTTTGGCTTGGCTTCATTTCTAGAACAAACATAGTAGTTTAGAATTTGTTTTTAACAAGAAAATACTTGTGTATTACAAAGTGGCTTCTTTTCAATGATTTTATTTTTATTTCTTAAAACATTACTAAATTTTTCTTCTTATTTTTATTTTTCTGAAAAACCCATATTTTGAGTATTCAACATATAATAATAATGTTTTCGGAAAGCAGAAATTTTAATTATTTAAGCAGTTTGTAAGTCCCTTTTTTCTTTTTTTTAATCTTATACATACAATATTTTTGTGTTTGTGTTTTTGTTGTTGATGGTTGCCATAGAGCTAAGAAATACGCGCCACGCCATAGGCTTCTTTCATTTTATAAAAAAAAATTAAAAATATGGAAAATGCGAACGGCTAATACATATTTTAATAAAAACAGACAGAAAAATAAATACAAATAAAAAAAAGAAGAAATAAGAAAAAAGAAAAAAGGCTTATGGCGTTGTTTAATCGAAAGCATATTACTCTTTCTTTTTCTCTTTTTTTAAGGCCAGTAATAGTAAAATAGTCTGTCTCTTAGGAATAATTAGAAATAAATGCAAATGTGATTGGACAAAGTTCTCTTTTTAGTCATCCATTTTTAAGAATAAATAAATGTGCTCCAGCAAACCAAGAATCGATGATCTTGTGCTTCACATGTTTTACTTGTTATATAAATTTATAGAAATTCTGTAACCTTGGAAATAATACTTTAGCAGTCATTTTTTTAAAAAAAGCAAAAAATTGAACGGTGTTTTGAAAGAACTGTTTTTCTCTTTATTTTGACTAATAAAAATTGTTTTTTTTTTCTTTCTTGTTTTTTATTTTATTTCAAACCTTAAAAATCATTATCTATCTCATGTCTTTTGCTAGGCGAGTATGAAAGCAATAAATAGTTTTCTTGCATGCTTGTTTGCCTTATTATCAGAATCAATCGAAAAGTTTATTTTCATCTAAAAAAAGTTTTTTATATTATTTTTATTTTTTGAAAGAATAAGTACTATGATTTTTTTTCTTCTGATGTTTAAACAATTTCTTGACCGCAAATATAATAGTTTTTAGTCGTTTTTTTCTTTTTCATTTTATAAAAAGATGTCTAAATTTTCATTGAATTTTTTGCATCTAAAACTTTTTTATGTGTTTTTTTCTTAGGTTTGCTTCTGAAAAAAAAACTTTCTTTCTTTAAAAAATGGTTTACGATTTGCAAATATAGCCCGGTCATCATCATTCCTTCTTTTTTTCGCGCTCACTCTGCGTGAAACTTTATACAATAATAATAAAAAAAACGATGAATGCGCAAGAAATAAAAAAAAGTAGTTTAGCCATTGATAACCCGCTGGGTAAATACCGCAAAAAAATAAAAAAATAAACACATTCAGTGATTTTTTGTCTTCGCTGGTCACTTTTTTTTATAAAAGTTTTTTTAATACTTTTTCTTATCGTCGCCATTCACGTCATATGTATATCATCGTCGTCGTTGGTTTACTTCAGTTGCGCATAAAATTTATTCTTTAGATATTTTTTACTTTTATTTTAAGGTATTTGGGTTTATTGGCTTCTGTAATTTTCGTTATTATGATTAGAACTAAAGGTGTGATTATTGTTTTAGCTTTAAGGCTTAGAAACCTCTAAAAAGCTAAATAATGATTACATTTTTTCTTATTAATTATGATGAATTCAATCCAAGTAGTATTAGTAGTTGCTATATACTCATTTTATATTATTGCCTTTTTGGTTTTATTGACGGAATAAAGAAAAGAGAGAAAAAATTTGCTAACTCAAAGACTTAAAAATAAAATTGTGCCAAACTCCAATAATTTTAATTCAGTATTTTTTTGTTTTATATTTTTTTATCATTTTCTTCGTGTTTTCGTGTTCTGAGTTTACGGTTCAACGATAAAAAATCTATATTTTTGTTCGTTTCTCAAGCAAAATAATGACATGTTCTTCTTCTTTCGTCTTTCTTTTTTTATTCATTTAAAGGCAATACAAAATAGCCTTAAAAAACTTCCGCTTCCTAATTATTTTCAATAGAAGTTTTTCTTAATCAAAAAAAGAACTAAGAAAAAGGAAAAATACGAACAGAAATAAGTAGTTGTGGCACAGGCAGTATGAGTTAGTCAACTCTTCTATCCGGTCTAAGATAAAAGTCTTCTTCATCTTATTTAGATGATGAGTATCGAAATGCGTTGTCTTCTCTTCTTTTTTTTATATTCAGCTTCGTAGATGTTTTTCTTTTTTTATTTTCTTTTTGTGCCATTCTTTCTTTAGAAGCAAGCGTCAATGACAAAAGAAAAATGAATTTTCATTATTTAGCATTTACGTAATTTAAAATAGCAAAAACTAGTAAATTAAAATAATTTGTATCGTAATAAAAAAAGGAGCATCGCAAACACTGCCTCATTTAAAATTCACACTTGAGAGATGGGTTACAATAAATTTTCCTTTCTTTCTTTCATTTTTATTATTACTATAAATTTTGATAGAATATATTTTCATTTTTACTCTTTTTACGTCGCTTTAAAAATTGTACCATTAACAAAAAAATTCCAAAAGAAAAAATTAAAATATTTGTTTTGGTTCAAACACAAATAAAGTTATAATTCTGAATTGATTCTGGCTTTTCTAAAACTTTGAAACTCAAGCGTTTTTTTTAATTCTATGTTAACACTGTTTTGCCTTAAACTAATTGATAGAAAGCCTGCTGCTTCTTGTTAAAAATAAAGAGGAAAACTAACTTTTTTTTTGAGGAGATAGAATAGGGAAAAGAAGAAGCTGCTTAACCAAGCATAACGTTGCTCTAACATCAGCTGGCTATGGCAAACTTTTTCTCTTCGCTTCAGTAGGCCTATGCCTAATGTTAGCGTGTTTTTAATCCATTTGAAAACGACAACGTCGGCGACATTGCGTTCGTTCGTTCTTATACTCTTCAACTATTTTTTTTTGCTTGCCTTAAAGGCATTTCATGGCACTTTTTTGCTTTTTGTTTTTTCTTTCTCTTTTTTTTTGTTTGAAGATAAAAAAATTCATGCCTGGCATAAAAGTAAAATAAAAAATAAAAGTTAAAAAAGATTTTAGCCAAAAACTATTTATTCACGAATGAATTTCTAAGCTTTGTCTATTTGATTTTGAACCTTCTTAAAGCCATGTCACTTATTGATATTCTCTTTAATTATTATATGTATTTTTAAGCTTTTTTATTTTTAATGCATCAAACATTTTTTAATTTGCGTCTGCATTTTTTTAAAGGAATGAAAATTGTGTTTTTGCTTGCGCAATAAAAAAAATAAAATGACTCTTTTTCCTATTTTAGAAAATAAAAAACTTCAATAAACTATAAAAAAATAAAATAACTTAAATGCCAACTATTTTTTTCTTCTTCTTCTTTTCATTTACAAACGTAAAGGAAGTATTGAAATTCCATAAACGACTTATTTACGTCTTTGATTCTTAGAAGAAGAATGAATGTCAAAGAAACAAAAAAATAAAAATAAAAAACAAATAATTTTAGCTTTAATTTTTGCAACCAAAAAAAGAAAGCATATTTTTTGGTTTTATAGTTTTTTTTCGAAGCTTGTGCGTTTCCCTTTTGCGCTTTTTTGTTTTTAATAGTAAATTTATTTATATGCATTTTTAATACAAAACACTATTTTATTTTTATTTTTTTACACAAATCATTGAAGAGCATTTGTATTTATAAAAAAGGCAGCAGTAGCGGACAGACGACGACTATAGGTCAGTCATCAATAAAAAAAACCGAAGATGACGGCGACGACGACAACGAAAATCTCGCGCGCCCGCATTTTCATTTGCAATTGCAATTGCTTTTTTGCATCTCAGCATTACAATTTTCAAAAGAGAGAAAAGCCAATTGGCCTCTATTTTTTTCAACACTGTTTTTTCAATGTTGGGTTTTTTTCTTTTTCTATTCTCTTTAGACAGACACTTGAACCACCAAATGGGAGGTCGTCAATGGCCCAAAACATAAGCTTTAAAAATTAAAACCTTTTTTTATGTGTTGGTTTTAGTCAAGTCTAATCAATCTATTCCACCGACATAGCAGCTTTAGTTTTTTTTCTTCCTCGTTTCTTTTTTTTTTATTTGCGCATTGCAGCCGGCATTTTTTTCTTCTTATTTGATTGCAGATGTTTCTCGCCCAATGGCTATTTATTTCTTAAAGAGTGCAAATGAAACTAAAAGTCAGTGGTCTCCATCGTCCAGCTGCAAGACAGACAGATTGAGTGACCAAAATGTGAATGTAAAAAGAACAAAAAAACAGAGACTACCACGGCCTTGTGGAGAATGAAAAAATAAGATGAGAAAAAAGCAATATCACTTTTCACATTCTATCTTCTTCTTTTTTTTTTCTATGACCTTTTTACTCAATGTCGCTTGCTTTATTTCAATTTCATTTTTTATTTTACTTTTGAGTCTTGTCCTTGCTTTTTTTAAACGTGTGTTCGTTCATTTCTTAAACAAAAAATATATGCTTAAAAATCAATTTTTGTCTCTAAGGCTTTAACGCTTGAATTAAAGCACTTTTTTACACTTTTTTCTTTCTTCCTCTTGAGATATTCTGATGACTAATTTCATTTCCTGGTATCTTCGACGACAGAAGACTACTTACTTTATAGTTATTTTTTTCTTTTTGAGGTTTTCTTACGTTCTTGTTTTAATCCGTTATTTCCCCTCAGGTGTTTAGATAAAAAAATTACTACGATGTTAGCTCTTCTTAAATTTGGTTGTAATATTAATTTTCCTATTTCCTTGTATTTTATTTTATTCTCTTTTTTTATGTGTCTTCTGGATAAACAAAAATCGACAGAGAGATAAAATAGTACAAAAGCGGCAGCAGCGCGAAAAATAAAAATCTCATCAATCTATAATGGTTAATGGTAGCCGGTGGTGGTGGTGGTTGCCCCTTTAGGTCGTCGACAACGTTGTACACCACCACCACTTTTTTTTTGCTCGTAAATCGGATTTCAATGCGGTCATTTGAAAAAATATAATAAAATAAAAATTTGTACAAAGTTTTTTTTGTAAATGTGAATTATTTTTATTTTCTTTTTGAGGTTTTGGGAAGAGAGACGACAAGTTTAATTTGTATTGTTCGAAACAACTAATTAACTATACTTTTTTTTCAATATTTTTATTTTCTTGTTTTTACTTTTTTGCATAGAGTTTAATTTTTGGTTACACTTTTAAAGCTTCAGCAGCAATTTTACATAGGAGGTGTCACTCACTTTAATAGAGTTTAAAAAATATTTTTTTCCTTTATTATTGGATGAACAAATTATTTCCAATTCAATTATTTTTTATTTATTTTTTCTGCAATACGCATAATTTGCAGCAGTCAGGGGCGCCATATTGCCTGTGATCGTCTATTTATTTTTTATTTTCAAGGCCTTCTTTCTTTTTTAACCATAATAAGAAGATCTTTATCGATGAGATGGAATGATGCTTGGTCCCACTAGTTTTTTTTCTCTTCGATGGGCCAAAAAACGCGTGTGTAAAATAAGGAAATGTATTCCAATTCTTTAATTTTCTTTTTTTATTGTTTGATTTTAATTTAATCTTTGCATTTCATTTCGAAAATAGACTTTAAGGGTTTTTCTTTCTTTTTCATTGTTGCGTTTTCAAAGCTTTAAAACCCTAGGCAATTTGACGTACTTTTTTTTCTTCTTCGAATAATGTCTTCATATTTTAATAATAATGATACAAAAATATTATCCCCATGGCAGTTTTCTTTAGCCACCAATTTCTTGCTTTTTATAATGAATGTATGTGTGTATGTATGTGTCTTTGTTAGTTAAAAGCTAGCTTATAAATTTATATTACTTGCATACTCACGAGGTAAAAAAAAATATATATATATTAACTTTTATTGAGTTAAAAATTAAAATAACATAAAAAAGCTGTCAACAACTTTTTTAAATTAAATCTTATAAGTTAAATGGATAAATTTGGGTTGCGTATAAGTTTTTTTTAAATCTATATTTTCCCGCTTTCGTGATTTCCTGAATTAAATCAATTTTATTCTTTTTTGCGAAAAAAAGAAAAACGCGCCAAGTATTTTTAACTTTATTTTTCGCTCTCTTGTTGTTGACTGAAAAAATAAAAGAAAAGAAGAAAAAAGAAAAATTGATCCTTAAAAAAAATTTATTTTTCCTTGTTTTTGTTGTTTATATTTTATCTATCTATTTTAATGATTGCTTATTATTTTTATTATTATTATGCGTTGTAGAAAGCGAACCAAGAAACATGAAAATAATGATGATATTGTTGTTGAAAGCCACGTGAAAATAAAACGATATAATTTAAGGTAAAAATTAATATTTAAAACTTTTAAAAAATAAAGGGCGCAAGATTTTTTTTCGATCTGTATTTTTCATTTTAAAGTTGTTTTTATGAATTTATATGGTTTATCCACTTGTTGAAAACTAAATTAAAATTTGTGTACACATTGGATGATGACTAAAGATTAAGACCATCCAATGGTCAAAAAATGAGTATTTTATAATAAAAACTAGGGTCAATATTGCTGGCTGCGCAAGAATATATAAATGAGGCGAGAGAGAAGAGTTAGAGAGAAAAGGAAAAGAGGAAACACACTTATTACTTGAGGACTGTTTTTGGTTTTTTCTATGGTCTATCAAAAATATACACCAGCCAGCAAGCAAGCACTTTCCCACTTGCTCTAAAAATCTAAAAAAGCTATCCCTCTTAATTTTCTCTTTTTCTTCCCTCTTTTTGCTTTATTGCTTGCTTATTTTTTCGCACGCAAGGTCGTGCAACCACCAAAAAAAAAAGCAGCAGCGTAGAGTGCGCAAGATGAGAAAGGAAAAAAATATAATAAAGAATTGTTGAAAAATGAAATCGATGCTATTATTGCCAGTTGGTCGAAAAGCGAAACGAAAGGAAAAGAAAAAAGAGGGAGAAAAAAATAAAGGGGCACCCGTGACTACGGCGACGACGACCATCCTCGTCGCCGCTGACCAACACAACAACCACCACCACCATCACCCAACCAAACTAACAAGCAAAAAGGCAAAAAAGCGCGTTCGTTTTTGTGGTATCGAGAAAGAAGAGCAGCTCGCGTTCACATTTTGTTGTGAGTTCGTTTGTGTGTTGACGAATGAGATGAGGAAAAAAAAGAAAGAAAAATGGACACAACCAACCAACACGTTGTTGCTTGGGGAATTTATTGTTAGTTAGACTTTGAAAAATATGTATATGCGCAGTAAAGAAAAAAAATGAGAGTGACCATTGCCTTTTTTCAACAAATAAATAAATATGTATGCTTGTTTTCTTACGTTTATTCATTCTTTTTTATTTATTTCTTTTATTGTTACTTTCTTATTCTTCGTTTTCGTCTTTTACAATCTCTTCTTTTTCCTAAAACAAACTTAAAATTTTTTTTTGAGAAAATAAATCCTTTTTCTTTCTTTCTTCGTCTTTAAAAAAAATAAGAAAATTTATTAGTCGATGTTATTGGAATTTGATATCCTAAAAAAGGGGCAGCAGTAGTAAGAAGAATAGTATTAGTAGAAAGTTTTAAAGTTATGACATTGAGTTGATCAGACATTTGTTCATTCACATCAAATCATATTTATTATTCGGGAGATTCCAGTTTTCGTTTTCGTCGTTTATTTTTTTATTTTCTAGGCCTTTTCGATCTCGCTTTTGGGTAGGGCTTTACTAATAATTGCCGCTTTATTCAGAGACTTTGACCCATCCTTATTTTTTATTTATTTTTAGTTTTCTGAATTTTAGAAGCAAAATGAAATCGAAAATATGGCAATCCCATTTTTTTTTCTTTTATGGCGGTGCCCATGATTGCTTCAATGATTTTTTTTCACTCCGTGACGAGTCGACTGACCATACAGACAAAAATAAAGAATAGTGTCCCTTTTTGCCGAGCCGACCTCTTTTTTTCGAAAAAAAAATACTTTCATTCATTTATTTCACCTTGGTGGTGGTGGTTGTTCGGCAGCGCGCGAACAGCGCCGACAACGACGACTCAATTGATCCAGTAAAAAAAATAAAATAAAGGCATTATTAGAGTAGCATCGCCACGGACGAAGGGATTTTTTTGCGCGGCCATTGTACATACATTTATTTTCTTCTATGTTTTTGCTGCATTGTTATATGTGTGCCTTTATTGATCGTTCGTGCAACGGCGACTTTTTTTTTAAGAGAGCAGTGTGGAACATAATAATTTATTTAGGAGGGAATTTATTATTTTGGCATGGTAGTTGTTGTTCTCTAAAGTGTTTCTTGTTCAGCCATGTTTAGATTTTTTATTGTAACTTTTGTTTATTGTTTCCATAAATTTAATGTTTTTTCTTGTTCTAATTCATTTTAAATGATCACACGGCTTTCTTTGCCCCATTGGTCACTATACTATATTGATTCATTTTATTACCCCCAAATCGCCTAAGGCATAAATTTATTCTTTCATTTAGCGTTTAAAAAAGTTCTTGAAAAAAAGCTAAAAAGAAACTTTCTCACTCTATTAAATAAACATAAAAAACTTCCGATCACGCGTTAAGAGATAAATTTTTGAGCAAAACGCCTAAACTTTTTATAATTTAAAAATTGGATCAAGAGTTTTTTTGCTACAGTAAAATTCAATAAAATAATATTAACATTTTCATTATTTTTGTAGATCTTCATCGTCTGGTACAACTAGTGGCATTCGATCTCAACCAACCGGAGCCATTTCAGCCACAGATCTTCGTTCAACTGCTTTTAGCAGCGTTGGTACAACAATTACACCCGGATCTGCTGCTGGTCAACAACAACAGCATTTACGAGCTCGAAGCCAAGCTCCACCAGGTGAAAAGAAACAACAAAGAGGAAGTGGAATTAATACCACAACTAGCGACGATACAGCTTTAAGTCCAGCAACGGCATATAATTCTCGTTCTGGAGCAATTCTTGAACCTCATACAGCTTTATCAGCTCCCCAAAGTCGCTTACAACCAACTTTATCATCGGGTTCATTAATCTCGCAAAGCGAGCAACAACCCATATCTAATACTCAAATTCAAGTCGGCGGCGTCACGACGGCGGCTATCGTAGCACACCCTTTATCGACGGGCTCGGCCAGTACGGCAACTAGCGCGGCAACATCCGCTATGCCTATTGGATCGAGCCTTACGGCTGATTCAACCTCTTCAGCAGCTTCATCATCGTCTGCTTCTTCATCAGGTATGTAAATGAAAAATCTAAAAGACTCAATTAAATTATCTTAGTTTTAGGTGGATTACCTCCAAATCAAAGTTTAGCAGCATCATGGTCCACCACGAATAATAACAATGCTCAAAATAAAGGTTATCGACCAGATGATGCCGTTAGAATTTTTGGCTCCAAATTAACTTCATTCGAGCATTCAGAAATTTATAATTATCAACGAATATATTTTGTTGGTTCCCAAGCTAAAAAGCGGGGCGGTATGTCGGGTTGTGCAAATAATAATGGTTATGATGATGAACATGGAAGTTATATATTAGTACCCCATGATCATGTAGCATATCGATATGAAATATTAAAAGTTATTGGAAAAGGTAGCTTTGGACAAGTTATAAAAGCTTATGATCATAAATATCAACAATATGTTGCACTTAAATTAGTTAGAAATGAAAAACGCTTCCATCGACAAGCTCAAGAAGAAATAAGAATTTTGGATCATTTAAGACGGCAGGATTCTGATGGTGGTTATAATATCATTCATATGCTTGATCACTTTAGTTTCCGAAATCATAAATGTATTACATTTGAATTAATGAGTATTAATTTGTATGAGCTTATTAAGAAAAATAAATTTCAAGGGTTTAATCTTACAGTAAGTTTTAATACTTTTTTCTTTACAAAAAGCAAAGTTAATTCTGTTTTTGTTTTTTAGCTGGTCAGAAAATTTGCACATTCAATGCTTTCATGTTTGGATTTATTACATAAGAATCGCCTTATTCATTGTGATTTAAAGCCAGAGAATGTTTTATTGAGGACTCCAACAAGAAGTAGCATAAAAGTAATTGATTTTGGATCTTCATGTTTTGAAGATCAACGAATTTATACTTATATTCAATCACGATTTTATCGTGCTCCTGAAGGTAATAAACTTAGCCTAATATTAATAAACTCATAATATTTTTTTAGTTATTATGGGTGCAAAATACGGGATGGCAATAGATATGTGGTCACTTGGATGCATTCTAGCTGAATTACTTACCGGTTATCCATTATTACCGGGTGAAGATGAAAATGATCAATTAGCTTTAATTGTGGAATTACTTGGAATGCCTCCACCAAGAATTATTGAATCAGCTAAACGTGCGAGAAACTTTTTCTCATCCAAAGGTCATCCACGATATTGTACACAAACGGCTTTACCCGATGGCACCATTGTGCTTGGAAATGGTCGATCTAAACGTGGCAAAGTTCGTGGCATTCCTGGTTCACGTAGTTGGTCGACAGCTCTTAAAAATATGGTAAGTGTCAAACAAAAAAGCTTATAAAAAATGATTTTATGTTCCATTAAATTTTTAGGCAGATGATTTATTCATCGATTTCTTAAAGAGATGTCTTGATTGGGATCCAGATTCAAGAATGTCACCCGCGGTGGCATTAAAACATCCATGGCTTAGACGTCGATTACCCCGACCACCAACTAATGGAGCAGGAAGTGAATCACCTATTGTAATAGATTAAAAAAAGTTGTATTTAATGATGAGATAAATCCTTTTTGCAATAATAATTTTACTACTATTAAAAAATTAATTTTCTGGATTCTTTCAAAAATCATAAAAACTCCTACATTGCTGCTATTATATGTTTTTAATTTTGAGCATTTAATTTACCTATATCCATTCTTCATATTTCTCTCAATTTTCTCATCTTTTTTCTTCCCATTCATTATTAGGCAATGCTCAAATCAAAAAATATTGTTTTTGCGGTACTTTTTTGTTGTCATTTCATTTTTTTTTATCACATCACATTTTCGTTTGTATGTATATTATGGAATATCGAATCGTGGCCCTTTTAATTAATTAATGATTGTTTCGGAAAAGAATAATTTTTTTTTGCCGATATTGGGGTTAATTTTTTTATAACGTTTTTGTGTTATCAATTTTTAAAATGTAACATAACATAATATAACATAAATGACTCTGTTTCTCTCTTTCGAATAATTAAAAGTCATCCATTCTAAATCCATCCTTAATTGACAATTTTTTTTGAAACATTGATTTGTGTTTTTGTTTTTACATCGTCGTTGTCGTCGTTGTTTTCATTTATTTTGAAAACCTTCTTCCTATTTTTTCTCTCAATTTTTACTTTGGCTTTCAAAGAAAAAAAAGTGATTCTCTCATGTTTTTGAATAAAATTTGCAATATTTATGTATTATTTATTTTGAAAAGCAGGAAATGAAAATAATTTACATATAAACAAAAAGATTAAATTACTTACTACTTACTTTTGGAAATACATACAAATTTCCGGAAAGCTGAATAAAAAATAAAATAAAAATTTTAAAAACCTAACCGAAAAAAAAAGTAAAATAGTTTATACCATAAAAAAATAAAATGAAAAGCTCGACGAGATCCAATAAAAGTTCTACAGATTCTTCAACGTCTTCTAATAATAATTCGTCGACAACATTCTCCAAAAATACTGATGATTCCCTTTCAACAATCTCCTCAATTTCATCCACCTGTGAATATAAAGAAGAAGTGATTGAAGATTATAATTTTTGGACGGGATATTTTTGGAATAATGCCGTCACCGCTACTCCTTCTTTAGCTTCAAATAATATTAAAAAAGATCAAAAGCCGCGTAAGCCTTGTGTTTGTGTATATCAATGGAAGGATAATGTACATGGATTATGTTTTTGTTTATATGTATGTATGAGTGACCTTTCCTTCCTAAAAGAGGTAATCTTTTTGTTTTGTTTTTTAGGAAACGCATTTACCTACAAAATTAATTACATTCATCATTTTGGCTGTAGCTACGATAGTTTCCATTGTACTCACAGTATCCACAATTCAAGAATTTTTGGATAATAAAACTGCAACTCTTTATTTAATCAGACAAGTAAGAATGTGCCTTTGACGTATTTTCTTTTTTGCAAAAAAAACCATATTTTTAGAAAAGGGATTTGAGATTTCCAAATATTACTATTTGTCCTAAGAATTCTGATGCAATTAATCTTACTTTAATTAAAGAAGGTAAGGGCTTCGAAAGATTACTAAATATGGCTTCTTCCATTTCCATATATTTTAGATATTTACAAATATATTCCTGATCTCAATGACACAGATGCAAATAATTTAATTACTTTTGCTATAGCTGGTTCAGGATTTGATAATATGGATTCAGTAATGAAGAAATGGAAGGATCCGATTTATTATGATAAATTAGCTTCATGGTTTCGCGAATGGCAAAATGAAAGAAATATAACTGAAATTTTTACTCTTATTCACGAGGATGCAGGATATAAGTGCAGCGATGTATGTATAAATATAAAAAAAGGAAGAAGAGAGAAGTCGAGTATTTCTTTCTCGGTGCAATTAAGGATTCAAAAGTTAACGCTACTCGTCTTCTTTTCTTTTTGAAAAAAAGAAGCAAAAGTTTATTTCTTTTTTCATTTCTTTTTTTCTTTTTTTCAGTTGTTTATAGAATGCTACTATGCAGGCGATTTAATTCCTTGCTGTGATATATTTCGCTTTGCTTATGTTATGCTTCGTGGACGTTGTTTAAAGCTAAGAGAATTCTATCAGGAAGATCCTGCTTTAACTGGGACTTTAACTATTTTTATGAGAAATATGTCTAGTGAATTAGTTGAAAGAGGTGGAGCTCAGGTAAAAGACAAGAAAGATTAACTAACAAAAAGAGTATAAATGCCATCGTTTTTTCTATACTTTTTTGTTATTTTTTTGGCATTTTTTAACATTTTTCTTCTTCCTCCTGTCATAAACATACATAGAATAGAATTTTTTAAGCCCCAAACAATTCTATATGTTTCTGACGAATATCCAGATGTCGCGACATTTCCACGTTATTATTTAGCTCCACAAAAGTGGAATCAATTACGTTTAGCTAAACAAGCAATTTCTATGCTTCCTAATAGTCCATATTGTTCTAACTTAACTGAAAATATAGGGAGAGGAACGTGTTACGTGAATACTTGGCTTAAAAAAAGAATTGTTCAACCAAATAATTGCACACTTTTTTATTTGCAAAACAAATATCCTAATTTACCTGTTTGCCGCCCAGAAGTTATCGTAGGCTCATATGAAAATGTTATCAATTTGGCTTTCGACAATGATACAGGGGTATGTTAACATTATGCTTTTAAACTAAAAATAGAAGCTATAAATTATCCAATAGTTTTTAAATTTTAAGTGCTTCCCATCCTGTTTCCGAAGAGAAGTTACAGTGTCGTTGCAAATTACCCAAGTCACCCCTGCACTCGTCCAAGACTTGCCCGACTCAGTCTTTCAATTGGAATTCGCCTACGACACACTCCAAGAAGAAATGTTTCAGGAAATAGTTACAACAACCACATCAGGATTTATATCTGAATTTGGCGGACAACTTGGTTTATTTGTTGGCATTTCTGCAACTTCATGCGTTCAAGTTTTACTTTATTGCGTTTTATTACTTTTTATTTTAACTAAAAATATAACAAAAATTTTTGAAAAAGATAAATCCGCTTAATTTAATTTACATATATGTATTTTTTACTTTAACCTTTGTTTCTATTATCATCATCCAATATTTTTTCATATTCGTTTTCTTCTATATTATTTTTTTCTGTATCATTATTTTCGTTATCCTCTTCATTTTCTTCTTCAAGCGAATAAAAAACATATTCTGGAACTTTTGGGCCATTCATAGCATTAACAATTGGAATAGTTTCAGCAATTTTAGTATCCAAAAAAGATTCTGGAACCGATAAATGCATATAATTATTTTGGTCACGTTTATCCTCAAAATATTGTCGACATTTGGAAATAATAGCTGCTTGCCACCAAGTTAAAACCAAAATTCCAAGAATAGTAGTTTTGACAGAAAAAAATAATAAAATTTTTAAAACTAATGAATCAAGAGTAGCTAAAAATATATAAAAAACGGTTAAAATTTGAGGATTTTAAAAAATTATCACCAACGGTATCCAAGAAGCTGAAGTAAAAGATGAGGATCGAGAATGCTGTAAACAAAAGCGGTAACTCCAAGAATGGCACAAAAAACAATAATAAATAACTAAAAAAAGTTTTATTATGAAAAAAAAAATAAGTTATGAGAAAATCTCACAAGATAAATATATAGTGGAAGTAAAGTCAAAGAATTCTCACAAATTAGAGCATGCAAAGTCGCGGTTAATATTGTAATAATAACTGGAAGTCCAATAAAAGAATATGGAAAATAACTTATTAAAAATCCGAATAGTAATGCTGTGTGAAGAATGGCAATAAATTTTGTGGCTTTCTTAAAAAATGAAGATAAAAATAAATAAAGCTTAATTAAACTTACTGCAACGTGATATAAGTTAAAACAACATCTATATTTGGGATTAGGTTCATCATAATAAATATCTTCATCCAATAAAGCTTGCAAATATCCTTTCATTCTTAAAACAAGGATATTATTAATAATGCTACTAAAAGATATATTGAATTTTTTTCTCTTTTTTGAAGAAAAAGTGCTGATAACATCTCGACGTTCTCGTTTTCACTTATCCTCATTTCACTCTGATTTTTATGAGATGATAGACATCTGCTTTTTTGGAAAGGATAACTTTCCTTTGTGAGGAAATTTATTCACTTCTCTCGCTAATTTTCGTTTATAAATGAAACGATGACTTTCAAAAACATGTAGAAAAAAAGGTTGTAAAATCTTGGTAAAATCAAAGAAAAACTCATATTTTAGTTTGATGTGAATCGTAGAAATCAATGTCCCTATCTGAGACAAAATTCTCGTACAAAGCAACCTTCGCTAATATTTTTTATGCATAGCAACTTTATTTAGGTGAAAATAGGTTGTATGCAATAACAAAAAAATTGCATCTTTCGAAGTTTATTTTTATATTTTATATTTTATTTCACAAAGTTGGAACTTTTGTGATATGAAAATTTATCAAACAAGAATAAAAAATTAAGGTTTTAAACATGGAATGCAAAATATATACAATTTATTGATTAATAAATTCAGATCTTTTCCTGCTGCTTGAAGGTGATAATAAAGATCCAGTTGAAGTTTGGATAGAGTATGAACGAAGATTAGCTAAATTAGGAGTTTGACGAGAAAAAGGCCTACAAAAATATGTTTATCCTAAAAATAATTTTTTACTTTTGACTTTACCGTGTTCCTTCTTCGAGTAAAGAAGTAGAGCTTGGGGCTCTTCGGGTTGATCCCAAGCCACTGGATACTGAATCGGTTTCTAAATAGATAAGGCATTATGAAATAAGGAATTAAACATAAATTAACTAAATGGTGATAAAAGCTTTGAACATAAGAAACATAATTATGTGGCTTTAGTAAAGTTGTATGTGCGAAAAACAGAAATTAAGAAATCAATGAAAGAAAAATTAATTTTTTTATATACTAAAATTACAAGACTATAGAGACACTGCACTCCGAATATACGTATGCAAGTATGAATGAATACGCACTTAACCGACGTATCCAGCTTGATAGCGTGGAACGACTTCTGATTGTACGCATTGTACAATATAAGGACGGCTTGGTGGGCCTGTTTTGAATTAAAAAAAAATAATAAGAGAGTGAATAAAATTGAATAATATTCTAAATGTTTTTTATTTTTTAATCCTAAATAACTTACCACGATAATAACCCTCTTGAAATTGTGGGTTGTGATGTCGTTCATCAATGGACATTTGTGATGCCATTTTGACCATTCGACCATCCATCGAGCTACGGCTTGTTCGTCCTCCTCCTCCACCGCTGCTTATGCTTGTTCGAGGAGTATTGTTTCCTGGATTGGGATTGTTGTAGTCGTTAGGGATACTCGATTGTTGTTGTTGTTGTCTTGGCTCGGCTGGTAGCTGTCGAAGCGGGACCGCAATATACGCCTGATGCGCCGCCGTCGCCGTCTGCGTTGAAAACACACTGCCTGCCTACAATAATTTCGACATGCGTCCAACAACTGATGTATGAATCGATAAACTTTAAGATGCATGCCGACCTGCTGTCCGGCCGTTGGCTGCCTGTATGTGCATTGCATGGGAACTGCTTGGAATGCCTGATCATGCTGGACTTCTTGGGAGTATGCCACAGGCGCACTTTTGGGTTTGTATCCATTTTTAGTCATCCATGTGGACATTTGCCATGGTACTCCTACCAATGCTCGTTCAGCTATGAGGGATTTCAAATCAGCAGGATTTGATTCCTCCTCATAGCATTTTGGTAAGCTCACATACTATAAAACAATTTTATTTAATTATGTTATCTTTTGCAAATTAATAATATGCTTCTTACTTGCATGCAATCTCTTTCAGGTTTGCGTCCATGAAAGTTTAGCCTTGTACCTGCGGTTCCAAGCCTTTCCAATTCCGTTAAATCTAAATCACCTATTCCAACAAAAATTATGGAAATCGGAGCTCGAGAAGCGAATATTATAGCTTGGATAGTTTCTTTTAAATCATCAAAAACTCCTCGGGTTACTATTGCAAGTACAAAGTAACTTGGATGCATGGCTTGGTTTCGGTTAAGTGCATTTTGAGCTAATCTAAAAAATGGGTCAACTTCCTTTTATTGTTGCTTTTTTTAAACGTTTTTATTTACTTGGACACATAATAAATGACGTGTGAAAGGTGAGCTACCGTAATGGGTTGAACATTTGCAAAAGAGTTTTTAAATGCTTTTATAATTCCATCAAGGCCACGACAATATGGATCTGTTTCAAGACTCTAAAAAGAAGATAAAGAATTGTTATTTAAAAAACAAATAGACTTTTAGACTTTTCCCGAAAGGCTATTTTTATACTTTTAAATAGTGAAAAGTTTTAACGAAAAAAATGTCAAAAAAAAGCAAAAAAAAAAGAAAAGAGATAACATACCAAACAAAACTCTTGGGATTCTCGATAGTGTGGAGGAATTTTAGCTCCAAACCCAAAAGCTGCATATGAGCTTGTCCTGAAAAAAATAAATACATATAAATCATTTTGTCTTTAAAACTGTTAATCCATTTTCAAAAAGATAAAAAATGGGAAAATGTTATAGAGGAAGACGAACACGCTAAAATCTCGAAATGGTTCTCCAATCGATTTTACAGCAACTTCAACATCTTGTATATATCGACGAACAAAAGATTCATCAATAAAAGTATCAGGTCGAGAAAAATCTATTGCAACTGCAAAATTTAGAGTTGCTCTGAAAATTAAGTTTATAATGTTTGTTTAAAAATATCGGAGGAACAACAAACCCAGTTGAAATATAATCAAGAAAAGATGAAAGTGCAACATCGTTGCAACGAAGCATTTCAAAAGCTCCACAAGTTTTTCGATGACCTTTTGAATTCAAATATGACAACTAAAAATGCAATTTATGGCTATGCGAGAAGCACTCGATAAATACTTACAAAATAGGTATTATCAACATTTGTTCCATTTTTTAATAATTCATAATTAGTTTCAAATTTTCCTAAAAATCCTCGAGGAGTTTTTGAATCACGAAAATAACAAATAAATTCAACGTTTGTATCTGTCATATCGGTGGATTGTAAAGAAAAATGACGAAATACAATTTTTTGACTCCATTTTTGAATTTCGCTACGATATAATATTGTTGTTGCTTGTTGGCTTTGAATTTCTTCATCTTGTTTTTGAACTTCAAAGAAAATCTTCAAAAAAAACTCATAAAATTTTATTGGAAAAAAAAGCTCCAAACCTGAGCATTATTTGGAATCATAGTTTTTTTGCTTAAATTTTTTGCTGCAAATTGTAATACAACTGAATGAGGTTTAGGTCGAATGGTGCATGAAATTTCGACATCTGCAACACTTTCGCCCGTTTCATCATTTCTAGAAAAAGTTATTAATTTATTATTAAAGTCAAAAAATTGACATTTAAAATACATTAAATGTTTAATTATTGGACTTTTATCCCCTCGAACAACAAGTTCCGATACGGAGAATACAGTATAACCAAGGCTTGCCACGCTATTTTCAGACCAGTCACAACTAAAAAAAGATTTAACTTATTTTTTGAAATTTTAAACTAATAAAACTTTACATATCGAGTTTAATATATTGAGATCGTTCAAATTGAAATTCGATAGCAAAAACAGACAGTAAATCAATGTTGGATTCTTTGTTTAAAACTTCCGAGGTTGTAGACTACAAAAAAAATATTATAAGCAAATGCATAAATGTAAAAAACCTATGCACATTACCACTTTCCAAGGCCCTGCATAACCATCATCACTTTCCGAAAATAAACACATCATAGTTTTGGAAGTTCCACATTTAACTCGAAATTTACGAATTTTAACATTTATATCGATAATTTCTTTTGGACCTTGTTTTTTAGTATCGACATCGGTTTGCCTGAAAAATGTTTAGTTAAAAACTCTCCAAAAAATTTCTAAGTTTTTTTTACCTTTTAGCTTTAGGTGGTAACAATGGCGCAGCTTTAGTCGCCCTTCTCATTTCGAGAATATTTCGAATCCTTGTCATATTCATTTTTGCAAAGTTAAAGAAGATATATTAAAGCTTTAAAAGCTTTTTTCAAAAGTGAATTAAAACAACACAAACGTTTAAAAAAAATAGAATAAAGTGAAAATGTGAAATAGATACTTCTCCTAAAAAATATGAAAGAATTGTTTTTATTTTATTTTTTATGTTTCGTGTTGATATGGAGCGCCACACAACGACTTTCGACCCACGACGACGACAGTCTGGTGAAGGGCTTTTTAAAATAAAAAAAGCTTCCATAAAGTCACACATATGAATATAGAATGAAAGAAGGCACGGCACACGTTGAGGAAGAAGGAGGACACGCCTAACATAAAAAAAATAAAGATCATGTTTTTGGTTGGTTGTTGTGATGGCGGTTCCTGGCTCAATATAAAAAAAATAAAAGCTCTTTAGCACTAAGGAAATAATACATGTTTTTTTTTTTTCGGAAAAGCAAGAATTAACATGAAAATAAATTGTTGGCGTTTAATGAAATTCAATCCTATTTGAATATTAAAAGTTATATGGATGCTTACTATCCACAGTATATAGAATGAAAAAATATGTATATGTTTAGAAAAAATTTTGTTTATCCAAATGGGTGGCTTCTACTAAAATAATTTATTTTACGTCGTCTATGGATACCAGAAAAAATATGATTTTCAAAAAATAATTTCTGCAATGAAATTCTGTAAAAATTAAAGTTAAAAAAGTTTAAATAAAAAAAGCTTTTATTTCTAAAAAAATAATGTAACATTTTTAAGCATGAAAAATATATCCAAATTTTGCCTTCCTTCTTTTTTGCGGTCTAAATTCAATGCATAAAAAAATGGTTGAAAATATTTTGATTTATTGTTGCCATAGAACGAGAAGCAAGCATGCAAGCCCCAAGAGTTTTTCATGATGCTCCATGAAAAAAAAACAATAGCTTTTATATATTTGAAATTTATATAAATATTATAAATCCTTTTTATCTCATCTTTCTATCACCAAAAAAGCTTATTAAAAACAATCTTTTTTATCTAAAATATAAAAAAACTTTCGCCCAAAAAAATAGATTGAAATAGCAACAAACAAAAAAGTGACGGAAATTTAAGCAATAAAAAATGCCGTTGGGAAAGTTTTAAAAACTATTAGTTTTTCTTCGTTCGCTGAAGATTATAAAGAGTCATAGTAATCCTTTTTTTTCAAGGCTTAAAAATAAAAATAATAACTTCGGTAAAGGAAATATATTTTTTTAACTTGTTGAATTTTTTGTGATGGCGGCAGCAGAGTAAAAAAACACATAAAATTAAGGCATTCTCGAAAATCATTGAGGAAGATGGTGATAAAATGAAGCTAAAAAATTTAGTGAATTTAAACCACAAAGTGTCGTTTAAATTTCTTCCTTCCTTCTTCACCGAAAAAGATAAAAATAAATGTTAGAAACCAAAATGGTGCCATAAAACATTGATGCATACTTTTAAAAAAAGTCATGTTCTTACAAGCCACCAAAAAGCTTCAAGAAAAATAACGCCTTCTTTCTATGTTCCATTCTTTTTTTTGTTTTTCAACTTATTCTTTCTCGAATATATTTTTTTATTTTCTACCGGGGATATGAGGCCATTGTGACTTGACTTCCTATCCTTTTTTCTTTCCGTTATTTTTTTATTTTTTTAAAAACAAAAGGCACATTTTCTGACTGACTTTTTTTGGCAGCTCTGTTGGGAATTATATTTTTGTGTAAGAGAAAGATATCTTCTGATGCATCCATGAAGCCTTCAGCAAAACTCTTCTTCAGCTCCAAAAATTTAGTTTTTCTGGAAATTTATTTTTTATTTCCTCTGATTCCTTTTTAAATTTTATTCAAATGTAGCATGCATATTAAATTTATTACCAAATGGGTTAGCTAAAAACACAAAAATTTAAATTATTTAAACAAAAGCAAAAAATGACAAAGAACAACAAAGTCGTAATCCCTTAAAAACGAATGATGTAATATCGTAATCGATAGCTGCTGTTTTGACTTTTTTGTTTCTTCAAAGAAACCATCACGACCACAACCGCTGCCATCACCCTCCGGGAATAATTCAAAATGCATAAGAAATAAGCTATGGCGATTTTTGGTGCTATTGAGTCTAAAGTTATGAAAACAGAAAAAGAAAAGAGAAAAACTAAAAAAGGACTTTATTCAAAATTGGAGTAATTGAAAATGCATTGAACTTTTTATTTTTGGGGGTGAGAGGCAAACATTGGTGGCAGATATCAAGAAACACAAAAATAGTGATGTCTGAATAAACATGGTTATTGTCGTCTAACAGTAGCTCAAAATTGCATCATTTTATTTTTAGAATTAATTCATTTTCTTTTTCTGAAACATTTTTGATCTTTGCGAATTTATGTATTTATAATTAATTGTTTCCATTATGAAAAAATGAAAAATGAAAGTAAAATTTTTTAATTAATAATTAAACAAACAAGATTGTTTCTTTTTTTCGAAATGATGTATGTCATTTTTTTCTTGTTTAGATCAGGAAAAATTGAATGAAATGGTAGTATTACTAAATAAAAATGGCCGCCAACGGACATACGGTTTTTTGGGGAATATAGCCTCTGGGCATCATTCTTCCTTCGAGTAAGAGAGCAGCACTTTATATCTCCACTTATTCTTAGATACATACAAATACACCTATTGCGGAATTTCACTTTTTTCCAAAACGAAAAAAAAATGGTTTATTAATATAGATTTTATTAGAAAAGATTTGCGCTCTCAGATAACAATGAAAATGAATGAATGAATTTTCTTTCGCCATCACTCACTTGTTTTTCAAGCTGCTATTCAAGTGTCATAGCTTCTGTTCAATTTATCTCTTATATTTTCCTCCTTCACTGTATTTGAAGAAACAAAAGTGTGAAGAAAAAAATTCTTTCCACAAAAGTTTTCCTTAAAAAGAGTTTGTGCAAACGTAAGCAAACGAGCAGCAGAATCAACGCTTTCCTTTCATTCCTTTTCAAATCAAGTAATTTATTTTCTTTTACGGCTCAACGTGTTTCAAAATGAGCGATGTAGAAAAAAAACGGCATCTGGATTATTAGTTTGTCCTTTGAAAAAAAAAAAATTATAAAAAGCCTTTTCTTTTCTGTGTTACTCGTTTGTGCAAAAGAATTTTTTTAGGTCCAACCTTCCTCCTCCAATATGAACAAGGTTTGGGTCTGGTTTTTTTAGATACAAGTTTCGTTTTTTATTTTTATCGTTGAAGCGTTTCCTTTTTCTAAAAAGTTTCTATTTCTGTGGTCATTTTTCGAGGTATATAATTTGGTCCAATTCGTGAATCTAATTTTGAAATTTTCTTTATTATTTTTCAAAGTTTTTTTTTAATAGGCGTATAGTTTCTATTTTTTTTTATCTTTTCTCTTTTTCTTTCAAACATTAACTTGATCTTCTTTTTTTTCTATTCACATATTTTTAAATCCTGCAATCAAAAAAGAGGATCGTTGATTTTTAAATCCATAGAAAAAAAGTGAATGTCCACCATCATTTATTTTCTCTTTCATTCTCATATTCGTTTGTTTCCCGTTTTTTCAATCGAATCCTAAATTTTATGATGCTTCCTGCTGTTGTGTTTCTACTAAATTCTTCTGCAGTTGCTGGGCGATTGCCGATGGCGAACACGAATGAATGAGAAAGAGAGAGTCTATGTGATGTGGGGATAAACGCGTAAATCTATCTATCTCTTTCCACTTCAGATTTATTCTTGCCACAATTTTTTTTAGTTCTTTTTTTTATAACTGGAATTTTTCATTGAATTGTGAATGATCGATTCTTCTGATCCTTCTTCTTCCGGAGAAGAATTTAGACGAGAACAATCAATATCATTAAAGTGTTTGGTGTCAATCATTTTTTTCCTTTTGCGCGCATAAAAAGTTCGAGAATAAATAATTCCATTTTTTTTATTTGAAACTAATTTTTTTTTAATTAAGGTGATTTTTATTTTATTATTATTTCTGGCATAAAATGGGATATCTCTATTACGGCTAAAATTCATAAAGGGTAAAAAATACGGAACTCTTCTATTGCTTGAAAAAAAATAATATTTTTAACCCATGGTTTCTGAAATTAGTGATTGTTGCTCTTCTTCAAGTAATGATTCGTTGCCGTCCACCAGTGCAGCAGCAGCTTCAACGGCTGCTAATAATGAATCATATTCTGATTTTGCTACAACCAAGCAACCAGTAATGGACGCCATAATATTAAACAATATGAATGACGATGTTGAAAATGTTTTTACATGGGCTATGTGTCCTATAGGATCAGGACAAGTTTTTAGTATTCTTATATTTATCATCGTTTATTCTGTTTTATTCCTGTTTTTTGCCCAACATTCCACTTTGATGCTCATTATTATGACTGGGTGAGTGAACACACAAAAAACGGTGTTTTTTTTTGTTTTTGAATGAAAGGTTTAGAAAACAAACAAAAAAAATGAATGAAAACATGCTTTTTGAAAAGGGAAAAAAAGCAGACGTTATTCGATAAAAAGAAAAGCATGCGATTGATTATAATGAGAAAAATATTTTTTTAGCATCATTGCAACGTGGACAATCATTCTTTATGCAACGGGTATTATATGTATAGTGTATATGATATTGCGAGATTATCCACCTCCTCCAATAGCTGATTTTGATGGAATCACTTTTAGCAAATTATGTATGCGCTTATCTTTAGAACTGCCATCACAACAACCCGTGATAGTGGCACAGGAAGAAATAAATACAATAATGGAATATAAAATTTGATTTTTAAGTTGCATTTGTTTTAAAACTATTTTTTTGATATTTGCTTTTTATAAAAAAATTTACAGAAAAATTGCTTTTTTATTTTGTTAGCAAAAAAATAGAAAATTAAAATTAAAATTTTGATATATTTACTACAAAAAAGATACAAATTATTTTAACACTGTTAAACTTATTTTTAAGGCGATTAAAAAAGTTCGATTATAATAATAAATAAAATAAAATAAATTATATCAAAAAATAAAAAACCTTATAATATTTATTTATTTGGCAAAAAAATGGTTAATACTATTATTCTTTTTTTTTGTGATTTATATTATTATCATATTATCATCGTGGGAACTAAGCCCTGGCGATTTTTTTAAGCCATTGGATTATTTTTCATTAAAATAATATCACTTTCAACCATTTCTTTAACGAGTTCATTAATAGTGATTTTAGTTTCCCAACCTAAGATGGTTTTAGCTTTGGTTGCATCGCCAATAAGTTCTTCAACTTCTGTAGGGCGATAATATTTGGGATTGATTCGAACTCGAACAGTATCGGTTCCTTTTACAATTCCAATTTCATCGACGCCTTCACCTTGCCAACTAAAAAAATGATTTTTTGTTTTGTTGTAGAATGCCTAATATTCAGACAAATAAACTAAAAAACTTACACAATTTCTTGTCCAATCTCTTTAAATGCAAGCTCAATAAATAATCGAACAGTATAAAATTGCCCAGTGGCTATAACAAAATCATCTGGTTTATCGTGTTGCAAAATTCTCCACATAGCCTAAAAACATTAAATTTTTTATTAAACTTCTCTCTCAAAAACATCAAATACTAACTTCAACATATTCTTTTGCATGACCCCAATCACGTTTAGCATTAATATTTCCTAATTCAAGGAATTCTTGTTGTCCAAGGGAAATTTTTGCAACAGCTCGAGTAATTTTTCGAGTAACAAAAGTTTCACCTAAAAACAAAATAAAATATTTTCCATTTTCATAATAAAAATGCAAAGAGTAGTTCCTCACCACGACGAGGGCTTTCATGATTGAAAAGAATTCCATTGCAACTAAACATGTTATAAGCTTCACGATAATTAACTACAATCCAATAAGCATAAAGTTTTGCAACGGCATAAGGCGAACGAGGATAAAATGGAGTGGTTTCTTTTTGAGGAACTTCTTGAACTTTTCCATAAAGTTCCGAAGTGGAAGCTTGATAGAATCGAACTTTATTTGTGAGGCCACAAGCATGAATAGCATCGAGAAGGCGAAGAGTTCCAACTGCATCAACTTCAGCAGTGTATTCGGGAAGATCAAAAGAGACCTATATTAATAAAAATAATTATTTTATGATTAAAAACGCATGGGAAAGTAACAACCAACCTTAACGTGACTTTGAGCAGCTAAATGATAAACTTCAGTGGGTTGAATGCTGCTAATAAGCTTAATCAAACAAGATGAATCAGTCATGTCACCATAATGCAAATTAAACGTGGCATCAGCATGATGAGTTACGGGATTGGCATACAAATGTTCAATTCGAGCGGTATTGAAAGACGAAGAACGACGAATAACTCCATGAACTTTGTATCCTTTAGAAAGGAGCAATTCAGCCAAATATGAGCCATCCTTAAAAAATAAATTCATGCTTTAGAAAATCAGTAAAAAAGGGTTTTATAAATAACTCACTTGACCAGAGATACCCGTAATGAGAGCAACCTTGCGAGCTCGAAATTTTTCTAATTCATCTTTACTTGAAGCCATTGCAGTTGGACTATTTTCAATGCACGCTTCAAATTCCTAAATTTCATTGTTGTTAAAAAATGAAAAAAACAAGAAAATAAATAACTAAAGCTTTATCTTAAAATAAATATGTATACCTTAAGGTTAGCAAATACCGAAGACATTTTTTTTAAATCAAATAAATTTCTTTCAAAAAATCAGCAAAAAATTTAAATTTGGTGTTAAAATGAAAGATGAAAAACAAAAAACCCTATGGTTTAAATAAATAAAATTCACTCTTTTGGATCTGATTAGTTTTAATGAATTCTTTAGTTAGTTGGATTAAGATAAAAATCAAATTAGTGCATGCATGGAAGAAAGAAATATGGCTTACATTATTATTTTTTGCTGGGGAGGAGGATGACATATTTATTAATTAATAATAATAATAATCTTTCCGTAATTATCAATCAATCAGTAGTAATAATATTAAAAGGCACACACGCACACTTCAAAATAAAATAAAATAATTTAGAAATTGGGTTGGAGTTACAGTTAATTTTTTGAAATAAATTAAATTTAAAGAGAACTGTAGATGTAAAAGAATAAAACTGGCTTTAATTGGCTACTTTGGAGATAAATATCTAACAGCTTTATAAAAAAAATAAATGATACAATTTAATCGTGTTGGTTAGTATTTATTTGTTTTATTTATGGGTGGTGTTGCTAATAGATAGAGATAACTGCAATGCAATTTTTTTATTTTTGAGCAGGAGGAGACACAGTGGAAAATGAATAAGCAAATAACAAGCGTACAAGAGAAATGATAGGAACGTGGATGTTTAAGTAGTAATAGACGCTTGTTGACGCTTGTAACTAACCATCAATGGAAAAAAGAAAAAAAATTATATGACGACGCACAAAAGCCACGTACATTTTTATGAAAAAGGCGAGGTTGGTTTTTTTTTCTTTCATGTTTTTCATTCTTTTTCCCATAAGCTGAAACCATAATGAGAGAAAGAACAAAAAAAAATAGGGAGAAAAAAAAAAGAACGATTTGAAAAAGAAAAAAAATGCCACGTCGGATGAGTAAGTAGTAATATTTAGGAGAAAAAAACAAAAAAAAAACTATGGTCAAAAATCACAAAAGTGTAATAAAAATTTATTAAATACTGTTTCTCGCTTTAATCACGAATTTTTTTTGAACTCTACAAAAATAGTTAAAAGATTAAATAATTTATTTATATATTTTTTGTATTTTATTCACTCTTTTTAATAGAATTTTGCATATATTTATCCCATAATGGCCCAAAAACATCATAAAACCCGAAAAACCCGCCACATATTATTATTGTGGATGCAAGATGATTGAAATTTAATTCGTTTCCAAAAAGCCATGCAGAAAGGAAAAGGCTGATAAATTTTCGTAGAGTTAAAATCATATTCACGTTGAGCGTGGAAGTCACAGAAGTTAATTTATAAACGCTTCGAACGCAAAATATTCTAAAAAAATATTTTGGTTCTTGTTGGATTTTTTTTATTATTTGTATTTAAAAGTTGCTTAGCAACATTCATTTATTTATTTATTTGTGTGATGATGACTTACTGAAACACGCATGCCACGATTAATTCAACCCATAGTAATGGAACCGAAATGGATTCAGTAATCTCAAAATTTCTTAAAACGTTGAATTCGGTAACAGCTTTGCTAATTTCAGACCATAGAAAACCGCATAAAGGTAATGAAAGAATACTCTAAAAAACAATGAAATCAATTTTTTCTCAGAATATAAGTTTTTTAATAAACTCACAACATAGAAAGACATTTCATCTGGATGCTTTCCATATCGAGTAAAAAGCATTTCCTGTTTAATTCCCATATATGCCGAAAGAAAAAGACATATCGTTTGAGCGAGTACGCCAGTAACAAATCTCGACCATGGAAAATAATCTATCCATAAAAATTTAATTCGATATTCTTCTTTAGGTTGATAATGGCTGCTAGCAAGTGTAAACCACACAATACCCGCGGTGACTGCTATTACAGAAAATATTTTTGTCCAAGAATATACTCGTCTTTGCAAAATGGAAGTTAAAAGGACGCTTGCAAGTAATGTACCCTTAAAAAACAATTATTTTTACCCGAATGAATGACAACAAAGTTTTACCGATCGAAATATAATAAATAATGGAAATGGAATATCAAAATTTAATGTTTGATTGTTAATTACATTTACAAAAAAGAAAATCACAATAATAGTTCCATATTCTCTGAAATATTAATAAATTCTTGAAAGTAAAAATATATATACAAAAAAATTTACTTTAAAGGAATATGACGTTTGAAAAGGACACTTTTATCTTGAATTACAACTACCAAAGGTGCAAGTATGAATGATACAAAAGTCACTAAATGCATAGGATTTGCACCTGATCTAAAAAATTATCATTTTTTTTTTCAGTATTCAAGTTTTGGATGACTTACTTTGCTAAAGACTCCATGAAAACCATGGACATGGAACATCCACCCAAAACATTTGCAATACACGCAGAAGCCATATTTAACCCTTTAAAATAAAAACTTTAGCACATAAAGATTATGGATGACATGGCTTAAAATAATTATTGTTTGTTACAAAAAATATGTTAAAAAATTTAAAAATGTGTAATTCTTGGCAAAACGTCGTGAACGCTGGGAGATAAAATTAATGAGAAAAAAAGATTCAATGCAAAGTTTTGTTTCTTTATTGTTTTTCTCTTTGCCTTGGGCAGCGCATCGAATTGCAATTAATATATTGCATTCAGCGAAGAGAAAAGCAAAAGAAAAAATAATAAGCAAAAATGATATTCATTCGAATTGCTTTTATTCTATTTTATTCATTTTTAATGTTCGAAAAAAATTATGATTCGTATGTTTAAAATTAAAACTAACCATTTTTTGTTGTATTTTATTACACTGTGAAAAATTTTTGAGTTCCTCTTCTTTTTTTTTATGTTTAAATAAGTATACCCCACAACGCATATTTACGTAAAAGTTGTAGCCCGGAAGATTAATTCTTTTTGTAACAACAACAAAAAGATACTTTAGTTTCTATGGATACTTTGTTGTAAGAATTTTTAAACAATGTCCTTTTATTTTTTCTTTCCTCTTTTTTTACAAATTAAATTTAAATTTTTTGTTGTTAAAATTTTTGAGTTAGTTTTTTTTCACAGACGCGTAAAATTTAATTTACTCTTTTTTGCAAAACAAAAAAACATTTTCGATCATATTTTTTCAACTTTTTTTAATGATTCATTTTTTTTTGGTGCTACCTTTTTTGCGTGTTTTTTTTTTCTTCCGCAGCGGTGATAAATTATTTTCCGTCATTCGTTAAAGGAAGGAAAGGAAAATAATTTTTTTTTTCAATTCATATTTAATTGAGTCAGCATTAAAAAAGAAAGAAATAAAAGAGAAATAATCAATTTTCAAAGCTTAGTTGGAGGCTTTGTTTTTTTTTCGTGTTTTCATCTTTGACGTGGAAATATGTATTAAAAATATTGATAAAATGATAAGACTTTCACTTTTTTAGCTAAAATTTCTAACAATTTTGTTTTGCGTCACAATAGACTATTTTTTTCCTGATATCACTTTTTTGTTGCCATGAGCAAATTGCAGCCATTAAAATACTGATGAACAAATTTATATTTATTAGTATATATTTTTAATGTACTATAAGAAAAGTAAAGTTTTATTTATTTTATTGGGCATTGTTGTAAGTTTTTTTGGTTTGCTCGAATTCTGATGAGAAACTTCTATTTTTTTAGATAATATATACTACAGTAAATCATTTAAACTCGAATAATGCATCCATATCCTTTGATATAGCAGCACCAGCTGAAACAGAGGAGCCATCCTTCAAAGATCCAGGATTTAAAAATTTATCTGCTCCATTATGGTTTTCAAAATCTGGAGGAAATGAAGATTCTTTGCCATCCTATAAACCCAATGAAAAACATGTAGCTTTATTGCGAGAATCATTCATTGGGTCTTTAAGCGATATAGAAATTGTAAAAAATATTGAATATCTCAATGAAAATCATGATATAATTAATTCAAATATATATGGTGGAATAGAAAATATTGGTATTATTTTAATTATACAAGTTCATGATCGATTGGAATACCTCAAATTACTTGTGGAATCATTAAAAAATGTTCAAGGAATTGAAAGAGCTTTATTAGTTTTTAGTCATGATTATTATTCAGAAGAAATTAATTCTCTGATACAAAATATACGGTTTTGTCAGGTTTGTTTTCTAACACAAAATTAGTAGCAAGCGATTGGTTATTTTTAAATTATAGGTGGTGCAAATATATTATCCATATTCTATGCAAATTTTTAATAATCGATTCCCAGGTGCTGATCCAAATGATTGTCCAGAAAAAATAAAAAAAGAAGAGTGAGTTTGTCAAACTATTTTTAAAACTCTAATTTTTGTTTTTAATATTAAAATTTTTAAAGGGCTGAAATAATAAAATGCACTAATTGGAAAACACCCGATTCATATGGAAATTATCGAAAAGCCACCCTTTCACAAATCAAACATCATTGGTGGTGGAAAATGAATTACGTGATGGATGGAATAATTTCAAGATATAATATTACTTCGCAAGTTTTATTGCTTGAAGAAGATCACATGGTAACACCAGATATATTTTATGTTTTACAAAAGCTTACTGAAATGAAACATAAGTAAGTTTCACCCAAAAAAAATTATTCGTTTATTTTTTGGTTGATAATTAAATTTTTTATTTTTAGAATGGATAATCCAGAAAACTATATTCTTTCATTAGGTTTATTTAGTAGAAGTTATAATTTTTATCAACGAGATATCCATAAAGTTGGAATGCAAACTTTTTATGGAAAGCATAATACGGGTATTGTATTAGATTATAGTCAATGGCGGGCATGGAGTAAATGCGCAAATGTAATAATTTTTTATAATTTCTTTTCAAGGCCTTATTAAAAACAATATTTTTTAGATGTTTTGTACTTATGATGATTATAATTGGGATTGGTCGTTAATTCATATGAGTTATGATTGTTTACCAAATAAACTTATGGCACTTTACACTAAATCTCCCCGGGTTCTTCATATCGGCGATTGTGGAGTTCATACTCATAAATGTTCAACTCAAACAAGTGCAAATAAAGTCAGGTAACAAAATTTCAAACATTCAATTCCCAAATTAAATCAAAAAAGTTTTTAGACAATTATTTGAAAAAATTGGATCAGGCTTTTTTCCAACTATGCAAATAACAGAGAGATTATCAAAGGTCCCTAAAATTTCTAAACCTAATGGTGGCTGGGGTGATCCAAGAGATCATGAACTTTGCAAAAATAATACTTCTCCATATATAAAACCTACAGAAATTCTTTAATAATTATCTCAGATTTTCTTATTTTATTTTTTTAAAAGCATTTTGTAATTATATGTCTAAAATCAATTTAAATCTTGCCATCCTTTTTTTATTTCTGGTGAATGAATACTAAAAAAAGAATTTAATTTTCAAAATTTTAAATAAATTTCTATTTTCTAATTTGTTTCCATCGTAATTTGCTATATGTTTTTGCATTGATAATTAATTTGTAAATATTTAAAATATATTTTTATAAAAAGTTTTTAAATCTTATTAAATATCTCTTGAGGGCATACATAACTATTTTTGGCGAAGAGTTCATTTTATTTTTGAAAAAAACTTTTGTGCATTTTGTAAAGTTTGAAAAAAAGAAGTTATAAAAGCAAGCCATCATAAATATTATATTTATTACTCTTTTTTTTGAAAGTTTTGATGGATACTCCGAAAAAACCCCGCAAAATTATCAACAAAGATATTGCTAATGGCCGTGAAATTTATCCTATTCCCGTTATCAACAATGAAAATGATAAAATACCAAAGTAAGCTTTTTAATTAAATCGTATATATTCAGAACTATTTCTTTTATTTTTTTCAGACCCTTCACCTATACTCTCCGTAATAGTTCGTCACATGCAACAGCCGAAGAAGTAAGTCAAAAAAATTATAAGCCCATAGGATGTAATTGCGGTGATGGCCCTCCATATATTTGCGGAGCTAATTGTAATTGTGAAAAAAATTCCATTATTTCTTTTAATCCACAGGTTTGATTTCTTACTGTTCTATTAAAATGTTTTTTAAATCCATATGCTTTTAGACCCGAATAGTCGTCGAACCAAATACCTATAGCTTTTATGAAACTTTTTACGTTGAATGTGGCATTCATTGTGATTGTAGAGGAAAATGTGGTAGAAAAATGCTTCCAAGCAACAAAATTTTAAAGAAGCTTGAAGTTCATTATTTGGGACCAAAAGGTTTTGGAATCATCGCCACACAACCCATTGCTGCAGGTTAGTTAAAAAAATATATTAAAAAAGAGTAAATAAGAGTTTTATGTTTTAAGGTATGCCAATTGGAGAATATGTTGGTGAAGTATTTGTTCGTCAAATTGAAGGCAATGATTACCCCATAAGCCATTATCAACAAGATCTTCTCATTGATGTAAGTATATTATTTTTCCAACTTTTTTTACCTCCAAAAATCATTTTAGAATAGAAAACTGCATTTTGTGGTGGATGCCAAGCGAATAGGAAATATTACTCGATTTATAAATCATTCATGTTTAGCTAATATTATGCCAATGACTACATTTCCTTCCATTCCTACATTTAATCGATTTCCACCTCTTCCACGCGTTGCTTTAGTTGCAGTTCGAGATATTCTTCCTGGTCAAGAATTATGCTTTAGCTATGGTGCTGAATATTTTGTTGATCGTGGATTGTCGTGTTTTTGTTATATGCCTAACTGCATTGCACCTCCACGTAAGTTTATATTTTTTCTTCGTTGGTTATTCAGCTAATTAAAATTTTCTGGATTTTAGGTGATTGGCTTGAAAAGGCTATAAGCGTTGCGAAAGTTAAAAAAGAATTAGAAGAAAATAAAAAGAAAATGTGGGATTTAAAGAAACGTACTGGCGATGTAGAAGAAGATTTAATTGTTATAGATTAATGAAATCAAAATCTTATTTATGTATATTTTTCTTACCCGATATTTATCATTATGTACCTTTTTTGGTTCTGTCGTCGTGTAACAATTAATAAATGCATTTATTTGGAACTTTTTCTTTTGAGAAATTAACAACACAATTTTTTTAACATTTTACATTAAAAAATTCAAAAAAATTTTATAAATACAAACAAAATTTTTACAGAAAAGTTTTTTTCTTTTATAGTTGAAAGCTATTAAATCCCTTAAATGGGCTATTGCCAATAAAATTGTATTAAAGTTTTTAATATTGAAATAAAAATGCGCGTTGAAATCCATGGATTTCAAGCACCCGAAAAGGCGAAAAAAAAAATGGTTTATGTGAATTCATAAAGAAGTGAAAGCGGGATGAGCGACGAAAAAAACAAAACTTCCATAGATATTTTAAAAAGATGCCAAGGATTAACGTCGTCTTCTGGTTCCATCTTCGAAAAATACTCCACCATCCAATGCGCAATATTTGGGACAAATACCTGAAGAAAAAAAAGTAATTTATAAATTGTAAAAAAGCAAAAAAAGACCAACCATGATTTCCTTCTGGTCCAGGATTGCCGGGTTCTCCATTAGGTCCAGCTTCACCAGGAGGACCTTGAGGACCCATAGGTCCGGTGCTTCCAGGAGGACCAGGTTGTCCGGGTTGTCCATCTCTTCCAGCAGGTCCATTCTCACCGGGAAGGCCAGGTGGTCCATTATCTCCAGGTTTGCCTGGTTCACCTGGAGTGGATGGTGTACTTTGTGCGGGTCTACCAGGTTCACCTCTTTCTCCATCAGGCCCAGGATGACCAGCTGGGCCAGGAGGTCCTGTTGGGCCGCCAGGTCCTGGTTGTCCTAAAATAAGCAATTATTTAGTTTCCCTCTCAACTACAAATGCCTACCATTATTTCCAGGTCTTCCAGGAGGCCCATTGCGACCAGGATTTCCAGGTTGTCCGGGAGGGCCAGCAGGACCAGGAGGTCCAGGTGGACATGGATTACATGGAGGGATTTCTATTTCTTCGCAAATAACTGGTGGTCGACCAGGTGCACCAGGTCTGCCAGGAGCTCCAGGGGTGCCAGGTTTACCATTAGGTCCCGGTGGTCCAGGGCGTCCAGGATGCCCAGGGATACAACAGCTACTACATGCTCCATCAGCTTGACGTTTTGTACGATTTCCAGCACCCACAAATGAGCTAAATGTAACCGAAGGTGCTACAGGCTTTTTCCTTCCAACTTCAGATAAAATATCTCTGGCCGATAACTGAAAAAAGAAAAAAACATATTTTTTAAATTTAAAGCTTCTTTGTAAAATTTTTATGAAAGCAAGGATTATTATTGCGCGATATCCATTAAAACCGGCTTTTCCTTTCCCTCTTTGGAATAAAAAATTAAAATCAAATTATTCTGTTTTTCGAAAAAAAAAAGCTGGCGCATCAAAAAGGCGAACGATCAAGTGGACGCAATAGCGGAACATGCGAGAAAAAAAGGAACAGATTCTCATAAGTCCGGCTTTTGTTTTAGAGATAAAGCAGAGATTACGAGTATAAAAAATAAAAAATAAATATTCATCAATCAATTTTACTTTTTTTATTGGTTTCATATTTGGTTTAAAAAAAGTGACCAAATTAGGGAAATTAAAAAAGTGAAAAATAACAAGGTCAAAGTTTCATGGAAAACCGTTTTAGTATTTTTTGGGTGCATTTGTTCTTTAATTTTTGGGTTAAAAATAGAATTTTAAAATATAAAAAGTGGCCAAAAAAGTCATTTTCTTAAGATTACTTTAAGAAACCTATAACTAACTTACTTTACAAAAATCCAATTCTTGTTTAGTTTGTTGTTGAATGTGATCCACAAAATTATAAACTATTGGCATGGTTATGCATACAGCCAAAATGGATACCATAGAAAATGTAACAGCCGAATATGCAACATATTTATAAGCCCGTTCACGGCATTCCTCCATGATTAATGCCGAAGGCTAAAAAACACAAAATTTTATAATTTTAAAATAAAATACTGTTACAAATAAAAACAAAAATAAAAGTACACGTGATCTGGGAAGTGAAGCAAGGAAGAAAGAAAGAGAAAAGTTCGCATCGTCCGAGGATTCTTATAAATAATTGCGTTTTTTAGATGAAAATGAAAAAGTAAAAGAAACTAAATCTTTCAGAAGCTCAGATGAAAAAAGAATGTAGTTATAAAAAAAAGAATAGATGTTTCAAGGAGTTAGTTAGTTTACAATTGTGACGTTGAAATTGTTGCAGACGACGATGGCCTCTTAGAAGATGAGATTGAGTGAACATGATTTTTTTTTCTTAGAAGTAAGAAAGAGCTCTTCTACAACAACTACAATTTCCTTACGAAGACGATCGTCGTCGGATCGGCCTGTGTGCGTTTTCGCCAACAAGCTTTTATACTTTAGAAGAGGATGAAGAAAAAGCCAGCAGTGTAAATGCAAAAAAAAGGAGCCGATGGTCACGGTCGTGGAACGACTTCGTCATCATCTTCTTCTTCGGACAAAAGCGAGCCATTTTCTTCATTCTTCTTTTCACTCCCTTTTCTGGAAGAATAGAATACCACTTAACATTTCGATGTTTAAAAAATGCTGCTTCTGTTTATCGGCATCCAACAACAAAAGAAAAATGACACGAAAGGAAGCAACTTTTTATATTGCAAAATCGCATTTTTTTTTCTAGACTTACTGAAATATGCGTTCGTTTGTTCGCTGCTACTTGTCAGATTTTATTCCCATCTTTGACCGTTAGGAATCCATGAAATGAGCGACAGGCGGAGTCATCGAATCATTTAAAAAAAATTTCTATGGCAGACAAAAAGGCGCTATTTTTTGCTTTGCTTTAATTTTGAGGACCAAAATTTTATTGTTATTTTTTTTTCATTTGCAAATTATAAAATTTTTTTGTCAAGTCTTTTTTTCTTTGCATAAAAAAGGAAAATGGATGAAAAACCAGCTAAACCAGAAAAAGAAAATAAAAGTAGCAAAAAGGTTTTATTACTCCGTGAAGACAAGTATAATAAAAATGTTATGTATTTACAAATCACATGTTTGTTGTCAGAATTAATTTTTGGAATTACTTGAGTGTTCCAAAAATTATGGAAAAAACTTTAAAGGTGTATTTCAAAATTACAAAAACGATGAATCATTAAAAAACTTATTATTGTTTAGAGAATTTGTGTCCAATAAAAAAATAAACAAAAATTATTGCTTTCATTAAATTTCAAATTTAAAAGGTTTTTCTTTATTTTTTCCAATTACGTAGGAGTTCTTGAAATTTTGTTTTGCAAAAAAAATAAATAAATTGCGCAACATAAGTAGCAATTTTAGGTGAAAGCCTAAAATAAACACAAAAGCATATAAAATAAGTGGTTGTTGTGGGAGAGGCCATAAAATCAAAGTTAACGACATAATTTTTATTTTTTCAAAAATCAACAACAAAACTTTTCATAAACAACAACAAGTAAAAAGTTTTATGATAACGAATTTAAAAAATCAACATATAAATCACCGGCAGATTGTAAACCCGTTCGAGTTTTTGCAAGATTAAGAAATTGAAAGCGAAGGCGACTAAGTTCTGCTGGGGAACGGCATTTTTTAATAATTAATTCTTTTTCTGCATGAGGAAGTTTTAATTTTCCTCCATACTGGGTGTTCTTTTGATTTTGAGTTATAACTGTATTCATTTCGTGGGTAATCACTTCGGTGGCTTTAAAATTGGATTCTGAATGTTCCTTGGGTTCTACAGTACAAATATTTGGTTTACCTATTTCTGTCTGAAAAATATAAATTTAATAGAAAAAAATGATTAATAAATAAAACAAACTTCATAAAGCAATGAATAAATATGATCAAAATCAATTTCAACTTTTTCAGGCATATTTTCTTCAGTGATGGTCAAGGTAATTAAAGGTGAATCCCATCTTTTGGTTGAATCAGGAGTTTCATATCGACTTGCAAGTTCATCAATTTTTTCTTCTGTATATCTACAAAAAATCAAGTCGTAAAATTTCAAAACCATGTTGTTAAAATGTAGCATACTTTTTTTCTGTTTCATTAAGTTTTTTGCAAACATCAACTTCAGCATTTATGAAAACTACGGCATACGTGACTTTTGCATTCTTAGCAGAAGTAAAAAGTTCATAACGGTAGCCTTTGACATAATTAAGTGTATCGCAAATAACCAAGGTATCTTTTTCAAGTTTGCGATTTACATCACGACGAATTGAAGCACGCCATATTTTTTCCTAAAAAAAATTTTCTTAAAAAAATATAATTTCAAAGCAAAACCCTACCTTTTTTGAATCATTATAACTTGCTCGATTAAACCCATCATAATCTTCTTCACGAATTATTACAACTTTTTTATCTTTTTGAGAAATATAATCAGAAATTCGGTTAACAATTGTTGATTTGCCTGATGATGGCAAGCCTGTTATTAAAAGGAATGGCATGGTTGCTTAAATTCTAAAAAGTAATAAAAATATAGGCTAGTAATAAATCATTTTGCAAGGACTGTTTTTAATAAGTCTGAACTAACAAATTGTCACGAATTATAAAAACGAAACAAAATATTGAAAAACAATTATCTAGTAGATACTTAAGAAATTTTTTACAGTTTAGGGCATAATCTATTTGTAAAACAAATGAAATTAATATTGCTTATTTTTGCTTAAAAACACTTGAACCATGCATTGGGTCAATGGATAAAATTTGTGGTCAAAGAAAGTTTTACAAAAACAAGAGAAAGGAGATGGAAAATAATGCAAATATGAAATAAAAATGTTTTCGTTGCTTCAAATTTGGCAGTCATCTTTATTTTTAATCTGCATCCTTAACTTTTTTTTCTTATTTGGCTACATATAAATAAACTTCCATATTCATAAAAAAAACATGGAACTAAATTACGGTAAAAAAATGGAAGGAAAAAGGCGTTTTTATTTATGCTTTGAAATTTTACTAAAAATACTAGGAAACATAAAAATTGCAGCTGCCATTTTAAAATAAAAATTGAGCTTAGTTAGTTATTAGCCAGTCCAAGAAATCATGCCTTTAATATAATATCTAAAAATTACTTTTGAAAAGGTTTTAGTCGTAAAATAGTTTCTTTTAACAAATATGGTTTTACCAATTTGGCAAATTCCTTTTGTTGTTTTTGCTTTTATTAGTTTCATCCTTTATGTAATTATAATTACAATTATTTTGATTAAACGAAAATCCATTTCCTATCTTCGAGGCTCATATTTTTCGCTTATTATTTCTCAAGCAGTTGCGGAATTAACTATGTTTATTGAATTTATGATCCTTTATCGAGGTCGTAAATATGGTTATTTGGATTTTTTATTCAAAGAACCTTCAAATGCATGGGATTATGTGCCAAGATTTTCCACCTTTATTCATTATTATTTAAAAATTGTTATATATATTGGACAGGTGCATTTTGCTGTAAATCGCCTCACCGCTGTTTACAAACCACTAAATTATGAAAAAGTAATATTGCGAGAAAGTTTACAAATTTTATAAATAGAAAAATAAATAAATTTTAGTTATGGAAAAATAAAACTATATGGATTTTAAGATTCATACAGTATATAATTCCCTTATTTTTAACTTTGCCTGTAGCCTTTAATTATAATTTTGAAATTCGATATGAATATAATGTAGTTCAAAAATCTTTGCGCCTCATACAAGATGACTTTTCAACTGCGCTTGTAGCTTATATCGATGGTGGAGCATGTTTTATAACTACAATATTTTGCTCTATTATTTATGTCGCTGTCATCACAAAGGCTTCAAAAGATATGCTTCGATATGTAAGAGCTGCAAAATATAGTAAAGGTTTAACTAAAAAAAATAATAATTGCAGGGAATTGAAAAGAAGCGATTAGTCGAAATGCGCTTAGCTTTTTGTGCAATTTCTATATTTATTATTTTAATTCTCAATACTGCCAAACAATTAATGACATGCTTTGGAACCTACTATGAAAATAGCAATATTACCCTTCTTTCTTATGATTTAAGGTAAGACTTAAATAAAGCATTAATAAAATTAATGGGAGATATATTTTAGTTATCCTATGATGGATTTATTATATTCTATAACTCCATGGGCTTTAATGTGTACCAGCACTGAGATACAACGGCAACTTACGCCATGCATTCCAAGAGCTACCATTCCCGAATCATTTCAAGTTCAATCCTCTAGCAACCAAACTCGAGTAATACAAATAAAAAGTAATAAATAAAATTAAAGGTAATTAAACCATTTTTTGTTGAAAGTTCTGTAAAAAAATTTATAAACAACTAATATTTTTTATTCTATCATTCCTACATAAATACAAAAAGAAAATACATATACAAATATTTTTAAAGAAAATTATTTATTTATCATCAATTTTCTTTTGAAAACTCTCTTGTTCTTCTTCTGATATTTCTTTAGCCTTATCTTTACCTTCCAAAAGATTTGCAGCAATTTCTTCGCTTCGTTTAAGGGTAAGCTGTTGAACTTTTTCAAGAACATCTGGACGCTTTTCACCCCATAAACGTTTAACTATATCATCAACAGGATTTAGAAGATTCATACCAAATGCCTCAGTTAATGGATTTTCATCAATTTCATCCCAACTTCGAAGATATGATAATGATCGACCTTGTTCATATTCAGTTACAGATAATTCACGAGGTGGAAATAAAGCTGCTGCAACATAACGCATTTCAGAATTTAAAAAATTAAATGTTGGAAGGGCATCTTCCTAAAATGCTCAATAAATAAATATATATATATAAATGATTAAATGAGAGACATACGGTTGGCATAATTTCAAGTCCAATTTTATGTTCCTTGCATGCAGGAGCAATTCGAGCTCGAACTGAATCCAAATCCTTTCTTTCTCCAACTCCAACAACAAGTATATCTATTTTTGGTTGAAGCATAAAAAATAGTTCCAATGATTCGGGAGTTATTTGTTCTGGGGAAAGTACACGCCATGATAGACATGTCTTAGGAAAAACAGCTATTGGCCCATATAGAAATGAATTGTCTTCTAAACGAAATCCAACCGAACTTAATCCTCGAATACTAACAAGCTTTTGATCCTTCATATCTTTGCTAAGAAATGAAACCCGAGTTTGCATTTGTACATCACTTTTACCCATTGGAATAATATGATAATGATCATCTTCTTCATCATATTTCATTCTTCGGGATTCAATAAGAAATCGAGGCCGAGACAATATTAGCCTTCTCAACCTATAAATTAATGTTATACTAACCAAGTAATTAGTGTGTTGGTAAACTTACATTTTATAAAATTTATTAATAAATAATTTTAACCAACAACAAAAAAGAGAAAAAAGATTTATAATTATGAAAAGCTTTTATTATATTTAATCAAGTGCTAAAGCTTTATTAAAGAAATATTGGCAAAAAGCGAATAGCAAAATATATAAAAAAATAAAGAATTCGAAATGGTTTGTGAAATTTTTGTGGTTCATTTTATCATTAAAAATAAAGAACTTTATTCATAGCAAACAGATTCTTGAGACAAAAAATGGCAGTGATTTATTAAATTTTACTCTAAATTTTTCCAATTTTTTTTTTCTTTGTATTTTTTAAAACTTGTAGCAGAACCAAGATAATAAAAGTTTTATTTACTTATGACAAACATTAATAAAAAAATTATCAAGCAAAAATAGGAAAATAAAAAACCCGTTTGAATTAAATTTGAGCATATTTTTTTTAAAAACCCAACTGTAGGAAAATTAATTATTAATTAATCAACATGCTTTATCTCGCATATCTATGATAGTTATAATACTCTTTCGACGGCCTTCAGGTGTACCAGGATTATGAATACCTCTTTCATGTTTGGCAATAAAATCACTGACTTTACCGCGGTGAACGCTTAGAGGAAGGGAATGCTTTCTTTGGAGCATGGCTGCTTTCGCCGCCTGAGCTTGTTGACTCGGGGAGATTGAACGCGATTTTTCGAGTTTTGCCTAAAAATTAAAGAAAAAAACGACACACAAATAATTATGTTTTTATTTTATCTTAAACCAAGGAATAAGCGTTTTGGTTAAAGCGACTAAACTAACATTTTTTGTTACGGTTAATAAATGGGTTTTACTCTTCTCACCCTTAGCTGCTGCTGCTGCTGCTTCATCATCCGTGGAAGCTTGAGAAGATTTACTACTTTTACGAGCTAAACTTGGTTTTTGACGCATTTCACCCAATTTTTTTCGACGTTGAAGATGTGGATCAATGGAATATTCTCGCCGTGAACTTGGATCATCTATTCTTTCTTGCTCTTCCAACCTATAAAATTTTACTGTTTAAAGCTAAAAATGTATATGATAAAGCCACCTTCGTTGAAGACTAGCTACAGAATCTGAAGATGTTAATTGTGGAGCAGCACAAACTTGTAAACATTGAGTCCTATTAGTTCGATATTCATCTAATCTTCGAGCAATTTTTAAATATGAGTCATCGGTTTGTATAATTAAATCCTACAATAAAAATTTATATTCTTGCTTTCCTTTTTTTTCTTTCTGATACCTGTTTTTCTTTCTTTTCTTTTGAGAATGTTCCATCAGCATCCAAGCTATCTTGATACAAAGTCACGGTGGATTCTGATCGACTAACACGTCCTCCTTCTCCGGTAGTGTCTAATCTAATAAAATCATCAAATGCTCCACCGCTAAGCAGCGTTTGAACTCCCATATCGCAAGTGTCATTTGTTTGTAAAGAGCATTGAATGCTAATTTCATTATATGGAATATGTTCAAAACTATGAATATTTTTTTGATTTGAAAATCTTCGCCTTTTATTTTTTGCATTTTCTAATCTTTCAGTTTCTTCTGTTGGACTAAGAGTATCACGAATAGCAGCCGCCGATTCTTCATCTTCCGTGAAAGTAGTTTGTACCGATCTACTGCATTCACCTCGCCATAAACCTGCATTAGCAGTTTCCATGGATCGATTTTTCACAGATAAAATATCTGTTTCCATACTTCTATTTGCATATGAAACATCTTCTGTACCAATTCCTTTATCTTCAGTTATTGGTAAAATATTATTTTGAGTTTCTTTTGTTGACGTTGCAATAGAATCTGTTCTCATTCCAATTGAAGCTTTTGTTGGCTCATGGAGAGATGTTTCAGCACTTCTATCGACGTAAATTGGTTCTATTAAAGAAGTCTCTGCACTTTTATCAACATATGATGGTTCCCGTAAGGAATTTCCTGCGCTTCTGTCAACATAAGATGGTTCTCTCAATGATGTTTCGGCACTCCTGTCGGCATAAGTTTTTGGGGAAAGATTTTGTTGTTGTAATTCATGTAATTTTAATGTGATTTCATCTATTTGAAATTGGGCTAAATCCGTTTGCATACTTCGATCATTAAGTGAGAATAAGTCTTGTTGCACACTAACATCTGCATCAACATAACCCCTGGAACTGCACCTAGAATTAGTGTTTTAGTTTTAAAAAAATTTATTTGATACCTGATAGGATCCATTGGAAGAGAAGTGGCATCACTTATCGAATCAGCTGAAGCAGAAAGCATTGAAGCTTGAACTGGAGCGGAAGTTGAAAGATCGGGTTGAAAGTTACTAAAACAACTGCCTTCAAAAAGTTTAGATTAAAGTTGTTTACTTACAAATCATAAAATATTTCTTCCTGATCGGATGTGGCTTCATCAACTTGATAATACCTCCTAGACATTATCGAAGTTCCAACATCGACAAAATGAGCGCTAATGGGCTCAGAAGTTTGAACTTCGATGCCTGGTAAACTATGTTGACTTTGTAAATTATTTTCCACTTCATGATCCGACCGATTTGATTGTTGAGGACTTGTAGCAATTTCATGAGTAATTATATTATCAAAAATATTAGGCTCTGTTTGAATATTCTTATTATTTGTAATACGAGTAATTTTTTCAAAGGTCTCTGCTTGTTGATTTAATTTTTCTGCTTGATTTTCCGAAATTAAATGTGGCGCAATTTCGCGCATAAAAAATGGTTGTTTTTGAATTATTTCTTGAATTATCCTTTCTCTATCCATAGGATTCCCGCTTTCAATTGCTTGACGATATTCTTTTTGCATTTTTATCATTAAATGATATAACCATTCTTCCATTTTAATTTGTATTACACTCAGCAACATTGAAACTATGGACAAACCAATAATAACTAACCAAAACATTAATATTAACATTCGAGGATGATCAGGCACAACATCACCAAGACCAATAGTACTTAACGAAATACAAAAAAAATATAATGATGTAAAATAATTCCATCGAGTTTCCCACAAACAAAAAAGACCTGCACAACCACAAACCCATCCAATACACATAAATAATGCTAACCATATAGGAATTGTACTTAAAAATATATATATATATTTATTTAGTGTAAATGTTTTAAATATAAAAGGGTTTATTTAAAAAAGAAATTTACTGTAAGCAATTATGCTTACCGACTTTCCATATCATCGTCTTCATCATCATCAAGCCTGTTAGACATATTTTCTGAACCATGACTAACTAAACGTTGTCGAGGACTTTCAAGCGTGGCAGTGTTAATGCTGGCATCATCGGGACCTGTTATTTTTCTTTGATTTCTTCCTTCTTCAAGAATGTGCAAATTGTAAACACTAAAAAACAAACCAATAAATTATTTACAAAGGCTTAATTGATTTTTTGTTGTTTTGGGGAAAACATAGTTGCAAAAAAAAAGTTGAAAACACAATAAATGGCTCACCTGTTTGTTGCTGTTGAAGTTGGCGTGGTACTACGACCACGTGAATCTTTATGACGACGTCGAAGAAGTTTAAGATTGTTGAGTCTTTTCATTCTTTCACCTTCTTTAATATTTTGCCGATATCTAAAAATTTTAATAAGCAAATCAATCCTTTAAAATTATTAGCTCACTTAATCCATGAGGCACTGGCCCAATTTGTTAAAGCTTTGCCAAATTGGCTTAAAATTGCAAGAACAAGTGGAATTCCCACGATTGCATATGCCACGCTTAAAGCTTGACCTGCAGCCGTTCGAGGGGTAATATTTCCATAACCAATAGTCGTGAAAATTGTTCCAACATAAAATATTGCACCCCACATGTCCCATTCTAATGCTTCAGGTAATTTAGTTTTAGCCAGCTGTTTTTCATACCACACGAGAATGTCTCTATAAAAAAATCGATTAATGAGAGACTTAAAAAATTCCAAGACTAGTCGATTGGCAACTACTAACCTCGATGAAAATAATCGAGTTTCTTCGCTATTTCTTTCACTCGTCATAGTTTCATGAAGTTGACGCAATGTACTATTTCGAAGCTGATCAAGCAAATGTTTTTCTTTCCTAAAAAAATATATCGATTTTTTTTATCAATAAAAAATAAATAAAAGTCACGATGTTTACTTTAATAGCTCCTTTTCATGATCATGTTCAACAATATAAAATAACCATGCGCCCAAAATGGAATAAATTAAAAGTAAAACAATTGGAGCAATATGTCTCAGATGATATTTATCATAATAATATTTTAATTTAGATAAGGTGCCAACTGGAGGCGGTCCCAATGGCTCTGATGGAACCTCCACATATTCAGTAGTATTATTAAAACGGATCATCTGAAAATGAAAAAGTTTTAGTTTTGTCCCAAATCGATCTAGAAATGTACCTGTGAAACCGTAGAAATATCATCAGTATTGATTGCTGACACCTGTGAAAGTCGAGTTCGAGAATTGAGAGTGGATGCAATGGAAAACCTCGAATGTGGTCTACAAGTTAAATAAAAATTAGTTTTTTAAATTAACCTTTTTTAAACGAGAAATCAACCAAAATAATGAACTTTTATCTCAAAGATACTTTTTTTAAAGATTAATGAGGCACACGTAAATTTTTTGAAACACAAAAAATCAAAAGTTGAAAAGTTATTTTAAGCTGAACAAAATGTCACAAAAAAACTACGGCAGAGCTCAAGGCGGCATTAACTTCAATAAATGTCTGGTGAGAAACAAAAGAAAACTGAGATGAAACTCGATCTGCACGCGTTTTAAAGTTTTGAATATGAAAAGAAACAAGTGATCAAGTGAAAAAATAGCTAAAACAACTTTTTTTTAAGTTAGAGAAGACTAAAAAACTTTTTTTATTTTTTGCTTCAAAATATAAAAAAGGCACTTTTACATGCAACAAATACTTTAACGGCAAATAAAATGAAAGCAAATTTGAAGAAAAAAATCATCATTAACTCTCTAATCTCTTTTTTTCGATCCATTTCTTTTTTTTTTTTGCAACAGCAATAAACCTTTCTTTTATCCAACGATTGAATTGCCGACAACATCCATTCATTGTTGTTTGTGAAATGAGTGCTAACTTGCTTGCTGCTTGTTGAATTTTCTTTTCATTGCCACAGGCTTTTAACTAACTCAAAAAAATTTATTTGTTTTGAAAAACAACAGATTGTAGCTCCTAGTGGCACGTCGTTAGTTAGTCAGTAAGCTTTTTTAAATTCCTTTATATTTCAAATCATTTGTTAATAGGTAAAAAATGGAGAAGAAAATAAACCTTTTTTGTGGATTATAATTTTAGTCAAATATAAGTGCAGTATTTTTGTCAAGTGCCCAAAATTATTGATTAAGCATGTTTAAAAAAAGTGCAATTGAGGAAAAAAGATCAAAAAACTATTTTTTTTTCTTCTCACATTTCTCATGTATGTAAACAAAGCCAAGTGATTGAAAAACAGTTGTTATTTTAACACATACATACCTGACATTTTCATAACGGCTTAGTTGGCCATCTTCTGTATATCCCTCAGCTAGCCAAGTCGTAGATAAAGGTGATGATGGACTTCGAACTCTCACACTAGAATTATGATGATCAACGACGCCAGGGCGTCGCTTATTAAAAAATACTGCCATAATAAATAAATATTACTCCATTTTTCCAAAATTTAATAAATAAAATTTTAATAAGTAACCACAAAACTCTGGAAAATTTGTAAATCAAAATTTTTTATTTATTGTAAAGAAATTTATTCACAAATAAAAACGCATTAGTGTTAGCAAAGTTGCAAATAAACGATACGAAAACAAAAACAAATAAATTTAATGACAATTGCGAAAAATCTAATTTAAAATAAGATTAAAAAAGTGTTTTTAAAATTAAACGAAAATAAACGGGAAAGAAATTCAAAAAAGCATTTTTGAACTTTATCTAATTTCTAGTCATCCATATTATTACTGCAGCTAAATAAAAAGATAGAGATTGGTAGTTGCATTGTCACCCATCCTCGTCGTCGTTGTTTCTTGCCTACCAAAGCTAGCAGGCGCGCAATTCGATAGATCGGAATAGAATTAGAATTGTGCAGCTGACCTCTTCTTTTTCTCAAATGGCTGCCGGAAGCGATATCATCTTTATTAACGCCCAAATATCTTTCTTTACTTTTTCTCTTTCCTTTAGCGATACCAAAACAGTTGGAAATTTCTCTGACCAAAACTTTCTTGCAACAGCCGGCTTACCAATAGGATTAGTTAGTCGCTTCTTTTTCATTTTTTTTTTCTTTCAATATTCATTCCTTTACTTTAGTGTGCTCAATTGGTATTTTGATTGGCGCCTTTCGTCAATAGCTTTAGCGATGGCGATGATGTCGTTGTTGATCACGTTATAAAACACCACCACCGCATTTATTGATTGTTGGCAGCAACTCATATGTTTTTCACATTCTTTCCTCCAACGCATGCTTTTTTTTAAAGGATAAAGAAATTAATGTTTTTATTACAATAAAATTAACACATAATTAATTAATTAATTTACAAAAATATTTATCTTTCATTATCGAATTAATGAAAACCTTCTATTATTTTCTGCTGTGGTCATAGGAACTCCAGGTTTTTTAATGCTATTTTGTTCGACATTTCCCATTAAATAAGAGCCTCTTCGACCGAAAAGAAAAAACTTCTTTTGCAATATTATTCTTAAACGTCGTCGAAATGACGATGAGCTAAGACAAAATAAAACAAAGTTTAAAGTTTTTCCAACAATGACAAGACAGCTTGTGACAGTATTAGCATGGTACCAAAGGGCACTTTGACGTTGAGTTCCAAAGAAAAAGTTTATAGATAGCATGATAGCTGAAGGGCCCTGCAACAAAATTAAAAGGTTAAAAAAAATTAGTAATGAAAATTAATGAAGATAAAAACCTGAGTTATAGTGAAACATGTAACTATGGCGCATACAGTTACCGTCACTCGATGTTCAGCTTGGAATTGCATAGTCTAAAAAAATAAATAATAATTTTAGTTTCTTGACCCTCATTTTAAAAGCCATTTCTTACTTGGTCAATACTTCTACGAAACAAATTATTTTGATATGTTGGACCTCCTCCTTCGCCAGTGGTGGTTGTAGTTTTATCTATGCTTCCTGAAGCTCTCCTCTTTGATCCACTTCCTCCTCCTGCAGCCGTGCCAGTTCCACTTGTAGTTGAACATAAATCTGCATTTAAACGATTATATACCAAGAAACTTTGTTTCCGTACAACAAAAAGTAATGCAATATTTAATGCTACCATTGTTACAATTGGTAATACTATAACTAATATCACATTTAAAATAATACTCCATCTAACATAAATTCGAACTGCATTTGGAGTGAAATTTGTTCTATTCCCAGGCCATCTATAAATTATAAATTTATCTTCTTCCTTTTTTGTTTGTTTTGAACTCAAATAAACAAAAACAATTTTTTTTAAAGTTTGGGGTAAAAAAATAAAACATACGCTTCTTGAACAACATCAAAACATTTGCTAATTATTTGTGAATGATTACAAAGTTGTTTAACTACACAATGATAAGAAAAATGATTATAAAATGTTAATGCACCAGAAATAAATACTATTGCTATAATGAGATGGGCAGTTGTGAAAAAAGCCCATTCCCCTGTAGCTCGAAGTAAGGAACGAATACCCAAAAGGCGTTCAGTGCAAATTGCAATTATTAACCTAAAATTTTTTTAAAATAGATGCTAATTTTTTTTCAAAAGTATGTAAAGTTACCATATTGTTACAGCGCTACACCAATTAGCTAAAGATAATAAATGAACTTTAAGAGGTAAATAATAAAGACGGAATGTAAAATTTAATCCAAAATTATCAAAATTTGCTAAGGAATGTGGAACCATGAGTAATAAAAAAAGGATATCACAAAACGCCAACGCAACTAATAAACCGCTCGACCTATAAAAATTAAAACATTTTAATGGATTAAAATAAACGTCATCGTGAAATTAGAGAAGGCAAATAAATAAAAAGAAATAAAAAAAAAACGAGTTAAAAATAGCTTCGTTTTTTTTGGAGGACTAACCTTTGACTTGCTTCGGAACGTCCTTTTCTTGTTTCTGAACTTAAAAGAACTAATAAATTTAAGCAATTTCCAATAATTCCAATCAGACATAATGGCGGAAAAAGTACCGTATAAAAAAAATTCTCCATTTCTGAACCTTGTAATCTAAGAATTTTATCTGGTAAACAAACATTTTGAACTTCAACCATTTTTTTTATTCTTTTTGATTTTGTTATTTTAAGATGAAAAATGAATGTGAGTGATAAACAAAAAAATATTATTTATTATTTCAATAAGTAAGTAAGTAAGTTATTTATGCCTCCTTCTTTACCACAAAAAACATGCTGATGATGATGAAGAAAAATAACCTTAGTGGCATGCAATAACAAAAAAATGACTTGACTCTCTGCAAAATAAAAAAAAAATATTTAGGAGGGTATATTTGTCAAAATAAAGATAGATGAAAGATAGAAACTTTTTTCAAGCACACGAAAAAAAACGTTAAAAACATTCCTTCCTCTTTTTTTACGCGGAGGACACGGAGATGGTGGAAATAAATTCAATTCTCAACTCAAGCTCAGGGGCAAAAGCAACAAGCAGGCATGGATGGCATTCCTTTGCAACTTTTTTATTTTATTTCGTTAAAAAAACACAAGTCAAAATGGAGGATGGATGAAGAATGTGGTCATCGGACTAACTTACATCCATCAACAACGATAACAAAAAAAAATGTTTTGATTTGATGATGAAAAAAAGAAAGGAAAAAAATTGCCGAAAAGAAAATAAGGAAGAAAAGATTTAAGTTAAATTCGAACAAATTATTGCCTCGCTTACTTGCTGCTGCAATTCTGAGCGGCTTAAAGTCAAACTTATAAAAAAGATGTAAGCATAAAGCAGCCTCGAGACAAGAATAAAAAAAGAAATGAAAAAATGTGCCAATGAAAAAAAATTATTACCATTTTTGATGGCGCGCTGCTTTAAATAAATATTTATTAACATTTGTCTGTTTTTTTTATTTTCGAAAGATTTAAAAAAAGATTGACAAGTCAAGTTAAAAAAACAAAATGAAATTAAGCAAATAAGTAAGTCGGAGATTTTGACTTAAAAAGAATTTTTCATCAACAATGTTTGGCTCAAAGAGAAATGATATTCAACCAAGGACGAGGAAGAGCAGTTTGCCTTAAGAGTTGTTGGTTAGTTAAGTTGTTGTCAGCAGGGAAAAGGGAAGTAAGTGTGCCTCGTCTTCACCACCCTCTCTTTCAACAATAACATAAACGCTCATTGCCGCCGTAAAAAAAATTTTTGATCATAAACGTTTTTATCATATTTTTTTTTTTTCTTCAAATCATCATTATTCATTTATGAAAATAAGAAGCAAGCGATTTATGCCAAATCCTTTCCCCATGCTTGCTGGTTGCGGGATGCAAGAAAGCAGCTGTATAACAAATTTTAAAGCAAGCAAGATAAAATTTTAACAAAAAAAGAAAATTTTTATTTTATTGATGCCAATTCAAGAAAAGAAAAAGAAAAAGCGGTTTGGAAATTAAATTATAGACCAATATAAAATCAACGACGGCAAGACAACTATCCATTCCCTAACTCCTAATTCCAAATGCGTCGTCAACAGTTGAAAATTGAAAATAAGTTTAGGAGATGAAAAAGGAAAAAATTCAAATCCCAAAGGCAAATTTAATAGTAAACATACAAAGCAAAAGAAGAAAGAGTAATTTAAAAATTTCTTTTAAAAGTAAAGCGAACGGATTTCTTCAATTTCTCGTTTAAAAAAAGCTTAGATAAAAAGTGTAAGATAGCATCAAAGGTTTGAAAAAAATAAATAAACACGAATTTCATCAAGCAAAAAATTTTTAATTGCAAATAATTTCTGTTTTGCAATAAATCTTTAAACTATTTATATTCAAAAAAAATTTAATAACAACATCTTTCAGAATATTTTGCTTTCTCTGAGAAACTCAAGTTGGTTATTATTTAGCCAATAAATGACAAATTTGTGTTTTCAGGTTTTCAATTTTTGAACTTTTATTTTAGATTATTAGCACTTAATTTTTTCTTTTCTTATAAGCGATAAATTGCTTTTATCCCTTGGGGATTTATTAAAATGGTTGTTATTGGTTAACTTTTCTTCTCGAAAAATATTTTTGTGTATTTACTGACTGTATTTTTCAAATTTTTAACATATTGACAATAATTTAAAAATTGTTGCAAAATATATTTTTGACAAACATCTCTTCGTCGTCATAAATATGCTGAAAGGGATAAAGATAAAAATGAAAGACTTAACACTCATGTTTCTTAATTTTATACCATATGTAAATTCACACAAACTTTTTATTGGGTTGCCAAAAACATAAAAGGATGCATTCCTCACAATTATTTTCATACATTAAACAAAAGTTTCTTTGAAAGAAATAATATTTATTATTTTTCACACTTACTAAACCTATTATTTTTTTAAAGTGCATTTTCAAATTTTAAAGTATTCTGTTTACACAATCTAAAAAATAATGTTGGATTTTTCAAGTAAAAGGATGTGTAAAAAATCTTGGCAACATGCCAAAAAAAAAAAGATGACAATGGCAAAAATAACATTTTGCGAAATGGCAAAGAAATAGTTTTGCTATTCAATACCAGTGAATTTCAGGTATTCTAAATCGAAAATTTAGCTTTTATTTCGTTTTAAAATAATTTTATAAATTTCGACCCAAGTATTTTTTTATTTTATTTTAAAGCTACCTTGGAAACAATTTTTAAAAGTACGTTTAAAATAATATCGTGAACTGTTTTTTCTAAGCTTATCCCAGTTTTTACATTTTCAGCTCAATTTGGCTACTATTCGCTATTTAATTAAAGAAAGAATTAATGATGTGTAAAGCTGAAAATAAACTTCAAAAATCTTCATCCAATGAAGAAACTAATTATTGTAATATGAATATACCAACCAACAGAGAATATGTAATTATTCACCCGCTTTTTTTCAGAATTAAATCATTGCAAATAATAATAAATACTTTTGTGATAAAGTTATATCCGATTATTTTCTTAAATAAGTAGACCTAATTTTAGAACGTGAAAGTATATAAATGGATATGTTACTTCATGGTTATTATCCTAGCAATTGCCTTTTGTATCCATCCTATAATCATTATGAGATATATGGATATGGCAGATAGTTCGAACATGGAATACCTGAATCCTTGTAACTTTAAAAATATTTTGTCAACAAGTTTGCTTTTTGATTTAAAAGGAAAGGTTGATTATAAAAATGAAGTACGTTTTTTTCAAGTTTTTGATGTTTATTTTAATTGTCATCAACATATAGTAAATTTAAAGTTCCTGAAATTGAAATTACAAAGTAAAAAAGCTATATACTCAATTATTATAGGAAATCAAAGCGATTACCAAAATTATTAAACTGTTCCCTGATTTGAAAATACATTTAACAACAAAACTCGAGAATGTGACAAATGTTTTAAAAGAATTAATGGAAGAATTTAAATATCAAAAAAGCTATCGTCTTCTCTGTTACAAAGAAAATTCTTGTGGAACTGTATATTTTATTAGTATTTGTTCTGCCATATACTTTTTTGTTGTAGTATTATCGTATGCATGTTTTTTCATTTATTTTTTTAAATCAAAAAGATCATTAATTACTAATGAAGAAAAAGGATATTGGAGTGCGATGGGCAAAACGATGACCACTTTTGTCTTAGCACATGCCGCTTTTTTCTTTTTGCAATTTTTGTTTTTATTTGATTTTTGCACAGATTCTGATACGTATTTTAACAAAAAAATTATATAAATTTTTCTCATGATGGTTTTTTTTATTGACAATATCCACTTTTTGTAGTATATTATCCCGCTATTCTCATTAAAGTGTTCAACACGGTTTTTAAGCAATATACGTTTATAAAAACGAATAATCCAGAACCTGTAGTTGAAAAGATGAAGGTATCAAACCTGTACGGAAAGAATTATGACCACACGCCTGGATTTTTTCGTTGTGATTTTTGATTGAAACTTTGTTTTTCAAGTATAAAGTAACTAACTCTCTTCTATTTTTTGTTTGTTACGATTCTTACATTCCGTTCATTGACCGCCGACGCAGTTTCAAAACATCCAAAAAAGTTTACAACAAATATCGACTTTTGTCCTTTAAATCTAAACTCCCGATAGCATTTTTTTTGTTTTGAGTTTTTTGAGCCTTTGGATGTTTTTGTATTGTATATTTTCGCCGGAAGCTTCTGATCGCATGGTGATAACAAGCACATCTTTATGCATTCTTTTGTATATTTTTATTTTGTATTTAAAGGGTGAAAGATTTTGAAAAATAAACGTTTTAAAATTGTTTGACTGTATTTGAAGCACGAGAACAAACACATTTATTAAAACTTGTGTTAAATTTTGAATCAAAAAAATGGTATATGTTAATTGGTATTATGAAGGGTTTTTTGAAGTTCCACTTTTGATTTATGCCGTGTCGTTATTGGCATAGTAAGCTTATCGTTAAAATTTTAAAAAATTTAAGTGTCTCTTTTTAGTACGTCCCAACCGTGCGTCTTGGTGATGGTAACGCAAGTCGCGTATTTAAATTGGCATCTTTTGTTCTTCAACTTGGATGCCTCTTGTCCCTCTGCATTTTAACTGTACCATCATTGCCTCCTGTAGCTCCCATAGTTGTTCTTGGTACATTTGTCATTGGTTCAATATGCTTCGTCCTCAGCCTGATTTGTTTTAAGCAAACGTTTTTTAAATATGCTTTTATGTTTCTATGTGGACAAGCTTTAGCTTCTGCAGTTCTTATCGGGTTATCAATTGGTGTCGAAATTTATGCCCGAAGTAATGGCTATAAATTTTTTTATCGCTCCGCGATATCTGTTTTTTGCGGTGGTGCCGGTGTTTATTCAGAAATTCTTTTATTGATTCTTTCTTTTAATGATTAATCAAATTATAAAATTCTGCCGCTTTTTTAAAAATTTTGCCCTTATCAATAAATTCCCTCATTTCGTTTCTACCAATATTTCCCAATTTTTTCTCTTCTTTTTTTAACTCAATCATCACCATTTATTAATTAACCATTCCCTTCATCATTTCAAATATATCACTTTTTTCTCTCAAATTTATTATGAGCCTCTTTAATATTGTTATTTAACTTTTATTATTCACATCATATCAACCACTGAATGCTTTTCATTTTATTTATTTTAAACCTGAGATTCTTTAATAAACATTTATTAGAAATTAATATAAAAGAAACAAACATACATTTTCTTAACGGCTACATACATTACAAATTTTATAAAAAAAATAAAAAAGATTCCCAAGAATGTTCAAATATCTTTATTCTACAATAAAACACTATTTAACTACCCTTAAAAATAAACAAAAATTGTTATAGATTTTTTTACACCGGATTAGCTCTGTATTTTTTTGGCTAAAAAAAGGAAGAAAGAAATAATATACATGAAAACAGTTAGAAAACTGACGAGGGGAAAAAAGATCAGCGATTTACAGCAAAAAAGAAGGAAAAGAAAAAAGCAAGGATAGAGTTTCTAACTTTAGATTATTGAAAAGTTTGGCTTTTGGAATATTAAGACGCACGAAACCGGGGTTGTTGGGTCTTTAGTAATACAAGCTGAAGAAAAAGCAAAGCCATCAAAACGAAAAACTGTATTAAAAAAAGGGAAGAATTTTAAAAAATCAATCAAAAAGAAAAATTATTGTTTCTTACAAATATAAACACAGACAACAAAGTAAGAGACTAGTGCTGGAAGAATTTAAAAAAATTATAATATACATACAATTAACAAGAATGCTTTTTTGTTATTTAATAAAAGGATATTTGCATATGATACAGATAATAAAAAAGAAGTGCATAAAAAAGATTATTATTTTTTCCATTTTACTTACACACAGTGAACACAGGAGAAAGAAGAAGAAAAGGAGGTCGTCAACTACTTAAAAAAGTAATATTTTTTATTTTGGTTTTTGTTGTTATTTTTTGAGTATTTTTAAGATCTTATAAAAAAGTCTCCTTCATTTTTATTGAGAGATGGTAGATTTAATTTCGGGCAACAGCAGCAAATGGTGGACGTCCATGACCAATGGGGGCAATTTTAGCTGGAACTGTTTTTTGAGCTTTAACAAGCCCAAGAGAAACGGCTTTGTCAACAGGGAGCTAAAATAAAGGTCAAATTATATTTTGTTAATAAAAAGTCTAATGATAATATACTTGTTTATGAGGAAATACAGGCACATGACATTTAATACAACTTTGAGCTTCATTTGCAACGGAATTTTGTGAAGTCCATTTACGTTTACATAATTGACATTGAAATTCACCATAACATTTTTTTCGACCTTGATATGGTGTTAATTCTTCATAAGGAGAATTAAAACGCTGAAAGAAATTTATTTGTCACAAAAGATTAATTTAAAGCAAAAAAATGTTTACCATTGGACAATCACTGATGTAATGACCATTATTATAGCAAATATGACATTGATAACGAACAGGTGGAGCCTTTTTAGGGCTGCATAAAAGCTCAGCAAATTGTTGAATTTCATCAGTGGAAAATCCATCTTCACCGGCTATGGGATTGACCTTATTGCTGTTACGACTGGCAGGGGTAACAGATTGGGAAGTGATGGGTGGCATGCTTGATGGCATTCCATAATCTTCTAACTAAAAGAAAAAAAAGTTATTAGGGTCAAATTTAAGTTTGATACTTACCTGTTCAAGAGAAGATAGATCAATATTTAATGGTGAGGTGCCAATTGAAGGTGGAGGTTGGGCAAAGGCATTATAAGATGAAGGTTTATTAAATTCTTTCATTGAGTTTGAAAGGGCTAAAAGTTCATAACTTCGAGGTGAATGTCCACTTAAAGATGATCCAAAGCTGCTACAGTTATTTGGCACGGGCATACTTCCCCCATTTAATGAATCATCGCAAAATCCTTGATCCAAAAACATTTTATGCAATTGATTTGCCAAACATTGAACATTGGGTGCGGGACTAGCTAATGGGGTTCCAACAAATCCAGGTGAACCATAACCGGAACTTGCGCCACAATCAAAAATATCATTGGCGCTTGATCCGCCACTTAAACGTCGAGGAATAGTTTCATCTCCGGGTGCAGATTGTTGTAAGGAGCCACGAAGAAGATATGAATCAAAATAATTATGAGATAATGGAAGATTCTTTGTTGTCGTCATTGTCGTCGAGATATTATTGGCCTTATTACTATTGTGATGATGATGATGATTGCCGTTGTTGGAAATTTGGTCAGCGACATCAAGTGCAAGTCGATCGTATTCAAACATAATTTTTTTTGCGCAGAAAATTAATAATTTTTTTTAGAATAAAAAAATAGTAGAATTTAGAAATGTTTTTGTTGGTTGAATCGGGAATGCAAAAATGGACGATTTCGCTCACACAAGAAGTGATTATTTTTGGCCGCGACTATTTAGTTAAAAAAATAAAAAAATAATAATAATTAAAGATGGGAAAGTATTTTGGCGATGAAACTGAAAAAATAGTTTTATGTAAAAAATATGTAATAATATAATTGGCAGGCTAAAAATAAAAATAAAACATAGCACGAGCACAATAAATCAAAATCTCGACAAATTGAAATTTCATAAAAATATAAATAACAGAGTTTTTGAGGGAATAAATTTTGAAAGTAATTTTCAATATTTCCAAATAGAATTTTGAGGTGCAAAAAGGGTAAAAATTGACACAGAAATAAAGTTAATTTACAGTTAAAAACGCTGAAATTAATTAACCCAAAAAAATAATGGAATAAAAAACGTTTTTTAACAATATCAAAAAAAAATTTAACTGCGTTAACCGATCATCGGTTAGGTTTGTTGGGTCTTTTTCTTCATTTTTTTTCACCATTGCCAAATCATTGTTGTCATTCATTCTTTTTTTCCACTTTTATTTTTTTTTTCAGGGGTTGTTTGGTGAAGGTTGAAAGACAAAAACGACCGACGACAAGAGGTCTCTTTCTCTCCTCTCTGTTTTCTTTTGTCCTTTCCTCCCAATAGAAATAAAGAAGAAAAATATAAGGAAAGACGAAGACGAAAAAAAGTCTCGTCGAAAAATAAAAAAAGCATACACGTTTATTGCAAAAAAATAAGCAGCAAGGCAAGGGCCAAGAAAAAAAAGTTTGATGACAACGTTGTCGTCTTGTCTTTTTAACGGTGAAAAAGAAGAACTTATTTCGCAAAAAAATAAAACATTTTTTCATCAGCAAAAAATACTCATTGGCAAAGACCTATGTAGTTTAATTGAATCAAAGTGAAAGAGCAGCTTGAACGGAGACAGACCCCAATAAGTGTGTTTTTTACATAAAAATATTTATGTATTTCTAAAAAAGGAAAAATAAAATTTTTGCTCGAAAAATGCAGCACTGATTTATTTTTTTTTATTGTGCCTTTTGTTTTTCTTCCCCTATTTTTTTTTATCGTTGGACTGTTTCAACGTCAGCGTCATTGATTTTGAGCCGATTTTTTTTTCTATTCCGGTTAACGTTGGTCGCTCACTCTTGCGATTTCTATATGTATTTTTTTTTCTATTCACTTTAAAAAAATATTCCTTCATTTTTCATCACACAAAACGTTTTTTTTATTCGCATAAAAGGCAAGCGTGTGCTTTACATGTGCGTGGGCTACATTTCAATATATACCATACATTGAACAGGTATCATTTTAATTTTGAGAGTTTATGAAGTGAAGAGAAAAGTAGAAAAAAAAACCTGCATCACAAATCACCCAAAAAACTCGATCAAAATAACAAATGAAAACTTGGGCTCAAAATATATAAATAAAAAAGTGGCGTTATTTTTTGGAGAAAAAATATGGACGCAGAGAACAAATAATTTATTGCAATTCATCAGTCAGAAACTTATCGATATAATAAATGGTTTAGATAAAAAAACTAAGAAATGCACTTAAATTATTTACATGCGCAGCAGCAAACGTGATGGATCAAAAAAAATATTACAGTACGGCAGCATTGCCACAAACGGGTAGGAGCACCTTCGAATATTCCAACAAAAAAGTGAATATTAAAGTTAGACTTAAAAAAAGTATTACATAATCTAATCGTTTTTTTGATGATTGACTGAAAAGAGCTTGACAGGCAAATCAATCAAAATACGAAGAAAAAAAATGATATCGAAGAGATAGAAAAAAACATAGTTTACAATTTATGTATGTGAAACGGAACTTCTTATGCAAAAATAATAAAAAAGAAAGAAGAAGCTTTTTCTTGGCAACAAAAAAACAATAGGAAAAAAGCTACAGTCGAAGAAAACAAGAATAGGGAGTCAGTCTGTCGTAAAGATACAATTTTCCTGTAAATTAAAAAAAGCATAACCGAGGCAACATTGCTTGAAAACAACAACAAAAAAAGTATTCTCTATTTTTTTTCTATGTATATTTTTTTATTATGTCATTTTAGAAACCAACTATGGAAGGAAAAATGGAGGAGAGAAGTCTTGAACATCTGAAATGCAAAACGCTTTTTATTTTCTTGCTTCCGGTTTTTTTCTTTTTCCACATACTTTAGGCTTTACGTATATAGACAGACTCATTTTGCGAGCTGCTATTTTTTGTCGCAAAAAAATGAAACTTAAAGGCACTGCTGCTTTTGGCAATATAGAGCAGCTCGAAGCACGGCTCTATTTTATTTATGCTTCAAGCGGCTGCGTGTTGCAAAAAAAGTAAGGAAGGGTGTGTTGAATAAAAATTGTATGCTGGAAAAAAAGCAGCTCAAAAACATGAGGATTTTTTACCTATTATTTTTTGTACGTACAAAACGAAGAAAACAAAGGAAAATTTCTTTTATTTTTTCTGAATAAAAAAAATCAAATATGCCTGAACAAATATTAAAAGAACAGAGAAGAAAAAAGAAAGACAAAAAATAATAATAAAAGCGAGATTTTTTTTTGATGACGATAAGAAAAAAATGGTTTCAGAGTTCGCCAAAATAAATGCCACGCCATAAAATTAATACAACAACAGAGTGTAATTTTTTCGATCGATCAACGGTCGCAAAAAGAAGACTATCTTTATTTTTATTTTTAGATTAGAAAGGCCATCACCATTCACTCATTTGTTGTTTGTCAATCACCTACCTAATAATCAATAATTAAGAAAGATCTTTAAAATAAATTGAAATAAATATTTTTAAAACCTCAAACATAAGAAAAAAATGTGTTTTAAAGAGTGAAAGAAAAAATATAATTTTGAAACTGCCAACGACATCGACGACAACAACAGAAAAAAAAGATGAAAGACGTTCTCATGTTTACGCGACCCTAACAAAAAAACTCTTTTTTTTGCAAATAGTTTTTCTCTTTTTTTATTTTTTGAAAAATATTTCAAACAAATTGGGGGTGTTTTCCCACTCTTGTTGAAAAGAAGAAGAAAAATGTTTAGTTTTTCATTGCTGCTGTAAATATAAAAAATTTTCTTTCTTTTTTAAGTCTTATCTCATCATAATCTTTTAAAAAGTTTGAATAAAACTAATTTTCTTTCATTTATTTGTATTTATAGCTTCCAAATAAACTATGAAAGGAAGAAAAAAACGTAAGCTCAAAAAAAGAAAAAGAAATGGAAACAGAACTCTAATTCATAAAAGGAACTCTGGCCAATCATGGACTTTGGGCTTTACAAATTTTGGGAGACTTTGATTAGTTTCCAAAAAAATAACAGCAGATAATATATTCTGGAAGCCACAATCAACAAAAAAAATATTAGATTTTTCCTACATAAAATTTTGGAATGCATCTATATATATTATCAAGCTTGTTTGAAAAAATAGAATTAAATTATTTTTTAGTGAAAATCAAATTTATGTTTTTTTTTCAAAGCCAATGAAGCAATAAGTAAAAGAAAATACGCTTCTCTATCTTCCTTTTTGCAAAAAGAAAAAAAGTGTTGCAACAACTTTTTTTGGTTGGTCTCAATTAACTAAAATGAAAACAAAATTTTTCTCTCTCTTCTTTGCTCCTCGTTTTTTAATTGAAACGTATAAACAAATTTTTGAAAAAATAAATAAAGTAAATTTATTTTGGAATTCTTTTTTGATGAAATAAGAAATTAATTTTTTATACCGCTGACAGACCACTTTCGAAAATGAAGCCAAGGCCGCAAAAAGTTACTACAATGAACGCTCAATAATTTTGACTAAAAAAATAATTGCATCGACTAAACAATTTTTTTCCTAATTTGGTGGTTACACCAAAAAATGAATAACCTCTAAAAAAATTGGTAAAAGATATATCAAATTGAGTAATGATTTTTTTCCACTTTCAATTTTCGTTCATGTTCCATCGTTCCAAAAAAGCAAAATAGTGACATAAATTAAAAAGTTCTTTTTTCCTAAAAGTGTTGTTGAACTTCACAAAAAACAAGTTCTAGCATGCATGTTCGTGAATAAAAAATAAAAAAGCAGAACAAAAAAAATATTTGGGAAAAAAGCATCAAAAGAAAAAAATACTCATTGCCAATCGAATTAACCAACAACAACGGAAGCAAAAAGGAGAGAGAAAAAAGCTCGGAAAATGACGGACGCTTACTTAGTTGCTTGCGCAAAATAAAAAAGAGAAAGTCGAAAGAGGGCGCAACAACACTCCATCGCTCGTCGCTCGGGGTAGATTCTGTTTGATTAAAAAAAAGAAAAAGACCGGTTTCAGTCAGTCTTTACACAGGCGGCAAGGTTACGCAAGGGGGCATGACTCGGAACATATCTATCTCTATCTCTCATTTTTTCTCTGTGTTTTGTCAATCGACTCAAAAAAAAGTAAAAATAAAAAATATGAGAAGATAAAAAGAAAGAATAGCTGGAATGGAATAGAATGGAACGGAACATTTTTTTTATCAGCAATCTTATTTTTTTTTTTGCAGCTCGAAAAACATTGCATTCATGAACTCTCACAACAAAACATAATGTTCCTGCAATAAAAAAAATATATTTCCTAAGAAAGCAATTACTACAACCGCTTCAATTTCTGGTGTTGCTGTTTGTATTTATATCAAAATAATAAGCAGCACAAGAAGAAAAAAAGGTTATAAAAAAGAGTTTCAGAATTTTATTGATGGAAAATAAAGGCGTTCTTTTTTATAAAATTTTTAAAGTTGAAAAGGTAAAAACTAAAAAGTAACACATATTGAATTGATTCAGGTTTTTTATTTTGTTTGCAATTCTCTCTTTCTCTATCCGTAACCTTTCATGTTTATGTCAGGCAAAAAATGGGCGGACGTGAAAAAAAGCGTAAAAACTGGTGGCAGAGGATAAATCGCTAAATGTGCGCCAATCAAATAATATTGCGCGACCTTGTTGTTGTTCAAGTTTTTCAATCCTCTGTCAAAAAAATAAATAAAAATAAATAAATAACCGCGTTTTTGCATGCACATAGAAAAAAAAATTAATCGAAAAAAAGAGAAAGTGAGAAAGTAAAAATATGTAAGTAGCAGTAACGAAATTAAATCATTATGTTTTTAGAGACACAAAAAGAGTATATTAACCACATTTTTGATACTCTCAAAAAATTATTTTTGATTGATAGAAAAAAATTGATTTTAAGAAAGAGAAAGAAAGTTGAAGAACTCATATATGTATGTATGTGTACAAGAAAGGTGTTCCACCACACCCACAAAAATATAAAGGCATATAAACCTGATAAGCATATTATTGATTCAAAGAAGAAGAAAAAATCAAATATAATTTTCTTCTTATCATGATTTTATACAATACATATAAAAAAATGCTTGGCCGTTAAACTAAAAACCTAACAAAAAAGCAACGCTGACTAAAAAAAATATATGGAAGTGGAAAGAATACTGAGACCAAAAACTTATATGTATGCATTTAAGGCCGCCGCCGCAACAATGATGATTGAATAAAATAAAATAAAAATACATATTCAAGAGAAGAAAAAAAAGACATATATATTCTGCTTTCATTCACATGATAAAATCATTTATGTCAAAGCTTATATGTTCTTTTTTTGGTTTATTTTGATCTATGTTAAATTTAATACCAAACGATGGGACGATGGGAAAGGAAGTTTGAGTGACATTTTTTATTCGGATTAAAAAAAAGCATCGAGACTTTAATGTAAATGTAATGTAGTTATGCAATACAGGAAAGATTTAAAAGAAATTATTAAAATGCGGAAGGACATATTTTTAAAATCAAACTTTGACAAGGGGAAAAGTTTTTTTTGATTATGCATAGCAAAAAAATTGTGTTTTCAAAGTATAACTTATAAAAAATGGAAATTCGCTGTTTTTTGTCTGCCAAGAAAAAAACCTTCAAGCTGAAGGAAGGAAAACAATAATAAGAATTCAAATAAAGGCAGGTTTATGTTATTTCTTCAGCCAAGAAACACAAAATAACCCAAAGCAACCTTCCAGTGGCATTGTTTTTTTAAGGCCACGGACATGAAAGTGGATAAGGTTATATTTTTTTGTTCATTTTATTTAGAAAAAAAATAAAGGAAGAAGAAAAAGCAATTTGAGACGTTTGAGCAAACATAAACTGAAAGTAAAAGAAAAAAAGCAATTTTTGCAAATTTTAAAACGAAAAAAAAAGAAGAAGTTAAAACGGGTTCAGCTACAAATCAGGTCAGGTGTTGCCAAATTTTAGGGGCCTACAAGAATATAAATTTCATCAAAAAATACTAACTTTAACGGGCTTCAAAACACAAGCATTTTCATTAATTAAAGTATTTTTAAACATCAGAAAATAATAAAAAAAGAATTTTTATTTTTTTAAATAAAAAAAACTGAATTTGACATAAAAAGAATTTTTTTCTCAATTCATGAACAAATGGAATGAGAAAAGAGAAAATTAAAATGAGCTACAAATATAATCATAAATATTAGACACTACAAAGTCTTTAAGAAAATGACAACGAAATAAAACTGCCTAAAGAGAACAAAAAAATATGGCGAAAAAATTGTTTCTTTAAAAAAAATATTTTGACTCTAAAAAATGTGACGAAAAAGCATTTTTATTGTTGCATCCGGCTATTAGCTTTCATTTGATGGCAACAAGCAAGCAAGCAACCTATGGAACTTTGTATTTCCAAAGTTTATAAAAATTGATAGAAAAAAAAGAAAAATACAAATCTCATATGATTTTAGAATATCTAAACTTACTACAAAATGACATTTTAAAAATGAATGAAAATAATTTGAGAAGAGTCGGTAAAAATTACGTCAACTAACCTTTTAATTAAATAATTTGAATGAACGTTTTTACCTTTCATTCAACCATCCAGATTTCAATACTTTTTTCCTATGTTTTGCTATGATTAACACAAAAAAATTCTACAAAAAATAAAATTGACGTGAAAAAATTAAACGTGAAATATATTTATTTATCTCAGACATTAACCCTTGAGCCTCTCTTTTCTTTTACTTTGAAGAACTAATGGTAAGTTTATTTGGGAACCAACAACAAAAAAGCCAAAGTCAACATTTTTTTCTTCATTCTCGATTTTTTTTTCTGCTGGGTTTCCGGCGTTTGCGCTGCTGCTGCCGCACTTTTGGGGTTGGTTTATTTTTATTTATTTATTTTTTCTTCGTGTCTCTGGATCAACATTCGAGGAAAAAGAGAAGGAAAAAACGCGCAGGAGCAAATGCGCATTCCCATCATCTATGTATTTCCTGACTTGACGCAAAGGCCATAGGCAAAAAGCAAACGAAAGACAAACAATAAAAAAGTGAGTTTTGCTTTTGTTCAAGTTGTTGCTCTGTCTCTCTACCTTCCTTTATCGCGCATAAGCTTGCAGTTAGTAGCTTTGCCGGTGTTCAAATTTAAAAAATACTGCAAAGCGCAAACAGACTTTGTTTTTTTCTTTCCCCAAACAATATCTAAAAGTAAGCTTCTCTAACAGTTAAGCTTAAAAGTTAATCAAAGAAATAAAAGATTGTTTGTGATACAAAAAAACACGTTCGTTAAAAAATATTGACATAAAAAAAATAATCAGAAAAAAGTGATTTCTTCGTGTGCTCTTGAGCAAATGAGTGAGCTAAAATTATCTTCTTACCAGTTTATTGCTTTCCCTCTTTTTTTTTGTTACTGATTGATTTTTTTATTGTTTATTTTAATTAAGAGTAGGATTCCCAAAAATACAATGCCAAACCTTTGTGTGAAATAGAGAATGAAAAAAAAGAAATTGAGCTTATTGTGTTGTCTCTTTCGTAGAATAACCAAACATAGAACGAAAAAATGCAAAACGAGAGAGGCCCGTTTTTTATTGTTGGTGAACGTGAATATACATTTGTGTGCTCAGGAGTCCATAATGGCTCAACCTGAAAAAAAAAATTGATGGGGAATATAATGAAAAGAATATAGCAAATAATAAAACAATAACGTCAACGTCTATTGAAGCATATTTCTCCAATTTGGACAAAGAAAAAAAATTAATTTACATATTTACATTAAAAAATCGAATTCAATATTAAGCTCATGATTTAAAATAAATAATAAAGAAATTAATGATGTAAAAATTACTCAACAACGAGAAAGGAAAAACCAATAAAAACAAAATAAAAAGAATATATGAAGAAAAAAAAGTAAAAAAGGAACGAAAGAACTGTGATAGGAGCGGAGAGATAACGAAAAAAGTGGTGTTATTGAAAAAACAAACGTCTTTGGTTTTAATTGTAAAAAAAATCAAAGAGAAAGAAAAAATATTATTTATAAATTTATATCAAAAACTAATTTATTTAAGGCACAAAACTTTTCTATTTTTTATACAAAAAATCAAGCAGCAACATTGTGATTTTCGAAAGAAAAAGAATACGCTTGCATCGAAAACATTATTTTTTTGCATGTTTTTTTCTCTTTCTTATTTATAAAAGTCATGGATGATTAATCGGTGACACCATTGAATAATAGCTCTTGTGCAATTGTATCAAATGGAACAATGTTGAATAATCTCATAACTTGGTAATTTTCTTGTAAAGCTGATGCAGCCGATACAATACCAGAAATTGAAAGGAGGACATTTCCAAAGCGTTCTGAAAAAAAGAATGAAAAAATAGTTTCGAAAAAAGAAATTTGAAGAATAAAATTTCTTAAAAATACCATTTTTAAAAATTTTCATTAAAAATAATTATGGATAATTTCTTTTTAGTCTTGGAAAGCAGGAAATTTTTTTGTAAAAGACAAGCTTCTAGACATTGTCTGTAGCTAATCGTAGCTATTTGTAGGAAGTATTTTAGAGTATTTAGACTGTCTGAAGAGAAAATCCAGGATAATTAAAAGTTATTTAAAAAAATTTCTCTACAAAAGCACACTTTTTTGCACTATAAAAATTCTTAGGTGATTTTTGTTTAGCTTTTGCTTTAGGAAAAAGAAATTTCAAAAGTCTTATTCGTTTTTAAAAAAGAGGCTACATTCACTTTTTTCTTTTCATCCTATTCAAAAATTACTCACCTGCATAATTTTCCATTTCAATAGATTCATAAAAAGCAAAAAGGGCTTTAATGGCTTGATTTCGGCTATTTGTAATTAATTCATTTACGTAATTTTGAGTTCCTGAAAAGAGTTTTCAAAAAATAAATGTTAGAGAAAAAGAGAAAAATGAAGTCACTTTCTTCCCATTCATTCTCCTCAGAAGGAGGATGATCTTCCTCTTCTTCATTATTTCGAAATAACATAATAAGTTTAAGTACAACAAATTCTTGATCACTGAGTTTCATTCGTCTCATAGGCATTGCAACTTCATCGATGCATCTTTCCGTCATATTATAATACAATTTTTCTTGCCTCCATTTTCGTTGTGCTGTAACTATTTTTTGTTTTTCTTCTGGCAAAGTACTTAGAAAGCGAGGAAAACAGCTTCCATTTGGAAATAACCAAATATCGTTTAAATCACTTTTAGCTGTGTGAAAGCATAATTCCATAGTAATATGAAATATAGCAAATTTTCGAAGCAATTTTGTTTGAATTAAAACTGGTAATTTTGAAAAATTTGGAAGCATATTCGCCCATTGTATCATCGCATAAAGTTCTTCAGAAGTTACAATAGTCATATCAGTCATGGTTACAATTCGAAGTCCATCTGCATAGTATTCCTCATTTTCAGCACGAGGTATTGCTTTTCCATATGCCATAGAAAGAACTTTAGCTTCATGTTGAACACGAAATTTATCCAATTTTTTCTCTCTAATTTCTTGATCAAATTTTAATAAATGATTCATAAGTTGGAGCTCTGTTTTGAGAGGCGATGGCATTTCTGGGGAAGGAGTTTCAGATGTTGAAGTGGAAGGGTTGTTGCTGTCTTTCTTTCCAAACATATCTCTGTGTGGGTGCAAAGCTAAAAAAAAGCCAGAAATGAGAATAAAGATAGAAATGTAAAAATAAGGCATACCACTTGGCTTCATGCCAACATTAAAGCATTTTTGTAGGCGGCAAGCCCGACATGATTGCCTTCCCGACCTTTGAGTGATATCACAAAAGCTATCTTTTTCACAAAAATATGTTCGGTTTTTAATAATTGCTCTATAAAAAAAGTATTATTAGAAATCAAAAAAACCTGTAATTGTTTACCTCCGAAAAAAACTTTTACAACCTAAACAACAATTAACTCCATAATGTCGGCCGGCACTTGAAGTATCATTGCATACAACGCATCTCAGTTCAAGCATATTTATTAATTTCTGAAAAGGTGGAAGAATTTATTTTCCAATACGAATACTACAAAGTAGCAAAATCCATAAAGGTCCTAACTACAAAATGTTCCAAAAAATGAATTAAATCATCAAAAACGTGGAGTGCAACAAAGAGGGAAGAAAACGGCAAAAGTAAGAATGAATAAATGCAAAAAAATAAAATAGCATGGAAATATTTAAGACTTTGATCATTATAAAGGTAAAAAGATCATCTGCAAGCGGAAAAAAAAGCACGAGTGTAAGTTTTTTTCCCTTTTTTCTGTTACGCACATTTAGTGCATTTTGTGTGTACGTTAAAGAACATTGAGTGCTCGATGCTTTTTCTCTCTCTCCCTTTTGTTAACTGCCGGAGCATACATCACTAACCACAAGTTTCAAGTTTTGAAATTTTTTAAAATTGACGAAAGTTGTTCTCTGTTTTATTTTTTGAATAGTTTTTTATTGAGTAAAATTAAATAAGTTTTGACGAAAATGAAAGAACAATTTTTTTTAGGTTAAACTGCAATTATTTTGAATAAAATTTTTTACTTATTAAATGTATATTTAAAAAAATTTGTCTGAAGTTCTCAGTGTTAACCTTTTTCTAAGTTTATGTTTCCAATTTGTTAAAAAGTTTAAAAAAATTTATTTGAATTAGAATAAATTATTAAAAGTGAAAAAACAAATTTGTTCAAATTTTAAAAATATACAAAATAGCCGTAACAAAGTATGAAAAATAAAAAAAAACAATTTTTTCCATTATAAAATACAAACACATTTTTAAAATAATTTTTTTAGCCATTATTAGGTAATCCAGGAATATAATTATTTGATTGATAATCCATTTGATTTTTATATGAAAATTCATCAAAAATATCTTTTATTCTTATTTCGTTATTATTTGGCTAAAATTTGTTTATATTTTATTTATTTTTTTCCCGACTATTTTTGATTTTTGACTTACTCGTTTTTGTCTATATTTTTGACTTTTCCAATGCCGAATAAAACAATCAAATCGGTTCATGCCATCTGGAATTTGCTCGAAAGCTTCTTTGGCTTCACCAAGCAAAATTCGAAGCTAAAAAGTAAAAATAATTTTTATATAAACAAATTCATGATATTATTAAACTTACCGGATTCACATCTGCATTATGAAGTTTAGGAAAGTTTAATCGATGCTGAACTCCATAATAACACATTTCAATACATTTTTGACTTAATCGAATAACCTGTTCGGGATATGAAGCCATGGTTTGTCTTATATGTTTCATATCAGCTTGAAAAGGAGATTTTGTGTAATTACTATTTATTTGATGGAGTTGCAAACTTGATGGCGAAGTATTTCCCGAACCCGTGGCACTACAAGATCCGCTGCTGCTTGAATGCGGATGCATGCTTAATGGATGGGGTTGAGGAGGTGGCCCTTGAGAATACATTCCCATAGAAGGAACTATAGGTAGTTGCTCCACAAATGGATGTTGATTTATATGAAAACTGGGAGATTGTTGAGATTTATAAAAACTTTTAGCTTCCATAATAAATCTTAACAAAACTTTTGGTGAAGTTATAAATGCTAAAACATTTTCAAAAAATGAATTAACATAAAGTGAGCCAAGCATTTTGCAAATTCCAAATAGCCATAATAAATCATCTTCATATTGAGGCGCGGAAATACTATCGCCAAATACTTTTTTATCATGTTCTGCCATTCGCTGTGATTTAATTGCCAATATTCCAACTCTGTAAGCATTTAATAAACGAATTTGTCGGTTGTCCGCAGCGGGAAGGGGTCTCATAATATTCATATTTGAATTATTTTGAGCATTGGCATTATTTGGTTGTTGTTGATAATAATTTGGCATCTGAGGAGGTTGGGGAGGTAAAGCAGCATTTATTGGATTTGAATTGCTGCTTGAAGCTTGATGATTTGGGGTTGGCATGGATCTCTGGGATCGACATGGTGGTGGAGGATTTCGGGATGGATAATAATGATTATTATAAGAAATATTTCCAGGAATATTTGGCGAATAATATGAGTAACTTGAATCCAAATTATATGGATAAGGCACTTGATTTTGTGGAAGCAAATTTGGAGCCGAGTGACTTGGATGTAATGGAGCTGGAGGATATTGATGGATATTATGCATGGATGGTGGTGGTGGCCCTGGTGGATAAAACATATTATTCATATATGGCGCATATCGATGATATTGTTCACTTGCACGTCCAAGTCTTTGATATTGAGCTTGTAAATCAGGTTGAGCTGGAGAAAATACTCCTGTTTCATTTGATTCATACAATTCATGCCAATATCGAGCTACTTGAAACAAGGCTTGACTGCTGAAGCCATTATTTTCGTTTGCTATTTTTTCAAGTACCACGCAAGCTTCTTCAGTCACTTCAAGACTAAATTCTCGGCATTGTCGTAAACGGTGATTCACATCATTGGGAGATAATAGATGAGCTTTATATAAGGCACTCACAGCCAATAAAGCACCTTGATGAATGATTTCTTGATCTGGTCGATGACTAGCTTTATCAGCTAAAGTTGAAACTTCATATGCAGTAAAATGTCTGGGCCATGTTCGTCTCACATGTTCTAATGCATTTTTACCTATATCCAAGGCTTGAGTATGCAACCAACCAACATTATATCCAAATTGTCCTCGAGTTTGCCAATTTCTCATTGTTAAATTATGAATTCCAACTGCATACATTCCAATCAAAAAAGATGACATTTGAAGATTTCGATGTATTCGAGTCAAAGCATTTAAATTTCCAAAATTATTGTTATTAAACATAATATTGTTATTATTTCCACCAGCTTCTTGAATGATATCATTTGCTAAATCGGTGTAGAAATGTGCTAAAGCTTCGGTGGCATGTGGAGTCACTTGAGTTTGACATGGTCGTTTTTGAATTCGAATGGAATCCAATAAACTTGGAATATTTTTTGTTGTATTTTTTACATTACTTGAAACTTGTGGAAAAGATTCATTATCTCTTTCAAGCTGTGGTCTTTCGGGAATATCTTTTCTTTGGGGTTCTTCTTTCTTTTCACTTTTTTTCCATGGATAAATTGGACGCTTTCCAGGTGCAGTATACTCGCGATAAGTTGGATCACGTTCAAAAAAGTAAGCGGCATTAGAATCATGATCATCATACATCTTATGGATGCTAGGATCGAGTAATTTATCCAATACTAAACCCAAATGACTAAAATCATCTTTGAATTGAATGATGAGAGCGAAAATTAGAGCTCGACAATGCTTTCGGAAGCATTCAAATAACATAGGATAATCTTCTTCCACATAAGATAATTTAATATCCAAGCAATTTAGAGCTACTTGATAACCAATTTCATCGTCGCTGGTATTTCTCTTAAGAACGTCACCATGTTGTTTAACCATTTTTCCATTGGATGTTAAAGCTTCAACAATAAATAATGCAAGAAAAGTGGGTGGCAAAATATCTGTGTTGTTTGATTGTTTGCAACGGTTAATAGTTGACATTGCTAATTTTCGAAGGAAAATTGTATCATTATTTGTAAGTTTCACAGCTCTTAAAGCTTCAAGAATTTCTTCTTCCAAATAATTTAAATATACTTCTAATTGGTGCGTTGGAGCTGCATACCGTTGAAGTGATAAAGCAGTGGTTCCAATTTCAAGAGCTAATTTATGAGCATCTTGAGCTGTAATTTTTTGACCATTTACTTCGTATTTTTCAACATCATTGAAAGTGAGACAAACTAAAATTGCCATTAATTCTAGCGAACGTTCAAGAAATTCCACAGCCGCTCTAGTTTTAGTTAATGCAAGCTGTCGAGGTAATTGCACTTCAACTTTTTGTGGACATGATTCCATTTGACGGACTAATAATATACCCGAAAACATTGTTGGTTTGCTTTTTTTCTAAAAATAAAATCTTTTTTAACCAAAACCATAAATATTTGCGTTTTACCATTCCAGAAGACGAAGCACCTTCCTCTATGCCGGTAGTACATTCGATGGGTCTATTTTCATATGCCATTCCATCATAAAAAACATTTGGGACATTTTGAAGGATATCTTTAGCTAATTTAAATGCCATAAATGCTGCTTCAGCTGGATATCCATGATGAGCTAATGAATTACAAGCATCAAACCGAACATTAAATGGTTCTTGGTCTGCATGAGTAAGGGCCAAGAATTCATCTAATTCAAGTTCGTGCTTTTCTTTTCTGGAATAATTACAGGCTTAATTTTCAAAGTATAATTTATTTACCTTTCTGTGTCATTTTCAACATATTCATCCTGTAGAAAATCTTCTCCACCACTGTAATCAACAGTTCCAGCAGACCCACTACCAGAATTTTGATTGGACACTACTTGACGATTTGGATGATTAGTTCTTGATCGTCTCTTCTTTTTCTTTGATTTTTGCTTTTTACTCGAACATGGTTCGGGAGCGTTTGAATTCTCCCATAAAATGGCAGTGGTCACGCTAAGGCTTTTAATTTCATCCGAAAAATCTTCTTCTTGATTTCTCACAATTGGAATATTTGGGCATGTGATTGAGGCATCAGATGGCTTAGAAAATCGAGTGGCCGTTATTGGGACACAACGCAATTCAGAGCTATGAAAATCAACTTGGCAAGCAACTAGAGCAGAATAAAATCCAGGAAAATATTCTGCGGTGAAACTTGCAGTTCGTGCATTGAGTGGATGGCCTTCCGAATTCACCATCATTTTTATTTGATAATGCTAAAATTTGGTTTCCATCAATGCATTATAAGATTTTTAAACTTACAGGATCTGGTTTATTAATGGCATCCCAAATTTTATTCACAGCTTGTCGATGATAAAATTGAAGTAGCGAAGTAAGTTTTTCTTTTTCATATGAATTTAATTTTGGATTTAAAGCCGCAATTTTCCATAATTTTACTATTTCATCAAACAAAGCTGCAGCTTGATAAAGCAATTCAATGAAACTATTTGGTTGAAGAGCTCGATTATTTTTTAATTGCATGTGCCATTTTCCACTTTCTAATAATTTTGCTTGATACCACCAAATTATTATCTAAAATTTATAGATTTACTAATTTATACACTTGCTTAGAGACAAGTAAGTACCTGATCAACAGCTAAACAATCTGCTGTAATCATATGTAACAGATTAGTTGCATTTTCATCTTGTCGATTAAACATTTCAGAAACGATTCCAAAAAAGTTCCATAAAGCTGCTGGTTGTTTTGATTTAAGAACTGTGTGACGGATTTTATATTCGCATGCCACAGGTGGTTGAGGTTCATTATTGAGCATTTGAATATCACTGAAGCTATAATTTTTTGAGCTTTAAGTTTGTTATACATATTTAAATAACTTACCATGATACTCCACTTTTAGGTTTAATAAATTTAATCAAAATAGTTCGAATTTTTTGGTGAATTAAACTTTCATCTAAACTCCAAATTGGTATATCTTTATGATCGCCATCTGTGGGATCTGGCGCACCCATGGCTTGGGAAATATCACTTTTAGATTCTCGAAAATCATCTATCAAATTTTGTGCAATAGTTATATAATTTGTTGGTAATTTAGATACAAAAAATTGATATAATTTCTTCAAATTTTCATTACTTAATTCTGTAATCGAATCCACCATCGTTGGACGATATTTAACTTGATCAGCTTTATATATTCTGTAAAGGCATGTAGCTACAACGTGATGGCACCAATTTGATTGTTCACATGTGCACATTGTTGAAGTTATTCTTTGTCTATAAATAATAAGCTTATAAGTATTTGGAAGTTAAATAATTATATATACAAACCTATCAACTCGAATAGTGACGTGATAAATTTCGCTACTTTTGGTAGAACAAAAAATTTCATTTGCACCTAATTTTGTTGGTTTGGGTTTCATTTCATCCAATGGAGCTCTATCCACATCTGCATTAATTAAATATCCAATTTGCATGACATTTTTAACTGAACCACGTTTATATATTTGTTCGCCACTATCAAAAGGAACAGTAGTACCATTTGCGAGGCAACTAAAATATGCATATTCAAAAGATTTTATTAAAAAACTGTTTAAAAAATTTCTTACCTGTAAAGTTGAATATCCTTTTCATCTTTGGGAAAGCAATGTTTTATAATTAAAAGAAAAATTTTTTCAGGAATTTGTACTCTTCGTTCTTCAACCACCACATTTTCAAATATATTCGAATCAACGTCTGCTTCTTCGTGATTGAATGTAGAAAATTTCAATAAATTTTTCTTTCTTCGATTCATAATTTCTTGATGATGTTGAATAAGTTGATCGTATGAAAATGATTTAGCTGTAATAAACCCGCATATTTCATCCAATCTTTGAGGTACAGGAGACGTTGACAAAGATGATGGCTTTTTTGCTACATGATGACCTAGAATTAAAATTGTTAGATTAGAAGAAAATTTAGCAAAAATTTATTTATTATATATTTACTTTTAGGTTGCCATTCTTGCCAATATTTTAATGTTGAAGATGATAATTCGCTATCAGCGTTACTGGATTGATCTGTATCTTCAAAGAGATCTTCAGATGATGATTCAATGAGTTCGTCATTATTTCCATCATCGTACATTTTTAAAAAATAAAATACAAACTAATCTGAAAGTTAGTTGACTCATTAAAATTTTAAGAAAAAATTTCAAATCAAAATGTGTCATTGGATCGTTGAAAAAATTATTTGACATTTATAACAAAAAAATCTTTTTTTAAAGGTTAATTAAGTCGTTTAAATTCTAGGTCAAGTTTATTTAATGAATGATGATATTCAAAAAAAACACCTTTAAGCAATTTATCTTATTTTTTATTGATTTTAGTCAATTACCACTGCGTAAAATAACCAAAAATTTCTATCTATCCAATAAACCGACGGCAAAAAAAAGAGAGCCATTTTGTGTTCGATAGTGTTTTTTTGGTGGTGGTGTTGGTTGCCATTGTTGCTCTTGCTCATCCATTCTTGACCTCGACCTGGTTTACAATCGAGACAACTCTGCCAGCGTTTTTTTATATTTTTTAAAATAGGACATTTTTAGAAAAAAAATGCGGGGATTGTGGTGGTTTTTTGGTAAGCTTGGTAGAAAGAAATATGCAAATAATTTTGAAAATTGGCAAACTCTAATTTCAATGCCAAAAGTGCAAAAAAAAAGTCATCAAACTTAAATTTATTTTTTCTTTGGCGATTAAAATTTAAAAAACCTTACTTTTAAGCAAAATTAAAGAAAATTTAATAAATAAATGACACAATCAAGCTTCAATCAATTCAAAATAATTATAAATCATGGTATAAAATAAAATCAAAAATTATAATAATCGATAGTTCAATAATAAAATGATTCCTGAAAAACGAAATGAAACTTTTTTTTATTGATAGAAATCAACAGCAAAAAAATAAGAATGAACAAAAGTGTTCTTTCTTTCAGGGCACGCAACAACACGAACGTTAAAAATGTTATTTAAAAAAAATGGGCAAGCGAAAACAATGAAAAAAAGCTGTTTATCAGTGAATAAAAAAAAGTTTAGCATTAGTTTAAACTTTGATTTTCAAAACATTTTTTAAATGTTGGCTTTAATATTTTTTGGACATATTTAAATTTGGATACCACTTTCAAAAAAAGAACTTTTTGCAAAATTTGCGATACAGAAAAATAATTTATGGAAGAATTATGCAAAGCTAAGCAACAGAGCGAACAATTGATCACCACTCTTTCTTTTTTTAGCGCTAAAAAAAATCAATTGCAGGAAATTTTTTCGACAAAAGCATTTGAAAAAAATGAAAAGCAAACTATCTATGATTTAAAAAAAGTCTCATTTTAAAGAAATGTTTTATAACAAGAATTTAAATAAATATAAAAAATGCTAAACTTTCGAATGGCAAGTTTAAAAGAATTTTATTATAGAAAAAATAATGGGTAATGGTCACTTTTTTCAAATAAAAATAAAAACGCATGTAAAAAAGGAAGCAAAAAAAATTGGGTTGGACGGGTGAGCACGCAGCGGCGCGAACAAACCCCAGCGAAATTTTTTTCTTTTTCTTTTTTTCTGTCCACTTTTCAGTCGTCTTCGTCAGTCGCGTCGTCGTCGTGCTCATCGTCTACCAGCTTGTGTTAGTGATGAATGTGCGTGCTGTGCTGGCTTGGGGCTAGCTGCTTTTAAAATTGAGCTTTCCTCTTCTTTCTTTTTTTCTGTGATGGAAAAGCAGCAGGAAAAAAATAAAGAAAATAAAAAAAGGGACATCTGCCAAAATGAAAAAAAGAATGAAAGCAAGAAGCTATGCAAGCGACGCCGAACAAAATTCATTCGTCGTTAGTTTTTTTTTTATTCAACAAACGCTTAAATAAAAATCCGCTGACATTGACGATTGAAGAAGGTAACGAGAAGGAAAAAACAGTCGCAATTTTTTTATTGCGGTGATTATTTTTGTGGATATCCTTGTTATTTATAAAAGTGAGAAGTGACAACAAGAAGATTGCAATGTAAGAAATGAAAGCAATAATAACAGAAAAAATAAATGTTTTCGTTAAATTAAAAGCCTGGAAAATAGATTTTTTTTAGCAAATATGATTCACAAGCAACAGAAACTTCTTAAATATAAAAACATATTTTTAAGTTTTTAAAAAAATACATTGTTTTGAAATTTTTAACTTTATTATACTTTTCAAAAATTTTCTGTGGTTGAAAAATAAAGTATTTCTTCAAGAAATTTAAGTCTCCAAGACAATGAAGAATAATTATTTTTCTTGCTCCACGGTTGTTTTTTTTCTTTTATTTTTTTTTATTTTATAAAAAAGAAAAAAGACAAGAATATGACCACCATTGAGGCGGTGCCATTGACGATGAAGCGGTCAGTCAACAAAGTTTTTTTTTCTCTTTGCCATTGGGCTCATGGATATTTTTAGATAAAAGAACGAAAAAAAAAATGCTAGTTCGTTGTGGTGCAAAGACGTGCCGCCGCCAATAAAAAAAAATAAAATGCATTTTTTTTACACAGAGGCAATAAATAAAAAATAAAGCAGCAATACACTTTTTCTAATAACCAAAAATTTTTTTACAGTGGTAATTAGGGAACATTCTAAAATAAATATTACAGTAAAATTTAATTAGCTTTTAAGGAATATAAATAAATTTTTCTTGAGTGTTTTGTTTTAAAAGGTAAACACCGAAAGGTCAAAGTTTTTTTTTCAGAAAGAAAACCAAAATAAGTTTTTAATTTTCTGAAAAAACAGGCTAAAACATTTCATAACATTTCGAATTTAAGCTTTTGTGTGTTTCGAAATAAAATAACTACTTTTTTAGTAAATACTGCCAGTTTACTAAATGTTTTTTTCTTCTTCAAAAAGGGTTCTTTTTTCAAAAAAGTATGCTTATTTGTAAACACCTTTAGTTCTAGCTTTAAAATTCTTTCTTCCAAAATTTATTCAGGAAAGTTTAATTAATATTAAAATTATCAGAAAATCAGGAAAACTATATTACCTTAGAACTTCGGATTTGTTATGTGTTGAATACTTTTGTCTATTTATAGTTGCTACTGCTTCCCAATTTTTATAGTTTCTGCAGATCACGCTTATTTATATTATTTTTTTTGTCATTTATAAATTACAACAAATGTTTCCACTTTTTCCCTTGATTGTTTTTTTTTAATATTTTTTCGTCCGATAACGATACTATGTATTTTTTGTCAATATACATAAAAGCAAGAAAACGAAGAAGAAGAAAATCCAAAATAAGAAAGCATGCATACATTTAAAGACGTTGTCGTTGTAAATGCTGACACTACTAATGTTTGCACAAAATGACTCACGTCGTTTCTTAAAGTCTTCTTTTCTTGATCAATCATACTCACACACACTTTTTTCTGTACAAAACGTTCTCCTCACTTTTTTTCTTCTCCCAACAGTTTTTCTATTCTTTAGTATTTTTTTTTCGTGGTGCGCATCCGCCTCAAAATAATAATAAATAAAAAAAACTTTAAAGAGTCTTCTTCCGTGTAATTATTTTGACGTTGTTGTTTTCTATCTCGGAAGCAACAGCATTTTCTAAAAAACTTTTTTTCTGTTATTTGTCTTAATCAACTTAAATTTTTTTTACTCTTACACATTTTTTTTCTGGACTATACTTTTGTTTTGTTTTTGTTTTGAGTTTTTTTTTATTATTGAAATAGAGGAGGCTAAATAAAAAGAAAACAGGTTTCAGGTTACTAGAAAATATAATAACTTTTTTTTTTCACGCAGCGCAAGGAAACAAGGTAAAAATTATCAGCTGGATGGAATAAAAAATTTTTAAAAATTCCAAAGGGTAGGTCAATTTTAGTCTAAAAACACACTAAGATCAAACTCAAAAATAATCATAGTAGAGTGATCGAAAATGTACAGTCACTAATAAAAAAATAAAAAATATATCGCGGAGGAGGTAAAAATGACTCCTATCTTTGGTGGTTGATTGACTGTAAAAACTCGAAATATAGCATTGATAAGGTGAGGCCCATCATGCTGCCTCATTTTTAGCATTCCTTATTTCTCCTTTCATCGATTGTGCGTTATTTTGCAAGGAATTTTTTTGCGAATGAATCATCAGTGCAAACCAATGTTTTTTTTCATTTCATTTCGATGGTGACTCAAAAATATCCATTTTTTTTGTTGTTGTTCCTTCACGTTACTTTCAGCCCCTCAATTTTCTATTATTTCCATATTTGAATTGATTTTATTTCTTTTAACTCATATATATTTTTGTCCTTTTTTGGTCAAATTTAAATAGACGACGATATTACAATTTCAATTTCTTTTTTTCTTGAGAAAAGGAAATACTTTTTTCTTCTTTTTTTTTCATCGGCTTGATGCGCGTAAAACCAATATAATATTTATTCTTCAAAGTTGACCGTGGGCATTTTTTTTATTTTTACGTTTGAGTTGGGAATACATAGGTGCGATGCTTGCTGCTAAAAAGTTGTTTGCATATTGTTTTTGTTCCGAAAATGGCGTGGCGGCGGCGGCCTTTTTTAGAGCTTGATTTTGCTTTCATGCAAATAAAAAATAAAGTATGCTGCGGCAAGCGATTTTGTCGTTGATGACAGTGACGAACGAAAACTTTGACCATTGGGTACTTTCTTTTTCTTCTTCGTCTTCCTTTTCAATTTTACTATTTATATTTTTTTATTCTTTGTTTTTCTGATGACTTATTAGCATCGTTTTTCACCTCTCTAATCTCCCATTTATTTTTTTGCATTTTCTCTCCAAATTAATGATTTTTTTCCTTTCTTTTTTTTTTCTTCAGCGTTCTCTTATCAGAGTCCCATTTTTATTTGTTCTTTTTTAGCGCTTTTTTTATTGTACACAACATAAAAAATTTCTTTTCTCATTGCTATACACTTTTTTTAGTTTCAAGCATGAGAAGAAATATTTGTTGCTTGTTATTATTATTTATAACGTCCATTGCGGCCCAAGCTTCTAATTACCCTGATCAGTATCAACAACCAAGTCAATATGGGCAAAAACAGAATTCATTCAGCAACAATAATCAGAATGCTTACAATAATAATAACAATAATCAACAACAGCCACAAGGAGGCTTTTATAATGCTGCAACAAATTTAGCTAATCAAGCAGGACAAAGATTGATGAATAATACTTTAGTAAATCGAGTGGTAAGGCCTAATATTTTTTTATGAAAAGATATCTGAGAACAAAATTTTTAGGTAAATACCGGCCTTGGAATATTTAATCAAACTATGGGAGGGCCTGGCACTGGCATACCTCCAACAACATCAGGAGTTAGAATAAAAGTGCAGCTTCAAAATTATGTTGATCAAGGATACAAATTATCCGATACTTCAGTATGTATTTGTCCACAAGGACAAAATTATGAAAATTGCATGCATAATAGTCCTCAAAGAATGGGTTATAGTTGCTATTTTTCGTTTATGGTAATTATTAATTCTGCTGAGTAAGAAACTATTTTTTTAGGTATTTTAAATAATTTTTTGAGTTTTAGTTCCCAACTTCGTTATGATGCTACACCATTTTTGCGAATCGATAGTAATTTTGGAGTAAACCCAAATGAACGAAATGATTTTCAACGTCAATTTGACTTTATCGTCCAAGAAAAACCTGTAAGTTAGAAAACTAAAATTGATTCAGAAAAATTTATTTAAATCATTTTTAGACCGGAATCACTGTGATAGTAAATCATATGGGTGCAGTGATTGATGGTTACACAGGAGCTGTAAATCTTTCAAATGCTGTGGTGCCAGTGGATCGATTTAGTATTCCATTTGATGAAAGTACAATTTATGGAAATCCAATCACTAAATCTGCTACTGGTGGTGATTTGCAAACTCAACTCACTGTCAGTTATACGATTTCATGTGCAAATAATTCTCGATATGGGCCAGCATGTAATTATGATTGCACGGCTTCAAGTATTAATAGTCAAAATGCTATTTGTCGCGATGCTGAAACTGGATTTTATCGACTTTGTCGATGGCAAAGCTCTTCCATAGTTACTGATTGTCAAAATTGCCCGTGGGGAATTAAGGATGATGCATATTGTCAAGATGAAAATGGTGGATTATTAGAAAGTCATAACGCTGGAGTTGTTTCATCCGATTACAAAACTGCTACCATCGTTTTGGCGGTCATTGCTGGAGTTTTATTTATTCTTTTGGCCATTGCTTTGATTATTAGCATTTGCTTGCAACGAAAAAATAGAGCTAATGCAAATGCAAATGAAACTCCACCAGGTTATACTCGTCGAAACAATGAAACTCGTGGTGGACATTTAGGAAATCCCGAAACACAACCATTAAATGCTCCAAATACCAGAGCTGGAGCACCTGTGGCATTACCAAGAAATCAACCACCTCCATTAAATTTGCGACCAAACAGTAAGTTTTAAAAAGTGGATTTAGAAAAAAGAATTACAAAACTTTTTTTTAGAATCAGCACTTCGAACTCCCGCATATCAATATCCTCCAGCAGCACACCTTGGTGGAGTTGATTCATTAAACGAAACACTCAATAGCAGTTTTGCAGGCAGTCAAGTTCCTGGTAGAAACGATCCTAATGTTAGTCGTTCCGCTGATGTGTAATGATTTATTTATTTACTTCTTCTTTTTTTCGATTTTGAAAAAATGAAAACTTTATTTTGTTCCTGTCCTGCCAAATAATTAACAGCTGATTTGCTTTTAATGATGAACGCCAAAAACCAAAACCTTAAATATTTCGGCATCATTTTTTTTAATTATTAAAATAACACCCAACTATTTTTTAACAAAAATAGGCGATCTCATTGCGCATTATATGCTCCTTAAATAAATAAATAAATAAAAATAAACGCAATTCACTTATACCTTTTATAAATTTTTATTTTATTTCATTTCTTCTTTTTTTGTTGTGTATAAATACAAATAATTATAAATGTGATATAATTCGTTTTTAATTTAATTTAAATAAAAAATGATGATAAAAAAGAAACTCTTTTTTCTATTTTTAAAAGTTTTCGAAACAAGCAAAAAAATCAAAGTTCTTGCAAAAAACTTTGTTCGCTTTTTTTCTTTAACTTTTATTTTGATGAGTTAGTTCTTCCTCCAGGACGCCCCCGATCAAGGGAAAGAAAGAAAAAAATCAATAACCTTGGAGGATTGGAAGAGCAGCAGCTGTGAGAAAAGTGGGATATTTTTTGCTTGCTATTTATCCGCCTGATGATCAGTTCTCATTTTTAACCTCGTCGATTTTTAAAATTTTCATTCATTACAAAACTAATTTTTAAAAACTATAATCCTTATGAATTCAACAATGTCTTGTGTAATGTCAGCAGCTCAAGGAGTCACCCAAGTTATGCATCGATGTCAAGCAGCTAAGGAAACTGGGTTTCTTGGTAAGTTCAAGCAATTGTAAAAGCCTGAAAAATTGCCAAATTATGATTTTAGATCTCTCTGCTTGTGATATCCTGTATGTTACAGATGCAATTTATATGGTTTTAAAAGGCTCCACGGTAACAAAATGCACTTTAGCAAATAATGCATTAAAAAAATTTCCTGCTAAAATGATTGTTAGATTGCCCGATATGACTCGTAAGTCAATAAACTTTGGAAATAAATGCTCAAGCTATTTTTGCAGAATTCAGTATTGCTGGAAATAATGTTAGCGAATTACCTGAAGAGTTATCAAACTGGAAATTAAAGGCGTTGAATTTATCAAAAAATAAATTTACAAAAATTCCAGAAGCTTTATATAAAATGACTGAACTTCAAGTTATGGATTTATCTGATAATGAAATTGAAAGTAAGTTTTTCGACGCACTTTAATTACTTAGAGCTACATTCATATTTTCTCTTTCGTACAAAACTATTTCTTAATTTTTTTGAAATATCTTTTCAACTTTCCGAAGATTAATTGGCGTTTCGAAATTTATCAATTGACTTTAAGCTTTTATTTTTTACTCTGAGATTTAAATCATAAAAGAAAGAATAAATAATAAAATTAAAAAAATAAACAGAATTTCTATTACATTTCTAATATTGTGTTTTTAGATATTGATATAACTCGCCTTATTTCATCATTGTCTAATCTCAGGATGCTCAAGCTATCAAATAATCCATTACCGGTAAAACATTTGCAAGATATACTGGGACATGCCACAAATACTTTACAAATTAAATACTAGTCAATGAATCAATCAATCATGCGATATGTAAAAAATAATAATGTATTTTAAATTAGTTATTTTTATTATGATTTTAATTACCGTGAATTTTTTTGGCGGCTTTTCTTCTTTGTTATTTAATGTATTTTTTAAAAAATTTTATGGATAGTTTTTTGATTTATGAAAACGTATAAATAAAATAAAATTTTATGCTTTTATTTCCATTTTTGTCTCTTATTGGGCTTTAACAAGTGAAGAATTGAGTGACTGATTTAAATAAAATGAATGTTTTGAACTTAGTACTAATTGCAATATTATTACTTTTTTGTGATGGATTAACTTTTGTGGCTTCTTCACAACCATCATCACGAGTTTTTAATAGTCATTCCTATGCAGCAAAAGTAAATGTTTCATAAGCTCCCCTTTTTTTTAGTTTTCATAATTTTTCAGGTGCAAGAACAACGAACTCAGCCAAAAATACGTATTGGAGAAACTGCACCAAAATTCATCTTGGAAGAATAAAACCACAAAAATAAAAAAACACACGGAAATTAAATTTGGTTTTTCTCACCCTTGTTTTTCTTATTTTTTAAACTAAAGCAACTTTTGTTTTGATTCATACGTTTTTTAATTAAAAAAATAAAAATAAAATAAAAGTTGGAAATCTATAAATAAATTTTAAGAAAAGGCAAAAAAAAGTTGGCTGTGTGTGAAACATTTATTTTAAAAACATTCAAAAAAATTCACGTGTATTTCTTGCTTCTGAATATATTTTTTAAATTTCCTGCAAATGACAGAATTTTATTTTAATAAATTTTTAGTTAATTTCCGGGTCCATATCTTTTTATTATTATTAAAGCCTGTCAACTTAGTTAATTGAATCGTATTTTTGAGTCACTCTTATCCTACGTTTTAAACGACTCTTGATGTTTTTTGTAATAGTAATTTTTATAGCTTCAACTCATTTCATAACTCAATTTTTCTTCCAACCCTATAGAATTTAATTTAAAAGCTTTTAGTCATATTCAATTAAACATTTTTTATATGTTTGATTCAAAGAAATTTTATTTCTAAAATTAAATGTTTTTGACTCAAAAAAATTATGAAAAACACTTTTTTGAGCTGCAAAAAAGAGGAAATTTGTATTAAAAAATTACGGGAATGGAATCAATTTTTGTTTCCGAAACTTTTTTCATTTTTTAATTCTATTTTTACAGCGGCTTTATAGTTGTGATGAAAAATGCATTTTAAAAGCATACATACATCACTTCCCGGATTATCTATAGCTCAAAAATTTTGCAACCTCGTTTTCCAAAAAATTCTTTAAAATTTGGAAAAATAGAGAATATAAGTTTGTACAAAAATTTCTTTTATAGTTGCAAAGTTACAATAAATGTCTTTTGTTTTAGGTCACATTCATAGAAATATAAATTTTTCCGGATCGTGACCTTTTTAAAAAAAACTTTTTGTGCAGAGTAAATTAATTTGTATTATTAAAAACAAAGGTTAAAAATTTTCCGTTTGAGTGTTCTGGGATTTTTATACAAATCCTGTTTAGAGAATGCAACACTAAAAAAATTGTGAAAAAACTTCAGCTATAAGCTTTAAAAAATTTAAAAAGTTAAACTAAAGTGTTTAAAAACTAACTACATATTTAAGAAAAAATTTAATTAAAATTAGATTAGTCACACGCAATTAAAGAAACAAATTTTGTACTTATTAAAAAAATAATTTTCAACGATTAAGGTACAATAAAAACTAAATAGTTCCCAGAACATGAAGGATAAATAATAAAATTCCTTTAACAAACAATTAAATAATAAAAATCTTGAAATATTGTTAATTTTTTCTTAGTTTCCTAGAACAAAATTTTATAATTGCTTACCTTTAATTTTGATGACCCCAAAAAAAGGTTGTGAAATTCAGAAGTCTTTCTAGAAGGTTTTAACGATAAAAAGCCAAAGATTAATACCATAGTCAAAATGCGTCACAAACCTTTTTTGTTCGCTATAGTGAACTCGAAGAGTACAACAACGACGACAAAGAATTTTTATTTTCATTTTTTTACTCATCCTCTTGGGATACTTTGGAATCTCAAAAATAATATTTTTTATTTTCGTCGTAGTAATATTTCTGAGTATAAATAAATATGCGTGATCATTAAACAATTTTTATTTACAAAAAATAAAGAAAAATTTTCATGGCTAAAGCAACCTTTTTTTGTCTCCTTTTTTTCTTGGCTAATAATTCTTAGAAAAAGAAGAAAAAACATTTTTTTTAAATGTGTATTTTGGAAAAACTGTTCTTTTCAAAGATAGTTTAAAATTTCTATAAAGAAAAAAAGTAAATCAAAAAACTACCATATCCCATCTATTTTTTCCGTTTCTAGCTTTTTGTTTATGAGCTTATAACTTTTTAAATGTCAATGAGCACCAAAGACTTCCAATATTTATTACTATGGGAAAAAAGCCGGGATTATAACAGATTACCCCTTCTTAATATTTTAATATTGTATTTAAAATACAACATTTTTTCTTATTTAATACTAAACATGTAACCTTTAGTTGGGGGAGTTTTTTTTTGTTTGTTTGCAATTTATAAGATATATTGTAAGAAGGATTAAATTTCTCATTTGCAGTTTAAAAAAAAGTTAATAAAAAAAAGCTCTGATCTTTTTCTTAAATCTTCCTCATTAGTGTTAAATTACCGACCGACCGACAAAAAAGTCGGTAAATTCAAAAAATTGTCGGTATGGAAATTGCTCCCGGTCGGTAAAGTCGGTAAAAAGTCGGTATAAAAATATGGTCGGTCGGTAAATCGGTCGGTAATTAGTCGATATAAAATCTTTTTTCGAGTCAGAAAATCAAGAAAACTTTCAGTTCTTAGTCAAAAATACATTTTTTTAATATTAAAGTGATGAATAACATCAAAAAATTAGTATTTCTATTTACTTTTTAAGAAAAACAAATCCTGATAAGAACTTTAGAAAAAAATGTCGGTATAAAATTTTGTCGGTCGGTAAAGTCGGTAAAATGTCGGTATAAAAAAACGGTCGGTCGGTAAATCGGTCGGTAAAAAGTCGGTCGGTAAGTCGGTAATTACCGACTTTTCGGTCGGTAATTTAACACTATTCCTCATCCCTACTAAAAAAATATATTTAATTGACTTTCTTGTTTAAGGGATTAGGAAAGAAAAAAAATTAATTTATTATTTGCTTCTTGCTTGTTGCCAACTACCTCCCTCAAATAAACTAAATCTCAAGGTCGAGGGAGGAGGGAGAAAAAAAGAAAAAGTAATCTCTCCCTCTCTATCTTTTTCACATAATATATAAAGAAAGAATATAAATTAAATACTACCGTTTTTATTTCCATTTCCTTTTTTTTATTTCTCATTCATTCCACCCTCACTTTCTATTTTCCAAAAGTGGGAAAAAAGAAGGAAGATAAATTATTGCATTTTTACATAAAAGCAGGAAATGCTCCTGCTTGAAACTTATTTTACATTCTTCTTTTCTATGCCACCTTTCAATTCTTTTTTTGAGGAAGGAACCATTTTTTAAGTTTTTCTATTATTCTTTAATACCAGATTTTGTTTGGGTCATTTAGCGTTTTAAAAAACCGGAGATTATGTTTTCATTCAAAAAATAAGATATAAAAACTAAAAAAATAAAACATCATATTGTATCAAACTTTCAGATTAACTTTTGCCTTGGAAGGTTTTCTCATGAATGCCACAATATTTTTGCAAAGAATAACTTTTACTCTTTTCTTTTTTTCTACTTTCCTACTTTTTACGCATGTTTTTCTTCTAACTTCTCACCTTGAACAAAAAGAATAACTTTTTTTTCGGATTTGGATTCTGAGCGTCATAAAGGTGTCGTATTTGACTCAATCCCAAGGGCATTTGTGACGGCATCATTTATCCATGGTTAGCTTTTTTATTTTAACATACAATGTCAAACCCCAATTAACATTGTAATCAAGAGGGGATTAAACGTCACACCTTCTTCTATTACTTTTTATTTTTGACACAGATATATAAATACACCTTACGCGCAAGAAAAAAATATTAAAAAATAGAAAAAGAAGAAGATTATTTTAAATTTGACTCGCTTATTTTTTTTTCTTGTATCAATGTCAGTGCCGCATTTTTTAATAAAAGTTTTAATTTAATATTTTAGTTTAAATTTTAATTTTTTCAGATACAGAATATGCAACCTTTAAAATCCATAATTTTCTCTCTTTTCTATTCAGCTATACTGTGGTTTAGCGCCTATGCAGTTCCATTTGCCCGATCAGCAGCTAATAATAATGTTACACCACAAAATTATTTTTTAAGCAATTATAATTACGGTATCACAGAGGTAAGGAATTTCTTTTTTGATTTCATAGATTAAATAATCATGAAGTAAATTTTTTTTAGACTTTTGACCAACGACAAATGGAAAAGCGTGTTCATCATTTATCACTTTTACGAATGGGAAAACTTTTTAAACCAAATGCAAGTAGTTCTCAAGTGAAAAGAATGGAAGCTGAATCACTTTGGCGCCAGCTTGCTGCTGCAAATTCCATTAGATCATCGTGAATTTACCTAATGGGATCCATTTTGTAAATAGCTCTCTCATTACAACTGTAAATATATTTTTGTGCCAAGCAGTGCATTTTTAGAATTATCAATATGCTTTCTTTTTTTATCTATTTTTTTCTGTACATAAAATTTTTTTATAAGTTTTTACATTTTTAACTTTTAAATTTTTTTTATATTTTATGCATTCAGGTTATTTAGAAACAAATCTCACATTTTTGGTGACTTTATTTTATTTTTTATTTGATATAAATATTTTTTAATTAAAAAAGGAAAAAAAGAAATTGAACTTGCTCTCAAAAATAATAAAAAAATAATAATATCTAATACATATTTCTTTATTTTCTAAATACAAATATGTTGTTGGTGGATTTATTTATTTGTACTGAGTCAAAAAAAAATGGGATATATGTATGAAAAGAAAAAAATTTATTCCCATTTAAAATAAAAATTAATTAAAAAGTATTTACTTCAAACTAAATTTAGATGAAAAAGGTTACACATTAATCTGAGAAGGTGAAGAAACAAAAAAAAATTACGACCTAAAATAGTTAAATAATAGAAAATATTATTTTTTTGGTGAGCAAATTAAAAAAAAACAGCTCTCAAAAAAGAAAAGAACAAGATTAACGAATTCATAAACAAGAAAAAAAATACGGTAGTTACATGGTTCGATAATGAAATTTTAAAAATAAACTCTTTTCTAGCCAAAAGGTTTTGAAACCCATACTCGTAGTCAAAAAGAAATTCATTAAGCTCAATTTTTTTATCCTAAAAAATAATCTATGCATCACATCATTTGAAGCATTTTTGTTTCAATGAATAAAAAATGATCAAAAAAGGCTGTTGTGTTATTTGGAAATTAAAAAAAAGACATGCAGTTGTTAGTCAATCTCCGCTCTCAGCAATAAATGTGTTTTATTTGCCTTTCTTCCGTCATTTTTGTCGTCGAAAATGAAATAAATTTATTTTTTTGACGAATAAAAAAACCCCAAAAAGTCATTGATCTTTTCTTTTCGATTTTTTTTTCGCTCAATAGTTAACGGTTTTTTGCGCGATTTTTTATTTTATTTTTAATGCCAAAGAGTTTTCTGTGTTTTCAATATTGAATTCTGTTTCATTTACAAAAAAGTCTTCTTTTTTTTATATTTGAAAAAAAGTTTATCTCTCTGATTAAAAAAATGCTACACCATGACGGAACCAAATTCTTCCATTTCATTTTTTGTTTGATCTAAGAATTAAAAAATTAAAATGAAACAAAACCCTTTCCGCGTGTGCTTGCTTCTTTTTTTTGAACCCCTTCTTTTTTGCTTTCATCATCCTGTTACGTCTATTTTAAATTTAATTTTGTAAAACTGTCAGCAGCAAGAAAAAAGCAAGCATATAAACAGACGCAGAAAAATGCTTGCACGCCATTTCTCTTCTTCTTTACTTTTGCGATCGGGGAAGCTTTTTTCTTGACAGTCAGAAAAAAAACATGTCTGCATTTTTAATGGTTTTTGGTTTGGCGGCAAAGATTCCTAATTTTTTTTTGCGCACCACTTTTTTTTCTCTAGAAAACCCCTCTAACTTATTTTATTTCCAAGTTTTTAGGATAATAAAAATTTTTTGTGGAAATGTTTCCTCAAGAAAAACGCAAAGTTTCGACTGATGAAGTACGAAAGCTATCCACCATTTCCTTGGGCACCTTTAATCAAGCCATTGACCAACTTGAAAGATACATAGTTAAAAAAGAGCTGCCCGCTGAAGAAATGGTTTATAATATTTTTAAACTTCCAAATAGGGATGAAGGAAATATTGGAAAATTAATAACTGTAAGTCTTCATTTTTTCATTTATTTTATTTTTGCAATTTAAAAGAAAACTCTTTTTCTTTAGCTTCTAAGAAGTTATGGCTTGCAAGAAAATGATCCACGTTTGCAACCAATGATAAAAGAAATTTTAAGAATTGAAGAAGAATACGAAAATGAAACCAAAGAAATTAGGGAACCCAAAAAATGGCGACTTAAAAAAGAAGATTTTATGATGTTGTTTAATTACTTTTTTTTGAACCCATAAAACAAAAATAATACCGCAAAAAAATTTTTAGGTGCGTAAATGAAAGTCTCGGTCTCGTAACTCGTGCCCTCCAAAATGACCTCATAATTCCAAGCTGGTCTGAATTCAGTCGAAGAATAAAAGAAATTTTTGTTAAAGTAAGCCAAAATAATTTACATTTTGCAAATGATTTGATTCAGTGTCGGGATATATCTGATGGCAACGTAGCCACATACATTCCCCAACTATCTCGAGTAAATCCAAATAAATGGGGTGTTGCAATTTGTACGGTCGATGGTCAACGAGCTTCATGGGGAGATTGCAAGGAATCCTTTTGTTTTCAAAGTATTTCCAAAGCTTTTAATTATGCTATAGCTGCTTCGGAATTAGGCGCAGATGTAGTTCATCATTATGTTGGTCAAGAACCTTCCGGAAGATTATTTAATGAAATTGCATTGGATAATAATAGTTAGTACTTATTTATTTTTGTTTTTAAAAAAACGTGAAGAAATAATACTTTTTTTAGATAAGCCGCACAATCCCATGGTAAATTCTGGTGCTATTATTGTTACTTCGTTAATCAACAACAAATTAAACCTTGCTGATCGCTTTGATGGAGTAAGTAAAAAAAGCAACAACCGATCATATTTTTTTCTTTTTCTGATTTTTAAATTTTTCTTTTCCTTTTTTTCTAGATGCTTAATGCTTATCGCCAAATCGCAGGTGGCGAATATATTGGTTTTAATAATGCTGTATTTTTATCTGAACGTGAAACAGCTGATCGAAATTATGCTCTTTCATATTATATGAAAGAAAAGAAATGCTTTCCACCTGAAACTACAAATCTCACGGATGCATTGGATTTTTATTTTCAACTTTGTTCATTGGAAACAAATTGTGAAGCTCTTTCAGTGATGGCTGCCACGCTAGCTAATGGCGGGGTTTGTCCCATTACTGAAGAACGATGCATTAAAAGTAGACCATGTAGAGATGTATTGAGTTTGATGAATTCTTGCGGCATGTAAGAAGTTTTATATAAAGAAAAAAAAAGCTTTTAAAATAAATGGTATTTTTTAGGTATGACTACAGTGGCCAATTTAGTTTTCATTGTGGTCTTCCAGCAAAATCCGGGGTTTCGGGTAATTTAATGGTTGTAATTCCTAATTTGGTTGGAATTGCTATTTGGAGTCCACCGCTTGATGAAATGGGGAATAGTTGTGTTCGTAGTTTTAGCTATATTATAAAAAAACTGTTATAACAAAATATTTTGTAGAGAGGAGTTGCTTTTTGCAAAGAATTGGTTAAACAATTCAACTTCCATGCTTATGATAGCCTTGCCCATAATGAAAGTGAAAAGTATGATCCAAGGCAACGAGTTGGCGATCGAGAAAAGAATCAAGTTGTGGCTTTACTTTTTGCTGCAAAAGCTGGCGATATTAATTCCATTCGAAGGTAATTCTAAAAATAAAACCTTTAAATAAATTTTAAATTTCCATTTGCAGGATGCTTCTTAAAGGCGTTGATTTAGAAATGGAAGATTATGATCGACGAACAGCGTTACATTTGGCTGCAGCTGAAGGACATCTCGATGTTGTGGAATTTTTGGTTAAAGTTGCTAGAGTTCGTGTGGATCCCAAAGATCGTTGGAATCGAACCCCATTGCATGACGCCAAAACAGAACATCATAATCATGTCGTAGCATTTTTGCTTCAAGCTATGACCATAGGCGAGCAAGATGAAGGCGAAGAAATAAATGAAAATTTTGGACTTGATCATGATATTGATTTTGATCATCATTGTGGTTCACAAAATATATCCTCAGCATCATCATCTTCTCCTAAAACTCTCTCCGAAGAAAGCAGTGATGGCAGCGATTCGGATAATGAAACTAAACCAGCGGGTTATATTGAAGAAAAAGAATTCAAGTTAAGTCGAAAGCGAACTATTCCATTAATGTAAAATTTAAAAAAAAAATTGTGCCTATAATTTGTCTTAAAATTAAACGAATAAACATTGCCTTTTTTGTTTAATTTTAGAAAAGAAATTCGCCAAAGGAACGTTAGATATAATTTATTATTTTTACATTGAAATATTTTCTAAATTACCTTTAAATTTTTTTTCTCAAAAATACAGATTTTAAATTTGGCATCATTTCACTTACAAGATTCAATCATCGTGATTCTTCATACTTATCGCAACTAAAATAACCAACAAAAATAAAAATAAAGCTCAAATTTACTGTTTTTCCTTTGCCTTTTATTTTCTCGGCATTTGTTTCATTTTGTGTTTTATCGAGTTAGAAATGAAGCAGCAGCAGCTGTCATCGATTGATCTCTCAACTTCAACTTTTCTCCTTTTAATGGTTCATTTTCGTTTTACAAGGAATAATGAGTGGATTGAATAAAGGAAGCTGCTCTTGCTATTTCTTCTTTTCAAATATGTTTTACAAAAAACGTCCTCTATGCTCATGCAATCGCTCAACTAATAGAAGGGAGATTATTTCAAGCATATTTAAAAAAATCATTACCAACCAAACTTTGTGTATTCTTATTTTATTTTATTTTTGTATAATAATACTATTCATTTTTAAACTAAGCCAAAGCTATGTATATTTTTGTGATGAAACGAATTCAATTGAAAAGTATGTAGAGCTATATGGAAATTATACAAAAATATCCAAGGTAAAAAAAGTTAAATAAAAGCTTTCAACTTTCTAAGATTAAGGGCGATTTAGGAAATGGAAAATTTGAGAAAAATCAGTGAAAATATTAATTTCACAGAAACAACTGAAAATTTGGTAAAAACTTCTGTGGAATCATTAAAATTATTTGCGGCCTTGAAAGATGAAGAAAAATTATGGGAACCATGCGTCGAATCAATTAAAAATGAACGAATTCTTAAACTGAGTTTTAGCCTATTGATTTGTCTATTATGGCTTCCCTTCTGGTTTCTTTCAGCTGCATTTGACTTATGTTACCACTTTGACTGTTATCTCGAATTTTTTTGGATTCTCCTTTTATTGCATATTGTTCTTATATTATTAATCGCCATATTTTTGTACAATATGTTAATCTTAAATGTTACAAAACTGTTAAATGCTTCCATATCAAATTGATAAAAATTGTGATTCATAAAAACCCCAAAAAAAATTGTTTATTCCATACATTTATAATATTCAAAAATAAGCTCCATATTTGTGATTTAAGTTCACATTCAGTTTCATAAATCTTTTGTTAAACTCTAGAAAAGAATTTTGTCGAAAGAACGCTTGATATTATTTATTATTTTAACCTTGAAACAACATTTTTAAATAACCTTTTAGATTTCTTAAATTAGATTTTTATACCTCACAAATTTTTTGGTTGATTGATAAATGTTTTTCGATAATTAATAGTTTTTTTCAAGCAAGAAAATTTATTACAGTTTTTTCTTGTTCTGTGTTTAGAGTTATTTAAAAGACTTTGAACACCTGTATCATTTTGTATTTCCATGCTTTCTCACGGTCATTTATTTTTTTAACCTTCTCTAAGGACAATGAAAAAAAAGCAGGCGATAATGAAGTGTGCGCAAAAGCATAATTTTTACCACAAATTGGATAATCATCAATCAGTTCCATAAATGTTGTGGTCATCTATCTTCTCTGCGCCGGCTTTATTTTGGCTTTAATTAAATTATCTTCTTTTTTTGTGGGAAAATAAAAGAAAATATAATTTTTTTTTTTTCGTCCATGATTTTATTGCAGCAAAAATACAAGTTTTTTTTACTCAAAAATAAGAGCCATGTTCTCCTCAAAAATAGTGATGGACAAAAAGTCGAAAATATGGTATTAGCGCGTTGACGCAACAACATCCTTTTATTTCTGTTGTCAAGACATTTCTCGCCGACGACGACAACGAGATTGTTGTTTCCGGTCGAGAGCGGTTCTATGATGCAAAGAGTTGTTGCGCAATCAAAAATTACACACTGTAAAGACAAGGACAAGTTGGAATCTTAATAAACAATATTCTTTCTTGACCACAAATACCTAACTTTTGAAAAGACTCAAAGTGCAACCAAAAATAAAAATAAAAAATGAATATGGCTCAAATAATAAAAAAGTGATTTAATCTTGATGCAGCTAATTGGAGAAAAAAAAAGAAACTTGATCGCGTTTAACAAAGTATTGTAAAAAACCAACAAAGAAATAGAAAAAATATTCAACAGTTGCCAAAAAAAGAAAAGCAGGTGGAATAGAAAAAAATTAGCGTTTCAGATTACTAACATTCATTTTTTATTTGGTGGCGCTGCTTCTTTTATAAGAAGTCATAATTAGCAGTTTCAAACAACTGTGAGGACAAGAAAAGACAAGAAAAAATCTGATCATCCATCCATCGTTTTTGATACAGTTGTTTTCCACTATTTTTATTTTTCATTTTGTCATCTTTTTTTTTCGAATCGCAATGAATCATGTTTTTTTTGAAATCATATAACTCTCTTCCAAAAAAAATAGATTAATGATGGTATTAAAGTGACTGACGACTATCTATCTTGAGGCTGGTTGCAGCAGTTTTTCAAAAAGATGACCTTCCCATAAAAAAACTTTATTTTTTGATCCATTCAACCTCCTCCCTCGGCAGGTCATTTTTTGGATGGACAAAAGTTTTTTTATTTCAATTTTTTTTTCAAAAAAATAAAAATAAAATTTATCGGCCATTTTGTTTGTTGCTGCTGCTGATGCAAGGACGACGACGACAACGACAGCCTTTTTTGTATCGCCTTCACACGCGTGCATTCCATCTTTTTTAATAAATGATTTATTGCCTGTCAAAGCTGCTCATTCAGTAAAAAATATATAATTTTTTGGCACAAGTGTTGCGCGCTTTGGCTGTCAATTTTAGGCTTTGAAATTCAAACTTTTTTATATTTCAATGATTTTTTTTGGCTATTTATAACTTGATTTAAAATGACAAATAACTTAAGGATTGAGTGTCAATTTTTTTAGCTGGATAAAAAAATTTGAACAAGTTGGGTTTGTGGATTTTTGGCTTTTGGGTTTGGTTTTGTTTTTTTGACTTCAAAAAATTCGTTGGTCCATTAATTGCTTGCTTTCATGCAAAAAAACAAAAACTTATGGTACCTTTTTTTACTGTACCACCTGCCATAGTTTAGTGTAAAATCTTACTTGACTTGACTTTTTTTGATCTCCTATTATTTTGCCATCTTGCAGTTTTTTAACCGTTAAATTGCTGTTCCAACTTGTTCCAACATACATAAAAAAGCGTTGTTTCTTTAATCGGTATATAATCGGCAATACGAGCAGCAAACAGCGCGCCATCATTTTTTTATTTTCAATTCGTCGGCATAAAACTTTTTTTAACTGACCATCTGCCCCGGCGGGCTATTTGCGCATTTTTTTACATTCATAAATGCCAAGGACGATTTCTTTCATTCTTTAAGAAAATAGAAGGGTGAAAAACTTTGTTTCATTGTATATTTTGACATCTATGAAAGTGTGAAATTTCTTGCATTATTTTTTTTTAAAAATGGCGGCTACCTTGTTTTGTTTTTAATCCAAAAGCCGAAAAAGTTTTTTCGTCTTCAATGAGTGTTTAAAATAACAAAACAACGTTGAAGTCTCTTCTTTTTTTTGCTTTGAAGTTTTTTTTTCTTTGGAAGGGGTGAATTTTGCTTTAGGCACGTTTAAAACAAGTGCGCAACATGTTTTTATGTTGCAAAAAAAAAAATACATTTATTCATCCACCTGTCGTCGGTTAAATCTGCTGTTAAAATTGGCGGTGGCATATGGCTTTTTTTGATTGTTGCGATGTATTCTCTTAAAAGGTATTAGGTTTCGGTTTTTTTAAATAAAAAAGCATATGCGTCCTTAAAAGGGCGAAACAAATAACCTTGCTTCCGATTTGCTTGTTGGTTGTATAATCAAATTGGCATGCTTTAGATTTTTGTCCTCAAATTTGTGTTGCTCATATTTCACATATTTTGTCCAGGTGAAGAGGATAGGATTTTTAATTATAAACAGTTGCATTATTTAAATTTTTTCTTGCTTTTTTCGCAACATTTTTTAATTCATGTTTTTTTTTATTTGAATACACTTTTTTCTTTCCTAACAAGGTCATTAATGGTCAATTGCTTTTATTTTGAAGTAAGTGCAACGGGATTCAAAAATGAATGTCGTCAATTAAAACATCTGTGATTTTCTTTTGTCCATGCATGCTTTTACATCAAATAAAAAAGCACTGTATCGAAATTCTTTCTCAATTTTTCTAATTGATTTCAAGTGTCATGTCAGTACTCTTCATGCAAAAAAATAAATAAATGAGCATGAGCGCGTGCCATTACTATCCAACGAAGAAAGAAAAATTGCGGTTTATGTTGTTCGACCAGGTGGAACAAGTACTTTCCCTACCTTTTTATTTATATTATAATGGCATGAATGGCGATCGAGTGAGCGAGCTATTAACCCTCTTCTTTTTTATTTCATAGAAAAAAGAAACGGATTCTTTTACAGTTTTTTATACCAAAAAAAGGGGCGGATGAAAATCTTTTACTGTTTGAATGAGCTAGCAACAGTAGCAGTTTATGACTTCAATCTCTGAGGGCATGGGTTAATTTTATCTTATAATTCTTATTTTTTTAAGTGACAATAATAATAAACTAAAAAATTTAGAAAACCAACAGGCGCTACCACTGTTTCTGTTTTTATAGTTTTATTGCAACATACTATAATTTATGTTTTTTTATCCTAGAAAATTACTCCAATTTTTCTTTGTTAGCAAATGTAAAAGATTTTTGTGTTGAATCAAGATTTATTTCTTTTGGTTTCCATAAAAATCTGTCTTTTTTTTCAGTTGCGCAATTGCATTTCGACCATTGGCATTTTTTTATTGCTTTTTATTTTTGCCCCTCAAAACTTTTTTCGATTTGAAATATATTCTTTATCGTTTTTCTTCCTTCTTTTTTTTAAAAGTTGTAAAAAATATTTGATAACGATTCTTTTGTCCTTATGCTGCTGTTCGCTTCTGCTACTGTTGCACAAAGTGTGTTTTTTTCGGCAAAAATTCAAAGAAAGAAAAAACCCACAAAGTGGCAAAAAATGCGATAATTTCTATGTAAACACATTTACAACTACCTACATATGTACTTGAAAACACTTCAATATTAGGGCGGCAGCGGCATCCTTAATTAATTTAAATTTAAGGTCAAATCATCATCTTTTTTTCCTTCTGTTTTTAAAGTTAGTTTAACATATTGGACATTATTCAATTAGCTTTAACTCTGTTGGATACTCATCGCGCGCTTTTTTGAAGTCTGATTTTTGGAAAATGATTTATTTGATTTTTTTGTTTCAGTTTTTTTAAATCATTTTTTGGCAATAAAAATTGGTAAGCAAATGTCGCCTCGCCAACTGTGATGTAGAAATAAATCCATGGCCCAAAAAAAAAAAAACAAAGAAATTTAAAAGATCTATTTCAAATAATTTTCCCCGTAGGTGGCTCGTTTTTTGCAACATAAAACAATTAATTTTCTTTTTTTGTTTTTGCCATGTGTGAACAGATACGAATCTTCTTCATCTTTTTTTTAATATTTTTCCTTAAAAGTATTTTTGCCGCTTTAAATTTATTTCAGTGAGACTATATCCGGTCGTCGTCATTCGTGCGCATATGTCATCGCCTGCCTTTTTTGAATAATAAGAGAAGATTTGATTCCATCGGATGAGGCTTAAATCTCTTCACTCTTTTATTTTTTTTTTGTTTGGCGGCGGCATTATAACGACAATCACTGAAGCGACCATAATCACACGATTGAGCGCGTCAAAACTTGCCGTAATCCACCGCTAATTTTCGTGCCATAAAAAAATAGCAATGTTCTTTTTTTGAAAGTTTTTTTTTCCAAATAAAAATGAAGGATTGTTTTGAAAAATGCCGAACTCTTTCAAACTATAGTTAAAAACAGGTGAAAAAGGTGGGGTTGAGAGCGCATAAAATTATCTTAAAAAAACCATAATTTTAGCATGTTTGATGATGTTTGGGAAAATGTTTGTTTTCCATTGCTTTTATTTGTTGCACAGAAATAAAAAAGGTTTTAACAGTAAAAGTGCCATTTTTTGGCACTATTTTTTTTTTATCTGAGAAGCTTTTTATTTTCTATATTTTCTGTCCATTATTTTTTCTTATTAATCTCTTGAATCAACCAAACTAAAAAAACGGGTGTAAAACTTGGTACCTTTTTTAATAATAAATAGCTAATCTCAATGAAAGGCTTTATTATTAAAAAAAAAAGAATTAATGAATGAATGAATAAAAAAATTGACCTTAGATGAAGAACGGAAATCCGCTCCTCTGCATGGTTTTAATAATGTGAAGGTCTTTTTTAATGCGTTCGAATCGAAAAATGTTTAAACGGCGACAAATGGCATGTTGTTTATTTTGAGGATTAGCTAAACATTCAACATGACACGAAAAAAATAAAAATGAGCAGCGGTGTCTCTAAAAAAGCATCCATCTGCCACACATTTTTATTATTTTATTTTGAAGGCATTAATGAAAATGACAACGAACGAGAAAACGATAATAAAAAAATATGGAATAGAAAAAAATACCTATTTTTTATGCCAAGAATAAAAATATATATATTTTATTTCTTTCAGCTGCTTTTCTTCTATTATTTTTGTTGTTTGAAACAATGGGAAAATATTTTTGACCTTTTTTGTTATTATAAAAAAATAGAAAGGTGCAAAAAAACATTCTCTTAGCTCCCATCCGTGCCTATTGTAACTACCCTAAAGGTAGTTAGTCTTCATCTATTCATCCAAAAAATGTGGGTACGCGAGCTTTTACCTTTAAGAATATTTGTATTATATGTATATGTTTACTGTATCGGATAGTTGTCAAAATATTTTTATGAATGAAAGGGATAAGCCCTTAGACTATTCAACATATTTATTTTTTTGTATTATGAAGAAAATGGATTTTGGCACTTTTGTATATTTTCTATTGAAAATTTAAAACAATGAATGAAATGAGTTAGTTAGTTAGTTGATTGAGTGAGTGTCTCACCTCCACAGCTATAAGAGTGTAAGGATGAGCTAAAGAAGCGCATAAAATGAATGCACTTAAGGTGATGAATAGAAGGAGCAGAGGAAAGGGCACTGCATGAGTCATGTTTTAGACTTTGAGTGAATAAGCGATTGTGCCACCGGTGGCTCTCAATTATATTAAGTGGAATATATTTTTTTAACTTTAAAAAAATCTCTAACGGAATTTTTCTGGCTTTTTTGCTTTCTAATATTTCCTCATTTTTTTATTGTTCCAAGCTTTTTTTATTGCTTTTGTGTATTTTTTATGTTCGAGAATTTATTCGTTTTTTGCGCAATACTTTTTTTACAACCGCGAGAAAAATTAATTTTTATGATCTTAGATCATCTTTCATAAGAGGAAAAAGAATGGCTCTTCCATTGTTTGATCATTGCATCGAAGATGAAAAAGCTCGATCCTTAGGTTGTTCATCATATAAACAATTTTCATCATCTTATTCAACGCTGAAACCAGGTCATTGTCCTGAATGTAATTTAAAATTTAGAAATGTAAGAAAATAAAGTTTTGTTTTTGGGTAAAATGCTTTTCCTTTTTTCCAGCCTGTTGCTCTTCCATGTGGCCATTCATTATGCCAGGTGTGTTGTGATGAGTTGCTTCTAAAATGCAACAAGGATATGGTAGTTGGTGGAAGAAAAGATTATCGTCGGCAAGCAACAATTCGAATGGGAATGGGCGCATTTGATTATCGACCAAAAAGACGTAAAAGCGCAAAATTACAAAAATCTTTAAGCATTATTGAAGAATCAGAACATGTTGAAAAATGCACGTTTTACCTTAGCCCTCAATGTCCTGTTTGTCATTCTCGACCTCGCTTTGTAAGTTCTTTAAAAAAATCAAAAAATAGAAAGAAAAAAATAAGAAGATTAATTTCAACATTTTTTTTCAGCAAGCCCCAATCAAAAATTTTGCATTAGAAAAGCTTATAGAAGCTTGGGAAAAATACAAAAATAACTCAACAAAAAATTATCGATCATCAAGTCAAAGTCGTAAACTTCCAAGTCCTGCACCGTCTTCTACATCTTCAAGTGGCTTTGATGAAGCTGAAGATCATTATCAAGCTTCAGAAGGAAGTGTACCAGATGTGGATTATAGCATTCGAAAATGTAATATCGCTATTCTTGGAGCAGCAGGAGTTGGAAAAAGTCGATTGGTTCGAGCTCAACATTTAAATAATTTATTTTTTGGTAAAATTGGTTCATCATCCTCCGAAACTGATTCCAATGGAGATAATATTAACTCGGTAACAGAATTGCAAGCAAAATATATGATTGAAATTTTGGATAATAATGTTAGTTTTCAAAAAATAATTGAAACAGAAAAAAATTAAAATTTAATAATTTCAGGACATTGATGGAGACCTCGAAGATGCAGATGGGATCGTTCTAGCCTATTCTTGCACCAATCATGAATCTTTTGTTCGAGCTTTCAACATTTATGAACAACAAATCAAACAAAGAGAAATGTCGCATCTTCCTTTAATTTTGGTTGCAACTAAATGCGATATTGATCCTTCTCGAAGGGCAATAAAACCTGATGAAGCCGAATCCCTTGCTCGTCATATTGGATGTCCACATATGGAGATTTCAGCAAGAAAAAATATTGGTGTTAATGAAGTCTTTGCTGAACTTGTAAAACAAATTGAAAGCAAATCTGAAGCCACTCTTCTTGAATCTGTGTAAAAAAGATAATACTTATTATTGGGCTTTGGAATTTCGTAGAATTGTATAGTGACCTACTTTAAATTCGATATGTAATCAATCAATCACTAAAAAGAAATAAAAAGCTATTACTCAGATTTAAAAAAATGCTATCATAAATTTTTTTTTTTAAAATTTGGGAAAATGACGTGATCTTTCCTTCTTTTTTCTGTTTCCATATAAATTCGTCTCAAAATTCATTCTTCTTTATCAGGAAAGGCTTAACGCAGAGGGCAGTACTCATTTCTTCAAGGATGTGTATATGTTTGAATAGTATTCCTAAAAATGTCTGTGATACTAACGATGATAAATAGAGAAAAAAATAATAATAAAAAAAGGTGTGGTACAGATTGACGCATTTTAAACATTTATTTTTTCCAATAAAAGGGAAAAAAAATTCTGTTAGTTCATTCACTTTTTAAATTTTTTTTATTAGCTTTGTTGAGTTTTAATTTCAAAGAATAATGTTCAAATTACTTATTTTTGCATCTTTGGTTGCTATTGGTATTAATGCAAATATGAAATGTCTTCCTTATTATGATTTTAAAGCAAATGGTGTCAGTCAAGTTTTTTCTCCTCCAAGCTCAGATAATGCCTCGTTTGTCCAATGCTCTGATTCAAAAATACAATGCGCATGTTTGACAGGAATTTATAAGAAAAAATATTTTTATGCATATGATTGTGAAGATACTGTCGCTAATATAGTTACAAAGTATATACAAGGAAATGATGAAATTAGTTTTTCTTGTGATGTAAGTTTAGAACAAAATTACAACAGTTAATTTAACTTTAATTTTGTTTAGGAGAAGACGAGCAATAATATTACAACGGGTGAACTCATGTATGCATATTCATGCGGCGGAAAAGATTATAAAATGTGTCAAAAAAGTATAGGCCATTCAAGCGCCTCTATGCTTTCGGGTATTTTATCATCTGTTATTTTATCGATTGTTTATGTAACTATTCAGTAAATAAAATTTACCTTTAAGAAAATTGAAGTTAAGAAAAAAAATGTTTTTTTATAGTTAAAAAAAGGAATGAGATGTTTCCCGAAATACTTTTGCATAATTTGTTTCAATATAAGTTTGTGAAGAGTTGTTCTTGCATTCACCCATATTTATATGTTTGAATAGTGTTTTACTAAAAACATTCGATACTAACAAGTTGAATAATAATAATAAAAAGGTGTGGGATAGACGCCTTTAAATATTCAATATTTTTGACAATAAAAAGGTAAAAAACTTTTTATGCTGGTTCCATTCATTTTTTATTCTTTTCTAAATCTTACGTTTAAAAGCGTAAAAATGTTAAAAAATTTTATTTTGTTATTATTGTTTAGCTTTGCTGTTGCGTATTTTAAATGTCATCCATATTATAATTTAAGAGAATTAAACCATGATAATTTTCAAATTGAAGAATTAGTTATATGTGCTCCATCAGTGAAACATTGTGTTTATGTGAATGGTACATTTAATGGGAATAAATTTGATGCGTTTGATTGTGAAGATACCGTTTCAATTATTTTAACTAACACTTTAGAAGATCCAAAAAATGGATATAAAGGCGAAATATTATTTTCTTGTGAAGTAAGTTTCTTGAAAAAATATTTTTTAGCGTTTGAAATTTATATATTTTTTTCATTTTAGGATTCGCTTAATAATACCGTAATTGATGGTGATTTATCATATTCATACAACTGCACAACTAATGCCCTAGATAGTCTACCAACAACAACTACTCCCCACTTAGGTGGAAAAACAACCACACCACGTTCAAATGGAAGCATTTTTTCAGCACTTTCATGCCTTTTATTATTTATGATTTTACCAATTATTTACGAACTTTGAACTAAATAATAAAAAATATCTTTTATTTCCGACATCAATCAATAATCAATTTTTGAAGCAAAAACAATTAAGATGAGTTCTCCGAGAAAAGCTTCGATTTTGGTAGAGGGAAATTTTTTTATCCATTTCTATGTAAAATTGGATGGAGAATTCGAAAAAAATGATCTTGAAGCTCTGGAATTTTTTCTGACATGTTTAAATTTTTTTTGCATATTTTGGTAATAAATTCATGAAAAATCGGGAAATGGATATTTTTTTATTTTTGCTATTTCTATAGGTTCTCAGCCATGGAGAAGCTAATGACAAATACCATTTATAACCTTTCATATCGTTTACATATAGAAACAGCTATATCTGAAAACATGCTCCGTAAAAAGTTTTTTTCCCTGTAAACGCGTGTTTGAAGATACCAATAAACAAAATGTAGCCCTGATTCTCCTCTATCGATATACCGAAACTGCTTTTTTTATAAATGATCTTTTTCTCAAGCCGAACAAGATAACTTTTGACATGAATCATTTTTTTATGTTTTTGTCGAGAAAATGCTATTTGCTTTAAACCAATTTAAAAAGATGTAATTCAAATTTTTCCTAGAAATCCTCAAAAGTCGCTTGTCAGTATGTATGTCGTTGTTGAAAAAAAGTAAGTTGTAGAGGATTGTCTTAGCATTATCCTATATTTATATGTATGAATAGTGTTTCTACTAAAAACATACAATACTAATCCCACACACAAACGAGGTATGCATATGGCAATTGAATCGTTTTTCAATGTATGTTTAAAAAATAAACACAAATTTTCTTTGCTTTTAAATAATATTAGACGCTAAGATAAATAAACTTTTCAAACCTTGTCGAATTCCAACTTCTGTCTTTCAAAATTTTAAGCTTTTAAAAACTCCGATGTTTTTTGAATAAGAAGCCGAAAAAATCTCACTTATTGAAAATGATTCAAATATGATATTTGATTTTGATTTAGATGCTGAAATAGATAATTTTATGTTTTATTCCTTAAGATTTTTAGTCAGAAAGATAAAGAAACACCTTTATTATTTCAAATGTATATATGTAAGCTATCTCCAATCACTAATATTAGTTTTTCAAACCATAAGTTGTTATTTGTTCGAGAAAGAGCATGGCAAGTTTAGTTTAAATTACTTTTTCTTCTTGTGTTAAAGATGGGGATATAATATTTTTGTAATAACTTCCATAAGAACTTTTAGCTGCCATTTTGGATGTAATCATTCTTATATCCCCAGCCAAAAGTAAAGCTTGATCTTTAGTATAAGTCATCGGATAAATTAAGATTGGGTGGGATATACATTTGTGAAATCTTTCATCAAGAGAAAACCATTTCATGGGAGAAATATGAGGGTAGTTTCCATTTGCTCGTTGTTCCATAATAAAAAGTAAATTTTTAAGATCATCCGCATCTTTTTTTGCGGCATTTTCTGAATTTATTTCAACAATCTTTTTATCAATTCTATCATCGATATTATTAATTTTTAATTCGCCAACATTAGGACAGTTCATTCGATATACCGAAGCAGAATAAACAGGTCTGAAAAGCTTTTAAAAATTAAAAAGCTATATCAGGCAAATTCAAGATAAAAAATGTTTTACAAATTATTCTGTTTAGAGACTAATTTAAAATTGTTAACAAATTCAAACGCATCCAATTTTGTGTCTAAAGAAATAATATTGTGGGAATATGGCTGTTGCATGGTAATATTTATAGGTTGAATGAAAGTAAAGCTTAAAACATCTTGATAATGACAACACTCCATTTCAAACATTTCATGAGTTTTATTTGTAATCATCAGTTTTAATCCCACAATCCATTCATTTGGAGAAGAACAAGCATTTTTTCCAAAACTTTTGGAACATTTAATTTTCTCTGACTTCAAGCATATCAGTGGCTCACAATACATCATTGGCATTTTGCTCATGGTATCAATATAAATCCCATGAGGAAATAAAGTCTTTCCACAACTTTCTGCACCTGTCTTAAAATTATTAATTTTTAAAGAAACATAAAAATGGGATAAAATAAGAAAGATTTTTGGGACTTAATTTGCTGTAAAGAAAAAAGTTTTAAACATTATTGTGTCAAAAAATCTTTACCACTTTTATTGGTTTTGCATGTGGATTCCAATATGGATCAAATTCCCCACCAACTTTTCCAACTAAGCCACTACGGATGTCATATCCCGCATGTTCTTTGTTTTGTCTGACAGCATCATTGTTTTCATAAACTATAAAAGACTTTGTTAAATTAAGTGGTATTAAATATTGATGTAAGAAAAAATTCAACATGTGACATAAAAGTTTGTTTTAACAAAACAAAAATTTTTATTGTATCTCATTACAAAAAAGTCTACTTGATTGATTTACTGAATGACATCTTCTTTTTTTAAATATCTTTAACTAACAAACCTGAAATTGAATAAGAATTTTGAAATACACCCAGGCCTTTGGAAGGTAGTGTTATTGGTCCTCGAATAGCAGATAGAAGACTAAAAAATCCAAGAAAAACAAAGTTTTGTAACATAATGGTGAAACCAAAATATGAGAAAATAAATATAGTTTTTATCTTTTTTATTCCTTTAATCTTTATCCATGTCAAGGACATGGAGACAAAAACCTTGACGCAAAAATAATTATAGTGTATAACGTTAAATTTTTAACTTCGATATTATAAAAAAACGACAGATTTGGGAGAAAATGGGAGATGAATGAAACTAAAAATTTCTTACTTCGCCTAATATTCAAAAATTTAGGCGTGCATTGGTAAATTGAAGAGGAACTATTCAAAAATAATACACGAATTTGTGAGCAAAAAAGCGAAAATTCGACAGTATCTAGCAAATACTCCTCATAAATAAAAATTAACTTCCTACAGGCAATTTTTTTATTATTTATAAACCATTTTTTCTAAAAATCGCACTTTTTTCAAGAAATTGGAATTTATCTAATTTTTCGATAAATTCCAGCGAAGTGCGATTTTTAGAAAAAATGGCTTTTATTTCATAAAATGTAATGAAGTTAAGTGTATATAGAAAACAAAAGCTTTATTTCTCAAAAGTTAATTACAAATGTAAAATTAAAAGCATTATTTATGATTAAATATTAAGCGAATACAGAAAAACAAAACAAAAATCATTAGTTAAAATTTTTTTAATGGATTTAGTATGGTGGCAAAGCCAACCAAAGAGGGCACAGGTTTACGGTGACGACCATTGCATTAAAAATAAGCTCAATTGAAAGAAGAGCTAACATTTTGACTATTTCTTTTGCCTCTTCGGGGCAACATGAAGCGTAGGAGTTCGAGCAGTAATGGGTAACAGGGCTGTATAATTGAAGTCCAGGGCATACAACTGGCAAGTCATATATGTAATAATAATTCGAACAGTTTTTTCCTCGAATTTCTTTTCCCTAAAAATTTATAAATATCAAAAAAAGCATTCACAGTATTTATTTATGCGAAAAAAAATCAAGTTTATGAAATACTTACAATTTCCTTGTTGTCTTTAAATTTAGAAAGACATTTCCCGGCGAGTTTAACAGCTTCAAGTGAATCTTTTATAATAGGGAGAGCCAAATCCTTCAAAGTGGATGCGATATTTTCTAATTTGTAACCAACTTTACAGCATTCCCTGTATTTCGATAAAGTGCAGACTTCTTTTTTCGGATCATAAAGGGTTTTGTAGGCGCACACATCGACAAAAGGGAATTCGTAATCACAATTGATTAATAATGAGGAACATTCAATCGAAGCTCGACACTAAACAGTTAATTATTATTCCTCTTTTTTCTTTCTCATGATAACTTACTTGGCAATAGCAGGATGGAATAAGAGAAAACAAAAATAGAACAAGGTATATCATCGTTTGACGCATTTTCTTGGACAACAAAAAACTTTGTCACTTGATAATTTTTTCTTTTTCACACTCACTATTTATATAAAATATTGTAACATTCTACTTTTAACTTCTTCATCTACACGAAAACTTACAATTAGGAAACTTTAAAGGCTGATTGCTTTTTTGAAAGTTTTATTTTCGATGTATCACTTGTAAAACAGAAACCTTTATTTTAAATTTTTACCCTTTATTTCCGCACACATTTTAAATTTTAAAAAGTTACAAAAATGTTTACATTACCCTTTAATAATTTATTTAAATAACATTCGTAATATTTTAATTTTTTTCTATGCATTAAACTTTACGATAATAAAACATTGAAGAATGATTGCGTTTTTCGAATCGAAGCATTAAAAAAATTTTTTTTTCGAGGTATCACATGTTATAAACTTTGCAGAAACCTTTATTATAAACCAAATCTGTGTTTTTAATTATTACTCTTTATTGCCACTGGCATTTTTAAAAGTTAAAAAATAATAATCTTTATTGCAATACAACCTTTAAAAAACTTGATATATAAATTTGAATGATGATTGCTCTTTTGGATCGAAGTCTTTTTTAAAAGTTGAATTCTTAGTGTATCACACGTGTGTGTTACCCTTTATTCTCGAATGCTTTTAAAAATGTCCTTTAATATAAATTTTGTTTACAATAGTAGCCTTTAAAAGTTTGGTTTTAATAACATTGTCGATAAGCTAAAATTTATTCGACAATGATGAATCGCTATATTTTATCATACAATAGGCGGGAAAAAAGCCGTCGGTCGGCCCCGCCTATGCAAACTTAAAACAATAATATTCTTTATTTTGATTTAGCTAAATAGTCTAATGTTTTTTGTTTCTTACATCCGATTTTTAAACAAATATTCTCGTGTTCTTTATAAATTTAAAGCCATAAATATTCACTAGTTATGAGATTCACATTTCATTGGATCTTGATCCTCAACCAATGGATCAAGCTCCTAAAAATTTTTGGGATTTGAATTGGGAAAATTTCATAGCACTGAGTCCTTGCCCTGAGAGTGCAAAAAGAACGATATTCGGAACCTAAGAGACTTCAACAAACTTTTTTATTTGCTGTTGGATAAACGGCATTTTGAGGAAAACGATTAAAAATCGTAAAAGTTTATTAACATTTTTTGATACTAGTTATTTAAGTATATTTATATAAACCATTATGACACAAAAAACTAATCAAAAATGGGGGTATTTTAAAAAAGATATGAATAAAAATTAAGCCCTCCATAGCTATTAGATATTGTTAAAAAGACCAGTGAAGATATATAAAATATTTAGCTAACACTCACAAATTTAAAAAAATAGGTGTGATATTATTTTTTTTTAAATTTTATGCGAAAAGCCATGAATTTTTTGAGTTAAGTTTTAAAAAGTTTGCGGAAATACATTTTGATTTTTAATCTTTTTAAGAAGTGACTTTAAACCATTGAGTTGCATCTTGTTGAAAATCACGAAATTCTACTTCATATCCTTCAACGGGCAAAGTGCTTTTTGCTGGCATCCAACAAAGTGTTACACTGCTTCCACCATCAAAATCCAAATATTCTGGAGCTGCGGGCCTTTCAGGAACAGTTCTTCCTTTCATTCCTGCTCGCATAATCGGTCGAAGGCGAATAATATCTGAAGTTTCACTGGGGCTTGATTGAGATCCATCTGGGCCAACTGTGGATACTCGAAATTCATAAGATGAATCAGAATGAAGATTTTCAACTAAAAATACACAAAATTAAAGTCTATATAAAAATTGCTGATTGCAAGCTTACTTATAAGTTCATTAACAACAATGGGAGTTGTGGTGGCTGTATACCAAGTAGGATCACCAATTTCTCTCATTTCAACAATATACGAAACATTCATGTGATCTGCAGAAGGCGATGTAACCCAATGCAGTTGAACCCATGTGGAATCGGTTTCAGTGACATGTGGCTGCCCAGGAGGCACCAAATTAGGATTAAAATTATGATGACTTCGCATTGGCACTGATGGTTTTATTTTCACAAATCCTGTTGGATAACTTGGTTCCGAAAGTGAACCGTCGTCGTATCTCGCGGTCACTCTGAATTCGTATTCACCGTTTGGCCTCAAATTAGTTACTTCATAACGATATCCAGGAACTGGATAATCGTTGGATAATATCCACTGCGAAGATTCGGCAGTCCTATATTCAATCTAAAAATAGACAACTTTTTAGTTAAAAAATATTGACTCAAAAAAAGTAAGCTTACAATATAGCCAGAAATGGGTGCACCACTTCTTGAATTTGGTGCTGGTTGCCATTCAAGTGTACATCTGTCACCTTCAATTGACACAATGGTTGGATTGATGGGTGGTGGGAGTGGGAAAATACCTAAAATAATAAAAAGGTGTTTCAATAAATAAAAAAATATATTCAAATTTTTTAATTGTTTAAGATTATTTCCTGGAATGAAAAAAAGGAAAAAGAGAACAAACAATGCTTTTTTATTATTTGCAGTGGAATCTAGAAGAAATGTGTAAAGAAAAGCAAGCGTTCATGAATAAATCATCTGGAAAAAAAGAGACGCAATTCCAGAAGAGAGAAAGGAAAAAAGCAAGCGACAAGAAGCTCAAATGTCGTGAGCATTTTTGTTTGGGAAATAATCGGTAGCGCGCAAAAAATTTTTTTAGTAAAAATAATGTTTCTGCCAAATTGCATGGACATTATTGAGATGGATGGAAATTGTAAAAAAAGCAAAGTTGTTAAGTTTTCAAAAATAATTGAAACACTGCGAAAATAAAAGTTAGAATTTTTAAAAGTTAAAAACCTTTTTTTCTTAATGAAAAAGCGTTCAATTGCATCGACACAAAAAAAAGACGAAGAGTAAAGTCATGAGTAAACTGTTCGAGCAGCATGATGAAAATGAGAATGAGAAGAAAAAAGGTAGTAAAAAAAGGAACAATGATCTTATCGAACATCGCGTGTAATATAGAAAAGGAAAGAAGGGAAAAAACTAACCGTTTTTAGGTGGTAAGTCATATTTGGATCTCAGCTGTATTGGCGGAGTGCTATTTGATGGTGGTCCAAATCCTGATGTATTGGCTGCAACTACCCGGAATTGATATTCAGATAATGGATCCAAATTTGTGACTGAAAGAAAGAATTGATTAATTTAACTTTTATTTTATTTTTGTACTATATTTATTTTTGACTCCTATTTTTAAAAATTTATAATCAACCAACACTCATGAATTTCAGTAAATAAAAACTACCAAAAATTTTTAAACCATACCGATAGGGAAAACTTGGATTGTATCCAGCATTTTTCTAATTCTTCAAAAAATTAGACAGAAAAAAAGTGAAAACTACTCTTCAATCCTTCCAAGAAAATAACAATTCATTCCGATAAATTAAAAGAAAAAATAACTAAAAAATTTTATAATTTTGGCACTATAAAAACAAAGAAAAGAAAAAAAGCAATCTCGCGCAATGTCAAGTACTAATATTTTTACCATTCAATAAAAAAAATGCAATCAACCTCGATTGTGCCGACATAAAAAAAAACAGAAGAAAAAAAGCGTTTTGTATATTTTTTTTCTTTTGCCATTAATGTTCGGCAATAAAAAAAATTGAAAAGGTGAATAGTTCAAGTTGGGGCAAGGTTATTTCGCCATGGCCAAGTAAACGGACCATCCTTTTTTCTCTTTCTTCATTACGATAATCAAATAAATAAATGCCTGATTGGATTTAATGCGATTAACGATTGATTAACAAAAATAGAGAAAAAATAAATATGGGGAAGAAAAAAAATATGTTCTTCCGATGGATTCCTTTTTTGTGGGGAAAAGGGTTTAAAAAATATAGATTTTGACATATTTCGTCAAGCAACCCATTTTTCTATTTAAATATTAAAAAAATAGTTCAATAGCTGCGCAATAACAAGAGAGGCAAGAACAACAAAAAAAAAAGATTGATTCAAATCAAAAACAGACAATTTCACTCTACGTACATATACATCGATGGTCGGTTGGTTGGTTGGTTGGTTGGCTGGTCAGAGTTTCGGTCAACACCAACAAAACAATCGCGTAGACATACATACACATATGCGTCAACAATGCAAACGTAGTAAAAAAATATTGGGGTAAAGAGATTGTTGCTCATCGATGGATGATGATGATGAACAAAAAATGACCGGATGAGACGAACGTCAAATAAATGAGACATTTTTTTAGAGTTAAAACTAAAAAATGGAAAAGTAAAAAAAAAAGATGGGTGATTCCATAAAATAAATATGAATTTAAGAACGTTTCGTAAATGATTATTCTGAAAAATCATTACTGAGCGGATTTGCTTCATCCATTTTATGTTGCGTCAAGAAATAAAAATGAATGAGGATCCAATTTCAAAACAACAACATCCAACCCAGCACATGCGAGGTTTATGCAATGAATTGAATTTTTTCGAGATGAATATATGAGTGTCAATGAAGAAGAAAAAGGATGAGAACGAGATAACCTTGTATATGTCAAAATAGACTCAAGAAATAAATAAAAAATGAGATTATCGAGGCTATTGCATGCATGCGCAAGAAAGTTGAGGAAGAAAGACGGAAATAATAAACTAAATAAAAAAAACTATCATCTTTTTCTTGAATTTATTTATGCCATTGGGTTTTTATCTTTACATGCGCATTTGCATGCTCAAGGCGTTCGCAAATAATAATTTTCTTCTTCTCTTCCACCAATTTTACGATTGCCTCTTTTTTTTCTTCTGCAAGTTTTAGCAGCCAAAAGAAAGAAAGATACTTACATTAGCCCAAGCAAGCGATGAAACTAACAAATAAATTAGCTTCCGGGAGTTATTTATTTACTCATAGTTACTCGTTTACTCGCGCTAGCAAGAAGAAGAATTTACTTACCATTAGAAGAAGGAGAAATTAGACGTTCGATTATGTCTTTTTCATAGACAATCCTTTCTCGAAGACGACCAAATTCATCGAGCCTTTCAAGTGTTCGACGTTGGTTTTCGTGTAAACGCATTCAAATATTATTTTTCTACAAAAAATCAAATGAATGCAAAAAAAAGTTTATAAAAAAATATTTCAATCCAAAAAATCACGATGAAATGGAAATTATAACCAAAAAAAAATTTAAAAAGCGAATCAAAGAATAAAAAAATTTAACGTCTTGTCAATGTTTTTTTTGCATTTTTTTGACAAAAGCTCAATTTTCGTCTCGTCTCGATTAACATTTGAAAAAAAAAATAAGGAAGAAAATGTGAGAAAACAATACAGTTAGCACCTATCAAAATAATTCTTTTCTTTTGTATTCTATTATTTGCAATAAAAAAATATAAAAAAAGTGCTAACGCCCCATTCCTGAATAATGGAAATTAAAAAAAGGAAATGTTGTTTTTTGATTTTTTTTTCTCTCCGAACATTGCCCTTTTCAAACACAATTTCGCTGAGTAGTTGCTTGCTCGCTAGCTTGTTTCCTCAAGGCGTCAAGGAAAAAATGGCACAAAAAAAAAAAAATAGCCGCTTGTAAACAATTGTTGTAATGGTCAATCATAGCTGCTAAAAAGAAAGCTATTTTTTCCCATCATCAGAAGCAGCAATAGAAAAAAAAATATTGTAAAAAAATAAAAACTTTTTTTTCACTTAAGAATCAACAACAAAAGAGTCAATGAAAAGAAAAAAATGTGAGTCTCTTTTTTTCCATAACATTTTGTGATGCTTGCTTGCTCGCCCATATAATATCAATAAAAAAAATATAAAAGTCATTCATTGAAAAATGGTACACAGATAATCTCAAAAAGCAGCAGCATTCATTTCATTCACTATTGAATTCAATTCAATTATATTCGTCGTCACATGTCCATTTTTTTTACAACAACAGCAGCCCTATCTCTATCTATCATTTTTCTATTTTTACTCACTCACGAAAAATGTTTTTGATGGTGATCGGTTGGTTGCTTAGTTAGTTGATGGTGTAAAAAACTATCAAAAAAACTTTTAAAAAGTTGAAACTCACTTCGACATTCAGTTTGCAAAAGTAAATCATCGTGTGCTGCTTCCCATGGTTCATTAGGTCCATGACGATATTCAACCTATAATTATTTAAAAAATGCTTTATTGAATTTTTTGTTTATTTTTGTATTACTCTGTAGCCTACAACTGGTCCAGCCGTTCCATCGAGATCGGGTCTCAACCATGCTAAGGAAATTTCTTGGGAATCAATATCAATAACTTGTGGCATTCCGGGCGAGCTTGGAGCATAATATCTGCCGCCGCCATATGCTAATGATGATGATGGCGGTCTGCCTGTTGAGGATGAAGGCGAAGAATATTCTTCATGTTCGGTTATGTAAGTTTTACTCAAATCTATTCCTAACCCATCATCAGAATATTGAGCATTTTGAACTAAAATTTAAAAAAAGTTAGCTCCTTCAAAGTTAAAAATATTATGTAAATTACCTGCGTATCCATTAACAACAGGATTACCTTCAACATCAAAAAATATTTCACTTGGATCTACTGGAACTTGCCTCACTGAACGTGTAGTTGTTATTTTTGTTACCCGTGTTACCTAAATTTTTATTTTTACTTTTATTTTTCTCAACCTTTTTTTTAAATTAATATTTTAACAGACTTTTTGCGTTTGTGTTGAATGTCTTTCAGTATCGTCAGCGGTTTCTTCAGAAAAATGGGTTATATATTCAGGCTCAATTATCGGATCATCGACATGCCTCTCATATGTGCTTGAAAATAATTCCTCTCTTGCTGAACCAGGTCCAGCATATTTTTCTGTGATGTACGTTGATGCCATCCTAAAAAATATGAGCACAAATAAGATCTAAGAAAGTAAAATGAAAATCCACATACTCAGGGTCAGCGACCACTTGCTCTTCAGCAAATTGATTCCACGATGTTGGAACTGCTTGTTTTGGAACAGTACTGAAAAAATTTGTAAAAATTTAGCGCATTTTTTTAACTTAAAAATTACAACAAAAAATGCAATGAGAAAGCAAAATATATGACTCAAAGAGAAAAAAGAGGAATGTGAGAATTTTTTATCGAAATTGATCAAAATTATTTGTTTGCTCTCAAAATCAAAATAGACAAGCAGCAAACCATTAAGAAAACAGTTTGGTTTTCACTGATAACATTGACCCATAATTTATTATTCCAAAAAAAAATTATTTGAACTAATTTATGGGGAAAAAATAAAAAAGGATTGCCAATGCCATGAAACATTTTTAATGGTGGGTAACAAAATAGCGAAGGCGTTTTTTTGGAGGCAAATAAAAATCGTTTTATTATCGAGCGGGTTAGAATTTTTATGATTCAAAAACCAAATAAATAAAAGTTAAAGAAAAATTAAAAGAAAAAGACACGTGCATGGATGGTTCATGCAGTAACTGAAGAAACAACAAGAAAATTGGGACAACGATGCTCGTTTCTGTTTTTTAGAAGTAAAAATTTTTTGTTTGGGCCATAATCGTGGTCTCAAAATCAATCAACAATAAACGATGATCGCTTGCAAATTTTACATGCATAATCATATAAAAATAAAACAGAACATGAAGAAAAAAAATTACACGAACTAACAAGAAAAGATTTTCAACAAAATAAAAAAGTTTCAAGTGTGTAAAAGTAAACAATTTAGGGCAACTTTCATAGAGAATTTAGGATAATCAAAAAAACGCAACAGGAATCTTTTTTTTGTAGTTAAAAAAAGTAAGCAGAAAATTTCTTTTTGGAATAATCGAAAATAAAGACATATTTTCTTTCTTCTTCTTATTCGTCTTTGCAAAAAAACAGCATATGATTGCATAAAAAAATGTGGAAATGATTTACGACCCAAATGTGTGTTATGACAATCACAACACCAAATAAATTTGTGTAAAAAAAATAGCGAGAAAAAGAAATATATTAAATGTTTCCAGGCGTATAAAAATGTTTTGTTATGACACGAACAAATAAAAAATAAATAGCAAGCAAGCATAAAAAAATATACATACTTCAAAACATAAAAGCTTTCCTTTTTTTCTTTGATCAATGCAAGCAGCAACTTCCTTGGTGACAGAGACAAAAATAAAAAATAAAAAAGAAGACAGCGGAGTTCGAAAAAAAAAGAAAAAAAGAAAAAGAAATTGCGACTGTGACAAACGTGAAAAGACTCAATTGACCTTTTTTTGGAAATGACGATGCGCAAAGAAGAAAGTAAAAAAAAGATTGGTGAGCAGCCGATTTATCGTCGATATCGACGTCTTTTTTAATTTTTTTTTACTTTGAGGAGGCGCGCAACAAATTTTTTCAAAGAGCAGAAGAAAAAAACAAAAAATAATTTCACCAACCTTTTTAAAGTTTGAACTTGTTCGGTGGTAATAATTTCTCGAGTTCGATCTTTTTGTTCGTGAATTCGTTTAATTTTATCATTTTCAGTCATCACGTGAACCATTCCTTTTGGCGGGGTTTGATGTTGTTGGGAAGCTCGTGAGACATTGGTTGTAGAACCAATTCCTTCATAATCTTCTTCCTCTGGGATTGGTTCCATTGGAGCTCCGCCATACGCCCATGCAGGATCAACCGAAGCAGTCGATGATGATGGAGAAGCCATTTTTTGTTGTGCCATTTCCAAACCGCCAACAAATAAATCAACAAAATATGGAGTTTCTTTTTTAAAGAAATGTGTTACCTCTCTTTTGCAATAACTATTAGCAAATAAAATGCAAATGAGTATACCTTATGTTATTCATTTCCTTTTTTTGTTGCTTGGTGCCTAAAAAAAGGTACTACAAACAATAATAAAATAATTTGAGGGCATTAAACGAAAGAAAGGCATATACATATTGATACTGAACGGAGTGTCTGGAAGAAATAAGAGGAAAAAAGCGGAAAGAAAAAAACAATAACATTTTTTTGGAACAAAAAAAAGAAATTAACGCTAAGATTGGAGAAAATTCGAATGAATGTATAATGGAAAAAGCAACGATAAAAAAATAAATATTAAAAAATGTAACACACGAATTTTAAAAAACAAAAAATAAAAATAAAATAAACTTTCGAAGCAAAAATTAAAATGTTATCGATAGAAAATATGAACGTTTAAAAGCACAAATGAAGTGAAAGAACACCATCGTTAAGTCAATTACATTCATTTTGTAAGCCTCGCAACAACCACATTACGTAAAAACGTAAAATAAATCAAGAGAGAGATTGAAGGACAACTAAAACCCTTGTTTTATAAAAAGAGAGGGTAAGTAAGTATGGTTAAGCAGCTATATAAACAATAAATCAACAGAAAAATAAAATAAAAGTTAAACGCATTTATTATTTTCTCCTAAATTGAGAGAATTCATAATATAAAACAATGGAATGAATGAAAGATTTTTTAGAATAAAAAATTTCAAAAAAGGAAAAATATTTTGACAAAAATCTGTAAAATAAGCGTAAACAAAGAAGATCCATCCAAGTACCACCAAACAATATTTTGTCATTTTCTTCATCTTCCACATATTTATGTGTCAGCTGTCGAAGAAGAACTTGGATGATGGAGAAAAATAAGTCGGGCAAGAAAAAGCAAGCAAGTAAAAAAACTCAAGTAGATCCTTATTTTAACTTAACTTTCAAATAAAAAGTGCTTGTTCCCGACGGTTGACTTTTTTATTTCGAACAAAGTATTGCAACCAGTCGCTTCTGCTTTTGCTGAGATATGTGAGTGCGCGATCCCGCGGGAGTCCTTTGGGTATCCTCAATCCAAAAGAAAGAAAGAGTAAAAAAGTCAAAGAGTCATGGCTAGCGATGGCGGTGCTGGCGGTGACAATAAAAGACAAAAGATGGAATAAAAAAGAATGAAAGAACAAAACGCAACAACAACAAAGCTATCAAAAAAGTTTACAGAAAAGAAAAAATTCTTACGTAAATCTTTTTTTCCTCCTCAAGGACAAATAAATTTTATTTTAAGGAAGCTATGACACAAAACTTTTTATGAACAAAAAAAATAATGTGGTCTCCATACACAACAATAACCATCCAAGAAAAAAATATGAAAAAAAATTGTTGCAAGACGTTTTTTTTCTCGCCTAATTTGAAGGAGAAAAAAATGAGGAAGAAATAAACAAAAAAAATATGATTTTGCTTTTTAAAATAATGCTTCTCTGGTTTATTGTTGATGATAGAATGAAAGAAGGAAGGATTCGTAGTTTGCTTGCTTTCTTGCTTGCTGATGTTTCTTCCAGATTGGTTAGTTCAGTCATTCAAACAAACAAAAACTCGATGATGGATGATTGGGTTCCCTTGAGATATGTACATTCTTGAAAAAACAAGAAGAACATCACTTCCTACAACAATTCCAAAAACATATTTGAAGGATACAAAAGTGCGCAAAAAACTTCTCAAATAACTATCTTGTTTAGCTAATATTTTTTCTCACTTTTTAAGTGCTCATCGGCCATAACTTTGGACAAGGAAAAAACCGTTAAGCAACATCGAAAAATAGTCATCCACAAGATCTTCCAAAAGCCGGCTTCAATAGTTTTTAGTTTTTTTCCGTTTCATTTTTTACATCATTTTTTTCATTTGTAATTAAGACCTCATAAAACACAATAATAAAAAAAATTCTCTTCTTAGCCTCAATAAAACCTCTTTTTTGCTACTTTGATGTTGTTCGTGCAAAAATTAGACCTTCAAAAAAAGATGGATGCGGCGGCGAACTTTCTCTTTGCGGTATAAAACGTTAAATGAAAATTGACGTTGAAAAAGCTTTTTTTTATACTTTAGAAGGCGCTGTTTTTTACTGCAATAAACAAATTGCACTTCAACCTCCTTCATTTTTGCTTTTAGTTTTTTTTTGCTTTCGAATGGCGCCAAAAAAAGAATACTTTTTGTTGTTGCGAATTGAATTTGTCGCGAATCAAAGAAACAAAAAAGAGATAAAAAATAAGGAGCTATCCTGCTGAATTTTTTTTGTTGTACATAAATAACTCCTCTCAAAGGCACGTTTTCATTTTTCATAGAAAAAAGAGCTCTGTTTCTGAATTTTTAAATAGCAAATTATGTTGTAAAAGTATTCGAAATGCACATTTTACGATCTCTAAAAAATGATTTCCGAAATAAAGCTTTTTTAAGTTTAAAATTGCAATTGCTCGACGAGAAAAAAATCAAAGAACATCAAAAAATTTATAAGTTTTGATTCATTATCAAATTTAATCCAATTCAATCAAGTAAGTAAGTATGTGTCAAAAAAATGTCATAATATGTTTTGCAACAACAAAAATATAAATAAAAAAAGTGAAACAACTGTTAAGTGGAAGAATGAGACGACTACTAAAAAAGAAACAAAAAAGTGAAGAAAAAAAACTAAGATAATCTTTAAAAGAATTTAAGTGAAACAAAGAAGAAGAAAAAGAAGACTCTCATTTTTGCAATTAAGCAAAAGTAAACTAAACACCACAAATAGCAAAAAAAAGATGGCATTGTCTTGCTTATTCGGCTGCTACATACATCTTTTCTTTTTTGGCAACAAGCAAGAAGCATCAGCCTGCTCTCCTGAGTCGGAAGAAGAAGAAGCAACCAACTAACGAAAAAAACAAAAAAAAGTTGGAGCCTCTTCCTTTCTTTTTTTTTTTTTTTTGCCATCAAAGTTATGGAATTTCGTGGTGTTTCTCCTTTCTTTTCTTTTTTATTTCTGTGTCCAAAAAAATGGCCTCATCCTATTCTCATTTTTTCCAAGACAATAATGTTTTTAAGGAAGAAAACGAAAGAAGCTAAAAAAACAAAGAAGAAAAATAAGCTTAAAAAAAGTTAAGGCGTGAAAAAGTAAAAAAAGCCGTTAATACTTTGTTAACCAAATAAATGAAAGAAATCAAAAAATGAGAAAGAGAACATCTGCCAAATTTTATTTTATTTTTTACTTTTTTGGCGAATGCCCATTCCAAATAAAAAAAATGTGAACACCCAAGAGAATGAAAGTCCATCCAACAAAAAGATTCTTTGCCGAAGTCAAAATTCCAGCAACAACAAAAAAAAGAGTGGAGCGTGAAAAAAAAGCTGCCTTCACGAAGTCCACGTTTTTTTCTTCTTCTCTTCATTCTCATTTTTTTCAATGGCGAAAAACTTGGTTAGTCTTTCATTTTTTGGAGACTTTTTTTTGTTCAGAAAAAGGAGAAGAAGATGCGTTCAGTCAGTTAAATAAGATTTCCGTCGACATACTTTTATTTTTTTAACGACGACGGCGACAAAAAAACAGCACTTGCGGCACTTTTCTCGTGTGAAGAACGAAGGCGATTAAAACTTCTTTTTTTTTCACTTGAAAGATTTATATTTTTTTACTCCGATAAAAAATTCAAATTCATTTTTGCTTAGGAAATGAAAAATTTTCCAACTCTTTTGGCCTTTGACGTTAATTCAATTTCCGGAGACCACCGCCATTGTTTCTTGAAAATTAAAATTTTTGCCTCAAAGTTTGTTTTTAGAAGCAAACAAGCTGCTTCTGCCACTAATGATTAAAAGTAAAGTAAAATAAAATTTAACGTGCTTTTTTTTCTTCTTAAAAAAGAAAGCCAAAGGTTCAAACTAAAGCAAAAAGCCTTCGTGACTGCAGTACACCAGTTTGATGCATTGGTCAAAAAAGCTGGCTCTCTTTTTTTCTTAAAGGACGGGAATGTTAGTTGCTTAAAACATGAAAAAATTTTGACAAAGAAAGAAGTCAATGTCCTCCTCTCAACAAAAGAAGCAAACAACACATGCTTGAGAAGAAAAAAAGAGAAAGGAAAAAAGAGTGAAAAAAAAAGGTATCAAAATGTTGCGCAACCTGATCCCAGAAGAAAAAAAATATATAAAAGAAATGTGTTTAAAACGAGTGTTAGATACTCATATTTAAAAAAATTCAAAGTGTAAATATTCTCTCAAAAATGATTGAGAGGGTTTGAGGAATAGTCTTTTTTTTAGTTTTCAACAAAATAAAAATAAAAAATATCAAATTTCCAGTCACGTTTAGAAGAAATTTTTTTATATAAGAGGCGCTTTTATAAAGATGGAGCAAATTTGGAAGAAGAAAAAAAGAGAAATAAATACAAAAAAAGCATACAAAAATAAAAATATTCAAATTTTCTTTTCGTTACATTAGCACCCATAACTAAAAAATAAATAAATATAAAAGATTGGTCTTAAAAGATTGCCAAAAACCATTCAGCCATGAAAAAATAAAAGAGTGAAAAATTGAGGAAAGAAGAAGTAAGCAGCAAAAATGGTTACTTGAAAATGCTTGCTTCTTCTTTCTTTATTCTTCCAAATGACTGTTTCGATTATGCGCGAAACATTACTTTGAATGAGTGTAAAAAATAAAAACAAAAAATTAAGGACTCATTCAAGGATGCACATTATTTTTTGAGGAAATGAAGTAAGGAAATGAGACAATTGAGAGGATAATAAATGGTATCGTTGAGATACATAGATGCTTGTTTGTTCCGACGATAAATTATGCGTACAAAAAAAAAAATGGACAGAAGCTATTATTGTAACTTATTTTTGTAGATATAAAACTGTGCGCAAATGAATGGCTAAAAAATGTGAAGAAAAAAAGAGCATTGTTGGCACCAGTTGGTTGGACTTTTTTTAAATTTATTTTTAAATATAAAAAGTACGGAAATCGTCAACCCACCTCCTTTGCTTCCGGCTTTTAGCGGCACTTTTAGGCACCGCAACAACAAAACAAGTATGTGTCCTCGGACATTTCGTCTCTTATTATTATAATAGAAATAGAAAAGAAAAAATATTGCGTGAATGCGTTTTACTAAAACGCATAAACTTTTTAATATTTAAAGTTTTGAGACATTTAAAGCCTTACAAACAATATTTGAAACTCTTGTTTCAAAAAAGAGAAAGAAAATGAAGCCCTTAAGCTTTTGTCTTTTCCAAAATCAATAATCAAACATCTTCAAAACCATTTTTTGCTTGTTTAAAACAACGTTTATTTAAATTTCCGGCATAAGTCGCGCACGAAAAATCTAAAGTAAAGCCCCTTTCTTCCTTTTTTTTATTGTGTTGTGTTTGTTGTTGCTAGTGCTAGTTATTTCGAGGTCACCCCCAAAGGCGAAAAGCTTTGGGTGGCAAGCAGCAGAGAGAAATGTTTTTGCGCACAGTTTTCTGTTGTTGTTGTCAAATGACAAGAAATTATTGCGCGAGTAGTGTGCCAGACGGCTTTGATGCTTGCTTTACTTTAGGAAATGAAAGGGGTTTAAAAAGAAAATGGGAGAAAGAAAGAAAAAAGCGATTGAATAACTTATAACGAAACAATGGCAAAGAAAAAGATGTTTTAGAACAAAAAGCAACAAACAAAATTTATGATACATATGATTATAAAAACAACGATTTAACACAAACATAACAATCTAATAATTTTCTATAAACTATAAAAGAGTTGAACCCGATTTAGTATCTTCAAATTCTCCATCGAATGAAAGGGATTGAATTGGATGAAGTTCTTCGTAAATATTGTGGAGTATCAGCTTCAATGACCCAATTTCTTGATTCTTAGCACTGACTTGAATGATGGCACGAAAATTGATTGGAAGAGTTGGTTTCATTTCGGATGGTAGCTCTCTTTGCCATTTATCACGCATTATTTCCTCTACTTCTTGAGCTTTCTAAAAAACAAACGTTACATATAAACTTTATAAAAATGTGTAACAAAGCTACCTTTTCACCATCAGGTAAATCAATTTTATTAAGAACAAGCACACATGGCTTTTTAACCAATTTTCGATCATAAGCTTCAAGTTCTTTATTAAGAAGAGCAATAGTTTCCAATGGTGTACGAAATTTATCAGTTAAATTTGCAGAAAGTTGAAATCCATGAACATCAATAACGAATACCAGCATATCACTATATTCCAAATGTTTCAAAAAAGCATGACCTTTTCCACGATTTTGTGCAGCACCTTCAATAAGTCCAGGTAAATCAGCGCAAGAAAGAGAAAATCTATCTTCTTTATCATCACCACTAGCTTCATCATATTGAATATCTAACATTTGAGGCCTCGTCGTTGTAAATGGATATGGTGCAATCTTGATATTTCGTTTCTGAGGAGCAAGAGCTTTGAGAAGAGTCGATTTTCCAGCATTTGGGAAACCAACAAGTCCAATATTCGGATGAAGTTTCAAATGTATTCCCATTAAGAGCTTTTCACCTTTCTGGCCTCTAAAATAACATTCATTACTAAAATGGAATAAAAAGATGAACTTACTTGTAATCATTAGCAGCACATCCACCTTTTCCACCTTTAGCGATAAGAATTTTTTTATTAGGATTTGTACATCTGCAGATTAACATTTTGGTATGTTCATCGATACATTCAGAGCCTAATGGAACATGCAACATTTCATAAGATCCATGTTTCCCGACCAAAGTTACTTGAGTACTTGCAGCTCCATGTTCAGCTTTGATTTCTCGACCACGATTATAAAAATGGTTAAATAAAGTGTTGAATTTCATATTTCTTCTTGGAATAACATAAACATCACCGCCATCTCCACCAACTCCATTGTATCTGGGTAAACCTTGACCACCAGCGCCAGCATGAATTACTACACGTAAAACATCTTTTTCAATAACACTTGCGTCGGAAATTTTCTTCAATTCTTTTACTGCAGCTAACCTTAATCTTGATAATAGCATTTAATAAAAGTTGTGACACTAAAATAAGATTCTATTGAATGAAGCAACAAACTTCAAACAAACAAAAAAAAGTAAAACAATGTCTTTTATATTCGTCACAAAACACCAACTTATTAGGTGGAAAAGTGATTTGAAAGCGATACAGTATGGAGAAAATATGATTGTGCTTTATTATGAAGTTTGAAAGATTAGTCAAAATAAACTTTATTATTACAAACACAACAATTAACGATAGTAAAAGTAAAGTTAACTACTAAAGCTAAAAATGGACTCGTAAGACTTTGATTCTAAGCAAATTCTTCTGCTATTCGTTTAGCATGTTCATAAACGACAAAAGTGACGATACCATTTGGAAGCTGTTTTAAAGTTGCCATAATCATGCCTTTGTAAAAACCTGCAAAGCCTTCTTTTCGTAATATTTGAGAAATCACTTCTCTTGATGACTTGTAATTTGTATGATGATCCTAAAAAACAAAGTTAAATGAACAAAATATGCAACTATGATAAAGAAAGTTACCTGAAGTCGAGCTCTAATTACTTGATATGGATATGTTGAAACTGTTGAAACAACCCTTGCGATAGATGAAAATATCAAATAATCCATTGTTGTCTAAAAAAACTACCAATAAGAAATATATCCATAATAAACATGATAACATACCAAATGAGAATCGAGTGGAATTCTTTTCTTTCTGCATCTCCAATCTTTAAGATAGTTGTAAATTGCGAATTGACTTGCAATATTTAAGGTTCCCCAAAGTCCAGTTACAAATCCCTAAAAACGATATGTAAGCAAGTGACAACCATGGAAGACAATCAATAACTTACTTTGTACCATCCTCGAAACCCTTCTTCATGTAAGATTTTTCGCAAGCAATGAAAAGTTCCACGATAAGTTTTAGCTGTTTCATTTTCATATTGAAGACATAGACGAGTTTGTGCAACACCAAATGGATTTGCTACAGCATGAACAGTAGCACCCGCAACGAAACCAACAATAAGATTTTGAAATGAAGGTGAGATAGATGCTATGCGATCAAAATGAGGATGAATTTCGTGATACCTAAAAATCGTAATAAAACATATGTATTCAAAAAGCATAAATCGTACAATTGAAAGTATAAACCCCATGCAATTGGTGTGGAAATAAGATTGGGTGCAAGCCCTTGATAAAGTCCACGGATACCTTTAGCTTTGACAATACATTTAGCAGCATGAAGATAATTATTATATTGTGGACGTACAGCAGCATTGTTATCATTTACTAAAAATTGTATGTTCATAAAATTATTAGACGAAGTTAAAACATACCTGAGTATCGTATTCTTAGTAAATCAAGTGGATGGCCAAGAACAGTTTTTGCCAAACCTGCAGATATTCCAGCAATCAGGTTTTCATATCCACCAACTCCCATTCTGTAATAAAGAAAATGTTAGAACAGTTGACAAACACGAATCAGAAAGAGAAGACAAAAAAAAAACAAGGAATTCAATGAAGTGAAAAAATAAAATTTGTGTAAAAGGGACGAATGCCAAAGAATGAAGCATCGAGAAGTTTAGCCTAAATTTTGCATTATTTTTCTTTTGCTATCATTTTTTTTTTCTCAAATTTTAGTTGTTATTTCTCTTAACGTCGAAGAAAGCTGCTCTAATAAAGTTGTTTGATTTTTAATCAAAAAGTTAATTACAACAACAATCAGGCCATTTTGTCGATTACATTTTGTAAAGAATCTTCTTATTCGGGATAAAGTGATTATTTTTCTGCCATTTTTTGCTTTTGAAATTGATCTCTCTCCCTTTTCACCCATGCTTTTCTATCAAAAGTTCAAAATTATATTATTTTTCTTTTAAAGGCTCCTCTTTTTTTTATTATGATGACACATACTTGTTTATCATTTTACCACTTTCATATTGTTCATTTTATAAACCATATATGGAAATATTAAGAAATTTGTTTTGTTAGCTTTTTTAAATCATTTAATTGGAAGCAACAAAAATTTGGAAATTGCTTTAAATTGAATCCTCGCTTTTTAATGATTCATTTTTATTTGTATTTGAACGGTTAAACAAACAATTAAAACACTAGTAACAATGGCTCCTCTTTAAAAAAAAATTTTTTTTTCAATACTGCTGACATTTTTCTTTTTCCATTTTTTGACCCTGCGATATTTTAACAAAAAAATTAAAGATCAAGCTCATACAATGGAATTGGAAAACGTGTGTGTGCTTTAAAAAAAGTAAATCTAACATGTTTGAGCTGAAGCATAATAAGGAGGAGGTGGAGGAAAAACGGATACGATATCAAATTCTGGTGGAGAAATTGAGTAAACTTTTCTTGGTTGTATGCCATTGCTATCACCAATGGAAGAATGAAGTTTGCGAGTTTTCGAATGAAGATGAAAACTAATAACCATAAATATTAAATTTGTGAAAAGGGATGCAAGGGATTGGAAGATTATTCGGCGGTTTAGGTACTGAAATAGAAAGAATATTTTAGATGGAAAAATTAGTAATATGTAAGGCTTACATCAACCATGTTTGATTCTGTACAATTTTGTGAATTCCAACCATTTCCCAATGTATATAGGGTTATGGTAATCACAGAAAGAAGTGAAGTTACTGTAGCAAAACTGAAACCCTTATAATATAGTTAGCAATCATAAACCTCAAAAATGTATTATTATTACTCACATAGCTACCATAACATACACATGTGATTCAAACAAAGCATCTTTAAAATAATAACCTCCAATAAAGACTAAAGTAAAAATTAAAATTATGCCAAAATAAAATGCATTTGAATCAGCAATAAAATCAATTACTTCCATAGTTGTTGAACAACTTGCTTGATTATGATTTTTATCATCCCATTTTAATTCCATTGATTTCCATTGAGAATCAAAATAAAGATATAAACAAAAAAATATTAAACAATTTAAAGCATAAATACTTAAAACCATTAATTTTCCAACTTTTGTTTGCCATTTTTGTTGTGGATCAAATTTTGCTGTTGTTGAATTAATAAAATTTGATGGTCGTCTTCGAATATTCATCATTATTTTATGATGATGAGGAATTGTTGGAGTTGATTTAATCATTTTATATATAAACCGTAAATACAAAAAAATAAGGATGAATCATTAAAAAAATAAAAAAATAAAAATAAAACAAATGAAGCAAAAATAGTTTCTCACGAAAAAATAATAATTGTTTATTGTTGTTTCAAGCTTCAAAAGTTTCTTTTTTTGGTGTTTTACACTGCTGATTGACGTTGTTTTTGGTGTTGAATCAGAGCGTTTTTTTTCCTTAACAGCTTTACTTTTTTTTAAATTTATTTTTTACAACATTATTACTAAAAAAATAAATTTGCTGGATTTTGGGAAAAATTATACCGCTCTACGGTCTTTTTTTCCTATTGAAATGAAGTAAAAAAAATGGAGGAATGTTTTTTCAAGTAGAAAATTTGATGCTTTTTTCGCTGCTGCAGCTGGCTAAACTCTTCCGGGGTTAAAAGGAAATATATGAAAGGGTGTAAGTTTGTACACAAAAATGGATGGATGGAAAGTGCTGCTGCTTCTTTTGAAATCGTTTGAAACGACGATGCAAAAAATAAAATAAAAAAGAGACTAATATCAAAGCATCAAAGCTTAAAAGAAGAAGAAAATAGCTCCATTTTTTGTGAAAAAGAAAAAATATTTTTAAGCTTTGCTTTGAAGGATGGAATGCTTTTATTTAAGAAGCTTTGATAGTCCCATGACATTTGAACTAGTAAAAAATGCATATGTCAAAGAACTATCTTCAAAAAGATAAATGTACTGATAGTGTTGTGACAATGGTAAACTCATGTCAACTTGGTATCTCTGACTTCAGACTCACACAGCCACTTTTACAGTAAATTCTAATGATAAATTTTTATTTTTATCGTCGATTTTACTAACCTTTTTCTTGATAAAACAAAATAAAAACAAGAAATGGAATCTCAAGTCCGTACATTAAAATTAAAAGTAGGATAAGAAAGAGTAATAATATATCTTGCTAGTTTAAAAAAAAGCATTGCCGCTTTGCTTCATTTGTTTGTCAAGAAAATGGAGAGGATTTGGAAGTAAAAAATTAAACATACGAATTTGGTCCAAATTTAACAAAATAAATTACAGAAAATAACAGATCTTTACAAAAATATAAGAAAAACAGAATAAGCAAAAAATTTAAAAAAAAAAGCGTTATCGTTTTTAAAAAAACTTTATTCTTCCAGCGATTGGAAACTGTAGCTTTCTTCAACAAAAATAAATTTTTGCTTTTCATTACAAACTTCTGTTTCATTTTTTCGCGCCGCTTCTTTACGTTATTATCATCATTGTTATTTTTGCATTTATAGCTTTCACATTTTAGCTCATTTCTTGTTCATCATGTCGTCAAATCCACAAACTGCTGGTAATATCTCTGTGGTTTATTTTGCTCTTTGCTTATGTAAATTTGGATGTAACAATTTCATTTTTAGGATAGACATTCACCTTTGATTCAAAGGGTCGTTAAGCTAAACGATGAAGGAATTGAATGTATGAACGCTGCAAAATTCAATGAAGCGTTCGAAAAGTTTGATCAAGCAATTGCATTGTATCCTTCTCCTGTCTTCTATTGTAATCGTGCTGATGTCTATGGTAGTTGTAAACAGTATGATGAAGCCATTAATGTTAGAATATATTGTTTGTGTTTCTATAAATTAAATGTATTATTTCAGGATTATCGTGCTGCTATTCAACTTGATCCAAATTTTGATAAAGCTTATGGTAATATGGGCTTAATATTTTCTTTACAAGATCGATACAATGAAGCAATTGAAGCTTACAAGAAAGCTATTGAACTTAGTCCTGAAAAAATGGAACACCACAAAGGTCTTGATTCAGCTCAAGAAGGGTTTGTCGCTGTAAGTTTATGTTCAATTGGCTCACTTTAACATTCATTTATCTTTTTTTAGTTTAAACAAAGATCACCGATCTCTAAACCCGATGTTATTGAAAAAGCTAATGCTCTCAAGGAAGAAGGAAATCAACATTTGAAAGCTTCAAAATTCAAGGAAGCAATTGATAAATACACTCAAGCCATTGCATTGAACCGTGATCCAATCTTTTTATGTAATCGTGCTGTTGCTCATTGTGGTCTCCACCAATATAGTGAAGCGCTACAAGTGAGTATATCTTTTTGCTTCATTTTTGTGGTTAATTTGCTATAAATATGCTTTAGGATTGCACCAATGCTATTTTCCTTGATAACAATTATGCTAAAGCTTATGGACGTATGGGATTCATTATGTCTATTGAAGGTTCTCATGTTCTTTCTGCTAGATTGTATAAAAAAGCTCTTCAATTGGATCCTGACAATGTAAATTACAAAGAAAATCTTGCGCTCGCTGAAGCAAAAGTTCGTGAAGCTGATCAACGACCATAAAACTGTTTTTTAGCATATTTTCTTTAATGTTTCCATCGTTTTTTTATGTTTTGATTGTTTTTGATGTGAGCATTTTTTGTTTTGTTAATTTGTCATGTTCTTTTTGTTATAAACTTTGTGGTTAGCTTTTTCGTTTAAAGTCTATCATTTTTTACTTTTATAATAAAGCTTTTAAATCAATTTTGAAGGGCATAGACAAGAAAGAAAAACTTTCATGTACAAGTCTGCATACATATATATAAGTTTAAAATTTTTAGTTATACGATGCACCATATTTCCGTTCATTTTCTTTTGTAACTATCTTTCATTCTTGCTAGTTACATTATCCTTTCATCAAACTTTTAGCATTATTCAATTGCAAAAAATTGATAAAAAATATTTTGTTATTCCTGCTAAATGAAAATTTACCATTTCTTTTTTGATTAACTTTTACTATCTCCTAATACTTGTATCCCTTCAATTCCATAAGCAGCAACAAACGAAATTCAAACTTTTTAAGAGATTTTTTTTTTCACATATTCTCTTTTTTTGTTCATAAAGTATTTGTTTTGTTTTTGTTTTTTTGTTCTCGTCAAGAAAAGCTTGGCTTTTTTTATGTGGTTGTTCTTGCTTTTTATCGAACATCCGAAAATGAAATAAATAACTTATATTTATTTTTAAAAACGTTTAATATTTCTGATTTTACAGGTAATAAATAATCATGACATTCCATCGCGGTGCTCGATTCTTAGGAGTCATAGTTCCCCGTCGATCTATCAATATTCATGCAACCGAAGATATGATGCGTTTTCGCTCAAAAGTCATTCAAAACCCCAATGTTAGTTTTTATACTTAAATATTATATTCTTTTTATAATTAATTTCTAGGCAAAACTTGCTCGTTATGGCGGACGCCAAACTGTTACTGTATTACCCGGCGACGGAATTGGCCCAGAAATGATTGAACATGTTACAAAAATATTCACATTTGCTCAAGTTCCAGTTGATTTTGAAACGATTAATATTGGCCCAAGTGAAGCTGATTTAGATAATGCACTTGTTTCAGTTAAACGTAATGGTGTCGCCCTTAAAGTTTGTTGCAATTTCAACAATCCTTTTAAACAACATTTTCTTTAGGGAAATATTGAAACAAAATTTGATGACCCAACTTTTAAATCACGTAATATGGAAATTCGGCGTCGACTTGATTTATATGCCAATGTTCTTAATGCTGCTACCATTCCAACCATTGCATCTCGGCATAAAGGTATTGATATAGTTATGATTCGTGAAAATACTGAAGGAGAATATAGTGGATTAGAACATGAAAGTGCTAAAGGCGTTGTTGAAAGCTTAAAGGTAGCTTATTTTACATATTTATTGTTTTAAAAAATGCAATTTGGCTTTAGATTTGCACTAAAGAAAAGATGGAACGTATAAGTCGATATGCTTTTGATTATGCCATGCGGTATGATCGAAAGAAAGTCACGGCTGTTCATAAAGCTAATATTCAAAAACTTGGCGATGGTTTGTTCCTTAAAATTGCTGGAGATATTGCCCAAAAAGAATATCCTGAAATTAATTTTTCTTCTATGATTGTTGATAATGCTTCTGTGAGTTACACAGTTGCCAATAATTTTGCGCATTGTGTAATTTTTAGATGCAACTTGTTAGCCGACCTCAACAATTTTCTGGGCAAATTATGCTTATGCCTAATTTATATGGAAACATTATTTCTAACATTGCTTGTGGATTAGTTGGTGGACCCGGGCTTGTTTCGGGAATGAATTTTGGTAAACATTATGCTGTATTTGAAACTGCCACACGTAACACTGGCACTAGCCTTGCTGGTAAAGATATCGCAAACCCAACTGCTTTCATTCGAGCTTCATGCGATATGCTCAAATATCTTGGATATAATGAATATTCTGATTTGCTTTGTGATGGCCTTTACAAAACTCTTACCGTTCAACGTGTTCACACTCAAGATATTGGTGGAAGTGCTAAAGCTTCTGAACTTGTTACTTCAATGCTTGAAAATGTTGAAAAAATTCTTGATACCAATATTTTCCGAGTTCGTTCTCGAGTTTAACTAATTCGTTCGGCGTTATTAGATTAGAATTTTATGTCATAATGTTTTTTTATTTTACTATCTACAACTTTTGGCTCCTGCAACTATTTTCCCTGTTATTTTGCTTTAGTGATTATTTTAGAACGAATAAATATTAGTTAAAAATGTTTATTTATTGTCAATTTTGTAATTCATATTAAAAAATAGATATAAACAAAAGGAGATCATAGCCAAAAATTATGCAAATAAATTTCATTTTCACCCAAAAAAGTTCAAACCGTATTTTTGATAGAAAAATTTTTTTTTAAATTAATTAATTGGTCGTTGATGTTGTTGCAGAATTTAATGTAGTACTTTCCGATTGCGAAGCATTCGTGCTTCGATGTACATTTCTGAAAGAAAGTTGTTTTATGTTTACATTTTAAAAGTAAAGTTACTTACATCAATAACCCCAATGGCAAAAGCAGTGATACAGCAACCGCGATAAAAACCGTACCAGAGAAAAAACTCAATGTTAGAGGATAAAGTCCATTAAAAACAAGTGTCGCAATAATGGACGTGACTCCTTCGATTAAAGCAATCAAAGAAAACAACTTTCCTAAACGATAAGAATTTTATGTTTTTGCTTCTCAAATAATTTGTTTTGAAATATACGTACCTTGTTCAGCATAAGTAACAAAGTTACTCGAGCTTGCTCTTAATCCTGTTGAAACAAATCGATTGAAAGCCATTGGAATAATTGCCAAATACGCCCACCAACTTGCAAATAAAAATGCAAACATAAAAAGGAATATTATTTTTGTGATTAAACCATAAATTGAAAGTGAAATATCGGTAAAACCATATCGATGAAGGAGAGGGTAAACGAGTAAAATGGCAAGACTATTGAAAGCACTACTGAGGCCATTAAACCATCCATATGGTTTATCTGACCATGAAAGTTTATATCGAAGAAATGAATACATAATATCTGTGATGCCAGCATAAACCAACATTTCGAAAGATAACGCAATAAGAATAAATGAAAGAATTTTGAAGCTTGCTTTGTTTCGATAGCTAAGAATAAATTGGAATACTTCATTGAAACGCGAAAATATAGTTTTATTGGATTCATTTTCATCTAAAGTTAAGAAGTACTAACAACATTATTCATTTTTGAATATCTTACCTTGTGATTCAAGTTCTTTAGCAAAAATTATTATATAAAAGTACCCAAGAACATGCATAACCATTAGAATAAGGAAATAATAGCTATACCCAACATATCTAGAATTATATTTTAAAATAAAGGTCGATATTATATATGTAAAAGCTAACCCTTTAAGAACACCAGACAAAGCATATCCTAAAGTACTCCCTAATCCTATAGCTCCTTCAAAAGCTGCAACTCTTTCACTTCTCATTTCTTCTGATGTTGTTTTTATATTGTAAGACAACAACGTTCCTGTAAAATATATTATAAGTAATAAAAGAACCGTGTAAACTAACCAATGATAGCAGTATATCCGCCACATATTCCAAAAATAATATCACTGATCATAAGATAATATGGATTTGCATCCACTTTAACCGTTTGAATAAGATAATTTACATCTCCAATAATTAAACCAGCAAATGGAATCAACATTGAAACTTTAGCATTCCATGAATCGCTCACTTAAAAAAATTGCATTTTAGTTTTGAAAGTTAGTCTGCTTTTTAGACTTACAAGATCCTAATAATAAAGCTGTAAAAATGGAAGGAACTAATAAACAAAAAGATGAAATTAAGAATAAATGATTTGCATCCGCTTGCAGCACCTTGTCATCATAAATTTCGCTTATATTTGTACAATCAAAGAATTCTCCCTGAAATTAGACTATCTCTCCTTAGGTTTCTAAGCAAATGGACAACTTACATAACGAGATACACAAGATTTTTCATATAATAATGATTGAAAAACTGGGAATTTCATAAACGAGGAGCACATATAAAAGAATAAAGCTGGTTCCATTCCAATTGCTGAGAAATATCTTTTAAATTTATCCATCTTCACTTCTTTTTTGGTCTTTCAACCAAAATCGTCAATCTGATTTTTAACAGACTGACTTTTACTACTTTTTCCTTTGCTTATCTTTTAAAGAAATAATATAAGCAAGAACAATCAATCGTTAAAAACTTTTTTATAGCTCTGCGCATTTTCTTGGCTGCTCGGTTTTTCACACCATCACTTTCATTTCATTTCATTTTCGCCACCTGATTTATTTCTATATAGGAAATCCTGAATGAGAATGTTTTGACCATAAAAAAATGAAAAGGTTGTTCGCTTGATCATTGCTGCTGCTATCTTTAAATTTATGTTTGTAGTGAGAAAAAAAATATTTCTTTATTTAAATTTTAAAAATTTTAATTTTTATATACATTTGTACAGAAAATAATAACAAAATACTAAAATTTACAATATTAACAGCCAGCCACGAAAAAAAAGAAGAAAACAAAAAATAATCAAAGTTTTTTGTTTTATTCTTTTTTATGCAATCGTTGATGGCCGACTTACCCATAAATCATGAATAACATTTTCATCAGCTAAAGTACTGATATCCCCGAGATTGGCTTCTTTTTCACCTTCAGCAACTTTGCGAAGAATTCGTCGAACAATTTTTCCTGATCGAGTTTTAGGTAAACCACTTGGAGCAAATTGAATTATATCTGGAACAGCGATTGGGCCAATCTTTTTGCGAATGATTGCTTTCATTCCATTTACAATTTTATCATTGAATTTAATATTTTCTGGAAGGGTTACAAAAGCATATGGCATTTGTCCTTTCACTTTGTGAGAAGTTGCAACTACAGCTGATTCAACGACAAGTGGATGTGAAGCGATGGCGGCTTCAATTTCAGCGGTGGAAAGTAAATGATCGGAAACATTCATGAGATCATCAACTCTTCCAGTGACCCAATAATAATTATCTTCATCTCGCTTAGCTCCATCTCCAGTAAAATAATATCCGGGATAAGGAGCAAAATAAGTTTTAGTAAATCTTTCATGATCACCCCAAATTGTTCGCATCATTCCAGGCCATGCTCGATCCACCACAAGCGTGCCTTGTCCAGCACCTCGAATCTTTTTTCCATTTTCATCCAAAAGTTGGGGAACTACACCAGGAAAAGGAAGATTTCCACTATTGGATTGTTGTGGAACAGCTGTATGATGAGCTGTAAGTAAATGACAGCCTGTTTCTGTTTGCCAATATGTATCTACAATGGCACAAGCTTTTTCACCGACAACTTCATGAAGCCATTTCCATGCGCATGGATTCATAGGTTCACCAACGGTTCCAATAACCTTAAGCTTGGATCGATCATAATTTTTTACCATATTTTCTGGATGAGCCATCATTGATCGAACTGCTGTAGGAGAAGTGTAAAGTTTGGAAACTTGATGTTTATCGACAATTTTCCAAGTTCTTGAATAATCTGGGAAACTTGGAACTCCTTCAAAAAGCACAGAAGTCATTCCATTGAGTTATGGGCCATAAACTGCGTATGTGTGACCCGTAATCCATCCACAATCTGCCATACACCAATAAACATCAGTTTCAGGTTGGGCATCAAATGTGATTTGGGTACTATAATATGCACTGGTCATGTAGCCTGCATTAGTATGAACGATTCCTTTTGGAGCACCAGTCGAGCCACTAAAAAAAAGGTTTAGTTCTAGTTTCAAAGATGCAAATTGATAGATAAAAACTTACGATGTGTATAAAATAAATAATGGATCTTCAGCAGCACACCATTCAACTGGAGCAGCAATATCTTTAGAATCTTCAACAGCATAATCCCATTTTTCTTCATCTTTGATAATTGCAACTTTAGAGGAAGTTGATGGTTTGCTTGTTGGTGTAACACGTTTGAGATGTTCAAAGCAAATTGTTGATTCCACCGGGTGATTGATATTTTTACAAATATTTAATGCATCATCCGCAATATTTTTCAAGGGAATATGTTTTTCTCCCCGATAAAATCCATCACAAGTAATAAGCGTTTTAGCACCCGATTGTCGAAGCCGTTCAGCTAAAGCGCTGGAGCTGAAACCAGCAAAAACAACAGAATGAATTGCGCCAATTCGAGCACATGCAAGCATAGCAATGGGAAGTTCAACAATCATTGGAAGATAAATACCAACAACATCGCCTTTCTTAACTCCTCGAGATTTTAGAACCGAGCAAACTCAACTACTTTTTCACGAAGCTCAGAATATGTTATACTTTTATAATCGCCATCGGCATTGCCTTCCCATTTATATGCAATTTTATTTCCAATTCCTAAAAATAATATCAAAATTTAATCGTAGCTTTGATAAAAAAAATTCAGAATTACCCATTAAAATATTTCTTTCAAGACAATTATATGCGACGTTAGTAATGGAACCATCCATAAATTTAACAAAAACATTGCCTTTTCGACTATCAAAATTGTATTCCAAGCCTTTTCCAGATTTATGTTCAAAATGAAGTTGAGCTGCTATGCTTGTCCAAAATTCATTTGGATTTGAAATGGATTCATCATACAGTTGCCGATAATGACATGGGCCAGGAAATTCTGCATTAAAAGCAAGGTTATTATCATTTGAAATTTTTTCAATAACACATTGAAGTTGAGCTCCACCAAGAATGGAAGCACTTGAATGAATATTGGCTCCAAGATTTAAAGTCGAAAAAATTCTAAGAGTTTTAAGCATATTTATTTATTTTTTGTGAAATAATTTTTCTGAATTGTTATTTCGGATGTCTCTTTATATATTTTTTTATTTTGTGGTAAAAGTTTCCATTGCAAATGCATTTGAATCAAAGAACGCATAGAGAACGATCACAAAAAGCAAATAAATATGAGACCTGCCAGCTGATGGAAAAAAGTCACTCAAAAATTGATAAAAGTGATCAACGGTGATCACTGAAAGAGTTCATTTTTAGCACTTTAAAAGTGAAGAAATAAACATATCGTAATCTATGGAGTTACTATGGTACAATCAAAAATATTAATTTTGTTTATTTTAGTACTTTGTTTTTTTTTAATGGTTACTGTAATATCACAAAAAAAGCAAGAACAAATTAATCAAGGCCTTGTTGTTGTAAGTTTATAAAAAACACTGTTACAATAATCCTGTAAAAATATGTGTTTTAGGGCGATGAAAAATATGTTGAAAAAATAACAGAAGTAACAAAAACACGTTTTGAAAAGGTTAAACTTAGAGAAATTAGGCTTCAAAAAAACATTTTGGGTTTTCCAGGCTATGAGAAGTACAAATCGTTTGGTTTCGGAAAAAAAAATCGAGTATATAAAATTTTCCAAACTTCCAATAATGAAGAAAATAAAGATTTGAAGGAATTTGTTTTTCCCATCAACAAATATCAAAGCCGGTTCAAAAACCAACTACTATTCTTCCTAATGAAAATAATAAGGTTAAAATTGTCAATAGTGATGATGAAGATTACTTTGGGTAATTAATATTTTTTGTAAATGAATTTTTCCATTTTTTTTTTGATTATGTGAATTATCAAAGAAAATATTATAAACGCGAAATCACCAAAAAAAACAACAAAGATTATTATTGCATCCTCCTTAAATCATGACTTTTGCTTCTCTTGTTTTACAAATATTTCAACATTACTCAACCGCCACAAAAGTAATTCTAACTCTAACCACAAATCAATTTTTTTCGGCTCCTTCGCTAACAAACCAATCAACCATCACTTGATCGCTCTAATCTTAAAATAATGGAATCAAATCTTTCTTCATAATTTATTTTATTTTTTCGTTTAATGAAATTATAAGTTAATAATAACTTTGCATTTCGATCTCAAATTTTTCCAAAAAATATCTTTATTAGTTTTGCCAATGCACAAACCAGGAGCGCATATTTCATCATTTTTTTGATAAGGACATGCTAGGAATTGTGCTGCTTTTCTCTTTCTTTTCGTGTTTTTTTTTTAGATTTGAAATAAAAGCAAAACAAAAAGCGATTTTTTAATTGTTGCCTATCATTCGTGTTATAAACTTTTTTCGATCCATTTATTTGTAATAATTTATGGTTGCTTTAAGATAATTAAACTATGGAAGATCATGATGCGGATCAGCAACCCGCTAACAAGCGTAAAAGAAAATCAGGTACAAATAAACAGCCTTCTCAAGCAGCTCCAGTATTGGTGAGTAACTTTATTCAGAACCATCTTAACTTTTTTTTGGTATAATCGCTTCAACCCCCAAAAGATTACAAAAATAAATTTACAGGATTTTAAAGGATTGCGTAATTAGATGATTATATAAATAAATAAACTTTAAGATTGTTGATGATTCCGAGCATAAGAAGACTTGCGAAGATATGCTTCTTGAAACTATGCAACAATATAAAATTGAAAAGGAAGAAAAGGACGAACTTATTAACAGACACAAAGCAAGATGTATTGACAGTAAAAAAGAAAATACTGAATTGAAGAAAGAGATCGATGAGATAAAAAATAAATTGGAACAACGAATTCAAGAGCTCGAAAAAAAGCTTGATTCAAAAGATCAAGTCATAAAAGAAAAAGTTGAAGTTCAAAAGGTTTTAGAGAAAAGAGAAGCGGAATTAAATCAAGAGAATGAAAAACGCATGATCGCTGAAAAGAAGATTGAAGAAATGCAAAGTAATTTTAATTCAAAATCCATAGAGAAAAAATCTTTTTTTTTAGGAGAAATCAATAATTTAAAAGCAGATAACAACGCCTTTCGAGTATCAAACAATGATTTAAATAATCAGGTTTCTTGTTATCGTGTATATATAAACAAGACTGGCATTGATATGGTATCAATCGCTAAAAATGGAATTCAAGGTTCCCCAAACCAATTACAAAACCAAAAACAACATATTCATGGCCCTCAACCGACCAAGCAACAATCGATGTCAATGCAACAACAAGGAGGGCAAATAATTCAGCGGCCTTCCATACAACCGCAGCAACAAAGGCAAACGGTTCAAATGCCACAAGGTGCTCAACAACATATTCAACGCCCCCAACGTCCTCCGCAATCATTCAATCAACCTCCGCCACAACACCAACTTCCCGCTCAACAAATAACTGGAAACTCATCTGGTCATGGAAGCATTACAAATCCATCAATGCTTTTACAACAAGCAGTACATGATCAAATTCCAAGCCTTTCAAGACAAAATCAGCGTCCGCAAGAAATCTTAACAAAATAATTTTTTGATTTGTTGTTAAAAGTTGTTTTGCTAAAAATTTTGTTTGAATCGCGTGGATTTCAGAATTTTATGTAAATGACAAATAAAAAAAAATCATATTCATAACTTTGAAGAAAAAGTTTTCATATATACATACATTTTTAAACATATAGGCTTATTTCCAAGCAAATCATAAGCTATAAAGCGATGGAATGGTTTGGTTTAGGGAAAAACAGCAGTTTTTCCATCCAAAAAACTTGAAGTATATTGCTGGCGATGATAGACAAACACAGGACTGTAGCATCATAAAAAGGAACTTTTTAATTATATTTTTTTTGGAGAATATTATTTTTATGCTCATCGTCAATTATTTTGCTATCATTAATTCAAATCGATTGGTAGGCAAAGCAAAACCATGTTAATTGTATAAATTTGTTTCCCATTAAAAAGGGTTGTGCTTTAATGATGAGAAAATTTGAAGGAAAAGTTGCTATTATTTCTGGTAATAATAATATTATTACATTAATTATTTTCTTTTAAAATTTTGATATTTTTTAAGGTTCAAGTAATGGTATTGGTCGAGCATGTGCCATTGCATTTGGATCAGAAGGCGCCAAAGTCGTAATTCATTCAAGAATTGAAGATTTGGCGGATTTAGAGGCAAATAATTTATTTTTTTCCAAAAATTTTATTTTGGCTTTTATCAATGTTTTAGGAAACAAAAAGATTGTTGATTTCTGAGGCAGGCGTAACACCAGAGAACTTTCATTCAATCACAGGTTATATAGAAGATGAAAAAACTCTACAAATATTAGTGGAAGAAACCATCGATAAATTTGGAAAAATTGATATTTTGGTAACTAAAACCAAATAAAATTTTTGCTGAGCTAAACAATAAAAATTTGTAGGTGAATAATGCAGGAGTTACAAAAAAGATGCAGACTTCTTCGCCCATGGCAATTGAAAATTATGATTTTGTTATGGGAATTAATTTAAGAGCGTAAGATTTTGTTTTTCAAACTTAACTTTATTTTTGACATAAATTAAACTTTTATTTTAGTCCCTTACAATTAACAAACCTTGCTTTACCATATTTAAAAGAAACTAAAGGTTGCATTATTAACATTAGCAGCTTAGGAGCTATTCGACCTATGGTTATTAGTCAGTTACATTATTCAATTTCTAAAGCTGGTCTTGATGCATTTATGCGAGGATGCACCGATGAATTTGGCAAATATGGAATTAGAATTAATAATGTTTGGTAAAAACTTAAAATTTGTTGTGATTTTTATTTTTTATTTTTTTATTTTCAGTTTTGGAGCGATTAAAACTGGAATGTTCACAAATTCAACACAATTTGATATGGATTCGGTAATTATTAAAAAAGTGCATTAAAAAAAATTAATTTTAAATTTTTTGATTTCAGTTTGAAAAAGCCATTAATAAAAAAATTCCCCTTCAAAGAATGGGAACACCTGAAGAAGCGGCAAAAATTATTGCATTTTTGGCATCTGATGACGCTGCCTATGTTACTGGAGCTAATTGGATCGTTGATGGAGGAATGAATTCCCATTGTCCTTCAAATGAACAACAATAATAGAAGCTTTCAACTATTTTTTCCGCCTTTTTTTAAATAAAATATCTTAAAGCGAACACTTTTTGCTATTTTTTTGCTTGGCCCTTAACCGAAATGGATTCAAATTTTGTATCTTTTTTAATTATATCTCTCTCTATTTATGAATAAGGCATGATTGAGCTTACATCCCATCTTTAATGGATATGAATTTAAAAATAAAAAAATGCCCTGCTTTACAAAATCGATAAACAAAAAAGTGTGGAACTTTTTTGTTATCCATTTCCCTTTTTTATATTCCTTTAAAAATTAACTGTTTTGCTTTGATTCAACAATATTTGTTAGCCTCGATAAGCTTTCACCGTGTTTTAATAAACATTTTACAACTTATGATTTTAAGTTTTAATTCGCATTTTAATCACTACAATTTCTTTGATAGACATATTTATTTATCTTATTTTCTTCCTCTTATTTTTTAAAATTTTTAGTTATATCCTAAAATGGCTTCTTCAATTGATATCCCTCACAAATTAAATAGCATGGTACTTTGCCGCCATACAGATAATTTATATTACGAAGCAAAAATTTTTAAAGTATTCCAAAACAAAAAAGGTGAAACAACTTATAAAATTCATTATATGGTAAATATTTATAAATATTTTTAATTTTGAAGAAGTAATACATTGAAATATTTAGGGCTGGAATCGTCGACATGATGAAAATATTACCCATTTAGACTCCCTCGCTCGCTTCTTAGATCACAATCCAGAAAACATTGAAGCTATTAGGGTTTGAATGTTGGTCTAAGAGGTACTTCACTAAAGGCTATTTTTTAGATTCAAAAAGAAAATGCCCTTGCAAAACAAAAAATTTTGGCAAAAGGATCAAGGAAAAGTGGGACTCATGTTGGTGAAACAGACTGTAAATTTTGTTATTGCATCGAATTTTAAAAAATCCTGAATTTTAGTTGAGCCACAAAGTAAACAAATTAAAAAAGAATCCGAAAGTGAAGAAGACACGGGCGCTTTTGATAGAAAAAAGTATGTTTTCCCACCAAAAGTTGCTGCAATGCTTCGAGATTATAATCGTACCCTTTCTTTGCCGCCTAAAACAACGGTGGATAAAATTATGGAACAAGTAATCGTCCACAAGATTAATTAAATAATATAAAGAATTAGCGTTTTTTAGTATAAAAAGCATCATCGCGGAGGTTATGATATGCCCATTTATGAACATTATCCAAACCGAATGGAATATATCAACAACAACTGCGAATATTTGAAACATGATTTTAATCGAAATTTTCTGTACTTTGTAACCAAAGATGAATTACCACAATTTTATGAAATTTTCAAAAAGAAGCGTGCTACCCTTGGAGCCAAAGAGCTTACATTAAAAGAATTTAAAGATAGCTATAATGATTACAATGAAGACTTACATCTTGAGCCAGGTAAGCTTGAAAAATAAAAAAAGAAAACTTTAAACTTTTCTTAGACTCTCGAGAATACAATTAAATAATTTTATTTTGTTTTTTAGGCTTTAACTTCTGCGACACTGTTGGACTTATTCATTTTGCTCGATTCCTTAAAAAATTTTGTGATTCTGTTGCCACTCATCCAAGTTTATTCGAACAAGAAGCCCTTCCACTTTTCATTGATGTCCTTAAATTCTCTGAACAATATACCTCTGAATATTTATAACGGGTAAAGACCTTATTTATTAACATTTAACTAATTTTAACATCTCATATATATCTCATTGTAATAATTCTTTAAAAATATAAATTGTTTTTGGATGATTTATTCTTTAATTTGTTTTAAAATAAACAAAAATTTAAGCCTTAAAGACATTTTCTATTCAGACTTACATTGATATAAAAAAGGACAATTTTGTTGTTAAACCTTTATTGATAACAAAAACAAAAATTAATAATAGTTATGCAAATCTAAACAATAACATGGAGAATAAAAAAACATACCGTCAATCAGCCATTCATCGCATCCGAGCATAAATAAAACACCATAGCACATTTTTTTGAAGACCATTGAAATACAAAGAAAGCGATTTTTTTGAATCCTATAAAATAAATTTCTATAACATAAAGAAATATTAAAATCTTACCACCCGGCGATTAACAAAACTTTGCCTAATTCAAGGCCATCCATCTTTATTTTTTGACCCATTCACATATAAAAAAGAACAATTTTCTGAATCCTAAAAAAAGAGTTTTATTATCTACGAAGAAATATTGTAATGTCTTACCACCTCGGCGACGAAAAATGTTACCTAATCAAAAGCTTTCCATGTTTTTTTTTCAAACCCATTCAAATATAAAGAAGACCATAAAATTGGAACCCATTCAGGAATAAAGAAAAACATTTTTGAAGTTCTAAAAAATAATGCTAAATCACATGAAAAAAATATTAAGAATTAATCATCTGCGGGTAACACGAAACATTATTTTTAAAAAGGTCACATTTTTTTGGAAACCCATTCAGAAATAAAGAGAAATGTTCTTTGAAGTTCACCCACGAATAATTAAAAACATTTATTTGATTTCTAAAACACAATTACATCAAATTGGGTGTATTAAAAAAGTACGTGACAAATTTTGCAAAAACAAAAAAAAAGAAAGAAGGAAAACTATCTGCAATTGGGCATTTACAAAGATCAAAGAATGGTTTTGTTTTAATGTGACAGGTTCGGTTAATATGCACTTCCGTTCTTTAGGTTTCATTAAAATGACCACAAACATTTGTAAGTTTTCCATGAATTCCATTGCGATTATACTCATGACTTTTGATTTAAGTGTTTTATTTTCATTTTTGTTAAAGGCTTGAAAAAAATAAGAAAAAATATAATTCTTTTTTCAGATCAAAAATTGAGAAACAAATTTAATTAGCTCCATTTCATTTTTTGCATTTTAATTTTATAAAAATTTTTATGCATCTTTGTGAGTATATTTTAAATCATATTTTTGGATTACACTTTACTTCATCATGCTGATTTAATCTTTGATACAGATAAAATTTTATCAAAAAGATTTTGACCTCTAAATTCCCGCCCTAAAACACTTATCTATGATGTTATTTTTTGATAACGTGTTTGTTGTTTAAATAGTAGTTTATTTTAACCGCAGATATATATATTTGTGTTGTTATTTTTACGTTTCTTGATCAAAATAGTTTTCAAGTTTTTGCTTAATAGCAAGCTGTTATATGAAAAATAAAAGTGAAAAAATATCGTAAATATAGTTTTCTTTCTCTCCTCCAAGTTTTTTTTGTTTTCTTTAGATGCATATGACTCTTTTTTTCTTCTTGAAGCTGCTATATATTGTTTAATGATTGCATTAATTAGTTTGCTCTTTTTTCTCTTTATTTCATTTCTATTATTCACGGGTTTTAGAAAAAATAAAAAATAAAATAGAAGCAATATTTTTTCACCTTTGGCTCCTTCCTTTTGTTATTTATTATTTTTTATTTTTTGACTGGTTTTGACTCCTCGAGAATAAAACCTCCGCCTTTTAACACATTTTTTAACTACCTTTATTATCACATTTTTAATAATATTATCGTTTTTTTGAAGATTGTGAATTCAGTCAGTCAGTAAGTCAGCTGAGACCTACCTATTCGAAAAAGATGGTAGAAAAAAAGGATGTCATGGATGATAATTGGTTTGACAAAGGTAAAAAGAATTTCACGCATGAATAAATAATTTTTGAAGTTTTTCGAACTTTTTTATAAATAAATTTTATTATTTAAAAAAATCAAAAGCAAGATTATTGATTTTTTAGATGGTCTACGAAAAAGAGGCTCTTCTGTTCCCACGGAAGAAGATCCGGAGCCCACGGTTTGTGACCATTTAATTTTTAGCTTTTCTAAATTATTTTTTGGTTTAGACATTTGGTGAAATCGTCAAAAAATGGCCTAAATCCACTTTTTGCATTATTAGTAATGAATTTTGTGAAAGATTTTCATATTATGGAATGAGAAGTAAATAAATAATTTTTCTTTCAAAAAACCATTTTTTTAAATCTGAATTTTAGCTGTTCTAACATTGTATTTAATAAACATTCTCAAATTCAGTGATGATAATGCAACCATTATGTTTCATTCTTTTACCGTATTGGCATACACATCCCCAATATTAGGTTCAATTCTTGCTGATGGATACATTGGAAAATTTTGGTAACTACTAATAACTAAACTTTTGCGATTAAAGTAATTATCAAAATTTTAGGACAATATTTTTTGTTTCATTAGTTTATGCTGCGGGCCAAATTATTCTTGCGGTGGCATCGACCTTCAATAAAAACAGTTTCATGCATCCGTAAGTTTTTTTAGTCTGAAAATTATAAATAGAAATTTTTTTGTATTATTTTATTTTTTTAGATGGTTTGATTTTTTGGGACTTTTTATAATTGCAATGGGAACCGGTGGCATAAAACCTTGTGTCTCTGCGTTTGGCGGAGATCAATTTAAACAAAATTATGTAAAAATGATTGCAATGTATTTTTCAATTTTTTATTTTATGATTAATGCTGGCTCAACTATTTCCACTTTCTTGACACCTGAATTCCGAGGTTGGTTGTTGTAAAACAGAAACTTTAACAAAAAAAAATAAATTAAAAATCTTTATTTATTTTAAAAACACCTATGTGCAATAGAAATCTTCTTTACATGTTTCTCTCTTTTTTTAAATATAACTGGAATGATGCATTGCTCAAATTTGCAGTATTTACAGATAATAGAAATATGATGAGGCAAGATAGCTAATAAATTTTTTAATGGCGATTCGAATATGGAATTCTTCCTAAATGATTTCTTAAACTATAGAGTGAGCGACGATTACGGTAGCCATTATAATCGTAATAATCGCTATCTCTGGGGCCATTGGGTGAATAATCATAGTCGGGGGAATTATCAAAAGAATTTTTTTTTGGAGGAGCTTGTTGCATATTATTACATCCTGCTGGTCCACATCGGTTATTATTGTTATTTTGACATGCTGGAGGACACCGGCACACTGGAGCTGGACAATCACAAGAAGCACAGGGGTTTCCATATGGCATACGAGGAGGATATCCCATATTACCATTTATGTGAATACTTATTGGACTTGGTAAAATTGGAGGTCGAATGCATCCACATCCTTTTGGAGTGCAACCACAACGTGGCGGTGGTGGAGGAGGAGGTGGAGGAGGAATATTACAACTTGGTTGACATGGACAAGCTGCAGGAGTTGGACGTTCTTGTGGTTGTGGTGGGCATGGACATGCAGGAGGCTGAGGTGGTTGGGCAAATCTGCATGCAGGTGGAGGAGGAATACAACCATTATTATTGCAAATTGGAGCACATACCGGATTTCCACAAGGTGGAGCGGGTGCTGGTGGTGGCGGTGGAGGAGGTGGTGGTGGCTGACATCGAGGTGAACAGCAAGGCCTGAATCGAATTGTGCATTGAAATCCACACCCACATCCATATCCTCCACATCGAGGACCAAAACAGGGCGGTGAGTGGGGAGGTTGTTGCATCTGTTCACATTCAAATCCTCTGCAACTACGTTTATTTCTGGGACCAATAGTTTCGTTCTTAGCAACATCTGGTTCCGTAATATTTGCAGAAACAGTAACCGTTGTTGTTTCATTGTTTATTATTGTTATTGTTGAAGCATCAATAATGTTTGATGATGTAGTTTCAGCTGTTACAAAAGAAGTTGTGGTTTCCATAGATTCATAAGTTACAAGCGAAATAGGAACAGTACTAATTTCAATATGAACAAATGGAATTTCTTGCTCCACACTATTTCTTGAAGAAATTACTGTGTCAGTAGCTATAGAATTAGGAACTCTAGCTAAACCAAGCGGGGTGGCCTAAAAAAATATTGTAAAAATCAAAATTAAAATTTTAACAAAAAATAAGAAATAAAAAACTACAAACCATTGAATTATGCAAAATAAAAACACATCCAAAAATGCAAAGTTTTATACTAAATTGCATTCTTGATGTTGGTGTGTGTTATTCTAGCTAAAATAACACAATGGATAAATTAATGATTTTGAGCAAGAATGAAATTTAGCTTCTTTATATAAAACTTTTATTATAAAATATCCTTGGGCGGTCTTCGATCATGTAATTGTATCATGGCTAGTTTTCATTTTTTCCTTTCGTCTCTCCTTCTATTGCTCCCAACAACAATGACATATACCAACCAAAAGAAAGCTAAAAATTGTCCTTTTCTCTAATTGTGTCACTTTTTTCTTCTTTTAATTCAAGAAAAGGACAATTTGTTTTTCCTTGTTTTTGATCGTTTTTTCAATTTTGCGCTATTAATGTCAATACAATCTTTTTTTTGTCGTCGAAAAGCTTGCTTCTTGTTGGATGATGGTCATTGTTTTTTCGAGAAGAAATGAAAACAAAAAAAGAGCATTGATTCCCAAAGAAAAAAAAAGTTTCAAAAAGTTATAATACATACATACATATTTTTAGCACTTCCATGTTTGGGCCAAGACAGCTGCTTCCCATTAGCATTTGGAATCCCCGCATTATTAATGATAATAGCTACAGGTTTAAAAAAAAATCCTTTAAAAAATTACAAGCAAAGAAGAATTTTTTTAGTTTTGTTTATGCTTGGAAGTTTTTCATACAAAAAAATTCCACCAAAAGAAAATATAATTTTTCGAGTTGTTGGAACAATCAAAACTGCAGCAATAAATAAATTTCGTTCTGGAGCACCCGAAAGATCACATTGGTTAGAGCATTTTTTGGATCGACATGATTGCAATTTGAATGAAAAATGCATGGAACTTAAAACCAAATCAGCTTATCCAACAAAAAAATGTTCAGAGGTTTTGGAATTTTTTTAAACAGGAAATCAATGCAAAAAAATGTTTTTAGGCTAACTTTGTTGAAGATGTTAAATCTCTTATTCGAGTTATGATCATGATGCTGCCGGTCCCCTTCTTCTGGGCATTATACGATCAACAAGGTTCAAGATGGGTTATTCAAGCTATCGCAATGGATGGTCAAATAACACAAGGCTTTGCTTTACTTCCCGATCAAATGTCAACATTAAATGCAATTTTAATTATGGTTTTTATTCCTATTTTTCAATTTATTATTTATCCATGCGTTGAAAAATTTGGAATTCACACTTATCCTTTAAGGCGAATGATTATTGGAGGATTTTTAGCAGCTATGGCTTTTGTTGTTTCTGGTTTAGTTCAAGTTGGAGTCAATGTAAGCTTTACTTTGTATATTTATTAAGTTTTAAAATTAAATAATTTAGAAAACAATTCCCGATATTCCTGGTGATACTACTGCATTTTTATCTTTAATTAATTCATATGGCACTAATTGTAGCGTGACTTTCGATATTTCTGGCAACAATCCAGTGACACTTTTCCAAAATACTGTAAGCTTTAAAATTGATTTCCAGTTAATAAAAAAAGAAACTTTTGTAGTCATTGATCGACGATAAAGTTGAAAAAATCCATCAAATTTTGCGCTTACATTCAAATACTTATGAAGTTCAAATTTCATATGCTGGTGATTGTTTGGGAAGAATAAATCCTGTTTCAGTCACTGCAGATCTCAAAGGTAAAACTCTATTACTTAAATTTTCTTTAAACTTTGTAGTTTAGGTGGAAAATCATATTATCTCGCTGCAACGCCACAAGGAATATTTTATGATGATACTAAATGGGATAAACCCACTGAAGGACAAGGAGAATCTTCGGTAAAACTAACATTTTTGACTCCATGCAACACAATTTCAAATGCAACCATTCGATCTTGGGGTTGTATAAACGATAGCAGTGACACGAGTAGTTATTATGGAAGGATAGCGCTGTGTCGATATGATCCTGGAAATGTTGAACATCCTTGCAATCCTAGAGATAATAGGTAAATTCTTTTAAAAAATGTAAATTAAATGCGAGTTAAAAATATTTAAGTAAATATTTTTATTATGTTTGGAAAAAAGAAGGCGATGATTATAAAAGGATACCAGTAATGGATTACAATCAAGGCAGCCTTTTTCAAGCTAATGGAACCGTGTATAATTTTATTGATATGAAAGCAGGCATTTATAAAGCATATTATGTTAATTATACTCTTGGTGATAGTGATCGAACCCCAGCTAAAGATGAAATAGAAGTGGTTGAAATTCCTGGTTCTTTATTTGAAATTACAGGAATGGGAGGGGTTTATTCAATAATCATAGCTAAAAATGGAGAAGTTTCAACTAATTTTGCGGATTATAATAATGTATTAAATATTCATACAATTGTACCAAGAAATCATATGAGCATTTTATGGCAAGTACCTCAATATGTTATTATTACGGCTGCAGAAATTTTATTTTCCATTACTGGATTACAATTTTGTTATTCTCAGGTAATTCCTAACCTTATTAAGAAGTGTCGCTAAATTTTAATTATTTTAGGCTTCCCCATCCATGAAATCAGTTTTACAAGCAGTTTGGTGCTTCACCGTAGCTTTAGGAGATTTAATCATTATTATTATTGCTGAACTCGATATGTTTCCGAATCTCGTAAGTTACCCATTATCTCACATATTTGTATTCACTAAAATAAATTTTTAAAGGCCATTGAAATGTTTGCATATGCAGCTGGAATGATAGTCGTAATTTTTATTTTCACTTTGATGAGTATCTTCTTTTATGAATATGTCGATTACACAACAAATGAAGAAGATGAAAATACGCTTTTAACCAAAGATAGTCAATCCAGTCTAAGTAAAAATTATGATTCAATATCAGAAAATGTTGACATGAAATTGTAAATATAAATATATATAATGTGTAAAAAATTTTATTAATACATGGTTATATTTTAATATAAATAAGAAAAAAATTGTAAAAAAGTGATAATGAAGTTATTTTTAATACTCGTTTATGAGAGAAGAAGAGCACAGGTAAAACCCAAAACCCAAAAACATTAAAATAAAAAATGCACCTTTAAACAGAAATGGGTGAATGCACTCGAGAATATAACCATAAACAAAATGCAAGGAACACTGTTCCTATTAAATCACCTAAAGCAGTAAGAAGTGGAATTGAATTATTATCGGGATCAATGTTCTTGGAAAATAGAAATCTCGTTAAAGCCATGCAAAAATAGAATAAAATAAGAATTTGAGTGACCGCGAAAAAAACATAGGATACAATAAAAACGGGATGTGTAATAGCGTTAGGAGAGCTGATATAAATTAAAGCCACTTCTCCAATTTGCATAAAAGCACCAATGAAAACTAACTGAATCATAATTAAAGAATTATCTAAAATTTTAAGAGGTTAAAGATTTTTTGTTTAATGGTTTCTGTTTTTTTTTACCTTTGTCTTTCCACATTCTAAATGGACTTAAATATTCTTTCCATTGCTTTTTAACCATATCTTTTTGGCAACCTTTAAGTTGATGTAATTGAGTTGCAGAGCGACTAGCCAAAATGGATACTAAGTTACCACCAATTCCTTAAAATTTTTGTTTATTTTTTAAACATTTTTCCCAAACAAAACTTTTACCATTTAAAATTAATTGATATAACGTTGTTGACTCATATCTTTCCACGGAATCATGAAACAGGATGCCAACGCCTAATCCAATAATCATAGATAATATTATTGAAAATGAACCATGATATAAGGCTTCACGAGTACGGCTATTTGTCCATGCAATATATAAACATCCTATTCCAATTATTAATATAATCCCAACTAAAATCCATAATGTTACATTTCCAAGTGTTTGAGAATAAACAAATGTTCCAATATAGTTCTAAAAATTATAGACTTAAAAAAGTTGTTTCAAAAAGAAAAAATGTGACGTACCAAAATTACTAAAGCTACTGTGTCACCTGCTACAGCAGCAAAGGGTGAACAAACATTATCAGGATTAATTGAAAGTTTCATAGACAAATAAACAATGCTTGTTATGATTAAAGCTAGAAGGAATGATGCGATCGTAGCTGTAGATAAAATAGAAAGTAAAAATAATCCGATTCGTAATGGAGTCAACTAAAGTAAAAAATAAATAAGTTTTTTTGTTTTTTTTTTTGTTTACCATCATCTTTGATTTGGTTTCTGAGCACTTACTTTGATTCCCATAATAGTACAAATACCAAAAATAAAACCACCCGCACAAAGTGAAACATTAATTGATTGTCCCATAATTAAAGCTAAATTATAATATGTCTCAGTTCCTAATTTTTTAAGTGAATTCAATTGATTTGTATTTGCCATGGTTGAAAGTCGAGAAGCATACGTCATTTCGATGGAACCTTTCAGTCCCAGAAGTAAGGGAATAACTTTGAGAAGTTCTGGATAACTTTGAAATGCTGGATTGTTAGTAACCATGCGCAAAATAATTCCAGCAAGAAATAACCCGCCACTTGCAAGAAGCATTATTAAACTAGTCTGAAATTTTGGCAATTAAAGATAAAACCAAGAAGCAAAAAACTAACATATAATAGAAATGATTTTGTACTTTCAACTTTATCTTTTTTGAAATATAATTCAGGAATTATTGGTGTAGCAAAAATTTCTTGGCTGCCATTGCTGAAATTATGCCATTAGTTAAAAATTTCAGCTCAAAAACTAACTTCAACATATCATGGAACTTTAATGGACCAACATTAAAAGTGACTGTAGAAGATTTATCATGGCCGTCATCGCTATAAACACTTTCTTCTGTTGAAGCATTTCTCGTAGTAGAACCACCATCATCTGTGGTCATTGTATCCGTTGAAAGGGTGTGTGAAAACACAAAATCATGGTCCACTTGATCCAATGGCATATCTGAAAAAAAAACTAAAAGTAAAAATAATTTTGAGAAGATTTTACAAATTTAAAAAAAAAATAAAAATAAAAAAGATCGATTTTAAATATTAATCGCTTTTCTTTTAACATTCCACTGGAGAAGACGAAAAAGAAAACATTTTAAAAAAATGAGAAAGAAATTTGTATTTTTAAAGCATATTTTTATAATCCTTAAAAAATATAAAAATAAAAAGCAAAGAGCAAAAACAAATTCATTCAAATAAAAAAAAGAAAAAAATATTTCAAAACAATGTACTCAATTCGAATTAAAGAATCTGTTTTTGTCGAAATAATTAAAGAACATTTACAAAAACAAAGTTATAGAGCAAACAAAAAATTAAGATACATTGAAAGATGGCTTTCCAACTTCCTCTTTTGCTTCTTTTCAAACTGGTAAATTCAAACTTTATAGGCAAGTAAAAAGCAGGAAATACAAAAAAGGGGAATGACTACTCGCTTTTTTTCTTTCTTCCTTAAAATTTGCAGCATCAGCAAAGTAAAAATAAAAAATTTAAGTTAGTTTTTTTCTTCATTCCTGGGAAACTCCTTTTTGACCATCATCGTCGAATCGCATCATTTGGTCAGGTAAAAAAATGAAATAAAGAGCAACCAGTCGGTCGCCGCGGTCACTTATCTTTTCCGTTCTCTCGGCTACGACGATCGCGATCGGGCTTCTTCTTTTTTTTTATTTATGGAAAAAGAAAAAAGAAGAAAGTGAAATATGTGAATCAACAAACATTTTTTTAACCGTTTTTTAAATTTTTTTAGCTGCTTCTTTTCATTACCCTCCTCTTTTTGCGTAACGTTTTAATTTTTCGCAGCAAAAAAAAGTTGGTGGTAGTTGATTGTTGCTTTTACTGACCGGTCGTGGACAACAATACAACTCTCACTGTCAAAATAGATTTTTTTTGTAAAAAGAAGCTTTTCTTTTTTAAGGAAGTTAAAAAAAATATGAGAAGTTAATCCAGTTAATTTTCAAAAAGTGAAGAAAGTTTTTTTATTGAATGTTGAGTTAAATTAAATTAATTTATTTTTTTCAAATTTATATTATAAATTAACATGGCACCAAGTAAATAAATAAATATATTATATGAAAGTTGGAATGTCTACCGTTCATTTACAAACGGCCATTGCGATTTCGAAGCATCGAAGAACATTGAATGACGCAAACTGTGTCCTAGAAAAATATGAGTTTTTAAGGTTTCAATAAAAAAATAACGAATAATTTTACTTTTTCAATTTCTGAGAAAAGATAATCTTCCGTTAAGTCTTCACAACTATCTATGACTACTGAATGACATTGAGCCTAAAAAATATTATTGTTTTCATTTTTGTAAAAGAAAAAAAGTTAGTTTAAATCGTACTCCTTCAGCTGTACAAGTACACGTGATGCAAGGTGTAATTCGTTTAGTTTTGCCCAAATTGATAACTCGCTGGTTTACAACACAAAACTCTAAAATTAAATTTCACTTTTTAGTCGCTTTTAAAAAGGTAATAAAATTGATAAGATAAGAAAAAAACAAATAAAACATACGTCTATCAAGCCATTCGTAATAATCTGTATCAGGTAACTCGGAGCATCGCATGGGTGCATTTCTTAAATTAGATTTAATTTTTTTTACTTTCTCTTGTTTGCATAAAAGCTTCTTTTTTTTTAAATTTTAATTTAAAAGACTCACGTCAATTCATCAGGCATTAAAAATGCATTGGGTTGAATTCGATGAGCATATTGACTATTTTCACATAAAATTTTACTAAAAGTTGTTTTTCTTATTTCAGCTAATTGTGAAGGAGTAAATCTTGTGGCGGGATTATTATTTTCATAATAAAATCGATCACATCTTTTGAGTCTTTGCATTTGTTCAGCAATTAAACATGCAAGCATAGGACCCAATAATGCACCTTTAAGTGGTCGTTCACTCATAATTCCCGGGAATAAATCAATATCATCAACATGGGCATAAACAGATTGTAAAGCTTTAATGGCACTTTCATCCATAGTGTCTAAGAGATCTGTGAAGGTATGAGCTCGAGGGAGGCCGCACATGTCTCGATAAGCATTGTAAGGTTGAATGCCATGATCTCGTCCACGTTGAATATTAATGGCTGGTAAATCCAAACCAGTAAAAGGGCCACCAGGTTTTTGGAATAAATGATTTCGAACTGCATCAACGATATGTCTATCATAATCCATTCCAGCTGCACCCAATAAACCCATCAACATCGATTCCAAATGGCCGCCAGCTTCATCATAAATAGCAGAAGTGTTACTAAATGATATTTTCAAATCTATTGGAGATGAGCTCTTTTTATATTTCCCATCCATTCGGGGAAAATGATTTCGAATTAGAGTGTGACCAAATCGGAATGCCGCAGTGGAAATTTCTTGTGAAATTGAAGCATCACAATGCTCATCGTAACCTTCATAATAACCAATTTTCTTTGGAGTCAAATCATAGCGAGCCATGGTTTCACATCCAAGAACCACGGGAAGCCATTCACTATAAATTACATGTTGCATTTTAGCGCTCATAATTCGTCGAGTTTCTTGGAAAAGTTGTTCATCAGTCCAAAAATTATTTATTTTATGCAAAGTTGAAGAAATTCTATTATGTTCGCGAAGGAAAATATTGTGCAAAACTGTAATTCCAGGTTGTTCATTATTTCTTTCATCACCCGCAGCAAAACAAGGGTGCTTTGGTTTACTTCTAAAATCAAAATTGTGATTTTTTAAATTTTTTATTTTCTCTCACCTGCAATCTCTTTCTTGTGGCCCCTGAGGTAATGCTTCCTTATTGTATCCCAAATTTGTAAAATTCATTTTCCCTTGATTGAAAAGCCTCAATAAATTTGCTTCGCATTCGGTCGATCCATATATATACGAAGCATCAAGGAAAGAAGTCAATTGATTTATTTGATTTCGATATCCAAGAGAAACTTGGCCCAAAAGTGAACGAGCAAATGGCATACATCGTGGCGTTCCATCGCTATGTAAATGTGGAAAGAATGGATCATTAGCGTCTATGTTAATTGGGAAACAATGAATTGAAAGTGTTTCAAATGAATCACATCGACTACAATTAAGAATCGTATTATTTGGCCCTCGAGCTATTGGTGAATGTGTCATATCATGATCAATTATTTGACCAAGTTGCATTAGCATATGTGAAAATTTAACGTGAAATATTGGTTCATCATTATGCACTACATTTGAAACCCGACGAGCTGATGGAAGTAAGCGACCGGTTTTTGATCGACTTCGTGGTGTATCAAATCCTTTAAAAAATTATTTATTTAGATGATGGATATTTGAATGACGAAGATTAAATAACGACTTGCCATCATCATATGCTGGATCAAGTAATCGTCGAAGTGGAGCAAAAGCATTTCCATAATGTGGAAATTTTAGATTATTACACCATCCTGACATAGTTCGATATTTGGTTGTATGGTCGCATGGAAGAGGTTGAGGAAGGCATTCACGATTATTGGTTGCATGTGGACCAAGGAAGGCAGTGTAATTGCCAATAACTTTGCTTACATCAACTTCGGGGAGAAGTCGCTGAAGCGTGGAAATGTCAAGTTCTGATGGGAGTCGTTCACTTTGATCCAACCCTTCTCTAAAAATTTACATATTTCTAAAAAAGGGTTTAGCTTTGTTAAAAACAAACCCGCGAAGAAGAACTTTTGTTGTTTCACGAAGAATTGCAGCAGTTCTGGCAAGATCTAGCGATTCTCTTTTTGGAGCCATTAAGCTTGCATGAGCCGATAAAGCTGAATTAATATCCCTTGGTTGTCCAGCATTTGCACGATTTATTCGCCCTGATTCTGCTGCTTCTAGTCTTCTAAATTGTTCTATACCAAGTTTAAGAGCCTTTTCCAAAGTTTGTTTTGTTATTGGAAGACGTAATTTAGGTTCTTGATCGATCCATGGCTTCAAATCAACTTTATCTATGACAGTTGTATTACAATCCATGGGACAATTTCTAAAAAGCTTTTTTGTAATAAATCATTTTAAAAATAATAAAGTAGTTTACCCATATTTATCAGGAACTTGAAAAACAGTAGGTTGGACTTGTCCAACATCATCTGTATTTGCACAAATAATTTCAGCTAGTGAAGTTTTCCGAATTTCTCCGAGTTGCTCCTCAGTGAAAGCCGAAGGTTGGAAAAAGTTTTCATACCAAAATCGATCGCCTCGTTTAGTTTTTTCAAATTGTTTTCCAATGATACAAGCAAAAGTTGGACCAACTAATGCTCCAGGTAATGGACGTTCTGCAAGGCCACCCACAAATAAATCAATATCATCGACTGATAAATAAAGTTGTGAAAAGTCATCAAGAGTTACGGTGTCGAGAAACTAAAATTATATTTTGGAATTTTTGTAAGATAAATAATTTACAAACCAAAGGTCTTAGTTCTCCAATATTTTTAGGTTTTGTCAATCCACAATAAGATCGCCAAGATGTGTAGCTGTTAATGCCATGATCTCTTCCCATTTGAAGTATCATTGCAGCAAGGTCAATGCCACTATCATCTGAACCTTTAAGGAATTTTTCTCTAAATTCCGGAGACATATGAAGCCCTGGTTTTCTAATAGGTTGGGTTAACATGGTTCTTAAAATTCCATCCATTCTTCCTTTATAATACAAATGTGATGGATCATTAAAAATAGTGCTGTAATGTCTTTTCAAAGATGAACTTCCACTTTTATCTGTGAGAACTAAAGTATCGGGTAAAAGAGTAAAGAAAAACATTCCAACAGCTGCAGCAAATTCATTTAAAACGCTGGGATTAGTGTTCTGAAAAATAAAATTATAAAAAGCTTTCATTTTCGATACAAAAAAAACTAACAATATTATAATCACTATCAAATGAGTGATATTGTAGATGAACTCCAAAACTTCTCAAATGTTCCCTTCCAATAATAATTGGCAAAAATTCATTGTAAGTTATATGTTGTAATTGAGCAATAACAATTCTTCGAGATTCTTGATAAAGTCTTTCATCATCCCAATGTGAATTTAATCCTTTTAGTTGTCGAGCCAATCGATTATGTTGACGCATCCATAGAGTATGTAAAGCAATTCCAGGAGGAATCATATTTGTCCATGAAGAGCCCGAAGCAAAACATGGTTGTTGAACGGTATTTGGGCTGTTGCAACTTTTATTGCTTATCAAAGGTGGTAAAAGTTCTAATCGATTTGAAATTGGTCGATGCTTTAATAGTCCTAAAAAACTTTTTATAAATTTTTTTAACTTTTTTAAAAGTAAATTTACCATTTTGAAAAGATCGCAAATTAGCAGCTTGATCTTTATCATTTCCATAAATTTGACTGCCATCCATAAACGAAGTTGCCATATTTCCTTGTTCTCGAACACCTAAACTACAATTCTCTCGAGGAGCCACAAATGAACGAGTATAAGGCATGCATAAATTTCGATTAGCAAATAATGGATCATCATTGTCTGTGCCAATGTTATAACATTCTGGATGAGTCGAAGAACAACATGGAATAGAAATACTGCCAGATCCAGAAAAAAGTTGTTGGGTTCCAACTTGAGCAATATCTTCATAAATAAATTGAGCCCAATGTGCAATGATTAAAGAACAAACAACATGATCAGGTCGAGATTCAGAAAATAAATATCTCGAAGTTATTCGGGCACTTGGAAGTCTTTTATTTCCTGCTCGTGGTTGACTAACGCCATCAGAATAATCAGGAATTTGTGAGCGTTGCATTGGTTCATAAATAGCACCCCAAAGTGGCTTATTGACATTGTTACAATGTCCAGAATAAGTTCGATATTTTCCAGGAATACAATCAACTATTTGATTAATTGGGCAAATGGATTGTAATATTGAATGATCAATTGACATTTGAGGAAGACCCAAAGCTGCTTGTTCATCAGTTAATCCATTTCTTAAATTAAATGTTAAAAAAATTATAATATTTTTAAAAAGTCTACCTTCGAATTTGTTGAGTTGCACTAATTGAAATCAAAGCTGGATAAGACAATTCTTTAGCATATTTATCAATGGAACTAAATTGCGCCCATAAAATCGATGATGATGGTTCATTTTTATTTTTATAATCTCGATATAAATTTTTCTCTGTTCTATTATATAATTCTTCCAAGGAGGATTTAGCATTTTCAGTTGCAATATCAATATCACTTTTATCCACGGCTTTAAAAACCTCTCGAACTATTGAATCTTTTTGAGCAGCCGAAATGGGGGTTAATCCAGTTAACCCAACATCATTGGTATCAATGAAATCTAAATATTTATTTTAGTTTAAAAAAATAAGAATCTAAAAATCTTACCAACGTCATTGGTTTCCACACCAGCTGTTGTAAAAATTCCACTTCCACATGGAACAAAACTTTTTCCACATGGAAAATTACTTCTTTTATGCCTCGCATGTTTATCGCTTCTATTTAATAAAGTACAATTAACAATAAATATTCCAATAATTAAAAATAAAAATAATATCCTCCTCATAATTATTATTTGAAATAATTTTTGTTAAAAAAACAAATTACATAAAACTTTTTTATTAAATCTAAGCCCAACAAATATGGTGGTGGTCAATTGGTCAATGATTAGAGGAAACAAAATAAAAAAAGCTGTTGATGCTTCTCCGTCTTTTTTTTTGTTTCGCGCGTCACTTGTTCATGAACTTTATTTTATGAAAGAAGATGATGATAGCTGTTGGTCGTCGTCGTATCTTCACACTCTCCCTTTTTTCCTGGTTCAATCCACTTTTTCCGTTATAAAAAAAAACACGTTTTGTTTTTCTTCCAAGACTTGTATGCTGCTTTGCTGCCTTCCTTGGATTGAAAAAAATAAGATTTTCGGATCAAAGGATTCTTTTTTTCCTTCCATTATTTCTTTCATGAATTTTCGCTTTCGAAAAAAAATGAAGGAAGAGCTCTGCTGAAAATCAATCATGATCATCATTCGCGAGATTACTTCTTCTGTTTCCTTAATAGAAAATTACAGGATTGGTTAACTATAAACGTATAAACCAGATTTTTTACAACAAAAAATAAAATGAAATTTTCGTGTGTTTTTCTTCTTATAACGGATTCACCTTCCGTTTCATAATTGATTTGATTTTTCCGGAAACATGAACATATGAAAAAATAACATGGATTTGGGCGATAAATCTTTTCAAATCTTTTTTCTTACGCAAAAAAAGAACTAAAAACTCAAAAATAAAATATGCCTTTTTTTATCACGAAAGAAGGCTTAAAACAAAAAAGGCAAAATGGTATTAGTTTTATTTGATAAATGTTCATCTTTTTCTTTCTTTTATTAACTTAAAGCCCCTCTCAAAAAAATATCCCTTAAAAATTTCAAATTTGCTTTAACTTTATTTTTTATTCTTTCTCCGGATGCTGAAAAATTTCTTTATTTTCTTGTTATCTTAGTGCTGACAATCTGTCTACGAATTTCACGAATGTCATCATCATAAAAATCAGCGTAGGTTGAACAACATCTGTTTGCCAACTGCAAAAAGGCATATGATGTATTTTTAAAAGTTAAATTTACTCAAACAAACAAAAAGCTAACTAAGTTTTTACAACCTTTTTGTTTCTATTTTTGTAAAAAATGTCCGTTGAAAAATCTGTTGTTGATCGAGAGCATCAGAATTCAAGAGTTGTGATAATTGCTCGACCATCCGAATCTGAATCCGCGAGACGTCGTGAAAGTCCAGCATATATTTCTGAACAAGTTGTAAGTTTATTATTAAAGTCTCCACAAATTTTCATTTTGTTTCAGATTTACCCTGAAACTGATACCTTTTGTTTATTGCCATCTCGAATGAGATTTTTATGCGCTCTTTTAACTATCCTTTTAATCATAAGTTTAGCTGCTGCAATTGGAAATAGTATTCAATCAGCGGGTTTTAAATCCACATCTTTTTGTAAAACTGATTGGCAAGAATTTGGCCCTGATGTTCTTTGCCCCAGAGAAACCATGATTCATTATTTTGTTTGTTGTGAAGAAGACTTTGGTTTAGCTAAGAAGCTTGTATGTTGCACTCAATTTAAAATATGGCTTATGTAAGTATTTTATTTATTTTTTTTGGTAAAAAACAATTTAATAAAAATAGTTCTTTTTTTCAGAATAGCAATGGCATGTGTAGTTCTTTCATTTATTGTTGGAATTATTTATATAATATTTCGTTATGTTATTCATTGCACTTAAACTGTTTTTTTTATAAATAAAATATTATTGTTTTTTTCTTTTTTTTTCGTTTCCAACCATTTTTCTCTTTTTGCGTTTTGCATTTTGCATTTGAAACTTTTTTTAACTTTAAGAAAATCCATAAGTTCCTTTTCTTTTGGCAACTGTTAGTTTAATCAAAAAAACAAAAAACAAAACGATTGCAAGGAGTTAGCTTGCGGGGGCACAAGGAAGAAAAGAAAAAACAACGAACGAAAAAAAAATAACAAAAATTTCTTCCATTTTTTTAAATTTGTCATCCATCCATCGACCAACCACAAGCAAACAAGCAACAAAGGTATGAAACGTATTCGAAGTCGGAGTATCGATTTAATTCGAAGACCAAATTTACCAAAAATTATTATAAATTATAAAGATGATTTTGGCTGTGATACAACAAAATCGCCTAATGTTTTTCAAAAATGTAAGTCTTTTTCACTCTTTTTGCTTATTTTTTTACAAAAAAAAGAAATGAAAAACAATTTCCGGAACAAAGGATCTTTTCTTCTTCTATTCATCTATAATTTCCTCCTTTCACTTTTTTGTTTGACTCATTCTTTAGTTTATTTTCTGGAAAAAAAGAAAAGAAAAAAATATGTGTAAAATGAGAGAGATGAAAAAAGCAAAAAGTAGCAATCATTTTATTGTTTGAGATTATTCAATATTTTACGGAAGAAAAAATAAATAAAACGAGTGTGAAAAAAATAAAGTCAGAATAAAAAAAGTCAAAAAAAGTACTAAAAATAATTTAAACACTTTTTTTTTGCAAGCTTCTGCCACTGACTTTCATTAAAGAAACAAAATGAACCTATGTTTTTTGGCCCATAGAAAAAAAGGCACTCGAAAACCTTTCTTTTTTCTTTTTAATCCATGCGGGTTGATGCAATATTTTTTCAATGCGCAAAAAAAGAATGAAACACACTCATTCACAAATACAACTGGCACAAAACTAGCAACAACAAAGAGGAGGGTGAGTGCTTCTGCAGACACCAACCACCTAGTTGTCTTCGTCGTCGTAGACATTGGACTAAACATGCATCTACGACAACGACTTACTGCATCCACCAGCGGCTGTTGTGGCTTTATTTGGAGTCCTCCCATTCAGCCAGCCAGTCCAACAACCAGCTGACCCAACGAGACTTTGCTTCTGCGCCTATATAATATGAATTGAGTGCATCCGGAAGAATGAGTTAGTAGTTGATCACATCTTTTTTGGTAGTATTTTTGTTTGAAGGAAAAAATTATAATTTCCCTTCTCTCGTTTTCACTGTTTCGTTTTTCCTCTAGAAAACTGCTATTTTAAGAAATTGTATTTTTTTAGTGTTTAAAAATGCTCCTTTTTTCTTATAAATTTTTTTTATTGATAAGCTCCTTTTAGAAAAAATATTAATAAAAATGAATTATTAATTTTCTTTCCTTTTTTTTTGCCTTTTTTCTTCATCATATTTTCCGACAGCAGCAGCTTGTAATAAAAATTTTTGATTGTAAAATTTTATTTTTTGCTTCTTTTTTTGTGTCTCTTCTGTTTGTTAAAATTTTTCCGCTTTTGCTTCAAAGAAGAAAAAAAAAAATGGATGATGAGGATATTTCAGCTCATGTTATGCTGCAACAGAAACTTGGATGTATGATCCAAGATGGCATAAATGAAGGCCAAAGATTTGCTTTGAGCTCAGATTTATGGCGGTGCGCTTCCGTTTCGCCTCATTGTGATGTATTAATTACTCTAAAACCACAAGAAAATGAATCCATTACTAAAGAACTTGTTTTATGGCTTCATGATATCGTTAGTTTATTTTTATTAAGAAAAATTATTAAAAGAAACAATTTAGATCAAAAAAAGTGAACCACAATTTGATATTAAAATTAAACATCATAATTTAACAAATTCTTATGGACTTTATATTACTGCAAATTACACAAGGTTCATAATTTTCCTCTCTCTTTTTTATTTTGTTTGCAAATCTTTTTTTTTTTTCAGCCTTTTAAAAGGCGCTGAATTATGCCATTTAAAAAAGCCCATTAAACCTACATACGGCGGTGGCATGAGAGATTTCACAATCGATGAAGCCAAATGTTTCCAAGGTCTTGAAATTCGTTCTAATTTTTTATCTGGAATGGAAAGATCTATGATAGTTCGACAAATGCTTTTAATGATTAAAGCTCCTTCACCTGGTGGATTCATTTTTCGACCGATTTCCACTGTATCGCCTTTCCAAGTTGTAGTTCCAGATAGTTCAACTTTTTGTAAGTTATTTTTCCTGGCAAAATTTAATTTCTTTTATCAAAATATTTTTTTAAGTGGTTTCCCTAATTTCTCAAGGTGTAATAGAAAATTTATTACCTTTGCATCAACCAGAAATTTTGAATGATTTACAAAAGCGTTGGGTTTTTGCTTTATTTGATGAACAACCATTGGAAGATATTAAAGAATATTTTGGAACTGAAATTGCTATGTATTTTGCATGGCTTGGACATTTAACTACAGCTCTTTGGGCTCCAGCGGTTATAGGAGTTTTAATGTTTTTTATTGGAGGGTTTTCTTTTGTACATTCAGATAATCCTGAAGAAGATGAAAATACAGTAAGTTTAAAAACTTTTTTGAAAGCTGCTTAAAATCAAGGGATTATTTTTAGCTATTCGGTGATGTATGCTTTGTTATTTTCGCTCTAATTAATTGCATTTGGTCCACGGCTTATTTGGAAATGTGGAAGAGGCAACAAGCTGAATTGGCATTTCGTTGGGGAACTTATGAGCTTCAAACTGATCAATTTCTTGAAGATCCTAGACCAGCTTACAAGGTAATTCCATTATCCTTAATTTTCACCTAAAAAATTAATTATTTTAAAGGGTGAATGTTTGAAACCCAATCCAGTATCAGGTAGATTGGAACCTTTTTATCCTCCATGGAAACACATGCTTATGAGATATGGTGTTACATTCCCAATAACATTAATTTGTGTTTTATTTATGTTTTTAACTATGTTTTGTTTATTACAACTTCAAGATTTAGCTGATTCAGTATTCAAACATTCGTATTATTTTAAATGGATTATTTATTTGCCTATGATCGTTTATGCCTTAATTATAGTTTCGGGTGATTTTCTTTATCGTAGATTAGCTATATTTTTAAATGATTTGGGTGAGTCAAAAAAATGTGACTATTTGTTTTAAAGGTTGGTGTTCTTTAGAAAATTATCGAACCGATGACGAATTTGAAAATTATTTAATTCAAAAAATTGTTATGTTTCAATGTGTTAGCGCTTTTGGATCACTGTTTTATATTGCGTTTTATCTCAACGATATGCGTCGATTACAAGAGGTTCGCCTTCCAATTATAACATCCTTATAAAATGTATGTAAATGGTTTTAGACTCTCGCCACACTATTAATTACCCGTCAATTAACTCAAAACCTCATAGAAATTGCGGTTCCATTTATAATGGAAAAATTTAAAGTTGCTCGACTAACATATCAAATGACTCGATCGATGAGTGATCACTCACTTCAAAGACATGCGGATGCAGCAAGAAAGCGAAGAGATACCTTCCAAACTACACCTTCAACCGATGTTGAAGACCCTATAATGCCTTCAGCTGAAAATGAACAAGTATGTGAAAAGGAAGAAGTTGATGGAGTTCGATACAGGAAACCGAATACAAGCTTTCTCGCTCCCCATTCATCACCCAAACGTCTATCATCAAATTCAGAGCGTAAGTTTTTGTGTAAGAAAAGTATTTATTTTTTCACAAATTTTTTTTAGCTTTTGAATTGACTGAAGCCGAATTGCAATCGTTGATGAAAGATTATTCTCGTCCATTGGATGATTATTTAGAAATGTTTATACAGTTTGGATATGTTTTACTTTTTTCACCAGCATTTCCATTGGCAGCTTTTTGTGCGTTGTTAAATAATCTACTCGAAATTCGAGTTGATGCTTTTAAAGTAACTTTTTCTCTTTTTTATTTTCTCCCTTAAAGTTGAATTTTTAGCTTTGTAATGCCGTTCAACGACCTTTTGGAAGAAGAGTAAAAACCATAGGTGCATGGCAAAAAGCTATGGAAATGATGGGCGTTGCTGGAGTTATTGTTAATTGCGCTTTGATAGGTCAATCTGGACTCATACAGCGTATGTGGCCCGATATGCCTTATTCCATTCAGGTAATAAACAGTGTGACGGATTTTTTTTTTATCGCCTCGCCTCTCGCCTCCGCCTCTGAGGCGTGAGGCGCCTCTGAGGCGAAGGAGGCGATAAAAATACGTTAGTTTTTCGATATATCGCCTCCGCCTCAGCCTCCGCCTCAGAGGCGAGAGGCGCCTCGCGAGGCGATGGAGGCGCCTCATAAGGCTGAGGCGTGTCACACTGGTAATAAAGCAATAGATCTTTAAAAAAATTAAATTAAAAAATGGATTTTAGATATTATTTATTGTTGCTTTGGAACATTTTGTACTTGCTGTTAAAGCTTGGATAGATACAGCAATACCAGATATTCCTCTTTGGATTCGAATTGAAACAGCTAAAGTTGAACATTGGCGTCGAGAGGCATACAAACGAGAATCTCGGCTAATTAGTGGAGGCATGGACCCAGAAACAGATCCTTCCACTATAAACGAATCAAGCTCAACAAATAATATCCATGTCAGTCAACGAAACAATACTCCTCGAACAGCTATCGATCATTTACGATATCGACGAGTTAGAGAGAATCGAAGTTGTGCACCGTCTGGTCGGACTCCTAATTTTTATTAAATATAAAAATTATTATTTCCATAAAAAAAATTTCACTTGCTCAAAAAATTAATATTATTTTTAACTTGTTTTAATTTTATAAAAAAAGCAATAAAATCAAATAACAAAACAAAAACATAAACTACAATGTATTTTTATTTAAGCAATAAGTTTCATCTCCTTGCGCGATATATAAAACATAAAAAACAAAAAATATTATAAAAACTACGGGGGATAAAAATCTACAAGCTGTATCCAAACGATGATATAAATCCGTTAATCGACGCTTTTCAGCTTCAAATAATTCTCTTGAATATTGATTTGTAGCACGATGAGCTTGTTTTTCCTGCAAAATTTAATTATTCAATTATTAAATAAAAAATTTCGGGCTTTCTTAGTTACCATTGCACGACTACGTTTAATTAAAGCTAATACAATGAGTGATTCAATTAAAGATAAAACTGAGAAGGCTTTCATTGCAGCAAACCACATATCCATTGAAGTTAAATAACTGGTTCGAACTTTAATATCACCTTTTTCCATTTGAACCAAAGTTAAAAGGACCTTAAAAAAGAAATAAAAAGGTATTAATAACATTATTTGTTTTGAAACTTACTGTAATTGGAGTAATAATTCGAACATCTTCATAATTATAAGGGACATATGGCGCAACCCATGCAAACATCATAGCTAAAAAAAGTAAATAATTGGGTTCTAAAGTTTTGAAAAATTTAAGAGAAAGAAGTATATCACAAAAACAAATGTTTATAACTTACCTAAAGTTGATGGAATGTACTTTTCCACAATGTACCTAGCTCCATCTCGTTCCAATTTAAAAAGAAGTCTCAAACAAGAGGAAGCAACTAAAATTTTGTAAAAAATTAACAAAAAAACTTTTTTGAAGCTCGAATAGCTCACTTAATTTTCCTTCAACAAAGCATTCTTCTGTGGACATACTTTTAATTTTTAGTTCGGGAAGTGAGATACGAGAAGAAAATTGAATAGGCTCATCATGCCACATTAAATTTACAAAAGTAGAGGGATAAGCAACTAAAAATTTAATCGTTAAACTTTAGGTATTTATTTTATTTATTTTTACTTGAACTAATAAGGAGATCACATTCTTGACTATCATGAGGAAAGCGACAAAATGTCATAGAACAACTTGGCAATAAAGTAACTCTAAAATTCAAAATATTGTTTTTAATCTTCTAAATTTTTTAGGAAGGCAAACCTCATAGTGTAAATCACAAGCCCTGAAGGCAAAATTCTCATTCGAAAATTAGGGAATGTTACCATATGAAAATATGAATACTTGGAGTTTACAAAATATGGATCCGGTCTGAATACCATATCAAGGATTTGCTTTTCTCTTATTCGTATAGGCTTTGAATAATTATTTGCAAGTCGAATATCAAACCATTTCATTTCCATTTCTAAATCAATTGTATATTCCATTTGTTCGCTATCAAAATTAGCTAAATGTATAACATTTAATTTTACTTTGACATTTAAAGGAATATCTGAAAGCTATATTTTCTTTAATTTTTTTTTGTTATAAACGGCACCTGAAAATGCTACAGGCACACTGCTGTTGTCATAATTAACTGCTTTCAGCACAGGTAAAAGAAAACTCGCGCCGTGATCACTAAAAATTAAAAAACATTAAACTCGAAAGCACACAAACAAACACAAAAATTACCGATAATATGAACTAAAATCTTCTTCATACTCCAAATAGGTTAAATTAGATAAAAGATCACGCAAGACACTTTCATTTCTCCCCAATGAATCGGTATGAAGTACTTCTCGAGCGGTCAAAACAAATGTATCTAAAAAATTAAGAAAAAACATGAATGAGTAACTTTGTTTGATTTGATCGATTAGTTAAATAACAAACCATTGTCAATCATTTCCGTGTTATTGAAAATGTCAGTGTCAAAAAATGTATCATTTAAAGTTGAATTAGAATCAGAATAGTAATCAGCATTAAAAACATAGTCGTCCACTTCTTCACTTTTGTCTGGCGGTTCAGTAATTTTAGAAGGAGAAGGACTTGTTTCACCAGCTTCTGTGGAAGTAGAAATTTCACTTGTTGATGAAGGAAATCCAGAAGCTTCTGTGTCTTCTGGAATTTCTGTAAAATCCAAAGTAAACCCAGAACCTGAACCATCTACATTATAATCCTCATCGTCTACTGGGCCATTAATCATGGGATAACCAGAAGTTGTAGCATAAACTTCTGATGTTTCCATAATCGACTCAGAGGTTTGGGTTTCTTTAATTGGTGGCATAATAGTAGTTGGCTGAGTTGTGCTTGTGGTATGAGAATGATGGCCGTGATGACCATGATGACGCAATTTATGTGGAATAATAAGCATACCAAGATTTATTATACCAGGAATGAAATCATTTATTGGATAATCTGGAACTTCGGTGGTAGTATGTTCTTGTGACGTAGGTTCGAGCGTAGTAGGAATTTTTTGCGTTGTTGGCTCAATAGATGTAATTTCTGCTAAAGTAGTTGTTGTTGCATCTTCTTTAACTGTAGAAGAGGCAACAACTTTCGGCGGGTGAGACACTGTTAAATGACTCGACGATGGTGCAACAGTACTCAACTCTGAATAAGGTGGAGTTGCTAGTTGCACAACTTTTTGAGATTTTGGCGTTTGCAAAACTTCTAATAACGGCAAAGGTGTAATTACAATAATTGTAACATCTTTTTCATTTTCTTCATCGTCATCAAAATCAACATCTATAGGAGGTCGAGAATCCACATCAACTGTATCAGGAATCTCGAAACGCGCTTTTAAATTCAATACACTCATCCATTTTCCTTCTAAAAGATTTAACTAAAAACGGTGCAAACTTATAATATAAAACTCACTTTCATTTCTAAAAAAATTAACCCGTACTCTTTGGTGATGATTAGCCATATTTGAAGTTTTTATAAAAATGGTTAATATTAACATAATTATTATTATCACAAATAGCGACTTGCGCATTCTGATAAAACAGCTGCTAAGCGCACTAATTGAAAGGATATGGTTTCCAAGATTAAACGCATCACGTCTGCGCTAAACTTTTTGAATGGCCAAACTTGGAATTACTTTTTAGTGGCAGCAAAAAAATATTGTTGAAAGTAAACAAAAATAAAACAAATAAATTTTGATCAATTAGATGTTTCATAAATATTTTAACAGCATTCTTTATATAATTAACTAAACTAAAAATTCGCGGACATTAAGAAAAAATATAAAAAAAGTAAAATAAACGAAAAATGATAAAAATTCAGTATTCAATTTGTAGAATAACTAAAAAAAGGAGTTAAAAAAATTTTCAGATCGCGTTGAAAAACAATTGAGGCGGAATGAAAGAATAAAATATAAAGGAATGAATCTTTTCTTTATTTCCTTGATTGCGTAAATCAAGAAAATAAAAAGTTTAAAAAACTAAAAAACTATGTTGTGACATCGAAAAAAGAAAAATAAATTAAGCTTCTTTGTCGTCGAATAGTAATTTTATTTAAAAAAGGACTACAAATTAAAGACAGCAAAAAAGGTTGTAAAAAATGGTTTAAAGAAGAAGAAAAAAAATCAAACTCTTTCTTCGCCAGGAATTTTTTTTCTTTTTTCATTTTCAATTTATATTAATCGATGACCATAAAATTAATTGGAATTCATAATAAAAAAATAATATATCAATGGTCCAAAACTACGAAGGCAACGACGACGAAGACATTTTGCGGGGACGCATCTTTTTTTAGTGTAACTTCTGCTTCAAGAAAAAAAACTAAACTATTCTATTCTCGAACCCCTTTAAATTATTTTGTCATTTATTTATTTTATTTACGTATGACTGCGCAACCAGTTTCCGTTTTAGTTAGTTGTGTTGTCTTGTCGTTGCCCCAAGGCAATATATAAACAATCAGCAGCAAAAACAGAAACCAGCAAAAAAAGGAAAGACAAAATTTAATTTAATTTTTTTTGTAGAAATAAAAAAGTAAAATGACAATAATTGTTTAAAGAAAGATAGTTGTTTGTTGTATGTACATACATACATCTATCTCAAATTGACGTCGTCTAATTTTGAATCATGACTCATTTATACATATATGCTTTTAAACTTTGTATTATTTTTTCTTTGTTGATAAACCTTGTGATTAAAAAAATATAGAATGACCTTTTTAATAAAAGTGTAAAGTGACCAAATCAGAAAGAAAGGAATTTATAAATAAACACAGCGTATTATTAATTTCACATGTATTAAAGAAGAATTTTTAGGTGTAGCTAAACCCACCACAAGAAATAAATTATATATGTACATAAGTAAATGCAGGAGATTTAAAAGCTAAAGGGTTTTTCAATAAATAAAATAAATTTTTATTTGTTTTTGGTAATTTCTATATATTGATATTTCTCTGTTTTTCTTGCTTTTTTTTGTAGTTTTTTAACAGAAAATAAGATGGAAGAAGAAAAGAATTAGTTGAAATGGTCGTAATTTTTTTACATTTAACAAAAAAAGCTTAAATTATTTTAACAACTGACCTACCCACAATTGACCTAGTTGAGAATATTGAATGAAGAAGACACAAGTGACCACACTTGATGGCGGGACATCGATGGCAAAAGTGACCAATGCATTCTTCTTTCTTTTTTTTTGCGAGGCTATGGATGGATTTTATTGTGATCACTTCCCCCATTTTTTTTCTTTTTCTGTTCGGTTAGCCTTCTTTTGGTTTTGAATTTTTTTTTTCTTCCACCTTTGTTATTAATACAAGAATGAAATTCACTAAATAAAAAATTTTAACGTGAGAATTAAATTTTAAACCATTTACGTATATTTATTTCTTTTCTCCTTTGATTTATAAAATGCTCGCAAACTTTTCAGGGGAAGTGGTTGCACTCGGCAAAATTTCAGCAATTTTCTTAATTATGGGGCAAAACGGTTTTAAAACACATTTTTCAAACTATGGATATATGAATTCCAATTTTATATTTAAAGACCATTTTCTGCAACAATTTTCTATTCCACGAAGCATTGTTTATTACATAGCCAAAGAACCAAGTTCACAATTGGGCTTTCAAAAGTTAATTCAAACATGATGCAAATACTTTTATTTTCAAAATCCAACCATTCTTGTTAATAGTGTAACTTTTAAAACATATTTTAATAACCCCACTTGTAGAGAAGAGTCTTATAATATAATACTTATGACTAGTGATACCCGACAGTATACTACTCTACGAGTTTCAAATGTTAATCAGATTGCCTGTAAATTTTGGATTAGCGATTATGTTTGTTTTTTCAATTTAAGCGACTTAAATATTAATATTTTATTACAAAAAGTCATTTTTGTCAATTCATTATCTTTTCTTTTTACTAATTGTGTATTAGCTAATTTAACCTTTCTGAGAAATGAAATTCGGAGATTAAAATTTCGGAGCTCTTCTCCATTGAATGAAGATGGAACAGACATGTCAATCGAAGAAGTATTTGCATTTTTCCCAAATCTTGAAAATTTTGTTTGGTATGTTTACACATAAATTTTTGGATAAATCATAATCTCAATATTTATTTTAAGTGCCAACCATACTCATCCATTAAAAATTACAAAAGAATCTGTTAAAACCATTTTTAGCTCAATCAAGAAATTAAAATATTTTTCTTTAGTAAAAATTCCTGAAATTTTTGATTTTCAAAGCTTTGCAGAAGTAATGAAAGTAAGTGACAAAAAGAAAATCTTTTTATCAAACATTTTTGAAAAGAACATTTTTAAGGCTCAGCCAAAAACAGATTTTCGACTTATATTCGACGATAATATTTCAATTGAATATAAAAATCAACTTCAAGCATTTATTGACGAAACAATAAAAAACTCTAAATCCTTAGATTTTTTGCCCCCAAACATTTGGTTTCCTGGTAGTAGCGAAATTTCAAAGCGCTTAGCCAAACGTCGTAAGGCTTATTTAGAAAAAGATGAACTTTTCCCTCAAGTAAAAGGAAAATTGAGAAAAGCATGGCAAAAACTGATACCACCAAAGTGGCCTAGTTATTCTGATTATTGGTAATTTCCTTTATGCAAATTATTGCAGTTTTAGAAGTAATTATGTGGTTTAATGTCATAAAAAAAGTTACAAATATCTAAAACCTTGTACTCTGTATTTTCATTTTTTGCTTTTAAAAACTCATTTTTGGTCTTCTTTATTTATAAATAAAAACAAAAAGAAAATTATATGTTTATTGGTAGTTTTTTAAGGTGGATATTAGCTTTTTAATTACACAAACTAACTTATGCTTTTCTTAAACCACTTTAGCTAGGAAAAGGATCTGTCATGTTGTCATCAGCAATATCATCAAAACTTTTCTAAAAATAACATATAAAAAGAAAGGAAAATAATTAGTTGAAATGGTCATTTTGAGTGAAAATAATTTATATTTTATCAGTTTTCTTTTCGCCTCCGTTTAATTAAGGTTGCTGCTTTATTTTTATTGATTACCCCTTAAAAAGAAATATTAAAAAATGGGAAGATTTGACAATAAAGTTGCTATTATAACAGGTAAACTCAATAACAAAAGAATGCAAGTTTTAACTTTGCTTGCTATATAGGATCATCTGCTGGAATTGGACAAGCTACAGCTTTATTATTTGCAAAAGAAGGAGCCTCTGTAACCATTCATGGTCAATCGATTGAAAAGCTCAATGCTACCAGAGAAATGTTAATAAAAGTTGGCACCTCACCCGAAAAAATTGTTATTGTTTCTGGTCCAATTCAAGATGAATCAATTCAAAAAGAGTTAATTGAAAAAACCATTACTCAATTTGGGAAGCATGACATTTTAATTAATAATGTTGGACAATCACGAAAGCCCGATGTTTCTTTAGATCGACTTGATATTGAACATTTTGATTATGTAATGAATGTTAACGTTCGATCGTTGGTTTTTTCTTATCCTTTCCCTCAGAAATAAAATTATTTTTTTCAGAGTTATTTCTCTTACTCAATTGGCTATTACTTATCTCGAAAAGACTAAAGGCAATATTGTAAATGTATCAAGTGTAGCTGCACTTCGAACGGTATTCTTTATTTGTCCCATCATTATCTATCTATTGTTTTATTTTTATTTTTAGAGTCCATTAACACCATATTATTCTATGGCAAAATGCGCACTTGATTCATATACAAAAAATGCTGCAGTTATTTATGGATCAAAAGGCATTCGAGTTAATGGAATAAAGTACAGAAAAAAAAACTTTTCATTGAAATATATTTATGTATTTTAAGCCCTGGCACAATTGATACAGACATTTGGAAGCGATCAGACGATCCAAAAGTAACCCATTTTCGTGATAAGCTGATTAAAGAAACAATCGTTGATCGAATGGGAAAACCTGAAGAAGTTGCAAGGGTCATAGCTTTACTTGCTTCAAATGATGAAGGTTCTTTTATCACTGGTTCATGCTGGGTTATCGATGGTGGAGCGATGGTTACTCCATCATATTTTGATGGTCAACAATAACAATAAACTGGCCATTTTATTAAAGTTAGAAAAAAACAAACAAACCAAATCGATAAACTTTGCTGTTGTTATGAAAAATAAAAAAGAAAAAATAGATAAATAAAACATAAAATTTGTTTGTTTATTTTAAAATTTTCTAAAATGCATTTTTTCATTGTCGTCGTTGCCAGTGGCCACCACCAATTTCAGCATAACCAAAAAAATAAAGAAAGGAAAGAAACATTTTTCTCGAGTTTTTAAAGTTCATTTTTATATAATAAAAATAAAATGTTCTCGTTTGCACTTTTCGCACTTCTACCATCTGTTGACCACATAGAAAAAAGTCCAGTGCTCTCGCAAAAATTGACCACCATAATCGTTTTGTCGCTATAAATGGTTGTCGATCATTATTATTTTTATTCTATGTGACGTAGTAAGTGCCATCTTTTGACCACCACCCACATGTTATCTTTCTCTCTCCCTTTCTCATTCTCATTTGTTTCTTCGAAGAATTTTTATTTTATTTCGTTGAAAGAAGGAGTTTTTCCTTCCACCACCATGAACCAACAAAGTGCAAAAATGTTCTAATTTTTTAAAAAGAAAAAAAATAAAAACTTTTTTAAATGTATTCAAAAGATTTGCTCCAAGTTTTATTGGTGGTACTGCTGCTGTAGTTCGATGGACGACGGACAAACTGAGGGATATGTGTTTGTTCTTTGTTCGTTTCTTTAATGCTTTTTTTTTTACTTTTTTTTATTGCATTGGAGATTTTGATCTTGAAAAGTCCCTTTCTTTGCTTGTGTTGACGTATGTATGTGTAACATTAAAAAGGGCTTCCCCATTTTTACAGCAAAAAAAGAGAGAAAAGAGACCCCAACTTTTTTCTCTTAGACCATATTTTATTTTGTTTCGTCTGATAAATAAAGAAAAAATAAATATATTTTTTTTGATTGGAAACTTCCCCCTGTATTAAAAGATCAGTTTATTTTTTAGTATCCCCGCCCTAATTATATTTTTTTACTTACATCACTCTTATTTTTTCACCGCTGCTGCCGATGATTATGTGTATTTAAAAAGGGGGTGGTTTAAACACGTGAAAGGCACAAACATCTTTTTTCAACTCATTAGATCAGAAAGAGCGGAACATTTGTTGTTTTTGTTCTTTCTAAAAGTTTTTCGTTAGCTATGACTTTTAGCTTTTTCTTAATTTCTAAATTTTTTTGAGGTTGGGAAATTTATTTGTTTACAAATTTAAAGGTTGTCTAGGTCACTAAGATTTTTGGCGTCCAAATTTATAAATAAAAATAAGTACAATAACTAACTTTTTTCCTTTTTCGTTCCTTTTTTAAGTTACACGCAAAGTCGCAAATATCACGTATGCTGTTTTGCCCTTCTTTAATCGTCGTCGGTAAATCATCATAAAATTCATGTTGTTTACAAATACCCATTTCTAGCGGCGCGAAGTATAAAATGCTGCCAGACTTTTATCCTTAAAAATCACTTTTTTCTTTCACCGTGTCTTTTTTTCCGACCAAAAAAGGAAGTTATTTTTTTTTTGTTCATCTTTGAAGTTGTTTTTGACTGTCGTTGTCGTCTGCCTTTATGCCTATCTATAGTAATCACTTTTTCGTTTTTTGGTGCTAATTAAAGAAGAAAATTTATTTATTTCTATCGCGTTAATAAACTAGATTTCTTTTTATTTTTTTGCATCTTTGAATTCCCCCACGCATTTTTCGTTATCCTTCTTCTTTTATTAATTTTTTTGCAGTTTTTTGATAATCAATAAACCCATTTTTCAGAGATCGCTCGATTAACTTTTCTTAAATTTTTGGTTCAAAGCTTTAATTCGCTTAAAAACATGGGCCCAGATATTCAACGAAATACTTCAAATCAAACTCTTAAATCTTTTAATGGTTATGCAAAAATTTATAACAATCGTCCAGAATCAAGAATTAAAAATATTTGGCGTAATTCTGATGCAGTTTGTTTTGATGTGGATTCTACAGTATGCACGGTAAATAAAAATCTATCTCTTTTTGTTAACTTAAATTTTTTACTTTTTAAGGATGAAGCAATCGATGAATTAGCTGCATATCTTGGAAAGGGTGCAGAAGTGGCCGCATGTACACAACGTGCAATGAATGGTTCAATGAGTTTTAGAGAAGCTTTACGTTTGAGGTAACACACAATTGAAAACTCGTTTTACACAATTCAAGTTTGTGAAACGATATGTGTTACAGATTAGAAGTGATGCAGCCTACATTACCAGAAGTAAGAGAATACGCAAAAACTCATGAAATATCGTTGACGCCAGGCATCATAGAAATGGTGGAAAAATTACATACTCGTGGAACGGATGTTTATCTCGTTTCTGGAGGGTTTCGACCTTTGATTATTCCAGTCGCTCAAAGACTTGGAATTCCAATTAATCGAGTTTATGCAAATGAAATTTTATATCATGAAGATGGCACTTATGCTGGGTTTGATATCAATGAGCCTACAAGTGATAATGGAAACCAACAAATTGGAAAAGCTGGAGTTTGTGGGATTTTAAAAAAATTACATGGTTACCGTAACCTTGTTATGATTGGCGATGGAATAACTGATGCAGAAGCATCTCCACCAGCTGATGCATTTATTGGCTTTGGAGGCAATCAAGTGAGTATAAAAAAATATTTATGGCTTTTAAGACTTTAAAAAAAACTTTTTAAGGTTCGTGAAGCCGTGAGACAGCAAGCTAGTTGGTATGTGTATGACTTTGAAACTTTAAATAGTGAATTAGATAATAGAGAATAGATAGATTAGATTTGTATAAATTTGTACTTTTTCTAAATTTTAACCGTTTTTATAAAAATAAATTTACATGTTTATTAACTAACAACTTTTTATTGTATGTGTATAAGTGTATTTAACTATGTACTATTTTTTTCAATTTGATTTAAAATATCATTAATGCTGGCATTGGGTAAAAAGAATTCTTTAACCATTGAAGGAGAAATATTTTGAAACGGAGAAATTAGTAAAATTGTTTTAGCAAATCGAATTTTTGCTTCTTCTTGTCCAAGTAAATTTGATGCAGCAATCATACATTCAGCCAAAGCAAGACATGATTGCTCTTGAATCGATCTTATATTTGACGATGATGTCAATTGAGGGGTATCTAAAAAAGTTATGATAAACTATCATAATTACCTTTTTTCAATTTTCTTTTTGTCTTACCTGCGCGAAAAAGTAAAATGCATGAAAAAGTCCATTGTTCGATTGGGTTTAATTTTAATGAGCGAAGCGTTTCAATTATGTAAACAATTTTATTAACTTCATTTTGAGACAACTTCGTCGATTGAATGCATTTTTGATGAAAATCATGAAACAATGGGTTAAATTGAGTTGAATAATAAAATAAAAACAATAAATGCCAGCTTGATTGAAGCAGAAGTTTTCGATCATCAGATTTTTGTTGACTCAAAGGTGGAAATTTACTTGTCCAAATTAAAATTGAATGAAGAAAAGTGGACCAATCCATTTCATTCGGTATTGGAGTTTTTTCTGTTAGACTTTTAATTGTAAAATCTGTTACTTTATTTGATGCTGAATAACAACTACTTGACGGAGGTATCAATGGCCGATTAAGTAAGAGATTCAAAGGTGTTAAAAGTGGAGGAGGCGAAGCCATATTTGCCGATGAAAGAGGTGGCAAAACCATAGAATATGGAATTCGATGCTGATTATTATTTTGTGCTTTTTGTTGCTGTAACTGTTGCTTTGGATAAACACTTCTCTCATTTTGTACTGCTGAAACTAGAATTTAAGATAACTATCAAAAAAAGAAAAGAAAAAAAGTAAATTGAGAAGCTGAGAAAAAATGTCACTTGATAAAAATTTTAATAGTTTAATATGCAACAAATAAAAAACCAACCATTTCGATTCATTTGAACCATGAGACATTTTTTAAAACGACAATGTTGACATTGATTTCGACGACTCACGTCAACAATACAGATGCCATTTTCTTTGCACTCATATTTTAAATTTCTACGGATGGATCTTAAAAATGGGTATTTTAGGTTTTGAAGCAAAATATTAAGGGAAAAATAATTACCTTTTAAAAAAACCTCGGCATCCATCACAACTTTGAACACCGTAATGTCGGCCTAAAAATATTAATTTTAACCACCATTACCGTATAACTTTGACTTACCACTGGCACGATCGCCACAAACTCGGCATAACATTTCAGGCCGAAGCATCATTCTAAAAATGAAACCGAAAACAAAAAGGAATTTTCTAACTTCAAAAAAGCAGGCGATTATGATCCGGCATGTGAAAATAAACACTTTGTTTTCTGGAAAAGCAGCTTTTTTACCAAAAACAATAAGTACTTAGTGCGCATAAAGTTCGCGGTTTTACGCCCTATTCTTTTTTAAAAAGTGGCTTCTTCGCTTCTTGTATAGAGGCATTATGTACAAGTGGGTAACTATTTAACTGTTTTTGTGCAAAAAATATAGTCGTCGATGGCTTAAGTCATTGGCAGCATCTTCCTTCTCTTTAGAAGTAGGGCCTTTTGAGCGAGCATTTAAAAAATATTCTGAAGCCAGAAGAAAGCTTCTTTAAAAACAAAACAAAAAACTCAAGAGAAGAAAGAAGATGGCACAATATAAGTGTTGGAATGAGCCGTCGTCGACCGAGACCATAACTCACAGGTTGAGCAACAGCAACAACATTGCCAATATCCGGTTACAATTTTCGACCATCTTGCTCACAAACGACAACGACGCCTCTTGCCCCTAAAAGCAAAATGAGAATCATGGGAGCAGAGATGAGCAATATCGTTGAGAAGGGCATAAAAAAATTTTTCTCACGGCGTCGCCATCAAGAAAACTCACTCCATCCATGATGGCTTGTTTCATATCGCTGCAAAATGTTAAAAGTTTGTTTTTCTGTTTTTTAAATGCATTTTTTAAAAAGTTGACTGTAGTTTGCTTCTTTGATATTTAAACAAACATTTTATTCAATACAAGAAAATTGAAGTCTGACAAAATAAAAATACAGAACCATTATTAAAATGGAAACAAACAAAAGAAAGTAAAAAATTATAAACACGCGATTGAGTGACCAGGGGATTTTTTAGTTTTAATATAGCAGAAACTGCACGATCAAAAAAAAATACAAATTTTGTTGTCAATCAAGAAAAAACACCAGCTAATTTTTATGAGTATACAAAAAAGAAAGAATAAAGAAAGATTTACAGGGTTTTTTAAATCAAAGTGTATTGTGTAATAAAAACCTTATTATTATGTTTTGCCAAGGCACTGTTGTGATTCAATAATAAAAGAAAGCATTTGTTTTTTCAAAAGAAATTGTTTTGAGGATTGAAAAGTAAAACTATTTGTGAAAATATCTTCGAGATCACAATTGAAAACAATGATCTTTTTTTTAATTTGATTTGATTTAATTAAGATAAAAGCCTTTTTGTAATGTTGCACTTAGCAATCGTTCTTTTAGAAGCTCTTTGGAACTATAATCTGGAACTTTAAGATAATGGACGCAGGTGTTAACCGATGGATAAGCGCCATCTCCACTTTCACTCTTTCGAACAATTGTTAATGGAGGATGCAAATTAGCCAAGCCACCTAAATTTAATAATTATTTTGCGATCTTATGTTTAACAAATTTTATAATTATACCTGGTGGAAGTGAACTACAACCTGTGGCAAATTGCAAGAAAGATTTTCGTTGAATAGGATCCATTTCAACCAAAACTTGAATAAATCGTTTGAAAGTTGTTGAATCATGAGTGTATCCATTTTTGGGTACCGTATATTTTTGCAATTCTTCAAGCGTCCATTGAGGACTTTGATCTCCACAAAGAATTGTGAGAAATTCTGGCGGAGTGAAAATTCCAAGAGCATTCAAAGGACAAACAAGATTGAAACCTTCACGCAAAGCATCAATTTGTGGTCGAATTCCGGTATTTAAATGGAAATCAAGAACCTTTTCAACATAATCATCAACATTGCCAAGGGTGACTTCCACATTTGCTCCATCTTCAATAAGTTCATAACCGCGATATTGGAAAACATTGGATGGAGGATCCACGACGAAAGTCAATGCAAGTTCATCAAGGGCGCATTTGGTATTGGCAATATCAAGTCTTAAACTTCGAATTTTATGGAAGCGTTGTTCTCGGCTAAGATTTGGATCATTCCAAATCGTATCACGTTTACTTTGAAGATTATTTAGTTCTCGAATGAATTCAGCTTTTTCTTGATGAACCACGCTAAAGTCATCGAGAGTCAACACACCTTCCAACGTAAATGCATCAGGGCTCTAAAAATTTTAAATAAAATTAATAAAATGCAAATTTTTAATAAGTCAACTTACGAGACATAAAAGTTTTAATAATGGAATGGATAATGGAATATCCACTAAACGACTATCTTGAATAATTTTTCCTAAGAAAATTCCCAAAACTTTGAATAAAATGCATGCTTGTTCACTTTCAGCTGTGTTGGGTGGAATTGGAGCTGGGAAAAGGCCACCTGGACGACGAACATAATAACCTGGAGGTTTTTTACCACTACCCAAATCAGTTTCAATATTTTCATCCACTTTAGTATAAACGCTATCATCATCATCACAAATCCAAACAGCACGTGATTTGCGTTGAAATTCCGCAGCAACAAGCGCATAAAATTCAAGAGTTGGACCTAGACCAGTGCCCTCTTCGTTGAAGTATTGGATTTCCAATACACTTTTACGAACCGCATGGAATTTTAAAACACGCATAGCTGTATCAAAAAGTTCATCATTTCGAGGAACTTTAATTCTTTCATGCTTTAATCGACCAATTCGGAAATCAGTGTTATCATCTCGACGATTTTGAGATTGAGCATTATTTTGTTCATTAGCTTGATCAAGCAAATTTTGAGCCCAAACTATACTTCGAGTTGTTCCAAATGCAGTGGCCATAAGATAATTTCGACGAGTTTCAATTGAAAATAGATGTTTATGCTTGGTTAAAATAAAATTGCACCATTCAGAAAGTGAATTAGCAGAAACTAGTAAAGGATCACTTAATTCTTGAGCAATTTTTTGAGTTATTTTTTCACTAATAAATGCATCAGCTTGCAAACCAAGATTCCAAACCCGAATGAAATCTTTTAAGAAAATTATGGAATCAAGAGCCATTTGAACTGGAAGATCAAGGGATTCACCATTTGCAAGTTTAGCTGGTGATAAAGTTGTAATTTCAACTGTGGGATCATGATATCCAGCAATTTCATAAATAAGAGTGTAAGTTGGCTCCCGAATTTTTGAACTTGTTCGCTTTCCTGCGTGAAGACCCCATTCAGTAAGATTGAGAACTCTTTGAATATAAAATAGAAGTTTTCGTTCATCATTATCCATTTCAATTGTAGCATTTTTAATTCCAGGAATATTTGGTCCACTTAAATATATTTTTAAATCTTTGGATTCTATATCGGTTTTAGCAATGGTTGTATTATGATTAAATCGAAGTCCCAAATCCCGCTTGAATAAAGTTTCATCTTTGACGTTGTTGGTTGGCAATTCAACATCTTCAGTCTAAAATATGCAAATTATAGCAAAAATCAATTTTCTAAGTATATTTACTTGATTAACATTATTTCGACCTGGTCGAGGATCAAATACTGGAATTAGAGCGGAATGAGATGGTTTAAGTGTAAAGTCATCATCCCACTGTCTTAAAGCTTTTCGAGATGATCGAGACCCTGTATTATGATGTTCAGGATCTTGTCGTGAGCTACTCATGGGGGAAAGAATATCATAAAATCTTGGTGGAATACCAACAATATTACGGATGGCAATTCGAGCAGCATCGCTTGCAGGAATTCTACCTACTCGAGCAGTAGCAGCTGTAGCGTCACTTAGGCCTATAATAATTAAATTATTTTTAGAAGCAAGTTTCAATAATTTTTGCTTACCAAAAAGATGTCGAGGATGTCCAGCTTCAACAGCATTTGCAATGCCTTGGGTAAGGACATCGTCGATGTCTTCTTCAGTTTCATCGGTGTTTTCTTCATCATATTCATCATTAAAGAGAATATCATCCTCGATTTCTTCACTATCACCATGACCACTTGCATCAAGAACTTGTTGCATAACAGTTCGAAGGGCATCAGCATAATTACTAAATCGAGATGGGCGACTAACACTTGTGGAAGCTGCACGGCTGCCAGAAGTGCTACTTCCTTCTCTTTCAGCTCGAGCAACTGTAGCTCGCAAATCATTCATCAAACTTGCATCATCGGTTGCTGAACGCTCTTCATTTCCATTATCACTTCCAAAAACAACGTTATAGTTTCCAAGTAAATTGTTATATAATTCACTAGACGTGAAGTTTTGTGGATTTCGAGATGCTCCTGAAGAGCTTCCTTCTCCACCAAGATCGAACATGCCCGAATTTTGATTGGCTGCTGCCTGTGCGGCAACATGATAAACATAATATTCATCATCTTCATCTTCTTCCGCATCGGCATCAGCTTCAATATCAATTTCATTTTCTTCTTCTTGTGATTGCAATTCAGCCTCATCCTCTTCATTGAAAAGTTCTTGAGAGGATGAAACTGGCGCCCATCGACTACTTCTTTGTCGTGTGCTATTACTACCATCAGGTTCATTTTCATTTTGTTGATTATTGCCACCGCCACCTGAGGTGGATGAAGTAACTGAAGTATGACTAAATGCTGCACTTGGTTCAGAATCAGCTGAACGTCGAGTGGTGGATAAAACTGGATGTGAACCACCGCCAAAAGTGCTTGCTGCTACTGAAACAGTCAAATTTTGTTCGTTGTTTGAAGGTTCGGGTGTATTTGCTTGTGATTGCTCATCTCCAGCTTCAGGGATCCTTTCATGGAAAAGTCTTGCACGCGAAAGGAGATTTTCCAATGATGGAGTTTGATGTTGTAATGATTCAGCGCTTGCAGCTTGATTGGTTGCAGCCACAGATCTTCTTGATTTTCTTTCATCGAATAAATTTGTTGTTGACATGGATTTTTGTGCAATTGTTGTATTTGCCGATAAATTGGTAGATGATGATGAAGCTTCTGGTGAATCGTTTGGATTTTTATTTGACGATGGCGAAGTTACTTTTTGATTAGCTAAAACTTTGACTTCATAAATTCCATCTTTGCCATATTTGAGATTTTCAATTTCTCCATTATCCCATAAAACTCGGACTTTTCCATTTTCTTCATCATTTAATGCTCTGCCATATGGTGAATTCGCTTTATCAGGTTGAGTGCTTTTTACATTGAATCCACGTAAAATGCTTGGATATCCATCCTCCACTTTTGGTTCCATAGGAGTTCTTTCAGAATGTGGAATAGTTTTTGGACCAAATACAATCCCATCAGAATCTTGAGTTCCACAACCTCGAATTGGAACAGGTGAATCCGAACTATCAAATGGTCCAGCATTTATAGAATATTCTCTTTCAGTTGAATGTCTCGATAATCGAAGTTTGCCTTTGTCCAATTTACTTTTATCTATTCGATGTGGAGGAGCATCGATATTAGTTCCTGGAGGCTTTGCATCTTTTTGCAATGCTGATAAACCAGTATTATTGAAGCTTTCGCTCCCACTAATTTCTGATAATGAAGCACGAACTATGGCGCGATGGTGAGCAAATGAATTATCTTCAGGATTTGGAAGATTAAAACCTCCAGCACCTCGAGATGGTTTATATGACCATGAATATTTGCTCCCTGAAGCAGTGGAAGGTGTAGGTTTAGAGCTGGTTGGTCGAGGATAAAGTCGAGGAATAAGAAGTGGTGGTATTGGATCTGCCTAAAATGCAATTTCAAAGTTTTCATAAATCCAAGTTTAACGCTTACCAAAACATCAACAACTGTGCCATAAAGTTCAAAGCCACTAATAGATAAATAATGACTTTTGCCACTTGCATTCAACCCTTGTTGAACAATTCGGAAAAATCGAAAAGCTATTTCAGTATTAGCTGTTATACTCCATGATGCGGTATCTCCAGGTTCATTAAGGGATTCATCATTGGCATGACGAGAAATGATATACCATCTTTTGTTATCTGTTGAACCTTCAAAAGTCCAATTTCTTAATGCTGAACGACTATAGCCTTCTGAATGGCGTAAAGTATAAACTGTTGGATAAACACTAACACCAAGATCAAAAACAAAGTTTGCTCCTTTAACATCGCCAGTATGACAATTTGCTGGTTTTGTTTCACGACTAAATATTGCATCAGCTTGATCAAATGGCATATGTCTGCCATCGCTGCTTCCAACTTTAATCAATCCAGCAGTGGCAGGATTAACCCATTTTTCTTCTGTTAAACCATTAGTTCCAAGATAATAAATGATACCATTTTTATCAAAATTACTTTCATATTGAAAGCTCAATTCTTTCTTATTATTTTTGCATTCCATAATTTTCTTAACAAATTCAAGATGGGGCCTTTCTGTATCAAACCAAAATTTGGAAAGCATTTGAATTAAATAATGTTTTAAATGTTGAACCGTGCACAGTGGATCAGCTTTCATTTGTCTTCCAGTATTATTGAGTAATTTTTGTTGAAGCCAATGTTTTGGATCGGCTTGTTCTAGTTGGAATCGAAATCTGCGAGTGAGAAGTTTCATGCCACTAACGCTGCTATTGGGCTTATCATATTTGAGAACAGGGAACTTCTCTAAAGCTTCCAATACAAATACAATTTTTCGAGCTATTGTATTCATAACATTTTCACCAGCAAAGACTCGTCTAAAGGTAGTTGCAACGAGGCCATCGGTGTCTTGAACGCATCGAGCGAGTACGAAACATAAAGCTTTGACAATGCCAGAATGAGCAATTTCAAAAATGGACAAAGTGTTATCATTCAATAAAGCATCTCGAACTTGTTCCAAATTATTATACAATCGACGTTCTTGCTCTTCTTTAGTGCTTCGTCCATCATTTAAATCAATTTCTTTAAATAATGCAACGATTGATTTTGCATTAGTTCGAAGAGCTTTTAATTCACTTCGCATATTATTTTTACAATGTTTCAAATATTTTTCCCAAATATCTTGAGCCAATTGTTTAACTCGTTCACGTTTAGCTGATTTTCGATCTTGTTTTAATGGATTTATTTTGATCCATCCAGTTGCAAATACACTGCTTAACATTTGTTCAGCCATATATGTTTCTGTTGCATCTGCATCAAAATTATATGTAAATCCAGGAATATCATGAAAGATTTCAAGCTTTTTATGTTCGACTGTGCTAAAAGTTATTTCCAATTTGACTCCATCCAAACAAAGAAAATCCCATGAACCAAATCCAATCCAATTATCTTTGTTATCTTCAAAAACGTGACGCAATGGAAGTTCACTGATAGCTTCTTTAGTCTCCATAAAATTTCGAATAAATTCTCGTCGACTACTTTCAGAATCATCAACCTTTTGAGTGGTTAAAAATAATAAAGTTTGACCAATTTTATTTTCCATAAAATATTGAGATGTTCCATCTTCGTTTAATTGAAATGCAACAGCATCCGACCAAATATATGTTAAACGATCATGGTGCATGATTCTCCAATCCCTCCATTGATAACTTTTACTTGTAGCTGTAGCTTTTAGAGGTGATTTTTCTTTGCTACTTTCTGCGCTAGTTTTTGGTGATTTTGGAAGAGGTGGCTTTTCAGCAGATATAGTCGATGCTGCTGCAGCAGCTTCAGCCGCTTCCGCGATGAGGTATTCAGACATTGTAAGCATATCTCGAACTTCTTTAGCCTCTGGCAAAATTTGTGGAACACTCCCAGTTATTGGATTAAAAATTTGTACAGGAACTTGTGTAAGTTCAGAATTGTTTTCAACTCTCGATGGTCCAGGAGCACTTGATGAACTTGGTGTTAACGCCGAGATAGGAGTTAATACAGAGCTTGGAGTCATCATTCCGCTTACCCCTCGAAGAGGTGGAGGTCCAGAAGGTTCCGAACTTGTTGAATCTTCTTCCTCGTCATCGATAATAACTTCTTGAGCTAAAGTTTCAACTTTTTCATGGACTCCAAGGCGAGTAATTTGTTCACGCCAAAAATCTGTTTCTCGATCAAGAAGCGATTGCATCATGAGAAGGACTTGTTCTCTAGCTTCTGCATCATCATCGCGATCCAAAGCCGATTCAAACATTCCGAGAAAATTTTCAGCAAATTCATTTGTAAAATTTTCTTGCATTATTGCATTTCGAAGATGTTCAGCGGGTAAGCTTACAACGCATTTTCGCATGAGAGATAATGATGAGCGACGAATTCCAACTGCAAAAGCAGCTTTATTTACTGTACAAAAAATGGGAATAAGTTGGGATAAAATAGAATTAAATAATTGTGAATCAACAGCAGAAATTTCAGGTTGTTCAGTGGATTCTAAAAATATTTTAATTAGTAAAAGCAATAATTAAAATGATGATTACTTGTTAGAGGGCTTTCAAGCAATCGAGCAACTTGTTTATGACCTTCTTCATGTCTCTCCCTTGCTTTTTCTAAAGGTGTTTTGCCTTCTTCATCTCGTAATTCTGGATTTGCACCATTTTCAAGTAATAATCTTGCAATTTCAGGTCGACCAAAAATAGCGGCATAATGCAATGAGGAAGAACGATTTCCACCATCAACATTTGCACCCTTTTCTAATAAAAATTTCGCCATTTCAACGGTTCCAAACGCTGCAACCCAATTTAGTAATGCTTGTCCAACATCATCAGTATAATTCACATCGATTGAAGCAGATTCAATAGATTTTTTAAATGCTTGAAAATCTTTATTTCGAATACTTTCAATCACCTTAAAAATCGGAATATATAAAAAAACTTATGATTTAAGATGAGACTTACAGTTTTGTGTTTTTGCGTAAATTTAGGAGATAAAGCTGCTTCGGTTAATGGCCGAGCTTGTAAACGAGCAATAGATTGTCGACCTTCGCAAATAAGACCGAGAATCATCCCGGTTAACCGTAAACCATCCATCACACATCTTTCATCTTTACTCGTCATAACTGCTTTTAATACCGGCATTAATTTGTTTGAACTAAAACATATTACATTTATATTTCATTTAGAAGTTATATTTCTTACCGAACAACCAAATCTGTAGCTGTTGCAGAGCCACGACATAAATTGCTTAATAATGATAATACAATAGATATAAATGAAATGGGTTTTCCAGATAATACAAAATTTTGTTGATCTTCACCGCCACCAGATGCAGCAGCAGATTCACCACCACCGGATGTTGCTGCAGGCTCAATAATTAAACCAAGTAAAAGATCAACCAAATTACAACGACTAGCAAATTCACAGGGATCCATATATTTTCTTAAAAATCTATCCACCACCGCTGCAATACTTCTTAAAGCGCTTTCAGATACTCGTAAATCATTATGAGTTAATAAAGTTCCAAGGGTTACACTATAATCAGCTTGAACCGCATCATCTGGCTCTATTTTACTGCATAAACGAGTAATCACAGTCATTGCAGATCGAAGAGTATCTTTATGAATAATATTTCCATAATCTCTAACCAATAAAAGAATTTTAGAAAATCCTCCAGCTTCATAAACTAAACCAGTTTCACGTTGACAAATATGTTCCAAAACTTTTACACATTGTTCCACGAGTTCTCGAGATGCTCCAGGATCGTCGGTCATATTGGATATTCGATCACATATAGCTTTAACCGTGCCATCCACAGCTGTAATTCTCCGAGAACATTCATTTGAAACTTCCATATAATATGTCATAGCCCGAGCTGAAGCTTCCAAAACATTTATGGGAGCTGTTTCATCAATAAATATTCGACATAAAGCTGGCATAAATTGTCTTGGAGGACAATTTTCAAAGCATCGATCTACATTATCACTCATAAGCAAAGTCATACATAAATGCTCAAGAGCTGATAGCTAAATATTTAAAATTAATATATAATTATTAATTAATAATTAAAAAATATTTACTTGTAAATCTCTATCACCCGTTTCAATCCATTCCAATAAAGTATTAAAATCGACACTTCCGTCGAGGTCATTATCGACCATGGCGGCGAGTCTTCAAATTTTCTAAAACAAAAAGTTGATGAAAAAAATTAGGATTTAAAAAAACTCGAAGAAGATAGTTGCACTTTTCGACACGGTACTAAACTTTTTTATTTTCAATGGGTTATATTGATTGATTTATATTGCGCACGCAGAGCAATGGCGTCATATACATATATAACGATGACAAACGTTTTCGAAATATAACAATGAAAATGAAAAGAAAAAAACGATAAGATGATGGGGTTCTTAAAGAAAAAAGCGTACAAAAAAATATGAAGATGAAACATAAAAATTGAGAAAGGAAAATGAAAAAAACAAGGGAGTTGGCAAAAAATAAATAATAAAAAGGAATTTTAAACTTCAAGAAAATGGGTGAACTAAAAATTTAAAAACATTAATTTCAAAATCTTTTAAAGAGGCACTCTTTTTTATATTGGTCAATAAAGTCTTATCAAAAAATTCGCGCCAATTTTAATTATCATCGACTTTTTTTATTTTTGCAATAAACACGACCGACGATGGTACTCCTTTATGAAAATTTTAAACTTAAGAAAATTGTTTTTAAGTTTAATTATTTGAAACTTTATGCTTTAAAAAAACCTCCAACATTGCACATTTTTTGCCTACTTTAATTTGTGCTTATAAGCTTTAGCCTGCCTGCTCATCATAAAGTTCAGTGTCAATGGATCAGTTTTCAGCATTTTTTTTTTCTTTCCGTATCTTTATTTCACGAAGACGAAGAAAAAATGTAACGACTTTTTTTTCTTCAAATAAGCCCTTCACACAAAATAAATAGTATATACTTATTTTGATGGCCAAACACTAAAATTGCTCGCGCTTTCCTTCTTTTTTTTCGTCTTCCTCTCGACCGACGAAGGCGCCCTCCTATTTAATTCCACTATTTTCGCGCAAATTTTTTTATATTTATTTCTCATCAATACAGCGGCCTCCGTAGCTGCTTCCAGCCTCGCCACACTAGTCAATCAATTTTTCCCCTCTTTTTTTTCTAAAAGTTGCCTGTCTCTGCTTTAAAAAAAACAACAGAAGCCTCACTTTTTTTTGAGAAAAGAAAAAAGCCAACAAGAAAATGAATAGAAAAAAATGCAAACCCCAGTAACCACCAAAGTGAGGCAGCAATTCTTTCATTTCGTTCTTTTTTTTTCTCGTCGCTTCACTGCTGTCAGATGAAAAAAAAACCTTGAGAAAGAAAAAATAGACTATCGTAAAAAAAGACACCTCGCCGACGACAAACAGCTGAGAGTATAGAGAGAAATAATAAAGGATGAAAAGGCGCAAATTGCGGCATGAGTAGTGAGGCAAAAATGAAAAGTTCTAAAATGCGCAGAAGAAATAAAAAAAACAATTAAAAAAGTAACAAAATTCTAAGAAAAAAAAATTAAAGAATTTTTGCTTTTGTTTTTTTAAAAAATCTTTTAATTTCCAGACTCTGAAAGATTAAAATCTAAAAATGAAAGTGGAAAGAAAATTTTTCTCATTTTTCCATTTTTTTTTTTATGAAATCGAGTCAGTCGAGTCAATCGATCAGTCAGCCAAACTGCAAAAGCAACAGCACTCTTGCGACAACCAGCTGACAAACAAAAAAAATGTTGTCCAATAAATAACGATCAAATAATAATCAATAAGCAAACGAGCGAACGAAAAAGGGGTTTTTGAATTATTCATTTCATAAGTTTTTAAGCATTTTCTTTGAAGAAAAAAAGAAGTAGAAAGAAGAGAAAAGAAGCTTACCATGGAAACGAATAGCATCAAAGAAAAAAGAAAAAGGTGCTAAAACTTTGTTGCTTTTAATGGTGCTTTTTGAGAGGCTCATTTTTATGATATCTTTTTATCCCAAAAAATGCTAACTTGGCTTAAGCGCATTTTAGTAATTAAAAATTAATTTTCAGTCCAATTAAAGTTTCTATTTCCTGAAAAGTAAAAACACCAAAATGCAAGAGAAAAAATGTAAAGGAGACACAAACAAGTGTTTGTGTCACGTTATTAATAGAAAGTTAGTTGGAACCAACATCAGCAGACAAGCAAACAAGCAAACAAGCAAACAAGCAAACAAGCAAACAAGCAAACAAGCAAACAACTACAATCAATGCAAGCAATAAACAACAGAAACAAAACGCCTAAAATTCTTTGCCGATCAATTCTCTCTCATTTCCACCTCAAATGCATTACGAAAGAAAGAAAAAAAATTGTGCTTTAAACACAGGTACATAAAAACAAAAATAAAAATACATATGTACATACATGTGACTAATTTTTGGACGACGAAGACAATCTCTAAACCTAAAGGGTATTTATTTTGAATAAACAAAAGGGTAGACTGAAGAAGAAAAAAATCGAAACAAAAGTTTTCTTTTATTTTTAGAAATATAGTTTTGATATTTCATTTAGTGCGAAAAAAAATAAAAAACCATTATCCATGATTAATAAATGTCAAAGAAAGTATAAAAAAGCAAGCAAACACGCAAGCAAAAAAGTTTCCATTTTTTTAAACTAACAAGGGACCTACCAGACATGTAACTTCGTGTCAAAGAACGTTCCTCTATTAAATGATAGATCCTGTATTTTTATAGTTGGAGCTGGAATAACTTTTCCCCATCGATTCAAATGTTTGAAAATTTTTAACTATAAAGTTTGAATTAAAATGCCACTTTCCTTATAAGCTCTTTTGGCAATCAATGACTTGTTGACTTTATGGCTCAATGGTTATCGCTGTTGCCTTTGATCCGAAGGTTTCAAGTTCGAAGCCTAGGGATCAAAAATTCATTTTTGCCTTTTTTTATTTTTGTTATTTGACATTTTTCAATTATTTTTTTTGTGTTAATTTTTTGACTTTAATATGGTTGCACTTTTTTTTTAAAATTTAAGATTATTTTCAGTCATAATTCAAAATTATTATTTTTTATATTTTTTCGATTTGAATCTGTTTTTCAAAAATTTTTAAAGAAACTTTTGAATTTTATTCAAGGTAATTAAACATTAAAATTAGATAATAAGAATAAATATAATATTTTTTTATTAATAGCATCGATGCATATCAAACACGAAATGTTCTAAACAAAAATAGTTGGAACAATGAGCACATTTTATTTGTGCACGGGAATTACAGTTGTGGCATTTTTTATCAATTTCAATGGCATCAAAACAGAATTCAACTGGAGTTAAAAAGGGTGGTGGAGCAACTTCAAGATACCCAGAAGCAAACCATGCAAATTTGCCCATGTTATGAAATCGTGAAGCAGAGAATTGTCCAAGTGTTAGTTCAAGAAGTGTTGCAATTCCAACGCGATTAGAAACATCAAATGTTTTGTGTTCTCTTCTCATTTTGTTTGAAAGAAGGCGGTAAAAAGATTTAAATTGCCTATTCCAGAAAACGTCCAATGGTTGAAGTTCTGATGTTGTTTTTGGTGGAATGATACAAACTTTTGCATGCTCTTCATCATCTTCTTCATTATTAAAAGCCTTTTGCCATCCATTCCATGAATCAGCAATCAAAACACATCCCTTTTCACTATTTGGTTTAAAAACATTTTTGTACCATTCGATAGCTAATGCAGAACTCATCATCCCAGAAGTCGATGAAACAGCATATAAATTTTTAAATTTTTCAAGTTCTCGATGAAATTTTGCTGGTTTTGTTGGTTCGGCAAAACAAACAAGGACAGGAAGTTGAAGTTTACCAGAGGCACTTATCACTGGTTGAACCGTAAAGGAGTGAGTAAGTGCATTTAATTTTTGCGCTTTGCAATATACTTTCTTTAATCCTTTATGAGCCAAGGTTCGTCCGAAAACCATTTCTTTTTTAACTCCAGTTTGATCAGAATTGAATACCTATAATGGAGTCACATCAAATAAAGGTAGAAATTGTAGAATATTAATTTTTTAAACTCCATATTTTTTTAATGTAGAGCAAACAAATACATAAAAAAAAATCAAAATTAAATAAGCCCATAAATTGACTCTATGAACACATATGTTTGTTTTGCATTCCTTTTTTAATAGAAAAATGAATTACCATATCATGTGAAGTGCTGCTCAACAATGGTTTGACTTTAGCTCGAAAAACTTTCATTGATTCTTTAATTGCTTCAACATTATCCATTTCCTTCTTTGTAACATACGCATTAATTTTACGTCCAACAATTCGATATTTCTTTTTCAAGCGGTTGAGCCAAGATGGACTTGCTTTAAAGTTTTCAGCACCAAATTCAGCGGCGGCTCTCAATGCAATATCGATGAGATCACGATCGTGAACATCTTCCAAATCTTTTCTCATGCTTTCGAATTCATCGATCACGGCTTCCTCAATTTTTCGATATTTTTCGAAAATGCTTCCTTCTTTTTTAAGGTATTCACGCATTCTGTAACAATAAATCTTATTTTATTTTTATTATAAAGGTTAAATAGTACCTGTGGATTTGATTGACATGGGTTAGGCGAGTGTAATTATGTTGAACTCTTGAAAATTTCCATTTGTCGTTATCAAAATGATTTAAAATTTCTTCCCATTTTTCGGGGATATATAATTTTTCAAGGCTTCTCCGTTCAGCCCGTTCAGCAGAAGTCTCAACATAATCCTCATCGTTATCATCCCCTGCAAGATTTTCTTCGTCATCCGATATTTCTGGGTCAACTCCGTCGATAAAAAAATCGAGAGAGTATTGTTCATAATCAAGATTGGAGAGTAAACCTATAAAAAATAAGAAGAAATTTTTTTAAATAATATATGAAAACAAACTTTTGATGTAAGAAAATTTTTTCTTTTCATTTCGTGATAAATTTATAGGATCCAAAGCTATTCCAAATTGATCCACTAAAGCCTTTAAAATAGCGGGAATATTTATATTATTTTTATTTCTTCCCAATAAAGTTGCTGTTTTCATATTTCCTCGACATCCTTTATTTGAGCGAACGTGCTAAAATAAATTTGAGATATTTAAAAAACTTTTTTAACTTTTTTATAACCTACTTTACGGAAATTAGCAGTTGGGGCAGTAATAGAAGCGCATTGAGAATGAAAAGCAACCGGTAAAATATTTTGATTTTGCCGAATATAAACACCTTTAGGCTTGAAGCAAACAAAAAGAATAATACAAAACACCACCAAGATAGCAACAACAATTACCATAGCATCAAAAGAATATTCAAGAGTAGTGTTACGTGGAGAAATTGGGGTTTGAAGATTTTCTTCTATTTCTTCAATAAGCTCGCCAACTGGACAAGCGAGAACAACCATGAATAATAAAAATAATAGGTTCATTTCTTTTTCTATTTTTTACTTTTGCAAACAAACAAAAAGAAAAAAAATGTTACAGAATTTTTAAAATTATAGTTTAATGTTTTGTAATCTTCCAAAATAAAATTACAAAATGGTGAGAGCTAAAGGCGATTTTGAAAAAGAAAAGTTGATGATTTTTTAGTGAAAAAAAATAAACAAAGAAATGTGCTAATGACCGGCGCTAAAAGCAGATATGTTTAATCATCATTTTTAGACAAAGAAGTAAAAAGAGAAAGTCTGCGAGGATGGCCTTTTACAATCGTTAAAAGGTCAGAGAAAAAACGAAACAAAGCCAGCCGACATAAACAAAAAAGAATTTGGAAAAAGAAAATGTTGAACATATTTGAAATAAAGTGATAACTAACACAAAAAAAAATTGAATTATGACGGAAAATAATCTTAAATTTTAAAAAAAAAGTGCAACCATATTAAAGTCAAAAAATTAACACAAAAAAAATAATTGAAAAATGTCAAATAACAAAAATAAAAAAAGGCAAAAACGAATTTTTGATCCCTAGGCTTCGAACTTGAAACCTTCGGATCAAAGGCAACAGCGATAACCATTGAGCCATAAAGTCAACAAGTCATTGATTGCCAAAAGAGCTTATAAGGAAAGTGGCATTTTAATTCAAACTTTATAGTTAAAAATTTTCAAACATTTGAATCGATGGGGAAAAGTTATTCCGGCTCCAACTATAAAAATACAGGATCTATCATTTAATAGAGGAACGTTCTTTGACACGAAGTTACATGTCTGGTAGGTCCCTTGTAAGCTTATTTTTTTATTCTTTTCTGGAAGGAATGCACATATTTGTTAGCGAAAGAAAAAAACAGCCATATTGGGAAATGAAATAAAAAAATATTCCTATATTCATACATACACGCATGCTCCTTTGCACATGTTTTTTTTTGTTTGAAAACGAAAAAAACGTAAGAAGTTTTTTAAAGAAAAGAATACGGAAAACAAAGTTTTTCCTTTTAGTTTTTACAGATATATATATTATTGGCTTCGTTGACAACAAAATTATTAAATATAATAAAAAAAGGAAGAAGAACAAAAAATGGAGAGAACAAATTTACGTATTTTTTTCTGACTGAAAAAAAATGAAGATGAGACAGTTGTTTTTGAACAAACAACAAAAAAATAAATTTCTTCTTCATCGTCGCACTTTATTTTTTTTTATAACGGGCTGCTTTCGTTCTCTGCCTCTCGGTCAAATGAAGAAAAAATGCATCGGCTTTAGGACTTTTTGTTTATTCATTTTTTTTTTTTTGAAAATACTTTGTTGTATCAAAGTGAAAAAAAGGTTAGGTCATCACGTGAATGAGGAAGAAGTAATTATTTTTTGTCATGGATAAACACCTGACTTATGTATATTTAAGATTTAGATACCTTCCAGCAAACTAAAAAGCTACTCTTTTATTATTAAAAAAATATATGTAATTATGTTGAAATTTACATAGCTGAAGCAAAACGAAAATCTGTTTCTAAGAAGTCAAAAATTTGATTAGCTGCCATTATCTGCTTTTTATCTCGGATTATATACTGCAAAAGTTTAGGAATATAATTATACAAAAAAAAAAGTAAATACAAACCTCTGCAATTTGAATTAATTTAAATAGTTCTCTTTGTCTTGCAGCATAATTTACCATTCTCATTTCTCTAACGTAGTATTCGTGGAGGTCTTCAGATACTCTGCTAATTAAATCTTCTCCAAGTTTATGAGTTGCCGAACTAAGTTCCAAAATATCTATAAAAAAATTAACTCTTATTTTTTTATTTCCATTATTTGTAAGCACGAACCGTAACATGACCATAAAGTTACCAAACAAATATAACCAAATTCAAAATTTGTTAAACAAGCTTTTTTGAAAGGTCTCAAAAGTAAAGTAATTTTTTCCAAAAATGGTAAAATAAAAGAATTTAATTCTTTTTGTTTATTTTTTGATATAAAAGTTTCTTGAGCTTTTGATAATTCAACATAATGGCTTGAACCAAGGCATACTCGGGTGTCATCCAAATCTTCATCGCCATAATGAAGAGAAGTTTGATAACATCTTTCAAGAACATGAAAAATTTGCCGAAATCTTTTAAACAATAAAAACTATAAAAACTTTGTAAAAAAAATAAAATTAAAGAAAAGCTTAAACACACCTTTTCGGAAACATCCAAAGCAGCAAAATATTCAAATTGCATTAAAGTTTTTGCAGTATTTATCAGAAAAGTTTCCATATATGTTTTATCTCTTTTACCAAAATCTGTTAAACAAATTAAGGGCTCTTTGGGTTTTGAATATTCTAATAGCTTTGCAACATCTTCACTAAAACTTTTGGTAAGATTTATATTTGCTTCCGCTGCGATTATTATTCCTTTTTGCTAAAATTTAAAACATTTTTTATTCATTAATTTGATTTAAGTGTTTTTGATTTACCCGAAATATCGCGCTTACTGTTTCAAAAACTTTTGCCACAATTGCGCTGGATGATGATTCTGGATTTATATTTTGAGTCAATTCTTCGGCATTTTGCGTTAATGGTTCTTCTTTGGTGGCATCTTTTTGAATTCTCATTCCAATTAGGATACATTTTTTTAAACGACAAAATCGACAAATTGGTTTTCCAATGGCTAAAAGAAAAAAGAGGTAATTAAAAAAATTATAAAAAGAAAATTTTTCACTTCTCAAAGTAACGTCACATTTTCCAACACTTTTTTGGCATCGATAAGAACTCTTTGATCTTACAGATCGACGAAAAAAAGCGGCGCAAGCTCGACAGCAATTAACCTAAAATTTAAAATTTAACATAAAAAAAGTACTGAAGTAAAAATTACTTGGAAATGGACTCCAGTAGTGGACACTCCGCAAACTAGGCATGGCTCAGATCTTTTACTTCCATTTCCTTCCTCTTCTTTTTCACCAGGGTCTCGTGGTCCGCTCTTCCATTTTTGTCCTGATTATCTTCTTATTTTTTTAATTTTAACAAACACAAAAAATATTTTTTTTAGCACGCCACCATCAAGCAAGCAGGCAAAAAAGACTTAACAAACACACGTTGATGACAATATAAATGGGATGCCAGCGTGACAAAACTTTGTGTTTAGTTGTTTCATAATTTTTTGTGTTCAATGTGTTTCTTTTTTATGACTCGAATGTGATGATTTATTTTTTTTAACGACAAAGAAAAAATTTTTTATTTTACTTTTTTGTTGGTTAAATATTTTAGAATCACAATCATTTTTTCTTGTAGTTTGCGTTGATTATAGTCTTTAAGGTAATAAGCTTTTGAGGAGGACTAAGAATAAAAATAAAATATAAATACAATTGAAACTAAGAAAATTTAATAATATGTAATTAAGAAAAAATGAGATACATTTCAAAAAACAATAATAATAAAAAGTCTAAAATAAAAAAAAATTATTGGAAAAGTTCTGAATCAAAAAAGTCATTTTCAAGGACATCAAAAACTTTTGCCATAATCATCATATCTTTTTTGGATCGAATGATAAATTCTGAAACTGCGATGAGTTTAAGAATGGATGCATGTCTTGAAGCATAATTAGAAATACGCATATCATAAACATAATAATTATGGATTTCATTGGAAGATCTTTCCAAAACTTCTTCAGCTATTTTATATGTTTCTGGAGTCAAGCCACTGATTTCTAAAAAAAACCATACGATGAATTTATTAAGGCTAGGATTTTTTGATTCTTACCAAAGCATGACCACAAAATTTGTTGAGCCATGTAAGCAATTTCAAAAATTGTAGGCCTTATGGTTTTGAGAGGATTCATTAAATGTGTAAACATTCTTTCTCGAATAGGTTCAAATAATTTCATGACATTATTTAAATCAGATGCCGGCATCCCAGTGATTTTAACTTTATCTAAATCCATATCCACTGCTTTTTTATCATCGATAATAAATCGGTAATCATTTGTTTCACTACCGAATACTACCATGGTTTGATAACCGCGTTCAAGTTGTTGGAAAACAGTCCAAAATCTTTTGAAAAGTGGAAACTAAAATTTGGGTTAAATTTAAAATTAAAGTTGCAAAAGTAAGATAAATTTAAATAACCTTGTCGCAAGCTGGTAAATTAACAAAATAATCACAAGATGTGAGAACATCGATTAATTTGAGCAAATATTCCTCTTGAAAACGCATACCACAATCCGCTCCAATTTCAGTAACAATTTGAATATCACCAATTTTTGGAGTTAATCCATTAACAAATTTTGAAATTGCATAATTCATTTTTTGCATGGGTGTTATTGAAATTCCACGAGGAAGGGAAAGTAAATGGCTTCGATTTTGTTGTAATGAATCTTTAGCTAATGCAACTAATGGTTGAGTATTGTAAACGAGGCGTCTGCCTTCAAGTCTTATTTCTGATCGAGGCATATCTCTGTAGGATACAAGTTGCAAGGATGCATTGTTGTCATCAGACAATGTGGATGGTGGTGAATTATGAGTGCTATCCAAAGATGGAATGGATTCACTTTCAATTCTCATTCCAACACTCGTGCATTTTTTCATTCGGCAATATCGACACAAAGGTTTTCCCTTAACTTTGATGGTTAAATCGCAACGTCCAGTGCCACGTTGACATCGATAAACTAATTTGGATTTAGTTGAACGACGGAAAAATGCGGCGCATGCTCGACATGAATTTACCTAAATTTTTAATAATAATAAGTTTTTTAATTTTCTTCTTTTTTTGGTGCTTACTTGAAAATGCAATCCTTTTGCAATGCCTCCGCAAACTAAACATGGTTCATTTGAAGTTGCATCATTTTTATCATTAAAATCTCCATCCATTCGAAAGTCTTCGTCATCATCAACATCTTCGAAAGTGGAATTGTTGGCAAAATTGGTTGGAGCTGGTTCATGTTCTTGTTGGAAAACCGTTTTCACTGGGGTCAAAGTTGTCAAAACTGGACGATCATCAAAAAAATCATGTTGTTCACCCATTTCCAAAATATAAAGATTTAGTTTTTGATTTTTGTTCGAAGTTCTCTAGGCAACAACCATCAGACACGTATAAATTAAACTAAAAATAAAATTAAAGTTTAAAATAAGTTTGTTAAATTTGGCACAAAAACACTTCGCTTCGACTTAATTTCGAAATAAAAAAAAAAGTTGCAAAAATCATGTTTAAATTTTTCTGATTTTTAACCAAATTAAAACGCGCTGTTGTAATAAAATTTATGTAATAATAGAGAGTTAATTCTTCCCCTTTCATATTGTTCAATGATGATAAAGTGCTTCCTTCGTTAAACAACAACGCAAGTAGTATAAATCAATAAATGTCAATGGTTGGTTCTCTTTTTTTATTTAACGCGCATGTGAAACATGAAAAAAAGAAATAATCAAATAATTTTTCCATCTTTTTTTCTTTTTGAGTCAAAGGTATAAGTTTATCAGTAACTGACTGATTATTTTTTTCAGTGAAGAAGAAAAATAAAAAGCAAGCGAGAAAAAGACAACGTCATTTCCTCCTTTGTGAAAAAAAGAAAAAGGAAAAAAACAAAAATCATTTGAAGCAATTATATTTCGAAATGTATAAATGCAAACAATTGTTTGTATAATCGAAACGTATGATTAAGTTTCATCTTCCTCTTTTTTTGCATCATAAAAGTAAAAATAAAATTAAACTACAAAAAAAGGTTTTTACGATAGCTGATGCAACAATAAAAAGCAAAGCATTGATAGTTTTAAAAAAGTCAGTTATGACTAATCGAAATTTAAACGAAACATCATCCATATTTTTTTGTCAATGGTGCTTTTTTTGTAAAGGCGTCGTTACCGACGGTGGTGTTGGTGGTGGTGGTTGTTGTGACAAAGCACTTTTTTTCCACCTTACAAAACAAGTAGAACCTTTTTGCATCAAACAAAAAAAAAAGGAAATATGCACGTTTTTGTGTATGACAACGACGCACGTGAAAAAGGTAGAAAATGAGAGGGCCCAGGTTGGCTGCAGCCTGTTGACACAAGCATACTGGCGCTGTTGAGCCTCTTTTTTTTCTAAGTTTTCTAAGAAATAATAGAGAACTTTTTTTGATTACTGGCAACTTTTAATTCAGCTGTACAGATAATGGAAAAGCAGAATGCTTTATTGATTTGTCGATTAATTATTCCATAAAAAAGGCAAATGTTAAAACAAAGTGTTAAGAAAGAAAAAAAAAGATCAATGAATGAATATTTTTGATATCAAAAACCGTTTTTTATTGTCTATTTTACAAGAGTCTATCATAAAATCATAAAAAAGTTAATCATAAAACATTCAATAATTTTTGAGATATAAAAAAGTAATGATCAAATTAGCAAGAAAAAATGATTACATTTTTGTCGCTAAGACGACAAGAAATGGAGTAAAAAAAGGTGGTTATAAGTTATAAGGTTTCGCAATGCCGAATTACTTTACTCTACTCTACGTTGCTTTGGTTTGACGCCAAAATAAACGGAGATATTTTGCTATTTGCATATTTCAAAAAAGACACATACCAAAGCAAATGATATAGGGTATAATTTTTTTACAGTACGGATTTATTTGGCTTGTTTTATGTAAAATAATCAAAACAGGATTCAGTGATTTAATAATAAACAAAAATTTAAAACTATAATAAAAAATACTTTTTTATTTTTTATTTTTTCTTTTGAAGCAGCAAAAAAAGTAAGGGTTTGACAATTTCGAGCTTTATAAAAACTTTTTTTTAAATTTGGAGTAAATATATTTATTCTTTTTTTGCTTTTTTTGTCGCTTTTTTTAAAAACTCATCTCATAAATACTTGATTGTTCCCTCAAAGAAACGCTTTAGTAGTAGAAAGTGCAAATTACTTGAAATCTCCATATATCAATCAAAATGCTTTTAAAGTTTTTATCAAAAATCAAAATCATATATTTCACAACTCTTTAAAATAAGAAAAACGAAAAACATTCTTTCATTAAATCATTGTTGTTATTATAGTATATAAAAGTTTGATCAATATTGACAATAAATTCATTTTTATATCATCGTTATTGTCATTAATCATTTGATCCAACTACCATCAATAATTAGTTTTCCTTTCATCAGACACATGTGGTTTATTTTTTTTTTTTCTTTCATTATGTTTCCTTTTACCTGCAAGAAATTATCTATCATTTTTATCAGAATTTTTTTTCTCTTTCGATTTCCTTTGAGACTTTTTTGTTTCTTGCTTGAAGCCGCTTTTTTTTTTGTTGACCTTTGTTCAATAAAAATATTGCTTTATTCCATACACAGTGTTTTTTCTTTCCCATATAAGAAATGATAACGGGTACATTTAGATAGATTTAATCGATAAGCTAATCCACGCGATTGAAGAAAAAAATGAAAGAATAAAAACCAAAATAATTTTCACAAGGCTCAAAAAAATTTTCAATAACATGTTTGCCACGCTTTTGAGAAACTTATTTTCAACTCTTTTTTTCTTTCACAATTAAAATATAAAATTATGGTAGATTATTTTTAGGAGCTAAATCATGGCGACAAAAGATGAAATTAGTGATTATGATTTTCAACATCTCGTTTTTTATGTTAATGGAAAACGAATCGATGAAGCTAATATTGATCCAAGAACTACTTTAGCTACATATTTAAGAGATAATTTAAGATTAACTGGCACCAAAATTGGCTGTAATGAAGGTGGATGTGGAGCTTGCGCGGTTATGATTTCTGATTTGGATCCTAACACGGATGAAATTAGGTAACTATTTATGAATTTAATTTACAGCCATTGTAAATTTTACTAATTTTTTAGACACTATTCTACTAATGCATGTTTAACGCCAGTGTGCGCTATTTTTGGAAAAGCGATAACAACCGTAGAAGGATTGGGTTCAGTTGTTCAAAAGAAATTGCATCCAATTCAAGAAAGACTTTCAATGTAAGATAAAGCCAAAAAAAATTATCGTTGCTAAACAAAAAATTTTAGAGCTCATGGCTCACAATGCGGTTTTTGCACTCCAGGTTTTGTGATGGCAATGTATTCTTTACTTCGAAATAATCCAAAACCCAATGAAAAGGAAGTAGACGAAGCATTGCAGGGAAACTTATGTCGATGCACTGGTTATCGACCAATTTTGGAAGCATATTATACTTTTTGCGAAAATGGAATGGGAAAGGTTAAAGAAGAAAATAATGGCGGTTGCGCAATGGGAGAAAATTGTTGTAAAAATAAAAACAAAAATAAAGAAAATGAAGAAGATGTTGATGGGCCGAGCAATAAAATTGGTTCGAATCAAAATAAAAAATTGACGAAATTTGATAATTGTAAACCATATGATACCACTCAAGAATTAATTTTTCCACCTGAATTAAAAGTAAAGCAAAGAAAATGCAATATTTAATAAAAAAATAAATATTTTTTTAGCTCAAAAATTTCCATAAAAAATCCTTTCTTCTTTCTTGCAAAGGATTAGAATGGTATCAGCCAACACGCTTGGATGAATTATTGAGATTGAAAAAAAAATATCCACATGCAAGAATAATTTCTGGAAATTCTGAACTTGCTATTGAACTTAAATTTCGATTTATTGATCTTTCGCTTGCGATAAATCCAAAACAAATCCCAGAAATGAGAGAATACAAATTGAAGGATGATGGAGTTTATCTTGGAATGGGATTATCTTTGACTGAAATGAAAGATGTCCTTAATAAATATATTGATGAGCTTCCTGGTATGATTTTCAAATTAAAGAAATACTTTTGAAAATAAAAAGTTTTTTTAGAGTATCAAACAGCCATTTTTCGATCAGTAAATGCAATGCTTCATTATTTTGCTGGAAAACATGTTCGAAATATGGCAAGTGTGGCAGGTAATATTGCAACAGCTTCTCCAATTTCTGATTTAAACCCAATTTGGATGGCGTGTGGAGCCAAAGTTCATCTCTTATCAGAAGAGAGAGGCGAACGTGTCGTAAAAATTGATGAAAACTTTTTTGTTGCATATCGAAGAACCGTAATTCAACCAGATGAAATTTTACTTGGTATTCAAATTCCATTTACAACTAAAACTCAACATTTTCGAGCTTATAAACAATCTCAAAGACGTGAAGATGATATTGCTATTGTTACGGCAGCTATTATGGCTGATATTGATCCCAAAACTCATATAATTAAAGATTTAAAATTAAGTTTGGGTGGAATGGCACCCACAACAAAATTAGCATTGAAAACGACAAAAAATATGAAAGGAAAAAAATGGGATGAAGTATTACTTGAAGATATATTAATTAAATTACAAGATGAATTTAAATTACCTCCGGGTGTTCCTGGAGGAATGTCAAGATATCGACAAGCTTTGACTTTGTCATTTTTCTTTAAATTCTTTGTTTTTGTGTCCAATGAACTTCAAGTAAGCTTTTTATAAATGTTGCTATTCACAAAAAAAACTTTTAAGATCGCTGGTTACGATAATGCTGGAATTGATCAACCCATTGGTGAACCTCATCTTGAACATTTCACTTCAACTCAAATTTTCCACGTTTGTTTTATATGATTTAAGTTGTGTCTATAAAAACAAGATTTAGCAAGTTCCCGCTGATCAACCTGCACATGATCCGGTTGGACGTCCAATTATGCATCAATCCGGTGAAAAACATGTAACTGGAGAAGCTATGTATTCATGTGATATACAAGTTGCTGATATGCTACATATGGCTTTTGTTGTTAGTCCTGTTGCTGCAGGAACTATAGATTATGTTGATATCACTGAAGCCCTTGAACTTCCTGGAGTCGTAGCTTATATAGATCATAATGATATTCCCGGGGATAAAAGAATTGCTCACGGACAAACTCTTTTACTCGCCGTTGATGAAGTGGAATATCATTGCCACCCAATTGGAGCGATTATTGCAAAAGATCATGAAACTGCAAGGCGTGGAGCTAATTTGGTTAAAGTCAATATTACTCCTAAAATTCCCATTGTTACTATTGATGTAAGTCCATGCTTCACAAAATCCTTAAAAAATAGTTTCGGGTTTTCTAGCAAGCAATTAAAGCCAACACTTATCATAACCCCGAAGGATATCATGTTCATAGTAGCTTAGCCATTGACAAAGATAATAAAATTCCCGAAAATGATTGGTCGAAATATCACAAAGTTATTTCGGGCATCACCCGAATGGGAGGCCAAGAACATTTTTACTTGGAAACGAATAATTGCATCGTAATTCCTGGTGAAGATCAAGAGCTTGAAATTATTTCATCCACCCAATCAATTAATGATGCTCAAAAAGATGTTTGCTCTGCTTTGGGATTACCCCAACATAAAGTTAATGTTAAAGTTCGTCGAATTGGTGGAGGTTTTGGTGGTAAAGAAAGTGTATGCGGATTATTTTGTGCTGTTGCAGCTGTTGGCGCCGTCAAGTAAGTCATCAGAGTAATTATTAATTTAAACATAAATTTTTTGTTATTTTAGATTGCGAAAACCCATTAGATTTGTATTAGAGCGATTTGATGATATGGCCATTTCTGGTACTCGACATCCATTTTATTATGAATACAAAGTAGCAGTCGATGAAAATAATAAACTTCTTGACAGTGAAATAACTTGTTATGCAAATGGTGGATATACTTTGGAATTATCCAAAGGTGTTATGGGTAAGGCAAAGCAACATAAAAATAAGATTTTACAATTTTTTTCGTTGTAGAACGTTGCATAACTCATATTGATAATGTTTACAAATTCCCTAATGCTGATTTCCATGGATATATTTGTAAAACCAATTGTGCTTCAAATACAGCTTATCGTGGTTTTGGTGGTCCTCAAGGAATGTTTTGCACTGAAATTATGATGAAACAAATTGCTGAGGAGCTCGACATTGATGTCAATGAGGTAAACCTCTAAATTAAAAATAAAAATTTTGCAAACTATAAATTTTTAGCTTCGATGGAATAACATGTATGAAGAAGGCGATTACACTCCATTTGGAATGCATTTATATTCTTGCAATATTCGTCGTTGCTGGAATGAGTGTATTGAACTTTCTGATTATCATACAAGAAAACAACAAGTTGAAGAATTTAATAATAATAGTCGATATAGAAAGCGAGGAATTTATATTTTACCGACTAAATTTGGTATTGGTTTTGGATTTAAACAATTGAACCAAGCTGGAGCTCTCATTCATGTTTACACCGATGGCACAGTATTAGTTTCACATGGTGGAATGGAAATGGGACAAGGACTTCACACAAAAATGTTACAAATTGCTGCAAGATCTTTAGGGATTCCAATTGAACTCATTCATATTCAAGATACAGGAACAGACAAAGTTCCCAACGCTTCACCAACTGCGGCATCAGTTGGAAGTGATATGAATGGACTCGCGGTTCAAAATGCTTGTGAAAAGTTAATGGAAAGATTAAAACCATTTATGGAAGCTAATCCTAAAGGAAATTGGAAAGATTGGGTTATGGCTGCATATGTTAATCGAATTAGTCTATCAGCAACTGGTTTTGGAATGTAAGCTTCCTTTTTGAATTTTAAGTTTTAAAATTCACATTTTTAGTATCCATTGTGAACCGGTAAACTTTATGGATGGTAAAGGCGCCGAACTTTATGGCTATTGCGTTTATGGAGTTTGTTGTGCTGAAGTTGAAGTTGATTGTCTAAGTGGTGATCATCATGTAAGTATACATTTTTTTACTTCCTTTTAAAATCTTTGTTTTAAAGGTGTTACGAACTGATATCGTGATGGACATTGGCGATTCACTTAATCCCGCCGTGGATATTGGACAAATTGAAGGTGCATTTGTTCAAGGCTATGGTCTTTTCACAATGGAAGAAATAAGAATACGACCCGATGGAACTCGACTTACTCGTGGGCCAGGAAATTATAAAATTCCATCAGCTGATGATGCACCTCGACATTTTAATGTTAAATTGCTAAAAGGCAGCTCCAATAAAAGTGCCATATTTTCTTCCAAAGCTGTTGGAGAACCACCATTATTCCTTGGTGCTACAGTATTTTTTGCTATTCGAGAAGCAATTAAAAACTATCGTGAAGAGCATGGACATACTGGGTTCTTTAGAATGGATAGTCCAGCCACGCCTGAAAGAATTAGAATGCTTTGTGAAGATTCAATTATTTCTAAAATTCCTGAATTACCCGATTCTTCAACTTTCACTCCATGGGTTGTTGATCTTTAGAATTTTGACCTTTTTTACTTTATCGATTGCCTCTTTTTTTCTTGAATGAAGCAAAACTGATAAAACGGTTTATTTTTTTCGTTTATCGTTGTTCTTTACTCTTAGATTTTTTTTATAGCTTTTCGAGAAAAAATACTCTTTTAGTTCTGTATTTTGTTTATACTTCCTCTTAACTATTGTCATCAGTTTTATTTCTACTTAAAAAACGTAATATAATACATTTTTTATTATTTGTTTAAAAAATTTAGTTGCTTTTTTGTATAAATAAAATTTATTTTTGGTTTCCTTGAAATAAATAAATAAATTGAATTAGTGTCAATTTTTTCGCTTTCGTTTTTTATAGGCTTTAAAAAGTGTTAGCTCACTTTGAAACTTTATTTTTGGACGAAGTAAAAAAATTATGATGAATTCATTTAACCTTTTACTTACATTTGGTTTATTTCTGATGTCAATTTCTGCTGGACAATCGGTTTTTGAAGCACCTGCCACAACATCTCCACCAATTCCAAATAATAGTATAAGTTCACACGTTCTTGATATATCTTCTGGAAAGCCTGGCGAAGGAGTAGAAATAACTGCCTCAAGGCTTGAAAACGATGGGGTGACTTGGAAGGTTCTTGCTACAACGTAAGTTTTTGGGGATGATGCTAAAAAGAAAATAAATAAATAAAAACATGTTGTTTTTTTTTCAGAAGAACCGATGTAAACGGCCGTGTACCAATCGTACATCCAAATGATGTATTGCAAGATGGAATTTACAAACTTCATTTTGACACCAAATCATATTTTGATAGTCAACGACAAAATACTTTTTATCCTTATGTTGAAGTAAGTTTTTTAAATTCACAAAAAACTATTTAAAAAGCTCACTGAAATTTTAGGTAATTTTCGAAATCCCCGATGCCACTCAGCATTATCATGTTCCTATCACCCTCAGCAATTATGGATATTCAACTTATAAAGGCCAATAATAATTTAACTTAATAATAAATTTTGCAAAAAAAAATCCAAAAAAATGTTGTTTATTTTTTGTTTGTTCAAAGATAAAAATAATTTTTCCAGAAAAACAACTTTTTTGTTGCAAGAAGCTTCAAAAAAACTTCCAATGCCAAGAATAATAATAAATTAAATCAAAAGATGGTTCAAATTCATTCAACAAAATTCTGTTTGCTTCCTTAATCTTTGATCAAAGTCAAAAAATTGATGCAAAATCATTTTTTGAGGAAATAAAAAACTAAATTTAAAAATAAAAAAGTTCATAAATATCTCTCACATTCTCCCTTTCTTATTTTTTTTTCAATTACTGTAAAATCAGGCGGTAGTAAAACAGGTGAAAAAAGAAATATTTTTAAGAAAGTAAGAAAATAAAAAAAGTCAGAGTCACTCATTTTCTTTTACAATTCCCAGAAGTAAAAAAGAGGGATATGTCAAACGAGAAAATTGTTGTTGTAAAAAATTAAAAGCTATACTTACTTAATTTTTTTTTATTTAGTTTTATGCTTTATTTCTTTCTATTTTCGTTTTTGTCTTCTATTATTAAAAAAAACGTATATAGATGATAGGAAGAAAAAGATAGAAGAAAAATGTGTATGTGACAGTAAAAAAAAAATGCTTGCGTTTGTTGTCGTTGTTAGTTGAACCTACTCAGAAACCTTTTTTAAGAGGCTTTTCCATAAATTTTTAAAACAAAAGAGAAAAATGTCTGAAGGTGGCGTAGCTTATAGGATTCATTGAGTTACTTTCTTTTTTTTGTGACGTTTAAGCTACGAATTGAAAAACAGATACTTTGCTTCTTTTTTTTGCTTCCGCTTTTGTTTTTCTTTTTTTATTTTTAACGAAAAAAGCTAGGTTGCTTGATTTTGATTTATAGCACTTCATTTGTTTTTTATAAAGGTTGATGACAAATTAGTTTTAAAAGCCTGCTATTTGTAAATCATTTTGTGTACTAGTCGTTGCTGTCTTAGGTTTGAGGTCGCCTTTAAAAAAGTTTGATGGCTTTGTAGCAATAAAAAAAAGCGAGAGGGATAAAAAGGAATGCCAAACATATTATTCAAGTGATCACGAAAAAAAGTAGTCGAATGAATGAAGCGGAAATTAAATTTTTTTAATCATTCATTAAAAGGATTAACCTTTACTTGCGAAAAAACGGAAATTATCTATCTCATCGCTTTGCTGCTTATTTTGCCTCAATTTCGATACAATATTGTTTATTTGTGCAAAAAGAAGAGATGCTTACTTAAAAAACGTTTACTAAAAATATTAGACGAGCACGATTTTTTTGCTTTTTTGATCTCTTGTTTTCCTGGAATTAATGTTCAATTCCATCAGGTGGCAAAAAATCGTTGTTAAGTTCCTTTATTTCTTTCATTTATTTTGATCCAAATTAAAATGATACCGCAAAAAAAAACATCAAGCAATTAAGTTTGTTCGATTAATTTTCAAATCGAAAAAATTTGCTTCCTTTTAGCTTTTTTTAGTTTTCAAATTTTCATTCATAATAATTTATTCTCCAAAAATTTTCAAGCATATTTTTTTGATGTGAGACAGCAGCCATCTTCCTTCCCTCTTTCGCATCTTTGTTAATTTTGACATTTTTATACATATTTTTTTGCATCATATTCCATTTATTCATTTTTCTTTTTCTTCCTCGATTTTTTCAAGTATGAAGAAGAATAAAACTAAGTTTTTTTTTGTAAAACTTTTCTTGGACCCTACGCTTCGGGAATACAAATTAGCAGCTTGGTTTTGGTTATGCATAAATTTGTTTTCTTTGGTTAAAAGTCAAAAAAAGAAACATATTTCCAGAAATCGACCTCACTCAACAAGTCTGTCTCAGTTTTTTCATCGCATTAAAGAATAATCCTTTTTTTGACACACAAACCAAAAAAGTTGTTACTTCTTGGCATTTTTTTTCTAGCATATTTGAAATTCTTAAAGCCTTCGCTTTTTTTGAGCTTTGATATTTCTATTTTTGGATTTAATAAAATCTGGAAATTTTATCCGATCTTTTTTGAAGACTATTTTTTTAAAAGATTTATTATTAGTTTTTTTCTGTTAATTACTATTATTCACGAAAATATACTAACATGCACACTGTGCACTTTTATACTTTTGTTGCCAAATTAAACTTGATTTATTATGTATGTATTATTTCCTTAAACTTATGCTTCAACGCTTTTTATTTGAATTCCAAGAATAAAAACGGTTCAAAAAATAAATAAAAATGCAACTTTGCCATTCTCATTCTTGTTTTTTCCCTTCCAAAAAATGAACATCATTTATTTAAAAAGCCATGTACTTGTTTTTGTTTCTAACCAAAACCAAATAACAATAAAAACATACAAACATACATACTTGAAAGTGTCAAAAAATGACTTATATTTTTTTGAGGGTGTATTTATTTATTTTTTTTTGTTCACGCATGTTGTTGTCACACATTTTTTTTCGAAATTACAAGTTTTTCATGGTTCTCAAAATAAAAAGTAAGATTAAGTGCCATAAACTTAAATTATTTTTTATTTCTTGTTTCCACTTAACAAATTGGTTCTCGTTCTTCTACTTCTTTTTTTTTCATCTGCGTGGCCGACGACGCCTGTCTTTTATTTCTTTCCTCTTTTTAAAAAAATATAAATTTAGAAAAAATGAATCATTTTTTTCGTATGAAATCTATTTTTTCCTCTTTATTTATTTTATTGTTTTGTTAAGGCTTTGAATCTCACTTCTTCTTTTATTTTTAAACGGCTTTAATTAACTTCATTTTTTTATTTTTTCATTCATTGAGAAACAACAACACACAAAGAAGCGTGTTTTTTAAGAGGCTTTTTTTATTCTTCGATTCTCGAATGTTTATTCGTTAAAAAAAATTTTTTTTGGAGGGCCATAAAATTACATATTTACGTGCCAAAGAAGCGTTTTCTTGTTGAAGACTATTTTTTTATTTTTTGGCCTTTTAATTACTCTTCTTCATTTATTTTTATTTTTGGTTTCAGCTTCCTCATCATAAAAATATAGATATGCCTCCTACTGCTCTTGCATTAGCATCGGATGAGGGGTTATCATCGGAAGTGTTGTTCGTCACGGCATTACCAGCACATATTGATAATACGAATAATGTGATTTTATGTAATTATGAATTTTATGAATCAACAGAAAAATGGCTATTAGGTAATTTTAATTTATTTCTATTAAAAAAATCTTTAAAGTAAAAATTTTTGTTTTTAGGTGTATTTGCTTTGCCATTAATATTTATTGGACTTCTTTCCAATGCAATGTCAATAATAATTTTTTCTCATCGTTTTATGAGGCAGCAACCTTTAAATTGGTATTTACTTATTTTAGCTATTAGTGATTCAGTTATACTTATTTCGTCATTTTTGGTTTTATCAGTTCCGCGTTTTGGTGAAATAATACAATTTTGGGATGCAACATATATAAGGTAATTTCATTTTTTCTTAACCTTTTTAATTTTATAATAGTTTTTTTTCGCATTTACTACCACCACCTGTTTTTAAAATTTATTTTCCTAATTCACTTTGCTTTGATTGAATTTTCACTAACCACAAAGCTAACATAATTTTTTAGGACTTTCCTGACGGAAGTGGTTATTTTTAGTTATAATGCAACGCCAATAATGTATGCTTTAATGACGACCGCTCAAACTGTGAGTGTTTGGATGACAGTGGCCATGTCGTTACATCGCTTTGTTGGAGTATGTTTACCATTTAAAGCTCCAACAATGCTAAATTCCAAAAATGTTAAAAGGCTTATTGCAATGGTTTTAATTTCTTCGCTAATGTTTAATACAACAAAATTTTTTGAGGTTTGTTAAAGAGAAAAAAAAGAAAGATTAAAACATAAAAAATGGCGGGAATGAAATTCGAGAAAATTTTAGGTCTACATCAGTAAAGTTTGCTTTATGATGCCAATTATGGTTGAACTTCCAGTTTTAAGTGCCACAAGTTTACGTCAAAATGAATTATATAGAAAAATATTTTATGAATGGGCTTACACTTTGATTATGTTTGCTATTCCTTTCACCATTTTATTTATTGTTAATTTAATGGTTATAATTGCTATTCATCGGTAAATATTTGTTTTAACATTTTTATTGGTTCTAAAAAGAAGAAAATTTTTAGATCTCGAAAAGTTCACGCCAAATTAAATGTTTATGATGATGGAACGAGGAAGCAAGAATTGGCAAAAGAAATTTCAACTTCTGTTATGCTTGTTGCCATTGTTTTAGCATTTATGACATGCAACACTTTGGTAAGTAAATAAAAAACATTGTAGCAAAGTTTTATTTTAGATACTTTGAATTCCTCAATTTTTGACCCTTTTTCATTTTAGGCTTTCGTTGTAAATATTATTGAAAAACTTGAACTTCATGATTTATATATTATGTTAGTGCCATGGAGTAATATATTAGTCATGACAAATGCTTCAATTAACATATGCATTTATTGCATGTTTTCTGATAGATACAAACAACTTTTATGTTATTATACCAAATTTTTACGGTGTGAAAAGAAACATGAAGGGTTTCAAATAATTGCGGGAAATTTTGGTACGGGTATTTGATTAATTATTATATAGCTATGTTTGTTTTTGTTTTGTGTATACGTTTTAAATAAATCTCCTTTTTTATATTTGTAAAAAAAATCCGTCGACTAAACGTTTTTTTATTTATTAGTAAATTTGGTTCTTCCAATTCAAAATCGTGATGAACTTTATTCAAAGCCAACAATCGTTCCATTTCTTGATGCCTTGATAAATATGTTTACTTGAAAATTAAATATTTGGATATACCAAAGTCGGTAATATCTTCTTCCACAAACTTTGAAAATATCGAATTCTTTGAAACAAAAAAAATAAAAATTAAATATTAAATATTCAAAAAACTTAAGGAGAAAAAAGATTCATTAAAATTCTCATGAATGAGGAAAATTCATTAATCAAATGAGCTTTTATATAAACTTTTTGTTTATTGTTGATGCATCCATTTACTAACCTGAAGGGTATTGTTGTGGAAATAAAAACAATTTTGTTGTTGCACAAAAAATTTTTATGCGTCATAATGAAAAACAAAATTTTCAGATAATTATAATAAATCATATGTAAGTTTTAAATTTCAATTTGGTATGTATTAATTATTAAATTAAAAATCAGTTTATTAAAAAGATTACGAGATAAAGGACCAGCCATTACCAAAAATTAAAATCAATACCCAGAAAAAGAGTTTTAACCAGGGAGACCAGGAAGACCACCGAGACCTGCGAAATTTTGACAATTGGGTCCTGACCATCCGAGATTGCAAGCACAAATAAAGTTTTTAGCTGTTCCCAGACAAAGGCCATTGCCGGAACATTGAAGCGCGGAGAAACACAATGGTTCAATTTCACATCGTAAACCAAGAAAGCCAAGATTGCAAAGACATGTAGGTAAAAGTTTTGTGCCAATACAAAGGCCATTATTGTTACAATCTTTGAGTTCACAAAATAAGCCGCCTGCAAGTGGAGCAACTGTATCGAGGACTCGATTCTCACATCGTTTTCCAGTATATCCAAGGTTGCAGAGACATGTAAATTGATCCTTCGTTCCTAAGCAAATTCCTTGAGTGTTACAATCAGAGATTTCGCAAACCGTTCCTTGCGCTAAAATATTTTACCGTGTTTAGTAATTACTTCATTTTTATATTTTAAAAATAACCTATTTCACATCGTTGTCCACTAAATCCTAAATGGCAAGCACAACTGAAGGATCCTTTTGTTCCAATGCAGAGGCCGTTGTTGTTACAATCAGAAGCATCACAAAGTGGATATGGAGCTAAAAACAATGCTTTAGGAAAGATTTTCTTTGTCAGAATTTTACTTGATTCACATCGACGTCCAGTATAGCCAAGTTTGCATGCGCATGTGAAAGACCCTTTAGTTCCAAGACAAACACCATTGTTGTTACAATCACTGGCTGAACAAATAATGGTATGTCCCGAATCTCCAACCACAGCTAAAATAATTAAATTGCAAAAGGGAATTTATTTCTGAAATTTACCATTATCAAAAACATTTGTTTCACACCGAGTTCCTGTGAATCCAACATAACACAAGCAAACAGGCAAATTTTTACTTCCCATACAAACACCTTGATTGTTGCAATCTTGTGGTCCACAAATATCTAATCCTTGATTTAATGGCATAGAATAATTAGCTGCAGCTATAATGGGTTGGGATTGAGGAAAATCATTTGGAATGGGATAGGTTGGGTAATTATTGCCAGGAAAGGCGACAGGATAGTTATTGCCACTGCCGACGACGGCAGTATTTCCAAAATTGTTGTTAACTTCATTATTTTGTGGATAATATGGATAACCAGGATTATATGGATTATATCCATTTTGTTCAACAAAAGCTGGTGCTGGAAATTGATGCATTGGTTCAATAACATTTTGCATGGGTGCAATTGGATATGAAGGAGGAGGATAAACGTTGCCACCATTATTTGGATAAACAATACCGCCACCATTATTTGGATATGTATTTATTGGACTAATGTTGTTAATAGGTTGTTGCGGAAAGGGTTGAGGTTGTGGTGGTGGAAAATTATTTAAATTATTTGCCGTCGGCAGCGACTTGAATAAATTATTAAATCCTAAGGAAGCCAAGCCATTATTATTGTTGTTGTTATTACCAAAAATGGATGGAAAAGTTCCCATTGGATCTGTACCGGATCCAAATAAATTACTTAAAAGCCCAAATAAATCATTACCAGAATTAGCTGAATTTTCGCATCGAGTTCCAGTGAAGCCGAGATTGCAAATACAATTGTTTTGCAAATTGTTACCTATGCAAATTCCATTACCGCTGCATGCAATTTTAGAATCACATTGAGCTGCAATATTTTATATATTTAAAGGCTAATAAAAATGTTATAAATTACCTTGATCACATCGAGGTCCAGAAGATCCTAATTCACAGAAACACAAGGGTGCTGTTTTTGTCCCAATACAAGTGCCGCGGTTATTGCAATCAGTTCTATCACAAGCCGAATTAAGCTATAATAAAAAAATATATATTTAAATTTCGAATAACTTAAAAATATGCTTACAAATTGAGCATTTGCGCCGCAGGCAAAAATTAATAAGTAAGCTATAGCTTTCGAAAACATGATTTATAAATTGATACAAAAATCGAAATGTCGATGTTGAATGGGATCAAAGCCATCGCTTTTATATTAACTCAATTTGATCAAAGTGGTCAGTAAAATTATAATCTGACCAAATATAACGCAGGTGTAAAAACAAAAACAAAATCTTGACAAATTATGATCAATTTTTTTCGAAAAGGGATGGATACGAAGTTACTAACATTAGTATTTTACTCTGAGTAAATATAGATGACACTAATGTCAAAGGATGAGGAAAAAATGTTGGATAGTTGTATCGTTTAACAAAAGCATACATAAAAACAAAAATCACAAGTAATAAAAAAATATAATATCTTTTTTACAAAGAAATTATTCTTTTTTGCTTTACAACAACGAAATGGATAGAAAGATAATAAAAAGGATTCCCATTATAAAATTTAGAAATAATAAAAATGTTTAATAAATTCTCAAAAAAATAAATATGGACAAAAAAATTAATTGTGTGAACTTTTGAAAGCGGAGGTTCTTGTTGCAAATGGTTTTAGAATAAAAAGAAGAAAAAAAACGAAGCAATATAAAAGAAAAAAATCCTTTGATTATAGCGCATTGTTTCTTCCTTAAACTTTTTTCTCGTAAAGTTGTTAAGGAAGAAAAGTTTATATTACGGTAACAAAAAAATTACAAAATGAGGCATCCTCCGCCGTTGTTATTATTCGGCGTATTTTTTGGTTTGATTTTTATTTTTTGAGATAAAAGTTTTAATAATTTACATTTTAAGGTTTACTGGTTTCTCAAGCATTTTCGGCTCGATGTCTTCCAATCAAGCAAAATAGTTTATTTGAAAGGCATCAAGAAATGAAAGAAGTTCGACCCTGCAATCATTACAGCGATGGAGTCGGAGAAGGCTGTGAAGTCGTTATTCGATGCTTTCTAGGTTAATAATTTTATATTTCTAAAATCAAAAACAAAAATAAAAGTTATTGTTTTAAGATTATTTCTTTCGCGATCCCAAATATGCGGATGGCCAACGTTTAACTTGTTCAGCTGGAGCTTGGACCGTGAATGGCCAAACTGCAGCCATTGCTGCTTGCGATAAAGGCTGCAAAGTTTTACGTGAAAGTGAACTTCTTGGAATGCGAAATGCTACCTTCCTTGTTGGTCCACCAAAAGAAGAATTTCGTAATGGTGATGTTTATTATTGGCCTCGAGCAACTCACATTGAAACTAAATGTAAAGATGGGTATGATTTTGATGAGTCCAAAAACCGTAAAAATGGTAAAGATACTCACACTTGCCTTGGGGGCGATGAATATTGGCGAGATGATAATGTTAATGAATACACTGGAAGTCGCCCAGGGCTTTGCTTGCCAACATGTGATCAAATTACGTAAGTTCAAAAAATTTGTGGAGGGGTGAAAGAAAAAATTCTTTTCTTTAGTGACATTCCACCTTCTGTCGAGGTTATCGTAAAACCAACAGCTGATTATTTGACTGATAACCAACGAGTTCTTTCAAATTCCATTTACAAATTTGTATGCAAAAGCGGCGAATCTTTGGATTGTCGAAAAAATCAAACTCTCATTTGTCGTGGTGGAGTTGATGGATATTATGATCCTTATAATGGACAAACACGTCAAAATGTTTTTACATGTGCTTCCAAAACATGTCCGGCTTATCAAAATACCGATAAAAATGCAGTTGTTTTTGCTGGAAAAAAAGATTGCCCTCGAAATGTTGATGGTGAAGTCCCAGAAGATTGTGAAATCAGCATTCGTTGCAAAGAAGATTATTATTATGCTCAACCAAATGGTGATGGCGATCGAGTTTTAGTATGCAAAAATGGTGATTGGGTTGATAAAAGCACTGGCAAAAAACCAACAAATGAAAATGAATGCCAAAAAGGTTGTAAAGTTTTGAATGAAAATAATCCACAAGAACTTGGAAATGCAACATTTATTGGTGCTGGAAAACCTACAAAAACTGTAAGTATCTCAATAATATTTTATAAAAAAATAATTAAACCCTAAATGTTACAGTACAAAAATGGCAAAGATGAATATTGGCCAGCAGGAACGATTGTTGAAACCAAATGCAAAGATGATTATGCGTTTGATATGCCCGATGACCGAACTCGAGGCAAAGATAAATATGTTTGTGTTGGAGGCGACGATTTTTGGAATGATGGATACAAAAATAAATACACCGGAGGCCGTCCTGGTCTTTGTCCTCCATTGTGTGAAGCCTTTGATAAAAATAAGCTTCCACCTGGCGTTAAAATAACTCTGGACCCTGCAAGCTCGGATTTGACTGAAAAAGTTAATGATAAAACTTATGTTTTCTCTTCGGCACTTTACAAATTTAAATGCGATGATGGTAAGAAAATCAAAATTTTAAACAATAATAAAAAATTTAAATTTCTAGGCTACAAATATCCTTCTGGAAATCCAGAACAAACTCTCATTTGCCGAGGTGGTGATTTGAAATACTATGATCCTGAAACACATAAGTTTAAAGCTGGAATCAAAGAAGTAATAAATTCTAAAAAAGAACAAAAATAAGAAAAATGTTTTAGTGCATTTCGGATGGCTGCCCTGTCATTTCCGCTGCTAACATCGATAAAAATGCAGTTATTTCATCTTCAAATGATAAATGTAAAAGCAATGGTGATACTGCACCTGAAGGTTGTGTAATCACAATTCAATGCAAAGCAAAAAGTAAGCCAAATAATAACAAAAAATAAAGTAAATGATTACAAAAATTTAAGCCCATTTCTTCAATTCACCCGATAACCCTGATGGTCAAAAGCTTACATGTCAAAAAGGAAAATGGCATGATCAAAATGGAAAAGTTGTTGAACCTAAAAATGGAATCATTTCGGATCGATGCGTTGGCGGGTGCGCTGCTCTCACAGATGCCGATATGCCATATGCAGTTTTTGTTGGAAGCAAACCCAAAGGAGATTTTGAAGTTCATAAAAATGGAAAAGACGAAGTTTGGGCAGCTAAAACGGTTATTGCAACAAAATGCAAATCAGGTTATGGACGACCTGATCCTGATGATCAAAAACATGAACCTAATCGATACATCTGCGATGAAGGTGGATGGACTAATTTGGCCACGAATGAAGCAAATCAAAAACCTGGAAGTTGTGTTCCTCTTTGTAAAGTTCCATCATTGCAAGAAGGCACAAAATATTCATCCAAATTGGATGCTTCATCGAAGATTGAAACCGATGGAATCTCTTATGTTTACCCCAAAGTTGTTCTCAAAGTTCAATGTGATCAAAACTACAAACCTCCCGAAGATGTTAAATATCCAGATGATACTCAAGATTTGGATTGCAAAGGTGGCGATGATGGGTTCTTTGATCCAACAACTAAAAAGAATAACGCGGTTCCAATCGTTTGTAAAAAAGTTGGAGCTGATGGTTGTAGTCCAATTACACCTGCTATAGTTGGACCTGGTGCTGATGTTAGTGCAGATAAATGCGAAATTAAAGGCGGTTTGGCTATTGTTGGCTGCACGGTTACAATTAAATGCAAAGATGGATATTATCCTTCTTCTGGAGCTGGTGATAAAACACCTGAACAACAAACTTTGAAATGTGAAGCAGGTGTTAATGGATGGGTTGATCCTGTCGCCAATACTAAAAATGCAACCCATATCATTTGTCTTCCTGGATGTGATGTAGTTGAAAATCTTGATCGAGCAACTATTGTTGGTAATAAACCAGAAGTAATTACTGTTGGAAACAAAAAATACCACAAAGCTGGAACAGAAATAAAAATTAAATGCAAAGATGGTATATTTACAAAAATAAATATTTCAAATCTAAATAAAAACCATTTTTTAGAATATGTTCCTAAAACAGGCCCCGAACGCGAAGAAGATGCAATTCCATATAAATGTAAAGGTGGAAATAAAAATGCTCAATGGATCAATGAAATTACCAAAAAACCTGAATCCAAGCCGGGAGACACATGCTCCAAAGTTTGTGATGCTCTTAAAAATTTGCCTTCTGGCGTTGCAGCTATTCAAAGTCCCGGTTACTTTGAACATAAAGGAAAATCCGTGGTTGTTGAAGGTGAACAATATGCTCTCAAATGCATTGATGGATACAAATATCCAGCTTCATCAACTCCCGCGTCAAAAGGAAAACAAAACTTACTTTGTCAAGGTGAACCTGATGGCTATCGGGATACTGACACAAATAAAACTACCAAAGAGCCACAAGCATGTGAACGAGGTTCACCTGAAGGTTGCTCTAAACTTGATGTTGAAAATCCACCAACTAACACTAAAGTTGCTGATAGCTCTGGTTGCAAATTGCAAAATGGTCTCACTTCTCCTGGCTGCAAAGCTACTCTTGAATGTGCTAAAGAACATTACCCTAAAAATCCCGTTTATCAAAAAGATGGAAAACAAGATCTTGAATGCAAAGATGATGGAAAAGAATCACATTGGAATGATCAAACTAAAAAAGTTGTGGTTGATTTCCTTGAATGTCAAGAAGGTTGTAGCGTCGTTGATCCTCTTAAAAATGCAATTTACACTAAACAACCTGCACCAACAATTAAATCAGGCGGCCAAAATATGTATTCAACTGGAACAATAGTAACTGTCAAATGCAAACCTGGTACTGTACCAGCTGATGGTGATATAGATGATGCTGAAAAGCCAACTGATTATGAATGTAAAGGTGGACAAAAAGGATGGCTAAATAAAAATACAGGCAAAAATGAAGAAAAGCCAGGTGATAGTTGCCTCACAGTTTGTGATGCATTGACTCCATTACCTGAAGGTGTTCGAGCTATTCAACAAGCAGCTGAATTTATGTATCGTGATAAAATGGTTGTACGTGAAAAATCTCGATACGTCTTTAAATGTGCTGATGGATATTTTTACCCAAAAGATACTCCTCAAGCTAAAAACAATAAACAAAATGCTGTTTGTGATGGAACTAGTGGACGATATATTGATCCCGCAGCAGGTAATAATGATACTTTTACTCGCCCCCTTGCATGTGAACGCGAAGTTGGAGATGGGTGTAAAGATTTGGCACAAGAAAATGGCAAAGTCACATCTGAACAATGTCCATCAGGAGTTAAAAGTCGGGGAAATGGTTGCAAGATTACTGTTGAATGCAAACAAGGATATTATCCTGAAGCTCCAAATTATCAAAAAACTGGCAAGCAAGAACTTACTTGCAAAGATGGAAAAGATTGGATTGATCAAAATGGGCGCATTGTTAATGATAAACTTTATTGCTTGCCTGGTTGTTTGATTACATCTGAAGACAAAAAGGTTGTCAAAGTTACTAGTGATTCTGGTCAAAGTGTTAAAGTCGATAATTATGTCATTTATAAGCCCGGTGCCATTATCAATGTTACATGTTATGGCGATGGAGTGGTTTGGAAGAATGATATCACTGATACTAAAAAGCCACACAGCTATGAATGCAAAGGTGGTGATAATAAATGGGAGAGACAAGATGATAAAAAGAGTACAGTAACCATTGGTGAAGGCTGTGTCAATACTTGCAAAGTTGAATCTCTCAAAGTTCCGGATACAGTTCGGCAAGTTCAAACTGCTCAAACATTTGAACATGGTGGTGAAACTCTTATTGTTGCTGGAAGTTCATATATTATGAAATGCAAACCAGATTATGAATATCCTAAAACTTCACCATATTCACCAACTGGAAAACAAACTTTGCAATGTAATGGTGATCAGAGAAAATTGGAAGATAAAGAAAACCCTACAAATAAAGATGCAAAAATTAATGAATGCCTTCCCAAAGATGGTGCTAATTTATGCAAAGATATTTCACAAAATCCTGAAACCACACAAGTTCATGTTCAAAATTGTGAAAAGAAAGGTGATTATTATCCGACTGGATGCAAGGTTGAAGTCGCTTGCAAAGTTGGTTATTATCCTAAAGATCCAGAGTATCAACAACAACCCGGAACCCAAACCATTACATGTGAAAGCGCAGGTCGAGGATGGGCAGATCAAAGATATCGTCCAGTTAAAAAGCCACTTGAATGTGTTAAAGGATGCGTCAAATCTGCTCTTAACTCCGCTACTAATACCGATAAGAAAACAACTACATCAAACTTTGTCATTGGCAAAGAACAAGTTTCTTGCACCGTTGAAGAAACTACAGTCACCAAAAATTCTTCTTCCCTCGCTGATGACAATGCTTTCTATTGTCCAAGAAATAATTCTGATGGAACCACAAACGATGTCGTTGATAAAAGCTGTACAAATGCTTGCGCAACTTTACACAGTCCATTCCCCGAAGGTGTTAAACTTCAAAGAGTAGGAAATTTACTTTTATTAGTTTTAAGGATTTCAAATAATTTTAAAATTTTTAGCTCGTTGGACATAAATTAGATGTTGGCAAAAAATCGTTTGTTCATAATAATGCTCAATACATTTTCCAATGTGCAAGCGGTAAAAAAAATTAATCTTCAAAAAAATTATTTAATTCTCAAATCCTTTTTAGGTTACCAATATCCTAAAAATTCCAAACATCGCCAACCAGGACAACAAATTTTAAAATGCGATGGTAAAACAAATCAATATGATGACCCTATAACAGGAGTCCAAAATACTCCAATTGAGCCATGCGAAAAAGTGAAAGGTTGTGAAGAAATCAAACAAGATCCAAAAAAAACTCAAACTAAAGTTATTAGTTGCACAAAAGATGGCGAAACAGCTGCTAGTGGTTGCAAAGTTCGAGTTCATTGCAAAGCTGGATCATATCCAAAGAATCCTAAATACTTGAATGATGCTTATCAAGAACTTACTTGTAGCACAGATGGTCCAGGATGGGTTGATCAAAATAAAGAAAAAATTACAAAGCCAATGGAATGTGCGGAAGGTTGTATCGATGGAACTAATAAAGCTGTCATCGTTAGTCACACTCTCGATAAAAATTCTACTGAAGATCGAGATTACATGTATATTAATGACATGAATGGCGTAACCATTGCTGAATGTTTAACAGGTATGGAAAAAGCTTCTAAAGAGATAAAGTTATGTAAATGTGACTTTCAGTGGAAACAATTAAACGCGAAATTGAACGAATCCTTCGACAACAAGCCAAAGACCATAAATTCTATTGCCATCTTGAAGAAAAAATTGAAAAAGACAAAGTTGATTTTTACTACGATGATTTCTGCAAAGATGCATGCCATGAACTTATGAAGCCACTTCCAGCGAATGTTAAAATCAATAAACCTCCTAGAATCTTCCCTCACGGAGATCGCAAATATGTTCCAAATAATGACAAATATGAATTAACTTGCGCCGATGGCTTCCAATATCCTTCAGCCACTCCCGCAGCAGATAAAGGAAAACAAACTCTTTTATGCAATGGCAAAACTCATCGCTATGATGATCCAGATTCGGGTATCAAAAATGCTAAACCAATTGGGTGTGTTCCAATTACAGGTTGCAAACCTCTTCCAAAAGAGGATGAAGGAACTGCAGTAACTTTAAATAAATGTTCCCTCAAAGGTGCAGTTTATGAATATGGATGCGAAATCACCACATATTGCAAAGAAGGTTATTATCCAAAAGATAAAAAATTGTGGGCAAATGGCGGCCATGATTTATCTTGTAAAATTGGAACCGGCGATAAATTTGTTAATGAAAATGGTTCACCAGTTGAAAGTTTTATGAAATGCATCAAGGGTTGCATAAATCGAACTGAAAGTTCTCGAGATACTATCATTGATGAAAATCGTGAATTTACAACTGTTATGAATTATGAAGGAAAAATTCTTGCTAAATGTGCAAGCAGTAAGTTTTACTTAAATTTTTATGGTTTGTTTATGTTATAAAATTTTTAGTGGAAACAATTAAACGTGAAGTTGAAAAACGCAAAAAGCAACATAACAAATTTTATTGCATAACCAATGGAACCAATAATGAAAATGGAACTTCTTATTATGATGATTATTGTAATAATGCATGTAGAACTCTTCAAGAACCATTGCCATTTGGAGTTGTCGTTCAAAAGGTAATTAATTCATTTCATTAAAACTTATTAGAGCCAGTTTGAATTTTTTAGAAGCCTCCAATTTTCCCTCATGCTGGTAATACTTACACGATTCATAATGGAGTTTATCAACTCACATGCCAATCTGGTTATTCATATCCCAAAAATAGCCCTTATGCAGCTGATAATTTACAACCAATTAAATGTGATGGCCCAAGCCATCAATTTAAAGATGAAAAAACTGGTAAACTCAACCCTGAAATTCATAGCTGTGTAAAACTTGAAGGATGCAAATCCCTTGGACGTCAAACTGAAGGTTCAAAACAATCTCGTCATAATTGTCAAAATCAAGGAAAAGAAGTAAATAAAGGTTGCGCGGTAACAATCGCATGTGATACTGGCTATTATCCATCCATTGATAAATATTTGGTTCCAAAGAAGCAAGTACTTACATGCGTTGAAGATGGTTCAGGTTGGGCTGATCAAAATGGAAATCTTGTTTCGGCTCCAATGACCTGCAATAAGGGTTGCATTCAGCGACCTACTAGTTCACCAAGTACCGGAGTAAATTCAGAAAGCATGGAGATGACTTACAATTTGCCTGGAGGCTTGATTGTTAATTGTAATTATAAATCAGTTACAAAAGATACTAAAATTGAATATACTGGAGCTGAACATGATTATTATTGCAAATCTTCAAATGGAAATGGTCCAGAAGGAAGTGGCTCAGATACAAAGAAAACTATTTCACCTTGTTCAAATGCTTGTAAAGCTTTATCCATTCCATCTGGAGCAACTGAAACGGTAAATAACTTTTCAAGGTTTAAAAATTTTTTTGGAAAAACAAATTTTTTAGAGCGACAAACCAAAACCTCCCATGGCTTTTGATAAAATAAATTATGTAAAAGATGGACACAAATATGTTTTTACATGCTCAGGTAAAAAATTAACTTAAAAATAAAGACTCATCTTAAAGTTTAGGAAATAAAAAGAGTGAACTCACTTGTGATGGATCAACTGGAGCTTATTCAGATGCTTCAGGCAAAAGCGGAATAATTCAATCACCATCGTGTTAAAATAAAGTTAAATATACAAAAAAGAGGTTTTGTGTTACCCAAATTTAAATTTTTGAATAAATCATTTTTATTATTCTAAATCAAAAATAAATTTACATAATACATAATTAATGATAAAGAAACTATAAAATCGAATAAGTACACTAAAAATCAGCTTCATCCATCTTCGCGACCATCACACCAATAATCAACGTGAACAAAGCAGCGTTCAACAAACTCTAATGCTTTAATTTTATTTTCAAGCGTTTCAGCAATATCATGAGTAATTTTTAGAGGCAAATTTTCATCTAGAACTATGTGAAGCTCCACTAAAGCTCGTTCACCAATATGATAAACCATAATATGATCGAAGTATCTAATTCTATCATCATGTGTCATACCAATGGTTAAAATCCTGCTTGTTTGTTCTCTTTCTCCTCGATGTCCTGCGATTAATGGAATTTGTTCAAATGCATTTGAAAACCATGAAACAGCGATAAAAGAACTAAAATAAAATTTAGTATTTAAATCATCGGTAATAAAAACTTACCAAACAAGGATAGCCCCTATAGGATCAGCATATTTCCAATAATGATCTCCAACAAATGCACCCACAAAAGCTACAACGCTCGTTAATATATCATTTCTTTGATCCAATGCTAATGTTTTGCTACTGGGTGTTCCATGTCGATAACAAATTAACATAAAAATAATTTTTAAAGTTATTCCACTCCATAAAATAATTATAGTTGGTAAATTTGCATCTGGATCAACCATATCATTTATAATTGATTCCACAGATTGGATTATCATCATAATATTTGCGACGCCTTAAAAAAAGACAAAGAACATATAAAATAATTTATTCTAAGAAGTAAATTTTTTTACCCATAATTATGCTGCAAATAATTACAGCAAGAAGTTCAAGCCTTTGCCTTCCTCGAGGATAATTAAACATATTGGTGTTATTTACAGACCATAAAGCTCCAAAAAGTATTGCACTTGAAGTTATATCCATAGCCGAATCAACAAAAGCGCTAAAACGAAAGCTCTCTAACCATAAAACATTTTTCTTTGATTACCTAATAACTGAATAAGATCCACTTAAAATGGATGCAGCTAAATTTCCACATAAAATAATAATATTCAAAACAAAAATAGTGCTAGCTAAAATTTTATCTAGTTTTGAACGGCTTTCATCTTTTTCGAGACATTCATCAATATAATGTTGTCGATTGGCTTCATTAAGATTTTGTACGTCACTTTCATAAAGATGTTTGAGGCGTTCTTGATCGTCATAATACTGCAAAATACAAAAAATATTGGATCTCTGAATTCTCAAAAGCTTGATTCTACTTACCTGTTGAATTAGCTTCTTACGTTTTTTCTTTGAAAGATAATCACCCGGTAATTTTTTCTTATTATTCTTAGTTGTCGTAATTTTTGTTGTAACTTGAAGTAACGGCAATTTTTCATCATCTATTTTACTCATTTTAAACACTTTTTATTTACAACAACTTTGATATCATTAAAAAAACAATTTTAAATAAAATTATTTTTCTTGCCTCCCTTTTTCATAACATGAAGTTTTTTTGCCCCCACATGTTTAGTACTACCCTAGACTGTTTTTTTTCTCTCTTCTTCTTGACTGATAAAGAAAATTAAATCAACACCACATAGCAAATAGGTGATTATTTTTTATGCAACCATTTTCTAACCTTTCGATTGATCGGTTTTTACTTGGAAATAAACAAAAACCAAATTTAGAAATGTCAAGTCGTTTTTTCTTTTGTAATAAAAAAATAAAAAAGATTTTGGCTGCTAACTTTGTACCATCCATTTTAATATCGGAGAAATCAAACACGCAAGCCTCTAAACTTAACGGATGTCTTTTTTATTTACTAACATATTAGACCGAAGAGACAACGCGCTTGTGGCCATTAACTTTTTTTAAAGTTCCGCTGTCAAAAAAAATGATTGTTGCGCAAAAAAGAAAAAAGAAGAAGAAAGTCCAAACGTTAAAAAATAAAGCAAATGCGGATGTTAGAAAAACGTCTTAGAATGGAAGAAAATCCCTTTCAAAAACCAAACAACCGCCTTTGCATTTTTGACATTAGGGAAGAATATCGGACATAAAGAAGCTTTCTTTTTTGACTGTGGTCATTTAATGGATATTTTATTGTAAAAAGAAAAAGAAGGAAAAGGAATAATAGTAATAGAAAATTAAAAAATGGCTGAATTGCTTTTTAAAGATTGCCAAAAAGAATTAAGCCACCATGATTATCTTTTGAGTGGTGCAGAGAGAAATTTTAATATTAAGGTAAATTTTGTTTTTCTTACGAAAACAACTAGTTTTAAAAAACGCGTTTAAGAGTAGTAAAGTATTCCTCAATGTTGCACCTGCAATAGCCATCACTGCACTTTGTATAAATATATTTGTTATTATTTTGATTGGAATTGCAATTAAAAAGCGACGAATTCCAAATCGAAAATACATGTAAAACTAAAAACATTTCTCTTTTTATAATTAATCTTTATTTATATTTTTAAGGGTAATTATTAGTCGATATCTTGCGGATGTTGTAACATCTTTGGTCATCGTTATTGTTAGTATTGTTGCAAACATTGAAAATGTATATTTTGCTATATCTATTTTATGCTTATTTGTTAGCACTTTTGGAATTGTCCATTGCTCCCTTTCACATGTCTTAATTATTATCATTCGACAAGTAAGTTTTACATAAACAAGGTTTCTGAAAATGAAATTTTTTGCAGCTAAGCCATGATCGAATTTCTTTATACAATGAAATTATGCAACCTCGCAGAGTTTTTGCTTGCACAATTTTTATTTGGCTTGGAAGTTTATTTTATTCTGCAATTTTTGCTCCTCTTTTTGCAGCTCTTTTTGATCCGGTTGATGCCACTAACGGTAACTACTCATTTTAAAGATTTATAAAATATAATAAAAATAAATTTTAGTTTGTGGTTTTGAATCCTGCCAAAGTCCATTGGTAATTATTTCAATAACTTTAATTGGTTTTTTATTTGTATTTTGCATAGTTTATTATTTTATTGTATTTCGGCGCCTCTTTGTTAGTATCAAAGAAGAACGATCACGAAATGAATTACCAATAAGTAAATATCGCCTTAAAAAATTCCTAAGTTTTGGCGGACATGTTGCTCTTTATGGTTTAATAATTCCTTTAATGTTTATTGGTTTAATTTTTATTTATCGAGCAATGGCCGAAATTAATGGTCTGCTTTATCCTGTTCATCAATGCAAAATTGTACAGGTATTCGTTTGCTTCTATTTTTTCCTTATTAATTTTCTAAGTCTTTAGTATCTGAATTTAATCAATCGCTTACAAACCCTCTCGGGTGGAATTATTCTATTATGGCTAGTTAGAATGGTATTTGATCCGATAATTTTATGCGCCACTGAATATCGGCGTATTTTACCATGGATAAATAATAGTTCGGATGTACATCAACTTGAAGAAGTCAATTCAACATTCTCACCATCACACCCTTGTGAATCTTTGAAATGGCGTCGGCATTGTCCAATAATGGAAATGGAAAGAACCATAAGTGCATGGGAAATGAAATAATAATAATAAATATATTTACATACCAGTATTATTCGTTGTTTAAATTTGTGATATAAAAATTTAATAAAATTTTGACTTTAAAAGATTTTAAAGTATAAACAATTTAACTAACATTGAAAACTAATTAGTGAAAAGAAAAAGTTTTGATTGATTAGGAAATAAATAAATAATTTTTTTGGGTTAATTGATTGATCATGAGCCGATTTTTGCGAAAGAAAATAAGAAGGAGAAGAAGATGTGACATTTATGATTACACGGACACCGCAGGCATGAAAACAAGTGTGATCACGGCCGTGAATGAATGACAGACGTGTGTGATGATGATTTTAAAAATATTGTGCTTCTTTTTATGGGGAAAACATATGGCTGCAAGGCTTCTATTGCATTGCTTTTACTGAAACCAAAAATCACTCGGATGCATGATGAACAAATGATAAATAAAAAGTCAAGTAATGATGTTTATGAATTTTTGCGCAGCATTTTTTTTTTTTTAATTCTAAGTAACTAATATTAAAAAGGTTGTTGTTTTGTCATTATGATTTTTTTTATCATTCAGGAAATTTAATTTGCTTTTTTTCATTACTTTGATAATTTCAAGGCTACAACCATAATAACCTACGAAATTTTTAATTACTTCTAAAATGTGCGTCTTTTTTGAATTCGCCAAAGAAATCGTTTTACACTGATGATATGTTTTTTTTTTTGATTTCTTCTTCATCACTTTTTTTCAACCGCGTCAGTAAACTTTTTTTACTTGTTTGTTTCACAGTTGTTTTCGGACAGTGTCATTGACGTCGATATCTTCTTCTTTTCCTTTTTCTCTTTCCTTCATTAATTTTTGGGTGGTGTTCCATTAATTTATTTAATTATCGTCAGAGATTTTTTTGTTTCGTGAGATTTTATCTATGCATAACTAATTTTAATTTTTTTTAAGTTTTAAAGATAATATTTTGATGCGCTCTGAATCGTTAGATGAATGGAATAATGATAACAGCATTGAAACCAAATCTGATAATGCCGCTAATGATTCAGTTAAAGGTAATAATAATGGAGTAAATTCATGGGAAACTCCATTACCTGAGGGACATATCGATGAGAAAATTCAAGTTGATCGAAAGAAATTAGAAAGTATGATAACAGGTTAGTCAAAGGAGGTTCATACATGAAGTTTAACAAGTTTTGTTAAGGCCTCAGCAACGGCTATGAACAATTGCCATCAGCCTCTGAATTCTTTTCAAAAGTAAGCTAAATTTTATAAATGCCCAATTTAATGTTTAACTTTAGATAGAAAATTCAACAAACACCCAAATTTCGTGGCCTTCCAGACTTAAAATTGGAGCAAAAACAAAAAAGGGTATTTTTATTTACAAATCTTCTTCCATATTTTACTTTATTTATTTATTTTTGCAGATCCATTTGTAAAAATAATAGGTTTACCTGAATCTGTTGCAAAAGCAAAGGAATCAATTTCAACTTTATTAAGAGTTAAAAAGGATCGAATTACTCTTAAAATGGAAATTTGTCATACTTCTCATTCACATATAATTGGCAGAGGTGGTCGAAACACTCAAGATGTGATGCGGGAAACTAATTGCCATATACATTTTCCTGATTCAAATAAACATAATGATATAGAAAAAAATAATCAAGTTTCTATTGCTGGTGGTATTGCACAAGTGGAACGAGCTCGTTCTAAATTAAGGGTAAAATACTAATAATAATTTATCATAAAATAGCAAAAAAATGTTTAAAAAATTAAAATTTGCAGCTAATTTCCCCGATAACTATAAACATAAATTTGGAATTAAATCAAAAAACACCAATAAATTTAATGGATTTTCAACGTTCTTTAACTTCGTCTGAAATATCTGTACAAATTTCTATGATCGCTATATCCACAATTGAAATGATTGTTAAAGGTTCAATTCAATATGAAGAATTAATTTTATCTACCATCGATCAATTTCATCGATATTTATTTGGATTAGGTTTTTCCCTTGAAGCATCAATATGTCGATCAAGTTTTGATTTGCGTCCTGCTTTATTGCAACCTAATTATGGTTTATATGGTTTAAATACAATTCGATGGATTGCATTTCATACTAAAACTCAAATGCAATTTTCACCCCAAGGTAGTTCGATACTCGTAATGGGTTCGGCCATTTCAATTTTTGCTGCAAGGCGTTATTTAACTGTGAGTCATCCATCATTTTATTTTATGATTTTTATTATTAAAACATAAAACATTTTTTGTTTGATCTTTGATTATTTTTTTCTCTTTTAGGGTCTTTTACCCGTTTCAATTCAATTTGAAAAACCCAGTGAAGCAACTTCAACGAGTTCAAAACAAAATTTAAGAAACTTTGAAACTAAATTTGATGTTTCTCTTGGAGAAAAGAAAAAAGCTAATGGAAATAATAGCAATGAAGTGGTAAAAAAACTTACTCGTGTGATAAAAATTTAATTAAACGCAAGTTTTTTTAGTTGATAGTTATACGAAGTTATGAAGCAAATATTAGTAATATTTATGCTTCAAGACAACAAATTTTACAATCTGAAGCTTCTGAAGCTTTACAAGTAAATGAATATTTGTTTATGAGAAATTTTCTAAAGTTAGTTAAACGTCGTTTTTTGAGATTAGTTTAAATTAATTTTTTTGAAGCAAAATAAAGGAAAGTTCAACTCCTCAAAAACCTAACAAAAATTATTATTCAAGTCAATCTATGCTCGATATCCACCAAACATCTCCACCTCGAAGATCGCCATCTTTTTCAGAATGTCATTCATCGCCTTCAAATAATTTTTTGATTGGTAAAAGTTGTTTTGATGCTTTTAATTCAGAAAGAAGTTCCCCAGTATTTCCGGTACGTTTTATTTAATTTTTTGCACTAAAGTGAAACATCATCTATTTAATTCGATTAAAATAAAATAAAAATTGTAGGAGCTCTGTAGCGGAAGAGGCCCAAGCGATTCATTTTTAACGGAAACTGGAAGAAGCGGCAGTGGAGTAAACTGCAGGTAAACTTTACTTTTTTTTTTATTAAATGAATCAGAAAAATTTAATTTATTATATAATATCAATTTTTAAGCGACTTTTGGAAAGCTCCAGGATTAGAGCGTCAAATTGCAATAAATCGGGATAAAATGTTATTTAAAGCTAACAAAGGTTTGTATCTTTCTTGTGATTATATTATTAATTTTAAGCCACATTTTTAAGCTACTTATGGTCAAGAAATAACAGATGTAAGACATCCAACAGATTTATGGGCTGGTTATGGTTTTAGTAATTCTTTACCAGCAGATATATTGAAACTAGGAATTCGACAAATTTGGGAACAACCAGAACATGAAAGTGGATTTGCAGCTACAACTTCAATAAATAAAGAAACCAAAACCATGACACCTCGAGGAATGCCTTCATCATCCCTGGAACAACAACAACAATTGGCTGCCGCAGCTGCAGCCGCCTCACAACAGGCTGCAAAAGGTTTAGCTTCAGTTCGAGAGGAAGAAGAATTAAGTGATTATAATCAAAGTATAAATTCAAATTTTTCATCTCCTTCACAAACGGTTAAAGAATTACCTATTCACCAATATCAACAACAACCTTCATTTATTAAACGACCTGGTTTGTGTATGGATATCTCAATGCTTGAGAACATTTAATACCAATTAATTTTAGCATTTGCGGCATCTGCAAGTGTATTTGAGTCCACTCCTTCATTAGCAAATGACATAAATTGGGATATCCAAATATTTATTGAACCCGCTATGGTTTTAGCTCAATTAGGATGTAGTGAATATTTGCCACAATTTCGTGACCAGGAAGTATGTAACATCCTTATAATTTATTATTTGAATACATAATTATGTATATCTTTTTTATTTATTTTTTAGATTGACATGCAAGCTTTCCTTTTGCTTGATGAACAAAATTTAAAGGATATTGGCGTCTCTACAATGGGAGCCAGAAAGAAGATATTTAATGCTATTTTAAGTAAGTTTTTTTCATTTTCTTTAAACTAAATAAAAGATTACGATATTAATTTTCAGAATTACGTGACTCTGCTCGAAAACGCGGTTATTCCCTATAAAAATTTTTTTCTTCGCGTTATACATTCATTTTTCATTTCGGTGCTATTTTTTTCTTTTTTTTTGCCTTTTTTTTCTTTAAATAATTAATTGATATTAATATGTGTAACAATAATAGTCAATGAACTCGGTGGATTAAATTTTGAAAGACAAAAAAACAAGAAAACAAAACATGCTTTTAGTATTATAAAAGTCATGCCATGCCATCCTATTTCCTTCGTTTTTTATGGCCCACAAAATAATAAAAAAATAAAAACAACTTTTGCCACTTTTTTACGCTTTTTGAAAAAATTAATTTAAAGCTAGCTGTCTCTAACTTTTTTTAAAACACGACAACACAGAGTCAAACACTTTTTTAACTTTTTTCCATGTGTCTTTTTTTGGTACTAATGATCATGATGAAAATTAATTAAAAATTACAAGAATGAATCGTTGAGTTAATTATTTATATGTTAGTCAAACACCTCTTCACCAAACTTAATATATTTTTGTTTTCTGCTGCGCAATCAATATTATTAGTAACTATACCAAAAAATATTCCTTTCCGCCCTCATTTTTTCTTCTAGGCAACATGAGAAAAATTTTTTAAGCTAACTCGGAAGGGCAACACTTTGTTGTTATTGAGTTTGTCCGTCTCAAAGTAACAACAACAAAACTAAAGCTTTTAGAGGCGGACACTTTTTTTTTTTTTCTGTGTCTGAAGCTAAATGCATCAATAGTGCCGATTTTTTGGAACATGACCAAACAAATACATGCATACGCATAAACTGGAAGCTTTTTTTACTTAAAAAAGTTTTTTTTGGGAATTTGAAAAGTGCGATTTTTCAAGAAATAAAAATGTTGTTCGTTCTTGGTGACATTTTTTTGATTATTGTTCTTTGTTCGGAATCCCAAAGGTGTATGGGGCGTGCCGCCGTGAAGCAAGCAATGCAATGGGAAAGGATGCTTTTATGTGAGAGCAACCAATTCACTAAGGGCATCCTTCTATCCATTTGTTTGCTTTTTTCTTCTTCTCTTTTTTTCTGGAACCTATTTGTCATCGGATTCCGTGGTTGTTGTTGTAGCTTGACATACCCTTACTTAACTTAGTATACACTTTTTTCTATTTTAGAAAGAATTTCTGTGTTCCTATTTTTATTTTATTCAAACAAAATAAAAAATTAATAGCTAATGAATCGATGAAATATGGGTCAACAGCAATCAGCGTTTGTTGTTGAAATTGCTACACCGAAATATGGAAAATTTCAGGTAAATTTTGTTTTTTCTTTACTATTTTAAAATTTATTTTTTTACAATTCTGTCAGCTTTTTGAAATGTTTACTAACGAAACAGCAACGACAGCTTAAAAATTTAATTTCCGAAAAAATAAAAAGAGATGCGTCCTTTGCCCCAAACCGAAAACCAACACAAGAAGCGAAATTTTCATGATATCTGTTTTCACTCATTTTAATTTCCTCTGTTTCTTATTTCTTCTTTTGGATAACCGAAAAACAAAAAACCTTCTTCTTTCTTTTTCTATTTATTTTGCTAGCTTCAAGTTTTATTGACGATCAGTATCTTTCTATCTTTTTTAATTTATTTTTTTTCGGTTTTCCATAAAAAATTTTATTACTTTTTTCTTCTTTTCCCAAATGAATTGGATTTTATATTTTTGGATGAACAAAATGAGCTAACAAACATAAAAAGTATTTGGCGTAGTATTCTATCTCACTATTTTTTGGGGGAAATTAATTAAATATATAGATAATAAAAAAATCTACAACACTCAAAAGCATGCAAAATCCAAATTAAAAAGTTATCTCTTCTTTTTTAGAGTTTGCCGCAAAAAGATCCAGATGATGAAGCATCTCAACAATGGAGAATTACGGTAAACCCGGCATCTGAATTTGCAGCAACCGAGCAACTTAAAGCCCTTATAAATCGATTATATCATGTTCAAAAATTACTGACTCCACCAGATGTCCGACAGATTGCTACAGCTTTAAATTATCTTGAAATTATTCAAGATCTTTTACTTCCGTTATTAACTGTCATCTCAAATTCCACTGCTTTTGCTGCTAACCAGGTTTGTCATATTTTTTTAATATTCTTTTTTTACATAAAAAAAATGCTATTCTATTCTATTGATTTGGATTTTCTCGAACAAAAAAAAAGTTTTTTTATGTCTTTTCTTTTTGGTCTGTTCGAAACAATAAATTTTTATGGAAGAAAAAAAGAAGAAAAATGAAAGTTTGTGGTGAAAATGAAGACAAAAAAAAAAGACTAGCACCCTGAAGAGCCATTTTTGATGTCCATGAGGTCGTCGTCACTCATTTTTTGTGTCGTTGTTCCGCACCAATGAAAAAGAAAAATGAGCAGACGAAAAAAAAAATTTAAATGCAACAAAGAAAAAACAGAATAAAAAATAATGAAAATTACATAAAATTTTTTTTGCAGATATTATTAAGAGATTTTGGTGTGGTTGCAAGAATAGTTGAACTTTTTTGTGATAAAGATCAAGATTGGCCTAAATCATGTCGAATTATGTTGCTCCAATGCATAGCAAATATGGCGGTGGATGTTGCAAATGAGCCATTATTAAAACGAGCAATTCCAGCAATTATTAGACGAATGGATTCAAGTGTGGATTTGGAATGTACTGTGTCTTTACAAGCTTTAACTAATTTATCCCTGAATATTACGCCCTCACAAATACCAGTATTTTTACCAGCCATACCATATTGCTTAATTAAATTGTGGGTTAAAGGAGAAACAAATTTACATTCGTTGAGGTTGCTGGTGAATTTGAGTTGTTGTCCTGATCTCGTGCCACATATTCTGGCATCCAAGGTAATAATCACATTTTTAATCCGTTCTTAACCAAAATATTATCAATTTTTAGACTGTGACTGGTTTACTATCCATTCTTGACACAGATAAAGATGATGTTCTCCTTCGAGCTGTAACATGGCTTTTATGTATGAGTTGCGCGGTGGAAGCTCTCAATATTGATTACACCCAAATTGCTCCATTAAATCAAGACCCATTTGGAAATGCCAATTATACTCTTTATCATGCATTGTATGGAATGAAAAATAAACCAGAATTGGAACAAAAAATTCGAGAATTATGTGAATCAAAAAATAATGAAATTTCTAATAAAAGCAAACGATTGATAGATATTTTACGTCAAATAGCTCCTATGAGAACTTCAAGTGCCAGTTTAAATCGAATCTTAAATTAATCTCGATCATTCATGAACCTGAATCTCTTTTTTTTAATATGTATATTGTATGTTTCACTTAAAAAAATATTTTGCAGATTTTTTTTTGATATATGAAAAACCGGTAAAAAGTAATAATAATAAAATAATCTCATTTTTTGTAACAAATAATTATTTATTTAACAGAAAAAGTAATATTTTTTACATTTGTTTATTTGTTTAAAAAGTCAACAACTCAAGAAACTTGGAGGAAAAAACAAGCAATTTTCTCACCGCTATCGATTCCCCTTTCTTTTTTGGTAAATAAAAAAAAACTAAGAATAACGTTGTAAAAAAAGGTGCGCCAGCGGCCGTGAGAAAAGTTAATTTATTTCGAGAAAAATTAGAAAGTCAACTTGAAAATGGCACATTTATCAAATTTCGATGGCGTTTATCAACTTTATTACTTGGGTTTATTAGAAATTCCACCGATTTTACCACCAAATAATGATGGACATTCTCGAACCATTGAAGAAAGGATTATCGATCACGTTGAAACGGCTCAACTAGCAGGTTTCTTCAAAAAACTTTTTAAAAACTTTAAAAACAATTTCTTTTTAAGGAACTTTGAATAAAAATTCCAAAAATGTGCCTCTCGTCGCAGTTCATGTCTCAAAAAATGGTATAAAGCTTATTCAAACAAACAATCAAAAAGTTTTAGAACGAATGGCATTGCATACAATTATTGAAGTCATCTCGTACGATGACGGATTTGGTAATTATAATGTTGTGATGTTGGTTCAACCTTCGAGAAATACTCAACAATGTTGTTTACTTCAATCAATAATTGGCGAAGAAGCCGATGATCTTTGCAAACAAATTCGTCATGCGTTCACTTTTGTTGAAAGACAAACTTTGAATAATAATTAGACTTCGTTTTTTTGTAAATCGTTTTTATATATTTTCTTTTGCTGTCGTTGTATTTATTTATGTTTGCGGGCTTTAACTAAATATTTTCTTGCCAGTTTTTTTAAATATACATACTTTTATTTTTTTATTTTTTTAAGGATGAGCCACCATTGGCAAAAGATCTATGCCATGGCTGCTGTGGCTCCTTCAGCCGCATATATATGTTTTAATAATAATGAAAACGATGATAAACGGGCTAAATCTTTTTCATCTTTCCATTATAAAAAGCAACTTGCCAAACAAGCCATTCATCGATATATGCAAATTAATGGAGTTCCGGGTGTTTCAGTTGGTGTTACAGCTGATGGAAAATCCATTTGGAAAACGGGTGTGGGTTTCGCGGACATTGAACAAAATGTTAAATGTAATGGAAGAACTGTAATGAGAATTGCAAGCATAAGTAAATCCATCACAGCTGTAATGGCAGCTAAATTAGTGGAAGAAGAAAAATTAGATGTGGATGCTCCAATTCAAAAATATTTAGAACATTTTCCAAAAAAATCATTTGATGGAAAGCCCGTGGACATTACAGCTCGACAACTTTTGTCTCATACAAGTGGGATTCGGCATTATAAAATAGTAAATAAATATATATTTTATTGAATAATTTTCTTATGAAACTTTTTACAGGCCAATACTTTATCTGGAGATAAACTCGATGTTCAAAACAATGAGAAAAAAGACGAAAAAGATGCAGATCAAGAATTTTATTTGAATAAAGAATATAAAAATGTTGTGGATTCTTTAAATATTTTTCAAGATGACGAACTTGAAGCTAGTCCCGGTTCTAAATTTGTTTACACAACTTTTGGATATTCACTTCTATCTTGTGTACTGGAAAAAGCTTCCAGCAGAAATTTTGCTGATCTTTTATATGATTTAACATCGCAATTAGGAATGACTAATACTCGTTTGGATCGAAATTTACCTATTGTTCCTAATCGTTCGAGATATTACCGAAATAATAAAAATGGAAAATTAGAAAACGTGCCCGAAGTTAATAACTCATATAAATGGGCTGGTGGAGGAATACTCAGTGACGTTGGAGATTTATTAATTCTTGGAAATTCTCTCATGTATAGGTATGGCTGAACTTTAGCTATCGTTGCTAAGAGATATGTAAATTTTTAGTTACCAAGCGGAGGAAAACTCATATCTTCCTCCTTTGCTCAAACGGGAAACAATACAAAAATTATGGCATGGCGAAATTAAATCTTCTGAGAATAGCAATCATGAATATTGTTGGGGATGGGCCACTCTACCCAAAGAAATGCAATATGGTGGTTCCTCTCCAAATCGAACAGGGTATTATTATCATACGGGTGCCGCTGTGGGTGCTTCCTCAGTACTTCTTATTCGACCAGCAAGTCAACTACAACAATGGGATAATGGCAAACCAAATGGAATATGTGTGGCAATTTTATCCAATAAACAAGATTCTGGTAAAGGACTAACTGATTTAGCTTTAGAACTCAGTGAAATATTTTCATCAGAATTCCAAAAACCTTAAACATTCCCCAATTTATATATAATTTTGTAAATTATTCTAACTGCTCAAATAAATGCATAGATTCAATTTGCAATTAATTCTTCCAAGAAAAAAACACAAACTTTATTAAAATAACCCGAAGTAAAAAAATTAAATATCAAATTATATGAAACTTTTTTTTGTCTGAAATTAATAAATAAGAATTTGTAAAAAGAGACTACATAAATTAATAATTAAATAATTAATAGAAAACACAGATGATAAGCAAAAAACGAAAAGAAGGATAGAGCCACAACCAGGAAGGAAAAAGAGGATCACAACCTCAGAAAAAACAAAATAAATTATAAAAGTTAACGATAAAATAAATAAACGGCAGCAATTATGTAGAAATTTAAGTTATCCACATTTTTTGACTACTAATACATAATAAATTTTGGATATTTTAATGGTTTAGTTGATTTTTTTCTTTGGAATTACGATATGATCTCGTTGTCCGCCATATGTAAATATGTAAACATAATAATATTAACTAGAAAATTTAACGCATAACTTTTTTTTTGTTGAAGGAATGAAAAAAATAAAAAGCGGAGGGGAAAAAATAGAAGACAAATAAGCAAATTAATAATTACTTTTGTTTCTTTCCTTCACTATCAGATGAATCTCGGCCTGATTTATCCTTTTTGGAAATTGGCTTTGCAGTAGTATTTCGCTTTTGAGTTTTAAGGGATTTTTCCTTGAGTCGAGCAAATTGGAAGGTGCTAAAGTTCCATAAAGTATAAAATTGAAGTCCAAGAATAACAATCAAAGCATTAATTCGAATGACGCTTGTATTAAAGTTGGGTTTTGCTGGATCCATAAATGGAACTTCAATTCGTCGGAAACCATACCAGAAAGTGAGAACCGAAACTACAACGCTTACAAGGCGAACAAGGATAAAAACTCCGTTCCATACTTTAAAACTAAAAAAATGAATATTAATGGGAAAAAAATTAATTCGATTTGGAACATACCCTTTTAAGAAAGTATTGGATTTGCCAGAGAAATATAAAGCTCGTGAAGTATGGAAGACAAATAATAAAATGCCTTCAAAGAATAAAAGTAAAACTCCAACTCGAACAAAACTGAAAATTTTTAGTTATAAAATGCAAATTTAAGGCTTTAAACGTACGCTGAAAAGTAAGCAGCTGCAGTTAAAACCAAGAAAATGGTGCTGTAAATTGCTCGTTGAGGCATATCTTCTTTTCGAACTTTTTGGAAATAAAATTCAGGGAATTGATGAAGCCAATAAGAAATGTGAAGGATGAAATAGAATTTTGTGCTCATATTCATATATCGATGAACTTCGGGATAGCCAGTCCAAATGGAAGTAAAATCTTTGTGAACTCCGAGTTCATAAAGAATATATGCTGAATGAATCAAAGAATATAAACCAAAGAAAGCAAGTTGTCCACTTTCATTAAATTTAGACATTCGAACTTTGCTTAAATGTAATTTTCGTTGAGCTTTATCCAAGATATATTCTTGAAGGATGCAATGAGCCGTAATCCAGACGATGGTGTAGAAGAAGATAGCGGGCCAATCCCATTTTCCTGCTCGATAATATGTGTGTGGTTCAAAATCTTTTGTTAATTGAACGGTTTCATTATATTGTGGAAGGACAAAGATAGATGAAAATGGAGTGGAAACTTGGAAGAAAAATCCTAAGGCAATTACCATCAATACACATGACATAATATCGCCATGATTTTGAATAATAAATTCATTTGAGAGAATTGGTGGAGTAGCCTTTTTGCTTCTTGCTGCAGCAGCACGACGCACTTCAACGCCCATTCTGGAAAAAAGAAACGAAATTAGTTAATGAATGCCATACTTTTTTAGACTACAATAAAAAGAAAAAAATCACACGCAAAACGCTTTTATAATTTCGGTTTCATGTGAAAAAGCAAGGGCTAAAAAATTAACAATACAAACTCAAGCTTCAACAATTCAGCCATTTATGGCAGCAAGTTTTCATTTATTTGACGCAAAGAAGAACGACATGCTATAAAATTTCTTAAAACGAAACCGCGTAGTTTGCTGACGGTTAACGATAGCGGGAAATTTAAAAATAACATTAATATGGAATATTTAATATTAAAAAATATTTTAAAGTTTTATATGAGTCTAAAAAATTGGTAACTAGAAGTTTATTTTAAATATTGTGAAACTGGCGAAGTAAAGGAAAGTTTAGAAAATGGTTCCAAATTTAAAAAGGAAAAAGAAAATCGATTTATTATTTTTGGATGAATAAGATTTAGTTTTCTCTTCCATTTTGAGAAAATCTATTGCGTGCTGATAAATGAACCTAATTTACGGATTATGAACACATATATATTTAATTACAAAAGTCACCATAAATATTAATAATATTAAAAAGCATTTTCTTTAAAATAATACTTATTTGAGTACAATGAAAAACTTTTTGCTGAGCAAATTATTCTTTCCATTTGCACAAACGACGAAAATACCCAAGAGACACAGCAAAATTTAGATTTTATTCTTTAATTAAATTTTTCCAACATTAATGCCATGCCACGAGAAAAAGGAAGCAAATATTATAAATCTAGTAATTTTATAACTACAAATTTTTATGTTTAGAGTAGCAGTTTATCTTCTCCGATTTAACTTTTACCAGTTCAAACTAACGAATTTTAATAAAGCCCAAAAAAATAGGTAATATAGTATAATAATTACGAGGAAAACATTTATCCATTAATATTTCTTCTTTCGTCATTTTAGTTAAATTTTCAGATACGTTGGAATTTATATCATCCATTTAGAAAAAAACTATCATTATTCCGTTTGCAATACATATGTTTTTATGTATTAAAAAAATAACAGTTTATAATTAATGTTTTGCTTTAAAAAGATTTGTCTTTGAATAATTTAAATTTAATTACTGAAATTTTATGTTTTTATTTTTATTTTTGGGACACAGCGCTTATAGACTTCTTTAATTCCTGCAATTTCATTATGATTGTGACATTAACAAAACAGCTTCATTAAGATATTTAGAAAACTAAATTGTTCAAAGTGTATTTTTACTCCAAAAGCTTTCATTAACACGTTATGATTTCTCCCTGTTCTATGTAAATTTCTTCAATATTTTACTTTTTTTATTATAAACCAACAATAAAGTTTTTGATACTACTATTTTCTTTTATCTTTTTTTTTACACATCTGCTAATATTATTTAATGTTTTTTGAGTAACAATAATAGTAAACAATAACTTTGTTTTCTTTACTATAGTAAAAAAATGTCATCGAAGAAAGATGACTAACGTCATATCTATGAAAAATAGCAGCGCCTCGGAAGGGCATTTATAAATAGATTTGCACTGATGAATAGCAACAAAGCTATGTCCACAAAATAAAATGTTTTACAAGGGTGAAAGTCAAATGCTAAATATTTTTTTCTTAAGTTTTTTTTGACTTCAAAATACATATCTCGCCTAAGGATTAAAAAATAAAGCAAGAAGCAAAAAGCGAAAGTCCGTCAAGTGGCCATCCAAGAAAAATAAAATAAAATCTTTCTTGGTTTTGGTTAAACAACGTAAACGACCAACCAGACTGAGGCGGTTTTTTTTTGTTCAAAAAGTAACACATTTAAAAAAGTTAAAGCTGGTTGATTGCGTGGTGCGTCTTTATGCAATCTCATCATCTGGATGAACTTTTTTACGGATCATCATCAGTCAATGATGAGGGACAAAAGCAGCCGATAGCTACCAACTTTTTATCCATCCATATATATTTATTGCAGCGGGTGTTATTTGATTCAACTACTAAATAGTATTGCTTCTGCCAAAGAGAGAAGAGAGAAGATAAGGAAGGTGTTCTCGTATTCTCGTATAACGCGTGTATTTATGTCCTCTAAAAACAAAGAAGAAAAATGAAAAGATAAATAACTATGAGTGAAAAACGAAACGATTAGGTTCGAGATAGCTTAAAGCAGCCAGTCGCCGCTGCCGGTGTGTGGCGACGAAGGATATATTGCAATTTGCAACCGATTGGCTCGCCATCGGCATTATTTTGAAAAACAGCCGCTAAAATAAAATTGCGGCCGTTCAAGTTTAAAAACCCAGCTGCGTAATCTCTCATTTTATTTTCATTTTTTATTCAATCGTTAACTTTTTTGCCCTTGAATGAAAAAGGTAAAAAATTATTGTTATTTTGGGTAAATAAATGCCAAAATGAATACTGTCAGTCTAAGCCTTGTTGGTGGGCCTCCATGGGGTTTTCGAATTTCACAAGAAGATGGAGAACCACCCATGGTTAGTCAGGTAAGAGCAAAATTATTTTGTCAAAAAAAATTCAATCAAAAAGTTTTAGGTTTTACCTGAAGGTCGAGCTTACAAAGAAGGAATGAGACCCGGTGATTACATCGATGGTGTTAATGGTGAAGATTGTGCTTTTGCTGATCAAGTTCACACTAAAATGCGAACAACCAGAGGTGTACTTCGACTTCGACTTAAAAGGTAACAAAAATTATCTCCTATTTTTAAAAGCTTTTATTTTACTTAAAAAATGGCTTGTGGCAATTTAAAAAATTGTCATAATTAATTGAAGGAATTTGAATATTAAAATACCGCCTTTTTTATTTTTTGGTTTGACATTTTTTTTGATAAAAAAAAATGGCCGCAAAAAAGCAACTAAAAATTTTTACGATCGAAATTGTTCAAGCATTCAAATTTTTTTTATTGTTTTGATATTTCACTTTGCTTTAAAAAATGCGAAAAATTGATTTAACAAAAATAGTATTTTCTTGTTTTAAATAAAGCTTTTCTAATATTTTAGGCTAACAAATAACGACAACAATCGATTGAACATTAATAAATTTCAACCATTACCTAAACTCAAAGTAACCGTCGATGAAAGTTGTTCAACTCCAGATTCATCAGCTCCGCCAACGCCATCATCGAGTGCTTCAACGAATCGAAACTTGAATGCAGCCTCGAAACCTCCATTATCATTTTACAATGGCGGAATGAGAGGTTCAGCTCAAGAGAAAAAGAGATTCTTTGAACAAGCTATAGCTCGACAAATTCAACCCTCACTTCAACCAATAAAACATGACCCAGTGAAAAAATATTATGCATCTAGTGGACCGCCAAGTGAAAGTGGAACAGATATTTCTGGTTATGATTCAGTTTCAGGAGATTTCTTCTTTTCTCAAAATACCAACAACATTGATGACCGACAAACTCCAATTAGGTATTTTTTACCCCCAAATTTTTTTTAAATTTCTTTGCTATTTTTTAGTATTAATGGAATTGCTTACGATCCTTGGTATAATAATCCTTCAATGGAACCTCCTCGAAATGATATTAAAACTCCCGTTTCATTTATCGATAATCAAAGTAAAAACAAATTTTTTTTTACGTTTTTTAAAAATCATTTGTTCCTAAACTTTTTTAGGTGATTTTGGGCACCACCTTTCATCATCGCGTGCAAACTCTGCCACTCCAAGAGCCATTGAAATAATAGATGAGGAAGATAACAACAGCAGTGGAGGAGAGCAACAGCAGCATAACCTACAACAACAGCAACAGCAATCATCCTCATCTACCTTAACTAAGCCGCTTTGGGAAAGCCCGACAGACGAAAATAATGCAATCGTCGTTGCTGCTGATAGAAATAATGCATCAATTTATAATGAGAACGGCTATTTCTATTCCACTAACAACAGCAACCAGGTATTTTTGATTAATGTTTATTTTTATTTACTCAATTTAAACGACTACCATGAAGAAAACCTGGAAAATTAAAAGCTAAAGTAACAGCTTTTTGTGGTTTATCTTTATTTTATTTGTTTCTTCGTTCTTTTAAAGTTTTTTCTCTCTCATGAATTTCTATTTTTAAACATCAATTATTTATTTTTGCAGAATATGCATGATAATTCAACTGATTCTGGTTTGGCTTCATCAACTTCGTTATCAACTCCACCAGCTCCTCCGCCACCACCTTCGTTTTCTCAACAACCTGCCAAAAAATGGCAAGTTCACGCGGATGAAAGTCCATTAAAACAAGCACAAACAATTAAATCCTCAATTAGTACCGGAAAGGCTTCGGGTGAAGTTGAAGTTCCTCGCCCACAAAGTGTTGCAGAACTTCGCGCACAAATTGCAACAAAATTAGAAGTGAGAAATCCTTCTGGACAAAAGACTAGTCCTTTGACAGCTGCCGAAGTGACCGCAACAAAAACAGCACCCGCAATTGTTCATCAACCTGCGCAAGCTCATCATGGAAAATTAACTCCATCTCTTTCTCTTCTTTCATTAGATCGAATCCAACATGGCCTTGATTTAATGGATAGCAGCGGTGGGTCAGCAAATGCATCACCCATGGCTTCGACGAGTAATCGACAATTTTATACTGAATACAACCATAGTCCATCCACTTCCGTTCCACCTTTTATGGGTGCGGTTTTATGACACTTTTTTGTTGCATAAATTAATTTCTTTTTTCTTGTTGCAGGATATGATAGAAGTCATAGTCCCAATTCATCGGTGAATGATACAGCCTCTGATTATAGTGGCGGTGGAGGACAATATTCTAATAATTCAACATTGCGACGACAACATTCTCAACTTCTGACTCAGCCAGAAGTACAGCATGCTGTCTTGCTTCATCCTGGTTACAACCCTTCTTCTTCTACAGACAATAGAAATCGAAATAACGGCGGCCTTCAATCATCTCTTAGCATGCAAGATATTCCACGACGTCATAATTCGCATAATTATAATCGGTATAGTGACAATAACTATTCTTTTCTTTCAAATAATGGACAAGCTGCGTTTGATAATAAAAAGTTAGTATTTCGTTTTTAAATGGTTAGTTTAAAATTAAAATTTTTAGTAACAGACATATGGAAACAACACAACCAAAATACACAAGACCTATATCAGCTTTTGGACTTTTTAGTGAACCCACTCAGTCTCCTCGAGATAAAAGTGATACACCAACTTTGATAGGAGAAATGCCATCGCAATCGTCAAAATTGCAATTTAATAATGGCATCACTCCTTTATTTTCGCCACAATTGCAAAATGAAAATAGTCAAGCTCAAGGTCCTTTTACAAACTCATGGTCAACAATGATGCCTTCAGAAAATAGGCAAAATTTTGATTCAAATATTTCGGTGCAAAAATTAAATCTTGGAGACACCGAAATAACGGCCCAAACAAAAATTGAATCACCTATTTTAATTTATCCTCCATTCTCTTCAAATAATTTCAAAGGTAAAAATTTTTTCTTGCTTTTTTGTAAAACAAAAATTGCTTTTAATCGATGTTGGTGTTTTTTTTTTGTTGGGATATGCATTTGTTTTTTTTTCAATTTCACTTTTTTTCATTGATTGCTTTTACAAAAAAAAACTTTATTTATTATAAAAAAGTCGCTCCCATGTCCCATTATTATTGTCCCTCTCTCTATTATTTAACGTGTGATTTTTTTTATAGACGAAGAGCAGCAACAACAAAGGCCACTTGATAGCACATCGTCACCACCACCATTATCATCAACGACGACGCAACCACCACCATCATCATCTCAAAAACCACCACAGTCGATTGAAGCTGCATCAAATAGGCTTGCAGAATTAATTGAATTAGCTAAAAAAACATTTAGTGATGATAATGGTCGACAAATAAAAGAAATTTTATGGAATCCTATAAAAAATCCATTAAATGAAAATAATACAACTGAAAACTCAAATTTAAATTCTTCTTCATCAAGAAATTTGAGAAGGCCTCATAGTGTTTATGAATTAAATTCAGCTGAAACTATGAATGGTTACAGCACTCTTCCAACTCGTGGAAGTAGTGTGGCCACTCGATCATCATTTCGACGTGGAAGTTCGAATGATCCTGATGAAATTGCAAATGCAGAAAAATCAGCTTGGTATAAATCTATTTACAAGCAACTTCATCAAACTGCAGCTGAACCTGAAGGAGGCAAGTTCATCTTTTCTTTAATTTTTTGTTGTTGCTTCTTTCGTCTTTTTTTTATGATCCGCTTTTCTATTTTTTTTTTCAAAAAGCGCTGCCGCAAACATGATTTTGTTATTTTAACAAAACAAAAAAATTTCTTTTGAAAAAACATTTTATTTTTTCAAAAAGTCAAAAAAATAAACCTTTTTTACGCTTACTACATATTTCCTTTATGTTACCCTAAAACGGCTGTGAAAAAAGCAACATCTTAAGATATATGTATTTTATGAGAAATAGAATAACTTTATGCTTCGCTTGATTATTAGAAGTCTGTCTATAGCCTGAAATTTCACTTTTATATTTGTTTGTTTTTTTATTTTTTGTTGTCACAATTTTAAAATTTAAAAAAATGGGTGTAAGAAGAGAAGAACAACAAATATGTATTTTATTTCATATCCAAATTTGGAATTTCCTTTTTTTAAATATCAGGAGAAGCAACGTTGAAAAATTTTAGATAAAAAATGAAGATTGTGTTTTTTACGAAGCCTTAAAGCTTGGTTTTATATAAGCTGACAGCTTTATTATTACATATTCTCTTCTTTTTTTTTGTGAAGCCTCTGTGTATTCTTGCCTTTTAGCTGCCAAAACCATAAAGAGATGAAAAAACAAGCGTAAAACAAAAGCTTAAAAAATTGTTGCACACCTTCTTCATATTTACACATTTTTTTGATAAAAGTTTTTTCCTCTATTTTTAAAAAAAAACTTTGTTTCTTCTTCTTCGTTGTTTTTTTTAGCTTCAGGAAGAAGAAGGCTAACGGCAAAGTTGAAGCAAAGAAGATGAAAAAAAAATTTGGGACAAACTTTATGTCAACAAAAGCAGCTTCATTTGCCCCCCATCCTGCGCAAAAAAAAATAAAAAAAATAAAAATTCTATAGACTTAAAAAAGTTTTTTAAGCTTTATTTCGTTTTTTTTGTGTTATGTTTTTGCGCATCCGAGGCTAGCTAAGCTACGACGAAGATTGTTGTGTGTCGTCGTCGTTTTCCGAAGTTAAGAGTTAGAAGGTAAAATGGTGCAACTTTTTGCGTGTGCTGCTCTTCAAATGCTGTCATCCCTCTTCCTAACTAAATGATTTTATTGTTGTTGCATGCTCATGCTTTAAATTTCAAGCAAAGCCTCTTTTACAACAATTGACAAAAATAAATCGGAAGTCTCCTGGTGTGAGATTGATCAACAATTTTTTTACATCATTTTTTGATATACATTTAAAATTTTAAAAAATCACGCTCTTTTTAAGCAGCGGCCACAAAAAAGAGTTTATTTATGTAAAAAAATTTGATTTAAATTTCACTTTTTTTTGTTTTTGTTTCTCTTTTCTTTTAACGTATTTATTTTTGCAAGGCTTTTTTGATACATTTTTTATACATTGATTTACTTTTATATTTTTATTTTTTCTAAAACGAGTAAACTTTATTTCCTTCATTTTTTTCATTGCCTTCAAAAGGTTAAACATTATTATTTTTATCCTACCATTCCTTCTCTTAAAAAATAGCTGAAGCTTAGATTCTTAGACCATTTAATTTTTTTCTTTTTCCTTCCTTGTTTTTAAACTTTATTACTTTTTTATTCTATTTTATATATTTTCAATTAATCTTATAAAAAACACTTTGTTGTTTTTTATTTTAAAAAATGTGAAGACATTTTTTTTGTTTGACGATAAAACCAGACTTAAGATGCTTGCTTTTTTTGGAAGATGCTTTTTTTAAGGCGACAACAACGACACATATGGCGCGTCGAAAAATAAAAAAAGAACGAGGCTGTAAAAAGTGAATTATTTATGCAAACAAGCCCCCAAAAAAACACACAAACAAATAAGCTTTTCACGTTCAAATCTTTATTTTCTCGTTTCATCACAATTAAAGCAACAAACTAAACACTTGTTTATTATTATTTTCATTTTTTAAACATCATTGTTAATTGATTTCATGAGTGGAAATACATAATTAATTTAGAACACTTATTTTTAGAGCGTACAGTTCTGCGTTACCAATCTGGCGACGCTTTTAATTCAAATATGGCCAATTTGAGTAAGCACTTGTTTACTTTTCACATCGATAAAAATAAGATAAATTATTTGTAGGATCAATTACGCCTCAAGCCCGCTTTGAAGGACAGCAACAACAACCTGAAATAATCGATCCCCAACAACAACGACGAGCTAAAAGTGTAGGCCGGTATGATGCTGTTGCAGATATGGAAATTTTAGATCGATGGAGTCAACAACGAAATCAATTTATGCGAGAACAGCAACAACTACAACAACATCAAACACAGTCTCCACTTCCAAATGGTGAGCTATCAATTTTTATTTAATTTTACAAAAAATTGTTTTGAAGTGAATTTAACTAATGAAAATTCAACTAAAAAAATGAAAACCCTTTATCCTCTTAATATCGACTTAAAAAACATAATATTACTTACTAACTCTCGCAACTAACATTTTTACTCACCTTTTAGAGGTAACAACGACAACAAAAAAACACCCACCAAAAACAGCCATGGAAATGTTACAAACTGCGTGTAGTAGCAATAGTTTATCTTCTCCCAGTTTCACTCGTCCACCGCCACCAGCAGCAGCGTCGGTTCAGTCATCCATAAATAATACGTCTATAAATTCAACAAATATTGCCAAAGCTGCTAATTCATATGCGATCGCTCGCTCCAAAACTCAACACTTTCATTTACCCAGCTATAGATTTATTGACGAAGACCCGAGGCCAATATTTTCAACGTCAGCTAAAAGTTGTTTACGTTGTGGAAAGGATCGACGAGATTATACTTGGGCGGAAATAGAAAGATTATATGAAATGTTGGATAAAGTGGAATTAAAAAAAGAGATTCAACGAGATCGATTGGGTGATAAAGTTAAATTACGGTATATCGAAACAAGGCTGGAAGAAACTGCCAATGATTTACAAACAGTTATCGATCAATTAGAAGCTTTTGGTAAAAATCGCTCTAAAAGTAACCCTGAAATTGCTTGGAAATTAAGAAATTCTAATGGAAAATTTAGTTATTTAACCGGACAAAAACCATCCACAAGTGGAACAGGTTTGTAACAAATGTGTTAATTTATTTTGCTGTGTATAACTTTGACTAACTTAACATAATTCAATGGCCTTTCTAAAGAGGTGTTTATAAATTTGTTTTTAGGTCATGCTCCTGAACTTCATGAAAATAATATCGCTAATAATCCATTAACAAAAGGTATAAACGAAATGAAAAAGATGACCATGGAAGAAGTACTTCAGCGACAACGTGCTGAAAAATTAAGCGAAGAATTGGATGATCAAAAAAATCGTCGACATGGATATTTGTAAATTTAATAATTTATAGAAAGGTTTTTCTATATTAAATAACTTTTAGTCCCGGAGCTTCTCCAGCATTGCAAAACAATGTTCAGCGTTTTGATCATTTTCTTCATCAAGAAACTGCAACACCAAATAATTTTGATTATCCAAGCAGTCGATGTTCCACTCCTGCTCGAAGAGGATACAGCGGAGGCCCAATTCAGACTTGTACAGTTTTATATAAATTTACTGCTCAAAGTCCACGGTAATTTATTCAAAACCAAAAATAAAACCTTTAATTTTTTTAGAGAACTTTCATTAAATCGTGGTGATGTTGTTCGTGTACATCGTGAAATAGATTCAAATTGGATTGAAGGAGAGCGTAATGGACATGCTGGTATTTTTCCTGCAAGCTATGTTCAGGTACTCATGTTTTAGGAAGAAAAAAATAGCTTACTTAATTATTTTTTTAGATGGATGAAGACCCTTCAACAAGCTGCCGTAATAGAGTTCGAGTGCTTTATCCTTTTCAAGCTAGAAATCGTAATGAACTCAGTTTAAAAAGGGTAATTTTTTATTTAAAAATATATTTTAAACATCAAACTTTTTTGTAGGGTGAAATTTTACGTCGCCGACGTGAAATCGATGCCAATTGGTTTGAGGGTACAAATTCTAAAGGACAAATCGGCATTTTTCCAAAAGTTTATGTTCAAGATTATGTTGAAGGTGAAATTGGAGAAGATTCCTCCGCTGGAAATAACGGCATAATTCCTGATCGTCCAAAAACACCAAAAATTGTTGCAACAGGAACAACAAATTATTCAAGGTTAGTTTAATAGTATAAAAAAACAGCTGTGCCTAATTTTTAAATAAATGCTAAAATAATAAATACTTCCTCATTTACACATGTTCTTGCTTTTGTCTGTCGCATCTTCCTTAGTTTTGCTCGTTTTATTTTTTTGTTAACAAAAAAATAATAAAAACGTTTTTATCCTTTGTGTTTTTTTTTTGAAAGTATAATGAAAGGAGGAGAATGGCGTCCTTTTGCAGTCAGCTTTTAAAAAAACGTAGTTAAGCTTTCTAATTAGAAATGGAGCCTGACAGAAGAGACAGAAAAAACACAAATGAAAACGGTTTTTAGTTTCAGCAAGGGCCATTAGCTGAGTTTACAACCAAAAAAATAAAATGAAAGTGAAAAATATCTTTAACATTTAAGCTTCTGTTTTTCTTTCTTTTAAACACCGTTTCTTTCTTCAGCTTTCTTTTTTATTGTTATTTGTGTACGTCTGCGTACCATTTTCTTTTTTCTCTCAATTTTTATATCCTTAAAAAAGAAGATTAAGTAGCAGCGGCAATATTTTTTTTGTGTTCCTCATTCAAAAAATACATATGTATATAAAATTGGGAATTTCCTGAATGAAGAAGCTTTTATTATTATTCTTTAAAATATTTTTCGATTTGTCCAACGATAACAAAAAATATGCCAAAATTCTTGTTATTTTGTTGTTTCGAGGACGTGTTTTAACTATAACAATGGAAAAAAGCCAGCAAAAACTTTGCCACTTTTTCTATAAAACAGCTTTTTCTATTATTATTTTATTTCTCCTCCGCCTTCTTTATTTTTAATTATACTGTCTCCGCCACCGCTTTTTTACCGGCTTTTTTTATGTGACACAAAAAAAGCTCCTGAATTATTTGAGTTGTTTTATAAAGCTTTTTTTAAATGACGAACATAAAAAAATATCCTTGAATTAAATTTTAAATGAATGAGAGAAATATCTGGTACAACATACTTGTTTTCGCCTGCTTTTTTCCCACATTTTTTATTTAAAATAGCGCTTAATTTTTGTTGTTAATTAGGTTCATATAAAAGGATTACACATAAAATTTAGTTCCATATTGTTTGTTTTCATTTTCATTCATTTTTTTCTTTTGGGAATAAAATGGAATTTTCTATCTAAATTTCAAATAATGAATACATCCTTTTTTGTAGTTTCATTTTAGTTAGATTTTTTTTCTTCCGAATTTTTTAAGCACCACTCACTTACTTATCTTAAATACCACTACACTACTTTTTTTCAAATTTTCTCTTACTATTGTTAAAAATTATTTGAAACTTCTTTTTTTGGGACCATTGCTACCATTTTTTTTCGTCATCGTCAAAACCAACAACCACTGCTTATTCATAAATACGCATTTACATTTTTTTAGTCTTCGTAATATTCAAGTGCCTTTCGAAAAAAAAGCAAAAGATTTTCCAAAACTTTTGTGTTCGAAAATTGCATTTTCTTTTTTCTTGTTTGTTGGCATTTAGCCTAAACTTCTTTAAAAAAATGATGCACGTCGTCTTTATATAGAATTTTTTTATTTTGTTAAAAGATTTTCTTTTTCTTTTTTCTTTGTTGCTCGGCCATCTGGATCTAAGTTTTTTTTAACATTCATTGAAAACGAAAAAATATTTTAAATAGACTAAATTTTAGCAGATTTATTTTTTTCCACCTGAGAAGCTGCACATTTCTTTTTAAAAAAATTTTCTTTTGTAAAAGCAATTTTATTTTCGGTGGTGTGTTTTATTTATTGCCCAAAAAACCTTTTTCTTTCGCTGCCTTGGTATTTAACGTAATAATAAGTTTTTGCTTTTCTTTTATAAAGTTAAGAATAAAAATTGCCTGACTTTTAGTTATTCTTTCTTTTTTGTTTGTTAAGAATGAAATATTGCTTTTTTGTATTTTATTTATTTTATTTTTTGCCTTTAGGCAAAAGCAGCATGTTGTATCGTAGGCGTTTCACTTCCGTAGTTCCATGTCAAAATTGACAGCTTTCAAACGCAAATTATAAGTTTTTCACATAGGTCCGGAAAATTAGAAAAATACGCAAATACACAAATTCTTACAGTCTTTGTTTAAATAGGCATCCACAAAGTAGTAAAAAATTATAAAAATTTCCGCTGTTTTGTTTTAGCTTAAAACGTAGAACTCTTCTGGAATTTGAAGGATTAGTTTGCGAATTTTTTTATGGGTTTTTGATTTCATTATAACTAGAATCTCAGGTTTCAAAAAATGTTTGGTCCATTAAACATTTTATATGCAGATTTTTTTGCTTTTCGAAGAACTAGTGACGTTTAAAATTTCTCAATCTGCTGGAATTCGCTTAAATTTGTGCTTTGCTAGATTTTGTAGCCCTTTCGAGAGTTTAGAATCAAATTTGAATAAAGCGTGTTGCCTGCTTATTCGTTGCTTTCATCATTTTTTATTGCTTCTAAAAAACGGAAATTACTCGGAAATGATTTAAATTTTTGCAGCCATTTTTCTTGAAACCTTAGTCTTCTTTTAAAAAATGGAAGAGCTTTGGGCTTTTATTAAATCAGGGTTTCAAAAAAATCTCATTCGTCGTCTGCTTCTTATCTTAAAAAAATAGAGAAGAGGATTGCAAAAAAAGTTCCGCTTCACGCCTTTCATTTTTTTCTCTATCAATTTTTTGTTTCATTATTGCCAGACATCTCCACTTTTTTTCTTTTTCTATTCTCTCTTAATTATTGGCTTTATTTCTTGTCCTTTCCCTTTTTTAGATAGGAGAAACGGTAGAAAAAGGAAAAAATTAAAAGAAGCTTTGTTGCAATTTTATTTTTCTAATTATCAGGCGTATTTTTTTTTGGGTTGCTATGTGTTAACCGATTAAATGAAGGAAAGGGCAGAGAGAAAGAAGAAGACGATGGCCTTTTGTTAAAACAAATTGACACATTTTTTATTTTTGGAGCGCATTGATGCTTTAGAAAAGCCCCTTGCTTATTTTATTTGTATTTGTAACCTTAAATAATTATCTTTCATTATTTTATTTCTTCTTTTATCTATTTCTTTCGCTTGCTTTTAAACATCAGAGATATAAGGATGTTAGCGTGTCTTGATGCAAAAACGTTTGGCGCGTTAATATTGGATGATTTCGAAAATGATTTTGGCCGATTACAGAAGAAATCCTCCGCAAATTCATCATCTTTAAATAATTCCAACAAAAAACTTTCTAAATCTTTGGCCGCGGATCGTCGAACGAGAATGAATTTATCAAAATATCATTGTAAATTATTACAACGAACTTGGAAAGAAATGAGAGATGAAAAGTTTAAACAAATAGAACGACCTATTTTATGGTCAATTAGTTATTCACCCGATCAAGCATTAATTTATAAACCTTCCACATCCCTTGGATTAACATATACATGGAATGATAAACTTCAACAAGATTTATATGAAATTGTTTTGGCTTTTGTTGATACTGCAATGAAAGATTTAAAGCACAAAGAAATGAGAATTCAACTTCGAACAAAATGTCGAAAATTTGGTCGACAAATGGCTGCAGCTTTTCGAGCAATGGATATTGACCAATCACTAAGTTGGGAAATGCTTGGACAATCCATGCTTGAAAGTTTTACAACTTCATTTCGAAATAATGCAACTAAAATATTTTTATGGCAACTTTTTCTTGAACATATTTCTGCGATGGTTTTTGAAGCTTTTTGTGGCGCTGTTGCACGAGACTATACTTCAACACCTTTGACGACCATTTATGAAACAGACCTTAAACATTGTTTCCCTCATTTAACAACCATCGAAAGAAAAATTCCAATACTTAAAAAAATTATTGCAAAATTTACTCGCTTTTCTAAATCCGTTGATAGCAACAACAATAATAACAAAAAAGTTGTTGGAGTCGTCGTCGTTGATGATAATAATAATAATAAAATTTATGAAAAATGCTAACAATAATTTATTTATTTAATCAATAATTATTACTAATTGTTTGTAAAAAAATTGTACATATATAACTAAGTTTTTCATGCTCCTTTGCTCTTTTAATAATAAAATTATTTATTGTAATTCAATTTTTATTCTAACAACAAAATCTGAAAAAATTGGAAGAAAAACAAATCTAAAAATATATTCAATTCCAATAAAAGTTTTTTCTAATTTAAATTTAATTATTTTTTTCTTTAAGAGCTCAAAGTCCTTCACCTTCGAAGAAAGCTAACTTAGACCGTTCCCATCAAATTCAACAACATGAACAACGACGACAAAATTATGCTGGTCCTGCAAGAATGGTTCCAAAAAATGCAGAAACGTAATGTTTTTTCCTTTACCCTTTTTTTTTTAAATCTAATGAAAAAGTTTATAGTTTCCGAGCTTTGTATCCATACAAACCCGAACATTCGGATGAATTAGAACTTCAAGAAAATGATATTGTATTTGTCGTTGAAAAATGTGATGATGGATGGTTTATTGGTAAGCCGCTACCATAATCCTTTAAAAACATACAATTCACTTCATTTGTTTTTTTATTTTCAGGAACCTTACTTCGAACCGGACAATTTGGAACTTTCCCAGGGAATTACGTTGAAAAGCATTGAATCTCCTTCTTTCTTTTAATAAACAAACATGACTTTATAAAATAAACTTTTATTCAAAGTTAAGCACCCGGCAAATTCTTTCATCCCTGTTTATTCAGTTTTTATTTTTAAGCTCAATCATGTTTTTATGTATGCATTTTTCATTCAAAAATATTTTGTTCTTATGTTTTTTTTTATAAAGCAATAACTCCATATTACATATTCTAATAAAACTATTATAAAAACCATTGCAAGAAACACAGCATAATTGCCAAACATAAAAATTTATTAAACTATTATACAGTTTCAAAAAATAAACTCAACAATTATCACAAAATACAATGATCATTTTTCTGTTACTTCTTCATCTTCTTCACTTTCGTCACTAAAGCCTGGAGGCAAGTCGATCTCACGTTTACGTAATTCCTTTGATTCTTGTTCAGCACGAGCGAGAAATTCGTTTTGTTTTTGAATAACTTCTTTACCATTAGCACATTTAGCATAAGTTTCTAACAAATCTGCATTCATTGACAAAAATTCTTTACCCCAAGAAAACTTTGACATCACCAATTCAGCGTGTTCTGTTTCACCAATGATAGCTAAACCAGCAGCAAGAGCTTCAGCACAAGTTAATTTACATGGTCGACCATAATTTACAGAATTTGCAGCAATAAGATACGGTAATAAGCGATGTTCATTAGCTTTGATTCGAGCAAGAGGTGTTCTATCAACTTCATTCCATGAGCAATCAACAACTCCAAGACCACTTTCAAGAATAAGTTGACGATCTTTTGCAGATATTGTGTCTTTACCAAGCGGAGAAAGAAGTACACCATGAAACTTGAAATTCAAAGGTATCGATTCGATCAATTTGTTACGTTCAAGTTTACGACCAGTACATATCTTTGGATTACATTGATTGAAATCAAACATAGCTAAACGAATCTTTGGCTTTTGTACACTAGTTGATTCATTTTCTGAAGTTTCCTAAAACAAACAAATATTGAAAATATGTGCAATAAATAATGTAAAAGAACTTACTTCTTCCTCAGAACTTCCTTCATTATTTACTTCTTCTTGTTTCTTTTGAGGTTTCTGATGACTCGGACCAGCAGTATCTTTCTGATTTTTTCGATGATTAACACGAGATCGTCCCATAATTTTGATTCTAAAAATGTGATGAAAAGCAAAAAAAACTTGACAACTAAAAAAACAAGCAAAGCTTTGAAAAAGAATCGCGCTAAGAATTTTCTCAAGTGCATCAAACTGAAAATCTCTCGATCAACCAACTTCAAAGATTGCTCGATCCATCTTCGTGTCTTTTCAATTAATAAAAGTAAGTTTATTTTAGTTTTATAACATCACAAATATTCAATCAAGCTTTCAGAATGACAAACTATGCTAACTTCCGCGAAATTGGACGCAAAATTGTTTGTGTAGGACGAAACTACAAAGATCATGCTCTTGAACTTGGAAATCCTATACCAAAGAAACCGATGATCTTTCTCAAATCCACCAATAGCTATGTCACAGAAGGAAATCCAATTGTTATACCACCAGGATGTCAAAATCTTCATCAAGAAGTTGAACTCGGTGTCATTATATCAAAGAAAGCAAAGAATATTAAAAAAGAAGATTGGAATGATTATGTTGCTGGTTATACTGTTGCATTGGATATGACAGCTCGTGATTTTCAAGATGAAGCAAAGAAAGCTGGTGCTCCATGGTTTTTATCAAAATCTTTTGATACTTCATGTCCTGTAGCTGATTTCATTGATAAAAGCAAAATTGCTGATCCCCACGATTTGGAACTTTATTGTAATATTAATGGTCAACCAAAGCAAAAAGAGAAGACTAATATGATGATTTTTGATATTTCCACAATTCTTTGTTATGTTACTCAATTTGCAACTCTTGAACCTGGTGATTTGTTACTTACTGGTACTCCTGCAGGTGTATGTCGAGTTCAATCTGGTGATACTATAGAATTTGGTTTAACTGGAATTATTGATTCAAAATTTTCTGTTCAATAATAACCTTTTATTTGTGTAGTTAGTTTTGTAGATTTTGTAAAGTAATAATAAAGTTTTGTATATGTATGTTGTTTTGTCTATAAAGCCATTCATAAAGGTTAAATTAATGAAAACAAAATACATAATAATTTTTAACCGAACGAAAAATTAACTAGTAAAAACGATAATAATAAATGAATACATAAGAATAGAGAAAGCTCCAGAGATGGTTCATTTTAAAAATATTAGGAATAATATTGTTGATTTTTTAATTTTATGCTTGGAATCTTTTTAACTTGTATATTCGTTTCCATAATATTTATGGAGTTTGTTCGCTAGGACCTGCTTTTTGAATGGTAACATTAATTCCAAGATTGCCATTTTCCGAAAATAATTGAGCTTGATTTGTATCAAAGCAAAGACAATCACTCTGAGTTATGGAAGCTGCAACTCCTTCATGAATGCTTCGAGGAGTTCCTTCAAAACTTAATCGACGGCGACGAGAAGACAACTCCAACCTGAAACAAGATGCATTTATAAAGATTGAATTACTTTAAAAATGGTTGTTTATTACCGATAAATAAAATTTTCTGCTTCCTTTTTAGTTCCTATTAATTGTACTACAGCATAAAACATTTGTTGATTATTATTTGAATTTTCTGATTTATCTTGCTTTTCAAGAACCAGCATGAAATAACAATTAAAGCAATTTTGCATCATTACCCAATCAACCGCTCCAGGAAGTGTAATATCGGTGGCGAGAAAGACTATATCTTCACCTTGCAGCGTTGTAATGGATTTATGTTGTCTCACTAAATGATTCATAACTTCTGATAATGATCCATGCCATTTACATGCTGCTCCTGGGCATGGACATGAATATGGTCTGAAACTTGAATATTTTTATATATTCTTTAAAATGTGTTAATTACCTATGCTCACAGCCTTCTTCGTGTTCAACCTTTTCTTGGGCATTAAATTGCTTGGAACATCCCGATGGAGCGTATTTACATGGAAAAATAAGAGTTTGAGCTATTCGCTCCATTGCAAGATTTCTGATGGAAGGAACTGGGCCTCGACATGATGGACAACAAGAAACTTTCGGTCGACAATTGCCACAAACCAAATGGCCACTGGGACATTGTAAATATGGAGGAAGCATATAATCCATGCAAACTGGACATTCAAAAGCTGATAATAATTCTGATGGAGTATTATTTTGTACATTATTAGTATTGGTTGAACCCATAATAATTTGTGGAGCTACTGTTTGGGTTGCTGGGACAATGGCATTATTTAAAACTGAAACCGCAAACATTAGTTTGAAAAATATATATAAAAAATTGTGACAAACCTTGCGAAGCAGCTTGTATCTTTGCCGATGTTCTAACATTATTTGAAACTGAATGAGATTGAACCATTGAAGTAGTTATTGGCGGAGGTGATGGAGGTGAATATGATTTGACACTCATTTGTTTCGTTTGTACTATTACTAATAAAGATTTTATTAATGAATATAATCAATAAAACCAACACGATAAAGCTTTCTTCACGCAAAGAAAAAAATAAAAAAATATATAATTTCTTTCACGCTTTTTTAAGAAAATAAAAATATTAACACATATGTTGCAAAAAAAACTTTGCTGTTAATCAAATAACAAACTATGAACTAAAAAACTAATTTTCAACAGCCGTCAATCGCAAATCCGGAATTAAAAATAATAAAAAAAAAGAGCTAAAAATTGATTGGTTGCTATTTTCACATTTTTCTAGTGTCTTTGCTTTTTTTTTACAAAGCAAATAAAAAAAACAAGTCAAGACTTTTTTTTTCTTTCCTTCCTTCTTCCTATCTTAAACCAGGATATATTATTTTCTCCTGCACACTTATATTGATTAAATTTTGATACAACTGGGTGGAAATATATTTTTACGATCACCAGTTTTTAGACTGGCTGACGACGACTGGTCAAATCAAAGCGGAAAAAAAGTGTGAGCAAGCAATGAATGCATTTTGGAAAATAAGTGCAACCAACCCAGGCAGTCGCGACGCATCGAATCGAAAGGCAGCCAATTCGATGAAACAACAAACACAAGTGTGGTTAACGACAACGCAAGTCTTATGCGGAAAAAAGAGAGACACCCAAGTTAAAAAAGAAAAAAGAAGAATGCAAATATGAAAAAAGAGATATAAAAAGACACCTTTAAAATTGGAATAACTTGAAATTCCAATTGCTGCAATGCAAATGAAAAAATAATAGGAAAGATAAAAAAAATATTTCGTAGATTTAATAATTAAATCCTATAAAAAATTTTTATTTTAAAACTGTAAAAAAAAATAGCAGGTTTTTGTTTCAAAATTTATTTAGTACTTTAAAAAAATTTATCTTCCTTTTTAAATTGGAGTGTCGTTTCTGTCTGTCTGTCTGTCTGTATGTATGTATGTCGTTTCTGCTTTTTTTTTGTTTTGCCCCGATAGTCTAGATCAGTTTTTTACGCTGATTCCGAATATGTTAGTTTCACGCTTCGGAGAGTCAAATATTGATATGTTTTGACCAGTTTAAATTTGCATTTTTTGAAATTTTTCTTGACACGAAAGTTTCCCTTTGTTTTTTTGAAAGCATTTTTTTGGAAGTGAAAAATTTGTTTTTTCTCTGATTGTCTGCATAGTTGTTTTTGGTAGGATATTTGATTGTGTTTGGGTTAATATTTAGTTTTTTTGGGTGGAGATTTAGTTATTTTTGGTGAGATGTAAAATGGTTTTCGGGTGGACATTTAGTTGTTTTTGGGTGGATATTTGGTGGCTATTGGGTGGATAGTTTATTATTTTTGATGAGATGTAAGATGGTTTTCGGGTGGACATTTAGTTGTTTTTGGTGAGATGTAAGATGGTTTTGGGTGAATGTTTAGTTGTTTTTGGTGAGATGTAAGATGGTTTTCGGGTGGACATTTAGTTGTTTTTGGTGAGATGTAAAATGGTTTTCGGGTGGACATTTAGTTGTTTTTGGGTGGATATTTGGTGGCTATTGGGTGGATAGTTTATTATTTTTGATGAGATGTAAGATGGTTTTCGGGTGGACATTTAGTTGTTTTTGGTGAGATGTAAGATGGTTTTCGGGTTGATATTTAGTTGTTTTTGGTGAGATGTAAAATGGTTTTCGGGTGGACATTTAGTTGTTTTTGGGTGGATATTTGGTGGCTATTGGGTGGATAGTTTATTATTTTTGATGAGATGTAAGATGGTTTTCGGGTGGACATTTAGTTGTTTTTGGTGAGATGTAAGATGGTTTTCGGGTTGATATTTAATGATTTTCGGATGATTGTTTGATTATGTTTGGTTAGATATTTGGTTGTTTTTGGGTTGAAATGTGTTTTGGGGCCTGAAGGGCCCATGTGTAATTAGACCTATGGAATTGACCTCGAAGTGGTTAAGATGTAGCCGAATATGACAGATATGGAAATGCATGGCCCGGGAAACCGTTGATTATTGGAGAAGATTTTTTTGTAAAATTTAGGAGGTCTGCCGTTTGCATGGCTCCAAAATTTACCATGAAAATGGAATGTTGGGCCGAATAGCCCTGTTGTTTATTGTAATTTTATTGTTGTAGACATGAAAGCGTTCAGCAGATTTTTTTAAATTTTAAGTCTTAAGTAAGATTTCACCGCATACGCTTAATTTTTTACTTGAAGTGAAAAATGTTGTGAATATTTGGCGATTTTTGAGTTGAAATGATGTTTGAGACCCGAACGGTCATGTGTAATTTTGCGTATGGAATGGACCTCGAATGGGTTAGGATGTATCCAAATACGAGATATATATGGAATGCGTGGCCCGGAGAAACCGTTGATAATGGAGACGATTTATGTATATCATAAATTTTGAAGGTCTGCCGAAGGCAGGGCTCCAAAATTTACCATGAATAATGGAATGTAAGCCCATGGATTGTGTTGTTTATTTTAATTGTATTGTTTTAGACACGCATTGGTGTTTGGGCACTCTATTTTTTCCAATTTTACACCCTCTATAAAATCACATAGTCTCCCCTTTGACAATTTTTCAGAATTCCTAAAACAGGTGCACTCTCTAAGGTACTCAAAAAACTACCTAAAAGTATCCAATGTCCACGTTGTGATTGTAAAAATGTAATGGTTTCGAAGATTTTCTTTGTGTGATTATTTGTTTAGTTTGAGGGACTTACCGCAGGTAAGGCCCCAATGTTCTTGTAATTCAATAATTTAACGATTTTTTAATTTTTATTTTTATTTGAAAGACTTCCCTTAAAAGAAAAGTGGAGAGAAGAAGGAATAAATGAATTAATTTGTTTTCTTTGTTCTCCAAACAATACAAAGAAATAAAAATGAAATTATTAATTAAAAAAATAAAAATAGCTTTTTTTTACTTTTTTAATTGAAACTTTTTTTTAGAAAAAAAAGTGAAAGTACTTAATTAAAAGCTTCGTTTGCTGTTTTGCACCCAAAATTAAAATGACTACAACCTTATTGATTTCACGGATGCTTACATAAAAAATAATATGAGTAATAATAAAAAGATATACTAAAATAACTATATTTCATTGAGAAAAGAAAAAGAAGATTGGCGGTGGTGAATAAAAAATATTGTAACAAAAAAAAGCTTTTAAAAATGTTGAAAAAGAAAAAGCATGCAAGCATACACATACTTCTCTTCCACCACAGCCACTCGATGATGATCGAATGATTTTTTTTTATTTGTTCGCAGATAGAATAGAAAAAGGGTTCTCTCGAAAAGAATTTTTTTTAGCTTTAAAGAAGAAGCATCGTGAAAAAAGAAAAGAAAAAGTTTTCTTTATGTTTTAAAGTTGCTTTTGCTTGCTTTCAACTTTTTTGCTTTTGCTGCTGGCGGATGATTACATTTTTCAAAACTTTAACTTTTTTTTATTAAATGCTTTTATCCTTTTATCGACAGCTTTTTCTTTGCTGTTCTCTTTTCAAATTTGAAAAAAATATTAAAAAACTATAATTTAACAAATTTTATTTTTAGTAATAATTTTCTTTTCAATGTTTTCTGCTCGTTTTCCTTTTATTGCTGTCTTTCTTTTTTTTACATACTTGTAATGCATTTTTTATTCCCTTCAATTTACTCTTTGACTTTTTGAATAAATTAACCATTAAGCTTCATATTCTGCCGCCATTAATGGGGTGGCTACGATTAATTTATTACACAACCAATAAAACACATTTAAGAAAGTAATCTTGTTCTTTGACACTTTTATTTTAATTTAAATCTTAATTTTTTTTTCTGCAAAACAGGACTTCTTTATAATTTTATTTCCTTCTAGCTTTAGTCTAATGTTTTTTTTTGTTGCAATAACTGCTTTTCTTAGCACATTGTAAATAAATTTATGTATGTATTTCGTAGTTTATAAATAATTTTTTTCTGTGTAACAACTTATTTTATGAGCAAGCATGAGAATATTTAATTGTCACCACTACCACCACCACCAAAAATAAATGAAAGCATTTTGTTTTTTTCTTATAAAAAATGCTTTTCTTTTCCCTTGCTTTAATGTTTTCATGTTTTTTTCTTCTTTTCTATCCAATTAGTGTAGTGTACCAAAATGAAGCTTAAGGAATAAGAAAAAAAACTCAATTAAAGTCTTCTTTTTTAAACTTTTTGGAATGAATAAAAAGAAACTGTCTTAAACAACTTTTTTTAAATATTGTTATATCGCCGCATTTTCTTTGAAAATTATTACTTTGCCTTTATTTTTTCTGTGTCATTTTTAAAACTTTTTTTAACCTTTAGTCGTCCTTCTTTTTTGGCATTTTTTGCGCCTAAAATATTATGCATAGGCTCAATGTTTTTTTCTTTTTCTTCTGAAGGCTTTTTTTCCAAGACCCACTTTTTTTCCCTTCTAGTCTTGTTATCTACTTTGACAGCCATCCTGTGTTTTTTCTTTTTGCCTAAGCGAATTGTGAATACTTCGTTTAAAGTTTTTGTGTCGTTGTCGCCTTCAGTTGCAGAAGCTCAGGCAAATGCTTAAGTCTTAGAGAAGGGCGCGAGCCTCCTCATCATATAAAGAGCTATGGCATGTTTTCACTCTCTTTTTTTTACGTTTACTTCGTTCACGTTGTTCACGGCACTGCGCACACTTTATACTTACATACTTCATTTTTTTGGAGACACTTGCTGCATGTCGTTCATTTTCTTTTTATTTTTCTTTGGCTACACTTATTTTGCTACTTTTTTTTATTTCATCTTATTTTTTTATCCACGTTGTTTCACGTTTTTTATATAAGCTTATTTTTTTCAAATCTTATTTCCCTTTTAAAAAAAGAAGCCAAGTAAGCGTTAAACTACTTGTACTTTTTACGTGCTCTTCTAGCCTGCTTTCATTTGTCGTCAGGCTGATTTGTTTTTTCCGCTTCTTTTCTGTTTTACTAATCATAGGTAATTTTTTGTTTTTGAAAAATAAGTTTTCATACTTTTAATCATAAATAATTACTAATAAAAAGACTATATTTCTTTTAATAGTTTAATTTAATAAGTAAATAAAAATTAAGTTGAGAATTAGTCACCCAGCCTCGTTGATAAAGACGCGTTGGTTTTCTTAGAAACTTAATTTTTTTTTATATTTATTCATATTTGGAATTAGTTTTTTTAATAATGTTTATTAAATTAAATTAATACATATACTTAGAGACCAAAGAAAGCATTTCATGTTGTTATAAGAAATGTTTTCGTAATTGCTACTTTTCGCAAGAAACAACAAAACTTCTCGTGAAATTTTTAAAATTTTTAAATAGCTTTTAAAATAGTGTTATAAATAGGTATTAATTTTTCTCAAAAAACTTTTGAGGCGTGACATCTAATTCTAGACTTTCGTGTGGAAAAAAAATTTTTCTTAAATTTTACGGAACTCTTTTTGCAACTTTAAAATAACTTTTTTTCTTTCATGAGTAGTTAAACTCAGAATATTTCTTTGATATAAAAGACCTTATAAAACTTCGTTTATGCTTATTATGTATTGTTGCCAGAAATTGCGTGTTAGAAAATGATAAATCTGTAAAATATTTTTGATGATAAATATTTAAATTTTAGAGTGGTATTAGGACATGATGCATTATGCAGATGTCAAAAATGGGCTCTTAGATCTTGCAAAAGAGTGTCAAGTATTATGGGAAGAAAATAAAGACACTCAAGCCAGATTTGTTAATTATTTATCCGAATTACAACGATATCAAATGGCTATAGGCCAACTTGAAAATGAAGGAAAACATGATCAAGCTACAACATTTCGAAGTACTATGATGGAAAATCAAAAGCGTGCCAGCACTCTTTATGAACAACTCACTGAGCGACGAATGACCCTAGTAAAAAAACATTTTTTATGCAAACTTTTATTTTAAAATTTTTAATTTGTAGGTAAAAAAATTAAATGATGGCGTTCATTGCATTGTTAATTTACAACAACATTTAATTAATGATCGATTATTTGAATGGAAAAATCACCAAAAATTATCTCAAATTGGTGTACCCTTTGATCAAAGAGATTTGGCATTAGATGAAATTCAAATGGAATTTGAATTATTAGCTGAAACAAATTGGCAACTTCGTACATTTGCATGCTGGCAATTGGATTTATTAGGTCGAAGCCCACAACTATCAGATAATACAGCTCAAACCCATATCACCAATTTAAAAGCGGTCCTCGATAGTTTAACTAAAATGTTATGTGTTTTGGTTTCACAAAGTTTTGTGGTTGCTGTTCAACCCGATCCCGTGCTTAAAACCCAACATAAATTTGTTGCAGAAGTTCGATTGTTAATTGGTGACAAACTTGGAATTAAGCAACATTTAGTTAATACTAATGTAACAGTAAAAATTATTGCTGAAGAAGAAGCGCGAATGCTTAGTAATGGACAGATAAGTGAAAAGGATGTCAAAACAGTTGGATCAATTAGTAATGATTTTGAAAAATTGACTCATGATGAAAAGGGACATATGGCTGCAAAGTTTAATAATTCAGTAAGGCTAAAAATTTTATGGAATAAAGAAGCTTATTTTGTGATTTTTAGAAGCTTACTAGAATTGCTCATCGCAAACCTCCTCCAAAAGGCATGCAAACAGATTGCAAGAATCAACCTGTTCAAACTGCAACCGATCAAAAATACGCTCTTCTCTTCCATATTACTCCTTTCCAGCTTGGAAATCTTGGTAAATTTGATGTTTGGACTTTATCATTACCTTTAATGGTTACTGTTCATGGGTCACAAGATTGTGATGCCCAAGGTGTAATTTTATGGCAACGTGCTTTTGCTAAAGTTAATCGTTCTCAAGCTGGCGAAGATGTAAATGCAGTTTCATGGAATGATTTAGCTCATGTTTTACAACATAAATTCTCTCTTTTCACTGGAGCTCATCGAACTTTGAGTGATTCAGATTTACAATATCTTGCAGAGAAATTAATTGTTCCTCAAAATGTTGATAACAAATTAATTACATTTCATCGATTTGCAAAAGTTTGTTTATTTTTAGCATTGCTTTTAAAAATGTTGTATAAATATGGTTTTTATTTTCAGCAAAATTTACGCGATGATGTAAGCTTTTCATTTTGGGAATGGTTCTTTTTAATTATGCAACTTATTAAACAAAAATTACTTAAATTTTGGGATGAAGGTTCGTTTGCAAGAAGAAAAAGTCTTTTGTCTAAAAATACTTTAATAAAAAATTATAGGATGGCTTATTGGTTTTATTAGTAAACATGATGCATCTACTCGAATGCTAAATGCAATGACTTCAACATTTTTGTTACGCTTTAGTGATACTCAAACTGGAGCAGTTAGTATTGGATTTGTTTGTGAAGAAGATGGAATGAAAGGTACAAACATAAATATAAAAATAAAACTTTCTAAAAAAAGAAAAATAATTAATCATTTTTTTCTTTAGTTCCATTTCATTTGGCTCCATTTACTATTAAAGACTTAGATCAGTTGTCATTAGCTCAACGAATCGCTTCATGCCCACAATTAAGAGATATTCGATATCTTTACCCTGATATTGACAAAGAAGAAATGTTACGATATTTTGATTCAGAAGATCGAACTAAATCTGAATCTCCGACTGGTTATATTCAATCGGAAATTGTTATGGTTGCAAAGACAGGGTAAGAAAGAAAAAGAGCTTGAAAAAAAAAATAATGAGAATTTATATAGGCCTTTTAGCAAAATTGGCTCTGTATTCAGCGGAGATTCTCCTTCACCTTCTCCAATGTCAAATAATGGAAAGCTTGATTGGTCTCCAGGAGAAGTCATTCCACATGCAAATTCCATGGACATGTAAGTGCCTCCATTTTATATTCTTATTTGTAATACTTTATTTTCAGGGATTACAATTCCGATGAACTTGTTTCCATGTTATCGCAAAGTCAATTGGATTCCACCAATGTTGAATCCCTCCTTGGTGCAGGTTTTCGCCCTCAATTGCCCAGTCAACCTCTTCAACAAGTTGATCTTTCATTCATCGATCATACCTTTAATCCTTATAATGTCTCAAATATGTCCCATCATTCTGATCAACAATAACAACTCTATTCTTAAATCTTTAAACTTTAATTCTTAAACCCTTTTTATTTAAATATTTTATTTTACCCCTGATCTCTTTTTTGCTTATTTTCATTATTATTTAAGAAAACAATTAATTTTAGTCATTTTTTATTAGCAAAAAATTTAGTCTTCTTTGCTTTGTATATGAGCCATACCTTCATCGAGAAAAAAAACAACCAATCAAAAAATCAACGAATCTTCTTTTTGTTTAGTAAATTTAAAATTTAAAATACTTTATTTTTGTGAATTTAAAAAAAATTATTTATGTTTAGAAATAATAAATGAAAAAATATTTATGAAAATAGTGTTTCAACATTGATTCTCTTCAAAAGCCAATAAAAAAATTATGCACGAAATATAAAAAGAACATTGGTCAAAAAACGAGAAGATTAGTCTATATTTGGCCTAGTTTTCTTGAATGAATCGAGAAAAAAGTGAAAATGCTTTCACTTGGTCAACGAAAAAAAAACAATAATAATTTTTAATCGATGGTTTGATTGATAAAAATGAAAGTAATATTTTTGCGATTATTAGTTTTTTGGATAATAATTAGTGTTATTTCTTGCCAACAAAATCAAAATTTTGGTTTTTATAGCGGTGTTCAATTTGATCGTAAGCATTCTGAGAATCTTTAAATTAGGGTTTTATTTTTTTTTATAGCTCAAAATAGTTATCGGAGTCAACAACAGCAGTATGTTGCACCTGGACAAAATAGAGGTTATGGATATGGCGGATATCATTCAGCATATGGACCTTATAGTAGCAGCTATGGCCCAAATAGCTATTTAAATTCCAATTATGGTAATACACAGCAACCAAATTTTGGAGGTAATATTTATCTAATTTTTTTTTCATAGCTTGGATTTTTAGCGATGTTGGGAGATGTATCTGTAGCAATTTTACGTTCATTAGGTGAAATGTTTATGGGTGATCCAGGGACCAATCAATACCCCTATGGTCCTCCACCAATGCCACCCACTAACAATCGAGGACAAAATCAATTCGGTATTATTCAAAATTAAATTTTTTATACATATTTGTTTCATCATTTCTTTTTATATCAAAGGTTATGGCGTTAATGCGGGAGTTTATGCTGGCACATATGGAAATAATCAAGGTCCATATGGTAATCGCAATAGCCACATTGGAAGCACCTATTCAGGTTTATCTGGATGGCCCGTGCTTCCTTGGTAAGTTTTTATTTCTGCGTCGAAATTAATCTTTAAAAATATTAAGGTTCCCACCTTTTAATTCGCCAACAACTACTCCCTCACCTCCACTTTCTGCTTCTTCTCTGTCTTCCACTACTACCACAACTACAGTTCCTTCAGTTATTGTAACCACCAATATTCAAGATTTACCATTAGCTAGCGTTGTTGAATTACCCCTGCTAGAAACATTGGAATCTTAATTATTATTTCAAACAAAAAAATCCTTTTATGTATTTCCGCTATTATTTAAATATTCTCTTTTTTCATGTATATTTTTATTCTTAATTTTTGATTTTAATTTGTTTCAAATTACTAATGAAATTTTAGTTAATTCTTTTTTCCTTCTTTCAAGAATTTCCAGCCAAATCCAAGTAATTGTAAAAATAAAACATGTGTAATAAGAATCTCATAATAAAAGCATGTTCCAAAACATCAAAAATCTATCTTAAACCACGTCATTACGTTCTTGATATATCCCATCGCTTTGCAATTACTTTGACAGATGAAAAACGAAACAAAAAAACTTGTTTTTTGTATCCAGTTTAAACCAATATATGTTTTGAATTTCATAACAAAAAACAGCTTTTCAATTCATGTGGATATACACATGAAAGATGATTCTTTTATTTGTTTAATTATTGTTTTCTTGAAGGAGAACAACGTGAATAATAGAAAAATAGATTTCATGGCCTTGATTGAATAATTAAATATTTATCGTTGCTGTCTAAAAAAGTATTTAAAGAGATTTTTTTCTATTGGTTTTTTAGGTCAAGAAAGTTCCAAGGATTGGGAGAGAAAAAATGAGAGAGATAAATGATGATTGTTGAACGTTTAAATTCAATCGACGGGTTTTTATTTTAACGTGAAGTAGTTTTTTAAATGTGTTTTTATCTTTCAGAGATGTTTCTTTTAATTGTATTATTAGTCTTTTCGATATTCAAAGTTGATGCTCAAAATGAAAATGATGTGAGTTTTTTGAAAGATAAAAATTTGGATAACGTGTTTTGTGTTATAGATTTTTTCCACCCAATCACTTCCCATAATTGATTCCAATACAACTAAACAATTAATGGTTCGTCAATGTGATTGTTTGGAAGAAAAACAATGCACCAGTGAAATGAAAATTCAAGCAATGGAATGCTTAGAGCCATGTTGGCAAAAATTTGAAAAAGTAAAACAATCATTTTCCTTTTATCCATTTTATACAATTTTTCCTATCAATTCCAGGTTACTCGAGAACCTTTAAAACTTAAAAATTGCTTTGAAGGTAAAAGAAATTTTATGGGAAGATTTTTGGATTGCTTTGAAAATAATCTTAAAGGGTAATTTTCTTGATTTTCCATTTCCTATTTTTTGTTTCTTTAAAATTTCAGTTGTTCGTTGCAAAATGAAATAAATTTAATACCAAAAATGGAAATATCGAGCTATTTTAAAATTGCTGTAACTAAAATTCAGAAAGCTTCAAATTCTTTAATTGTTACACCACCAATTCGCCAATTATTAGATACTTCAGGAATATTTGCTAAATGCGTAAATAATTGTTTCATAGCTAAAAATTCCAATGGATTTTGTTTTGATCGAATAGGGTATGTTTGAGGATTCAATAACAAAGTTTTGAGATATTTCTAGGTGTCAACCTCTTGTAACTGATTCAAGTGCTAAAGCATCTTTGCATACATGTGTTCGAAAACTTAATTGGAAGGAAGTTGCTGGTGAAACTTGTGATTGTGCCGTTGATAGTGGATTATCGTAAGATTTTTGTCTGATCGATATATCAAAGTTATTCTCATTTCAGAAGTCTTAAAAGTTATTGTCCCATTCTCAAACTCATGTCTCGTAATTCCATTCGCCGTTCCATCAAAGTCAAAACTATGCTTTAAGTGATATCTTCCATATTTCATTTGCTAATTGTTAATTTAATTTTTCAAGCTTCAGGTCCAAAAAAGTAAATAAAAAACCATTTTTATATACACAAAAACAACAAAACAAAATAGGAAGGTAGCGATGTAATGGATAAGCTACACACAAAAAAAGAGAAGTAGCAGTATAGTGGATAAGCTACAAACAATTCATCAAAGGTTGCATAACAGTCAATTCCGCAAGTTCATAAGTCGTTAATCAAAAGTCCAGTCCGTAATAATCGTTGAGTCCATGAGTCCAGTGAAATTTAGGGTTTATCCTAGTATTTGTTTGGTGCTTGAGATATCCGAAATATGATGTTGGGGATTTACTCGATGGCGATTTCCAGATTTTAACATTGCAATAATTTCATGCGTTTCTCGTCCTTTTGTTTCAGGTAAAGCTGCATAAATATAGAATAATGCTGCGATTGATGGAATAATAAATAATGGGATGAAGCAAACAGGGCCAACATTCTAAAAAAATGAAATTTAGATAACTAATTATGGAATAGAAAAGTTACAAACCTCATAAAGTGGAACAGTTGAAAAGTTGGTTAAAACAACGAAGAAGCTATTGAGTGAAAAAACAACGCAATAAATGCTTGAGCGATATTGCAATGGAACAAGTTCAGGGCCGATAAACGAGGAGATGGGTCCAACAGCTAATCTAAAAATGAATCATTTTTCATCATCCTCGCATCATTTTTTAAAAATATACTTACCCATACGAAATAAGGTATCCAACTAATCCGCACAAAGCAGCATACTTGAACCATGAAACTTGGTCAATGAAATATGCAGCTGCGACGAAAAGAACTAATGAAACGACGGAACAAATGCCGAAAAACATCAAAAGTGACCGACGACCGAACTTTTTAAGCAAAAAGGTTGCGATAACGCAAGCCACAGTTAAAGCAACCATAAGAGCTGTTGAAGAAAATTGGGCGATATGGCTAAAAATTATCATTTAAATTCATGCAAGCAAAAAATTAAAAGTAAGCTTACGGTGGGATTTGGAGGATAAGCAAAAAGTGGGTTGAAGATTGAAGAATAGGATAAAATGGAAGGGTGAGAATTGTGATAGTAAAAGCAAGGATTAAAGCTTTTCGAAGATATGGCACTCTAATAAGATCCAACATCGATCCATCAGCAGTGGGTTCATTTTTGCCTTCACATAAATAATCATCCAAAATCATAACATTTTCTGCTTTGGCTCCTTGATAAAAATTCAAAGATTCCATGGCTGCTTTTTTGTCTTGTCTATAAACAAACAAAGTCATAAAAGGTATTTAAAAAAATAGGTAAAACTTACTTAGTAATCATCAAAAATTTGGGAGTTTCTGGGAGATATGCAAGGAAGATAACTGCAAGGATTCCAGGGATAACAGGTACAAACATAAGAATGGTCAAAGAATGTCCCAAAATATGTTTGATTCCAAGAATCATACCAAGCAAAGCCATAGCTGAATAACCCGTAGCAAAAAGTGAACTTAAAACTCCTCGAATTTCAGTTGGAGCTACTTCTTGAAGATAAAGGATTAGAACGGCATCGCTCATTGGAGAAAACATGGATGCAAGAACTCTGCCAAAAATGAGAACTTCTGGATATGGGATGAGAGTGGACATGGCTTGAATTCCACATGCAAGGGTCATCATAACAGTGGCCAAAATGTATGCAGCTAAAATCATAAATTTTAGTAATAAAAGCAATCGAAAAAAATTTAAAAGCTTACGTTTGCGACCAAATTTATCAGTAATGTAAGGGGAAAATAAGGCGCCCAAAACTTGTCCAGCATACCAACAACTATTAAAAATTGATCGAAGAAGAGATACTTCAGAATGGTCAAGATCATTTCCACGAATTGCATAACTTTCATTGAGATAAATATTAACTTGTTGAACTGCGGTATTGACTGATGTGTGAGTAAAAGCCGAAGGGAAGTTAGTAATACAGGATAAAAGGCAACCAATGATGAAAAGTTTGACCAATGTTATACGCCGGCAGCGTAGCTCGACGTTCGGCAAAGCGCCGGCTAGCTCGTTGGCCATTGATCTTTTGAAAGTGGATAAAATAAAACTGAAAAAGGAAGGGAATAAATTTAAAATCAAGAAAATCAAGAAAAATAAATAATAATCGCGAAAGAAAAAATAGACGAAGAAAATATCCAAACAACCACCCAATGGTCAGTCAATTCAGCTCAGTGCCTTTTAAGTAGAATGCACCCAAACTGGGAGAGCCGTTATCTTCTATAAAAAAAAGTTGACCTTCGATCAGATGATCGTTGCAAAAGAAAAAGTGGGTTGGGCTTATTTAAGAGCCATAATGAGGTGTAAAGAATGCCACTTTGCCGCACATATTTTTTTTATCTTTTTTTTTGGCAAAACCAGACAATCACGAGATTTAAAGAAAAAATATTTAGAATGGCCCAAATACGCAAGAAAAGAAAATGTGCTATCTATGGATGAGTGAGACGAACATATTTTTCGAAGACACATATATGTAGAAGCTATAAATGTAAAAAATATGAATATTTTCAAAGTTAAAACTTGCAAATTATTAAAATTGGTAAGATTTTGTTATTTTTCAAAATTAAGCAACGAAGCATCCAGAATTTTGTTTTATGGAAAAATCAGATAATAATTTTTAAAGATCATTTTGAAAGTAACTAACTCTCACTTTCTCATGTTTCAAAAAAGAATATCCTTCTGTAATTAATTATCTTTAATTTTTCTAAACCTTTTTTGTTTTGTTTTTCTTCAATAATTTTAAATTTCAGAAATGCTCTTTTGATTTCAAACGTAAAAATAAAAGTGATGATAACCGTATGTATGTTTATAGCAAGACCGCCAGAGGCATCATTATTAATAATTTTATTAGGAATTTTTCGAAGAGATTTGACGTAAATCGTTTGATATATGCATAAACATATGACTACTTTAATCATGATGATGATGCTGATATGGAATGAGAATCGGCGGCGAAAAAATCTTCATAACACTAGAAATTTCTCTTCGATTTTTTTTTATGTATTTATTTTTTTGATATGTGAAAAAAAATATAGAAAAAGGGCATCGCGGCCAAATGCGCAAATTTCTACGACATGTCTCATTTTTTTTTATTCCTTCGATTTATTTGACCGACAAAAAGTTTAATTTTTAGGGATGCCCCGAACTCACAACACACAGTCATTTGACTAAACCACCGTCGTCTGCTGGTTCATTTATGCAAAAAGGGAGAGTTTAAAAAATCAAAGTTTATTATTCGAAAGCAAACAAAAATTAAAAATGCTGAAAGGCTTTTGGGTACAAAAAAATGAAAGCATAATGGCAAAATTAGAGAGATCAAACAAGTTTAAAAAAAACACAAAAAGAATGTACAAAATTTACATATTGTTTATACAAGTTTCATTTTTGGAAAGAAGTATGATTACCAAATTGACCATTTCTTTTTTCTCATAAGCTTCAAGGATTTTAGTTTTCCAGTGCAAATGCAACATGGCATTCCGGTGGCTGTAACCATACACGTCATTTCATCGTTTTCATAATCTTCACAATCCAATAATTCAATGTGTTCACATCGTGCTGAAAAATGAATACATATTTCTTTTATATTCAATCAATTAGTCTCGTGATTATTATCATTTTTGCCATTTATCTTTCCGATATCTTTTTTTATTTTAGAAACGTAAAAACAGATAAAAATGTTATTTATCAACTTTTCGATTTTTTTTTCTTCTCTCGATGATGATAGATAACCGAGTATATTCATATTTTTATGTCTTTTTTATTATTATTGCAAACCTGTCTCAATCACTGCATTCGATATAGAGCGTCTTTGTACGCGCCGTTTTATTTCTTGGTTACTACTATCATGATGACCTGCTGCATCCACAGCACCTGATGATGATGATCTTTGGCTTTTTTGCACTCGGTACAAATAATGCACTTCTTTCGAATTGAGTTCATCCGCACTCAATGCACTGGGTTGTGTTGTTCCAATTTGTTGTTGTGGTTGCTGATGCATTTTCTTTGTTAAAAAATCTTCCAATGTAGTATCAGCTCTTTTGGGTCTAAAAAATTGTAAAGGGTTAATCTCTGAGGGTAAATTTAAGGGAAATGAAAAATTATTTGTTTACCTTTCATTATTAAATCTAGGATAATATTCAAAATTGATGACCTTTGCTGAGCATTGATCAATAATAATTCCCAAAAGAATGAAAGAAATGTAAAAAGGAAAAACTAAAAAAATAATAACTTTATTTTTGAATATAAGAAATATTATCAAAACTCACGTTGAATATTTATTAGCATTTTTTCGATTTTACAGTAAAATTAATAAAAGCTAGCGGTAAAATCTATCCAAAATTAAGTAATTCTTAAATAGAAAATTTAAATAAAAAATCGTAAAGTATAGGGCATGCCTGAAAATAAAATATATTTTTTTTTGTAATTGATACTTTGTCTCGCGTTCATAAAAAATAAAGTAAAAAATAACAATTACACGAGTTTATTAAAGAAGACAATGCTTTTGAGAATGAACCACAAGATTTTTTTTTATAACAATAGCAATAAGTTTGATTTCTTTTGTTTGATTTGAGCTTTTGTTTTAAACTCTTTTTTCGATTAATTTAGAATGATGGGGGTCAATGCTACTAACTAAACCGGTTAGAAGAAAGCATTGCAATTTGCAAATGTTTGTTTCCCCAACACAAGAAGCAACGAAAAACTAATGTTCGCACCTTTTTTTAGTCTACATACGTAAAAATAGTGGAACAACAATAGACATTAAAGCCACGAGAAAGGAAGAAGAAGAAAGTTCAGCATGATTTTAATATCTTAATGATCAGTTTCTATTGTATCCAAATTTATCAGAAAAAACTTATAAACTAAAAATGGCTCATCGACGTAAAAAGAACACACGAAAGTTCAACTTTTGTTCAATCGTTTTTTTAAAAGTATCAATATTTATAATTTTCATTACCAACAATTCATTCTCAGATGAATCTTTCTTCTAAAAAAACTAAGTCCTCCTCCTCTTCAGCAACAACTAACAACAACTACCTTCCCATTTCCCGATTTGCAATAAACTCACGCATCTTCGTGTTTAAAAAAAACGAGCACTGATATTTTTTATTTAAGGATGCGGACTTCAATGTTCCCGAAAATAAAAAAAGCTAAACATCGTTTTCTAAAGGACCCTTTTTGTATATTTGTATATATTTCAATTCGGAGAAAGTAGTATTTTTTATGTTCAAATGGACAAGGGTCATTCTTATATAAAAAAGAGCTTTGACAAATAAAGGCGCTTCTTGTTTTCGTTTTTTTCTTCTTTGTTAATGTCTATTTATTTTTTAACCCCCGAGCGGCGATGATATTTTTCACGTTATAATTGACACACACGTTTATGGTGTTCAAATCGCGACCGATCGAGATCATTAAAGAAGCGTGGTGGCTTAAGTGAGGGAGTCGAGTAATTTTGTGAAATTGGGAAAAACGAAAAAAGCAACAACAACAAAGCCAGTCAAAAAAATCTTATTCTTTTACAAATATTACGTGAGATCACGTCTAAGAGTACGAAAGAGTAAGGAAAAACAAAAAATGCAAATGAAAATGGACAGCTGATTTTTTGTATAGGAATAAAAAATAACGCAAAGAAATAATAGGTTAATAATTAAGACTATAGGAAATTATGAGGCGAGAATTACATTTTTAACTTTCATGGACTTGCAACATTTGAACTTTAATTCCAAAATACAAGAGCAAAATTTTAATCGACATTTAAAAAAATAATATTACTTTTTATACTTTTTGAAGAAGAATCTTTTCCCATGAATCAATGGGAATCAAGAGTTGATTTTCAAAGATGTTTTGAGAAAGCTAAAAAATTAATAACATAAAATTGGCAATAATTCACATTGTCAAAATAATTTATACGGTAACTTTGAATTAAAAGAGTATTGTTTTTTTTTTTTGAAACATAATAGTCATCTTTTTTTAAGTCGTCAAAAAACAACCCTTAATCAAAATAATGCTTTTTATAACAAGATCAAAGGTAAATATTTTAACTCATTTTTGTTACTGAAACTTAAGTTGTAAACAAGCATACGTCAAAGTTTTAAGAAATCCATTGTTAAATGGACAATAACAAGTGAGTCAATTTGTCAACTTTCTGCAAATTCTATAGAGTTGGTTATTTACAAAATTTACCAATAACATCAAAATGGCTTCATCTTGGACTTAGAAAAATCAAAACAAAATCGACTTCATTCACCTACGAATATTTAAATTTTATATTCTAAAACTTCAAAAAAATAATTTTCTACAGCTTAATTTTTTTAAATGATTATTTATTTTTGATGGTTAATCACAGAAATGAAAATCGGGGGTTAAAGTTTACTTTGCGGAGTCATAAAAAATAATAAAAAGAATAGCGAAAAAAAATGAGTAATTGCAATTTTGCGCAACAACAAAAAAAGTTTAAATCTTATTTTTTTCACTGTTTTTTTTGCAGAAAAAAAACAAACTAAAAATTAAAATAAAATGAAGAAGCTTGAAACGTAAAGATTTGGAATGAAAAAACAGCTTATTAAATGTATGCATTGTTATTGTTTTTAACATTTGGTTGACCTATTACTAGAAATTGTTTTTAATTGCAAAGCTGCAACCATATGACAATGGTTCAACTTTTAAAGACTTTAAGATAAGCGATTATTTGACGCAATTTACTCTTTTTTACCTGAATGAATTAAGGAAGGTAATTATGATGTTTTTGTTTTCAGATAACAAAAACAACCAAAACAATGTTGTAAAGTATCATCATCAAAAAACAAAAATTAGCGAACCAAAACACTTCAAAAAATGCTGCAAACATTGAGCTTCTTGAAATCAAAACACTTCTGTTAATAATAATAAAAAAGTTGCAATTCTTGGACCTCCTCAAATCTAAGCTGCTTCATTCTTTAAATGAAAGGCGTGCACATAGTAAAAAATAATTTCTTTCTTTCATCTGTAATATTTTTGGCTCATCATGTATGTATGTCAAAGTTCAATTCAAATGCAGCACATTTTGATGTAAAGTTTTTTTTGAGGTAAAAAAGTGCAAATAAAGTTTAAAAGCCGACTATTAGCTAACTTTCTATTAATAGTAGTCGTTCTTTTTTTTATTATTGCCAACCATGAAATTTTTCTTTTATCATTCTTTTTTTGTTTGAAAAGTTTGAGCAAATAATTTTTTAAAGTTAAATTGTTTCAATGTGCTTTTTTTCCCAGACAATGCATGCATGTGAATAGCCGGTTTTTTTCTGTATGAGGACCGAGCAAATACATAGCTTTAAGCTACGAATATTTTTCCATTCACTTTTTTCTCTTTTCTTTTGATTTTTGTTTCTATTAATAACTCACGTATCTAACCGAAATAGTGTGTGAGAAAGCAAATAAAAAAAGAAACATTTTTAACCCAAAAATTTTTAGTGTGTTTTTTTAACCTTTCTTTTTCAAAGAAAAGAAACAAAAAACAAAAACAATAGCAACAAAGATTAATAGCGTCTGCCCCTTTAAAAAAAATTGAAGACTTCCAAAAACAATTCAAAAATTTTTAATATTTATTTATTTAAAAAAAGGAAATGAACAAATCACAGCAAAGAAATTTTTTTTGATATACCGTAGTGTGGTAATTTGATATATAGCAACAAAAATAAAATAAAAGTTAAGAGGCTTCACACCTTGAGTGGGGTCAGCGGCGCCAATAATGTTGTGTTTCTCCTTTCAAATAAGGAAAGGAAGAAAATAAAATTATTCAATGCAATTCATTTTATTATTTTGTTTTTCAATGTTCAATAATAAAAAAAATTTGATTTATATTTTCTAAATTACTTACGTTAAAAAACAAAGTTTATTCTCTGTAAGAAAATTATGCTTAATATATTATTTTTTTGGACTCCATTGATTGTGATGGTTGCAATTTATGCGAATTTTCATGTTCTTGCAAGTACTGAAACTATGGCGGTACAAAATTGTACAGATAAAAGTCCATATTGCAATAAAAATGATTGCGATACTCGTCCTGGTTATGCTCTTGAATATTGTCGAAAATCGTGTGGAAATTGTCAAGGTATGGACATTGCTATTTTTTATAAACTAAATATCAAAACAAGAGTTTCAGCTTTTTGCCATGAATCCCATTATGTTTCTTGCAATATCACAGCTAAAGCTGATTGTGAATTTATGTTGCGTGATTATTGTCCTATTATGTGTGGTTTATGTCGTCCTATAAAGAAAAAGAAACCCAAAGTTATTGTATCAACAACTACAACAATTTTACCATTGCTTTCAACTCTCGATACAGCTACACAAAGTACATTGAGGACTAAAGTCCTTTCGACAACTTTGAAGGAAGCAACAACCCAATCATATCCAATTCCAGAAAATAATTCTTTGACATTTCTTGAAGATCCTTTAAATGATAATAGTATTTTGGATAATGTAACTCCGCCACAAATTAATGCGAAATTATCAATCCCAGTAATGGAGCACAATAAATTTTTGAATGTTCGGTAGGAAAAATTAACACATTTATGATATTAAGTATTAACTCCCCCCTTTAGAAGATCAGATTATAACGAAAGATTGAAACCAAGTCGACCAAGAGCTTATTCAGTTTATAATAGTGGAAAAACCCAAACTCCAAACTCATCCACCGAAAAAGTTAATATCAAAGCGGTTCCACTAATTTCGAACTTTAAAAATCAAATAATCATTCCGCCAAGAATTAGAAAGATGCAGCCAATGAAAAGTTTGAAATACTTTTTTATTTAGTCGATCCTCTAAGTTTATTTTAGACTCTTATCCTTATCAAAATTACATCCAACAAAGACCATACAACGGACCTCCAATGTATCCTCAACCCATAAATCCTATGACAACGCTTTATCCTCCATATCCAGTTGATTATGGTGATATGGGATTTTATAGAGCCATTGAACCTCCAGCTCCTCCAATTCAGCCACAACCGATTTCACTGTTGTCCTCAAATTATTATCGCCCTCAACAACAACAACAACCCTTATTTGTGTATCCAATGCCTCCGCAATCACCTCAACCAATTCCAAATTACCATCAAAATTATAATCATTTTAATAATTTTATGCATCCAAGAAAGGCGCAAGCCACAACAACAACCACCCAAAGTCCATTTTTTACTGATTATGATATAATTGACCCAGAAAATGAAAACATTGAAGAACAACCTTTTTATGCTGAAGGCGTGGGAGTCACTCCACCTCCAATTTCATCAACAACCACTACCACCGAAAAACCTCGAAAAAATTCATTCTCCAATAATGCTGTTGCTATAGCAGATTTAGTAACCTTACTCGGTAAATAAATATGCAAATTTATGACACTCGTGAGAAAATAAAACTTGAAACAATTTTTTTAGGTTGTCGCGATCGCGATCCGATTGTTTGCTCAAAAGTAACGGAAGAATCATGTCGAGCTCGACCTGGCTTTTATTTAAAACTTTGCCCAGTGAAATGCAAAAATTGTAATGGTTTAGCTTGCGTGGATTCAAATAAAATCGATTGCACCGATTTGCAACATAGAGGCGGATGTCGATTGCCAATGGCTCAAGAATACTGCCCAAAAACATGTAATACTTGTCCAACGCCGCATTTCATTGAAGAAAAGCAATCACCTTGCAAAGATGAACTTGAAACATGCGAACAATTGGTTGAAAGTGGAGTTTGCGAACATCCTTTCAGTAAACCAACTTTGCGAATATACTGCGCAAAAAGTTGTGGATTTTGTAAATCTTCTCATTTTTATATGAATGATTATTTTGATATTCCTAAATCATTCAATATTTATCAAACTCACGCCCACGAAAAATAACTTTTCCTTATTTATTTCTTTTATTATTCCATTTTGTTGTTTTTACAAAAAATAAATAAAATAATAAAAACGTCTACTGTTGTTTCCACAGTTTCACATTTTTCATAAATAAAAAATTAAATTTATCTTAGCAACACAAAGAATAATATGCAAATCTATCAAAAAAGAACAAAAAATATTTTATTTCATTATTAAAGTTACAAAAGTTTAATCTTCCAGTTTGCATTTTTCTACAAAATAAGTTGGTATTTTTGAATGGGTTTAATAACATTGGCTAAAAACTTTTGTCATTGGACCATCAGCGTTGTTAGTAAGTTTTCTTTGAATTTTAAAGAGTTTATGAGTTGTTGATTTTAATTTTTAATTTTAGTTGCCGGACATTTGGCAAAAACAAATAATAAAATATGGAGAGCTTTTTGGAGTATTTTATTAATTATTACGATAATTGCATTTTGTCTTCATTGCGCATTGAATATTATTGAATATTTATCTTATGAAAAAACTACAGTAATTAGAGTAAGTAAATATTAAATAATTTTGCACTAACCTTATTATTTTTAGTTGTATTCTTTACCAAGTGCACCATTTCCAGCAGTGACCATTTGCAATTTGAATCCCTTTAAAAAATCCGCTTTGGATCATTCTTCATCTTTATCCAATTTAGTAAATAATACCAGTTTAATGCTTTAAAAATTATTATTTTATGATTTTAGATAAGCGCCTATAAATACACTTTGGATCAAAAATCGACAACTGAAAATACTGCAATCACAACATCCGCAGCAGGTGAAAATGTTCGAAGAAAAAGACAAACATGTCCTTTCTCGGGTCCAGCAACTGTAACTGCGCCATCAGAATTAAACCCGCAAGATGTTACTATAAGTGGATGTGATGGAGCATATTTTAATGTTACTTATCAAAGTGAATTTTTTATTTAATTTTTGGAAACAGTTTCTAATTAATTTGAAGCTATTTAGTGTGTGAGGCTAGTACGACATTTACCATTCAAAACATAAGTTCAACTTTCTATGATTCCAATAAGGATGATATGGATAAAGTCATGTATTATTGCCTTCATGACTACTATTGTCCTACAATGGGCAATACATGGAATAGTGGAATCAATGCATTGGTAAACTTAACAGAATGCGCAAAATTATATTCTATTTATCCTCCAGAAACCGGTGAATTTAATTTTATTGCCGAAATTGCCCAAAGTTTTGCAAATTATTTCACTAAAAATGATACAGCTTGTGTCATTGAACTTTATAAAAAACCAAGTACAAAATATCCGGGTAATTATTGGTATACTGCTTGTGGAGATGGGAGCGGTGGTTTTACTGTAGGCATGGTAATGGAAGGTAAATTTTACACAATTTTTTTTATAAATGCTATTGTATAATTTAAGGTTGTAGTGGTGTTACAACATATTCTCGTAATACATTGTCGTATTCTTGTTCCACTGATTTTATACAAATAATGTCTGATGCATTTTCTAAAGCATTGGATGACACTGATTGTGGTACAAAATGTGTATTAACTTGTCCGTTTATTGCCAATTATAGTGATCCATTGTATGTGTGTGATATTAACCAAGATCAATTATGTCAATATTATATTGAATGTTCAACAACAAGCAGCGTATCGACCACAACTGCTTCTATCACGGAGATTGCGACAACAACAACAGATAAACCAACTACATCAACAATTAAAAGTTTCTCAACAACGACGGAAGCCTTTACCACAACTTCTGATGCACCAACAACGACCAAAAAAGAAACTACAACAACACCTGAAACCACTTCAACGCAAGGGCAGACAACAAGCAAAGCTGAAATCACAACTTCTCAAACTTTAACAACTTTAAAAACTACGACAACTGTTGAAAGTGAATCAACAACTTCAGCAACAACGGACTCAGGTACTTCAACGACAGAAACATTAAGCACAACAGAAGCTCATATTTCAACAACTTTAAAGCCTTTTACAACCACAAGCGTTGATTCCTTATCAAATAACCCAACAACTCATGAACCAAGCACTTTTGAATCATTCAGTTCATCAAATGAGCCAACTACAACATCAGCTTTATTTACAACAAAACCTCCAACTATTGCATCGACTTCAAAGGCGAGTACATCTACAGCTACACCTAGCACAAAAATGATTACGTCTTCCACAAATTTACCTTCTTCTACAGATTCTTTAACAAGCATTGTTTCCTCCACGAATCCATCTTTAGTGACAACAACTTCATATGAAAAAACAAGCACACGACTAACAACCAATGCCGAAACAATCTCACCATCAAAATTATCCACCACTGTTAATTTACCAACAACAACAAAAGCACTTACAGTTGCCACAACTAATCCTAACACAGCTGAAAGTACCGTGAAAACAACATATACGCCCATACTCACTACACCTTTAACATCCAAAGCTTCAACAACAACAGAAAAATTAGCCTCTACAATGACCCTTACTTCAACAAATAATCCGCCATTGTTATCATCGACAAATCTTAAAACAACATCAATTTTAACAACTAAAGGCTCTGCCACTTATGTCCCTTCAACCTCAAAGCTATATACTTCGTTAACAACAACAATGAAATCATCCACATCTCAAACTCAAGCTAATCCATTTTCGACGGCTTCAACAAACGCTTTTTTATATACATCCCCAACAACAGCGATTGATACTATGGCATCAACAAAAAGTGGGACATCTGTGATTTCCTCGACTTCAAATCCATATATAACAACAATTTTATCAAAAGATACAACGAGTGTAACAAAAGTGGCCACCACAAATGCAGAATTAGATTTAACAACCTCAAGATTCATAGCTGAAACAACACCAACCAAAAATAGTGGCACAAATTATCAGACAACACGTTTTTTAACGACTCAAACACCAAATAGTTTGCCTGTAACAACTAAAGTAGTTATTATCCCATCAACAAAAATCTTGTCGACGACATCTTCATCAAACACCATTATCGAATCATCCCCAGCAATGCCCACAAATCAAGCTTTCCAAACACCAACAGAAAGTGACACAACACAAAATGGTTTTCCTTTAACGCTATCAACCGTTGATTCATTTACAACAAATATTATTGATTTTTCTGTTCCAACATCAACTGTAAACGATGACAATTTCTCAATCAGCAAAACTTCATCCGTTTCTATAACTTTTACGCCAACAATAAAAAAAGATATTACAAATTATTTGACAACAACAAACGGTGCTCCAATTACTACATTTTTTGATACGACTGAAGGAACTAAGGGCTCAACAACATTAGCCACAATATCCGGGACTTCAACTCCAAAATCAGTTATCTCCACACCTGCAACTACAACTAAAAGTGGAAGTACATCGAGTGATTCAAAAAGCACTTTATCGACAGCGAGCGAAAAGATGACAACTCCAACGACACTTGCAACAAAAAGCATTATCACAACTTCCAGTAAAGCAAACAATCAAACACAGGTTGGATACTAATCTAGTATGGGTTAATTAAATAAATATATATCAAAATTTAGGCAGCCACAACAACAACGAAAATTTCTTCGAAACCTTTTTCTTTTACAAACATAATTTCAACCACTTTAAAAACAGCATCTTTATCAAATCCTTTGACTACAGCCAATAATAATTTATTATTTACATCTTCAAGTCCCTTGACAATAAAAAACGCTAATCAATCAACAATTACAACTCCCAGAATAATCCCAAACCTAACTTTATCTTCTCATCCTTTTCAAACTACTCTTTCCACACTATGGAACGAAAATACGTTGACTTGTTGATTTTTTAATTTTTCGCTAAAAATAAAAAAGGTGAATTTTTAACTAGTTTGCATTCGACTATTTTGGGTTTTTTTGATTTATTAATTAAGAAGTAATTGACTCTATAGTAAAAAAAGGTCGAGAATTTTATATTTCCAGCTTTTAAACCATGAAAATCCATGGATTTGGACTGTTTTCAGACCTCTAAACTTTGACTAACTTTAAAAACACCGTAACTTTTGAGCATTTGCAAATTTTTTATGCTCTGCCTATGCCATAATGTTCAGCAGGTTCGATATAATACAATTGTGTCGGGAATTGTCAAATGGCTTGACCAATCTGGAAATACAGCTATTTGAAGTTTAAACTCGCATATCGTGTGCTTTTATGCATACTTTTTTGGCAAAAGAAAAGGTTTTTTTACAATTGTAAAAATTCTAAAGTGATTAAAAATCATAAACTAACTACTCCTATATGTATTGGAATCATTTCACCAACTACTTTATAAGCTATTACATGCACCACAAGTACTTGAAGTATCAACAATACATCAAGGTCATCTGAAAAAATAAATATTTTTGAAATACATTATTTTGGTTTAATATCATGTTTACTATATGTAATTTGGGTCGTAGAATCCGAATCTGGTGTCGGTTTTTATGTTTCACTAGTTACTAACAATGTTATAGCGGTATCAAAAATTTGCATATTTGAGCTAGACGTAACTCGAAAACTATCACATGAAGGAAGCAAACTGATTTCAAATTCGGATTCTACGACCCAAATTACATATAGTAAACATGATATTAAACCAAAATAATGTATTTCAAAAATATTTATTTTTTCAGATGACCTTGATGTATTGTTGATACTTCAAGTACTTGTGGTGCATGTAATAGCTTATAAAGTAGTTGGTGAAATGATTCCAATACATATAGGAGTAGTTAGTTTATGATTTTTAATCACTTTAGAATTTTTACAATTGTAAAAAAACCTTTTCTTTTGCCAAAAAAGTATGCATAAAAGCACACGATATGCGAGTTTAAACTTCAAATAGCTGTATTTCCAGATTGGTCAAGCCATTTGACAATTCCCGACACAATTGTATTATATCGAACCTGCTGAACATTATGGCATAGGCAGAGCATAAAAAATTTGCAAATGCTCAAAAGTTACGGTGTTTTTAAAGTTAGTCAAAGTTTAGAGGTCTGAAAACAGTCCAAATCCATGGATTTTCATGGTTTAAAAGCTGGAAATATAAAATTCTCGACCTTTTTTTACTATATAGTCAATTACTTCTTAATTAATAAATCAAAAAAACCCAAAATAGTCGAATGCAAACTAGTTAAAAATTCACCTTTTTTATTTTTGGCGAAAAATTAAAAAATCAACAGTCAAACCGTAGTGTTTCCATACCATCCTCAAATACCACAATTACGACAACAGAATCATCCATAAATAATGTAATACCAACTATAACTGATTCAACAGGAGCTAATATTATTTTAGAAAATCTTAGCAAAATTTACAGCCTGAATGTATGTAAAAAAACAATTAAAATTTTCTAACTTTTTTATTGTAATAGAAATTTTAGTCGAGTCAAGAAGGAATCTCAATTGAAACAAACGCTCAACAAGCGCTGATTTCAATTGCAGCTTCTCTTACTGAAACCGAAAAAGAAGCTTTGGGTTATAAAATGTCCGATTTAATTCAAACTTGTAATATTGATGGAGTTCCATGCAACGTCGATCGGTAACTCTTTTTACATAAATAAATCTCTTTTTGATATGTTTTTTTAGTGACTTTTCACAAATTTACGATGTTGATTATGGTTATTGTTACACATTTAATTATGAATTATTTTATAATACCACTCAAATGGGAACAGATCGTGGATTAAAAATGGTAGTTTTCAGTGACATAAATGAATATTTAGCTACAAGTTCAGAGCAAGGAATAAAAGTGGTTGTTCATTATCAAGATCAATCACCATTTCCAAATGTTGATGGATATCGAAGTGCCACAGGAAAAGCCATCGACTTGAGAGTTACTTATGTTAGTGGAGTTCAGGGAAGATTTTTAATAGATTTCGTTTTTTTAGGGAGTTGTAAGTAGACTGGATGCTCCATATGGCGAATGCAATGATTTGGATAAGTTGAAAGAATTAAATCAACCATTTTATTTTCCAGGAACTTACACTGTTGAGGTGAAAAACTAGATATATACTGCAGTTAAAAACTAAGGTTTTAGGGTTGTTATCGATCATGCTTTCAGCAAAAAATTTCTAAAGCTTGCAATTGCTCAGATCCTCGATTTCCATTGCCTTCAGATTTATCCACTGCTTTTTGTCAAAATACAGATACAGTAAAATGTATGTTAATATAAAAAAAATTTCATTCTCTCTTTATTATTTTTAGATAATTGTTATGAAAAATATATAGAAGATGATGGTGATTATTATAATGTTGAAGGTTGCACCTGTTCCGTTCCATGTAATGATATCACTTATGACGCATCCGTTTATTATTCAAATTGGCCGTATGGAACTTATTTTTATCAAGCTTTATGCACCAATTCCACTTTATTAAATGGAACTGATTGTCGGCAATATTATCAAGATAATGGAGTCTTAGTTCAAGTTAGTTATGCAAGACTTGGATATGAATCAATTGAAGAAACTCCAGTTACAAGTGTATGTAAAATGAGAATCATTTTTAACTTTTATAAAGCAAAAAACTTTAAGGGCTCTGATTTATTCAACAATTTAGCTGGCAATACAGGTCTTTGGATTGGTTTTACTGCTATTACAGCCGCAGAATTAGCATTAATTTTCATTCAAATTTCTTTATGGATTTGTACAAAGAAAACAGAATTGAAAGAAGTTCCAAGTTGTCGTCGAAGAAATTACACTTCTGAAGGAGATTTAGATAAACAAAAAGAAGATGACACAGCTTCGAAAGCTGCAATTATTGGAGGACTTTCAGGAATGACTGCAGCCACCGCTGGAAATAATCCTTTCCAAAAATCATTTTACAACAACAGTGGATTCGACAATGAAAATGAAAACTTTGATCATTCGTATAAACCCAAAAATTTTGCAAATAATGATGTTAGAAGGCGACGTAAAAAATTAAAACTCTTCGAATAATAATAAAAAGTGAGTTTTAGGTAATTCTCATTTTGAAACAACAACAATGACTGCTGATCCCAACAGTTTATATGAGTCAATCAAACCCGTAAACCACATCGATGTTTATGACAGTCAACTAGTAGCTCCAAGCCCTTATCAAAGTGCTATAAATGAATCAGTTCCATAACTATAAACGAAAGCAATGTAAATATAAAAATAAAGTACACAAATTTTAAATCTGCTATCTTTTTTTGTTGTTGCAAAAACTCAAACTAATAAAATGTTTTAAACAATTTATTGTACATTTGTACCCTTGCATAACATAAAAAATTTATGAACATTTTAAAAACAAGTTCTTTGATAAATAAAATACATATAAAAGGAATAAAATTAACCAAAACACCAAAATTTTATCTGGTAAATATGTATCATACTTAAACTTACGAAACTTGCTTTTGCATTTTTATTCTCTTTTTTTGTTCTTCTATTTTTAAAAAATAAAAGAATCTCTACTCTCTTGTTCCCACAGTTTCTGAATTTTCATTAATAAAAAATTAAATTTAACCAAGCAACACAAAGAATAAAATTCAAATCTGCAAAAAAAGAATCAAAAATTATTTCATTTCATTGAAGTGTCAAAAGTTTAATCTTCCAGTTTACATTTTTCTACAAAATAAGTTGGTTTTTTTTGAATGGGTTTAATAACATTGGCTAAAAACTTTTGTCATTGGACCATCAGCGTTGTTAGTAAGTTTTTTTTGAATTTTGATAACTACTAATTTTTGATTTTATTATTTAAGTTGCCGGACATTTGGCAAAAACAAATAATAAAATATGGAGAGCTTTTTGGAGTATTTTATTAATTATTACGATAATTGCATTTTGTCTTCATTGCGCATTGAATATTATTGAATTTTTGGCTTATGAAAAAACTACTGTAATTAGAGTAAGCAAAAGTTAAATATTTTAATTTAGCTCTATATTGTTCTTATTTTTAGCTGTATTCTTTGCCTACTGCACCTTTCCCAGCTGTAACAATTTGTAATTTGAATCCTTTTAAACAATCTGCGTTAGACAAATCTTCATCTTTATCTAATTTGGTAAATCATATTTTTACGTTTTTAAAATAACCAAAAACTTTGCTTTAGATAAGCGCTTATAAATACACATTGGACCAAAAATCAACATCCGAAAATATAGCAACGATAGCAGCGCCAACATATGTTCGTAGAAAAAGACAAACATGTGGAAGCTCATTTCAAGCTTCAGTTATTGCGCCTTCAGAATCAATCCCCCAAAACTATACTGTAACTGGATGTAATGGGGCCATTATAAATGTTACTTATCAAAGTAAGACTTATTTTAATACGATCTTATAATTATAGAAATTTTTTAGTGTGCAACGATCCATCAAAGTCAATAACTTTGTTTAACATTAACAAACCAGATTTTAATACCAATAAGGTGAATATTGAAAAAGGAATTTATTATTGCTTTCATGACTACGTTTGCGCTGATTTGTGCAGTACATGGGATAATGGATTATCAGCATTATTAAATTTCACTGATTGCGCAAAACTAAATTTTGCTTATCCACCTGCCACGGGTGGATTTAACTTTATGGCTTTGATTGCAGAAAGTTACTCCATGCAATGTTCCAAAAGTGATGAATTATGTGAATTGGGTTATTATAAAAAACCAAGCACAAAATATCCCGGCAATTATTGGTATGTTGCATGTCCATCAACGACATCGGGCGTTAATGATGTAAACATTACAATGGAAGGTAAACCAAATAATTAATTAAATCTTATTAAAAATTAACTATGATTTAAATTAAGGTTGCGATGGAAGTAATTATTTAATGAATCGTAATACAACGACCACAACAAACCCAAGCGCTTGCTCGAGTGGTTATAAAAATATTTCTGACGCATTTTCGAATGCTATGGATGAAACCGATTGTATTTCTACGTGTGGAAAAAGTTGTCCATATACAAGCTCAATGAATTATTGTGATTTTGCTCAAACTAAATTATGCAAATATTACAAAACCTGCGCAACAACAACCACCGAAGAAATTACACCCGCATCAACAACCGAAGTTTCAAAATCAACGACGGTAAAAACTTCGACATTAAAACCAACAACAAAAAAGCTTACCACTAAAAAATTGTCAACAGAAACAACTGAAACCGGTTCAACACAAGAACATACAACAAGCATGATTGAAACACCAACAACATATCCATCTTTACCAGTTTTATCAACTTTACCAAGCGTCAAATCAACGACAACTGATGAAAGTGAATCAATTTCTACAGCAACAACGCGGATCCATTTTCCAACTCCGCATCAAATCTCCACGCATTCATCAACTGAATTCACTATGAATCTAGATACATCCACTACCACAGATGAATTTATCTCAACAGAAGCTCCAGATTCAGCAACGTTAAAGCCTTCAACGGATGTTGGCTCCGTAACAAATAACCCAACAACTACCCAAGAAAAAACAAACACTTTCGAGTCGTCGAGTTCATCAAAGAGACTACCAACAACATCAAACAAACTTTCATCGGTTGTATCAACTCCAAAAGCAAGCACATTTACAGCTCCAACAAGCACAAAAATTATTACATCTTCTTCAACTTTGCCTTCTGTGACTGTTTCCAAAGCAAGCTCATCTTCCACCAAAAAAACATCTATAACTCCAACCACTTCAGTTGAAAAAACAGGCACACAATCGACGAATAAAGCTACCATTATTTCGTCAACAAAACTATATAGCGTTTCAACTACAGTAAAAGCTTCTACAATTACCTCAGCTAATCCTAGCACAGCTGCAACAACTGTTAATTCAACTATCGGGATCACGACCGTTTCCTCAACCAAAACATCACCCACGTCCACAAAACTATCAACAGCAACAACATCATTATCTTCAACAAACAAAGCAACTACAGTGTCACCTACAACGATTGCATCATTACCGACAGTTTTAACATCAAAAAATAATATTACTTCAACCCATTCGACTAAAAAGCCATCTACTACGTTAACACTAACAATAAAAACTTCATCGACCCAAATTCAACAAACTAATCCCTCTTCAATGGCTTCAACCAGTAATTTTTTAAATACCTCACCAACAAAAGCAAGTGGAAGTACTCCTTTGAATTCAATCCCAACTTTGCCTACAACAAAATCTTTTATAGAAGATACAACAGGAGAAACAATAGAAAACACTGGAACTGCATCATCGGGTTTAACTTCCGCAAATCCATTGCTTCAAACAACAACCGGAATAAATGATGAATCACAAACAACACAATTCCTACCTAACACGGCTGAATCCATCTCACTGATAACAACCACCTCAATCGTGGAAGCAATTTCATCAACAAAAAATTCTAAAAATTTAACAACGCCTTTATCAAACACTGCATCTAAATCCCATACAGCTTTGACAATAAACCAAAATTCAAAAACATCAAAACCAAGTGCCATAACATTAAATGCTTTTAACACCACACTCCCTTCCGAATTATCGTCATCCATTAATTTGATAACCACGAGTATGATGGATAAAAGTTCTTCTGCTTCAACATCATCTTTAAATGGTGACATTATTTCGAGCAGCACATCAAATAACATGCCTCCTCCTTCCGTCCCACAAACATTTATAACAACGGTTGATGCGATAAATGATGACGGTAATACAAAAGCGATTATACAAACAACACCTTCATTTTTAAATACAAGTCAAGGAGATATGGGCTCAACATCAAAAGTTTTATCGCCACAAAATTCAACTGTAAAAGGCTGGACATCAAAACCATCTACTAACAGTACAATAAAAAACTTAACAAGTGTCACTTCAACAACTAAAACCGAAAATAACCCAAATACTTCTAAAAATAGTATATTAACAACGTCGAACACAAAAATGGCAGCAATTAGCACTACGTTAACTCCAAAAAGTGCTTCAACTTCTATCACTAAAAATAACACAACAATAAAGGAGGTTAGCTTTTCGACTAATTCATTATGGAATAAAAAAATTAAAAAATTTAGCAAACAACGAAGCCCACAGATTTTTCTGAAGCAGATACTAAAAGCTCGTCCAATCCATTCTCACTTGCAAGAAACATTTCGGGCACCACAAAGCCATCCTCGATAATTTTAACTACAAAAAATGATTCAGCATTTACACCATCAAATCCAATAAATGCTTCACCAACCACAAATTTAAATCAATCCACACCACTTTTACCCAATTCTACGACATTTTTTTCGACGACCACAAAACTTGTATCATCCTCTCCAATTTCCAATACTACTACAGTTGCAACAATAACATCAAAAGTTTCTTTCAATTCTTCTTCCAATTCCACTGGCGCCAATACTAAACAATCAACCGTAACATCCATATCTCCTTCTACTTCAACCGATACAACTCTTAATTTACAAAATCTTAGCAAAATTTACAATCTAAATGTAAATTATTAATTAAAAAATTTATAATACTTTATTTATAAATTTCGATTTTAGTCGAGCCAAGAAAGTCTTACAATTGAAACCAATGCTCAAAATTCTCTTATTACAATTGCGGCTTCATTTTCTGATGCAGAAAAACAAGCTTTGGGTTATCAAATGTCTGATTTAATTCAAACATGTATCATTGATGGAATTCCATGCAATATTGATCGGTAACAGTAGTTACCTATTTTGCTTCTTTATAAATTTATTTTAGTGACTTTTCCCAAATTTACGATGTTGATTATGGTTATTGTTACACATTTAATTATGAATTATTTTATAATACTACTCAAATGGGAACAAATCATGGTTTAAAAATGGTTGTTCTAAGTGACATAAATGAATATTTAGCAACAAGCTCTGAGCAAGGAATTAAAGTGGTTGTCCATTATCAAGAACAATCACCATTTCCAAATGTTGATGGATATCGAAGTGCCACAGGAAAAGCCATCGACTTGAGAGTTACTTATGTTAGTGGAGTTCAGGGAAGATTTTTAATAGATTTCGTTTTTTTAGGGAGTTGTAAGTAGACTGGATGCTCCATATGGCGAATGCAATGATTTGGATAAGTTGAAAGAATTAAATCAACCATTTTATTTTCCAGGAACTTACACTGTTGAGGTGAAAAACTAGATATATACTGCAGTTAAAAACTAAGGTTTTAGGGTTGTTATCGATCATGCTTTCAGCAAAAAATTTCTAAAGCTTGCAATTGCTCAGATCCTCGATTTCCATTGCCTTCAGATTTATCCACTGCTTTTTGTCAAAATACAGATACAGTAAAATGTATGTTAATATAAAAAAAATTTCATTCTCTCTTTATTATTTTTAGATAATTGTTATGAAAAATATATAGAAGATGATGGTGATTATTATAATGTTGAAGGTTGCACCTGTTCCGTTCCATGTAATGATATCACTTATGACGCATCCGTTTATTATTCAAATTGGCCGTATGGAACTTATTTTTATCAAGCTTTATGCACCAATTCCACTTTATTAAATGGAACTGATTGTCGGCAATATTATCAAGATAATGGAGTCTTAGTTCAAGTTAGTTATGCAAGACTTGGATATGAATCAATTGAAGAAACTCCAGTTACAAGTGTATGTAAAATGAGAATCATTTTTAACTTTTATAAAGCAAAAAATTTTAAGGGCTCTGATTTATTCAACAATTTAGCTGGCAATACAGGTCTTTGGATTGGTTTTACTGCTATTACAGCCGCAGAATTAGCATTAATTTTTATTCAAATTTCATTATGGATTTGTACAAAAAAGGCAGAATTAAAAGAAGTTCCTAGTTGTCGTCGAAGAAATTACACATCTGAAGGAGATTTTGATACATATGATGATAGAAAAACGTCTGATGTTGCTCTCATTGGAGGATTTTCAGGAACAGATGCTGCTAAATATTCAGGAGTTTACAATAAACATTTCCAAAAGTCTTTTTACAATAATAGTGGATTAGATGAAACTGAAAACTTTAACCACCTTTATAAACCAAAAAATTTTGCAAATAACGATCTTCGAAGACGAGGTATTTTTTTATTAGAAGTTCGTTTACATTGATAAACATATTTATTTTAGCAAATTCAAATGTTTCGACAATGCTTGAAGACCCAAGCAGCTTATATGAACCAATAAAACCAGTGAGTCACGTTGATGTTTATGATAGTCAACTTACTCCTCCAGCTCTTGTTCAAAGCACTGTAAATAACTCTGTTCCAGAAATGTAAATAATAAATGTTAAAGAATGAAAAAACAGCAAAGGCAAAAATGCTGTTTTTTAATTGCATAGATTCAAAACTAACATATTAGAAGCAATTTATTGAACATTTTTATAACTTAATAAAAAAAATAGAAAAAACAATGCAAGATTATTTACATACAAAAAATCTAGTCAATACCCTCCAAAAATACCCGTGTTTTTTTACAGCTTTTTTCTATGAAAATATAAAACCTCATGCCCAGTTATTTCTTCACCCGATCGATGTGCCAATACTTCGCCCTTGTATTCAGAATTTTCATATGTTAAATGATCTCCAGCTTCATCCAATTGCATACTAATTTTAGGTTCATTTTTATCAAAGAAATCTTGAAGAATTTGCCAATAATCTCGAACTGGAAGTGGATCTTTCTTGCATAAACTCATCATATTTTTATAATTTTCAAAATCAGTTTTAGCTCTAGCTCGATCAGAATATTTCCATGCAAAATTAGATTCAGGGATATTAACTTGCTCAAAATATTTATCAACAATATTTGCTCTCACTTCATTAACCAAAAATGAATTAGGCTGGATCATTTGTTGAAGGACATCTGATGAACTTCGATTATTGTTTGCGACAAGAGTGGTAAACCGCCGAATAATAACAATAATTTCAAATAAGGATCGAGGAGAACGAAAACCCATGTTTTCACAAATATCAACTGCGATACTCATAATTCGTTGAAGATTTTCTACATCAGTAACATTTTGAAGAATTTTAGCTATAGCAGGCATATGGCGTTTGAGAAGAAGAATGGAGATTTTAGCGTTTTTACTTTGAAGCAACGGAATATCTTCAATAACTTTTTCAAGTTTTTGATCCTTTTCAATATGAGCGTTACTCCAAGTTTGAACTTTATCCGCTACAATTGAATCCGCAAGACTACCATCAGTGAGAGAACTCAAATCATTCAATAATGCTGCTTGTTCGGATTTGTTTAATTTGGAAAGGCTAGCAGCGCTAAATTCTTTTTCACCAATAATTAAGCCTCCATTTTGACCAAAAGTAATACGATTTTTTCCTCCATGATCTCGATTATCGTGTTTTGTAAGTTCATAAGCTTTACGGAAAAATTCTCGAGGATCATCTATTTGACGAATAGTACGAATCATTCGTTTATTTCGATTAAATTGATCTGGTTCAACATCACCCAATGCAGATTTAATCCGTTCATAACCCTTTCTTGATTTTTTAGTATCCAATTGATGTTCAAATTCAGCTAAAGTTTCAGATTGAGCTTCCCGAATAATTCTGTTAGCTGTTTTAAAATTGATTAATGAATGAGTTAATAATAAAGCGCTCAATGATAATTGCATTAAATCAAATTTAGAGATTGGTCGTTCTTCTTGGTAGCTGAAAATAGTTATATGAATAAATGAAAGAATGTTTAAAAATGTGTAAACTTACTCATTGTAAATTGAATAACCATGATTGAGAACACCAACAGTATTAATACCAATTGCACTGGTGTTTATAACATTTGCAGTATATTGCATGCTCCTTCCAACTTCTTCAGCTGATGAAGCTGCAGATGAAATAGCTTGAGTTGCTTGTATACTTCCAACAGCAAGTGCAGTACCAGCAAGACCAATCCATGCACCTCGAGATTCTCTGCATCTTTTGGTGCAAGAGTCATTCTATGCCTTCCTCGATCAACTAAAGTTGAAACCGAACGAGTTCCACCATAAACCATAGAAGCTGCACCAACACCAGCACCAGCTGCAGCGACAACAGGTGTTACAGTTATGGCTAAACCAGCAACCGCAATACCCAAAGCACCCAAAGTTGCAACAGTCATAGCTGTATCAGTGACAGATAGAATCCTTCGCATAAGACTACAAGCTGGGGTTCTTGCTCGATTAAGAAGTAATGAAGTTGATTCATCTTCTTTTTCACCAATGGGTCGTGTCATATATGTTCCATTAACGGGATAACATATTTCTCCTCGAGGAAGTTTATTGTCTGATAAAAAATTCTAAAAATGTATGTTTATTTAACTGAAATATGTAAGAATAATGCCTGCCTACCTGCCAATTTTTATAAGCTCTTCCTTCAAGATCAACAAACCAGCAAACATCATCACCTTCACCTTCTTCACGAGGATCTCGTAAAATTCGAATTACAGGAATAGGTAAAGCTTTGTCTTCAATTTTGCTATCAAAAAGCCGCAAACAAACAAAAATAATTGCTGCATGAAGGCGATCGGGTGTTTTACGTTCAAGTGAAAGTATTTTTTCTGTTAATTCTATAGCTCGCTTTTTCTGATATGATTTATAAAGAGATAAGATTGCAAGGGATTCACATTCAGCATCCCGAATAAGCTCTTCATATTCATCTTCAAGCTGCAATTCGTATCGAGAATCATTGGTTGGGTCATCTTCTAAAAATGCATTTATTTGTAAAAGGATTAAAGAGAATATAAAGAAGCAAGCTACTAACCTTTAGGTTGACCATATAATAGGAAGCATAACTTTGTGGTTAACATTTCATGTTCATCGAGTTGCGGCACATTACTAATGGTATATTCATCATAATCAGCAGGGCAAAAATTCTGTCTCAAATTCCACATCATTTGACGAGCTTCATCCCACCAATCATTATTTTTTTCATCTGTAATTATCGGTTCAACAATATCATCTCCTACAGAAGCAGCCATTTTATGCTTCTTTTTTAAAGAACGTTTTTGAAATCTAGAAGTTATAAATCTCATAATCGTCGAAAACTATCACAGACAAAAAACTTTTAACAAAACACGCAATAATATATATACATAATTTATTTTCACTTAAAAAATTCCACCATTCAAATATGTACGTTTAAACCAATGACTCATTATTTCCTGAGGAAAAGAAAAATTTGGAAATAAATGAAATAAAGTTTTTTTGAAATATTATGCATACGTAAGGTTGCATTCGAATGAGAGTGATTTCGTCATCAGCAATCAACCGTTGTCCTCATTTTTTCATGCGATGCGCCTGCTTTTGCGTTTGAATTCTCTAGTTTCCTTTGAATGAGTTTTTTGTTGTTGTTTTCGCGATCGCTCAATTATGTTGTAAAAACTTTTTTCTTCGTAGTTTCTTAGATTAAAGGGTTCACGAAAAAATAAATATGCTTGTATGTATGGTCATCAAACATGTTTTGTGTTATTCATTGAAAACAATACTAAGAAATAATTTCTCTTCCAAACGTTCTAATATAAAGAAGCATCATAGCTGTGATAATAGCTGCTTCAAGGAGTTAAAAACCAAGAGAAAACATAAAAAAAATTTATTAATCAATAACAACAAAAGTAACAAACTAAACAAATGATTTAAAGTTGTTGTTGATGTAAATCAGCCATAATTCTGGTAATTTTTACACGTGCCAATGCTCGATCTTGAATAGAAAAACGATGAAGATCAAGTGCGACTTGGCGACCAAAGGTGATACATTCTTCTGCAAGAAGCTTGTGTTCATGAATTGCTGGAAAAGCAGCCAAAAGATCCATCAAATTCATGTCGGAAGATTGACCATTAGATTGTGGTTGAGTTTCAGATGAAGCAAGTTGTTGAGTTTCAGATAATGCAAGTGGTTGAGTTTCCGATGATGCAAATTGTTGAGGAACAGAAGGAACTTGTTTTTTTGGACGTTTACTTGAAGGTTCTAAAAATGTGTTAGCGTTACAACAATCATTAACGATGAAGAGCATATATGACAATTCAAAGACAATAGCTTTTAGTTTCAAAAAATTAAGTATAATGTAATCGAAAAGACAAATATCACATATCAAAAAATGCAACTTACCACCAGCATCAACCTTTTTAAAGTAAGAAAAGACATTCGGAAAGAGACTTTCGAATGAAATAGTTGGAGCGCTCGCAGATAGTGCTTTTTCACGACTTCCAATAGGACGAAATGCATGTTCAGCGTTAAGCTTTGGATGGTCAGTTCTTGATCTACGTTTGCCTTGTTTTGTTTCTTTAGTCGCTTCTTTTTCAGCTTCATAATAAGTTACCAACCATAAAAGATTTGGATCATAATTAGTTCCACCAGAAGAAATTTCTTGTTGAACACGTTTTGCATAGCGATGACTGAATTTTACGAAAGCATCACGGCATTTTTGAGCTAAAAATGGATTGGAAATATAAAGACTTTGTTACTTGTTGATTCATAAGTTCATAAACCCAAAAATACAAAAGTGACATAAAAAAACTTACGCGTGAGCTCAGGATCAAGCTCTTTGGCAATGGCTAACCATAATTTTCCTTTTCGAACTTTATTTTGCCATAATACCGAGGTACGATCATACAATATTTTATGAGGTTCAATGAGTTGAAAGAGCTTTGAAATATCTTCAGCTGGCCATTCACTTTCAAGATGAAGAGACGTCATAATGTTTCTAAAAATGAAAGAATTTAGTTATCGTTGATTATATGAAAGAAAAATGAGAAAAGTCACAAATAAAACTCGTTAAAAGTTATCATGAAAATACATAACAATAATGGAGTTTAAAGGTAAGGAAAATAGAAGAATAGTTGCCGTTAAAGCTAGTTCATATAAAGGAGTATACAAGACAAATCACGAATTACAGAGAAAAAATTAACGGAAGAATTAAAAGGATAAACAAAACTACTGAAGGGAGCAAGAGAATATGCCAAACAACAATGCGATCAGTGATATTACAAACGAACAATATCAAAGGAAATGAAAGATGCTACATTTACATATGTAATGAATGACAATGATGAAGATTCATAGTTGTTACAAAAGGATTTGAAGACACACAGCAATCATAACAAAAACTTCGTTTATTCCTATTTGCGCGCGCGAAAAAATAAAACGAGTAAAAATAAGAAGCTTCAGATAAAAAAAGGTGAATAAGAAACTATGAATGAATCTCTTTTTTAGGTAGCTGGAAAACGAAGCCCGATCGATAACTTTCGTGTCATAAAACACAATATTTTTTGCGAATTCAAATGACTTTGCTTTATGCGCATTTTTTGTTGTTGCAAATTTCAAGGTTTTGGTTGATGGATTTTTTTGAACATTTATTTTATTTTCCAAGGCATTTGTTGTCATTTTTTAGTTTATCTTTTGGTAAAAGCTGTTACATACCTATTTAACCAATACCTGCGTAATGCATTTGTCTGAGCAGTTTATGAGGAATTATTAAAATGCTTCTCTTAACTAATGGTCATTAAAAAAACACAACAACAAGTTACATTTATACAGATTGGTGGATGTTTAGGTACATGAAGAAATTTCGGTAAAGATGAAGTTTGTTAAGTCAACAGTAAAAGATTTATTCTAACAAAACATTACAAAGATTTGTTATTAATTATTAGCTATAACAAAGATTAACATTATAACAATAAAAAAAGCATCAACAATAAACTAGTGGCGGTTATTATTATTTGAACAATGATGATAGGCCAATGATTGAAATTTAACCATCATCAAACGAGCAGCTTCGTAGGCTTCTTCAGCATTTGGACGATCATCAGGATTAAGTGCTAAGCATGAATCAACAAAGTAATGAAGCTACAATCACAAAACGTTAAAAGTTAAGATAATAATAAAAAGTGAACATACTTGCTTGGAATACACATTGTTTGCAAATGGAACCATATCACATTCTCGAATCTTTTTGATAAGAGCATATTCATTACAAATTTCACCAAAAAATGGTGTTACAAGTGTTGCAAGTTCATACAATAAACATCCAAGAGACCAAATATCGCTAGGGAAACCATAATTTTCTCTTGTTGTTTTTTCAGGAGCTATGTAATAAAGCGTTCCAACAATGCCATCTCCTTCCAAACTTCTTCCATCCAAAAGACAAGCGAGGCCTAAATCACCAATTTTGATATCAAGATTTTCGGTAACAAAAATATTGGCCGATTTCAAGTCTGAAAAATAGTACTTTCGTAAGTAAATACAGTGAAAGAAAAAAATGGAATCACATACCTCGATGCAAGATCATCTTCTCATGCAATACTTTTAGACCGCTGCAAATTTGATGGAATATATACCATATCCTCTTTTCTGAGAACAAAATTGCACGTTCTTGATAATACTGAAAACAACTTTGATTAATATTTCATATAAAGTTACTATCTTCACATTAGAGATATTTACTTGAATCAGCAAAAGAGACTTACTTGAATTCCATCTTCCAAATTTTTGCCTTCAATAAGTTCTAGAACGATAACTAAATTGTTTTCATGAGAAAAAGATTCATAGAATTGAGTTATATTTGCAGATTTGACTTTCTTCAAAAGGTGAATTTCACTCCGAAACATTTGTACGTCCATTGAACCTCGAGACTGAAAATTTTATTTATATATATGAACTAAAATTTAAAAAACTCACTCTTATAACTTTCACTGCAACTTTGCTTCTTGTTCGACGATGTTCAGCAGAATATACGATTGATGATGCACCTTCATTGATTTTTCTAAAGTTCACATAATCGCTGAATCTCGGAGAACGGTGGCAGTAAGAAGGTGAATTAAAGAACATTAATAGCTGAAAAACCCACGATGAAATGATTATGTCAAATAAAACAATAATTATATAATTTGAAAGCACGACGGAAGCACACAAAAATGGAGAATAACCGAAAAATAAAAAATCAACCAACAACGACTGTAAAAAAAATTGCCTGCTTTTTGTGCAACAACAACACTCGTTGTGAGATACAAATATCTTTAGAAAGTAAGAAAATTAATGAAAAGAGTTTGAGTTGGATGATGATGTTAATGGAAATGATTGAAGTTTTTTGATTTGAGAACAATGGTTTCCAAACTTCAAAAGATGGAATACGTGTATGGAATTTATGCAAATCTGAGTATTGCCTTTTAAATTTTTTTTATGCAATTGTAATCGTTGCTTTAATTATTATTTTTTTGAGCATATGTTTAAACATATTATTAAAAAAATGCTACATAAACATATATAAAAAAAATTATTACGTAAGTAATATTGACATTTTTGTTTGAGCAGCTTAGGTGGAGGAAACAAAATTGTAAGCAATAAAATGCTTTGATTTTTTCTGACCATGGGTCATTTGGTTGCTGCCTTGTCTCATTTTAATGCATGTTTCTCAAAATTTGTTTTTTACTTTTCTTTATTTTATTATTAGAAGCTTATCATATCCCAAACAAAAAATTTGATTTTACAAAGAATGAATTTATTGATAGTGAACCAATATTTAGTTTAGCAAATGATAATATCATTGAAGTAAGTTTACTTTTTTTCTTCTTTCATAAATGATGAAAGCTTTTTAGGGAGATATTCTTTTACCAGCTAATCCGAAGAAAATAATAAGATCCAAAAGACAAGCATTGTTTTATATTCGAAAATGGAATACCTCTAAAACTATTTCATTTACATTATCAGAACAATTTGGTAATAATTTTATCGCTGATTTTTGTTTTTATGGAACGTGCTTTAGATGAGGAAGATAAAAACATTATTCGAAGCGCCACCGGCTTATACAATGCTTTGACTTGTGTAAAATTTGAAGAAAATGGCACAAATAAACCAGTCATTAATGTTGTCAAACGTGGAGGATGTTATTCAAATATTGGTAATATTTTTATTTTGTTTCAAAATACTTTAGATATTCCAAAAAGTATATTTCTAGGACCTTTATGGAATTACCCTTATCAACTTTTATCTCTCGATGATCATTGTTTAACAGATTTTGTTACACCTCTTCATGAATTTGCTCATGCTTTGGGAATATATCATGAGCATTCTCGACCTGATCGAGATCAATTTATTAAAGTTTATCCTGAAAATACATTGGATGAACAAAGTCATAACTTTGATAAATTTAGTAAAGAAGGAAGTCATATTTATAGCGATTATGATTATGACAGCTACATGCATTATAATGACAGTAAAAATATTATACATATTTTTTGAAACTAATAATAACCAACAAATTTTTTGAAGGAGCTTTTTCTGATGCATGGCGAAAAACTATTGATGCTTTGGATGGAAAATATCAGCGAACCATGGGTCAAAGCATGTTTCCAAGTGCTTCAGTTTTTAAGGTTGTTAATGATTTTTATGAATGTCATAAAATTTGTGAGAATTTTACAACCAAATGTTTCAATGATGGATACCCGAATCCTAATAATTGTGATGTTTGTAATTGCCCAGAAGGTTTTGGTGGAAGACATTGTGATGAAAGAGCAAAATCAATTGATGCTAATTGTGGCGGGGATTTCAACGTTATTTTTTTTTTCTTTAACTACATAAAAAAGAAATTTTGATTTTTTAGGCAACAAATTCTTGGAAAACTCTCGAAGGAACATTAGAAAGAAATCAACCATATTCACCTTTTCCTTCAACTTGTTACTACCACATTAAGGAAAGCCTCAAAGAAATTTTTCTTTTATTAAATTTAAAATATCTTTAGGCACCCGATGGAAAACAAGTTGAAATAAACTTGAAACATGTTCAAATGATTTGTTCCACTGCGTGTGCTTTTAACAATTTAATGATAAATCCTGGAAATTATTGGCTTTCAAATTCAGTCAGGTAATTAAGTTTTAAAAAAATGGATTTAAGAAAATTGGAAAAATTACAGATTTTGTTGTTTATCGGAGGTTAAAGAATATTCTAACTTTACAACCGCCTCCAATCTCGCTGTCTTGAGTCTAAATTCACGAAAACAATCAGTTTATTTTTCCCTTGATTATAAAATAAAAGAATAAAACATTTTTTTAAACATACAAATTTTAAACAACAAATTTAAAATTTAAAAGATTTTATGCCGGATCTGTTAATACACATTCTAAATCCATTATATTCAAAGGAGGTTCACCCATTTGCCAAACTCCATTAACAAAATTTGCTGTAACTGTAACTGAATCAAGCGCAAAATCAATAAAAGCGACTTGATTCACAACTATAGCGGCTTGAAGCTCTAAACCTTGGCCTTGGGGTTGTGAACATGTAACTTGTGCGGATGTTCGGCAAGTATCATCATTATAAACGAAAGTCATTATGCCATCAGCTAAAGCAAGGTCGGTTGGAGTTGGCACTAATGGGTTGCCACAACCTAAAATAAAAATAAAAAGGTTATTAAAAATCTTAGATAAGGAAATTTAGAGGAGAATTTGTGACAAAAAGTGTTAAAAAAATTGAAAACTACAAAGATGGACAAAGGTTCGATTAAAAAAATTCAAATGAATATAGTTTAAAAAATTGTACCCGTTGCAATACTGGTAGTTGTAGTTGTGGTGGTTGTAGTTGTTGTTGTGGTAGTAGAAGTAGATGTTGTTACACCCGGTGGAAGCGTTGTTGAAGTTGTTGTTATAGGTGTACCTCCAGGAGTTGTGGGAAAGCAACCTTCCACCATCAATGGCATCGAAGAAAAAAAGCTCATAAGAAATATAAAATGCAGAATTTTTAACAAATTCTAAAAAAATAAAGTAAATTACAAAAAAAGAAAAAGTGAATGCATTTGTTTCTAACGTTTATAAATTTTCTTTTTTCCATAAAGTAAAATAACCCGAAAGCTTTTATCATCTCACATTGGCCTGCATCTGCATTCACCAAAAGCTTTGGTTAATTTTATTAAATTAAAAAAATAAATAAAAAATTGATTTATTAATAAAATTTCAAACAAATAACAAAACTAGAATAAATTTGATGAAAGAAATTCAAAGTCACAAAAAAATAATAGTGCAACTTTGTTTCCTTCTTCGCAATACAATTTGTTGATGACCGCTTTAACACCGTAATCGTCTTTGGTTTCATTTTACTATCATCCTAGTCACCCCAAAATTAGGTCCGCTTTTTAATGGAGGGCAAAGTCAAAAAAAAGAGGAATAAGAAGAAGTTCGCAAAGTGGCAATTCGATGGATGAGGTAATCCTTTCCGATGACCGTCGTCATCATGTCATCAAAATCGGGATTATAGGAGTAAGTAATCGAGGGCGAACAAAAAAGAAGAAGAATACACTACATTTTTTAAAAACAATTTTATCCACAAAAATATTTTATTTATCGAAAAACGAAGGTTGAATACTCGTAAATTTTTTTTCACATTTTTTTTTCTTTCGGGATTACCGACTTAAAGTACATTCGTCTGCTTTTGTTTGTGTAGTTTTGGTTTGAATATCGCTGTTGAGAATCCTGTAAAAAAAAGAAGAAAAAAAATAATAGTTCCTTCTTTTCGAACGCATAAAAAAATAATTTACCATTCAATTGTAAAAACCTTGGGTAATTGTTTTTTATTAGCCGAAATTGTGTCTGTTTTTTTGGAGCAATTCGAGGCGGCGGCAAGGTTATATTTTAAATGGCGGCAAATAAAGGGATTATGTTGGAGTGATTCCCCAGGACATGCACATGAAGCTGTACGAGATTGCTTTCCAACATCGATGATTCCAGTTTGTTCATGCCTGAAAATTAAGGAACACATTTTATCTTTAAGCTTTTTTTGGCAGCGTCAAACCTTCTAATTACTTTGCTGACACAACTATGAGTAACACCAAGAGAACGAGCAATTTCAATTTTTCGTATTCCATTTTTAAACATTTGAATAATTCTTAGTCTATCGCAACTTAATAAAGGTCTTCCAGAAATATAAGGGCGGCCAAACCTATTCCTTGCTGATTCGCCAACTAAAAAATAAGGGTTTGAAAATTATTACTTTCAATATGGAAATAAAATTCTCATTCAATGTTAGCAATTTTCTAAAAAAGAACCACCTAAGTATCACTATTCCTTTCACTACAGTAATTTAGCCATAAAAAAATTTCAATGTTGAATAATAATTTTAGCTAAATACTTACTGTTATCGTAATATGGGTTTTGAATATCACATTTTGCAGCAAACATTGGTTTCATAAAGCTTCCAAAATCCGCCATTGTCTGCTTATTTTCTGGAAATACTGTCTCGGAAGAAGCAGGAAATATTTCATTCACTAAAAACTTTTTATTTTCTTGAAACCATTCAACATTCATCATAAAAGCTCCAGGAAACATGAAAAACTGCTGCAATCTATGACAATAATTTGTTTGTTTGATTGTTATGACGCCTTTTATATTTATTTATTACCTTCTTCTTTGCCCTTTTTTTTGCTTCTTTCTTTTTTTTATTACTGTTTAAAAAACGTCTCTCACACAAACACACGAATTTGATTAATTTTTTTTTCATTTGAGATTTGCGCAAACGATAATAATTTTTTTTATTTTTGCGCAGAATTTTTCCTAATGACTTGAATAAGGGAAAAGAAAAAAAAACTACTGCTGCGTGATAAACGAGTAGGACGGCAATGCTCTTTAAGGTGGCGGCATTGCGTCTTATTGTAAAAAACTCAAAAAACAAATTACACGATATAAAAATTTTATAATATTTTTTTTTTGAATCTTGGGATAATTTTTTTTCAAAGGAAAAATTAAGAGATAGGTTAATTACATACATAACTTTTTTTGTTAACGATGAAACGCAGAAATTAAAAACGCTTGTTTTTTATTAAAAGGTTTATTCGGCGTCAAAAAAAATTTAGAGTAGTTAATTATTATTATTTTTGAGAAATAAATATTCCAGCGTGATGATGAATTTTATTAGGACATAATCTTTCACTCACGCAAATTGCTTCAGCTGAATATGGAGTAACATGAGATTTAGTGTAAATATCCAATAAATAACTATTTACAATATAAACACAATTACTTTGATATTGGCTGTAAACGCTTCGACAATAGCTAATCATAGCGGATTTTATGTCGCTCTAAAAAATATTATAAAATTAATTTTATCGAACATCCAAAAAAGTGAATAAATACTTACATAATTTGCACCCATATTTTCTCTTGTCATTTGTACAGCCTTTTCACAAACATAACAAGGCATAGCATCAGCTTGATTTGTTTGAACTTTAAATAGAAGAAAATAAATCTTTAGTCTCCCTCAAAATTACAGAATAACTTACTATTATCTGTTGGTGGAATAACAAACGCATTAAAACAACTGGACAAAATTAAAACAATAAAAGTAATTTTAAAATAAACCATTTTCATTAAAATAAATTAATAGCAGTGTCTGGAAAAGCAAATATTTCTAACAATTTTTTATATGGGGTTTTAATTAACTCAACGTCCTTCACTTCCTCTTATTTTTTTCCTTTCAAGTATGCTTGCTGCTTTTATGCATTTTAAAAAAAGTGTAGCAGGTAATCAACCTTTCTTCTCGAATACAAAGAATTATATTTATTAGCATGGATTAACTTTTATATTGCATCCGTTTTTTATGTCCAGCCATTTAAGTGATAAAAGTTTTTTTGTTGTTGATGTGCATCATTATTGAAATACTTTTTTTTGATAACATTCTTTTTTTTCGTGCATCCTAACCTCGACCATTTTTGATCCGATCAATGTAAAGATATTTAAAATTTTGAAATTGTAAACGGTTTAAATAATTATTTTATAGCTTTGTATTTTTTTCTATTTTTAAATTAAATAAAAATAAAGAGTACAGAAAAAATAAACTATATTTGACGAAATATTTTAATTAATGTTGTTGATCTTTTTCAGGCATGGAATAACACGCATCAAGGAATACGTGTGTCATGCTGCTAACCAAACTACGATCAGGAATCAACGCTGCTGTACCATAGATTGCAGCAGTTTTGGATGCTCCACCTTTATTTGGCATTGCATTAACTTCTTCGCATGCTTTACGTAAATCAGCCATAAATGATGAAACAACTTCACTCTTTGCTTGATTAAAAGTCATACAAAAATGAATCCTAAAAAATGCAAAGAAAATGAGTAAATAAAAAATAAAAAAATGTACGAGTCTGGTTTTTGAAGAGTATTTAAATTCCATCCTAATTGGTTTAATTTATCTGCAACGGCATAAATGTTAATTTCTTTGCTACGAAAAGCAACAACAGAAACATCAGGTGAACCAAAAATTTCAAGCCCAGGTACAGTAGCAACTTGTTTAGCAAGTTCTCTTGCTGAATCCACGATTGCTCGAGCACGTGAAACATAAACATTTCGACCAAAATATATCATTGTAGCCCAAGTTAAAGCAATAGCCAAACCACTTCGACTTCCTAAATTAAATCTAATTTTTGGATGAAAAAAACGATGAAATTATAAACCTGCAAGAGTAGGAGTAGCATAAATGCCACCAGTCCAATCAGTAACACTAAAATATTGATGATGAAGATATTCGTGGGATCGATAAAGAATAACTGAAGTTCCTTTAGGTGCATAACCATATTTATGAGTATCGCATGAAATTGATGTAACTCCAGGTAAACGAAAATCAAAAAGATCAAGAGGAAAGCCGGCTTCTTCCATGAATGGAACTAAAAATCCTCCAAGACAAGAATCAACGTGAACGGGAATTTTGTATTTGAGGCCGAGCTGCAAAATAAAAAAATAAAGTAAAAAGGTTTAGAAAAAAATAGCGAATTACTGTAGCAATTTGAGATATATCATCAATAGTTCCAGTGGGGAAATTAGGTGCTGAACCAACTAACATGCAAGTATCACATGAAATTGCACTTCTCATAGCTTTAATACTAACTCGATTATTTTCATCAACGGGAACATGAATAACTCGAATATTCATCATAAAAGCTGCTTTATCAAATGCCGCATGGGCAGTTACAGGAATAACCATTACAGGTTCAGTGATGCCTTTAGCATAAGCTCGATTACGATAAGCAAAACATGCAAGCATAATAGATTCTGTACCGCCAGATGAAACCTAAAAATTAATATTGCATAAAAAATAAAACGATAGCGGACTAACAGTTCCACAAGATTCTGGAGGTCCATGAAAGAGATTAGCTGCCATTCGAACAACTTCAGCTTCCATCTTTCGAACCCCAGGGAATACATCAGGATGAAGAGGATTAGAATAAGCATATTTTTTGAATATCTCAGTTAAGAAATCAATATGTCTTTGGTCTCTATCGGTGTAAACAGTGCCACTCACACGTCCTCCTTTAACATCAAAAGTTCCCATACTTTCATATTCCATGGCTTTTTGAATGATATCTTCTGGTGAAAGTTGAGTATTAGTTAATTCACGAATAAAAATTCTATCTTTATCATATTTGTGAATGGATTCAATAATTTCTCCTCGAATTCCATCAAATTCTTTTTTAATTTTTTCTTCAACGAAAGGAAGGCAGCGAGATAATGAAAGGAAATAACCCGCAAGCCGTTGACTAATTGGACGATCTGAACGTCGAAGAATCCCTCGAATTTTATAATAAGCATAAATCGATACAGCCGTTCCACCAACTAATACAATGGGTGAAAAGCGTGAAAGTCGATCATTAACTTCATCAATGAAATACTGAGTATGAGCTATGGCGGTGGCTTTGTCGAAAGGCATATTACTGAAAAATTAAATGAGTAAATGTTGAAAACAAGAAAATAAATTATTCCTTTCAGGTCAATGCAACAAGAAAAAGACATAATCAAATGAGAAAGAAAGAAAAATGTAAAATCAGGCGATAACAGGCCAAAGAAGGTAAAAATGGACAGCATAATTTTTATTTTTCTCGCACAACAACCAAGGTTGTGGTGTTGTAAAGAAAAGGGAATGGAAAGCTACATATTGTTGACGTCTTCAATGTTGGCCGTGGTTGACTGCCTATAAAAAAGATGCAAAAAAAACCACTCTAATAGGGCAAAATGTGAAAGTTGCAAAAAAAAAAGTGAAGCAAAGCTAACGTTTCTAACCTTTCATAAATTTTTATTGCAACGTTTGATCGAAGAAGAATATTTCCAAGTTTGAAATAAATTCGTCCATGTTTTTACTACCGCGTTATTGTCATACACTTTTACACTTATATAACTAACAATTTTCTTTACAGATGTCATCAGAAAATAATCGAACAGAAATGGAATTAATTGTATGGCCTGGTGATTTTGGTTTAGCTTCTGTTGATGTTGCTTGTCTTCAATCTATGGTATGTTTACATATCACTTTTTTACTTTATATTCAAGAACTTTTATGTGTCTTTTAGGTTGCTACTAAAATTTCTGCTGCACCTGTAAAGTTTCGTTCTTCTATCAGTCCAAGTGAATCTCCTTCTGGTATGAAACAATCTAACAATGCATTTTACATATCATTTTTGATTAAATTTTAGGTACATTACCTTTATTAGTTCATGGAGACACGAAATTTACCAATTTTGAAGATATTGCTGAACATCTGAGAAATTCTAAGCAGGTTTGCTAAAACTCTTTGTTGCATCATCACTCATTTATTTTTCATTTTAGGAAGTTGTTCTTGATGGTGAACTAACTAATAATCAAAAGGTTGAATTCTTTGCATATGATAGCTTTTTACGTGTTCGTCTTTATCCTGCCTTGGTTGGTTTACTCCTTTACTTACTTACGTTATAATTTATTGTTTTTTAGTTACATACATTATGGGCTGATAATCATAATTACAATACTGTTACCCATCATTGGTATTCTTCAAAACTTTCATTTCCTTGGAACTTATTCTACCTTGAAAAACGACGAAAGTTCTCTCAAAACTATTTGAAAACTGTTGGTAAAACTGAAACTGAACTCGTCCGAGATGCTCTACAGGTTAGTGAATTGGTTCTTTGCACTAGTTATCATACCTATTTGGTTTCAGACTTTAAATTCTCTTTCATCCAAGCTTGGTGATAACAAATATTTTTGTGGTGATAAACCGTGTTCAGTTGACGCTCTTATTTTTGGATATCTTGCTCCACTTTTGAAACTTCCTCTTCCAAGTGATCGAATTCAAGTACATCTTTCTTCGCTTCCAAATCTATCTCGCTTCGTCGAATCCATCATATGTATTTATCTGCCACTTTCTGAAGAACAAGTTCGTCAACAAAGTAATGAAAAAAGTTTTTGGGAAAAACGGAAATCAAAAGCTCAAAAAGTTGCTGAAGAAAGTCGTCTACGAAAAGAACAAAAACGAAGTGAAGTTGAGCAAGCTGGTCAAAGTTCATTACGAGATACAATTTTGTTTGCTGTTGGAGCTGTTACTCTTTCTGTTCTTTTTGCTGTTCATACTGGAATTATCTCATTTATACCTGAAAATGAATTAGATGTTGATTAAAATGTAAAACTATTATATGTATTTGTTGTTTTGTATGATGTTAGCTAGGCATTAGAATTAATTTGTAATTTTGTTGTAAACGATTCATAGAAATAAAGATTTTTTACATACTTTAAAGAAACCAGTTGCAACTGAACCAAGATTGGATAAGATTGAAACAACTGCACTGGATAATGCCCTTTTATGGATTAGAGCTGCATCTTCTAACATCATACTGCATAAGTTAATTATAGCATAAGTGGTTGGGCCAATGATAAAGCTTTTGAATGATTGATTACGTTGAAAGGTGATTTACAAAGCTTCTATGTAATCGTTAGTAAACTTACATCGGAAAGAAAGAAATTACATGGTGAAATAAACATTCTGCATGTGTTAAAATTTGCTACATTCCACCGACTAAAATCTTTTCCATATATTTGTTTCAAAAAATTGAACATTGCCTCCACATAAAAATCCATCAATAAATCCACTCATTTCAAATAAAAAGAAACATTTTCCTTTATGAGCTCAGAAATGTAAACAGGATCACACATTTCATACACAGGTCTAACTTCAACCGCAAAAAATAAGAATATTGCTATTTTCTAAGTAACTAAAGAAAATAACACTTATGTAAAAATTGATTTATTGGATTCATTTTCTTTGGTTGTTATGATGGTAATGGGATTTCTGGTTGTGTTTCATCTTTTTTCAAACATGTGTAAACTTCCCAGCTAAAAGAATGCTATACACTCCTGTAAACCTAAGTTATTGTACACATTTCAAGCAGTATGACTTACCGCAATACCAACACATTTCTCTCCATGGCTTTATAGTAATGAAGGATGTAAGCATTTCACTAATTTATGATCTTCCAAATTATGAAATTTTAATGAAATGTTTTATTTTGAAAGGGAAATGTTTACAAAGGAGTAAAAAAATTAAAATTATTATGTAAAGCTTTAATCAAGCCTAAAAGAAGCTATAAAAATTGCCATGAGATAAGTTTTGAGTAAGAGAAGAGTAGAAATGAAAAAAAAGTTGAATGTAAATTGAGTTAATATGGGAAACTCTTACCTTTTGGGATATAAACCAAGTTTGGGATGCTTTTTTCGGCTTATTGTTATTTCCTACATAGGAAAAATTCATGATCCCATGCTTTGTCCAAGAAATTAAGGTATCGCATTTTTGACCCTTTACCGTATGTTTTTCATTTTTGTTGTTTTATTAAAAAATATAAAAGAAAAGAAACAATTTATGGCAAATATAAAAGTACACGGTATGAGTCAAATTAAAGGAACAGTTTGTAAACGAACGGGAACGGAAGAATAAATGATATTAATATGGCTCATATTATTATGACGAACATAACGCTAATGATCTTTGACATAGCGCCTCTTTGACTATGAACCTTCGATTAATCTAATATATTTCCTGGTTTTCTTATGCAGGATTTATTGAGTCATTAGGGATCGATCAAAGCTGGTTCCAATTAGGAAGTCAAGGGTAAAAAAAATATTGACGCTTGCTTGATCGTTTAAATACCTTTGTTGTATGTTTATGGGAAATAATTGTATTCAGCAGAACTAGTGATTCAACTATGTAGTTGCCTACTTATACTACTTGGTCCTCGGGAACTTGTAAATAATTGTTTGCTACTTGTATATGCCTGATTGATTTAAGTAAGTTGTATGTTAGTTATTTGACCATTACTGCGTCAGCTGATTATACGAAATAACTTATGCTTAGTGCCGCCTTCAGTACGTACTAGCCAAATGTTTGGAATATAAATGTTTTCCACTTTTCCCAACAAACTTTTATTTTCTTTTCCAGCAGATATGATACTTGAATTTAATAGTTTTAGAAGACATTATTTGTATAATAATTTTATTATTTTTAACAATGCAAACTTTTAGGATGAATAGTAATAAACTTTGTATTGTCTGCAAAATCAACACAAAGTTATTCTCTGAAGAAGTATGTCCATCATGTTATAACGAAACGACTCCCTCTTCTTCTCATGTTGCAACAAGTTCAACTCTTCAAGGAACTTCTGCTGCAAAAGCTCCTCGCAAAATCGATCTTAAAACTTCAACCGTGTTTAAAACCAAACCAACTTGTGATCTCTGTTATGTTGAATTTAACGTAAGTTCCTTTTTATTTAAAATAATGAATCTTATTAATATTAATTTTTAGAATCGAGCGTCTCTTCACAACCACAAATTGTTAAAACATTCATCATACAATAAAATGTGCAAAATTTGCCATAAGATGGTTCCATGTAGCATGTCTAAGCATTATGCTAGTATTCATAAAATTGTTGTCTCTGATTCTGATTTTGTACTTGATGCATCAACAAAAAGAAATCATGCTGATGCTAAACCTGATCGCAAACAATAACTTGTATTTATCATCTGTTAAATTTCTTCAACAATGTGATTGTTTTTCATTCTCTCCAAGTTTGTTGTATTTTTATATTATGTCAATTTAAAATAAACTTTTACCGGTATCTTGTATTATTACTAATATATTTAAAAAAGTAAGAAAGCAAAAAAATTAATAACTTTTTCATACGAAGATCGAATTTCAAAAATATCTTTTTTTAACAATGAATTATAAGTTGTTTAATAGTCCTCCCCGAGAATAATTGATATTACGATTTCTTCTGCATCGAAACATATCTCATTAATTTCAACATTATCTTTTAAACAAAGCATTTCATTTTGGAATTTAATTTTGTACTCCACTGAGAGTAATTCACCATGAGCTATGAATAAATCACCTTTTGATAGATCAAAATTTTTCTAAATTGGTAAATATTACTTAACTAAAAAAATAAACCAAGCAAAGCTTACTTTTAAAAATTGGCACAAATATTTGGGATCAATTGGAAATTGAACGTTGTATAAAGTAAATGATCGAATTTTTTCCATATGTTTCAATACAGCAATCTTTTCACCAGTTTGATAAGTTGTTGTTGCAAAATACAACCTGTAATTTTTAAAACAATTTTTATTTATTGTAAAAATGAATAATAATTTTATCTTAAAAAAAGTTTATTCTTACTCTATTTTTATAGCATTTGGAATTAGAATCAAAATCTCATCAAGTGTTACAGGGTTATCATCCATATAATATACTTCGCAAAATAAAATTAAAATTCTCAAAGTTTTTGTCTTTACCAAAAATTTTAGCTCTTCATAGGAAAGATACATGTACATTTCATAGATACGAAGTTCATACAAAAAGCAATTAGCAATTTTTTTCGATATGATTGTTAATGGAAATAATTCTTCGAAACTAATGCATAAAGTACCAAATATTAATGCATTATTCAATAGTAATGGTGCTTCAGATAAACTGCATTTTTTAGTAACAAAATTTTCTCGTGTTTTGCAAAAGCATTCGTAATCTCCAACCAAACAAACATTTCCAAATCCATTTAATACAATCAATGGAAAAAAACATTTACAACTTTTGTATAACTTTTCCATATAATTTGGTTTCATATTTTTGCAAATATACAACATGATAGGTTTTGTCAAACTAAAGGTTTGAGTTTGAGCATTGTTAGAACATGGAGGAATTATCATAATTTTCTAAAGATAAAAAAATAAGGCAGAGAAAAATATAATAAAAATTTTCCAAATGTATATGAGAGCTACGTGGCATGAATGGAAAAAAAGTTAGAAAAAAGTTGATTAACGATTTATTGATTAATTGGATATAGAAAGCTTGTGCTTTTAATACAAAAAGTTTTGACCTCTTTTTAATTAAAAATGAAAGACGAACAAATTGCTTGAGTTATTATTTATGAGTTCCTTTTGCAATACCTAGATTGAATATTTCTAAACATACAATCTTGTTTTTATTAAGGTTATTATTCTTTAAGGATTCCTTATTCAAACTTTTTTTTCTCAAGTTTTTAGCTTTGGTCATTCTTCTCAATCTTAATGAGGCATTTTTTAGTGGCTTATTTTGTACATTTTTTTATTTTGTTTCAGAACGAACTTATGGTCACTCATTTTCCATTTTTGGATTTATCTTATGTCCTCCAAAATAGATTCGCTGAAATTTGTAACTCCCAAATTTTGTTTAATTTAAAACAAATCAAACAAACAAAATATTTGACTCGGAAGCGCAAGGTTATCAAGCAAGCTAAGATCCGTGGTTCAATGAAAGATAATGAAAAAAATCATTATCCAAATTTTGCAAACTTTGCAAGCTTCGATAAATCGATTGAAATATTTGATAAGTTTTATATTTTTGTTTATGAAAAAATGATTACTGAAATGGATGTAAAAGGAATAATTAAAAGCTATTCAAAGCTCCGCATTGCCACGGAGAAAATTCAACTTGAAGCTTTTCAATATTTAATTGGACCAAATCTTAAGGAATTACATTGTTGTATTTACAACCCTGAAAACTTGGACAATTTAGAACAAAAATTTAAAAATTTTATCAATCTTTTACTTCCAATTGAAAAAGTTTCGTAAGTCTTTCTATCTTTTATTAAGAAACAAAAAAGTTTTAAACTATTTTTACCATTATTTCTATCGTCATACATAGTAGGGACATTTGCATTTTCGTGCAGTAAGACAAGATTTAATGGTAAAGAAAAACCAGCAAATTGTTAATTCTTATATACTGATAATCTCTGAGTATTCAAATTTTTGAAATAAATATTTTAGAATTTGTATGAATTTTAAAACATCTGATTATTTTGAATTTGTCAAAAACGAACTTGATCGTCTTTCTGGGGATTCAACAAATACAAGATTATTTGTAATTGATAGAACTAAGGATGAATATTATCATATTCTTGAAAAGACTGATGCAATTTCGATGACATATAAAAAAAATTGAATGATTACTCGAGAAGAGTAAAATGTTGAAATAAAGCTGATTTATATTTGAAAAATTTTATGCTTTTTATTGATTTGATTTTATTAATTTTTGTCACATTTGCAAACTTTATTCTGGAATTTTTTTTATTTACTTTCTGAACAATAAACTTTTCATTCAATAACAAATAATGCAAACTTTTAAAAAATTTATCACATAGTTAATCTCATATTCTAATTATGTTGTTTCATCCAAGCTATTACTAATTAAAATGACCAAATACTTAACAAATTGAATAAAGCTTTTTTATCTTCCCTTTTTTATCAGTAAACGCTTCCAAATTTAGCGTGGTTTAAAAAAGTTTTAGCGAATTCGAACTGAATTAGAGGATAAGATAATTGATTGGTAACTGTATTTTCTTTTTTGAAACCATTGGCTGCATCCATAAATAACGGATGAACGTGTTTACCCCTTCTCGAACCGCTGCAAAGAAGGAACTAAAGATAATTATTAAATTAAATGAAGCATAAAACGAGAAGGAAATTTGTCTTTCTTATTTTTTTGAATGTTTTTTACTTGTTTCGGAGGATCATTTTAAAATTAACTCAATAATGAAGCTTTTTAAGTGTTTAAAAAATTATCTTGAAAGATAAAGTTTTCAAACTCTGATAAAATTTATATGTATAATAAAGATCGATAAATATACATAAAATGGAGGTTAGTTGTGCAGTATGTGTAAACAAATAACGAAAGCAGCGACCTTTCCCGTGTTGTTGGTTGTCAGGACGCGCGCAAAGAAAAAACCAGGTAGAAAAAAATGCGATCGGTTTTGCGCCAACCAAACAAGTAAGCAAGCGACCATCATGTAAAGCAATCGATGACAAGCATTTCCTCTTCTTTTTTTTCTTGCACCTTTTTTAGACAATGAATCATTCATTAATGCTGCTTCCTCCTTTCGATAAATAAAAATAGTTTTTTTAAGTTTAAAATTGTTTTGAATTTTGCGTTTATGTATTTTGCTGTTTTAAAAATTTGTAACAAGCTTTTGCCATTTTCGTTTTTGGTGGTCATTTTTTATTTTCATTTTAAAGACGAATGCAATATTTTAGCCATCACCAATTTTCGAGGCAGCTGCTTTCCTCGCAACAATACATTGCTGTGCAACGATAAAAAGAAAACTTTTGGAACGTTTTTCAATTGTGTTTGATTGTTGCTGACCATCATTAATTGACATCAACAACAAGCTATTGGCAGACAAAATTTAAAGAAAATAAAAAAGGATATTTTTTGGATTTTAAAGTTTCCCAAATTTTATGTTAAAATAAAAAATGGGTCTTTATGGTGGCACCAAATGTGTGAGAGCTTGCATGCTCCTTTATACTGTTGGATTTTGGGTATGAATTCTGTGAATTTTGAAAACGAGATTGACTACTACCTTGTTTTAGATAACGGGTTTCGCATTATTATTTATTGGACTTTGGATGATTTTAGACCCGAGAAGGACATATATCTTAGATTTAGTTGATTTTTCTGAGGATGATCCATTATTACGATTTGCTGCTTATATTTCGATTATAACTGGAACAGCAACATTATTCGTTGCATTTTTAGCTTGTTGTGGAGCAATTAAAGCTGAAAAATGCATGATTTTATCGGTAAAAATTTTACTTCGCGGCAATATTTTAATTTTAGTTTTTCAGTTTGTTATATTTTTATTTATAATATTTTTGGCTGAAATCGGTATTGGAGTTTTGGCTTTAATGTACCGCGAAAAGGTAAGTTTTCTGTTTATCAAAAAATAACAGTTTTTTTTTGTGCTATTTAATTATAACTTTTTGTTTCTTTGTCTGTAGTTTACTGGTGATCGAATGGAAATATACATTGCAAATATGTCTCATAATCGATATTATCGTGATAAATGGGTGACACCGCTGTTGAATACAATACAGTATTATGTAAGTTTATAACTATCTGTCATAATAACCAGGGTCATTTTTTAAAAATCTCTTTGTATGTGTGCTTTTGCTTGATTTGAATGTGTAAAAATTTGTAAGCGTGAGAGACAATTTTAAATGACTTTAGATTTTTGATATTAACTATCGTAATCATTTGAAATCTCTAATTCATCGAGAATATGGAGTGGCAATGAATCAAGATAAAAATCAAGGAGTCACTCGACTTATTGATAATATGCAATTTTACGTAAGCCTTTTCGTATCACATTTAATTATTTTTTTACAAGCTATAGCAATTTCAGATGAAATGTTGTGGTTCTCAAAGCCCCCAAGATTGGTTGCAAAGCCAATGGAGAGCTTCAGCTCCAATAGACTTGCTTAATATGGATGCGGGTGAAGAATGGGTTCATCATGTAAAAGCTGAAGGAGGAAAACAATATTCCACCATCAATCATACATTAGCACTTCCGAATGTTCCATTTTCATGTTGCACCCAAATGTCTGGGTCCACGGTTCATAATCTTATTGCTAAAAGTTTAATTCGCTGCCAACAATCAGGAAGTTCAAAAAATATATGGCGTCATAATGTGGTTAGAAAAGTTTCTTTATTTTTATATTTTGCTTGTTTGTGAGAGTGTATGTGGGAGAAAAAGTGGAAGAAAGAGCAAAAACTGACCCTGGTCTATGATGCTAAAGCAGCAGCAATAAAAACTTTGCCATATTTTCTTTGATGTTTTTTAGCAACAATGTTGTGGAGGTTCTGGTCCTAAGGATTATTATAACGGTTTTTGGTTTATAACTAACAACGAAAGAGGTACAAAATCCTTTGTGCCTATTTCATGTTGTCGTCAAACTCAAAATGCGAGAGCATGGGCTTTACAACCTATAGATTCCATGTGTACCATATATTTTTATAATACCAAAGCTTTTAATAGCAGCGTCAATATTCAGGTTTTTATTTTTTTATTCGAATTTTCTTTTTTTAGCAGCTTTGAAGTTTTTTAAAACTAACTTGCTTGAATGAATTTGACATTTTCAATGTTTTTTTATTAGAAAATTAAACGCATTCCGTCATTTTTTAGGGCTGCCATGAACGGCTACAAGAATGGTTTAATGAACAAACATATATTTTTGCTGGAGTTGGAATAGGCTTTGCAGTTTTTCAGGTTTGTCGTTCTTAAGCTTACGTCCAAATAACGTCATAAATTCCTTTCAGATATTAGGCATCTTTTTATCCTTTATCCTTGCTAAACAAATTGACGACTATGAATACCTTCGTTAACCTTTATAAATAAAACCATTTTTAAATGTTGAATTTTATCATTCATTGATTAATTATTTTCTTAAATGTGCCACAATTTTGAACAATGAAATTCTATGCTTTAAAAGCTCAATTAAATGCGAAACTAAAGCCTTAAAAGCTGGGATAATTGCGAAATCGCATAAAAGCTTTTAAATTTGTTTTTCAAAGAACAGAACAAAAATAAAAACTCATAAAAATCTTTATTTACTTTTTGGGAAAATAAAAAAACAAACTCAAAGTTTTAGAGTATATTTTTTTAATTATAAAAAAATCATAAGACTTAAAAAAAAGATTATTAAAAAATCTAAAACTTTTTCATCATTTTTTAGTTTTATCAAACCACTTTGTTGCAACACTTAAAACTTTTTTTGCCAACTTTTTTAAAGTCTTTTTATTTTTAATTGTTCTTCAATGACTTCCCCTCCAAAAGTAGGCGTAACCCTAATTCGAATTTTATATTAGTTGTTTTTCGTGTGAGAGAGTACGGCAATTTAGTATTCTCATTCTTTCGTTTTTTTCTTTAAAGACCTAAATAACTATTTTTGTTTTAACAGTTTTGCAAAAAAATAAAAACAGAATCATGAGATTTTGCATTTTTCTAACTATTTTATTTGTTATTATTTCTCTCACTAATGCATTTCCAAAAATGATGATGCCATCTCGAAGAGCATATGCCATGGTTCCAGATTTTAGTAATCTTATTCGAGTTTATGGTAAAAGATCAGGTGAGTAAAAAAAGCAATTTTAATATTGAAAGTTATGAAGCTTTTTTTAGATAATTTTAACGACAACCAATTATCCGATTTTTGGAATTTAAATTCTGATCAATTTTAAATTTGTTTTGTGTTTTATTATTTATTTATTTGGAAAATAAACGGCTTCAAAAATAATAATGTTTTTGTTTTTACAATAATTATGTTTTATTTATAGTTTCTGCCTTTGGATTACAAAAACTATTGAATGAGAAAATTTTATTACTTTTAAAAAAAAGAAGCTTTAATTGTTTAGTTTGTTAAAAGTGTGAAGAGTAATTTTTTTATCTTTCTAAAAACAATGAGTTTTATTTTTTTAAAGAAGAATGTTTTGTAGATTTAATGGGTTTGACTAAACTATTTTTATTTTGTGTATAAAAAAAAGAAAAGATGAGGAGTAAAAATAAATTACAAAAAATAAATTTGAATGAATTTAAACTCGGCGGACACGATAGCCAGCACCTGCATCAGAGCCACCATGTGAACCACCACGACCTTTTCCACCGCCATTTCGGTCTGGGCAGGGGCAATATTCAGCATCCTTACCAACTTGACCAGCGGCACCTTCTGCTCCAACATCACCATCAGCTCCAGCTGGGCCTTGGAAGCCAGGGGCACCAGGTGGACCTTCTGGTCCTGGTTTACCAATTGCTCCAACAGGTCCTTGATCACCTTGGGGCCCTTGATCTCCAGCATCACCTGGGAATCCACGAGGTCCTAAAAATTTTCCTTAATAAAAGTTGTTGGTAGAGTCAATTTACCTTTTCTAGGAATTGGTTTATCAGCATCTGTTCCTTTATCTCCAGCTTTACCAGGCTTTCCTGTGTCTCCAGGTGCACCAGGTGGGCCTTGTTCTCCAGGAGTGCCTGGGAACCCATCAGTTCCAGGAAATCCTGGAGTTCCTTTAGGTCCTCGCATGCCACGAATTCCAGGTCGTCCAGCAGCTCCTGGAGCGCCAGGAGGTCCAACAGGGCAATGGAAGGTTCCAGATGGAGGTGCATTATGAATATCTTCAGCATCTTGACCATCTTTTCCATCTAATCCTGGAAGACCATCAGGGCCATCAGGACCAGCTTCTCCAATTGAACCATCGGGACCAGCAGGGCATTTGTTCTCAGCTTCAGATTTGCAATCTAAAAATAAAACAAACATTTAACAGCCAAATAAACTTTTTTTACTTACTGCATCGGCTGTTGGGATTTCCACTCAAATGTGGAGGAGTGCCTGGAAGAGGAGGTGAATTAGATGGGAATCCAGGCCCACTTGATGCTCCATAACCGCCATAACTTTCACGTCTAATACGATTAGATGGTGTTCCAGCTCCCATTCCAACCATATCTTTCCAAAGATCATCGGCTAATACTTTAAAGCTATCCATTTCACTATCAAGTTCAGCCCAAATTGATTGAACATCATTGTAAATTACTGCGATAGCATACAAACATGCAATAAGGGTAATTCCTGAAAAGGAAATAGCTCCTACGGTGGCTTTATTCACCGACATCCTTAGAGAAGATGAAAATGAATGAGTGATGAGGATATCCAAGAAACCTTTTCTTATATATTCATTTTTTCTAGGCGGTACCATCCTTCTTTTTTTTAAATGAAATGAGGAGTAGCAATCCACAAAATTAAATGCATTCAAAGTAATGGGTAATGAAGCGAACAAAAAAAGATCTGTCGGTCGAGAGAAGAAAAAAAAGATGGCTGAAAATGATTTCAAGAAACTTTTTTTGTCAATGTAAACGAGGATGCATACGCCTCATTAGATGGCTTCCTTAGTTTTTTACAGCCTTTATTTAAAAAAAAAGAAGAAGATCAAATTAGTGACTAAAGATTTACTCTCTCGACCGATCCATCCTGGAATATTTTGTCATCTGTGAGACTTTTTAAATTTTTTTAATTTGTTTGATTTAAATTTAGTTGAAGATTTAACTATCATTCAATTAAGGGCAATGAAGGTGGTGTTCAAGTTTAATGAAGTGCAAAAAATGTGCTTTAATTAAAATCGTTAAAAAAAATGTTTCTGGAAAAATTAAAAAATGAAAGCGCCGAATTGTCTGGATTAAATTTTGTTTATGTTTAACAAAAACCTTTTTTCTCTAAAAACGTTACCTTCAAATTAATTTTTGTGTCACTTTTGAGTATGAACTTTATCTATCATTTTTTGTTCATCATCTTGAGCTTTTTTCAATATTAAAATAATTTAAACCACGTATATAAAACTGCTGATAGACTCGATTTTATCCAACGTCAGCATCCTCCTTCTTAACTCTCGTCATCATTGTTCGTTCGTTCAACAAAAAAAAATGTTGTTCTAACAACAACTGTTTTTTTTTTTAATTAAATTTCGAAATTCAATCAACAACGATAAATTATAACAACTTTTTTATTAGATTCATCAAAATATATAAAACGGTAAAGAAGAATGACCATTTAAAAAAGACAAATTTATTAAAATTCATATTCATTGATTTTATTAAAAACGATAAAATAAAGTTGGAAGAACATCAAGTAAAGTACTCGAATAATGGACTAAGCTTCTAAGCCGACTGTCAACAATTATCTCAAATGATAGTTAATTTTATTCGTAAAAATGATGGTAAACGAATATAAAAAAATACTGTGATCTTATTGCCCTCTTTGTAAAAAGGCAGTAAACAAAAAATATTGATTTGACCTACCTAAATTGTCTCTTTGCACATTTTTTCCTTTTTTTATAATTTTTTGCTACTGGTTTCAACAGACCTAATTGCTAATATGGACGGCATTCTTTCTGTTATTCATCCGAAACTATATACCGTTGATTCTCCTCGACATCAATATTTTTCCCTTCCATTTGGGGTAATTTTATATATTGCCGCGAACCCCCTTTCATCAAATCTACTTCAGAAAATTCAAAAAACATGCAAATATTTACTCTCCAAAAATAAAATTATTGTTGTTATATGGTGAAAAAGATTATTTATACTATTATGGTCATTCAAAAAACATTATTTTATGCTTGAAAGAATCAAAATATTGGCTGAATGATGAGCTTCATATTTATGCAAATAGTTTAATGAGTTTTATGAAGAATGTTTGTCGATGTAATCTCAAAACGTTGTCTATTGATGAACAAAAGTTAACTCTTAAAGAGTTTCGCTTTCTTTTGGATGGCCAAAAAATGAAGTGGCTATTGTTAGAAGAAGTAATCATTCGCGACGACAATGGTGCTTTGGTTTCATGTGACAAAATCCTTGAATATGTTCCTAACCTTATGAATTTTAATTATGCTTGTGAAGAGGAGATTTTTACTTTGTCAACCTTAAAAAATATGAACTCTTTGATATTTAAATCTGAAATTTTTTATTTCGTTATAACTATCAACAAACTATCAGCCGATGCGGACATAACACTCTTGTGTCATTTTATTATAAATAATGCTCACTTGTTCCTTTACCATCCCAGTTCAACTCATTTCCTATTCCAATTAGAAACAAAGAATGCTAAATATTACCATTCAAAACTAAAATCTGCTACCGATAAAATGCTTCAAGATTGGGAAGGAAAACATAAGCCTCATGTAGATATCTGGTTTTATTCCCGATGATGATAAAAATATTTTTTTAAACCATTTATATAAAAGCTGCAGATAATCTCGTTTTTATTAAAGTCAGCATCCTCCTACTTCTTAACTTTCGTCATCATAGTAAAAAATGCTGTTTGTTCTAAAAACAACGGTTTTTTTAATTGAATCAAATTTCGAAATTCATTTAAAAAACAAATTATAACAACTTTATTATTATTTAAATAAATTTTTGCGATTTTTTTTAATAATAGTTTAATTGATAACAATCCTCATATAAAAATTTATCCATTTCTTTATATAAGTGCACGCGAGTTGATTTTATGGAATGCTCTTGATTTGTATATACCTAAAAGTCAGGGATTGATTATTTGCTTTTAATGCGAGGGCTTACAAGTTGTGTAAAGTGAATGTCATGGTCTTGAAGAGCCAAAGCTAACAACGCACTATTTTGATAATGAACATTATCTAAAACCACAAACTCATAATTTTTATTCCTTTTTAACAAGCTAAATTTTACCATCTGCTTCCCCATGAGCTAATAAAAATTTAACATTTTTAAATTTATGGATTGCAGTTGAATTTAATAGCGAAGTAGCTTCATACCCGTCTATATTTTCTTTTGGTTGGAGCATATACCGCTCTGTGTAAGCACTATCTACAAAAAATTTGTTTGTTTTTTAAATTCGTGTCAGTTTTTTAGTTACCATAAAAACGAAAATCAACAACAGGTGCAACAGCCATAACACATTTAACAACATCACCTCCATCCTTTTCTACAATGTGACTGGAAGCAAAACCACCGTAAGACTAAAAAATAAAAACTGCATTTAATAAAAGCAATATTTTCGAAGACTGAATTAAATTTACCCATCCAAAAGCAGCAACTTTTTCTGAATCCATAAATGGATATTTTTTTATTAAAGCTTTCAATCCATCTATTTGATCTTCAACTTCTGGTCCACCCAATTTTTTATAAATAGGTGAACGAACATTCCATCCTCGATTAGCTGAACCCCTTCCATCAATGCTTACAACAATGTATTGCCTCACAGAAGCTAAATAAGTTAATAAACTCATTTGGGGAGTGGTGTGTGAAACGATATAACTGTTTGGACCCGCATAACTAAAAAAAGACATTTGGTGTCATTTTGCATAATAAAAGAAAATTAACATACAGAGAAAGAATAACAGGATAAGTATATTTTGAATTAAAATTTGGAGGTAATATTAATCGAACAATCGCATCTTTAAATTAAAAAAACTTTAATAAAAAAAATTTTAAAGTCCGAGGACATACCAATTCCTGAAGGCAATGGTATTCTATCAAACCTTACACTTGGTAAATCAAATGCTGGATTAAATCCGCTTGATGGGACACCATCATTAACAATCCAATCTAAAAATTCCCGTCTTAAATTGACGATACTCGACAACCAAAGCTTACGCTGCAAAATATTTTTGGTTTTCTTTAAATATGCTATAGTATCCTGATAGGCAGCATCGCAGAAAAGAATCATTTGTTTGCCACTTGGAGAAAAATCCACAATGACATTTTTACAGTTTTCAATTAGACAACTTATGCATTGTGGGGCGACATTATCTTCAGCAGAAGCATATGAAACGCGATAAAGATGTTTTTCGCCAATAGGAATTCCAACTGCTGTGAAGAAACTAAATTTATATAAATCATTTGAGATTATGAAATTATGTTATTTACATTTCATCTCTTTCCTTATCATATCCAACAATTTCAGAAACATCATAAGCTCCTCCGTGGTAGCCACTTTCAGGGAAATATTTGCCTTCTTTCTAAAAATCTTTTTGCTACAATAAAAATGCAAAAAAATGTAACTTACGATAACTTCAATGTGGGCAATATGGTCGTAGATATTACCATCAGAATATTCATGAGGTAGTAGCATAAAGAAACCCGTTTTAGAAAAGTATTTAGCTTTAAAATTAGTTGGTTCAGCCCACATTTTTATTCCTTTCATGGAAAATTCAAGCTTTTTCAACTAAAATAATTTATCAAAGGTTTACAATATTTTTTCATATATTTTTCGCCTTACTATTCGACATTGAATTCCATATTGGCATACAGTAATATAAACATTATTTTGATTTCGATTAGCCCAAACAACAACCAAATAATCCACTTCTTCATTATCTGCATTTTCAAGTAAAATCCATTGAGCAGAAAATAAATAATAATTTAAATCTGAATTTGAACTTTGTTGAATGAGTTCATCGGGTGGTAAAATCATTTGAGTGGTATTTAAATCTTTATTCCAAATCCAAAGAAATACTGCTGGTTGATGGGCATCTCCTGTTTTGGGATATGCTACTGTATGATACGTTGGATATGGTTTATGCGTATAAATTGGTAATATAACTTTGCTAACATTTTTATCATCAAATAATGCATAAGCTAAATATTGGCCTGATTTCGACCACCATAATGCTTTAGCATCATTTAAAATTTCTTCTAAAAATAACTTCATTGATCTCTGTTGCTTTATATTTTTTTGACAAAAACACAAACCTTCATAAAGCCAATCAGCAACGCCATGATATCTAAAATCAGATCCGGAAGATGTGATTGGCAGAGCGGGTAAATCGGTGCTTTCTTGATAAAATATATTATTTTCATAAACGAAAACCTAAAAAGATGAAAATAAGTTTTTTTAATCAATCATTATGTCATTCATAAGTTAACTCTCTCACATACCAAATCCTTTGCACCAAATGCTGGATTCCATTCTAACAACTGCAATGGCTCTTTTCCACTTGCATGAGGGCCAACAGGTTTAAAGTCTCTTAAAAAAACTTTTTTAATTATTTCTTTTCTGTTTTTCTTGCAACACAAAAAGTCGTTAAAATAAATTCCAAACATACCTTAAATTTCCATTTTCTAATTGCGCAATTTCATACAAACATTTTCTTGAATGTCGAAAGCCCTTAAAAATAAAAGTTTTTTATTTTTGGTAATTAAAAAACAAGAGTCATAAAGTTAGTTTTTTGCAGAGGTAATTTAGAGAAAGAAAAAACTCACTTGCGTTGACGCTCGACCAAAAGCGATAAACTTGGAATTTGAATTAAAAATAAATTCAGCATAACGATCTTGTTGCCTTATTTGACCTGGATTTATCCAATGTTTACGACTACCATAAAGGTCAGCTTTGTTTGTATCTAACTTCTGAAACCAATTTAAAAATTTCACAGTTCAATAAAGCTAGCGACTACAAACCCAATAATCATCTTCGTGCTTCAAAACAATATTATCATCATGAAGCCATCGAAATGAAAATGCACTTTTAGGTAAAGCATAAATGACGTCTTCCATGGAATGTGAAACATATTTTCCATCGGTTAATTTACGAGCATGAAATTTGGGACTATAATTTCCATGCCCAGCTAAACTGTCACCATAAGTAAATCCACCAATGTCATCAAAATTTACAGCTAAAAATAAATTCAATTATGTTTCTTTTTTTGGTTTCCAAAAATAGAATTTTTTTTTCGACTCACGTTTTTGTGTCAAAATTAATGCAACTGAAGCAATAATAAATAATACGACAGCCGATGAAAATAATATGACAAGAAAGCTTAAACATCGCCGTTTAGCCGATTTTGGTTTTGTCTAAAAATAAAAAAGTACAACGAAATCTTCTTTTTTTGGAGGACAAAGAAACAAAAGAAAAAATGGAAAAAATGAAAAGCTTACTCTTTGTTCAAAACGATCTTCAACAATATTTGGAGCAAATTGGAATGATGCCGAACTATGGCTTACAACGTCGCATACCATTCCGTGTATTTTATTTTTAGTTATTTGTTTCAAATAATGGGTAACAATAATTCAAAAACATACTGTAAAAAATATTCAAAAAGTAATAAATAATTGTTCCCAAATAATTTCTACAGCGTTTTTTCTAAAATTATCAAAAAATTGAGTAAAGTGCATCAAAGCGAAAAAACAACAACAAAATGTTCAAGATTACAACACCTCGAAAAGAGAGAGAAAGAAGGATTAAAAATAAATCCATGGGTTAAAAAAAAGAAAAAAAAGTTATGTAAAATTTGTCGCGCCATAAACTATTCTTTTTTTTATAATCGCAAAAGTCACAAAAAAATAATATAATTTTCCTTTTTTTGTTGGACAAAACCTGTCTTTTGTCCCTAACAAAAAAAAAGACGAGGAGAAAAAAAGACAAACGTGAAAAATTCTAATTTATAAAAAATATTAAAAACCTTAAAATTTGTTTGACGCCCAACACAAACTTTTCATTTAAAAAAAATTTGTGATGATCAGTTATGTCAGCACACGCAAACAAAAATGTCTCAACTAACTAACTAGCTACCTCTTTTCCTCCAATTAGAAATGGAAAATCCATTAAAAAAATCTTCCAATATGACAGCTTTTTGGAATAATGATCGAATGACGCCAACAACAAAAATAAAAAAAAAATAGAAATAAAGTTTTTTGAACACAGCTGTTATCAAATCAAAAAAGATTTTTTTTAGAACCAAAAAGACACAAAGTTTTTTTACACCAGCAGCACAGGAGATTAAAAATAAAAAGCAAAAAATCCAATCTTAATTTAATGATGTTCAGCATCCCAAAATTAATTTTATATTGAACAAAAAAATTTGTTTTTGTAACAAAAAAACAAAGGAAAGAGCAATCTTTTTTTATATAAAGCGAGAGGAAAAAGAAAGAGAGCAGGAAAAAATTTGATTCACATCCTGAAACATTAATGCTTTGCCGTTTTGTAAAGGTTGCATAAAAATAAAGACTACATTGCAAAACCATCAGCAAAAAAACGTGTGATTCATTGTTTAAAAAAAGGTATAATACTTTTATTTTATATAAAACGAAAAAATTAAATATTAAAAATTAGCAAACTTTGGCACGTTAGTAATGAATCTTAGTTTTTTTTTACTTTCAAAAGACATAAAAAATTTCACACGATGAATGCTAATTAATTAAGTCGGGTTTAAACTAACTTAGATTACTATAAATTTTAAAAACTATTTCAAGGAAGTATTAACTTAAATTAATTAAAATTAAACGGATTATGGAGGATTATAAAAATTTGAAGAAACCAATCAAAAGAAATCGACTTTGTTTTTTTTTGTTACAAAAAATTCTTTTCAAACTTTTGTCAAGAACAAAAAAAACTTTTACTACTTTTTATTGTGTGTGTTTGTTGCTCAATCCAGATTGAAAAACTGACCCCTTCATTTCATTTTTTTTTCTGTTTCATTTTTTATTCTCTCTTTTACCTTCTTGGTCTTCTTCATCGTCATCTTCGTTGACAATAAAAACCTCCGCCTTTTTTTCGAATGATGATGAGATGACAAAAATAAGACTCACAATCAAAGCCCAACCAGCCTTCTTCTTCATTGGTTCTTCCATTGTCTTCTTTCTTATTTTTTTGAGGTGAATTTTTTTTTTCAAACAACGGGAAATATCAGCCAGGAGCTCCTTCGCGCGCAAGAAGCAAATTTACTTTTTTTTCAATCCGAGAATGACCCTTGAGGACGTGTGCGTATATGGGTGCTTGCTTGCATCTTTTTTACTATTTAAAATCTTTATTTTTTTATTCAATTTTATGCTTTATCTCTTTCTCTCTCTCTCGTCGCCGTTTTTAAGTACATTACTTGATCTTGTAAAAGCTAAAGCTTTTTTTGGTGAGGAAAGAAAATTAAATGTAGCGCATTTTCACTCATACCCACAAAAATGGGGTTTAGTAGTTTGAATTCAAAATCCAATTATCTTTAGTTATTACCTCATCATCGACGTAGTCGCCACTATCAGAAAAAAATTTGCGTCAAAAATACCCAATAAATTTTAATATATTTGTTTTAATGTTTTTAAGACATTTAAAATATTTTAATATGCTTTTTTATTGTCATCTTTGTTTCAACGAGCGGCTGCGTTGACATTTCTTTTTGTTTTGTTAATTTGTTCATTAAAATTTTGACATGTTTGTTTAAACATTCAAATAAAAATAAATGAATGATGATACATCAAATCGCAAAGTTTATGGTCAAACATCAAAAAAACCTTTTAAAACAAAACAAAAAATAAAGAATAAATGCAAGCAATTTGAGGTAACAAAAATCGCAACAATAGAAGCTGAAAATTTATTATTTTAATTTTATATTTTTTATTTATCCTCTGGGACCATAAACTATATTTTTTAACACTTTAAAACTTTAAAATCATGCTACAAAATAAATAAATTTTTTTAATAAAACATAAGAAAATATGATTCGTTGACATTTTGATGTTGGTATTTGGCATGTTTCTTCCAAACAAATAAAAAAAGTCAAATTTTGATAAAAAGAACAAAGAAGCAAGCCATTAGAGAGTAGCGTCACCATTGTAAATAACGAAGTTGTTTAAAAATAAAAAAATAATGTTATGTGTTTTCATTATTCTTTATTTTTTTAACTATTAAAAAAATAAATGAATAAAAATGAATGAAAACGTTTTGGTTTTTAGACAAGCGAAAATGCGCCAAAAATATAATTTAAATTTGATGGGGATATAAAAGTTTGGAGACACGTGTAAACGAAAGCAAAGACAGGATAATAAAAAATAATTTAAAAAAATAATAATAACAATAAAAGTTTTAACAAAAAAATCAGCTAATATTATTGAAAACTGTGCATCTCTTTTTTTTATGGTTCATAAAAGAATTTTGATAATATTTGAGATATAAACTTTGCAATGTTAGATGATGGATGCCCAAAACATTTTTAATTTATAAAATTTTATTTATTTCTCTCTACTGTCGAAACAGACTGGCGCAAAGTTTCCATCGGCAGGGTGTTGGAGTATAATCTGCAAATAAAAGGAATAAATAAATAATGATGACTTTTGTTATTTGTGAATGAAAATATTAAGTTGCAAAAAAAAATTTGTGCAAAGCAAAAAAAAAGTGGAATTAAAAGGTTTAAAAAAGTTAATTGTTACGTAATAAACGACGAAGGGGAAAAAGGCAAAAAAGACTTGACTTGGCTGTTGTAAGTTCAAATTTCAAATTTCACACAAAATACAATTAAATTTCTTTAGTTACAGTTTTAAGTTTTGGTCATAGGTTTTGATAATAATAAAAAAGTAAGCAAAAAGTTAAATATTAGTCATCAAAGCACACAAAAGCATGTAGAAGCAAGCGAAAAAAAAATTAATTTAAAAAAAGAACTGACAACTTCGTCGAGCCAATTTCCCAGTGAAATCGTTACCTTGTCGGGTAACACGCCGAGGCTCAAGATAAGATGATAGTCGGCCGCTATATGGTCGATATCCGCGTAAAATTAAACTATTGAATAGTTCATCATTCTGAAAAAGCAAATTAGTTTAGAAACCTAAAAGTAAATAAACATACCATATGTGGTCTTGACTGAACTGAACTAAGCAATACTGCAAATAGAACACTGATTAATAACACTGATGTCGCGGAACGAGTATTCATATTATCCAAAAATATAAAAAATTTTAAAACTATTTAATGCTTGAAAAAAAAGCAAACAAGTTTTTTTATATGGTCGCCGTTTTGACTTTGCGTCTTTTTTTTTGAGCAGCGAGCCTTGTAGTAGTTACCTAAAAATAAATATTTTAAACCATATTAAAATGAGTTATTTTTTATTTATTTATTTCCGTAGGTGGAGGCTAAAGATAAACTATTATAAAACACGATAGATTCGCGAGGGTTATGAGAGAGTGGCGAATAAGTGAGTAAAAAATTAACTGACTAAAAAATGGAATAAGCAAGTTTTTGAATTTTAATCCTTTTAGAATCAAAAAAATATAAATAAGTAAATGCAATGAGTTAGTTCATTGAATGCTAAATTTAGAATGAGTTGGGAGAATGAAAAAAAATAACATGACGTCTGGATTAATGGGAAATTATATTTAATATATAAGGAAAGGCACGTTAAATTTATAAAGAAAAACCTTTTTTGTATTAAGTCTATTTCTTAAAACCTATTTTCTATTCTTGCAGCAGCGTAAATATTTTTTTATTACTTCATGGAACCTACTTCCTTTGGCCTATTTTAGCAAGCAACCACAATGGCGAATGGCAAAAGCAAAGACAAAAGAAAATGAAACATTTTTTATTTTTGCAGAAATATTTTATCTTTCAACTACAGATGGCTGTTGCGCAAAGAGTTCACACATAACCCAAGAGGAAAAAAGTTTAACTATGACCGTTCAGACCATTTTAGAATTTTTTTAAAAGTTGAAAAAATATTTATGGCGTCATTCACACACCCCAACGCTTCAGATATACATATTGTGGAACCTGACACTTTGCTTAGTTTAAAAATTTTTTTAGTGTAACGAAGAAAGAAAAATAAGTAAATCAGAGATTATTTTTAAGTATCTAATGTTTCCCACAATTACTACTAACTACCATATTGGCCAGACACCAACTAACCTACAAAAAGTCCAAAAAGGGCCAAACAAAAATATTTGTGTGTATGAAAGTTGTGAAACTAAAACCGCTTCAAAAAAAAAGAAAAAGGATGATTTTTCTTTTTGTGGCTCCTCGTTATGAAGTCTATCTACTCAATGAAGAGCAACAAAAAAATTTTTTTTTGTCAAAGAACAATCATCGATGGCATTTTCTCCTAAGGGAATGAATGGCAGATAGGTTAAAATTACTCTCCTCCGCCGCCTCCACATTTGGTAAAACAGTTTTTGCGCTTTTTGTGTCTTAAGATTTTTTTGGTGGTAGTTGATGGCGCAATGGAGCTGCTAATAGTAAGTCGTTTTATTTTAATTCATTTATTTTTTCTTGAGTAAATAAACGCGAAAAAAGCTTTTTTGAATGAAAAATAAATAAAAATGCGTCTGCAAAAGGCAAAAAATTAAAATTCATTTATTTTTTTCGAATTTAAAATTTGAACCTAATGACTCCAAAAAATGTTTTTATTAAGGTCAAATTACTAATGTTTGTTGTTGTTGGGCGTCACTTGTGATTATTAAAACAATAACTACAACGAGTAATCCTTGAAAGAGAGAAAAGAAAAATTAAATTAACATTTTTCAAAACTACTATTAACAACTTTTATTTCTCCGATAAAAGGATGTTTGTTTTTATATAGAGTTTAAAAAAGGCTGTACTTATAGTTTTGTCAATTTTTTTTTCTTGAATGAAAAAAAACCCTAATAAAAACGGCTCCTCCTCTTTCATTCATGCTTATTTTATAACCACTACTATTCATAAATCGAGTGTATGGCATACGGTAGCTTTCAATAAAAAAGGAGAAGGAGGAAATGAAAAGTCGCGTCAATACATACAACTTTTTTTTAAATGAGACATCCTGGGGAGGATTTTTAAATCCCTTTTCAAAGTAAAAGAGGTTATAAAAAACAAGGGAATAATAAATGACGCTTATTTTTATTTTTTATTTTTTTAAACTTCAAATTTTATAAATTCGTTAATTGAACTTCCTTTCCTTTTATTAAAAAGAAGGATGAGAATAAGTTAGTTACTCATAGTTGCAGACTCTTTCATTCTCTTTTTTTCTCAATTAAAGAAACTTACTTCCAAGTTTTTGGGGTAATTTATAGCAACTCGCAAAATTTGTATATCACACACAATTAAAAAAACAAAAGAATGCGTGAGAAAAATAAAGGACAAAATATAATATATTTCTACGTCAAAAATAGTTTCAATTTTAGCTTTGGACATCCACAAAAAAATAAATAAACGTAAGAAAAAGTTGATCAAAGGTTATAAGGAGAAAAAACCAAGAAAGCCCTGTTTGCTCCTTGCTGCAAGAGTTTATCCAATTATAAGTATTTATTTATTTAAATTTTAAGTAGTACATTAACTCAACTATTTTTTAAACGAATTTGATGAATGGGTTTTTCCATCTCTTTTTTCAAAAATGTTTGTTTTTGAGTTTAAAAAAAGTTGTTTTCTTTTTAAATAATAAATGAAATTTTAAGGTTAAATTTGAACTTAATTTTGATAAATGAGCATAATAGAGTAAGTAAAAAAGAAAGAAGTAAAATTTAGATTAATTGTTACCCTAAATAAAGAAGAGTAAAATGTTTTTTGAAAAAATAAAGGATGAATTTTTGATGTTTTTCCAGAAACAGCAACCAAATAAAAAATGACAAAAACAAAAAAACAGAATTTTTTGATGTTTTTTAATATCCGAAAAATATATGTAAGGAAGGAAATGATGATCATATCAAATTTTCATCAACTTTAATATATGCATCAAAGTTTTTTTTATGATTCAGGAGATCATTCCGCCTTCTAATTAAATTATGCAAAAACTTTTTTTATTTTCAAACAATAAAAAACTTTTGTTTTTTATGTTTTTAAAAAAATATTTTTTCTGAAAGATGTTCTTCTTCTGAACCCTTAATTTTTTTAGAAACATACTTTAGCAAAAACACTTATATGTATTTCGAAAAAAAATAGAAGAGATATTCTATTTTTGACATTATTTTAAAACTTGAAGAATGGTAGGAGTTTATTTATTTACCCAAATAAAGCTTATCAACTCATCCCTAAAATGGAAGATGACATTTTTAAATTTTTAAGGAAGTACTACTACCATCAAAGATGTGGGGAAGCTAGTTTCTAGATAGACAACTAACTCCCACCCAGTCGGCCTTTTTCACCATTTTTCTTTTTTTTCTTCGTATTTCTGAAAGCCGGAATTAAATACAACCTACTACTCTCTTCTATTGGTTGGCAATTGAGCTTATTAAAATTAAAAAAATAAATTAATGCTTAGAGTTTAGAATTTTCGAAATAAAATTACAAGTTTCAAAAAAAGTCTCTTTAAATAGAGCGAAAGTTCACAAAATTTGCACACGCAACTAATATTTATAAAATAATTTAACTTTTTTTTATATCGTAGCCAAAATTTAGGTGCATTGTTTAAGAAAACGGAGGCGGCGTATTTCATATAACAAAAAAGAGAAAGAAACAATTCCTATTGAGCCGCCTCAAAAAACGAACAAATCCATGGAATTTTTTTTTCTCAAAAGTTTCATAAAAAAAATTTCTCACTCTCATTTTTTAAAGTTTAAATGTTTAAATGTCAAACAGTTGTAAAATGCTTTTAACCAAAAAAATTATTAACAACACCGGAAGAAAGAGGCATTGACCTTTAAAAAATCACTCCCTCTCAAAAAAACAGGAAAGATGATATAATCTTTTTTTTAAGTTTGTAAAAATCAGAAAATAATAATTTGTTTTGTTTTTTAGAAAAGCAAAAATTGGTATTAACCTTTTTTCAAAAACCATAAAATCAACATGGTGAAATAAATTAATTCTCGGAAATAGTTTTTGTTCATTAAAAAAATATAAATTTTTAAAAAATGACATAAAAAATACAAAAAAAAATAATAATTTAGAGAATTAAAAAAACACAAAAACAATTGAGAAAAAAAATTATGAAACAAAAAAATTATTTGGCAGTAACAAAAAAAAAAGAAAAGATATAAACTTTTTATTTGAAGTTTATTAACGATTTAATACTATTTCTTCGGAAGCTGCAGCTTTGCGTACAAATTTTGCAGGAAACCAACCAAGTCTAAAAAAAGAAAATTTGAGAAGAAAAAATTAACCATGAAAAAAAAGTTAAGTTTAGTTTTTTTAATGAATAATGAAGTCATCATCATCATGTTTTGGTATTAAGCTAATACTTTCTGCTCTCTCACTTTTTTTCATTTACAATTCCTTAGAGATTTTTAAAAATAAAAGAAAAAAATAGTAAAAAATAACGACGTACTTTTGTCCTGATGAAGTTCGAACCAATACCCACCCACGATCTCCACTTCGAATAAGTTCAACTTGGTCATTGACATTTAAAGAAAGTTGACGATCGGTTCTTGATGTATATGGCATAGTACAAATTAGAATGGAACCATAATCTGCTGCAGTAAATAATGGCTTTTCTGAAGCTTTAAAAATATAATTAAGGCTGTAAGTTAAAAGTTTTTTTGTTACCTTTTCGAGGTTGTATCACGGGAGGTTGAGGAGATTGAATAACTGCCGAAGCCAGATTATTAGGTAAAATTGTTATTGGTCGCTCAGGTTGTTGTTGTGGTTGATAATGATTTGGAGGTGACAGAGGTTTGACAATGTATGAATCAGGCAAATGTCGATCCGGACGTGGCAAAGGTTTTACAGGTATAAAATCTTCTGGTGGAATAATGGGCGGTGGAGGTTGTCGAATGGGTTGAGGAGTTGGTGGACGATATATTGGTGCCAATGGATTGGTTTGAGGATATGGTGGAAGGTAGTTGTTGTCTCGAGTTTCGAGACTAATTGTTCGGGGAATAACTGGTGGTGGAGGTGGTGGTTGTGGATATTGTTGTTGTTGTTGAGCAAATGAAGTTCGATTGTTCGTTGGTGAATCTTCATTTCCAATTTCTTTTAAGAAATTTGAAATCGTTCCATCATATTGCGTGTTTCTATCCGCTGAAATTCGAGTTAATCTGCCTGTTGTTGATCGCTGAGTAACGGGTGAAGGAATAACACTAGGTATTTCTCTAGCACTTCCAGGTGAAACAATACTTTCAGATTTGGGTCCCAAAGATTTTGGCAAAACACTGTTATTTCGACTTCGATCTTCTTCCTCCTCTTCCGCTGATTTCTTTTGTTCGATTCCAAAAATTGGAGCCAATTCATCATTAGTTTCCATAGAAATATTCAATAAACTTTTAACCAAGCCTGTATGCTTTTCAGTAAAAAATTTATATCTCAAAAATTGCAATCGAATTGCTTCCAACTTTTTTTGCTCATAAAATTCAAACAAATCTTTTTGAGTTTTACGCTTTTTTTCAACTTCTTTATGAATTTGTCGTTGCTCCTTTAAATAACTGTTAAGCATCTTTCGATGGCTATCCTTTTCTCCTTCAGCATTGGAATGAACTTTTCGAGTAATTTCGCTAAATTCTGTTATCTATAAAAAAAAATGGAATGAAGAATGATATTGAATTTTCTTTTCTCCTTGATTATTGATTTTATGCGTGTCAAATAACATTCGAAAAAAGAAAGAAAGAAGAATAAAATTCAGCAAAACTTACAAGTTGGACTTGTTGATCATTAAATTTTTTTAGGATTGGTATAATAGCTTTAAGTTGTTGAACGCATTCTTGTGTTTGATCTTCTCCTTGCTTTGCAGAATCCACAAGTTGATTCAAAGTTATGAGATAATCTTGGAGGGCTTTTTGATTAGCTAAAAAAAATGAAACACTTTTTTAGGCCTATAAATTTTTTTTATTGTTGTTGCAACAAACCTTCTTGAGTTTTTTGATAAATAACTCCTGCAGTAGCAACATGTTTGAGCGCTAAAATATCCGAGACTATTAAAAAGGCCTAAAAATGAATAAAGGTAATAATACAAACCAGGATGAAAATCAGCAGCTAATTGTTGATGAACCCGTGAAATAATTTTAGCTTGCTCTTGAATTTGTTCTCCGCTTATTTGACTCATATTTAAAACAAATTAAAAAATAATTCATTAAAATGCAAACAAAAAAATGTTAAAATAATTATAATTGTCACAATAGGAATAACCTTTTTTGATTGCTTGCTTGTTGGACGACGACGTTAACAATGTGTTGTTGGCCTTCTAAAGGTGTGTATCCTCACTTTCTTTGTCAAAAAAGGCTAATAATATCAGTGTCGCGTTTTGGTGGTGGTGATTGTGATGGATGTTGAACAAGAAGTGCAGTATGAACAAAGCGAGCAAGAAAAAGTATTAGGAGAGAAAAAGGCAAGCAAAATCAACAAATCGTTAGTATAAAAAAAGAAAGATAGAAAGAAGAAACAACCAAAAATATGGAGGAAGTTTCAAGTTGTTAGGCCATCCATATTTTTTTACGGTTATTATTCTTCTTCAAAGGTAAGCAATGCAAAAAAGGCGGGCGTGCCTCCATGTTGTCGCGCCTCTAAAAATTCCAACCATATATTTAAGTTTTTTCTTCTTGTTGTTATCAGCAGCAAAAATGGCGCCCGACGTTAGTTGAAATATTTTCTTTTTGTTTTCAATCGGCTTTTAAAAAAATGCTAATAAGACAAAAAAAAAAATAAAAGAGAGGTGAAAGGTGGAACAAGGTTATGATGACGAGGCTTTGAGACTTGTTAAAATAATAAAATCATTGGTAAAAGAAACAGAAAAATTTGCATCTAAAAAAGTCCAAAAAAACTTTAAACAAAAGTAATATAAAGCTTTTTTGGTAGCAACAAAATTTGATAAGAAAAATAAATAGGCATAACTAACAACAACAAACAAACGAAAGAAAAATGAATGAACCACTTACGGAATGTATTTTTCCTTCTTTCTTCCTTTTTTATCTAATACCGAAGATGATGAGGAGGAGACGATACTTTCTAGCAAACATTAGCAATGATCTTCACATATATTTTTTTTACAAGAGCATTACCAACGCGTGCTATAAAGAATTATCTCACAGGTTGAGTAAAAAATAAATATTAGTCACCAAATAGGTACATCATACAAAATAATGTCGTAGGTGGACGACGACGACGACAACACATATTGATTAGAAACCTTAAAATTTAATCAACAACAACGAAAAAACAAAAAATACATTCATATTTTTTTTCGAGGTGGTCGTTTGAAAATAAAAAAGTGCTAAAAATTTGATGAAAGAAAATCGCTTGCTTTTAATCTTTTTTACCCGAAAGAAAGGAAAAAAATTATATAAAAGCGTTGTGTTACGTTATTGATAAGCAGGACAATTTTAAATGAGCGGAAAAAGGATTGGAATTCTTTAAAAACATGAATGAAGTCTGTTTATTATAAGGGGCTTTTAAAATTTTAAAGCTTATAATAAACAGAAAGCAAAGCAAAATCTAACTCTAAAACGCTTGATCATACCCAACTTTGTTCTTCCAGAAAAATATGGGTTAGTTAGTCGTTCACATATAAATTTCATAAAATCCGACTCCTTCAATAAAGGAATATCTCCAAATTCGTAAACTACAATGGATTTATGCATCTTCAATGAGTAAACAATGCTTTTAAATGTAAAGTCTTCCAAAAAAAAAACTATATTATTTTATAAACTCTTTATTTTTCAAAACAACAAAAAAATGAAACACATTACAAAAAAACTTGTAAAAAAGGTACAAAAAATAAAACAAAAACAACAAAAATAGAAAATTCAATGTAACAAGAGAACCAAATCTTTAACGTTGAGCAAAGTGAGTAACCTAAAAAATAAATGTTTTTAAATATGAAAGTATATAAATAAACAAACATACTTGGACATTTGCCATGGCTGGGTTAACATGCAAGGCAGAAGACGAGATAATTCGAAGTTCATCAAGAGGAATTTCACGAGTTTGAGTTGCTTTGTCATTATCAATAAAGAGAACATAAGCCATACGATCTTTGATGCCACGAACAAGGCAACGAGCAAATTTACCATCGGCGTATTTTCCAATATAGCATGTGTCGAGTTTAACTCCATCTGCAGGAACAACTTTCCATTTCGAGATAGTATCTTGAAATTTACTAAAATCAAACAAATGTACATTAGATTTTAAGTAACGAAACAAAGAAACATACGGTACAATCAGTTGAACTCTAAGCATGTTATTCTTCATTTCTTCTTCGGAAAAATTGCCAGGAGTCTAAATATAAATAATAAGTTTCTCACATACGAGAATGAAAACAAACCAATGAAGAAAGAGTAGGGCTATTTCCACCAGCACCAACGTCGGGTGAATGCTAAAAAGGAACTACGATAAGTAAGAATATGGTTAACATAAAAACAAACATTAGATGAAGCTGGTTTACGACGTCGAGGAGGTGGCGATGGAGGATGTTCGAAGTTCTTCATCTAAAAAAAGCGATGTTAATTGAATGAACAATTATAAAAACTCACAGTAGGAGATGGCTTTGAAACTTCACGATGATTTTTATGATCCTGAAATGTTAATGCATATCTTTGATGAAAAATGCTTATCGGGAAAACAATTAAAACTCACCAAAGAATTGACAGTTGTAGCAAATGATGACGGAGCAACAGATGAAAAGTCATTTTGTCCATCACTCATTGAACCAATACTAATATCATCGAGACCACGCGTTAAACCCTGAAAAATGAGTATTTAATGCAATCCAATAAGCGATAGTTAAAAAGCTATAAAATATCTTCACTTTTGTAATTCAATCGTTGATTTAAGCATAAATAACAAATTAAAAACAAACTCTTTCTTTGAAAGCAGCCTTCTTACGAGCTCGTTCATTGATGCAGCTTACTTCTTCTGCAGTTGGAAGAACAGGAGACTTCTTTTCAACAGTATTATGATGAGCTTGATCTAAAAAATGCACCATGGAGTCATCAATAAATTTATATATACTTACCTTCACGAACACCATCAACAGCAACAAGACGATTACGACCAGGCAAATCACGGAAATTATTAGTATTTTCAAAGCGATAATCTTCTCCATCTGAATCAATAGGATAAACGTCCCGACGAATTAAAGGTTGAGTATTCTGTGTTCGAGATGAATTATACATATCTTCACGTGCATTCGTCGGGTTTGTAAAACGAGAAGCAGTGGCGTTCGACTGACGATGAACATCAGCTGCAGAAGGAGCATCATTTCGAGAAGTAAATTTTTGTTCAGGTGCAATTGATGTTTTAGGAATAGTTGAACTTGGATCGCGAGCAAATGAAGCTGAAGATTGAAAATGAGCATCAGGTGAAGAAGGAGCATCATTTCGAGAAGTAAATCTAGGTTTACGTGAAAATTTTGCTTTTAGAACAGTAGAAATTGGTTCACTATCAGCACTGGTGGTAGATTGACGATGAACATCAGCTGCAGAAAGAGCATCATTTCGAGAAGTAAATCTTTGTTCAGGTGCATTTGATGTTTTAGGAATTGTTGAACTTGGATCAGGAGAAGCACTGGACGTAGATGGACGATGCGAACCAACTGCAGAATGAACTTGATGAGATGAAATATTATCTTCCCGTTTAGCATCTTGTGTTACAACAACTTTCATATCGTGGGATTGACCTAGAAAAGGAAATAAAAAGTTAAACAACAATTGTTAAAGGAAAAGCAGTTACCTTCAAAAAGAATATTAACATTCTTAGCATCAGGAATATCTTGAGAAAGCGAGCAACGTTCCATATGTAAAATTCCTCCATGCTCGAAAGAGAACGCTAAATTAAGCGTAATTTGAACATTTTTTGGATTAGATGGATTTGTTGTATTATCAAGAGCTTGACCAGAGTGTTCTTCGCTTTGATTCATAGCTGGTTTACTAAAATGATAAAATAATTAGTTATACAAAAATATTAAATTTTATGAAAACGCGTCAAAAAATACAAGTAAATTATGTCGTTTACAAAGAACGATCGAAACATAGGATTGAATGAAAGAATAAAAAAATACAGTATGAGCTTCGCAGTAATTTTTTCGTTTCAAGAATGAGAGATATTTTTAAAAGTAAGTTGCTTGACGCACATATTTCAAATCAAAAACTTTATTCTACAAAATAATTTTTCAAATCAAACATTTTTTAAATTATGCATAATTTATATCTGATATTTTTAACTTTTGCAATTCTTTTCCTGATAGTTCAAAAAGTAGTTAGTTTTGATCGAAAGAAACTATTAGTTGTTTAGATAATTTTTGTTACCAATGTTTGTAAAAAAATTTAACGAAAATATTTAGATTGCAAATAAAATGTGAAACGCATAAACAAATTTTTTTCAAATCTTTTTTTACTCATAATGCATATAATAATAAAAAGTAAGTAAACACAAAAAATAAAAATAAAATAAATGAAGGCAACAACAACAAAAAAATAAGAAGTTGTTTAAGGAGAATGACGTCGAACTGGGGAACGTGAATATCGACGACTGCTTCGAACGGGTGAACGGCCTCGATTAGTTGGTGAACGTCGATTTTCAATTGCATAATCAACTCGAACTTTCATTCCATCAATGACTGTGTCAGCAACCTTTTCACGGGCCTGAAAATTTATTTTTTTACATCAAATTGATTTTGGGGAAATTGTTTTTTGATACTTACTTTAATTGCATCTGAACGTTCTTCAAAATTGATAAAGCCAAAACCGCGTGAACGATCAGTTGAGCGATCCATAATAATTTTGACGGATGAAACGGGGCCATAACGCTCAAAAATTTCACGCAAATCTCGTTCATTTGTATTCATGGACATTCCAAATATTCCAAGACAATTGGATGGTCGAGGATTTTCTCGATTTTCATTATGACGGCCACCACCGCCTCCACGACGATTACCTCCTCGATCATCATATCCTCTTCGGCCAGAATCACGATATCTATCACCACCACGATCTCCACCATTTTGATATCCACCACGGCTAAAAAAAAGTTCGTTGTTGTTGTTGGGAAAGTTGATTGATTCCAATCGCCCCATTGTGATAAATTAATTAATTGCATCGCTTGTTCTTGTGCGCTAGCTAGCTAACATGTATATATTATGGAAGTTGTTCATTCACATTCAAATTGATTTTGCTTGCTTATTAAGTTTGAATTTTTTTCGCGGGCATAATAGGGTTCTTTTAAAGGTATTCACCAAACTAATTCTGAATAATTTTAGCTTCCCATTTTAGTTCACTGCATATTTTTTGATTTTTTGAGAGGGTTCTTTTTAAAATTATTCACAACCAAACTATTCAAAACATTTTTTTAGCTTTTTTGAAATATTATATATATTCTTTATTCCTTATTGCCGATTGAATTTTCAAGGGGATGGTTGTTAAGGAAGGAAGGGTTCAAAAAATTCAATTTGAATGTTCCACACCGCCATGGGAAAACTTTTCACATATATTGAATGATGGTTCAAAGTTCAAAATAAAATTGGATGTTTCGAAACTATATTTACCTGCGTTCATATCTTGGTGGTGAACGACGATCACGATCATATTCACGAGATCTGCGAGGTGAAGGGCTGCGAGAGCGAGATGCTTGACGACCACGGGAACTCATAGTTTTTCTAAAATAAAAATTTATTTAGTAAATAAATAAATATGAAAAAAAGCGATGAAATAATTATTAATTCGAAAAAAAATGAGGACGCGAGAAAAAAAAATATAAAAAAATTAGGAGAGCGGGAAAATCGAAGAATGCAATATTTGAGGATTCGAAGTAAATAGTTTGAGGAGAGAGAACCAATCAACCACTACGAACTGGTCTTTTTATACGCACTATTTATAGTTGTTTGTTTGGTCGAGAAAGAAATAAAGAAGGAGGAGGAGAATAAAGTATTAAAATCCCTTATTTGCCACTTAGTCAGCCACTCATCATTTTTGCTTGCTTATTCCAAAAATAAAAACAATTTTATCTCTTTATGCAATGACCTCTGCCATTATTTTCATATTATTTAATAACCAATAATAATAAGAATAATGTCTATAAATTATGCTGAAACTTTAAGTCCATACCCAAATAAAGGTAAACTGGGACAAAAAGAAGTCTTTGATAGTGAAAAAGAGTTAAATCAAAAAATTATTGAACTAACGAATGATCTCAAAAACTCTAAATTCACCGTGGTTCTTACAGGCGCAGGCATCAGGTAAACAAGTTGTTGTTTGAGTCTTATTAATAGCTATTACATACATATTTGCAGTACTGCTGCTGGAATTCCAGATTTCCGTGGACCTCAAGGTGTATGGACTATGGAAGACAAAAAACAAACTCCTCAATCAATTGATTTTTCGCTTGCACGACCTACATATACTCATTATGCCCTTGTGGCTTTAGAAAAGGCTGGAAAGATTAAGTAAAAAAATAAATAAATCACTTTAACCTTAACCAAATCAACTTTAGACATCTTATAAGTCAAAATGTTGATAATTTGCATATTCGATCTGGATTTCCAGTTGATAGATTAGTTGAAGTTCATGGAAATTGTTTCGTTGATCAATGCAATCGATGCCAAAAGTAATCATCAAAATTCTTAAATTTTTATTAAAAGTTAAATACCTAATTGCTTCAGATATTATTATCCAAAGCATCCATCAAAAACAGTTGGGTGCAAGCAAACGGGTGGGCGTTGCACAGAAGCAAGATGTCGTGGCTTTATTCATGATACAGTTTTGGATTGGGAAGATTTAATACCCAAAGCATTTTATTCGATAACACAACCCTATGTTCGGTAAAAAAAAACATTATCAAACTTTTATAAAAAGAGTTTTCTCAAATTTTTAGAGCCGCAGATTTATTCATTGTTTTGGGTTCATCATTACAAATTAAACCCGTTGGTGATTTACCTTTGATAGCTAAAAAATCGCCAAATAAAACGAAAGTTGTATATATTAATCTTCAAAAAATTAATCGACAATGTTTTGATATCGCCATTCATGCTTCGGTTGATGATGTATTTAAAAAAGTCATGGAATCGCTGGATATTTTAGTGGAAGAAAAAGAAAGTAATGAGCCAATATTATTTTCAATGTTTCCACCATCCAAAGATGGTGTAATGACAAATAACAAAACCTTTGGAACCAGGAAAAGAAAAATAAATAAACTGCAGCCAGAAGAGTCAGATATTCCTCCCTTTGAAGCAGTAATATCAAAACAAAAAGTTAAAAAAGAAGACTATGAAGCAAATCAAACAATTCTCCCTTCTGTAATTACTCCAGCTTCAATAAAATCTGAATTGGATCACATCTGGAATACTAACGACAATAACCTAAAGGTTTCTTTGAATGAAGATGCTCCACCAAAAGAAGATGAAGCTGTAATTGACTCTGAACATCTTCCTCTTCTGGACTCAAACAAAATTGTTGCCCAAGATTCTTCCTAACCATTACCCAAAAAAATACTTTTCAAACACATGATTTTTGGTTGTAATAAAGTTTAAAAGCATTTTAGTTTATCCTCCACACAAAATTTCATTTACGCTTGAATTAAAAAACATGATGAAAGAAAGAAAAAACAATGACATAATAAATACCTTTTAATAGCTGCAAATTACTCCTTTAAACAAAACAAGGATCAAAGTAACTTTTTTGATCATCGTAATAACCCATAAATATGATATCGTTTTACTTCATGAGCTGTTCTTTTTTTCATGGCCATTTTTAATTATACACCTTCAATTAATAGTTGTTATTAAAGTTTTTGCATTCTTTTCTTAACTACATTCATCTTCTTCCATCACTTTATATGGAAATCATTCGCAAAAAATAAATGAGAATATCAAATTTACCAGTAATTTCCATCTCATTCAAAAACCATCAATTTCTCGCGCAGAACCTTTTTAGCGAGTGTTTGCCGCGTAAACCCTTTTTTCAATTTTTGCAACATTTTCACTTTGGCCACTTTTTAAACGTTACACAACTTTAAAACTTGAAAGAACTTTAATGTTCCAATAAATGTTAACTTTTTTTGGTTTTATTTGTTTACGCCTTGATTGTTATAAGGTATATTATTAAGCTTACTTTCTATGGGTATTAAAAATCTTTTGCCATTTGTTGAAAAGGCATGTCGACAGGTTTGTTTCTTTACTCATTTTTTCTTTTCACTCATTTCAATTTTTTTTTCAGGGAAACATAACTGAATTTGAAGGAAAAACGTTAGCTATCGACGTTAGCTGTTTATTACATCGAAGTTTCACTGGTTGTGTATATGAAGTTGCTAATGGACAAAGATCGGATAAGTAAGCTTTTCCGAGAAATCATAAATGACTTTGTTGTTCTTATCACACATTTTTAGATATATAAAGTTTATCAAACGCTATATTGATCTCTTGTTGGCTCAAAAATGTCATGTGATTATGGTTTTCGATGGTCAACGTTTACCTGCAAAGAATGATGTCAATACTAAACGTGGTATTAATCGTCAGAAGAATCTTGAACTTGGTCAAATGAGTATGCACGATGGGGATGAAGCTCAAGCCTTCAAATATTTTCAAATGAGCACACGAATCACTGCTGACATAGTGGAACATACAATAGAAGAATTTCGTCAAACTGAAAATGTTGATATTCTGGTAGCGCCTTACGAAGCTGATGCTCAACTTGCTTATTTGATAAAACGAAGAATCGTCGATGCTGTGATCACGGAAGATTCCGATTTAATACCTTTTGGTTGCAACACCATTATTTTCAAGTTAGATCCAAATGGTGCGTGCAGAATTTTTGACAAATCCTTACTTCACAGATGCTTTCATCGTAATCTTTCTTCCAAGTTCACTATTAACGTTATACGACGAGTTTGTATTATGTCTGGATGTGATTACTTTCCTGAAGGAATTCCTAAAGTTGGTCTCAAGAAAGCTGTCGATCTCTTTTCAAAGTCAAAACACGCAAATGACTTCTCACAAATCATTCAAGTTAGTTTCTTTCTTCTTTTCTATGACTAACTGCTTCGTTTTCAGCTGTTGAAAAGAGTTCCATTCTCTCTCGATCTTCGTGGTGTTAGAGTCACCGATGGTATGATTAAATCGTTTCTGGAAGCTGAGTTTACATTTTTGCATCAAATTGTTTTTGATCCTATGTTTGTTCATATCATTTTTTCACTCTTAATCGATGCATTGTTTTTTTTAGCAAACGCTCCCATGTTCCTCTTACAAAGCATCCTGATAATTTGCCAGAAGATGTTATAAAGTATTTAAAAGATGATAATGGATCTTCTTTTTGGTTTGCTGGAAAAGTAAGTCATTAACATAGCCTTTACTTGTAAATCACCATTTTTTTAGACCCTTCCTGATGAAGATGCTTTTCGTATGGCTCTAGGAAACTCCAATTTGGCTGTAGCTGACAAATTCTCGCTCTCTGATCCACCCGTTTGGTCCATTTATCATCCTGATCGCTTTACAAATTTGGAAGAAGAACAAGAAAATGAATCTGAAGTTGAATCGATTGTTGATTCTGGTTATTCAAGTTACAATTCTCAAACCAATTCATCTGCTTCAAGTTCCAAGAATGTTTCTCCACTTTTACTTGCACAGAGGCTCTCTCATGACCTGATGTCTCCTGTAGTTCAAAAAGCTGAAATGCATCAAGTTTTACAGTCGAATCCTCAAAATATTCAAAAGCCTTCGCCTCCGCTCGTCAAAAGCTTTCCATCAACATCTTCACTAAATTCATCTCATCGTACTACTACTTCTTGCTTTGGGTTTTCAAAATGTTCTAAATCACTAGTTACTGTACATACGCTCAACACATCATTGCGTACCAAACCCAGAATTATCAAAGTGGTTGAAGTTAAAACTTCTCAAAACCATCTTGCTCCAATTGACGCATTCAAGTAACCATTTGTTGTTCTTTTCTTATTCTTTATTTATCTTTTAGATCTCGAAGAAGTACAAATGATTTTTCGTTTCCAAAATGGTCATCTCAAATTCCGCCTATTTCTCCTCGTGGCACCAAACGTGTTTCATCAGATATCTTGGAAAATCAAAGTGGTGAAAAGAAGAAAGTTTGGAATCCTCAATTGCTAGCTTCTCCTCCAGTATCTCATTCATTACCTGCTCCAAGAAAATCTCCAAATTATGCTCCTAATGCTTTCAAGTATCAATCTTTCAAATCTTCTTTTCCAAAAGTCATTTCTCCTCCACCAAAGGAATCCTAATTTTACGAGTTTAATTTTGATCTCTTTGTAATTGTTATTTCGTATTGATTTTTACACTATTGAATAAAGCTTTTATTTTTATGTTCCTACTTAAATAAATACACATTCTTTGTTTAAAATATTGATGAGAATATCTGTTTATAGGTTTTATATTGATAAATCAGTTAGGATCCATTAACCTAGGCTAAATTTAATGTTCAAAGGATGGCAATGGTTGGTTAGTATGAGGAGAAGCAAAATTGCGACGAGAAGGAGCACCGAATTGAAGCAAATCTGAAAAAAGTTTTTCATGCAAAAGCTGAAGTATCTCTTTAGAATTTTATCTTGACGCGAAGTTTGGCTCTCATTTTTTTTCACGGGTTCGTGAGAGAGAAACTGTGAAAGTGAAACATTTGAAATTTGGCCGTGTTTTTGTTGTTGATGTTGCTGCTTTTCACGTTTTTTTACTATATTCATTTTATGATTTCAGATAAATATGGCATCTGTACTTCCTTTTTCTCGATGTCTTAATCTCAAACAAGCGATCATTATTTCACGTCAAATTCAACTTTGGTATTTTCTTGTTTCATTGTTTTCATCTTACTAATATTTTATCTTATTTATAGTGCTTCTCGCCATTCTGAAGCTAAAAATGCTGTTCAAAAGTATGGATGGGAATATTTGAAACGTCAAGAAGCTAGTGGACGTCCTCTTTCACCTCATCTTAACATCTATGCTCCTCAATTAACTTGGTATCTTTCTGGTTTGCATCGTATCACTGGATGTATTATGGCAGGAAGTTAGTTTCATTTTTTATAAACTTATATGATTAACTTATCTAATTGCAGCTCTTCTCGTTGGTGGTGTTGGTTTTGCTCTTTCTCCTGTTGATTTTACCACATTTATTGAATTTGCTCGAAGTCTTAATTTGCCTATGGTCGTCACGTCTTCGTTGAAATTTATCGTCGCTTTTCCTCTTGTTTTTCATTCTCTTAATGGAATTCGTTTTATGGTAAGTTTATCAAACACTGTTTCTTCATTTTAATATAAGCTTTTTTGCAGGGATTCGATTTAGCCAAAGGTACTGAGATCATAAATGTTTATCGTTCTGGCTGGTTCGTTTTCGGTGTTTCAATTCTCATCGCTCTTGCTATTGTTATTGACAATGCTCGCAACAAGAAGAAGTTCTAAATTTAATGTTATATATCGGTGAAGGGCCTGATTAATGATAGCGTCTTTATTATCATGCTCTGTAGGAATAAATTTCGTATATTATAAATACATAATGTTTTGAAAGTGTTAGATAAAGTTTTATTTTATGGTTTTATGTTACTTTTTCTTGTATTCGTTTAGTTCTTATGGCTGTAAAAAGGTTCATTGCCACACATCGAATAGTTGAATAGATTGCTAAAACCAGTAAAACTAAAGCAAATATAATTCTTGGAATTCCTAAATGATCTATTTCTTGTTCCTTTGTAAATGAATCGATTGGTGGAAGATCACATGGTTCTCTGGGCCAAATATAAAGAATAACATTTATAACTGCAGCAATAACGAGATAAACAAATCCACTTTGTCTGAAAATCATGCCTTTGTAACACATTTTAATGAGGTAAGAAAACTTTACAATCCTTTCCTACGAGAAAATGCAAGGCATAACAATACACAAATAGTCCAAATTGTTGACACAATAATCACTCCATAACCAAATCCAAATATTCGAGCCATCACATTTTTTATTTTTTGCTAGGTTTTGTTATTGGTTTATTCGTTGCGATTTGGTGTTGCTTAGCAACGGTTTACGATTATTATGCTTTGTGTCGCAGATTTTCTTTCATCTTATTTAAGGCAATAACATATGTATCAAAAATACATTGTTTATCAGCAAAATTCGGCGAGAAATAAAAAAAAGAAGTTTTCTGATGATCTTAAAGCACCAAAATACGAGGAGGACGACGACGACGCTGCTAAAAGTGCGATGATTGATCACATATGGCAGAAAAAAAGAGAAGAAGGAGAAGAAAGATGTGTTTACAATTAAAAAAACATAGAAGCCACTCGTTGTTTTTCAGCAATGATGAACTCGTTAGGGTGCTTTGTTAGTTTGTTGCTTGTTGTTGTTTTTTGTTGCTGACTTTAGTGGTGTATGTTATTTTTGTTGGAAAAAAGTCCCACGTGAAAAGATGTGTTTCTAAAATTAATTTTTTAAGAACCTTATTCCTTTTTACAAAACTTTATTTCATAGAGGAGACATTTTTTTAAGCCTTCCTTTCCTTTATTGCGGAACTATTTACAACAAAATATTTAACTCACTTTGCTTGAGGCATTAAAGAAGTCTCAACAAAAAAAGCTAACAGCCTCGCTTTTCTCTATTGATTTCGATGAAGTAAAAGAGGAAGGAATATAAAAAGGCTAAAGTAAGGAAAAAAGGCATATTTTCTTTGCGGCACGTAGATTTTATTTTATCAGGCAAAAATAGCAGCACCCGCGACAAATATAAAACTTTAATATTGCATCATAGACACGTCGTCGATGTCGTTGTCGTTCGTCTGTATGCAAATGTTTTTTTTTCTCTATGCTTTTCAATTTGTTGCTTTCTTTTGTTACATCAAAAATCCTAAAACCCCATGATATTTTTTTGTTTGCTGACATTTGTTTCATTTCATTCTTTATTTCAAATATTTTTTTGTGGTTTAGCTTTAAAAATGTTTGTTTTTTTCTTTTTCTTAATATTTTTCATGGGAGTTCATCATCATTAACCTTGTGAAAAGAAATAATTATGAAAAAAAGAGACTAATGGTTGTTGTTGCTGCGCGAATTAAATAGATAATGCCTGCGCATTTTTTTGTTTGTTGAGAAAAGCTTTTTCCTGTCTTTTTTTGTTTTGATTACAGTGATCGTAAAACATTATCATTTTTTTCTTTCTAAAAAATTGGAATGAAAAAGAAGAAGCCATCCCTTTTTTTCGCCCTAAAAATTTTATTTTTATTTAAAAACAAAGTTTATCTTCCTTCGTGTCACTTTTTTTAATATTTTTTTATTTTAAAAACACACAACCAACTTCTTTTTCTTCTTATTTTTTTTAACATACTTGTGATCGAAAGATTATATATTTACACAAATGATTTTTTTTTTTTGCTTGACCATAAATTATCTCTTAATTTTTCTCTCTTTTTTGCTATTCTTTTAACATTAAATTTGACCGTTGCGACCTTGATCGTTTTTGCAATTTTTAAAAAAGTTTTTTTAATTGTATAAACACTTTTTATTATTATTAATTATGTTCGAGAAGTTGCTATACTGTTATGTTTACGTAAACTTAAATTTTTTTAAAAGATCCCAAAAAAATAAAAATTAAACAGCTGTTCTTTGTTTTTTCCATTATCGATGTTCTGCTTCTTCAAATAAATATATTACTTTTTTTCTGATTAGCACCTAACGAGTTAAAAACAAGATTGCACCCTTTTACACCAACACAATTTAACTACGGAAAAAAAGAATTTTTGCAAGTTATCTTTGATGTTTACAACAAAATTTTTCTTCTTTATTTTTCTTTGTGGTGATAGCCGCCCCAACTAACCAACCGATAGATAGTTATTCATTAGTAGATTAATGATTCCTTTCAGTCAAAAAGAAAAAAGTGAGCTTTGAACATAATAAACGTGAAGTTTGGCCGAAGAGGAGCAGCAACGCGTTAGTTAGGTAAAAAGCAGCAGCAGCAAAACAGCGTCTTACTGTCGCCTTCGTTTTTTTTTTGTCGTCTTTTTTACATTTGAGTGCAGCGGTGGCGACAGTCATTTTTGACCTTTTTTTGTGTGCAAAAATAAAATTTTGTTCTTCAAATTGCAGGAATTAGAAATATTATGTTTTGTTAATCGCGGATTTTTTTAACCTTATTTTGTTTGAATTTTTATATATTTCTTATTTCTTCATTTATCTTCCCAATTTTTTTCCAGATTCTTGATTAGTTCATCATAGCCCGTCAAAGGGCGCCTTCAAAAGAAGTAGACAGGTGGGTAATTTTTTTACATCATTCTTTCCTACTTTCTGTCTGCATTTTTTTTTTAAATTTTACGTCTCTTCAAAAAATTTGAGTTCCCATTTCTTAAATAACTTAGCATAGATCTTTTTTTTCTAATGTCGCAATCATCCATCCATCGTCTTTCTTATTTCTTTTCTGTTTGTTTGACCTCTGGCCGCCATTAGGTGTCAGCTGTTGTCGTCTAACTTACACATACATATCTATCCTCCTTGCTTAATGTTGAAAAAATAGAAAAAAAAAAGAATTGATTGAGACTTTTAGGATTTTGGCATTGATGGAGAAAGGAGAAATGCATACTTTCTTTGTTACTTGACTTGATTTGCTTTCTTGCTCTTGTCAATAATGTTTTTGAAGAACACCTTCCTTGATTTTCTTCAACTTAACTTGAAAAGAAAAAAAAGCTTTTTTGTTTTTTACATTTTTTAACTTAAATTTTTTATGTTTGTCTTCTTTCTTTTTATTTTTTACTTTGCTTTGCCAAAATATTTAACACGGGGAAGAACAGCTTGCGTTTGCAAAATATCCACGATAGTTAGTTTGTTTTAAAAATGAGGGAAAGAAATATAAAAGCGCGACTTTCTGACGCCTATGAAAAAAAAGAAAAAAACATACTCAAACTTTCATTTTTTTTAAACTTCAACTATGCAAAGCCGCCGCTAATCTTGATGATGCCATCAATTTACTTTCATGCGCATGGAAAAAAGCAACAACATTGAAGTTACAAATTTTTTTATTTTTTTCATTTTGTTTTTGCGCAAAAAAACTTTGTCAGCTTGATTAAAGTGAAGTGTGCATGTTCTATTGTTTTTGGTCATTCGTGCTTTCTTCAATTTTTTTTAACGATAATAAAAAAAAAAGACAAAAACAATTTTTATAACTTTTTTATTTTTCAAAAAAACTTTTTTTAGTCATTTGAACCCTTTGAATTTTAAATGTCACGTAAAAAAGAAGGTAGTCTTGTGTTAAAAATTTGCTAATAAAAAATAATTATTTTGTTTGTTTACCGTTTTTTCTTTGATGGGCTAATTTACCCTAACAAAAAAAGTTTATAAAAAGGCGCAAATTAAAACACTTGGAGATGAGTTAGTTCCTTGCTGCTGTTCGATGAGTTAAGCTTTTTTTGTTGTTTGATGATGATTAACTTGAGTATGTATTCACTCTCCCGCACTTGCTTGCGCATCATCTTCGAAAACGAGGATCGAGCGAAAAGTGCTTTAACATTAATTTTTAAAATTTCTCAGCTTCGTCAACTTCTTTCTTTTTTTTTATTGTTCGATGTTCGAAGAATGAATGCTATTTCTGTTGCATATTTTAAATAAATATTTTTTTCTTTACGGGCGATCTTCTTTATTTTTCTTTTGTAATGGAAAAAATAGCTATTCTTATTTGCTGGCATAAATAATGTAAAGCAACAAGCAATAGCAACATGTGGGAAAATAATGCTACTTTCCATTTTCATTATTATTATTCTCGCCAACATTTTTTTCTTTTACATTTGACATTTATTTTTTGCACCACAACGACCACCGCTCTCGATGCACTGATTGGCACCAAAAGAAATAAATTTATCATGCCTGCCGATCAGAACAATGAGAAGAATAAAAATATGTATGTATATTGTAATGCATCATTATTCTTTTTTCCCATATATTTTTTTTTGTTCTCGACTTATATATATTTATTTTTTCTTCTCAATATATGTAACATAAATTCACTTGTTTTTTAACAACTCAAAGAGCGATCGTTAGTAGACAGTTGCTATTCAAAAACATAGGTCTTCTTCTTTAAATCATGTGAAAAGCTTCTCTTCTCCTTCCATCATCGTTATAGTCTTTCCTCGCTTTTTTTTTCTTCATCATTAGTTTTTGCGTACATTCATTTATTTTTATTTTTGTCGCTTTCATCGTCGTAGTTGTTCTATCAAAAAACTCTTCTTTTTTTAATATTTTGATTAGAATGATTAAACAAACTTTCACCATCATGCACTTCTTTCTTTTTTTTAATATGCATTTCATTAAAAAAGTTTCACGTGAATTACCACGTTTTGGCAGATTTCTGACTACTGACCTTCATTAGAAGCAGAAAAAAGGCTACCGTCGGCGACGGCTTTGGGTGTGATAGATCCATTTAAACCCTTTTTCTCCGACGATAATTGTTTAATATAAAAAAAAGTGGAGTGATCAGTAATTAAATGACAACCTTCTCCTTATTTCTGAACAAAAAAAGTTCTGTGCGTCTAAAGATTAACTTCGTTATTTTATTTTTTTTGATGGTTTATCCTCCTCCTTCCTTCCAACAAAAAAAAGAAGTGATATATTTTTTATTTTAAAAAGGATTTGAACATCAGTCAAATTAGATCAGTTTGATGATGATGGTGATTGCAAAAAACTACCTAACGAACTTTTGCGGTTGAGATGAGTAACAAAAAATTAAACTTTCGTCTTGAAATATGTTTGACTTTGAAGAAACCGAATATAAAAAGTGGAAGAAAACTTTTCGGTATTATTTTTCTTTATCTCTGTGTTTTTCAAGATTAAAGTAGGCTTAAGAAACGAAAAACACTTTTTTTCTTTCTTCTTTTGATAACAGAATTATTTGCTCAGATTTAAACTTCACGGGTGGTACTTCTCCTTCTCCTTCTTGTTCTTCTGATTATTTAATACCTTCCATTTCTTTTCTTTCCGTTTCACCTTTAAAGAAAAAATATGGACGGAAAAGAAAAACTTTTTTCCGATTACGGTACCTCTTTCATTGTGTGCAGTTCACTTAATATGATGTAATCAGGTTATAATCATCATTAGTGTCTTGTCTTTTTAATTTAAAATAAATTCATTAAATAGGATTTTTCTTAATTTTTATAAAATCAAAAAAAGTGTACTTTACTTTAATTACTTATTTGTATATTTTCTTTAGCATATATTTAATCAAAAAGAAGACATATCATTTTTTGACATATTATTTGCTAATTTTTATTGAATTGTATACCTCTTTGATTTGATTTTGATTCCTGCTCTACGTTTTAAAGACAACTTTTTTTTTCTTTGGGTTTTTTACATTACTCGTTGGTCGATTTAATGGCTCCAAATAAAAAAAAATGTATCGGAACACATTTAGTTGCAATCTCTCATTTTTTATTTGCAGTTAAAAAATAACGCAAATCAGTTTTTTCTCTCTCTTTTTTTCTTTATGGGTTTTAATTGTTGCAAACACAGTATATAAAAAAAATTGAAATAAAAATGAAAAGAAACAATTCATTTTTCTTTTTATTTTATTTTTCTTCATCTTTTTATTGCCGATAGCAAAGAGATGATTACATGCTCTTTACACGTGAAACATAGACATTTATTTCTCTCTCTTTGATGCATGAACTGAGGCAATTTATTGAAGAATGAGAGAGAGAAAAACGGAGGGTGGTGCTTTCGTCAAATTTTTTGTGGTGCTCTTAAGGTACAAGAGTTGTCTATTTTTTCTTTAGATCAAATAGTTATTTAGTTGTTAGTTAGCTGCTTAAAAAATCCTAATGGCTTTGAGGTAACTTAAATGTATTGCTGACAACGTAGTTTCATGCATGCATTTTCCGCAGATATTATTATCGTTATTGAACGGTAATAAAAATAAATTAGAGGGGAAAAACAACAGAGGAGTAATGATAGCCACTGCTTCTTTCTTTTCTCTTCATCCATTATTTTTTGCTTAGCTTTTATGACCTATATTGATAAGAGTGGAGAGAGAAAGAAGAGATAGGCAATTGTTTTTTATGGAAAAATAAAGAATAACTTTAACGAGTTTTTATAGCTTTTTGGTCTCTTATAAGTACAAAGTATTTTTTTGCTATCAACCTATCGTAAGACTTCTTTTTTTTTATGAAGAAAATAAAAATAAAAATAAAAATGTAGTTCCTTTCCACTAAGTAAGCCTCTAGCATTTTCGTTTTCTTTATTGCTGTTGCTTTTGCGTTTGATTTTTCATTGAGATCAATCAAACTCATTCATTTTCATTAACAACTGATTAATGAAATTGAGATGGTGGTGATGGTGTTTTCGATTATACCAATGATTGCTTTTACCATATAGCTAGCTTGTTTTTCTTAACTTTTTTTTCTTCATTTTCCTTCTCGTATCTTCTATGCTTTCTCTTGATATGCCTGCCTCCATATATAAGAAAGAGGAGTAGGCGAAAGAAAAACTTTTTTAACCAGTTCATATCTATCACACACTGTGATTTTCTGCCTCTACTGGTGGTGGCTCCCGTTTGTTTCTTCTCCCCTTTTTTGGCATCAATAGTTTTCTTTATCAATTTTAATGAAAAAATGAGGAGAAGCTGCGAAGAAGAAAGAAATGGAGTCCACGTGTATAATAAAAATATTATCACGTGATTATGAGTGCTTCTAAACGCAATTTATCATGTCATAAAAAATATAAAGAAACAAGAAAGAGGGTTGTCGTCGTCGTCGGACGAGCGCCCGTAGTGCACTACACACCATTTTTACCGCTGCCACCGCTACTACCATTATCGCCGATAGATGCACTGCCAAACGCTTTCTCTTCTTTTTCATTATTTTTCTTACCTATAAATGACTGATATATATTTATATCTGCTTCACCAATAAATAGTATGGCTGCCATCATCACTTTGTTCTCATTAAATTTAAAATTTTTCTGAATTGTTTTGATCGAAGATTACCACCCATTTTTCTTTTCTGTCGTTTTTGATCTCCGTTCTTTAAATAAAAAAAATTGTTTGGCATATTTTTTCTTTCATCCATCCTTAAAGCTAAATGAAGGTGACAAAAGTTGTTTGGGCGCTCTTCCAATCGTCGTCGTCGCAAACCTTCCTTTTATGTGTCAAAACAATATCTTTTATTTGCCCTTTTCTTTGACTAAATATTTATATTTTTTGGCTCATGCATCTCTCACATGCACCGCATTTGACCCCAGTCTATTTTGATTATTATCTTATCAACCTGAATTCATCTATCTAAAGACTCACCACAGCGGCCAAATCCCACACTGCCGAAAAACCTCAACCCTATCCATTTTTATTATTTATTTTTGTTTCGCATCCTTTTTTTTGACAATTTCCCGACCACCTTGATTTTTTGTTCTTAGCTCCACCTTTTTAAAGAAGCATTCAGCACAGCACACGCGTCCCTGAACCAAAACAAATGTTTTTCTTTTTCTTAATCGTATTTTTCTCTTCACTTTTTTTTTTGATGTCCTTTGATTTTTTCATTTTTTATTCTTTTCTTTATTAAACTTTGTTTTTAATTTTTAAGTGTAATGGAGTGTGTTCGATCATCGCCTATGCCAGGCAAAAATTGGCAACAAATTGATATTCCATGGATTGCCCGGCATCAAACAGATGATAATTCGATCCTTCCCCATTCAGCACCTTCAACCTGCGGTTTTTTTACTTCAAATTGTCGTCGAGCGGCATCCTTTCCATTGGCCCATGCGGTGCCATTGCCAAGTGCCCTCAAAGTTCGATCCCATAGTGAATCAGCTGGATTAAATGAAACAAATTTGAAGATTCATGGCCTCACACAATTACAAATGCTTCAGTTGCAAAATGGCGTATTGGATGGGTGTCGGCTACAACGTAAGCGATTAATGATCATTTCTTTCTTTTTCTAGAAAAAAATAAAATTAATTGATGTTATTTATTTTATAGTTATTTCTCGACCACCCATTGCTCATTCAGACTCAGATGGTGATGAATCTACTACAAGCTCAGATAGCGGTAATACAAGCGAAGATGAACAAGAGGAGAATTTAGAAACAACAAATTTTAATGATACCCTTCAATTTGAAGAATCATATATTGAACCTCCACCTCCACGTTGCATACTGCTTCCAGTTTCAAAAAAGAGAGTTAGATTTGCTGATGATTGTGGAGGAGCTCTTGAAGCTATTCGAGTTATTGCTGAACCATCCGATTGCCCACCTAAAATTAATCCAGCCATTATTCGACGATACAAAAAAGCTGCTAAAGCTTTTGCGGCCTCAGCATCAACAGAAAAATATAATATCCTTTCCACGGATGAAGAATCGACCGATGATGATGAAGATGAGCTTTATTCAAGCAAAAAACATGCATCATGGAAGATTGGCTTTACTCAACCTGCAAGTGAATACGTCAAATTTCGTGAATCATTAGAAAAGAATAAAGTCGCACTTGAAAATGTTATGTTGCGCAATGATCATTGCAAAATGCTTGGAACTATTAAGGTTAGCCTCGTAACTCATCGTTATGGAAGCTTAACGGGGTTGATTGATTTTAGGTTGGAAATATATCATTTGAAAAAAGTGTTTATGTTCGTTTCACCTCGGATGGATGGAAAAGTTATCTCGATCGACCAGCTGTTTATCAAGCTTCATCATCCAAAACTTTTGATACTTTTAGTTTTGAAATCGAAGTTCCGATGAATGAAGGAGATGTGAGTTTTCCTTTGGCTTATATTATTTTTTGCGATTTTTACTGTATGCCACTTTTTTTTAAGATAGAAAAAATTGAATTTTGTATATGCTATGTCGCAGGCGGTGTAGAATATTGGGATTCAAATGATGGAAAAAATTATTCTCTTATATCTGAATGTCTTCAACCTAAATCCGTACAACCTCAAGCTGTAAGTCAACATCAGCGTCGTAATTCCGATTGTGATGACGCTTATAGAATGAATTACGACAATTGGACCCGATTTGCATCATGGAAAAGTCTTAGCACTGAAGGACCATATTGGTGAATGCCAACACCAACAACAACCTCCCAGCTGCCACCAAAACAAAAAATTACTTAGTTGTTTCTTCTTCATTTTAATACCCAATCCTAAAAATTCATTATTATTATTATTTCATTACATAGACTCGAGGTAGGTCATGTTGGGTCGAACGGGTCTTACTTACATTTTTGTTTGTTTGTTGTATTTTTTATTAGTCGAATGACGCCTCCGGTTTTTTAAAACTAAACACAAATCTTGCCTTGTCAAAAAAATATTTTTTTGCCTTTTTCTTATCCTTTCTTTTTATTATTATTGATTGTGGGTATTTTTCATTCATATTTTTATCTGAGATATGCGTTTGTTGTTTATTTTGTTAGAGTAAAAAAAAAAGCTATTGTTTTTTCTATTTACGGGTGTGCGTCTTATTATTTTTTTGTTGTTGTACATTTTAGAAAATTAGGACTTTTTTTTTTATCGTGAACTAATTCATTAATCTCCTATAGTGACATATATTTTTTTTATTTTCTTATTATTGTATTTAGGCCCTAATCTTAATAACTCTCCTGACTTTTTTGCTCATTCAAAATTGTACAAGCCACAGGTAGTGCCTTAACAGAAAAAACACATACATAAAAGGTATTACAGCTGATATTTTTTCAAATTTTAAACTGTGATGATTTTATATTTGATTTGATTTATTTTATAAAAAATGTAAAAATTTTATTAGAGAGTATAACATTTAATAATACATACTTGTTGCTTACTACTTAGTTTTTTTTACTCTAATTGCAAACACAAACAAACAAACAAACAAAAAAATACAGATAACTTTTTTAATTTTATAATGACTTTCAACGCTTTTATAAAGTGTTGTTGCGTCCTTATTTTTTGGTGGTTTTTTCTTCTTCTCTTCTCTCTCTCTCTATACTTTGAATGGTACATGAAAGTATTTTTGTAGCATTCTCACAAAAAAAGCTACAAAATCTTTCATCTTCTTATTTCTCTCAAACTTAATTTTATATTATTTTTTTTATATTTTTTGATTGTTTCCATAAATATTAATTAACATTTTTTTATTGCTCATTTTCATTTCTTCCATGACTGTGTTTATTTGTAAACGCTTTTCCAGTGCCTTCGTATTTTAAAAACAAATAATTTTAAAAATATTCGATCAACTATTTGGACATTTTTCATTTAGATGGGTTTAACGATAAAATGCGTGTTTTTTTTCTTCCTATTTTTTGTGTTTAAAATATGAAAAATAAAAACGATTCGTTTCTTTTTCTTTTATCTATAGCATTCAAATTCCGTTTGCCGAGAATTGGAGTTTGCATTTTCCTTCCTCAAAAAATGCAATATACCTGTATCAGTTTATGTCCAAACATACATACGCAAACAACACATAAAAAAAACAAGGGTGAAAAATCATTTATCGTTTGCTTTTCCAAGTTGGTTAATTTAATTGCGTTCTTCTTCAAGGTTTGCTAGGTCCGGCAGGCTACATTTTTTTAGTTGAAAAACCAAAAATCTTTGACCAAAAAGAAAATTGTGTTGAAAAAGGAGGGATGATACAGTACACACAGAATCGCCGGTGCTAGGAAACAATGAAAGTCGAAATGCATCAAAACACAACTGTTTAATTTTCTTTTCTCTTCAAAACTTTTCCTTTTTGTACTAATTTGTTTTTAATAAAGTTTAAAAACGTTTATTTCCTTCCTCTTTTCTGTGTTTAGGATCCGCTAAAAAAAGAAAAAAGAAGTTTTGAAAAAAACAATATTGATAAATGAGCTGCTGTTTTGTTGCACTGAATTTGTCAAGGACACACGATCACACGAGTTATCAGTGTCGTAGCAACATCAACATTAAAAAGAAATAAAGAAAAAAAATTTTTTTGCACACCAAACATTATTTTTTTTAGCGTATAAAGTTTTTGTGTCTTTTTTAAAGATCAACCACATGAATGCTGTTGAACTATTATGGTTTAATACATTAATTTTTTTCCTTCCTAAAAAGTGCAGTTAAGAAAAAAGAAAAAAAAGAAAGCGGGTTATGTTTTTAGATATTTATAAGATTTTGTTTGGTTTAGGTTATCTATTTTTTTTCTCCATTTTCTTTTACTCGTTTTTATTTTGTGGGTTATCAGCAAAATTTAAACGAACGTAAAATGATCTCCTTTAAAACATCAGACATTTGAAAATGTGAAACATTCGATTGTTTTTTTTCCTGAGAATATTCATACAAAGTGCACCTTGTTGCTCATTCTTGAATTAAATTCTTTTTTGCTTTTTGGTCTTTTTATTAGCACATAAATTGATAAAATAAAAAAGGAAGAAAAGAGAATAAAAATCGAATTGTTATTGCAGTTTTTTCTCATTGGTAAAAAGGAAAGAATAACATTGCTTTTAATGAATATAGAACGCATCGATGAGAACCAGTAAATGAGATGGAAAAAAAGAAAAATGATTATAATCTTCATTTTTTGTAAGAAAAATTATTTTACTTTCCATATTTTTTTTATTGGCCAAAAATGAAAAATAAAAATTGAAAGGTAAAACAGCAAAGAAAAAAACTTTTGTTTCAATGCTCTTTTTTCTTGCTTCTAAGTGCAACAACAACAACCACCAACTATGGGTGGAAGAAGGAAAGCGAGCAACAAAAAAAAAACGGATATATCAAACTTTAAAGAAATAAAAAAGAAACCTAAAAAACCTGTTTAATCAACGGCGATGTTTTCTTTTTCTTTTTTTCAAAAAGGTATATGGTATTTATAGGGAAAAAGAATTGTTTTTTTACTGTTGTTAATGAACATACATAAAATTAAATTGCATGGATAGAGAAAAAAAGGGACATACAAGAAAGTCATAAAAAAATATTGGCCTGAAGTAAACAGTTTTTGACATTTTTTATTGTATACCCAAACTTTGAAGTTACTGCTTCTGTATTTTTACCTTTTTCTTTCCTTTTTTTGTTTTACCTTTATTTACTTTTGTGATATTTTTTAGAAAAAAAATTAGAGCATTAAAACATGCGTTAAAAAAAAGTTTATTTGAAACGCAGTAAAAAAACTTATCTTTAAAGGAGTTTTGTCAACAACATTTTTTTTTTCATCGATAATTTACTCGTCAAAAAAAGCATATTGTTTTTGAAGAAAAATTTTTTTATGCTGCTCTCGTTGATGAAAAAAAAGAAAGAAAACATTGTCACAAAATGTATGTATTTAAACTAAACTTTGGCCTAAGCCTTGCTTTTGATTGTTTTAGGGACTTTCTTTGGCTACATATTTTACTGTTGATCGATGACATTGAAAGTTCAATTTAGGTTAACAAAAATATTTAGTTAATTAGGCAATAATGGCAAAGGAAATCAGGTTTTATTCTTTTGGGGCTTGCTTTTGTTGCATTTTGCAAGCGACCTTTAATGATAATTAAAAATGAAATACTACGGTAGTAAAGGTTTTCTCTCTTACTCGGGTTTAATAAATAAACTTAGCTTTTCAAAGAACACTCATATTTTTAGCTTTGATTGAAAATAGTTAATTAGTGTCAAAGAAAATCTAACGATTTTATTACTTTTACACATTTAACGTTCATGTAAAATGTAATTAAAATTAAGAAACTTTTGAAATGGTTTTAGAAATCCCATCAACTTTAAATTTCCAAAAAAAATGATTTCCAAAAATAGTCGTTTATGTTTCGTCGTTAGGTAATGTTTTTCTAACAATTTCCTGAAGTCCGTGATAGGTTTAATGAGCATCATCATGATTGATAAAAGTCGTCATAACTACTATTTATTTCATCATTCACACTTTCATTTTAGTTTTCATAACAACTTTAGTGATTGCTTGTATTTATTCAAAAGATAATGGTGAAAGTGCTACAATGTTCCATGCTTGAGCTCCAGAATATTTTTAGCTACTTTTAAAAATTTTAATATAATGAAATCGTGGTCATAAGTTTTAAATGTTCTTGAAATGGATTGCATTAACAAGACTTTATTTTTCGGAAGTCAAATAAATTTTTTCGGCTGTATTTTTTTTAAATAGTTGTAAAACTTCATTCATAACAAAAAGACAAAAAAAAATGTTTGCGTTACGGAGTAGCAAAAAGAAGAAGAATGCAAAAACATATCAAGCTAACTGCAACAAACCAAAAATGCTTGCTTTTACAAAAAAAGTGTAACTACTTGATAAACGAAGGCTCAAAAACTTTTTATCATCTAATCTCAAATCAAACAAATTATTTGAAAAAATGCTTCCACGATGCATACTGCTTCCAGTTTCAAAAAAGACAGTTAAATTTGCTGATGATTGTGGAGGAGCTCTTGAAGCTGTTCGAGTTATTGCTGAACCATCCGATTGCCCACCTAATATTAATACAGCCATTATTCGACGATACGAAAAAGCTGCTAAAGCGTTTGCCGCATCAACATCAACATCAACATCAACAGAAAAATATAATACCCTTTCCACGGATGAAGAATCGACCGATGATGATGAAGATGAGCTTTATTCAAGCAAAAAACATGCATCATGGAAGATTGGCTTTACTCAACCTGCAAGTGAATACGTCAAATTTCGTGAATCATTAGAAAAGAATAAAGTTGCACTTGAAAATGTTATGTTGCGCAACGATCATTGCAAAATGCTTGGAACTATTAAGGTTAGCCTCTTAACTCTTCGTTATGGAAGATTAACGGGGTTTATTGATTTTAGGTTGGAAATATATCATTAGAAAAAAGCGTTTATGTTCGTTTCACCTCGGATGGATGGAAAAGTTATCTCGACCGACCAGCTGTTTATCAAGCTTCATCATCCAAAACTTTAGATATCTTTAGTTTTGAAATCGAAGTTCCGATGAATGAAGGTGATGTAAGTTTCATTTTTAGCATTACTACAGTTAGTACAGTTTATCTTTTAGGTAACAAAAGTGGAATTTTGTATATGCTATGTCGCAGGCGGTATAGAATATTGGGATTCAAATGATGGAAAAAATTATTCTCTTATATCTGAATGTCTTTGTCTTTAACCTAAATCCGTACAACCTCAAACTGTAAGTCAACATCAGGGTCGTAATTCCGATAGTGATGACGCTTATAGAATGAATTACGACAATTGGACCCGATTTGCATCATGGAAAAGTCTTAGCACTGAAGGGCCATATTGGTGAATGGCACCGCCAACAACAACCTCCCAGCTGCCACCAAAACAAAAAATTACTTAGTTGTTTCTTCTTCATTTTTTAATACCCAATCCTAAAAATTCATTATTATTATTTCATTACATAGACTCGAGGTAGGTCATGTTGGGTCGAACGGGTCTTACTTACATTTTTGTTTGTTGGTTGTATTTTTTATTAGTCGAATGACGCCTCCGGTTTTTTTAAAACTAAACACAAATCTTGCCTTGTCAAAAAAATATTATTTTGCCTTTTTCTTATCCTTTCTTATTATTATTATTGATTGTGGGTATTTTTCATTCATATTTTTATCTGAGATATGCGTTTGTTGTTTATTTTATCAAACAAATTCTTTGACGAAATGTTTCACAAAAATGAAATTCGATAGCTAAGATTTTTCTTACTTCCTCTTCGTCATTTTTTTTTTTTGCCACATTTGTTTATAAATGAAACACTCAAGACAAGAAAAAAATTAAATAAAGATTTGAACAATAAAGTATCAGTTTCCTCATGTTCTGCAATACCATGATAAAAAGATAAAAATAATCAATATGCATTTGCCCTATTTAAAAGTGATTATTAGATATCTATCATATGTTTGTATATATGTGTTTGTTGTTGTCACATTTCATTGATTGATTACTTTTATCCCTTTAAAGCCCATACATATTTTCTATTCATAACACATATCTATCAGAGAAAAAAAAAGAAAAGATAAACTTGATTTTATTTTTTTGACATAGTTGGGGAACGAAATCATAAGCTCCTTCTTGTTTTAAAAATAAAAAATAGCGTTAGCCAGACAAAAAAAAAAGAGATCACATTGGCTTTTTATCAAAAAAATCTGTTCTGCGAGAATATTAAAATGAAATGATTAAAAACATATTTTTTAAAATTTTGAAAAAAGAAAAAAGTGATTATTTTTTGAGTTTGGAAGAAAGCAAAAAAATAAAAATGAATTAGCGACCGTATGAACTTGATTGGCATGGCATGGCTGTGGTTGAGAAGCAACAAACCTTCTTTTTTTTAAATGAAAAAGCGATGATCAAAAATAAATTGATCCACCATTTGACATATATCATTCTTCTTTTTTTCTGTTTGTAACAATGGAACCAACAACAAGTGTAGCTACCAAACAGGCGACAAAAAAAATCTCGTTGATAAACTGATGGCGGCAAACAAGCAAGCAAGTAAGCAAAAAAGATACTCAATGGCCGCAAAACGACGGCATGTGCACTAACACCACACTTATTTTTTTATTGATCGAAAGGGCAATGAATGATACTTCGTACAAGAGAGAAAGAAAAAAAGAAGTTAGAAAGCGTATGTTACCTATCATCCAAATTATATTATATTCAAAAGAAGAGTAAAAAAGTATTAAAGCAAGCTGTTGTTGTTGTACGCCCCCCAATATCATCGCCATCGATGTTCTCATCATTGAGTAGGTTGCTGCTGCTACGAGTTGCGGTGGATAAATAACAAAAAAAATATAGCAAAAAATAATGCGTGTGTCTCTCTCGTTCCTCCCCGCAAGTTTGAATGAAATAAAAAATAATAATAAAGGATTTGATTTTTCTTCGTCTTTCAGCTTTAAAGTTTTTTTAATGCAATATTTGAGGCAAAAAAGCAAAGAAGCATGAAAGAAGAGGAGGTGGATGGAAGGAAAAGCTGCTGTCACTTACTTACTTAGTCGCCGTTGTAGGTCGAAAAAAATATCAACTAAATGTGATCCACGATATATCTTTCCATCGCATGTTTTGTTTTTCTTTTGTTTTAATGATAGATTTTTTGGAAGCTGAATAGCTAAGTTTACTTACTTACTAGCTTGTTTTTTTAAATTGTAACACTTACCTCGCCTTGCGCGAGTTGCAACTTTTTTTTATACATTTTGGAGAGATACCAACAAAAAAAAGAAAGAAATGACGGAAGAGCTAGACTCACGATTTCATTTATGAAAAAAAAAAATAGGCATCATTATAAAAAGCTTAAGTGCGTTGTTGCGTGTTATTTTTTTTCTGTTATGTGTAAACCAAGCCAAGTTCAAAGATAAATTTATTGTTGTTATTTTTTTTATTTTTGTAGATGGCCAACAGGCGCTCCAATTTCGCCTTTTTGGGGATAACTTTTGCCTTCTTTTTGGCTACAGCATCGGCAGCTGCTGGTAAAACAGAAACGATCGACCTTGAATGCATGTTCTTAGGTTATCCGGAATTAGAATATGATGGCTTTGATCGAACTGAGGTAAACATTTTCTTACATTTTAGATTAATAAAGCTATTATAAAAATTTTTTATAGGTAATAACCGAAAAAACCTTTAATAAAACTGTATTTGCGGAAGATGCAAAATCCGTAGTTTTTTTCAATGATGTCGAGGATGATGATTCCGAACTCGATCAATACGAATGTTTTTTACAACTTTCTGCTCAAGTTATGACTAAACGTGGTTATAATTTTTATACTGTAAATACTACCAGAGAAGTTCGATTGAGAGTACAAGAAGGTAATTAATTAGTCACAGTTGTTAAAAGTATTTAAAAAATGTTTTATTTAAATTTCAGAAGTCGATAAAGGCGAAGATACCATTCATGTTTACAAAGATGGTTATAAAATTGAATACAATGGTGTTCGTGATCCCGAAACTTTTGTTTCATGGCTCATGGATGTAAGCAAGAAAATTTCTATGCTTTTTTGACTTGTTTTTCTTATTTTAAGATCCCCGATGACCCAGTTACCATTATTAACGATAAATTTGATCTCGAAGAATTTGAAGAACTAGATGATGAAGCTGTCAGAATTATTGGATATTTTGAACCTGGAAGTGTTGCATTAAAAGAATTTGAAGAAGCCGCCGAAGATTTTATGGGCGAAATTGAATTCTTTGCTGTTGTTACGTCACAGGTATACATTCATTCATTCAATATTGACACTTTTCTTTTTGTCGTCTGCAATTAAAGAATTTTTAGTGGGCTCGTAAGCTTGGTCTTAAACGCGTTGGTGAAGTCCAATTATTCCATCCATTCGAAGATGATCCACTTTATGCTCCCAATAATGTTGACACCGAAGAAGAATTTGAAGATTGGGTTGAAGCTCATCGTGAACCTGTGATGCAAAAACTTAGCCTTACAAATTATTTTAATGTTTGGGTAAGCAAAAGTTATTAGAATGTTAATATTTTACTTCTCAAAATTATTTTTTTAAGAGAGATACCGATGAAGATGAACGCATGGTTTTGGCTTTTTGCGATGAAGAAACTCGCGAAGGTCGAGCCATGTTTAAACTTCTTCGCAAAATTGCTGACGAAAATAGCGAACATGCTGGAACACTCGAAATTGTTCTCATCGATCCCGATGAGTTTCCATTAATGGTTGATGTATGGGAAGAGATGTTTGGAATTGATATTGAAGAAGGCCCACAACTTGGTCTCGCCGATATTTCTGAAAAAGAAGGAATTTGGTTTGATATGTCCCAACTCAATCTCGATGATCCTCGAAAACACACTGATTCCAATCTCGAAGCTCTTCAAACTTGGATCGATCAAATTATGAGTGGTAGCATTTCCCTTGATGATGATGACGATGACGACGATGATGAACCTGAACCCGTGACAGTTAAGCCACCTGTCGCAAAAAGTAAAAAATCTAAAAAAGAGCTATAAATTTCTTTCGAAAAATTTTAATAATGATCTGAGAAAATAATAATAAATAATATTAGTTTTAATGATAAAAAAATAATAGCTGCCTTTTTGTATAAAAAAATTTAAAATATAATAATTTTTTTGTTTTTTTGTTTTTCTTTGCTCCTCGGTGTTTTCTTGCTTCTTCGTTTTTTATCTTTCATTTTTTTTTATTGGTTTTTTCTTCGAAAAATGTGAACAACACAGGTTATAAAATAAATTTTTATTTTTTCTTTAATAGATTCTCTCTTTTTTATAAAATATACAATAATTTCTTATTAGAAATTTACAAATTAATAAAAAAAACAAATTAAAACCCGTAAAAATTATTTTCTTTTCGCACTTTTTCATTTTTGGATTCGGCAGCAATTTTTTTGTTTAAACCCATTCAAAGCGGCGATTAATCATTGCAAAAAATCTTTCATTTTCCGGTCGATAAAAATCCGAAAGTTTTTGTAATACAATTGGTCGAACTTGGGGATGTTGGCGACCTTTGGATTTTCCCAAACAATGCACATTTCCACCATGTCTTTTTATGCATGGAAACCGTTTAATTGGATCATGAATGAAATGTTTTCTTTTGACCACTAAAAAATTATTTGGAAATTAAAAAAAAGAAATTAATTAATTTTTAAAAGTCAACAAACCTGGTTCCAAATTAAGAAATTTTTCTGTAAGCCTTATTTGACTTGCTGGATCTGTGATTAATTTTTCGCCATCGACGAATAAGAATTGACTCAAAGGGAAATATTCAAGCCATCGTTTTAAATGTTTATGATAAACTCCAATTCTCACGGCGCCCCATGAAGCGTTCACTCCTCTTTGACATGAAGGGCTCGATTCATTAAAACATGAAACCAATTCCTCAAATTTTGAAGTAAATATGCTTCTCTTTTTTCGAGTAACAGCTTGCGTGTAATCTAAAAACCAAATATTATAATTTTATCTTTTTGATTTTTCTCTGAGCAAAACTAACCTGAAACAGCTCTGGTGATTGGATTACGAACGACCACAATCAATTTCATTTTAGGGTTCATTTTATATACCCTTTCAGGAACATATTTACTGATAAAATATGCTGGAGATTTTTCAAGTGTTATATCATTTGGTTTAGTTAATGGCATTTGTTCTCTGCAAAAACAAAATAGAAAATTTATCAGAATTATGTAAAACTTTTCAACTTGTTTCATAGACTATTTTTGAAAGGGATTAAGAAAGAGAGTGGATGATTTGTTTTCATAATTTTGATGATTGAAAGTCAAAAATATGAGAGAAAAAAAGAAGACATAAACCTTAATGTAAATAAAAAAATGCCATTGACAGAAGCAAAAGTAAATATTAATGCAAGCAAATGCGGCATCTGCCTTTTTTTTGGCACAAGCAATTTTTTGTATGCCATCCTTCAATCAATCTGTGTTTTTTTTGTTATGCTTTTTTATTTGCTCCTCCGAATTTTGTTAGACTTGACAAAAAATAATAACCTTTAAAGAAGTATGCGATAATACAAAGTATTTTCGATGATTGAATTGCTTTTTTTGATGCTCATTTTATTTTTGTAATCTTCTTTTCTAAGCTTGTCAAATTTGCTACTACTAACTAACCAAATAATAGGATAAATTAACTCCTTTGATATATTCCCAATGGAAAAAAAGAGCGAAGTTTAGATTTCAAATAAAAACCATCCAAAACCCATCCAAAAAAGGCAATCATTGTGAGCGCGGAAAAGGTTTGGCTATAAACCTTTTTGATGATGATCATCCTTTCTTTGATCTCAAATTTCACTGGGTGCCGAAAAGAAATCATAATAAAAATTTTTTTTCTTCTTTTCTAGTGTACTGTCAATAAACAGCTGTCAAACCAATCCCTTTTAAAACTTTCAACAATATGGTGCTCCCACGTTTCTTTGTTAGTATTTTCGAATGCTTTAAAACTTTTTAAGAGTTAAGAAGACAGCTTTAAAACTATTTTTGTGGTTCAAAAATTTTTTGTTTGGTGGGGTGATTAATGCTTTATGCGCGAACAGCCGTTGTCTTTGCGCCATTTTTACTATGTGTTTGAAAACTAAGTTTTATAAAAGAAAAAAACCAATTTGTCAGTAAAAATAAAATAAAATAAAAATAGGATACAATTGCTTATTGGTGGCTATTAGTCATTGACAAATAGGTTCTTATCCTTCCTCCTTCTTCTGTTTTTAAACTGGTTAGCAAATTTATGGGTTAGTTTAAAAAAAGTTTTCCAAAACAAAGATAAAATTACTTTTCTATATTTTTTTGGATGGCAAAGTTTTTTTACAAGAATTTTAACAGCGGGATACTTTAGGATTCCTTGATCATGTTGTTTTCTTTTTCTTTTACAGGTAGTTTTTTTAATGCAAAGAAAAAAGAAAAAAATGAAATGCAATCTTTTAACAACACCCAAAACTAATCCCATGAAACTACGACTCCCGCTGCTTTTTTCGAGGACACATGAGTGAAAAATGACTGACTGCATGCTACTGATCCCTCTTGTATATTCAAAAAATAATTTTACTTATGTATGAAACGAACAGTAAAGAAAATATCTTGACAAGCGAAGGCTATATTTTCAAGCTAAAGAAAAAAATAATAATTAATTGCTGAGAATTTTAGTATTATACCTATATATTTGGCGACATGGCGTGTCAAACGTCCTCTTAACTTCACACACATCCAATATCCTGTTTTATGGTAAAAAAAGAAAACCGCAAATTTAGAAAAATGAAAGGCCCTCAAACGAACACACATTTTTAAGAAGTGAAGAAGGAGAAAAAGTAATTGGCAGCTTTCATGAAAAAGCGATGGAAAGAAAAAATATTGTAATTCTTGCAATTGTAATTTTTTGTCGCCTTCTTTTTTTAGTGAAACAATCTTGCCACAAAAATGTGAAAGGTTTTTGACGCTTTTGCGGTAAGTCCTTTTATTTTATTTTTTATGCCGATCAGATTTGAACCCCATTATAAAAATGGTAAGAAAGTAAAAAAAAATGAAAAGAAAAAATATTTGACAGTCAATCGATGCTTACGCAATCTTCATCATCTTCTTTCGATATCTCCATCGGCAGCCATTACATTCAGTCTTTTTTTTGGTGACAAGCAATCATCGCCTTCAAAAAAACCTATCAATAATTTTTTTTTGCCAAAAAATAATAATAGAAGAAGTGCCAAAATGATTAATGATTTTTTTGGAATTAATATATTCACATAAAAAAATGAATGACCTTTAAAGCTCATAAAGACGTCTAAGTGTTATTAAAGCAATTAATAATATCCTCAGAATGTAAAAAATAGATATTGAGCTACTTATTATTCATTTTGGGTAGTGGTGGTCGAGGAGATAAGAATAATAGAGGTCACACAAAACTATTGTTAAAGACACCTTAATTTTATATGAGGCCATAAAAAAATACACAACAGGGAGAATTAGAAAAACACTTACCGATACCAATTATAACCAAGATCATAATGTTTGTCAAAAAAATGAACTTCCGGGCCTGGAGCTTTCACTCGTGGATTAAGTTTTAAAAATTCAAGAAGTGCTCGAGTGCCGCATTTTTTTACTCCAATAATTATTGCATCCGGAAATCGTTTTTTAAGAAGGCTCACTTCTGCTCGTGTTGTTGGAGCAGCAAAGCTTTGTGAAGTAAATAAAATTATAAAAACAAATAAAAAAAATAAAATAGGCGGTGGTGATTCATGAGCTTTCATTTTCTTCTAAAAAATATATGAAAAGCTTTAAAAAATAAATCAAAAAAAAAACCAAAAAAAATCACGAAGCTGCTTTTAAATATTTTACAGCTGAAAATCAAACTAACAACAAAAATAAAATAGACGGAGCTATTGCGATTGCGATATTAGAAGGATGTAAAGCTCCTTCACACAAACACGGCAAAAAAAAGAAACAACACCATATCATTTTTTTGCGCCGCCTTTAAATTTTTTTTTCATAGAGAGGCGGTATTCGCATTCACACTTGCGCGAGTGAACGCGGCTGTGAAAAATCTGGCACGCGTATGCAAGATGGGTGGTGTTCATTCAGTTAAGTGGCAAAAAAAGTGAATGAAAAAGGAATGCTTAATATCATAATTCTCATCATAATAATTGAAGAAGAAATAAGTAAGCATACTTGAGGACGAGGGCGCGCGATCCAAGACATGGCTGACTCTCGATTACATACACATGAATAAACAATAAAATAAACACAGCAAAAAGTCTTATTTAAAAAAAAAGGATAGAAGAAAAAATTATTTTATGATTTGCAAAAAATTTAATTAATTGAGAAATAGAGAGTTGAAAATCATTGTGAATGCATCGTTTCACATTGCTACTGCTGTTGGTGAATTGAACGCTTAACTGCGCAAGCAGCAACAACGATGGCTTGCAAGAAATATAGGAAAGATGTGCTTGAAGCCCAGTTGTTGTTATTTTTGCGGTTTTGCTAAAGCTCATTTACAATTACCGCAAAAATGGAGAAGACTGACTTAAAAATAGAGAAAAACGATGAGCTTTTGCCAAAATGGTTGGTTGAATGAATGAATGGGGTTGAAAGCAGCTAAAATGATGGTGACGACTTTTGCACGATGGTGTCGATGGCAGAATGAATTTCAAAGCTATATCTTTTTTAAAGAGTGGCTATCATCGTTATTTAATAGTCGTGAGACAATAATGCCCCTTTCTCTTAGTTTTTAAAACAAACTATATCGAAAACTGTATGCATTTCGCTCAATTTTTGAGAAAAACGGATGTTTGTTTTTAGTTCATAAAAAAGTAGAAGCTCATGAATAACAACATAAAAATAAAGGGAAATGGAAAATAAAAATGTAAAACGATATTTTACAAAATTGGAGAGAGAAGAAAACTAAAAAACTAAAACAAATCATCAACCAAAAAAGAAAATAAAGACAGTCAGTTGATAGTAATAGTCAGTAGCTTCGGGGGAAAAGAAACCAAAACAAAAAATCAAAATTGGCAATGGCGGTAGTTGCAATAATGTATTTTATCAACACACGCGTTGATGAGAAAAACGCAGAGGCACTTCGAAAGAAAAAATACCAAAACAATAAAACTACCGTTGAAAAGGAAAAAAAATCTTCTGAAGAATAGTACGTATATTTTTTATTTGCCGCGCCGCTCTTTTTGTTTCTTCTCACCAACCACCGACCGCCAAATAAAAAACAAAACAAAAAATGCTTGTTTAACAAAAAAATAATGATTCAAAATGACAAGGAGCAAAGAGGCGAGGAACAAGGGAAATGTCAAATATGGTGAACATAAAAACCTGCGCAATAAAATAGCAAAAGCAAGGAAGAAAAAAGCAAAAAAAGAAAAGAAAATTAGCAGGTTTAAAAAAAAGAAGCGCTACACCACCACGGCAACTGATCACTAGCGCGTAAATAAATTGAACACAAAGATTTTTATTTATTTGAAAAAAAAATACTACTATTTTAAGGGCAAAAAAATGAGAGAATAGGAAAGCATGTTTGAGAATAAAAAAAGGCTATAAAAGATTGATTCATTGAGCCCAGGTGCAAAGCAACTCGTTTTTTTGGGTTTTTACAACTCTTTTAAAAAAGCATTAAATTAGCGCACTTGTTAAAAAAAAGAATTTGTAACTGAATCTTAAAAATGTGAATGACTCAATTAGATGGCACCTCCTTCATTTTAGTTAGAAAAAGAAATAGTAATTGAGGCAATGGAAGCAGTTTATTGCCCTTTAAAAATCGTAAAAATGGACACCTTTTTTAAAAAAGAAATTTAGAAGAGACGCCTGTTGAATACCTAACTACCTGTTTTTGCGCCATAAAAACAAAATTCTTTTTTATTGTTTTCGTTGTTTTTTTGAAGGATTATTACAGCACAATTTACCAGATCCATTAAAAGAAATAAGAAAAGCGATGCCGACATTAATGGTTTTATTGAATAATAATGTCTTTTTGCTTCTTAAAAACAAAGTGAATTAAATTTCGATGATGATGCCACTTTCTATTTTCAAAAAAAGAACATCACTCAAAATTTGCATATAAGTTGAAGAGGAAATGGAAAGTCTAATGGCAATGCTTTTAAAGCTTAGAAAAAATGTGGAAAAACTTCTTGCGCCAAACTTTTTTTATGCCGAATATGACTATCTTCCGAAAGTAGTTCATTCAGTTCATGAGTAGCCAATTTCATTTTTTTTCTTTTGGGAAAAGGAAATACAGAGGCTTCATTGACATACCCGTATAACAACATTACTCGTGGCACATTTGGTCAAAAAAAAACGTAATTACTTGTTTTCGAAAAGCTGCGGTTTTCTCTTTTTAAAAACAACTAATTCAATCAAGCTTTTTAACTGTTATATATATTTTTTTACAATCGGATATACATACAAATATATTTTTCAATAAATAACAAGGTTGGTGGTTGGTTACTTGTATCAATGTTGCGCCACCATATTTGGGGACAATAATGAAAAAAATAACATAAAGTAATTGCCTTTAAATAATGAACTTGAGTTCAAAATAAATGAAGAACTGACTTTCTTGTTGTTGAATTAAAAGAAACAATGAGAAAGCAGATGTTTCAATCACCCTTGGGAGTCAAAAGTCAATTATATCCATAACGGTTTCAAATTACATATACATAATAAACTCATCTCAACATAATAAAAATAAAAGTTTAAATAACATGATACGCTTGTTCTTTTTGTGCCACAAGAAACACTAAAAAAAGAAAGAAAATAAGCTGGTGGTTGCGGTGTCACTAAAAAATGAATAAAAAAAGGTCGCGCAATTACTTTTTTTTGTTGCAAAAAATAGGGTGTCTCGTTCTTCAAGATGCTTGCTTTGTATGGTGGTGCTAATTGTCACCACAGCCGGCGCCGGCGTGGTATGCTTATCCTTAGTTTAATAAAGAAAAAACAGAGGGCTGCCTCCTTCTTTCTTCGCTGACTTCAAAAACAATTTTATTTTTTCTAATTACCAAAAGAAAAGAGAAGAAAAATAAAGCCAGGAAGGAGAAAAGTGGAAGAAAAAAAAAACACAACATTAGCTCTCTCAGTTATGGATATCTGGCAATTATGGTTTTTTTCTTGCTCTTTTTTTCTTGAGCTGAGTGACAGAAGGCGCTTGCTTCAACGTCGTTGCTGCTGCAGCTAATCGTCTTGAAAAAAAAAAGAAAGGATCAGTTAATAGAATTTAATCTACAAAATGAAATTAAATTTATAAAACTGTTTCAATCCCAAAAATATCGACTGTAATTTGTTTCATGAATGATTGGACGAATGAAAAACCTATAATATTTTTTTGATTTAACTGTTTTTTTTTTTGCGGTAAAATAGATTCTAAAATGTAATAAAAATGAATGGTAAAAAAGGTCAGTCATCACTGTGGAAAAATGTGTTTTATTATGATACCATAAATAAATGGAAGAAAGCAATTATTTGACGACGATGAACGAGATACAACAAAAGTCAAAAGATGTAATTACGAGTATTTAGAATGATACAAAACAAATAAATTTGCGCCACCGAAGTTGTAAAAATTTCCAGATATAAAAAAAATTCATAAAAATAAGAAGATTTTGGAATTCATTTTTAGGTTCATACATATTTTTTTATTTGGGTTAAAAACAACGATGATGATAAAAATAAAATAATGTCTAAAAACATGAAGGAAATTGAAAATGATACTTTATAAAAAAAGTTTTTTTTGGTGACCAATGCAGTGCCTTATTTAATGCATGGAAGAAAGAGAGAAAGAGAAGGGTAATAAACGAAGAACTTTTTGTGTCCTTTAAAAACTTTTCATTCTTTTTTCTTCCAAAAAAAGATGGTTTATTTTACCCTTGAGGTTTAAAAAAAAAGAACACTCATACATACAACTTAAATTTAAAAAAGAAAATTGCAAAAATACATATAGTAATTTTAAGAATTAAGTATAATAATCATCTTGTTGAGTTTCTTGCTCAAATACTTCTTCTTCAATTCGAACATTAACACTTAAAAGTTTTCCATTATCAAAGAAATATAATCGACTATCCACGGGATTATAATGAAGCATGGTAAGGCCTCGATATGGATTATACCAGGGAATATCAACTGCAATGCTTTCATTTCTAAAAATTTCTAATCAGTCGACTTTCAAAAAAAAAGTGAACAAAAACCTGTAAAGATCATATGCAAATGAAATATATGTATCCCGATCTGTGGCACTTTCAAGACCATAAATAACTCCACACATAATAAATGCATCAGCTAATTCTGTGCCATTTACTTCTATTTCCCAAGTATTTACAACAAAGAAATCCTATAAAAAAATCCATTACTTTTAGGCTCTCAAAACTGAGGGGAAAAAAATACCGGTGCAATTTTGCTAACAAATATATGAGGATTATCAAATTTTGTATAAATTAGCCATAAACCATTTTCATCCGCAGCAAAATCAACGAAATTGTGTGGGCGATTATAAAGCCATGGATCTCGTTCAGTTTCATTGCAAGTCTCAAAAAATTCAATTCCTTTAAAACTCCTCAAAAAAGCAATGTGTGTTCCTTACATTAAAAGTGTGATCATGTTTTCTCGAACAATCGTTATAAGCCATTTCAACCAATTCATCACTTTGAATTTGAGCTGTTGATTCCAAATTATATCGAACCATAAAATTTGAACCATGTCTATGATAAAAATATGATCCATTCCAAATCATACTTCCTGTTCCCGAAGCTAAATAATCAACATAATATTTAATTTTTTGTTTTTTATTTAAAAGTTGTCTCTCATTTTCATATTCATAAAGCACGGGTGAAGCATAATCATCCGTCAACCATCGTTTATTAGCCATAATGGTATTTCTTGGATTTCTATCTCTCATCCATGAACCAATACTACCATATTGAGATTCAGAATGTAAAACTGGAATTCCAACTGCATTCAATCGACATTCTTTTTCATTTGGACCCAACGTTGGTGGACCAGTGTATGGTGGCTCGGTTGTAGGTAAATCAGCCAATGTTTCATTCGAAAAATCTGTTTCATTTGCACCTTAAAATTAATTTATAAAGTTTAAAATTCCAAAAAAAAAACTCAAGTAATTTACTTCGAAGTAAATCTTCAATGGTATCATTTCTGCCTGTTCCCGTTGGAGGTGTTGGGCCACTAGTTGGTTTTGGTGTTGTTGTTCTTCGCATTCCTGCTTTCCATTTAGTAACTTTAGTTGATTTTGTAGTTTTTAACATTTTTCTTGTCATTGCTGGATGAGGCATAGGCATGCCTGGACTCCAACCTAATGGAGGTAAAAATCCTGGAGGTGTAGGTTCAAATGGAATGAGTCTTGTTACTTCAACTTCCTTAACTACAACCACTGGGACGGGGACTATTTTCTCTTCGATTCTAATGATTGGAGGTCCAGGAACAGAAATTCGTTGAACATACATATCTGGGAATGAGCAATTGCAACGGCCATTTTTGCCTTGTGGTCCTTCCTCTCCTATGCCACCTACCAAACCACTTGGGCCAATAAGGCCTTCGCTTCCTTTTCTTCCTGGTGGTCCAATAGGACCTTGAGGTCCTGCATATCCTGGGCGGCCTTGGAACCCTTGAAGTCTTTGACCTTTATCCGCGCAATATTGATGCACTCGTCTGCATGATCTCTCAAAAACATTTTTCTGAAACATTCATTAATTATTTTTCGACAAAACCTTTTTTTAAAGATACCGGTATTATTGTATCATGTCCAATTAAAATAGTCCATTGGCTGAGATCATCTGGATGTAATGGAGTTACAGCTTCTCTACGCTGCCTTGGAACATATTTTAGCGCTGTTGACGCTTTTTTAGCTTCAACCACGCATTCACCCAATTGTTTTAAACGATAAAGAGAATGGATATAAAATGCTACAATAATACATAAATGAATAAATTGACAAATAAATAATAATTTAATTGAACTTGATTTTATTATATTTGAAGTAGGAGCAATTTGTTTTTCAGGTTTTTTCATTTTATCAAAAAAGTATTATTTTTTTTGGAGAAGATTTTTAATAAAAGGAAAAAAAAATTGTTTATTCTAAATTTGTTGCAACGATCGCGGAATCATATTTCATCTCATTTTTTAGCTAATTTTTAAAAACAAATTAAAAAACGTGAATGTCTTTTTTTCATTTCGCAAACAAATAAAACTAACGATGAAAGAAACAAATGATTAATTTTATTTTAAAAAGATAGCATAGTTAAATTTACACATATACCAGCAATAAGAAATACACGTTTATTTTGCAAATTAATTAAAGATTTGGAGTGTGCGGAATAAATAAATATCTGAGAAAGCTGAGATGAAACACTTTGCATTTTTTAAGGGAAAAGAATCCAAAAAAGACACAAGATTTTAAATAGAAAATGTAACTTTTAAGTAACTCGATTAAAATTGCCTTTAAGGATTCTAAGAAAAGCTGATCGAAATTGTCGATTTGCAAGAGCATAAGCAAATGGATTTCCACTGCTATTGAGATAGCACATGTAATAAGACAGATTGTAAAGTAATGAAGGGATGCATTCGCCTTTACAAAAACCATAAATTGTTGCCTGTAATAAAAAGTTTAAATTTTTAATATTTAATAAATAGGTATCAAATCAAAACTTACAACAACATAATAAGGTGACCATAAAATAGCAAAGAATCCAACAATGAAAGTGATTGTTCGAAAAGCTTTATGAGCTCGTTTTTCAGCTCGAGTTTGCTTCCTTCCACGATTCAAAGCAATAATGGGAGAAAATAAAGATTGTAAAACCCGATCACGAGTGTCTTTAGTAAATGTTGAAAGGTTTGAAACTTTTCTACTGACGCTAAAAATTAGTTGGGTTTAAAAATTTTTAAATAATATTTTGACTAACCCCATCGTGCTTAGAAAAGGATCGGATCTTTCTCTTTCTGGATTGAGTGTAGTCACAGAACTTTTAGTTTTGTTTTCTCGAGTTATGGTTACTGTGGGAGTAGTAGCAGATGATTTCTTTCGACGAGCATTAGGGTTATTTAAATGTGGGCCTTCACTTGATGTTGAACAACTAAAAGCAAATTTGATTAATGATTTCTATTTCTAATTAAGTTTTCAGTAAAACTCACCTTGAAGTTGTTGACGATGATCGCGAACGAGTATGCTGCTGTTGTTGTTGGGGCGCGCCACGAGTAAACCAAGCCATTAACCTCCTCCACCATCCTCTTCTCATTTCGGGTTGTAGTTCATCAATGCATTCAAGAGTTGTTGTAATATGTCCATTTTCATCTGTGACATTTATTTGATTAAAATCCTTTTCAATTTCGTCTTCAGCTCGCCATTTTTTAGATCTTCTAATGCTTCTCTGAAAATTTAATATTTAGCGTCTAAAATCTTTATGATTTTTGTTTCGTACAAAAGAAGTTATGCTGTGTTTTTCGCAAATTATCGAAGATGTATCTGATCTATCAAAATCAGGTGGTGGATTTTCAATGAATGATAACTTTTTAAAATGTAAAACTGAACTAAAGCTATCATCATCAAAAATAGTGCTGAATGAATTTGCGGTTGTAAAATCATAAAAGCTTGGATCCTAAAATATTTTAATCGCAAAATTATGGAATTTAATAAATTTTGACAATGCAAGAACGAAAACTAAATTCCAAAATCACTTCAAATTTTACAAATACTTTTACAATAAATTATCTGTAGCGTTTTTTCGATTCCAAGAATAGTAACTTAACTTAATATTTTTCAATCAATCAAAAAAACTTAAAATCACCCAATTTAAATTTGCACACACTTCAAAATATTTAATTTACGATAAAACACAGCATAACAAAAATAATAGCTTTCAAAGATCACTCAAAAACCAAAAACAAACCTGAAACTTTTTATCTTCATCCGGTGTAATGGTTTCAGAGGTATCATTATTATTGACTGTAAGGGTCGCAGATTTCACTGTTCTTAGTGGTGTATGATTTTTATTATTATTACTTCTATATTGTGATCCACTAAGTTTCTGACGTCGTAGTACAACTTGTTCTTTAGGGGCGGCTGGAGCTTTTTCTTTGATAATTTCCAATGTCGTTGCTTCAGAATGATTTCCTGGTACCAACTAAAAAAAATAAATAAAAGAAAGAAAAAATGGTTCGTCATGCTCATTATTTTTATTTTTATTTTTTTCACCCCTTTCTTTTCATCCAAGAAATATTTTTTGTAAACTTTTTTATAACATTTTGTCATTTGAATATATTTTTTATTTGAACAAAATCATAATTTTTTTACTCCTCTCGTCTATCCCCCAACTTTTTTTTCTATTCAAATTCAATGAAGTGAAAATCCTGTCTCTCCTTCTTTTCACCTGGTGAAATGAAGCAATTTTGGAGAGAAAAGAGAAAAGAAAGTATTCAGCCAAAAAATGGATGATATCTCCTCAAAATTTTTTTTAGAAATCGAGCATTTTTTGAAGCAATAAAAAGTTTTATAAAAGGCACTTACATTACCAGTATGATATCCGCTATCTTTATTAGTATTGTCATTTTGAATCGTTTCACTTCGACGTGATTGAAGCATCAATCTCACACCAACCTAAAAAGTGATAATTGTATGTTTTGCTTCCTGGCTCAAAAAAAAAAACATACTTGTGTCCCCAATCTTTGGGTTAATAATAATGCAATATGTCGATGTTCCTTTGCTTTGGCTTTCTTTTCCAAATTTTTTGCTGCTTGATGGATTCCCTTAAAAATGGAGCTCATGTGTTTTTTTTAAATAATTTTATTATCAGTTTTTTCCATTAATAAAAAGAAAAAGGATGTATAGTTTTTTTGTTTCCTTTCTTTTTTTTAAATGCTATAATTGCATTTTAGCTTCCAGTAAAAAAAAGCTGACAAGAAAGTGCCTATAAACTAAAGCCGCGTTAATATCATCTCCATTTTTTGTTGTTGTTGATAGTTTATTATTATTATTTTTTGAAGAAGAATAAGGGCATTTACCGTGGTTGTCTATAGTCTTGTTAATGGTGGCCCCTCTCTATTGTGTCTTGCTAAAGATAAGGTTTCACTTCATGTTAAAAGCAAGCGACCACGGCCAAATAAAAACAAAACAAAACAAAAATATAAAAGTAACATAATCCTTCAAATAGGGTGCGTGAGAGAGAGCAAGAAGCAAAAATGCTTGCTTTTGCAACCAAAAAGAAAAAAGAAAAAAAAGAAAGTAATATATTTTTTAAATGAAAAAATAAAGGAATCGAAAAGTCAAAAAAGCGCTAAAGTGCTAATGTTTGTTGTTGATAACTGCGATTTATTTAAAACTAAAAATATTATTTTTTGAAAAAATTCTCAAATTTCTATAATATTTTTATGATGAGCTTTTTATTGTATAAAGTTACCTACCTTATATAATATCAGCATCGCTACAAGAGTAGTCCAATAATATGCAACATACATTCCCATATTTACATAAGGATTTGAAAGAAATGGCGCAAAGCATTCTCCTTCTTCATAATTTGCATCTCTGTAAAATGAAAAAAAAATATGTACTCAAACAATATTAGAAACATTTTTTTTCTTAAATTTTTTTAGCCGTTTTTTACATTTTCTTTTTTCATTCTTATTAAATCTCTTAAAAGGTCACGAGGCAGCCATTGAAAAGTGATAATAAAGCTCAAAGACTTAAATAAAAAAAGTATTCGAAAAAAATACAAATAATAAATTTAAAAAAGAAAATTAAAATTAACAAAAAATTATTATTTACCCTTCTCCTCCACCACTAAAAAATGACCATCCATAAATCATAAGGCCAAACATTACAGCTGGAAATATCCATGATAAAATAATTAATACTTGAGTTTTAGTTGGTGATTGCCATTTAAGATATTTAGCTGTATGACAAACAGATAAATATCGATCTGCAGTAATTAATAAGACAGTTAAAATAGATACAAGGCATAAAGTATAATCAAGGAAAAGCCACGTCTCACATGCCATAGCACCCAAAGGCCATCGATCACCTAAAAATGAAATTTTTGTTTGTGGAAAAATATTTAATTTAAAAAACTCTAACCATTAACTACGTAAACAGTAAATAATGGAATTCCTTCAATTCCAATAATTAAATCTGAGATGGCCAAAGAAACGATATATCGATTGCTAACCTGCAACAAAAAAATATAAGAAAATAATTAAAGCTCAGAAAATATTTTTAAGAGACAGAGAAGGTGAGAGAATAGATAATCCCTTTCTCGTAAAAAAAATTTATTAAATCTCCTCAATTTTTGATAACATTTTTTATTATTGATTCTTATTAAAAGGTTCTTTTTTTGCTTCCTTAAAAAGTGTTAAAAAAATACTTTTAAAAAGTGGTATTTTTTCCATAACTTTTTCATGGTAAAAACGCAACAAAAACAAAAAGAATACAAAGTTTTTCAAATAAGTTGCGTGGCACACAAAAATAAAAGTAAAACTTAAAAACCCTTTCTTTGAAAAAAAAAAGATGTATGACGCTTGCTTTTCTATCTTTTTTAAATAAAATAAATACAAGAATAATTATTTATATTGTATCATTATTTAAATTTCTTTACCTGTTTACTTATTGAACGTTGAAGTTTATAGGCCATTATAACCATTGCATTTCCAATAATTGTTTCTAAACTAAGTAATACTGCAACAATCCAAATAATAACCTAAAAAAAAGATGCAAAACAATTATAAATATTTATGTTTTTAAGCTTTAAAATAAATAACAAAAAATATTGTATGCTAAAACTTACTTGAACCAATGGCGAATAAGGCGATTGCCAGGTTGCCCCAAGCGAAATGGGGATATCTATCGTTGTTGTTGTAGTATTCATTTAATAAATTTCTTTTTTACTTTGGAATGATGTAGTAAAAATAAATAAATATTTACAAAATTACTACCGAATACGCTTTTTATGATTAAGACACAACGTCATTTATAAATGGCAACATTAAAAAAAATTTAAATTTGAATACAAAAAAATAAAATAAGTAAGTTTCTTATCGCCTTATTTTTTTAGATAAATTAAAAAGCAATTAAATCTTTTGTTCGATTTTTATTTTATTTATCAACAAAATATAAATATTATTAATAATTTTGCGCACTTTCTTGGCATATTATTTTTTTAAAGAATAGGGAGATTGAAAAGAAGAATGAGAAAAAAATATTGCATCTACCAAATGATGGAAGAAAAAAAAAAAGAAAAGAAAGCTTCTCTTTCTTTTTTGTCGTCGTCTGCTTATGTTTTTTCTTTCTTTGCTTCATTTTGTTAAAGAAAAAAATAAAAATATAGGCGGAGTTTAAGGAACGTCATTCAACGGCATCAAAAGAAGAAATAAGACAGTGCAGTGCATCGCCACCAACCAATGCGCCTCTTAACACTTTTTCGAGCTCCAATCCTTGAAAAGAAAAGAAAAAGAGAGATAAAGCCTTCGAAGAAAAAAATCTTGGTTGTCTGTCTCTCCAGTTGATGTTGTTGTCGTTGAACGGTGCCCTTCTAAATATATTTTTTAACTTTGGTCACACTGATGATGTTGCCTTTCAAAGATATATATTGTTGCAGAAAAAAAAAGATGCTTCTCCTCTATTTTTTAGATGCAACACAACCACGCGATTTTTGCGACGAGACTCAAATCTTCTCGACGACGTCTTCTCAATGAGATTTTTAAAAGCCATCATTTATATCTTTAAAAGGAGTCGACGACGAATTTGAATCAAATTATCGGCGCAAGCAAAAAAATATATAAAGAAAATGAAGAAGCGAGGGAGAAGAGCACACTCGTTTGCACAACCAAATTTTGATTATTTTTATTTTTGTTTGCTGCTGAGATATGTATTTTTTTATAAATTGTATGACATCTTTTTTTCTTATTTTATGAATATCTTTTTTAACAGAAAAAACAAAGATGAAAGTGTATAAAAAAATGATAAATTTTTCAAATATGTTTAGCAGCTCAATAATATGAAAAGGTAAAACAAGAAAACAAGAAGAAGTAAACAATTTTAATAACACACACAAAAAATAATAAAATAAAATTAAATGAGCAATTTTTCTTTTCTTTTTTGCTTGTTTTTTTTTTTGTTGGTAGATGAAAGATGAGGATTAATAAAAAAAATAAGACCAAATTAATCACATTATTTACACGTGTATAAAAATGGTTGGATGTAACAAATTCAATCAAGTGCGACGACCTGGAGCTGATGAAGATTGTTCTATTGCAAGGGGCTTAACTTCAACGCGATAAAAGCGAGTACCTAAGGGCATGTTGTAACTGAAAAAAAGAAGGGATTCATTTTAAAAGAGCAAAAAACACGAGAAAAAAAAGAAAGAAAACAAACCGATTATTTTCTTTTCTAATTTGGCAATATTCAATATTTGTAACCACAGCAAACATCCAATTTCGACGAGCTGCACCTTGAGCATCGACGCCGAAACGACGCATGCTACTTTCTCGAACAAAATGCAATGAGCGACTTGTCCTGCAAATTGTAAATTAACTTTAACATTGAATCCCAAAATTTTTTTTTTAAAAACTTACGAAAAGACCATGTATGAATTATGTGAATTATCCCACATAACCAAAACTGAGCAGCCTTCATGAATATCATGAAGGGAAATCATCATATTCATTTCTTTCATACAAATGCGAGTTTGAGTTCCAATAGTATTTATAGAAGTTACATCATCTTCAACTGGCTCAGCTAAAAATAAAGTTTAATAAATACGTGAAATGAATTTCAGGGAATATTTTTAAATAGATCGAAAGCCAAAAAAGCGTTGACTCAAAGAAAAATTATAAACCACTTTTTTATAAAAAATATTAATCTTAATTGAAAAACGCTTCCTGTATATTTTTTGTTTTTCCAAAAATTTAAACTTCCTAAACGAATAATAAATATTAAAAAAAATGCCTACCATCTTCTTCCTCTTCCTGGGTTGCAGGAAATTCGGATGCTTTAGATGATGAGCCGCCAGCTGTAGCCGGATTAACAATCATACAAGATTCCATCATATTTTTTGGTAAAAATGGTTCAGAATGTGAGACACTCATAGTATTATTATCTTCAATAGTTGCGGCATCAATAAATGGCCCTTTGCTTTGCTGCTCTTCTACTTTTTGATAGTTTAAAACTTGGTCTTCAAGTTTTTTAATTCTTTCATGCTAAAAATAGATTTTGAATGAAAAATTTTGCAAGAAAAATAAAAAATAGTAAGAAATTAATACCAATGACTTTTCATATCTCTCTCGTTCAGCTTTAATTTCCACGTGAATTTCATCACGCATTTTTGCAATTTCAGACACCTTTTTATTTTCGATACCTTGAATAATAAACATCATTTTTGTCTAAAAATTAAGTAGCATGTAAACAAACATTAGTTAAAAATAGTGTTGTTTATTTTCTTACTCTGTAAGCTTTCTCATACTCTGCTTGGGAATTAGAAGGACGGGTCTCACGTTCATTTTGTTCTGATGGTGTAGGGCTGGATACTCGACGCTTTTCAATCTCTGATCTAATTCGATCTACTTCATCTTGCTAAAAAAATAAAAACAAAGAAATTAAACAATTTCTTATAGGAAAGTAAAAATCTTACAGCTAAAGGTCGGCGAAGAATGTCTTCAAGAGTTTTAAGTTCAACTCCGAGATAATCAACTGAAGCATCAGTTTGAATTTTTTGTTCAAGTTTTCGATTGTCTGTTGCAAGGCGTAAAATATCCGCGTGTAAATCATCCTTAGCTTTAATAACTTCAATCATTTCATTATTTAATCGTTCAATCGTAACATGTCCATCTTGGACTTCTTTCTCCTTTTCACGACGCAAATATTTTTCATGCTAAAAAATTTTCCAATGATTTTAATAAAAAAAGCAAATTTTGAATGGGCGAACCTCAAGAATTTCAGAAAGTTTTGCATTTTCATCTTTAACTTCTGTGACAACTTTTCTCTGTTCATCAAGTTGATTTTCCATTTCTTCTCGAATCTGCCGCCATACTTCATCTATTGCTTCTTTGTGAATAGCCCGTATAGCTTCGCCCTCGTCTTGAACCAAATTTTTAATATCTTCAATTTGGTTTTGAACATCGGAAATGGTGTCTTTGACATTGCATAATTGTTCATTGGCTGCTTCAAGCTTTCGGGTTTGTTGATCGTCATCGACTTGCTAAAAAATGGTTTAAATAATTTTATGAAAATCTATAAAATTTGCAAAAGCGGTAGCTCAAATAAATATTTAATAGAAAAAAGCTATATAAAAAAAAGCAAGAGAAAGCAAAAAAAGAAGTATAAATTATAAACCTCTGAAAGGCGGGCAAGTGGGGTTTTACTAATCCATCCAGTATTGTATGATTTGGGCGATGAATACTGTAATCACAAAACACAACGAATGATTAGCAAACACAGAAAATTTTATAAAGCTTGAAAATTAACATACCGGTTGTCTAAAGCGTTCAGCTGACATGGTATCATCTGGAGTGCTGAACTGGCTGGACGTTGCTGAAATTTGATTTGAAGTTGACATGCCTCCTCGAGAGGGTATTGCAATCGGATCACTTGAATATGAATACGCTTTTTGTGGAGATGAAACTATGTTGATTTCATCTTTAGATCGAGCTTCAAATGCAAGAGGTTTTAATGAAATTGGAGTTCCAACTCCACTTTCAGAAAATGATAAAGAAGTTTGAGAAGAAAATGGGCCAAATCGATTTAGATTAAAACTTCCAGGTGAACATTCAGCATCCAAACCACTTAAATAATTTGTGGATGGAAAGTTTCGATTCATGGTATCAATATTGATAGTTTTTCCATGAACAAAAAATGATTCCTCTCGACGCAAAGTTGCATGAGATGTTTCGTTAACGCTCGGCATATTTTTATCAGCGATCATAAGTTTTTTGAAAACTTCAGGAGCTGTAACATTTAAGAAAACTGACATGTCTTGAAACTTCTGAAAAATTAAACTACTAATCATTGAGTTACAATAACCATTAAACTAACTTCTCGAAGCATATGCAAATAAGAATTATCAATTTTAGGCAAATTTATATCAAAATCATCCAAGCGTGGAGTAAATGAAGGCATAAGTTGATAAACTCCACGAAAGATTTGTCGCAGGAAATGTTTTTCCAATTTTCGATGAATGGCATCACGTTGTTGATTTTCTTCTTCCAAAAATGCTGAACACTTTTCCCTCATAGTTTCTAGCCATTCTTTGAATTCTTTTAGTAAAGTTTGTCGACGAATTACTTCAGCCACAGCCGTTACATACAAAATTGGAGTTTCACGTATTTGATTTAACAAATTCAGTTGGTCGATTAAACTTTTTGCACGTTCTTCAAAAACTATCATACTTCCATCAGATTTAGCTAATCTATCATAAACGGGAATAAAGTTCTTTTTAATTCGACCATGAAGAGCTGTGAGGACTTCCATTTTAGACCGACTATAAGTTTCCACATCTTTGACCATGGATGAAACTTTGTCCTTCAAAACAGGTAACAAATTTGGATTTTTGTAAAGGATATCAGTGGTATGATATAATTCATGTGCAGCTTTGTCAATGGAATTCCCGGTATTGTTAGTTTGTTCTTGACGTTCATCAAGTTTAATCAAACGATCTTTTAATCCACCAATGAATCGAACATTTTTATCACTGATTTGTTGTTTAGCTTCATCCATATTTGGTTTAATTCGTTTGATATGACTATCATCCAAATCGTTTAAAGCTCGTTGAACGTGGCCCACTAAATCATCAAGATGATAAACGGTGTCTTTGGAGCTAATCCAATCATATAAAGTATATTCATCATCACTGGAATCAATATTCTTTTGAACTGTTCCTATTAATTCTGGTGGAAGAGGAATCTAAAAAAATCAACTTCAAATAAATAAGAATGACTAAAAAAATATTCCAACCTGTTTAAGTTTATTAAAAACTGAATTAAAATCTTCTAATACTGATTCAGAAGTGGCACGAGCTGTTTCCATTTTTCGCATAATCGATTCTAATCGGCCATATCTACGGAAAAGTCGATTTATTTGATCATCCAAATAACAAATCATCGCATTCCAACCCTTAAATTTTAAATTCTTTTACTTTAATTATTCAAATTAACAAAAACTAACCAAAGAAAGATTTTTATGATCTTGAACAACTTTGGAACAAACTGCAACAATGGTTTTTGCAAGCTTTGAAGTTTTGGATGCAGCATTTTTAATATCTTGAAGGCTTTGAGTTTCGATTGCGAGTTCAATAACTTTTAAGAAATCTGTTTCCAATCGATGAACGCCTTCGATTTCTTCTGCCACACTAGGGGGCTTTTCTTGAGGATATCGACGATAAAGAAACAATGGTTTCTCCTTGGTTGCAATTTCGTGCTCAAGTAAAAGTATATCTGGATTTGGTCGAGAGCCATCAATAAGGAAAATCATCTTAAAAAACAATTGATTACTAAATATGTTTTCCGGTTAATAAAAATCAAACCTGTTCCTTAATTGGAATATTATTGTAATCATAAATATTTCGTTGTAATTCATCTATATTTGCATCTTTGTGAGCTTTAATACCCATTTCATACCCTTTATTAATATAAAAAACGCTAAATAATGTTTCATCTTCGTTGAAATTGTTTCGAAAACTTTGTTGTAATCGAAACGACATATTTAATTAAAATATACCCGTAAAATTACCAAGAAAAATACATAAAAATCATTGGAAGCTGAAAAGAAAGAAGAAATGAATGATTTTATTATTATTTAATGAATTATCATCATGTGATAAGAAAAAGGTTCACGGCGGTTTTACGGGAAATGAAACAACAAAATTGCTTCTTATTTTTTGTTTTTATTATAAAGTTTTTAGAGTAAATTTTGATGATTATTTATAATTGATTTCATCAAATTATTACAATTAGCAGAATTTTTTTTTTGAAATATTTCAAATCAACTCTCGAATTTCTTCTCATAAAACGTGACTGCTGTGCATTTCTAGCAAGTTTTTTTCGTTGTAGGAATTTTTTTTCATGTGGTTGTTTTAGTGAGGAAAATATTGACGATAATCAGTGTTGGTTCGCCGCCACCGCCATCCGCTCGTCGGCGCAGAAATCCGCGCCGCCGCCGCCGTCGGCGGCGGCGGCGGCGGCGGCGACCTTTCAGCTTCAAATGGCGGCGCCGCCAAAATTAATTAAATTTTTCCAAAAAAACAAAAATAATAATAGAAAAATCAAAAACTCAAACATTAAAGAAGCTAAAATTTAAAGTTATTCTTATTCTCCTTTTTAAAATTTCCTTTTATTATTGCTTTACTTTAGTTAAATTTATGTTAAAAATGCCTTTCATTTATATAGAAAAAAAAATTTTCTATTTTGGCGGCGTGGCGGTAATATTGGCGGCGGCGGCGCAGACGTCGGCGCCGCCAGAAATTGGACCTCGCCGCCGTCGGCGGCGGCGGCGGCGGCGATGAAATGCAAATGAGACAACACTGACGATAATCAACCAAAAAAAAAGAAAAAGAAAAAGTTGTTATTAGAAGCTGTAAAAACATTCGATTTATTGTTTATAAGGAGTTGATAAGAGCCTCCATAAACGACAAAAACCAGCAAACTTGAGGTCATTGGATAGTCAGTGCTTGTTTATTGTTTTTTATTTCGTTAAGTGTTTTTTGTTTGTTTGGTGAAAATCAAAAAAGAAAAGGTTTATAAGTTTTTGGTATAATTTATTATATTTTATTTTAAAGCATAAATTAAATTAATAATTACAATAAGCAAAAAAACAAAAAAAAGACACGCAGTTATATTTGATATAAAAGCTGATAAAAAAAATAAGAAGATTTGAGATCGAATAATTTTTTAATGACGAGATACATAACTATTTTTGCATGACATGAATATAAACAATAATAACCAAAATTACAGCAAAATGGCACATTTTTTTTATACAAAAATAAATAAATAATATAACTTTTTCCTTTCCTCTTTCTCTGTCAGTGATAAAGCTTTTCTACATTGCTTCAGTTTCTCTAGCAGCAGCTTAGCTACACGTATATCAAGCATAGACCATAAATTAAATTTTTTAACGCCGACGACAACGCCTTTTTTAAAAAAGAAAGCGCATTAACCTCTGGACATTATTTCTGCATGCTCGTTAGCAAAACCAATGGTGGCCGCATTTACAGTATACCCATCCAAAGTTCGTCCAATGCAAAAGCCCGCTCTTGCATCATAAACATAATGAGGAAGATTAAACCCAACATTTACAGGCAACCCTGTAAGCCAACCGTCATTTTCGACGGTTACCACCGTCTTTTGACGGTTTTGACCGTCAATTTTTTTTTTCCAAAAACTCAAGATTATTGATAAATAAGCTATGGAGATTATTGCTGCTCTATTTTTTATAGTTGAAACCTATTTCAGAGCCTGACGGTCTCCACCGTCAACTGACGGTCGCCACCGTCAAGAGACGGTTGAAACCGACGATGCGCATTTTAGTTATGAATTTTTTTTTAAGGTTTCAAAATGATTTTTAACATTGAAAAAATATTATAAAAGCTAATTTCAAGCAATGATTAACGAGTTTTTTCCAATTCAATTCATTATTAATATCAAAAATGCACAAAAAATGTGAAATACATGTAAATTTTTTTTCTGTTTTTGTTTATTATTTTATTTTTATTTTTTTAATGCAAGATTATTTTGAACATATAAAAATGAAATATAAACGACCGAAAAATTACGCCACTTTCCTTATGCCACATGTTTACTTCTATATAAATATCATCAAAATGTCGAAGGATCTTTAAAAGGTTTTTTTTTCTTTTAAAAAGTTTTCAAGGAAAATAATAAATAAGACGAAAAACAAAAATGTTTATCCACATCCTTTTTTTGTGCAAAAGAAAAGTCGCCGACAAAATAAAACACCAAATATTTTTCGATATTTTTCTTTCTAGAATGAAAATCAACATAAGATAAAATTTCTTAAAAGTTGTAAACAACCTTCGAAAAGGGCATCGACATATGACAGCATGACTTTTTATAAATTTTGTTCGAAATAGCATATAACGATTGTTTATAAAAGCCAAAAAAGCCATTTTTTGATTTTTTATATTTAGTAATTCTTGGTAAATGAATTTTGCTTTAAAATTGTGGTAAACTAAAATGAGCCTTACTCCTGGGAGCCGAAATAAAGTTTACGAAGGTAAACTTACATCGATCGATAGAAATGAAATTTTGCAAGCGCTTCGTAATGGAATCCTTGAACTCGGAGAAAAAATATATGCTGGATGTCAAAAAATTGTTTATAAGGAAACAAAGGAAGAAGCCGCGGTAACGTGTGTTAAATGCAAGTATATTTTTGCCGCAACTATTACCAGTCGTCAAACTTTATAGTAAGTCGCATACATTAAAAAGGGCTTGGTTCAATCGTTTTAGCGCCAACTTTTTTTAATACTTTTTTTTGAGTTCATTACTGTCTTATTGTTATTTATTTTTTTACGTTTTTTTTAAAAGGCTCTACATATAAAAATTAGATTAAACTTTTTTATAATTTGGCATTTATTAATCTAAACTCATAAAATGAATATGTATTAAAAAAAAGTGGGTGAAAAATGAACTATAGCTTAAATTTTTATAACAAATTTTTTAAAGCTCGCATGAAAAAAATGTACACCAAAATCAAAATCAAGAAGATGTTGAACCGCCAGCTCATTTAAAGTTAAAACTAACAGAGTTATTATCTTTTATGGTTGCAACTGACGTTGTCCCATTTTCCACAGTTGAACATAATGGGCTTAAAAACTTGATGGAAAGCATATATCGCGAAGGGTAAACAATCCAATATTTTACTAAAATTTTAAATTTTTTTTTGCAGTTTTGATTATGGTATTTCTTGTGCACGTAACAAAGTGATCCCTGCTAACGATCCATCAATTTTGGGCTTTATTCCTTCCAGGCAAACTGTTAAAAATTATTGCAAAGCTTTTGTCAAAACAATGGAACCCCAATTTTCAAAGCATATCCTTGATCATGTTAAAAAATTTGGAGCTGCATTGACGCTTGACTTCGGTACCAAAGGTTCTCAGTATTTTGTAGTTACAATCCATTTTACTACAGAAGATTGGTAAATATTCTTCTTTTATTCTTTAACATAAATTATTGATTTTTGAATTGTAGGCAAATTGAAAATTGGATTTTGGATTTTCATGAATTTTCTGCCGAAACCACAGAAAGTCATGAAGTCTTGGATGACTTAACTCAGACTTTAGAAAAACATGGCATTACTTTGGAACTTTTAAAGAATAATATTGTAATTACGAGTGATCAGGGAAGTAATATCGTAAGAGCATTGAATGAATACACTCGTTTGAATGATACTTGCCATTTGTTGAACTTACTCAGCAAAAGGGCCGTATGCCCATATAAAAATAACTACTTGCCAGCAGAATTTCAATTAGATGTTACTACTCGTGAAAGATTAACATTAATTGAAAAAAAATTGGATATGTCAATGAAAATAATCAAGGGAGTGAAGTAAGCCATCATAAAAGCTATTTAATATTTATTTATTTTTGTTATTTTAGCTCTCGACCTTGGTTAAAAAACAAAATATCAAAAGCTGGTGGCTCTTTATTCAAATTCACTGAAACCCGCTGGTTGTCCCGTTTCCGCTCAATAGAAAGCTTAACCAAATTAAATCAACAACAAATGGATTTAATTAATACTAAACTTTATAGCTATTCTGCTAATGGTCGATATGTTTATCGAGAAGCACTTCAAGAATATCGTTCAACCTTGCCTCTTTTAAAATCATATACAGAATTGTTAGAACCGATTAAAGACGCAGTTACTCTTTTCCAAGTATGTCTTTTACTTACTTCCCTATGTTCATTCTGAATTTTTCATATAACTAAAATTTTAGTCTGAAACTTCTCCAACAATAAACAAAGTCTATATTGAATATTATCGTTTAAGACAATTTTTTGTCGACCAAATTGAAGATGATAATGCTGATCGAAAAGCGATGGCCCAAGCTGCTTTGAAAGTCGTTGATTATCAATTAACATTATTTGCAAAATCTGACTACTATATTTTGGGTTTGCTGCTCGATCCACTAAACAAAGATAAGATTCTTGAAATTCCACAAATTTCTATCCCTTCGGTAAACTATATTATAATAAATTTTGATAGGAATAATAAATGTTTTACAGGCCATAGAAACTTTAAAGAAATGGGTTCATAAAGTTAGCAATGATGAATCGGTAGAAGATCCATATGCAGCGGCTCCTCCTTCCCCTTTTACTCAGCATCGACAAACAATTGTAACTTATCCAACCGATGTTGAGGTTGAGAACTACCTTGACTTGAGATCAAACAGCATTGTTTACAATTATGCCGACGCAATTGAATTTTGGAAAGCAAACGCTAAAGTATTTCCTCATATTGCTATCCTAGCTAGAAAAGTTCTGTGCATCACAAGCAGTGCCGCAAGCGAAAGGGTTTTTTCTTTATTGGGAAGGACCGCGACGAAGTTACGTGGATCTTTATCACCAGAAACTGTGAGTATGTTGATAAAGATGAAGAATATGGAAAAATTTAAAAAAAAGTATGCTCCTTTTTTGCCTGTTATAATTGAAGAAGAAGAACCTGAAGTTATGGACGTTTAAACATTGTTATAATTATTTTCTAATGGTTTTTTAAGTTAAACTTTCTCCAAACTCTTAAATTTTTTAAATATTTCTCATACATACATATTTATAATAACAATTTTTTGTTTTTTAATGATGGTAAAACAATATTATAATCTAAAAATAATATATATTTGTATTTCATTTTTATATGTTCAAAATAATCTTGCATTAAAAAAATAAAAATAAAATAATAAACAAAAACAGAAAAAAAATTTACATGTATTTCACATTTTTTGTGCATTTTTGATATTAATAATGAATTGAATTGGAAAAAACTCGTTAATCATTGCTTGAAATTAGCTTTTATAATATTTTTTCAATGTTAAAAATCATTTTGAAACCTTAAAAAAAAATTCATAACTAAAATGCGCATCGTCGGTTTCAACCGTCTCTTGACGGTGGCGACCGTCAGTTGACGGTGGAGACCGTCAGGCTCTGAAATAGGTTTCAACTATAAAAAATAGAGCAGCAATAATCTCCATAGCTTATTTATCAATAATCTTGAGTTTTTGGAAAAAAAAAATTGACGGTCAAAACCGTCAAAAGACGGTGGTAACCGTCGAAAATGACGGTTGGCTTACAGGGTTGTTTACAGGAGAAGAATCCGGTTCATTTTTAGTAATAAATACATTCCAATGATGACCGGTTTCTTCAAAAAATACGCTTGCAAGCCCTTTTGTTGCTGCATGAAGCATGGATTTAATTCCAAGTCGAGCTCTATAAAAAAAATGAAAACAATTAATTTAAGTTCAAATCTCTTATCTTTTTTGAATGACCTACTTTTGAGAATTTCCAGTTACTACGACTTCATCGTCTTGCTTTACAGAAAAAGAGGCAACAATTTCTCGTAAAGATGAATGTGGACAAATATCTACTACAGTAGTGACTCGAGTATTGGGTGCTTTAGCTTCGTTCCAAATCCATTGTCGCTAAAAAAATAAAATTTTATTAAATTTTTAGTTGCTAAGATTTAAAATATTTTGCATACCTGATCATTTTTAATATCCTTTGTTCGATAACCAGTTCGAAAAAGTTCAATTAGTACTGTATCATTAATAAGCAGACGACATCTGCTAGGTTCAGGATTTATTGAAGAAATATGCCATTCAATTTTTTCATTCATTATATCATCTTTATTTCCAACTACCACAACTCCCCATGCACCGGTTTGAGAATCTTGAGCTAATTTTCTTATTTTTGTTGCACATTCATCCCAATCTTTATTATCACATTGAACATTCCGTAATTTTTCTTTTAAAGTTTCATCAAATCGACAATAATCACTTGGCAGCATACAGTATATCAAATTATTCAAAGCAAAAAATATTAAAAAAGCCATAAAATTGGAAAATGTGAACTTTGACATAATTTTAATTTTATTTAGAGTCTGCAAAAAGAAAAGAGTTTTAATAAGAATCTAGCTTTCTATCTTATCACGGGTTAATTCTTAACGAAGCGCGAAGGAAACTCGCTTAAGTTATGTAGAAATATTTTACTTTTCTTATCAAAGGAAGAAGAAGCAAACTACACTGATGGGCCCAAATTCCAATGAGTTTAAATATAAATTAAGAATGGGCGAAACTTTAAAAATCAGCTTTCCTTTTTTAAGCTCACCAAAAAACCAAAACTAACCAAACCAACCAAATTTACGCCTCCAGAAAGAAAAAAAAGGCGGGTTCAAGCAGGATTTTTATTACAAACAATAAAAAAAAGAGATACTATCTTTTTATCCAGAAAGAAAAAAAGAGGGGTGGCGACGAATTTAAAAAATCCAAAAAAGGGTTGTGAATGATTTTCTCTTTCGAGGCTCAGATTTTTAATGACACTAAAAAAGGTTTTAATTTTTTTTTGTCGGGTTAATAATCGAATAAAAGTTAACATAAAATTATTAAGAAAAAATAAGTAAAGTAAAACATTCGAAAAATGGCATCAATTTAAAATGTAGCTTTGGTTTTTGACATGTAAGGTCCTTAAAAAAATAAAAAATAAATAAGATTAGCAACAAAAAATAATTTTAATAATTATATACTGATTTTTGAAAGTAGTATAATATTATTAAACTTAAACTTATGCACTTCTGAACAAAAAATTGTCATTCAAAAAATATTATGCAACAACAAAAAAGCGCGTTATAAAAAATGCACCCGAAAAACAGATATTTTTTTAATTATATACTATTGCCGTTGAGCGATTTTGACAAATATTATAGTTTTCTTTTTTAAATAATATCAAAACATAAATATCCAACCAACTCATAAGAATAATGGGGCTCAAAAAAACCAAAACAAAAATGAAAAAATATTTTTACAATTAAAAAATAATTTAAAGATTACAGTAAAAAAATTGTTGTTGCAAATATTCTAATTACTTTTTGAATTTACATTAAAATGAAAAACAAATTAGTTATTTTTAATTTTATGGTGCAAAATAAAACTTTGCTCCATCATTTTTTTGCAGTTAGTTGATTTCCGCCCCTTATAATTTTTAATGATAATAATAATTTTTTAACAAATTTTTAATTACTTTTAAAAAAGGCTACCCAACTGTAAAAAAATTATTAGGAGGCAAACTAAAATTATTATATCATGTTTTTGCAATTAATTAAAGCAGAGGAAGTAGAAAATAAAAATAAAATTAAAATAAATAAATGAAAATTGGAGGTGGTTAATTTTTATTATTTTACAACCCACTAACAACCTTGTTAAAAAATTGTGCTTTAATTCTCCCTGAGCCCCTTGAGTTGTATAGTCCAAGAATTACTATCTAGACCATATTCTGCTAATGAAGGAAAGCTCAATTGTTCATTTTCGCCCATTTTAAAATATTTATTTCTTCGTTGCTTTTTATTTTTTACGAGTGCCCCAGAATAGAAGTAAAGATTACTGTAAAATAATTAAAGTTTTTTTTCTCTCTAAAGATTTATATAGTTTGGTTTTATTGTTTCCCCAATACCCTTTAAAAATAAGTTTGTCGAAATACTCTTTTAAAAAAAAAACGCGTTAACACTCGGACGGCGGATTGGTACAAACGGTGCAGATTGTAGCCCTGGATTTGGGGAATTTATTCCTCAGCGCAGATTTCAGAAATCGATGTTCTGGAAAAAGTTGTCCCAGCGCGAATGTTCAGAATGCATTTTTATCTTCTATAGCGGCATATAGCTATTTTTTTATTGACAAAAAATATAAATGTTTTTTGCATTCATAAGCTGAGAATCTCTAGTTTATTATGTACTCAAAATATAATTAAAAATTTGAACTTAAAAAAATAATTTCCTTTATCAAACAATAATGGTCCCGAAACGAAATTTTTTAACGTATGCAAATTTTTCTGGACATCTCGATCGAAGAATTTTTCATAGAGGCCATATTAATCACCAGAATCTCTAGTATTTTTGGGTATATAATGTTCGTTGGGTAAGCAATCAAAAGTCCTCTATTTCATAGCAAAATGTATGCGGCATGCTTTTGCGATTATGGTAATTTATCGTTTTTTTCAAAAGTTTTTATTTATATTTTATTTTTATACATTGTAAAAACATTTTTTTCATTGCATTTTTATCATCTATTATTATTATTATTAATAAGGTCGAATCTTTTACTGCGCCAAAGGTTATTCTTTTCTTCTTCAAAAAGGTTTTGAAGGCGCAATTGTTGTCATTCACACTTTTTTCAAAGGGCAATGAATTTTTTAGATTCAAAAAATTTTCTCAATTCATTTCCTTTTTTCATATTCATTCTTTATTCAGATTTTGCTTTGATTTTGCTTCGCATTTTTTATTTTAACTATGACTGAAAAAAGAGGTTTTGATTCAAGTCGTCAAAGTGATGAAGAAGAAAACCCTTTTGAACCTTCTGCTTCTAGAATTCGTCCTGAATATGATAGCGAGGTATTTTTTTGTTTATTTTTTTTCTTTTGTTTTTGAAAACTTTTATTATGTAGAAAGATTTTGATACTTCTGATGATGAAGATTATGTTGAGGAACAAGAAGACGAAGAATTTATCGCTAATGAATTTAATGAGGAAGACAATCGTCGTTTTCTTCAAACAACAAACATTGTTCCAGCCCGAAAAAGAAACTATAATAATTCTTGGACTATTCAGCATCCTGAACAAGTGGAAAATGATTTTACTTTTGAAATTCCCGAATCATCAAGTACCTTTGCTTCAGAAAAGGACGCTTTTGATGCAATGATTTCTGATGGGATAATTAATTTGTAAGCAATTTTTTAATTGAAATTTTTCACCTCCCTTGTTATCTTTAGAATTGTTCAAGGAACAAATTTCGGTTTACAAAAAATTGCACGTAAATTCAAAAGAGAAAGTAAAAACACCCATGATGTAAAAAATACAAATCCAACAGAAATTCGTGCTCTTATTGGCTTGTGGTTGAAACTAGGAATTATGAATTATAATAATTCTTCCGTTGATGAAATTTTTTCAACAAAAAAATCTTCTTCTCTTGGTAAGGGTATTCGCATTTTTTTTTGTAATAAATTAGAGTTTTCAGATGCCCACTTAGTTTTTTCGAAGGATAGATATAAATTTTTGATGAGATGCCTACGTTTTGACTTCAAACCCGACCGAAAGAAAAATGATGATGGGAGTTATGAAGATAAATTTGTTCACCTCCGTGCTGTTTATGACATTTTCAATAGAAATCTCGAAGAATATTACAAACCAGGAGAGTATTTGACAGTCGATGAAACTTTGGTTCATTTCCGCGGAAGATGTAATTTTCGAATGTTTATCCCATCAAAAGCAGCAAAATATGGTATCAAGATTTTCAACATAGTCGACCCAAAAACAAAGTTTTTGTGTAAGAGCGAAGTTTATCTGGGTAAAAATAACCATGGAATTGATGGCCCTTTTGGAGAAGGAGTAAGTAAAAATTATTTCTTTCTAAATATAAAAAACAAATCTTTTAGATTGTTCTCAAATTAGCATCCAATTATTTATCCACTGGAAGAACAATTGTCACCGATAATTTTTTTACATCACCTCAATTAGGAAATATTTTATGGAACTCTAAAACTCATCTCTTAGGGACAGTTCGCAAAAATCGTCATGGCATTCCAGATGATTTTGTAAGAGAAAAATCTGAAGTATGTTTACCTTACTTTTTATAAATTCATAAATAAACCATATTTTGTAGGTTTCGGATGTTAAATATGTCTTTCGAGAAAAAGAAACTTTACTTAGCTTCCAATCTAAAGCAACTAAACAAGTTTTTTTGTATTCAACGAAACATCATTCGATTCAAAAAGCCCGCAATGAAAAACCCCTTATTATTCACGAGTACAATAAAATGAAATGTGGAGTTGATATGCATGATGAAATGGTTGTCAATTATTCTTTTTCTCCTCCAGTCAATCGGTGGCCTGTGCGAGTTTTCATGCATACCATTGATACTGCAGCTCTAAATGCATCAGTCCTTTTTAACAATAGTGCAAACCGCAGAGAGTTTTTGAACAACTTATCTGATCAACTTATGAAAGATCAAAAAGAAATCAAAGAATCTGGAAATTTCTGGTTGACAAAAAAATATGAAACTATTGAAGGATTACAAGAAGAGTAAATTATTATTTGATTTTGATTTAGAAATTAATTTTCTCGTTTTAGTATTCGACAAAAAGTTCTTGGACACCAAAAATCGACTCAAAATAGATGTAAAGTTTGTACAAAAATAGGTCGAGATTATAACAATTGTGAAGTATGCAACGCCCCTATTTGTAATGAACATTTGATTACAATCTGTGTCAATTGCCATGGGAAATCTTCGGCGATGGAAAATGTTCAACCAATTCCTCTTGATCAACGACAAACAAGAAGTTCAGCAAGGGATCTAAAAGGAGGAACTTGTAAATATTGTACAATCAAAAGTAATTATCACTGCCAACTTTGTCTTGGAGTAATTTGCTCTAAACATCAATCGAAAAAGAATCCAAAATTTTGTGAAGCTTGTTTTAATAATCCAGGTGTTATTTCGGGTAGATTGTAATAAATATAATTTAAAAAATGTTTTTACAATGTATAAAAATAAAATATAAATAAAAACTTTTGAAAAAAACGATAAATTACCATAATCGCAAAAGCATGCCGCATACATTTTGCTATGAAATAGAGGACTTTTGATTGCTTACCCAACGAACATTATATACCCAAAAATACTAGAGATTCTGGTGATTAATATGGCCTCTATGAAAAATTCTTCGATCGAGATGTCCAGAAAAATTTGCATACGTTAAAAAATTTCGTTTCGGGACCATTATTGTTTGATAAAGGAAATTATTTTTTTAAGTTCAAATTTTTAATTATATTTTGAGTACATAATAAACTAGAGATTCTCAGCTTATGAATGCAAAAAACATTTATATTTTTTGTCAATAAAAAAATAGCTATATGCCGCTATAGAAGATAAAAATGCATTCTGAACATTCGCGCTGGGACAACTTTTTCCAGAACATCGATTTCTGAAATCTGCGCTGAGGAATAAATTCCCCAAATCCAGGGCTACAATCTGCACCGTTTGTACCAATCCGCCGTCCGAGTGTTAATTCATGATAAAAAAAATAAAAGCTCTATCATACCTCTCTTTATTTCTTTAGATGATGATAAAAGTTCCTCTCAACTTTTAACTTCATTTTTAAAAGCGAAAGTTTTGTTAAAATAATATGAAAAGAATTTATTTACATCTATAAAAACCATGTAAATATTTGCATCAAATATAACGAAAATGGTTTCTTGTAAGTTTTGATTGGTCTAACCAACTCCGGCGTCAAAGCAAAGATAACATTTTTTAAAATATATTTTTAATAGTTCTTATTAACAGTAAAAACAATATATTTAAATGCCGATATCTCTTGAATGAATCCCAAAAAGTTTGTTTTTTAAGTTATTTTAGCCCTTAATTTGAATAAAACCATTTTTGTGAAATACCTGTAACCAGGAAAAGAAAATTAGCCAAAATTTAATAAAGTTAAACCATTGGTTATAAATAGTAGAAAAAAATTCTAATTCTTGCAAAAGCTTAATATATGTATAAATAAAAAAATAAAAATAAATATATAGTATATTCTTCGCATTTTGGCAAGAGTAAGTTATCACCTTTTTTGCAAAACATCCACACCACTGCACCCGCTGCTATTGGATTAAGCTATAATAATAGTTTTACACTCCCACATGTTATTTATTTATTTACTCCAAAGTCTATTTTTTTGGAGTCAAAAGTCAAAAATTGGCTTCATAAAATTTTGACTTTAGCATAAAATTTTATAGTGACAGAAGAAGTAAGCAAATATCACTAAATTAACTTTGTCCACCTTCTTCTATTAAACCATTTAAGGATATAGGATATAAAATATAACTTTTAAGTCCAAATATTCATAAAAATTAAAATTATGTTGTTAAAATAAAAAGTTTATTTTCTAACCTTTGAAACATCGTCTACCTTTTACTTAGAAGCGTAAGAAATTGCACCAGAGCAGCGCGTACGATATGGTAATGTATCCTCAAGGGCGTAATTAAGGGCTTTAAAAAAATAACAAAAATAATAAAAGCATCAAAAATTATTAAAACAAATATTTTTTAAAAGTTCTTGGTAAAAAAAGTTCATTTAAATGGTTGATATAGACTTTTGCTAAAATTAGGTTCAAAGTTATTCATTCCTCCGCAAGACCTTGAAGCTGTATTTTTTTTTCTGCATGGCATAAGGCGGCGCGAGAATGACCATGCTGAGACTAAGGTGTCCAATCAAATTAAAAAAAGAAGATTTGTGACGTTTCTTCGCCTCATTCATACCTGAGGAAAATCAAATCAAAAACCATCCTCCTGCATGCCGCAGAAAGCAAAAAATCAAAAAAAATTATCAGTTATCGGAAATCAAAACTTTTCCCTTGAATTTGAAGAGGTGGTAGTAACATCAGGTCCATCAAACAAAGAAGAAAAGATAAAACCCTATTTTTTACCTTTCTTTTTTTTCTTTTCGCCGAGCACCAGGTCATAACCTCATTTTTATTTATTGCTGCTTCTTTGAGGATGGATGCTCTCAATATATATTTTTTTTGGCAAGATAAAGATAAGATTACCTATTTTCAAAGTAATACTTCGAAATAAATCCAACAAATATTTATTTAAAATTATTTCAATATTTTTTTCACAAAATTTGTGATGCTATAATTAAAATTTTATTTATTTATTTTTTATTCGAATGTTTATTTATTTGCTGAATGAATGAATCTATAATACTTTAAATTCGTCGAAGAATGAATGTTGTTAGACTACAAGAAAAAACTTGGAAGTCGTTAAAAAAACTTTAGAGGGCTCAATGGCCACAAAAAAAAGATAAATAAAAATAAATTTCATTCAGAAATTGTGTTTATTTTTGTTTTGTGTTTTGGAAACGCCAATTTATGTGGGGTTGTGTTTGCAAAACTTCTTCCTTTCATTCAGAAGAAAAAGCCGTTAATTTATCTTTTTGCTGAATAAGGATATTTTGGGTTTTTTAGGTTAAATTTTTTTCTTCTCCATTCCAAACATAAAAACATCATAGTAGTAAAAATGCTTTTTCAATTGGTTTATTTTATTTTTTTTAATGGATATATATCACAAAACATTCATTTATTTTATTTATTTTTTATTTATTCGAGAAACGTGCCATTTGGGTTAAAAATGATTTCATTCATCTCTTCAAAACTTTTCTGAATGAATGAAAAAATAAAAAATAAAATACAACAAAAACAGAAAAAACGAACACATTTTCATTTTTCTTTTATTTTTTTCGCCCCCGTTTTAAAGACTTTAATGAAATTTAGATAACAAAAAAAATGTGGGCTTAAATTAGCACTTCTGTTCGTGAAAGACCATATATTCTTGAAACCGAATTATGCTGAATTTGGTGTTGTTGAGGAGGGGAAAGAGAAAAAGTTTTTAAATTATGATGATTGTTGATAGGCGACGGGGGTGACGAATTATTTGCATATCGATTACATTCTATACAAGGAGGCGAAGAAGAAGGTTGTTGTTGATCATAACTTTCTGATTCAACCAAATCACAACAGCCATAATTATCTTCCATTGAATTTTGTTGTCGTGGTGGCTGTTGAGAATCCACATTACTGCTACATAAAGCAGTCGTGGTCAGAACTACGGTGCTATTATTAGTAAAATGACCATTTTCTCCACTATTTTTCACTAATAAAGCTTTCGCAGAAGTGTGATTATGAGTTTTACGGGAAGATACATTTTTGCATGGACAAAAATAATGTTGGAATGCGTGGCGATAAGGTTTAGAAAAAATATAATAAATAACAATATTAAAGCTTGAATTAAATACCACCAAAAGATTGGATACATCCACCAAATAATTAAAACGCCATTGAAGATTTTGTTCAAGACTTTCTTCAAAAATATTTAACAACAATGCTACGGTATTGCAAGCAATGAAAAGGAGTACCACTAATATCTAAAAATTATTTTAAGATAAAGTTAATCTTTGTCTACAGTAATCTTACCAATGATATATTATCCTCTGTTTTTCCTCTCTTTAAAATAACTGAAGCAAAAATAATACAAGTATTCAACATTATTAGAACCACTAAAGGTCCAACCGCAAGAAATAAAGTATACATAACATAAAAATAAACATATAAATATCTGAAAATTAAAAGCATTTAGAAATATGCAAACTTTTTCAAAGTAAAAGTAAAAAGCTAACGTGTCATTATATCTCAAAGGTGTAGGACAAACTTCCATGGAATTACTTTCAAATCGGCTATGCCAACATTCAAATGCAATATTTTCAAAAAATCTTGGAACATTATATGATATTGAAAAAATTATTACAAATGCCGAAATACATTGAAAACATCCAACCCGACTAAAGAAACGTTTACATTTTTCTGGTAAACACACCTAAAAAAATAATAATTATTATTAAATATAATATTTTAAAATAGGAAATAATTAATTTACCTGTATAAAGCAATCAATGGCTGCAGCAAGGGTAAAATAAACCGAGCATGTTTGTGCTATTAAACCCGCAGGATAAGCAACTGAAGCAAATACACCGTAAATAATTGACAATTGTAAAGAATATCGACGAATGGAATCAACAAAAAATAATATTAATGCTGTACATATTACAGCGATATCGCTACATGCCAAACAACAAAGATATAAATTTGTTGATGAACGCATTGCTGAAAAAAGGTGATGAACTTTAATCTTTTGAAAATTGATTCAAAAACATGTATTTTATTTTTTGATTTATTTTTAGGACAACATTTTTTTTCTTCGGCTTCTGCGACGTCAGAAAAAATAAGAAAACGGAAGGGACAAGTTTGTTTTAAGGGTTGCAGAAGAAAAAGTATATGTAAATAAAAAACGCATATTAAAGTTATTTCAAAAGTTTGAATCTTAGAATTTTGTAAAGTTATGAAAACAGCAACATTTTGAAAGGAAAAAAAAGATGAGTTGTACCAAAGAATTAACTTTTTGCAAGAATTAAAAACAAATATCAAAACGTTGTTCATTCAATTTCTTAAAGTTTGGCCATTATTATTATTATACAAAACTAATAAAAGATCCAAAAAGAAAACGTTTTTGTCGTGTTTATATATTAGTTTTTAATATTAATTAAAACTAAATTTCCAAACTTTATTCTTCGTCGAAAAAATATCAAAATTTTTGAGTATCTGCTTTTTTTAAAGTAACTCGAGTTTTTTGGTGGAAAATACAAACATTACTATTAGAAAAAAAAGAGACTTTTTATTTAAATCTTTAAAAGTTCATAGAATTTTCTTTACAATGGTGAACAATGTTTTCATCTCAAATTTTCCTCATTTTTTCCTCATTCTCTTCTCTTTTATTCCTCATTTACAATCTCACATATTTTGTCAAAGTCTCTTTGATTCGAATTTTTCAAAACTTTTCGAAAGCCTTCAAAAATTCGAATCAAAGAGACTTTGGCAAAATATATGAGATTGTAAATGAGGAAAAATGAGTAAAAATGAGGAAAAAATGAGGAAAATTTGCGATGAAAACATTGTTCACCATTGTACATTTAATTTTACGAAATCAAAACTTACTTGACCGACTATAAATAAATGCAGATAAACTATTTCCAATTAATCCACAAAAGGATATAAAAGGTAATAATAAACCTATGACAATAAGATTATAAATCATATAGGTGTGATCGGTGGCAAATGAAGTGCATATCCCACATTGGGGTAAACAATTAGTGAAATTAGGCCATGTTGATATTATTCCATTTCGATATAAATATTCTATAGTCGCAAAAGTTTGATTTTGTTCTGGTGATAAACTTGTTGTACAAAGCTCAGGAAATTTAGTTGGCATTAAAGAATAATATTCACCGGTTTCAGAAGTCGTCATAATTATTTTATTTATTTTTTATTGATTCAGAATTATTATTATTTTTTGATGAGGAATTAATGGATTGAAATAATTTTTGTTGAACTTTTTGTAGGTCATTCACCTGCAAAAAATCTTATGAGAAAAGATAATTTTATAACTAATTTTGACATATGTTTTTCAATAAAAATAAGAAAAAAATAAAGCATTGGAAAAAAAAGAAAGATATGTTTGAAATTTGATATCCGAGATAGGTAAAAAAATAGAAGTACATGATTTAATATTCTTACAAGAATTTGGCCACAACAAAAAATTCTAAAAATGCATCGTCAAAAGTTTATAACTCATTTTTGGGAAGAATATTTCTTTAATTTTGTAATATTTATTTTTAATAAATAAAAATAAAATTTATATAAAAAGGCAATTAGGTCTTCCTCCCACTCATCGCTAATAACAATCTTCAATGCGTGTTAAAAAGGATAGAACAGAACCTCTTTCAATCCATTATCCAAGCTCCTTTTAATTAAGTTGTATCAATAACAAAAACCAAATAGACGGCTTCCCTTCTCTAAAAAAATGGTGTTAACATTTTTTTTATTCTGACGTAAATTCCTCGAAAAAAAAGCTTTTTTTACTCAATAAATTTTCTTTCTTTTTTCCCTCATTTTTAACTATTGTTTTTTTCATCTTCTTCTTATTCCACAAATGATGATCCTAATATGAAGCCGTCTGCGCCAATTTATTGATAGAGGCTTAACAAATACACGCAATAAAAATAATTCTATCATAAAAAAGTAACAAAACAACCAAAAAATGTTGTTTCTTTTTTTATAAAAGCTTCCAAAAAATCAAAATAGAAGCCAGAGAAAAGAAAAAAGGTTGTTTTTTGCGTAAAAAATTCTCTATGCAAATTTGATTTCAACGTGCCATTTTGTTAGCGAAGAAAAATAAAAAAAGATTGGTAAGTTGGTTGGAAGTTTTTATCGATGGTTGTCGTAGGCTTGGAGCTCATTGGTTTACAAAAAGTTTTCTTTTTTTAAGAAACGTGTAAGAAAAAAAAGAAGCTTCTCTAAATTAGGGTAAAAGAAGTTCAGTCTTTATTACGCACAACGAAAGAGGAAAAAAACTTCTGAAGGCTTATTAAATAAGTTTAAATTAGCCAACAACAAAAAAAGCGAACGAAAGTCTGTGATTTCCGGTATTTTTTAACAAACATCTGTGACGACGAAGAAGCCAGAAAAGAATATTTGCAGGAATCTTATTATTTACCAAAGGAAGAAACAGAAAGAAAGAGAACATGGTTATCTATCTATAATGGTCGAAGAACATAGATGAATGCAATACCAACACCAGCAGCAAACTAACTAGGGTTTCAACTTAAATTACTGGTGTCAATTTAAAAAAAATGTAAACCTATCTCCTTTCCCGTTATCTATGCACTTTCAAAAAACTAAACCCAATTGACACCAAAGTCTCCTCTCACTCACTCATTCACTTTGTAAAAGCCAATAAGTTTAAAATAAAATATAAAAAAAAGAGAGATATGTCGCGACAAAATGAACATGCTCTTCACTTTAACAAAAAATCCCCTGCGGATTTCTTAAACAACTCCTCTAACAAAAACAATTGAAGAAGTTGTTGCACTCTCAACACAGCTTCGAACACATCTGGCATCACAAAAGTGTCAAACAAAACAAAATAAAAAATCAACAACAAAAAATATGCAAGCTGAAGACAGATTTTTTGTTTAAATTTTCTTTTTTTTTTCCACATCTTTCTTCCATTTTAAGTTTAAAGCCAAAAGACTAAAATAAAATAAAAAATATGACAAATTTCTTGGTTATTGCAAAGAAGAAAAAAGGAAAGTTATGTAAATCTTACCCTAAAGCAAAAATTTTTATAAAAAAAATGTAACTTTTTTAACTCCTATTTTTTTTTTTTTTTGAATGGTACTCTCTAAAGTCGTAAAGTATGTTTCTAATTTTTTTAAGTAAACCATGGTCGCCGGCTGCCATTGTATAAACAACGACAAACTTCGTAGACGACGATTAAGATAGCTATAAATTGATTAAATTTGTATAAAGACGCGGATAAATCAATTTGACTGATTGATGTTTTCCAACGTTTGCTTAAGCTTTTTGTGATCAAAATTCCTCCCATCCTTGAAAAAATTGTTTGATAAAAAAGGTGCAAAAAATTGATGTATTGGCGCCACTTTTTTTGAGTGTGTTGTGAGTTAGTTTAAAAACTAAAAGACCTTAAATTTAGGAATAAAAAAAGAAACATTCAGAAACTATGCAATAAAAAAAATAGTTTTGTCTTAAAATAAAGAAGTCCAAAACCAAAAATAAAAAAATGCAGAAAATTTAAAAAGCTTAAATGATAATAGTTACTGATTGCGGAAACTTTTATTCAAACTTTGGAGTTACTTCTTTGCTGCTGTTTCTGGAAGTATCAAAACTAACATAAAAAAGCAACTTCCGTTTTGCATAAATTTTGATGTTTGGGAGAAGAAAAAAGAAATGGCGAGAAATACTTTTTGGAGCTTTATTTTAGTTAAGATAAAGAAGAAAAAAAGAAGCGTGTGTGCCAAATAATAGCTTCTGAAAATGAGAACAGCTAAAGAAAAAAACAAAACAAATTCAATGAAAGAAGAAATAAGAAGGCTAAAAAGCACACGTCTTAAAAAGCAAGGAAGGCAATTAATGATTAAAAAGAACACGGAAGTCTTCCTAATATGGGTGGATATACATATACCCACATTGTTTTTTCTCCCCTCCCTTTTCTTCTTTCCCTAATATGAGTCATAAATTTTTATTAAGACTTTTTTATTAATAAAGAAAAAAATGGGTAGAGATAAAAAAAGATTGAACAACAGCAGAGCAACAGCAAACAGCTGCATTCAGATACTTTCTTCCACCTATCATCTCATCATCATGAAATCACTCCATCCTTCACGCGACTTTCTCTTCTCAAATGAGGGTCTACTTTCATTTAGTCAATAAATAATCTCAACTTGTCTGCTGTGATATTGCTTACTTACTGCTGCTGCGGCTTGGATATATTTTCATTTGGGAATGATAATTAATTGGTCAATGTTGGTAGGGCTATGCTTGAGTTATTATTTATGTTTGCCGTTGAATAAAAGGGAGAAAAAAAAGAAGGATAAGAAAGAAAGAAAAAAAAGGCGTGAAATAAAGTGTCGGCTGTTCGTTTATTTCCGGCGGCGGTGGTGAAAGAAAAGAAAGGATGAAAAAAATCATAGCAATTTTTTAACGAAGAAGCTGAGTTCACTTCTTTTAGACTCCTATGTTTCTATTTACTTACCCCTGCAAGTCGAAGAAGTCGATCTCGTGTATAATTAGTGTTAGGTTGTAATGCAACAAATAACCATCCTAATAAAGCACAAATTGCACGCCATAAACTTAAATATCGCCAAATTATAAGTGTATCAGATTTTTCTATTATAACAATATCTGGTTTTGCCATATATTCATCATATGTGGCCATTAATACACTTCCTATCGTACCTGCCGCCCATATAATAACATTAAACCCGCCACGTTGTAATGATAAAAACTTTTTGATTGTTTCTTTAAAATTTCCACCAGCTTCAAATCTAAAAATAAATAACAGTTACTTTTGTGGAAATGTTTTTATTTTATTTTAGTAGATATCGAATAATTTGGGCTAACAACAAAAAAAGAAAAGCTTTTTACTCATCAGAACACGCGCAAAAAAAAAAAGAAGGATGAATGTTTCCTGTCTTGCCACATTTTTACTTATTTTTCTTACGCCTCCATAAAATGTAATCAGAAGAAAAAATGCTTCTCCGATGTAATTCTCTCTCCTGCAGTAAATCTCCCTGATGAACCTAAAATAATAGTATTGTCAACTTTTTTTTTCCAGTGGCTATTTGTTTTTGTGTGAACATTTTTTTACTCTTTAAAATAGTCCATTTTCCTCAAAAATGTCACAGAAAACATGAAAGATATCAATTTTCTTTTTCTTTCTTAAACCGCATTTCAATATTTACCAAACCGCTTTTTTTAAATAGAATTTAAAGAAGTTAGAAACAAATTTATAAAAAAAATGAAGTTTTGTCTCTCTTTTCGTTGTTATTTATTGTGATAGATTGGATCATCAAAAAAATAAAAAATGTTAAAAAACTTCCATTTTTTGTGGTTCCCAAAAAAGGCATAGATAGGGAATGAGACAACGGGTGATATTTATGTATGTGTAAAATAAGATGGGGACATAGAGTCATCATGGGACGACGGACATCTTCCCAAATATTTTTTTTATTTGATGAAAAACCCCTATTGGCATATTTTGAATATGCTACTCTTCTACGTTCTACGTCAATATATTTATATATGTTACAATTCCCCAGATGGTTCTCTCAGGGGCTCGCGTTTCACAAAAGGTTTATTTTTTTTGTGTGCTGCTACTGCTTATCGTCCTTTTCCATCACTCTTCTAAGATTTCAAAGAAATAACTAACTGAGACTTTTTTAACGCTCTTGCATCTCATCCTTCTTCATTTCTGCATTGGCACGAAATAACACTTAACAAAAAGTTAGTTAAATATAAATCTAAACCAAACCTGTCAAATGCATTTACAGTGCTGATAGCAAAACAAAAATAAAATGCAGCTTGAACTGGAACGGCCATCCATTGATAGCCGCGAACTAATACATCCTATAAAGAGAAAATATTGAAAGGAAACTTCCAAATAAAAAGTTGCTTACAGGTTCAGCAAAAACAAAAGCAAAAACACAATGACCACATGCAAGACCAGCAAGAAGTCCTTGTAAAACGAGAGTGACATTGTGAAGAAGCATTTGAATGATTACAGCAGCCATAACACTTCCAAAATATTGAAGAAGTAGTGAAGCCACTTCAGGATCATTATCGTCTGATTTGGTTTCATTCCCTTGAAGTTGGGATTTTAAAAGTCGACGAAATCGATCTAAAATTATTTTTCTATTTTAAAACTAAAATTCTAGAGAAATAACAACAAACTTTTCATTTGAATATAAACATCATCGCCCAAATTACTTTGAGGCTTAACTTCTCGAGTAACATCTTTAAAAGTTTCAGTTAATATTTCAGTTTCTTCATTTACAACATCATTTTGAGGAGGTGTTGAAGATAGTGGAGGATCAGTAACTCCTTCGCCCTCAACATTTCCATTTTCTTGATCCTCATCATTTTCGATATTGGCAGCAGCGGCTTCTGTTGCTCTTTGCTCTTCCAAAGGATGCAACATTTGAGCGTCATCTTCCTCGTCATCGTTGTTATTATTATTGATGACGACAATATTGGAGCTATTATTATTATTACGCGGAATATCAGACATTTTTTGATTAATAAAAAACTTAATATTTTAGAACTAAATTTAGTTTTTCTTTATGTATCCCTTTTTTAAATATGCTTATTTTTAGTTTTGGTGTATAATGTTTCCATGGAGATTTTTAAAAGCTGCAAGCCATAAGAAACGATTGATTTGATGTTTTTTTCGAGGATTATGAAAAGAAGAAGTTTAAAACAATCTTGAATTCTTTTAATAACATCGTATTATTAAAAAAATATAATAAATGAAGGAAGCCACTAAATTAGAATTTTTATTAAGCAAAGTCAAAGTCAAAAACAAATTTAATTATGTGAACTAATTAAAAAAAAGAAATTTGTTGTGTTCTGTTTTTCTTTTTATAAATCCTGACTTTGCTTACAGGATTTTTGTTAACTGCAAATAATAAAATATAAAGTTTACTGTAAATTATGCAATTTTTTCCCCATTAGTTTCCATTTTTATTGATTGTTAAAGCAACGTGCAAAATATTGGCGCCCAGCCATTTCCGCTTTATCTATTTTTCTATTTTTAACTTTGTTATTTTGCTGTTTTTTAGTTGTTATTTTTCTCCTTTTTCGATAAACCTTTTTGCAATGGTTCCTCGTTGCAAAGGAGATGATTATATTACTCTTGAAATAGAAAAAAAAGAATATACTGTAAATTTGAAAGCTGGCAATATTAGCCCGTGTGGTTATGGACTTGCTTTTCAACGATGGTATTGGGGAAATGCAAGTCGGGAGATGGTTATTCTAGCGATGAAAGTGAGTCCATGGAGTCTAAATATTTTGTTAATCAAAGTAATAAATAATTCAGGGACAACCTGATGGAACTTTCATGATTCGTGATGCTTCCACTGAAGGTGATTTCACTTTGACTTTGAAAGTTCGAGGCACAGATCGGTTAATTAAAATTATTTGCGCTGATGGAAAATGCGGGTTTAATGTTGAATCATTAGAATTTGATACAATTTTACATTTAATTGATGGACATCGTGAATGTCCTTTAACCGAATATAATCCTGATTTAAATGTTCCATTAACATATCCTCTTGGAAGGCTGGTTTCTCTTGGAAAAAGATCATCAAAAGTTGGTCAATCTGTATGTTCAAAAAATACAAATTATTAAAAAGTTTTTTATATTCCAAAAATATATGTTTTAGAATTTGATAGATGACACTTATAAACGAATGTATTTTGCTCTTCGATGTCATATGGAAGGTTTACAATCAGATTATGAAAGAATTGCAGGACAATTTGATAATTTATTTTGGAGAAAAATAACTTTAGAACAAAGCATTGATGCAAGGATAGCTAAAACATATACTTGCGACGAAGTATGCGAAATGATGGCAAAGAATTTACAAGTTATGGCGGGTAAAGAACAAAAATGCGCTAAATGGGTTCAAGATAATTATCAGAAATCTATGAAAAGATTAAGAAAACAGTATGTTTATATATACATGGATTTAGAAGTTGGAGGTAGTAAACTTTTAGCATCAAACATTACACCGCTGTCAAACCATATTTCGATGTGGATCGTAATATTCTTCAAAGTTATCTTGATTGCGTTGAAGATGCTTTAGAATCAATTGAAAGCGAAGTTTTATTATCTTTTGAGTAAGCAGCTTTAGTTATAATAATTCAAATAAGTCATTTGATGATTACAGAGTCGCCCAAGATTGGAAGCAAATAATAGCAGACCATGGTGGGTTAGAACCAGAAGAAATAGAAAATATTGCTGAAGATGTCAGTTATTTAGTTGGAATTGAACCTGTTGCACTGAGTGAAACATTATTAGAAATTCCTCTCAAATGGGATCCAACATGTTGGATGTCGATTGATAGCAATAAGGATCATGCCACAGCTCGAATCATGTCAGTAGCATCGACGTTGAAAGATAGTTCCGATGGAGTATTCCTTATTCGACCTTCCGCTTCTCAAGATGGCTTTTTTGTTTTATCCATTTCAATGGGAAGCAAGGTTCATCATTGCCTTATTGAATATCGAAATCAACCACTTCCAGGTGATTTTGAAGCTGGCTTTGCTTTTGTTGATACTGAAAGTTATTTTCCAACTTTGGTTGATTTTGTTAAATTTTATTCCACTTACACTCTCAAAGAGCATAATGAAATGCTCGATACATCTTTAAAACATCCTGCATTCCCTGGCTTTAATGCAACAGATTATGTCTAAATAATTTATTTGTATATCATAGTTTCTTCATGTTTTTTGTCTTTATTTATCATCGATGAATCATTTGACGTGTATTTTTTACTTTCTCAATAAACATACCATTTTTTCTATCTTTAATAAAGTTTTAAAAAAATGAATTATGGCTAGCCACGTTATACTTATATCTTTTACAGCCAAATTAAAGGGCCTAACTAAGAGTTTTACCATATTTAATAATTTATTAAATCATTTTCTAAAATAACTATAGCTGTTTACGCGCTTTAGTTGTTTTTTGTTATGGAAAAAAAAGTTTAAAATCTTCTCAAGTTGCTTACTCACTCGCGTCTTTTCATTTGCCGCGATTTTCTTTGGTTCTTTTCACTTTGTTTTATTGCAATCAACCTTTTTTGCTGCTTGTAATTTTTTCAAAACCATTAATTATTGTTGTTTATTTTTTAGAATGAAATCATGGGAAATCCAGTACATGAGAATATGGAATGTTATTCGACGAGATTCAAGGATGCGTGCTGGTACTATTGGTTATATCACATCTCTAATATTCTATAGCTCCTTTTCACTTATGTTTGATATATACTCAACATGTTATTACTCAATATTCTGTGCTATATTCAATGTATTAATTACTGGTTGGAGAAATTATATGGTTTGTTTTCTTTGCTGATGAGTATATTAATCGAAGGTTTTTAGTATTCCATTCAAAGCTGGTTTCTCGGATTCGTCACATTCTTATCAATATATTCATTGAAGCATTCACTTATGGATTTACCACTTTGTATTAACTTGTATTTTATGGCATCATTTCATTACTTTGAATTCTTTGCAATTGGCATTTCAAATCCAGAATCACTTAGACCAAGTTCATTCTTACTCGATCATTCTGTTGCATATTGGATTGCTATCTTTGCTGGATGGGGCGAACATCTTCTGAGAACATACTTTTATCCTGGTTTGCTACTTTTTGTGTTATTACCTTTTACATTTGGTTTGTGCGTTTTAGGAACTTCAACAACTGTTATGATTATTGGAATATTAGTATGTATCGCTGGTGAAGTTCTTCGTAAATTAGCAATGTGGCATGCTGGTAATGGTTTTACTCATATGGTTGCATTTCGAAAACAAAAGAATCATACTTTGGTTACTGATGGAGTCTATCGTATTTGTCGACATCCTGCTTATCTTGGATTTTTCTTGTTCAGTGTAGGAACTCAGGTAAAACTTTCTTGTTTTCATTATCAACTTCTTATTCCTTTGTTTCAGATACTTCTGGGTAATCCTATTTGTACTATTTCATTTGCATATGTTTGCATATTTCACTTTTTCAAAGAAAGAATTTTCGAAGAAGAACGATATCTTGTATCATTTTTTGGTCATCAATATATACAGTATCAACATGATGTGCCTATTGGATTGCCATTTATTAATGGGTTTACTTATCAACATAATAATTCATGATCTCATTCATTCACAACTTGTATCTTTTAACATTGTATTTGTTTTGTGTAACTTTTTTCAATCTTGTAAAAATATAAGAAATAATAAATGAGGATTTTCCAACCAACGAAACAATCTTTCTCGAATGACTTCTAAAACCAACCAACATCGCAGTTTATATCATAGTATCAAAATTTATGACCTCAAAAGAGTGTATGCAATTCTCAAAGGACTATGGGAGTATTGTTGTTTAGGATATTGTCCATCCTCCAAAAGACAAAAAATATTTCTTTTTTTTGTTTGGTTGCTGCATCTAAGTTTGGTACTGACAACTCAAGAATTACTTTTTTGTTTTACATTTTTTTCTGCAATTTAAGCGCTCTTCCTTTTTTGTTTGTTTCATTTTCCTCTTTTGTTTTATTTTTTTCCCCTTTTTTAAGCGACTCATTTATTTTCCTTTGAAACTTGATAACGAAATGACTCCTCTCTGTTAATGGACAATGATGGCAACCATAAATGTTTGATGAATAGTATTTTTAGATTTTAATTTTCATTCTTCTTTACTTTAAAACAAACAATACTATCCTTAAAAACGTTAATGTCTGTTTAAATGTGAGCGGCCAAAGAAGCTAAGAAAATACTTTAAAACTTTTTTCCAGGACAAGTGTCTCAATTACAAAGCTCTTCCCCTTACTTTTTTTTACTCTTTTCTTTCGTACTGTGGCTTTTTTGCTACTAAAATAAACAACAATCGCCTTTTTATCCGTTGTTTTTGGAGTAACCTTCTTTCATTTGCAAATTTTGTATAATAATAATGAATAGCACCAATTTAGCGTAACTGAAGAAAAAAAAACGGAGAGCTTTCGTTAGTTCGGACACCTGTCCTTAAAAGTAAAAACAAAAGCTTTTGAAATAAATTTGGCTTTTTTTAAAGGTGAAGTTGTTGTCACGGCACCCTAAAAGATTGCTTATTTCCGCTTCACATCCGGTCAAAAAAAAAAAAAGATTGAAAAAAGGATTCATTCATATTAATTAAAAATATTTTCTCGATTGAGCATTCTGAATTTTTTTGAATAAACAAAATATGAAGAAAACTTTTATCCCCAACGTGAAAAACGCAACATCTTAAACCATTTATTAATGAGTTTTTTTATGTTTTTAGCATAAGCCGCTTAACGAGAAGCAAAAAAGAAGGAAAAGGAAAAAAACGCAGATGCGCGACAATTCACAAAGTACGGACGTTCAATCGATTTGCAGTAGCAGTGTTGGTGACGCCGCACCAGCTTCTTCAACAACAACGACAACCATGAGCAGCAATCGAGGCGGCGCTAGCGTGACTCCTTTAGCTGCTGCCCCTGCCGCTGCTTCATCTCATGGAGGAGGAGGCAACGCACAACATCCGCTGCCCTTCCATAACCAACCATCATCGGGAGCTGCTGCTGTAAGTACGGCATCGCAACAATATAACAACTATAGCAGTAGTGTTAGTGGTGCACCAGCAGCATCACAACAACAACATCACCAGCAACAACACGGAATACTAAACCAACTAGGCAATTCTTTTGCCGCTAGCAGTGTTAGCAGTAGTCTAGCAATAGGCAGTCCAGCTGGTGGAAGTTTTGTTGGCTTACCATCGGCAACATATAATAGTTATATTAGTGGCGGTGGTGGTGGTGAATATAATAGCAGCGTAAGAGGAGGCGGCGGTTATCATCACGTTTTATACGGTGGTGGATCATCATCGGTCGCCCTGACGACAAACGCTACATCTACAGCGACGGCGGCTCCATCAATTGGAGCTGCCGCCGCTACAACTTCACCATATTGTTGCGAATGTTCTACAGCACAAAATCGCTGTTCAACTGATTTATGCCCATGTTTTGCTTCAAGGCGAATGTGTGATGAACATTGTGAAAGTGCAAGGTAAGCTTTTTTATCTTATTTTAAAAGAAACTTTTGTATTTTCTATTTTACTTAAAAATTTCCATTATCAAAGTGCCATTCTTTTCTTCATTTTTCTTTTTTCGTACTTACTACGTCAGTTTGTTTACCCGCTAAAAAAGAAGGGTTTTACTTTTAAAAGCTAATGTCTTTTACCAAAAAATAAGAATGCTTTCAATTGTTTTTGAGAGGATTTTTTTTGGATTGGTTTGTATTGTTTTATATTTAATTATCTTTTTTTGAGTAGTAAATAATTCTTTGGCAACTTTTTATAAAATTAAATAGAAATAAAAAAGAAGGGGTTGAAAAAAAAATGTTAGAGCACATGCAAATTCCCATGCGACGGCGACAATAGATTCAGAAGAGAAAAAAAAATATTTCAAGCGCTTCATTTTTTGTCTTCTTTGTTTTTAAATTTAATTTTGAAAAAATTTAACAAAAAATAAAAGCAATGCTTGCTTAAGGCAATAACAACAACAGCGACTGCCTGCAAATCTGATTGCGTCGCATCGCAATGAAAAAAAGTTTTTTTTATGGATGGAAGCTAATCTTAAGTACTGTTCTTCAAATAAAAAAGACATAATATTTTATGACGGGGACAATAAAAATAATACTTTTTTTATTTCCTAATTTAAAAAAAAAAACCCCCAAGATTTTGGCTGCCAGCAGCTGCGGCATCTGACAATGACAAATTTTGACATGTTTCATATGTATACTGCCAAATGCAGAGAAACTCAAATACATATTTCGAACACTTATATTTTTTATTATTATTCTTTCCTTTTTGCGCACAAACAGCAGAAAATGATTATTTATTCATTGCTTCTTTGTTCACCAAAATTTTTTTTGTGATTATAATTTTTTTACTCTTTCGATTGATGGATAAGGTTCCTTAACGTTTTGACAGTTGACAGTCTGGCACATGAAGAAAAACCTTTTTTTATTTAAAAAACTAAAATGTAAAGCCCTTTATTGTTTGCTCGTTTACGAACGGCAAAAAATTTGTTTGCTTGCAAAAAAAGGTTTCATGTTTTTCGTGCTAAACCAGACCTTTTAGTTAGTTAGTTAGTTAGCCGTTGTTGTTAGTCATTGCGCGAACGCAAGAACAGTTTGAAGCAAGCCCTTCATTCTTTCATTCTTTACTTGCTTGTAATTAGCAACGAATTGAACACCACTTTACAAAACACAATCGGCAAAATCTCCAAAAAATGAAAAAAGCATTTTTAGCACTTGGAAAAAAGGGAAAGAAAAAAGAAAGGCGCTTTTTTTATTCAAAAATAGAAATTTGAATGAAACATTTTGCGAAAAAAAAATTATTTTTCATACAAAATTAGGGATGCAGCTGTTTCAAAATTTTAAAGAAAGAAATTTTTACAGATATCGAGGAGATTGTTTAAATCAAGCAATTTGTAAATGCTCTTGTGAAGCAGATCCAAATAAACCTGCCAAGAATGTATGTACAAAATCAGAAAGATGTGATTGCCTCAGAATTAAAGAAGGTTGTAGCAAATTATGCGCTTGCAAACAAGTATGCAAAAACAAAGAACCAACCAAAAAAATTGCAAAAATTAATAAACCCACTCAAGGATGTCAATGTGCAAAAAATAAAAAGCAATGTGTAAAAAAAGAATGTCCATGTCGAGGGGTTTATGAATTTTGCTCAAGCAGGTAACAAGAAATTTTTAAAAAGCTGACACGATAACTTTCAATATTTTTTTACAGTTGCAAATGCAGTGGAGATTGTACAAATGGTGCAGCCAAATTTCATGTACCTAAACATTTAACTAGCTGTTTTTTGGAGCACAAACATGAAAGCAGTGGATTGATTGTAACTTTAATTGGTGAAGATTATGTTTATCGAGGAGATTTTTATCATGAATCCAAAAGTGAGCCACACGTTGAAGAACAACTGGTTGCTGCTATTTACGATTTAATTTCAAAATACAAAGTAAGCCTTTGATTTATCGTAAAAAGGAAACTCATTAATTCTATTTTGATTTTAGATTGATTTATATGAAATTATAATTTTTGTTTCTAAAAGTCCTTGCTTCCATCAAGATTGTGACCCCAAATGTGAAGTCGTGGATGAATGTAAAAGCAACAAAGCCTGCGCAAAACTTCTCGGTTTATTACTTTCTAAAGTTCGAAAAGAGCTCAGCAAAGTGGATGTTAAAATGACTGTGAAATTTTTATATCCTCATCTCAATCGTGGTGATCTTTATACGAAGCAAGGAATTTTATCAATGCTTCAAGCTGGAATTAAAGTTGAACCTTTATTGTTGAAAGATTGGTCAGCGGTTATGGACTGGTCTCCACATGCTGATCATAAAGGAGAATATTTACAATTATGGAATAATCATAATCTCGATAAATCTGTTGCTCAATCTCAATCGTTTATAAATGAATGTAGAAGAGCTTTAGGATTATCAATGAAATTTTGGGTTGCTGAAATTCATGAAATTGTAAAAAATACTATTTTACATTATTCTGAAATTCGAGTAAAATGTGGCGATCTTAATGAAGCTTTAAAACAGGTAATTACTTATAAATATTTTCTTAAACTTAAAAAATTTACTTCGAAACTCTTTAAAGTTATTTTCACCCTTTTTTAAATGTTTTATTATTTTTTTATTTTTTACAGCTCGACTTAACTGCAACGCCACATAAAATTCGTTCAACTCCAAGTAAGCGTCGAAGTTTTATCGATATGCATGAACTCCGAGATAAACTTCTTATGCGTACAACTTCGGAAACTCGTAACAAAAATGGAAGTAATATGTCTGTTGCAAGGTAAACAACATCTAAATAAATTTATATAAAGCATTGAAGATAATTTTTTTAGTGATGATGCTCATGCACAAGCAATGGTTGCATCATTTTGTGGTCGATCATTTGATGATAATGAAACAAATGAAATTGCTCAACGCATTCGTAGGGCTACAGCAAATATAAATATGGAGATAGAGACATTGTTGGAATATTTAACTCGAAAAAGTGCTACAACATAGAAATTTGCGATAACTAATTGTAATTTCTATTTTTTGTAATTTGCAATAATTATAAGCACTCCAAGACCATCTATGTATTTGCATAACTTTTAAACAAAATCTCACTAATACTGCCACCATATTAACTCGCCCATAAAAAATATATACTTCCAATTCATTTTTGTTGATTAATATTAATTTAATTTTAATTAATTTTTGTATTATCTATTTACTTCATTAATAAACGATCTCATTTACTCAACATTTTTTGTCCATAACAAAAATTTCTAAGTATTTACTAATATTTAAAAAGATCTCATCAAAATTTTGCTTTCTTTAAGAAAGTTTTTTCCCAGAAACAAATACAACCACTTTCGAATGAGTATGTCTCCCATAAAATTTAATTTTACCATGAAATCTTTATAAATAATTAACAATAAAAAAATTATTTAACAATTAATTAAAGAAAATAATTATAAATACTGAGAAAAAAATGTGTTGAAAAACAAAACAAGGAAAAGTAAAAAAAGGTAGTAAACTTAGGAAAAAATAAGGACGGTGCAAGAAAGGTTAGGGAAGAAGAAGAAGGCGTGTGATGGTTTTTGTTATTTTTATCAATCATTTAAATTGAGCTGTTTGATATCAAAACCTTGTGGACAGCTAATACTTTTGGAAAGAACCTGGAATAAACAAAAAATAAAAAAGAATCCAAAGTCGGTTAAAAAAGTTATTTAAAGCAGTGTCTTTTTTTTAAATATTATTATTGCTCATTATATATTGCACATACTTCATTTACATATGATACATCACCCTTTTCCGTGCAATTATGTAAAAGTGCTATAGCTTGATCCCGTAAAAGTGGTAAACGATAATATTCAGCTTCTTGAGTTAATAATGCCAAACGATCTGGATCTTTTGGAAGGCAAGCTTCCCATAATTGTTTAGAAGCTTGCAATCTGAGGTAATTAAGAATTATTCCAAAACTATAAATAATAAAGCATTTATTAAAAAATGTTTCAAAAAAATAAAGCAAAAATAAAATTACCAATATGGATCTCGATCAATAAAATATGCACCATTTTTATCTCTCGATAAATGCATTGCTCCCTTTCTTTCAAGATACCACTAAAAAAAGCAACACAAAATTAAATTTAATCTTTCAAATAGCTGTTGCTTAAAAATGTAAACAAATAAAAAAACACTAAACTACTACTCACCATATATAACGCAGAACGTTTGTCAAAAGATATAGTGTCAAATGTGGTTGTATATAGCTGACCGCCAACGTTAAATTCAATAATATCTGTCATTTAAATTTTTTAATTTAAAATAATCTAAAGAAAAAAAGTTGAAAATAAGTTTAAATTTTAATGAAAAATTTTCTAAAAACTCTTTCCTAATAACAAAAAACCACGCAAACACGAACGAGTAAAAACAGTTCACAAAAATAATTTTAAAAAAAAGAAAAAAGGGATAATTCAGTGACTGACGACGTCCTCCTTTTTTCCTTTCATCCTCCTCCTGACTAAGACTCACGCATGTTCAAATTACCCGAAAATAACATAGTGAATGAGAATTGAAAAAAGAACACGAATGAATTTGAGCGAGTAAGTTCTCTTTTGTAACCCATTTTTTACAATTTTTAAAATCATCGAAGAGAATGGATAGAAAGAATAATAAATCGAATATGTATATTATTTGAATTTTGGTTGAAAAAACCTGTAAAAAATAAAATAACAACAACGGCAAAGCTATTGATTGTTGTCCACCCAAAAAGCAATAGAACTGGCAACTGTGAGGAGACAAAAAACTGAGTCGCTTTTTTTTTCTTCCTTATTTGGCTGCAAAGGCGCCGGCGGCTGTCAATGGCGATGGCACACTATAGTTTCTTTTTCTTTTGAAATTTTTGAAATAAATAAAAAGAAGAGAGGAGAGGAAAATTTTGCATGAAAAGCTTTCTTTAAAATGCTTTGTGATGCTCAAAGAAGCAGCGTTGATGTCTTCATTTTTATTCTTCCAAAGAATTTTATTTTGCTTCTTATTCTTCAAAAAAAAATCTTTAACAACCAATTATTTTTTTGTTCTAGTCCAAATTATTTGTGTGTGTTTTTTGTCTTCTTTTCTTTCAAATTTTTGTTTTAAAAGTTTCTGTTAAGTTTATAAAAATAAAAACACGCTCCATCACAAAAATAAAAAAAAAACATTATTCATTGGTCAGATCTTTCATTTGTAAATGGAAGATAGAGATAGATGGATACCCAAGAGACCGACCGAGAAAAAAAAATCAAACAAAATAAAAAGAAAAAAAAGATAAAAGCAAAGCAAAAAAAATGTTTTTGGTGTGCGCAAGCAAGCTTTAGGGAAAACAACAAACTAGTTTTTTTTCTATGTATTTCATACATCAGCTGGATGGCTGCGGTTATGACAGCCGAAAAAAAAAAAAGAAAAATAGAGCTCAATATAATTTTTTTTTCATCAAAAGTTGCGGACAGACGACGACGCTGAAAAGAAATGGAATGGAAAAAAACCAAGCGTTGATGAAGAAGAAGAAGAAAAAAACGATGCGCTAAAAACATTTTCAAGTGGCAACAACAGAGAGATAGATAGAGACTGTTTCGTTTTTTATTTTTGTCGTCGTGATGTGATTAGCGAAGATAGAAGAAAGTCTTTTTCTAATTGGGATATCAAAAAGTTTTTTTTATTTTGTTATTACAAATTTTAAAATCGATGCATGCCTGATAGTTTTGCTTTTGATTTTTCAATTTTTGTTTTTGATTGGCTGTGAATAATGGGAGCTACAACTTCAAGCTTTTTTGAAAGTACAACCCATCAAATTGTATTCTTAGGTTTGGATTATGCAGGAAAAACCACTGTTTTATATCGCCTCAAACGACAAAAAATGGTATTACCTACGCCGACTGTAGGCTTCAATTGCGAAAAAGTAACTCAATTTTATTTAACATTTTAAAGTTTAAACCAATAATCTTTATTTTAGATTAAGGTCAACCATGGTCACGCTCGAGGTCATACATTTGTTATGTGGGATGTGGGCGGACAAGAAAGTTTTCGAGTTTTATGGCCAACATATTTAAAAAATGCTACTGCTATGGTTTTTATTCTTGATGCAAGTGATAGTCAAAAATTTGAAGAAGCCAAAGTTGAACTTGATACTGTTTTAAATTCTTTGACACCCACGGCTTCACAAAAATTTCCCATTATTTTATTAGCTAACAAACAGGATAAACCTGAAGCAGTTTCTTCTAAAAGCGTATGCTTTGAATTATTGGTTTTAAGTTTTTGGGAAAAAATATTTTTAGATTGTCAAAATTTTTGCCAGTGACCTCAAAGAAAATTTTGTGGTTAAAATTATTCCATGTTGCGCTGTAACCGGTGAAGGCCTTGAACACTTTTTTGCTGAAATTTTAAGTGCGATTCAATCAACAAAACGCTGAATATATTATTTAAATAAAACGGGTGCTTTTTTGTTATTATATCAGGCTTATACTGGTAAAGAAAATAATAATAATGTAGTTTGAAAAGTTATATATAAAATAAATTAATTATTTTTTTTAACACATTTCTTTTTTTGCAAACAAATATAAAAATAGAATAACGCGATAAGCAACATTCCATCTAACATAAGAAAGTTTGTATTTTTCTCGAAACGAAAGTTGGTTAGTGAACAAAAACATTTTTTGTATCTTGCTAAAAAATAATTTCAAGCTTTTATGTTTAAAATGCTTTGTTTTATCTTTCATGTTTTAAACAATATTCTTTAAACTATTACTGCTAAAAATTAGGTCCAATCCAGGGAAATAAATAGATGGTTTTTCGAGGATATTTATCGGAATTAGTTTAGAAGGTATGGCATTTTGCCAACCCAACTCTTTTTTTCCTGCCATAAGCGCGCGATTTTTTATATATAAAAAAATTATTTAAATTTTCTTATTAAATCATAATTTTAGATTTTGAAATTATTGAAGCATTGAGTGAATTACAATATTGTTAAAATCAAAGATATGGAGCGATACTGAAGCTGTTATCTTTCCATTTTGAAAGGTTAGTTTATTTCTTGAATTTTAATAAGAATATATTTTAATTGTAAAAAAGAAATACTAAAAAGTTAAGAAAAATTGGCAAAAATAAAACTTATTTTATATTGTTTTTTTAAATCTTTTTTCTGAAATCATAAATGAATATTGGAATGGAATCTATCTGTCTGGTGATAACTTTGTTAGTTAAAGACTCATTTATTGCTTCTTCGGTCTCATTCATTGCTTGTGCTGCTTTTTCTTTTCTCTTGCTTCTTTATTTTCTTTGGTTTTGATTGTTTTATTGCAAATTCATCGCCATGTTTATTGCTGCTCAAAAGAGAAATAAATATGTGAGACCAGAAGCTATCATTATTATTTTTCATCTTTTTTCCTGGCAGCACTTTTTTTCCTTATAATTTTTCAAAAGTTTTTTTGGTTTACGATTTTTTATCTTTCTTTTTCAAAAGATGGATGGCGACAGGTGTTACAATTTTAATTTTTAACTTGAACTGTTTCCTTGATCCTAACTTCAACGGCCTTAGAATTTTTCATATTTAGGAATGCAATTAAAATTTTTCTTGTATTTCAAAAAGTTCTCTTCTTCATTGACATTCTTCTAATTTCACTTCCTAAAAAACGTAATTTTTATTTCCCATTTTACTCATTTTTACGTTATACCTTTACTTTGTTTCTTTTGATTATGCATCATCAAAAAATTTGTTTAGAAATAAATGGAAAACGAAGGGTGTTATTGCGTACAATGATGGAATATGCCATTCAACTTCTTGAATAGCTTCTTCTTTCTTTTTTTTTTCTACCTAGGTGTAATCCACCCATTCCGCATCCGGTATTTTATCTTTAGTATTTTTTTTATTCAATGACACCAATACCAATAATGCCAAGATATATTACATTATTAAATCTTTTTCTCTTTACTTTTTTTTTACATTTATTTATTTGGCGTCAATGTGAGATGCGCTAGCTTACTTATTTATATTTTTGGTAAAAAAAGAAGGAGAAGAAACAAAAAATATTATGAGAGATTCCCATGCTAAATTTTATTTTTCATTTTTTCAAAATCTTCTTGTTTTTATGCGATTAATTTATTTCTGGTATTTATTAATTTATAAACTTTTTTTCTCAAAGTTTTCTTCTTTTTTTTGGAATCTAAAAATCAGGCGTAAAAAAGATGTGTAAGTACTACCACTTTCACTAAGATATATAAATGGATAGGCTCGAGAAAAAAAAGTTGTATGTACTTAGTTGTTTTGGAAGATGTTAACAAGCATTAAGTTTGGCTTGGAGCCATTGCTTGCTTAAAATTTTCTCCTTCTTAATGAAATGAGACTTTTGATAAGTTTATTTTTACTCAAACAACTTTTTGGTTTAGTAACATTTAAAAAAAAGAGTATAGTGTAATTTTATTTTTTGATTGACATCTCCTCAAAAAAATGTTTTTTTTTCTTCCTCTTTTTGCATCTTTAAAAAAGGGCGCAAAAGTTAATCTATAAAAATTTTCTTAAGTTTCAAAAAAGTGATTGTCTATCGGTATAAAAAGACTTGGAAGGCCAAAATAAGATTGCGGGTTAAATTGGATTTGCGGCGGCAAAAGTTGATGAACACACTAGTCTGTCATCAAAGCGGGTCATTTAGGCCAAAAAAGCGAGCCCATTTCAAGCGCTTTGCCACCAAAACCATCTACTTGACTTTGTCCTCCTTGACTTTACATGGCCGCGGATGTTCTAACTTTTTGATTCTGGCTCACACTTCAAAAAAAAAACTTGGACATTTCCACCACGAACCAAAAACATTGTAAGAGGCTTCACAAAACAAAAAATGAAGTGTCAAATGCTTCTTTTCTTTCCCTTCCAAAAACACAAATTGAAAAAGAAAAGGAAAAAGGACTCAACCGCCGGAACATCGGTGATTAGAGGAGTACATTTTTGACAACCGACTTCTTATGCAATTCTTCCTCCCTCGATTAGATTACCCCCACTTTGGAGGAAGATTGAACTCAAATCCCGGACGACGACAATTTGGCTCGTTTGCGGCACAAAACTAACTTTTTCAAAAGAATCAAAAAGAAACGAAAAAAAAAGTAAATGAAATTTGGAGGAGCAAAAGTTTTTGGAGATGTATGTGTTTACTTGAGCTTTCCTCCTGGTTAGTGGTGATTACTTTCTACAATTTCTTCTAAAACCCCAGACTTTGACAGCAGCATATCTTGGAAGAAGTCATTTTATCTATCTATCTTATCCTCCAAAATAAAAAAAACAGTGTAGTGAGTTGCGTGGGCACATTTGCCTGCCACAGGCGCGTGTATGTGTAACTCAATACCGTTGTGGTAATATCTATCTTCCAACTTATCTTTTTTACTTTCTTCTCTTTTTTTTTTTTTGTTCTGCTGTGGTTGGTTAATGTGTGGAAGTTAAGCTCCAAAAAAATTAAACATGCACAGTTGTGGTGTGTCTATTTAGCCTTCAATCATCAATTGAGTATATCGTATTTAAAAACTTGTTACCGTTTATTTTAAATCATAGTTAAATGTTACTTACTTTAAGCAAGCAAAATCAATAATATTTGTGGTTTTGATTTGTCTCATTTTTGCATTCATCCTCCTCATATCTTATTGTCTCATCTCATCTTCCACCTTTAGTAAAAAAAATATCGCAACATGCTTACTTGGCTGGCCTCTGGTCTCGTTATTATTGCAAAATTCGAACAGAAGAACAGCATAATTTCTTGGTGCACCGATCACTCATTTCATATTTCCACCAACAAAACACAGCGACAGCTTGTCCATCATTTATATCAAGTTACATCACCTTCTGCCACTTGATCTGCCAATGCCGACGTTGTTGTTGGCTGCTGTTGCTGCTGCCAGCATTTTTGAAGTCTGACAAGTTTGCGGTAAAAAAAGAAGCCAGCTCTCCAATCACTTATTAAAGTTAGTAATCGCTTTTCTTCAATTGGACCTCGTCTTTTTCTTTTTTTGTTACTTAAATTTAATATAAAATTTTTTGTTTGAAATAACAAAAAAAGGAAGTCCGTTTAGTCTTTTTCTTGAGTATTAATTTTTTTTGTGGCTTTACGATCAAATTCTGGGGATGCATTTTTTTGAAAGATGGCTTTGACAAACTGATGCTTCATTCCGATAAAACCAACAACAGAAGCAGCTAACACTTTAGCGATAATTAGTTTTGGTGGAGAGCGGTAACTGGCAGGCAAGAAAAAGAAGAGCTCTTTAAGATTTTAATTTGATCTCCAGTTGACTTTTTTTGGGTTAGCTACTACTTGGTTAAAAAGGGACCTCCGAAGATGGCCTGTCAAAATGAATGTACAACACTGCTGCTGCACTTCTTTTTGGCGGTGGAAACCGCCTAAAATTGCTTTTGGCGCTTCTTTTATTTTAAGAAGCCAACTTTTTTTCTTTAAAAGCTATTTGTCCTCCTCCTTTTTCAATTACATTTTTGCGCTTTTGGCATATCTCTTTCTTGGTGGTGTTAAGAAGAAGCAGCACCATGGTTTCGATAACAATAAATAATATTTATTTCCTTTACTTTTTTCTTCTTTCTTCCATCTTATTTTAATAACTTTTTTACTTTATGTAAAAATTGCGACAAACAAAAGCCATTTTATAATAAATAAATATCTCTTTCACATGTATGTTTGTTATTGGTAGTAATGTAGTAATAGAGAGAAAATAAAAAAGAAATACCAATTATGGCACAAAAATGGCTTCTTCTTTATTCCTTTTGGTTGGTAGAAGAAAGAAAAAAAGCTGTCACCTTCACGCGGGTCCATTAAGTCTTCTTCTTGTTTTTATATTTGTTACGAGTAAAATATTAGTTAGTCTCTTACAGCATTGTTGTTGTCACACATATTTTTTTTTGTCTACCGGGAAAATTAATTGAAGTGAAATAATAATAAACGTGATTCATCAGTGGTATAAAAATTTGTTTTGGAAAAAATAAAGTTTAATTATTATTATTATTTCTCTAACATTAGATCATTTATTTAAACACATTGGTCTCATGCCGACGACTTGCGGATTCCCAAATTGTAAATTTCGATCTCGTTATCGAGGTCAAGAAGATAATCGACATTTTTATCGAATTCCCAAAAGACCTTTAGTTCTTCGACAAAGGTGGCTTAAAGCTATTGGAAGAACTGAAGAAACAGTGGTTAGCCAGGTATACATATATTTTGTTTAAATTTCATGTTAATAAAATAAAAACACAAAAAGAATTTATGCCATTTTTCTTAACTTTAAAAATAACAAATTTTTAGAATCATTTTTGTTTAATAATTAATTTACAATATTTTTTAGTTACGTATTTGCTCGGCACATTTTGAAGGTGGTGAAAAGAAAGAAGGTGATATCCCAGTACCAGATCCACAGGTAATATATTTTTTTAAACTTTTTGGAACAAAAGCTTCAAGAATGCTTTTTGCTTTATTTATCCTTAAGTTTTTTACTTTTATTGTTTATTTGTGATTGTGGCTGCTTTTTTTATAGTTAGATTCGCCGCTTTCAATCCAGCTACCTCCCAAAGAATCAAAAACAAGTGAACGACGTCGAAATTTAAAAGCTACAGCTTACAGTAATCATAATAAAACAACTGGGTCATCATCTTCTTCAGCTGATACAACCCTTTGTGGAACCACCAACAATAATCGACGACGAGGTGGAGGAGGAGGACATCGATTTCCTGCATTTAGTGGAATTCTTCCTAACGATCCTTCATGCATCTATGCAAACAGCACAAACAATCCTGCAAATAATCTCACATTTGGTTCAAATTTTTTGGCAAATATCACTCCCACCAAAGACGGTAAGAATCAATCTACTTTGCTTCTTTTTTTTCCACCATTAGCTTTAAATACATATCATATGCTTTTGTAAAATGCCTACACCGCTGCAGCTTATGTAGTAAATATGTTAAAATGAACTCTTTAATTTGAAAAAGAAAAAAAAACATTGCTTTTTTTATGACGCGTTTCCGTTCTTATGAGAAAAAGAGATGAGATGAGGCATAATTGTCATTAACTCTTTTTTTGCTTTTTATTTTTTAACTACAAAGAGATAGGATTTGGAAGAAGAAAAGAAACCTCTTCACGATTAAAAAAAATTAATGCTTTTTTAAAAACTTTATTATCTTATAAGAAATTCAAAAAAAAAATAGAGTCCAATTTTTCTGAGAATAAGAAAAGAAGAAGATGCTTGGATATTAACTTATTTCGCCTCCACCACTGCAGCATGGAAATAAAAGTCCCTCTCATTTTTACTCTTTTTTTATGTGATTAAAGCATTTTACTTCTTAATAAAGAAGAGACATTTTCAAAATGATGCCGCCGCATCCTTAAACTAACTAACTACTAAAAAAGCGCCTTATTTTTGCCAAATTTGCACACACCAAAAATTGATGCTCTTTACCCCATCAACGAGAAGAAGATGAGTTTTGCTTTTCATCCTCCTGAAGCTGGGAGAGTTGTCTTCTTTCTTTTTTTACCATCAAAACGGCGCATAAAATATTCAATGCTTTAGCTAGCTAAAATAGTATAAGATGGAACATAGTATATGTCATTCAACGACATCCCCATTTCATTTCCATTCAAAAAAGAAAGAAGAAGAAGCTAAACATTATGCTTCTTTCTTTCTTCTTCTTTTTTCTTTTACAAGCAACAAGAAAGAAAGGAGCGCGCACTTCTCAAAAACCTTAAAAAAACTAGAGAGCAACGTCTCCACACATCCTATACATTTTTGGTAGTAGTAGTTGGAGCTTGTCATGACAAACAAGAGAAATAAATAAACTGCCGGTTGTGGTCCTCCTTTTTTTCTTCTTCAAAAAATGGCCAAGCTTCTTCTTATTCCTTTACATTTTTATTTTCTTATTTTTTGATACTTGAATTAACAACACAACCATCGTTTTATTAGTTTTTATAATAAAAACATTAAAAAGGAATTTAGTTTTTTATTCTTAAAAAGTAAGTGTTATTAAAAAATGCGATGCGAAACATATGCACCACCAACACCACAGCTTTTTTTGGATCGCCCATAAAAAGCAAGCATCAACCAGCCTAAAGCTTTTTAAAAAGCGTCGCAACTACTACCTTGTTTTGTTGTTTTTTTAAATTCCCCTTACTTGCACAAAAGCATTATCATCATCATCGTCATCCGACGACGACACCCTATCTATCCATTTGCTTGCTGTATTTTTTTTTGTAATCGGCCAAGAAAGAACGCCGCTGCTAAAAAATTTTTCATATCAAAAACTGTGCTGCTTTAGATAGATATCATCGTTCTATTTTATTTTTTTGAAATCCTATTTTAATAAATTTGTTAGTTAGTTGGACTTTGGCTCTTTATGCTTCCATTTTTTAAGTTTAGTTAGAAATCAAAAAATCTTAGTGAAAGAAAATAATAGTATGTTTATTGTTGTTGACGTTTTTTTTTTGTTGGCTTTTTAGCATCACAATAGCCATATAAATAAACACATATGACTTTGTTAGTTTTCAATTTTAATTAATTCAATATTTTTTTTAGAAAAAGATTCAAACAAAGACGAATTTGGAACAACGCGGTTTTCCCGATATTCTCCAAATAATAATCTAAAATTTTTTCCTGGGTTTCCTGTAATTTTTCCAAGTAAATTAATTCTTTATAAAAAAAGTTATTTAAAAATGTATACTAAATTATGGTTAATTTCAGTCAATAATCGATTTAATCAAACGATGAAACCCTTAGTTGCTTTATTAGATGGGCGAGATTGTTCCGTGGAAATGCCATTATTAAAGGATATTGCAACGGTAGCATTTTGTGATGCTCAAGCAACAAGTGAAATACATGAAAAAGTTTTAAATGAAGCTATTGCGGCTTTAATGTGGAATACAATTATACTTGGAAAAAGTGATTTAGAAAAATTTAAAGCTCTTAAATTAATTATTTGTTTGGGTTCGGATACGGGAAATGTGGATGTTAAAGCTGCAACCGAATTAAACATTGCTGTATGCAATATTCCTGGTGTATGCGTTGATGAAATTGCTGATTCAACGATTTCTATGATTCTTAATTTATTTAGAAAAACTCATTGGTTATCTAAATTAATGGAAAACGGGAAAACTGTAAGTTTCATAAATCAAAAAAACATTCACCCATAATTTTACTTTTTCTCACCTTTCAGGCAACTGGTATCGAACAAGTACGAGAATTTGCAATCGGCAGTAAAAGAATTCGAGATAGTGTCCTTGGAATTGTGGGTCTCGGACAAGTTGGCAGTGCAGTGGTTTTAAGAGCCAAAGCTTTTGGTTTTAAAATCATTTTTTATGATCCTTTTGCATCAGAAGGTTTGTTTTTTTTTTCTTACATCCTTTTCTTTCCCACATTAAATGTGTTCTTTTATTTTTTTTAGGCGCCGAAAAAGTATTTGGCATTGAAAGATGTGATACACTTGACGCACTTTTAAAACGCTCCGATTGTATTTCGCTTCATTGTGCGCTAAGCCAGGAAACTAATAACATTTTGAATGAAGTAAGAAAGAAAAAACCATAAAAACAAAAGCTGCAAAAGTATTTTTTGTTTTTAGGAAAGTTTAAGAAAGCTCAAATATGGCGCATATGTAGTTAACACTGGAAGACCTGAACTTATAAATGAAGTGGCATTGGTGTCTGCACTTCGTTCAGGACATGTTAAAGCTGCAGCTCTTGATATTCAACATATTTTGGATGTTTCAAGTGCGGCACAATTATCACAAAGTGGACAAATAATTCAAACTGCACGAACTTCATGGCTTTCAGAAGAATCCGTTCATGAATTGCGTGTTTCAGCTGCAAAAGAATTGCGTCGAGCTTTGTCAGGTCGAATTCCACAAGATTTAAATTGTTGCGTGAATAAACGTGAATTGGCTGCTGCAGCAGCTAAAAATTCTGAAACATCTAATACCAATAATCATATTGGAACTTCTTCATCTTCCTCAAATGCCCCAAATCAAACATTTAACTCTCTTCCAAATCTTGGAGGATTTGTAAATGCGGTGAATGATGGTAACTATTTATTTATTATTAAATTTTTTAATAATTTGAATTTTTTTTAAGCTTATAACGGATTACAAATGCCAACATCATTTGCTTCCCTTCCCTATGGAAATCCATTATTAATGAATCCGCAATTATTAATGGGTAACTCAGCTTTGGCAAATTTTCCATTTTCTGCTGCCAACAATCATTTAGCGTTTGGCAATGCTGCTTCTCGATTATTAAGTCAATCACCCAAAAGTACTCAAAGCAACAATAAACGAAGTAATGCTTCACGAACTTCCACACCCGCTCAGATTCAAGCTCCATCTTCTAATAGATCACCATCAAATTCACCAGCCATTCAAGATCTTGTGTCACAACAGCAACAGCACCAAAATGACGAAGATGATAGAATTAATAGTGTAAGAAAAAAATATAACTAATTTTCAAACAAAAAAATAATTTAAAATTTTTAAGGTTAAAAGTGAAAATAATGGAGATAAGGAAGATGTCGGTGGTGGCTTGGAAATAGTAGAAAATGAAGAAATTACTGAAAACGGAAGCGAGCCTAAAAAGTTGAAAATGGAAGATGATGAAGAAATTAATAATGGTGCTGCTGCCTCCATTGATGAAGCATTGTAGCTTTTTCGTAGTTTAAAAAAACTTTATTTTTCCTTTCTTTATTTTATTTTTGGCACCTTAAACCCGGTAGTAATAATTGTATTTGTTTAATATTTTTTTGATGATGCTTTTTATTTTTTGCAAACTCGCTGCCTCGGTAAATTTTTTTTTATTGTTTCCTTAGTGTCACATTTTTTAAACTAATTTTTTGATTAATTTTAACAGTATTTAATTATCTAATTTTTATAAGTTTTAGTGCTTTTAATGCTAAACCAAATCTTGTCTTTTTGATCTAAAATATTTTTATTTTTTTCTGTTCAAATATTTTTTTTTCGTTTCTATATATTTTTTAAATTTACTTGTTGAAATTAATTAGCAAATGATTTTTTTTAGTTTGTTTCTTTATTATTTGGATTTACTCTTCTTCTTTTTTTGTCAAAACTGTTCGATATACGTGTTTTGAAACAACGACCAATAAATATTTGAAAATTAAAAAATGATTTTTTGCAAATTACAATTATGAAGAATTTGCTTATGCTACTGATTTCAAGCCTTTGTACCTAATGATTTTTAACGTAATGAATGGAACCCACCTTTTGGCTTTTTATAGTTAGAGAAAGCTATCACAGAAATAAGTAAAAAGCTTTAGAATAATACAAAAATTTAAATAATAAGGATGCTAATACATATACATATTTGTTTTTATTTTTTCACCCTAAATTTTGTATTCGTAAATCTTTTTTCAATAATTTTCCAAAGTCCCCTCTTGTTTGTTTTTAATTTGGTGATAGATTTTTTTCATTTCATTCAACGTTTAAAAAAACACATTAATAAAAATTTATGTTATTCTATTCTATGGAACCTTACGCAGCAGTTTTTTGTTTTGTTTTTCTTCTTTTCTTTTAACTTAGCATAACTCAAAATTATGGGGTCATGTCAGCGTTTTCGCAAATTAGTGAAAAACTAAAATTTGTTAGAGTTAATTACGTGCTTTTAAATAAATATTTATTGCTCATTAGTCTAATTCTTTTTTTTGTTAATCGCTTTTTTCTCATTTCGTAAAAGAAAATGCTCCCTTGGCGTATATTTTTCTGGATGGTAAAAAAAATTATGAACTTAGTTGGCATTTTTGGCGAGGATCGATGTTCTTCCACTCGCGCTCCTACAACAAAAAAATCACAGAAAGTCAATTTTTATGATTTGCAAAAAAGAAGTAAAAAGCAATTGCTTCTTCATTGTCTTGTTGCTGCTTGTAAATCATTTGACACACTCATTTCACGATTGTTGCCTTTTTTATGCACTCTATCCCCTCGATCCCTTGAGGAGGTCAAAAAAAGAAAATGCCATTGTTTTTCGATGCTTTATGTTGTTGCTTTTTATTTGAAGAAAATATTTTTCTATTCTTGGGGGCGATAAAAAGCAATTGGTCGATCAGTCAATTCAATCAGTCAATCGTCTTTTAATAACATTTATTCAGAATAAAAATAACAAAAAAAAAGTTAAAAAAGCGTCGCAAATCCATTAATTGGGAGATGTCGTTTAAGTGATTGATAAAAAGGAATAGGCCGCCGTCGGGGCAAATTTCATTTTCTTTTTCTTCTTTCAATAAAAATGAATGAGGTACTCTAATTGAGCGTTGATTGCTTATTTAAAATAAAAAAAAGCAAAGCAAAAACAAATGAGTTGAATTGACTTTTGTCTTTTGATTTGCTTCCACCAAATGTTATTGTTTCTTTCTTACCTCCGTCGTTGGTCCAACTTTTTTAGCAGCAAGTAACAAAATTAAATTGCCAAATTGCTTTTTAACAACAATGATGCCTTTCTTTTTTTTCAATGCTGCTGCCGCTTAAAATATTGAAAAAGTGATCAACTTTGAAAATGACTCCAATGTTTGAAAAGAAAAAAGAAAACATTTCTATTCCATCAAATTTTTGGATGATCCACTAACTGGCAGCATCAGCACGATCAACAACGACTAATTGACTTTTTTGCGTTTCTTTCACTTTTTTTTCAAAAAATAAAAATAAATCCAAGCATAAAGAAAGCATGTCGCTTGATTGAGTGTAGTAGCAATATTTTGTTTTGCTTCCATCATTTGATTGGAAGGAAAAAATATATTCGAATGAAAAAAAAAAGTGGAGGCAAATAGATAAATGCAGGCGCTAAAAGCCATTTCAACTAAATGATATTTTTCTTTCTTTCTTTGTTAGTGAGTGAATATGTATGTATGGCCCAGTAATAAATTATATTGTATAAACATAAGAGAAAACAACTGTTTTTCAAATCAAAAAATCTGACATATCTTTTTCTTCTCTTTTTTTCTACTTGCGGTTAAAAAAAATTGTTTGCATTAACTCTGAGGTTGTAGAAGTAAGCAAGTAAGTCGGAGTCGTCATTGCCAAACCTATTAAAGCTCAATTTATCAAACAAAGATAAATTTCACAAGTTTTTTTTATTTGAGACAAAATGCTTTCAGCGTTCAATGAAAAATAATGAAGAAAAAAAAAGAACATCAACACTTTTTTTAAATAAAATAAAAAAGAAAATTATTGAAGAGAGATGTCCAAAAAATTTGTTTGACAAAAGCAGAACACAGTCCATTATGGGGTACTGTAGCTGCTTTCAGACTAGAAAGAAAAAACAAAGAGAAAAAAGCCAAATGGAAGAAAAACAACAAACAAAAAAATTATAAAAAAGAAGAAAGGAAAAAAATTATAGGAAAGTTTATATCAATTTTTTATGCCTGATTCAAACCGGAAAAAAGAAAAGGTTAAGTTTAGTTTAGTTTTTGGGAATTGGAATGCATTTTTTAAATTTTGATTTGAGATAACGTTTTGAGAATATATCTTTTTATTTTACCATTGTGGAAACGCTCGATTATTTGCAGCTACAGCAGCGGCTAAAGCTCCAACTTGAGCAAAATTAACTCTTTCAATTTCTGCTTCCTGTAATCTTTTGCATTTGGCTCGTCGATTCTGAAATATTTTTTTTGAAAATTATTAAATTGGATATAAATCAATTAAGATTTTTTTGAATAGGAATTTGATTAAATTTTTGAAGACAATAAAATGAATGTTGTTTGACCTTAAAAAATTAAAAAAAGATTTGATTCATTTCCGATTTTGAAAGACAATAGAGAGACATGCCGCAATATTTTTTAAGGACATCGCTGCTGTTGTTACTTTTTTTTATTATTAAATCAACAACCTCAACCACTGCCGCGCATCTGTCATATATTTTTATTTTTATATTTCTTTGCGCTATTATAAATTGGCAATCGTATTTCATTCTAATGTGCAAACATACTTCTTGGTGCTGGATGCTGCATTAGGCAACATTAATCGTTTAAAAATAAGAATAAGGAAATGCTTGCTTGCGCAATACCTCCCATGAGAGATTTTCGAAAAAAATGAATTGAAATGGATATATATTTATCTGTCTTTCTTATATTGGTCGCATGCTTCTATTTTCTTTTCACACAAATTAACGCCATCTTTTTTTTGTTCGTTGCTCTCTTTTATTTTGGTTTTTTTTTTCAAGGTAAATAGCGAAGCATCGTCTTCATCGTTTTCGGTCGTCCTCATTTATTACTCATCAATCTTATGCGGTCACTCAAAAAATAACAATGACTCTCCTTAAAATCCAATCAGATAATCTCTTCTCCTGGAAAAATTATTATTATCCAACAAAAAACATTATTGTTGGAAAAGTCATAATTATTTTTTTAGTGAAAAAAAAAATGCTATCAATAATGTTTCATTTTTTCTATTTTTTTCTTGCCCAAATTTAGTGTCAATTTAAAAATGTGAGTCACCGTAATCTATCTTTTTTCAGTTGCGGTTAGTTAGTTAGTCTATAAACAAAAGCTTATTTATGTATTGTTGCACTATTTCACAGCGGGCGTCGATGACAAAATTTTTCAATTTGATTGTTAAAAAAATTCATTGACAAAGCAGTCTTCTAAGAATTGTCTCGATCGCGCATGCTGTTGTTTGATAGCCGCCCTTTTTTTCTAGAGGTCATTTCTTTAAAACTTTTTTTTGTTTCCTTTACAAAACTGATTACTACCACTCTTCGTTTAAATAAACAAAGGAAAGAAAAATTAAGTTATCAAAATAAAAAAGTGACCTTAAGAATTATTACTACGGTATTATGTCAAAAAAGAAAGAGAAAAGAAACAGCATGAGATGAGGAAAACAAACCAACAACAGCGAAAAATTATATTATTTAAAAGGCCATCTGCTTTGGCTATTAATTGGATAAGAAAGAAAAAAGGGCAAAAAAATCTGGCGTGCACAAATATTTCCCGCATTGTTGTTGTTAACAAAAAAAAATAACCTGTTTTTTTGCAAAAAAAAAAATAAAGAAACAAACCAACTGACGCTGCTGCTTCAAAAAATACGTAAACTTCACTTTATTTTTATTTTTTATTTATTTTATTTTTTTACTTCCATTGTTTCAAGGAATGATTTTATTTTCGAGGATGGCAAGAATAACACTAATTCATTGCTTGGTTATTAACAAGAAAGGAAAAATATATTTTTTAGTCCTATTGTCTTACAGTAATTTATGTAATTATTGGATGCATATCAATTGACACGCATCAACTCGAAAAAATCAAATCAAATCTATATGGAAAAAAGTGAAGCGAGAATATATAAACAATTAAATATACACCACGCGATGATGATGATGATCACTAACTAACTAAATATTATATTTTGACTGACTTAAAGGTAAAACAATAATGATAGCTCTTGAGAAAATCAGATAAGAAAATGATTTTTTCTTCTTTTTTTTTCAGAGAAGTGGCATGCATTACTTACGCGCGTGCCGAAAATATTAAGACAAAAAGAAAAGGTATCACAAAAATGTGTGGAACAAACAACAAAAGAGGTTATGGTAATCATGATTGAAAAATAATAATTGGCGCCAAAAAATAAAATAAAAAGAGTGATAGTGAAATGTAACGAACATACCTGAAACCATATTTTAACTTGAGTTTCAGTTAATTTTAGCGAAGCACTAAATTCTGCCCTTTCTGCAATAGATAAATATTGTTTTTGTTGAAATTTTCTTTCCAATGATACTAATTGTTGGGTGCTAAATGGAGTCCGGGGTTTACGGTTATTTTTATGTTTTCGAAGCATGCATTTTGAAATAGCACTGGATATTTTTGAATTATCTAAAAAATAATTTTGTTTCAAAAAATAAAAGAAAATTTTTGAGTTAGCGAACCTGAATTTGAGCTGGAATCAGAGGATGACTGCCAAGGAAAATTATGATGGGATTTTTTCATTTTGGGTGAAGTTGAAGAAATATTATTATTTGGAATTAATTGTGGAGGAGAAGTGTCAAGGTAAAGTCCCGGAAGTTTTAGAGATTGAAAGAAAAACATTGCGGCTGGATCAATAATGGGTCGATGAGATGACATTGATTCAGAACTCGTGGTTGCAATATTGTTGTTGGAAGAAGCTATTGTGGCATTAGACATTAATGGAATAGAAGGAATTATACCGGGCGTGGGAGAAGAGGTAGTAGCGAACGATGAGATCAAGGAAGCTGCTGTCATTGAATCATTAAAAGATAAATTAGAAGTAGAAAATGCAGATAAAAATAAAGGATTATTAGCAATAGAAAAATTTATGGATTCACATCCACCAACACTTTTAGTTTGTAACAAATTTTCAACATTAAACGCAGACGATTTAGAAGCAGGCGAAGTTGAAGGTGATGCAGTTGAAGTCGGTTGCGTAATTTCTTCTTTCATGTTTTCAAAAAATAATAAATCTTAAAAATATATTAATAAATTAAATTAAACTATGTATAAGAATTTTGTTTTTAAAAAACGATAAAGAAAAAATCACAAAATTGCTAACGGCAAAAATGAAATGATGATGATCATTTTTTTTAAATTGGCTCTCTCCTCCTTTTTCCGGTAAGATAAAAAAAATGAGCTGCTGTGTCGCCGCCACTCATCAAGAAAGAAAATTGGTTGGATGCTCCGCCTATTTTTTTCTATTTTCACTTTTTGAAAGTCTACGGTTATTGGTGGTGGCAAGAGCGTCGTCGTCGTCGACAGTCGCAATATGGAATAGCGCAGAAAAGCGCGAGTGCAATAAAGAGCCAATGAAAATTAAAGTTAAAAAATAAGTTTATTACCATGAAGAAAATGATGAGAGAGTCAAGAAGGGCAATAATAATACTCATCGAAAAAAAGAAGGGACGAAGTTAATAGGCCTAATATATTCGATGCTTCAGTTTATTACATAATCGCCGCTGCTGCTCGTCATCCTCACAGTCAGGCGTTAGTTAGTAATTTAGTTACTTATTTAAAAGGTGAAGAATGAAACTTAAGTGCCATCTTTTTTTAAATGCAATGTAACGGATATCGGAGGATAAACATTAATGAGCGATAGAAGCGCCTTTTATAAGTGTCATCGTAAAAAAATAAAAGAAAGATGAATACTACTTTAAGAAATCTTTTATGGCAGCAGTGTTTTTTATTGACATTAGTTAATGGAAAGTAGCTATGTTGTTGATGATTATTTGATGAGCAGCTAGAATTCATTTAAAAATAAAATGTAATGTACGCCATTTGGTTGGTGGTTGTTTTATTGACAGATATAATTATTATTATGATATATGTATTACGGTGGCAAGCAAAGTTAAGGAAGGCAAAAAAACAAGAAAAAAAACTTTGGGGATATGGAACGAAAATAAACTAAACCAGAAAAAGAAAAAAGGTGTCAACAGACTAATTATAAAAATGAAAAATTATGAACGAATTAATAAATTTTTGATATGTGAGAAGAAAAAAAAGTGATTATCAACGCATTAAAAAAAAATTTCCGATTATACATACATACTCACGACCCTTAAAGTGTTATTAATATTGGAAGAAAAATATGTCGTCGATTCATAATTACACTTATCACCCCAGGAGGTCTGTAATTCATCGACGACGCGGCAATGAAATTTATTTTTATTTTTCTTTTTTATCAAACACGCTTTTATTAAAACAAACTATTAAATAAATAATAAACATAGATTTTTCGGGCTATTTTTTAGTTTTGCAAATGATTTTTCAAATCTAATTTGTTTGATCCTTAAATCTTACAAAAAACTACCATAAAAAATTGGAGGCTTGTTCCTTTTTTTCTTCGATGGTCCTTTAAAAGAATACCAATCATCCAAATACTTCCGTTCTAAAATAAAAATTAAAATTTGCAAAGCGGTTTCCTTTTTTTTCTATTTTCTTTTGTGATTATCTCATTAAAATTTTTTGAACACCATTTTAAGCAAGAAAAAATATGGTTAAAAAAGAGAAGCAATCATCAAATAAATAAATGTGATGGAGAAAGAGAAAAAAGGACGTATCAATTTCCGGGCCTTTTTAGATAATTAAGAGGCTATTTAGAAGCTAAAAACAATTAATCTTTCCTCTCTTCCTTTCCTCTCTTCCTTTCCTCTTTTTTAATGTTTTCTCCTTGGCACCATAGCTTCACTATGTACCGCTGTTTCTTCCAGGAAGAAAAAAGAAAAAAGAGACAATTAAATATATTGTAAGTGGTGTTTCACGGAGAATAGTAGCTCGTAAAAAAATTCTTTTCTTTTTCTTCTAAAAATAAGATGAGAAGCTAAAAAGTCGAAAATGAAATGAATATTTGCCACAAAAAAATATATAATTTTGTGGCTGTAAGAAAGGCAATAGCAGCACCAATAAGAGACCAATCAACGCTCTTCTTCCATTCTTTTTTTGGTGGTGGTGACCAAATCTGTCCCTTGACGCCATAAAATAAAAAAAAAAACGTTAAAAGCTTATTTGCGAGATGCTGTTGCTGCTGCATATGCAAGGATGCTGTAAAAGTTAGTTATTGAATTACTTATATAATGAAAAATATTATGCCTTTTAACGCTGGCTGCTGAACGCTGTCATCAAGCTCTTCGCCTTCCCAAAAATTTTCCAGCAAATAAAAACTTTTAAAATATTTCGACCATCATTTAAAATATATGAAAAAAGATAAAAATGGTTAATTAAAAAAGCTATAGTATGAAAGAAAGAAAAATATTGGGACGAAATTAAATTAATTAGAAGAGAGAAAATTATTGAAAATAATTATTACCGATGAAGATGAAGAATTGTTTCAAATGAGAAAAAATGCAAACAACAATGATCAAACAAAAACATAAATGGAAAAAGAAGATGCCGCAGTTTTTCTTTTTTTGCCTGGGGTTTTTGAGAATTCCTTTAATCACTTTTTTGACTTGTCAAGAGTATTGTTTGCAAGATCAACCTTAAAGGTATCTTCCATCATTCAACAGAAATGCGGCATCTTTCTTTATTTTTTGCAACAAATTGTTATTATTATCCCAAATGAATCTTAATCCATATACAGCAAGAGATAAAACTCTAAAAAAGACGAACTACATATTTAGTGAAATTCCAAAATTACAAAAAAAACGTGCATATAAAATTGGAATGAACAATTTATGTTTATAAGGATACTGTAGTTTCATCTCGTTAAAATGTAACTATTAATGTGTAAAATAAACTAAATCATCAATGAGAAGTAAAACAGAATAATTAAAACTATAACGTTAATTTATTTGCATCCACTAATCTTCGTTCTAATCAGCTACTTCAGAATCCTAATTGTAAGAGTTACTAATTTCAGAAAGAATTGCTAAACTCATCCCATCCAATTTATTCCTCAAAGTTCTATTTTGGATTTAATCTCAATAACATACAGAGATTCATTTAGTGATGATCCTTGTTAATAATAAAAATTTGTAATCAATTTTTAATATTTCATTTTTATAACACTTTTTAGAAAGTTTTTGTTTTGGTATTAGTAATTGCCTTCACTGATAATAAGCTTTGTGACTTTGTAACATAAAACAACCCATGAATGAACTTTCTTTGGCAATCTATGAAAAAACAAAGCAATGTCTGCCATTTTTGTTTACGTCCTTCACGAGTAAATTTGGTATTCCTTCCAATTTTTTTGATTACTAATTTATTGAATTTATGAATTTCACTAGAGGTTTGTCATTCTCTCCAAATATGCTTAATCCATCCATTTTTTAGGAATATTATGTGTTACAAAGATTTATCGAAGTCCTATTTTGAGACATAAAAATGTTTACAATATTGCAACTAAACGTCAACTTTTTGGTTTTGGAGTTAGCACAAGAGAAGAAAGAGTTATGGAATATGCAGAAAAACGATTAATTGGGTAATTTATTTATTAAATGATTACATACAATCTCAAATGAAACATGTACTTCTTCAGATTTACCGCAGATCAAATGTTTGATGTTGTGAATAATGTTGCAGAATATCCTCTATTTGTTCCATGGTGTAAGAAAGCTGATGTAAGAAAAAAGAGTGAAAATGTTTTAGAAGCTGATTTACAAATTGGATTTCCACCTCTTCATGAACGATATGCTTCCAAAGTCACTGCATTGAAACCGTATGTTATTAGAGTAAGTTCTCATTTTGCTTATAAAAGCTTTGCTTATCATTTTCTCATTTCAGTCTGTTTGCACCGAAGGTCGATTATTCAAAGTTTTGGATACAACATGGCGCTTTCAACCGATGTCAGATAATCCTCGATGCTGTACATTGTATTATTCAATCGAATTTGAATTCCGTTCTTTGATTCACGCTCGGCTTGCTCATGCATTTTTTGATCAAATTGTACGTACTATGGTGAAAGCCTTTCTGAAACGAGCTGAAAAACTTTATGGTGAACCTGCTGTTGGATATGAAAATATGCAGCCTGAGGTGCTGGCATATAAGGGTTGAATTGCAGCATTATTATTTATGATGATGTAAAAATTATGCTTGTACTAGATTGTAAAATTGTCTTATGAATGAATAAATGTTGTACATATAAATAAACAGAATTTTAATGAACATCTTCTTATAATGCAAAGCAAAGAACATTCAATGGTTCCTTTCGAAGTTAAAAACAAAGTATTTGATGTTAGACAAAGATTCAGAAACACATTTATTAAACACAACATTAACAAATAATAATAATGAGATGCAATGAAAGGAATATATTACTAAACTACTAGCTATAAAACTAAATATCCCTACAATAAACATAAATGATAAACAGCTAATTTATTAGACATAATCTATAACAATAACACAAGAAATAAGAGCTTTAGAACATTCCTCCGCCCATACCTCCCATTCCACCGCCCATGCCACCCATTGGAGCAGGTGGATCTTCTTTCGGGAGTTCAGTAATAACACATTCAGTTGTAGCCAAGAGAGAAGCGACACCAGCAGCATCTTGAAGAGCAGTACGAATAACCTTGGTTGGATCAATAATACCAGCTTCGATCATGTTGACAAATTTGTCGTTCATAGCATCATAACCATAGTTGACGTTAGTATTGGCAAGAACTTTTTCAACAACCCCAGCAGCTTCGATACCAGCATTAGCAACAATAGTTGTGATAGGTTGACGAACAGCTTTTTGAATGATTTTGACACCTAAAATAATGAAAAGATTTGAGATAAGAATAGGAAGAATAAACATACCTCGTTGTTGATCTTCATTATCAGCTTTAAAACCATCAAGTTTCTTGAGAGCACGAAGAAGAGCAACCCCGCCACCAGGTACGATACCTTCTTCAACAGCAGCACGAGTAGCACAAAGAGCATCAGTTACACGATCTTTCTTTTCATTAACTTCAACTTCACTGGCTCCACCGATTTTAAGGACAGCAACACCTTTTGAGAGTTTAGCAAGACGTTCATTAAGTTTTTCCTTTTCATATTCAGATGTTGAAGATTCGATTTCATCTTGTAATTGTTCAATACGTTGATCAACTTCTTGAGGAGAACCTTTACCACGAAGGACAAGAGTATCATCTTTAGTAATAGAAACTTCATCAGCTTCACCAAAGTCATGAGCTTGGATTTCTTCTAATTTAACAAGTGATGATTCGTCACCAAAGACAGTACCACCAGTAGCAATAGCCATATCTTTCAAAGTGTTCTTTCGATTATCACCAAATCCAGGAGCTTTTACAGCACAAACTTGAAGACCAACTTTTAAGCGATTGAGAACAAGAGTAGTGAGAGCTTCACCATCGACGTCTTCAGCAATGATGAGTAAAGGCCTGCGAAGTTTATTTGCCATTTCAAGAGCTGGAACAATATCTTGGACTTGACTAATTTTCTTTTCAGATAACAGGAGAAGACACTTTTCGAATTCCACTTTAGCTCCTTTGCTACTGTTGATGAAATATGGTGAAATGTATCCACGATCAAACTTCAATCCTTCAATAGTTTCTAATTCATCTTCAAGAGTTTTGCCATCTTTAACAGTTATGACGCCTTTGTTTCCAACCTAAAAAACAACAACTAGATTTCATATTTAATAAAGAGGAGAAAACAAACTAACCTTTTTCATAGCTTGACTAATAAGATCACCAATAACTTTATCACCATTTGCAGAGATAGTAGCAACTTGAGCGATTTCTTCAGGAGTAGTAACAGGTTTGCTCATAGCTTTCAATTCGTTGACAATGATTTCAACTGCTTTCATAACACCTTTACGGACTTCAACTGGATTAGCACCTTTGCTGATGTTTTCGAAGCCTTCTTTAGCAATGGCACGTGCAAGAACAGTAGCACACGTGGTACCATCACCAGCTTCTTCATTGGTTTTGTTAGCAACATCCTAAAAAAAAGAAATTATTGCATCATGCATGATGAACCAAGTATAAAACGAACCTGAACAAGTTTGGCGCCGAGATTATGATATTTGTCTTTCAAATCGATAGCCTTAGCCACGGTTACACCATCCTTTGTTATCTTAGGAGATCCCCAGCTTTGTTCGATGACAACGTTGCGACCCTAAAAAGAGAGACTTCAATAGCAGTTCATTCATAACATAATCAAAAAATAAAGGCCTATAAATAGCTAAAGTTCTAAACATACCTTAGGACCCATAGTAACAGCAACAGCATCAGCTAAAAGATCAATACCAGCAAGCATAGCCTTTCGACCATCACCACCAAATTTGAGATCTTTTGCATAACCACGATGAGATGTGCGGCTTAAAGCCCGAGAAGATTTAGAAGCAAAGCGATGCATTTTGAAGCTAAAAAATTAAAAGTATTAAAAATTGTTACTAAACACGAGTAAAAAGCAACAGAAATTAAAATAATCGAAATAAAAACGTGAAAGATGGTAGTGTTCAATGAATGTTAGAAGAAAGCTTCAATGAAACGAGCAAATAAAAGGTCGACCGAATTTTCTAGAGATTGCACGATAGCTTTCGTTGTGAAAGTTCACGAGCAGTGAGAAATGGGCAGCGCCCAGAACGTTCGCGAATACAAACTTTACTGCTTTTCATCAAAGTTTTTTTGCCGTTTATTTTTTGTTGCAAAATTAAACCTTTTGATTGTTCTATGGCCGCGTGCATCACTAATGTAATCATATCGTGTTTACTGTTTTACATTGTCTTTATTTTTGTGTATTAAACATTCTTTTTGTTTTAGCCGATAATCATATCCTCAAGCCTTTCTAAAAATGGTCTTCTTCACAGCTATTAGAAATGTAAGTTATTTTCCTATTACATCATCCTCTTTAATTAATGTTAAACTTTTTTAGTCCGCTACTGCAGCTTTAAAAGGATTTGTTCCTCTTTTTGATCGTGTGGTTATTGAACGAGCTGTTGCTGAAACGAAAACCAAAGGTGGAATTATGATACCAGAAAAGGCTCAAGGCAAAGTTTTGGAAGGAACTATTGTTGCTGTTGGACAAGGTGCACGAAATGAAAAGGGTGATATTATTCCTCCTCAACTCAAAGCTGGTGATCGTGTTCTTCTTCCCGAATATGGTGGTTTCAAAGTCAGCGTCGAAGAAAAAGAATATCACATCTTCCGCGAAAGCGACATTGTTGGTAAATTCCAATAACTTTATTTTTACGGGATCATTTTATTATTGTTTAACTGTACTGTTCGTTATGTAGGTTCTTGCTAGTTAGTGATTAATAAATTATACAACTTATATCTGTGTTAACTTTGTACATACTATTTTCATGATGACATGTTTTTGACCAACATGCAACATTCTCTTTGTTTCTATTATTGTATGATGTTAAAGCTTGAAGTTAAGCTTCTCTTTAAATAACTTTATTTTTACATTTACTTTTATGAAGATCAAGCCATTCAAAAAGCTTGTATCAATACCCCAATTATTGCATTATTATTATTATTATTCTTTATTCCCTTAAAAATTGCATCACAAGAAAATGATTAGGAAAAGCTCCAAGGATTAAATACATTTTTGATACAACAAATTGTGATAAATTCCGACATTCATACCTCAATAGGAGGTACCATGTAAAAGAAAATCAGCAGAAGAATAGCTCTCTCATCCATGGTTGAATGATGTCAAAAGTGGGACTAAAATTGAATCTGTGCATATGACTCGTGATGATTAATATGAAGACAAGCTTAATTCTGAAGATGGTGACCATGCTTTATCACAATTTTTTTCATATCCATCTAAAACACAAGTACAAAAAAGAAACAAATGTTGTTGTAACTCAAAAACCTGAAAAAAAAGCTATTAAAAAATGTTTAACTTTCTTTTTTTTACTTTGATTGCTTCAAGAAAACCTTTATTCATTGCTTTTCGATATTTTTTTTTCAGCCTTTTTCAAAAAAATTCTTTCCATGACCCAAAGGTACTTTTCGCGCCAACAAACTTTTCATTTTTTGTTATCTTTCAAAATCATTTTTTCATTCAACTTTCAAACTTTATCAATCTTGTTTGATTTTTTTATTTGCTGCTCATATTTGGTCTATTTTGGTTAAAGAATTTTGTTATAATTTATACAAAGATGGATCAAACTGCAACGACCTTCTCACAACAATTATCTCAAATGATGGGCTTGAATTTGGTGGGTGCTGCTGGTGGTGGAACATCTCATATTGAAATTAATCCTACAATGCTAACAGCAATAATGGCAGGTCCAGTCATAGCAGTAGATTTGTTCTTATTGAAGGCGTCGATCTTGTCAAGGCCTTCTTTTGGATTATTTCCTTCCTGAAAAATACTTAATAAATAGGAATAAAATGTTAGAAACATACTAAACATGCCAACAAGAATCTACCATATTCAACTTTAGAACGATAACATTTCTGTAAGATGATTTCACCCAATAAGGGACCGGCATAAAACTCCTTCATTTCTAAAAAGTGGAATAGTAATTTGAAGGAATGCAAACTCATTAAACTTGCCATCATCAAGATAATCAGGAATTTCAATCCCTTGACATTCTGTCGCAGCATATTCGTAAATTGCACCAATTGAATTTCGGAACCAAACAGCAATATTTGACATTTCGAAACGACGGTTCGCCATAACCATCAAAAATTCGTCATGAATCTGAAACAACTAAATCAATTTATGTAAATGGATAAAATACTTACAAGTCCAACATTTGATTTGACATGTTGAAACTTTTCAAGAAGCTGACGAACGATTCCACCAAATCTTGCTTTAGTTTTCAAAAGACCTTTAATCCAAGCATAACGGTCAGCGCTACAAAATGGTATATCAGTTAGTTAATAGTTAATAGAAGGTAACTCACGAAGATGTTTTGTAGAATTTGACAATTTTTGGATCAGTGATTTCCAACTTCATGAGTTCAGCTGAAACCTTGTCAATTCGTGTAGAAAGGTCTTCTCCATTTTCGTCAATTTGGCAGATTTTAGCTGGTTTCTTTCGAAGTGGATTTGTTGAAGAACATCGCCGCTTTCTTTTAATTCTGTTATCAACAAGGCCGCAACCATTAGAAATTGACAAGTGGTCGAATAGATCCGTCATAGTCAGAGCATTGAAAATACCATTGATTGGTTCCCTTTCTTTGCGCTTTAGAGGAGCTCTATAAATACTTAAGTAATTAATATAACTAAAAAAACATAACTTACTCTCCATCAATATCAAAAGAAGAAATGATTTCAGTAGCTATACCTGTAAGAACAAATTTTGCAGCTTCTTTTCGTGTTGGACCATATTCCTCACTAGCTGGATAAGCACTTTCACGGAGAATATAAACAGCAGCTTTTGATGAATTGCGTTGTTTGATGTATTCGTAAACATCGACCTAAAAGTTGTTTTTTTTTGTATTGTGATAAATATAAAAATACTCACTGATTTGAAAAGTAATGGATCGTCAGGTTTGTATGTTTCATACTTGGCAAGAATGTCATCTTTATTATCAAAGAAAAATGCAAGAATTTTGTCAGGTTTTGTCAAAGCTTTAACAAAAGGTCGGCGAGTTGGAGTGGAAGTACTTGGCACATATGAGAATTCTTGGATCATCGCAGGAGAACCATCGACAAAACTTTGAACTTGTGAATCACTTGGAGCTTTGATGTTTTGGAAAGCGAAGGTGTTTCCAGCATGAGATGAAGGAGATGGCAAGTTGTTCGAAGGATATTCAGCAACAAGTTTGGCAATTGCTTCATCGGAAGAGTCGGTAGATGAAAGATCTAATTTTGAAAATGTTAAAGGTAGTAATATAAAGATAACTAACACTTACCGGCTTCAAGTCGCTTGTCAATGATCAAGTAGTTACGTCCAAGCGTCATAAGTGAGTCCAAACCATCGACAGGTCTTCGGTCTTGCTTGCCATTGTTGAGCACAAGTTCATAAGCGATATAGTCATCCATGACATAATCCTCTTTCATCTTTCCACAACCATCTCGAGCAACATCATCCAAGAGTTGATAGTTGGTTCGAACAAACCATGTTTTGGTCCTCTGACCAAATTTAGCATCAAATATGCGCATTTCTACTACAGATTTAACTGCAGTAGCGGAGCGCGAAACCGAATCAGGAGTAGCAAATGGAGTAGCCATATAGCAATAACCTAAAAAAATGAAATGTATTTTCGGAAAAAAATTTATAACCAAATATAAAATATTTGAGAAAAGAAAGGCAAAAAGAGGGAAAGAGAAAAAGACGAAAAATGCTGAAGGCAATGAAAAGAAAATAACATGCAGCCAATATACCGTATTTTCATGTTTTCCATGTGAGACCTGAAAATTTTTTAAACTTACGTTTACACTGAATGAGGAAGACGAAGATATTTGGTATGATAAATTCGAATAGTTTCAACGGTTAGAAAATAGTTTGGATGCAATCTCATTGTTTCATTAGCATCTGATACAATATAACAATGGCGTAGTTCGTCAAATTCGTCAGTTTTCATCACATTCAAGTGACAAGTACCGTCATCAGTTTGCAAAAAGATTTTTCCAAAAACAGGAACATCGAGATTTTTACCAACGACAACGAAATCATCTCTTTTGTAATTCTTTTTGTACATGGCAGCTAATGTTGAGTCGATATAATCGTCTAAAAATATTTATGATATTGAGGTTTATAAGAATAAAAACTAACCATTTTTCATCCTTCTGTAAACTTCGCACATGAAGAATTGATGTTTCATAACAAGCGTCATCGGAAGCGTTTTGGAACATTTATTTACATGTGAATATGCTTTCATCATTTGATGTTTGCCTTCAAATCGCATTGACCAAAAGTGACGTGGAGGTCCAAACATTCGAATAATCCATGGATAATGAATCATATTGTGAATTTTATGTGTCATGTGTCCACCCAAATCTTTAAATTGCGTCAAGTATTCACCGATTAGAGTTGTCAGTTCTTCCAGCATTTCTTCAGTAATATCATATGCCATAACAATATCATAGATTCTTTGAAATTTCAGGAGTACCTTCCATTTGTCAAGTTCAGCGAGCTCTTCTTCAGGAAGTAAATCGGCAAGCATCAGTGGGAGAAGACGAATAAACTTTGACATTGTTGAAGCAGTCATACCTGTCATATTTTCACCCAATTGATGTTCTTGTACAGGTCGAGGAATATTGAAAGCATCACGACCATAAAAAGGAAATCCCACAATTTGATTATAAACTGTACCATAATTGGGAAAAGCTCTTAGAACCAGAGGAACTAGATAACGGCAATGACCTTGAAACCAATCATGCATAATAACGAAAGATGGTTGAGCTTGAACATGAAAGTGAAGAAAAAATTAGGTGCGCTCCACCTTTTTCAAACATTGCGCCTTTTCGGTGCGCTCCACCTTTTTCAAACATGCGCCTTTGTACGTTTTAGCACGAAAAAGACTGTTGGCGCGAAAATTTACCTATTTCAATGCTTTTTGAAATTCATTCTTCGTTTTTTGATCAGTCCTCTTTGATATGATTGAACTAATTAAACTCTTCTAAATACTCCGCATATTTTAGTACAAACTTAATCAATTACTCGCTCTCTCTCTCCCTTATTTCTCTATCTGTTGCTCGCTATGACTATCTCTGGTAGAAATGATGCTCTGGATGTTCAGAATGATGCTTCGAAGAATCTTCCATTAACTGCCGATCTTGTCAAGACTTGTCGAAAAGAAGATGTTCCAACTTCATCTCCAAGTTATTATCCTTCGCTTTTTGGTCGTTCTCGCAAAAGAAAATTGACTCCACTTTCTTCTCCTCAAAAATATAACAAAGTCCTCAAAATTATGTACAAGGATCTTTTTGATGTAATAGATGGTGTTACAACTGCCTTGACATATGCTGGAACATCTGGACACTTGTCAATGCTTCATATTGAAGATATGAATCACAGCATGGATGGTCCTTTTCATTACTTCTAATAACCTGTCAAATATCTGTCGTTATTTTATTTGTCCTTGTTTTGTTATTTTGTTTGTTTGTTGTTTTTGTTTATAAATAAAATGTTGTTTGAAATTGGAAATCTTAGAAAAGGGGATAAAATTTAAATTTGGTGTAAAATTTGGAATTAGGTGTAAAAATTTCCAATTTGGTAGTCAAACTTTTGAAAAGGGGAATCAAGTTTCAATCATATCCTTGTTTTTGAGTATCAAAAATTTTTAACCCATAAAAATGGGTAATTCATAAAGCGTTTTAGCATTTTTGACAACAAAATGGGATACGAATCAGCAACAATCAGCATCAATTTTTTGACTACTTTTTTAGACTTTGTCAAAACGATCTGTTTTTTTTCAGTGTTCTATTCAACGTGAATACAAAGTTGCTGTCAATCATGAATCGTCAAAACCTCTTCAAGATTGGATGATGGAAAACATTAAAGATCAGTATCCATCATCTCAAGAAGTAAAACAACTTGGTCAAAAAACTGGTTTTAACAAATCACAGATTAAAGACTGGTTAAGAAATGCTCGACAACGTTATGAAAAGAAACCTGGAAATTTACCTCTTCCATGGACAAAGAAATATGGTAGAAAATAACTTGATGGTCTTTAAAATGCTTTCCTTTTATGTTAGCTTGCTTATTTATTAGCTTTATTTTGTATTGTTGAAAGATTTCACATGATTATCTGATATGTATTATTTTGTTTTGTGTCACTGTTTTTATGTTGTATTCATGTTTGTATTTAACTTTAAATAAACTAACTGTATGATTTCACTTTTTATTAGCCTTTTTCCTCTCTTTTATTCGAAAACACCTAGGCAAATTGTTGGGCATTAACACGTTTACTTTTTGTGCGTTTACACTGGAATACGGGAATCAAAAGCATTGCAACTTCATAACATTCTCGTTGAATTGTTAGATAACAAGATTTTATTCATCGATAAATTTATGACATTAAATTAGAGGATCATAAAAATGAAGCAATGTTGGTAAAAATTATCGAAAGAGATTCAACGATTTATCACGCGGTGACAGATATTGGTGTATGAAAATTCTTTATTTATTATTTTGTTATTAATGATCAAACATTTATTACGACAAAGACTTTATTTATTACGAAAATATACTGAGCATAAACTAATATGTTAAACTATCTATTTCTTTGCAGCTTTAGCAAGTTTCATGAGGCCTTCAGTGCTGTGAGATTTAGGACGCTCAAGAGGAAGTCCCATACCACGAGCCCAGATTAATTGAGAGAGACATCCAAGAGCACGAGAGACACCAAAGAGAACAGTGTAATAACTCATTTCAGTCATACCAAAGTGTTGAAGAAGAACGCCAGAATGAGCATCAACATTTGGCCATGGATTCTTTGCTTTCCCTTGTTCAAGAAGGATATCAGGAGTAACTTTATAGAGATTTGAGACGAGTTTGAAAAGTGGATCATTTGGTAAATGTTTTAAGGCAAATTCACGTTGGCAGGTATAACGAGGATCAGTTTTTCGAAGAACAGCATGACCATAACCAGGAACAACTTGTCCGCTCTTCAAATGATTCCATACCCAATCTTTAAGATCTTTTTCAGTATAATCATGTCCAAGATCACCAACGAGTTTAGTCAAAAAGACAAGAACTTCCTAAAAAAGATAAAGATATTTACATATGTGATCAAAATGATTATAAACCTACTTGATTTGCAAGACCATGAAGTGGACCAGCGAGACCAGCCATAGAAGCAGCGAATGAAAGGTAAGGATCGGATAAAGCTGAACCAACTAAATGGCTGGTATGTGCAGAAACATTACCACCTTCGTGATCACTGTGAATAACAAGATAAAGTCGCATAAGTTCAATAAAGAGAGGATCATCATAACCAAGCATAGCACAGAAGTTAGCAGACCAATCTTTGTTTGAATCAATAACACCAACAGATGAACCATCACGATAAATGTTGCGATAAATAGTAGCAGCAATGGTTGGCAATTTAGCAAGGAGGTTCATTGAGTCTTCATAAGTATGTTCCCAGTAAGTTGATTTGTGAGCACCATTAGCATAAGCTTGAGCAAATTTGGATTCACTTTGAAGAGCTGCAATAGCAGCAATAAACTGGGACATTGGATGAAGATTTGATGGGAAGTTATCTAATAATTGGACAACATGATCAGGAAGATCAGCACGTGCAGCCCATTCTTTGCTGATTGCTTTAACTTGTTTTTCATCAGGAATGTCACCAGTACAGAGAAGCCACCAAATGCCTTCAGGAAGAGGTTCAGTACCATTAGCAGCTTTTGGAAGTTGTTTTTGACAGTCTGGAATGGAATATCCACGGAAACGAATACCTTCTTCAGGATCCAATACAGATGTTTCTGTGACCATGCCTTTCATTGATCTCATACCACCATAAACCTAAAAAATTGTTTTGTTATAAATAATGAGAATTGAAGCAACAGATTACCATATCAACAGTAATTTCTTGAATAACTGTTCCTCCATAAGCTTTACGGAATTCAACAACTTTCTTATTATGAGCAGGAATTTTGTTGGCAAGGACTTCTTTTAAGTTGGCGGAAGATTCGGAAGTTGAATAATTATTGGTCGATAAGACAGCAAGATTCTAAAAATGTAATCGTAAATTATGGATAAATACGGTTTAAAAAAACAAACAAACCTTATAAGCAAGAATGGAACGGCGCATAGCACCGGCGGTGATCGAAGAAGTCATACTTGCCAAAGTTGAATACCTGAAAGAAAAGCACTTTAATGAAGCTATTGTAAAACGAAAATAAATCCACGATTGAATGAAAGGTAAGCAACAAAAACAAATATCAGCCAAAAGCACGCCGATGAAACCGAAAAGTTAGGAAAAGAAAGTGAAAAAACGAGTGAACTAATTTAACGAAAGGACGACAACGTCAGTAGAAATGAGCCTGGAGACTAAAAACTGCACGAACTAGACAAACACTACACAACTGGCAAAAAAAAGAAATAAGCCCTTCATGCGGCGATGGAATGGATGGTGGTGGTGCAACAAAAAGGATAAAACACGGAAGCAACACAGCAAAGCAAAAAACCGAAGAAAAAGAAAAAAACGAATGCATGCCAGCCACATATGTAACAGCAGCCAGCAAGCGTGAAATGAAAAAAGCGCGATGGGAACCAAAAAACTTGTAATGTAAATTTGTTTCTTTTTTTGATTCATTCACAAAAAATTTCAATAGAAAGAATTTTTCTTTAAATAAAACTTTTTTAAATACAATTTGATTTTCATTAATTATAAGCACTAAACACAATAAACATTAGACAATGGGAACTAATGAATGAATTGTTCAGATAACAACGATCATAAAAATTCTTTTTTGTGAAATTCAAAGAACACTCAAATCACGGGAAAAGAAACATATATATGCAGACGACAATGTGGTTGGTTATTCGGCAGCCTTGGATCAAAGGTATGATTTGAGATAAACTTAATTTATTGATTGGCGATAGATTGGGGAAATGATACAAAGATCTAAATGATTTTAGTGTTAGATAATTTTATAAAATGTTTTTAGTTTTTTTATTCATTTTCGAAGCAAGCATTTTGATTAGCGAAAAAAGCATTATTGCTTGTTCAAAGAACAAAATAATCTATAAAAAATGAGAAATAGTGACATCGAGAGTACGCATAAAAACCAACCAAAAAGTTGTGTGCAAAAAAAAGAAGAAGTTAGAAAAAAGGACACTTTTTTGATTGAAAGGGTTAACACGAAAGGTCAACATTTTGAGGACGTAACAAAGTTAAATAAAATGCACGTGCGTTTTTTTTATCTTTTTTCTTTTTTGGACTTTTTTTGGTTTGAATGGAATTCATGGGGTTGCTATTGTTGTTGTAGTTTTTAGTCAATAAAATGAAACTCTTTTTTATGAATACTTTTCAACAACAAAAAAAATTTATATTATAATTATTTTATTATATTTATTAAAAATTTGATATTATTTATTTATTTATCATTGCACTTGATCAACTAATCGAAAGGCTTCCAATAATTCATTGAGGTCAATAAATCCATCTTTATTAAAATCTATGCTTTCTGCAATTTGTTCTATATAACTTTTACTGAAATTTGTTTTAGTGTATTGGCCAAGGACCTAAAAGAAAAAATATTATTATTTTATGTTTCAAAGTTATTATAGCAAATAAAAACCTGGCATGCTTCCAAAAATTCTTTCATTGATACCAAACCAGAATTATCTTTATCCATAAAACGGAAGAGGGTTTCCAAAATATTTTTATGTCGATAAAGAGTTTCTGTAATTCCACTTTGATCAACCTGAAAAATTAAGAATGTTGGCTATTTTGTTTTTTTATAGTTTTGGATGCTTTTATTACTTTATCTCTTGATGAATTAGGATTATCATCTTTGCCAAGTTTGATTGCGGGAAATTGTTTATAAAATACATCTTTGCCATCATCGGTCATTTTAACTAATCGATCAACTAATGCTCTCCATGGAATATTTAAATTTGTTGTACTTTCAACACATTTACACCATTTGTGAACAGAAATTAAACCTAAAGAAATGGCACATTTGTGTTTAAATAAAAAACCATGTTCTCTGATATATTTATGACAAACCAGTGTTATCAGGGTCATGGATCGCAAATTCACGTTGCAATTCAATGTTGAAGGACACAAGTTTTTCTCGAAGGTCTCTAATGGCTGATTGTTCAACAACGCTGAGTCTAAAAGAAGAAAAAATAAATAAATTTGATTAATGAGTTGTGAAAGGATGAGAAACATTTTTAGAGTACAAAAACAAACCTTTCTCTCACAGTTGTCTTTTTATGAATTTTACTTGCCATATATTGAACAAAATGAGGCTCTTTATTAACTCCCATAAATTTAACATATGCTCCTCGATTGCTTCCAGTTTCATAATAATTAGATGCAGAAAATATTGTTAAGCATGTATTATCATGCATATATTCATATCCCTCATATTTGCATTCATGTGATCGAACTAATAAACGCAAACCATGTCTAAAAAATTATTTCAAATTTAGCAAAGGTCTGTAAAAATTTTAGATGCAAAAAAGTCGGTTTTTTGGATCACAATTTTTTTAAATAAACTTTAGAGTAAGTGACTTTACTTGCTTACTTTTCTAAAAACTTCTTAGTAATATCTGCACCAAAATATGATCCACCTCCTCGAAATACATTCGGCCAACATCCATTTTGTTGTTTTGGATCACTCCATAACACATCTAACATTTGACGCCATTCTTCAACATTTACAGATTTTTTTCCATTTTCTTTTGATTCAATTATGGGTGGACGTAATACAGACAAATACTAAAAAAACAAAAGCTTTAACTTCTTTTTTTATCTAAGTAAAAAAATTATTACCATATTTCTTGGAATCTTTTTAAGAATTTCTAAATCAGTTTTATCTGATATTCCACCATGAGTAACAAAAATGTCATTATCTATTACTGTGCCCAATGGCAACCAAGAATAAATATCTTCAAGCAATCGAATTATTTGTGTTGCAGCATCTTTATATTTGGTCATTAATTCTTTTACAAACCCATATCGCAAATTCATAATATGATCTTCATGATTGCCTCGATTTAAAGTTACTACTGTGGGATTTAAAATTTGAAGGGAAAGTAATATCACTAAAACTTCAATACTTTGTCCACCTCGATCCACAAAATCTCCATTAAATACATATGGATTATCCAAAGATGGAAACCCGTTCTAAAAAAATATTTACATAGGTTTCTTATTTTTTGAAAGAAAAAAGGTAGTTAGTTACTTTGTATAAAATAATTGATAAATCATCAAATTTTCCATGTAAATCACCGCAAACCGTAACTTGCTTGGATACTTGGGTGGATAAATGAACAATCGTTGGTAATGTTTTTAACATTTTTCTTGCTTCTCGTAAAATCATTAACAAAAAACGGGGATGCAAAATCTAAAAAATGTTTTTCATTTTTGCTTTTTCCTTTGATTTTATTTTCACAAACCTTGTTAGCTTTAAAATGATCTATCATTGATTCAACGTGAGCTTTTTTCAATGGTAAATTAATAAATGGACCTTTATAAGATTTTTCAAGTTTAATTAATTCTGGATTAGTTGCTTCCAAAAGTTTTCGCTCTTTTTCTACTTCATCTGAAAAAATATTATTATTTATTTATTCTAGTTAGTAATGGTCTGAATATGGATGATGTTGAATGAAGGTGTATGATTGAATATGTGGGGCTTCCTTCATGAGTGAGTGAGTAAGTGTATATGTTTTTGATTACTAATCTTTTTTTCTTTTTCCATCTTTTGGGTTATTGGAAAGCAAAAAAAAAGAGGCAGCTTAACCAAAAAAAATATAACATTGTTTCTTAAAAATAGGAACAGAAATAGAAAAAAAAACTAATAATTAGAATGTTAAAGGCTGTGTTGAGTAAATGGAAGAAGGAAGTAAAGAAGTAAGAAGCAACAACAACTGATTACTAACTAACCCTTTGGTGAGGAATAATGAGCAAGAGCTGAAAGAATTAAGAAGTTATAAAAAACATAAAAAAAGGGACAAAACAACACTTTTTTTGCTGTTGCAAAGATATGTCTTTAAAAAAATACTTACCATTACATAGTCGCTGCCCAGGAGCCAATGAACCATCGGCATTTTCTGTGGGAGTAGCATCGTGATCGGCCATAACCGTTATAATATCGCTAAAGAAATTGTAAAGCTGCTCAGAAATGATATATGTAATTCCAATAAATTTCTTACCTTTAATTGATCTTGTTCTCCCGCATATTCGAGTGCGGTAAAGATTGTCCAAGTTGCCAGTCTTCGAGCTTCCAATCTCGCTAAACAACGTCGATACCATTTTTGTATTAAAATTGCAGCTTTTATTGCTAAAATGGTTTCTTAATTTTTTAGAGGTAAAAAATTTTTTTAAATATCGATAGAAAAAATATTTAAAAAAAGGTTAAGTAAAAAGAGAATAAAAGAAAACCGAAAACAAAAAACATAACTTTTAAAAACAACACGACTACACGATGAAAAATGGGAGACAGTTGTCAATGAATTACGACGACGACGACGTCAAAAAAATATGTTGTTGTGGCTTTTTGGTGGTAGTAGTTGGTTATTTTTATGTTTTTTTCAGGTCACTCAGTCACGCGACGATATCAGCTTTCAAAATTATTTGACACATTATTGACACATGAATTTTTAAAAGTTTTAAAAAATATGCCACACATAAATAATTTTACATTCACATTCACGTAGATAGATAGCGTCCACAAAATGTCCACTTAACCTTACTCAATTGTGGCTGTTTATCTTTTCCGCGAATTTTGGCTTTTAATGGTGCCACTTTAGCTGGAGATACTCTTGCTGAATTGGTTGCGCTTGTTGGAGCACTATGTGATGTTCGATTAATTTCATCTGTTTCCATAACATTTCGAATACCTGGATGTTTTTGTCGACTTGAAGAAGCTTTTTGTAGCTGTTGTTCTTGTTCTTCTATGTCTGCACTTTTACCATATCGAGGAGTACTCAAGGGAGTATTTTTAATTCCACCAAGAACGCCACTATTTAAACTTTTCACAGATGACGAGGAATTATTTCGAAGAAACATAGCAGGTAATGGAGAAGGTTCAGGTTCATTAATAATTTGGGTGGAAGGGGTTAATGATTTAGTTAAACTTCGAGTGGATGAAAGTTTAGCGGATAACTTACTAACGTCAAGCGAAGGTTGTTGAGCTATGGTTACAGGAGATTCTGATTTTGTTGAAGATTGTCCACAACCCATTATTTATTTATATTATAATTAAATTAAAAATTAATATTGCTATTGCCCGTTTAATTAAATAAACATCAGGAAATAAAATAAAAGCTGCAAAAAAATGGAAAGGAATTAAAAGAAAAATAAATAAACAATTTCCAAAAAAAATTGAAAGTTATCAAAGAATTAAAAAAACGCGGTCGAAAAAGTCAAGAAGCAAACGACAAATATTTTTTCCTTTGGCATCTAAAGCACCCATAAAAAAGTGAAGGTAAAAAATATAAAATTAAAAAAGATGTACTACTTAAAAAAATCTGTTTAACAAAACATATTTTTTTTAATGAAAGGAGATAAATAGTTGGATGGCTAGCTAGCTGGATAAAAGGAATGAAGAAGAAAAATAGTGGCTGATGATGAACCTTCTTTATCCATTCCTTCCTCCAACACCACCATCACTACACATTTTGCTTTTTTTTTACAAGTCAAGTAAGTCTTCGTCGTCTCATGGCAAAATAACAGTGGCGTTCTTCTTCTTTTTTTTTTCTTCTCATCTCTATACTTCTCTATTTTATTTTTTATATATAGGCGGTGCTTAATCTTCTTTGACTCAAAAAGCCATTTTTATATGTTTTTTTTATCTCACCGGTGTGTTGTGTTAGCTACTATTAGCTGCTATTAACCAATAACCAGTTGTCGTTGTTTTCGTCTTCATTCTTCTTCCTTCTTTTTTCTTATATGAGAAGAAATAAATTATGATGGCAAAAAAGCAAGCAAGCAATGTATTTATGTAACGAACTTATTTTTTATCTAAAAAACTACACGATGTTTTTTTTATTCATCTCACCTCCAAGGAAAAAAAGGCATATTGAGTCGGCTATGAGTTAACTAACTATTGAATGATCTACTGCCTCCCATTTTAAAAGTGATAAAAATGAGAAATAAAAAAAAGCAAAGCAGCTTCTTTAAAAATATGACAGTTGTGAATGGCGAGCATAAGCTTGAGTGTGTATGTTAATGGCTGCAAAGGAAGGGGTAATGATGAAGGTGTCAATACATTCTTCTTTTTTTAGCTTAAAAATAGAAAAGATTTTTTTGTTTTTGTGCTCTTTTATAATTAAGATGATTTTGACGTAAATTTTTCTTTTCAATTATCGATAATCAAATATATCAAACATATTTGCGTTCAAAACATTCAAGCTTCAATCGGTTTTAAAAAGGATATATTTAAGAATAAAACGGATGACAACATTCTTTTGAGAGTGGATTATTGCTTAAGCTCCTCTTACACCTTCATCAATGAATGACTTCAGAAATATTCTTGGATGTCGTCAGATGATGCATTTAAAAACATCACCCATTTGTATTTCCGTCATTCAAAAAATGAAAAGCAACTTTCAATGGATATTTAAAAGCTTCCTAATCCCCTATTTTTTTTTCAATTAAAAATCTTTTTTTGCAAAAATAGGTTTTTTATAAAATAAAATAATATTTAGTTGTTATCAAATTTCTTAATAACCACAAAACAACAACAATCTTCTCTCAAAAATAAATAAATAATTAAATCTGAGTTTTGTCTGTCTGTTGATTAAAAAAGACGTCAAAGAAAAAAAATTAAAATACACCGAAGAATTTTTTTTATTGATGCGCATAAACGTGAAGGTCATCTTCATTCCTTCTTCCAGCATCCATCCACAGGTTTGAAGGAATTTTATTTTTGCGGAAGAAAAGAAGAAATAGAAAGAAAAACAGTTATTCATAAAAAACCCAAACGACGTCCGGATTGTGTCAAGCAGTTTTATAAGAGTGTCGTCCCTCGTACAAGGACACTTTTTTTAAAGTCCAAAATAAAAAACTTGAGTTTAAAAAAAGTAGTTTACCTTCCTTCCTCACAGTTGTTGGAAGGATTCTTATTATTTCTGTTTTGTATATTTCATTAAAAAATTTAGTTAAACTCTAATAATGTCTGTGGAAGAAAATGGAAATAATTATGATATCGTCGCGGAAGAGGGAGAAAATATTAAAAGTGCTCAATCAACTTTATCCTCTTCATCTCAAAAAGATGATACTAATTCTTCCCTTTCATTCCCTTCAACTTCCGGAGCAGTTATGTCTGAAGAAGTTCAAATATTAGTTAATCTTATTGATCGAGCTGCTTCATCGTATGCAGAAGGAAATCTTGAAATGGCATTACATTATTATGAACAAGCAATTATGATAGATCCAGGAAATAATGTATTATATGCAAATAAATCTGCAATTTTATTAAAGCTTGGAAGAATTAAAGAAGCCATTGAAGAAGCAAACCATTCAATTCAATTAAAACCAGAATGGCCAAAAGTAATTAAAAAAGAGAGAGAGAGAAAGGATAATAAAAAATAAATATAAAAACAATCCAAATTTAGGCATATTTCCGAAAAGCTGAAGCATTAAAGGAAGCCAAAGAATTTGAAAAGGCTATTATCTCATATTGTCAAGCAATTCAAACAAATCCAGAAAGTCAAAGATTTTTAAGCTCACTTATTTTATGCACCAAAAAAAGTATTATTAAAGGTGAGTCAATTCAATATATGAGACACACAGGAAGAATCAAAAAAGGAAAATGTGAAAATAATAAAAATAATATTAATGTTATTTTTTTTATTTCAGACCATTTTGAAGCTGCCTATAAACAAATGAAGGAACTTGGATTAGAAAAAAGTCAATTTGTAACCATTTCGGTTATAGGACAACAGTTTTTAGAAATTCATGATTCCATAACTGCAATTTCAATTTTACGAATTGCATTAAATATTGACTCACCATCATTAAAATTAAAAGAATCCACCCTTGGGGCTTTAGCTAAAGCATATTTTGAAGCTAAAAATTATAATAAAGCTATCGATTATTTAGAACTTCAATTAGAGTTAGTGACTCAACTAAGTAAGGGACATTTTAAACAAACAAAAAATATATATATTTAATAATAGCTTTTTGGTAAAAGACGCACGTCATAGACAAATATATTTTTTTTATAGAAGACATAAAAACTGCAATGCAAGTACATGAAAATATTTCGGAAATAGCTGAAAATCATCTAGAAGACTTTCAATTGGCTTTAGTACATCGAGATTCCCAATTACGATATTGTTGTCAAGTAAATTATTTTTTTATAGGAATCAAAAACAAAAGATTTCTTTTAATCTCTCTTTTTTCTTTCTCTTTTGTAGTTATGTCTCCCTGTGGCTTCAATATTATGTTCTAAAGGTGCTATATATGAAAAAATGAATATGGATGATTGTAGTATTATTTCTGCCGCGGAGGAATGTTATCAATTAGCTTTAAAAGAGGATATAAAAAATTATGGCGCAAATTTAGGAATTGGAAATATTTTATTTAAACAAGTAATATACTAATTAATTTTTTAAATCCTACAAAAAAAGTAATGTTAATTTTTAGAATAAAATTTCCGAAGCTTTAAAAGCATTCATAAAAGCACACGAAGTTGCACCCTCGCAAGATTATCGACAATTAGCCCTCATTCGTTTATGCCAATGTAAACTAATTTTGGGACAAACTGAAGAAGCCATAAATTTACTTAAAATTAATTTAAAAACTGAAAAATCTCTTAATCCTCATATCCTTGGAAATATTCTTGGAATTTTGTGTCGGGCCGCTGAAGCTTCTGATGATGTTATAACATTTTATCGAATGGCAAAAAGGCAATTAAAATTAGCTATGGAAACAAAAAATAATTTACTCAAAAGTGAAGCATTTTATTCTCTCGCAAAATTTTATGATCGAACAAATCAAAAGTAAAATTTTTTGAAAAATTTCTAAAAGAAAATAAGAAAATAAATTTTTAGAAGCAATGCTAAGCGTTTATTTGAACTTTATTTAGAGATTATAGAGACTTCCGAAATCAAACATCATAATTTGGAACAGGAAATCTTTGCTTTATTGAAACTAAGAAAAATCGAGTTTGAAGGTGGTAATTGGGAAGTTGCAATTTCAATGGTTCAAAAAAGATTATTATTAACCCAAAAAATTAAAAATATCGAAATGGAAGCTATCGCTCATGCAGATTTAATTTCTATTTATCGAAAAATGGCTAATATGGTTTGTTTCTTTTTTTAAAAACCAAGAAACAAAAAAGAAAGAAGAAGACATAATTGGTATCATTTTTTAAAAACATTAATTTTTTAAGGAAAAATGTGAAGACCACATTAAAGCCCTTGAAGCTTTAACAACTATAGCTCCAGAAAATACAATTTTACAAGTGGTTTCCATCTATGATATTGAAATGGCTGAAATGTTTATGGAAACACAGAAATGGGATAAAGCCAAAGAAATTCTTGAACGAGCTTTGATCGTTATTCAAGAATTAGATAATACTGAGAAGGAAGCAGAAATGTGTGAAAAATTGGGATTGGTTCATTTTAAAATGGGCGAAAATGACGAAGCCATAATTTATTTTAATCAATTTTTAATGATTTCCCAACAACAAAGAAACCCTAATTCCATGTTAAATGCATATGCTCAGCTTACTCAAGTTCATATAAAACTTGAAAATTGGGATGAAGCATTTGATTGCGCAAAATTTCTTTTAACTCTCAGTGATATTTTAAATAATCAAAAGCAAAAAGTCATTGCATATTTGGCAATTGGAAGATCATTTTCCAAAAAAGATGAACATCAAATTGCAATAAAAGTTTTATCTAAAGCTCGAAGATTAGCAGAAAAAATAGATGCCAAGCGTGAATTAGCTTTATGCTTCGGTTATTTGGGTGAAAGTCAATTAAAATTAAATCAACGCCAAAAAGCATTAACAAATTTTTGTAAGCAATTAAATTATTTTCCATATATTTCTGATGCAAAAGATAAATGTGAAACAATTGGATATTTAATTGAAGAAAAAATATTAAATAATGATGTGATATGGTGCGCAAAATTATGTCATCTTCAAGAGGATATAGCGAAAGAGAGAGGAGGCTCAATTAATTTGCAAGTAAAAAATAATTCGTCATAAATAAAAAATGAAATGAAAGGGATTTTTTAGATGAAAGTATTACGAGATTCCGCTAGTAAAATGCATTCCTTAGGTTGCTTGGATGAAACCATAAAATCTATGGAAAAAGCATTCATGCTTTCAATCGAAAATGAACATCCGGATACTGTAACTATTTTATTAGAATTGTGTGAAAATTTTTGCGAAATAGAAAAATATCATAAAGCCACTCTCACATTGAAAGAATTCGCAGATTTACAAGATGGAATTTGTGGCCCAGATGTTTATTACCAACTTTCTGTGATGTTATTAACCCAAAATAGAATAAATGAATCCATTGAAAATTTAGAAAAATGTCAAACTTTTGATGCGGTTAGAAACATATCCAACAACAAAAAAATGACATTTTTACAATTATTATTTTTGTAGGTTGACAATCGATTCATGTATGCTTTTTCATGCGCTTATTTTCGTAAAGGCGATTATGAAATTTCTTATTCATGGTTAATGCAATACATAGAAGCAAATTTTTTTAATACCACCGCCGTCGACGACGACGAAACCGAAAATGACAACACCAAAAATATTTTACATGAAAAGCTTCTTTGGGAGCGATGTTTGTTGGATTATTTGTGTGGTAACTATGATTTAGCATTAAATGAATTAAAATTACTTATTCGAACAAATATTGGACGTTCGTTTTTGTTTTGTTTTTTACTTTCGAAATTGTGTTTTTGTTATTTTAAAAAAATTTATTTATTTTTTCAGCTATTTTGGATTTTTTGGATGCTTTTAATTTTTATAGAGAACTAGAACCTGAAATGGAAATTTTATTACCTCTTGATTGTCAAATACATTATGCAATTTCGATAGGAGATTATGAAAAAGCAAAACAATTCCTTGAAACAAATTCAATAAAAAATGCAAATTTTATATTTGAAAATGTTGCAGTTAGTTTGTTGCTTGGCTATCAATCTGTAGGATTTTTCATTTTTAATATAAAAATAATTTTGTTTTCAATCTTTTTTTTAGTCTATAACCGTGTATGCATCACTTTATGATTTTTCCGCGGAACCTTACACTCTTTATTTGTTCAAAACATTGCCTCAACAAATTCGAAATGCCACTGCAGCAATTTTAGTAATTAACAATTCTCAAATATTTATCGAATCAATTCATTGCATAGAAATTTTAAAATGGGCTGAAACTTTTCATGATTTTATAAAAGTTGGAAGAAACGATTTCAATTGTTCTGAACCAACTTTTGAAGATATTAAAAATGCGATTGAAGATTTAACAAATTTTGTTTATTGCTTTCAAATTGACGATATTTTGTTAATTTGGATAAAAAATAATTTTGGAGATTTTGAATTCTTTTATAAACTTGAAACATTCTCAAATTATTCGATGCCGCAATTTTATACTGATACTCTCAAAAAAGTTTTACATAACTTACAAATTCCTTTAATCTCTGAAGAAACTTTTAACTCATACCTTCTAAATTCTGACGCTTGCATTGGCTGTGATGCATTTCAAAAAGATAATCTTTACTCATTGACATTTTCTTCTTCATCCGTCATGAATGAGAAATTTCCAGAAGCATTAGCTTTATTTGTCGTCGATAGCAGCAAATATGAAAACAAAGCAACAATAAATAATATTATTGAAATCAAAGTGACGCCAGAATTATCAAAGAATGAAATTCTAAAAAGAATCCCTCAAACGTCTATTGTGTTCATTGATTTAAATGATGTTTCCGAAGAATTATTGCATCCTATGGATTTATTAGAAGCTGCACCATTGCTTACACAATTATGTGTTTTGAATTCATCGATAATAAATGAGAGAATTATGAAAGTAGCAAAAAATTTAATTTTAAATGGATGTCAATGGGTTATGATAATTACTGATGGACAAGAAGAAGGAAAGAAAGTTTTAAAATCACTTTTGCTAAGTGATTTCCCTAAAAGAATTGATATTAAAATTGTGAAAGATATGTTTCAATGTCTTCAACCAATTTATTTTACAAATTTGAAGTCTAATAGATACATTGAAATTTATGGTTTATGCTCGGCAGCGAGGGATATTTTATGCGACTCTGATAATTTACAGAATTTTTTGAAAACTGGAAATGAATTCGCCATGAATTCTTTTGAATTTGCTTTATATGAAAGAGTTAAGCAACTTTTAAGCTTACACAATGGTAAAAAAATAATTTAGAGGTCTGTAAAAATGAAAATTTTCAGAAACTATCACTGCCGATCAAATCGAAGAAATTAGGCATTTTAGTTATGAAGAATTTCCCTTTTTAAAAATTCGTGAATTCCTTCATAAATATGAAGATCAAGAAAATGCTTCACTGTTATTTGCAGATTTAATTCCTCCTCGAAATTGGAATGAAAATCAAAATCTTGATTCAGCAGAATTATTTCAATTAATGAAAAGTTTTGAAGTTCGAACACGTTGGAGAAGACGAAAGAAAGGAAAAATGCCTGCAAGAGATTGTTGTTCTGATGGAGAACGCTTTTCTCTTTTATCAGATAAAGAATTAACTGATTCTGAATCCATTTCTGGTGCTCGAGTTATTGGTTTTGATGTTGAAGATGGAAGTGAATATAAATATTAAAAAAAATAAATAATGTAATATTGCGTGTATACCCTTTATCAAAAAATAAAAACATGAAAAATTTTGAGAAATAAAATTAAAAAAACCAAAAATATTTTACAAAATTTTAATAATAAAAGTAAATTAATTAATATTGTTGTTGTTGGCCATAAAATTGTTGATTTTGTCCTGGATAAGGCTGTTGTTGTTGTTGTTGTATTCCAGGCTGAGAGGCTTGTTCTTGAGGAGAAACATAAGATTGGGGATAACTTTGAGGACCAGGAGAATATTGTTGTTGAGCTGCTGCTTGTGATACTGGGGCTGCATATTGTTGTTGTTGCTGTTGTTGCATAGGTTGTTGAGAAGGGAAAGATGGTTGTCGCTGATATTCTGGATGTGGCTGTTGTTGTCCACCAGGATAACCTTGTTGTTGTGGCATTGGTTGAGTTGGATTATATCCATGAGGTTGAGATTGGGGTCCTCCAGCGGGTTGATGTGGATTAAAGCTTTGATGTTGTTGACCTTGTGGTCCAGCATTATAAGGTTGATGGGATATACCTCCTCCACCACCACCCATATGTCCTCCGCCTTGTTGAGGTGGGCCACCATATGAATTCTAAAGCGACCAAATTATAAAAGTTAAAAATAAATGTTTAAAAGCAAAGCTCACTCCTCCTTGAATTGAAGGATCTACAAGTCGAGCTTGCCGCCGCATTGCTGTCATATGTATTTTTCCACCTGCACCCGTTGCCATCATTGCATTTGGTGGATCATTCCAACCTGGAGTTCCTCCAGTCAATTGTGGTTGGTATGACATCTAAAAATTATTCCACGTATATTAACAGAATTTATTACTACTAAAATTAGAACGGGCATGAAAAGCAGGTTGAAATGGGTTTATAAATAATTATAAAATAAAATCAAAGAAATTACAAGAATCAAATCTTAAGGTGAATAAGCTTTTAACCATTTGTAAACGAAGCATAGAGTTAAAACGATTAGAAAGCATTGGCGTATTTCATCTTTTTGCCAACTAACGCCACATGTTCATAACCAAATAGATCTTCAGCAAAAAATGTGTTCGTTCGATATTTGGAACAGTTGCTTTTTTTGTCATAAAAATGAAAGACAAATAAGTCAGTGAACCTTTTAAATAGATTTTTTACACATAAATTAATGAACTACGCTTGTATGAATCTTTTATTCCATTTTTTTCTGTTTATTTTCTAAATTAAGAAAGCATTAAACCACCTTTAATTAAAACATGAGAGTATCCAAGTTTACCCGAATAAAAATACTGAAGTTTACTATGTGCTACTAATTTATTTTAAGTTTCAAATTGCAAATTTAGTTTATTATACATACAATTTTTTTAAAAAGCAAAAGTTGATTTTACACAATCTATGTTTTATATCGTATGCATTTCATTCAAATTCGCAAAACTTCTTCATATGTATCTAATGCATATGTTGTAATAGCACTTATGCTTGCTTTTGAATGTGGGAAACTAGAGTAGGAGATTTAAATTTTTATTTATTGATAAAAAAAAATCGTTGAATTATTAAAAAGTTTATATTAACATCTTTGAAACAACATATGATAAGAATTTATTATTTTCCACCTGGAGCTGATGGACGACCAGCTGGTTGGTTTGCAGGACGACCGGCTGGTGGAGAAGCTGCTGGACTTGCAGCAGGACGACCAGCTGGTGCTGGGATACCACGATCATCATGTCCACCTCCACCACCGCCTCCGCCACCACCACCGCCACCTCCACCATGTCCGTGTCCACCATGTCCATGTCCGCCATGTCCACCATGTTCGCCACTTCCTGAGCCGGATCCCGATCCCGACCCAGATCCAGAGCCTCCATGTCCGTGTCCACCATGTCCGTGTCCACCACCATGTCCACCATGTTCACCACTTCCAGAGCCTGAACCAGAGCCTGAACCAGAGCCTGAACCAGATCCTGATCCAGAGCCTCCATGTCCGTGTCCACCATGTCCATGTCCATGTCCTCCATGTCCACCATGTTCGCCACTTCCAGAACCTGAACCAGATCCTGATCCAGAGCCTCCATGTCCGTGACCACCATGTCCATGTCCACCATGTTCTCCACTTTCAGAGCTTGAGCTAGATCCAGAGCCTCCGTGTCCATGTCCACCATATCCACCATGTTCATTGCTTTCACTGCTACTGCTATCTCTTCCTGGACCGTATGGGCCTCGAGATCTATCTTCTTCTGATGATGAATCTCTGTTGTATCCGCCTGGTTTATGATGATGTGAATAACCATTACCACGGCCACGAGGGTAAGTTGGAGCATCATGACCACCGCCTAAATTTTTTTTTTTTTGAAATAAAAGTTTTTTCTATTATTAAAGCTTACCATGGTTGCCACCACCATAAGGGCCATGAGCAGCAATGCTGCAGATGGTAATGCTTAAGGTTAACAGAAGAATGGAAGTTCTCATGATTGGAGAGAATAAGAGAATAATCCCTGTACAAAAATCACATAATTTTCTAGCTTCTTTTATAGGAAATTTGTTTAAACAAGAAAAAGGTCATTATCGTTAATATCAAAAGCTGTGAATATTAATCATGTTTGTATGAATCAGTTAAGGAAGAAATTAAGAAATTTCAAAAAGTGTTATTTCAAGGCGTATGTATGATGATGATATTTAAAATTAAGCAACATTTTATTGTTTCTTTGATTAATTTAACATTTAATAACAGTTTTAATAAAAGTATTTATCAATTATGAAATGCACTTTTGGCTCCAATGCTTCCGGAAGCAGTTACAATTTTAAAACTTTAAAACATTTTTCAAACTTATTAGGCCATAGTTTATTCATAAAATGACTTGCTATTTTTGTAATAAAACTTTTAATCAACAGCTTTATTGATTTTAGAAGTTGCAAATAAAAACATAGCTAAATTACCTTTTAATGGTGGACTTTATTTAAATTTAGTTCGATCTTTGCTTGAATTTGTTACTCTGCTTTGCATTAAAATTATGATTAAAATTTATTGTCAACATCCATATTTTTTAAATAATAAAACAACAATTTTGTACAAACATTCATTTAACAACAACAAAAAACCTTTTTCTATTACACCCGTATATTTCCATAAAAAAGTTATACAACGCTAGTTGCATATTCAGAATTATTATAATTATTTGTAGTAGTTGTTAATTTTTTATCAGCTGAATCATTACTTGATGATAAACTATAATTTGCAGAATCATCATTATGTCTTTGTGTAATGCTAACTGTTGTAGATTTAATTGGCATTCGAAGTGGTGTTACTCCTATTTTAGAAGCTGAACCAGTGGACATGGAACTTTTTGTTAATGTTTGAGTTCCATTGTAATTATTGGGATTATGAGGTTCACTGCCACCTCTGGGTTCACCAAGACGGCCATAAATTTGTGAGTTGCCATTATTATATCTTGCTGAAGCTACAGGAGATCCAGCAGTTGGAGTGTGTTGTTTAGATGAAAAATTTCCAGCACTTCCTTGACTCGTTGAAGATACCGGTGTAAAGCAACTATCTTGTTGACTACTGCTTGCTGATATGGTTGGCTATAAAGGGTCCTGTTTTTTTGACTAAATTATTTTTTGAGCAAATTTTAAACTACCTTGTAAATAATATTTGTTGGTAGTTGTTGTTGCTGATTATGAGGATTTAATCCTGTTGGTGGAAGTCGTGATGTTACTTGAGAGCGATTAGAATTAGAGGTGTTGAATGATGACAAATTGCCGATTCTTTGATAATTTATGTCTCTAAAATTAGGAGTATTTTTATTAAAGCTGAACTTTAAACTTTTTTTCATACCTCGGAGTATTATTTAATTTTTTGTCGTTAAGTAAAGGGCTTGCTTTCACTGAACTTATTCCATTTTCATTGTGAGTACTATGAAGAGGCTCAGATGATTGTCGCTGTTGCTAAAAAGTTTTCTTTTTTATTAGAGATTTTTTGGCATTTAGCTTACTCCAGCATATGTGCCATATACTGCATTATTTGGTACATGCGATGGCATAAAATTTACACTTTGTTGAGGTCTTGCATAAGTTGAGTAAAGAGCATTACTTCCATAAGTTACACTTTCAACATGATCATTTCTTGTTTGTGAACCTCGTCGTTGAAGCTGAATGGCAGCAGCATTCGCATTATTTACAAGAGCTGCATTTTTATTAATAGAAGCATACGATTCAGGATGATGATGGGAACGTCCCAACGTGGCTGTTTGCTGTTGCTGCATGCTTGCTCGCATTCCAGGTCCATATGCGCTACGTTGTAAAGTTCCAAAATTATTTATCATTTGACCTCCATCAGAAGGAGCATAATGCATAGCTGATGGTGGAGGATGAGGCGGAAGTCCACGTAAAGATTGACTTTGATGATATGTTAAAATTGTTGGAGATTGTTGTCCCATTAAAGGTGTATTTCCTGCAGATTGTTGTCTTCCCATCGATGGACCCAAAAGTCTTGTCATTTCTGGTGTGCCTTGCTCATTCTCGATAATTCTTTTTCTAAAAAATCATAAGCTTTTAATTTTTTAATTTAATTTAAAAAAAGAAATAATTGCCTTGTTGTAGGTGATTGATTTGCTCGAAGCCAATAAACTTCATCATGTGTGTTACTTTTAAGAGCATGTCTCATTAATGATTGCTTTGCTAAAGGGTCGTCTGTCACATACATCTAAAAAAGGGTGGAAATTAGTAATATTTTTTTCTTAAAAAAACTAAAAGAGCATTTCTTAATTTTTGCTTTGCTTACATGGTCGCCTTGCATCATTATTAATGCATTTTTAAGTTCCGATGGTGCTTTGCCTGCAATTGTTCCAAAACCAAGTTTGTGAGCGCTCTAAAAATTAATATATTTTCTAATAACCTTAGAAGATAAAAAAAGTTATTACTTGAATATTAAGAAACTCTTGAACGCGATAAAGAATTTTAAAATCCCAATATCCTTTAAACGTGAAACCACACCATAAAACAATCCATGAAAATAAATAAGCCGCGTTCACAACAAAGCATGTAAGCAATATGGGTTTTTGTTCGTGATCATGAAGTAAAACCATTCCAGCAATAGCTGGAGCTTTAACCATAGCTAAGATAATTAAATAAAGAATAGACATAATATTTGGGCTATAACCATTGCAACATAAATCATTTGCAGGATCTTCAATTCTTTGGTTGCGTCGAATTTCACCATAATCATCGGTGATTGCATTTTGAGCTCTTTCACGATTTTTATTTTGTAAAGTTTTAACCGCAACCTTTAAAAAATTTTTATAAATTTTTTTTATGTTTGACTTATGAACTTACAAAATATTTTTGATAACCATAAGAGTAAAGAATAACTGGTCCCAAATGCATTAAAACTATGGTAGCTAAGAATTCAGCAATTACGGAAACAGGATGAAAAATTATTCGTATGCTTATTGCAGATAAATGTTGCCCTGAAAATTGCTTTTTCTTTAAAAAGAGTTTTTGAGAAAAAAAGTATTTTATATTTTTATGTTGCAAAAATTTTTGCCGCCGACAGTTGGTTGACCTCTTTTTTCTATATTTTTTTTCTTTTTCCCAAACTGGAGAGAGTAAGTATAATTAATAAATTTCTTTCCAACAAACTCATGGGAATTCGTAAACTCAACCGGCTACTTTGCATAATTTATTATTTTTTCCTTTTTAAGAAGGAAAAAACTTACCAAGTCCAATTGGTCGAATACTATGATGATTGGTTTCTTGAATGCGAAATAGAATACAAAATTCAAGGTATGTAAAAATGAAATCAGCGATGTAAAAAATAAAGTGGAATGAAAACCATAAACTGAAGGCTTTGTTAACCCTCCAAAATACTGCCGGGTATGCACAAGCAAAAGCGATGAGAGCAAAAACAAAATTAACAAATTCCAATGGAATTCCAAAAAGTCGAGCATGCATGAGAACTAAAATTCACTGGTTTTAATATTGTTTTTTTTCTCTTTAATTTATTTCTTACTTGGTAAAATATTTGGAGCCAAAGGTGAACCAGCAAGTTCATCGGTAGTTATTCGAAATCCTTGCAATCTTGTGTCTCCCATCGGTAAATTTGTTGCCAATTGTCGAGCTCTTTGATACAAAAAATCCAATTCCGTGTTTAAAAAATCTCCTGAAAAATTATGTATGTTATTTTTAAATTGGCTTATCTAATTTTTCGCTGTTTGTCTTTATTTTTTGCAGTAATTTGACTCTAAAATTGGCAGCAAGCAATTCCAAAGTTAGGCAATGAGCATTTCGTCCTTTTTTAGAACGCGCTTGTCCTAATCCGTTGATCCCTCTTTTTAAAAGAAAGAAAACCCAGAGCTTTGGTTTAAGCCTTTCTTACTTTTTTTATTGGTTGAAGCAAAATAAATGCAAGCGATGGCAGAAGAAACTTGGCTGTCTCCTTTTTCTTTTTCTTATTATGAAATAGGTTTCATATGTGTATGTGTTTGTTTGTTCATATTTACATAAAAATTCTAATTTTGGCACATTCATTTTTTTATTTCTACACTCATAAAAAAAAAGAACAAAGTTGAGTTTTGTAAAAAGGGTCAATAATGTGAAACACTTGCAAGAGTTGCACTTCTTTCAGAAAATGAAATAGAAAATAGAAAAAAACTAATTTGCAAAGTTTTTAGGTAATTAAAAATGACAATTTGTAAAAATTTTCAACAAACTTTAAAAACTTTTTTTTTCATTTAATTTTTATGAATTTACTTTTACTTTATTCAAGACTATGAAAACGCAACATTATTTTTTCGTATGTATTAATGCTGGCTGAGCTGCCGGCCTTCCGACAACAAATGAATGATAAACCTTCTTTTTTTTTCGAGTACTTTTTCTCTTTCAAAGCTTCTTTGCATTGTATTTTTTTTTGAAAAAGTGGTCCTTCTTCTCCTTAAAAAGAGAGAAGATTTACGAGGCAACAAAAAAAATGCATGACTCTGTCTTCTTTTTTTTCGGTGGCGATTAAAAAAATAAAACAATGGCTTTAAAACAAGCAGCAAGCAGCAGCCCAGTCTCAGAAACAACTAAGCAGCAGATTACATACATATATGCATTTGCATAAGCAGCAGCAGCAGTAAAAAATTGTAAAAAAAATGTTGCAATTGTTTTTTTTTCTTTGCCATTATCGAATAAAAAAGTTAGTATTGCATTATCTTTTTTTTAAATTAAATGAAACTGACCCGAATTAATGAAACCAAAGCGATACAGCTGTGCAAGCATGACCTGTTGGGCGAACAGCTGGCAAATGGCAAGAATCACGTGAATAGTTTGGGGTAATGGAGGGCCATGAAGCCATAAACCTTTCATAAATCGAAGGCAACATGCTATAAATAAATAAAAATAATAATTATAAACATTTTTCAAAGAAAGGTCACCGCTAAAAAGCTTTGCTTACATTTCCGAGCATTGCCAGTGATCTCTAAAATCCTTTCAGTTCGAGCGCTAAGTTGATCATTATCCCCAGCTAAATTGCCGGATTTGAATACACCAAAAGCAAGAAATAATAAACAAAGTGGAATGCAAGCAGCATAAAGAGAAATATAAATAGTTAGCCATGTATGTGGATATGCGCCATGGGGCCATTTCATATCCGTATAAAGTCGATAACGTTCAAACCCAAGATAAAGAAGATAAATTTGAATTAAAACAAATAATAATGTATACCATATTGACCAAAGGGTATTTAGCCTTGCACGAAATACACAACCCATGTTTCTTTGTGTTTTATAATGTCAAACGAAAATAAGTTGAAATAATTGAACTTTTAAAAAAAGCAGCATTAGCAGCTTTTGTCAGTAAAAATAAAATATTGAAGAAAGGATTGATGAACCGGAAGGAGAAAGGATGAGACTGACTGAAAAATAAAAATAAAAACTTATGTTAGTTTCCTGAGTGAATTTGAACTCTATCTTTATTATTATTTGGACAGGTGTAAATGACGACTACCAACGACGACGCGACCTATTGTTCTTCGATGAAAATGATGACCGCTAAATCCCAACCACGATATTGCTGGTTGCGGTCATCTTTTTTTCACATTCAAAAAAGTCCATAAATGTAAATTATAATTTAAAGCGAAGAAGAGAGAGGGAATCGATCTATGTATGTACTTGGAAAAAAAATAATAGACAATAATTTTTCTGCCCAACCAGCTAATTGGATCAAGGATGTCATTTGCGGGAACGAGAGAAGGGTTGGTGGTAATGGCAATGAAAATAAATATAAATAAATGAATGCTCATTTTAGAAGAAAAAAGAATTGACCCATCAAAAAAAGTGCAGCACTTTTATTTGAGTTTGCTTGCTTGCTTCTGGGTTAAAAATAAGTGCCACCATCCAATTTTGGAAAGAAAATAGTCAAGTAAAATAATGAATAAAAAAAGAAACAACGGTTAACGGAATTATTCTCGTTTTTTGTTTCTTTTATAAAAAAAATGGAATCAAATTGCATGAATGCTTGCAAAAAAGACAAAAGTCACTCATATGCTTTTATTGTTAGTAAAAACATAAAATGTCATTTTTGTTTTTCGCTTCCCTAACTAACTAACATAATGGAATTTTTAGAAAAGATTAGTAACAAAGCGTTCCTTTAAAAAAGTGCAATTTAAAACTTATGAGTAAAAAAACAAACAACCAAAAATTAAATCATTTCATTCGTGCAAAACAAAGAAATAGAAAAAAAGGCTGCAAAACAAATATTTACGGGTTTTGCTTTCAGAAAAAGTTTTGGGTTTTTTTTCTTTCAGGAAAACCCACGAATTTTAAAGAGCAAAAAGGAAAAAAGAAAAATGAGATGTTTTAAGGACAATCGAGGAGCAAGCAAGCCAAAAGCAATGATGAACGCGCTGGACATTTGAAGAGGTCGAGAAATGAGAGAGGAGGCGCGGGAGAAGAGAAAGGGCAGCAATGGCAGCAGCGGCAATGGCAGTGACAACGGCTGTTTGTTAGCCCCACTGGCATTTTTTTTTGGTTTAGCGACGTACGTTATATGCCTATGCTCTCTATCTTTTTTTGTTCTGGCGTCATGCCAAAAATGGACGAGCTCGTTGCCGTTATATAATACCCGCCCAGAAAAAAAGAAAGAAAGTGAAAGAAAGTATTCGCGCGACAACGGATGTCGGCCAAAAAAAAGACTTGACTATTTTTAAAAATGCTTATGTCTTTTAAAAAATAGTGTTGTGTGGAGCCCTGCATGCTAAGACATGTCCATAATGGTCATTTTTGCGCGACACCCAACAACACAAGGAAGGGCATGACCCCCTACTGAATATGTGAGAAAAACGCAAGTGCGGCATTTTACTGAGATTGAAAGTAAAGAAGAACACCAACCACTTAATGATTACCTAAGGGAGTAAATAAGAAGCAGAGCAGCACGCTTCTTGCCGTTCGCTATCGCGTGTTTTAATCATCAAAAGTTCCTTCCGCAAAGTATGTATACCTACCTAATGCAAAAATGAATGAAAAGAAGGAAGAAAAGAAGTTTTATTTACTCTTTTTTTACAAGGTTGACATTTCGTATTAAAGTATTAACTTAAAAACAAAAAAGAAGAAGAAATAAATAAATAAATACTCTAATGCTGGATGGACTAAATTTAAGAGGTAACGGAAAGTAAAAAGATTTTTTTTATGTCAAGAAGAAAAAAAGTTTAAATTTATAAAATATATAAAAAGAAATGTTACAATCAATTTGATTTTATAAAACTTGAACAACAACATATATTTATTTTATTCCAATGGCAGAAAAGCAATTTGGTGGTTGCAAAAATAGCAGCTGTGAGTGACACATATTGAAACTATCAAGCTTTTTAATGGTGGTGCTGCTGCTGCAGCGCACCGGTGTAACTAACTACTCGTTTTTCTTTTTCGTTTTTGTTTCAAATGTTTCAATTTTTAAGTTTGAAACATAAAAAAAACTTTTTGTCGTCGTTGTTTAAAACATACGAGAATATATATATCTTTAAAAATGTTATATTGTCATTTATTTTTTTGAAGAAAATGAAGGCAGGCAAGCAAGCAGGCAAAAGATCGTAGCTAATTAGAGTAGATGGCTGCGGCAAAAAGAAAAAAAAGACAAGATGAGAAACAAAAATAGGACTTGTTAGTAGTTAGTTACTTTATTTTTTTTTGTTGCAAAGAAAAATTGAAAAAAGAAGATGGAAATATTTTAGTTTTTTCAAAGTTAAAACAAAAAGTATGCATAAAAAGTGTTTTTACTAAGTTAGTTATTTAAAAAAAACTAAAAACTCATTTATTTTTAAACAATTTGAAAGTTAAAAAAATATTATTTAAAATAATTGTTAGTAACAAAATTTATCTCGATTAAATGTTCCCATAACTGGTGCAGTTAAAGGAGGTGATAAGGGATAATCTCGATGAACACTGAAAGCAGTAAAATCTCTGGATGTTCGAGTGCTTCTTCGAGAAGCAGAATTAAAATAACGCTTTTCACTCGGATTCGCCGGTGCGAGTGTTTTTATTGTTGTTCCTGTTTCATGTCGATATGAATAACGTTCTTTTTTGCGCATTTGCATCACTGAAAAAACACATGTTTTTGCTTTTTTGCTTCTTTGAAAAATATGAACAAAAGAATGAATGAAGAAGCAATAACATACGTAAATCTTCAAGTCCTGGAATAACTTTGGATTTTTCTTCTGGTGTCGGATAACGCTTGAAATACATTTGAGTTTGTAAATAAACACAAATTTGCGCGGGTAAAAAACTTAAGGCAGCAGCCATGAAGGAATAACCATACCGATAACTAAAAAATGATGGTTCTCCCGCTGCCGTGGGTTTCAATCTTGGAGCCATTTCATCATCGACGACGCAAACAAATTGCAAAACTGACATGGAAACGGTTAAACCTCCGATAACATAAAATATTGCAGAAATTACACTTCGGGCATCTTTTTTAAAATATCCAAAAATTGAGAAAAAGAAAGCTATGAAACAAAAAAATGCACCTAAAATATGCATTAAAGTTGGAACTCCAAGTCTAATTAGAATTGCAACCGTAGCAAAACTAAAATCAGTTAAATCATTTTGAGTGTAAATTGGATTCCAATGACATGAATGTTCATTAAATTCTTTTTGGTCTGAAAATAATTTGTTAATTTGTTTTTTTATGTAAAATATTCTTTACTTGAAATAGATTCAAGTTCAGCTGAAACATTTCCAAAAAAAGATCGGCAAACTATAAAATGACCAGCTGTATATTGGAATGGTGCCTCCTACAACAAAGTGTTCATCATTAATTTTTTTCGGATCAAAGAGAAAAAAAGATATTATTAAATGTGTTTACCAGCTGATCTCCTTTGTCATTAGTCAAATTGATTGGTCGCGGCTCAATTACATACAACCAATTTTGAGTTATTATTGGAACCGTTTGCATTATCATTACTGTAATGCCTATGTAAAGATTAGTTAAAAACATGGAATCTTCGGTGCATTGCTTTTTGATAAATATCTAAAAATTTAACTTCGACATATTAAAGTTTTTGTAAATTAGCAAAACTTACATTAAACAATCTTCCCTTGCATGTTATCTTTGGCTCTTTAAAAATATCTGGTTTGTATTTCTTTTCAGGGCTTAAATTAATTTATTATTATAAAAGTGATTCAGAAAAACTTTCTAACCTGTCCATGTCGTAAAAGTCGATAACACCAAATTCCATGTTTTACAATTTTTAACACTTACCGTCAAAAACAATTTGCACAACAAAAAAAGAAAGAAATTTGATGTTCAAGCAACTTTTCAAAAGCAATGATGCTTTTCCTCCTTTTGACGGAGGAATGCCATCAAAAACACCAACACCCAGCAGAGAGTCTCCGCCTTGTAAAAAAAGTATGAAAAAAAGATGAGTTACTCAAATTTTATTTTTTAAATTAGTAAACTCCATCCACGAAAGCTAATTTAATTTTTCAACCGCCATTTACTTGTGGGGGAGAAGGATGCCAGCATACTCGTACATAAATGATTTCAATAACATTCCTCCTTCCAAAAAATGTTCTTCATAAAAAAGCTATTTATATAAAAGTAAAAAAATTCCCAAAAAAAGAGAGACAGATACTTTATTTTTTTAGTAAAAAAAGAAACATAAAAACTAAATATAAATTGGAAATGATGTGTGTGAACTTTTTTTATTCATTCAAAGTTTTTGGAATTCAATATTGAAGCGTCAAGTCGAAGAAGGTCAACGGCGTTTTTCCATAAAAGTTGGTCCTGCAATAAATTTAGTTGCTTTATTATAAGAAAGTTGTAAAACATACTTTGTCATCTTTAATAAAATCTTCATATTCGACAATAACTTTTCCAGGTTGAAGCTCACCCAAAGGAAAGGGATAATCAGTTCCAAGAACAATTTTATCCTTTCCAACTGTTTCAATCAATAACCGCAATGCATTTGGATCATGAACCAAGGAATCAGTCCAAAATTTTCCATGAAATTCAGAAGGGTTTGTTTTACAATTTGTTGCACAAAGATCTGGTCGAACTTTAAATCCATGTGAAACTCTCCCACTAATTTGTGGATATGCTCCGCCACCATGTGCAAAGCAAAGCTTTAGATTAGGAAACTTTTCCAAAATTCCACCCATTAAAATGCAACAAATAGCTTGAGCAGTTTCAGAAGGCATTCCAACAAGCCATGGCAACCAATAATTTGTTAATCGTCCATCCCAATTATGCATATCCCATGGATGAATAAAAATGCAAACATTTAAATTTTCTGCTTCTTTATAAAATGGATAAAAATCCGGATGATCCAAATTTTCTCCATTTATATTTGAACCTATTTCAAATCCAGTCATTCCTAATTCAGTTACACATCGTCTCATTTCTTTGATGGCAAGTTCCATGGAATTCATTGGTAATGTTCCAAGTGGAATTAATCGATTCGGGTATTTTTGGCATTCATGATAAAGGTCATCATTGAGAAAGCGAGAAATTATTTCAGTATGTTCAGGTTTTGCCCAATAACTAAACATTACAGGCACAGTTGAAACTGCTTGAACGCTAACATGACTTTTATCCATTTCTCGAATGCGTTCTTCGGTGTCATAACAATTTTTTTGAACAACTCGAAATAACTTTCCATCTTTCATCATGTTTGCCGTTCCATCGGGGTTTCCAGTGTGTTGCAAGGTAAGAAACGCGCCATAACCAAATTTCTACAATTGTAACTTGAAAAAGTTTTAATGAAAATAAAAAAACTTTTTCAAAATCTGGAACATTTGCTGGTAATGCATGGGCATGGATATCAATTTTTCTATCTTTTGAAGCTAAATTAAAATTATTTTTAAAATATTTTTTTAATAATCAAAAAAAACAAAACAAACCTGAAGAAAACATTTTTGTAAAAACGATACAACTATTGCGATTGACGCACTACAAACCATCAACTAAAACCTAAAAAACGGTCATTTATGATATTTTTATCGAATAAAAAACTAAGTCTTCGATCAATGCAAAAAACCCATCATTACAAGGTCAAAAGTCATAAGTAATAACTGAACATCGAAATTGAATAATGATGCAGCACGTCTAAGAAGAAAACTAAAAGAAAATATGTTTAAACGAGAATACAAAGAAACTAAAAACTCACACAACTTTATCCATACTTGAAAAAAGAAATTCAAAGAATTCGATTGCTTCTTCTGAGGTACAAGAAAAATTAACAGCTCCTTGAAATTCCAAGTTTTTCATTTGATTGTGTATTAGACCATTAAGAACATTAAAATCAATAAAATCCACGGTCAGAATAAGCGTTCTGTTGCTATCAAATGTGATTGGCAATGCGTTGAAGAAAGTTGAATCATTTGCATTGTTTTTATTGGTTATTTCGATTGTTTCTTCTACAGGTATTTTTTCGTTCAAGATAGTTTCATCAAACCATAAACATTCTTCTTTTCCACATAAACATAGCACGCGTTTTGTAGCAATTTCCATATGAACAAAATCGATATCTAACAGCCGATGAAGATTACCAACATATTTTACAATTGCTTTATTGGTTCTGAACATTTGAAATAGATTTCTTGGTGAAAGTAATTCACAAAATCGTCTATTAATTACGGAATTTAAACTCATAAGTTTAAAGGAATTTTCAGCCATCTTTGATATTAAGATTTGAACAAAGAAAAACGAACTTTTGATGAGATAAAGTAAAAGTCAAAAAAAATGACAAAAGTTAAAAGAGCGTCAAAAAAAATTTTTTTCTTCCTATTCTGAGAGCTTTAATAAAAAGTTTTCGTGTTGAAAGCCTTTTTTAAAGCGCAAATTTGAACAATATTTTAAAAGCTATTTTTTTTTTTTCAATTAATTAACTTTGCAATGTGATGAAGGAGGTGGACCAGGTGATTAAAATGTAGGAAGTTGAAAAGCTTCGGGAATGTGACGGAGTGTTTATTTTATGTCTTCAAATCGAAGTTGTGCATGTGGCCATCCTAAACGAATGCTAAGTTTTAGACCAGTTAAGGTTGTTTGAATGAATGAGTGTTAGCTGCTATTTCAGCTCTTTCATAGGTTATAAAATGAACAAGGGCCAAAATTTTATTTTGAACTCCATGAATTTTTCTGCTTTGATAGAAATGATTTCTAAAAATAAAAACGAACTTAAACTTTTATTATTTGTATGACAAACAACATCCTTTTAATTTTCTTAAGTAACTACTTGCTCTTCATTGCTTCCTAAATTTCCGATATACGAATTTGTTATTGTTCTGTTCTTTGATACAATAAGTTTAGGGGCGGCTTTAACTCGAGAATGTAATACTTCGGTCACGATGTCATTTGTTCCGTAAAAGTGAACATAACAAATTTGTCTTAAAGGGACACCGCAACTTGATGCCTTTTTCAAATTTTAGAAAGCGGCCATTACACGCAAGCGTAAAGATAAATACTGTATTTTACGTGTAATGACAGTATTTATCTTTACGCTTGCGTGTAATGGCGCGCTTTCTAAAATTTGAAAAAGGGCATCAAGTTGCGGTGTTCCTTTAAATGAATACAATAAAATCGTGCATCATAAGGTCAAAAACCATAACAATTAATTACAAATATTGCCATTCTCATAATTATCATAGTTTTTTCCTTTTCTTTATTTTGAAAACACATAAAAAAACATTAGAGCTTATATACAAAAATTAAAAAAGCAAAAAATATTAGAAATATATAATTTCTGGTAATAAAATATAAATTTAATCATATTCATCATCATCATCTTTCGAACGAAATTTATTTGCAATCCATGCAACTTTATTCACAACTTCTTCTTGAGCTAAATTAAAACACATGGCAAGTAAAGCCATGCCAAAAAGTAAATATACGCTTGTAATTACAAGCTTTTCTTGGGCTTCTTTATCATTTCCTACTGATGCACCAGGAAATTTATCACCGAATCCTGAAAACAACAAAATAATAGTTTTTAATTTTTAGTTTCATTTTAAAATAAATTACCAATAGTTGTTAAAGATATGTAACAAAAATAAAAGCTATCCAAAAAAGTCCATTCTTCCCAAAGGCAAAATAATATTGAACCTGCAACTAAATATGCAAGCATAGTTAGTAATACAAGGGATAATGGCACTGATATGCGTTGTAATTGGGCTTCAACACTTTCTTTAACTTCTAATTGATCCAAATGTACTCGAGCCGCAAGTAATTCATGGACATCACTGGCTGCATTTTGTGGAACTCCAAGTGATTCAAGTGAACAATCATCTCGTAAACCAGGTCCCATTCGTGCAGAACCCATATCTGAAAAATCTATAAATAAATTCATGATGGTTCAATGTTATTTGAAAAAATATAAAAATTTTACAAGATCTGTTGGTGGATGCTCGAGTTAATTTTGCCACTAATGAATTGGCTCTTCGAATTTTTGCTGCTCTTCTCTTTTTATGCCATAAAATGATATTATATTTCAGTCGTATCGACCTTGCATATAAAAATCTAAAAAACTTTCGATAAAACCTAACTTTTTTTAAATGTTTGCAAACCTGAATATTTTAGCCATAACATCACCAATATTTGTTAAAAATAAAAGCATTAATGGAATTCCAATAATTGCAAAAACTATTGTTAAAGTTTTACCAAAATATGTTTTAGCGGCAGTATTACCATAACCAATGGTTGTTATAACAGTTAATGAATATAAAAATGAACCTGTGAATGTCCATTGAGCTTGTATGCCTAATTCTTTTCCATCATACCCGCGTCGAATAGCCCACATGCATTTCTTTTGAAATACTTTTATCTTTAAAAAATTATTACAACTTTAATTCACAAAAATAGAATAAACAAAGTAAAACCTGTGTATAAACAGTTCTTTCCCATTGAGCTCGATCAAGTTTATTCACTCGAAATGTTGTATTCCAAGCAACGTTGACAGCTTCCTGCCTCGCTCTTGTAACTTGACTCTGTATATCTCTTTCATGTGGACTTTCAACCGCTCGAAAAATTATTGCTCCACCAAGGGCATAACCTATCACCTAAAAATAATTTTAAAATAAAAGATTGCTCAATAATGAAACATGTTAAAATTACCAATGCACATAATCCAACATGTGAAAAGAAGAACGCTATAATACGTTTAACTAAATTTACGACTCTTGTCACTTTTGAACGTCGATGTCGCCGACCCATTTATCCGTCTGAAAAATCAATGTCAAAATTATGTTTAAAATTAATAAGAATATTTTTTAATTTTATTATTTATATTTAAATCAGATATGTTAACTCTTTTTAAAATGGCTAGTGTTTTACTTTTTTGAATGGTGTAAGCGTGTAAAAAAATGCGTTTGTTGTTGATTTTTGAAAAATTGCTATAGAACGATTATTTCTTTTTAAGCTTTTTTTTTTCATGTAAAAACTCAGTCGAGAAGAAGCCGAGAACTGCGTACATTTTTCTTCCAAAAAAAACAAGATAGAAGAAAATAGTCTCAAGGGCGCCACAACTTCTCATGGAAAAAAAGCGGAGGCAAAAATTAAAAAAAGAGTGCAAAAAGTTGGGAACGCAAATAAGGAAAAAAATTATTGATGTTAAAACAAATTGTTGCGAATTACTTCAAAGTTATAAGGCCAAAACGTTTCTGTTTTGAGCTGAATGAATTAAGTTTAAAAATAGTGAAAATTTAAGAAGGCTTAAAATATTTGAGAAAACTGACAAAATTCATTGATCAAACATACGCTTACCGTAGCTTTTTGTGTTAAAGTGTATTAACCTTTAGCACTAATAAATTTAGCAGTGAATTTTCATTCAGTTTGAACATTAGATACTAATTCTCAACTCCAAAAAGAAATTATTAGAATATTTGTTATAGCAACAAAAAAAAGAACAACATAAAACTTCGCATCTTTTTTATTTTTAAAAAACTCAGTCACATCTTTTAAAAAAATCGAACAAACAATTCCACCGCCCCCACGGGATTCTGAACTCATATAACTCTTTTCGTCCTTCCAAAAAAATAGTAGTCAATCCACCATCCTCCGTTGTTTTGTTTTTTATGTCATGTTTGGCACAACATAAAATAACGTGTCCGAAATATACATATTTATTTTTTTGGAGATAGACGACGATGTTACTGGACATCACCAAAATGTTGCTTGTCAAGAAAGATAGCGAACTTAGACAAGCAAAAAAAATCCATACAAAAAATAACTCGAGTAAAATATTTAAAAAAGTTTGGATAATCAAGCGAAACTTACAGTAATCTTTAAAAGGCACTAATCAAAGTAAAAATATGGTGGCAGTGAAAGTAACGAGTTATAAGCTATCGTCAATGTTTAAATTTTTACATTAAAAGTAAAATCACGATCAGAATCCAAAAAATTAAATTTCATTAATCGAAGATGTAATTCCTTAAAAGAAAATAAAAAAAATTAGCCAATTCAAGTAATAAAATAAACAACAAGTTTTTAAAATTGGGTATCAACAATGTCTCTCTTAAATAATAAACTCAATAAAGCCGTCGTCTTCAAGTTAGTAAGTCTGTGACTAAAAAAAGTGGCTTCACTAGATTTCAAAAAGCACTCGCATACATACGCATTGATTTGACCCTCCTTCCAACAACATTTGACAACAACAAGAAAAGAATGCTTTTCTCCCATTTTTTGGAGGACTAAACAAAGCATGTGAGAAAAAAAGAAGAAGAAGCTTTTCCCGGACATGAATCCATTGCCATTGTAAAGAAGAGGGCATCATCAAAAACACTAAATTCAACAACAACAACCACCAAATATTCGCATGCTTTTCCTTTAAAAAGGAGCATTGAAAAATCTTTCGAGGATAAAAAGTCATGAAAATATTTTTAGCTTACACAAAAAAAACAAAAAATGAATTTATTTCAATTCAATAAAAAATTACAAAAACAAAACACAAAAAACAGATTATAATAAAAATAAAATTAACAAAAAGGAAACAAACATATAAATCAATAACAATATTCTCAGAATCTTCACAAGCTTCATCTTTAACTTAAAGCATTCCTTTATGGAGAAATTGACGACGATTACAAAACCAGATACGAACAGCCTAAAAAAATCAATGTGATTAAAGAATGAACCCAATAGAAACAATGGCTTTATCTTCAACCACAGCAAGCCGTCCCAAAATTAACTAACATCAAATCGAAGATGTAAAGTTCGAGCAATGTAATCCATTTGTGCATTATCAGGCTTTTGATTGACACCAAAATATGTTTCAAGAGCAAGACGTTGATATGCATCAAAACTTGTACGATGTCGTCGTTTACGAAGTGGAGGAGCAAAAGTGGAAGAAAACGAAGGATGCATTTGAGATGGCCAAAATTGTCCATTTTTGATTGCACGACGAAGTTTTTCAACAGGTATACCATTTTCAATTGCATTTTGTACATCATCAATCCATTGTTCGATAGGAGGACGAAGTTTACACATATTAGAATGTGAAAGAACCAAACCTTCAAATCGAGAAATAGTAGTTTGAGATAAATCATAACCATATTGTTGACCAACTGCAGAACCAACTTCAGCTTGAGATATTCCATATTCGCATCGAAGAGCTTTAAACCGGTTAGCAAATTCACATATATCATCAGCTTCAAAATATTTATTGAAGACTTGTCCATCAGCTGTTTGAAGCATAACTTTTGTTTCACATCGACGGCTAGGATAAAGGCGAGGTGGTTTCCATTTAAATTCAGATGAATCCTTGATATCAGCTTTTTGAAGAACATACTCAAAGCCTGTTGGAAGCGCAGTAAGTTGGTCAAAAGGTCCCTGTTTATATCGACGACGAGATGGTGTCCATGCAGATTCAGTCTTCACAAAAGCAGGATGCTTGACATTTCGAGCAATAGTTTGAGAACGAAGGCTATAAATAGATAAAATTATTACTAGGTCAAAGATTATAAGAAACAAAACTTACACTCTTCGACGAATGATAGGAGTAACATCACGACGAGCTGGAGTACGTTTAATAACAAACTAAAAATGAAACAAAAACGCTGATTAAAATCTCACGAAATAATTCGAAATATAACTAACCTTAACAGCTTTTTCTTGAATACGTTGACTTCTTCGAGGATGAGATTCATTGAAAAGAGCGGAAAGCGAAGGGCTAATACCGCTATCAGTAAGTGCCTCATTACCACGTGCTGGTTTAAGATCATTGAAGATTGTATCGTCTTCGCTAGGATCAGCATAACTTGAACGATTGATATCATCAGCATGACTTGTTACAACTTCTTCATCATCAAAAAGGTCTAAGTCATCTTCATTTGGTGAATCTTCTATGCGAGGAAAAGCATCATCTTCTTCATCTTCAGTTCCTTCCTGTAATACAACAAATACATAAAAACATAAACTTAATGATAAAATAGGTAAACTTACACTATAAGATGACCATAATACATCAAAATCATAATCTGGAGAAACCTCCAAAAGAGCCATTAAAGCTAACAATTTAAGGAATCAATTTAGCAAACAATAAAAGCAGCCGATTGAAATGAAAATATAAAGCAGACGATAACAATGAAAATAAAAGCAGACGATCGAAATCAATGAACATGACCACGAGCGAGCAAAAATTACGGTAACAATCTTTTCGTGAGAGAAGTGTAACATAAAAACCAAACGACCGATTCAGTTACACACAAAATCTCAAAGAATTTTTTGAACAAGCAATGTTAGTTTTTTTGCTTCACATTTTCTAATTAGAGCTTATTCTTTATTGTATCAAATAAGTTATCTTTCTTTTAGCAATGTGACAAGCCGCAGATGTTGCATAAGACGCATTCAATATCTTTCAGATGTTACTTATTTTCATGAATGTAAACTCTACCTCCTTCAATGGATGGTTTTAGATTTATTGAAACATAAAACTCCTGTTTCAAGTCACGCATATTATTAGCAAGTTAGTTTCAATTTTATGCAACTGTTTATAGCTTTTTTACACATCGATATTTATCCCCAGCAAAGTTGTTATTGTTTTTAGATTCTCCCTAACCAAGCTATTCCTATTATTAGAGTTTATTATCAGCTTACTAAAATCAAAAAAAGCATCTTTATTATTAAAATAACCAATGATATGTAAAAAAGAAACAAATGAAAAGAAAACATAATTTATTTTGCACAAGAAAATGATTATTTACAGATGAATAAAAAATTCAACCCAGAGAAATTATACTCGTTACATCGCATCAAAATGGAATCGGTGTAGTTGAGCCTGCCTTTCTTTTCGATCTTGTTGACGTTCACGATAATGTAAGATGATGATGAGAATAACCAATATGACACAAACACAAAATAATACAGCAACACTTTGAATAATCAATTGACTAGGAGTTAAATAAAGTCGGCTTTGCCAATGTGTATTATCACCTTCAGGAGGAACAACCACGACACGAGAATTAGGCACGATTTGTTTTAATGATGAATTTTGATTGCCACTAGCAGAAGGTAATCTTGGACTTCCTAATCGTACTTCATCAATAAAGTTTGGAGATCTTCCTAGACCAAATAATAAGAAAGGACTATAAAGAGCACGTTGAGAAGTTTGAGGAAGTTGACATTGAGCTGACATCAAATATTTTCCATAAGAATCAGGCATTTTGAATGCAGCACAAGCACCATGCCAAGTTATACCACTTCCTGAAAATATTACAGTAAAAGAAGTAAACAAAAAGCCTAAACTCACCAATTTCATTGGCATTGGAGTTCTTACATTCACGAGTGCAGACATTGGTAAATATTTGAACTTTCAAGAAAGTTGTGTCGCCTTTATCGTCGCATCGAATGAAATTGAATTTGAGCTTTCCATCAGATTTGTATTCAACCAAAATATCAAGAGTACCATCTTCTTTTAGATCAAAAAATGTTGCCATATTAATTGTTCCTTGTGCCATATCAGATGGAATAACGATTTGAGGTGTCTTTAAAGACGTCATCATTTCAAACTTTCTAAAAACCATTGTTGTAGCAGAATAAAGTGAAAGAGAAAAATTACCTTGAAAAGTTTGTGTTACCGCTGTATTCGACGTTTTCAAAAATAACAGGAACAAGAGTGCTACCTTTGCTAATAGTTGCAATCAAATCAGGATAACCATCAAGAGTGAAATCTCCAACTCTGAAGATAGGCGCGTCATCAAATTCCATTGCCAGTATAGCATCTTTCAAATCAATTTGGAAATACACCCATCCTTTTTTATATGACCATATCATTATGTAATCAACATGAGCACAAGAATGATCACGGCAAAGTGGAATGAGAATGTCAATATATCCATCAGCATCAAAGTCACCTACGACACCACTACCAAAATGATCATATTTGACACCATCAACAGGAATATCAGGAATCATATTATTCTTTCGCTCCCATACACTTCTGAAAATAACATAAGTAAAGAGTGTCAAGTATACAAAATAATCTTACTTCGTTTTTGCTAAATCTCGTAGCTTCCATGTTTCAAAGCGAGGAGTTTTGTCATCATCATCAGATTCGAGAGCAAAGATTAGTTCCGCACTTAAATCACCATCGATATCAGTGAAAATATGAGGAAATTCTCGGTAAGGATTTTGAAGAGATTCATGATGTGGAAATGTTTCATCAGCACATGAATTATCCATTGTTGTAAGATTGTGATCACCTCGGAAGCAGAAGAATGTTCCATTTTCAAAGAATCCAATGATATCAGCGATGCCATCTCCATTTATATCGACAACAGATGGAGGTTGTTTAAGATTTTTGTAATGTATCGAACTGTTGATAAAACTCTTTCCTTGGTTGATAAATATGTCGACCATCATGCCAGAAGAATCATCCTGAAAATAGCAAATAAAGAAAAGATTAAATGGAAACAGAAACTTACTTGAATGAGCATAATATCAGGCAAAGCATCACCATTGAAATCAGCAACAGTACAAATGGCATGAGTTGCAGCATGATTTGATCGAATTGGAGCAAAATCACTTGGAGTAAATTTACCATTTTCACCTTGTATTAGCACAGTTAAAGCTGTTCCTTCGTTGTTTTGGACGATGAGATCGGTATATCTGTCTTTATTCATGTCACCAAAGCCACATATTCTACCATCTTGAGGCTTTATTACTTCTTCATCGACGATGGGTAACGTAACAGCATTAATATATATAATAGAGAACCCGTAAACAATAAAAAGCCAAGACCATAGAGATTTCATGATTGTAAATTCAATTCACATGCTCTAGCACCCTGAAATTTAGCAATAAAAGCATTAATAAATAAACAACCAATAGTTATACTACAAAGCCACGAACAAAAAATTGGTTGAACCGCGGTAAATAAATAAATTATGACAAAAACAAATCAATCATGGTGACATCATCAAAAATGTTTATGAATCACATTTTTTAAAAAATAACGAGGAGCTTTTTTTGTTGTTTGAAAAATTTATGTGGCAACAATGAAAGTTGTTGAATGAATGAAATGAAAAAAAAAATGCTGCTGCTGCTAGCAAACATCTTTGATCATTTGTGGGGCTTTTTGCCAAAGGAGCAAAAAATGCTTGATTTTTGCTATGAAAAATCGAAATCGAGAGATAATGGGTAAAAAGAAGCAAATTGTTTAGATTTTTTTGTTGGTAATAATAATTATAAAGGCTAAGTTCCCTATTACTAGAAGAACATCAATTACTTATAACTGACAAGTTCGTTCAAGAACAAACACTTTGTGGCCCATCACCTTTCGTTAAAGAAAAATTCGAAACAATGAAGTTCAAGCATTTCCTCCTCACTTTTTCACGCCTAAAATTTTAACCACAGGGTTTTAATTGTGAGTGTAAATTTGAGAGAATAAGGCATAATTTCAATATGATAACGTCGGGATTCGTATTTTCTTTCATTCAATGGATAACTTGAAGAAGGCTCGAAGCATAATTTTTTTACTGTGGCGAAACTTTAGGTATAGATTTTTAGCAGCATTGTTTCTGTTTTAATTATGAGTTCATCAAAATATAATAAACTCCTCTAACTCATACGTGGTTTAAAGATCGGAATTCTAAGAAAATAAAATTTTCTTTTGATATGTTTTTAGATGCTTTTAAACAATTTAATTCAGCTACGTTCATTTGAGGTTAGTGCTTTTTTGCATTAAGTCTTTGTCTTACTTTGATGTAATTTTATGTCTATCAATAACGTTTTTTTTATTGTGTAAGATTTTATTGACATTCTTTCTTCCTTATTTAACTTAAGCATTTTTTTCCTTCTTTGCCTGACATTGCTAAAGACGGCTTCGGCAACCATATTTTACATCCGACTTGGTTCAGTTGCAACGGGTGAAAAATAAAATGGAGGAAGAAAGCATTATGACTTCGAGAAAGACACACATAAATGCAAAACCATGCAAGAAAATAAAAAGCATCCTTCTTCAAAGCACTTTTTTGCTTGAATCCAAAAAGAGTGACGGCATTGCGCCATCGTTATTTTTTTTACGTTACTGCTGCCTCAGGCATTGGCCGTCGTCGTTGCTGTTGTTGTTTGTTGGCCGCCGCGCATTCATTTATTTTTTGCCTTTGCTGGCAGCAGCCTTTCACTCACTCACGCTATCATTTATTTTTATTTTATTTTTTTAAATGGCTGTAAAAACAAAAAGAGGCGGCGAAGGCTATTATTATTAGTTTAATATTTATTTTTGGTTAACTACTTTTAAGTATTTGTTTTTGTTTTTATTAATTACTCCTGCAAAAAATAATAATATGGGAGATAAAGCAATTCTCACCGATGTTCTTGAAGCTTCACATTTAACTGACGCTTATTCAAGTTTAACAGCAAAGTCTTTGATTAAACAGTAAGAATATTGCAAACAAAAACAATCTTTAAACTTATTGTTTCTAAAAATTTAGGCTCAAATCAAGTTCCAAAGAAGTCGGCGGTAGTGTCAAATATGAAGGTCTTGAAGGAGATACAGTTAAAATAACTGGTGAATCAAGTATTGATGCCAATGAAACAACAACTACAGCCAATTCGGATACCTTTACTGTTGATGACGCAGTAGAATATTTAGGTTTTGGTGCTTTTCAAATTAAATTATCTTTATTGACTGGTTTAGCTTGGGTAAGTAATCATTGTTTAGGCTTAAAGTCAGTCTATCTTTCAAAACAAAGACATTCTTTCGCTTCACATTTTTTTAAAAATGCTTTTATTTATGTTTTGTTTTGGCAAAAAATTGATTTCCTTTATAAAAAGAAGCATAAGAAATAACAAAGTCATCCAAAAAAAATATAATGCCATTTTTTGAGCATCTAATTTTAATTTCATTATGAAACGAAGTACACTAGAAAGGAACAAATAATAAAAATGACTAATTCTTTTCTAAAAAAACAGTAAAATTTCTTAGATGGCAGATGCAATGGAAATGATGATCCTTTCTATTTTATCACCTGCATTATATTGTGAATGGGAAATAACTGTAGTTCAACAAGCTATGATTACAACATGCGTATTTAGTGGAATGATGTTATCATCAACAGTATGGGGAAAAGTTTGTGATAGATTTGGTCGAAGAACTGTAAGCCATAACAAATAAATATCGAAATCAAAGAGAGATATGTTTAGGGATTAATGTTATCAGCTTTATTAACATTTTCAATGGGAGCTTTAAGTTCTCTTGCTCCTAATTTCAATACATTGCTTCTTCTTCGAGGTCTCACTGGCATTGGAATTGGAGGAGTTCCACAATCTGTTACCCTTTATGCTGAATTCCTTCCAATGGCTCAACGTGCAAAATGCGTGGTTTTAATTGAATCTTTTTGGGCTGTTGGAGCCGCATTTGAAGCAATTCTTGCACTTTTTATTATGGAAACTTGGGGCTGGAGATGGCTATTAATTTTTAGTTCTTTACCTTTACTCTTTTTTGCTATTTCTTGTTTCGTAAGTCGTTCATCCATTTTTTCTTTAAGGAAGTTTAAATAATTTTAGTGGCTTCCCGAAAGTGCAAGATTCTTAATGGCTTCTGGAAACACAGAACTTGCATATTCCACATTGCAGCGAGTGGCTCGTGAAAATGGAAAAACCATGCCAAAAGGAAAATTAGTTGATCATTCAAACCATAATGTATTTATAAGCCTTTTTTTTCTTTAACCCATTTATCTCTTTTTAGCCAGAACATCGAGGTCATATTTCAAATTTATTTATAAAGGAATTATTTACTACGACTCTTTTATTATGGTTTATTTGGGCGGTGAATGCTTTCTGTTATTATGGTATCGTTCTATTTACAACTGTATTATTCCAATCCACTGATGAATGTCATGGTGGTGAAGCCAAGAATGTTACCATCACAGGATGTCATCCTTTAGTGCAAAAAGATTACATCGATCTTTTATCAACAACAATGTCAGAATTTCCAGGTATTTACATTTTGGCTTTTTAAAGTTGCTTAAAAACAATCAAAATTGGTTTTAGGTTTAATTATAACTGCTTTAATTATTGAATGGTTTGGAAGGAAAAAGACTATGGCGATTGAGTTTTCAGTTTATACTCTTTTTATGTTTTTACTTTATTTTTGCTTGGAAAGGTTTGAACCTTTTTTTTCAAAAAAAAACATTAAAAAATACAAATCTTTCAGAAAATATGTAACTGCATTCATATTTGTTGCTCGAGCATTTATTTCTGGAGCATTCCAATGTGTTTATGTTTATACTCCGGAAGTAAGGATACGACAAAGTGATTTCCAATTTTTAACTTCAAAAAAATTATTTAAGGTTTATCCAACGACTCTTCGAGCAATTGGTTTAGGTGCATCAAGTTCAATGGCAAGATTAGGAGCTATTGCAACTCCATTTATTGCTCAAGTTGCTTCTGGACATTCTCTTTACATACCAATCACAGTTTATGGAATTGCGGCGATGATGGGATTAGTCGCAAGTCTTTCACTTCCCATTGAAACTAAAGGTCGACAAATGAGAGTAACTTTCCTTTTTTTGTGCCTTTTGGTATCTAAGAAAAGCTTTTTTAGGAATCCCATTAAAGTTATCAAGCTTAAAATTTCCAAAATAGCTTCCAGTAAATTGAAATCTATGATTCATTAATTATTATTCTATCTTTGTATTTACATACATTTCCGGTGTTTCAAAACAAAAACATATGAAATTTTTAAAAAATCGTATCGCTTGCTTCTTTTTTGTTAGTTTAAATAATTGAATGACGAAATTGTCATAATTAAAAGTTTATAAATAACAATGCAATTATATTTTGAAAAGTGTAACTAATAATTTTAAGAAAAAAACAACCCGTATCAATATTGTAAATCATTTTTGCTGTAAAAATTTGTTAAACTGGATTAGCTCTGTTTTCATGTGAATAACCTGGAGGAGCATTGGAATCAATTGGAGGAGCTTCTATCGACACCGTATCTTCACTCGCGATATTATTATTATTTTCATTTTGAATTTGTTGCTGTCGTTCCAAATGTTTTATCGAATCATCATATGAAGGTGGTGGAGGAGCTTGACGAAATATTTCAAAAAAGGGACTACGAGAAAATGCTATGGAAAGAGAGGAAGGTTGCTCTAAAATATTTTTATATGTTAAAAAAAAATTAAAAGTTTTATAAAAACCTGTATCATAATCAAGTGCTCTGGGCGAGGTATGATGCCGGCGTCGCCTAAAAAGTTTCACATTGATAACGATGATCGCTTAAATTAAAAAACAACAACTTACTGAGCTCGCATAAAATATGTTAAAAGAAGCCTAACACAACATATCGAAATAGAAAATGCTAAAATTACCGGAGCTGCATAAATAAATATATTATATGCTGGTGATCCTGGAGGTGTGGCTTGAGACGGCTCTTGAGCATTCATGCCAACCATGGCAAAAAAAATATTGAAGGTGAGAAGAAGATGCTAGTAATAACTGGTAATAATATCTTTAATCAAAGGTTAAAAACAAGAAAGAACCTCATGAAAGAGGAAAAAGTTAAAATTTCGATAACACAGGTGCTTTGAAGAACTGATAACCTTCAATAAAAAACTCTTCAGTCTTTAATCGATTAAATATTGCTTTCTTTCATTGCTTCAAAATCATCCTTTTTTTACTCATTTATCACATTTTTATTTTTGTTACAAGCCTTTCCCAACATATTTAAAATAATACAAATTATTACAAACAAAATACATACAAAACATATAAAATATACAGTAAATAAACCATTTTTACGACTTCCAATAGCGGCCAATTCTTTTGAAAACAGTGGATATGTCGAAACAAAGCATTTGAGATAAATAGCATAAAAGTGGCACACGATGAAGCTATGGTCTTGATTCTAGTTTCTTTTCATAATAATAATCCACAATAGCTTGAACGTTTGCAGCAAAATTATCCAAGTGACTTTCAATTTCAGTTACAACAGTTTCTTCGAGCCCTTCATGATCATATGCAGCAGCTTTAAGTAAAGAACGTCGATAAGGAGCAGCATGAACCACCATACTGAAAAGTTGTTTAGCGAAGAAATTGTGATGACGTTGTAACGATTTGGTGTAAGCTTCTTTCAATGCTGGCGTCATATTTTCTGTTTTGTCCTTGTTTGTACGATACCCTTGAACTAATAAACGGAGAAACATATGCATAAATTCTAATCCTCTGAAAAAAGGGCATTATTCCAAAATAAATTAAAGTTATGTGTCGTACCTTTTTAGCCATAGTAAACCTTCAGCTGCCATTCCCATTCTTCCATTATTTTCACGCAAATCAGCATCAATAAGATCTTGAACGTAAGCAAATTCTTCTTTGTTGGTTTCAAACTTCTTCCGAACTTTTTCAACGTTTCCAAGAATATCAGCTTGTACTGGTTTGAATGCAACACCAAGATGAGCAACAAAATCAGCAATGGTTTTGCTAGCAGTCAAGAATCTTTCTGTTGGAACTTTTCCATCTACGAGATTTGGGAACATACGTGTTTCATCAGTAAAATATGTTTGAACTTGAGTGTTAGTTGGACTCTAAAACAATAACAGATTAATCACAACATTCTAATAAAATCCCCATAACTGCAAGCGAAGAAGCTGTTCCAAGTTGAACTCCCAAATTTCTAAGAATAAAACAAAAACGTACTTGAGCCATTTTAAACAGTTAGTGCACCGAAGAAAGTCGAGAAATGAATAATTTTTGCCTGAAATAAATGTCTTATGTATGAATCAGGTAATAAAATGTCAATCAAAAAGTTTCAAAAGATGATGCATCGCAATGAAGAAGAAAAAAATGAAAAACGTTTAATGAAATATTGGCTTCGTCACACGGGAAGCCAGCAAATGAGCGAGAAATTCAAAGTTATAAGGAACATTAACAATTGCTGATAATATTATTGATAAGTTTCAGCAGTGATGGGTTTAAAATATAAGATAATGGTTTTTGTAAAATTAACATCTGACTAAGAAATTCGAATACACACTACTCATCATAATATGAAAACTTTCTCGACGTAATAGCCGAGATAAAAACACTCCCAAAAGTTTAAAAGAAATGGATAATAATCGATTGTGAAAGCAACATCAGAAATATGCGACGAGTAAATAAAACAACAAAATAAACTTTATATTCACATATACACAAAAAAAAAAAGATTAACATGTATTACGAACGTAACAAGTTGTTAAATGAGATTTAGGAGGTGCACTCATTGCCTTGTTAATGATGTTAGTTGCGTTAATTGTAGTACGATTAAAGACATCACTATGTCGATTCTTGCTAGCTTCGAGCATACCAGCGAAAGTATGAAGTTGTTCCATAAAACCAGCATTAGGAGTAATACAATTTCTTTGTTGTTTCACATGATTTAAAGCTACACTTAGAGACCACCCATATTCTTTCATAATGTATGCGATTACTGTAGAAGATGACCGGCTAATGCCTTTCTTACAATGAACCAAGACAACACTTCGATTTTCTCTAAAATTGTAAAACTTTAGTTTAAGAATGAAAAACACAAACATACTTTGCTCTTTTGATGAATTCATAAGTGTCTTGCCAATGTCTCAGTAGTGCCGTACTTGCTTCATCAGAAACCCATATTTTCTTATAAACAAAATGATTAGGATAAAAATTGTCCACTTCTTTGGTCATGTTGAGTATGTAGCCAACTCTGAAATATTAAAGCTTTAAATATCATACAAAAAATTTGTGCAAAGAATGCAAAAAGTTCTAATCTCATCAAACAAGTGTAAAAAAGAGAAAAACGAACTTGTTAGCTTTCAATTCTTCCCAGTTCGAAGCATTCCATTCGGTACCAAGATAAAGGTAATCACAAACTTTAGCAGGTTTATCAAGTTGTCCCATAATCACAAGCATTTCACGATCAATAAATTCTTTGTAAGCTTTTAATGGAAAATCCACACGTTCTTCTAATCTTTCACGAATATCAGAACTAGTAACTTCATCCAAGTCAACACTTTGCATAATATGACGTAGACCTCGACGTATCAATATCTCATTCTTTAATTCATCTGATGATCTTGCTAATATAGCTTCTTCATGATTTGTAGGTTTGATATCTCCAACCATAGATTCCTCAACAAGCGATATATGCCAAAGTCCTCGAATAGAATTATCTGCAGTAATATGATTATAATACTCTTGCTGCCATGAATAACCAGAATGAGATTTGGATCTCTGAATGGTTGCAAGCTCCTATAAACAAGAATCATAAGTATAAATCATAAAAGTTAACAAAGCAAACCTTGTGAACATATTGAAAGACCGACCACATAGCTTGAATCGATACCGGTTTGAAGAAAAACATTTCAGTACAATTTTCAACAGCAATTCCACCATCACCATTTAACTTCACTTTAGACGAGCACAATACAGGTACAATTAAACCAATTGAGGTGGTGTTATCATCCATTTGATCAAATCCAAAAAGAGCCACACATCTTTTCCCTCGATCATTAGTATTTTCCACTACAGCCAAATATCGAATAAGATTATCTGCAATTGATTGAAGGCGAACAACACGAGACATTGTATCTTGAGGACGTATAAGTCGAAGCATAGATTGTAAATGCATTTCAAGATCTTCTGTAAAACCATGATTGTAAGTTAGTAAGAATAAGTTTAAGTCCAAACTTACTGTCCTCGCTGCATGATCGATATTGTGGATGAGCTTGATCAGCATGAGATATAATAACAGCAGCACCTTTAACAGTGAAATAGAATTCGCTTATGCTGCGATGATGAACATTTGAATGTGATCTTCTGAATGAACGAATTGATAAATTTTCAGCATCGGTCTAAAAAAGTGAAGATAAAAGTTTATAAAAAGCTTTAAGTAATATACTTACAAAAATGTGATCATCTTCTGTTTCGGAAGTTGTTGGTGACGGAGAGCGTTGAACGGTGACGAGAGCCATATAGTCAAGCGCTAAATGGTGTCAGTGATAACTAAAACAAAATAAAATAATTAATAGTAAACTTCATTGAAAATACACGCGAACGCTAAAAATAATGTTTTTATATGTAAGTTGTATTCTTAAATCGTTTGAACTTCTTTAAAATATTTTTAAAATTTATAATATTAAAATAATAGATGGAGTTATTTAATGGAAAAACAAAAAGCATATGACATACAAGTTGCTGCTGCTGCCTTACCACAAAAAGGAGGAAGAAGAAAAAAAAGCAGCAGAATCGGAAATCGGTCATTTCAAGCGTAATCGTGCAAATGAGCTTTCTCGGTAAGACATCATTTTTTATGGGAGCCCATCCAAATAAAAATATTAGAAGGTTGAGGAAGTAAATCCATGCTTGCTTTTACTGATGCATTTTCTATGGATGAAATTATTTATTCTTTCAAATGTTTTAACATATTCAAATCATTTTTTTTATACTAAATAAACAGTAACATATATGCTTGAAGTTAAGATTCTTTGCATCTGCATCACATAGTTTTTTATTTTGTTGTTGCAAAAAATGCATTACTGCTATATTTTTTTTCTTACTCTTTACACTAGAATTAATGTTAAAACATAAAGGTTCTCAGATCACAAAAAATAAATTCAAGGATTAAAAAATATTTCTTTTGTTGATTTACATTTATGGTATGACACATGAGGAGGAAAGTTTTTCTTTATTGAGGATGATTCATTTGTTTCTTAATTTACGGGTGTGTACCATCCTCTCTTCAAACTGATTGGTCATATTAAATAAATTTTTATGTGTCAAAAAGCAAAATAAATGCAAACACTTTGAATTGTTGTTGTAAAACATGAATGACAAACATTGATTTTATTTTTTAAATTTTTTTCCTCCTCTGCCAAGTTTCTTTTTGGTTGGATTATTTAAATTTTTTTTCACGATCCAACAATACAAAAAGCTTGATTGACACACATTTTGCCAGCAGTATTTATTCTTGAGTGATCACTTTTTGTTTGCAATTGAATGAATCGTTATCGGTATTGTCAAAATCAGAAAAATATATTTTGATTCTCATCAATCAACAACAAAACACGACAAACTTTGTTGATGGAACCTAAAATAGATTTGGTTCAAAAGCAGCTATGTGGAAGTGGCGCAGCTTTTAGTGTAAAGGTTTGAGATCACAGCTTCTTTTTTTTTAAAACACGTGCAATTGTTTTGTTGATTTTTTAGTATATTGGCTCAATCGAAGTTGCCACACCTTTTCATGATGTAAAAACGACGGGTGAACGCCGGATTGCTTTATGCAATGGTTGCGCATCGCTAATTGCACATGCAGCTGGATTAGTTCCAAAAGCAGAAATTGAACCCGAAATACAAGAAGTAATTAACTTTTTAAATCTATAAAAAAACAATTAACAAACCAAATTAATAAATAAATAATTTATTTTTAGTTAATAGGTCCAAATCCACCAAAAGTAATTAATAAGGATATTGAATTAACAATAACCAATAAATTGATGACCATGTTTAGCAGAGATGATAGGAAATTATTAAAAAGAGTGGTATTTGAAAATATTTCTGTTGCAGTAATCGTGGGAGACGTAAGTCGGCTTGTTTTCTGTTTGCTTGGGTTTGTGTTGCTTCAAAAAGGGAACGACGAATGCGCAGAGACGTATAATTATAAATTCTTTAAGGCAGTGGAGAATGGCTTTGTTTTTATTGGCAAAGTGAAAGTAAAAAATGAGCTAAAAAGATTTTGCTTTTTATTACAATCAGAAAAATGTCCAAAAGATATTTATTCCACTATTAATGTTGCATTTACAATGTGTGATCAAGCTTCCAATAATCATATGGTAGCTTCTACAAGTGGCACTCCCACAACTGCCAATGGTAAATTAGCTGATGATGTTATATTTAAAAAGCCATATCCACCTGAACGATTTAATGCCCTTCCACCACGTTTACCTGAAAAAGGTGTATTAAGTTATTGTAACGTTGGAGAAAAAATAAATGATAATAATTCTGCGCCATTATTTAATCAAAAAATAGGTAAACCTCGACCTTATTTGGATGCAGATATTAAATCATATCCTGGCCCATTTCCTGATGTAACACATATTGCAAAAGTTTATAAAACAAATGAAGGTGGTAGATTATTAAGGCAACCAGAAATGCGAAAAAATAAAGCAGAGTTGTAAGTGATTTTCTTAAATTTGAAGGACATAATTAATATTAATTTAAATTTTGCAGATCAAATGACATCGCTTTTGGCGATTTATTAAGACTCGACCCAGATCGATCTTCAATATACACCAATGTTTTTACAGATGATTTAGCAAATAATATACTTTCAAATAATTTTGATGAATCACCTTCAACTGAAATGTGCACAATAGAAAGGTTTAAAAAAATTTGTAGTGGTTTAGAAACACAACCATGGTTTTTTGGAAAAATTCTTCGAAACAGCGTTGATCATTATCTTAAACGTGATGGATCATTTTTGGTTCGAATAAGTGAAACTAAAGCTTTAAGAGCTATTTTATCTGTTCGTCAAGGACATAATGTTCATCATTTGCTTCTAAATGATGAATATGGAAATGTTAGTTGCTTAATTTTTAAGTTTTAGTTTTTTAATTTTCCATATTTTTTAGGTTAGTTCATTAGGCAAAAATTTTGGTTCCATTATTCATTTAATCGCCTTTCATGCTCGTAATAAAGTTGCCTTCACTTCGGAAGGAAATGATGGAATTGAAGTTTATATTAAATATCCTGCAGAACGTCCACAAATTGAAAAGCTTTAACCAAATATTTTTGTTTATCTTGTCCATGCTCATACGTACATATATAATCCAAATTGATATAAGATGCAAAAAAAAAACTACACAGCCAGTAATAACTTTTTTAATTTTTATTTTTACTAAATCATCTAACAATTTTTATTACATATTTTAAATGCTCTATTATAAATACAATTTTTGAATTATTAATAATATTATCATGAAAGCAAGAAAGAAAGCACCAAATTTAATTTTTTGTATTGAGCGTCATCATTTTTTATTTGATATCCGTGAAGTTTTTTAAAAATAAGCAAAAAATATATCAGTCACACCCGTTTAACATTCGGGTATTTTTTAAGTTTGAGAAGCAGTAAGAGTTTCCACGCTACCATATTTTTGCCTCTGCTTTTCTTGTTCCATCTCTTCTTGAGATGTAGCGGAATCGTTTTCTTGATTGCTGTTGTTGCCATTGTGTTTGGAAGATGATGAACCATTTGAAACCGCATTAGTAAAATTGGAAGGCACTGGCACTTGGTGATGGTTTTCTTGTTCTTTATTGAAAACATTTTGTCGCTCAGAAATTTTAGCTGAACGAGCTAGGATAAAACTATCTCGATGTTGGGAGGCACTTTTTGCGGCGTTTATAGCTCGAGCTCCATGTGAAATGTAGCCATGGTTATCCAATTGATTTCTCAAAGTATCAATAGTTTTCGATGGTTTTAAACTACGATGGTTGTTTCCATTTGAAATTGGATAAACTGTGCTTCCACATTCTTCAGTTTTAGCTGTTGTAAATCTTTTATTATCCACATTTCCCACTGTTTGCTGCTCCCATTGATCTTTTAACCTTGAAACAGTAGTCATTTGATCAATGGAAAATTCAGCTTCTTCTTCACTTTCAGAAATATTTCTCACACTTCGACTTTCACCAATATTAAAATGTCTTTGATCATCCGGAATTGCGTGACGCTCCAAATCAATTAAAATTTGAGAGAATTCTGGTCTTAAATCTGGATTTGGATTCCACGCATCATTAATCATTTTTAAAATATGTGGCGGAAATTGTGGAGTTGGATCTGTAGGTAATTCAGGTCGACTTTTTTTATAAGCCATTTCAGCTGCAGCTGCGGCAGGTTTTAAATTGGAAAATGGAAGTTCGGCTGTGTGAATTTCCCAAATCACTAAGGCATAACTAAATACATCAACTTTTTGATCATAACGACAAGATTGAGTAAAAACTTCAGGAGCCATCCATCGAAGATTCTAAAAACACGAATACAAATTCCAACTTTTCAGTTAAGTAAAGCTTACTCCAGGTTGTTTAGTCATATTATCTTCTTCATGATGAGTCATAAATCTTGATTCACCAAAATCTGCTACAACTGCTCGGCCATTATTATGGAGAAGAATATTATGGCTATTTAAATCACGATGAATTACAGGTTCTCTCACTAATTCATGGAGATATCGCATCCCTCGAGCTACATCAACTCCAATACAAAGTTTAAAACTCATTTCAAATATCCTAAAAAATAATTTAGTTTTTTTTCCAAAAATTTTACTTCAAAGATTATACCTTTTTTCAACATGAAGTAAATTATAAAGAGATCCACCAGCAATGAAATTAGTAACAATTGCAAATTGGCTTGGATCATCCAAACAAGCACCAACAAAAGCGATAACATTTGGATGATTTAATCGACTTAGAATAGAAACTTCTCGACAAAACATATCCACTTCAGTTTTAGAACCAAATGCAACAGCTTTATAACGTTTAACTGCCACGGATTTGCCTTTATAAATTCCTTGATATACTTTTCCAAATGAACCACTTCCAATAACGTTTCGAAGTTCAATATCTGGTAAACTTAAATGATATGAACTTTTTAATTTTGCTCTCAATAATAATATATCAGATTTTTCTTTTGTTATCGATCGTAATCTTCCTATTGGACTTGGTAATGGTGTGTAACTGCTATCACCGGAACTGAAACAGAAGCATTTAGTTGTAAAAGCTAATGTAAGAGAAAATATGTTTACCTATATTCAGAACAAACATCTGAATCCAATTTTTTATTTGCATAATGTTTAAGTAAAGCCACAATTTGGTCGTGTCCTTTCTCGTAAGCCCATAAAATTGGAGTTTGTTCATCGGCCATTGAATGTGAAGATGAAAACGAGGAATCACCCAAAGAATTACCGGAATCCAATCTTCGAAGTGTAAACATACTCGAAATGGTGGAATAACCATTTTCAGGTGGAAGTGGGCCATGTATTAATGAATTTTCAACTGCTTTAGCTGTTAAGGATTGATCTGCGCCATGCTCCAATAAATATTGAACTACCCGTAAATGTCCATGATAGCATGCACTATGTAAAGCTGTATGACCATCTTTACCTTGATAGTTTGCATTTGCTCCAGGTTGTTTAAGTAAAAATGCTATAAGTTCAATACTTTTTCCAGCTGTGCATGAAGCCAAAAAAGGCGTTTCAGAAAACATGTTTTCTTTGTTTAGTATTGAACTTCCAGCAGCAGCAAGGATTTGTTTTGCAGCATCCAATCTTCCTGTATAACATGCTGTATGCATTGGTGTATCCCCATATATATTGGCTTGCATAACAAGTTGCTTTTTATTTTTTTCACATTTTTTCAACAAATGATTAATAATAGTGGAATGACCCATTTTTGCAGCAAAATGTAATGCTGTATTTCCTTCATCATCTGTGAGGCTTGCTAAAAAAAGAAATAAATTTTTAGACAAAAAATAAATTGAGAGAGATGACTCACGATCTCCACCAGCTTCAAGAAGAATATTTACAATAGAAAATTGAGTTTTGCTTGCAGCAATATGTAATGGTCGATCATGAACTCCTCCACTACAATTTGGATCTGCACCTGCTGCAAGTAAAGCCCTGACAGCCTAAAACACAAATTGTTAGAGGCAATAATAAAATTATATAAAAACCTGATCATTGCCAGAATAAGTTGCACAATGTAATGCAGAAAAATGTGCAAAATCCATTGCATGCAAATTTGCACCATATTTAACTAAAATATTTATTATTTCAGAATTTCCACACATCGCTGCAAGATGTAAAGGTGGAGGAATGGTTGGCAAAAATACATTTGGTTCTGCACCGGATTCAAGTAAAATTTCAACAACATCTTTGTCATTCTAAAATAATTTTTTTAGTATAATTGTTTCAGTTTTTTCTGTAATTATTTTTTTACTTTATAAATTGCTATATGCAAAGCTGAGAATCCACTCCTTGTATTATGTTGAAGTAAAGATCTTCGACGAGAATCATCATCCCCACATTTTTCTAAGATGCATTGAATTTTTTCACATTGCTTAAAAATGAATAAATATGTATATTTGTAAATGTGATAATAAAAAGAAAAGAAAACGTTTGTTTAAGTTAGTTTCGAAAAAAAGTGTGAATGTGTGTTCACGCTGCTCACCTCTTCACTTGAACTTGGTCCAATACAAATCAAATGAAGTAACGAAAGTTCTTTGGGTAAAGATTTTTCATCAAAACAAATATTATATAAATTTTCGTTTAAATATTCTTGAAGTCTTTGTACACTTTCATGACTAAAAAAAGAAAAGATTCAATTCAATAAATATTTGGTATTTCCATTTTAGGTTCAAAAAAAAATAAAAAAAAGTAAACATACAAACAAATTGATTGAAGTGGTGAAAGAATTTCTAATCTCGTTTTACTTTCATCATTTAATCGTGATCGGATGATTGCATACCCTTCACTTATTCTCTTTTTTATTTCATCTAAAAAACAAAAACAAAATAAAGGGATTTCTTAAATTATATGTATTTAAAAAAAAATACCTGCGCAAGCTAAAGATGGTCGAGATTTATAGTTTCCCATTCAGGATTATTAAATAAATTTGCATACTATCAAAACTAAATTAAAAAATACCTAAAATTTAAATAGTAGTTTCATTAAAAAAATCAGAGTTTCATTAAATTTTATTATGATTGATAAAAAAATAAAATGCTTGAACACGCCGAACATACATTATTCGTACAATTAAGCAAAGGCTATAAGAACAATATGTAACAACCAGGCGAGAATTTGTTAGTTAGTTAGTCCTCTGACCATTTCTTTCTTTGTCTTTTTTTAACTCCAAAAATCAGTCGTCGTCGAAAAAGAAAAGAAAAAAGAGTGAGTATCCGACGCAAGTGATCGCGGCTGTGCTTCCAGTCAGTCGGCTTGCTTGCTTTTGCTTTTGCTTGATAATGTTGAAGAAGAAAAAAGTGCTTTTGCTATTGCGACGACCGGCCACCTCTTTCATCGATGGTGATGACTGTAGTAAGCTAACAGCAGAAACAAGAAACACGGCATAGAAATGTGCTTTATATGTTCGTCGTCCGCTGCAAAATTTGATGCTTATACTTTTTTTTCGTAGTTTTCCTTTTTGATGAGAAAAAAACGAAGATGTGTGCGTTGATTTATTTTTTTGTTTCTATCTCCACTGCAATAATAAGAAGAGGTTTGAAAAGGTGATGAAAATGCTGATGTTACTTTTTTTGTTCTCCATATTTTTTGGTGCTTTCTTTTAATTAGTTCTTTAATAAATTAATCATTGCATCACATCCAAATTTGGTGGATTTTATATTTTTATTAGAATTTCAAAAATTTTATTTTTAAAACATAAAATCAAAGCCATCGTAATAAAACAAACAAATAATAAAAAAAGAGGCACATGTCGTAAAAAAGATCAAAGTTTTTTTGACCACAAATACTTGCAATCAAAAACATCTTTAGCTGATAACTTTTTTTAAATTCAATTTTTTGTCACAGTTGTTTCCCATGCACATCTTCGACCTCCACAATTTCCGGATGCTGGTGGTGCACGATAACTTCCACCACTTCCTGTTGCTTGCAAGCCATTTGGATTGGTGTTTGTCGCTTGACCTATAGCAAGTACACTTATTTAGAAAATCTTAGAATAAATTTAACATACCATAACTTTTTGAATAATTTGTTTGTCTTCCATAAGAATTTCCAGAGTTACCGTAATTAGAAAAAGATGGGTTATAAAATGAGTTACTTGGGTTCATATTGTTTCCCATTCCATATCCTCCATAAGCAGAGTATGGACTTATTCCAAGTCCACTAAGGCCGCTGATGCCACCACCTAAACCTCCCATGGAACCGGCAATTGGCGACATAGCACCATAACCATTTAATCCTCCCATTGCTCCCATTGAATCCATATAAGGGTTTAATAACATATTATTATAGCCTCCGCTCATTCCATTCATTGAGTTCATTCCACCCATTCCGCTCATTCCGCTCATTCCACCCATAGAACTCATAGAATTCATGGAATTCATTCCATAACCTCCATAACCACCGCCACCACCATAGCCGCTGTACATGCTATAGGGATTATAACCTAAAAACAAAATAGAATCAAATTTACAAAAAACTATATTACTACCACCATATTGTTGTTGGCCATACATGCCACCACCATAACCTCCACCACCGCCATACATTTGTCCTTCAGCTTTTTGGAAACATGGTAAAAAACAAGTCACCAAAATTATAAAGTCTAAAATTTGCGACATCTTCTTTCAGGTGAATAGAATTTCAAATAATTAATTCATAAGTTTCATTTTCATTTTATATGAAAGTTTTGGGCCAATTTCTTGCGAATTTTTTAAGTATCATCATTTTTACAAACAACGGAAAGTATTGTATTCAAAAGGTTCGATTTTAATATGGATATTATTGTGTTCTTATTGGACGACGATGCGTGATGATGCTTCTACAATCACTCACATTCATTTTCACTCACTTAACTTTACGAGAGTTTCCATTCATTCATTTTCATTCTCCGTTTTATTATGTCATCAAAAAAGAAAATATGTTCTTTGTGATTCACCACTCATTATGGTTGATATCTTTCAAGAAATAAAAATATTTTTTACCTCAAAAACGGACCAAATTTTTGCATGCAAAATGCGTCCTCATTTTTGTTGGGGGTTTTCTCCTTAAAATTTTATTTTATTGTTTGTAGTTAGCGATAGTCTTCATTGTTTGTTGTTTAAAGCTGATATTTATTTTATTTTTTATTAGTTTTTAGTACAACTTTTTAATAAATGCTTTTATTATTTATTTTTATTTAACAAAAATGGCTTATTTTGCCGAAAGTGATTTGCAAGATTGTGTGAGAAATGGTTTTATTGTTGAAGATACCACAGGAATTTGCGGACTTGTATTACCTCCAGTTAAACCCAAAGTTAGACCCGGTGGATTACCTATAGCTTTTGGAGAACAATTTAGTGAATCAGAATCAGATTATGAACCAAATTCACCTGATTTCCGAATAAATTCAGAAGCACATCCACCTGGAATTATTCCTTTATCAATTGTAGCAAAAAGAGAGGAGATAAATAAACAGGGGAAAGTAATATATTATGTTGAGAAAAAAATGAAAGGTCTACAACCTTTTCAAAAAGTTCAGCCAATGCAACCCAAAAAAGTGGAATCCATTACAAGCAGGTATCAAACAAAAAAATTTAAAATATGTTTCAAAATAAATTAAAATGGTTTCTAGATTATTAGAATCCAAAGATATAATAGTGGATAATCCATTTGCTGAATATGCAAGTTTTGATGTTGGTTCAACTATGTCACCAACGAGATGTAAAGAATTTAGCGTCACGATGACATTTGCAGAAGCAACGGAAGAAGAAAGAAAAAGTAAACAACCATATATTTTAACTCTGAATATTTCAAACACAGCAAAAATTTCTGATTTGATTGGACTTTGTTGTTTTATTTATACTCGAACAGGAAGACAACCGCCATGGTAATAAAGGCAATCACATTTTTTAAAATCATAAACAATTATTTTTTTAGTACATCTCCAAAAGACTATCAATTGTATCTGGCGGATGATGATCATTCAGCTGATACAGATTTCCCAAGAGTTGATCCAAACACACAAATTTCTCAATGCTTTTTTCAAAAATTGGCGCTTGTTCGTAAAACAGATTTGCCGAATTATAGCGATTCAAAGATGACTGTAACAGTATATTTGATAAATAATATTCGATATCAAATTGAGATAGATAGTCAAGATACAACTTTGGAATATATTAGGGATGAAGCATTAAGGTTAAAGGAATTGGATATGCCAAAATCAGAGCGAGATCCTGGATTGAATCGAAGTGGGTCAAAAAAAATTTTTGACCATCAAAAAAATTTTTGTTTTAGTAAATGAATATGTTCTCGAACTAATATCACAACCAGATGAACCAGTAAAGCTTTCATCCACCGTTGCCAATGTAGCTTGCACTGAGTTTTTATTATTGAGAATTAATAGTAAGCGTTATTTAACTTTTAATTTTTTTAAATAAATAAAATTATAGGCAAGAGAGGTGATTTTAAACCTCAAACAATAAAACCAAGAACCATTGATCGAAGCATGTCTTCTCAAGCATTAAAACAATTAAATTCTGCTCCTACTACTCCTCAATCAGCTCGTCGAATTTTGTTACCACAAAAAATAGGAAGAACTGAAAGCGCAACTCAATTTAGTATGTTCGCTATTTTATGTTTATTGAAATAAGTTATTTTCCATACTTTTTGTAGATTTTCCATCCGATGAAGAAACAGATGCACCACCAGAAGACTTTGTTGTGGAACGGTTGCATAAAATTCGACCTAAATGGGCTGCTACTTTAAGTAAGCAAAATCATATATATACATTCTTCCTTAATTATTATTATTATAGCTATTCATCCAGATGCAATTGAAGTAACTCCAATGAACATAGAAAGACGGAGAAATTTAATTCCCCAATCAACTCCAAAATTAACTTTTCTTGATTTTGATGTCATTGCTAATGCTGATATTTCCCATGACAAATCACATGGAAAGCGTCAAATTAGGATTGTTTGGTTATGGATTCCAACAGAAAAGATTCAAGAACTTTATTCGGCTTTAAAAGAAATTAATTCCAATGAATCACCCTTTAATTCCAATAACACTTCGAAGCGTCCTTCATCAGCATTAGCTGTGGTGGAGGAAGAACGTTCAATGGAGCGAACACTTCGAAGCCAAACTTCAGTTTCAAATGAAAGCGATTTAACTCGATCCCGTCGTTCTTCACGAGCTTCCACGGATAAAACAAAAAAAGGAAATGATTTAATTGCACTTTTAGAAGGATCAAGATGGAAAACGCTACATTTAGAAGCAAAAGAAGATGAAGCTTGGAAAATTGGTGTTAAGGTATGAGCCATCTATCGGCCATGAAAATTAATTTAAACTCTAAACTTTAGCTCGATAAAATTCTCAGTCGCCGTTATTCTTACGTCAAAGTTATGTATGAACAATCTCGAAATGGCTCTCGATCACCTCAAGAAGCTGCTTTACGGATGGAAAAAACAGCATCGAAGACTCCTTTAACTCCTTCGAATAAAGAACGTGATTTTTCACGTCCAACAACTCCTCAAACTCCGGGTAAAACTCGTCGAAAAATTTCGATGAATCCTATGCCAATATTAACTCGAATGCTCAGCCGTCAGGACTAGTCTTTTACAAATAATTATTAATCATTCCAATATAGGGTGAAATACATATGTTTTCTCTTTCGTTTTTACTTATTATACTGGTAACAATAAATTAATAAAAAATAATGAAAACTAAAAAATTTTTGATAAAACAATCGCATGAGGAAGCTATATCAAACATTAAAAGAAAGCAATTTTATTGTTCAATTGAGTTTTATTTATTTTCACAGAAAAAAGTAGTTAATTTTATAAAAATGCTTCCATATTATTATCGATAAAATATATGTAAGTTTACAATTTTTTATCCAAATTTTCCAAAAAAAAGCAAAATCAAAGGATCTATGTGTTTTGACACGAAAGAATGTGCAGCTATGCATATTTTTTTCAAAGCCTTTTTTATTCTCTTGCTTTTTTTTTGACTCCACAAAACTTTCTCTTAATAACGTCGTCAATTTCAAGCTTTATTTTTAATTATGCTTCGTTTTTGTGGAAATCTTGCATCATCATCTGCTCGTTCAATAGTTCGCCGCAATTTTGCAACTACAACTGTCTGCCGTAATGAATATGAAAATGATCAAAGAGATGTCGATAAACTCTTCAATGCTGATCAAAATCAAGGAACCAGACGACGTCATGGGTTTAGGTATATTATTACTTTTTTTAATATTAGCTGGCTACAAAACACTTTTTTAGTTTGAATCGTATTGAACTCCTTGGTGGCGTAGGTGATGACCCAATTACACGCGTGGGCAGAAATGGATCTGAATTCACCACATTCAATTTATTCACAAATGTTGATTTTCGCAAAGGTGATGGAAGCTATGGAGAACACACTGAAATGCATCACATTACTGTATTTGGAAATCAAGCTAACTTCGTTAAGTCCAATATCACAAAAGGTAAGGTGTTTGTTAAGCTTATATTCGTTTTATTTTGTCGTTTTTTAGGTAGTCGTGTCATGGTCATCGGACGCTTACATTATGAAGGTGGTGTTGTTCGTCCTGATGGTACTCGAAGTCCTAGAAATGCTTCTGTTACTGCTGATAATATTTTTCCTATCAACCGTCCTCAACGCGACAACGACTTTGATCAATAGAAGTATATGGTAGAAGCAATGTAACAATAAAGTAGATTGTTTTAGCTTATTTAACCTTGGTTGTTTATTTTTATTATATGAACAAATAAAATTGTTGTTTTTATATCCATCTTTTGTGTTTGATATGTAGCGAAGAAGAGAAAAGCTTTATGTGTTTATAAATGAATAGTTTTTGCTTTTCGATTTTGTAAGTTAAGCGTATTCTATGTTTGCTGATTGTTGAATTAGATTCGCAAAAACATGAACAGCTATTTTACGAATTTACAGTTTGTAAGTTATGGGATGTTTTTTATAATAATCATATATTTTTTACATAAATTTTGTTAGAATAAAACAAAAATAAGTTATTTCATATGCAAAGGAAAGTGAATTGGTATTTTTATCAAAGCAATTTTCTCATTTGATCATCCTGTTTTCGAACAATTCCATCATTGCGATCAGCTTTTTTATGAATGCGATCAAGCATTTCATTTTGATCTTCCACTTCGTCACCAAGAGCTTTACCAAGCACTCGTAATTGACCCAACGCGGAGCTCATTTGATCTAAATTTTCATCAATTTGATTATCCATTGCTTCGAACCGAGTTCCTTGAATAGCTTTTCTCGAATCAGCTGTCAATGATGGTCCACTTGCAGAAGATCCTCGTAAATTAGAGTTTGAGCTTCCACTATTATTAAGATGTTGACCAAGTTTGCTTTCAGATTGAGATGAAGAAACTTGAGATGCTTGTGGCTCTTTTGGGGCACGAGTAAATTTGTTTTTAAAATAACCGCCAAAGAAAGATTTAAGACTATTGAGGTTTCGTTGAGTTTCATGGGTTGTACGATGAATGTCATCCAAATTTTTTTCAGTTTTTTCAAGCTTCTCGCGTTGGCTTAATAACTCCTAAAGAAATTGAATGTAATACAATTATTGGAAAACTTAAAGAACTACAACTTACGCTAGCAGTATTAGTTCCAACTTGTTTAGAATGTTCTAAGCGTTGAACAGATCGTTGAGTGCTATCAACCGATTCTTGAAGAACCCGTTCAATTTCGCGTTCATATTGATTTATTTCATCTTCTGGGGTTGTGCCACTGGTGTAGCTACGAACATTATTCAAATTTCCAGATGTGTAACTTGGTTTATCATCATCAAATGGATTTGACATTTCGTTGTTGTCAAGGACTGAAAACAAAAATGGTAAACGTATGTATGTATGATTCAATAACCATGAAATGGCAAAATGCGAAATTTATATGCGTACATACATAGACGTGTAAAAGAATGAAAAAAAGGATGAACGAAATAGAGAAAGCTAATAAAAACCGGATTTCGAAACCATTAAAAAAAGATATATTTTTTTGTTTATAACAAATAAGTTTAGCTAATAACGTTAATGCACATTGAATCATTTATCCGAATCACACAAAAAAATGTAACAATTATAATAAATTTAAAGGAACAAATAAAAATCAATGAGGAAGTAATCAGAACGCATTTTTTTGTTGTTGAAAACGTCGATCGATGAGTGGCAAAGACAGACAAAAAAAATTAAAACCATAATGAAATTTGATAACAAAAATTTTATCAAAATAAACTCTTGAATGAAATTTAAAAAATTTTGTTTTCATAATAAATATTTATAGTTTCAACTTTTTGTCTCAACGAAATAAATGATTGCTGCTTCCTTATTATTAATAAAATAAAATATAAAAAAATGATGTACATAACCTATTTATGGTAACACATCTGCGCCGCATGCAATATTATTTTTTTTATTGAAGATGTGAAAATTCATTGGGAACAAGAATCTTTGATTGCATTCGACTGATTAAAGGCACTGTGTAAGCTACAGTTGAATCCCATCCAGGTTTGGACCATGTATCTTGACGTATATTTTGTCGAGCTGCCATATCCTTATAAGCCCAAATATGGAAAACCATATAAAGTTGTCCAACTTGAGCAAAAAATCCCGCAACATTTTGATTGTGTTCCTTTCGATACGTAATACCTTTAGCCCAAGCATTACCCCATTCAATCATAGTACCTGGCTAAAAAAAGGAGATTGAATTTGACTCACTTTAAATACAAAAATGGATTATTACCTTCAAGACATAACTGCGTAAATCGTAAATGTGACTGGGAGATCGTGGTTTGGGTTCACCCCAATAACTAAAAGATCGCAAAAGGATTGTTCGTCGACGACCGCACATCGCTGCAATGTCTTTTTCAGCTGAACTGACTGAACCATTGTGAAGTAAGGCTTGGATGTGGCTGAAAGATACACAATAAAATGAAAATTCTATAAACAATATATATAATAGTACTTGTCAACATCATTATATCCATTTTCATATCGCCACAAATGAACGGATTGATCTTGATTTCCAAATAAAACATTCCATGACCCGATGAGTTCATTACCCGGTGTAGCTTTGGTTACTTCATTTGAATATTTTTTGTACATATCCAAATATTTGGATTTCTCACCATTTCGAACATCATGCGCTAAATTAATGGGATAATTAAGTTTTCTTTTTTGGATTAAAGCTTACTTTGAAGTTCATAAATAACTTCTGAATCAGCAAGCATGGATGAATGACTTTGTTTTTCAACTCCATCAGGATTATATGCTGGACCTGAGAGGAAACGAGAAATCCATCCTTTTTTGGATTCATCTATTTTTATATCATTTCCATCTCCATCTTTAGGTGCATTTGTTGAAACAAAACGAGATGTAAGAGGGATAAGGCGACTAAAAAATAAATGAGTCAATATTATAGAAATCCAAATTCCTAGGCAAACAACAACTTACCCTCCCGAAGATTGACAAAACATCATTGTACGAGGTACAAGTGCCATGATTTTTTTTGTTATCGGTGTATTTACCCACTGAAATATATTGACTTTTAATTTAAAATTCCACCAAATAAAAAAATCAATAACAAGCACAAAAACAACAATAAACTCGAAAATATATATTTAAAAAACAGTGATCGTCGTTCTTCGTGACCAATAAAATAAAGAAGAACGCTGGGCTTGGCTCTGTTTGTCCGCAGCAAGATGCAAACAAATATTTTTTTAAACAGTTGCTTGCTTTATAAAAAAAACAACAATCACGAAGTTAGGAAGAGAGGTCAATACGAAATGGATTAAATAATATTGTTTAATCACCATTGTTTAATAAATCTTTCTAAAATCAAATTTTACGGAATCGAAATAAATACCACTAATTATTATCGTCGAAGTATTTTTTTTTTATAGCTTTTGCTTCCGCAGAAAAACTCGCTACCTTTTTTAAAAAGAATTTTATTAGACTCATGAAAAGTTTTTTTCTTTTAAAAAAATATACAATAATTATATACAAAAAATGGAATAAAAGCATTTGATTTTCTAAAGTTATGAAATTAAATCAAAGAAAAAATTTGGAGTAAAGGTTAGCTGATCCTGAAAAAAACTTTTTATTATCAATTGTTATTTTTAGTTATGCATTTTTTTATTTATGGCATCCAGGTCAATAGTAAGAGAAAACAATTGATATTCTTGGAGGCTCTATTTACAACACCTAGAGGTATTTTCATATATTTTTTTAAATCAATTAAAAAAATTTATAAAATAAAAAGGTTATAATGTATCTCTTTTTTTCGCTTTAGTTAGGCATGCTTTTTTATGAATGTTTTTTGAGGTGCAATAACTCTGACCTGTTATTTAATTGACTTTTCCTGCCATTTTCTCAATGTCCATCTTTATAGTTGCATTGTTTGATTTCAATTTTTTTCAAGTTGCTTTTTAAACCTTTTTTTGTCATAAAAATATTTCATTAAGAAACAATGGTTCAAAAAAACCTTTCCAAACTTTGTAAATGCAATAAACGAAATGAAATTTTAAATATAATTTGTAGCATTATAAGATATTCTTTATGTTATTATTTTTTGCAAAATATCGTGAGTAAGTCAATGTACTTTTTTGAATACCTTTTGAATTATTTTGAATTTATAATGATTAGTTATGATCAAATCTTACGATGTGACTTTATTTATTATCGAAATCGCAGGAGTTCAGAAGAAGAAAATCGACTCATCAATGAATTTAGTTGGGTAAACGAGGTATGTTTAGCTTATTTTTCCATGCCCAACTTTTTGCTTAAATCGTAGTTAAATCTGTTTACTAATAATTAAAATTTTTTTAGAAAATGCCAGAGTTTAAGGAATGGCGAGAATCAAATTCGTTTTATCGCAATTTATTTGATAATTTTAATAAAACAAAAAATCCAAATACCCTTAAATGCGGAATTTTAAGCATGGAAATATTATTTTATTCTCTTGAACAAAATCTTAATGAATTTTCTTCATTAAATTTACAATTATTAATACTTATTATTTTGATAATATGCCTAAAGGACAACCTGAAATTTATTCTGAATGTACCTTTCGCTGAAGAAAATATATTTATATTTACTCAAAGAATTTTTCAAGTGATTATTCTACCTTTATTAGTTTTCTGGGCATTTGTATTTACAATATCTCAGCAAGCCCATACTCATTGCTTTTTAAAATTCTTAGAAAAAGGAGAAACTTTATCAGGTTGTATAAATTTACGAATAAAAAATTATTAATTCTGATTTATTTAAATATTTTCGAAAGAAAATTTTTTTAATGTTGCAAATTTACGCCAAGATTTATCCAAGTTTTTATTAATTAAAAAAATGCCAAAAAAATAAAAAAATCTTCAAATTTATATTTTCAATAATTTTCGATCAATTTTGCTTTCTGCTAAAAATGCATAACATTTTACATCCTTGAAAGAAGTCAAACAATATAATCTTGTGCTCGTGATATAACTGAAATCTCCATCCGCACAAATAACATTAAAATTTCCACCAAGTTGAGCTTCGGCTGCTTCCATAATTTTAAATCTTGATTGTTTTACATCGTAACTAATTTGCTAAATATATATTTTTATGAAAAAAACTTATTACTATAAAAGACACAAACCTCTGTCATAATTTGTTGAAGCTCTTCACTGTTGCATCGAGCTTCACTAATATCAAGAAGATCTGAGCCTTTTGTAGCTCCCGATTGGCGTCTTAATCGATGAAAAGGAGATGGAAAAGCTTCGAGGAAGCTGACCAAAGCTAACAACATCAAGGAAAAAATAATATAATTTTGCATTTTACAAAACTAAAAAAATACAACAAAAATGGTTTCACAAAAAAACGAAAGAAGAAGAACGGAGAAAATAATTATTTTTTTTCTTTCTTCTTTTCGCTCTGTTTATTAATGGTTACGCAAAGTTGAATAACTATCATTGATCCACCACCATTTCGCTTATCCATGAAAGAAGAGTATAAAATTAGTGGGTCAACTCGGTTCTCATGGATCAACTCACTCTCATCCATCCGCATTTTTTTGTTTGACAGTCAATGAAAAAGGATTTTACTTAAACCTTTTTTACTTTTACTTTTTTTACAAAATTGGATATTGTGGTGTTCAAAAATTCGAATGCTAAAAAACGTTTATTTTATGTAAAATATTAATAAGAATATAAAAAAAAATATTTATAAATGAGCTCATTGAAAGCCACCCACACAAATTCAAATGAAAGTAAAACAAAGTTAAAAAAAAACTAAAATTTTACACCATCTTAAAAAAAATAGCAATAAAATCTTTTGAGAATAAAAAAAAGCGTTTTGGCGAATCACTTTGACATTTTTTGCATTTAAAAATTTACATCCAATGATTTGAAATGTCTTCAAAAACGTATGAAAAGGCAAAATGCCTATTCAAATCGTTCATTTTTCGTCGCTTCGTTTCGTGCCGGACGGTTTCTGCTTATGATGCTTTCCAAAATGGTTTTCCTGATTGTTATGGCCAGCGCTGGCGGTTTTCGGTTTTTCGGTTCGGTTTTCGGTGCATTTTCGGTTCGGTTTTCCATGAACCGAACCGAACCGAAAATCGAAAACCGAAGTATCCCGGTTTTCGGTTCAAACCGATAAACCGAAAACCGAGAAACTTCGGTTTCGGTTCGGTGCACCGAATCGAACCGAAAAAACCGAATTCGTTTTTCATAGAAAAATGTATCTAGTTGTTATCCAAAGTGTTAGCAAACATGCTAATAATGCATAAAAAGGCATTATTTAAGCAATACCTAATATTTTATTCCAAAAAATAACGATTTTGAATTTCAAACCGAACCGAAAACCGAAAAATTTTATAAACCGAAAAACCGAAAATCGAGGATTTCGGTTTTCGATTTAAACCGAAAAACCGAAAACCGATAAGCTTCGGTTTCGGTTCGGTTAACCGAAACCGAAAACCGAAGGATTTCGGTAAACCGCCAGCGCTGGTTATGGCTACTCAAATGCTTGGTCTCATTCAATCGGTTGCATCATATGGAAATTTAATTGATTGCTATAAATTCCATCAAAATTTTTCTGATCCACATTTCGTTGAAACCATGGATGATCAAAAAGAAGATGTAACCTGTGATGGACAATGCTTTGGTTATGCTTGCTACGCGAATGGTGAATATGTTATTGGAAATGGTTGTCGTGTAGATGTTTTCAAACAGTGTGATTTGAGTCCTGACGCATTTGGGAAGTTGTTTCGGCTCTTTTACAAGGAACATATATTTCAAAGCTTTCCTGGTGCTATTATATATGCGTGTAATTTGGAACATCACTGTAATAGGAATTATTTATTTCATGAAGGCGTAAGTTTTTTTGAGCGACCAAACTTTCTTTAAAATTATAAATTTTTAGATTAATATGCTAATAAAAAAATATCCAAATAATCCTTTTGGAAACTTCACTTCTGAAAATATCATCATTGTAGAAGGAGCTCCTCCGCCATCAACTCAAAAACCATCAACTCAAAAACCATCAACACAAAAACCATCCACTTCTCAAGCACCTCAAACTACACCTGATTATGCTTCAAAGAAAGATTGTATTTGTACTACATGTTCAGCTTCTGCAATTTCCATTTTCATTTCTCTCATTTTCTTTGGTTTTTTTGTCTTTCTTTTGTAAAATGGTACATTTATATGATGTTAAAAATTAAATAAATACTTTTTTTATGACAACTTTCATTTTTTGCTTGTTGCCGCATATTAATAATAATTAATGATGTTTTCCATATTATGTTTGGAACTTTCAGTTGAAAATCAAAGATGCCCCATTTTTTTTTTGAATGGATTGCAGATTAATATTATGTCCGGTAACACCAAACTAAAAAATTAAAATGCTAAAAAACATTTATTTTTATAAAAAAATTAAGAAAACAAAAAAGATAATAAATTTTTTTAAACAATTTGTTTTAATAAATTGGCTCATTTGAGCAGCACACACAGAAATTCTAAAGAAAATGCAATAAAATTTTTTTTAAATGAGCATAGTTTACACCAGTTTTTTTTAATAAAAAAAATTAACATTGGATTTTTATTTAAAAATTTTTAGAAATACGATGCTAATAAACAAAAAAGCGATGGTGGTATAAGCAAGAAAAAATATAATGGCACGCAAAAAGTATGAAAAAGATTTAAAAAATAAACTGAATTTTTTATTGATTAATTTGATTATGAAAGAGAGAGAGAAAATATGATTGATAATTGGACACTGCTTTTTTCTTTTAGTTTGAGCGAATGGTGGCACTTGGAAGGAAAAAACATTTAAAAGATATGATAACATTTTGATAGGAGCAACAAGATTATAAAATAAGAAGCGGCGAATCAATTAATAAACAAAATGTATTATAAAAAGTCACAGAAAGTGCTGCTTTAAAAAATAATAATAAATTCTTTTTTTTTACTGAAGTATTGTTTGTATGTAAAAATATAGGCAAAAATATTTGTGCACCGATAAGGGATGGGGAACAATAATGGCAGTTATTACTTTTTTATTTTTTGCAATTTTAATGTGCTACTTCACGCTTGAAGCTGTATTCTTGCGATGCTTCCCTAAAAAAGTTTGCAATAAAGTAAAATTTTTGAAATAAAAGTTGTTTACTTGAAATCTGTTGGAACTCCTTCACGATTTAATCGACGACCTCCATTTGCTTTAGATTCTCTCGAGTAGGTCTCGTGTCCACCGGGGATCTGCTCTTGACGATAATCTTTTTCATTCATATTTCCATTTGGTAAACGCATTAATAATGAATCACGAAATTCATTTTCTAAACGTGCCATGTCGTCGTCATATCTAAAGAATAAAGTTTTTAGTTTTATATTTTGTGCGATAGTTTTACTTACCTTTTAACTGAGCTACCAAAAGGTCCACGACCTTCATCCCAATCAGCATAGCTGCGAGATTTGGAAATTGGGCGATAAACACTATTATTTTCTGAGAAACCTCGATGTGGAGGCGGCATTGGAGGTTCACCACGAGCTGAACGAGGGAGAGTTGGAGGGAATTCAATAAATGGTGCAGGACCAGCGCTACCTCGTCTCCATGAATGTTCACGTCCTCCATCATGGAAAACATCCCCTAAAAAAATAACCTTTTGATTGACAAATATTTAACTAAAAATTATTTACGTGTTGAATGACTTTTATGCATGCGACCAGTACGATTGAAATTTTCTCGGAAATCACCATTTGGGACGTATTTGAGTTCTCCACGTCGTAAACTATCTGATAATGAACCATATCGAGCATGGGCGAGACCACTGCGGTTATCACTAAAACGATTGGAGAAGTCTCCAAAATTTTCTCGTTCACGATCTCTACGAGTTGAAGTTGATCGATTATAGCTTTCATAGGCTGGCAAATAACCACTATGTCCTCCACCACGTTGCATAGAGTTGCTACGCCATTGACCTAAATTATGCAAAATTATAATTACTGCGATTTTGCTTGTTCAAAAAAGCGGTTAGAAAGTGACAGAAAAAAAGTAGTTAACTCAGGAAAATGCAAACAAAAGAATAAACAAAAAGCGTACGGATATCTGTATATGCTTTATCAACAGCTTGATAAGCACGTTTAACAGCTTGATTTAATTCATCTGCAGTGTATCGGCGACCACTGTATTTTTGAAGTATAACTTCACCTGGGCGTTGTTGTTGCTGTGGTTGTTGTTGCATCTGTTGGGTTTGATTTCCTTGTGCAAGCCTTTTACGCAACCGTTGATAAGCTTCATTATTTTCCATTTTATAATAATTGAATGCGCTTTTATCCAACGTTGATTTATGATTGGTATCTTGTAAAATTCCTCGGTTTTGTTGTTGTTCTAAATTTGGACGGACAAAGTTTTTATGAAGCAAAACTTAAGAATTGCTTTTGATTATTAGTATTTTTATTAAACAACAAAAGTATTTAAATTTAAAAATAAGAGTTTGTTAGCTTTTGAAATTACCTCCTTGTCCACCATGTCCGCCATGCCATTCAACATATTCTTGATGACCGCCATAACCATGACCAGAACGATGGCGGCTACTTTTTTGTCGGCGTTCTCTTCGAATAACACGGCGTTCAACTTCTTCTGTGCGTTTATTTTCTTCAACGCGTTGAATGGTTTCAGTGACTTTTGGCTAAAATTGTATTTTATTTTATTATGATTACTAAAATAAAATGTGTGTTTGGCCTACTTTAGCTTGAACAAAGTGATGTTGTTCACGAACGATTCGACGTTCGGGTTCAGCATAAGTCATTTGTTCTCGACTATCCAATTGGCTTCGCTTCATGATACTTCGAGGAGTAACATCCTAAAATAAAAATTATTTTGTTGAATGTTAGAATTTTTGATATATGTTAAGGCTTGGAACTAAGCAAAAAAATAAAAAACACCACAAAATCAAACATCAAAAAAGCTAAAGCTCTAAAACACTATATGTATTTTTCCGACCTCCCAAATTTCCATGGTTGGCATCGATCCATAATGTTCATGTTGATGTTGCTTTCGTTTAGATTGTAAGCTAAATTCTCGAGTCATTGTAGTTTGTGCTGAATCGGGAGGAGTATTACGAATTTCATGTGGGATAAATGGCCAAATTTTTTCTTCCTTCTTTTCATTCTGGAAACAAAATCACTTTTGAAAAAACAAAGTCACTCCAAAATATGTTTCAAGATATGACTTTTAGGATGAACCAGCGCACTTTAATTTCAACTTCGAAACTTATTATCTATCTTCGTGGTAATGCAAAATGTAAGGTTAGTAAAAGTAGAGGGAAAAAAGCATTTTGCAAAAGGAAAGTGAAAGTGAAGCATTCCCAATGTAATGTTGTTATTTTGTATAATAATAATTTTGAAGCACCCATAACCGTGTACATACAGCTTCGAAGAATATAAACAAACCTCAGGTGGAGCAGTAGTCGTTCTAACTTTTAATAAACCATTAGCATCTTCAGCTTTAGCACCGTTCAGAGATACAACCGATCGAGGACTGAACGAATTGTTAAATTGCCAAGTGGCCGATGAAGCATCCTATAAAAAGAAAAGAAAGCTGAAAAGATTTTTGCCACCCACAAAAAAATGATAGGTAAAAAACACTTTAGGAAAAAAATTCACAAAAACATAAGCAATCCTTTTTTAGGATTTTACTGTTTTTTAGAAGCAAACAATTCATAATAAGAAAGCGACGACATTTTTGTTGCTATTTTTTGGCCGGCATATTCAGCAGCTAAAGCAATTTAAAAGCTTCTTTCTCCTTACCGTAACATAACCGCTTCGATCTTGCTGATTGAAAGAACTTGTATCAGTTGATATGCGCGATTCAAGCATTTCACGAATTTGCTCCTGTAAAAGCAGAGCTCGGTTATGCAAAAAATAGCACTCTCAAATTAAGGCAAATTTTGTTATTAATTATAAGAAAAAAGAAAAAAAAGCGTAAAATGAGGAGCAATGTTTTTGTTGAAAAGACAAAAGATCAAAAACAATTTTTTTGGAGAAAAAAAAGAGACATTGCTCCACGCATTCGCTGTATGTATGTACAAATCTATTATGTATTTTAAAAAAAAGCAGATATAAATACCTTGAAATGAGTGGGAAGTGGCTCTGGGTCTGTTTTAATAATATCTGAACCAACTAGTTTGTAGTCATGGCGTCTATTTTTCGAACGCTCTGCTAATTCTTGATTCTTGCGCGCCAGTTCATCCAAATCGTCATGCTGTGGAATAAATGAATAAATAATAAGTAAGAATGGGTTGGTTATTAATTAATTAATTAATAGATTAAAAAGGGATAAGAAAAGGCCATGACAAACCACAGCAAAAAAACGGCAAGCAGTGATTATAACTGCGATGCAACGGGTATAAAAAATGCATGGACAAAAAACTTACCTTTTTAGGTTCTTGAGCAGCCTGAAAAAAGTTTAAATTATTAATTTTTGTTTTTCTCTGTTTTTTAATTAACATGCATTCCAAACACACATTTTAAGCTTTTTTATTTGAATTGAAAAAACAAATTAAGATTATCTTTATATTTTTATTTATTTATTTTATTTTAAACTTTTTTTTGTTGTTGCAAAATTATTACACTTTTTATTTGGGATAGTTTTATGAAAGCTGCTGAAATAAAAATAATTGAGTGAATTAAAGTAAAAAACGGGAGAAAAATCATACAAAAAAAGTAGGGTGTTGTTGTTGTTGGACAAACCTGAATGTTGTTGTTGTTGCTTAGAAGAATTATTAATTAATATATCCGTCATTAAGGGAAAAATAAGAGGGAATTAAGCATCACAAAATTCATATATCAATATCAATTTAAAAAAACTTTTGCAAAACCATTAACAAAAGCAATAATGTTTGTAAATATATTTTTTTACTACAAAAAAGCCCAATTATAAAAACGAAGAAGACAGAGGCAGTGATAATATAAGCGGCTCAATAATTTTTTTGTAAATTAAAATATGTAACTTAAAGAAAAAAAATAAACAAAAAAAAAGAAAATGGTGCAAGCTGATAAAATATAAATGAAGCAAAAAATAAAAAAAATAAAAAGCGAGACAATTTAATTTTGATACAATGTTTTTTTTATGAATAAAAACATAAAAAACAGAAGAAGAAGAAAACCTGAAAGACTTGGCAACAATGTCATATTTTCCAGGATTAGTATTATTATAATTAACTGAACGAATCTGAAGTGAAACAATCATAATTTTGAATTAGAAATTGAAAAAAAAGTTGCAAACGTTTGCATAATATTCACTAAATTAAGAAACAGATTTTTATTGAATAAAACATATGTTTATGGCGCCTAGTCATAACTATTAAAAAAATAAAATAAGTTTAATAATATCTATGATTTAAAAAAAGCTTTCTTTATTAAAGATATTTGCTACTTCCAGGTGACATAGGTTGATATCGCATTCCTGGAGGCCCTAAATGATATCCAGATGGTGATTGTTTTGGCATAGGTGGAGGAGGTGGTGGTGGAATATTTGATGATGATGTGTGATGATGATGCCCTGTACTTCGAACAGGAGCATATTCACTTTGATGATGGCTAGCTATATTACTTGTTTGTGTTGTGGCGGATGGCCTCATCGTATGGCTTTCATGTCGATGTAAAGATTGCTGCTGTTGTTGTTGTTGAGCTTGGTGTTGTTGTTGTTTGATATGTTGTTGATGTTCATGTTGGGCAGTAGTTTGAACAGCTTGAATTAACCGCCGAGTATTTCCAGGTTGTTGTGGTGGCGGGGTTCGAGGTGAAATTTGGCCTAATTGACCATATTGAGGTGATGGAGGCCGCTAAAGCAAAAGCTCATTTTTAAAATCCGTAAAATTTTATTAGAAAGAAAATGGAATTCTAGTTTATTAAAGATGAGAGAGAAAGAGAGCTAGTAATTTCAAAAGTTGGACATGTTAGATTCAAAGTAATTTTTATTCATTTAGACCAACTTTATATCCAGGTGGCAATGGTGGTGGCACATATGGCCTTGCACGTTCATAACTTGGTGGAGCTGGAGATGGTTGAGTAGCTTGTATAATTCTTTGTAATCTTCTTTGAGAAGTTGAAGAAGCTGGGCGTTGTTGATGATGAAGACTCGAGGGTTCATCGTGGTGTCGATGAGCCGTTGATGATTGAGCAGATTGTTGGGGCATGGCAGAACTTGAGCTTTGTTGTTGTTGTGAATATTGGGCATGTTGTTGTTTTTGTTGGTGTTGTGGAGTACCTGATCGGGATGCATGTTTGGAAGAATATGGTTCACCCCCACCAGCGCTGGAGGATGTCATAGTTCTTTCTCGTGGAATAGGTCTTTGTCGATGTTGTTGTTGCTGTTGTTGAGAATGATGTTGGTGATGATGGTGTTGTTGTTGAGCTTCACCTCGAGAATCAACTCTTCGAAGCAATGTTCCACCATTTGATGGAGGAGCAGATCGATGATGATGAGGAGTCTAAGAGGAAAAACAATAGAATAAAAAATGTGCAATAAGAAAATCTAAGCTAAGGATGATAGTTTCTAATTCTAATAACATACATTTGTTGCAGTTCGACGTGAACTTTCGTGGTGTTGTTGTTGAGAAGCTTTAGGCGTGGAAGCGGTTGTTTGTGGCTGAAAAAAAGCAAAAAACAATAAACACCAAAACCAAAAAAAAGTAAAATAAAACCAATGCCAAAAAGCGTTATTTTATTTTTGAGCTCCAAAACCAAAAAATTTCGGGGAAGATAGGTAACTTACAGATTCGCTATTTCGGCGTTCACTATAAGCTCTTCTTTGCATAGTTGAAGCTTGAGATTGAACTTGAGATTGAACTTGAGATTCAAATAGTTGTAATCGTCTACGAACATCAATATTTGGTGGAGGATCTCTATTTGTTATTGTTGAAGAATGTGGTGGGAGATCATAAATTTTTTCCCAATCATTTATAGCTAAAATTAATTTTAGTAATTTTATATTTTTTTAAATTAAAGTTTAAAACTTACGAGTTTTGTTGTGAGGATTGAGTGAACGACTTCTAGATTGTGAAGGCGTTTGTTGACGATAAGAAGGATCATCTAATCGATGAAAATTTTTTTCATGAATAACTTCAACTTCTTCCCCTCCTTGATCAATAAAATTTGGTGAAAGACTATTATGAATTTGAGTGCTACGTTTTTTTATAATTTTAACAGCATTTGGTGCATGTGGCAAGAAACCCCCGGAAGGCGTTTGTCTGGCTTGTTTGAAAGCTGCTCGAGGTCGATGACTTCCATCTGGAGAAGGATGTATCACATATTTAGTTTGACGCTTTGCTGCATCATCCAATGGACCCGTGCCCATGCCACGTCGAGGAGAATGTGGAGGAGAATTGGTTGGAGTAAAATTTTTTCTTTCTTTTTTATATTTAGGATCATAAACAATTGGTTGCCATCGATATTCACCTTCATCGGGCGCACCTGGAGCAAAATTTACTATGGGTTCATTTCCAGGTTCGACGGTAACTGGACGACGAAGAGTTGGCCAAATATATGGTTTCTCTGGAGGAGGTTGCCAACGTTTTCCAGTTCTGAATATTTCTGGTTCTTCATCGGGTTTCTCAATAAACGCTTCTCTTCTCTTTAATAAATCAACTTCAATTCGTTCTTTCTCCAATAATTCTTCACTTGTTAATATTTCATTTTTAGCTGCCACTCCTGGCGGTTTATCCACCATATATGTCCTTCGCCAAGTGTTCAAAGTACTGGGTGACATGGTTTCACGTGGATCAAATTCACCAGACATAGCTGAAATTGGACGAGTTTCAAATATACGCATATTTGAAGGTGGTGGAGGCCCAGGATCTTCTGCATATTGTGGAATAGTATTTTCTATTATTTCATCCGTTGGTGAAAGAGTATTTATTTGTGGAATATTATGAAGCATAGGAATTTGTTGGGATTGCGATTGTTGGGGATATGAATGTCTTTGAGATGGAGGTTGTTCATTTATAAGCTGTTGTCGTTGCTCATATAAACGTTGTTGTTGAACCTGCATAGCTTGTAATTGACGATGATGGAGGAAACCTTCTCTTTCTTCTCGCCGACGCATTGCTTCCATTTCTCTATGTTTTTGTTTACGAAATTCTTCAATCCTTTCTGGATCAAGAATGCTACGAGCCATTGCACTTGCAGGACGAGGGCGATCCGTACTTTTGTGAGGTGGAGGTGGCCAAATTACAACTCCATCATCTCCAGTTTGGGCATTATCCTAAAAATTAATTATTAATATAACCCTTTTTAAAATTATCTTTTGCTTACATGATGCCGATTTAATTCCATTTCAGAAGCAGAAATATTTTTCATTCGATTCATTTGTTGTTGTTGATGTTGCTGCTGCTGTTGTTCTTGGTAGTGATATTGATTATATTGCTCTTGGAAATGCATCTCTTCTTCAAATCTTTGTCTTTCAGAAGTTTGATTCATTACAGGTGCCACTGATTGCGATCTTAAATTAATTAAATTTTAATGTGTTCTCATGATTATCAAAGAGATGTAACAAACCTAGGACGATCGCCACCATTATTGGAATGAGATGCTGTAACTTCTTCAAGTTTGAAGAAGGGTCCATTAAATGAGGTTGTCGGATATCGTGGTACATTTTGTGGTGTATAACTGCGGTGCTCTCGATGCTTCCGTAAATTTTCTTGCATAATTCGAAATTTTTCAGGTTCATCTAATTCAAAAGTACTTCCATAATTTGCGGGAGTTCTTCGACTACTAGGATCTACGCCGCCACCGCTGCTTTGAGAAGGCTGTTGTTGTGGTTGTTCAGATGACATATTTGGAGTTTGTTGTTGTCGAGTTATATGAGTGCCTTGTTCCCAACTTTGTTCTTGATCTGAATAATGTTGCTGGTGTGAATAATTCTGCTTTAAAATTGATTTAGGTGTTTGTCGACCAGGAGGTGGGGACATCAACCGTTCACTATAATCGTCTTCTGGCTGCCGAGTCGGTAGCGGTTGGCTTGCACGTTCAAAACGACCTTGTAATCGATTTTGGTGGGAAGAATTTGAAGCTTGTGAAATATTTAGTGAAACAACAGCAGGTGGATAAGGTCTATTTTCGTAAACAACTTTTTCAGGAAGTCTTTGTTGCGGAGTGTGTTCAGATGCAATTTGATCAGTACTTCCTGGAGGATACAATAACTAAAATAATTTTGGATCGTTAGAAAAGTTAAGTAAAATCAAAAATAAATTACTTGGCTGTTACTCCGCTTTTGACGAGACAAAGGTGTTTCTGTTTGATATCGGCTAGAATCGTACTCTTGGTGATGAGACGACGATGATAAACTATGTTGTTGATGTTGAGTTTCGCTTATAAAAGACGACCTTCGCCTCTCCTGAAATGTTGCCATGATGATTCAACAAAAAAAAGTTTATGTTTAAATGAATTTTTCTTTATTTTTTTAATGTCGACAAGCAAGAAATTGCAATGGATTACCGCCCCCGGAAAAGGTTGCCCTCCATTCTTAAAAAAAATCAATCCCTTTGACAAACAAAATTTGCGCAGCTTATTGTTTTGCTTTTTGACTGCTTGGATGCTTGCTATTTTTTAAACTTTTTTTACTTTTTGTTACTGATAATCTCGCGTGTATGTCGGTTGCCTCATCTCTCATAAAAAATATCCATGTGCGCATTGATTCAAAAAAAATTTATCGCCGCAAATGTGAAGTGGTTTCGAAGGGCTTCGTTTTAGAAGAGTCGACACAATATGCTTGAAGTTAAAAATGTCGAGGTTGCAGAAAAACCACAATTGAGGGAGCAGTACAAAAGTCGTTTGGCAAACATTTTTATGTTTATAAAAAGTAAATGCTCGGTGCTAACACCATTGCTCTGGGCAACAAAAAAAGTGGGGGGGAGCTGCTAGACAGAAAAGGTTTAAAACAACAATTCAAAAAACGGGTCAAAGCATATGCGTACCAAACTTGATGGTTGATTTGGGGCATATTCGGTTGTAACACTGCTGGCACTGCTACCTTCATGAGGAGCTTCAGCTATATCAGGTAAGGATGGAGTTCCAGCAAATGATCTTGATACTAATCCAACAACTGGCGTAGTTCGATGACGAGCATGCCGTTGTTCATCCCTTTTAATTTGATCCAAATATGCATTTTTAAGTTGTTGAACCCCAGCTCGTTGATATCGAGCCATCTCTTGTTCATCACTAGCAGCCGATACATAACTTAAAGCTGAATCAGGTCGATGATGTTGCGGTGGTGGCACAGATGATGATGAAAAACCCGTCGACATTGCTTTTGCTTCACAGAATGTAATAGCTATGACTCATCGAAATATAATAATAATAATTTAATAATTGAGTCGAGCTATTACGTGAAGAAACATGCTGCAGAAAAGCAATAATTTGGAAAAATGCAAAAGAAAAAACACGCTAAAAAATGGATGAACAAAAAAAGTAATAATAAAGTTAGAAGAGTAACGATAAAAAAAGGAGGTGAATAAAAATGCTTTTTTTGATCTGAATTTATAACGATGGAGGTTTATTTAATCGTCTTAAACCACCTTTAGTCATTGATCAAACTCATCGATTTAAAAAATGGAAATAAAAAAATAGTATAAACCTAATCAAAAAAAAGTCAGGAAGAAAAAAAAGTTATTTTTTTTTAACAAAAGAGACTCAACAATAACAATTTTAACAAAATGAATGAACTAACTAACTGGACATAGCAGCAGCGTGAAATTAGAGTGTCAAATTAGACATTTAAAGCGCGCAAAAAAAAGAAAAATGAAATTCCTGAAGACAACAACATGCAGCACATTGGATTTTACAGAGAGCGATGGAAAAAAGCAAAGAGGAACAACAAAGCTTAAAAGAATGGGACAAGTAAGTAAGTGCTTGACGGCTAGAGAAAATCGTAAGAACCATCATCATTGATGGAACTTTGGTGGTTTTGAAAAAGCACAAAAAAAATCAAGCAACAAGCTTAAAGGCCAGATGCACGCTAGCTTGCTAACGGGGGTTATGTTTTTAAGCTTGTGCTCCTCGCTTGCTTTTGAAGTCCCGAAAATGAAAATGTTTTTCTTCTGTTATTTTGTTATAGGGCGTGTGCGCAACTTTCTCCCAATATATGTATGTACTACCACTTGCGCAAAAATAGAACTAAAGAAAAAAAGAAAGAGTAAAGATAAGAAATTTTTTTTTCTATTTCACAAAATTAATAAAAATTTTATACTTATTTTAAACAAGTTCATTGCTATTTGACATAAAAAAAATTTAAGAAAAAAAATTTAAAAAAAGTTTTAAACTTACAGTGTATTTAGATAGATGAAATTCTTTTTTGAGCTGCCAGGAAAGCTCGTCACCGCCTTTAGATGGATGATGACCGTTTTTGTATGATGGTGATTCCTGTAAATCAAAAAAATAAAATATAGCTTCCAACCTTTAAAAAAATATATCAAATAATTGATTTCTTGAAAAGCGATACTTTAACTGATTAATATTAAAAAAATGTCAGATGTTTTGAAGCACGCATTTTTGCAACAAATTAAGATTTTGTTTATCAAGGCGGAGAATGAGCTGTTGCTGTTGCAACTTTTCTCAGACGCGCATCTTCTTTTTATTTTTCTTCTTCTTCCTCTTGCGTGTGTCACCTTAGAGCTTCTTCATTACTCCTTTTTTCTCTTTCGATTTTGCATCTATTTTTTTATTATTATACATTGCACCTGTATGTTTAATTCAAGCAACAACAAAAAAATGCTTTTTAACGTTAGTGCGCTGTATTTCATTTCTTCAAGGATTTTCTAAGCTGGAAGTTGCGATTGTGCGCAACATACATGCGCCCACTTAACTAAGGACCATCAGCGAGAAGTTAAAGGATATAGTTGAAAATCAGCAGCAAAAGAAAGCTAACAACACAGAAGGGTATCCCGAGAGATACCGCTGCTAACTGACTGCTCAAACTTTTTTTGCGCAAAAGTAAAAAAAAAAAGAGTTGAGTTTTTTGGCTAGATAAAAATGAAGGGATTTTTGGTTAGATAAAAACATTGCTCAAGAAAAAAATTTTTTTAACCCACCACCAACGCCGCCTCCAAGAAAGATTGTCGTCGTCTGCGCGTCAAAATAATATAGCTTTATCTTCGTCGTCGCCGCACTTAAGCAGGAATAAAGTTGCGCGGTAGTTGTGCATCTCCCTTTAGTTAAAGCTTTTACCTAACTTCATCATTAAAGACAATTTGTTTAGGAATACACTTGAAAAATAGTTAGTTAGTTAATGCATAATTTTCTTTTTTTGGAATTGTTTTTAAAAAAAAAGTAGCAAAAGTTAAAAGTTGGGAGAGCAAGAGTTCGAAAAAATACATAAAAGTTAAGAGGATTTTTATATTTAAAAAAATTTAAGTCGAAATAAAACAAACTTACATTTTCATCAACTTTATGCATGGTTTGAGAAAGTTGTATTCGATCTGAAGCAAATGAAAGTTTAGGAGTTCGGGATAAATCTCCAACTGATTTCGTTCTAGATGGCATTCGATTTCTAGCATTTTCAAGATAACGATGTGTTCGAATTTTTACCAACCAACCATCTTCATTCGTTGGTGGAGGTTTAGTTTTTGACTAAACAAAAAAAAATTTGAGTTCCAAAATAACGTTATTTATTACAAACCTGTGGACTTTTAAATTTGTTATCAATTGGCGGTGCAATCCTTAACTCTCCCATTGATTGACTTCGACTCATGCTTCTCTAAAATATTAATTTATTTTAAAAAGCCTATAGAAGTTATTAATAAAAAAAATGGAAAAGGGGTTGCTGGTTTTAAACTTTCAAGAATTCAAAATTATTTTTAAATCATTGGCAGGTAAATTGGAAAAAAAGTGAAAAATTTAAAAAATAAATCCAAAAAAGATAAGGGGGATAGAAATTGGAAAAGAAATATAAAAATAAACACCCTCAATACTTACGTGCATAAAAAAGAGAAGATAGCACACATTAGTAGTAATAATAATAGTTGAGAAGAGGAAGAAGAATTGTCATTTTCGGCATCTTCAATAAGGTAGTCATCGACGACATCGTCCGGTGCCCTTACAAGCATTTCATAAAACTATCCCTTTTTTTCTCCCAAATTTGGGAATCCCAGTGTAAACTTTTTATAATTTTTGACTTTTTGTAATTTTTATTTAATATGTTTGTTTTTTGTTTAAATTTTTAAAGATAATCTTAATTAGTTTTTTTCTTTTCAAAAATGTAAAATAAAAAAAATAAAAAAACAGCTACGAGGGACATAAAAAGACACAACAAAACAAAAAAAACGTAAAAAAAGCATAAAAGCTATAATCGAAAAAATAATTTTAAAATAAAATTTGATTTTTTTTTTTGCGAGCATAAACGAACGAACGGACATGGACATATTTAAATGACACCACCATATTAAAATAAGTAAAAACATTGTGCAAAAGTGGTAAAGAAAAAGCGTGAAAAAAATGAAGAAAGAAGTAAACATGAAGCATTAGAGTTGGATGTTAATGAAAATATACATAAAAAGCAAACATTTATTAAACTAACCTTTTGAAGGGATTCAATTCTTTTACGAATTTCTTCCAATTGTCGTGAACTTTCATCATTTCCATCATTAGCCTTAAATTAAGTATTTTTAAAAGCAACTAATTAAAGTAAAAATACCTTTGGACCGGGCCAAGCTGGTTTATTCCATGGTTTATTGGCATCATCTTCGCTAGCTTTAAGAAATTGACGAAGCTTTGAAGCTTCCATTTCTCGATGACGATCTAAGCTTTCAGTTAAATAAGTGCTGGTTGTAATTGGGCGACTTTCAACACTCTTAAAATTTAATTAAAAATTTATTTTAATCAAAAAGTTTTTTGGGTTCAAACTTACGCGAATTCGACGCTGTTCCAATGGATCAAGTTTGAGAAGGGAGCGTTTACCATGTTGACTTGGAAAATCTTCAACAATTTTTTTTCCATAATTTGGTAAGCTTCCATGTTGAGAAGGAATAAAAGCATTTGTATTAACTTTAGGATCAATAATTTGCATACGTAATTGTTCTGCACTTCGTTGAGCTTTATAATCCCCATTCATGCTTGCCATATATTCTGAACCTGAATGTGCACCGCCCATATGAACTTCAGTATTCTAAAAGAATAAATAATGGTAAAAATTTTACTAATGCAAAAAATATATTTAAATTACCGGTGTCTTTTCAGAAAGTTTATATAAAGGTGTTACAATTCGAACACTTGAAGCTTGAGTTTCAGCTGCATATTGACTTGATGGAAATTCTCTTTTTTCCAATGAATGCCTGACTTGACTCATATCTCTCGCATTTTCATCAGTCATTTTTTAAGTAATTTAATAAAAAACAAATGGCACAACAACAATGAAAAAGTAAAAGTTGTAAAAAATGGAGGGAAAATAAATGAAAGCGACACCAATGACGACGGGTGTCGATGGAACAACAAAACTTTTTAAGGCTAAAATTACTATTAGTCATATGAATATTGCTTTCAAAACATTTTTTTAAACCCGAATAGAATCTACGAATTCTATTATACTGTTTAATATAAAAATCAATTTCGAAAAATAAAAAACGCGGACAAGAAAGAAAAACTTTATAAGCTTCGCGTTTACGCTAAATAAAGTAAACGCTTCAAAAAAAAAAAAACAAGTAAAGTAGCAATCGCATGAAAAAAAACTTGAGTAAAAACAGACATAATATTATGGAGTCAGAATAAAAAACGAGAAAAAAATATTGAAGAAAAAATGAAGGATCGACTCGGCTGCCGATGGCTGTCAGAAGGAGAAAGGAAGGAACGTCCAAAATAAATGAGTGACCTTTAAGAAACAACAACATACGCACACGCAACTAACTCATTGGGCACTCAATAACTACTATCTAAAATAATTCTTCAAAAAAAATGTTTGTCAAAAAAAAATTAACCGGCCCTTAAGTTTCATGGAAAGTTTTTTTAAAGTAAAAAATACATACATAAAAGGGTTTCAATGTTACAAGATGTTTTAAGAGGATGAAACAAAACAACAAGCGTTTTTCGATTCTTTTTTTAGTAGGCGGACATTTATTTTTTAAACCATCAAGGTTTTTCTATTTTATAGGGACACCCAGCTGCGTTGTCTAAGAAGGGTTTAAGGAATTTGGCTGTTGCTGCTACAGCCCACGTACAAATATAACATACAATCACCGTTTGAGAGTCCGATAGAGAAAAAAAATGCGATCACATTTGAACTAATTGCCTCAAAAAATGGAAAGGAATGAAAAAGAGAGGAAGCAGGAGAATGCGAATGAGAAGGGTTTTTTTTGTTATACTTTTAAAAAAATTAAAAAATGTAAAAAGGAAACCGCAAAAAAAAAACGTTGATTGCGGTTTGATGCGAAGAAAAAATTGTAAGATTTTTTTCCTTATGGCTAGCTACCTATTAAGGAAATGATAAAGTTCCCTAACACTATTATGGTAACGATTAGATAGTTACATAGGTAAAAAAATGATTCTCCCTCGTGGGCTCGATTTTGCAAAGCCATGCATCATACAAAGTAGCAACACGAGCCTTAAAAGTTTTTTCTTTTTTTTTCTTGCAAAAAAAGGAAATCGCAATCGTGGCATTGGACCGACAAAAAATTGTGCATTATTCGTATCTTTTAAATAAAACCGGTTTTAAAAAAGTAAAAGAAAAATTAAACCATGATTTTGGCCGCAATCGCCCCAAGGCGTAATAGTTAGGTTAAAAAATGAAGGAAAGAAAGGCATAAACACAAATTATTTTTCTCTTCACCTTTTTTTAAAACAAATATAAATAAACTGTCAAGAAAGAAAAAAAGAATGATCAAGAAAAAAAATACAATCCTTTGTTGACCTTAAAAAAAGAGATACTAAAATATAAAAAATAAAATAAAGCAAAAATACAAATAAAATGAAAAATGCTTGATAAATATTTTTAAGAAATTGGAGAGAAAAAAACATCGAAACAACAAAAAGCAAAGAGTTGCACGAAAAAAAGAAAAGTAAAAATTAAATTTAAAATAAGAAATAAATAAATCAGTAATGTGGCCTCAGGGCAAAAAAACAATAACATCAATAAAGTAACCTTCTTTGTTGAATTCAAAAAAAATTCTTGTTAATACCTTTCCGAAGAAAAAAAATTCAGTCAAACAATATCATTTAACCAATTTTACTTTGCGGCGGGAGAAGACGACGACAACGATAACGTGCAACATCAGCAACGACGACCTATGTAAAAAAAGTAAGCAAAGGAAGGCAATAATAGCAGCCAAATCAAAATTAAAAATTATCAAAACCGGTTACATCTATCTCGAACCCATCATCATTACGCCAACCAACCAAAATATTTGATGATGGCCTTGTTAAATAAAATAAATAAATAAAATGAAAACCGCTAGTTAGATAGATGATGGCGTTGAGAGAGGTGGAAAAAAAGTATACCATCAAGTTAAGAAAAAAACGTAAAATAAAAAAATAACAAGAAAATATACATACAAACTTTTTTGTTTTGTTTTTTAGAATGAGTTTAAATTTACACGGAAAAAGAAAAAGTATTTTGTGTACATTAAAGAAGAAGAAACCACGAAGCATACTTGAGGATTTTTTTAGTTTGGTTTAAAATAGAAACTCATAACATTCGAGAAAAAGAGAAACAAAAAAATATGAGAGTTATTAAAATAGACTCTCAAAGAAAAATATGTATGCAAACTCAATGGTCAAAGCAAGCTAATATCTTTTCTCTCCTCTCGCTTCTCTGGAATCCAACCATATTTGTTCGTTATTTTATATTTTTTGCATTTTTCAAAAGCGATTGAACAAATATTGAAATTAAAAATCATTCATCGCCGCTTAAAGCGTTTTTCAATCAATTCAATAATTCAATTCATGCTTCAATTACGTCGTGGTCGTCGTGTTCAAGCACGGTCAAAAAAAGCAAAGCAAGTTTTTGATTTTTTTTAGAAAAAAGGTTTAATTATAGATATCAGCTTGCAAATGATGGGGGAAATGGAACAAAGAATCCATTCTTTTTACTAATAAATTAAAACGTCAAAAATCGTGTTTCTTGTTTCAAAAAATAAATATAACTATAGAAAGATAGATTTTGATTGCGCCTTTCTTTTTCTTTACAACATCCATTTTGAAAACAAGAAAAGGAAACAATTAAAAAAAAGTTTAATGAAAAATGATCGAGATTTCCGCCCTATGAAAGTCTTTATTTTAATTTCTTTATTTGATTTTGTTGATAGAAAAAAATTTAAAACAATAAAAATGCTGCTGACTGCGCGATTTATTCATTCATTTTTCAAACTTGATTGCAAAAAAATAATTTTCTTCCTAGATAAAAAGGGCGTCAACGCCTTAAGTTGTGAGTCGTCTGATCGAGAAAAAAAAATGAGAGAGGTGTCATTCATTTTTTAAGAATGTTTATTTGCCTAGAAGAATTTGAAATTTATCATCTCTTATTTGCCTATAATCAAAATTCAAAAATACCTAAAAAAAAATGTCCCCGCCTTTAAAATATTATTTCTCGAACTTTTTTGTTGTTCCTTGAAGTTCTTGAAGAGGCCAATAATATTAGTAATAAAATAACTGATGTCAAAAAAAATGAAAGAAAACAAAATAATTTCTCCTTTTCCATTAAAATAATAACGGTTACACCCTTGAAGTATGAATGTTGTAACATTTTTTTGTTGTGCTGCGACGCTTCAAGGCGTCGATTATATAAAAGAAAAGAAAATGGATTCAAAAATAATTGGAATGATCATCGTTACTAAAAAACAGGCTCCTTTTTTAATTCTAAAGCTGCAGCAGCAACTTCTTGTCTTGTTGCACATCAGGAGGGCGAGGCTCATTCCGATTTATTTATTTTTATTTTATCAATAGCATAGAAGTACAATTACGGAAATTGTTGTTACTTTAATAAATAACAAATATTTTTTCCTTAAGAAATCAAATAAGCGTCGAAATTAACCAAAAGAAAAATTAATATTGATCATAAAGAAAACAAAAAAATAAAGCTAAGAAAGTAAAAAGCGATAAACAAAAAATTTTTTAGTTAATGAGAGAAAGGAAAAGGAACATAACTTGAGCAAGGACGACGACAACGAAAACAACAAACTTGAGTCGATCGCGCATGCATTCATTCACTAATAACGACAGTCGGTTGGCACAAGAAAAGAAAATAAAAAAAGTAAAAAAAGGATAAAACAAAAATGAATGAATTCGCGCTGTCCGATGACCGCAAGAAAATGAAAAAAATCAAAAACAAAACAAAAAAGTTTCTTCAATCATTTTACATGAAAAAGTACGTTGTGTTATATTTAAGGTAATCACCATTTTTCTCAAAAAAAAATGAAAAAGATTGAGAAAAAAAAATGGCGGATAATAAAAGCATTTTTAGGAGTTTTTTCTTTTTCCTCTTTTCTTTGATTTTGCGCAGAACCCAAAAAACGTCTTTAAAATTCCTTCCAATTGCAGCGATCTATTTTTTCTTAGTTTTTTTACAGCCTTGATGGACGGACGTCTGAAGACAACTTTATTTCTTCTTTTTCTTTTTCTAATCGCTTCCTTTTTCGTAAAAAAAACTATAAAGTAAGAAAAAAAGTAAAAAAAGAGATTTTTAGTTGGAATTTTAAAAAAATATAAATTTTTTAAAACAGAGTATGAAATAACAACAAAAATATGCCGAAGTAAAACGCAATCAAGATTTATTCAATGAAAACGCAAGAAACAAAAAAAATTGTCACAAGGACATCTCTCATTTTTGTCGTCATCAGATCATCCGAAAGTGACTTTCATTTTTATTAAAAACACTACTATATTTTGTCTCCACGACTTCAATTCAGAAAACAAAAAGAAAGGTACAGGATAGGATGGATGGTTATGGCCGGTGGAAAGAAATTTATTTTTCTTAATAACTACTTTAGGAGAGCATCAAAAATAAAATTATATGTAGACGGGAGTTCATGATCGTGAAAAAAAAATTTTTTGGATGTCAACGATCAGTTTTCAAAAAAGGGTAAAAAATAATTTTATAATTCCAAAACAAAAAAGTGAAATTAAAAGTAAAAAAGCTAAATTTTTATTTTTTTAGAAATAAAAGTAAGAAGCAAAGAATAAATAAATTTGTTGAAAAAAATCATAAAAGGAGGTAGTTAAATGTTTGAAAAGGAACAAATAAAAATGCGAGAGATTAGTTTTTAAGATCATGCAAAAAATACTATTTTTCTTTACTGCTGGCTGCTTAACTTCAGCCGGTTACTTTAAGGAATTCCGCTTTCATTCGTCAAATTTTTTTACTCAAGATTTTTTCGGTTGGTTCTTTTTTTTTTGTGAAATAAGTAAGTGATTTAAGGGACGCAAAAAAAAATGGTTCGACTGACCAAAGGGAACAAAAAAATAAAACTAGAAGTTACATGGATGAAATGAAAAAAGAAGCGTCCTCAACAGGTTCGTTTTTTTTATTTATTTGTCAACACATTGTCATACATTCACAATCGAATCTTCGTCGTCGCCGGAAATGGATGAATGACAAAAAAAAGAAAAGAAGAATGAATGTCAAAAAGGCGGATGAATATCTATCTATCTATCTATTTTCTTGTAAACTGTCGTCGTCATGATCATCATCATCGAGTATTTACAATGAAGATTGAACTAAAGTAACAAAAAAAAAAGAAGGAAGGAAGCTTGGGGGATTGAATCATTCATTGTCATATTTGACAACTTTTTTTGATGTAAACTTGTTCTAAAACTACCGCCTTCTCCCACTTTTTCTTTATTCTTGTGATACTTTTCTTTTTTCTCCCAAAAAAACTTTTTTCTTTTTCATTCAGAAGGTGGCGAGCAAAACCAAGCTTGAAGACGACGAGGATGAAGAAAATAAAAATGCAAAAAGTTTTTGAAGAGCAGAAGCCCATAATCCGTAATTTAAATAGTTGGATTATATTTTTTTTTTGCGTTGGCTCACAAAAGATTCAACTGCTTTTTTTCCAAGATTATATTTTAGTAGTGAAAGAGTAATTTATGTGAGAGACGAGGGAGCGAAATTGCGCAAGCTTGTGTCATAAAAAAATCACATTTTTTTTAAATAAAAAAGTTTACCAAAAATAAAATTTTCTGTGTTGTTTGTGAACTAGCTTTTTCCCAATCATTGAATCTGAATTGATTGAGTATGAATTTATTTTATATATATAATAAAGCAATGGGTATATAATATATTAAATATGAAAAAACAAAGGAAGGAATTGAAGAAAGTATCAGATCCTGAAAGTATATTGCAAATATTAAAGTGTAGTAATTTACTTTTACACATTTCTTTTTGGATATCTTTGATACGTAGGACGTTCATAAAATCCTATTTTTGCATTTTGTAATGCTTTGATAAAATCATTTATGCCATTAGTTCCACTTAAACGATATTGATAATCTTTTGCAAGTCTTTCAAATTGGGTTTGATGAGTTGAAACTCGAGGAATTTGCTTAAATTAATTAATTATTTTGAAACTTTTGAAAATTAATCTTAATCTTACTCTCGGAACATAATTTGATTCTGCAATTATTTCTCGTCTTGGAGCTCTCGTAGTTGGAGCCAAAGTGGTTGGTAAATTATCAAATCCACTAAGTTGATAGCCTTTAATAATTTCATCAAATTCAGCTTGTTCTCTCGCTCGATAATCATCGGTTATTTGTGCACTTTTCTTTAATCCTGATGCAATTCTTGCTTGCTCCAAATTCAAACTTGTCGTTGAATGAATTCGTCTTGGAAGTTTTATCATATCTGAGGTTCTGATGCTTAAGGCAGGTGTCATCATTCTGGTAAAATATGGTTTATAGGTGGCTGTCGTTGTGGGTGCGATAGTTGTTGATTCATCGTCATAATCAATTGCTTTGGCTTGATAAACTAAACGCGTATCAACGGTTTTTAATTCATGTCGATCAGAAGATGATGATGACTCAGGAGGGGCTTCAATATACTCTTCATTTAAAAATTTTATATCATCAGGCGTATCTATTGATGTCTAAAAAAAGTAAGAAAAAAAAAGTAGTTTAATTAATTGCGAACATTAAATGGACGAGAAGGAAAAAAAGTTTACTTGTACATCAGTGGATTGCAATTTAATTCCAGCTAGTTTTGGTGCTGACGCATCCTCAAGTGACGACGAAAATGATGACTCCTGCGATGGATGTTTACGAACTTTTTCTTCATGTTTTTCAAGCCGTTTGGCTACTTCTTCTTCTAATACCTAAAATAAGTAAAGACATTAATTATAATTTGAAAAGTTAAAACAAACCTTTTCAACGAGTTTAATAAAAACGTTAGCTTCATTTGCTGAAATGTTAGCTGTACTAAGGAATGATTCTAAATTAGTGGTATTCAAGTGATGAGTGAGATTTAAAGGATGCTGAAATAAAAAAGTTATGAGTAATATGTTTGTCAAAAAACTAACAAACTTTTTCAATTATTTTAGTTTTAGAAATAGTTTTAATTGTTGTGGGTGGTTTAGTGGCGATAGTCGTTGCAGCTTTTGTAGTTTTAATTGTTGTGGTTGTGGTCGTCGTTGTTGGGGCAGTGGTAGTAGTTGATGGGGAAGTGCTACTATCGAAAATTTCACTTTTCTCTTCCGAGCTTATTTCAGGTTTTATTTCAGCTTTTGGTGGTTCAACATTATCTTCAAGTTTGGTAATACTTAAATGATTATTACTATTTCCAACATCTTCTGGCACTTCCAAGGAAGATAAATCATCGGAGGTTCCAAATCCTCCTTTATTTGGGATTTCAACTGCATGGGGTATGCTTTCATTTGAATTTATAAGTGCAGCTGAAATTGCTCGAGGCAACGACTATAAAAGCCTTCATAAAATTAATCAAAACACAATATTAAAAGAATACCTTTACAATGTCAGATGCTGTTTTTTTGTTTGCTTCTGGTATAAAACTGGAAGGGAATGGTTGTGATAATAAATTAGGATTATAAAGAGGATTTGGGACGGTTACGGTAAGAAATCTTTGATTGGAATTAAAAACATATGGAGTTTGGGTTGGCATACCCAAAATATCAAGCCTATTATTTGCTTGACCTTCCGGAAGAGGTGTAACTGCAACAGCTTGATGAAGAACATGAAGTCCATCTAAAGGTGAAATGCGCTCAAATAAAGGTCGATATGGAGTACCTTGTAAGAGAAGGTTATGCAAGTCGGTTAAAGTTTGTTGAGGCTATAAATCATTCATTTTTTATTTCTCACTGATAAAAAAAGGGACGAAGAATACCTGTTGTGCAAATACAAAAGATGTTCCGGATAATAAAGTATAAATCCATGGAATTAAAAAATGTCGCATCCTTTCACCAATGAAAGACATGCCAATAAAAAAATAAGTTTCAAAAAAATGGTGGTTAAATAAAAAAAGAGTTTCTGCAAATAAGGCAGTTAGACAAAAAAAGAAGAAGAGGAAATTGGTTGTGGTCGTCGTTTGGAGCTGCTTTCTCTATCCTATATCTTTTTTTTCTTATTGGATTTCGCTTTTCAAAAACGTTAAACAAATGACCAGCAATTTGCGCACGCCAGAAGAGCCTGCCTTTTTGCTTTTTTTTTCGTTGGTTGTTGATTTGAAGAAGTTAGTCCGTGACGAAGTAGAGGAAGAAGATATTGCCTGCCTTTACATCCATACATTTATCTTTGTTCTGACCACCACCGCCATCCATAAACATGAACATGATGAACTTTTTTTTGATGCTGCTGCTGTGTTCGAAACAAATAAAAACCACTCTCGGCAGAAGCATTTTAGATGCTCTTTTTAAAAAAAAAGTGATGCGCTTTGGATAACATTTTTAAATCTGGTTTATTAAACATAAATTTCAAAAGTTGATCCAATGTTTATGAAATTTTTCTCGCATCCCTTTTTTTGTTCTAAACAACTTTGTCCTCTTTTTTTGGGTGTTGTCAAAATAACAAATATTGATTCTTTGATCATGAATGACGCTGGGACAAATTATGTGAAAAAATTTGGTTTCAATCATTTTTGTTTTTTGTTTATTTGTTTGGTTTGAAAGTAAAAAAATCAAGTTTGATTAGGGATTAGACAAACTGTCGCCATTATCGCGGAAAAAGAAGATTTTTTATGAGTTAATTTGCGTAATCAAAAGAAAAATGTTTTTGATTTTTAATAGCAAATTATTTTCCATCGAGAAAAAAGGAAGAAAGAAAAACGAGTTCCAAAAAAGTTATTCTTCGAGCTAAATGTTTTTTACACTATTTATTTTTTCTTCCTCATACATTCGCTATATTCATTGTTATTTTATTATCGATAATAGCCAGCCAATTCCTGGTTTTTCCTCTTTTTTCTTCGACCCATATTTAAAATGAAAAAGTGATGATTTTCTTATAAATCTTTTTTTAACTATCTATCTTTCTTTCTCACTGTAAGAAAAAATAATCACCTTCCTTCGCCTTGTAATAATAATCCATCCAGCTTTTTCTCGCTGATTGTCGTCAAGTCAAATAAGCAGCAGATAGATAGATAGATAGATGGCGGTTGTTCGTTTCCTCCACCACGTCGTTTTGTGTCGTTTTTGACGCTGATGATGATTAAAATGCATACAAGTAAAGATAAAATAAAAAGCGCTGCAGCAAACAAAACAAAAAAATGGTTCGCTCTTTTGTTCAAAGTCTCCAACCAAAAAACACGAGGAGGAGAAAAATTTGATTTTTTCAAAGACAAAAACTTTCTTTTTTTTGGAACAATTATTGGCGGCAGTGATTTGATTTGTAGCTGCTTTATCGTCCTATAAAAAAGAAAGGAAAAATAGAGTAGCTTTAAAAATTAAAAAGATAAAAAGTGAATGAAATAATTATGTCAGACGATGGCGAGTCCGATTTTGAAGATCTTTATGATACCACAAATCTCGATGAAAATGCAATTCACAACAAAGCTGCTTCATTTGTTTCAGAGAAATGGGATCAAATGAAAAGGTAAAAAAAATTTTTTTGTAATCTTTTAGCGTTTAAAAACCCACGTTTTAGGCCGGTATATATTTCATTAATAGTTGTCATCGTAATTGGTATTCATGTATTTATTGGTTTTGCAATTGCAAATAATTTTCATAAAGCTGTAGCTCCAATTGTATTATTGGGTTTAGTATATTTTTACTTTTTTTGTTCATATGTTCTTGTATGGGGTTATGAACGATTTCCAAAACCCATAAATGAAACAGGTGAAAAAGTTGGAGCTATTTGGCAAACGTCATACAAAGGTTTTCCTGTTCTACAATTGTAAGATTAGCATTTTTTGTGAGATTGATGTAAAGAAAATATTTTAGTGTATTTTTTGGTGCCATTATTGCTGGATTTTTAGCTTGGCTTGTTGCTGATGCTCACACTAGTCTCATTCGATTTCGATCTCTTCTTGCAATATTTTGCTTTATTTTTATTGGATTTTTAATTTCTGCTAATCCAGCTAGAGTAACTCACTTTCTTTTAAACAGACTTTTAATTAGAACAAAATTTTTTTTAGGTTAAGTGGCGTCCTGTTTTTGGTGGATTTTTCCTCCAATTTTGTGTTGGTTTTCTTGTTCTTCGATGGGATTCAGGAAATTCCGCTTTTCGATGGACAGCTGATCAAGTACTTTTTCTAAAATTAATTTTCTTATCTTTTTATTTTATATTGCTATTATTTTAAGGTCGTAAGATTTCTTGAATATGCTTCAAATGGTACAACATTCACATATGGATTTATTGCAGCTCCACCACCAATTTGCGAATTTCAAACTGCTAGCGTTTTTCTTTACACCAGTTTACAAATTATCATTTATTTTGGTGCCATTGTTTCAGTTTTATATTATCTTGGAGCCATTCAATTTATTCTTTCTAAAGTCGCATGGTTAATGCAAAGAACAGTTGGAACCACAGCCGCTGAAAGTTTGAATGCGGCTGCTTGCATTTTTCTTGGACAGGTTTTTAACTATTTAAATTTGTTGATTACTGTAATTTTTTGATTTTTAGACTGAAGCAGCAATTTTAATTGAACCTGCTTTGATTTCTATGACGGAAAGTGAAATTCATGCAGTTATGACTGCTGGATTTGCATGTATTGCTGGTTCACTTTTCTCGGCTTATATTTCATTTGGGGTTAGTGAGAATTTATCAATTTTTTTTAATCGACAACAAAAAAAAACCTTGTTCCTTATTTCAGGCGTGCCCAACCTATTTGTTATCAGCAACGGTGATGTCAGCAGCAGTATCACTTGCAGTCTCAAAATTAATCTATCCTGAAATTCAAGATTCTAAACAAAAAAAATCAGAGGATTTTAAATTTGCACACAAGTAAAAAAAATAACGCAAGCAATTCCAAAGAAGTCAAACTTTTTTTCAGGGAAACAAATAATATTCTTGAATGCATCAGTAATGGCGCTGTACATGCCTCACAATTTGTGTGGGCTATTGGTGCCAATCTCATTGTGTACACTGCCCTACTTGCTATGTTGAATACATGGGCATGGTTTATTGGTTCTCGATTAGGTTATGATGATTGGAGCTTTAATGTAAGAGAAAGTTATTGTAAATCATAAACAAAGACTTTTTCCAGAAACTAATGGGTTATGTTTTCTTTCCATTAGCATATCTTATGGGAGCTTCAGATGCTTCCGACCGTCATGTAAGTTTTCAAATTTGTGAAATGAGATGGAAAAATCGGTGAGTTTTCAGACTGAAATCCAAGAAACTTTACGAGTTGCAGAATTAATGGGAATGAAAACTATTTTAAATGAATTTATCGCTTATAAAGAACTCATGGCTATGCAACATGATGGTCGTCTACAAGGAGTTAGTTAATATTTAATAAAAATTCTAATAAAATTTGATAAACTTTTTTTAGCCAAGAGCAATTATGATTGCCACATATGCACTGTGTGGTTTCTCTAATATCGCCATGATTGGATCCCAATTGGGAATCTTGGGTGCTATGTGTCCCCAAAGAAAAGCAATTTTTGCTAAAGTAGCTATTCGAGCTTTAATTGCTGGTTGTATGTCTTGCTTCCTCACAGCTTGTGTAGCTGGAGTCTTAGTGAGCAACCCAGAAGCATGCTCTTCTTCAGCATCAAGTAATTGTATATCATTGGCTAATATAACTGAAGTCCTTTCACCTTATTTACCTATATCTACAGACAAATGGTGATAGCATTCTTTATAATTTAATAAATTAATTTTATTTTAAAAAAATAATAAATAGAAAACAATAAAGAAATTTTGTTATTATTTTTGTACAAGTTTGGCAAGCATATTCTCAGCTTCACGAACGACGTTTTGAAGCTCCTAAAAAACTCTTTATTTAAATCTCATAAATGCAATTAAGCAAGCTTACTAATAATTCATCTTTGGTACAAACAAAATTAAATTCATCTGATTTATCAGCACCAGTTGGAAGGGATTTGAGTGTCATTTCAATTAATGGGGCTTTAATTCGCTTTTCCTCATTGGATTCCATTAATCCAGAAACTTTCCATTGAGTTTCAATAAGTGATGGATATCGATATCCAATTCGTTCTAAAGCTTTATTCATATCTTCTCCATATTTCTAAAAATATATATGGGAAAGAAAGAAAGAAACATGATTAATGATAGTTACCTCAAATGCTTCTGCAAGCTTTTCACTAAAAGGAGCATTAGCTGCATTTAATTGAAATTTTAATTGTTCTGTTGACCATTTAGATCTTGCAGCTTCAACAATAATTTTTCTTATCATTCCATGCCAAATGGGGCCTCGGGCAAGAGCTTAAAATTAGAGATTTATTAAATTTGAGAAATTAAAAATAATTTACAAACTTTGAGCTGAAAGCATTCCTGAACAAATTTCATCAATCTCGCTAAAGTCTGAATTTCCAACTTCGCGAACACAATCTTCAATTAATTTTTTAATAGATAAAGCAGAGGCCATAATTATGTATACTTTTTTTATATAATCAATGAAAAGTATAGTTGCTAAAAAAACTATGGAAATAATTATTTTTTTTGCTGGCAAAATGCGATGTTTTTCCTATTTGCCATCGACTTTCTTTGAAATGTATTAATCACATTTTTTAATTTAAAAAAGGGCGCTATATTACATGCAAATTTAATATTTTAAAAAAATCAACAAGAAGAAGAAGCTAATAAAAATAAGATTAAAATTTAACACATGTATAATACAAACTTTCATTTGTGAGTAATATGATAGTAAACGATGTTATGTTTGTGGTATTGCCTTTTTAAAATTTTTTCATTTCGTTGTGCCAAATTTAAACGATGTTTTTTTACCTTTCCATAAAAATAAAGAGGCCATTCTTGTCTTTATTTGGGTTATTTTGTGCATTAAAAAATGCACAAACTTTGTCATTGCAATCATAGTGGAAGCATAAAAAAATTGATAAATATATTTAAATTTTGTTTATTACTTTTTCTATCATTAATTGCTTTCCCAGAATTTGTAGAAATTCTAAAATTAGAGGCTAATCACAAAGTTTATTTAAAAGAAACGTTGAAAATAAAATGTAATGGCACAAACGCTTTTCAAAGCTATAACCAATTGTTACAAAATCGTCGAGAAGCATATGAAGTAAGTTTTGCTAATTTTTAGTTTGAACAAATTTTTTTAGATTAATATTTTCAAATTATATGTGTAAACATAATAGCCTTTCAATGCCATGTTTTGTTTTTAGGAACTGCGTAGATTATGTAATATTCATTTGGATCGACAAATTTTTATTGAAGAGAACGATAACCGAACTGAAGAATTTTTCATTGTTGAAAAAATGTTTAGGATAAACAATATTCTAAAGTCAATTATCGAAATCGAATTATCCAAGAATAAACAAATCATAAAACAATGTTTGACAAAAAATTTAAATGAAAAAGCTGATGAATATGAAGCTCAGTGGTATAATTTTGCTAACACTGTGTTTTTTGTCAGTATTTTAATAATTTTAACATCTTTAACCTTTATTAATTATTATGGGTTTGAAATGTCTATGTTTTGGATGCTTTTGTTATTAGTGGCACAGGGAACTTTGTGTTGTATATCAACACATCTTTTTATCGTGGTTGATTCTTCGCGAAATATCAAAGAATTTGAAATTAATTTGTTATTTCGGTCCTTTTTTTAATGACTTTTTGTACTTCAAGTTCCACCAATATTTACAAATAGCAATTATGTAGCGATAAATCACAAATATAAAATCGGCAAATAAATAATTATGTTACACATATAACAAAGAGAGAAAAAATTTGCTCATTAATAATTCTTTAGAAAAATTTTATTTAAATTTAAGAAAGTTCTGCTATAAGTAGTAGCAAAAAAATTAAATGAATATTGAAAAATATTAATTGAAAAAACAACTAAAATGGATGCTTATTTTTTGAAAGAAAAAAACGATAAATTTGATCATTTTTTTTGTAAAGTTTAATCACTTGTTTTTCGCTTTCAATTTCAAAGAGTTAAAATATTAATTTATGTAAACTTTTATAATTGATGTTTAAAAAAAATATAGGGGTATTTGACCAGAGTTTTGTAAATTTTAATTTAATCTCTATGTTTTTCTTGCAACTAGAGAGTGTTAAAGCAATAATTTATTCAAAAATTTAAAATTGTTTTTGTAAAAACAAAAACAATGAGATTAAATTTAATTTTTAATCAAAATAATGATGTTCAATCACCAAAAAGTTTAATATAAAAGCGGCTTCAAAATTTTCAAACCATATCATTTTTTTGTGATTCAATCATCCATTTGAGTTTAAAAATGTTTAATAAAGCTTCTCTTCTTGTATTGCTTCTTTCTGTGAGCGCTTTAACTGCAGCACCAACTGATAATCTTCTTGGAGGTCTTCTTGGTGGTGGTGGAGCAACTGGTGCAGCTGGTGGAGTCACTATCCCTTCTTTACCTTCAGATACTTCTGGTTCAGCTGGGCTTGCTGGTGGACTTGATGGTTTATTAGGTGGCCCAGATGGAATTTTATCTATCCTCAAAGTTTTGCCCCTTAACGCTGGTTTGGATGGTCTTGTAGGAGATGTAGTTCGAGTGGTCCGTGTCCTTCTCGATAAAGTCATTAACATCCTCGAACAATTACTTCCCGGACTTTCACAAATTCAATTGGATGAACTTTCAAAATTGCTTGCAAATGAAAACTTAACTCATTCAGAAATTTTACAAGAAATTGATGGTTGGGTTTCTGGACAAAAAGATGTCAACCTCACAAATTTATATAATTCCATTAAGGAAGATGTTCAAGGAAAAGTTGGAAGCACCCTTGATAGCGTACAAAAAATTGCTAACAATCTTTCACCTGAACTTGGCAAATTTGTTCAACAACTTGCTGTAAGTTAAGAAAAAGCCCAGTTTTATAATAAATGCATAATTTTAGGATATCATCAATAACGATGCTTTGACTTTACTTGATCAAGATAAAGCTATTGGAAACTTAGTTTCTAATCTTCTTACCAATATTCAAAAACTTCTTGATCAACTTTTAAAAGATCTTGGAAGCCTCCTCAATCTTAATAATCTCAATCTTAAAGGTCTCCTCCAAGTTGATAGCATCTTGAATGGTTTACTCGGAAATGGTTTAACTGGAATTGTTGAAACCGTTAAGAAACTTTTGAACATCCTTACCGGTGGCCTTCTTGGAACTGATTTGTTGAATGGCCTTTTAAGCCCTGAAGGACTTCTTTCAAGCATTTTGGGCGATAATGGCCTTTTGGGTGGACTTCTTGGTGGAAGCGGTGGTGGCCTCCTTGGTGGACTTTTAGGTGGTGGAAATGGAAATGGTGGTGGTCTTTTGAGCGGACTTTTAGGTGGAAAGTAAATTAATATTGTAATGTAATAATTGAAACAAATTTTTTGTAAATATAATTCTCACAATAAATCAGCAAACTAAAATTTTTAATAATGAACACCTAAATGTCTAATTGCTAATAACACATAGCTTACAAAGAGACAAAGAAAAAAGAGCTCACTTATAACATTCATAATTTCAATAACAATGAAAACCTTGATCATGCAAAACTCTGCAACTGAAACAATTTCTAAAAAAAAAAAATTCTTTTTATTCTTTTGCTAAAGAAACTAAAAGGCTTACATTTTAATAGAATAATGGAAAAAACAATTCTGGTACAACCTTATTTTTAAAAAAGCTTTATTTTTGAAATAAGGCGCTAAACAACCTGGAAGTTGTTTATCAATAAAAATTGTTATGGAAGGAAGAAAGATGTTGGCAGACACATTAAGTTTTTTTAAAATAAAGCTCGCATTAATTTCAAATATCAAATCTAAGAAAAAAAATTTAGTTTAAAAGATGGAATCCTCGAACATTTACTATTTATTACCTTTTTTTTGTTTGATTTCTTAGTTTGAGGATTTTCTTGAATGTGTGGTATGTTCCATTATTTTTCCTTCTTTAAAGTTGGGTCCGTTACTACTTCTTTTTTTATAGCATAAAAGCATGTTGCTTTTAATAACAGCATGTGCGTTGCCCAGGAGATTACTGAATTCTTTCTTTCCCCTTCTTTTTTTCCCTTTCACACTATTCATACATACCCATAATCGTCATATAAAAAATGACTTAGGTAAACTAAAGAAGAAGAAGAAAATAAATTAATGTTAAAAGGTAATTTGCGTCGTCTTTCTTATTAGTTTCTTAAATTTGAGACAAACATCTTTTCATTATTTAACGATGATTAAAAATTAAAAAACTAACTTTACGCACATATGAATATTTTCTTAAATGTGTGACTCTATTTCCTATTTTTTTATTCTCATTTTTCCCTTCTGTTAAGCTTCGCCACTTGGCAATATGGCAGCGTTCGTGTGATTTTAAACATGAAAGAATGCTAGCCTTTTTTGAATTCTGTATTTTTATTAATTGCTCGAATAAAACAAACTTAAAATAATTATCCGCTTTATTATCTCTTAATTAATTGTAGGTTAGTTACATAATCGGTGTCATGAAAGATGAAAAACGAGTTGTAAGTTCCACAGTTCGACAGCCACAGCCTCCCACATCTCCTTCTTCACATTCAATACAAATGACAATCGATACAGAATTTCAACCACCTAAAGAATTTTATGATGTTTTTTCTGTGACAAGTTTTGGTATAAAATTTTATCTTTTTAAAACTATTACGAATTTATTTTTTTCAGATAAACCAAGCCATTCATTGGATGTTGCCTCAACTTTTAATTCTAATCAAAATAATAATAGTTCTCAAGTAAATTCGATAAAAACGACTTCATCTAATCCTTCTATTTTAACTACCACACCTCATTCATTATCTTTTGGCGGATACGAATATTCCGTAAGTATAATAGCGCACTTCTTTTGCTTTTTATAATATTTTTATTTATTTATTTTTAGTCTGAAGAAAATAATTCTTCTTCTCAACAAAGGCCACAATCAGGTGGCGATGACGCAGCAATGCGTAATCCAACCGCTATTGATTTCCCATCCATGTCCGATGCTTCTATGTTAATATTTTCGCCTCCTAATTCTGTTCCAATTGAACAGAGATTAATTACTCAACCGGATAAATCAACATATATTGCACCTATTAAAGCTGCAGGGGATGTATCATTAAATGGTTTACAATTAGTTTCATTTTTAACTAAAGCTTCTTTAAGGCTAAAAGAGGTATTAAATATTATTATTATTATTGCCAGACACTTTTTATTTTTTTCTTTCTTATTCAAAACTAATGATTTTATTAACATTTTTATTTTAAAAAATGTATTTATTTTATAGGGTTCGACACAAGAAGGCGTCCAAGTGAGGCTAAATAAATTACATGAAAATGTTACACATAACAGGCTATCAGAAGCTAGCCTTAAAAAACTCAATTATATTGTTGATGGTAAATATTTAATAATTAACTTTTTTTAAAAGAATTATGAATAAAAGGTTTTGAACTTTTTTTTAGAAATAGATCGAGAGCTTTACGATGAAGCTTGGACAGATTTTGAACAATTTGTAATCATGTTTCCAAATGAAGCAGCAGGATGGTCACAAGGTGTTCGAATTATGCTTATTGAATTACGTCGAGCTGCACATCGAAAATATCAACATAGAGGAAATAGCGCTGGTACGACAAAAAAATAAAAGCATAAAATCCATTTATAATTTGTTGGGTTTAAAAAATGTAAATAAAATATAAAAATGAATAAAATTTAAACGAAAATAAGGCAAATTCTGAGCTTTTAATTTACATAGTTTTATTGGCAAATATTTATTTTCATCCACCTGGAAGGCCTTCAAAAGATATCCACTTATTTAAAAATGCCTCAAGCAAAGAGAAAAAAACATAGTTGAATCAACTTTGAACTACAAAATAAATTCCTTGTGTAAAAGAGAATAGCCAATACATTTTCCATGTAAATTAAGTAATTGAAATTGCAGTGATTTCATATTTAAAGCTTTAGCGCCAAGTTTGTGAATGAGTTAAAAAAGATTGGGTATGATTCATCCCCAAAGTTTGAGAGACAGTATAATTTTTTAACCTTATATATTTTTAGAAGCTCTTCCAGCTCGTGAGGAAGCAGTTTATCTTCAATTTCTTGCATGTGAAGAACATGACGATCATAAATACAAGATTGAATAATAAGATTAAAAAAATTAAACATTTATTATACATACAAGAGAATAATGAACTTAACAAAATAAAAAAGATTAAAAACAAATAATAGGTAGGCATACGTGTTGTTGATATTTCCAAACCAAAACAACTTCTTCCCCAGTTTCATCTTTGAAAAACTTTGCAATAAAATAATAATCCTTTGTAAGACAACCAGCACAAGCATAAGAATTTCCCATTTGAGTAAAGTTGTAACAAGTCGAGCGAACAGATGTTGGATAAATTACCAAATTTGGAGCAGCAGAATCATCACTTTCATCCTTGATCAATGTAAAGTTTGGAGATTTCAAAATACCAAAAACATCAGAGATTTTATAGTTGAAAGGATCACACAAATGATGTTTGTTTGCTTGCAGGCATTCCTTACCATTTTCATCTTTGGTTAACTTTGCAGAAACATACTTTTGATGAACATTTATGCATGCAGCACAAATATAAGATTTGTTCGACTTGCTATATTTGTATTGATGGCAGAAGTTACGATCATTCGAGTTGAAAACAGCCAATTTTTGATTAAGATGATGAAGAAAGAAATTCGGCGCTTGAATAACATGCCATTTATTTGCGATGTATGGAACAGGTTCACATCGATGAGAAACGTTGGCTTCAATAAATTCTTTTCCATCTTTGTCATTTAGAAGTTTCGCATAGATTACTCTTCTATAATTTTTTTCACATTCAAAGCATTTAAATTGATTCATTTGTGCTGCACCATGGTAGTAATAACAGAGATTCGGATTAGTTGGCACGAAAATAACCAAATGCCGATGACCATCTAGCTTTTCTTGGATTTCATAATTTGAAGAATGGATGATTTCAAATTTTGTAAGTTGAAAATTCAATCTAAACTTATGAGAAAGATTAACACGAAATCTAATTAGTTGCTTACCTTTTATTGTTATCACCAGCAACAGAAACGGTTTGAGCGTCAAGATTTTCAGCAGAACTTTCACCATCAGCCAAAGATTGTCCCTAAAAATGTACAAAATAAACAAAATCTTAAAAATGTGAAAGAAACCTTCAAAACGTCTTGAATCAAATTTTTAACGAGTTGAACATCGCCATCGATTGCAGAAGCATTTGAAACTTGGGTTGCATTAAGATCATGTAATTTATCTTCTCCATTATTTTTGAGTGTATTAGAAGCGGCTATTTCATATTTGATAGTTTCTGTAGTTCTTTCATGTTTGTCACGCTTTGCAGCAGGTGGTGATAATCTTAAAAGTAAACGGATATAAAAAAAAATAAATAATGCTATAAAAAACTTACTCTTCATTATGATTTTGGTCGCTATCATCGTCAATTGTAATAATTTGGTCGCTATCATCATCAATTGTAATAATAGGAATTCGACGTTTATTAGACAAGCGTTCATTATAAAGTGTTGACGATAAAGGTTCCATTATCACATTTAGCAAATGTAGAATACTTTGAAATAAACAAGCACCAGAAATAAAAACTTCAAATGACAGAAGTCTAAAAATTCTTTCACTTTTTTTTGGGCAAAAAAAATATGAAGCGAGCGGTAACGTTTTGGCCATCAAATGCCAAACAAAAAAATGCAATCAATCGTTTGAAGCTTCCAAAAGCGATCGCAAATTGAAGGAAGAAGTTATCAAACACATTATAAGTTTTTTTTTACCTAAATCATATCTTTGTTTTTTTGTTCGTCCACCATTGAAGGTGAAAACTTAGAATGATCGCAAGTTAGATCTCTTTTTGTTTCTTCGATTATCTTTAACATATCTCAAATTCTTATAAATTTTATTTGTAAATTTTTTTTTGATATTAATTTTACTTTCAAAATTCATTAATCCACCATTTCAACCATAATTGGTTGAACAATCAATTAACTTTAGTTCAGTTAAAGAAATTGAATTTCCTGTAGCACGTTTATGTTGACCTTCAAGTTCCCCAGCGGGTGAAAAAGACCAACATGAACCACAATTCCCCTGATATTTAATATCCGTAGCAAAAGCATGTTAACGCCAATCAATGGAATCAGGAATTTTTTCGGCTTTTGGTTTATTATATTTTTTTGTAAACAAAAAGTGATGAAGTATAACCGTGGGGCAAAACTAAAGGAAAGAGGTCATCTAAAAAAGCCATATAATTGTTTTTTGGCAAATCATTCTTTGCTTTTCATAAAAATTGACTTTGCACGCTCATCATATTTTTTTGTCATTTTATTAATTTCAATTAATCCTTTTGTTTTTTTGAATTTGTTAATCAATTAATTACCCAAAATTAAACCAAGCATGAAATTATCCCGAAAAAATGTCGATCAAGATAAACCAATTATTAAATATGGTGGCAAAGTTGAATTTGGTTATGGTCATTTGTTTCTTGATAAAAAGTAAATCACTTTTGTTTTTCATATCGTCGTTTTATTTCATTATTAAATTTTTAGAACCCTGGTTGAATACCCTACAACCGTATTATTAATATCTTTAAAAGAAATAAATTCATTTCAAGATTGTCAAATAATTTTTCATGAAATTGTAAGTATTAGTAATTTGAAACCATTATTCAAAAACCCAATCAATCAATTCTTTTTTTCTAGGAAAATTCAATAAATGACGGAGCAGGAAAACGAGAAGGCAAAGGTAAAATTGCTCGTTTATTTGTTGACAAATCGGTAAGTTACTAACCTCCTCAATTGTTGTTGTGAATTGTGATTTTTTTTTTGCATTCAACCCTTCAATCTTCTTTTTTTATTTAGGGTTTTTATATTTACTTAGAAAACCAAGAAGAATACATTCATTTTCGAAGTGCATTTCACGTTCAAAAGCAACGTAAAACATTGCAAATTGTTACAGAAAATAATGGAATATTTTGTGGAATTCTTATTTGGTTATGCGATGATTTAAATTTTCAATTCTTTGATGCCCATCTTTATAATAATTTTTATAGAGAAATTTATTTTCGACTTTCTTTGGTATGTTTTTTTTTCTACTTTTTATCGTCGTGGGTTTTTCGCTAGGTGCTTTTTTCAAACAAACAAAAAAAAGTTTAAAATATAGGATTAATTAGTTTTGTTTACTAAGCAATCAAAAAAAAAATAGTCATGGTCATTCCAATTAAAAATCGCGTCATTGATCGTTCCCTTCCTTTTTTTCTTTCTTTTTTGTATCATCATGTTGTGTCTAAAAAGGTAACATGGATGGAGGTCGTTTACTCACATCACCTCACCTTCCTTCCTCGTCTTTTTTTTCTTCCTGATTTCTTAATTCATTCCTTCCCGCCAAATTTTCTCTTTGCTTCAAGCATATTCAAAAAAAATTCTTTTCTAATATTTGAAAATCAACCTGTCGTTGTTGAGACCTTTAAAATGCATTGTGAAGGTGGTGAATTTATTCGATCTGGACTTTGTGGAGTTCGAGATTCTCGAAGAAGAACAGCTGAGAGATTTAGAAGAGAGCGAACATTTGGCAGAGTTTTGGATAATGTTGCTGAAGAAGAACCTATTTTTAAGCAACCATATTTTCGTCAAAAGCTTGTAAGTTTTTTTATTTTTCATTCATTTTTATTGCATTTTGCAAAATTTATTAGGGATATAAAATACCTTTTTTGGAGTCACAACGTGAGGTATTAGAGTTAGATAATTACATATTTGAGGCACGCTTTGAATTTTTTTTCTTTTAGCTTTGTGAGAAATTAAGGTTCCTATAAATAGTTTTTCTATAAAATATTGAGTATTTATTTATTTGTTTTTTTATTACAAATGTAAAATCTTTTTTGCTGAATATTTGTTTCGCGGGTTGGAAGTTTATAATGTTTTTAAATTCCTGGAAACCTAGCCACCTACTTCATACTTTTTTTTTTGAAAGTCGTATCTCTTTTTAAAACTCTTTTTTAATCTTCTTTCTTTCTCCTTTTTTTTTGAAAACTGACCCGCGCATCGACGACTTGACTCGACTCAAAAAAAAAACGTCGAAAACGCTATTAGAAGGCCCCTTTTTTAATTACTATTGCTTACTGCCTTACTTGCTACTGTTATTGCTTACGTTCTTCTTCAGTTGCGTAAACACGCAGACTCTGGTTTCCGTTCTCTCCTATCCTCATTTTTCTCTATCTGGCATTTATTTGAATTCACATTTCCTGCTGCCGCTTGCCATTGAGTGAAAAAATTCAGTAGTCGTCGTCGTCAAGCTGCCTGCTCGTTTTTTTCTCTCCCTCTTCTGATGCAGTAGTAGTTGACAGTCGAGTCGTCAGTTTCCTAGTTTGTCTGTTTTGTCATTTTGCTTGCTTGCTACTTACTTCATTGTGGCGTCAGCTTTTTTTCTTTTCCTCTTTTTTTAAGTAAATGTTACTTTATAGTACTTGAGTTTATTTTATTTTTTAAAAAGAAAAAAGCGAAGAGAATTTTTGATTTATGCATAATTTTTATAAATCACATTATGCTAATTTTTTGCAATTTAAAATTTTTGAGGATTAAAAAATTTGTCATTTCTTTTTCTTTTTTCGTGAACAAACGGAAGCTATGTTTTTTGATGTGCTTTTTTGGTGGTTTGCCCCACAGGTTACTTTTTACAAAAAAGCTTATTTAGAGAAACACCATAAATCAAAAACAAAAAAGCTATTAATGCAACTTATTTTTTCTTCTTCATAGTACTAGTTTTTTAAACACTCTTTTAATCGTTGAGAGTTTTTTATTTTAAAACAAATATTCATGAATGAGTTTATAAACTTACTAGTTTTTATTTTGCTTTTGTTTTCTTTTTGTGCTGCTGATGTCTAAAAACCACTTTGAACAGTTGTGTGTGTATTTCATTTCATTCAATCATTTTTATGCTTTTTTTTGACGAAGTAATCTATCTGCATTGTTGTCTGGGATTTTTGATAGGGGTTTTGCTTTTTAGCTTTAATAGTTTTTCTTTAATTATTTACTTTTTAAAAACTGTGGGTTTAAACTACTGTTTATTATTTTCATATTGCGGTTTATCCTTTATACTCTTTTATCTTATTTATTGTTAGTTTTTTAAGCTTTGCTTATATGTTTTTATTTCTGGCTTCTTAATTTTCCCGTGGAAATCAATCTTAACAGCTTTTCTTGAAATCATCCATAAAACTAAATATTGTGATAGTTTGTTTATTCATGAAAAAGTGAAAACATTTTATAGTATCTTAAAAATATTTTATTGAACTTCCATCCTTCTTCTTTATTTTTTTAGAACAGAATACTCTCACTTTTCTCCGCCATCCATTTATATTTAAGTAACAAAACTAAACTTTTAAGCTCGATATGTGTTACAACTAATACTCCATGTTTCCTTTTTTTCCCCTCAAGCGTATTGATCCAAATCTGTCAAAATGAAAAAAAGAAGAAAGAAAAAAAGAGGGTGCGCATATATTCTGACAGCTGATTGGTATATATGGGTAGTAATAGAAGTAGTAGAATGTCGACATTAGTAGCAGTAGTAGTAGTTGTAGTAGTAGACGACGACGATAAAACGCATGGAGAAATAAGCCGTTGTTGTTGTCCTCTTCAACGTTTTTTTCTCCTTCTGTGGCCAAAATAGGAGGGAAGAAGGCGACGACGACGCTTCGACGGACAAACGATGAAACCTGTCGCCGCTGCCGTCGCACACGTTGAAGTTTCTTTTTATTTTTCTCTTCTTTTTAAAAGGATATAAAAAAAAGAGAAGCCAGGCTTAAAATATAGCTAGCTGCTTTTTTCTTTTGTTACGGCCGACCCGGTTATATCGGCACAAACGACATTAGAAAAAAGGAGTCTAAAAGGGAAGTAGTTTTTTTTTGTCCAAGCATTCTTTTAACGTGTGTGTATCTGTGTATATTTTCACCATCATCATCATTGCCTCTAGCTTAACTCTATTTCTTTTTTTGTTGTCGCCTTGCTTCTTCTTTAAAGCAAAAACTGAAATATACATACAAAAAGAATTACTTTCTTTTCAGCCTGCATGTCGGCTATTTTTTTTTCTTCCGTTCTTTCTGCTACTAGCTGCTGTAGTCATCCAGACAAAAAAAGAATGCCCCTTCTTCTTCCTTTCTTAGTGTCAAAGAACTTAGTCCCCAAGCAAGGAGCAAAAAAATAAAAAAAGAAGCTTGCTGCGGCTTGAAAAAAAAAATACTATTGAATGGCTGCTTGCTTAATGACTCTTTCTCTCACATTTTTTAAAAATATTTTTTATTTGAAGAGAGGGTAAGTTGCCAGCTTTTTTGCATAGAATATAGATAGACTCTCTATGTTGCTGGTGCTTTTTTTTGTGCCATCGTCATCATCAATGATGGCTGCTGCTGGCTTGCCAAAACTAAGGACTGCCTATGCTGTTTTTTTTTTGTGTCAATGTGCTGCTGCTTTGAACCCTAAGCTTTTTTTTGTTGTTGTTCTTGCCCACCCTGCTTTGACACAATGCTGCTTCTTTTGCTTAATGGCAACCGCCGCTCGTTTTTTTTTTCTCGTTGCTTTTTCTAACCTTTGGCTCAGCAGCAGCGGGCATACATATATTTTTTCTTTTTGACTCTCCTCAAACATTTGTTTATTAATCATTTATTATGGCAGATTTTTTTACGTTTTGCTTATAAGTAATTAATCTAATTTTTTATTCATTGCTTCTTTTTTCTTTCTTCTTTTTTTCTCTCTTCTAAATAGCTCAAAAATTTCTAAACTTTTTACGGTAGTATTTTTTTAAAGAACTTTTTTAAAATATTTTTATTTTTGTTGGAATACAATAATATGGTTTACACTAGCTTGTCACCAAATTAAAAAGACTGAGAAGCGTTTCATAGGAGCTAACGAATTTTGTCTTTTGAGATTGCTACCAAAAAAGGAGCTTTTTATTTTAGGCAGTCTAAATTTTTTGAAGATGAACGCAGAATTTTGCCAATGTCAACAACATCTTTTTAGTTGACATTTTCTCTTATGTCATTTACTCTGTTTCAAAGAAAAGAAAAAAACTCTACTTTAATCAAAATCATTTTTAGTTAAGGAGGAGGGTATGCCTTTATAGGTGCAAAAATTTGGATTTATATTAATTTTCTTTTTTGTTATTATCTTTTTAAATCCCTTTTGTTAAATAATATTTTAATAGTTAGGTTGATTATTTTATATCGCATCATTTATCTTTTTTAAATTTGTTTATTCCTTCTTTTTGTTGCTTGCTTGATGTGACACTAGGAAGATCTTCTTTTATTATCTTTTCGTAGGCATGTGAGTGTAAAAATTATACGTCAATATTGAAGCCATTTTATGATACTTAAACTCTTTTTTTTATACCTATCCCTTGTAATCCATAGTAATAAGAAGAAGCATAATATTGAGTAAAGAAATTAAACAGTTAGTACTAAGCAGCAAAATAGATAGATTGATTTAATTTTGGATTTTGAAAATACATAGTAGAAAAAAAAAGAAGCGGATGTTGCCATTTTTGGAAGAGAAGCAACAAAAAAAATAATCCCTTTTTTGTTCCTGAAATTAATTGCCTTCTTTTTTTCTTTTCTCTCCTCTTTGGTTGTTAAAAAATTTTTTAGTTTAGTTATTTTCATTTCGAATTGCAAGCTTAAAATTTTCTATACTTAATTGCCACTGCAAAAAAAAAAAATAGAAAATATAAAAGTTTTCCCTTATTTTTTTTAGTTTGTTCGTTCGTTGAAGCTGTCATTTTTTTGAAATGTTTAGGATTGAGTTTTTTGGGTTTATTCATTTTCATTCAATGATGATGACGCGTTTTTAAACTAAAAAAATGAAAGCAATGATGAGAAGTTTTTTTGTTAGGGTTCATTTTTGATTGAAATGAATTTTTTAGCTCGTCATTTAACAATTGTATATGTTTTTTTCGGAGACTCTTTATAGACAAAATTGATGTTTTTAGTGGGTGGTAGTTATCTTAGTTTCCCATCGACTAATTTACTGATTTTAGTTTTTAGATAACTAAAGTTTTTCTCCTCGTTGTTTAAAAAATCTTGACAGTTTTTTTTCTTCTGATAAATTAAAAATACGTTTGCCCCGCTATATATCTGTTTCTTTCTTCTTCTTCTTGTGAAGTCACTGAAGTCTTTTTTTTTTATTCGTAGTAATGCTTTTACATAAAAATTTCGCTCCTCACTAGCGCTAACACTAACGCTATGACCCTTCGAAAGAACTCTGAAAAAGAAAAAAATGAAATGTAATTTATTGACGCATCTTGTTGCCCTTATATCCAATGGCAAACAACAAATTTATATTAGATACGAAAAAGATGCCTAGATGCCGCAGCTTTTAGTAGGAGTTTTTTTTATTTATATATTTTATATCTTCTCTTTTCCATAAGGATGGATATAAGATAAGAAGGCCAAAGTTAGTTTTTATGAGTTTTTAATTCATTATTTTATTTTTGTCATTTTTGCATCTATTTTTTCGCTAAAAATTATTTCTTTCTTTAGCTTTTTTCATAATCGATTTTAGCATTTGTTAGTTTTTTTTATGGCTTCTTAATGTTAGTTGATGCTTTTTCTAAAATAGTACATGATTTTTAAGCTGTTAATTTTGTAGAAGAAAAAAAGAGAGAGAAGTATGTGAATTTATTTTGTTTCCCTTCCCCGACATCATTATTGTTATTCACACATACACAGTTTCTTTTTAATATTTCTATTCTTTAAAAAAAATGGAGAACAACTAAAAGGAAACAATTTTTTTTCTTTTCCGACAACTATCATATACATAGACGACATACATTCATTTTTATTAAATGCTATTATGTTTGGGTTTTTTTTGAACAATAGCAAGCTTTTTCCTTTTCCTTTTTTGAGGTTTATACAACATACCTGAGGCCAACCAACCAATTTTCTATATTATTTTTTATTATAACCACAGCTTCTATTGATTTTAATAAGTATATGTGTTTTTTTTTGTTTCCTCATTCTTTCTCCATAGGGAGGCATGTGTGTAACAGATGATCATATTTTTATATGTTGTCTCCATTTTTTCATTTATCCTATATTTTTTTAATATTACATTTTTAATTTGCTTTTTTCCCTTGCTTTCTAACTTGTTGCTTCTCTCTCTTTTTCCCTTAACCAAATGAAGGCGCAAAATAAGTATGTATGTTTGTAAGTAAGAGTGTTGTTGCTCAAGGGAATTTTTTTGTTTAGTTTATTTTTTTAAAGCCTTTTTTCAAAGGCGTTTTTTGACAGAGTGACAAAGCCATGATTTTTGTTACCTCTTTGTTTTTTTTATCTAAATATCTCAGCATGTCAAAAAATGCCGTCACAAGGGTCTTTTTTTGTAGACACTTCATAGTTTTACATATTTTTGCTACTCTTTTTTGTTTTAGATATAATCAGTTTTTGGTTGTTGCTTAAACCATCAAATTGTTGGATTTTAAGCTTTGCAAGAACAAGAATTATTATTTTTTGACGCAATTTTTAAACATGAAAAATTAGTGAAATCAAGGTTTAATTAATACGACTTTTTATTATTATTAAACTTTGTTTGAAATAATAGTCTTTGTACCTGTTTGTACGATTTGCTTGCTTTCATCCCAAGGGTGTTACTTATAAGAAGTTTTAAGCTTACGCCACTTTTTTTACAACCTACTCTCTTACTATACTAATTCAAAAGCTTATAAAGCGCTTGTTTTTAAAATGTTGCGTAGTTATTATTAGCTTCATTTTTTATTTTTATAACCTAAAGAAATTTTTACTTTACTGACTTGCAACATTTTTTTTCTCTCTAATATTTTGATTTGAAAAAAGCACCGCGAATACCACCTTTCTTTTATTTTATTATTTTTTTATTGTTTAACTAATTTATTTTTTATTTTTCAGAGAGGTAAACAAGACCACTCCAAAAATAATTGTGATATCTTTGAATATCCTCCAAATCATAATTCCATTAAAGTTGGCTTTTCATCTGGTATCATTGGAAAGCAACACCAACAACAACTAAAGGAGAAAAAAGATTATCAACATAAATCTCAAAGTATGTCACTCACTTTTTTAGAAAACATTTATTTTACTAATTTATTTTTTATTTTTTAGCTGAATATGGCCAAAGTAATCAAAACAATTTATTAAATCATAATTTAAGACAATCTCGACAATTTCCAAATTCCCCATTTCGATCTCTTAGAAAACCTTCAGTGCTTTCGAAAGAAACAAATAATCGCCCATTACCTACTTTCAATAATAATTATAAAGGGTATGAACCGGTGCAATCAAACACAAAAGAACAAAGAGCTTCAACGTCGAATTCTATCAAATACGAGGTAATTAATCATCCGCAGCAACTGAAACAGAATTATAAAAATAATTTGGTATTAAATATTAAAAAGCCCGGCGATTCGACTTCGGCTGGCGTCGTATTGTCGGCGCGCCGGGCACCATCTGAAATCACCACGGCGTCCTCTTCTTATAATCGGAACGTGGCAGGCTGTTCCGCCGGGCCATCTGAACAGATTATATCTACGCTAAAAGATTGCAAAATTGGGGCATCTTCGATTGAAGAAGAAATTATTCCTTCATCAAAACATAATAAAGCGACTTCGTCAAACTCAAATGGCGCAAGTGATCCATTAAATGAAGCAGCAGTTGCAGGACATTCAGAGATACCAGAAAGTGATATTGAATCAGCGTTAGGGAATAAAGCAGAAGTGGATAAATTTCTGGTATGTTTTCTATAGCTTTTAAATGGCAGTTAAACATAAAAAAATTATTATAGGAATTTCTAAATCAGCAATATTGTTCAGAAAATTTATATTTTTATTTATCGGTTCAAGAATATAAAGCACTGCAAGAAAATGATCAGAAAGGTCGAACAGATCTTGGAAATCAAATATTTGGACGACATTTTGCTCAAAATTGTCATGAACCTGTTAATATTGAATATGCAACGAATAAAGCTATTCAAGAAGCTAAAAAGCAAAATAATTGGCAGATAGATACTTATGATCATGCTCAATATCAGGTATATATTTAAAATTTAATACAGACTTGATAAACTCAGATGTTTGAAATTTAGATTTTCCATTTATTAAAATATGATGTATGGCCAAGGTATATTCGGGCTGAAATGGAAAAACGTAAGCGCATCAGTTTAAAAAACAGCTGACACATATTCATATTTTAGGGGCTGCGAGAGGAGAAAATGATGTTGCAAGTGAGCACACAGAAACTTCATCCGTAAGTTTTTTTGATTAATTTTTAAAAATTTTTTTTATTAAAATATGTTTATTTGGCACTTCTATCTTTGTGTTTGAACCTGTGCGTAATATCTTTATTTACTTATTTATTCTATCTTTTTTTTCGATGTTGTGAAAACCATTTCCTTTTAAAAGCACATTTTTTAAAAATCCACTAAATTTTAAAAATACCCATGACTTTTCGATTTTCGAAAAGTCCAAAAAATTTTTATATCACTGCAATTCTTTTCCTTATTTTTTATTTCTCTTTTAGACTAGTACTTCATTTCCCCACAAATTGAGAAATTTTTTGGGCCGCAAACTTCAGCCGGTTCGAAATTCAACTGATCTCGGATGAAAGAATTCGAAAAAACTCGTCGTCTTCAAAAAAAAGTATGAACACCCAAATATAATTTAATTAAGTATTTTTTTATATGCAGATTCTTGCCAACAAAATTATTATTATTATTATGGGTGTTTTTTGTTACGTGTTTTGAACAATCTTTATTTTTATTTTTATTCAATGTTTGAATGTTTCTTTTCTATTTACTTTTTCTTTTCTTTTTTTGAATTACACTTATTGGTTGAAGAACTTGTGACAAAAATCTTTTGTTTGATTCTTTCCTTCTTTCCCTTCTTTTTTGGTTTTTGTTGTTAATAGTTTTTATTTTTTAATTCTATTATTATGTGACGACAATGCAATTATTTTTTTCCTTTTTTCTTTTTACTTTTCCAAAAATATGTACATTTGTGGCAAAAAAATAAAATAAATACTAAAATACAAAAGCAATTTATTATGAAGTTGAAGTTTTTGATTTTGATTAATAATTTAGTGTGGCGGTGAAAGTTCAAGATATGCAAAAAGGCCATCAGTTCGGGAATATCGATACTGTATGGTTCTATCGGCTGATAGTGTTTCATCAGAAAAGGAAGTGCTTGATGACCCTGTGAGTGACCTACAAAAAAATTAACATTTTGCATTAATAAATTTTAACAATGTTTTTTGCTTTAGCTAATTTCTGTAAAAAGATGGACTGAAACTATGGCGCAACGAAGGGGAATGGATAAAAATTCTACAGAAGTTGTGGATGCTCAGGTGTGATGATTTTAATCTAATCAATAACTTCTAACTCACTAACCCCACATTTTTTTAGACCGGTAGTACAATAGATCCAGCTCGACAAGCTATAGATGCATTAAATAATAGACATGTACGATTGATGCCAGTAGTGCGATTTCCAGTAGATTTCTTAGCTCCTTCTGCATCATCAAAAAATTCATCACCTATGCCAGCTAAAGTTGTAATGCTCAGGGTTCGACAAGGATTAACTTTGATGAAAGTTCTAAGGCCATTATTAATAAAATATAATTTTGATCCAAATGATATTGTTACATGCTTTTCTGGCACTTGTGATCCTATTCATTTATCGACGACGGTAGCATGTATCACACCAAGGATGGTTACAGTTATGACTCAACAACAATTTAAAGATAGAAAATTATTACCAAAAAAGGAATATCAAAAAGAACTTTGTGCTTCACCAATTTTGGCACAAAATCAAGAAATGAATTTTCCTTATTTTCAACATGGTGATATAGCATTTTATGAATTACCTACAGAGGCAGATTCAAAAGGACAAAAGCATAGTGCCATACGCTCACATAGCACAAATCCTAGAGTATGTTTAAACTTTTTACTTCTATCGATATATAATAATTTGTATATTTTTTAAGTTCCAGGAATTATTCAAATTTGGTCGCAAAGCTAGTCAAGCCAAATCGAAAAGTGACAACGAAGGTAATATAGCGGGTAGCGGAGGAGGTGGAGGTGGCGGCGAAGTATTATTAACCAGCGGCAAACCAATTGGTGGAAGTGATAGAAGGAAATCAATAGGTGGAGGACGTACAGCAGGTGGAGGCCCAACTCCATCATCCGTGGCACCAAGTGATATACCATATTGTGGAGAAGCTACTTCAACGCAAGATGATTCATTATTGAATATTCGAGTTTCATCTTCACCCAAATTTCGAAAAGACCCATATTCAACATCATCGAAGCAGCAGCAGCCTCAACAATCATTATTGAGTAAGGAGGTATGTTGTATTGTCTTTATGTCTATCCCATATAAAAAATATTTAACCCATATATTTCTTTCCTCGTGACAGCGGAATTTTTTTTGCTGTATAAATGATAATATTAATATTCATTTTTATTTAGTGCGGGCACAAACCGAACCCCGTGGTGGCAAAGGCAACGTCTTTCGAAGGTCAATGCGTAGTGCCAAAGGTTTGTTTCGAAATGCCTGATTTTCTTAAAGAAGTAAGATACAATCCAATAAAAATTACATAATAAATATTTTGATTTCAGAGTTACAACGCACACGATATAAAAATTATTGGAAAAAGTGGTGGCTTGAATGGTAATGCCCCACGAGTTCCAGCAATTTATGCTTCTGCAGTTCGAAGTGAAAAAGAAGCTATTTCACCTTCTGATACGGGAGTTGAAAAAATTTCATGGTATGCTGATTATGTGTAAAAAAAGAATAAATAAAAAGTGTGTCTCGTGCTGCAATTTTAAATTTCTAAAAAAATGGTTACAATTTCACTGCCAAATATATTATTGCCTGTTTGTTAATTTTATACTTTCTCCGGCACTCAACTCTCTAATATTTACCGACGCCATTCAACGACAAAAAAAGAAGTTTCTGGAAACGGGCTATAATTATTGATTTTTTTGCTAATAAAAATGCAAATTTTTTTGAATATTATTTTCTTTGTTTTTGTTGTTGAAATTCATCGCTTTATTTTGTTAATTTTTCCTCCTCTTTTCCGAATTTCGGGCTATCCATTTTTTTGATTGCAAACGACATTGTTGTTAGTTTTATATAACCTTTATTTTATTTATAAATAACTTTTTTTTGTTCTCTCAGGTCCATTGCTAAGCGATTAATAACAACTTAACATGAAATCGTCTTTTTTTAAAGTTTCAATTTCGGTTCGATTATATACCTTCCAAAACAATTAATTCCCTTTTTTTTAAACTTTTTTACGAGTCTGTCGTCTTCCTTTTCTTTGTCATAGTCACTTTTCGTCAGCTATGTATCCTATTCTTGATCTCAAATTACCGTTACTTTTTTTGATGGTATAAATTTTGGTGTCTCTTTTTTTACTGAAACTCAATCGATGCTTATTCTTCATTTTTTATTTTTCGGTTACACGGTTACTTGTTGTTGAAACATTGCAAAAAAATAAGTATTTTCCATTCATTCCAAGTTGTGTTAAAGTATTGAAAATTTTGGTTATTAAAAAAAGGATTTTTTTAAATTTAAAATTATTGGTTAAAGTTCAAAATATTATTAGCATAACACACAAGTTGATTAGTTTATAGTTTCTTAAGTTTACATCTAGTATTACTTTAAATATCATTCATTTTTTTTAGCAGTTTTCTAACTTTTCTTTATTTATGACGAAATACTTTACAGTTGCATTTTTACATTTTTATTAAATATTTCTCTCTCTCTTTTGCGCCCTTTTTTCATTGTCGCAATTTTATTTCCTTCTTTTTTTCACCTTTGCTTTTTATGGTTCTGTTTTTTTAAAACAAATTTGTTTATCTTTGTTGTTGTCTTTATTACAAATTCCGCTGGCATGGATAATTTTTTCATAAAATAAGCTACCATAAACAATTGTTTTTTCACATAAATAAAATAAAATATTTAAGTTTTATATGTCTTTTTCTTCTTCTTTGATAAAATTATCATTTCCAAAAGTAAAACAAATTCAACAAAAATATGTTTTTGTAATAATTTATTAACTTTTCCATGCACCAAAATATTAAAAATGTCAAAAAAATAAAGTAATAAAAAGTTTTAAAAGTGCAAAGCATGAAGAAAGACAAAATAAAAAGCTTTTCACAGCAATCAAAGAGGAATGAATGAAATATGTCAATGAGCGAACAGTTTTTTTTACCACATTCTAAAGAATGGTGAACGAGTTTGAACCTTTTGTTTAAAATTGTTGTGCCATGATTTTGGATCATTTTCCTCATCAACATCTTGCGCAGCTGGGGTAATTCCTGAACTTGATGATGGACCAGCTTCGGATGGTCCAATTGCAGAATCTGAAAGCCCTGAATGGCTTTCCTCAGCCGTGCTGGTTGTGATTATTGTAGGTGGCGCAGGTGGAGGTACTCGAGTAACCAATCGATTTGTTGCTGTTAATCGACGACGCTTCTTTTGTTTCACTTCAATCATATATTGTGATGGCATCATAACCAATTGAGCAGGAGATTTACGAGTGCGTAAAGCTTCACGTAAATTAAAAATTTGTCCTCTCATAACTGAAAGTTGTTTAGCGAAAAGCTTTTTATCAAAGCCTCCATCACCCTAAAATTAACAAATTAAAGATAGAATTTTTTAATAAAAATATTTACTTCAAAAATGCGTTTTAAATCATTTCCCAATTCTCGAACAAAATCTGTATCATCTAATAATGGCAAAATTTTTTCAATGGTTTCTTCGCTAAATGGTAATCGAGCATTTGGCAAAGTTGCCCATCGATATGGATATGCTCGCCATTCATCTGGATGTTTGAATGGAAAAGCTAAACCATTATCAATAGCGGCAATGGAAACAGTTGGCATTTTAACACTTTCCCAATTATCTTGTCCTCCATTGATTTCACTTGCAGAGGAAATGTGAGACATGGATAAATTTTGAGCTATTTCAGCAACTTCAGGTTGAATTGGCGCTGCTTCTGTAACTTCAATTTGAGCAGGTGCATTAATTTCAATTTGAGCAGGTGCAGTAATTTCTGTAGGAGGTGTTTGTAAAGCGGATTCAATGGGTGCTGATTGTGTCGATGGTTGGGTTTCAGTAACAGTTGGGGTATCACTTAAATCTACGAGTACATCTTCTGTGACATTTGTAACTTCAGTGGATATAGTGTTTTCAGATTTTTTATCAACCAATTCATCATTTTGGTTTTCAGTTCCATCTTCCGCTGCATGCTCATATTTGATTAGCCAATTATCATTACCACGATCTTAAATTTTTATTTATTATGAGACCTCATTAGTTTGGAAATATATAGTACCTGTATTTCGAATAATATAATCAAGAATGATCATTCGTTCGAATTGAAGTTGGAAATCATGCTGGGTTGTTGGTGGCATTGCTTGTTCGGGATAGAGTTCCCATTCTCGAAGCCAATAAATTGCATCTTTGAATCCCAGAACAAATAATTGGAAGCTTCCTTTCTGAAAATTTCTTGTGTTTTATAAATATTTTCATAAATTTTGTGATTGATACCTTTGGTGGAAGTCCAATTCTACGAAATCTCCTTCCTAAATCAGGATATCGAGTTCGAATTCTTTCTTTAGTTCGAGCCTTAGCTCGATCAAATGCATTATAATTAAATGTTGGAGCAGCGAATGCAACGACAGCAGTTTTAGGAACTACATTTAATCCCAATTTTTGATCAATGAGGGATGCACCAGCTTCGGAGAGATAACCCTAAAATAATAAAATTGATTTTGTTTTTGTTTTTGCTGTTCAACTTTTTTAAAATAAAAAACGGGTTTTATTTTTCTTTTTTGCCAAATATTTAAAAAAAATTACAAGTGCCTTAATCTTTCTTCCTTCTCTTCATTTATAATAATAGCCCTGTCGATGAATAACCAAAATTTTCCTTCCATCAACTAGGAGAAAGAAAGAAAATTGTCTCCAGAGAAACTTATTTTTTTGGTATTAAAAAAATGAGGCAAAAAAAGAAAGAGAGGAAAAGATTTTTCTGAGATGACAATGCACGACTGAATTTTTTTTCTTCTCAACAAAAAAAATATCCTCAAAATGCACAGTTTTTCTCCACACACAAAAAAAATAATGTAAGAAAACAAGAAAAAAATTGAGGGCTGAAAAAAGGCTCCTGCCTTACCTTCTGAGAGAGGACTTCATGAATAGAAGAGAGAGGGGAGCTTCCAAAAAGAAACAAAAACAACATATAAACAAGTGATGGAAACGTGACGACGACAACAACAACAGACTCGCTGCTGCTGAATCGCGCAGCAGCCAGAAGAAGAAAAAGAAAAGTGAGGTGAATGAATATATGAATGAATTTTGCAACTACGACCGCAGCAGCATAAAATAATAACTACTAACTTGAGTATATAGAGTTAGTTGATGATGAAAAAAAAAACTAGAATAAAAATATAAGTAAAGACCGCTGAAGCGTATGTATTGAAATACCTCAACAAAAAAAACTTGATGGACAGATTTCAATTTCATAATATCTCACTTCTCTTTCTATGGCCTCTATGAATCTATCTCTCCTATCCGTTTTTACATAGTATTATAACACTAATAAAAAAAGTTGAGTTTATGTTTGTTTGTTTATGCAAAAAAATGTGAAGTAAATTATTATTATAACAGATTTTCAATTTTTATGTTTTATTTTATTGCTCCCTAATTCATTTTTTTTGCTGTTCGTTTCTATTTAAAAAAAATGAACCATTGTTGTTTTTAAGTTCTCTCGTTTTTAAAAAATGCTTTTTTTAATGGAGACAATTTCGTTTTCCCTCATGGTTAAAACCCTTTTTTGCTTCTTCGTCTTCCTCCTTGGAAGAAGCAGTCTTGCGGGAAACAGCAGCATACATTCTATTTTTTTGTTGTCATTTGCATTTCTTGCAGCAGTAGCAATGGTCAATAGTCAATAATCAAAAGCCATCCTCCATGTCATTTGCCGTCGCTTTTTCCAACAAAGAAGAAGCGCTTGATATAAACCCAAAAAATGCCAATAATTTTTAACCCAAAAACAAAAGAAATATTTGCATGTATCTTTTTTTGGTAGTTTGAAAATGACTCTTTATAAAGACACTTTATTTTATGTTCATATATTTTGAGTTTATAAATTTAGAGATTTCTTAGTTTGATAAAATAGATATGTTAGTTGAAAATGTCACTTTATTTTTATCCATTCTTTTGGCAGTCTTTTGTTCCTTCTCGACTTGTTTATTTGTGCCATGCACATTCACCAACCAAGATTAGTCTCACTTGACACTTTTTTTATACTGCTTTATTATTAACGAATCTTATAAAAGTATAAAATTATTTTTTCTTTTTTGTGCCTTTGCGCAAGTGCTAAAAAAAGATAGTCTTTTTTATTCATATTTTTTCTATTTAAAGCTTCAAAAATTGTTACTATGGCAGCACCCATGCATATGCATGCTTGCGTGCCTGAGGCTGGTGCATCGGCATAATAAGATAGCAAGCAAAAATAGTTGACCATTCATTTATATTATTTTTTTGCTGTTGTTGTTTTTCTACTTTAAAAAAGTTAGTGTCATTGAAGCTTAACTTTTTTTTCAAGTGAGAGTTTTCCTCCTGGCTATAATAGTATTGATTATTCCACACGTATATTTAAAAGTGCCCAGGAAATTTAACTTCGCCAATACTGGCTGGTATTTATTTAGCACATACATAGTTGTTATTTTGACTCACTCGCTACTTTTTTTTTATTATGGAAACCAACAACCAAAAGTGGCCACAATTTTTTTTCTTCTCGTTATGCCTTTTTAGTTTTGTTGCATAAAAAAATAATAGTAGAATAGCGAAATGATGAAGGCGACAAAAAGACGACGATGTTAGTAAAAAATGCCACTTTTTTTGTCGTCGTAAGCTTTTTTCGATGCGGTTGTTACTGCTATGGAGAGTTTTTTGAAGCGTACACATTTTTCTTTTTTTCTAAAAAAGAATGCCCAAAGTCACCAACAACGAGAATGAGAAAAAGAAGAACGCTAAAAATGGCATTTTGCGGTGGTGGAAGCTTCCAATTTTTTCTATTCTATTGAATTTCAAGTAGTTTCGGCAACTAAAGAAAACCCTGCAGCAACGACATTGAGCCCATCCATGTGTCGCTTAGTGAGCTTCTTCTTCATGCTTTTGTGTGTTATGGTGAAACTTTTATGCGCAAATTTTTTTTTCTGGATTGCTCCATTGCAAAAAAAAGAGGAAGTCCCTAACGGCCATTCAATTGCATTCTCATTGGTTTCTTTGCTTTTCCATTGCCTCAAATCCGGAATATATATAAATATCCTTGCCTTAAAAACACGCAAACAACAAAAAAAAACTAAAAAAACAAATTGTTTGTCAACTTCGTCTTGGATTTAACTTTGACATAAAAAAACGAAAACTTTTTGAACCAAACGTTGTGGGTTTTCTTTATGCGTGCCAATCTTGTCTTTTTTTTACGTCGCCATTTTTCTTAAGGCACAATTTTGTTGTTATTTGAAAGGAAACAAATTGTTGTTGTTGTAAAGCACTTCTTCTTCTTAAAAAGATAGATAGATATCGGGTTTCAAACAACAACGAAGAAAAAAACTAAAAGTCTTATCTTTGACGTTTTTTTACTTTATGTCAAAAATAAAACATACGCATAATGATGGCTTAAAACCGCAAATCTTTTTTGTGACCTTTGTCTTCGTTTATTATAGTTTTAAAAAAAGTAAAAAGCACAATTTTTTTTACTTTAGTAAAAAAGTAAAGTATATAAAGTATATTTTTATTGATAAAGAATGCATCCCTTTAATTTTTTTTGCAGCTAAATATAATGTTTTTAATAAAGTAATTATCTTCTAAATATAGCCTGAATTATTTTTTGACTCTCATACATACTTTTTTACTTTTTTTGGTCTCTCTTCTAATTCCCCATTCCTTTTCTTTTGAGAGAAATTACGATGTTCGTGTAACTTGATGACATTCGGAAAACATCTAATACTATTGTAGCTAGCTAAGAAAAAAATCTTTATTTTTAGATATACACTGCCAAAAAAAGGCCGAAGCGAGAGCAAGCAAAAATGTTGTTAAACTCCTTCGGCGCAGTTCATGCTCTTCAATCCGTTCACTGATTCGACAAAAAGTAAAAAGAAGTTTCACGTTGTCGAACACAACTTTTTTAATAATTCTAATTCTGAAACTCCTAATAGTCGAGAGCAACTTAGCCATACAACAAGTACCTCCACTAGCCCTTATAATTATAACAGTAGCCGTCCACAATCTTCAATAAGAAGTAGTAGTCAAAATTCCACTGGTAAATTAGTTAAAACTGGACATTGGGTTGTTGCAGGTCCAGGTGTTTTAATTAAGCCTTTAAATAGCGAAAAAGCTAAAGAAGCGTTAAAAACTAATTCAAAACATTCCAAATTTACATTCCAAGAAGAACTTCGTGAAGCAGGTAATTATTTAACTTTGAGCTTTTTTAAATTTAAATAATAGCTTTATTTATTTATTTATTTTTAAGCTAAAATTTTTCGCAACATGGATGATAATTCTTCTGATGCTGGTAGCATTGATACTACCCCTCGCGCGGATGCTCCCATTGGTGGAAGCAATGGAAATCCGGGTGAAACCTTATTGACTCGTGTTCCTGGTATTCCTGATAGCCCTGGTTCACATTCACATTTTGGAGACTTTTACTGGTAAATAATAATAATACATATATACTAAATTTTGAGGCTATAAAAAAAATTTTTGGAGCAAATCCCTTGAGTATGAAGAAAAATGGAAACTCATTTTCAACAAAAACAAAAAAAAGACTAAAGAGCTATTTCCATTACCAATTTCCTTCTTTTTCTTCTGCTTAAAAAATAAAAAACTAAAAAAGTCTGCAAAAAGCCTAGCATAATTAAACATTGAGAGCTCTTTTTTTTTCTGGCTTCTTATACAACAAAAAAACTCATTATAGCATTTTCATTACTTCTTCAAGAAAAACCAAAAAAAAACCATATGCATTTTTTTTTTCAGGGATACAAATGGTGAAACCAATTATCATGATTGGGAAACCGATTTTGATGATCTTGATAGTGGCCTCTTTGGTGGTGGCGGAGGAAGAAGCCGAGGCCGATTAGGAAGAACCCAACAAGATTTAAATAAATACAGACAAAGAATTGATGCAAGCGTCGAACAACAAAAAGAATATTCAGATTTAATGAATCAAATGCAAAATAAATTAGCTGAATATCGTCGGCATATAGCTGATTTGGAAGGAAAAATGGTTACTCAACGTGGAGCAACAATTGGAAATGATACTTCCTTATTTCCTCTCAATGATTCTGGATTCATTGGTGATACCACAAACACATATATTCGACCTGGAGGTGGTGATGCAAACTCTAATTTTGATGTTATGATTCGACTTGATGAAGAACGTCGAAGGTTTGAGACAAACATTTTAAAATAGCAAAAAATAAAAAGTTTAAATATTCAGGAATGATGATATTCGAATCCAACTTGAAAATGAGCGACAAAATAATGAACAACTTCAACGTGAATTGGATCGACTCTCTCGAGAATATGAAAGAGAAATTCGTGATAAAGAACGCCATCATAGTGTTCGAGAAAAGGCAAGCACAATAAAATTAGAAGTTTCGAAAATTAAAAATCTAAGTTTTTAGAATCTTTCACAATATTTAAGTGATGAACAAAAGAAGATGCTTGATTTATGGGTGGAACTTCAAAAAGTTCGAAAACAATTTACTGACTTAAAAATGAAAACTGAACATGATCTCGATAGTCAACGAAATGAATTCAACAAAATGTATCGAAATATTCAAGGCATTACTCGAACACTTTCTGATGTAAATAATTTCAAAAAATTGATTTTTTAAAAATGAGATAAATTTTTTTAGGGAAATATTCATCAAACTTTTTATAATGGCCTTCCTGGAGGTGATGGTGGTGGAGGAACCACATACAATCATGATTCATTTGTAATTGAAACGGTACGACGTTTACAAAATGCTGCTCGTCCAGCTACAGGCGGGCTTAATTTGGACCTCGAGCTTTTAAACCAGCTTAGAAATAGCAAAAATAATGATGATACTGATATTCAAAATGAATTAATGAAAAAATATGAAGAAGCTATTGAAAGAAATATTGAATTGGAATCTCGCGGCGATGAAAGTCAACGAAAAGTCATCGATTTGGAAGCTGATTTAAAGCGAACCAAAGATAAACTTTCGGATGCTCAAGTAAATAAAATCCAAAAATTCTATGGAAGCAAATAATCAAAAATTTTTAGGGAGCTATTCGTAAAATGCATGATCTCAGCATAAATTCTGATCGAGGTGATTCCCATAAACGTGCTCGTTCCCTTTCACCTGGTTCATCAACTCCCATTCAACCATCCGAAGCTTTGAGAAGCCTTCGAAATGTTTTACGAGAAAAAAGCAATGAAATTCAACAATTGGAAAGAAAATTAAAAGCTTCCGAAAAGCAGGTAATTATTTTATAATAAAACATCCAAAAAAAGCAGAGTAAAAGTTTTTAATTATTTTAGTGCAAAGAATTTGTAAGCAAATTTGAAAATGCTGATGAAAGTCGCCGTCGCCTTGACAAACTTTTGGAAGATTCAAAACGAGAATTAAGCCAACAACAAAAAATAAATGATGATGCCGAACGTCAAATTCGACGTTTGGAAGATAAAATTCGAGGATTGGAAAGTGAAAAGGAAGCAACTGAAAAGGCTAGGAAATATTTGGAAGAAGAACTTCAACGTTTGCAACAGTAAGAAAAAAAGGGAAAATGAAAAATAAAATTTACATAATATTTTTATAGACTTTTCCAAAAAAGCACTAATGATGATGCAAGAAAAGCTCGAGAAGAAGCAGAAGAATTTGCAAATAATATGGAAGAAGATTATAAAAATATGATTGCTGAACTTAATCGTCGCATCGAGCAACTTCTTAAAGATAATGCTCGAGCTCGCGGAGAAATAGGTCCATTAAAGGATAAATATCGAGATTTGGAATCCGAATATAATTCAGCTCTTCGCAAAATTGAAGAACGAGATACTCAACTTCAATTTGCCGAAGAAAATAAGCGAAAGGCTATTCAAGATTATGATAATATTAAGGGACAATTGGAAGCTCTTCGAGCTGAGATTGATACTCTCAGTGGAGATAATGAAGCCCTCAAAAAGAATGGAACATTTTATGAACAAAATAATAAAGAATTAAAACAACAAAGAGATGAATTCAACAAGCAACGAGATGAAATTTCTCGACAACTTTTTGAAATCCGACATAAAATGGATACCGAAAAGAAGCAACGTGAAGATGCAGAAAAGAAACTTCAATTGCTTAATGATGAAATAGAAAAGCATAAAACTCAAATCACTGATTATGAGCGACAACTTATTTTGGTTCGTCGTCATAATGATGAACTCGATACTCAAATTAAAAATGATCAAGCTAAATGCACTGCGCATGAAAATGAAATTGTATCAAATCGAAAAGAAATTGAAAAATTAAACGAATTAAATCTTCGCCTTCAACGTGAAAAACAAGAAATTTTAGAGTAAGTAAAATCCTTAAAAAAATTTAAAAAAAACTATACTAACAAGTTTATTTTTTTTAGTTCCAAACATAAAACTGAAGCCACGTCTCATGCCCTCAAAGAACAAATAAGGAAACTTGAGAAGGAAGTCGAAAAATTGCAAAATGAGAACAAAGTATTAGAAGGTAAAGAAGAGAGAGCTCGAGAAGCTCATGCTCAACAAGTAAATCGTGCACATTTACTTCAAAAGGAACTTGAATCAGCTAAAAGAGAAATTAAAGAACTTCAAGACAAAATGCAACAACTTGAAAATGATTATAAAGATAAAATGCGTCGTAAACCTCTTCAACCCAAACCTTCATCGGAAGGTGGAACCACCATGGATGATAGCAGCATTAGTGGTGGCGGTGGAGGAGAAGGAGGTGGTGAAGGCGTCAGTGGCGGTGGAGAAGCTCATGGCCCTGGCACTAGTTACCATGATCGTGAACTCATTGAAATTCGAATTAAAGAAGTTAATGATAAATGGAAGTTGGAAGTAGAAAAATTAGAAAATGAAAAAGATCAATTGGAAGCTAAAGTTAGAGAACTTGAAGATCAACTCAATCAAATTGATCGAGGAAATGAGAGACAAGAAAATGAATTAGCCGATTTGAGACGCAAGCATCAACAAGAAATTGATAGACTTCGACAAGAGATTTCTGCTTTGCATGATAAACATCAAAATGATATGGAAGATGAGCGTGAAACATATCAAAAGAATCTCGATGGCTTACGTTTGCTAGAAGAAGAATTGCAAGAAAAATTGGCTGTCACTGAAAAGCGTTTAGCAGATGCTCTAAATTCTCAAAATGAATTAGAGCGAGATAAGCGAGAATACGACGATAAAATTCAAGCTTTATCAACGCAAAACACTAAATTAAGAGATGATTTAGAAGATGCAAGAAATGAAGCGGATAAAGATGTTCAAAAATGGAAAAATGATGCATATTCAGCTCGTTCGGAATTAAAATCCCTTGAAACTACGATTACTGGATTAAAAACTCAACTTGCAGCCGCCACTGAAAGGAATGATACTCTTAATCGAACAGTCAATGACCATGTTGTTAAAATTCGAGATTTAAATTCTCAACTTCGCAAGCTTGAAGAAGATTTAACTGAAGCCCGATCAAATTTGAATGCAAAAGATCTTGATTTGGATAGTGCATTGAATCGGCTTCGGCAACTTGAAGAACAATTAAGCAGCCTCAATCTCGATCATACTAAAACAAAAGCCGATTTGGAAGCCCTTTTACGTGAAAAGGATACTCTTGATTCAAATAATAATGTTTTACAAAGTGAAGTTGAACGATTAAAGAAACGATCAAATCAACTTGAAGAAACTGCGAAAGATCAAAAGAATTCATTAGATTTATTGAAATCTGAACGAGAAAGATTGCAAAATGCTTTCCGTGAAAAGAGTAAATTGGGTGATCATTTACAACAACTTTCTCAACAATTTGATGGAAAAATGGGCAAAATCCGTAGGGAATTGCAAGAAACTTCGGACAAAGTAAGCGAAAAAAAATAGTAGTAAAAAAAAGCACATTAAAAAACTTTTACTTTTCTTTTTTAGCTTATTTCATCCGACACAGAACGAAATAATTTACGAACAGAATTAGCTCGAATGCAACAAGAATTGGACTTTGGCAAAGAACAAATGTTACGAAAGAATGATGAATATCAATCAGCTTTACAAGACCTTTCTCAAGCCCATCGAGCTTCAGAAGATGGGCGACTTAATGCTTTACAAGAGCTTGAAACTCGCAAGTATGAACTTGCTGATTTAACGGTAAAAAAAATTATTAATTTTAAAAAAGGCAAATATTATAATTTACAAATTTTTAGTCTCGATTAGAAAGCACCGAACAAAGGTTAAACAATTTACAACAAGATTACATTCGAGTTGATAGTGAAAGAGAATTATTAGCTGATGCATTGCGACGCTTCCAAAATACAGTGAATCGTGTAATGGCTTTGAATCGATTTAAGCCAACTATCGATGTTGATATTATGAGACCAACTGAACCAAATATTGATGGCACTGGAGATGATAGTGGAATACCTGGTGATCAAAATGGAGGAAGCCCATTGGTTTCAGTTCCATTCCCACCAGGCATGGATTATGGTGACACTGTTCATCTCATCGATGAAGCAGGAGGTGGCGGAGCAATCAAAGATGGAATTGATGTTTCAGGAATCGAAAATACTTTGCAACATTTAATTAGTCGTATCGATCGTCTCCAACGAGATCGTGTATGTTTGTTTAATATTGTTTTATTATTCAAAACAAACTTTTTAATTTTTTTAAGGACGAATATCGTGAGGAATTAAATCGTCTAAAGCAAAAGACGAGCGAAACTCATACTACGATAAATAAGCGCGAAACTCGATATAAGACTATTGAAGAAAGTTTGGATCAAACGGAAGATGAAAAGCGTGGACTTGAAGCAAATTTGGCTGCCGCTAAACAATTACTTCGTTCACAAGAAGAAACTATGCGGCAACGTGAAGAAGAGAGAAGACAACTCAAATCCAAAATGGTTGCTTCAGATTTACAAGCTCGTGGCAAAGAAGCCCAAATTCGACATCTTAATGAACAACTTAAAAATTTGCGACGAGATTTGGATAATGCTCATGAAGAAATTAGATCCATGCGAGATAAAGAAGAATCATATGATTCAAGCCGATTCCAAATTGATAGCAAACTTCGAGATCATGAAAATGAACTTCAACGGCTTCATTTGCAAATAACCAATTATGAAACAGATAAACAAAGTACGAATGAAAAAATTAAAGAACTTGAAGGCCAACTTAAACTCAGTGAAACTAAAGTCAGTGATTATCGAGATGATATTGAAAAGCTTCGACGTGATTTACTTAAAGCTGAATCAATTGAAAGTGATTTACGTAAAAGTTTGGATCAACAATCTCGAAATAACAGCGAATATCAAAATATTCGAGATCAACTTACTCGAATACAAAATGAACTCAATAATACCACTTCACGTAAAAATCAATTGGATACTGAAATTATTAGTTTACGTTCTGAACTTCGAGATTATAAGCAACGCGTAAATGAAATGACTAATCGAACCAGTGATCTCCAACGTCAACTACAAGATGCTCATTTGGATAAAAATCGAGCAGACGATAGAATTTTGGAACTTGAAAAAGTAATTCAAAAAAAATTAATTTTAACCCTTTAAAAATAAATATAATTTTAATTTTTTTAGACTATCACTGCTCATCGAACGGGAGAAAGTGAACTTCGTCAACAACATGAATTATTGAAAAATGAAAAGAAATCTCTCGGCAAAGAAATTGGAGATCTCAAGCAGCGTTTGGCATTATTGGAAGGTGAAAAAGGCAGCCTTGGTCGAGTTCATGATCAATGGAAACGTGAAAAGCAAGCATTGCTTAAAAGGATAGAAGCCTTAGAAAATGAAAAACGTCGAACTGATGCAGCCATTCGAGAAACAGCCCTTCAAAGAGAAGCGATTGAAAAATCTTTGAATGCTATGGAACGTGAAAATCGTGAATTATATAAAAATTGTGCCCAATTGCAACAACAAATTGCACAATTGGAAATGGAAAATGGTAATCGTATTTTGGAATTAACTAATAAACAACGAGAAGAACAAGAAAGACAATTAGCTAGAATTAGAAATGAAAAAGCTCAGGTAAATAAATTTCATAGAGTTGTGAAAAAAAAACAAATAAAAAATTATTTTAGATTGAGCGAATTATTCAAAATCGTGAAAGTACTCATCGAAATCGCATTAAACAATTAGAAGATCAATTAGCTTCAATGAGAGATCAATTAGATGTTGAACGTAGACGAAGACGTGATGTAAATGATAGACAGCTAATCACCGATATTGGTCGAATAGGTGGATCTGGTTATGTTGGTGGATTGCGAAGTGGTGGATATCATAGTGTCCTTCCAGGAGATAATATTGATTCCGGAACTGGTCATCGGTATGTGGCATAAAATTAAATTTAAACAAGAAAAATTATATTTTTGTAGATTTGTTCGATCCACTTTTGCTTCCAATCCATTAACCCCTCCACGAGGAAGTTCAACCCCAGCTCGTCAATCAACACTTTATGAAGAATCAGTTTTGAGTAAAGAACATGGATTTGATCAAGATCCAGCTGGATCCATGCATTCTTATGGAGGTGGTTCAGCTCGAAGCCAACGAGATCCCGATGATGCCACTTCTACAGCTGCCACTGATGAAGTAATTAAACCTTATAGAGGATTATAAAATTTAACATTTTTATCCGAGTGTAGAAAATAATCCCGATATTAAACTTTTTATCTTAATTTTGTTAACACAATTTTCAGCGCACGCATACACCTCTTTAAAATAAATATGCTTTCCTCTCTTCTACAAGTAGCGTAGATCCACTCACTATCCCATATATATTTGTGTCGTCAGTATTATTATGTAATTACTTACTTATTACTAAATTTGTTTTTAAAAGACAACATTTTTTTCTATTGTAATAAAAGCCATTTTTTCTAAAAATCGAACTTCGCTGGAATTTATCGAAAATATTTAAATTCGCAAATTGACTTTTCTTTGACTACCCTTAGGTTTTCGAGGTTGCTGATCACGAATCTGACCTCAGTTTCATCGGTTTCGAAGCGAAAACTCGAGTTCCAGAGCTCTCAAAACGAAAACCCAACTTTTTTTTAATACGCTTTTTTTAAAAAGTGTCTAGACCAAAAAATAGCAAAAAATCCACTGATTAATTTTGTAATTGATACAAAAAATACAAGTATAGGCTAAAAGAGGTCAAATAGCCATTTTAATGAAAAATTCAACGTTTCCCTTAGGAAAACTCGAAATCTGTGGCCGCGGGCCAGCCATTTGAATACATATTCGGATTCCTCATGAAATTTTACCCTAGAAAAAAGGAATTTAAAGAAAAAAAAGCGGGACAACTTGAAAACGGTGACTGGCTCTATGAATTACACCAATATGAGGTCACTATAGAAGTGATTAATAAATACATTCAAAAAATGTGAAATCTTAGCCAAAAACGTAGAAAAACTCATTTAATGATTTTACAAATCGATAAAACTTCATGTTGTTATGTTTTTCGATTTTTCCCACATTTTTAAAGTTTAATAGTAGCAAACGATGGTCAAAAAATTCAAAAATCTCAAAATGTGGTATTTAAATTCAAAACTCATCATTTCTAGACCTAATTTGGGTCGTAGAAACCGAATTTGACAATAAAAAAAATATATCATAGGCAGGTTATTAAGTTATGAAATTTTTAATTATGCAAATATTTCACTTTGCTATAACTCAATTTTGAGATTGTCAACCTTAGAAACTGTTATCAAATTCGGTTTCTACGACCCAAATTAGGTCTAGAAATGATGAGTTTTGAATTTAAATACCACATTTTGAGATTTTTGAATTTTTTGACCATCGTTTGCTACTATTAAACTTTAAAAATGTGGGAAAAATCGAAAAACATAACAACATGAAGTTTTATCGATTTGTAAAATCATTAAATGAGTTTTTCTACGTTTTTGGCTAAGATTTCACATTTTTTGAATGTATTTATTAATCACTTCTATAGTGACCTCATATTGGTGTAATTCATAGAGCCAGTCACCGTTTTCAAGTTGTCCCGCTTTTTTTTCTTTAAAGGACCCTGCTCATTTCATCTTTTTTGAAATTTGTTTTCAAAACCGCGGCTGGATATTCCATCATGCCGCAACGTTGCAAAAGGCTGAAGCGGCAGTTTTTCATACTTGAATTTTTTGTCAATCAAAAAAAGCATTTCTCAACAAAAAAGCATTTCTTCTTCTTCTTTTTCCACCTTTTCTTTAAGATGAATACATAGTTTTTTATTCCCCTTATAACCATCACTGTTTGAATGAGGTTGAAAACAATTAGCATGTATGTAATAATGTTATTAATCCACAATTTAGTTACTCATTGGAAATTTTTCTTGATTTTCTCCTCGTTTTCCTCGAATTTTTACACCCAAAATGCTTTTTCTTGATTTCATACATCGATTACCTCTTTGCCTTTTATTCCAACCTATGTTACTTGTTGCTTTTTACTTCCACAAGATATTTGACATCGCTGATCTCTAATTTTGGCTCAATCATAAACGTTGCATTATTCCTATACAACCAATAATTCATATCTAAAGTTATGAGGTTGTATAATTCCACCATTTCCCTTTCAATTGTCTCCAAGAATTAGTTATTACAGCCTTTGTGGTTCAATACATCTTCGAATCTAGATAGTGATGAAACTTTTTTCAACTTACGGTTAGCATGCGCACAAATGTCTTCTTTCAACTTGGGCGATGGAATAAAGATACTTACTTTTTTTACTCGCAGCTATAATACTAAAACCAAAACTACAAGTTTTAGCTATTTCACTACTTCGCCATCAAACTAATTAGACTTTTCGATGTTACTCGAAGCCCCAGTCACATGAGTTTATCTCAACTATAAAGATTTCGGTTTTTTACATCTTTATAAGCTATTGTTCATATTTCGATTAACTAAAACTGCCATCTAAATACAACAAAAGTTCGGTTTCATTGAAAACGCAATGTAAAGATTCGAAGTGGCAAACAAAAGTTGAATGAACAACAATTTTTGGTTAGCATTTACATTCTTCTTGGAAAGTAAAAGCATTATTGAAATTACATTCGGTGATTATTGTGTAATAGAAGCTGTTTTTGAAGTGCCAGTCATCTCATCATAGCAAAGAAAATATGTAATAAATAAATGAGTTCAGTTATTACATTATTCAGCACAAACGGCCGTTTTTATAGTAATCATACTTCGTGTAACATTATTGTAATTGGCATATGTATGGAAGAAAAGTTCGATACTATGATCAACCAATAATAAAATGTTTTGGGTTGTTGATAAGAAAATGTTTATAACCAGTGTGGTGAACAAAGAAGGGCGGATTAACTTTTCATCTTATTATACTTTTACGTTCAAAGCAAGTTACGGCAAAACATCTATCGAATTCAAGATGAAGATCATCTCATACTTCCGTGCATATAAAAATGTAGCCATAATTCCACCACTAACTACAAAAAAAATGTCAAAAACGGAATAAAATAACCAACGAGTAGCCGAAATGTAAGCTAATAGTATTGTTAATACCTACCAATATGCTATAAAACCAATAGATACCTTGAAAATAACAACTAAAAGTGTAAAATATGTATTCATCATAAAGAAAAGGTGGAAAAAGAAGAAGAAGAAATGCTTTTTTGTTGAGAAATGCTTTTTTTGATTGACAAAAAATTCAAGTATGAAAAACTGCCGCTTCAGCCTTTTGCAACGTTGCGGCATGATGGAATATCCAGCCGCGGTTTTGAAAACAAATTTCAAAAAAGATGAAATGAGCAGGGTCCTTTAAATTCCTTTTTTCTAGGGTAAAATTTCATGAGGAATCCGAATATGTATTCAAATGGCTGGCCCGCGGCCACAGATTTCGAGTTTTCCTAAGGGAAACGTTGAATTTTTCATTAAAATGGCTATTTGACCTCTTTTAGCCTATACTTGTATTTTTTGTATCAATTACAAAATTAATCAGTGGATTTTTTGCTATTTTTTGGTCTAGACACTTTTTAAAAAAAGCGTATTAAAAAAAAGTTGGGTTTTCGTTTTGAGAGCTCTGGAACTCGAGTTTTCGCTTCGAAACCGATGAAACTGAGGTCAGATTCGTGATCAGCAACCTCGAAAACCTAAGGGTAGTCAAAGAAAAGTCAATTTGCGAATTTAAATATTTTCGATAAATTCCAAATTCATCGAAAAAGTGCGATTCTTAGAAAAGATGGCTTATAAATGCTTTTCAAAAATGCTTTGTTAGAATAAAAATTTTTTGCTTTGACCGAACGAAAGATAAAGAGACAAAACAGAAAAGACAAATAAAGTTAAAAGTTAAAAGGTAAAAGCGAAAAAAACTAACCTGATTTGGAATTAAACACGAACGTCCAAAGCAACAAGGAAAAAATATTTTATGCAACCATTTAATCCATTTTGGATTTAAATTTCCATATGGTTCCTCATTTTTTGGTTTAAATACACCAATCTTTTCCTAAAGAATATATAGATTATTAGGATGAAAGTAAATATATAATTAGTTACCCCGCGTAAATTTTTAACAAAATATGACCCTGATGAACCTTGTGGAATGCGTTCTGGAAAAATGCCATGATTTATTGCTCGATGAGCTTCAACTAAAACTGCGGCAAAATCCGCTCCACTGACACTTCCATATTGCTCATTGTCTAAAAATTAATAATACATTAAAGTTTTTTAAAAAGTTAAAGAAAATGCATACAAAATTTTACTGTGTCCTCATCGGATGTTTCTGTGCCGGCTCGTTGAGATCGGGTTCCTGCGGCACTTCCAGCTTCACCAATTGCTTGAGCTGATGTGGCAGCGTTAGCCATTTCATCAACAGTCGATAATAATGGAGTTCTCTCTGCTCTCTAAAAAACGACAAAAACAAAATAATATATATTTCAAAATAAATAAAAAAAATTCACTTTGAGATTTTTCTTTTTTGTTCTCGATTTTTTTAATAATGCAGCTGAGTCACTGGCTTCGTCATCATAAGAATCTGAATCGTTGAAGTTTTGGCGATCCATGGGAAATAAATATATATGTTGATACAACTAACCTGTATCGCAAGATTGTCGAGAAGGAGACCCGTTCATAGAGGAAAAAAATAGAAAGATCAAAGTTAGGAGAAAATTAGCTGAAACAACAGAAAAAAATTATTTTAATTTCATTATGTGTGTGTGCAGCGGCGAGCCTGCACTACTACTGATAGAAATAATTGATAACAAAATGACCTATATAGATTCACTCTAAAGGTGAGGTATAAAGATCCACGAAAAAAGAATATATTGGAAGAAATGATGAAGTCATAAGGCAAAGAACATTGATGAAGGAAGAAATTTTTTAATGTGAGAAAAAAAAAGATAAATGTGTGTGTATTTGTAATTTCATTAAAAAGAAAGACCAGGAACGTTTTTTTTAAGTTTACCAAAAGTTTTATCCATAGAGATTAAACTTGATGTGGATTATGACTAACTCTTCTTATTAAAAGAAGTTTATTATTTTAGATTTCTAAAGTTCATGGACGAAACCATTTTGCTGCACAAAAAACAGCTCAGCTGCAGCTGAGGTTCTCATGCGTTAACTTTCTTTAAAAAAAGCTAAAATTTATGATGATTCTTACCGCGAAACCTAACTCTTTTTTTCCTTTCATTACCACTAATTTTATTTTTGCTGACGACCTTGCAATATAGCTTACTTACTTGGGTAATCAAATCATTAAGGTATTTCACCTGTAAGTAAGAAGAAATGATTTCAGCTAAAAAGAAAGAAGATAAATGTTGGGATGATCTTGTAAGTTTATAAATTACTTTTACGCTAGAATGAATACGTAAAGATTGACTTTTTGACTCCCTTCCATTCTATCGACTTTTTTTGTCGATGAATGTGATGGTTTAATTTTTCAAAAATATAATTAACTCAACCATTAATTTCCTTTTTTTATATAAAGGTTTTCTGAGAGATATACTTTTAGCAATTTATTGAATATAAACTTTTTTTAGCATCAATATTATGTTAACACAGCCAAATTCAAAGAAGCTGAAGTCTTGCTTATTGGAGGAGACCATATTGCATTATTAAGTCAAAGCAGGGTGAGAATCAATAAATCTTTAGCCTCTTTTTGATTTAAATATTTTTTACAGTTTTATCAAGAAAATTTGGCACCCTTACATTGCTTTTGCTTTGGTTCCATGGGTGATACGATTGCTAATCTTCTTTGGAGACTTGAAGATGGCGAAATTGATAATTATACTCCAAAGGTTTTATAAAACTTTTATCCTCAATTATTGATGCATTTATTTTTCTAGGCTATTGTTGTATCCATCGGTCAATCGGACACCGATTTGTCAGCTGAACAAATGGTTGCCGGATTTCAAGCTATTCACAGAGTAATTCGAAGTCGACAACCCAATGCTAAAATCTTTTTCATGGTAAAAATAATTATTCAAAGGCATTAATAAAATTGTTTAATTTTAGCAATTATTACCAAGTGGACGAGCGCCAGACAAACGCTGGGAATTTGTCTCTAAAGTTAATGCAAATATGGAATCCGCATTAAGTCATGATGTGAAAGTTATTGAACTTGATTTGGAAGCCATTGGTGAGATTCAAATTATCCATAATTTCCATAATAAATATAATCCGCTTTAGAAAATCAAGGTTCCATTAGTGCCCCATATATGTTTGATTTTTTCCATCTCAGCCAAGAAGGCTATGATGTTATATTCCTTCCGGTGCTTGCAGCTATTCAAGATGTGCTATCCATAAACGGGAATTAAATTAGCTTAATTCAATCACCTTTGTGAATTTTTTGAGATTTGGTAAAGCTGATCTCAACTCAAAAAAATAAATAAAACCATTCAGTTTAGTCAATTAATCAATGTGCTTAATACTATTGTGATCTTCTCTCTTTCAGTTTCAGTTTCTTTTTGTTATTATTATTTGTATTTAGGTTTCTCTTGCTTTTTCTTTTTTAAAAGCAATTAAGTTATTATTTTAATTTTTTATTATTGGCTTAAAACAGGAATTGAATTTTTTACTTGGCATTGCCAATCGCTAAAATCAAAAGCTTTACAGTAAATTTTTTTATTTGTATTATTTTATCAGAAAAACGAAATTTTTTTATTTTTCTTCTTTTTGTGCTCTAGAAAAACATAATCGAAGCTTATCCGTCACTTTCTTTTTTCATTTTTATCTTTGTTCTGTTCATGTTTTCATTCCTTTCTTATGTATTTCATTTCTGCCAAATAAAAACATTGATATTTGCATAAATTTACGCTTCAATCAAAGATACAGTTTTTAACTAAAAACATTATAACATTTTAAAGGAGAAAAAATTTTATTTTATCACAAAATTATACACAAACAAAAGTTAATTTGTTCGAAAAAAGGTGTTAAAGATCATGGCTTCAAAAAGTTGAATATAGTTTATTTGTTTATTTTTTTGTTTGATTCAAACCGTATATTCCTTTAATTTATGACGCACTTTTTTTCGGCTACAAATATCAATAATAGCTATTACTACGCTTTTTCGAAGCAATTTCTGAGTTAAATATATGCTTAAAATTTTAATATCAAAGAGAAAAACCTGTTATCACTTTTTTTTTGTTTGTATAATATGTTTGTTTGTTTTTTAACAAGTTGACCGGAAACATGGAGGCGTTTGACACAAAGTCATCGTCGTCAAGTCAAAATAGGAGTGGTCAATCTTCATCATCGAAGAAGAATAGACACACGTGAATTTTTTGAACAGGGAAAATAATTTACCTATTGCAAATTTATTTTTGTTGCCTAGATTTCATTAACCATAAAAAACACAAAAATTAATTTTTAATATATTAAATTAATTTATTTATACTTATTTTAAACTAACTACTCCTTCCTTTCTACAACTAAAAAAATGACAGCAACTTTTTTTTTATCACTTTTATAAACATTTAAGTGGTACGGTAATTATATTATTATTATATTAAAATGCGGGGTGGTGGTGTAGTACAAAAACAACAAACACCTTCTCTTTTTTTAGACAACTAAAAAAAATTACATCACTTTTTTTTCATCTTTTGTTTTTTCTTTTCTTTTTTGTATTTTGGTTTTGGAGACATTCTTAAAAATTTATTAATTTAAATTTATTTTGTTTTAAAACAACAAACAAAAAACTTTTTCAAAGAATAATTTCCATATTGTGTTTGTTGTTTGTGTGTTGCATATTTAACTCATTTTTCTTTTCTTTAGTGACCTAACTAAAAATCCACTTTAAGAAACACATTTGCCCCCACTTTTTTTAATGACCTCTCCTTATGTTTTTTTTGTCAGCTATTATACTTCCACCTGTTTTTAACATACAAATAATACATACTTTGGCGTCATTTTTTCTTGCAATAAAAAAAAGTGAAATAAAAGAAAACAACGAAATTGCATTTTCCATTCATGGTACTCTACAACTTATTATTTGTCAGGTGTTAATATGATTTTAATGAATTGTTGAATATTTTAAACTTATTATAAAATAGTATATATATCTAATAAAAAATGTTTATAAAATCATAGTAAAATGAGACCAAAAAAAGGGAAATGGAAAAAAGGGGGAGGAAACAAAAAAGGGTCATTCATAGTTTTTTTTATTTTTTATTTTTGAGTTATGATTTTTAAGCTTTCATTTTAGCTGCAGGTTGTTCTTTGAATTTTTTAATTTTTTTAATATAAAAAATAAGAAAATGATAATTGTCAATAAAAAAATTGTAATAACTCCTCCAAAAACATCCATTAATAATATAAGCCTCTTTTTTGTGAAAAAAAAAATAAATCTGATCAACGCACGTGTTTCTTTTTTTATTTTTTGCATATTGTTTGCTTATGATTTTTTTTGCTGATCAGTTTCCTTCCGCCTTCACTTTTACAAATATTTTATTTTTTTAATTCTTCCTCTCTCTCTTTTGTTGTCCAACTTAATTGCAATTGTATTTTATTGTTTATTTATTTATTTAAACCGCAGACGCGCATACGTGAAAATTATGGAATGCATGGAATGACCATCCTCATTCATTTCATTCATTCATTAAAAAAACCAACCACCTTTTTGAGCGCCCACTCAAAACGTTTTCACTCTCGTTTTCTGTTTGCGGCTGATGGCTGCTGTAGTCACGGCAGTAGAGTTTACGTCAAAAAATAAATGAAAGACATTTTTTTGTGCAAACAGTTTAGTTTGTTTTATTGTATTTTTTTTGGGAGGGTAAAAATCTTTTTCCTGGTTTGTTGTTCTTTTATTTTAATATGATTATTTATGAGTTTAAAGCGCGTCACTGATGTCCATGAACCTAAACTATCATGGAAAAACTTTTGAAAAGTATTTAAGGATAAAATTTTTATTAAAGAAAAATCACAAAAAAATTTTACAGTATTTTTTTGTTGCGGCTTTGTCTCTGTAATTTTACATTACCTTTTTTTACAAGTTCTTTTGTTTGGCTGTGACCATTAAGGGTAAAAAAATAGTGAACAGCTCAAAGTTGAGAATAAAGAAAATAAAAAAATAATCAAAAGGACATATTTTCTTATTTTAACAGCTTTGTAGTATATAAAAGGAGCTTTTAAAAACCGAGTAGTTTTTATTATTATAAAAAGCGTACGTGTTTCTCGTAAAAAAAGAATTTTTTTTTTCATTGAAGCAAGAAAGTAAGTTTTAAAGAGGTTAAATTTTAAAGTTCATGGAAATATAATAATAAGCATTTAAATATTTTATTTTTTCTGGTTTGAATCCACATTTTTTAATGATCGTGTTTGTTGCAATAATAATAAATTAGTATTATTTAATAATAATCTTTTCTATGAAAAATGAGGGCGGAGGTATAAAATTATAGACTCGAAAAGAAATTTTATTATTATTATTTTAGTTTTTATTTTTTGTTGTTAACGGTCATTTAAACTCAAATTAATTTTTAATTATTCCACTTTTGTAATTGTTTTTACTTGAACTTTACTTTTATCTTATTTTTTGTATGTGTGTTTTGAAAGATGAGTAGTGAGGGAGGCTATCAGCTTCTATTATAGTTTTTTTTACAATTAATTAATAATTTTTTAATTGGGTATTTTTCTGTCTTAATTTTTTTCTACTTTAAATAATAATAATACTATCTTATAATTTGATGTTATTCTCTTTTTTCTTGAATGACTTTTCATTTTCATTCATGAATAAAATGTATTGGCAGAAAAAAAAAGTATAAAAAGAAGAAAATTTCTCAAGACCGGTAGAGTACTTTAACAAAACTATTTAGTCTAGGATACAATCATTTTTTTTATTTCTCTATTTATTTTTTTAAACAGCTTTTTAAAAGTAGTTTTAAAAAGTCCAAGGTTGCTTTCATTGTCTATTCTCGTGTTTTGATTTTTGTTGTAGGCACAAAACATAAGAAAAATATTTTTAGCCTTTTTTGTAGGATTTTTTATTTGGAGGAAACTCAGAGTAATTCTTCTTTCACATTTTTTCTTAAATAATTGCTTAATTTCAGCTTTCATTTTGCATTTTTATTTTTTAAATATCTAAACTTTTTTCTCTGATTTTTCAATAAAAAAATTATTGCCCTACAAACCTTAATAGATCTTTTATAAAATTACTGTAGATCTCATTTATAAAAAAATAAAAATTAAACTCTTTTTTCTTCGCTGAAAAAAAGTTAAAGTTTTTTTCTTCTCGCAAATACTGTTCATGATTTTTTTGTTTGAAGAAAAAAGAGGGCGGTCTATAACGCGGCTCAACGAATCAAACGCTTTTTTTGACATGTTTGGGTTCTTTTTTTCTTGATGTGTAGCGACTACATGCTGCTGGTCGCCATCAATATTTTTTAATAGTTTTTTTATTTTTCTGTTTATTAATGAAAGTGAAAAAAGAAGGGTTTTTTCTGGTTTTTATTTTTTAATTTATTTTTTTTAACTTTTTGTAGCCTTCTCGAGCCCTGATTTGACCGCCGTCAGCTAATGACCAAAAATTTAGATTAACTATTTTTAGTTAGTTTTTTGTTTCTAAAAATAAGTTTTAGGATGAATATTAATGAGTTTCATTTCGATGATGAGGGTTAATAAGTTGGTCAGATAAATAATAAAGCGTGTGAATGAAACCCCTTTTTTAATTCTTTTTTTCCTTCTTTTTGCTATTTTTGACGTGTCAAATTATTTGGCCATTCATTTGACGCTGCGGCTGACTTGGTTCCACCTACGTTTTTTTTTCTGGCTTATTTTTTTTAACCATCCCAGAAAGGAACGAATAAAACAAATGACTCAAATAACTTCCCTTTAAAAAAAGGGGTCAAAATTAATTTATGAACTTAATAAAATAAATATGTTTGGTGAACACGGGTATTGATAATTGTTTTTTTTGTTGTTGATGTCTTTGGTGAATGGATTTAAAACATTAAAAAATGAAACATAAAAAACCTGCGTTTCAAAATTATGTTTTCATTAACTACTGCATAGAAATTTTTTAGCTTTGTTGTAGTTTGATAACAATTAATTTATTTTTTTGTAAAATTTTTGTGCCATTTTTATTTTTCGTTTTAAAACAACAAAAATTAATAACTTTTTTCAAAAGCGTTAAAACTTTACAATTTTATAAAAAATTCAAAACGAATGAAAAAAAATAGTTTGTTTGACCCCTAACCTCATCATCCATTCTAACGCGGGCGGAATTCAATCCACCTCCATTTATTGTTTCGGTTCACAAACTTTTTTCTTTTCCCTTTTATCTAATAAAAAATTCAGCTCAAAAAAAAGCCCACAAAAAATAATATCTTTTTTGAGCTAAAAACAATTTTATTTTATCCGTTTATTGTTTTAAGCTTCCATTTCCCGCTTTATAAATCGCCAACAAAATACAACAATTAGTTTAATTCAAAACGGTTTTTTTCTTTAATATTTTTCCTTTCCCTCTTTTTTAAAGTGCAAATATTCAAGAGATTTATCTTTGATGCATGCGAAGTCTGTCTTTAAGAAGAAAAAAAAAAGAATAAGAAAATGATGTCATGGGTCCTTGACATGATCATCGCTCTTTATAGTTTTTAACTAACTTGTTCGAACCTTTTTTTATGTGTGTTAAAAAAAACCAAGGTAAAAGCAAAATATGGCCATCAAAAAAAAAATGGAGCTGAACTTTGAATCACCAAGTTGCTATTTGCCGCTTTAAGAGCAGCATTTTTCATAGCCTGCCCAATTGGATTTCGAAAGGATCGTTATTTTTCTTGTTGTTGATTTTTTTTTTGCGCTTTTTGTTTTTGTTTTTGATATAGCTTCTTGTAATTTTTTAAACTTAACTCTAAAATTATTACATCATTTTTTAGTGATTTTTAAATTACCGTAACAATTATTTATTTTAATTTTATTAGCAGTTACGGTAATGTTTAACTTTATTCTTTGCTTATTCCGTAATGAAAACTCCTTCAATTGATGATAATAATTCTGAAGAGTTTTCTGATTCTATTCTTGATCGATTAGATATTCATTCAAGCAGCAGTCCTCCAGCAAGTTATCAACCATCTTCATCATCTCGAAAAACTACTTCGAGCAGTGGTGTTACAACAGGTGGAACAACAACGTCGTCTTCGGATAAAATGATATTTGCAGAAAATCCGTTTCGTCGATCATCACAAATTTTATCTCCATTTAGGTTAGCCTTTCTACTTTCTACCATATCTTTTTTTAAATTCCATTTTAAATTATTTATTTTTAGTGTTGGCGGAATTGGTTCGTGTCATTCACCTTTAGAGCCGCCTGCCACACATACTAGCAGCGCCCCTGAAGATTATTATAGTTATCCAAGCAGCACTGAAGCTTCAGCTTCCACGGATATAAGAGAAAGACAGAGGAAATTTGTTTACGCTGAAATAGAAAAATATCGCGAAATGTGTAGCTTTGATTCTTCTGAAAGTCATGATAATCAAAGTGAGTTTAAAAAGATTTTATTTTTTATGTGTGCTATTAATTTTCTTGAGTGTTAAGTGTTACTACTAACCTTTTTTCAAACACGATTACTAAAAATTGTAGTTTTTTTAATATTAATTATCTCGCTTTAAAAATTTAAATTATTTACCAAGATTTTAATTTTATAAAACAAAAACAAAAAATTCTCCAACTTAAAAAAAATTAAATCAAAAAGCGCAAATATTTTATTTTCTTTAACAATAATTTTGTTTGTAATTGTAATCTGTTAGTTGGGTATACATATGTTGTGTGATGCTCTTGAGTGTTTCTTTTTTTATTTGAGTGTCTTCAGACTGATTTTATAATGTTTGTGAATGTTGTCTTTTATTTTTCCGTCTTGACGACCCAATAAGTTCGCCAAACACAAAAAGTTTTTGAATCATTTGTAATTTAATTTTTTTTTTCTTTCGGGTTAGTTTAGTTTAACAAATTCTGCTGCAGAAAAAAAAACGAGAAAGAATGACCAAAACAATTCTTGACGACGACAACAACGTCGTCATTCATCATGATAGATAGAAGAAATAAGATAGAAAATAAAAGAGGGAGAAAACTAAATAGCGTTCAAAAAGGGTTTTAGACCCGTTTTTCTATTCCTTTTTTTTCTTTAAAAAAAATTAATCTTTTGGATCTTTTTCTTTGATTATAAAGTTATGCCAAAATTCTTAAGAAATATCAATACTTAGATTTTTTGCATTCAAAAAGAAATCCGTCAAAAAAAATTTGAAAAAAATGCACAGTTTTATCAATTTTTATAATTATTATTTTCGCTAAAACATAATGATTAACTTTTTCTTTTTTTGTTTCTCTCTTCATCGAATATAAAAAACTGTAAACCTAAGAACAACATTAACAGTAATTTACTAAATATCACCCATCTTATTTAAATTTGAAGTTTTAAACAACTTCACTTCCGGGGAGAAAATTATTGGAAATTATGTGGGTTGGAAAAAAAGAAGAAAAAGAAAACAAATATAATAGCAAGTTATTTGAAATGTGAGACTATATTAGCATGTTAAAAAATATATATTGCGTTTAAAGGCTTTATTTTAACAATTAAAAAAGAGCTTATTTTTCTGAAATGGCTTCTGTTATGATGTTGTTTCTTTGGATTGCTTTATAAATAAAAGCACACGAGGCTTATCTCTGCTATTTTTTTTTCTTTCTTTGAAACGTTGGTGTTTTGATTCTATTAAAATTCACTTCCTAATTTTATCAAAAGAATGGATATTTATGAAAACTAGAGTTTTTAAAATTTGCCATTTATTCTGCGCTCTTAAATATAGCTAAGTATGTCTTAGATATTCATAAATGTTTATTCTTCGATTTAAGCTTAAAAGAATTTCAATTATGCGATTGTCGTGTCGCTTTTTTGATATCGTTAAACAACAAAAAAGGATGAATGCTTTTTATGACGATCGTCACCACTTTTAATGTTTCTCGCTGTTCGTTCGTTCGTTTTCTAACAGCTGCTTGTCAATAACACTAAACTTTCTTGGGTGAATCATAAATGTGGCAAAATCAAAAACCAAATAGAAAAATGCTTTACTTTTATTTTTTGATAATGTGTGTCACTAAACTTGCTGCTTGGTTGTGCTTCTTCCTTTTCTTCCGTTTTGTCCCGACTATCAGCTTCAAATAGAAAGCCAGTCAGCTTTTGATATGATGGTTCACTTCTATGCATTTTTGCTTTTATTTCACAATCTCTTTTTTATATTTGACCCTCTATTGATGGAAAAATATTGAACTCTCAGCAACAATGATAGTTTGTTACACGCGTTTGGGACACATCACAGCTTGCATTCATTTTGGCTTATTTCAGACGCACCACATTCAAGAGAGCTATGTTTGTTGCATCGTTAAAAAAATGCATGACACGGAAATATTTGAAACAAGCAAGAAAGCAAGCGAGAATGGAAAAGCAGCGTAAAAAGTTTTTTATTTTTCAGCTGTCTTTAAAACTTTTTTTTAATCTTAGTCTATGTGTTTTTTTTCTCTTTCTCTCCGTTTTTGTTTCTACGTACATAGAGCATCCATTATTTCAAAGGCTTTAAGGAGAGAGTTCATACATACACTTTCTCTCTTTCTCATTTTTTTATTCTCCTCTTGGTTGCCTCATTTTTTTTCTTTCTACGGACAAAAAAAAACTTGCCTCACGCTTCGGTTGGCCAAGCCAAAGGCAGCAGTCGACAGCATTCAGCAACATCAGCAACAACAGCAAACAACCAAGCAGCCAGCCATCAGTCAGTTTGTGTGAGGACAGGCCAGAAACGAGGACGCCCACGTATTTTAGAAAATTCTTTTTCTCTTTTTCTTTTCTGCTTTTTCTCGTCATCATGCTTACTTACTTACTTTCGACTTTTTTATAATAATTACTATTAGGTTTTTTGTTTTTTATTTTGTGGCTTACACCTTACTTTGTTTAATCTTTCTTTTCCTTCCTTCCATTTTTATATTATTGAGATTATCTCGGGATTTATAAAACTACTTTGCTGCTAGCTGCTGACGACATCTCTCTAAACGATGATGTTCTTCCTATTTGGTTTCTGCAAATTTTTTCTCGAAAATTTTCATTTTTTAAATTTTTTCTATTTTTTATGATTTAAAAGCTTTTTTGACTGTTAAAAACTGTAGCTTTATTACTTTCTTCAACCTCTTAAAGTAAAAATTATGTATGTACTTTTCCAACAAATACTACTTCCTTGCAATTATCTTTTTATGGCAAACAAGCAAGCACCCACCATTTTACTTGCCAATATTTGCTTTTTTATTTTACCAATTATTATTTTACTACTTTTTAAAAATTTTCTTTTTGCTTTTCCTTTCTTTTTCTTCTAGAAAGCTAAAGAATCAATTTTGCGATTTTTTCTTTACACCACAGACAAAAAAAGCAAAGGGGTTGAAATAGATCAATGAAAGAAATTGCTGCTGCTGGTCGTCCTGGAATTGCCTCATTTCCCTTTCTTCCTTCCTTTTTTCCCCACTAAAACTAAATGCTTTTTTTCACATTTTTATTGTAAAAACGATCAAATTTTTTGGGACGCAAAAAAAAGTACAAGAACAATTTATTTTTGAAGATCAAATGACGGTTTTATTTCTTTTTTGCAATTTTAAATGTGAAAGTTAAAACTTTTTTTGCCTCAAAAAAAATCTTTGCGCATCAGTCACACCCATAAAGCAAGCCCACGGAAATGTCAACAACAAAATGAGAAGTTTCTTGTTGAGTTAAAAAATAAAACTCCGGCAAAAAGCAAGTTCGAGAAAAAAGAGATTTATTTTACCTATTTTTTTTACATGCAACTTTTGTTTTTTTTTTGAGTTTTTATTGTTAAAAAAAGATAAATTTAGCACAGCACAGGAAAATAAAATTTTTGCTTGGATAATGGTTTTTTTTGTTGGCTCTCTCGCTTGGTTGGATGGGTTTAATCTCCTATGGATTAAACTCGACATAATCGAAAAAAATATAAAAAAGACTGGCGCTCTTTTGCCTTGTTGTCGTCTCTCGCTATTTATTTATTATTTATTTTTTATTAAGGTTAACCATAAGCCCATGGTTGCGGTGTAGCTGTGTCAATAGAATTTTTTTTATTCTTCCGCTTTCTTTCAATTGTAACTTTTTTCCTTTGACCTTTGTATTTTTGACTGTTTCAAAATTCACACTAACACAAAAAAAACTATGGTAAAAAATTTGTAAAAAAAATTTAAAGAAATTTATTTACTATTTTAAAAGTAAAACCTTTTTCCTTTTTTTAAAGTTTATTTGTTTTACTTTCTTCCTCTTTTTATTTTACTTATTTATTCTTATTCATTGATGACATCATAAAGCAAGAATAGCCCCATCGCTTGCTACTGCTGCTTGCTTCAAGTTTTTCTGTTTCCTGAAAACCTATGCCGCTTCTTGTTTGTGTTGGTTGATGACAAACTCATTTTCAACGTTTTTTCTTTTCTCTTTGAGGAGGGCCAAAGAAAGAAGAGTTTTCTTTTTTATTTTTTGCCCTCAAAAATAACCATACTCAAACCACGCAAACATTCTTCTTGGGCACATGCATGAATATAACACTTTTTCTTCTTCTTCGCTCTTTGTGTTCTTTTTTTTTTATGGACAATTTGCGGGCAAGGAAAAAAGATAAAGAAAAAAAAGTGGAAAATTTCTTTCCTCTTCCTTTCTCGTTTCTTTTTTTGTTGGATGGGTTTATTTTCCAAATACATCGTCGTTGTCGAAGTCGTCTGACTTTGAGTCCATCTAATTAAGGAAAAAGGCATTTTATGCATTTTTTGGAAATATGATGTGTTTGCGTCAAAAAAAGAAACTCAAAGAGAGAAAAAGAAGAATCTCGGCATTCTTCTTTTTTTGTATTTTATATATGCCTTCTTTTTTCTTTCTTTTTTTCCTTCTTCCGGAAATGTTTGCGTATGCGTTTAAAATGTCAAGTATTAGATAACTTACACGCACACTCTGTTATCAGTCAGTAGTAGTAGAGTCCGCGTGACGACTACTCAGACTCTCTCGTGTGTAGGCAAACGAACGAGTCGTCTTCATTGTCGTCGTCGGCACATATCAAAAATTGTTGTGAGCGAGAAGCTATGTTTCAAATAATTTCCATGCTTTTGTTTTCATTTCTTCCTTTTTTTATGGCTTTTATCAAATAAAGGAAATAAAGAGCATTGGCCATCGAAGTTCGCCTAAAAAAATTTTTGGTTGTGGGCGGATTACGCCCAATTTGTCAAAAAAATTTTATTGTTGTTGCATATTTTTTGTTTTTTATTTATTTAAAAAGTTTTGGGAATTCTATGAATCTTTTTTTCTTCTCTTACTTCGAGTTCTATCAAAAATTGCTGTATTCACTATCTTTGGAGAAAAGAAAAATGATGACTTATTTTTTTTGTTTTTTTTTCATCGTCCTCAAATTATCGATTTACATGAATATTTTTTTTATAAATATTTGAATGTAAAATTACTTTTAATTGTTTTTTCTTTTCTCTCTCTTCTTCTAATTATTGAAAAAAAGAGGAAAAATAAATTTTCCCAAATTTAATTTTTAAAAGAAAAAAAATCCATTTTTCATTTTCTTTTCACTATCTATTTATGTTTTTTTTTCTACGACGAGGAATAGTATTAATTATATTCTTTTTTTTGTTGCTTGAGGCTAAAATGTATATATTAAAGGCAGCGTTTTTGTTTTTTAACATAGTTCATTTTTTGCACCGTAAAGTTTTTTTGATTAAATTTAATATTAATCACATTGAAAATTCACTTTTTCATTTTTTATGTGCGCCATTTTAACGACTGTTAAAACACAAAAATAAATAAAATAACTTTTTTTTCGTTGTTTCTGAAAATGTAAAAAAGGCCATATTTTACAACTATCAACTTTCATAACCACATTTTTTAATATTAAAATTACTTTTTTATGGGACCCATTTTTTTTAGCTTTTTTTAAATGCACTCATCAGAACATTGCTCATACAAGCTCTTTATAATTTTTTTGCGTATCATTTATTTTTAAACCATTTTTATCCTTCATTTTTTCTACTAAAAAAATAATTTTATAGTCTCTTTCTATTTTAATTTTAAATATTACATTGCTATTACGTAAATATAATATTTTGTGACGGTTTATCTTTTTTTTGGGTGCCACATATCTTTCCTTTTTTGTTTGTTGATGTTACTTGTTTCTATTCTATTTCCGTGATCATACTTTTTTCTTCTTTTTTTTGTCGTTCGATTTTATTTCGGGAAGTAAACTATCTATTTTCTTTTGTTTCTATTCTAAAGTTGCTGATTAGAATAAATTTATTTGCAGTTTTTTGTGATCTTATATTATCTGGTAATACGCCACCATCCTCATCGCTTTCAATTTCACAAAGTGTTGAAAGCAGCAACTTTGGGCAATCTATAGCATCTCGACGTTTAAATCCATCTTATTCCTTGGATTCTCATCATCGTCTTATTAAGCAAGAAGTTACCTCTTCTGCTAGTGTATGTTTATCACCACCTATTGCTTTTGATAACACAACAGTACTAAATTTAAATCCTCGATTTTCATCATCAAATTTAACTGCCACTAATTTGGCAGATACTTCAAATTCCTCTTTCAAAACGACTGTAACAAGTATTGCACCAAGCGGTTCAACGGCATTTATGCCGACGGCCGCAACAATAAACAGCTCCCATCCAGCTGCAACAATGACAATGAAAACTTCAACGAAAAGTAAAATAACTCTCAAAAATAATCATCAAATGCAATGTTTATCCATTTTGGAAGCAAATGATTGTCTTAAAACTCCAACGGTTCCTGATTTACTTAAAACTCCTACAATCACTGTTTCACCAACGAAGCATGGAAGTTTTCATGCTCATACGGATGATTTACATACTCCTGGAGTTTGTTTAAATGCTTGCACAACAACAAATAATAATCAAGCATTTTTTGGCGATCATGAACCTTTACTATCGGGTAAGTGTCCTTCTAAATCTCAACCTTTTTTTGTATAAACTTTCTCTTTCTTTATCCTTTTGTCTTTATATATTTATGCAAAATAATAACATATATACAATAATTATATTAATACATATGTATTATTAAAGCCAACGTGCCACGTTTTTGCATTATTAATATGTCTCTTTTTTTAAAAATTTGTGTCGTCTCATATTTCGGGTCATATGAATAAGAGTATGAGAGTGGGAATAAATTAGTGAAACATGCTGAATTGTTAATGTTAGAGAAAAATAGTTTTCTAATTATAAAATTTTAATATTCAAAGAGTTAGATACTTTGTGTAAATAAAAAGCGCCAACGCAATTTGGCATAAATTTTTAGTATTATTAACTTCATTCAAGCTTCTTTTTTTTTTGCTTCCTAGCTTTTAGAATGCTGATTTACTTAACATCCCTTCGATTATATATTATAGTAAATTTTCATTCCTTATTTTTTAGCTTCCTCAACTACTGGCTCAACAACTACAACCTCATCATCCCATAATGAATGCAGTAGTATTTCATTTAATAACAAACCTCTTCTTTCAGCGAAAGGATTTTCAAATATTAATTCACCAGGTAATTTTATATATTTATTTTCTTCATTCATTCAAAAAATGCCATTAGTCTCTAATTGAACTCTTTTTTTACGCTTGTATTTTTTTGCACTTTTTTGTTACAAAAGAATCGCATTTTTTTCGATGCTGCTTTTCTTCTTCTTCTAATTTTCCTAAATAAGGAGGCGTCGTTCGTTGTTGTTGTCCTTGAAGAAGCGCGAAAAAAAAGAAAGAAAAAAATTCTCAGCAACGTGTTGGAATGACGTCAATCAAAAAAATAAAAAATGAATACATACTTTTTAAAACAATTTTTTTTCTTTGATGGTAAAATTGCATTTTTTTTCACCTGTTTTTAATACTTGTGATTAGTTTAATTTTATTTATTTATTTTTTTTTTGGTACTACTCTTAAAAAAGTATGTATACATTGCTTTCTTTTTAAAACACATACATACGCCTCCACAAAATGACGCTTAATTTTCTTTTCAATTCAAAAAAGGGGGCTTTATAACACACGGCATTTAAATAACATACATAGGCGGGCGACTTGCGCTGCATTTATTTTTCTTTGAGTCAATTATCATCTAACATTATTATTTTTTTATTTCCTTTCCTTCTTTTTTAGGCCTAGGTGCTTCAATATTTCAATTTTCACCTATTGTGGAACATTTTTTACAATCATGGAAAACACCCACTTTACCTCTTCTTACTGTTACAGATGCTAAAACTCCTGGAGCTACAGATACTCCAGATTTAATGAAAGTAAGAAATTATTAAATTTTTTAATCCATACTAAATTAATTTCTGACGACTTTTAGGTTGTGAGAATTTTGCCTGTTGACGAGGATAAAAAAGATATTATTGATCATCATCATCATACAAGAGCAGCATCAAAAGCTGCTAGCGCTGTTGCTGCAGCTTCAGTAGCAGCTTCAACTTCTGGGTCTTGTTGTAATCAATCACATCCACCTGGATCATGTCCTAAACAATCTGCATTTCCTGAAAATATCCATATTAAACAAGAATTACCTTGTCATGCTCATAGTGGAGGAGGAACACCCATGAATTTATCGATGGAAGGTGTGGCAACACGTTATTCACAAGTAAGAAAATATTTTTAGACATAACTCATCTAAAAAATAAAAATTCTTCCCTTTTTTAGTTGCATCCGCCTATGACAACTCAAAGTCATTTTCAAAGGCCGTCTTCCGCTCATAGTTCCACATCGACTGCAGCATCATCGTATCAGCCCAACAGCTTTTCTACAAATAATAATAATGATTTAACCGCTACCTCGTCATCTTCACTTTCTTCCACATTCCAACCTAAACTTGAACCCATGGATGATTACTATCAACCCAGTATAAACTTTGGTCAACCAGGTCCAATGTTTACTGGACATGGTAAGATTTATTCTAATTTTAGTTTCAAATTCTAAAAAATTTCTTTTAGATGGTGGTTTTGGCTTTGATTCTTCCGATCCATTTAGTCAACCTCCAAGTGCTTCAAGTACTCCAAGTGGTAGTAATGTAGCCGGTGGCAAACAACGTTCCAATGCAATTCAAAATCGAAGCAGTCGAGTTCTAAGTCGTCCTTCAAAAACCCCATTGCAAGAGAGGCCACATAAATGTCCCGTGGAAGATTGTGATCGAAGGTTTAGTCGCTCTGATGAACTTACTCGTCATATCAGAATTCACACTGGGCAAAAACCATTTCAAGTAAGAACTACTCATTTATTTTTTAAACTTTATTCGCTAAATTCATTTATTTATTTATTTTAGTGTCGCATATGTCTTCGAGCTTTTTCACGTAGTGATCATTTAACCACCCATGTTCGAACTCACACGGGAGAAAAACCATTTAGTTGTGAATTTTGTGGACGTAAATTTGCTCGTTCTGATGAAAGAAAAAGGCATACAAAAGTTCATGCAAAACAAAAAATTCGTCGACCCAGTGTTGGAATGAATACTCCCTATGATCGAACCGGCTCAAGTGCATCTAATGATGGATCTAATTTATCTCTATAATTTAATTTAAAATAACGGGTTGTTGAAAAAATTCATTGATTATCACAAAATAATTATAATTATTGAAAGAAAAAATCAAAGATACACATACTTTTTAAATATTCAAATGCCCTTTGCTAGTCACTTTTTTTTGTAATTTTAACCGTCCCAATTTTCTCAGGGCTTTAGTCTTTTCTTTTTTCTCAAAAATAAAATGAGTCATTTCCCGGTGAAAAACTTTTTATTCGTATCAGAAGCAGAAGCTCATTTACTTTTTTTCCTTTAAAAAAATACCGTTCCTTTAATTTACTTTTACGGATTACTTTTTTTTTCTTCACAAAGTTTTAGTTCTTTTATTCTTTCTAAATATGGGGATTTTTTTCTGTAAGTTAAATGAAAAGCATTATATTGCCCATTTCCTCTTCTTTTTTTTCAACTGGGTTATTTCCTTTTCTTTGTTTTCGGTTTTGATGTTGTTTTATCCTAGTGAAAAAAAATTCTTTTTTGTTTAAAATTGTAAAAAAAAATTGTAGAATTTGTTTATTTATCCATTTTTTATTTTTGCTCTTTGCTTTACAAATATTTATTAATTTTAATTAAAGTAATTAAGTTTTATTTACGACTTAGAGTCCTAAACAAACACAAAAATCGCAGTTTTATAATTCCAAAGGAAAAAAACCGTTTATTTAAACCCAGTTTCACGACAAGTACAAAATTTTTCTAAAAATCTATGGGTCAATGAAATACAATTTGCTGCTTGTCCATATGTATTTATTCGACTAATATTATCATAACCCGTAACAGCCGCAATAATACTTGAATTCGTTGAAGATGCTTGAGTAACTTGAACAACGCCTTCAAATACACCTTTATTTTGCAAAGTTTGTAGCGTCACTCGAACAAAACTAATAAGATTTGTCACATTTTTATCTGAGAGTAATTCATTGTAATGATAACGATTGTTGTTTTGAACCTTAAAAATATAAATAAGGAAGAGATCAAAAAAAAAATGCGTGACCGGAAATGTTATCAAAAAATATCAGAAAATATCTCACTTTTTGATTTGCTGTTAATTTTTCTGCTGATAAAATTTTATCTTGTTCCACTGTTAAACATCTCTCTTTAACAGGATTTAAGCTGTTATTAATTTGATCTAAAATCGCTTTAGCACTTCTTTGAACCAAAGGATCATCAATTAACAAGGATGTCTCTTCCTAAAACAAACAAAACACAATATTTTTTTGCGAATTTTTTTGTCTTACTTGACAAACACAAAAATGTTCTTCAATTTCAACATCTTTACAAGTTCGAGAAGTTGGAATTTCTCTAAACAAGCTAAACCCTCGGTTCTTTAATCGAGGGCGATTGGTATTTCCATATTCACCATGAACAGCATCCATAAGTGTTTCATAAAAATCATAATGACATGACATTCGATATAAATTTGTAGTTAAAGCAGTCTTTAAAATTTAGATTAAAAATAAGCAATGATGGTTTTAAAAAAATTACCTCTAAAGCTGGAAATTTATAAAGCATATCTTCTGGTGGCCGAATAAATAGAAAAGGCATTCTCTCTTCATATCGACCAATTAAAGTTGATCTTAAAAATTTTTTTAAGTCGGCTAAAATAAATAAACTAAAGTTACCGTATTTTGTCAAATCGATTTCCGTGATCTGAAGTAATAAAAAGTAAAGTATTTCGAAGGAGTTCTTTTTTATGAATTTTTTCAAGCCATCTTGCAAGAATACTATCAAGCTTTTCAATTTCATATGTAATATCATGCGATAATTTCCATAAAAATGAAAATACAAAATATGGCATATTTAAAGCATCTTGGTTTTCCATAAATCTAAAAATTATCCTTTTTTGAGAAACAATGTGTCTAATTACCTTTCAATGGTTTCCAAAACCAATAAAGCTTCAGGTTTGGTATTAAAGCAATAAGGTGTTGAAAGTTTATACAAAGATAATTCATTCAGGAGCCTACCATAGCTCCTTAAATAAACATCGGTTGGTTGCTTTTTAAATCCCGGGGCTTTATAACTAAAAATTCCTGGCTGTTCTTCAGCCAACATAGTTGTGTATCCAATTTTTGATAAGTTTTTCCATACAAATGGCCATTCATCAACGAATTCATGTTGCGGGTCTTGTTTGAATTCGGATTTTTGTACTGTCGCTCTGTATCCTGTCAAAACTGCTACCATATTCGGGAAAGTATTGTCATCAATTTTAACATAGCCTCTCATATCCCATCCACCAATTTTTTCAGTCAAGTATCTAAGAAAAATATGCAGTTTGATATAAAAAAAAGTGCCAAATTTACTTGTAAGTCAATGGTAAATTTCTTATAACATTTGATCGAGAAACCGAATCTATGCCAATAATGAGAATATTTGGTCGATAAACGCTTGAATCAAAATTGTTTTTGACGCCATGCAGCGGCTCTATAGAAGCGTAAATATTTGAATATGTAAATGTTTTATTGAATGTTCCCTTCAAAACCACTCCACTCCATGAAGATAAAGATAATTCTCCACTGGTTGGAAATGACTTCCATTGATTATTAAAAACGGAAGAATCTGAACCATTTGCTCTCCGAAAAAATTGATATTGCAGTTTCATTAATCCATTTTTATAAGCCTCAGATTTTTTTAAATACACCTAAAAAATTGAGAGTTTTAGTTTTGCGTAAAAGTTTTTGTAGTCAAGAACCTTGTTTCTTTTTGCATAAGTTAATTCCGGTTGAAATTTTGAACATTTAAGCGGTGGAGGATGTTTAAGAAAATTTAAAATTGATGGGTCAAACGGGTCTAAAACTGGAAAGCGACATGTTTGTTGGGGAGAATAAAATTCAGCTTGAGATTTATTCAATTTTGTTACAAGTCTATGGCCTAAAATTTTTAACATTAAGGCTTAACCCATAGTGATAAAAAAAAGCAAACCATATTCAAGATCAATGAATCGATTATATCGAAATAAAGGTAAAATATAATAAATAAATAAACAAAAACTTCCAAAATAAATTAAATGTTTACATTTTCGAGTTACAGATTTTGGTTTTCGATTAAAAACATAAACACTCATAATGATTTAAATTGATTTCTTCTTTTTTTAAATCTTGTCAGCTCATTTTTTAAGAGAATCAATGTGCAAAAAATTCAGAGAGAAGGAAAAACAAGAAAGCATAAGATTCAAAATTTAACACACGAAAAAAGCTCGGAGATTTGAAAAGAGAGAAGACTGAAGAAAAAAGGAGGACATTCTCCTTTTTTTGTTGTCAAAAAAATAGATTACACTAAAGATATAAGGATTGCGCTTATTTTTTTTTTGTTTTTGATTCTTCTTGACCGCAGCGGTTTTTAACAAGATTGACACTTTGGTGTTGTAAGATCACAGTTAAAAAAATGATTAATTATTATTGTGTTTTTTATTTTATTTTCATTTTTGAATCCATCCATTTTTTTTTCCTTCACAAACGTTCCTGTTATCTTTTCTCGTTAAATTTTCATTCCACTTTCGACTTTATCGGGAGAAATAAATAAAAAGCTGCAAGTTGGAAGTGGTTGACGATTATGAAGTTACATTCCAAACTACTTTTTCTCGCTTCCATTTTGTGTTTCTTTTTTGAGCTTTAACTTACCAACAACATTCATAAAATTCTTTTAAATAATAAAGATGATTAATTCAGGTCAATTAATTAAAAAGTTTCCGTAAAAATTAAAAAGAAAAAAGAAAGGAAATGAATGATCCTATTTTTTCTTGAAATCTAATCCAATCAATAAAATTTGCAATAAAAATTATCCGCCGCTCGACCTTCGACTGTGACGCAGCATTTTATTTTTTTACGTTTAGTCTCGTAATCAATTTATCTTCTTTCTTTTATATCCACCATTGATGGTCAAAGGCAGTGTGATTGTTTGTAAAAGCAGCTTTAACCACAATGAAATCATTATCTCTCAATAGCGGAACGTCGACGACGACGACAGCTATTAATAATTCATCCTCAAATCAGTTTGTTGCAACAACAATGTTTGACAATCATCGAAGAAGAAAATTTCGAAATTATAAATTATTTTTTATTGGTTTTATTATTTCTTTTATTATTTCTATTTTTATTGGAGCTTATATTATTGCTTCTTCAATAGCAAATACTCAGAAATTGGATGAAATTATTGTTAGAGAAGAAAGTAGTTTGAGAAGGGTGAAACGGGAATTCATGTTTGCTTCCGGCCAAAATTCCACTGATCCTGAATGCTTCCAAGTTTGTTTTTGACTTTTTTTAAATACATATAAAAGTAGATTCTTTCATTCAGGAATGCAACGATGAATGGAAGCAAGATTTTGAAAAAGAGCTCCAAATAGATTGCTCAGATTTTTATGATTTTCCTTTCCATCCCAAAATTTTGCAATATAATGATTTTATTAAATATTGTAAAATAGCTGAAAAGCAAACAAAATGTTATATTAAAAAATGTGGAGATGAAGTTCGTTTTTTGTTTGTTTTTTCTTTCTTTAAATCAAAGTATTTATTTTTATAGTCAGCGGATCGAGTATTTTCACCCTCAAATTTTCTTTGTCAATTTAAACGCACTCAATTTTTAACCGCTCGTCCATGTTTGGAAGATACCGAACCCATCACTTTTCTAAAATGCGACCACGCCTGTCATGCCAAAGCTGCTCAAGAAGCAAAAGAAATGAATCGAGCTCATTTGGGTAAAGTTTTTACCAACAAAGAAATAGACAAATATGAACATGAATTATCTCTGCTTTGCTCTTTTCAAGAATGTTATCGAGATTGTCATAAACCCATTCTTGAAGAATCATGTTCCAAAGCTTTGGCTGATGCCACAATCGATTTAATTCAAGCTTATGTTCAATGGCATGCAACCGATATCTATGATTGGCATATATTAAGTGAAAATGTTGATAAACTTCCTGAAAGTTGTTCTCGTTTAACTGGGTATAACCCTAATGAAGATCCGGTTCTAAAAATTATGAACAATATTGCTTAAATAATTAATTAAATTTATTTCTTTATCCTTTTTGAAATTTATTTAAAAATTTGAAATGTTTGTACAAAATACGAGTCCCATTATTAAAATAAAAAACGATGATAAAAATTTTAAAAACACAAAAACGTAATAATTGACAATCAACGGATTTGGATAAAATCGGATTAAACAAAATCAATAAAAGTTTTTTGTTTTAGTTTCCTAACTCAAATAAAAAAAACTATTTTTTCACTTTAACCTATCTTCTTCCTCTCCATCAACCCAGAAGTAAAAAAAAATATGTGGAGAAATTTAAGTTTTATTTTCTTTGGTATTTTTTTATTTTCATCTATAAATGCTGCTCCAACTGAAGAAAAGAAAGTTAAAGGAGGAATTAAAGAAGAAGCTGCAATAACTGAAACAACTCAGCCAGCTCCCATCGCTGAAATATTTTCCACAAGTAATGGATCAAATATTGAAGAAAAAGAAGCTTTGCATCCGCATAAATCTGAGCCTTTAGCCACTACACCAACCGCGTCTGTACCATCCACTTCCACTTCAGCACCCATTGGAAATGAATCAGCTGCAACTGAAACCATTACGACGACGACAAAAGCCGCTAATGTCAAAAAACCCAATAAAAATGAAGCAAATGTTGACTTAATTATTGAAGCACCAGTTGCTAAACCTGGTTCACCATTGATTGATGGAATTTTTGTTGCACCTGATAAAGATTCACTATCTATTGCTATTGGTGGAGCGGTAAATTACATATGTCTTTAAACTTAAAATTAAAATCGAAAATTTATAGGAAATTAATTTTGACATCGTTGCAAAAAATACTACCACAAACAATGCTTCAGAGACTTTGAATGGTGAAAAAGTTCCTATAGCTTTAAAAGGTGCAATCCCAACTTTTCTTTTACTTGCAAGTGATTCAGCAAGACGAAGCTTTTTTGAAATTGAAAATAATGGAAATATTCCTAAAATTCAATATTTGCAAGCTATCACTCTTTGGGCCCAACAACAAACACCGGAAGTTGTCGTCAGTTTTTTAAAATTTGTTTTTTGCTTTTGTTAAATTTTTTTATGATTTAAAAGTTTCAGACTGCATTTAATCAATACCTGGAAAATCTCAAAACAACCAAGCTTGCGGATCAACAAAATTTGACTGAAAAAGCAAAAACTTTGAGTCAAGCTGCTCAACGAGCAAACACCCAAATTCAAGATATCCAAAACAATGACAATCTTACCAAAACAGAGGAACAAACAAAAATCAACGATGTCTTTAATAATTTACCAAAGAAAGTTCAAAAAGAACTCACTGAACTCACAGGAGGAGGAAATGCGATGACACCAACAATAACTAGAAAATAAAATAAAAAAATCGCTTTTAATTTAATTTTGTCATCAAATATTTCTTTGCCTCATTATTCTGTTTTAATAAAAAAAAGTAAATTGATTGAGTTTTAATCGGGTTCTATTTCATTCAATATGTCTGTCATCACAAATCATTGCATTCTTTTTTTTTGACACCTTTGAAGCTTTTCAGCCAATAAAAAATTCTCAAATTTTGTAGGAAAGAAACAAACAAAAATAACAACAACAATAGCAAATAATTCTCTTGAGGCTAATTATTTGTGTATATTTGCTTCAACCCAAAAATATGTTACTGCTTGGAAAGGCGCGATAGTAAATTATAGAGCTGCAGCAACCGACCAACAATATTATTGCCGCTGCTTTTTTATGAAACGAAAAGGATTTACTTTTGTTATTCTTTTTAAGTGGGTTGAAAATAAAGAAGATTTTAAGCATGCTCAATTTCACCCAATCTTTTTTACCATAAAAAGTAACGCCTTTCGACTTTTTTATGATGGCTCAAACTCCACCATAAAAATAAATATAAAACAAAGAAACAATATTTAAAGAAAAAAATCAAAAGCAAGATAAGAAGCTTTAATTGAGTGAATACTTATTCCTTTTTAAAAGTTTAAAAGTTTTAAAACTTTTTTCATTTTGAGTTGGAAACAAAGTTTAAGTAAGTTTTTTTTACCAACGAACACAATAGAAAAAAATTTTTAAACATAAAACTTCTTTATTTTTGTTGTTCTCCGGAAGCTTAGTGGCTTTTTTTCTTTTTACTAGAAGAATCGGCTTTCGTTTGTCTTCTATTTTATTCCTATTGTTTTCTATGATGGTAGCAGCTTTGTTGTTGGCATTGAATTAGGAGGAGAGGGAACGCGAAGAAGCGGCTGCAAACTTTGGACACTTGACGCCTTGCCATGCCATAGCACAGTTTTTTTGTTTAGTATTCAACGAAGAAAAAAAGTATCTTTTTTCACGCCTTTAAAACTATTTTCTATAAGACCAAATATCAGGTGTTTGTGAATCTCAAAAAAAAATTTTTAAAGCATTTTTTTGATTCTATTCTATTTTTTGTTTAGTCAAATGCGGCAAAAGGCATCAAGTTAAAAGTCCCATGTAATTCATCATTTTTGGCACATTTTGTCTTCAAAAAAAAGATTGTACAACTTTTTTTTGCATGCTTCTGCATTTTCCTAAAAAAAGCATCTTTAAAAAAAATAACAACGAGTTTATAACTTTACTATTTTTACTTTTTTTTTTCAGCGTGGCTTTTTTTATACATTAGCGCGATGATTTCCTGCTTCTTTTTTTTACTCTCTTACAAAAAAACTTTCTCATTTCCTTTAATTTTTTTATAGTATAAAAAAGTTAGAAATGTTTTTGACGATAAAAAAATTATGCAAATTGTTTGAATTCAATTTTTTTTTGTGTCCACATTTTTTTTTCTCGCCGAAGGGAAACAATATGAAAAGCAGCGGCGGTGATAAATGTGTAAAAAATAATATTTTTTATGGCACGACAACATCATTTTATTTTCTGCAGCCCCATTTTGAGTGAAGAACAAATTTTGGCAGATTTTTTAATCCCCGATCAAATTAAGGGTGTCTTTATAATTGACAGCTTTTTTGATCACCAATCATCTCAAATAAAATTATACCTTTCATTGATTTATTTTTGCGATTATGTAACAAAAAATTTGCTTGAAAAATAAAAGAGATTTTCTTTTTCTTTTTTCTTGTTATTCAAAATTTAGCGACGACACTTAAAGACATTTTTTAAAAATACTAAAAATAATGTTTCATTCTGCAGCATATTCAATGGAATACAATGGCGACGCCGCGACCTTTGACAAGCTTTCTCCTTTTTTTTTTATTTTCTTCGAAATGTTATGTTTTTTTGTTATTTTTTTCCATATTTTTTCGGCAAAGATTCAACTTTGAGTTTTAGGTACTTTTCACTCGCGCGAAAACTGCTTTCATTTTTTATTGAGTTTAATTTTTTTTCGCACAAAAATAAACTAGCGAATCTCCAATTCATCCATCTGGAATCAGTCAGCCCATCAGTTCCATTTCCCTATAGACTCATGCGCTTTAGATCATAAACGTGATAATTGCTTCAAGCGTTCAACTTGTCACTTTTTTGTTGTTGTTGCAATTTTTGGTGGTTTTTAGAGAAATAAAATCCTTCTCATGACATATCTATCCCTCCATAAAAAGTAATAAAAAGAATGTTAAAAAATACTGACTTGTCTGATTTCAGTATCTAACAAAAAAGAGACACTTGTTTCAGAAAAGTAAAATTTCTTTTGTTTCTTTTTTACTTTTTTTTAAAAAAAATTTAAATTTTAAGCTATTTTTTGTCACGATACTTCTTTATTTTAATATTTTCCATGACTAATCTACCCATTTTTTTGTTTTTGTTTATTTCCTTCTTTTAAAAAAATCTGACGTTGATTGAAGCTTTATTTTTTACGTTTCGAAAAAATAAAAAACAAAAATGATTTATCGTAATATTCTCGGCATGTATTAAAGACGCAGTACCTCTTATTTTTAATATAGGCGTTTTTCTTGAATAGCAGCCATCACTTCACGTTTGTTGGTTAGTTACTACTCCCGCCGCCAACATTCGGTATTCATACATCAGAAGCCCCTTTCTTCTTTTTTTTCTGTTTGCATGGGCCTAAGCTTTCTTTAACCACAAAAACGAACAAAAAAAACACTCTACACTAACAATCCGACGTGCAATTATTTTTTGAAGCACGATTGGCTTTCTTCTAAAAAACGAAAAAATAGAATAGAAAGACGCGTCAAATTTAACACGCTCTTTTTGAAAGCTTAAGATTTTATTTTTTGAAAAATGCGTGGTCATGCCGAAAAAAATAAATTGCAAACAAACAATAGTAGTAACTGGAGATTTTATTTTTTTCAGGAATATACCAAGAATAATAATATAAAATGAAGGAACTAAGATTTTGTGGTTAAAAAAATGATGAGATCAACCATTATTCATTTTATTGTTGTTATTATATTTGGGGTTTCATCACTTGCAAAATGTCAACCACAACAACAGCAACAAAATTGCCAAGCTGGAAATTTACGAAAACTTATGCCAGAAGTTTCCATGTTTCCTCAAGATTCGCCAAATATGATTTTTTACGGGTTAACACAGGTTTGTTTCTCCCTAATTTTACACTTTCTTGACTCTTTTTTCTGGTTTCAGGACTGCCAAATATTTTTTTCTCGACCTGATCAATTAGAACAACTTTTATCTTTTCGTGTTCAAAACAAAGTAACCTATTGTTTGCCTAATTTAGTTCAACTTCATTGGAGGCAATTTCATCATCATGGAGTTGATGGTTCACAAATGGGTTTACAGTTATTGTTTAAAAGAGCCAATAATCAAATTTGTACACTGCCGATTGATTTTCCATCTAAAAATGCTTTATCTGGGTTTAGCATATTTTCGTAAACTTGCTTTTCCAAAAAAATTGTTTTTAGTTTTTTTTCATTTTAGTTATTCAATTTTATCTTCACTTAATTATGCTGCATGCTCATATATCCCAAATTCAACATTTATTATGGAACCTGATCTTTCATTTATGGACACATCATATTCAGATGTTATTTACTTTGCAGAACCAACATCAACTGGTTCCTTTTGGAACATAAGACAATTTAAATTTGATAAGAATGGTTATTTTAAATCATTGGAATCTTTTATAGTAAAAAATTTTGTGGAAGGTAAACAACAAGAAAAAATTATTTCCTGAATTTTGTAATTTATTCAAAATATAAATTTTTTAGAAAACCATCAACATTCAATTCATGCACGAGATTTCATTTTAAATCTTGATAATCAAAGACATAAAGTTTATGCAATTCAGCGACATAATAAAAAGATTGCTTCCACGTGTGTTTATGATCTCTTATTTCGGTGAGAGAAAAAAGAGTCAATATTTTAGACTATTTTTTAAATTTAGACCTTCAAAATTAAAAATAAGTTTTGATGAACCTTTGCGTCAAGATTCAACACAATTTCGAGTGAACTCATTCGCGGCTGAAGGATCCCATTTATTAATAGGCAATTCTTTTCGGAAAGTATGTTCCATAAAAATTATGAATTTATGTTTAAAAATTAAATATTTAGAATCATGATGAATTTGCATCAAAACTTTTTTTAGCTGAAAAAAGTGGAAACTTTTCGGCTGAATGTTTGCTTGAAATTCCTTATCTCGCTGAATTTGGTTTTATTTCAATGGAAACTAAAGAACTTCTCGAGAAAGTCCATCTTCCCCATTTTGGTAATAAATAATTTTGTGTAAAGTAAAAAAAATTTGACACATTTTTGTTTTCAGGTCATCATCACAAAACACATAGACAGCAACAACCACATGGGTCATCGTTAAATAATTCATTTTCTCAAACCACAACATTGTCTGCTTCTACAAAAGCATCTAATTTTAAATCGACTTTTTCAACTAAAAAATTTACTACCACCGTTACTCCTGCAACGACAAGAAAAGGATTTACAACAACCTCCACCAATAGAAAAAATGCGGCTAATAGCGATGAGGATGGTGAAGACAGAGATTTGGATGTTGGAGATGGACGAATACTTGGAAGCGAAGAAAAAAATCAAAAAACTGCTGGGACCGCTGCAGAAAGAAATGATGAGAAAAATAAGAATGAAAAAGAATTTAATGATGAAAATGAAGAGGAAGAAGACGAACTTGGCCTCATGACTGAGATAACAACTAAAAAAAATCTCCCCGAAGAAGGAATTGAAGCCATGGAAAATAGTGGTGAAATTCCAATAGCCTCAAATGAAACAAATTCAGATACCCTTAGTTCTTTCGCAACAAAAAATTTAAATAATATGGTTAAATTTTATTTTCCGGTGATATTAGCATTTATTTATTATTTATAAAAAGAAAAAGTATATATTTTGTTTAACTTTGCTTTTATTTATTTATTTTTTTAAATGGGTAGTGTAAAATAAACAGTTAGAAAGAAGAAAAAAACAATGTAGACAGGAATACAAAAAGAGGAAAAAGAAAAATCAAGATCAGTTAAAAACGAAATACATTGAAAAAGATAATCTCCTTTTTCGCAACAAAAAAAAGTAAAACAAAAAGTAAAAGATGATTAGCTTGTTTGTGTCTAAAAAAGTTAATTTTTTACGATCGAAATTATCTAAACCAAAAATTCTGATATTAATAAGACAAAAATCAATATTTTACAATTCTTTTTTTTGAAAAGTTTCGCCTTTTTATTTCCTAAAAAAGTTTTCATAAACTAATGATCACCCTTAAAAGGCGTCACAAATAACTAACTACCTTGTAAAGAAAACAAAATAAATCAAAACTTGTTACAAACAAATTTTACGAATTATAAGGCGGTCCCGCTCGCTAAAGGAGTGCTAGTCTTGTCAAAAAAAAAATTCGATTGCGCAGTCGTCATCATCATCACCTTCCTTTTTCCTTTTTTAACTACCTTTTTAATTTTTTAGGTGTCTTCATTTTCCATTTTCTTTACCATTTTTAGCAATCATGAAAACCATTATTTTACTTTTATTTCTTTGTTGTATTTTTGAAATAGTAAATTCATTAGTTATTTATCGACGAAAACCTAAACCAAAATTAATTTGTAAAGAAGAAAGTGAATGGTTGCTTATTGCTCAAGCTTTAACTAAATCTGATTTTACAACCATTGCAAATGGAACATATTTTGAAGTAACTAATAATGATTCGCATGATAGCAGTAGTGAAAGTCGTGAACAAGTTCGACTTGTCCATCGTGGAAAACGTAGCATAAATCAAAGACCTAATTTGGAAGAATCAACTTTAACTGAACCTGTAATTATTATTGACGTTTGTTTCTTTCTTTTTTGACATTTTTATTAAATTTAATTAAACCTTCTTTTTTTTAAAGGAATCCAATGATAATGATGAATTTGAGGTCATTGGTGATTTAACTAAAGAAGAAAAGAAAATTTTGCAACGCAAACTTGCTGCCACTTGCAATGCGTTATCTTTGGACTAAAAAAAATTAAACTATGACCACAACAACATTTTTTTGTCGATGAAAAAGTTTGTTAATTAAATTGTACATATATTTTTTTCTTCGTTATTTCTTCTTATTTTTGGAATAAACAGGGTCAAAGTTTTTTGATCACATTTTTTCAATGTAGAATAAAAATTTTAATCAATCATTCTGCATTTAATTTTTAATCTTTATTTACTTGCAAAGCAAAATTTTGCTTAAACTGCTCTAACATTTTATTATTGACGAAACTCATTTAACTAAAAATGGTTCCAAACAATGCTGCTTTCATTCAGCATATTCTGTTCTAAAAGCTCGTTTAAACCGTCCAAAAGTAATAATCCATCGATATTTTTGAAAACATGTCGCAAAACCAGCTGTCACAATAAATATAAAACCAAAAGTTAAAAACCATGTAAGTAAAAATGATTTCCAAAAAGTTAAATATAAATGAGGGCAATTATTTTGAAATACAACAAAATGAAAGATTTCAAATTCATTATTTGTTTCGGGTAATCGACATTCATCTTGAGTTTCATGGTTTTGAGAATATTCAAAGGGGCTTTCAGTATTTGGTTCTTCCACATTTGTTAAATTATCAACCTAAATTAGAGTAAGTTTTTATCAAGCTTAAGTTTTTTTGCAAAACTTACAATTCCATATCGAATAATTTTAATTCCCATATCTTCAATACTTTGTAAAACATTTTGTTCTTCCACTTCTTCCCAAAATCGTTTTGGCGATAAATATAAATAATCTTGTTCATATTCCTCATCAGCAGCTGTGGTAAACTTTCGTGTTGTTATTGCAAATTGAATGGTGAATTCTTGCATTAATGAAGAGCAATGAAGTCGAAATATTACTGTTGGATTGGTTTGCTAAAAACTATAAATTACTGATATTAATTTTTATGTTATAAATTTACCAATGTTTCGCGTTGAAATTTACCAGGTAACGAAGTAGCATTAACTAAAGCTACAGCCAATAATTCCCCAAATGACAATCCATACGTGTTAGTTGGAGCAAGATATTTGGGAATGAATGAACTTATAGTTAATGAAATAAATTGATGAGTATAAAATTCTGCATCCTTCATACATCCTTGATCCAATGGAAATTGAGGGTCAATATCCAGAGGCTAAATAAGAAAATAAATAAACTTTACTTTGCTTTTTTAAATTTTGCTTACTTCAATAACAGCGCAATAACATGGTATTCCTTCGGTTGCATAAAGGGGCAAAAAAGTATTACAAATATAATTTTCAGTTATAGGGCAAATATTAGTATAATTACTTTCATAAATTTCAAAAAAATCTTCTGCTGGAAGATAGAGATCATCTTCAGGAACAAAATAATCCCCAAATTCCCATGTTCTTGGTTTTCCATAAGCATCAAAAGCTTTATCAGCTTCTCGATGAGCTGAATAATGAAACAGTGCCATCCTTTTAATTAAACTGTAAATCAATTTTTTCTGTTCAAATTCCATTGTTTCATTATAAAATGTATGAAACATCGTTTTCCGCTCCAATAATATCGCAATCCATAAAACTTCTGCCAAATCATTAATGAGAAAAACATCTGAACCCATTTTAGTTTTAAAGAAAAATTCATTTAAAAAATCATTCACATTTTCATAAAATGTTTGATTTTCTTTACTGTATTTTGCATTCAAATAAGGAGGAAATTTTATGGTTTCTGAAATTCTCGGCAGTTTCCCTTTGTTTTTTGAATAAAAATTATAAATGCTTGTATTCCATTGATTTAGAACTGCTTTATAACCTAAGTGAACCATATTGTTATGGATTTCTTGCAAATAAAATATATCCGAATAATGATGGTAATTTTCCCATAATCTTATTGCTAAATCATCCGGGATTTTATTGATATTTGTTAATCTTTGTGTATCAATTTCCGAAAATGGAGTAAAATTTGGTGGAGGATATTGTGAAACGAAAAAACACAAAATTGGGAGCACCAATAATAATAATACACGAATAATTAATTTCTCCATGAAACTTAACTTTTCTTGAAAATTATATTATTCAAATTTCTTTTCAAAAAAATATAGTTTAAAGGTTTTAACTTTTTTAAAAAAAAAATTAAAAAATTATTTATTTACTTTTTATTATTTATTATTATTTTTTATCTTCAATAAATCTACCACCAAAATACCCTTTTAAATATCCATCGGCAGTTCGATAAGTTTTAATTATAACAGTTTGATTTTTAACTAAATCAATTAATTTAAAAAATCCTTGTTGTTCAGCAATTAAATGATCAGGCATTTCATCAATCTCAAAAATTATGGGAGGCTTTTCATCTGGCAATGGATCTCTTAAAGGTTTTGTATTTTCAATTATTCTTTCACCATAAGGTCCAGGAATTCCAATTTGATTGAAAGGAATAATTCCTTCAACGATGCATTCGGGAACTTTTTCTTCTTTTGGAAGCGGTGGTTGTTGCTCATTAATGCCGTGAGTTAAGAGCTCTTGGAATTCTTTTTCGGCAGCATCAAGAATTGTTTCTTCCGTTTTGCTTTGAACCATTTCCATTAATTCATGAACTTGACCTGGCGGCCATCGTTGAAGCTCTTCATAATATTTGCTTCTTCGTGGATAAGTAACAAACAAATCGCCAGCATTTTTATGCAACCTATGTTTTCGATAAAGCCAAACTACAGAAGCATACTATAAACAAAGGAGATTAGAAAAAAATATAAAACCAAACTATAGACTTACAATGCATGCAAAAAAATGATGAATTAAAGCCATAATACTCGCTAAACCGAATCCAACTAAACGTCCATAATGCTCATAAATCCATGTCTGCCTCATCACTCGGGGAATACGAAAATAATGAAATTTTTTCTTTTCTTCTTGACTCGCATTTTCAAATCGAAAATATTGTACAATTAATTCTTGATCTTTTTGTCGATCTTCTTGCTGCCATTTATTATAATTCTCATTGTTATATCTTTTTATTCTTGTTAGCTGCAAAATTTACACATTTTAAACACAAATTAAAAAAAAGTAAGTTTTTTAAATTACATTTTTAAGGAACAATAGTTGATTCATTTTAGCGTTGTTGTTGCTATGTAATATTTTTCCATTTTGAGATGGAACATGATAAATTAATAAAGAAAGAAGAAGATAATTTATCATTACTTTTAATAATAACAGTACATGGCAGTAGTAGAGCAGTAATAATAAATATTTTAATCTTATTAATCATTAATAATTCCCAAATTTTAGAGTAATAAAAAAAATTAATACACAAAATAAAAATATTATATTTTAATTTTTACATTTAAGAAAATTAATAACTTTTATTGAACATGCTTTATTTTTATGCAACGAAAACATTAATGAACAAACAATAATAAAAATAAAGTTGTTGGTTGGAAAACACACCCGACTTAAAAATATAAAGTATAACAACAACAACTAAAGCAAAAAGTGGCGCAGAGCCACCACAAGAAAAGCTTAAAGTATATAAAATAAAAAAGTCGGATAAAAATAAATGCAAAGACACAAAAAAAGGGAAGAAAAAGAAGAAAAAAGTGCCACTGCGCGACAGCAACATCGAAGACAACGGCAACAAACACGTTACTTTATTATTATTTTATTTTTTAACGAGTAGTTCGTGAGCCACTGCCATAACCACTTGAAGAAGGAGGGGATTGAAAATTAGGAAAATTGGTTGAATGTCCACGTAATGCGGGTGCAAGCTTTGAAATAATTTTATCTAATTCCATTTTGATTTTTAATGCGGTATGACGACTTTTTAAATTACCTGCCCACATTTCTTCAATAAGTTTTGCAATGGCTGCATATGGACTCTAAAAATTGATATATACATATATTTAATTTGTACTTTACTCTTTTTTGTTTGTTTTTAATCTTACATTTTCATTTTCTCTCCAAATTGTTGGAAAAGTAGGTCGAAGTCGTTGGATGCATACAATTTGACGCATTTGCTCAATCGTAGGATCATTGGATACATATTCGTCATATGATAATCGGAAGGGCTTAATCGTAGTGGATGCCTCATCTTTCACTTCAGTAACTAAAGGCACCGCTTCGCCGAGGCATTGAGAAGATTGACTTCTTATGATTCCGCTTTCATTTGATGAATTGCTTGATATTCTTCGATGTTTTCCATTGCTTTCAATCGGATTATTGTTATCAACCCGATTAAATATTTCCCAAAATACTAATCCAAGGGAATAAATATCGGATTTAATAAACTCTTCAAAATTTTTAATATTTATACTTCCTTTAAGAACTTCAGGAGACATGTATCTTCGAGTACCGGATTGAGGATTCAAATGAGCGGGAATTAGTTGTCCCTTTTCCCTGAAAAAAAAAAATCTTGCTTAAAAGTCTTTGTTTGAGAAAAACTAACATTCTAACTGCAAGACCAAAATCTGCAATGCAACAAACATTTTTTCGTTTAACAATAATATTTTTGGATTTTATATCTCGATGAGCAATTTCTGGTTTATATTTATTTCCAGTTCCAAGAACTTTAGTATGCAAATGTTCTAAACCACAAACACTTGTTAATGCAAGTTGCAAAGCTTCATCAAGATCTAAATCCTCGTGTTGGCGGAGATAATCAAACAATGATCCAAGTGGATGATAATCAGTAATCAAAAGCATTTGAGTTATGGAATCTACGCTGCAAATATCCGCAGCGACAAATTCTATAAAAAGCAAATCATTATATAAAAACCATGGCGCTAAAAAGCGTGCTTACGAAGAATATTTTCATGATTTAACATTCGAGTTTCATAAATATCTTTTTCATTCCTCCATGATTCTTCTTCATTGGTGTAAAAAGTTTTAACTGCGACTACTCGAGTTCGAAATAAAGCTTTCTGCACGCATCCATATCGACCTCTTGCAACTTCACTTAAAAATGTTAAATATTGGGCTGCTGTTCGAGGATTCAATGGTGCAAAATGAAGTGCACTAAAAAAACAATAAATGGAATAAATAAATGAGTTTAAAAATAACTAACGAATCATCAAAATCACATCCAAGTGAATCGCTTCCTACAGATGAAAATGACATCTTTCTTTCACATATTTGTTTCTTTTTATTTTCTGAAACTGTAAAATTTTTAAAAAACTTAATTTTAAATAAAGAAATAATACCATAAAATTTGCGTACAAAAACAATGGCTAATGCCATGATAGATAAACCAAAAGTCATTCCGATGATGCCATAAATAAGAAATTCACTCCAACGAGATTTTAATTGATCACTATCGATAACTAAAACTCAATAACGCTTAAGGAATAATTGTTTAAAAGGTTAAAGAGTCTTACTGTCATCTTCTTCAAAATTAACAAAAGGTGGAGGCATAATTTTAATATTACAAAAATTTCCTTCATAGCAACAAGCTATACTAAATGGAACTTCATGGTGGCTTCGACCTTGATTGCACTAAAATTTGTAATCGATTATCTACTATCATCCAACTGGAACAATAACTCACAGTTAAATGAGATCCTTTATCTTTAATATTATTAATTAAAGATATTTCTCTTTCAAATGGCGCACAACCATAATAATGAAGCTTTTCCATGCGATCGTGTTCTTCATTGAATTGTAATTTCATGGAATGATAACAAGCTGCATTTACGTGCTTCAAACAAATTTGCTCATCTGTATCACATCCATCTGGACCTAAGCTACAGAAACATAAATTTCGATCATCTCTACCTTCTTTTGGAATAAAATGTCGATTAAAATTATAAATTTTTTCTGTTACATTTTCGTTGCCTAAAATAATTTAATTGCATCTAAATCTTTTTTGATTTTGTTTTTCAAAAAGCCTACTTTCATCCTGGAAACTTCCATCAATAGTAAAGCTGACGATTGAATGAACTAAAAAGCATCCAATCGTCAGCGCTGATAACAGCATTGATTTTATTGTGATTTCCGTCTTTATTTTTCTTTCACAATATTTTTAAAATATAAATCCATTAATCAAATAAATAATAAAAATTGATTAATAATGATACAACTTCTAAAAATAAAATCGATGATGAAAATATTTTGATATACAATTGATTAATCAGTTATGTTTAGTTAAAAAATACGCGAAATAAATGAACCTGAAAGCGCAATCATGAGGTAAGTTAAAACTAATGACAACACGCAGGAAATGTCAATTCTCGACGACGACCCACTCCTCTTTTTTCTATTTCTTCATTAACTGTTACTTTTTTCTTCTTCTTGCTGCTGAGGCTGCTAATGAGAAAACAAAATAATTGCGCATTGATTTTTTTCTTTTGCGTAAAAAAAGAAAAATAAACGAAAAGTAAGTTTACCAATAAATTGATTAACTTTGGTTGAAATCACGGAAGCGTAAGAAAAAATTGCACAAATCATGTTATCTTCTCTTCTTTTTTTTTGACGTTTTAAAAGCGCTGTTGTAAAATTTTAAAAACAATCTTCATTTCATTTTTAAAAAAAACTAAAAGAAAAAAATTATTTTAGGTGACAACAACCATAGGCATCTTTCCATTCATGCCAGTCGTCAACGAAAAGAGTTTTATTCATGCCGAAGGAAACCATTGCCGCGCAATATCGCGGTCATCGGGTTTTTTACTTCTTTGTCCTCCTTGACAAAAAAAAATAAAAATTTCCTCAAAAAGCATACCGACAATGTGGCGCCTCTTAAAAAAAACATCGACTGAATGGCGCCAATTGTTTTTTGTCGGTTCTGCTGTTTCCAAAAACTAGCCACAGCTGTCAAAAGTGAAGTCTTCATAACCTAAGAAAATCGTAATAAAAATGTTACACGCTCTCATTTCAAGGGATACTGTAATCAAAGAAAAAGAAATGATAGAATCTTTATTTTTTCGATTAAATACCACGCATAAATACAAAACCATTTTAACAAATATTATAAACATAGAATCATTATTAAATAATAAGGCGAAAGTGAAAGTTCGTTTTATCATTGGAATTATTAACATTCAATCATGACGAGCCATAACAAGATCAATTTGTGCCGATTGATAATGCCTAAAATTGACTTTTCATATTTGCATCATTAAAAACATAAACTTACTTTTGTCCATATTTAAGATGAATAAATAAGAAAATTAAACCAAGTAAAAGACAAATGCCACCAACAAAAAGATATGCAATACCAAGGAATGAATTTTGTCCACCAGCCCAGCTTGTAGTTGAAATAATAAAGAATTTTTTACCATTGAAATCTTTCACAGGATAATCTAAAATATATCATAATTTAAGAAGCATAGCATACATAAAAGCTTACTGTTTTGAATATTAAGTGTATACACTCCAGCAGGAAGTCCATTTTGATATGTTCCTGATCTAACTAACTTCCGATATGGTTTTCTAAAAGTTGGTAAAGCAGCTGTTCTCATCCATACAATGAAGTCAACATTTTGAAAGCCATTGTTATCAGGATTTTGTAAATCGAGTTGACAAGGACTCTTAATCCAGTTTAATGGTTTCACAGTATTCTAAAAAATCTTAATTAAAAACACATAAAAAAGCCAATCTTCACACTTGAAAAGCAGCGCACAAATCTCCACCAGCTGGAATATCAGGATTCTTGAACTTTTTATCTCGATCCACATCCCAAACAATGCCTTGATAAGTCCATTCGACTTTTCCATTTCCATTTGACAAAACAAAGGTATCTAAAAAGTGAAAATTTATAAAGTGATTTGAGTATTGAACATACCATTAAACATTGAATTTGCTATAGCACCACATGGAGCAATGGGTAATGTCGTTGGAGGTGTGGTTGTACTTGTATTAACTTTATGATAAGGATCACATTCAGAAACAGACTAAAATCTAATTGTGAACATAGAGCAAATTTAAAGTAAATAAAACTTACATCAAGAAAACCATTCAATTGCTTATCATTTCTGCTTTTCAAGTATCTTCGATGATTTTGATAGTAATTTGTTAAACCATAATAGAAATATACATCGCCAGTAAAATCTTCTTCAAGAGTGATTGATATAGTACACGTTTGAGGACTAACCGGACAATCTATATATGGAACACTAAGCTCTTTCACTAAAAAATAACTAAATGAGTAAGAAGTAAAGATACAGAATAACATACCCGAATTACTAGCTAACACCAAGAAAATACCAATAGGAATAAATACAAAAGATACGAGAAAAATTGTTGGAATCACCGTGTTCGCTGTTAATGTTGGCTCCCATGACTTGAGTTTTTGTTGACGTAATCGACTAGCTGGAAATTCGAACATAAGCGATAAACAGGAGAAATTAGCTAACTTACGTTTTGGTTTATTCTTTTTCGGGCCATTTTTAGGCTCAGGAGGAGGTGTTGGCGGTGGAATCGAATATTCAGTTTGATTATTTTGCATATATTGAAGTTCAGTCGGTCGATTTTGTCCACTTGATGATGGATTAGCAGATATTTCAGATCGATCAGCTCGAGATCCTCGGTTTAAAACTGTAACATCGTTATCATAACTAGAACGGTCTGCAGGAAACTCAGTTGATTGAGCTCCATGACTCATCTTAAAAAAATGAATAATTTACAGATAAATAACATAATTACAGATTACAGATAAAAACTTGGTTAGTACCAATACAAAAAGTAAAAAGAGAATACAAATATATATTTATTAATAATCAATTTACTAGCTACTATGCATAACAAATATAATCAAAATACTAAATGAACTATTCAGCTGTTTTTCCAAGTTTAGTTTCAAACTTTTTGAGTTCTTCTTCAATAAGTTGATCGGCAGCATCTTTAACCTCGATAACATCTTTGATTTCAGGAACATAAAATTGCATCATATTCTTAATACCAGATTTCAACGTAACTGCAGAGCTAGGACAACCCGTGCATGCACCCTAAAAAAGTGACGTCAGTGATTAACCAAACATGATGAATCATAAGTACATACTTGCATCTTCAATTTGACAACACCATCTTCGTATCCCATATAAACGACATCACCACCATCTTCTTGAACCATAGGTTTAATGCGTGATTCGAGAAGTTCTTTAATCATAGCAACCACATCATCATCTTCTGGTAAAATAGCTAAAACAATAAAAGTAAATTAGAGCTCATATATATTTCTTTAACATACTTGTATCGGTTGGTTGAGATGACAAGGATTCTAAATCAGTAATAACAGGTTTACCAGATTGAACATAATCCATAATTGTTGCAAATATGTGAGGTTTCATCAAAGCCCAATCTTCATCTTCACTTTGTTTAGTAACAGCAATAAAATCTTCTCCGTAAAATACATTTTTTACACCTTCAATCCGGAACAATTGTCTGAAAAAATGGTCATATAAAAAAGATACAAGGAAAAAGAGATTGCAACTTACATGGCAAGAGGACTTTGTTTGGCATTTGAAGCAGACGTAAATTCATAAGTACGATTAGAATTTTCTAATATTTTTTCACCAGGTAAAAATTTCAATGTCAAAGGATTTGGCGTCTCTTGAACTTGAATAAAGATATTTCTTATAGGTTGTACAAATTGATTAGAAAAACGTAATAATTTTGTTGATAAAAGTTTATTTGAGCCATTTGTGATTTGATGAATATTTGAACCATGAGAAACATTTTGAATGGTTGAATAAAGCAGCTTTGAGCAACATGGAATTCCACGCGACGATGACAAAAGAATATTTCGAATCATTTTTGTTGAATTTCTTTTTCTTTCAATGTTGTTGGTTGTTAATAAATAAGCTGCGTAGCAACAAATAAAAAAAGGTTCACGTTTTTTTGCTATGCAACGAAGAAAGCAAGCAAACACACGCTTTTTTGCATCAAATAAAAAAAATGTTTCAGCATGTTTCGCTTTGGGATTTTTTGTTTGCTTTTGTAGTTTGAAACTTTTGGACCAAAACCAAACTGTTTTCGGTCAACGTTGTTGCAATCAAAATTTGGAATAATAAACCATTGAAGATAATTTTATAATTAATATCCTTAAACTTTAATTTTAATGAAGAAAAGAAATGTTAAACCAGAAAATAATAAAGGAGAAGATAAAAATAAATCGGTTCCATATGAAAAAGTAGGTAGATCTAAAGAAGCCCAAATGTTCGCATATTCCCTACCAATTGCTATTGCCTTAACAAGTGTTCTCGTTGTTTATTTATTTTCTTCTATCAGTAATTCTTTTAAGCTGGAAAGGTCGAATCTACCAAATGCAAGTTTAGCAAATGCTTATGATTCCGTGAGTGATACTTTCATATAACTTTTACACATTTTTTTATGTTTATTTTAGAATGCTTGGGGTTCATATCGGTCACATGTATATTTTGGATTAAAAACTCGAAAAGTTAATTCCCCTTTATTTGGATTAATTTGGTTTAGACAAGCCCCTGGTGGTATTGACAAACTTCGGCATGATTGTCGACAAGAAGATGGAATTCAATATATGTGGCAAGATAGCGATGGAGAAACATTTGGTCATCAACGCGTTGTTGATAATGAACTTAGCTTTGAAACAAATTGGCTTGGATTTAAGCATTCATACACAGCCGAAGTTAAAATGCATCCAATAACTCAAAAATTACCAAATGTAAAATATACTTTTGTGTTTTATTTTTATTTGGAAAATCAAGAAGATACTTTATATCCTGAGATTGGTTCAGATGGCAAAGTAAAAAGTTATGTTGGAAATATTCATGGAATTGGAAATTTTCGTATTCGTTTTGAATCAAATAACCCAATTGTTTCTGAAGCATCCTTTCGGGTTCAACCAGGATTTAAATTAGTTGGTTTACCCGATAATGTTCGTGCACTAATTGTTGATGATCATACTGGCAATTTCTTTATTAGTGATGCAAAAGCAGGACAAAATTTAAAAAAGGATGATTCTCGACAACTTTTATTTGTTCAATTTACTGTTGAAGGTTTCGTTTTTTAGATTCTTGCTAGGGTTTAACGCATTTTTTTTAGAAAAAGCTTTATTTCGAATGCATTTTGAAGGTAATGGAAAGTCGCTTGAAGGTAAATTTGATGAAGTTTTCCAAGAAAAACTTGAAACTTTCCGAAATCAATTTGAAGAAAAATATGAACTCAAACAAACTGTTAGTTTTTTTTACTAACGAGTTTCTAAATATATATTTATTTTTAGAATTATCCAGCAAGTTATGAAACAATGGGCCGAGCTGCGCTTTCAAACATGCTTGGAAGTATTGGTTATTGGAATGGGTATTCTGAAGTTGATGTTAGTGGTGAAATAAAACCATATGGTCCTTTATCGCTATTATCAGGTGTGCCTTCTCGACCATTCTTTCCTCGAGGATTTCTTTGGGATGAAGGCTTTCATAATTTATTAATTAAAAATTTCAATCCTTCTTTAACTTTAAATGTAAGGATGCTTAGTATAATTTCAAAAAATAAACATTATTTTAAAATTTAGATTTTGAGTAGCTGGCTTGATACCATGACTTCGAATGGATGGATTCCACGCGAAATGATTTTAGATGCTGAAGCTCGAAGCAAAGTTCCAGCTGAATATATTACTCAACATCCGGATGTTGCAAATCCACCCATGTTTTTCTATGTTATTGAAAGCCTTATGAAATCCACGGATGTTTGTTACTTAAATTTTAAAAACTTCTTTTAATTATTCCCCAAAAATATTTTTTAGTTTATGACGAAACATTCTCACCGCCTCGTTCAATTTTATCCTCGCCTAAAGCAATGGTATTTATGGCTCAAAGAAACTCAAAAAGGATCCAAAAAAGGAACTTTTCGATGGCGAGGCCGAAATGGAACCACGCAACTTGAATTAAATCCTAAAACATTGCCAAGTGGATTGGATGATTTCCCACGAGCTAGTCATCCAACAAATGATGTTAGATTCATAAAATTTTATTCTCGTAAACAAAACCCCGATTTTTAGGAGCACCATCTCGATCTTTTATGTTGGATGGCACTTTCAAGTCGAGTCCTTCGACAAATTGCTGAATATGCAAGTGATACAGCTTTTATGCCTGAAATCGAACAAGATATGACACTTTTTAATAATGTTGAAAATCTTGATAAATGGCATTGGTCTGAATCAAAAAAGCGATACTTTGATTATGGATTTCACAGTGAAAAAGTAATTCTTAAAGAAATTAAAACTCAAGATAAAAATGGACGAATTCATGTTACTAAAAAAAGAGATGTCCAATCTCAACCAAAAATGCAATTAGTTGATAATGTTTATGGTTATTTAAATCTTTTCCCATTTTTATTACGATTATTGCCACAAACTTCTGATAAACTTGGAATTATTCTTAATGGTCTTAAAACTGAAGTAAGCAAATAATTTTTTTGACGCTTTTAGTTCAAAATTTTTTTAGGAGCTATGGACCCCATATGGATTACGATCACTTTCTTCTAAATCTCCATATTATATGCGTTATAACACCCAACATGATGGACCATATTGGAGAGGTCCAATTTGGATAAACATGAATTATCTTGCTTTAGCTGCACTCAAACATTATTCAACCTCTGGGCCTCATAGTGAAATAGCAAGAAGTTTATATTCTGAATTACGCCATAATGTTATAACCAATATTGCAACACAATATCAAGCTACGGGTCATTTTTGGGAACATTATCATGATAAAACGGGAAAAGGTTCTGGTTCTCATCCCTTCACTGGATGGACAGCTTTGGTGCTAAATATGATGGCAGAAAAATATGATTAATTTTCTTTTGTCTTTATGTTACTATTTATTTATTATTTTTAAGTTATTAATAAAGTTTTCCATGAATTTTTAAAGGCAATAATTCTAATTTGCTCCAGGAAGAAAAAGAAACAAAAATCTCAAAATAAATCAAGTTAGAAAATTTTAAGAAAGCATTTGTCTCGGTTAGTATTTTGCAATAACTTCCCAAAAAATAAATATAATTTTCAATATGTAAATTAATTAAAATGTTTAATTATTAAATTATTACTTTTTTGCGACAAAAAAATCAAAGATAAAAAATTGGTTGAATCACAAATAAAAAATTTTTCAAAAATGAATGGAAGACTATTTCTTTAGTTGTCTGGCATACGAATTCGAATCATTTAGTTTATTTTTTTCTTGCCACATTTGAGCATGTCTTTGGGTTTTCATATTCGAACAATAACGTTCCTACTAAAGGTTTGTATTAAAATTCATGCCCTTCATTGTGGCTTTGAAAATTTATAAATTTTGGGAAGCTCTTGCTTTTTGCAAGAGCAAATATTTTATACCTCTTTTTTGAAAGAAAAAGGTTTTCTTTTACACAACAAATATGGAATCTTTTTGGATTTATTATTTTTGTGTTGATAATTCATCACACATTTTTTGCTAAAATATCTTTATTTACGATAAATGTAAATTATCCAAAGGCGATGTTGTTAATATTAGTGATTTTCATTTTACCCTTTTCTCCCTTCTTTCTCCGACCGTCATTTATTTGATATTTCAAGACCATTGTGATCGAAGTTGTTGAAAATAAATATTTTGTTCATTTAATTCTCGAGGTTTCACAGTTTTCAAACAGGAAATTAAAGTAAATTTGCGTAATTCTTTTACAAAGATTATTAATATTATTGGTGCAGTACACATGTATAAACTTATTCCACAATCAAATAGTGAATTTAGTAAAAGTCCAATTTGACCTTTGGTATAAAATGCAAATCCATAAATAACTGCTCCAATACTAGCCGAACAGGTGGCTAAAATAAGATTTGGAAATATTGGTGAACATGCTCGTATATTTTCTTTCATCTGAAAATTAATTTATAAAAAAAATACAGACCGTTGAGATCATTTCACAAACCTGAAGTTTAACTGAAAGTTGATAGGAATAATAATGTTGCAAAAAGAGTTTATTGTTTTTAATAATAAAATACATTCCAATTGCAGAAAATAAATTACAACCAAGAATTATGAATGGCATTACCACGACTTCCACTAATCCATAGGATCTTGCTACTTCGAAAATAATTACCAAAATAAAAGCAAATAATGTTAAAGTGAAGGAAATGCAAACATTAGTAATTTTTTCATATCTTTTTAAATCTCGAGATGCATAAAATCTTTCTATATACATTAAAGGATACATAATTCCACCAACAAAAAGGCTGAATTCTTGTCCAACATGGAGCCATTTTAATGGGCCATCAGGTGAAACATCTGTAATAAAATTTAAATTAAACTTCAGTCATAAATTTTAACAATGCGCTTAAATAATTGTCATGAATCCTACGATTCTAATTAAATTAGTTTACTAAATTTAGAAGTGTGTTTAGTCAACCAAAGTAAAAACAAAAAATTTAATAGCAAAAATAAACTTATAATTCTTAAAAAAAAAGAACAAAGTTCAATTTTTCCACAGCGCCTCTACAGTTTTTTTAACAAATCAAAAATCGATAAGGAAAAAATTACCCTCGACTGTATTAGCATAACAAATAACAAATAATGAACTTCGAAAAACAAAATGAAAATAATAAATTACAAAAAATATTGTAAGAAAAAAGCAAATATTTATATGAAATAATTTAAATACCGTTCCTTTAAGTAGTATCGCAATGTAAGTAACTAAAAACCAACTAATTATCGAAAATATTATTTCAATTATATGCATAATAAAAATGGATGTTAAAATAGTATTTGAAATTTCATCTAAAAATAATTTATAATTAAAACAAAAATTCAAAAAAAAAATTTTTACCGATGTCGTCGCTAAAAGAAGATAGTTTTATAACGTTGCAAATATACATTCTGAAGAATAAATAAATAAAATATCAAACGTTAAAAAACAAAATATTAGATTTTACAAATTGACTTTTTAACTAATAAAAATTTCTACGTTGTTGGTGGTTGAAATGTGAGACCTAACATCTATCTGAACTGTGAAAAAAAAAGATTAAATTAACAAACTATAAAAAGTAAAAGCTTGTTTCAACCAAGAAAAAAAATTTTTCACCTGCTAAACTTTTTAAAGTTTTTAGCATCAAAGATAGCCAACGTCAAATATAAATTTACATACATACATATGCTTTTAATTTTATGGCTATGATTTCATATAAAAATTTTTAAATATTAAATATTTAACTCGTGATTTTTATTTTTAACATAATTTAAATTGGAATAAAACACATTTAACACAAAAATGTCTCAAACTTAAAAAGATTGAAGAAAATAAAATTAAATTTAAGAATCAAAAAATTATTAAAGGTGGTAACTCTGTAATTAACTTGTTTTATTTTTGTTGTTGTTGTTGCATTTTTTGATTATATAATTTTCCGGTTGAATACTTGTACCTTATCTTACTATAATAAGTTTTCCAATTTTTATAAAAAGCTGGTAAATTTTTTTATCTGAATTCAAATCTCGCTTATGCGTATCCAAAAAAAGTTTACACTTTGATATCTCTTTTTTTTCCTGCACACGCCTTTTCTAATTTATTTAAATTAATTTTTGTAAAAACACCTTCCCGGTGCAATCATATGACTCATAATTTTTTTTCCTCATTACATTTACTTTTTTAAATTTATTTAAAGGCACAATACACTTACAAAGCCTATAATACAATAATACATTTTTTTGAATTTACGAGGTTATAAATTTTTATAGTTTAAAGCGTAATTAAATCAGACGAATATTTGGCAATGATAAAGAAAGAAAAGAAAAAAACGCTTAACATTTTAGAAAATAAAAAAACCCGATATTTTTTTTGTTGAAAAGACACCGTTTAAAAAGCAGAAGAAAAAAACATGATTTTTTTGTAACATAAAATGTTGCATTCTTTCTCAAAGTGCTGTAGTTTGAACATCATCATAAGTGTTGTTGAATAAAGCTCGATGTTGGCCACAACATCGGCAACAAAAATAATAATGTAAGAGAACTCGATATTTATCTGAGAAAAGCATATAAATAAATATATTGCTTGATGCATTAACAATAACCTAAAAAACCCATTCATTGTAAAGTTGGCTCTCGAATGGAATTTTTTTAGCACTTACTAATAAATTATTGAAAGTTACTAATGTAACATAAAGTTGATCTTCAAAATTAAAATTTTCAAGAATATTTACGACGAAAGCTAAAGTATTGCAGCAAAGAAAAAGGACCACAATTGCGATAAGCATAATGGTAGTTTGACGCTCTTTTGATTCAGCTTTTTTTGATACTGCATCCGCTGATTGAGTTACATGCATACGATTTGAGCGACGAATAGTTAATAACACAGTGCTATTAACTAAGATGAGAATTGAAAAAGGAACGACAAACATCATAATTGTATATGCCCATCCAAAAAATATTACTCGATAAGTCTCATTGAGCCGTAAAGTCGTAGGTGCAAGAACCTATAAGGTTTCCATATTTTTAATTATCCAACAAAATATGAGTCAATAAAAAAATGGCATTGATTCATTTTTTTTTCTTCATTTAACTTACTGGCATCATATCTCTTATATTTGTTCGATAACAATTATTTACAACGGTAACTTCCAAAAATCTTGTTGCATTAAAAGCAATTGAAAAAATAATTAATCCACAAATAAATGCAACCACTCGCTTTTTTCGTAGAATATTTATCGATTGAAATGGACAACATACTCCTATGTATCGATGCAACGACATTCCAACAGTCATCCATACACTAAAAAAATAGATAGAGATTACAGTAGATGAACAGGATGTGAGAGTAGAGTGTTACCTCACGGTTTGAGCCATAGTCATCAAACCATAAAAATACGGAGCAGTTGTGTAGCTAAAAAAGCAATTTTTCATCAGTTTACGTAGTCAAATTATTAATGCTTGATTTCATTCAGAAGTTAAAAATTTTGAAGCTCCTAGTCATTTTTTTGTTGTCGTTGTTGCTTTATTGGTTTTTTTTCTTATCAAAAATTTAAAATGATTTTTTGCAAAAAATAGCTATTTTTATATGTACAACATTTTTAAATAATAATATTTGTATTAGCTTTTTTTAAACGAGCCTTTTTAAACAACTTCCAGAAAAAAAATTGTGGCACAGCTGTATGCAAAAAATAAATAAATATCTTTCGTTCATTGAATGACTATTGTGTATTTTTATTTTTTATGTTTAGTTTTATCTTCTTTAAAAAAAGGAGAAATTTGGAGTGGAACCATTCTGGTTCATGTCAATATGGATGCTTAATATTTTTTGGCAGAAGAAGAAGCATCGTCCTCAACTCAACTTCTTTTTTCTTCTCCCATTTGGGAATTCCCATCCTCTTCTCTATTTTATTTTTTGCTTAATCAAGAAAAAATTTTTTTCTTCGAGCTAAAATAGATAACCAAAAAAAGTTGATTAAAACACAGCTAGAATAGAAATAAAAAAAGCTTAAAAAAATAGAGAGGGCGGTTAAAAAAAATTGGAATAAAAACAATTGTTTGATAAAAAATAAACTTTTTTAAACGTCATAAGGAAAGTTTTTTAACTACATACTCACCCACACGTGTCTTAACATTTCCACAAAAAAATGACATTATTATTACTCAGAAAAATAAAGAAAAAAAGTTTTTAGCTTGAGGCTATATATTCTCGGTTGATAAAAATTCATTCAAATTTATGTATATTTTTTTTTGTTCCAAAAAAGTTTTATAAGCGGAAATAAAATTTCTTTTTTTTCACCATAAAGAATTTTTTGGCACTGACAGCTGAGTTTGTCGTTTCCTCAAGAAAAAATATATTTAAGTCTCATTTAATTTTTTTCTTTTAGCTTTCTTAAAAGTTAGTATGTATAATTAAATGACGCGAGAAAAAAAAGTGATAAGAAGATTGACATTGTAATCATAATAATCTCACTAAGCTTTGGATTGCTTACCTGAAGGATGTCGCCCACCATATCATTAAATATTCACCAAGTCGAGGTAAAGCAAGAACAAAAAAGGCCGAAAATAAAATAATTGTATCAGAACAACTTAAAACAGCGAGATACCAATTAATTGGTGAACCACGCATTACTCGATGAGTATATATGCAAATTGAAAGAATATTCGCACAAAGGCCAAAACTTATAATTGGTAATGAAATTAATCCCAAAATAAGTTTTTCTTCATAATTATAAAATTGATAATATGAATGACATTCACAAGCCACAGATATAATGGTGCATAAAAGTGATTCCGGAGTTGGTTGTTCCATTGCATTTTGAGCTCCTAGAATATAGGCTGCTGGATCACTGCTATTGTTATTAGAAAACTCGTCTTCAATCCATAAACTATCATTTTTATAATATACATCAGAATAATTTGTCGATGGTGGATGTTGTAAAGCCAAAATATCCATTTTTTATTTTTTTTTCCACCTGTTATTAAAAAAATAATATTAATAACAACAAAAAAAGAATACAAATTTTAAGCTTAAATCCAAAATGCGCGCGACTAATTCAATAAAATAAAAAAGAAAAGAAATAAAAGCAGCTTTTTTTTCTCGATAAAAAAAGGCAAAAGAAAAAAGCAAGTGGGTTTTTACAAGAACTCATAAACATGGTAATTTGAAAGAAATAAAAAATAATACCAAAGGCAATATTTAAAAAAAGAAAACAAGAAAAAAATAGGCTAAAACTATTGGTTTGTTTTTTATATAAAAAAACAATGAAACAAATTTTTTTTAGTGACCATAAAAGAGGAGAAGAGAAAGCTGCTTCCCTCCTACATAATATCCATCCCCAAACAGCAGCATGAACGAAAAATGTTAAATTGCGGTTTAGATAGATATGGATGTATGCCACGCCTTCCTAGTTTGAGCACCAGCACAAGCGTGAAAGTATGTATTCAACAACGCCGAAGATGAAAAAATTCCCATGGGCATACTTTGTGAATATTTTTTTTTGTTAGATTTTTACCCCATATTTTTGAATGAAAAAAATAAAACCCAAATAAAAATTCAAAAACAAAAAATTTTAAACAAAAAAACAAGTGTTCGCGACTCATAACTTTGAGAACAGAAAATAACTCTTTGTTGTTTCATTTATTTTATAGCAGCATACTTTGAATAAAAAAACTTTATTAAAAAAGTTTATACTTTCCTCCTTTCTTGTTTTTTTTTTTGCTGTCTCTCTTTTTGACGGATATGAATCTGTATGCCAAAGTTTTTTTGTTGTGCTTAAAAAAATGATACATTATTCAAAAACAAATTTTCACCGTCAAAAAGCAAAAAAAAGAAAAGCGCATTTGCCAAAAAGAAAACAAAAAAAACAAGGAAAGTCAAAAAAGCACATTGAAAAGGAGTTTTAGTAAAGGCACCGAAAAGCAAGGGAATTATGCTACATTCAAGTTAGTTTTGCTTGTATGAGTGGAAAAATAAAGTCAAAGTGAAGAAGAAAAAATTGTGTCCTTTGACTATTTTTCTTTCTTTTCTTTTGGTAATTATTTGTTGTTTTTTTTCTTTGCTGCTCGATAAAATTGGTCAATAAGAGAGGCTTATTTTTAAAATAATTATTTACAAGTCCTCCTGATTAAGGGCTGGGCTGCTGGCAATTTTACATTTAAAAAAAAATTAAAGAACAAACTTTAAAAACTTTAAGAAAATTAGAGGGAAGAAAACATAAAATTACAATAAATAATTAGAATGTGTGTATGGGTGTGCGTTTTTACTTGATATTTAAAATAAAAAATTTAATATTTTTATTTCGTGTGAGTGAATGAGAATTGTTTTTTTATAAACTTTAAAAAGTCGTGTGAATAAAAATAAAATAAAAGTTTTAAAAAATCTTAGAAAAAGAAAGGAAAAAGGGTGAATAAACAACCGGGATTGAATATTTAAAAAAAATTAAGTGAAAACACAAATTTGTTGTTTTTTTGAAGTGCTTCTTTCCCTTTGCTTCCTATGAGAAAAACAAGAAGATTTTTGTCGATGTTGAGCAAGCAAATACTCTCAATGAAAATCATCGTCGGTGAAAAGAAAAATATAAATTCTATCATCATGCAAAAAAGATAAGAAAGAGAGTTAGGCATTTATTCCTTTCAATCAATCACATATCTCATTACGAAGTGGCTGTCTTTTTTTAACACACAGTAAATTTGCTCAATAATCAACGAAGAAGAAAAAAAGAAGAACAATGAAAGCTCTGTTTTTTTTTGAAAGGTGGTTTAACTCCCTAAAAAAAAGAATTTCCGAGTTGTCGTCGTCAGCTGTTTCCATCAAAAAAACAAAAAATATCCTTCATTTTGACAACGACAAAAAAGTTAAGGATTTTCTTGATCTTGTCAGATATCTGTTTTTTGACTAAATAAAAAAAGCAATGGACGACAGAAACTTTTAGAAAACAAAGAAGAAAAAATAATGAATGAATTGGAAGTAAAAAAGAAAATAATTATAACAAAATAAATGTCTCTTTTTTGTCGGCAAAAATTAAAAGTGTGACGAAGAAGAAGGAGAATGGATGAATCACAGAAAATGTATGTATGTATGAGTCTTGAAATATTTATATATTTTTTAATAAAATTAGAGCTAGTCTCTCTTTTTTGCCGCCTATTTGTCGCACTGATGATAATGTCGATGATGCTAATTGAGTTTAGAAAAACTGCGTTGTTGCTTCTTCCTTCTTTTTTTTGAAAGTCAAGTTGAAAAAAAAATGCCGTTTCTTGATAAAATTTAGAAAATACCCATACATATTTGCATCCTTATTTTTTTCGTTCCTTGAAGAAGAAAGAAGCTGCGTTTTTTCTTTAACAAACCACAAGATATACATAATTTATATGTACTTCTAACTCTTTGGCTATTTGCGCGAATATAAAAGTAAATAATATTTATCAGAGATGTGTAAAAAAATAAAAGAAAAAAGTAGTAAAATGATTCTTATGTGTGATGTGAAATATGAATAAGAAGAAGAAAGGCTGCTAATATATGTACGTCAAAAATTTAAACAAAAAAAACTGGGGAGACAAAATTATAAAATTTCAAAATAGAAAATATTGAAAATTGAACCAATTATTGAATCAATTTACTTAACTTATTTTTAAGGTTGAAGCCAAAAATATTTTTTATCAAAGAACAATTAAAAAGAAAAAAAGAGGAAGAGATTTTTTGTTTTTAGCTTAAAAAAGTCAACAACAACCAATAACTAACTACCGCCTCTAAAAATAAAATAAAGCACCCAACAAACTAATCAAAAAAAGGGAAAGTGAAAAGGAGATGACGATGGTGTTGTTAGCATCTCTCTTCGACGACCGAACGACGACGACGACAACGGCAACAACAATTCAACCGGAAGTAGACTTGAATTCGAAACAAACTCAAAAAGCTATGCCACTATTACTTACATACATACTTTTCTATCTCTCTCTCTCTCTTTAAACCCATGATGATGGCCTTTTAAAGAAAGTGAGAGAAAGAGGACTAAAAAAAGATAAAGCGTCATATTATTTTTATATTTATTTTTTTATAAACAAAAAAACAACAACGTGTTTAATTTTTATATTAGATCGTCATTTTTAAAAAATTTAATTTTAGATTTAATATTATATAAATAGTAACCCTTTCTTCCTTTTTTTTAATTTTTTAATAAAAAAAAGAGATAATTATTAAAGACACTTTTTAAATTCAAAGCGTCTCAAGAATGAATGTCTAAAAACATGTCATCAAAAACTATTGATATAAAAAGACAAATTTGCAAAAAGAAAATTTTGCATATTTTAGTTATTTTAAATGTAAAAATTTAAATAAGAAGAGGAGTAAAAATTTCTATAAATCCTTTAAAAAAGGATTATAAATAACCAAAATAATGATATTATCTTTTTTACTGCTGCGGAAATATATTTGTTTGGCGGCAAACACAGTCTATATGTTCATTTCTATGGGGTTAAATATAATCTTATACCCAACAACATAGAAGCCAAATAAATAAATGCCGTTAAAAAAATTGTGTGGGAAATAAAAAAAAAGAACGGCTGTCATGAAATGCATTTCTTTACTTAAAAATAAAAAAAGCACAAGTTTGGTTTTATTTTTTGTTTTTTAACCGAAATGTTAAATTTGCAACAGATTAAAGCAAGCTACGCCGCCGTCTGACAACTTTTTATAAGAAAAGAAAGGGCAAAAACGAACTTTTTCGATAATTTACGAAATTCAGTCAGACGTGAATAAGTAAGTGATGTTATTTGAAAGCTTGAGTTTAAAATAAAAATGGAAACAAAAAAAAGATATAAAAAATGTTAGAAAAATAGTCCAAGTTAAAAGAACCTAAATAAAAAAATTTGTTTTTTTTTTTACAAACAACATTTTACGAATTGGATTATAGAATTCATGAAACTATAAAAAACTAAGAATTTTTTTGCTCTCCTGTGTCACTTTAAAAAAATGAAATGAAAACAAGTTGCTAAAACTAGGGTTCCATCCCCCGCGGAAATGGTCCACGGGGGGTAGACGGGCGGGGAAGGATGGGTGGTAAAGGAGTACCATTTCCCTTGAGGGCAAAGCAATAAGAGAGCGCTTCGAGTGCACATTCACAGCTTGCATCTTTTTTGTCAATAAAAGGTGTTTGCTGCTATTACAAATTGTTTTAATATTTAATATTCAAATTTTTTGTACGTTAATTTTTAATTAAGATGTTTTATATCTTTTTTGGTGTTTTCCGAGATTCATATTGCTTGAAAACGATCAATTCTTACTATCTTTACATTTTAATAAAGTTACATATTCTTTTACTTCAATCGTGTTTGATAATAGAGATGGCTGCACATTTGGATTACTTACAGGTAGCAGCAACAAATATTCGAAGTAAAAAAGAAAATTCAAAGTTTTTTCGGAACTTTGCCTGTGAAAACCTTGAGAGCTTGATAGCGAATAAAGTCGGATACGCTTATACTCACAGGGCTTTTGCTTGTTTGTACTAATAAATTTTGGTTACAAATATCATTTTAATGGTATTTTTACATTCATCGCTTTTGATTCAAAAACTATTGGAACTTTAAAGAATATTGTATCAAATTCATATCAGACATTATGGCTTTCATTGGTGTATAATTACTTTCCTCTGCCAACTATAATAATTTTGCCATTAACTCGTGATTTTATTTTAAATTTTTTTGTCAACGATACTTTTAACAAAAATTAAAATTTTTGTTTCTTCTTGTAATTGTTTGTGGTTAAAACACTTAATTTTTATTTGTATAAGCTTTATTAAATTATTTTAATTTTACATATAAAAAAGCAATTTATCAAACTAAGAAAAATAAAACTTTGTATTGAACTAATTTTTAAAAATACAAAAAATGAAGCAGTAAACAAACAAAGGTTATTAGAAAACTTGCAGATAAACAAAAAGGGACATGAGATAAAGATAAATATTACCACATTTATAATCAAACAACAAAAACGAGAACAAATCAATTAATCGAAATTATCGTATTTATTATATACAATTCGCAAGCAATTGATGTTATAAGACGATAAAATAATAATAAATGTCGAAGTTCTATCAGAGCGAAAAAGTGACGACGAATATGAAAAAAATTTAGATAAAGTAAAACAAAAACGTAACGACATGAACACAAAAAAACGAATGGCAATCGATAATAAAATAAAACGAAAATGAAGGAAAGGAAAGTGATTTCCATATAAAAGCATAATTTAATAATTTTTTTGAAATTCCTGCCATCAAAACTAAGAAATTGTGAAAATTTTATCAAATTTTCCTTTCATATGTGATTGGAACCTTTGATATTTTTTTCACCATGCTTTTTACAGTAAAAAAATACTAAGATCATTTAAACTTTAAAAATTATTTAAATCATTAAATATTTAAAATTATTTCTGCATTGGTTTTGATTGTTCTTGCATAATCTTCGAGATCTCTTGTCTTGGATTCGTGATTGTTAAAATAAAGATGTAAATTTTCAAAAACGGATTTGTTTACTTCTTTAAATACCACTAAAGATTTGTCAACGTTTGCTGTAAAATCGATGGTTGTCAAATAATCCTTGGCTATTTTAATACGTTCTTCAAATCTTCCCAATAATTCACTGAAACAAAGTCTGGTTAATGGGGAGAAAATAACCTTTTTGTTACAAAATTTGAAGATAAAGTTATTCTCAATAAGAACTTACTTAATTTTTAAAATTTTTCCAATTTTAGTTTTAACTTTTGGATAAAAATTGCTCTCGTCTCGTGGATCAAATGATCTGCGGTTTGTGAGGTTGAAGTCCACAATAAAATGACGTCCATTATTGTCAATACCCATGTTTTCATCGTGGAAATCCACCATATTCATTACAGAAAAAATTGTTAAAATTTTAACAACCGCTTCCGAATATTTCGTTAAATTATCTTCATTAGAATCAATTTCATTTATAGTTTGGAACCCTTTTATTTCTTCGCTCGAAATATAAAGAACATATTTTGAATGTCCATCATTCGTAATGAAATCAATATTCGCTCCGATTCCTAATTGTTGTAACACTTTATAAGCAAACAATTCGTTCAAGTTCATGTCATATCGTGCACCTAAAAACTATTTTAAAAGTACAAGTTTTTGTCTTTTCGTTTTTTAGAACTTACTCATACTGCTATCACCGATATCATGTGGAGTTTTCACATAAAACACATGCTTTTCTCCCGCTGCTAAAACCTTACAAATGATTCCGCGGCGAGTACCCAATGTTTTCCTTCCAACGCTTATATTTGAATCCGGCACATCAAATCGTTTCATGAAATGGCTTCTTGTGGAACTCTAAAAAAACTTTTATTTGATTAAATTTATTCATGAAGACTTCGATTTCTGCATCAGTTGTGTCTGTAAAAGTAAAAAACCATCTATTGTTTGCATTATCCTTCTTCAGTAATCTTGAATATAAAACAAAGAATTTTGATTCCATTAAATGTTCACGAAGAGCTTTAGCATTTTTATATATACTTGCTTTTTCATCCGCGTTGGCTGCATTCTTGAATTTTTCTCGGCAATCGTAAAGTGTGTCCCATTTATCCAAATCAGAATGCTTCTAAATAAAAGTTTTAACTCAGCATTATTAGAATAATCAGAAATTACCACAACGATGGTACAACCATCATTTATTCCGTTGCTTCGCAAAGAACCACTAATAAGGCGTTTACCATCGAAGTATACTCGTTGGTATTTCTTTTCCATTGACCAGTCGGATTCAATCATTGACATTAATTGCTTCACCGTTGTCTAAATTAATCAAACTACAATTAATTAATTAAGCAATAAAAAAACTAACATCTTCACTGCAGGAAAAATTTTGATCTCCATGATTTTCATTATCCGTATCATGTAAAACAATTAGCAAATCCATTTTCTAAAATTTATTAAATAAATATTTAAATATCTTATCCACAAGAAAAATACTGGTGAGTAAAAATTTAGGAAAACAATATTTAATGTCAAAAGTTAATTTTCGTTAGAGTTAAACAACTTCTTAAAAATATAGGGGAGCCTCAAGATTAAGTTACTACCTAGTGAAGACAACAACAAAAAAATTGAATGAGATAAAGTTTGAAAAAGCGAACGAAGATTTGTTTTTGCAATGTAACGCATTTTGCCATGAAGCATTTTTTAAATTCAAAAAATAACTGTTTTTATTTTTTTAACTAATAGGAAATAATTCATAAATTTCTCTTAAGCCAACGTCAATAATTAAATGCATTTGTCTAAAAAAAATAAAACGTTGTCAGTAATAACGGATATACGAAAAGGATAAACTTGTAGTATTAATAGGCAGCAAAGACCATCATAGCTTAATGATAGTTTTAATAAATAAAAAATTAATTTTGCAAATGTAAAGATAATATTGATAACCAAACCAAAATTAGAAAATTTTTGAATAAGTAGCTGCAGTGTACACTAATCGAAAAAGTTTTAATGAAAAATATTCTAGAATATTTTAGAGAAACAGCAAAGCATCGTTAAATTTTTTGTTGACAAAAGCATAAATTTTAAATTTATTGATATGGCACGTTTTATTTTTTGTTTATGTTTTAATCTCCAAAAATTTTAAAAAACCAAGTTTTTGATTAAAAAAGAAGAAGTAACGAACGTTGTAAAACATAAGAGGAAAAATACTAACCAAAAAAAAAAGAAAATATTAAGAGAAAGATTTGGATGGCAACTAAATGTAGAAACAACCGAAAACGAGATTGCAATTAATGAAGAGGAAAAGGAAAGTTTTTTTTCAATATTCACAGCGTAATCATTTTCCATCAAAGGCGGAGTAGAAATGGCCAAACGCAACGTGCAAATTTTGGATTTTTTAATGATTTTTTATTAGTTATCGACAAATTAAAAAATCAGGAATGGGTTTAAAAAAAATCTGTTCCCAGCTTTTTTCAAGTTAGAATATTATTTATCTTTTCGTACAAACAGATTTGAATTTCGTCGAACTAACAAAATTTTTCACCTTCAAGACTTTTTGAGTCCACCTCTACTCCGCCATGATTACGCTGTGTACTTTGAACGATGTTAGTTTCTTACGTCAAAAGTCTATTTTTTATAATTTCATTTTTTCCATAAAAAAAATTTTTTAACCTCGCTTTTAGCAACTTAAAGCTTTCAATTTTAAAACCAACCGGTGAATCATTTTTAAATGTAGCTTCATCAGATAAATTTTCAAGAGGTTCTTTTGATTCGGGAGTTCCTTAAAAAATAAATTGATAAAGATATATGTATTATTTTTGAAAGAGAAACGAAATAATTTTTTGTGCGCCATATGAACTAAGATTTGAAAAACACTTGAAACTTTTTTGTATTGCAACTCACTCTGCTGTAAGGTTTAAAAAAATTTAGATAGCATCACTTATGTTTTTTTGAGAAATTTGGCTTGAAGAACATTCTAGAAAAAAGTGACAGTAATTTTTTAATCAACATGGAAAGAATCGCGTTGAAAGACGATTGAATTCAAAAAGACAATTTCAAATTTTTTTTACTTCAACACGATTGCTTTCGTGTTGATTGAAAAATTATTGTCATTTTTTTATGAATGTTCACAAATCAAATTTCTCAAAAAAGCATAAGTGGCATAATGTTAAATAATGGATGGTTTTGGACGTAAAGCATTATCAAATTTACCTGGATTAGAAGCAACAGGTTGTGATTTCTGTTTATTTTTTCCTCGCATTTTAAAAATAATATCCAATAAATAAGTAAGAAATTATGGGTTGAAAAATATTTAAAATCCTCTGAAAAATGGATATTAAGAACAAGTTTAAATTTGTAAGACACAGCGTTATCATTTTGAATCAAAGGCGGAGTAGAAATGGACCAGCTCAATCGCGTTGAGGGTCCAAAATAAAGCAAAAGGAAAGGGAAAAAGAAAGGAAACCATGCACTTTTTGGTTTTTTATAAAGATTTCTGATAATTAACGCCATATTTAAAAATCTGTAATGGGTATAAAAAAATTTGATATTTTCCATTCCTCAAGTTAGAAAGTGATTTATCTTTCTGCAAAAGCAGATTTTAATTTCTTAAAGAAATAAAAAAATGGCTCTGGACTAACTTTTTGCAACTTTTTATACATCATACCTTTACCTTCAGATGGCTAAAAAAAGAAATTTCTTTTCTTAAACATATCCAATAAATACCGTTTATTCATTTCTCAAGCTTATTAAAAATAAAAAATATTATTTGCATCTTTAATTTAGTAATTTTATCGCCGATATAAAACATGCAATGTTGCTTTGATAAAAAAATAATTGCTTTTGGCTTTGTTTTACTTTTTGGCAACATGCAAAAGGGATCGTCTGCTTGGTCGTTTCTACTACGCCATGATTACGCTCTGAAGAGTTACAAAACGCGTTTATTTCCACACGTGGGACACACGGTGTATTTCGACACACCGGCAGGTTTAGTTTTTAGTCGAGGTTTTCAGAAAAAAATTTCAAAACAATAGTTCACATTAGAGTTGTCGAGAAAATTTCCCGAGAAATTTCATGCCATTTTTTCACGAGTATTTAGAAAACCTAGTTCCCATTCTCACAAAAAGTTAATGAACTTTTTTTTTATTAAAATGGGCACAGAGCCCTTTGGTAAATTTGACGAACTTTGGGAGTTTATTTGGAAAAAAAGATTGCGCGAGAAAAAAAATGGTGACTCTTTGGTAGATTTCGGGGTTTAGTAAAAAAACTTTAAAGCGCACCACTATGGCCATGAATGATTAGTTCAACTAAATAATAACATCGGAAAATCCAAAATATTTATTATTCGATTATCTAAAGCTTAGCACGCCTCGAATTTTTTTATTTTTTCATTCTTTTTTTTTACTTTATGGAGGAATCTAACTTTTTGTGAAACGCAAGATCGATAGGCATCGTCACTAAATTACGGATACTTATTTTTTTTATGCAACAAAAGTTAATCACATAAAAGTACAAACAATGCTTTAAAGTATAATTGGATTTAGATCCAACAAAGTGTCCAAAATTCCAAAAATACTAAGCTGTCTAAAGAATCATCCAAAAATGTGAGGAAGGTGAGATTGGCACTTCATCTTGCCGAAAGGATCTATGAAGAAGTACGCATGCTTTAAAGCGACTTTCCCAAGGAAAATGAAAGGAAAGAAGTAAAAATAAGTGAAGAATGAAAAGAATGAGAAAAATGCATGAGAGGAGTTTTAATGTGGAACAGTTTTTTTGATTGAAAAAGAAGGCTGCAGACAATCGGTTACAGATAAATTCGGGGCCTAAAAGTAAAGATCCGTATCCCAAAGGTGAAAAATCACTATGAAAAGGGTTTTTATTGAAATATTTATCTACAATGCCTGACATCCAACCGGAGTCAAAAAAGCCGTTTGTAACCGTTTGTAATCGGTTGGCACCGGTCGATGCATTGCCATAAAGCTCCTTTGGTTTTGAACACTTTTGTAAAAAAAATTTTTACATAAGTTTACGAAAGTTTTCAAAAAAATGGTTGAAATTTTTTCTAACAAAAGTGTTCAAAACCAAAGGAGCTTTATGGCAATGCATCGACCGGTGCCAACCGATTACAAACGGTTACAAACGGCTTTTTTGACTCCGGTTGGATGTCAGACATTGTATAATACAAAGAGTTTCAGTGGATATGGGTGAAATCTAGGATCATTCCTTGGAAGGAAAACTATAAGAACGAGTGAAAATTTTGGGTGGTTTTATTTTAATTAAAAAAAGGTTGGCATGGTGGCGGTCGCCGTGCAAGCATAATTGTTTTCGAGCATAAATTATAATATGAACAGAGGTATAAAACTGATAAAAAAAATAATGGTGCGCATCATGGATAAGTAAATGAACAAAAGGTTCCAAAGGTAAATTATATGTAAAGGAACTAAATATTAAGGACGATTTAATTAAACATGAAAACTCCAAAATGCCTGTAAACCTTCGAAAGTTTTAAAAAGAACTATAATAAGAAAAATGAAAAACCACAGACACACGTAGGCAGATTTCCACGAAGCGGTGATATTGCTTGTTGGTTATAAATTCAAAAGGATCTTAATTTTTTTGTTTTTTGATATGAAAAAGAAGCAAAATCATGCTAGTGCTCATCGCTTTCAAGGGTGGTTCGCTGATTTTTGTTCCGAAAAAAAATCAGCCTTTGCTACCAAAAATCACATTTATCGTGATGATCAATAACATATATGTTGCTATAAAAAAATGTTAGTCGGAAAAAATGAAAATAAAAATATAAGACAGAATTAATAACAAAAAGATTGGTATTATTTTTCTTTCTTCCGTTTTAAAAATTTAGAGATAGAGAAATAGTTTTTTTGTTTAAGGCGATTGGTTGAATTGTCATTTGGGTGTGTATCGAACGTTTCATTTTTAAATTTCAAAAATTGTTTTGATGGCCGTTTTGTCAAACATTTGAATAATAAAGTAATAGCGGATTTATTGGCCAATAACGGCGGCTCAGTATGTAAAGACATAGACAAATCAAAAATTAAAGAACAAAACGGAAAGTCTTTCAAAAGAAAACAGACGACAGTAGCTAGGCTGCGCATCACATACTTTGTATCGAGACCAAGCTAGTCTGAAAGCTTACTTGTTTGGTAAGACAACAAACAAATTTAAAAGGTCTTTTCTGGTCAGTAAACAGTAGTGAATTTAGGCCTTTACCTTCCCTTCATTCGTTTGTATTTTGGAAAAAACTAAAAAAAAAGTTATCAGTCGTTTTTAAACATTTTATTTTTGATTTTAAATTTTCAACTTTAAAGCTTAAACCTTTTTTTTCTTTTAGATTTTTAGATATATTTGAGAACAAAAATTTAAGCGGTATTTCAAACATTTATTCTCAATCAACTTTTTAATAAGGAAAAAATATGCTAAGTGTTGAAATTTTTTTACGACGAACATATCATTCATCGAAAAATAGCATTGATTCTTTCTCTTCGAATGTAATGATGGCATTTACAGCGTTTCACATATCGCTCACATGCCATAAGCAAAAATAACCAACAAGCTGCATTTTTTCTATCTTTTTTTGTTTGTAAAATGTCTTCGAGAACACTTACTTAGGCTGCAAAAAAGAGCAGCTTTATCAACCATAAGCTATCTTTTATGAGATGATCAACCAGTGGATCCACGGGTCAATTTACATTACATAGGTATGTTACATGATATATTCGAATTTAAAATTGAGAATTAAATGATAAAAGAAAAAAAGTTTATGATTATTAAAAGATTACATAGAAATAAACTGGTTGGTTGAAAAAATAACAACAATCAAAATTTAAAATGGATAAAATAAAGTAGTAGTAAAGGTAAAAAATGGAAAACACAAATTTGATATGATATTCTTTTGAGAAAGAGGAACATAAATGGAATGAGCCTAAAAAACAAAGTTAGATAAACACCTTCATTTAATAATTTTGTTTAATTCTTACTTGTAGAAAAAATATAAGAAAAGTTATTTCAGCAACGGCATGAAGTATGTTTGGCGGCAATGTAATAAAATCAAGCTAAAAAGTGTAAAAGAATTAGGAAAGTCTTTTTAGGGAATATGATAGGAAACTTATTTTTTTAAATGAAATATTAATATGGATTCGAACAATATGAAGGAAAGCAGAATAAAAACAGGCAAAATACATTATAATTAATTGTGTGAAACTAAAAAAGAATAATTATAGGCGAATTCGTTAATTTAATAATAATAAGATATTACTTTATAAAAGGAACATTTACTGATAAAAAAGTAAACAAAATATATTTATCATGGAAATGACTCGCAGCTAAAAACAAAAAAAAATGTTATAAATAATAGTAATTTTGTTTTGGAAAAAGGGATTTTACTTTTAAACTGGAGGAGGTTGCGGAACATCAACTGGAGGAGGTTGTGGAGCATCATGGGATTGTTGAAGGTGAGATGCATTGGCAATAACTGCAAGAACTTCTTTAAAAACAATATTTGTAGCATATGGAATTTTTCTTCCATTAACAATTTTCGTGTTAGCATAGCGAACAAACACTCGAATATCACTGCGTGCTCGGACCCTGCTCATTGCCACGTAGAATTGCCCGTGGGAGAAGCAATCTGTGTTGAAAATAACTCCAACCTTGTCCAAAGTTTGGCCTTGGGCCTTGTTAATTGAAATGGCGAAGGCTGGTCGAAGGGGAAGTTGTGTTCTTGTGAATTCCGGCCAAGTGTCATCCGATGAATCACTATAGGTGTTGGGAAGAGCACAAATGGGCATCATCATACCTTTAGCACTTCCTGTGATGATTTTGCACATAACAAAATTTTCATGCATTCCTTCAACAATCATCCTTGTTCCATTTGAGAGACCAAGTCGAATGTCCAAGTTCCGTGTGAGCATGACGACACTTCCAACTTTGAGAGTTAGTTTGTTGGAAGGAATGGATGAATGTTCGAATGTAGCCAAAATTTCTGGATCAATATTTTCACGGAAGTATTCATCACCGGCATATTGGCCATTTGAAAGAGAATTAATTGCAACATAATCTTTAGAAGGACCAAGAAGTTTAGAAGTAATTCGATGGTTAAGTTCATTAACGGTAGCATTTAAAGGTACCATGAGAGCGACTCCAGCAACATAATCTTGATAAAAAGCTGATTTATAATCATGATCAGCGAAAATGCTATCGGGATAAACAAAATCTTCAACACTTTTTTGGTGGTAAACAGCAATTTCATCTGGTAGCTGAACTTTTGAAGGACCAAATGCAGGAACATAATGTTTGCCATGGCCAATGTCGTCAAGCCATGCTGCATAAGTAGGATCACCTGCTGAACGAATATTAGTTGTTAAGGTATGGATTTTGAAATTAAGGCGAAACAATTCTGAGCAAAGAAGGCTTGCTTCATATGAGGCACGGGCAGTTTCATGCCTCATAACTGGTAAAAGTTGTTTGAAATCACCACCTAAGATAACAGTTTTATTACCAAATAAACCTCGAGGATCTTCAGGATCATCCAACAAATTTTTGATTAGCGTTGCAACATGACTTAAACAGCTCTTATGTTGCATGGGGCTTTCATCCCATATAATCAAATCGGCGGCCATGATTTGTTGAGCAAGAGGATGTTGTTTAGGAAGGCTGGGTACTTGATTGATATCCAAAGGAATTCGAAATGCAGCATGGGCAGTGGAACCGCCATCAAGAAGAACTGCAGCAACTCCCGTCGAAGCCACAGCGATAACCTTAAAACCCATATGACGAAAATATTTAATCATGGTATTATAGGTAGTAGTTTTGCCGGCTCCACCACCACCTTGAAGAAAAATAAGATTTTCACGATCAGTTACATTGGGATTATTTTTATTTTCAAGAGAATATTTGGCTTTATTGATAACACTTTTTTGTCCAGCATTACAGTTATCATATTCGGCTTGTCCATCTCCAAGATTGTCATTAGCATAAGTATCATTGATACCGTCCAACAAAGCTTCATCCGAAATACTTGGAAGTCCGTAATCCTCAAGGGTTTTTTGATGATGGAAAAGAATTGATCCAATGTGGGCAAGGGCATTTCGAATGAGTATTTCCCTTGTAAAATGTCGATTATCCAAGAGGCTGTCCATAAACATGGACCATAAGTTTAAGGCATTTGCAGGTTCATTGAAGACTAAAAGCATTGTAAACATGACACGACATTGTCGAGGAGTGCAAGTTCGAATAATTTCATTCATAGTATCGTAACATAACCTATCATCAACAAAAAGATGTCTTGCGACAGCAGCTTCATGGAAAGTATCACAAACAATTCTTTGATTTGTTGTTTCATCTTGATAAGTTTTAACATCTTCATAGGAAGTTGGACCTTTGACGACTTTAAGAAGTTCTCGTAAACAATAAAGTTCAACATTTGAAGGGTATACAGTGCGTAATCGACCAAGAGCGAATTTTTTATTTTTTCGACGCATCCATACTTTCTTTTTTGGACGCCAGGTGTAATGTTCACAAACTTGGTGGTAACATAAATTCATGGATCGAGTAGAAAGATCATTTCCATAAATATTGGGATTTCTAGCAAGTTCAGCAAGTTCTAGCTTCACCAATTTAAAGAATGCAGTTAATCTTGACACGGCTTTTAGTCCATCAACAGTTCCATCATTAACAACCAATGAGCGAAGTTGTGTTTCATTGTCTTCAGGATGAAATGCAAGAGTATGATCTCCTTTGAGATGAAGTTCTAATTCTTGCACTGGATGGGATTGTTTTGTGACAAACATTTTTAGGAGTCCTTCCACCGCTTCGCATGCACCTGTAACACGCATTTCTCGAAATTGTACAATTTCATTGTAATCAACAACTCCATTTTCACCATTAGCATTAGCTCGTTGAACTGAGATGAAAGCAGTATCATGACCTTTATAAATATACTTGTAGATGTATTTAATGCATTTAACTCCTCCACACATTTCAACATTTATGTGGCAGTTAAATCGAAGAAGAAGATATCGGTTGTGAGGCACCACATATTGATTGGAAATTGCAATATTTCGTGGTTTGCCAGCAGCTGTAAAAGCTTCTTCTCGTCCATCATTTGGTCGTTTCAATTGAGCATAACCATCGGAACGCATAACAGTTTCTTCAAGAAATGGTTTAGGATAATCCTTGCCACAAATTCCTGGACGTTTTCCAATACCACATGCCGAATTACATCGAACTGGATCATGAACCATATATTTATTCACATAATCACAATAACGTTGTTCATCATCTCTTTCATATGGATTAGTTGCAGTGGGTGTAGGAGGTAAAGTTGCAACAATTAAATCATCAATTTTTTCTGCAGTTTCATATTTGTACCCTTCTTCCATGATCAACAACATGTGGAGATGTGGCATGCCACGCTTTTGATGTTCAAGGGAAACAGAAAATGCTTTAACTTTTCCAAGGACGTTTGTTTTCAGAACTTCATGGAGGAAGGCTTTAGCTTTAAGATTAAAAACTCTGCAAATTAAGTCCGGTCGATGAATCCATGATTCTCCTGGGCGAAGATTTTCCACAATTTCCTTCCAATACGGATTGCCCGTAAAAGTTACGAAGAGTGATGGCATACCGAAGCGGTTGCAAAGAGCAATGTTGTCCTTGAACCTTTCTTGCATATACCGCCGCCCTCCGCGGAATGTTTTATTAAGGAAAAAAGTTTTCCCTAATTTACATCCGCGGAGTTCTTCGGTTCGATCAATTCGCGCTTGCAAAGCGTCTCTCAAATTCTTGCATTGATCATAGCGATGAGCATTATCTTCTTGAATTCTTTCTCTAACATCCAATCTTTGTCTCACAACATTTAAATGACAATCGATGATAAAAATTTGGCTCAATTCTTTTTGACCTGTAACAAAATTGAAAATATTTTTCTGTTCATCGGTTCGATCAAAAAGATAAGATGAATTAAATGCATTCATAGAAACGTTTTTATTCTTTTTAGGAGGATGAGAATCATCAACATTTTCGGGTTCGTCATCATCTGAATTAATTTCAAATTCATCATCATTTTCTTCAGGTTCAACGGGTTCATCATCATCCGGATCAGTTAGCAATGCATCATCCATAGCATTAATAACTTCTTGAGAAATCATATTGGTAACTTGTGAAGGGTCATTACTTCGCAATGCATGAGCCATAGCATTAATAACTTCTTGAGAAACCATATTGACAACTTGTGAAACATTAATAGGTTGACCATCAGGAAAATTTGGATCAAGTTTTTTGATGCCCGTTGTCCAACCCTCTTGACCAAAGATAAATATCAAAGGATAAGCTGCAGCATGTTGATGAGAATCATAATGGGCAAGTTTAATAATTTTATTACTCCCATGTTTTTCAATACCAAACATGATGCCTTTTGGTGGAGGTACTCCTTCAACTGAGCGATACATTGAAAAAATTTGGCCTTCTTTAGCAGGAAAGCCCAAATTTCTACTATGATCTCTTGCGTTTGAACTATTTTCCCATACCAAAAAGAAACGCGGAACTTCCAAACCTAATTCATTCGCTTTTTGTTCTTGAATTGCCAACAGTTCTTTCATATTTTTTAGCATATCTGCAAGAGGATGATATTCACGGAGCATTGCCTCGAGAAGTCCAATTAGTTCTTTTTGTTTCCTTACATCCTTGCATTTGAAGTTGAAACGTTTTGAATCAATAAGTCGATTACCAATAGCTTCATTAGCATCCAATACATAATTTTGGTTAAATGCTGCGTTTACACCATCTTTAGGAATTACGTCTCCGACATTATGATAAAGTTCGCCATTTACTTTGAATGCGCCTAAATCTCTTGAAATTTTTGTCACAGTAGATGCCATACACATTAAGGAGTTATATCTTCGTGGATCATCCCAATATTCTCGGAATTGTCTGAGATGAATCCATCGATGAGGCATAGGTGGGAAGTATACTGGTTTGACGGTGCCATTCCCACAACATGCGCTTGAACCTTCTTTTGGAAATAAAAAAGCTTTGCAATGTTTGTGTGGGCAGCGTTCTTTCATTTCACCAAGATAATGTTCTCTTGGATTGATTTTTGCACTTATTAAACCCAGAGGTGTTGAACTTCCACGGCATGAATTAATCTTTCTCTCCATAAAACACAGATATGCCGTTTGAACTGTACCATTTCTTTGCATCGTTATTCTTATAGATCTTCGAATAAGTGGAGGTTGAACGGCTGGTTCAGCGGTGGGATCAATATGAACATGATCAATGAGATCGTTATCAATGGGAAGTTCAGGTGGTGTTTCATCAAAAATCGGAGCGGGACGATCTTGAAGACGCATAAAGCAAGTTGGAAGCCACTTTGGAAGATTCTCAACACTTTCTGCCGGAAGTTTATGTTCATTTATCCTGAATAATTCGGATAATAAAAATGTATAACGCCAAAGTTCCATATTTGGTGCCATATCATCAAGTTTTTTAGATTCTCCATGAAAAGCGAAATGTTCAGCAATAAGAAGGATGAATAAAATTGAGTTGTATGGTTCAACTTGAATGGGATGAGTATGAGGTTTAGCTTTGACATAATTAACATCTTTTTCAATTATACCGGCTCTTTTTAAATCTCTCACGATGATTGAACATGCATGGCGTTCTTCAGGAGTGTTATCATCCATTCCAGCAGCAATTCGAGAAGGATCATAAATAAATGCTTTTGATTGGATAACATTAATCACCAATAAAATCCAATCATTTCCAATAATATTTATAGGGCAAAGTATTAATTCTGGTTCATTCATATAAAGCATCAAGTATTTTTTGATCTCTGCATAATTACCATGAATAAAATGCTTTAAATATAAGGAATCGAGAACAGCGATTCTTTTCCAACAACCACCTGATGCCTTCCCTGCTATTGCTCCCATCAAACTGGTCACTTGTATGTCATTGAAGCTTTGACGAATATTTAAGGATGGTTTCATTTGAGGTGAATTGAAATTCAAGCCAAGATAGCTAGGAGGTTCAATAAATTCTTCATCAGCATTTTGTGATTCAATAGCTTGACGTTGGCTTGCTTGATGTTCCATTTCTTGATTGAACCAATCAACCATATATGAACCTGAAGTGGGAGGACGTCGTTGTTGATGCACGACAGGAATAATTGGAGGATTATGTTGTTCTTCCACTGCATCAACTTCCATTGGAGCAGTCTCATCAACAAAATCAGGGTTCCGGCGACGGAAGTTTTGGACATCATTACCCATGCTGTCAAGGAAACGATCATCTTCTTCAGATGTGGGTAAAATTGCCATAGAAGCATACATATTTTCTGCCAAAGGAAGAGGATATTCTGTTACATCCATTGGCTCGACAGATGAAGGTGGTTGTGGAGGAATAGTTGAGTCCAAAGGATCGTTATTTCTAACGTCCGCTCCCTGACTTTTTGATCTTTCATATTTGTCTTTTCTCTTTTTCCTCTCTTCAGCAGCTTTTGAGCATTTTGCTTTTAGTGACGCGGACTCAATCATGTGGAAAATCATGCTTTGTTTCTTGTTTTTGTTGTTGGGTATTGTGATTGACCGAACTATCATCTGCGTTAACAAAAAATGCACCGATTTCATTGCAAGTCAACGTTAATCCCACAGAATGAAGAACCATTCATATTTCTAGATTTATTCTTTTGATTAATTATTTAAAATGGAATGATATAAATAACCGTAAATTTTTTATATAATATTTTAAAACGATAATAAAAAAATTTTTTTTTGCCTGACTAATATGGGATAAAAAATAGTTTACTTTAAAAAAAAAATTTTTAACAATTAAGAGAGACTCTGGCTAAAATTGCTACACCTCATAAGCTCGAAAAAATAAACATCGAAAAAAAAGATCGAAAAAAATAAGACCGAAAACACATATGCTCGAATTTCTTCTTAAAGCAATATGACCGAAAAATCAGATCATCGAATTTTTATGATTCACCAAAAGGTCGAAAATCCACTTCCCCGATGAAAAAAAACATCGAAAAATTATTTTATTCGAGACTGTTCTTTGGCGGAAGCCCATCACGTGGAATCCTAATTTGTGGCCAAAACTATCCAACTTGTGGCCAACATTATAACATAGGTGGTTCATACACTTTCCCTATGGATTGGAAATGAACCACAGTGTTGCCATATATCCCATTTTCGACGATCCATAGGCTCTCCCTCTGGATTTTTATGGAAAAGAATTACTCAAGCTCATGTTGACAAGACTTTTTTATGCCAATCAAAGCCTAAAGTCATTAAAGTCATAAGATTGTAAAATACCTTTTTATGTGTTATTTAATTATTAGTAGTTCAATACAGATCGACTGTGTTGGCCTATGCTCCACTTTTGACCATCCATGGGCTTTCTCTATACATAGACTTTCCCTGTAAATGACAATCGACTATCCATCCATATGCTTTCCTTATGTCATCAACGGAAAAAGAAAAGAAACCGAATGAAAAAAAATACATTGGAAAACTAAAAAAGAGGTAAACCGCATTAGTTATCTTTTCAATATTTATGGACGTTTAAAATTATATATAAAAAATAAAGAGATGACTATTTACAAGTTCTGATTTTTAGATTTTATTATGTTTGTAAACTTTTTATGATTTTTTTCTTCTTGTTGTCCTTATTTTAAAAGTTCATTTGTACAGTAAAAAACCAAAAAATTTTTGAGGTTGGTGAAAGTAAACCGAGTTTTTAGTCAGTAATTTTATCATACTTTATGACTCAACCTATAAGATTAGTAAAAAAAATTATAAAAACGACTAACATAAGATTATCATAGAATCAACCATATTATTAAATATCCAAATATAAACAAATTTCAAAATATTTCTTTAATTTTTCGTTCCAAGATTTTATTTGATTAAGGTATTGCGCGGGAATTGTTGTGCTTGATTTGTTTTTGCTTTTTTTTTTCGGATATCCCCACTTTTCCATTGCATTATATTTTTATATAAATTATATTAATATTTTTTGTTTATTGTAGAAAATGACGACATCTAAAGAGCCTCCAAGTGATTCAGAATTTTTAAATGGAAAATATTTCATTCAATCGGAGCTTGGATGCGGTGGATTTGGTAAAGTTAAACTTGCAACCCATCTTTTAACTGGCGAACAAGTTGCAATCAAAATTATTGATAAGAAAGCTGTTGGCGTAAGCAATTTATAAATCTATGACTCATTTTTTTTACATATTTGTTTTAGGCTGATTATTTTCGAGTTCGCATTGAACTTGATGTCCTAAAAAATTTAGCCCATCAAAATATATGCCGCATGTTTGAGTTTATTGAAACAGAGCACAAATGCTATATAGTTATGGAAGTAAGCCTTAGTTAACCACATCTTTTTTCATTTTTATATTTATCCACAATTTTTAGTATTGCGATAGCGGTGAAATGTTTGATTATATTGTTCGAAAAGATAGACTTGAAGAAGCTGAAGCTCGTTTTTTCTTTCGGCAATTATTACAAGCTATGGCATATGCACATTCATTAGGAATTTGTCATCGTGATTTAAAACCTGAGAATTTAATGCTAACTTCTGATTCCAAATTAAAGCTCATCGATTTTGGGTTATCATCACGCCCAAAAAATGGATTAACCAATCCTTTACAAACTTGTTGTGGATCACCAGCGTATGCAGCTCCTGAAGTTATTGATGTTAGTTTTATTTTTTTATTTCATTTTTGGTTAATAATTAGTGTATGTTTTAGCATACCAAATATTATGGGCACGAAGTGGATATATGGTCTATGGGAGTCCTCCTTTATGTACTTTTATGCGGGGTTTTACCATTCGAAGATGACAATTTAAGTCGTTTATATAAAAAGATCCGAGTAAGTTATTAAAATTCTGAATATCCAATTTAAATCAAGCTTCCATTTATAGGCTGGTGTTTATTTTGAACCCGATTATTTATCTCCCCTTAGTAAAGATATAATCAAATCCATGCTACAAGTAAATCCACGCCATCGAATTTCAATGAAAGATTTATTGGAACATCGATGGGTAACTAAATCTTTTAATTCCCCTGTAAAATGGAACACCATTTATGACAAGCATAAAATTGATACCGATGTAGCACTTGAAATGGCATTTTATTATGGAGTATCAACTCATAAAATGACAAGTCAAATAAAGATTTGGAAATTTGATCATCTTACTGCTACATATTTAATTTTAACACGTAGAAAGGAGATGGGCCTTAAATTTGCTTTACCTATGTATCGTTCATCTGTAAGTTTTTAGATGTCTTAATTTTCCTAAAAATCAGTGGTATTTGTTTTTAGAAACAAATGGAACATGTTCTCCATTCTCCAACTATCCATAAATCCCTTGAAAACGATTTAGATCTTGTTACTTTGGAAGATTTTGAAGAAAGAAATGGAGCTGAAGCTATTTCTGATACAAGCACTGGAGTAACTTTAAATGCCTTTGTTTTCATTTCTTAAACTTTTTTTTCAGGCTGTTGCATGCGCAAACTTCCTTCGATCCCCTCATCAACGTGGAACTCCCATTAAACCCATATCTACTCCAACAGCAATACTTTCACAACGTCAAAAAATGCGAATGAAAAAAGATAAAGAAAATGAAAACCCTGGTGATAAAGATCACTTTTATACTTTACGTGTTCGAGGTCCAATCGAACTTGAAGGATATGAACGTAGCAGCATTTATGGAACCCCTCGTCGTCCACCTCTTCCTTTCATGGGAGCCAGTAGTGGTCGTAAACCTCGAGCATTTTCTGCTGAACGTAGTAATCCTCATCCCACTTCAACGCCTGATCGACATACACCAACTCAAGAAGAAGCTACATCATTTAATTCTAAAATGGATCAAAGTACTCCATCATCATCTCGCCGAACTTCACGTGGTGAAAAGAAAGCCCTTCCAAAACGTGTATGCGCTTCACTTGAGCGAACTAAAGATAAATTTAAAAGTTTATTAACGCCTAAAAAGATGACTTCAGTCAATAAAGATATTCCAGCTGTTTTGAGTTTTCAAACGGTAATTTTCTTGTTTCCATTTTTTTAACCTAATAACTCTTTTATTATTTTAGGGTTCAAACTTTGCGAATCTTTCGGTCACAGGTTCAAATGATTGCACAAAAATTCGTGAAGAGCTCATCCGTGTTCTTCTTGACTTAAAAGTTTCGGTTAACGCGCATCAGTATGTTTTTTATATTTTTAAAATTATTTTTTCTATTATCCATTTTTGTATTTTAGATGGATAATTTCTGGTAAAAAATCAATCCCAGGCAAACCCGATACTGTAGTTGAACTTGAAATAGTTTGGCTCGAATCTTTACAATTAGTCGGTGTTCGTCGTCGACGTTTAACTGGTGATGCTATGATTTATAAGAAAATTTGTGAACAAGTTTTGGCATTATCTGGTATTTAAAATCAAAGCGAATTGATTTTCTTAACTTTTTTTTAATAAATTTCTCTATGTGCTTTTTAACTAAAAATCCTCTCAAATTAATCGCATAATTCATTTATATTTGTTTATGGGTTGAATTTGTTATTATTATTACTTTTTTTATCTCGCAAATTACATATTTTTACAGATAAAGATTTGATTTTTATATTACTCTATTTTTGTGATTTCATATTTTGTTTCCAATCGTTACCGTAGAACCATAATAAAAAACTATAAAAGTTTTAAAATATTGTAAAAGCAAGAAGCTGAAGAATATCAAAATAAAAATAATTAGAAAACATTTTTTTTATTAAACTTGCAACCAAGAAAGCTCAAATCTTTTTTGGATGATGTGCTCGAAGTTTAATTTGTGTTTAGGAAATTTGTGAAGAAGAGAATAAAAAAAAAGAGATATGGAATGAACATCAATTCTTATTCTTATTCTTTTTTTGTCACATGCGCAGAACGCGATTGAAGGAAGCATAGATGGTTGGTTAGAAGGTGTCTTACCCGCCAACGATCAACCAACACCAAAGATGCCGAATGATGATGGTTAGTATATTTCAGACATATAAAAAAGGAAGGAGAGAAAAAATGCATGAGAATATATGTTGTCGACGGGGTATAGAAAGAATGAATGAGATCTTCCAAAAAGATAGATTGTTGATGATGATGATTTTGGGGTGAGCAGCAACAACGAGCGACGACGACAACAGCCGGTCGTCAGTCAAGTTGGTTGGTTATTGTCGTCGTCAACTGACTCGTCTTCTTAGTCTTCATTTTTTGTTGCTGCTGCTGCGCAACACGTAAAAAAATTTGACGACAACGACGACACGATGATGATGGCGGGTCCCCGAACCATCTTTTTCATCCATGAAATAAAGAATAAAAAGGAATAAAGAATCCGACGACATTGGCAGGTTTAAATCAAAATGAATGTCTTGCTGTGTTCAGCGTCGCTAAATATGCTCAAAAATTTGTGACTTTTAGAGATGTTTCCCTTTTGAAAGTTGTACCGTACCGTAGTAGTTGTTTTTACTAAACCTTGAAAATCACCAGTGATTTCGTTGTTGCTGGTTTCTTTTCATTATGGGAAAATGCTGTATTGCGGGTATTTATGTTTTTTATTATAGTTTAAATGAATGTACACAAATGAGACTATTGAATGATTTTTTTACATCGATGATGATGGCTATATTTTTTTCATCGTCCATATACTAACTAAAAAAAGAGAAGAGAGAGAGATAGTGGGCAACGATAGCAACAACAACGGCAGCACCAACAGCAACGACGACGATAAAAGTGATGATGTTGAAAATAGACAACACCCGTCATTCATTCTTCTATTTCTTTTTTTGTTGTTGCTACCCTTATTTTAAAAAAGCAAAAACCACCAATTCGTCAACTGTGGTCGTTGTCGTCGTTGTTGTTGGGGATGGAAATGGATGACTTGCAGTTGCCTACGGCGCAAAAATAATGCATTTTTCGCCAACCAACAACGCGCACACCAGCAACTAACAACAACAACAAAAAATAGTACATATTTTTTAAATGCAGCCAAAAAAAAAAGAAGAGAAGAAGGAGCGGGCAAGGCCATCATCCGGTTTTGCAACTCCTCATCTTCTTCTTTTTTTCATTCATTCGTTCATTCATAGGACAATAACATAAGGAAAAAAAGAAGAAGCGATTATCGAAAATAAAAATATTCGCCAATGATGTATCATAAACTGATTGGATTTAAAGTTGTTTTTAATTTTTGGGTTTTTTATTTCATCAACCAACTTTCAACTTAACGCGTGCATCATTTACTTTTGATTTTGATTATTCGCCAACATGAATTTTACCTTTTTCGTGTATATCTATTTAGGTCGTCAAAGTCGCTTTTAGTGTTGCGTTGATGACTTCTTGTGGGATATTTATTATTCTTATTTTTATAATTTTTTGTCTTCAAATTTTTTTTCCAAATTTATTAACGAAAGTAAAAAAGGGCAAGCCGACAACAACCACTGTTTTTTTTCTTTCAAGAAAAAAGCGCCTTAGTCGATGATGATCGAACGGTGGTGGAATAGTTCCGTTCTGTTTTTTTTCTTTGTTTCTTGACATTTTTCGCGCACTGAAATATTTTTTTTTAACTTTTTTCTTTTTCTTAATAAATGGCACCCAATAACAACGTATGGTTGTGGTGTTGTTATTGTTGATGGGTTTCAATCAATGAAAAAAAAATATATACGACGCACACTCCATCAACTATTCCTTTATTTATTATCTGCGTAATGCTATCTTATTCTTCCCCCATTTTTTTCATTCCTTCCATCATTTTTTTTCTTGTTCTTCTCTTTCTTTCATTAGATCATCATTCCTTTACCCATTTATATATATATATATGTACATCATCAACAACAATTTTTTTATATTTTATTTTGTCACATATTATTGGTGATGATTGGTTTTATTTATCCCCTTAGAGTAAAAGCCACTCATTTCCTTTCCCTTTATTTTTTTGTTGTTGCATCAACGACTTTGACCTCTTGGAATTGATGATGGTGCCTTCTCAGCCCTTTTCCTCAACGACGACGACTTGTAGTTAGTTGTTGTTGTTTTACCCATTGTGTATAGTAGTGACGGAACGATTCACCATTTCTCATTTTTCTTTTTCATCAAATCAAAATATATTGGTGAGACGTTTATCAGTTTTTCTCTTTCATTTACTTCAACAACAAAATGGAAGAAATGATGAAAAGTCAAAAAAGTATTATTATTGACTGCATCGTTGATTACCCCTTCGATGGTCTACTCTTTAGTTTTTACTTTATAAATTTTTAGAAGAGACTTTTTAAAAAAAATTTATACTGTACACAACTTTTTGTTTTCTCGAGCCTTTAAAATTTTTTTCGGCCTCTTTTAGTTTTTACCCCAACACTTTCTTTTTGAGAAGATTTGATGATGATTCTTTCAGATATTATCGACGACAAGAACTTTTTAGACTTTTAAAATTTTAAAACTTTTCCTTGTTTCAATTTTATTTTGGCGCGTTTTTGTTATTCATGTGTCCGCGTCTCTTCCATTTATCAAGTTCACGACCATCTGTTTGTCCCCTTTTTTTCTCTTTCATTTATTGGTGATGCTATTTCAGAGACCGGTATTACTACCCATTTTTAAGAAGAAAAGAAAGAAGTCACTTGCATGTTGAAACGTTTTTGAAACTAACAACAACGACTTCCAAATTCTTATTTCTGATTTTACTCAAATTTTTAAAATGGACAATGATTCAGTTTCCGATACCAAAGGCGAAAGTCTACGATATGAAGATCTTGGCTCCAAAACAGATTTAATTGAAATGGTTAAAGCTTATAAAGAATTGTATGATAAAAATGATGCATTATATAAAAATAATTCTCATAAAGGAGTATTATGGTCCCAAATAGCTAAAAACCTTGGTGGAACTCAGTCTGGTTAGTCTTTTTTTTCTCCCAATAAAATAAATGTATGACCTTATTGTTTTTTCTTTTTAGCAAAAAAAGTCCGCGAACAATTTTCATACATGCGACGACGCTTTGAAGAAGAATATCATGCAAGAAAAAATGGACAACCCCGGCCTAAAATGCCTGATCCTGATTCAGCAAATTATCGAAAACCTTTATTCGTTTTTGAACAATTAACTTTTTTGGAACCTTATATTAATACTGAAAGAGAGGCTTCATGCGACGATGAATTAAATGATACTGAAAATTGTCCTGGAACTTCAACATTTGATGAAATTCAAGCAAATTATTCTGATAATTCTATTATGCAAGATTATGTAACTCAATGGGCCACAGCCAGTGCTCAGGCAGGTGAAAATGGTAATAATTTATTGGATCAAATTACAGCCGGATTACTTCCTCAACTTAATGAAGTCAAAGAAGAATTTAAATCTGTGGCACCAACGGAAAAGAGAAAACGAAAGCAACCACCTCCTAAACGAGCAACAAAAGTGCCAACTTTAACTCCACCTTCAAATAATAGTGAATCACCACCAAGTCAAGATCTCAAAATTTCATCTCTTCCATTTTCAAATAATTTTAATCCTGATCAACCTATTGATAATGAAATGCTTTTACAACTTGCTAAAGCTTTCTCAGATAATTGCAATTCTATGGTCGTTCCACCTACTCTCCCTCCACCGACGAATAATAACAATACTGCTGTAGCAGCGGTGGTTGAAGATGATGAATGCAATCTTTTTGGAAGACAAGTTTCAATGGATTTAAAACGATTAAATATTCAAAATCGAGCCATTGCTCGTTATCGAATTAATAAAATTCTTATGGAACTTACGGTTAAAGAATGCCCCGGTGGAAATTCTGAATCATTAAACTTTGATTAAAAAACCATGGAAATAACGGATATTTTTTTTGTATATAGCCTCATAATTACCAGAAATGTATTTTTTATTCCATTGTTTTTGTTATTATTTTTTGTTGTCAGACTTTTTGTTATTTTTATTATTATTTGTATTGCCGTAAATTTTGCGGTATTTTGTTTTGAATTTCACTTTATTCTTGCCTGCCTTTCAAAAACATTCATTCTTGCCTTTAAATAATTTTTTTCTATTCTTGCTAAGTTTTTTTTGTTTTTGCCAGATTCATACTTGTATTTTCTTTTTACTGAAAAATAAAAAATGATTTCCTACTTATTTTCTTCCATTTTCAATTAGCTTCATATATCATTAACTACGTACGTACATATCTTTGAAGATGAAGAAAAAAATAAAAGTAAAAACATCTTCGTGAGAACAAAAAACTTCATTTTTTTTCTTCTTCCAGCTTTTCGTTGGCTTAAGCAAGCATGAAGCAAAGTAACTTATTTAAAAAATAAAAGGAGGAAAGAAGGATATTTCTAAAAAAAATACTTACTTACTTATCGAACGAAATATGTAGACTTTGTTCCTTGTATGCTTTTTTCTTCATAAAGAAATATCATTAAACTGCTTTCCTTATTTGTAAGGATAAGTTACCGAGAATGGTGTTGACGAAAGCAATCTTTGTTTTTATAATTTTTTTTATAAAAATTCTATCATTTTGCTTTTGAATACTTTTGAATGCTTACTTGCTTCTTTTGTTTTTCACTTGCAATTCAAAACTTTCTTTGTTCTGTTTTTTTTTGAAAATTTTCTTAAGCTTCTAAAATTAGAAATTTGTGAATTTCCGCGCAATTAATAAATGAAAGAAAAGCAAAAGTTTAAAAGTAAGAAAGTGTAGTTAGTTTGATCTTTTTAAAATTTAAAGTTCAGCTTTTTTTAGAGTAAAAAACTCTTTTTCTTCGAAACCACAAAAAAAGAATGTGTCATTATTCTAAACAAATAAACCAAATATTTTTTGAACGTTTGTAATAAACCTTACAAATATTTGTCAATATCAACATTTTTTCTCTCTCATCTTCTTTTTTTCTTCCCCCACATCTGTCACTCAAATTCTTCTTACTTTTTTTGTTTGATAAAACCGAAAAAGAAAATTATTAGAAAAAAACTTTCATTTTTTTTTTTTGCAGCTTCAAATTTATTCGAAGAAAAAATGAAAAAAAAGTTTAATTTTTGATCTTTTTTTCTTTTTCTTAGAGACTTCCGTTGACAACCGGCCATAATAAACTAAACTCCCTTTTTATTATATTTTTTTTCTGCTAATGCAAGTCTTTTTTTGTGACAAGAACATGAAGCTTTTTTTTTTTTGAATGTTCTGTCTTTCATCGACAACATCGTCAATGAATATGTTGGATTAGTAGTTAGTTATACATAGTTGACACAAGCTTTGTTGGTGCCGTACTCTCTGCTTTTCCTGCTGGCAGCAAACCCACCAACCCTGCTGCTCTGATGGACGTTCTTTACAGCCTCTGTTGTTGTTGCTGTTTAGCTTGTTTAAAAAGGGACAGAGAACATTGTCTATTATATATTTTTTTATATTTCACGTCCAACGGCAAAAACATACTCTCTCACGTTTAAAATGCCATATACACATTTTTTTCTTTCTTCTCTGGCTTCGTTTTTTATTTATTTTAAAAATGGTAAAAGTGTGTGGAGACTTACTTTTGTGTAAAAAAGAGTATTAAAAGCGACTGACTGACTTTTTTGTGTTTTTTATCTGCTTTTTTGTGTTAAGGTGAATACGTAAATCACTTCCTTAGCAGCACCAGCAGCAAAAGCAATGTCAAATTTTTCTTTTCTTATTTTTAAGAGCATGTGAATTTTTGAATAACCTTTTTTCTCTGTCTTTTTTTTCTCAGTTTTAATGCTAGGTGTAAAAAAGGGTTTTTTTTGCAGCAACTCTAACCTTTGCTTTTTTCTCTCTCTCTTTAATTTTCTTTTTAATCAGCTTTAATCTCTCTGTATTTTTTATACGTTTCTTTTTTTGTAGTACAAAAAAATAAAAAAAATTAAGTATCTAAAATGAAAAAGAAAATGGATTGAATTGAACGAGTCTGCTTATGATAACAACGACGACGACAAGGAAATTCTTTTTTTTTCATTTTGGTTTTTTTTCTAACGGTAAATATTATATTCTTATTACGCGATGATGGGAGACTCTTGTTAATGATTGCTTGCTTGGGTTTGCGGACGCTACACTTTTTTTCTCTTCCTACCATTTTTATTTGCTAGCAACCAACAGCTTTCATGATGGAAGATAGACTTAGTATGTATAATCGTCGATAAACCAACAACTAACACTATTCACTCACACACCGTTCCATTTTTTTTTTCTTTTTTCAAACATTGAGTTTTTTTCCGTCTGCTACTACCGCCTCAAACAATTAGTTTATCGTGGACAAAAAGAACTTTGAAACAAACACACAAACGCAAAATCAGACTACTTAGTTGATGATCGCTCGCACTTATTTTGTTTTTTTTACATCATTCAATGTTTCCGCCTTCTTTGCTATTTGTTTTTTTTTCACGTTTTTTTTTGGTCGTTGTTGTTTATAATTATTCCAAAAACAAAATAAATAAGAAGGAGGGTGGCAATAATATTTTTTAAAACATTACTAAAAAAACTGTGAACCTTTTTTTAAAACCCAAAATGCTTTTTTTTCACTCATTTTAGTGTTTTTCGATTTAGTTTTTTTTGTGAACTTTGTCTTATATTTTCTTAACCTCACCCTCTCGCTCCTATCATTTATTTTTTATATTTATATTTTATTTCAAGGAGTGCCAGTCGCAAACATAAAAATTTCAGCTTTCCTCAAAAAAATTCCTAAAATAGGAAGGAGAAAAAATATGTTTATGTTGTTGACATTCATCTTTTTTTATGCTAGATTTTTTCGTTTTTGTTCGGGTTGAAATATAAAAAATTCAAAAAAAACTTGAGTCATTTTTGTTTTTTGCATTGCACATCTTTCTTCTTTTTTTGATAGCGTTTTAAACATTTTTGCTGTTCTTATTTTTTTGTCGAAGAATGAAATCGTTGTTTCAATAGCTCTTGGGTGCAAAAAAAAGCAGAACAGAAGAAAACTATGCTATTATAGTTTAAATTTCTTTTCCCTCACTCATTTGTTAGAAACAAATATACCTTTCTTGTATGTATGTTTTTTTCTTTTTATTTCTTGACGTCATTCTCATATATTTTTGATTTTTTTTTCTTGTCCTTAACATTCACTTACTTTTATTTTTCCTGCCATTAGGGTGCTTTTTTTCTACTTCAAACATTTTTCATTTTCTTTTTGGTTCCAAGAGACAACATCGACCAGTGGCAGGATGATGTTGTCAACAACTGAGACCGATAATGATCCCATATGTTTATTTTTTACGTCTCTTTTTTTAGATTTTTCATCGCAGTTAATTATTTTTTCCTTTTTTTTTTAAATTTTTTTGTTCAAACAAAAAATTCTCCTCCATCAATTGTGAATTTGTGGCCTTTGAACCGTCGAATCGAGAAGCTTTTTTTTTCTTCCTCCTCGTCGTCGTTTCCCTTGCTGATTTGAAAAAGAGAGACGCTTACTTTTTTTATTTTATTTCATTGTACTTTGTGCTGATTATTTTTTTTATTCATATATTTTACTTTTAGCCCATCCTTATCAATAATTTTGTTTTACTGTTCTACGGTCATAAAACATTAAAAAACGTCTTACTTTTTTTCGTTTTGGGTGGTTTTAAGGCCATAGTCTCTTTTATTTTATTATAGGTGTTCTTTCGTTTTTATTTTATTTTGCAAGAAGTGTGGCAAGAAACCCATAAAAGTTTTCCTTGTACTTTGTTTAATTTTATTTTACTTTCGTTTTTTTAAAAGTTGTAAAACTAAAAAATTTTTATAGCAATAATTTAAAAGCTGGCGGAAAATAGGCTATAGTATTTTAATATTATCGCACTTATATTACTCTTACGATCATTAGCATCATGGCTCCTTCATCTAAATGTGCCCATGAACTTACTCAACGTAAAAAAGTTGAACGAATTCAAGTTTTAATGTGTTTTATTAAAACAGCAAATCAAGAAAAGGTAAACCTTTCCTTTTTTGTAAATTGCCGCTCCTAAAAAAAGATTTATGTTTTAGTTATCGGTGAAACTCACAGAGGTGTGGGCAACTCCACAATGTTCAATAACTGATGCACGTATTTTACTAACCTTAGGTGCAAATCCTTCAGTATTATATGAAAATGATTATGGTAAAAAGACTTTACAAGATCGAGTGGAAGCTGGAAGTGTTTGTGCTTCATGCGCAACAAAATTTGAAGAATTTTTAGAAAAAGCTATTATTATTCATAATGTTCAATTTAATTCTGTAAGCCATCCGACTATTTGGGATCTTTGATTACAGTATTTTTTCTTTCAGACCAATATTGAAGTTAATAATGGTTCAATTAATGATGGAACTAAAAAGGGAAATATGACCCAAGATCTCATTGCTTTATCCCTTGATGGTGGCGGAATGAGAGGACTTGTTAGTGTCGTCTGTTTATTATTCACTTCTCGACGTTTATTTGGTGATGAATCTTTGGTGGATAAAATTGATTGGTTTATTGGATGTAGTACTGGTGCCATGCTTACTCTTGCATTGGTAAAAGGCTTTACGCTTACTGAAACATTCTTTCTTTATTGGGAAATGAAAAATGAAATATTTCTTGATAAATCAACTATGGCTCGTTTATTTGGTAGTGTTGTTGATAAACAAGTATGTGTCTCTATTTTTACATTCAGACAAATGATTAAATTATTTCAATTTTTTTAAGACTCTTAAAATGGATAATGTTTTGCAACGATGTTTTCCATGTGAAGATGATACCTTTCAAAATTGTGCTCGTCGGTTAACGGTTCCAGCTTTAAATATTGCTTGTACCCCTGCTAAGCTACATACATTCCGAAATTATCCCATTCGAGTTGATAAGGGTAAAGGAACAACATCAGAAAATGGTGATGAACATATTCATTTCCGCGATGCTGCACGTGCAAGTAGCGCAGCACCAACATATTTCCATCCTCATATTATTGGGGAAGATGTTTTTGTTGATGGATCTTTAGTTGCTAATTGTCCACTAAGCATTTTATTTCGAGTATGTTTAACTAAAAAATTTACCAACAAATAATAAGAATTTAAAAATTTTAGGAATACGATAAATCAATTCTCGCTGGAAAAGATATCAGTTTGGGATGCATTTTATCTATTGGAACGGGTGAACCACTTCAAACTAAGCGACGCTATAAAACTGGAAATACTTTACAAAAGAAGGGTAGATATCTTCGTGATGTTGCTACTTTACTTATGGAACAGGTAAAAAATAAAGACTCTAGCCGAAAAAAAATACAGTACATAATAAATTTTTTAAGGTGGTAGGACATGAAAAATCTGCAATCGAATTTGCAATTGATCGATCTGCAGCTTCAACCATTCCATTTTTTCGTGTTAGCCCTGTAGGAATTGATGTTCGAATCGATCAAATAGATGATGGAAAATTAATGGATATGATTTGGGAAACCCTTTTATATTTAGTTGATAATGTTGGAGATATCGATGAATTTGGAAAAACTCTTAAAAAAGTTGCCGAACGTCCACATGCTGTTCCACATGATTCATCTCGACTTCGTTCTCACACGGTTCAATAAAAAATTGTATTTTCTCAATTATTTTAACACATTTATTTTTTCATTTGCAAGAAAAAAAAACGTCATTTTTATGTTTCAGTCTTTTTTTTTCATTTCTTTTAATGGTCTTTTTATTTTATTTTTCGCTTACCTTTTCTTATCCATGTAGAGTTTATTTTTTTGTCTATCTGTCTGGCAAAAATGCGGGCCACTCTAAAGCATTTTTTTTTTATATTTTTTGCAATACTCTCTTCTTCCTCTTTTTTTTCAGGAGCCAGGACAACGAAGGAAGAAGAAAAAAAACGTCTAGCTTGTAGCAACAACACGAAATGAACGAACGCCGGTCCACCATCATAAAAAAATTGCTCAGGAATGGAAATGAATGTTGGCGGAGCTAGTCGTCGTCGTTATTGCTTTTTCGTCACTTTTTTTTCTTTTTTCCAGTCTACAACCCTTGGTCCTATAATGACCGCTTTTATTTTTTTTTAAAACCTTTTTTTCTGTTGTGCGTTTTCTCTTTTTTGAGTGCAGTTTTTTATATCGTTTTTTCTCTTTACTATTTTGAGTTCAATAAGGGTATATTATCTAAATTTTTAAATATTTTTTAAATTCTGCATTGATGTTTAAATTTTTATTTCATTTCATTGTGTAATAATAATTCAGTACTATCCGAGTATTCTCTTTTCTTGTTGTTGTTATAATCGTGTTTCATTTATCAAAAAAATATGTTTTAAACCGGTGATTGTGATATTTTTTGTTTAAATTTTTAGTTGTTAAAATTGTAAATTAGATTTAGTTTTGGATATTAATTTATGCTAGTCGAATAATAATCGATTTATGTAATAATAAAAAAATAAAAAAATGTTGAAAATATTTAAAAAAACATTAAAACTCTCGACCTAGCCTATTTTTTAACTCAAAGAAACAAATTATTTCTTCTAAAAGAAACTGATTTAAAATTTTCAAAATTAAACTTTGCCCTTTTATAAAAACTTTTATAAACTTTTTTTTGTCCTTCTTACTTCAAAAGTTCAAAAACAAAATTTTATTTTTTATTTATTTTTTTATTCTCCTGTCATCTTTCAACTTTTAAACCTATAATAACGAATCTCAGTTGAATAAAAATAAAAATAAGTATGAAATTCTCTTTTTGATTTTGTGTTTTTATAACCAAAGAGAGTCCTTCCGGTTTTTTTGTGTTAATCCAACAACAATAATCGATTGATACGAATTGACTAAAATTTTATTTTTATTTTTTGCCTATTAAAAATATCATGAACAATCTGCTCTGCTCCCCTGGTTGGTTGGTTGCCTCGGCTGTAGTGTAAAATATATACTATGTTTTTCCTGTATTATTCTTTAAAAAAATAAAAAATAACTTTCACGTGAGACTGACTGAGTATTGGCGCCAGTTAGTCACAGTCAGTCACCATCATTTGATTAACTGCATTCGTCGTCCAAAAGTGAAAAAAAAAACTATTGTTTGAACCTTCGAGGAGGTGAAAAGTACCCTCAACGTTTTATTTCTTTTTTTATTTTTGAGGAAAAAAATTGTGACAAAAAGTTGCGATTTTTTCTTTCAACAAAAGCACGCGACAGCTTTTTTTTATTATTTAAAAACATAAGGAAGGAAATTGGATTAAACAGATGATCCTGAGCCAATGTGTTGCAAATTTTTTCTTCACGTGAACTTTATTTATTTATCCTGGATTTTTTTGTTTTATCTTCCAAAAGCTCCAACTGCTTTTCATTTTTTTTTATTTTCTCAAGCAATTGCGCGTGATTTAAAGAAAAAAATGTTTTAAATTCCAACAAAAAATGATTTTTTTTTTTTGCATTTTCTTTACTGCATTTTTTTTATTTTTTTTGAGTTCAGGTTGGTTGTGAGAAATGAGTGAATGAATATAAGTAAAATGTAAACTCATGAGACAGCTGTGCAGCCAATCGAAAAATAAAAACAAGAGGAACCGTACATACATACCCATGCCATATTATTCCCCACATTCTTTATGTATGTGAACAATGAACGTGATCTCCAAAAAAAATATATTCCCGGCGTGAAAAAAAAATTCTCCTCATTTTTTTAGTATGAAAACATTTTTTTCACGTGGATATTTTTTTTGGACTTTTCTCATTTCTTTTTTTTGTAAAATTGTTTTTAATGAAACATAGAACCGGAAACAGAAAATTATTGTTTTGATTCAAAAGCTTATCACTTTTTTTGATTCTTGCTTGTCATCCGCTTTCAAAAAATTTACTCTTAAGTTTCAAATTAAGTGAATGCAAAAGTTTCATGTTTTCAAGACACTCTCATTGTTTTTTATTCATGTATTTTGCTTCCTCATTAATTCAAATTTTTGTTAAGAGGGCTATCGTCACAAGTTAGTTTTTTTAGCAGGAAAAAAAGATTTTTCTTCTTCGAATCTTAAAGTTTAAAGAAAAATAAAGATGTTTTAATATCAGAAAAAAAGAAGGCTTTAATCAATAACATCAAACGCAATTGAATCGATGTTCAATGTTTTTTGTATTAACGATCTTAAAAAAACATGGGCTTTCTTCTCCCACTTTTATTTTAACTAAAAACACCGACCTTTTACATTGCTTTTTTTGTTGTTGAAAAGTGAGAACATTTTTGTTGTTTCTCGCGCGCTTATAAACAGTTTGCTTTGACTGCTTTGATTTAAAATCAGATTTTTCTTTTAATTTCATGCATCTTTTATTTTTACGGGTGTCTATTAAAAAAATATATATTGAAAAGCAAAATAATTAATAAAAGAATTATTAACCCCAAATAAAATTATCCCAAAAATGTCAACCTCGAATGCAGCCGTTTTTGTTTTTATTTTTCCCTTACCTTTTTTTCCTCTCATCTCAAATGAGATAGCCCAAAGCCTTTTTTGTCATCTATTGTCTTTAAAAAATTCTAGATAGTTTTAGAATAAAACAGTTTTAAGGTATATTCACTCTCACTTTTTTTGTTTGTTTGTTCCTTAATCATTCACTTTCAATTTTCCAAAACTTGATTGATTTTAATTCTATTCACTCTTTTCCGCTTATTTTTTCTATAAATATATTTATTCTGAAGCGTTGATTTATTTTTTGTTTAATAAAATTATGTAAAAACGAAAATAGCCGCCATCAAAAAATCACATACCAACTTGAATAATTATATATCGACTTCATAAATTTAATTTTTTGTATTTTTTTTTGAGATGTAAAAAAGCCACATCAATTTTTTAAGCAAAAACTTATTACGAAAAAAACTTTGTCATTCGAGTTTTTCCATTTGTTTTGTTTTAAAAAATATTATCAATGCGCCTAATAGTTTTTTTTCCATTTATCGATCAAAAAATAGTTTGATTTAAGTGATTTACTACTTTTCTCTGAAAAAAGGAAAGCCAGCAAAAAAAAATTTTTTGAACAGCTTTTTGAACGAAAAAATAAACCACATAGTTAAAAGGGTTTTAACTTTTTTTATTGCTTATGCGAAAATAGTTAGACAAAAAGAAGGGTTAAAAGCATCGAATAATACCTACGATGTGAGATTAAAAGGACCTCTTTATTATCACGGACATAATTATTTTTGCAATAGTTTAAATTTTTTTATTGCATAAAAACGAACAGTCGTCGTTGGCTGTTGTTCTTGCAAAGATATAAATGTGTCGTTCGTCGGCGAGAAATGCAAGTGAATGAAGATGAGAATGCGAATAGTTAGAGTGGTAAAAAAATATGTGAGTGAGGAAGTGGAAGAAATTAATAGACGAATCAGAGATATAAGAGAGTTAATGATAAAGTAGAGATTTTGAAGAGACAACGAGACAACAGCCCAGCGCCTTCTTCGACTCAAACTGCTGCGGCTGCTCTTCTTGTTTCGAGATGCAATAAATGTTATGACTATTTCTCTCTTTTTCTCCGCTATTTCTCCTTCTTTTTTTTTGCAAAGACAAAAAAACGTAAAGTTCTTTTTTGCTTTGTTTTTTGCTTTACCCAAATTTTTCTTCTTTTTTTTCTCGAAATTTTGTTAGTTTATTCTCACAGAAAGTTAGGTGTTTTATATTGGTCGTTACTTTCTTCTTCCTCAATATTAATATCTCATTAAGTTTAGCATTTTTCTTTTTCTTTAAAGCTTCATTCGATTACTGGCAATTCGCCAGATCATTAATTGAATCTTAAAGCGAAATTTTATAAATTTTTTTCACCACAGCGCGCTTATCTGAATTCTTCATAAAATGCATAGATATTTTAATTTTTTTAATCATATATTTTTATAGATTTCAAATACTTTAGTATATTTTCGCCGAAAATATTAAGCGGCGACTTGTTGTCAATACTTTTTTTTCGGGCACTATTTGCCCACCCATTTTCTTGTCTTTATTGACTTGATTAAATTGCCAACAACATCTTGGTGTGATGAGTAGCAGCAACGATAAACCTTCACCACATCCGGCTAATTCGCCATCAACACCAACAACGTCGTCGTCGTCATCTACTCATATAAATGGTAATGGCAATGATGGCGGTGGTGGTGGAATATTTTCACCCCGACATGATTCAATTGCATCGGGTTCAACTGATAGTGCGCCAGGAACACCCAAATCACCAGGTTCAATGAGCAATGGAAATTTTAAAAAGCGTAATATTCGAAAGGTAAAAGAAGCTCAATCTAGCGATGTCAATACTGGGTTTGTGACTAATTTATTCTTTTTTAAATCAAAATACATCAGTTTCAATGATCATCGTTTTTTTAGCTCTCCCCATAGTGTTCTTACTTACGAAGAAAAATCACGTCTTGAGGCTGTACAAAGAGATTGGCGGTCTTCGCGTCCAAAGGTAGTTCTTTAACAGACATTTTTATTTCTTATTTATTTTTTATTTTTATTCTTTTCCTTTTCTTATATAAAATGCTTTCAACCTTTTAGTATCGGTCTGGTGAAAGAAGCACTGCATCTGAGTCAGAAATCCGGGCTTCACCATTATCTTCTTCTTCACATCATACTGCCCAAAAATCTGTTTTCGATCGAAATAGGTAAAACTCTCAACTTTCAAAATTATTAAAAAAAATTAAATTATTTCAGAAAATCATTTTCGACTAGTTTAAGTCCTCAAGGGAAGCTGGTGGAATCGCATAGGCTTTCATCTTCTATGCCATCAACTTCAGATGAAAAAATTAAAGAAAATTCAAATGAAAAAATTCCCCCAGATTCGCCAATTGAGCCTCATCGAATTCCAGAAATTAAAGAACCATTGGAACAAATAACTGAAGAATGTTCTGAAACAGGCAATAATGAAACATCCAATCAAATTGCATTGTTAGCTGCTGCCGATGCGGCTAAAATTAAATCACCACCGATAGTCATTGGTCCCGAGGCCACGCCTCAAGATATTGGTCAAGCGACACTTAAAGATGTTGATCCTTCTGCCGCCTTAGAGCCTTCATCCATCCTTGCAGCAGCTGAAAGTTCTGCATCTCTTATGCCATCAACCCATGTTTCAAATGCGTTAAGTGAAACAGGTTCAAAAGAGCCGTGGAAGAAAGTTATTTCTGAAAGAGTTGAAGGTCAAAATGATTATGATGATGACGACGAAGTTGAAGAAGTTCCAATAGATCGGTCACCAGGTATTTAAAAAGTTTTTTGAGGAAATAATAAACTTTATTTTTTTCTTCAGATGACAGATTTCTAAAATTTGATGAAGAATTAGGTCGAGGCTCTTTTAAAACTGTATTTCGTGGGTTGGATAGTGAAACGGGTGTTGCTGTAGCTTGGTGTGAATTACAAGATAATAAATTATCTAAAGCTGATCGAACAAGATTTCGTGAAGAGGCTGAAATGTTGAAAGGCTTACAGCATCAATGTATTGTACGGTTTTATGATTATTGGGAAAAATCAGATGCTAGTGGGAAAAGAAAGTAATATATTTTTATTTTATTGTTAAAAACTTTTACAGTTTTAAAATATTTTTAGATATATTGTTCTTGTAACCGAATTAATGACATCCGGAACATTAAAAATGTATTTAAAGCGGTTTAAACGTATAAATATTAAAGTATTGAAATCATGGTGCAGACAAATATTAAAAGGCCTCCATTTTTTACACACTCGATCGCCGCCTGTGATACATCGAGATTTAAAATGTGATAATATTTTTATTACGGGAACTACAGGAAGTGTTAAAATAGGTGATTTGGGTCTTGCAACACTTAAAAATAAATCCCATGCTAAAAGTGTTATTGGCACTCCTGAATTTATGGCACCTGAAATGTATGAAGAGCAATATGATGAAAGCGTGGATATTTATGCTTTTGGTATGTGTTTACTTGAAATGGTTACGTCAGAATATCCATATCAGGAATGTCAGTCACCAGCACAAATTTTCAAAAAAGTCACACAAGTAAGTATATATTTATGTGCTTTGAAATTTGCACTATTAAAAATGTTTTTTTAAAGGGTGTAAAGCCGGCTTGCTTTGATCGAATTCCAAAACAATATCCCGAAATCCGTGATATTATTGATAAATGCATTCGGGTCCGTAAAGAAGAGCGACATACAGCAAAGCAATTATTAAACGATGATTTTTTTCTACCTGAAGAAACATATGGTGTTAAAGTTGAAATTACTCAGCGGGAGCAAGAGATTATAGGAAGCAATAGTGAAGTAAATTTTTTTTCATGGTGCTCATACATATATATATAAAAAATTAATTTCAGATAAACATGATGCTTCGAGTTTCAGAAGATAAAAAACGAGCTCAATATAAATTTAAAGAAAATGAAGGTCTTCAATTTGCTTTTGATGTTGAACAAGATAAAGCTGAAGAAGTGGTTCAACAAATGATTGAGCAAGGTCATATTCCTGATTGCGATGTTAATGTTATAACCAAACTTATTCGAGATAAAATTGATGCTTTTAAAAGGGATCGAGAATATCGACATGCCGAAATTAAACGAGCTCAAGAAGAGGAAGAGAGGAAAGCTGAAGAAGCAGCAGTTAAAGAAGAAATAAAATTACGACGCGAACGAGAAAAAGAAGCTGCATCACAAAAAGCCCAAGCTGAAGCCACCACTGCTGCAGCTGCTGCTGTTACCGCTGCTGCGAATGCGGCGAATCTAGCAGCAGCAGCTTCAACATCAGGAGCAACTTCGGCACCCGCCCCCACTCAAACGAATCCACCTCAACAAGTTTCTTCTGGTGGTGAGCAGCAACAACCTAATATCCCTCAAGCGGTGGTAAATGCAATAAAACGAAAAAAAATTGTATTAGAAGTTCTTCAAGTGGTTAATAGTGATGAAAATAAACAACCGGTATAGGGACAAAATTATTTATATTTTTATTAGATGTTATATTTTTAGTTGATAAGTTGCAAACTTGACACTGCCCACAAAACAGTTACATTTCAATTTGCTCCAGATTCTGATAAATCGCCTGTGATAGCAGAAAAATTGGTTTGTCTTAAAAATGGTCATGAATTCAAAATAAAATAAATTTAGGTTGACCAAGATTGCATATCTCATCAACATGTTGCACCAGTCATTGCACAATTGGATCAAGTAATCGAAGCCGTCAAAGGTAATCCACATAAAGGAGTTGGCTTAAAAATTATAAGTTACGTTGATGTAACCACTGGAGCCATTGAAACTGTTGTTCGACAAATGTCTCAAGATATGCCGTCTGTTCCCGTAAGTTTTTTATGCTTCATTTTTTCCCTTTTATTGTTGCTTGTAGCTTATACATGCATGCATGTAGGTAGTAGCATCATGATAGCTTTTATCTTTATTTTTAAAAGTTTTATTTTTTTGCGATACTGGAGTTAAAACTTTTTATTAGTTTAGATTTTTTAATTTTATTTTTCCCTCTACCACATGTGATGTGCAAGCTATATTCATTCACAGGATTAGAAAAGCATCTGTTTAGTAGTGCTCTCTGTCCTGATTTTCCTTTAAAAAAATTTATTTTTTGTTGCTTTTTCACCAATACGTTGCTCTATTTTCTTTCAGTCTCCTGTTCAACAACAATCACTCCCAGCTACGGCGGGTACGGTTACTACCACTACTACCACAACTGAAGAGGTTGCTAACACCACCGTATCAAATTCATCCATTATGCAGGGATCAGCATCGCCAACAACAGCAGCAACAACAACTTCACCACCAAAAGCTGCTCCTTCAAGGTTTACAGTTACTCCAACAACTTTATCAGGCGAAATTTCATCATCGGCAACATTGCCGCTTCCACCATCATCTGAATACAGTGATGTTGAGCACAGAGTGCGTTACTTCATTCTTTTTTTCATTTTTTAAATTAAAAAAAACTATATTTTATTTCTTTGCCGTTTATGATGGCACTTTTTTTCGAACTATTTTCTATCTTTCATACTTTTCTAACAAAAGCTTTGCTTTTCACTTTTTAACATTTTATTTTAGAAATTAAGTGCTGCGCCTGCGCTTAATTATTCTCATTCTACCGTTTCTAATGATTCTACTAAGGGTATCACGACCGCATCAGGAGCCACTGCTGCAAATCAACCAGTCAAAGTTTCACGTTTTCAAGTCCAAGCTGTTCCAAACCAAAATGCTGCAGCAAATTCAAATCCATCATTAGCTGCAAAACAACAAACCCAACCGACCCAATCAGTTCAGCCTTCTCAAGCAGCTCCAAATACGCAACCAGCCCAACTACCAGGACCTGCAGCTTCGGCGCCTCCTGCAACTGCAACAACTCAGGCACAATTGAATGAAAAGAAAATCTCGACTTCAAGCGCAAATATTGCCTCGAATCAATCAACTCTTTCTGCAGCTTCAGCTCATTTGCTTAGAAACAATCCTATTGGCGGAGGTGGAACAACTGCAGCTGAATTTGCTTCGACCTTGGAACAACTCGATAATGAACTTCGTAAAGTCAGTGGCGTACAAGCTGATGTAACTGCTGTACTTTCTGGTGCACCACATTTAATTCATGCATTAAATCAAACTTTTAATCAAGCCATGAATAATACTGCTCCGCAGCCAATTTACACACAACAACAGCAACCTGTTCCACAAAACTCGGAAGCTCCTCATGCAAATTTGGATGAGCTTAAAACAAAGCTTTCACAAATAAGTAGACATCCAGCTGAATATAGCGATCCTCAACAATTTCAACAAATGCAACAATCTCATCAACAAGGACAGCAACGAAATGTGTTGAGTCGGGCTGGTTCCGTTGTACCTCCACATCCCGATGAAGCTGATGCACTCCAACAGGTTATGGCTGCTGCTGGTTTACTTCCAAATACTATGACTTCAACGGGTTTAATTTCAAATGTACAATTGGAAAGTCTTAATGATTTAGCATCCGCTTTAAATAAGGTTAGTTAAAATTTACTTTGAGCGATTTTTATTAATAAAATTAATAATTAGGTTATCCATTCTGATGGTCAGATACAGCCATATGATACTCCACCAAATGCCCCTCGATTTCATAGCCAAGCAGGCACAAGTTCACATGAAGATATCGCTCAACATGAAGCAAACCAAGTATGTTTACCATTTTTTCTTTTAAATGTGATGATGTTCTTTTATAAGTAAAGCTTTTTATGTTAGTAACTCCGTTGTGAATTTATTTTTATTTTTTTATAATTCACTTAAGTTATTTAATTTATTTAATTAATTATTGTGCTTGTGAAAAGAAAACAACAACACGCTTTTTATTTTTTAAGCTATTGAATACTGCTTCGACTGAAACTACTGCTATCATTTTAACATCAAATTCAATAACGCCGGATTCGGCAGTGGTTTCATCCATAATTGTAACCACTTCGGCTGAAATTTCATCAGATTCATCAACCTCTAGCGTACCTGGAAGCCGGCCTTCCATATTACCTAATGAAGCATCATCAACTACAGGAACTGAAATGAAATCAACTCCAACTCCTCCACCCTCATCAAATATGCCAATAAAAAACAGAAATTCCACAGCTATTACTGATTTACAAGAATTAGATAATGCCTTACATAATGCTTTGGGACGATCGGTTTCAACAGTGTCTGCACCAACTCGGTCTCAAATAGCAGCATTTGTGGCTGCTGCAGCGGCAACAGCAACAATGACGACGACATCGTCAACCACCACTATTAATAATAACAACGATGCTGCTCATGTTCCCGCCGCCACTACCGCAGCTGATCAAGCCACTTTAGCGACACAAACGCAAACTGACATAAAACAAACAACAACAGCAACGACAGTGACGACGACAAGTCATGCACTTCATATCGAGCCACCATCAGCTGTTTTGTTGGATCAAATTGATGCTGCCGCTGGTGATCAAAATTCTCCAACAAAACTAAATTCCTCAACAACTCCATTGCAACGAAGTACTTCCGTCGCGACATTTGGAATAGGTAGTGTTCCACCAAGTGATCCAAATATGGTTAATCCTCCAACTGCAGTTTCGCATACTACTCTTTCATATTATCAAACTCATGAAATGAATAATATTTCTGAAAATGTAAATGGTGTGATGCATCAACAAATAAACAACAAATCACAACACCACCAGCAGCAACAACATCAACATGTTTCACACGTTGCTCTTAATTCAGGTGCTGTTGGAGGAGGACAACAACAACCACAATGGCATGGATCTCCAATACATATGTCTGGTTCAACAATGTCCCATCCTGCTGCATTACAGGAGCATTATACTACTACAACTCCAAATCATGGAAGTCAGTCACATATTTGTTGCATTCAAAATACTTGCAATGGAATCAACCACCATCAACAACCACAACATTCACATGGAGGTGCTCAAAATTATATGCCATCATGTAATGGAGGCCAATCATGTTCAGCTGCTTGCTTAAATGATTATTTTACGAATTCTCAGGTGCTTTAATTTTTATTTTATTATTTGGGTTGGCCTTTTCGTGTAATCCTAAGTTGCTTGCTTCAAAAAAATTAATTAAACTAAAACATTTTTTTTTTGTAAATTTTTTTGTGTTAGAGGTTGTGGGTATACATTCATGCATACATATTTGTGGTTGTGTTAGTGTAGTCAGATTCCCCTAAAGACAGTTTTGTGAATTAATTTAATATTTTTGCGATTTTAGTTGGAAGATGAATATGATTTGGAAGACGATGAATTGATTCAACGATTATTAAATAAGTAAGAAAACAAAAAAAAAAGTTGCTTGGAAGATTTTATAATTAAAAAATTTTTTAGGCATAAAGCCGAAATTGATTTCCTTCTTGATAAACAACGAAATGAATTACTTTCACTTCGACAACAAATGCGTTTACGAAAACGAAATCCCGCGTTATATGGTTATCATCATGGTGGATATCATCATCAAGGTATGCCATATCCAACTTATCGAACATATCAACCAGGTCAACAACAATCACAACAGCACCAACAACCGTTTCCACCACAATATCAACAAATCGCAAGATATCCTCATCCACAAGGACAACAACAAATTCAACAGCAACATAATTTTACGAATAGTGCTTCCGTTCATGAATTATCCACTTTGGGTGTAGCGAAGGTAGATAGATATTCCAAAATATTTTGTATTTATAAAGTTTCGTTTTTTTAGCCACATATAGTTAAAGCTGATGCTTTGTCCCAAACTGATTCGGCTCCACTTCTAAACGGAGCTCATCCAGAAATTCCTATGCAAACAAATGGAATTTATGGCGGCGTCATGTCTCAATCTGTTTCCATAAAACCAAATGATCCGACAAGTGCTCCATCAGCTCGTGGACGTCAATCATCCCCTTCAGTTCTTCAAGAAGGCTTACAAGCTCATACTTTACCATTAACAACATCAAGTGGAACATCAGATGAAATAATTCCTAAACGCCAAAATACTATTGGTTCACAAACTTCATCACCTGGAGGAACGATAGGAATTGCAAGGGAAAAAATAAGAAGTTTATTTTCTCGAGGCCATTCCCACCAAAAATCTACAAAGTCGCATAAACAAAAAGCAGAGGACAAATAATTCTTTCTTTTCAATTTTTTTTATTATTATTATTTAAATTTCAAGTCATTCATTTTGTATTACGGGTTTTAAAGAAAAAAATAATACGAAAACAGGATTCCCGACATATTTAGAAAAAACCATAGACGCAAATTTTTCAAATCATTTTAGATTCGGTTTCTTTTATTATTATTTTTTTATTGTGATTTTTGAATAACCAACAACAAATTTGCCACTTATAATTTTTATTTTGTTTTTTACAATGAAAGTTACTCGCCTAATTTCCAAAGAAGCTTGAAGGTTCCATCTTCAAGTTTTGCTTGTTACGTTGACTTTTTCTTATTTTGATTGATGTTAAGCGGGCTAATTTTATTTTATTATTATTACTATTTCTGTAAAAAAATTATCGAAAAAATAAAAATTCTTATTTAAAACCATTGTCTACCGAAAAAAAGTGTTTTATTAAATAATTTGCAAATATAATGATGGAATTCCACCATATATCCTATAAAGTCTACCAATAAAAGGAATATTATTTAAAATATCTCCAATACTCAGCAACAATTTTTGTTTTAACTTTGAATTTGAATAAAATTGTGGTACTTGACTTGTAACAGCTAATTGTTTTGCATGGGATACGGTGGTTGGAATGCATTGATTATTATCATCCAAAAACCATAAATGATATTGCTTTAACATTTCTACTTTTCCACCCGATGTTTCACCATCCATTTGAATTAATTGGGGCGGTCTAGTTTGGGTTCCATAAATCCATTCCCAACCCGAAATTATCCTGGAAATTAAGCCATGGCTTTAAAAAATTCGATTGAAAAAAACTTACGAATGATCAATAAAATTACAATGAAATCCTTTTTTAGAGCAAACTATTTTCATTGCATCCGGATCTGTGACATAAAAATGTGTTTGATACCAATGCAATTCATCAAAAAGTTCGAGAGTACTCGCATGTTGGCCAAGCACAAGAAAATTCGCGCCATTCATTTGCCTTTTTCTTGTTTGACTTATTTCTGAATAACCTAAAACCCGAAAAATAAAAAATCAATAAATCCAAAATGAGTAAAGTTCAAATGACCTTGTTGATCCAAAGCCACATTAATTTGTAAATCTTTAAATTTGTACTCTTTATTATCAAATAAATTTTGCCTCCAAAATGTATCAGCTTGTAACATCCAAAATGATTTTTTCATTAATGCTAAGGCTCTAATTAAATTTGTACGAAGTAGGAAAAAACTCATATAAGTTGAATCTAAGGGTTGGAAAGAGCTCTAAAAAAAGAAAGCAAAAACTTAATAAAATAAATAAAACCATAAAAAATTTACCTGTAAACATTGAGTTTTCCAAGTAAATATCCTTAATTTTGGATAATATTTATGTAACTCATTTGCAGCTTCTTCATCAAGAGTAAAAAATAATATTCTATCATGAACTCCTTCCATCGTCGCTGTATTACATAACCAATTTAAAGTCATATCAATTACATGTTTATTTAACATTACAATACCAAATGGTTCACTGAGTGTATTCACCGTATTCCAAAGCTCTTTAGCATCTAATAAAGCTTCCAATGAAAATTCATTATTGGCACATTTATTCATTTGTCTCACAATTATAGCGGATTTAAATAAATGACAAGAAAATATTAAAAATATTAATCGAATTGCTAGCCTCAACGGCGCCACATGGCGCCGTTGCATTGAATATTAATTTTGAACCAATAACAAAAATATATAATTTTTATTTATTAAAAAACAAAATATTTACAGTATAAATCCTTTAACTACCTTTCAGGTGTAACAAGATTGACCAATTTCGCAATTAACATTGAACCAAAAAAAGTAATCAAAAAGCTAATTAAAATTATTATGTATTTTGCGCGAAACACGCAGTAATTTTTAATACGTATAAATGTCCTTTCCCTTTTTAGCTTCTTATCCCCAAATAAAATCTTTATAATGTGTCGTCGGGGGCAGACATACATCCGCCTCAATGCTTCATAATAATTTTATATGTATTGTGCTTGCTATTCAACTCTTTTTTTCTTTCTCGATAATAGGAGATGATTTGTAAAATAAGTACTTCATCTTCATTTTTTTTAAATTAACGATTTACTTTTCATTTTTCAAATAACTAAAAAAGCGTGGGTAGACGAAGAAAAAGAAGGCTGCTTATTAATTAAAAACATTGGCTGGCGAATAAAAAAAAGAAGAATATATTTAAAAAAAGAAGAAGAAACCCTTGAAAATGGTTTATAACAACAAGAAAAATAATAAGAAAGTAAGTACAAAAACATAAATATTTTTTTTATTAACTTTTATTATTTTTGCAGAAGAGAAAAAGAGAGATCGCCGATGAATATACAAATTATTAATCGACTTCTTCAATAGTTGGTCCACCTGCACCTCCAGCGCCACCACCGCCTGGAGCACCTCCAGCACCTGGTGGTGGAGCATTGCCACCAGCTGATTGGTACATTTTAGTGATGATTGGATTGCAAATTCCTTCAATTTCTTTCAAATGATGTTCGAATTCTTCTTTTTCTGCGGTTTGATTTGCATCAAGCCAAGATAAAGTTTCAGTGCATTTATCCAAAATCTTTTTGCGATCATCATCGGAAATTTTATCTTTGACCTAAAAATTATTAAAGTTTATATTTACTTTTCACATTATTTTAAAATTCTTACTTTTTCATCTTCAATCGTTTGTTTCATATTGAAGCAATAACTTTCAAGGCCATTTTTAGCTGAAATTCGTTCACGTTGAGCTTCATCTTCGCCTTTATATTTTTCTGCTTCTTGAACCATTCGTTCAATTTCATCTTTTGATAATCTACCCTTATCGTTGGTAATGGTAATATTATTTTTCTTTCCTGTTGATTTATCTTGAGCTGATACAGTTAAAATTCCATTTGCATCAACATCAAATGTGACTTCAATTTGTGGAACTCCTCGAGGAGCAGGTGGAATGCCACTCAGTTCGAATTTACCAAGTAAATTATTATCTTTAGTCATGGCACGTTCGCCTTCAAAAACTTGAATCAATACACCGGGTTGATTATCAGCATAAGTGGTGAAAGTTTGACTGGTTTTAGTTGGAACTGTGGTATTACGTTTAATGATGGGAGTCATAACTCCACCAGCGGTTTCAATTCCAAGTGAAAGTGGAGCAACATCGAGAAGAAGTAAATCTTGAACATTTTCAGATTTATCACCGGAAAGGATGGCGGCTTGAACAGCTGCACCATAGGCTACAGCTTCATCGGGGTTGATGCTTTTGTTGAGTTCTTTGCCAGAGAAGAAATCAGAAAGAAGTTTTTGGACTTTGGGAATACGAGTTGAGCCACCAACAAGTACGATATCATGTATTTGGGCTTTGTCCATTTTAGCATCTCGAAGAGATTTTTCAACGGGATCCATGGTGTTACGGAAAAGATCAGCGCAAAGTTCTTCAAAACGAGCTCGAGTGATGCTAGTGTAAAAATCAATGCCTTCATAAAGTGAATCAATTTCAATGTTAGCTTGAGTGGAACTTGAAAGGGTTCTCTTTGCACGTTCGCAAGCGGTTCGAAGACGTCGAAGAGCTCGAGGATTTGAAGCGAGATCCTTCTTATGTTTTCTCTTGAATTCAGTTACGAAATGAGTAACCATGCGGTTATCAAAATCTTCGCCTCCAAGATGAGTATCACCAGCAGTGGATTTGACTTCAAAGATTCCATCTTCAATGGTTAAAATGGAAACATCGAAAGTTCCACCACCCAAATCAAAAATGAGAACATTTCGTTCTCCATGACCTTTTTTGTCGAGACCATAAGCGATGGCAGCTGCTGTGGGTTCATTGATGATTCGAAGAACGTTTAACCCAGCAATGGCTCCAGCATCTTTAGTTGCTTGACGTTGAGAATCATTAAAGTAAGCGGGTACAGTAACAACGGCATCTTTTACGGTTGTTCCCAAAAAGGCTTCAGCCGTTTCCTTCATTTTAGTTAAAACCATTGAAGAAATTTCTTCAGGGAAAAAGGATTTGGTTTCTCCTTTAAATTCAACTTCAATTTTAGGTCGTCCACCTTCAGCGCTAACAACTTTGAAAGGCCAATGTTTCATATCCGATTGAACTGCGGAATCATCAAATCTACGACCGATGAGACGTTTGGCATCTAAAATAAAGATTTTTATTTTAACCAAAAAACAAATTATTGGAACTTACCAAAAACGGTGTTGGAAGGATTCATAGCTACTTGATTTTTAGCTCCATCACCGATGATACGTTCAGAATCGGTGAAAGCAACATAAGATGGGGTTGTTCGATTACCTTGATCATTTGCAATTATTTCAACTTTACCATTTTGGAATACACCTACACATGAATATGTGGTGCCAAGATCAATTCCAACTGCGTTGGGCATGATTGAATAATTATAAAATGAAAAAACTGAAAAACAAAAATATATTTATTAAATTTAGGGTTAAAAGAGAAACATCTAAATGGCAACAAAAAAGCGCAATGAACTAACTAAAAACGCTGCAGATTTTATAAATGAATTTTAAAGCTATGATTTTTTAAATACTCTTATTAAAAGTATAAAAATGGATTTCACTAATATTATTTTAGGTGATTGTTCATCAAACGTAAAAATGACAATAGCGCAATGAAGAAAAAAAGAGTTTTGCAACTCAACGACGAAGCTTCGAGAACGATTTCAGAGACTATGGCCGGCCGTCATCGCCGGCCGCCCTTATTTCTTCTTTCCTTTTCCTTCTTTTTCCTTCCATTTTCTTCTCTTCTCGAAACGTCCATTGCATATTACGTTTTTTGTATGTTATTTTATTGGACGCATTTGGGGATGTTTGGTGGTTTGCCAGCTGTTGTTATCTTTCACGCACGCATGTCCTTCGTTCATTCCTTTTTCCTTTCGTTATTTTTTTGTTTGTGCAAAAAAGAAGCAACTTTAGAAGGAAAACAACGTAAAAAAATGTTTTTTGTACCCTTATTTATTTTCATCTATGAACGGAAAAAATGTTAAATTTGGAAACCAAAAGAGCAATATCTCATGATTGAGAAATTGCAAATACTTATAAAAATACTAAGAAAATTTAAAGGAAAAAAATATTATTTTTGTAAGTTTGAATCAAAGATTTTCCATTTTTAGGCTTAAAAAAGTAAAAAAATAAAAGTTTTATTTCGATTTTAAAAAATAGTTAAAATTTAAATAAGAACATCCAAAATTTATTATGGGTGAATCATTGAAGGATGTCTCGAAACTTGTGATGGCCGATAATTTAATTGTTGGGATGCTTTAATATATGGATCCGCAATTGAATGCACACTAGTTTGCGGACGATGACCATAAATGTGAGGGAAAAATCGAGATAAAGTTCCTAAAAAATTTAAAAAATTACTTTCATTACTTTTTTATTTTCTGTGACAAACCATATTTAAATTGTATTTCTGGGATATGTGGAGGCTTTTTGTTTGCCAAAACAAATCCCAATGTTGAAAGAATTAATTGATCAACCACAAGGACCATAGCCATGGTGTAAGCCCATTTTAAATGACATACACCAATTTTATATTTTTCCGAATCACATATCTCTCGAACTTTTGCATGATCCCAACCAGCAGGATAAATAATACATCCCAAAAGAAGACTTATAACTAAAACACATTATTCTCTTTAGTGGTTAGTTAAACTAATGTCCAAAAAAATCTTACAAGCAAATAAATGCATCCATGAACTTATAATAAATACATAACGATCTCGTAAAAGAACCAATAATAAAATGGATAATAAAGCAAGTAAATTAAGTACTGTAGCGGCGGTAACAAGAAAAAAAGAGATCTTAAATGGATTTGAAAGTGTTCGAATTTGAAGAAAATCCCAATGGCATCCTCTACCATCATCTCCAGGAGAGGTGCAAAAATTATAAAGGCCAAAATATCCACCTCGATCGTTTCCTATCCATTCTGGATGAATTAGCACGAGAGCATGCAATATGCCTAAACAAAAATATTAACTTAAAGTTATTAACTTTAGAAATTAAAACCTGAGCATAAAGTAAATAAAACCCAAATAGCACCCAATATTCGCCAATTTCGAACGTATTCTTTGTGATAATCAACCAAATACTGCATAAATACAATGACGGCGACGCATTAACGACTAATAAATATAAATTAAAAGAAACTAACTTTATTAAAACAATTAAAAGCAAAAACGTAATAATAATGAATCTTCACTTTCTTTTAATGAAAAAGAAAAATCAAACCAAATCTGTCAAGAGTGGATATCGTTCTCACATTAGCTCGCGAGCGATATATGTCCAAATGAATAGCGCAATCTTATTTATTTATTTATGTGACTTTTACTTCTTATAATCGCTTTCCTCATTAAATTTTTTTCCAAAGCAAACATTGTCATTTTTTGAGGCTTCAAAATCATTATTATGACATGACATTACAGTTTCTTAAATTTGAAGAAAATCTTCCAGTTTCTTGAGAGAAAAAAAATTGTCGGAATTTTTTGTAATTGCTTAATTTTTTAAGGTTAAAGGGACAAAAAGTAATTAGATTAGTCGATAAACATTTTTCCCTAAATTATTGGTAAATTCAGTTTTCCTTCGTAAATTTGTTTTTAAAATAATATTTTTCTTTGATGATCCATTTTTTATGTAAAAAGTTTGATCAAATCAAAGAAGCTATGCGTTTTGACACGAAAGAAAATGCAGCTTTGCAATTTTTTTCAAAGTTTTCTTTCTTCTTCTTTTTTTGATTCCACAAAATTATCTCTCAACTTCTTCAATTTCAAGCTTTATAATTAAAACTATGCATCGTTTTTGTAGAAATCTTTCATCATCATCATCTGCTCGTTCAATTGTTCGTCGCAATTTTACAAATCTTGAATTACCTGAAACAAAGATAACAACTTTGCCTTCGGGCTTTCGTGTTGCATCAGAAACTCTTCCATTGAATACTGCTACCGTTGGTTTATGGATTGATGCTGGAAGTCGATATGAAAATGATAAAAATAGTGGCGCTGCACATTTTCTTGAACATATGGCTTTTAAAGTAAGGTTTACATTTTTCGATTATGCTTTAACTTTTCATTTGTTTCAGGGAACTAATAAACGAACACAATGGGGTCTTGAACTTGAAGTTGAAAATATGGGTGCTCATTTAAATGCATATACATCTCGAGAACAAACTGTTTATTATGCTAAATGCTTTTCCGATGATATTGAACCAGGTATGTTTTTGTTTTCCACTTACTGTAATGAAGTCACTCTTTTTAGCTGTGGAAATACTTTCGGATATATTATTGCATAGTGTTTATGGTAGACAAGAAATTGAACGTGAACGTGGTGTGATTCTTCGTGAAATGGAAGAAGTTGAAGGAAATATGCAAGAAGTGGTTTTCGACTATCTTCATATGCATGCTTTTCGTGGAACATCTTTATCTCAAACTATCCTTGGTCCTGAAGAAAACATTAAATCGCTGAAACGTGAAGATTTGATCGCTTATGTTCAGAAGTATTATAAAGGACCTCGAATGGTTCTAGCTGGAGCTGGTGGAGTCGAACATAACCGTCTTGTGGAACTTGCTGATAAATATTTTGGTATTGTACAAAAAGGAAGTGACGACGTTCTTAAATATGAAGCTGGAAAATTCTCTGAAGCTTACGTGCGTTAAATTTCTAATTGGGTTTCTGTAATTTGAAGTTTTTTAGAATCTTATTCAAAATGAAGAAATGGATCTTGTGTATGGCTGTCTAGCAGTTGAAGGAACGAGTTGGGTTCATCCAGACACTCTTGCATTGCAAGTGCTTAACACGGTTGGTATTATTTGTGCTAATTTCTTTATTATTCTCCTTTTGGCTTTTAGATTACTGGACAATTTGATCGCTCTCAAGCTGCTGGTTTACTCACTCCTTCTCGTTTAACTCAACGTATAAGTCATGCTGATGGTATTCAATCATATATGAGTTTTACTACGAATTACAAAGATACTGGACTTGCTGGTGTTTATTTTGTTTCTGAACCGAAGGCACTGAAAACGATGTGTGAAGCAATATGTATGGAATGGCAAACTTTGTGTAATTCTGTTACTGTTGGAGAATTAGAACGAGCTAAGCGCTGGCTTTTTACCAACATGTTATTGATGTTAGATGGTTCAACTCCAATTTGTGAAGATATTGGTCGACAGTTACTTTGCTATGGACGACGTATTACCATTTCCGAAATCGAAGCAATGATTAATGTTAGTTTTATTCCTTCTTTATTATTATTATAATCTCCATTTCTCATTTTTCAGGCTATCACTGTTGATACTATTCATAACATTTGTCAGAAATACTATGTTAACAAACCTATTGCCTGTACTATTATTGGTCGCACTCAAAATTGGCCAGATTTAGATGAAATTAAGAAGATGCTTACATATTAGAATTTGGTTTTGTTATATTTATGTAGTTGTTTTAGAGTTTAATAAATCATTTTATTATCACATTATCTCTCATTGGTTTGAAGGCAACTTAACTTGCATCATTAAAACTTTTTATTTTACCCGAATGTTTTTATTTTAACAATTTTCATCATCATTAAGAGCAAGCTCAACTCCTGATATTCTTGCAGTTTCTATTAATGATTCATAAAACTCATCTCGCTTTGGTATTCCAACAAATTGAATGGATTTTCTTTTTGTTGATAGTTTGATTTCTAATGCTTTGCTTGAACCCGGCATAAGGCTGAATGATTTAAGTGTTCGAATCTAAATTATCATTGTTTATTAAAAATAATTTGAAAGCAATGTTTTACCTTTTTTACTGAAACTATATCACCGAAAGGAATTTGTATTGTTTCACGAATGCCTTCTTTCAATTTTTGGCGACGGAATCGAAGCATCCTAAATCATTTTTTTAACTTTAAAAATATTTCTCTATGTTTAATTCCTTACTTATCATTCAACATTAATGTGCCTGAACTCATGCCAAATGGGAATGGACGGTCTTTGTCGATAAAAACACATGAACGCGCTGAAAAGTTTAATGGTAATGGAAATGCAAATACTTTTACTATTATCAAACTTACTAATCATGAAAATATCAACTGATAAACTATCATCATCCGATGCGGAAATTATATCATCGTTGAATTCACTTGCATCCATGCTACTATGAGTTTCAGATGCATGGTTTATTGTAGGAGGAGAAGAGGATGTGGCGGCCAAAGCACAACTTGCTGAAGTTGTTTGATATGGAATTACACCAATAGATTTACGACGAATATCTTCGGTTACAGGATTCAAAATATTATTTGAACTTTGTGACTGAAATTTGAGTACGTAAATATTTGTTTTCTTATCCAATTTCTTTTACAAAAAAAAACTTACTTTGGCTAAAGCATCATTGCTGATGTTTTTCCATGCGTTTGTTTTAATTAAATTAAGACTGCAACCACTAGTTTTTGGCAAAATTGGAGTATCTGTTGTTCTGCTTGTGGGTAATCGATCATAAAAATAAATAGCAATATCGAATAAACGTTGTAAACGTGGAAATCGATGATAAAGATAAGTCATGATAAAGGCTTTTCCACCGAATAAACTACCGATGACAATTAAAAATGTGCTTGTTGAATAGAAAACGGATATGCAAAAAAATGTAAACACTATCATAAAAAATTTAAATGTAACTTTTGGCTTTTTCCATGTAAACAAACTATAACAAAAAGATTAGAAAATGTTTTCGCAAACAAAATTTTCCTTGCTTTTTAAGTTTTTCAAAAATATCCGCTATTATTGTAAGTACAATTTGAGTTTTTCGAGCAACATCAAAAACTAATTGAGCCCCAGATGAATCCACCCGCTTGAAATTTACTTCTTTTCGAGGTAAGAAGTTGAGACCGAGATTGATGCCTCTAAAAAAAGACTACAATAAAGATATTTTAATGGAAGAAGAAACATACTTGTGTTCAGCAAAATAATTCAAAATTAATTGAAAAAGTATTATAAAAAAGAATAATGCAGCGGCCCATCCACGATAAACACAAAAAATATAAACAAAGAAAGTACATAATGACGAGATGGGAGTTCTCCAAATGAATAATTCTCTCAAGCCACTTAGTGTTTCAATATAAGGTTGAAGCTCTGATACTGAAAATAAATTTTTGGTTAAAAAAATAAAAAGGTTTATTAAAGGAATGTCAAAAGCTTACAACATCTTTTAATATCTCTTTTCAGTGCATGTGGGCTTAACTTTTGCTGGGGTTCAGGAGATTTTCTAGCTTTGATATCATCATTTGTTTCAGAAAGTGCTTCTGCAACATGTCCATAAAAATCAGACCATTGACCTCGCAAGTTTTCACAAAAACTCCTTTCTGACATTATGATATTATCTTCTCCTTCTTCTTCCAACATTGAAGAAGATGATTGGGAACTGCTGCTTGGAGGAGACAGGTTTGTGTCCTTTATTTCTATGGACGGGACTACTGCAATCGACTGGGCCCGATGTCTCAAATATGAATTAGGAATGTCAGGAGACAAAAGTCGTCGATGTTGTTTTTCTTGCCACCCTCTACAAAGCCATATGTAAAAAAGAAAAGTAACAACGGGTTTATTATGTAACATACAAATTATTAGGAGTTTGGCGATTTAATCCTGGAGCTTCACTCTTTTCACGTTCTATATCTGTGATCAACGAAACTAAAAAATGATAACATTTTTATATTTTTAAAAGAAGCTTATATAGTCTAAAGGTTCTTTATCCTTCTTTTTGTGTCTTAAAAGATAAAACAATTTATGGACGCAAAAAATTGCAATGTAAAAGAAAGATCCTATTTTTGTTTTTTAAAAGAATAGAATCATTTTGTTAGGATTTGCGTGGTTTATAGTCCACCTTCTTTGCAGGGAGCTACACTGCTTTTAATTTCAGAAAAAGTGACGCATATAATTATAAAGCTTTTACAGTATTTTTTACATAATCCAAGTTTATTAATGCAAATAAAAGCTTACTTAAATCATAATTTTTCTTTAACATTTCTAATAATTGCAAATCAATGGGTGAACCACATCTATCGACAATAGTAGTATTAGTAAAGGGTTCTGGAGGCGGCGGAGAATCGGTGCCAAAATTTCTACTGACAGCGGACAACTTTGTTGTTGAATCTGAAGAAAATGAAGAAGTGTTTGGCATTTCTATTTCATTGTTGTTCTTGCCAGATTTTTCCATACTAAAATTTAAAAAGGAAATAAAACGATAAATTATTCTTTGTAATATTTTTTTAGACAATTTTCTTTTTTTAAAACAACGAAACCCCAAAAAATGGAAAAATAAAGAAGTAAACGAAGGGAAAGTGGCTTTTGCTTTTATTAAAACCAAAGTCTAAATTAAAAGGAAATAAAATTAAAAGGAATAATAAGTCATGGATTTTTTTATTTAAAAAACGAAGAAGCCTTGTTTATGGACATACAAAAAATGAGCATTTGCCAAACAAAAAATATTTGAGTAAAAAAGCAACACTTTCGTTTTCTTTTTTGCGCATTTTTTATTTGGTGTTGCAAAAGTTTCAAGTTACTCAATCTCAAGGGATCGCTTACGTTGGTTGAATTGTCTTTGTTTTTTTTTCTTTTGCAAACAGGTCAAAGAATGAAGAATAAGAAGAAAAAAATGCCGTGGCACATAGGAAGAAAACTTTCGTAGAGACTAGCGAGGAAGCAAAATAAAGGGAATGAAAGAAAATGAAAAAATTAAACAGGCACAAAATCGTCATTAAATAAAGACGGATTATTTAAATATGTTTACTTACCTTTCAATACAACTCTTTTTATTAAATATTTTCTTAGCTGCCATAATAATAATAATTCGAGGGTAGCTGAAAAAGAAAAAATAGGCTTAAAAAACTAATAATACAATCAATTTTTTCGATCGAAATTTTTTTGAAGAAAAAAATAAATAAATAAACGTGTTATGCTTTCTATTTTCTCTAAAGAAAGAAAAATAACCCTAAAAAAATTGATTACACACTTAAGGCAAATAAATAAATTGAAAATCAAACAATCAATTCGATTCAAAAGCAAGCCATAAAAAGCCCCTAAGGCAAAAAACAACGTGGTGTTATTTTTTTTCGGTTACAGTTATTGTTTTAAATAACATTAAAAAATTATTGCGAAAGAGAATAATAAATAAAAAGGTTTGCTCCAATAAAAAAAGCGGATGTTAAGTTTTTAAAAAAAGCTTTCATCATCACCTTCGATGATGGTGATCGAACAAAAAAGCTTTAAAAAAATATAATATTTAAAAAAACGAAACTATCGACGATCACCAACCACATCATCATATATTTTTTTTGACATGAAGCATACAAATTTCCTTGAACAAAGTTTTTTTCATGTCTTTTCTTTCGGGAGAAAAAGAGTTTACGATTAAACAGAAAAAAGAGAGATTGAAATTTTCATCTTATGTGAATCAAGAACTATATTTTTTTGTCACGTTTTGATGTAATCGAAAGTTGTTTGAGTCCAATAAGAAAAACGCAGAAACAAAGTTCAAAAGTGTTTCTAAATTAATTCCAATTCAGCCGAGGAAACACCGATAATAAAAAAAAACACTCTAAAGAATGAAGAATAACATATTTTTTGTAGATTTTTTTGTTTATTATATCCGGTGAAAGTTATTTTTTTTGTTGATCTGACGAAGAGATAAGGCAAGAGAAAATGCATTTGGCCATGGATGGACTTTCGGCTACTTTCATTATATTCTCTTCATAACCAGCTTGATAAGGATCTTTTTGCTAATAATTATTATTACCTCAACCATTACCTCAGCGTAAAAAAACAGGCTTTTGCTTTGATTTACACTGTTAATTTTTAATGTTTTTCCCTCACTTTTATTTCTTCCCTTTTTCATAAAAAAATAAAAAGTGATGACCTTCATATGGCCATGGCCCATCAAGCGGGCCCGACATTCCATCATCTTCATTTTCAATCAAAAAATGAAAGGAAAGAAAAGAAAATTAAACGAGGGAAAAAAATAAGTCAAATTTTTAAGATAAATTGCTATTATTTTGTGATTTTTTTTTATAAATATAAATTTAAAATATATGTTTTTTAATTTTCTTGTCAATCAAAAGCTTTCATTTTTAAAACAAAAAATAACTGATGCATTGAGGAGAATACACAAGGAAGAAAAAAAAGAAAGATATACACACTTCACTTAAAATTTCATTTTAAAAACAATTAATCATCACTCTTTTTATTTTATTTTCTATTTCTGTAAACAAAGGGATGTCATGTTATGCATCTATGTTAGTTATATCTTCTTTTTTTTTGCCCTTTTACAGTGACATACACTTTATTTTGCAAATAAAAAAAAAGATTTTCTAAAAAAAGTAAAAAATAAATAAAATTTTCCCTCATGAAAAAAACATTTGAAGAAAAACTAAGCATTTCCTCTTTCACCAGGTGGAGAAGAGAAAGAGACCAGGAGGACCTCATTGTTTTTTACTGCTTCTTTTTTAGCACATTTCTCAATTGCACCAAATAAAATAAACGAATAAAAGCAAGGAAAATTGCATCAAATCTTATATATTTATTTTTATTTTTTGAGGAAAAAATGGAGAAATTGTCGACCAACAAAAACTAACACCTGAGTTTAAAAAGAGCAGCTTAAATAAAAAAAATATCGGAAAGCAATTCATTGTCGCCGTCGGCATTGAAGACGTCGTTTGCGCGTAGTTTTTTTTACTTTGGCACCACCGCCACCTTCAATTGCCGCTGCTTCAAAAAGGCACCATCGCTTGCCTCTTGAAGAAAAAAAGGTGTAAAAAAAGTGTGTTTTTTCTTTCATTTTTTTGTTTGAAATTTGTGATTTCCAGTAAAAAATGAAAGAAAGAATGAGAAGGAAGGAGAATAAATGGCTTTGATGTTTTTTTTATTACTTGTTGGTGCTCAACCTAAAATAAATGCATTTTAAAAATTCTTTTTTGGTTAGTGTTTTAGTTTCTTTTCTTTTTTTCGGTGTTTTACAACTAATTTATATTCTTCCAACGCAACAACAAAAAAAGAGGGCAAAAGTGCTAATAATTTTTATTGTTCTTTTTTTTTACAAGAGTAGCCACTTTCCAACTTACTTCAAGATGATGAGAAGTAACTGCTTTGCATCCTCTTTTTCTTTTATTTTCTCGAAGTGAACAATAAAAGCTGCTTCGTTTATGCACCATTTCCGGTGTTGTTTCAACTCATTTCCGACATTTTACATGTTCCATTTATATTTTAAAAAAAATTCTTTCTTTTTGTTTTTAAAAAACATACTTACCTAAAAAAATGTTGAAATGAGTTTGTTTTTCTATGAAACTTTTTTCCCAAAGTTATTTTTATTTATATATTTTTTTCAAAATCTCTTAAAACTTTGCTTCCAAAAACGTTAACGTTCGTGTTCTTTCACTGATAATTTATGCAAACTGAATTTTCTTCTTTGCTATACTTTCTCGAGTTGCTTTTTGATTTTCGAACATTTTCAGACTTGAATATAAATTTTCTTTCATTTTTTTTAAGTTGGCATGCGCGAACTTACATACTTTTTTGTTAGTTTCTTAATTTTGCCTGCCGCTCATAATTTTATTTCCTCTAAAGAATTTTACAATTTTGGTGTTTTTATTATTATTATTATTGCGCGAAAGAGTAATTTTAAAAGCAAATAAATATGAGTAGGAAAAAACTAATAACATAAAAAAAATAAATAAAACTCGTGGTGTTAATTTGGCGCCATGTTTATTAGGAGCAATAATATTTTATTTTACGTGTTTTTTCTTTTGCGAGAGTTTTGTCGAAGAAAGCTTTAAAAAGCATTTAGTGTTTTTTAAAACAACAGTTGCGCATTTGTTAATGCCTTGTTGCTTGCCTGCGTCTTTGATTTACACGTGTTGTCGCGTCTGAGTTTTTTTTTCTCTACCGTTTTTGTGTTTGCGCTTCTTCTTTTGCTTGCTTTTTCAATTGATGGCATTGCACTAATCTCTTTCTCTCAATTTCTTATTGTTGTTGAAATGAGCCATAAACGAGAAAAAAAATTTGCTTTCGTTAAAAAAATTGACACAAAAAATTATTCGACTTTTTTTAAACTTAAAAAATAAGTGAGAAAGAAAAAAATAATAGATTCTTGACACAACAACAAGAAGGTCACTGATTCGTTATCGCTTGATGAGTTTCAATGAAGCATCAAGCTTCAATGAATTTATTTGAGATTGTTTTTCGTTGTTAAGCAATATGACTGACGACTACTTGAGTTAGTTAGTTAGTTAAAAAAATAAAAATAAAAGAGTAAGAAGCTATTATAGGGCAACAACAGAAGCAACACGTTGTTGTTCTTGTCGCCACCATCTTTAAAAAGGCATTCAACTAAAAGGAAAAAACTAAAGAATTTCCGCTATCTTTTTTCTATTTATTTTTATTTTTTTTCGACTTGTTGAGAGTATTTATTTTATTTATTTGGTTTGTGCTTTTTTCTAAAATGAGCCTATCTTTTCTTATTTTTTGCGCGTGAACATTTTTCTTTCCTTCTTCTCAGCTCCTGAAGATGGCTTAAAAAAAGAAAAGAAGATGAAGGACAACAAGTCTTCTTTTTCTGCGCATAAATACATAGCCTTGAAGAGAAAAGGGTGTCAGCTTCTTTTTTAACAGGCTACTACTAAGCTCTGTTAGTTTTTTTTTGTTTTAATGCTGCTTAATACTACTAATTTCCGTTTCATTCTTTTTTTATCTTCGTGTCTTCGTTGCTCCTTATTAGCTTTTTGAGCTCTCTTCTTCTCTTTTAAGAAGTTAGTTAGTTGTTTTTAAAAAAATTATTTAATTTTTCTCTCTTTTTTTTTGCTATTTGTATCACCAACCTGGGACGACGAGAAGAAGAAGTGTTCCCACGGAAAGCCATACACATATATTTTTGACATTTATTCTTAAAACAAATTACTTATCTCCACACTTTTCTTCTTCAAATGAGCCTTGTATTTTCTCACAGCCTTTGACGCTTTTTTTAATTCTAAAAATAAGGTGTCCCAAAGCACATAATTAGCAGCAAAAAATAATGAAGTTCTCTTGTTGTTATTATTACTATTGCTGCCACATTTTTTTTGTTGGATATTAGGCTGCGGCTCCACCCAAAAGCATATGTAAGTATAACCCCTTGTGGGAATTTAATAATGCTTTTTTCATTTTTTACCCTTTCATATAATATTTTTTTTCATTATTAGCGAATGATACCGCCTATTTTTTTTCGAAGCTTTAGGTTGATCTTTCTCTTTCTTTTTTTTAATGGCAGAAATTTTTTTCTTCAACCGGAATTTTAACTTTAGAAATATTTATTTATGAATTTTTTCTAAGGAATACATACTTCTCAGCTATAGCTTCCAAAACACCAGCGAATCAGTATTCCAGTTGCATAACCCTTTTTTTTGCTTACTAATTAACTTTTGAAGAAATTTATTCTTCTATATGTCATTTTATTTGCCATAAAAGAATGAAGATGGAAAAAAACTAATTTGTTGTCAAATAATTACTCTCTTTCTTTGTCCTTTTCTTCGAAAATTATTTATCATCATCATCTTCTGCAATTTTTTTTCTGTTATATATAAACATATTTTTATTCAAAAACGAAAAATAAAAAAAGTAAATGCAAACTTAAAAGATTTGAAATTCTTTTTTTCTTTTCTCGGTGGCTTCATGTTTGGTGGTTGTTTTGTTTTGTTGTGAAGTAAAATATATACCCACTTTGAAAGGAGTTCCGATTTCCGGCACCATTCACTCGCATTCTCACGATATTCAACACCACCACCATCTTCTCTCTCCTGTCCTGCTTATTTTTTTTTTCACATAGAAGGCTATTTTGCACTCTGACAAATAAATATAAGGTTTATACTTCTTTTTTTTTTCAGTTGCTTTAAGGTTGTTTCAATTTTTTTTGTTATTGTTAGAGGATGTTGAGGTAAGCATATTTTAGCACAATCAGTTTTTTTAACAATAGAATCTTGTATTTTTGGCAAAGTTTTTTGGCTCAATGGCATGGCATCATTTTTTTCTTGTTTCCATCAGCTCTATAAAAAAAGAGAGATTGAAAAAAGTATTTTTTTGTCGGTTAAAATCTGCCTCGAAAAAAAAAAACTGTTAAATATTTTAAATTTTATAGATATAGGTCTCTCATTATTTTTTTGATGTCTAATCACTCAGAAAATTAGGCGCTTGTCATTAACAATTTTTCAAATTATGACAACTTTTTAAATATGGCAGTTTAGAGTTTTGTTGTGGTCAATCAGTTTTTCAATTGACGACGACAACTGCCATCAAAAAAAGATGATTGTGGCATAGTTGAGAGAAGCTATGTCATCATCAAATCACTTTGATGAATTTTTAAATGTTTCTTTTTACGAAATATGAATGTTGTGTTTTTATAAACTTTTGAAGGAAAAAGAAATATATTTTTTTGGTTTTAAAGCCAAAGCCAACTCCATCCATAACAATGAAATTTGAAGACTTGAAGAAAGCGCAACGAAAGAAAAAATGGAACAAAAGTAAACTCCAACCTTATGCATAATTGATAAATATCTTTTTCTTAGTTATTGTTATTGTTGAAGGGCGTTAGGATTTTTTTTTGTAGAAGGCTTCCATTTTGGCACACGAGTGTCTATTATTTGCTTTTGTTTAGTTTATTCTTTTTTTTTGTTGGTAAAAGCATCATAGAATAACAACCTATATTTTATTTTTTTCTTTGTTTAACCATCCCATCATTTTGCGAACGAGCTAATTTTTTTTTGTTATTGTACCTGTGCAATAACTATTTTTGTGACGCGTATTTCACATCGAACGTTATGTAAATTTTGTTTTCAGGAAATTTGCAATCGACAATAATCTTTATTTAATTATTATTTTTGATCCACTTTTAAAAGCGACAACTTAATTTTATTTTATTGTTTTATACTTTTTTAAACGGAAATAATGGTTAAGTAGAATGCCAAGTTGGCGCAGAACTACTCTGTTGTTATTGTTGTCGTCGGCCACCAATATCGTCAGAGAAATATGCGCGTTGCCGAATTTGCCGTCCTCTTGCATATCTTTTTTATAAGTAGTATACAAGCAGTACACGGTAAATAAATAATTTTATAAAAACATTTTAAGCAAAGAGATGGAAATAATAGGCATCAAATTTCTAGGGGCTTTAAAATGTTATAGTTGTATGTCGCGGTATTACGGGTTGACATGGCAATTTGCTGGATATTCACGAATTTATATGGAACCTCGAGCTTTCACTGATAATTGTCCAGATCCCAATAAACGTGGATCAGAAGTTCCATATGTTTATTGTGATGATCATTCAAATTGTGTGACATTAGTGGAAGATTTACAAATAGGTGAATCCTTTCTTAAAAACTTCTAAGTATTTTATAAAAAAAATAATTTAGGAGTCGGCGCGAGGGGTTACATTCGTGGCTGTTGGTCTTCAGTTTTTCTATGGGGTTTCAATCGAACTGGAACTGTGGGAGCCCTAAAGAATCAAGAATTTTGCAATAGTTTTAACCTCTCTCAATTGTTATCGGGTGGAAAACCATTCGAATCTAAAATGCAGTAAATTTAATAACCTCAGAAATTTAATTGAAAAAATTTTATTTAAATTTTTAGCGTTTGCTCATGCGCCGGCAACCTTTGTAATGGTCAACCATATTTAAATTCCGTGCCTGCTTTTACCATTTCGCCTTTGGGCCTCACTGCGACAACATTTATTGCCTCTATTTTATTTTTATGCTTGTTTGGAACATAAAATTTTTTTTTCAACAGTTTTATTTATTGTTTAGAAAATTTTTCAATGTACATAACTTTTTTTCTTGTCCATGCTTTGAACAAAATTTTTTTAAATTTGATAAATAATTATAATAATTAATCAAAGTTATTTTTCCATCATTTATACAATTCTGTCTTCAAGGCAATCTGCAATTCGTTCATATTCACCTTCAGCATAAGTTTTGTATAAAAGAATTGCAGTTCGACCAATGTGGATGTGTATAAAAAATTTGGAATCAACTGAAACATAGGAGCCAAAAGTTCTTCCTACGATGCATTGCCATGAAGCGCCATGATTTCTATCAAAGCATTGTTTAATGAATCGAGCCATTTCACCTTCATTTTTATAATTCTAAAAAAGATTGATTTATTTATTTTCGAAATATAAATTTAAATAAATAAGCAACTTACAGATAAAGCCAACCAACTAACATCGCATGCTTCTTGCAAAAGTTCTAAATCTACTGTAGCATGAATAACTTCAGCTTCATTTACATCTGCATCAGCAATACGCGATTTATTCATAAACTTTGACATCCCTGGCGATATAATGAGTTTATTTCGATTGGGCACAACATGATTTGAAGAAGGTGATTTTATAGATAACATTTTTTTCTTTGTGGGCCGACCCGGCAAAAAGTTGTATCAACAAGTTTAACAAGTTTTTGAAGTGGAAAGAACGAAATCACTTGAAAATGGTGCTTTGAACTTTCCCGAATTTTTTTAATTCGTAACTACAAAATATTTAGATGGTGGATCTTTAACCGCAGCAAAATAAAAGAATGAATCACAAGTTCAAGTCGAGGAGACGACAACAAAATATACGAATGTTTTAAAAAGCAGACGATGAAAAAAAATAATGCTGTAAAAATTTTCTTTTAGCAGACTATTAATACAAAAAAAATTTTTTTTTGCAAAGATAATTATTACGCTGATTCTTTTTTTTTAACAAATGGACTTAAGGATTTTTTTTTTGTTATTTTTGCACAACGACTTTGATTGTGAGGGGATCATATCCGCATTGTAAAGTGCTGAGACATCATGTTTTTGCAAAGGGGATTTACCTGTTTTACTTGCGCAAGTAGAAGAAGAAGAATCATTGACATAACATCGACCCCGGTTATTGTTATTACAACAACCGATGGATGACACTTCTCACTTTCCCGTGTTTATCACATTTTTTCTTTTGCTCTCCAATTTATTTTTTCCTCTAAGCTACAGTTTTTTAAAACAAAAAAAATACAATTAAAATGAACATGTTACTATTTTTATAATTTTACTTTTTTATTATTATTTGCTTGATGTTCTATGAAATTCACAAAGATTAAAGTAGTGTCAAAGAAACAAAAATCAAAAAAAGCGGCGACTCTTTAAAAAAAATGAAGTTCTTGAAAAGTCTGTTCAAAAAACTTGTACTTGACAGTTTCGTATTTTTTTTTTTTTTTTTGCAAAAAATGTGTGACATTATTGTGTTTGCAAACACACAACTCTTTATTTTGTTTTGATTACTAAAATAAAAATAAAAATATTTTTTTTTTGAAATTTTGTTATTTTTTTTTATTTTAAAAATTATTGTTTTGCAAAAGAAGGAAAAAAATAGGAAAGAATGTTAAATGTTTTAACCTTAAATTTTTTAAAGTGTTTTGTAAATAGATACCCCAGCCGATGGATGATGAGCAATCAGCGGAAACAAAAATTTGAACAAGCAGGTGATACTAATTATCAAGCAAAACAAGTAAGCGTAAAGGGCAACAAAATATTACTGTAACCGAGATACTCAATAAAGTGGAAGTCTTGTCTTGTACGTGCTTAGTTAGCTGTAAACAATATTATTAAAGAATGAAGCTAAAAATAACCTATGTATTGAAAATAATTTTGAGGGTGAGCCACTTGAAAAGATTGGAGGAGGAGGTGTTATTCATCTCTGTTTTCTATTTAAATATTTTGACTCAAATCGCATGCAAATCAGAGAAATTTATAAGCACCTAACAGAGAAGAAAAAAATTCCTTTTTGGTTATTTTTGGTTGATTGAATACGTTCAAAAAATTGCACAATGATTACTTTAGCTATCAGAATCTTTTCATCAGCAAAATAAATTTCAAAATACCAGAATCCAAAACATACAAGCTTTAAAGCATTTTTTCTCATGTGTTTTGATACTAATTCAAAAGGAAAAAAAATAATAAATTTAAAAAAATTTCACCTATAACTTTTATTTTTCCTCTTCAATAATTCAATACTAAATTAGACCTGTTTTCCCCATATTTTTTTTTACGATCTATGACTCCAATCTTTTGCAACATGACAATACACAATTTTTTTGTTTGTTTGAAATAAACAAGTGACATTTTTTTTGTTGTTGCCTAATATGATGGGGGAGAGAGCACACGAGATTTATTACAATACCTGTAATTTTCAAAATATTGGGCCGCCTTTCCATTTTTTTTTGATGTGCACTTTTTTTTCTCACTATAAAGATTAAAAGTGTTTATTTACTTTTTATTAAGTTTTTTTATATTGTTGTTATTGTAAATGGCTGAATTTAGGGATAAGGTTATTATTATTACAGGTAATAAAAAAATAAATCTAAAATTATTAATCAGCAAAGTTTAGGCTCATCGGCTGGTATTGGCCAAGATGTTGCTTTAGGATTTGCGAAAGAAGGAGCAAACGTTGTAATTCATGGCCAAACAGAAAAAACTCTTCAAGAAACCGTTGATAAACTTCACAAAGTTAATGTTGGAATGAATCGAATTTTAACAGTTACTGGTTCATTGGAAGATGATTCGCTTCCACACAAAATTATTGAAAGAACTATAAAAAAGTTTGGAAAAATTGACGTTTTGGTAAACTTTTTTACTTTCTTCAAAAATGCTAATTTAAAGTTATTTTCTGCTTTTTTAAGGTTAATAATGCTGGCGCCACTTGCAAGCCAAATACTTCAAGCGCAGCATTGGAAAATTTTGATTATTTAATGAAAGTTAATTTGAGAAGCATCATTCAACTTACACAACTTGCAGTTCCACATCTTGAAAAAACTAAAGGCAACATTGTAAATGTTAGCAGTGCTGCATCTGTTCGAGCCTTTCCTGATGTTACTTTTTACACTTTGACTAAAGCCGCTTTAGATCGTTATACCCGAAATAGTGCACTTTTATATGGCCCAAAAGGGATTCGAATTAACAGTATTAAGTAAGCAGACACGATAAAGAAAAAATCAAAAACTCAGAGAGAACTTTGACATTTTTGCTTTTTCAGTCCTGGACCAATTAATACCGATATCTTTTCCCGCCATAATCCTTCACCCGATGTAGTTGCAAATCATCATAAATGGGTTCAAGAAACCACTGCACTTGGACACTTTGGTGAAGTTTCAGAAATTACTCCAATTATTTTGTTTTTAGCTTCGGATAAAGCTTCCTTCGTTACTGGAGCTTCATGGTTTGCCGATGGTGGACATTCCATTTACATGCCTCCAATTCCACCTCTTACTTCCTCCAAATTATCATAAATTCTATTTTATTTTTTCGTATTTTTCTTTTATTACAGATTTTTTAAATTTTTAATTATTTTTTTCTATGTGACAAAATATAAATTCTTTTGTATTAAACCTTTTTTTGGAGAATATATTGGTTTCGGCGAAGCAATTTGCGCGGGTAATAAAAAAAATAACTTTTCTGGTCGTTCTTTATGGTCAGTCAACACATACTTTCGCTGAGATTGTAAAAAACTAAAATGTAAAAAGACCCTTTTTTGGGGTGCATGAAACTTTGTAACGACTAAAATGGTTTTTCAAAACAATGCGTAGAAAAACCAGAGTGCAAAAAGTTTTTTGTTTACAAATTAAATAAAAAAAAAATAGGTTTAATTCTACCATCCCACAATTGCATATGGTCGAGGTGGTTCCATCATAAAAAAGATTTTCGTTTGAGTTGCTTTATCTTAAAATGCTACCAAGTAATTATCAATATTCTGGCAATTATTGAAGATAGCAAAAACCCTGTTGATTTTGAGAATTTACAAAAGAACCATATCCAAAAAATGAGCAGTGTTATTTGTATTAGCTTCAAAATAAAATCTTTTGGAACCAGTCTGCAAGAATTAAAATCTGCAATCAACCATAGCTTTGTGGTTGTGTAATAATTTAAAATTAGGGAAGTTTGCTATTAAAAAGAATAATTCTCAATGGTCAAATTAAAACGCTCTATAGTAAAATCAGCTTTTAAATCATAGCTCCTAAATTTAGGGATTCATCTCAATTTGTTGCATTAAAAAAACGCGTTCAATCCTTGGAGCTTTTCCTAACAATTTTCTTGTGATGTAATTTTTAAGGGAATAAAAAAAATAATAATGCAATAATTGGGCAATATTACATTTTTCGATTGAGATTATTAAATGTGTCTCTCGATTTTGAATCCCTTTGATACTTTTTCTTAGGATGTTTTGTATTTACGTGAGTTTTTTTATTTTTTGGATGCTAATTTAGTTAGAAAAATATTATTTTATTTGAACACTGTCTGAAGTGTGTAAAATTTTGTTTTAGTGCTGTTCAGAATAAATTAATTGCTTTGAAGTTTTAGATAAGAAGCAAAAGAGCCAATATAGCAATGTTGAATATTTCCACGTTTTTTAAGAGTGCAAATACATTTTTATTATTATCAAATGTTTTTTTTAGTTGAAAATAAAAACAGGTATCGATCACATTTTTTTAAGTTCCAATATAAAAAAAGTTTTTCATCCGTAAATTAATTTTAAATGTTGTCAATAAAACTCTTAAACTTGCTAATGGCGTTAACGAGAAATGAAAATATCATTGTGACAAAAAGAAGTAACGAATTAGATAAATTTAATTAACGTGCAAAAAAAAGTTTTTGATTTGATTCAAAAATTCTTTGAATTTCACAAACGAAAATAATGATGGAAAAAAGTTTATATATTTTTTTAAAGGCGGTGTCAATTATTATTCATCAACCAACAACCACCAACCACAATCTTTCGTCGATCTTTGCCTCATAACAATAACAAAGAGAAAAAAATAATATACAATCTAAAAATGAAAAACATAGCCTCCCTCCATTATTATTTTTTCCGAGATCGATCGTTTTTTAATTTAAACTTTGCCTTGCTTCATAGAACTTTTTTTCGTGGTCTAACACATCACACGCAACTGTTGCTGTTCTTGGTGGTTGCTATTTCCTGATTCATCAAACTCTTGATTTTTTTTTGAAATGGAAAAATTGCATATTTGGTGTCTGTACTTACATATTCGGGGCATTATGTGTGAGTAATATTGATACACATATAATTCGAACTGAATATATTTTTTGATACTTTATTTTTTTGTTATCTTCTTCTTATTATATTATATTTCTATTTTTCTTAAGAAGGAGGAGGCCGATTCTTTCTTAAATCATTTTCAAATTTTTTCTTGCTCGCTTGAATGAGCTGTCACCGGCAATTACACTACCTACCTGTAACAGAGATATGTTATAATGTCGTCTTCGTCTTCGTCGGCGAGGAGGCACATTATTATTAGTATTATTGCCCTATTCACCTTCAAAAACCTTTTTATTTCTTAAATAATTCAATCATATTTATTTTTTATTTTTGTGGTCGTCGGTTTCAAATTTGGGGGTTTATATGGTTTTTGTGGTGTCAATATTATTAATGAGTTTTTTTAGTTTTAGTTATAATGTCCATCCCTCATTGTCTTTTTCTCTTTTTTTGTGCGTTCTATTCCCCACATTTCTTTTTTATCTTTTTAAAAACAAAACGAAAAAACGTTTAATGAACTTAGTTTTGTTGAACACTCTCTCTTCCTTCAGCAACCATAGCGCTGGTGTCGATTAAAATCTCGATTTCATGTGTGCTGTTGCTACTATTCTGCTCTGGTTTGGTTTTTTATTTTATTTCATTCCTCTTAAAAATATTGCTCCTACGATCTATTCATCCTCTTTCCTTTTCTTTCTATCTACTATCTATCGTCGCTTTATTAACGACCTATTATTTGTATCATCCATAAAAATTATTTTTAGCTACTTTATATTTTTTCCAAGATAAAATTTGAGACAACTTTTTTATGCCATTTTTTTCTGGACCATTTAACTCTAGTTCTCAAAAAACACTTGCAGCGCAAAAAATACTCGTTTCTAATTCTTTTTTTTTTTTTTGCTTTCATTAAAAAATGAAGAAAGCAATTTATAAAAAAATAATTATCAAAGTTGATAATCTCCAAAACAAAATCAGGAAGTTTCAAGGAAGAAGATTGCTTTTATTTTTTTGGAGCTAATATATTTATTAGCGGCGCAAAATCATCATCACCATCCCCATCACGAGACCAGACCACCAACATAGCTGCTATTGCTTGTATATAACCAACCACACGAAAATAAAAAAAGGTCGTCGTCGTCGAGGAGGAAAAGAAGAAACTCTTCTTATTCTTAACGACATTATGATGCACTTTTGTTGTTATATATGTGTTTGTTATGCACATTTTTGGGAGGGAGGCTATACCAGCTCTCTTTTCTCTTTCTTCACAAAAACAACAACTTAAGTTCGATGTGGAAAAGAAACAACATTTGCGCGATCAAAGATGAGGAAAGTAAATTTTTTTTAAATAACGGACATACCGACTTACTAAAAGGGCATGTTTCCGAGGTGAAGAGTGACTATTTATTTTATTTATTTTTACGTAAAAACAATGTATGCCGACCGACGACAGTGTTGAACTATCTCAAAAGCTTTTTTCTATTTTGTAAAAATTTAATGTATTTTTTCAAAGAAATCCAAAAAATAAAAATCGGTATTGATTTTATAAAATAGAAGGTGCATGGCCTCTTTATGATTTTTTTTCTATTAGTATAGAGTCTTAATTAAGAGTTTGCGGTAAAACAGCTGTAAAAAAATAAGACGACGACCCAAACTTATCTACCTTCAAAAAATACGATATCTTTCGCTTTTTTTTCGATTTTTATGTTTGTTTCTTTTACGTTTGCCTATTTTCACTTTCCCGTTATGTCCTTTTTCCATTTTCCTTAGTCCATCAACAAAAAACATAAAAAAACCACGAGCAGCATCAGCATACTTTCAATTATGCCATGCCACAATTTCTTCTTGTTTCTTCTCTTCTTCTATATATATTTTTTTTCTTGGACATTGTGCCGACATTTGTCTTTCTTTTATTTTATTTTTTCCTTCTTATATTGCTTCTTTTTGAATTTTAACCAAGAGACAAAAAAAATATATGCGGACAGCAAAAAAACCATAGCTGGCAACTGCTGGGGCGCTGTTCATGCAAAAGCTTGCTTGCACATACGAGAAAAAAAAAAGTGAGAGATAGATGTGTTTTATTTTTTCATCGATGAGGAGAGGGTTTTGTCCTTTCAAAAAAATGGAAATGGAAAAGTAGCAGTCAATTTTTCCATTTATTGAGCTGTTTTTTTTCTCCACTGTACACCACTAACCATCGATAAAACTCTAGAAAGGTTTCTCTCTTTTGACACGTTTATGCTTCTAAAATTGCTATTTTTGCAATGTTTAACATTTGTTATTGACTCTTTCTTTCTCTGCTCCAAAAACACCTATTTGAGATAATTTTCGGGCTTGATCTTTATGTTTTAGAGTATTAACCTTTTAAAACCACCCCGTCATTACTCTTTTTTTTTTCTTTGTTCACTAGCCTAAAACCATCATTCATGTGTTGTTAATACACTTTTTTTCATTCCCCATATTTTTTTGCTTCTATTTTTCCCTGTAAATATATTTGATTTCTTTGACTAAAAACTCTCACTTTCATTATCCATTAAATTAATGGACAATTGAATATTTTAAGCTGCCTGCTTTTACTAAATATAACCACATGGTATTGATTCTAATAAACAAATGTTTTATGAATTATGTGTAAACTATGTATGTCAAGTTGCGCATATATCGTAGACTGGTCCTATTTTCGGAAGTCAAGGCAGTTTTATTTTTTTGTTATGTCTAAATTACCGGTCCGATGATTTTTTTTTATTGCGGAAACATTGTGCCAATTGGATTGTCGGATGCGCGAAAGCAAGCGAGTTAGTAGATATATATTATAGAGATCGCAACTTCCTCTTTTTCTTCCCTTTCTTTTTTTCTTCTTCTTCTTTGTTGTTGCTGCTGCTGCTATCTCACAGCTGGTAAACGAGTTGAGTCGCCATTTGCATTGTCGACAAACACACCACACGCTTAAAAAGGGATAGTCTGTGCGTTTTAGAGTGTTCTCTTTAGAGTGTCGTCATCTGACTATTTGGTGGATGGGAGGGAAGGGTGCATAGGCAGGCTGGTTGGTTGGTTGGTGGTTGTAATAGCTCAATAAAGTTCAGGAAAAAAAGACAACAAAAAAGAAAGAATATGCAAAAAAAAATAAAAATATATTTAGTTTTTGTTCTTCTTTTTCGTCTCTAAAATAAAATCGAAATAAAAATATCTACCAAACCCAGGCTTTAAGGAGCTAAAATAAATTTTTTTGTGAAAAGGACATACCACAGGCTGCGGCGTGATCCTGGAGGCATTACTTCTTCTTTTTTTTCGGATGACACACAAACTAACTACTACAACAACGACTACTCGAAGATGTTGTTATTCTTGTTCGACGCGCTATAGGAAAAAAAACAAGCACAAGGCGCGCACACGCGCCTATCTATGTATGTATATGATTGACGCATCAAGTATAGGAGAGGAAGCACAACATATAGGAGAACCTTGTACCCAGAAGAATATGACAAGCGAACCACCCCAAGACGACAGTTCTCCTCTGGATTACTTGATATTGGAAAAAAAAATATAAACGAAAGTATTTTTTTTACGTCGAATTTTTTTTTTGATTGAAACTCTAAAAAATAAAATTAACCTTTTTATCTCTCGTAGCTTTAGATTTGCGTGTTTTTTAAAGTTTAATTGTTTCACGTGATTTTTGATGGTTTATTATTGTATAGTTTTATGGTTGGAGAATATTTCAGAATATTATTTTTCACTGCCTAAAAAAGCACTCAACATTCCAAAAGTAAATCAAAATCCAAACAATTTATATATGTTTTTAATCATCTAATGAAACGATCCGCTGTTCCATATCGTAATATGCATTCAAATCGTGTTCTTCATCTCCTCCTAACCCAACGTTTTTAGATCCGATCAGCGCTTCATCCGAAGAACTTTTCAACGATTGTTTATCCTCGCCTGTTTGCCTCTTTCTTGTGAGTTAATTTTTAAAGTTGAATTTTACCCATCATTTAAAACTTTTTTGAATTCTTTGTTTTTTCTTTGTTATTTTCTTCGCCATAGTTGCAATTCATTCCTTTTCTTAATATTCTTTTTTATCCCTCTTGCATATATATTTTTGCGAGCACACTTAAGTATGCGGTACAAGGCGCTTTTTTAAAACTCCATGTGACTGACTTGCCTTGTCGACTTGTCGTCCACGATGTGGTGAAGAAAAAAAAGGAACAATGTGTCGGTCGCTCAACTATTCGTAATAGCTTTGACTTTGACTTGAATAAATGAATACTGGTCCTTGTTTGCTACACTTTTTTTCTTCTTCTGCGCTTAGTTTTTACCATTATTATTTCGTTACACATTTCAATTATTTTTGCCTTTTTTTAAATGAAAGTCTTTCCTGAATTTAAAAATTTCCTTAAATTTGTTAATTAATTTTCGAAAGTCTCAGCAACTCCTCATTTTTATCAATGAAAAAGTCAGCTGAAATCCCGTGTTTTTTTTTTTTTTTGCACTCTAACAGCAAGTTTAGCTTCAGGACATCCAGGCATACATGTACGTGTGTGGTGGTCATACGACAAGCGTTAAAAAAATCCATGGGCCTTGTTGTTGCCTTGCATCTGCTATTCCCATGTTTTTTTCTCGCTTTTTTATTTAGCTTTTTTTATATTTTATTTTATCCATTGACACTTTTTTTTGCTAAATGTCAAGCGTTAAATTTGGTTTAGACGATGAAGAATATGGGAGAAAACGAAGCCTGCTTGTGTCTCGTCTCGTCTCATTGTATTATTTCTCGTCGATCAATGAAAAAAACTCCGACTGCGCACACTTTTTTCCCCTCTTTTTTTGTTCTTTTCCTTCTATTTTTTTGTCAATCTCTTTCATAAGCTGTTTTTTTTTTATTTTGTCTTCTTCTTTTTTACACATTTTTTTATTTCGGCAAAACGCAGAACCTTTAAATTTTTCTATCAAAAAAAATCCAATGTTTTAAAACATTTTTGCAAAAAAAGAAAAAAACGTTGTAAAAAAAGTTGCTTTTGAACAACTTTTTAAGAAACAAAAAAAAATGAAATGAAGAAAAAGAAAAATATAATTGTTCTTTTTGTGACAGGTGTCATCAGTTCAAGTATAGTCGTCGATAATGCATAAAAGTGCTGATCTGATTACGTTTACATTTTCTAATAATATTTCATGTTTTTCTTTTCTTTCTATTTTTTTTTTTGACGGGAAAGGAGATTAAAATGAATTACTTTTGTTTTTGGATTGAATAAGGCCCTTAGTTATAAAAATAAAAAATCGAATGGACACAACAACAGCAGCATCGCCATCGATGAGCGGCAGCAGCGCAACTAACAAAAAAAAAAAGGAGGGTGGCGAATGGGCATCGCGTGACTTACTCCTGCCTCGTGCATTAACCGTTCAACCGAAACAATTTTTTCTTGCTTTGCTCGTCGTCGTATTTTTCTTATTAAAATAATGGAAACCAACTCAAAAAAGGGCATTAGGTAAAAAATCAGAGAATATTACCACCAGATAAAGCACATGTGCTCTTTGATTCATAAAAAAAGCAGCATAAATAACGAAAAACAAGCATCAAATGAAAAAAGTTAAATTTTTTTAATATTTAAAACTGCAAAAGTTTCCCTCTTTTCTTTTTCTTTTCTTTAAAAAGGATTGATTTTATTTTCGATTTATCATTAAACATCTTCTTCTTTTAGTTTCCCACTTAGGACAGAAAAAAAAAGAAGAAAAAACATTGAGTATAAATTAAAAAGATGAAAAAAAACGAGTGAACTCTTGGGTATTCTTAAAGTAAAGCTTCTTTTTTTTGCTTTTTCTTTTCCGGCAAAAAATAAAGCTGTTCTTGGATTGGATGGAAGTTTTCGTTTCCTTCGGCGGTCACAACAATAATGTTTTTTTGCTTTTTTTTCTCATTTGTTAGATTTTTTCTTCAAGTCACCCACAGCATTTAGCTATCTCTTTTTTTGGCGCAAGCTTTTTTGAAGTAAAGAAAAAAAGTGTTCAATTTTTTTGTTCAGTAGCAAACGAGCGAGCGGTCCGGGCCGTAAAGGAAGGATGGAGAAAAAGGACGTTGGTGTTGGTCGTCGCCGTCGCAAAATAAAAACTCCCTCACTTGCTTCTATGTTCCCCTCTCAGCTGGTCGTTGTTTAGTGAGTTTGACTATTGGCATAGTGAAGAAGGAAAAAACAGACGTTCTCGGATATACCACCTAAAAGTCGCCATCACAAAAATCTTTGCCCTTTTTTTATTATCTAAAAAAGGTTTGGAAATTGTCTAATATTTGTTATTTATCAAAAAAATCTTTAAAAAGGCGTTTAAGTTTAAGCATTATCGATTTTTTGATTAAAAAACAAAAAATGAAAAGAACGTATGTGTATGTCATAAAAAATAATATGGGTGTTATGAAATCTATATATTGTTTTAAATAAAAGCTTCTTGTAAAAAAAGGGCCACGTTAAAAAATAAATAGTAGTGTGCGAGCGATAAAATAAAAACTCTTTCTTCACTTTTCTTCCCTGTTTTTTTTTCTTCTTTGAACCTTTTTTTTTATATTTTTCTCGCATTTTTTTCCTTCAAACTCCAAATTTTCATCAAAAAATCATCATTTTTTCCTTTCATTATTTTTTGTTTCAAAATATTTTTTTTAAGAAAATTATTTGTTCATATTTGTGCTTTATTTTTGTTGAACATTTTCAGGAAGATCATCAAGACCGGGAGCCATTATTAACAACAACACCATCACGAAATAATAGTCGTCGACTGCAGCAGCAATATAGCAGCAGCAGCATCGGCGGCAATATCGATTTAGCCGAAATCAATCCATTAACAGCAACTATCATCGACGTGGTATCAAGTGACGGTGAACCATCATCACATCCATCATTAATATTATCATCGAACTCGCCTACTATAACAGACGAGTTCACAAATAGCAGCACTGAAACCATATTGAACGCTGACGAATCATATACATTTTCCAACTCCACTTCCTCCCCTGAAGATTTGCCTCCACCGGAAAAAAAATTTAGGTAAGAATCTTTTTTCAAATACAAAAAATATTTAAAAAATTTTTGGAGAAAAATTATTTTTCGTTTGATTTTTAAGACGACCAAACTTTTTTTTTGTTGTTTAGTTTTATTATTATTTTTTTGTTTGAGAACAAAAACAACACAGTTTCTTTAGTTTCTTTTATGATTGCGATTATCTCAAAAAACTTTTTTCGTTTTTTTTCATTTCATTGTTGCACGAGTTTTTTGCGGGTAATATATATAAAAGAAAAGTCAGCAGCCCAGCCAAATAATGATCATCATCAGCCGGTAAAAAGAAAGAGAGCTGGTCCAGCTGATGAATATATTTTTATCGGATTGCTTTTGCTGCTTACTTCTTTTTTCACAGGTGGCGGAAACACTCCCGACTTTTTTTTCTTCAAGCATATAATAAAAACAATATTCAAGGAGTGAAAGAGAGCGTCCGAAGCATTTTAGTTACCAACCAACCATTCATTACCATCACATGATGTGTGTCCCTTATTTGCACGCACGTTCTTCATCTTGTCCATTCAATACGTGTGCTTTTATTTTAGTACAGCGGCGTAGCGCGTGTTGTTATTTTGTTTGGCGACCAATGATGACTGACACCTCTTTTTTTTTTTTGTTGAGTTATTTGTTGTTGGGTTTCCAATCCCAACAACATAGTGATCCCCAGATCAAATTTTGCTTTTATCTCTTTCATGAGTAAATAATTTTTATTATACCTTTATTTTTTAATTTGCAGCCAACAAAAAAACTCTGTTAAAATAAATGTTAGACTTAAGGAAAAACTCGTTTACGAGTCACACTGACGCCAACAACCCATTCATTTTTTACTCCCTATTTTTATTTTTTTCTTATCGACGACCTGAGAAAAACCAAGTTAAAAAAACACAGTCGTCGTAGTCGTCAAAGGCTTTTTGTGAGAAATATGTATGCAGAAGTATAGGGGCCTTGTTTTCTTTCTTCAACAAAGAATAAAAAATTTAGTTTTCCTGTTTACTTTCTTTTATTTATTTATTTTTTTGCTTTGGAAACGAACAACAATAAAATTAATTTTTTTTTTCTTCTAGGCGGATGCAAGTCGGAGTCGGAAATTCTACCAATGCACCATCATCATCCATTGCAACTACCACCAATACGCTTGCAGCTACCTCCAGTAATGGCAAATCAGTGGGTGAAAGATTAAAAGAAAAACAAAAAGAACTGTTGTATGCAAATAATCACAATGTTCATAATAATTCATCCACTGCAAATCATTCAATGCCTTCATGCTCAAATGTTGCAGGTGTACGAAATTCCCGTACTACTTTACCTTCAGAAAATAAGCAACCAAAACGGGTGTTACCTGAGCTCAGTGAACGACAACGAAATACCCTTCGTGTAATTACACAATATTTAAAGGAAATTGGAATGCAGTAAGGCTTAAAAATAAAAAATTGATAAAAACAAAAAGTGCATAATGATATTTTTTTAGAGATACGGTGGAAACGCTTGCAGATGAAAGTGGTTGCCGCGAAGAAAATCCTTTAGCAAAGCGTTTAAGAGAAGATATAGAAATTCAAAATTGGGCTGATGCTTTAACAATTGTTGATGAATTTAAAGATAAAATACAAAATAAAGATTATTTAACTCTTCGTGCAGCATTGGTGGAAGAATTAATGAAAAGTTATATGTCTAAAGGCGATGTAAGAGATTTATAAAAAATAACTTCGAAAATAGTTCTAATATTTATGATTTTTAGTTTTTGGCCGTTGTTATATGTTTGCAAAAAGAATATCCCAGGGAAAAGGATTTTGCTGAACGACGAAGTTATTTTGCTCAAATGCTTGCAGATGATCCAGAAGAGATAACAGAATTTTTTAAGCAACAACATGAAAAAGCTGATTATAAAAATCTTATAAGTTTATTAGAGGATTTATTACCAGAAAATTTCCTTCTCATACCTTCTCGACTTGATGATCTCTTAAGCCAATGTAAGATTGTTTGGTGAAAAAAAAATATTTGAGACAGATTTTAATTAATTGTTTTTTAGCTTGGGAAACTCAGGTACGAAATTGTCCATTGCATGTTGGAAAACTTCAAGCTTTTGGAGATAATAATAGCATTTTACGTGATCATCGATGTTCCACCTTAAACTTTCCATCTAAAACCGTTCAGGTATAATAATATAAATTTTTAAAATTGTCCACAACTTTAAACATAGAAAGCTTTTCAGGTTATTGAAGATCATGAAGCTGAAGTATGGACCCTTAAATTTTCACCTTGTGGCGAATTCCTTGCATCCGCAGGAAAATCCGGTATTGTATATATTTGGAAAGTTAAAAATGATCATAAACTTGCATATTATTCTCGATTTGTATTACATGAAGATATAGATGGAATTGGTTGTCTTTCATGGAGTTCAGATAGCCATTATCTTGCCTGTGGAGCTATTGAACCTCGAATGATTGGTGTATATCTTTGTGATATTCGTAAACGTTTAGCTGAAGATGTTCCTGGTGAACCTGAACATGCTGAACCCATTAGATTACCAGCAGATAAATTTAGTGTTGCGTCTTTCTTTCCAATAGATAATTCAAAATTAATTTGCGGTGATCAAAAAGGCAATTTTGCTATGTTTGTAAGTTCTAAGAATTTGTTTTACAGTAAAGAAATTAAAGTGGTTTAATTTTTAGGATGTGGAACAAGAAATCACCGACAAAAGAAATGACTTTGAAGGTTTTCGAATTCGGTCATTATGTTGCCTAAAAGATGGTAAAACTGTCTTAGCTGCAGATACCCTTAATAGGTAAAAAATCATTTTTCATTCGCAAAAAAATCTTTTTAATTAATTATAAAAATTTTAGAATAAGATCATATGATTTTGAAAATCGAGTGGATCATTTACTCATTCAAGAAACCTCAGGGATAATTGATTTCACTGTTGATGCAAAAGAAAAGTACTGCCTTATAACCACAAAAGATCATGGAATTCGAATGTGGTGTCTTGAAACTCATACCTTAGTTCAATCATTTTTTGGTTCCATTCATAGCGAATTAGCTGTTTCTGCATGCTTTGGTGGCATTGATGATGTTTATGTTGCTTCGGGATCAGAAAAAAGTAAACTTTCCTTAGGAATTAAAAATATAAATTAAACAATATTTTTGCAGATAATAGAATAATGATTTGGAAGCGAACTAGTCCCAATCCAGTTAAATATCTCGATGGACATAAAGAAGGAGTGAACGCAGTTGCATGGAATCCAAAATATAAAAACATGCTTGTCTCAGGCTCAGATGATGGTTCCATTCGAGTTTGGTCTTCACCAAATTATTCTGAAGAAGATGATCCCATACCAGAAACAGTGTCTCGAGTTGAAAAAGGTGATGAAACGCAAAATAAAAATGCACCAAAATTAAAAAATGGCCGATCAAAATCAAAAAAGAAAGTCAATTAATTTAAAAAAGTTAAAAAATTTAAATATGCCTTATTGATTCTTTGTGTCTCTCTTTCTGTTTTTTTAAACCCATTTGGTTTCACTCATTCATTCATTTGTAAAACTCATGGATTTGTTTTCTCATTTTTACCCTTCTCTTTGTATAATACTCCGGCTCCTTCCAATCCGGGTATCTCTCTGTCTTTTTTTTTATAAACTTTCGCTTTTAACAAAGGTGTAAATTCTCTCTTCTTTTAGTTTTTAGTTATTGTAATTACAAAAAATGTTCCATTTTTCTTTCTATTCTTCTGTCGCCATTTAAAAAGAATTTTTTCTTCTTCTAAATGCGACGATGCCTTGTGAATTTTTATTTTCTCTTCGCTATACTCATTTCAAAAAAGTGCCGTTTAAAAGAATAATTGTGATTGAGGGTTGTATTCAATTTGGATCATAAAAAAATACTTTTTCTTATTATATTTGGTTTGAATCAACAAAAAAACAGTGGAAAAATAAAAAAATAAAAATAGCAAAATTTAATGGTAATGGTGGATGATTGCCCCTTGTTTCAAAGTGAAACGAAAAAAACTTTCATTTTACCCTTTTGTTTTCATCATTTTTTTGCTTCCCTTCTTTTTCCCATTAAAATGTGCGCATCGATAAGCCCCATAAATGTACACGCATATACACATTCACGTAACTTTGCTCATGAAAAAGGAAAGAAAAAAATTACATAGATGCGCTTCGATCAATTTTTGATTCTTGTCAAATAGACAATGGTCCCACCACGCATGCAAGATAAAAGACCAACTATCAATCAGTAGATTTTGTTCAATAAAGGAAAAGTGAAATGTAATAGGAGGAAACAAGCGTAAATGATCCCTGGCTTTTTAAATATTATTTTTAATAACGTTCTTTGGTTTTCCCTCATAAAAAATATTGAACAAAGGTGTTTGTGAAGTGAGACAAATCCATTTTTGAAAGAAGAAGATTTATACCTTTGCCATTTTTTCTCTCTCTCTTTTGTCGTGCTTTAATAATGCCTATGGAGTTACTCTTTTTATGTGCGCGTTCTTCTTCATCAATAGAAAATAATAATAAAAATATTGAAAAATTTAGCAGTTTGTCGGAGGATATATCGATTCCAAGGACATCAACAACTACAATAATAACAATGGCTACAGCTGCAATTGACGTTAATCAAAGCATTACAAATGCTAGATGTGCCACCATTCGTAATTACACCACTCAACCTCGTTTAAGTGAGTTGTCAATTTTAAAAAATGGAATTTTTAAAATATTAATGCTTTAGCTTATAAAACTGTTACCGGTGTGAATGGACCTTTGGTTATTCTTGGTGATGTGAAATATCCTCAATATGCTGAAATCGTACAGCTTACTCTTCATGATGGAACTAAACGTTCTGGTCAAGTTCTTGAAGTAAGCAAAAATAAGGCGGTCGTACAAGTGTTCGAAGGTACCTCAGGTATCGATGCTAAACACACACTTTGTGAATTCACTGGCGATATTTTGCGATCACCTGTATCTGAGGATATGCTTGGTCGTATTTTCAATGGGTCTGGAAAACCGATTGATAAAGGTCCACCAGTTTTGGCTGAAGATTACTTAGACATCAACGGTCAACCAATCAATCCATGGTCTCGTATTTATCCTGAAGAAATGATTCAAACTGGTATTTCAGCTATTGATGTCATGAATAGTATTGCTCGTGGCCAAAAAATTCCTATTTTCTCTGCTGCCGGTCTTCCCCATAATGAAGTAATCCTTTTTTTAATCTTTTGGCTTTAAAATAAAGTTTAATAATTTTTAAGATTGCTGCTCAAATTGTACGTCAAGGTGGTCTCGTCAAACTTCCTGAACGTCCTCATCATGAAGGTGATGATAACTTTGCTATCGTTTTCGCTGCTATGGGTGTTAACATGGAAACTGCCCGTTTCTTTAAACAAGATTTCGAAGAAAATGGTTCCATGGAAAATGTCTGCCTTTTCTTGAATTTAGCTAACGATCCAACGTAAGCCTATTCACTTATTTCCTCTTATATTATTTTAAACATTTTTAGTATTGAACGTATTATTACTCCCCGTCTTGCTTTAACTGCTGCCGAATTCTTAGCCTATCAATGTCAAAAGCACGTTTTAGTCGTCTTGACTGACATGTCTTCATATGCTGAAGCTTTGCGTGAAGTATCGGCTGCTCGTGAAGAAGTACCCGGTCGTCGTGGTTTCCCCGGTTATATGTACACCGATTTGGCAACCATTTATGAACGAGCCGGTCGAGTTGAAGGTCGTGATGGTTCAATTACTCAAATTCCTATTTTGACTATGCCTAACGATGATATTACCCATCCTATTCCCGATTTGACTGGTTATATTACCGAAGGACAAATTTACGTTGATCGTCAACTTCACAATCGTCAAATTTATCCACCAATTAATGTACTTCCATCCCTTTCTCGTCTCATGAAATCTGCCATTGGTGAAGGTATGACTCGTGAAGATCATTCTGATGTTTCTAATCAACTGTATGCTTGTTATGCCATTGGTAAAGATGTTCAAGCTATGAAAGCAGTCGTCGGTGAAGAAGCTTTATCACCTGATGATTTACTTTATCTTGAATTTTTAATTAAATTTGAAAAGAATTTTATTTCTCAAGGTAAAATTATTCCTTCAAAGAATGACTTTGAACACAAATAAACTTTTTAGGTAATTATGAAAATCGTACTGTTTTTGATTCCCTTGATATTGGATGGCAATTGCTTCGAATCTTCCCTCGTGAAATGCTCAAACGTATTCCTGCTAAAACTCTCGATAAGTATTATCCACGTGGCGGTGCTACAGCCCCAAAGAACGAATAAATTAAATTAAATTAAATTTATTGTGCCCCTTCAAAATTCACTTACTTCTTACTTACTTTAGCTTATATTGATTGTTATAGTTATTATTATTCTGACACAGTATATTTTTATTTATATTAAAAAAGAATCTAATTTTGTTTGCCAAACTTTTCCTTCTAAACAGCAAACCCGTCATCCGATTGTTCATCATTCCTTTTTTTGAAATCTTTGATGTTTCTTACATTTCATTCGTTTTAGCAAATGTTTTATAGATTTTTATTTTTTTAAAGTTTGTATAAAAGCGCTTATAATACCTTGAATTCAAATCCATAAAAGAGTAATTCAAACCAATACAGGTGCAAGCATTACGGTAATGACATCTTCGGGTTATCATAGCCATCCATCCATGCTTTTCTTCTTTTAAAGTCTCATGAGCTAGATCAAAAAAACATTGTAAAAGAGAGTTTTAACAGCTTTAGAAAAAATGTATTAACAAAGCTTTTTTATATCGCCCCAAGATGGATAAAAAATTCATGAGTTGTAGTAGAAAATGTGCAGCAATGCTTTCAAGATTATAAACAATCAAAAGGATTTCCCTTTATGTAAGCATGTTTAATCAAGATTGTCTTAGAAAAGGTATATTTCTTTTGTTATTTGCATTTTCATAGCAGTGAGCACTGTCTCCCATTATAAATCTCGCAGGTTTTGTAACGGTATCAATAAAGAAAAAAGTGAGATGAGGGTTGTAACTAAAAAGCATACAAAAAAATAAGTACATTGATAAATCATGATAAATAAGAAAATGTTATACAAAGAGATGTTAAACCAATAGCTGTTTTCAAATACCGCTTTATTTTATGACATAGAAATATATATTCAAAATGGTTCTACATAAACACATCCTACTAATCTAATAAAGATCTTTCTGTTCAGCTTTTTTAGCTTCCAATTGTTTCTTTGTTTCTTTTGAGACATAGTTGGCTCTGACCAAGTATCCAGGAACATTCCAACGACCAATCATTTCACCAGCAAAAAACCAAAAGACCACTTCCAAGAAAACTGCGGTATAAACAGCTGCTTCCTATAAAAGGAACAACATATAAATATATCAGCAAAATGTTTAAATCTATAGTACATATATAAAAACTAAACATAAACTTACACGAACAGACAAATTCTTGAATTCTTTAGCTTCGATATATTTGACAATAGCTTGAAATTCTTTTTTGATGATAGGCCAATCTGATGTTTTTGGTGGAGCAAGTTCACGCTTAGCGACTTTAGTAAGAAGATCCAAACGTCTTGGAAATTGTTTGACTTGATGGCGGTAGAGTACACCAGAAAGATTGGCGATCTTTTCGAAGAATCCAATTTTGGTTGCCATTATTACCGCTAAAAAAGAACACGATTAATAAATAGAATGTTATGTTGTTATTAAAAAATGAAAAATATGTAAATGACACGATAAATTTATGGATTTTATTGAAACACGAAAAGAACAAAGCTTGAAGAAGAAGAAAAAAGTTGCATCGATGAATAAAAAAAGCAAGATTGGGCAATGCAGGAAGTCGTTTCAAGAACCTTTTTTTTGCTTCGCTTTGTAAAAATAGGCTTTTCTACAAAAAAATGTTTGACGAAGCATTTTGAATGTAAATTTGCAATCATTTTTTAAAACTTATTTATTCAAATTATTTATTTTACAACAAATTTTTTTTCTCTACTAATATTTTTGGGTAAAATCCTTTCAGCAATTGCAACGATGAATGCTACAAAAAGTCCAATTGCAAGTAAACCAAATATTCCAGAAACTTTTTCCATTCCCAAAGATTTTCTTGTTTCCACAGCTTTTTCTTCGCATTCTCTTAAAAAAACTTTCATTAGCATACATTAATTTTATTATTTATTATTTTACTCAATTATTGGAGTTTTCTTCCACCAAGTTCTTTTAAGCATCATCATAATACCTTTTTCATTGTAATCTAAAATTTGTCGAGATAATCTTTCTCTCCATTTTGAACCTTTTGGAAGAGCAATGCTATATCCATTTGAACCTAAAACAACATTTCCAACTTTTGTAAGGTTGCAATGCAAAGTTAATTGATATTCCAGCGAAGCTGATTCCATTAAAAATACATATCTAAAAACTTTGTTTTTGTTTTTTGGTATCTGTTATTATTTTTCTCCTAACTTTTCGGCAAGAACTTTTTGTACTCCTTCATTATTGTTGTGAAGATAAACAGAATTGGACATGTTTTGCATTCGCAACCAAATACGTCGAAATGTATCGAGGCGAGAATACATGAAAAAATGCATTGTTGAACCACCTTGAATGGTTCCAAATTCATATTCAGTTTGATTTCCAAGTTCCTCAAATGACTAAAATTTTATAATTACTTTTGATTTCATTTCTCAAATGAAAAGATTACATTGAAAGGAAGAGATTTTCGATCTATTGTTAAAACAGCAGCAAAATTTGCGGTATATTGAGCGATTAAAATAAGGGTAAAAGCCCACCATGCAGCGCTTACAATTCTATTTGAAACTGAACGACAATTATATCCTGAACCAGCTCGAAGTAAAATGCATATAAGATACCAAATACTATTCTGAAAAAATAAATTATCTCAAAAGCAAGCTTTCATTTTGGTTATCTTACAGTAGCATTAAATTTATCTGCTGATTCACTTGGACTTAATACAGCTATCGTTGGAACAGCTAAGACGCTGAATACGGTAACGAAAGCCCAATACATCCAAACGCTTGGACTCAAGGGTAATAAAAAGCTTAAAAATGATGATGATGCCTTATTGTCGTCATCTGGAATCTTCATTAACATGGAAATTCCAAGTTGTAAAAAGGGATCAGTAAAATCAACAACTTCTAGCCTTCCAGCGGTAACAGTAATCGGAGCAACAGCAGCTGTGGCTTCACCTTTTAAAATTTCTCCAATTAAACCATCCCAATCTTTGGTGCCATTTATAGGTTCACCATATTTTCCATCTGGCACTATTGTAAATTTATATTCAAAATTAAGATCATGTGAAAGACGATTAAGTAAATCGATGCAAAATCCTTCATAAATTACTTGGCCATTGGGTAAAATTTTTCTCATAACATATGGCTTTTCTTCGATGCTCACAACTCGAAGTAAGCGTTGCTAAAAAAATATATTGTAATTTTTGCTTTTTTGAGATTGTGTTTACAGTTTTTGTTTCTTCCATCATACTTTCATGAGTATTTGGCAAAGTTTTATCTGTCATTGATAACACTCGTTCAAGCTGCTTGGAATTTGTGTACCATAATCCTGTCTAAAAAATTATAAATTTGTAAAAAGTTAGAAAATTATTAACTAACATTAATTTGTTTTCCATCCACACCCATTTCGATGATATGAAATGCGGCATCGGCTCTCATTCGATGTTCATCAAAGTTTAATTTTCCTGTTAAACCATTGGCAACCTTTTTTCTAAAAGGATTATGACCAGCGGAGGTTGGAAAAATTACAGGAATAGAAAGCAAAGCATCATGAAAATGGATTAAATCTGTCTGAAAACAAATTTCTTTCTTTAAAAATAAAAAATTTGAAAAACTCAAACTAAATCAGTTTTATTGTTTATTCTTTCTTGTTTTAATTTCATTTTATATCGATGAATCAAGGGTATGTATGTGCCATTATTATTTAAAATATGTTCATCAAATTGTCCAGCAACACTTAGCCTCATCATATTGTGAGAAAATGAATCCATTCCATGTTCAGTATTATCCAAAGATAAAAGGTAAAACCAATTTTTAGAATTAATTAAACCAAGCATTAAAGAGGCTTCAAGGAATTTTAATGTCTTTGAAGGGTTTAATTCTATAATGGCTTTATTGGTGTATCTCCAACAATCATCATCTTCACAAATTTCTTCCATTTTCAGTCCACTTTCAATAAAACTGCCAATTTTATCATTTGTGTCATCAACTTCGATAAAAATTATATCAGCTTTTGAATCAGAAATAAATTGATGGACATTTCTCAAAGCTAAAAAAACTGTATAAAAAAAGTTTTGATACGGAAATTAAAATTTGTACAATGAGTTTTGGAATAAATTACAGTAAATCGATTCCATCTCCAATATTTCATTAAATTATTAACCATTTTTTCATGTTCACTGCTTGGAAATAATCGGTAAATAAAAGGGCTGACACTAGCTTCTGAATCCAAATAATACGATAAATATGGAATTTTTTGTTCAACACAAAACATTTGAACAAATTCACCATAATCATTATCGGGTGGACCAATAATTAATGAAACATTTTCTGATTTTAAATAAGCAACTAAATATTTTTTCTTAGTAACAATTTTATAGAATTTTGAAAGGTTTATTACCTGCTTTAGAAATGGTATGAATGAAGCCTTTTTTAAGAAAAATTACATGATTATCATCGATGGAAATTTTATTTAAACTTAAATGTAAATCAAGAAATGATCGAACCGCGCTAATAACAGCTCGAAAATGAATGTGTTCATCTTCAAGGAGGATAGTTCCAATTCGAGTTATTGCATAAATATACGGTGAAAAAAATAAAATAATTATAAAAATGAAAACAGGATTTTTCAAAGCCATTCAAGAAAATTACAAAGTTTGCATAATGAAAATAAATGTTCGAAGAAAAATTCGAACTTCATACATGTCAAATGCAATTTGTTATTTTATAGGAAAATTAATGGTGTGGACAAAAAAGCAATAAAATAATTAAGCTAAAGGAAATAAAATTTTATAAAAAAGGCAGGACATGACATAATTTTAGTTCAACAAAGTTTACCATTTGTTTATATTATCGAAGACCATGATTAAGATTTAAGTATCTTAACAAGGATAATAATTAGTTTAACAGAACTTATTTAAACCAAAAGTAATTACTGTATCGTTAAAGAACTTCGATTTTGGCAAAGTATTCTGTATGCAAAATTTAAAACAATAATAAAAAATTGAATATTTGTCTCATCTTCTTTCCCACCACCATTAAAAACTTTTACGATTTACTAATTTATATATTATTGGTTTTAAATTTCCCTATTTTATGTAATATTGAAATGAGCTTCTAAAGAAAGGATGCACGAAAACTTTTCATTAGAAAATTTGCAAGGTCTTGCATTATGCCTTGCAAGAAGAAATGATGCGTCATATAATAATGTTATTAACAGCCTTTATGGAAGTGGATCTAATTTTAGTGATAATGTCCCATTCACTCATAATCTTAGATCATCCACCATTGCAGCATGTTTTTATTTATTATATTCTGAAGGACAAAATGTTGATCGAGTAACAGAAAATTTGAGAAATCATCTTCTAAAATTGCCAGATTTAAGATGGATCGATGATGCGGCGGTTAATAAAACTGATAGTAAGATTCACTTTTTTATGGAGAAAAAATTTATTTTAGTTTTGATAATTTTTTAGGAATTGCCATTTATGAACAATTTATGTTTTGTTTTAACACTGGATTAACGGATATTGCTGCACATTTTCCAAGGACTCGAGATGAAATTATCAAAGCCCAACTTAAACTTCTCAAACATTTAGTCCACAAAATTTTATCTTTTTGCAAAAAAGAAATGCTCGAAAATGGAGAAAATGTTGATGATGCTGAAAATGGTGTAGAAATGCATAATCACCACGATCATCATTCACGTTCAGCTAAATTGGAAGCCAGAGGTTTGCCTATATATTTATATTTTAACATTGAATAATTTGCATATTTTTAGTGGATATGATGAAGCTAGTTTGTCAAGCAATTGGTTTAATGAGAGCTATGGGTCGATTTAGTCCATCAAGAAATCGAACTTTATTAAGTCTTCTTTTTCCTCCACCATTTACTCCACCATTTTTGGAAGATGAAGACGAAGATAAAGATGCATATCTTCCAGTTAAATTATCCATAGATAGTTCAAATTGGTTTTGGGTGGACACAGAAATAGATTTAAAAAGTTCTGCAAGAAATGTTATCAATAAACATGGTTGTAGTTTTGTAAACATAGCACCTAAAAATCCTGGATCTCGTCCAATTTTTGCTTTAACTTATGATGAAATTAAAGAATTAACTGATATTGTTTGCCAATTATTACCAGATGATATTTTGGCTCACTTCGATAAAATTGCGGAAGAAGTTTTTATTTCTGGTGAATTGAGACGATTTCCATATAAATCAATTTCTGAAACAATCCAATTAGTGGTTGTCACATTATTGAGGGATGTATGTTCACCATTTTCAATGCAAGATGAAGCCACTCCCATTCCTGAAGCTTTTGCAAGAAGGGTTAATGAATTTGCTTTAACCATGTTTAAACGAGGCCAAGAGGTTATTTCCCAGAGAGATAGCAGCAAAGATAATCCAAGATATTATTGTTTAAAAACTCGAAAAATTTTGGATGCTGATGCTGTTGTAAATCGAATTAAAATGCTTGTAATTGCAAATTCAATAAGTTTAGAACTTTTTGTTTGGAGTGCTATCGATGAAAATGGTATGACAATAACCACTCATAAATAACAGATTAATTTTGAAAATATTTTAGATGGCGACCTTGTATGTTCAACCATCACTGAAAAAATGTTTAAAAGTCATCGACATTTATCCCTTTATATGCCTGTGTATGTAGTTGCATTAGATGCTTTAGGTACTATGGCAGCAAAATTTCCTATGCTCGCTAAAAATTTTGTTGTTCAAATGCTTTGTAGATTTTTACTTGATTCCGCTCCGGTGCTTACTCAACTTTTTACTGATTATGTAAGTTTAGGTTTATAGGTGGCTTTTTTTCATTATTAATTTTATTTTTTAATTACAGTATATTGATAAGAAAAGCTTAAATACTAAAGAAAGTAAACGACCAGAAAGTGAGAGAAGAAAATTAGGATTTATTAGTTTACGAAAAGCTGCCATGGAATCTTTATGCAAGTAAGCTAGCTCCTTTGTTGTTAAAATTATTGTTGAACGAAGGTACAAAATTATTTTAATTTTCAGAGCTTTAAGTGCTGCCAGAGTTGTAGATAATAATAGCATTCAAGCATGTTTAGCAAGTGTTTCAGCAAAATTATATTTAACTGCCGCTAAAGAAGAAACGTAAGACACGCTTCAGAACTTCGATTGTTTTTTTAAATTTTATGTTTTCAGAGAAATTATTTTGACATTAGAAAATGCTATTTTAACTCTTGGTCGAGTTGGAGTGGTTCTAAAAGATTGTGATGAAACACCCGATTTGGTTATGCAAATATTCCTTCAACGTTTTTGTAATCCTCCTTCCAATCAAGATCCTTTAATAATTCAATGTATGGCTGATATGGTTGTTGCTGGTGCCTCTTCCATTTATGATAACGTCATGAAACTTTTTGTTCAAATCACTGTTGAATCATCAAATCGAGTTTATAATTCTGATGGAGATAATGGTGAAAATCGTTATGGGTAAAATATACATAGTCATTTTTGTTTTGCGTTTGTTTACAGAGAATAATTTTAGATATAGGCATGTATCTCTTGCGGTTGATACAGCTTTAACCAAAATTTCATCAACCACAGCAACAGAAGAAGCTCAAATGACTTTACTCGTTAGATTGCTGGAACTTTTCGTTCAACTTGGAGTTGAAGGTAAACGAGTTGGAGAAAAAATAAGTAAATCCACAGTTAAAATGTCCACGAGTGCTGGAAATCTTGGTGTATTAATTCCTAAAATTGCTTCGGTTGTTTCTCGCCTTGAACCAATCATGCAACCTACAGTAAAATTAAGAAATTTATTCCGAGATTTTTGGTTTTATTGTTCGGTGCTTGGCTTTGATGTTTCTTATTCTGGTTTATGGCCAGAAGAATGGTATGCAGCTGTATGCTCCATTGCTGCAAAATCACCTGTTTTAACTGCAAATGAAAATTTAAAATCTGAATTAATTGATAATGCTGCAATTAAAATGAGTGGAATTTCACCGGTAAAATACTTTTTACTCTTTATTCGTTATTAAATTTTATGGTTTAGACTGAACTTCAAGAACTTAGAAATACAGTATTATTAGAACTTCAACAAAATCCAGAATGTGTTCCATTAATTAATCGAATGGATGTTGCTCAATGCCTTTATCTTCTCTCCGTTATTCGACTTGAAAAAATGAGGGTCACCCATTCTCGTCACATTGATGCCGTTCATAGTGTTTTTAAATATCTTGAAGATCGAGCCATTCGAAAAGATAAAAGCGGGATTTGGACATGCATTATGAATGCTGCAGCTGTTGTTTTCGATGATTACTTAAAACAAGCAAAAATATTATACGCAGTTGATAAAACTATTGAACAACATTTAATTTATCACGCTCAATTTCTTTTAGTTTTATTTGGACATAGTTTGCGAGAAGTTTGTTTATTTACTTTTTATTTTGATATTTTTTTAAGTAAAAAAAATTTAAGATTCGACAATGTGCTGATTTATGTTTGAGCAAATTAACTTTTTCATTCCCATTTATTTTATGGAATGGCACCGTAATTTCCGTCGCATTGCATATGTTGCAAACGATAACTTTTAATTTGCATAATGATCCCGATTGCTTGATTTCAACTTTGCAATTTGAAAATTTGCAATGGTCCATTCAACTTCAGGTTAATTTTCTATTTTGATTATTTGAGATAAATCTAAATTTTTATAGGACACAATAGAATTGCGAAAAACGGTAGCCGATGATTTTGCTCGAAGATGTGAGCAACTTTTAACAGAAGCAATGAAATGGGCTCCTGGAACCACTCATAGTCATTTGCTTGAGTATGTGAGACTCACAAATTCTGCAAATGATAATTCCCTCAAATTAACTATTAGCGCTGTAATAAATCGAAGTAATAATCGAACGGATGATTTATTGCTTGCTGAAAATATTGGTGGAACTAGCAAAGAAGAAACTCAAGGAACTGATGTTGGTACATATTTATCAGGACTTAGTGTTCGATCAGAATATTTGGGGAAAATTAAAGGAATGCTAGGGATGCTTCAAAAAATGCATAATGATGATGGAGCAGCTGAGCGAGCACTTGCCGATCATCTTGAAGAATTATATGAGCAAGGACTTGAAAGAGATGATGAAGAAAAAATATCTGATGCTATCATGTCCATGGCAGCCTTGTTTATTTATCTTCCAGATGTAAATCATCGGTTGTTGAAAGATATTGTTTGGGCTCCATTAAAGCGTTTCACTGAAGGAACGCTGAGATTATCTACGACAGCTTGGAATTGGATCCTTGCAGCTAAAGAAGGGTGTCATATGCATGTAAGTTTACTCTATTTTTTTTTAAATAAATAATTTTACTGATTTTAGTTCCTCCAAGAAATGGCATCTTGCTGGATTACAATTGCTCAAAGACAAATGGGTTTATTTGAAAGAGATCAAGGAATTCAATGTCCATTATCAGTTAAAACTTGTGAGAAACAGGATTCACCTTATATTCTCCCCCATGCAATTTGGTTAAATGTATGCTTTTTTAAAACAAAGCATTCTATTACAGTAATTACTTTTCCTTTTTTAGTTTTTGACTGAACGACTTTGCCTTGCAAAATATTGTAATCAAGAACAATTAGACCTTTTTGAACTAATGTTTGTTCAAACCCTTTCATTGAATATTGGTGACAAACAAGGACCCACAAATTCAATATATCAACATTTAACTTTAATGCCAACTTTTACTGCCTCAACAGTAGCTATGACCCGTAGCATTGAAGCTATAGGCCTTCGATTTCGACTTTTATCTTCTGTGTTAGATATGATTCAAAGCGATTCATCTTCTAATAGTCTCTCGAAAAATGTTCTTCGACAACGAGTTTATGCCACAGCTTTTGATTATTTTACTGTACCTCCACAAACACCAATTCAGTCGTCGTCGCAGTTAAAAAATGATTTACAACAATTAATTATATTTTGGAAAAGTCTTTTGAGTGATTTAAAATATATTAAAAAGGAAGCTTTTCAAAGCAATGGTAAGCTTTATTTATTTGGGAATTGTAAAAGTTGATTTTTTTTAAAGATTTGGAATTACATTTAAACAACGTCCATCCATTATTGGCGAATAGTGGAGAATCGAGAGTGACTTCAACATGGCATGGTTCAGCTTCATCACCAGTGAATACATGGGCTAATACAATTTCCATTATTGCTGCTCAATCAAGGAATCAAACTTTACGAGCTCGTCCCGCGGATCAAGTTAATCGAGATATTGATAGACAAGTTAAAAATATTGGTTTACGTCGACAACTTTTGTTATTACTTGTGGCTTCGGAAGTTGAAAGAATTGATGCTTGGCTTCATCCATTGGTTGAACAACCCACAGATGATAAAAGTGTTATAGATCGATGGATGAAAGGCACATTTGGTGAAACTCGATCTGATGCAAAATTTATGAGAAATATGACTAAATTTGCTTGGGAAATTTCAACTCAAATGGCCGTTTATTTAGCATTGAGATTCCGCTCCTACTCCGCTGTCCGAACTACTTTGCAAGATTTAATTAGAAGTTATCCTGAACAAGTTTCACATCTTCATGATGCGTTACCATTTTTTCTTGGTGATATTAGCACAAATTATGAAGCTTTTGATGTATGTATTTAAAATTTTTTCTTTCTTTTTAACTTTTTCAAACTTTAACTTTTAGATGACCCATTTATTCACTTGGGCACGATGTTCACCTGTTATGGCTTTATCTTTGTTATCTCCTCGTTTATTTGCTCAACATCCAATAACCATGCAATACGCTGTTAGAGTACTTCGATCATATCCCGCTGATGTTTTATTACTATATATTCCACAAATAGTTCAAGCCATGAGATGGGATAATGAAGGATATGTTTCTGATTTGATTGTATGGCTTGCAGGTCATTCTCAACTTCTTGCCCACCAGCTTTTATGGAATATGAAAGCCAATATGTATACCGACGAAGAATCTAAAATTGAAGATCCTATTTTATTTAAACCTTTACGAGAATTATCAGATAAAGTTTGTGTTTAAATTTAGAAATATATTAAAAGTTTATTTTTTTGCAGATTACAAACCAACTAGAAGGCGCTGCTCGCCGCTTTTATGCTGCTGAATTTGATATTTTCCATAAAATCACTAGGATTAGCGGCCAAATTAAATCGCATCCTAAAGGTGATTCAAGGAAAAAAGCATGTTTAGAAGCATTCGCAAAAGTAAATCTTGATTGTATTGGATATTTGCCATCCAATCCTGAATCAATCCTCCTTCAAATTGATCATTCAAGTGCCACGCCTATGCAAAGTGCTGCAAAAGCTCCATTTTTAGCAAGATTTAAAGTTCGAAAAGAAACTGTCGATGAAGTTGAGAAATTGGCATTAAGTTATTATCAAGATGTTTCAAAAGATAAAAATAAACTTGAAAGTGAAATACGGTCACTTTCACGAGCTGAAAACGATCTATGTTGGAAAGCCGCCATTTTTAAAGTTGGAGATGATGTTCGTCAAGATATGCTTGCTTTGCAGCTAATGCAATTAATGAAAAATATTTGTGATTCTCTTAATATTGATGTCTGTTTATTCCCCTATCATGTAGTTGCCACAAGCCCTGGATGTGGTGTGATTGAATGTGTACCAGATTCAAAATCTCGAGATCAGCTTGGGCGTCAAACGGATTATGGGTTATTTGAATATTTTTTAACAACTTATGGTGATGAAACCAGTGAAAAATTCCAAACTGCTCGTCGTAATTTTGTGAAATCTATGGCAGCTTATAGTGTTTTTAGTTATTTACTTCAAACTAAAGATCGACATAATGGTAATATTATGTTAAATACAAGTGGCCATATAATCCATATTGGTATGTTTTCTTAGTGTTTTTAGTCGCATTTAAAAATTTTGTTCTGTAGATTTCGGATTTATGTTTGAAAGCAGTCCTGGAGGTAATATAGGATTTGAACCCGATTTTAAGTTATCACAAGAAATGCTTGAAATTATGGGACGTACAGCTAATTCAGCGCCATTTAAACAATTTGCAACTCTTTGTATTCAAACATATTTGGCTATTCGACCTCATTACAATGTAATCAGTTCAAATTTTTTCGTTTATCTTATCTCAGATTTTTAGGCTTTTCTTTCATTGGTTTCAATTATGCTTGACACGAAATTACCATGTTTCCGAGGTAATACAATTCAACTGTTGCGTGATCGCTTTAAACCGGAATTATCAGATCGTGACGCTGCAAAACATATGATGGGTATCATAAATAAGTGTTATGGTAGTTATCGAAGTAAAATGTATGATCAAATTCAATATTTGCAAAATGAAATTCCGTATTAATCCTAATTAGAGAGTTTAACTTTTTTTTGCTGACATAATAACATCGCTTAATTTTCTAGTCATGATTTCCTATATTTTACGAATATTTTTATAATTATTAAATATTTATACTTTTGCTTAATTTGTTTCTTATTTTTTTTTGTTGCCATTTTACATTCCAAGATTCCTATAATAAAGAGTTTTATTAATAACTTTTTGCGCCATTTCCTGAATTTAGAATTCATTATTAATAAAAAATAGTAAAAAATGCTGAGAGTTTACTGAAATGAAACAATAACGTCATTTTTCCAACAAAAAAAGAACCTTCTGACTCATGTTAGTGAAATTTTTTGTTTGATGTCGTACTCTCACCGCTCATATTCCATTAATAGCATCTATCTTTTTGTGTATTTTATTTTAAACTCAAAAATCAGCTGTTTGTAATTTAAATAATTTACATTTATGGGACAAAATTCTTCGAGGAGCCCATTGGCTCAAACAATATTAATTGATTATGAAGAGTTATTAGACCTTATTCTTGAAATCAATCAAAAGTTTGTTAAAAATTTGACTAAATTTTTTTTTATTAAATCTAAATTTCAGATGTCATGAAACCGCAGGAAATGGAACCAATCATGAATATTTATGTTTTGGTATTAAAAAGGATTCAAGTGACACATTTTTATGGAAAGCAACTGTACGTATTTGCTGTTTTACAAAGGTTCGTGTCACGGAATATAATATTATTTTGGAGTCACACAAAAAAGAGTTTAAGAAAAAGTGAAAAAATTAATTGTAGTTTAAAAACTTTCATGGAATAAATGAATAAACTTTGTAGAGTCTTTCAAATCCTAATTCAAAGCCAGTTTCTGGTCGAACTTTTACACTTCGACAATTTCTTCGACTTTATCAAGCCACAAAACCCTTGCTTGAAGCTGCTCATGAAGGCTCCAATTTGAATCAAATATTGAAATCTGAAGATTTAATGTCCACTTCCATTTTTCAAGACAGGTATTTACGATATTAAAATTTTAATATAAAAATTTATTATGGTTTTTTAGTTGCACAAACGAAGGTGAATGTGTTATTTGTCTTGAGCGAGAACCCGATACGATATTACCTTGCACCCATGCTTATTGCTCTAAATGCTTGGACGATTGTCGAAGACATAATCAAAAATGTCCTCTTTGCCGTGTTGGATCTACTTATGAACAAGATGAATGGGTTGTTCCAAAAGCGCCTGAGGCGGATACAATCAAAGATTATGTTGGGACATTATCCAAACCTTCAACATCTCTTCCAAGGGTACAACCAGAATACCGATTTGAGTGATAATTAAACTTATCGACGATAAAATGCATTTATTTTCTTAACGGGTAAAAACTAAATGTAAAAGTAATTAATGTAAGATAGATATTATCGCTTTCCACGTAATTAATAAGCTTCTTTTTTAAAAGTAAATTTGTCATTAATAATACTTAATGTTTGCAAAAATTTCATTTTTCTTTTTTTTTGTGTTTTTTGTAGTATCATAAAATTTTCACACAACTTTGTATCTTATTTTTATTAAAAGTTCTAAAATCATAATTTGAAATGTAAATAGAAGAAGAAAAAAATAAGTTGATACATTAAAAAAACTTTGGCCAAACGAGCACGCTCGGCAGGTAAAAAAACCTGTTAGTTAGTTAGCTAGCCCAACCCCGTGAGCGAGCATTGCACGTGTGTTGTTGTCTTCAAAGGAAAAAAAACAAGCAAGCAGCAAAAACATCTTTGGTTTTTCGTTGTCTTTGTATTTGTCTCTGTTTGTTGTTTTTCTTCGTTCAGTAAAGCATAACTTTATTGAAGTGATCCGTCCACTCAAGCTAACATATTTGTTCAATCTTTTTTGCTGCTACCTTAATTAGTATGTTCTTTTACTAAAATAAAATGTAAGTTACTTTAATATTTTTTTTATATTTGAAACTAACATTGCCATCTCAACAACTTTTCATATATTCTTTTTGCATATATAAAAATTATTTACTTTTTATTAGCATTAGATTCGCTTGTTTTTTCTTCTTTTATATCCGAGGTGTAACATTTTCTCTCACTTTCTAAAAATTATCTTTTACTTGGGTTAGAAATTTCCATTAAAATTATTATTAGCTCTTAAAACTTTTTCTAAAATTTTTTGTGCAACATTTTCTCGTTTCTTTTCTTTTTTGTTTGCATAATCCCATAGACTCTTTCCGCGTTTTGGGGAAACTTTCAATTAACAACAAGTAGCATTTAAACTTTACCCGCGCGTATAATGGCTTTGTTTCTAACGTTTGTTGTCGTCTGAGACCTTTTTTTAACGATTGATTTGTGGTTAATTTATTTGAGTGACATTTTTGTTATCTTTTCAGATTCTATTTTCACCGACGTCCTTCATCTTTATTATTAGCTTGGTCTTTCTTCTCAATATTTGATATCGCTTCAAAGTGGAAAATAAATGGATGATTTTGTAGCACATCAATCTGTCGATAATCCAACTTATAGCAATTCTGCTGCTGCATATGATCCTATGTGAGTCACCTTTTTCTTTTTTGTTAACTTTTGACGTGCGTGTTTGAGCTTGCTGTTTGTATTTCCTCGTCATCGGCGATCACGGTTCTTTTTATTTTTTTATGATTGGGGCGTAACCTCTCAAAAATGCTTCAATGACGAACTGTGTGTGAGAGACGAGAGATGTGTTGCATTCTTTTTTGCATTTTCCTTTAAAAAACACAAGATTGAAGCTTTATCTTTTCTTTTCTTATCGCAACATATTGAACTTATTGATTCGAACTAAAACAATTTTTATCATTCGAGTTGTTTTGGCCTGTTTAGATTTAAAAGTTTTTCTTCTGTTTGTTTTTTCTTTCCTTTTAAAGAGAAGCATGACCATATTTCAATACGTTTTTGTTTTTCTTGTAAAAATTCTTTAATAGCTATAGTTTGTAACAGCTTTACAAAATAGATTTTTGATGCACATTTTTGCACATGATTGAAACTTTCGAACTCCGATTGAAGTTTCAATTCGTTAATGCTCTTTTTCGCTTCTCTCTTTTAAGTGCCGCTCATTTACATAACCAAGTTTCAATGTGTAAGGACGCACTTTTTCTGTTGTTGTTGTATAGTATGTATTTCATCAAAGGTTACCTATTTTTTTCTTCTCTTGTTTACGTTTTTTTTCAAGTTAGCCGCTTTTATAGCTTTGCCAAACAAACCCCTTCTTATTATTAAACGCATTTATAATGGCTAAAAAGTTCTTTTAACTCGTGTGTTTTTTTAAATGGCGTTGTAATTGTTACTTTCATTTCCTTCTTTCGTTATTTTCTAAAAGGTTAAAGCATTTTTTCTTTTCAGAGCAAGTATATCTCGGTATCATATCCTATTCCCAACAACAACAATGTCAACTCCTGCAATGTCAAATGTAACCGAACCAAGTGCAAAAACGGGTCCAAATATGGTTGATTTTTATATTGGTCTTGGATTAGCTGTCGGTTCATCATTATTCATTGGAACTTCATTTATTATCAAAAAGAAAGCTCTGATAAAATTAGCGAATACAACCGATCCTGCGAAACGAGCATCTGAAGGTGGATATGGTTATTTAAAAGAATGGCTATGGTGGATGGGCGTCATAACAAGTTTGTTTTTGTTCTTTATTCAATAAACTTTTTTTGACCTTGATTTTTTTAGTGGGAATTGGTGAAGCTTGTAATTTTGCTGCTTATGCATTTGCGCCTGCTAGTTTAGTAACTCCTCTTGGAGCATTGAGTGTACTCGTCACGTAAGTTCTTGATCATTTTTTGATTTTTCTTTAATCCTTTTTACAATTTTAGAGCAATTTTGTCATCTCGTTTACTTAAAGAAAGGCTTAACTTGCTTGGAAAAATAGGATGTGCGGTGTGTTTACTTGGTTCAACGTCAATTGTTATTCATTCTCCGAAAGAAGAAGAGGTATCTTCCATGGCTGATTTGGCATTAAAAATGAAAGATGCAGGTATGAGTATCTTTATAACATAACTTTTTATTCTTACATTATCCTTATTTAGTCTTTATACTTTACGTTATTGCTGTTATTGTTGTAACTTTTGGAATCGTTATTTACGTTGCTCCTCGATATGGTCGTTCAAACATCCTGGTTTACATTTCTGTTTGTTCTCTTATTGGATCATTATCAGTTATTTCTGTAAAAGGTCTTGGTCTCGCCATCAAAGAAACGATATCGGGGTCTCAACAATTTACAAATATGCTGACATGGTTTTGGTTGCTTTGTGTCATAGCGTGCGTCTCTGTACAATTGGTAAGGTTTTTTCTCTTTATTTTTCTCTCGGTTAACAATAGCAATTTTTAACCTTTCTTATTTCATTGTAAAGATTAGTTTGTGAAAGGTCAACAAAGCGAGTTTTGAGGTTGAATGTTGAAGTTATTGCTTCTTTGTTGACTTTTTTAATGGTAAATAGTAAACTTCAATGAAAGAAATTTTTATGGCTTGATATTTTGTGACTAATGTTTTGAAATTTCAGATTTACCTCAACAAATCCTTGGATATTTACAATACTTCAATGGTCACACCAATCTATTATGTATTTTTCACCACATTTGTTATCTTGGCTAGTTCAATCCTGTACAAAGAATGGTCATGTTTGGGCGCAAGTGATGTTATTGGAAATGTTATTGGATTCTTAACAACTATTATTGGAATATTTCAAATGCAATTATTTCGTGATGTTGATATTCCACTTAAACGATTTCGAATTCTTATGCACTCTGGAAATATGGGTGGTCATGTTGAACTTATCAATAGTGCTACGAACTTGGTTAATCCAGAAGATGGCGGACGAAGTGTTCAAACTTACAGTAATGGTACAGCATGGCGTGGAAGAGATAGTTCATCATCAGACAGCGACAATTCAAGAAGTAACAATCGAGCTGGAAATGTTTTATACACTTAGATTATGCTCAAATTTATAAATAAAATACTCGGGGTTCATCATATTATATCCTTTTTTTATTATCTTAAATCCATTTTTATTATTTACGGGTAGCTTTTTAATGTCATTTTTTATTGTACGAAGTTTATTATCATGTCTTTTTTTTGTATGTACTCATCACTTTGTATTTTTTATATATTTTATATTGTAACAACGTCGTCTATTTTTGGGTGTGTTTTATTTGTGTTAGTCTTTGTGCCATGTTTCTCATGATTAAAAAATTATCGAGAAAAAACTCGAAAGAAATTTAATAAAGGAGAACATCTATAATAAAAACTTGTAAACACATCTTTTCATAAATGCCTTGAGGCGACTTAGATAGAATATGAGCATGATGATGTTGCTTTTCTGTTTATCGGATAAGCATAAACTTCTCTTTTTTTACTTAATAAAAAGATTTTTTGACGAGAAAACAAGAAGCATAAACATTTCAAAAAAAGTTTTTTAGAAGTTGAGACGATGAAAAGCATGTCATTTTTGCTGAATAAATGCAACTAACTTCACGCACACGGCATCTTCGTTGTCGTTGTCCGGTCTCAAAAATTGTCAACTATGGGAGTCGTCTCGCTGAAAGCGGCGTAGTTTTGCTTCCAATGATGCTTAACTAAACTCAATGCCATCGGAGGCTGCGGCAGTGGTAGTGTCTTTTCGACTTCCTCTCTTTTTTTTTTGAAAGCTTCCATTAGTTTCCTTCTCTCTTTTTTGTAGTTGTAACACAGCAATACCCGTTTTGAGCTTATAGTTTGTCTGTGTTGTTGTATATATATAAACCCAGCTCACGGAGCTTTTTTTAAGTAGCAAAAAAGGAAAGGAAGGTTAGCTTTACTCCTACTTGCCTTTTTGCCTGTGGCATTCGATGCGCATTTAGATGAAAGAAAGAGAATATCCCACTAAAATAAAATGAAAAGAAAAAAGTCAGCCTTGAAATCATTGGTTATCTATCTTATTCCCTCCCTTATTTGAGTTTTTTTCAAGAAAAAATAAATATTATAAAGCGCACTTCCAATAATTTTAAAAATGTTTTCCTCCCAAAAAATAGTAAATACTAATTCAATTTTTTAAAATTATTCCAGATGCTTTTTTGGAATGAAAATTTTCTTTGTTTGTTTCATTTGTTGCTTGCAAAAGTTTAAACATGTGTTTTTCTTTTGACTAAAGAAGTTGTCTGACTATTTACACATTTATATCGCTTGCTTTTTAAAAATTTGGAGAAAGAGATATACATTATTATAATTTTTAAATTTGCCTTTTTGGAAACTTATGGTAATCTTTATTTGGTCATGGATAAAGCTAATCAACTTTAACTTGGCCACATTTTATTTCTCGAATCAAGCAATACGAGAAAAAACTTAGACGTGTTTCATCTTTTTTTTTGCTTTAATTTTCTTCCCTACATCTTATTTTTTTAACTTGTCGAAGTACTTGAAAATGATTTAAGTGCATCTTTTTTTTGTTGTTGTCCTTGTTGAAGAGAGAATCGCGAGACCCGTGGAAATCTTTTTTTTCGACTTCTTTTAGCCTCTAAATAAAAAAGCATTTGCACAACAAAAACTCATCTTTATTGTATTGTAAAAAACGAAATAAATAAACAACATCATTTTTTTATTATTATTTGTTTGCAGGTGAAGAAGCAATGCCCTATTGGTTTATCCCTCGACAATCATCAACCTTTTTTACCCGACATTTTTGTTATTATTAATAATATTTTTTGTTTGTTGCCATTATTATTCAATGGTTATAAAACTGCCATAAATTATTATTCTTTGATTTCTATTCAAAGTGTCAAATTCAAATTTTTTTTCTTCAAGAAAAAACAACCAAGAATAATTTTGGTAAATACTCTCAAAGTGCATGCATAGTTCGCAAAGCTTAAAGTTTTTCCATCATCGTATATGGGCGCTAGATGCTCAAGACGAAGATCAAGTCCATCGCAGACACAATTAACTGATTTTTCATTAGTTCGTTCAATAGGACGTGGAGCATTTGGAAAGGTTATTTACATCATTAAATGATTTTGAAAACTAATAATAATGTTTATAGGTTTGCATTGTATTGCATAGAGATATGAAAAAACATTATGCATTAAAATATATGGCTAAGCGAAGACTTATTCAAAAGTCCGTAGCATATAATGTTTTAAAAGAATTAGAATTACTTCAAGAACTTAGTCATCCATTTATAGTTAATTTATGGTTTACTTTTCAAGTAAGTCTTTCGATCAATAAAATAATTTCTTAGGTATCCATTTTTATATAGGATGAATGTTATATTTATATGGTTAGCGACTTATTACTTGGAGGAGATTTACGGTTTCATTTAAATGATCAAGGAAGATTTAGCGAAGTTCGAACAAAATTGTATTTATGTGAAATTGCGTTAGCTATTGATTATTTACATGGAAAATCTATAATTCATCGAGATATAAAACCAGAAAATATTTTATTAGATGATCAAGGCCATGCCCATTTAACTGATTTTAATTTAGCAACAAAATTAGAAACAAATTCTTTAGCCACATCGTTTAGTGGTACACGACCATATATGGCACCAGAAATATTGCGTACATCTCTTGGAGAAATACAAGGTTATGATGAAAGAATAGATTGGTGGTCGCTGGGAATATGTTTATATGAATTCTTACGTGGTAGACGACCATTTGAATATCCTGCATCTTGTTCAACGCCACAAGTAATTTTATTTTAGTTTTTCTTCGATTTTGAAGCAAATAAAAAAGTTTATAGGTCCTTCATATGATAAGTGAAAACAGTCTTTCACTTCCTGCTCAATGGTCTTCCGACCTCATAGCTTTTACGGGTTTTCTAATTAATGCAGATCCAAATCGGCGAGTATCAAATTTTAATGATTTTAAAAATCATGACTACATGCAACGTATTGATTTTGATATAGTTTTAGCAAGGTTGGTAATTACAGTAATTAATTAAACGATTTTTTAAACTAGTCAAAAAGGTTTATTGTTGTCGTAATTCCCTTTTTCCAGAAAATCTGCTCCTGTTTTTCTTCCGAAAAATGATAAAATGAATTGTGATTTGACTTATGAACTTGAAGAAAGAATAGTTGAATCAAGTCCCTTGAATCGACATCATCGTCGACACATTCATAGATCCGGGAATGAAGAAATGGATGAACAGGTTAAAGATATCACGACCTCTTTCAAGGCTTACAATCGCTTCAAATGCGAAAGTAATCCACCATACATGCCAGTACAAGTAAGGAACAAAAATATTATTGAAAGTTTCGTTAAATCGTTAAAATTTCTTTTAGGCCGTTGTAAATGCAAATTCACATGGACTTGTGTAATATTTCAAAACTACAGTACCAAAAGCGCCTTTTATTCATATCATTCTTTTTTTATTATTATTAAAAAAGTGACTGCCCTAAATTAGAACCAGGATCTATCTCAGAATTATTTTTATTACAAAAACAATAAATATTAATAATTTTAATTTGCAAATATCTGAAAGGCCAAAAATAAAGTGAACATATTTGCTCAAAATAAATATAAAAAAAGGCTCAAAAAACAAAGCTTGCACACAACCAATAAATAAAAGTAGCGAGAAAATATTTTAAATTTCATCTGATGGTCGATCATTTTTTCTTTCATTAGAAAATTGAAAGCCAGCCATTTCCATAATTGATTTATCTGGATTTTCATCCCAATTGCCTGGTAATGGCACGGTGCCTTTTTGTTCAGCTGCTCTTTTAATTCGTAATTTTTGTTTTTGTTGTTCGAGAAGTATGGCCTCATCTCCACAGCCCCATACCTTAAAATCAATTTATTTAAAAGTAATAAAAGAAATTACGCTAATGCAGAACCGAAAATGTGGAATCAAAGGTTTTATAAAAACGAAAAAACTTCAGCAAGCTTACTTCGAGAGAATTCACATCACTCATATCATCATTAACAGAAAAATGTCTACCAAACATTATTCCAAATACACTTGAACGAAGTTTAAAATTACAATAAATCATTTCGTTTCCATCAACACGTTTAAACTTTGGAAGAATTTGAATTAAAACACAATTATTTCCACCAAATTTTTTAGTTGAATGCCGCCATTCTTCATCGTTTGCAATTACATAAACAGATTTATCAATTTTACGAAACGCAACTATCGTTGGGCCTTTGTAATGAAATGTTGTAGATTCAAATCGATTCATGCTTATTCCTTGATGTTCACTGCTATATAATAAAGTCCAAAGATTTAACCCTTTAGTTGCTTCACTTTGGTTTTGAGGAAAATAAATAGTTTTTGGAAGCATTTGTTGGAGAATATACATTTGTGAAGGTGTAAGTATATCGGATTTATAATCATTATTTACCTAAAGAAAGAAAAGTTATTTTCGAAGCTAGAAAGAAATGATAGCATACATGTTGTCGACCATAAAAGACATCATAAACTTTTTCACGAATGGATGAACAAAGGCTGGGGCAATTTTCATGTATCCATGAAATTACTTTTTCATGCTCGCTGCCTTGCGCTGTCTAAAATGTTCGAATATTAAAAGGATTGTAAACAATCAAAGAGAACAAACCATATCGTTAATCAGCGATTGAATAAAAGCGTCATTGGGATTAGGTTGCTGAACCCCAGCACAATCAAAGCAAATTTTCAAAAGCTCATCAACCGGTTGAATAATTTTTACATAAATATCAGTTGAATTTCCAACGAGACTTTGAGATTGTTTACTAAATTGTTCAATCGTCATTGGGGAATTACTGCCATCATTCAAATATTTAAAAAGTGGAGTTGCTAAATCACCAAGTTTATTCTGAAAAGAATATTGATGTGTAAATAAATAAGTAATAATAATGGGGAGAAACTAACGGTTAACTGTTCAAGACTCAAAGTATTTGCGCCATCACTAACAGACATAAACATTTGTTTTATAAGTGGATTAGCTTCATGATGTCCTTGATGTTTTTGATGCTGAGTTTCATGAGAAGTCGATGAAGTATGGGTCGATTTATTATTGCCCATTTTTTAAAACGTAGAATCAAAGGTTTTACAAAGTTGAAAATAAACGATCCAAAAAAATTCACAAATCCACAAAATATAATTTTTATTTAATGTAAGCACGCGAACGAGTTTTGATAAGGTATTATTGTCTGTCCGGAAAAGGCGTATTATCAAAACAATTGATCGCTGAAACACTAATAAATTTTATTCACTCAATGAATGAATGTTTTCTATGTATCAAGATTTTTGGAAAGTAGCCTACAAACTACGCTAATATCAAATATGTAAAATATATAAATGTTATGCAACACGTGAAAAATGCTGAGAAAACAATTTTTTTAACTATTTTATTAAAAACAAACTAGTAATAATAAATGAATAATCTAATTTTAACAAATAATGAGTATTATTTTAAACCAAACTATCAAATTTAAACCATTTTCCGATAACCACAGCTAAAAAAGAGACAACCTTATTAACGTTTTTAAAGAAATGTTTGTTTACCGATTTCAATAGCAACACCAAAGAAAATAAACTGTTGTAAATCATAACGGGCTTTGAGAGCATGTTCACGTTCAAGGGAATGTTTCATATCTGAATTGGGCATAAACATGATGAATAGTGATTCTTAAAATAATGCTTTTATTATATAAAAGATAAAGAAAAAATATTAGTTTCAAACTCGACAATAATTTTGCCCTGATTTACAAAGCCGCGTTTAGAGACTGATAAAAGACAGAAGATTTAAATAGGGAGATAAACTTTTAGGTTGTCTAATATTTTAGATGATATATTCTCAAGCAACTATGATGCAAAACGGCATTAGGTACTCGAATGGGAAGAATAAAAGCAAAAGCTTTCAATACAATTTTGACCTTCATATTTCTTACCCCGAAATTTTTGTCCACCTTTAAAAAGAAAAGCATTATTTCAAAAAAAAATTTTTCTTATTTCACTATTTTTGCGTAATACAATTTTGAATCAAAAGCTTTTGAGTTTATTATATTCGTTTAAATTTTTTTCCCTTTACCACCGTTATTTATAGCTATGATATCGAGAGTTAATTTAAATCTTCTTTCAGTTCTTTCCCATCAGAAAAAAATATGGAATCCTCCGATCCCAATTTCAATCGTTTCCTTCACCAACTTCAAGCTGAATCACAACGTCAGAAGTTTGCAGAACAAGTAATAATTTCCCCAACCAATATTTTCCAAGTTTCTAAAAATTACTTTTTAGGTTCACACTTTAACCAATCGGTGTTGGGATGTATGTTTCACAGATTCACGACCTCCAAGTAAACTCGATAGCAAAACTCAAGCTTGTCTTTCAAATTGTGTTAATCGGATGGTTGATGCTTCGAACTTTATGGTTGAACATTTACAGAAAATGGATAAAAATAATCTCGTTTAAAAATTATATTCACAATCAAAATATTATAGTTATTATATATTTTAGTTGGAGCGTGTTTGTTTATGTAAATTATCAACTTTATATTTACCATTGTGCTTGCTACCTTTTTTTAAAGAGAGGAAAGTTCAATGCTAAATTTCAATGTTTTGTTTAGAATAAATTCTTTGATTTATTAAACCGTTAAAAATCATAGAAGGAACAAGCGAATAAATTGATCACAGAAATGCAAAACTTTTCCATTGATAACCAATCTCAGATATTAAAGATGTAAACCCAAAAACCTATTTCCAAAAGTAAAAATATTATTTTCTCTAATTATACGAGGTTATTCCATAAAATCGAGCAGGTTGGAAAAAGAAAGAAACAAAGATTCAAATCAAGGGTTATTGTTCGAATTTACATCACATCCAAACAAAATACAGTGCCGCAAGCTAAAATCTATTGACGATCGAGATGCTTTTTTTTTTATGAAATACGCTGTAAATTTTTTTTTGAAAGGTTCCGCTTTAATATCCCTGACTAATACTTTGTTTTCTCTTAATTTATTTTCCTTTCGGCGCCCTTTTCATTTCCATTTTCTCACATTTTGATCTTTCCCCGAATTTTCTATGTATATCATCTGACATTTAAAAATATACTTTTTTTTAGCATTTCGGCGCTTTTTCTTCTTCTTCTGAAAACAAACATTTTTCACTGTCTATCATACGGTCATCGGCGTGATGATACATTTTGAGAGGATGTGTCTAAACTTTAAAGCCAAATGAAATCATCTCTCATTCCTACTTTGCTTTTAGAAGGTGAAAATATTTTTTTATTTAATTTTATAAACACTTTTTTTTTCATCAGTGTTTTAGTTTGGCGCCTTGGTTTTTTGATGTCTATTTTTTTGCTAATCAACCAAAAGGGGCGTAATTTTTTTTACGTTTATAAGCAATTCGAAGAAAAACAAAACTATTCCAAAATAGTGTTAATCGTGATATTTTTCTATCGCAATTGGAGTAGCTCTCTTTAGGCAAAAAATAAAAGCTATTGGTTTATAGGTGCCTTTTCTTTTTTCGAAGATCAAAAAATGGTTTTATCATCGCTTCTTTTTTTTTCGAAATGCATTGATAACTAAATTTTATTATTAATTATCGTTTTTCTGTTAATTGCCTTCCTCATTTTCGTGGTTACCCAAATTTATAAAATTTCATTTACTAATTTTTCTTTAATTTAAGCATGTCCGATCCTAACTTCAATCGTTTTGTTAATGAACTCAATGCTGAATCTCAACGTGCAAAGTTTAATGAACAGGTATGTATAAATATCAAAATTGTTTTCCAACCGAATAATTACATTAATAAATTTTTAGGTTAACACCTTAAACAGCCGTTGTTACGATGTTTGTTCATCCGGTAGCCCTTCAAGCAAAATGGATAACAAAACTGAAACTTGCATTTCAAATTGCGTTAATCGCATGGTTGATGCTTCAAACCATATGGTTGATCATATGCAAAAGTATAATAAAAAATAATTTCTTGGATGCGAAACCAAAATGATAGCCTTTCATATTAATTAAAAATTCAATCTTTTATGTAAATTAAACATTGTGCTGCCTTCGAAAATTTTATTTTTTTATGAGATTTTTTGAGTAAGTGCTTTGTTAATTTACATTTTTGCATGAATACTTTTTTTTCGTAAAAATAATTTTGTAGTAATCTTTTTTCTCGCATATATTTTTTATTTGTGAGCAAAAACAATAAATAAAAGTATAAAAAATAAAGTTTTTTTTGATTTTGTGGAAAACAGATAAAAATAAAACAATTTTTTAACGTTTCAACCATTTTGGCATTCCTTCCAAATTTGGACGTTGAGGTGGTGGACCAGTATTATCATTAGCCGATGTGATTGATTTAGCAGTTCGCTTATTTTGAGATGTTTGACTTTCATGTCCAACTGTAGGATTGTATGGTTCATATTTGGAATTAACAGCCAACCATTCATCACTCATAGCATTTGCATCATCTAAAGTGACTTGTCTAAATTGGCTTTGACCCAAAGCCTCTTCCATATTTCCTTTAATTGTTAAAATAAGGTTTGACTTTGGAGCTAATCCGGCGTCGATGAGATTTTTAAATTTATCTTTTTGAAGTTTTTCATTCAAAAAGAAAGAAATATCAAATTTGATTGATTTCGATGTAATTAAATTTTCAATGAAATCATGAATGTTGTTTACTGAAAAAAAAAGTTAAATTATCAAACATGGAAATAAAAAAATTAACCTGGTTCTTGAGAATGAAAACAAGCTTGAATAGCTTTGTTTTCTGGTAAAAGAAATCTGATTACAGTATTTTTATAAGCATCCAACTTTCTTTGATGATTTTTGCTATCGATAAAAGCTTTGGGAACAAAAGCACGTTGGCTTCCTCCATTTCTATAAAAGATGAATATATTTATTACTTGTAAAAATAATAATTTGAGAAACTTACGCTCGTTCCGCTAAACTTCGTTGTAAAGCTTGAATATCTTTTGCCGTAGTTTCATAAACGCTTTCATCAATTTCTTCTAATTCATTTTTCTTAGCTTCCGACAATACTCGATCAAAAAATACTACATTTCGATTTTGTGGTGGATCGAAAATAATTTCTTCTTGAATTTTTGCCTCATCTGTATCATATGGAACAGAGATTTTATGTTCGGGAAATTTGAAGTTGGCGAATTCATTAATGGGAGGTTGATGGGGAGTTTTAGCTGCTTGAGTTAAATCTTGCATATCTACATCAGATCGAAGAGTGCCATGTTCGGTTAAAAGTGTATCTACGAGGGAATCTGATCGACCAGATTGAAGACTAGCGTTAAGGATTCGAAGGGTTGCTTCAAGCCTTTCAAGATCTGATTGATTTTGATTCATTGATGGAATAGAAGTAGATGATGAAGGTTCACTGGTATCCATGGAAGATGATTTGGCAGTTGCAGCAGTTTTTTCAGCTTGTTGTCTAAAAGTTTTTTATTAGCCTTTCTTTTTTGAAAATAAATAAAATTCTAACCGTTCAATTTCTTTCTGTTTCATTTCCTCTTCCATTTTCGTCTTTTCTTGGGCTTGTCTTTCTTCAAAATCTTTCTGATATTTTGCTTCTAAAGCAACTCTTGCATCATTTTCTGCTTTTTGTTTAACAAAATTTTCAGTCATCTTTTTTCGACGTTCATTTTCTGCTATCAAAGTTTGTTCGATTTGAGCATTTTCTTCTTCAGTAAATTCAGAAATGGAATATCGCAATAAAACTCGACCCGATGCAATTCCAATTGATTTCAAAGTGGTTGCAGTCAAAAGTGCTTCACTTTTCCACTTTAAAAAAAGAAGGAATATTAAAAAGGAGGTAATTGGAGAATGGGTTTACCTGTTGGTTGAGATATGTCAAAGTTGGGACTTTTCCATCTTCTGTTTTCAATAAATCAGTACCAAATTCTTCGGAAAACTTTTTAAGCATATCTGCTAAAGTTGTTGTACTAATGAATTTACAAATTTTTCGGCCATCTGAAGATTGAAGTGCGACTTCCACTTCTTGATCAACTTTTTTTTCTTCTGAATATACAAGGTCTAATGTAGCATTGTTTGGTAATCCAGTAAGTCGAAAGGGCAATGAATCATCCAAAGGTTTATCTCGGTGATAAAGAACATGAGAATCGTTATCATATCCTTGCTTAAGACAACATTCTTCAAGCACCTGAAAGTCATCCCTTTAGAATATTTTGAAAATGGTAAAAGAAAATGGTTTACTTGTCTCATCGAAGTTGCTGGAGTTACTGGAATTTTGCATCGACGAGCATTTGGGCAAAGTATCGTTAAGCTGGACATTTTTACAAACAAAAAATGAAATCGAATAAAGTTTCTATAAAATTTGATATAATTTATTTAATTAAATCTAAAGCAAAGTCATCCAAAAATAAAAAAAATCTTTTGTCACGAAATATTTATTCTTTTGTGGCAAAACGAACTTCTTTTTTTCAAATAAGCATTACTTACTAAAAATTTTGGTTCAAGATTGCATTTCTTTATTATTGGATAATCAAAAACTTATAAAGTGTGAATTGGTAATCGAAGCCATCTTTCATTTATTGTCATCAAGTTGACCTTCTTTTCTAGCCATTCTTATTACCAAAATATTTATTCTTAATTTGTTTATTTATTCTTATTTGGAACTTATGGCTTTATAATAGTTGTGAAAAGGCGCATATTAAAATTTTAAAAGAGTATCAATTTATTACTTCTTTATTTCTTAGCCCTCAAATAAGCCTTGATTTCTTCCATTTGCTTTTATAAAAACTTTTTTCCTTTATCTTTTGCAACCATTTCAATAACAAAAGAATCGTATATTTTTTGTCCAAGCGTGCCTAACGAGAGTTCTATCAAGTTCTAAATTTTTTTTGATGATATTTTTCATGCAATTCTTTCAAACGTTTTTCGATTACACAGAATTATTGAAACCTTTTTACTATTTTCTTCCAATTTTTGCTATATTTCATTCATTTTTTAGAATCATGTTTGCCACACAAGGCTTCAATGCCAGCATAGAGTTAATGCAATTTCCTCGTTTAGCAGCTCGGCGTAGACATAATGGAAATCGCAATGATTTGAATGAGCTTCATCAACGTTGCATGTTTTATCATAAAACTTTTTCACAATTTAGTGAACCAGAATTGAAACAAATATTTAATAGTGAGTGATTTTCTCAAATATATTTATTTGTATTTTGTAAATTTTTAGGCGCTTTAATTACAAATCCTGGAAAATTGAAGCAAAAACACATTTCTTTTCCTATTGATTCAACCACCAATTTAATGATGGGTTCCGCTGGAAATCTTTGTATGTTAATTGATTTTTGTTGTTGTTGGTGTATATTAATTCCATTAAAATTTAGATATTCAACGTAGAGGTTTTCGAACTCGAGCAACACCTCAAGGTTTTGGCAGAAAGGCTACTTCTGCTTCTTCGCAAACAGATGAGCCAAGATTACCCTTTCAAACTTTTATGGATGCTTTTCGAGGCAAAAGCAACAAGGTTGTTATTTTTCTTAAAAGTCTAATAATTATTAATAATAAAGTTTAGGCGGATGAAAGTAAAGTTGACACAGAACAATATACATCTTTCCAACAAGAATTGAAAAAACTTCCTGATACTGAACAAAAAGTTTTTTCTAGCGGATTTATTAAAGGTGTTCTTACCAAACAAGGTTCAACCACCCAAGCAGTTCCTCGAAAAAAGCCTTCACTTTTTACTCGTTTTTATCTACTTGCGTTGGTTGCTATTTTTGTTGGATTTTATACTGGACTTATTCGAGTTCGAATGGGTGATAAACAACTTGGTTCATTTTTCTTTTCATCCCCACAAGAAGTCAAACCCGAAGATATTACTGTGACGTTTGAAGATGTTCGTGGAGTAAGTAACTGAATATATTCTATTGATTATAGTTTTTATTCGTTTAATTTTAGATGGATGAAGCTAAACAAGAAGTGGAAGAAATAGTTAATTACCTTCGCGATCCCGAACGTTATAGTCGCCTTGGTGGACGTTTGCCTAAAGGTGTTCTCATGGTTGGACCACCTGGAACTGGTAAAACCCTTTTGGCTCGTGCTATTGCTGGTGAAGCTCAAGTTCCATTTTTCCATACATCTGGCTCCGAGTTTGATGAAGTTTTAGTTGGTCAAGGTGCTCGACGTGTTCGAGATCTTTTTGGTAAAACCTTTCACTTTTTAGTTAAAACAAATTAATTTTGTTGTTTTTAGAACGTGCAAAAGCTAAAGCCCCATGCATAATTTTTATTGATGAAATTGATTCAGTTGGTTCCAAACGTGTTTCCAATAGTATTCATCCATATGCAAATCAAACCATTAATCAACTTCTCTCAGAAATGGATGGATTTAGCAAAAATGAAGGTGTAATTGTTATTGGCGCAACAAATAGAATGGAAGATTTGGATAAAGCTTTGCTTCGACCTGGTCGTTTCGATGTTAGAGTAACGGTAACCAAGCCCGATCTTATTGGTCGAAAAGATATCTTTCGGTTAGACAACTTTTTAAAATTAATATTATTTTATTAAATATTTTTAGTCATTATCTTTCTCGAATTGTTCATGAAACATTGAATCTTGATATTTTGGCTAAAGGCACTACTGGCTTTACTGGTGCAGATATTGAAAATTTGGTTAATCAAGCTGCGTTAAAAGCTGCAACAGAAAATTGTAATCGAGTTTACATGCATCATTTGGATGAAGCAAAAGATCGAATTCTTATGGGGCCTGCTCGAATTAAAGGTCGTTTCCCTGATGAAGAAGCAAATCGAAGCACAGCATTTCATGAAGCTGGACATACTTTGGTTGCATTTTTAACGCCCGATGCTACTCCCATTCATAAAGTAACTATTATTCCACGAGGTGGCTCTCTTGGTCATACTGCATTGTTACCTGATAAAGATACATATCAAGTAACTCGATCACAATTATTAGCCCAATTGGATGTTATGATGGGTGGAAGAGTTGCTGAAGAGCTTATATTTGGACATGATAAAGTTACCACAGGCGCTGCGGATGATCTCAAACGCGCCACTCAACTTGCATTAAATATGGTCAAACAATTTGGAATGAGTGATAAAGTTGGATTGAGAGATTTCACTGTTGAAGATGAAAATAATTCTCTTGTAAATGTAAATAATTTAAGTCCTCAAACAAGTGAAGCAATCGATTCAGAGATTAACAAACTTTTGCATGATTCATATTCTCGCGCTAAAGATCTCCTTATTAAACACAAGGTAAAAGTTTATTTATTTATTTGCGATCACTTAATGGGATTAAAATTTTTTTTAGAAAGAACATCAAGCAATTGCCGATGCTCTTTTGGAATTCGAAACTCTTACAGTTGATGAAGTGAGAACCATAGTTGGAGGAGGAAAAATTTTGAAAGCTGTTTCACAAATGAGAGGAGAAGAAAAAAATGTTAATACAACAACAACACCAGCGCCAACACCTAAAAAGCGAACAGAAAAAAGAACCGGTATTGTGAAAATTCATGTAACTGAATAGTAGTCATCGTTTATTATTTAAAAAAATAGTAGTTTAAAGTAAAAAAAACATTATTGTTATTTTCTTTTTTGTTAAAAAAATATATTGTGTATGTTATTCCTCAAATTTTATAAATATTTGAAAATTGGATTTTGTTTCAAGTTCCATATTTTTTATGAGCACGAATTAATTACAAAAAAAGCCCACGTTAAATAAAAATAGTTATTGGATTCAATCTTCGCGCATTTTGAAAGTTTTTATTTGGGTGCTATTTTCATAAGAGAACTTTTTTCTTTGGTCAAAAAAGTGAGACTTTCTTTTTTATTTCTTGATTGACACAGCACGTCTCAGCTTCGCGCAAAGTTTGTTGTTGTAAACGTCTTTGAGAAGCAACAACCAAAATAAAAAAAAAATACACACCTTTTCTGTTTCTGAAGGCCTCTTTAAAAAAAAATGTTTTATCCCATTTTTTCTTCTTTATTCATTTAAGTGTTTCCCAATATTTTTTTTTAAATTTTATTTGGGTTTCTCGTTTTTTGCCCTAATTTTTTTTGTTTGTGAAAAACACAACTTTTTTTCAATCATTTTTTGAAAGATACGGTCTGTTTAATATAATATTTTAATGAATTGTTTGAACAAGTTTTTTAGTTATTAGTTTTTCTTCCTCAAACAAAACGATAGTCATTTTTTACTTTTTTTTTCGTGCCTCAAAGAAAAGTGATCATTCAAAATAAAAACAGAACAAAAAATTCCATTTCTCATTTTTCATAAAAAATGAGAGCCATTACACTCAACAACCACAACAGCCACAAGCTAAAACTTTTTTTTTCTTTCTATTTTTATAGATCGTATATCATCGTTTAACGACATACTTTAGCCACATTTCTATGATTAGTGTTTTTTTATCGGTCAACTTATATTTTTTAGAAATGTTGTTTTTTATTTATTTATTTATTTGATTTTTTTTTTGTTGAAAAAAAATTAACTTAAGTTTGGTCAGCTGTTTTACTAATTCACTCACTTGTTAGTTTTTTTTCTCGGTTGAACTTTTTTTTATTCGTTTAAAGGACGACAAGAACATTGGGGCCTTACCTGCGGTAAGTCCCTCAAACTAAACAAATAATCACACAAAGAAAATTTACGAAACCGTTACATTTTTACAATCATAACGTGGACATTGGGTTCTTTTAGGTAGTTTTTTAGTACCCTAAAGAGTGCACAATGTACCTGTTTTTAGGAATTAAAATTAAAAAATAAAGAGAGGAGTACATTGTTTTTCAAATAAAAAATGCAGTGCTTAAATACCCATGTGTGTCTACAACAATACAATACAATTAAATTAAACAACAGGTTCCTCGCGTTCACATTATATTTTCATGTTAAATTTTGGAGCCCTGCCTAACGGCAGACCTCATAAATTTACAAAACAAATCATCTCCAATAATTAATGGGTTTTTCGGTCCATGCATTTCCATATCTCTCATATTCAGCTACATCTTAACCCCTTCGAGGTCCATTACATACGCCAAATTACATATGGGCCCTTCGAGCCGCAAAACCTAATTTGACCCAAAAACCGCCAAATAACAACCCAAACACCATCAAATATTAACACAAAGACAACAAAAAACCATTAAATATCCACCAAACTATTCACCCAAACATCATCAAGCATCCACATAGTATATATTTTATTGCAATAACAATAAACAACAGGGCCCTTTGGTTAAACATTCCATTTTCATGGTTAATTTTGGGGCCCTGCCTTCGGCAGACCCTCAAAATTTACGATATAAATCGTCTCAAATTATCAACGGTTTCTTCGGGCCACGCATTCCATACATCATTAAATATCAACCCGAAAACAACATCAAACATCCCACAAAAAACCATCTTACATCCCACCAAAAACAACTAAACATTCGCCCAAATACAACTAAATGTCCACCCAAAAGCCACCCAAAAGTCATTCAAAAGCCACCAAATATTAACCCAAAAACCTCTAAATATCCACCTAAAAATTTCAATGCAGACAATCAGAGAAAATACAAATTTTTCACTTCCAAAAAATGCTTTCAAAAAAACAAAGGGAAACTTTCGTGTCGAGATAATTTTCAAAAAATGCAAATTTAAACTGGTCAAAACATGGACATATTTGACTCTCCGAAACGTGAGACCAACATATTCGGAATCAGCGTAAAAAACTGATCTAGGCTATCGGGACAAAAAAAAACAAAAGCAGAACCGACATACAAACATACAAACATACAAACACGACACTCCAAATTAAAAAGGAAGACTGTACTTTCTGTATTTTTCAAATTGTTTCAAACGAACCGCGGTTCTGTCCCCAAGTGGTAAAGTGCTTTGAACATCGAAAAACCGTAATACTACAGTAATTTGGAAGTGAGAAATTACGGTAGCATTACGGTTTTTCGATGTTCAAAGCACTTTACCACTTGGGGACAGAACCGCGGTTCGTTTGAAACAATTTGAAAAATACAGAAAGTACAGTCGTCCTTTAAAGTTTGAACGTTAAAGTTTTCTTCGTTTTCGCTTGTGATTGCTTTTTCTTTTCTTTTTTTTAGTTTCAATCAACAACGAGAAAACAATATCCTTTGAATTGCATTAAAGAAGAAAGCTGCTGTCAGCAACAAAAAACGACATATGCAAAAACAACTAATTTAGCTTACTTTAGACGTTTTTTTTATTGTGAAAAGAAATAATAAAAAATGCGAGAAAATATAAAAAAAGAAGAGGGTATTAGTAAATTGAGCAACTACAGCAACAGTGTGGCATGTGTCAAGAACAAATTTACCACGCTTAAAGAATTCTTTGAAAAATAAAACTAAACTTTTTTTTGAAAGAAAAAATAACTGCATTAGAATTTGTTTTTTTCTTTTTCAATCAAGGTGGTTATTGAATTTTTTTCCAAAGCTCACTATAAGCGACCATAATTTTCTCGCGTCAAAGGCAACAGTTGCAGTAACTTGTAATCATTTTAAATTAAATATATTAAAAGAAACTTATTTTCTAAGAAGTTTAGTTTATTTTTTTTAACGTAAAAATAATTTTTTTTTATTTAGTCATATCCTTTTATTAACTGACTAACTTTTTTGTTTTGTTTATACTTACTCACTCCTCTATCATTAATGAAATATACACTCACGCAAACTTTCTTCTTTCTTTTTTTTTTAAAGCCGATTTAATTTTCCACATACTTCTCTTTTATCTTTTATTTTTTTAAAAGACTCTCTTATCCTATTTTAAAAATTTAGACGCCTTAAAAAGTAGAATATTTTACCGCGACAACTTTATTTTTTTTTTTGTTGGTCCTTTGCAAAAACAATACCCCAAATTATTTTGCATCGCAACCTTGTTTGCGCAAAAACCATTTGAGAGAAAGAAGGAGGGAGGGAGGCTATTGTTATCGTCGTGGCTTTGTTGCTTTGATGAGTAAGTGTTCGAGCCAGACACTTTTACTGAGATTAGCTTTTATGGCATTTATTCTTTTTTTGCTTCTTTCTTCCCATTAACTAAAAAAATATTTTTCTCATATTTATTAATATTTTAAAGTATTGTATAGTCTGTCAAAAATGTAATGGTTTTTTCTTTTAATTTTTTATGAAAAAAGGAAAACTTTTTTTCTTTCGGCCCTCATTTTTCAAAGGAATCTTTTTCCATATATATTTCTGACTCAGTAACCTCATTTTAAATTCGCACACCACACCATAATCGTTTTCAAATGATGACTGACCTTCAAAAGTAAAATAAAATTAAATATTTTTCTTCTTTTTTTCAAAAAATAATGTTGCATGTTTCATTAATGTAAAACGATGGGAGGAGACGAAGAAAATAAAAGTATATTAAAGTTTTACGAAACAAAAAGAACGCCTGGTTGCAATAATTAGCCTAATTTTTTTTTCACGAGTAAATTGGGTTTTTCTCTTTTTTGTTTCTTAAATCATCAAAAAATAATAAATTAAATCTGCTACATCCGATTGTAGTTTAATGGCTAAAGTTTTAAAAATAATATTCCTTTAGAGTTCAACAAAAAAAAAAACAGGGTACAAAAATAATTTCTTCTTACTCATATTTTTATTTATTTTTTTCTGATTTCCTGTTATTATTAATGTTTAAAGATTCATCTTCTTTTTTTCCTGTCGTCGTCTCACACGACAACTTCCGTGAAACTTTATTCGCCATAAACATTTTTTTTAAAAAGGAAGAAATAAATACTCCGAAACTGACTTTAATAAATCCTTCATGTCTATAAAATTATCGCAAGTTTGACCTTGTTATAAAAAAAAGAAGTTCTTTCTGTTCCTTAAATAACTAAAAAACCATAGATTGGCTATTTTTCTCCAAACAATACCTTTTATTCACAAAGAATGGATCAACGAAATTTGGTTTTGTAATATTCATTCCCAAAAAATTTGCGCAACTGAGCTTTGCAAAATTCGATTATTTGTTTTGTATGTTTGTTTGATTTGCGTGATGAAGACTTCTTCGCGTTCTTCTTTTTTTGTGGATGTTTAATTTGTTTAGTTTTTTTTAATTTCAAAAATATCGTTTCATTTAAAAATAATTTTTGACATAATTTTTTTAAAAACAAACAATTGCGCATAAATTTAATGTAAAAATTTTGGCTTCTATATTCTTTGTTACGTCAGTCAGAAGATAGATTGTTTTGACAGCTTTTTTTGAATGTAACTTTCACGAATCTTGCGGGTGGCTGCAACTATCGCATTTTTTTTATAAACGTCACTTTTATTTTTAAACACACGAAGAATTAACAAAAAAATAAAATAAAATAAAAATGGAAACTAATTAACTTTGGCTAATGTCCAATGTAGCGAACGACAACGACAACAATAAGCTTTGGTTGATTCAAACCATTTTTTCATTTTTCTTTTTAAATATGTAAACGCTTGCTTTTGTACTCTCGCGCATATGTCTACGGCCGAATGCCTTTCTGCTTTTATTTTGGAAAACCCCTTTTAAAAAAAGAGAGTGACTTGAATAAACAAAATATAAAAAACCAGAAACTCTTTGAATGCATTTGACGTCCGGTTGGTTGATGTCTCACTAAACCGGCAATTTTTGGTGTTGGTAGTAGTGGTTTTGAGACTGCCGCCACCGCTGCCAAATGTCATATGTATTTACTTTTTTTATTTTCTTCCAAGCCATGTTATAGCTTTTTGATGGCATACTTTTGGATAACAAAATTAAGCTAGCTCTCTGTCTCTTTTTTCAATATGGCATTTAATGTCATAAGTGAGAAAGATGTTTTATTTTTAATGCTTTGCCAACTTGACTTTTTTGAGATTATCTGAACATCCGAGTGTCGTGTTACGATATTTTTATTATGTTTTTTGTTTGTTTTATGAATGACTAACTCAAACTATTATTTTAATTAATTTTTTATTTAGACATACTGGCTTAAATGAACATTCCAGAAGTGCTTTCAATTTTAATATTTTTTATTTCTTGCTTCTTTTTTAATGCCATTGATGCGCTTAAGTGCAAATGTACACAAAGCAGTTGGAAAACTGTTTGTGAAGATGGAATTTGTGAAGTTCCAGATGAAGGCAGCGGTATTTTACTTTACTTTTTTTAATTAAGCATAACTTTAATCTGTTAATTAAATTTTTAGCTTGTTTAATGTTGGATCATCCTTCAAGCGGGCGACATTATGCTTGCAGTCGATCAGGTGTTTCAGAAACAGATTGCATTGAAAAAAAGACAAAATCAGGCGCAGTGGTGAAAGTTTGTTCGTGTGATTCATCGGATTATTGTAACTTTAAAATGTGGCCAAATGAAGATGATGAGGTTATTGAAACTCCTAGCAGTCATCATTCTTCATCGATGTTGGATGGCAGACGAGAGCTTAAAGCTTTGAATAATTCTTTAAGATTTTCTCCTTCTTTTTTCACGCTTTTATTTTTTGTTGTTACACCTTTGTTTTTGCTCAATTCATTTTTAACTTCTGCCTTGTAATAATGGTTTTATTTTAATTTTTTCTTGCTAATACAAAAATAAATTTTATTCGATTTTGATTTTGAACTTTGCACTTTTGCAAACAAAAACCATAATTAAGTTTTTATGTCTATTTTTTTGCATTATGGCCTGATTTCATCATCTCATGACAACATACCTAAAAGGCATGAGACTCATAAAAACAAGTAAAAAGGGCCTTTTTTCATACCTTATTTTCTTTGTTGACATTCAAAAAGACCTATATAATCTCTTTTTGAAAAGAAAAATAAAAAAATCGACGACAAAGTCGAGTAAAAAAAAGATAAGAAAAATACAAGCAAGCAAGTATTTTGATTGAGTGTTGTTGCTTTCAGTGTTCTCCATAACAAAAAAAACTTATAAATTATAATTTAAAATAATTATGGATCTCACTGGTTTAAAATTTGTTCTTTTATTTGTTTTATTAATTGTGCCATTTTGCTTTGGTTTATTGCCAATAAAGGTAACAAAAATATTTAACTAAACAAAATTTGCGACAAAATAACTTTTAGCTTGTTAAATATTTATTTGATAGACAAAATGAAGCTTTACTTGGTCAAAAGCAGCGAAATTGGCCATCAATTATGATATCATTATTAACTTGTTTTGCTGGCGGAGTGTTTTTAGGTGTTATTTTTCTTGATATGTTACCCGATACCTTGTGAGTCTACAAACACTTTTGTTTTTAAACCAAAAAATGAAAGTAATCCAATTCCAGGGAAGCTTTGGAATTCGTTCATTCAAAAGGTCATTGGAATATTAATTATCCAATAGCTCCATTAATAATTTTATTAGGATTTTTTATTGTTTATTTTGTGGAAGAACTAAGGTAATTTTTTTATTTTAAAAGTCAAGAAAAAATATATTAAAGACATTTTTTAGTGTTTTTGCTTTGGGTGATGCTCATAGTCATCACAATCAAACTTTAGTTACATCAAACCCTGGCATATTTAATAGTAAACGAGTGCGACCAAGTCAATCTGCTCCACAAACACCTCAACCATTTAATAATTATAATACGAATGATGATCGGTGGTAAAATTTTTATATATTTAAAAAAAATAGGAATTATATATTATTTTTAGTGAAATCCATTCCCATAATGACTTGGAACATTCTCTTGAAAATGCTGACGAACGCCGAAGAACCTATGTAAAATCTATGACTTTTTCTTTAGCATTAATATTTCATTCATCCCTTGAAGGGTTTGCATTTGGTGTTCAAGTTAGTCTCTCTTTTAAACATTTTATTAAGCTTATTTAAAACAAGTGAGTTTTAGCCTTCAAAAGTATCAGTATGGTCACTATTTTTTGGCATCATCGTCCATAAATGTGTTGTAATATTTAGTGTTGGAATGAGATTAACTAAATGTCATCCAAATAATTCTATATTTGTTACAATTATGATTCTTGTGATTTCTCTTTCTTCACCTTTATTTGGTGTTATTGGAACTATTATTTCTGTAAGGCCCAGTTTTTTAAATGAAATATGTGTTAAAACTTTTGATTTTTAAGAGTTCAAATTTTGATGAATTAACCAAACATGAAGTGGAAGTGGTACTCGATGCTGCATCATGTGGAACATTTTTATATATTGCATTTTTTGAAATGCTTGCACCCGAAAAAGGAAAAGAACATAATTCTTCTTTTATGAGTTTAATAGCTACATTTGTTGGGTTTGCTGCGATTGCTGGATTAATGGTTATTTCACATTGAAAAATAAAGCTTTTTTTTTAATATAAATTTTTATTTGCAAATTTCACTTAAAATGACATCAACAAAAAAAATAATATCAATTCTGATTTCAAAATCCTTGCGTAAGCAAAAAAAAATTATAGTTGAAACAGTTCGACCGTCAAAAAAAAGAAAAAGAAAAGGAAAGTTTTGTGGACAATAAAAAAAGACAGAGAAAAGAGGAAGGAAAAACAGTGGGGAGCTTAAAATCAATGATTGTGATGACCCGTTATAAAAAAAATGCAAGAGCATAAATACATAGATTGGAAAAAAATCAAACAGTCGTCGTCATCTTTACATTTTCCTTGTTTTCACTGTTTTGTATTTCTTTTTTTCTTCATCAAAACAAAAATATGACTGGAAATGTTGGCAGCGATGTTGATACTACAACTTCAACATTAATTAATTCGGTGGTTCAAAAAATATTTGGACAAAAAGAAGTCCCTGTTGAAAGTTGGATTGCTAAAGTTGAGAAAACAACGAAATTGCGGCGCGATCAGGTAAAAATCAAAAGTTATAAATCGAATAATTTCTTAATGATATAAATTTTAGATTGCTTACATTATTGTGGGTCTCCTCGCAGTATACTTTATAATTATTTCAGCTGCTCAAGTTATTTTCATTTGCGTTGGAATTATTTATCCTTTATGTAAAACGGTCAAAGTAAAGAGTTTCAAAATGCCTTCCAAATTTTATTAAACTACATAGTTAAACTTTTCAGACTTTTTCACCGAACTCTCCTTTGCCTTCCTCTCTTGAACAAACAAAATGGTTTACATATTGGACAATTTTTGCAGCCTTTTCTGTTTTTGACGTTATTGGAATTCCATTGTTCGGAAGTTTCTATTACTTGGCTAAGGTGCGTTGTTGTGTTCCCTGAGGCGAAAAACATTATTTTTTTCAACAATAAGAAACCAACATAAAAAGAAGAAAAGATGAAAAGCTTTTTTCCTTTTTCAGAGTGCCGCACTTTTTTACCTTTACATTTCGCCGCCCCAACAACAACGAGAACAAGAACAACCATCACATGATCATCTTTCGAAAGTTTATGAAAGTTTTGTAAAACCTTTGGCGGCTTATGTTGAAACAAATGTGTTTGAAAAATTGCCTACTTTTAAAACACAATGATTTTTTAAAATGTTTTTTAAAATATTTTTGTAATAATAATAAAAAAATATTTGAGAGGTGGTACTCAATGAAACGATGTAATAAAATTTGTTGTTTTATGGTTTTTTCATTCGTTCACAATAGCTTTTGACGATGACAATGCCCAATTCTTGCTTGTTGCCTGGTGCTCCTATAATGGCATAGTAACCCAACACCAAAAACAACACAAATTTGGTGGAGAAAAAAAAAGAAAAGAAAATATTGGGACTTGCTCTTTTTTGTTTGACGTTTCCCTTTCGTCTGCTTCTGAAGCAAGTTGCTTTCATTCACATATTTATTTTTTTAACTAAAGCATGGTCATTCTTCCTCTCTTTTTTTCTTGCCATTCTTATTTTCTTTTTAAGATTCAATTCACTGATAAAAAATAAACTATGGGCATCGTCTTCTATTTTTTTTAGAGCTTGTTAATAGAAATACTCTTAAATTTAGCCAATTTCTCATTTTGATGTTTAACGTAAACTTCTGTTTTTTGCTTTTTCTTTAAAATATGCATTAATGTTTTTTTTGTCTAAATGTGTTGCCATTTATTTCTACAATATTGCCTTTAAAAAAAAGTATGAGTTTTTTTAGGTAAAAATATATCTTTTTTTGTCAACGTTTATTTTTTCGTTGTTGTCCACCAAAAAAATAAAAATGTAAAAAGAGGACCGTTTAAGACACAATGAAAAATGATGAAAAAATAAAATGTGTTTGAGTGTAGTTGTTTTCAACAATGAAAAGGTTTGATTCCCTTGAGAATTAAAACCAATCTTCTAGCCGGTGGACATTCAGTTGCTTTTAGTTTGGATACTACCGGCGCGTTTTTTTTGGACATTCAAAAAGGCATTTCCAAATCTAAAAAGAAAGCGAAAGTCATGGAACAAAAATAAAAGAAAAGAAAGATGCTTTTTAACAGCAAAAAAGTTTTGTGACTTTGAGACTATTTATTTCTAGCTAAAAGAAAAAAAATGACATGGGAATAAGAAGAGGGATATATAGATAGATAGAGAAAGATAGATATAATGTAATTGAAAATATTCTTCGTCCACTTATGAAAAAAAAGAAGCGTTAAGTGAGTTTTATATATACATATCTTTCTATTGTGGATGGGTGTTGTTATTCTTGCTTTAGGCTAAAATAGTTATAGTTGTCATCATCTCCACTAAAAAATGAGCTATTACTTGCTTTTAACACCATCCAAAAAGTCGAAGAGTCGAAGAAAGTCAATGAAGAAAGAAAGCTCGATGAGCCTTGACATAGCCTCTCCTCCTTCTTCCTTATAGAAACATGGAGGAAAAATGATACAAGAGAGAAAACAAAAATATATGTTGTTGTTATTATATGAGAAGTATGCGAAAATAAAAGAAGAAGAAAGTCATCCTCATCGAAGTAAAAAAATAACGATATTATTGTTGCGTGTTTAAAAATTTTTTATATACATAAAAAAGCAAAGGTGTTTTTGCATCTTTGATTATTTATTTTTTTTGCCCAAAGATTTGTTAATTATTATTTCTGCTTATTTTGAAAAATGTTGGATTTTAGGGTGACTTTGAAATTTTCTTCAATTTTTATTTTTTGAAGCCTTTTTCTTAAAACTTTTTTTCTTTATTCATAAAAAAAGAATATCCAATTTATCTCCGTAAAATTTTTTTGTGCCAAAAGTCGCTCGCTATAGATAGATGTCTTCTGTTATTTTTTTTATTCTTGTCAAAACAACAACTATTCTTTTGCAATTGCAATAGTAGTGCACGTTTCACATTCCTTTTACTTTTACCCAATTACAGCGACAACAACGACGGCGGCAAGCAGCGGTACATCTCTCTTCTTTCATTTTCTTGAATTAAGTTAGGCAACATTTTGAAGCGCATTTATTTGTGCCGCCAAAGGAAAGGCGTTCATTCGATGCCTTTTTTTCGCGCTTATCGTCGTCTTCTTATTTCAACTTTTTTTACGCGCAATTGTTGTTGAGTTTTCCATTGTGTCGGGTTTCTCTTTTTTGATAAAAAAAAATTGAATAAATAAATGCTATACTTGAATGATCATAAAAACGTTTTCCTCCCTAAAACTTTTCCTTAAAACATTTTTCTTTTTCAGTTTTATTTATTTATTTTTTGTCGCTATAACGGCCGAGTGAACTGCCACCTTTTAAAGGTGTTAAAAGCCATATTCTTCAAGAAAGAACTGGTTAAAAAATCGCGCAAGCGTATATATTGCTGCAAATATTATGATGGTGGTGGTCCATTATTGCACCAACAACTATTTCAAAAGACATTAAAAAGCAATATGAGATTTTTTTAAATATTACATGTTCGGTCTCTCTGGAGTTGGAAATTGGTCTAAAGAGTAAGAAAACCAACCTACCTCAAATTTTATTTCTTTTTTGTAAGTCGATTATTTTCTTTTAGAGATTTTGAAAAAATGAACAATGTTATTGTTGTTCATGTTGATAGTGAATGTAGTGGCAGCTCTTCAGCGATGCCACCTGTTATTCCTCCAGAACATCAATATGATACTTCGCAGCCTGGACCTTCGAGGGTCAAAGCTCCACCTGTAGCTATAGTAAATAATTCCATGTCTAAATCACATGTGAGTGAATCAAATTCAATTGATAGTATTAAATTGGATGCCAATGATGTTCGTTTACCACCACCGCCACCTCCAATTGATGTCCGAGCACTGCAAGCCGCGATATTTGATGAAATTGATGAAGATGACCAACAAAGACCTTCTTCATCTGCTTCAATTCCAGAGGGTATTTGTTATAGACAATGTACTTCATATCGATTAGATCCTCCACTTCTAAATCCTGTGGATTTGGCTGTTGGATTTAAACTTGTAGCTGTGGCGGATTATGATAATGGAGTGCATTTTGTTAATTTTCGTGGTCGAGTTAAAAAACATTTTGTTAGTGAACCTTATCGAATTTGTGGTGTGAGATTTAGGGAAGAAAGCGGGAATGAACAAGTTAGTTTTATTCGTTTAAAATTAACATAAATGGAATTTTTTTTAGGTTATTATGTTAACATATTTGGATCAAAAATGGTCGATTATGGTTAAAACATGGCCAAATTTAGATACCGTTCAAATAGTTGAATGCCCAAATGAGCCTCAAATTATGGCATGGGCGAGAAGGAAAATTACTTTAGTAGGAAAAACAGTATTTTTACTTGCAACCTGTGATAGTTGTTCAGCCATATGGACTCTTGATTTGGAAGCATTTACGTGGTAAGAAAGTTGTAGAAACCAAGATTTTGTTTAAAAGAGATACTTTTTTAGGAAAACTTTAATAGTAGAAAGGTCAACAATCAAAAAGCCAACAAGTGTTTCAGCCACCCTTTCACTTGGCAATTCTTTCAGAATGAATAAAACAACCTGTGATAATAAACATGCTGTTTATTCAGATTTTGATACCATGCAATGGACGGATACTGAGCGGCGAATAATTCTTTGTCAATTAGAAAAATCAAAACTCGATATTTTATGTATAAATGAAAATGATAAATTAACTGGAAGTCACAATATTAAAGTTAAACGTAAAAAGGATCAACAATGGATAGTTAAAGGGCCACAATTAGCAACATATGATTCTCAGCAGGTATTGTTGTTATTTTTAAACTCAAAACAAAAAAATAGTCAAATTTTGATTTAGGATATAATTGTTTACGATGGTGCTGGTAAAATTTTTTGGTTTGATGGTGCAACGTATCGAATACGAAAAATTATTGGTGATGTTGGTAGAAGCGAAGTATGCGCCATTCAAGTTAGCAATGGTTGGTGTTATGCTCTTTGTAGGCATCGATTATGTATTCATGCTTTCATGTATAGAGTATAGTTGTTGTTACATATGAATAAATAAATTTTAATTTTATTTATTACTCATTTTAAACACACACCAGTTAAGGGGATATTACATTATTTTCAAACATAAAAATATTCTTTTTTAATAACTAATATTGTTTGTTTGTTTTTTTCATTAAACAAAAGTGTTTAATTGTTGTTCGTCTTCAAAATGACAAAATTTTCAAAAAAGTCTAGCGGCAACTGCATCAGCGACAAGGCTGGTTGTATTGGCAGATAAAAGTAGACAGCAAAACATAAACATGAAGTTCCAAATCAAGCAAATATCAAAGTTTCAAAGTTACTTCTTCGATTTGACATAATTTCTTTTTTTTTTAAATTTCGTTTTCTTATTTTTATGGCAAGCAAAAATCTATGAAATAATCATCAAAACATAAAATTTGATTTCTAAATTGCGTTCTAAAAATGTTAACAATAATTAATGAAGATTATTTTTTTTCGATTCCGCATAAGTATTTTAGTTAGAATATGTCAACTTTGGTTTCCTTTTTATCAAAAATAATATTTTTCAAATCAAAACTTTTTTTTCTTCGTTTTTGAAAGGACACGACAGCGATGAAGCAAAAAAATCAAAACATTGAAAGGACGCTTTTGTTTTTTAAAAAGAACGCTATCAAAACAAAAAATCAATATATCCTTCATTTCTTTCATTTCTTCATGCTTGTCTTTTTAAAACGATATTCTTTTCAAAAAAAAGCTTTTCTATTGCTTTGAGCATTTTATTTTTTTTATGAGAGCTGCCAGCACACATATAGCTCTAATTTTTTTCTACTTTTTTTTGAATATTTTGTTGATTAATGTTTTTTTCATTTTTGCAAGAGCTGTTTATTAGACAAAAGTCTAAACACCTAAAGAATGAGTGCTTCTACGCTCACTTAAAGGAATTAATTATATTATTAATTATAGTGGGTTATCTCAAAAAGGAAAAGCTTTTTGAAAATAACAATCTTACCAAATAGCATATCCTCAATTTTATGCAATTATTCGTGGAATTTAATGACGAAGGTCATTAATTATTAAATGGAAAAAGTAATTTTGGTAGTTTTATAATACATTATTGTAAAAATAAAATGCTTTTTACTTTTTGCATGTTTTATGAGGAAACTTACTACTTAAATCTGGTTTAATTTTAAATAAATAAATTTGGTATTAGATAAGCATAACAATGTTATTTGCGAAAAACTGTATTTTTAATTGCAAGTTTCAACTTGTGATAGTTGATGAGCCATATGGACTCTTGATTTGGAAGCTTTTACATGGTAAAAAAATTGATGCAACAAAAACTATTTTTTTCAACTGTATTGCCAATATTGTGGTTCACGAGCTTCAGAAATTTCAGGTGGATGCAACCATGGGCAATCATTTGCTGGAATGTATTCGGTAGAACCCCAATCAAAAACGATATTTCGACTTATGATAGTCAAATTACTCTAAAACTTCATTTTTTATAAAACAAATATAAAAATAATAAAAATTACAATTAAGTATGCTGATAAAAATCCAAAAGTAGCTGCCATAAGTGTATAACTTTCATCATTTTCTCTAATTATAGCTCGAAAATATGTATCAATAATATCAGTCGTAAAAATTATTGCAGGAAATAAACAACAAAATTGAAAGAGCATTGTAATTTTGGGTGAGCTCAAAGCTGGAAAAAAAACATTAGAACAGAGCTTGCTTCATTTTTGGCTTTAGAAACTTACAAATTCCAATTCCAAATATCATTCTTCTAAAACATGCAGTATTAAAAATCAAAGGAATAGTAACAATAATTAAATAATAACTCCAAGCTTTTGAAACAAAAATATTTATAAATGGAACAAAAATTAAAAGAGGATAAAAAATTGCAAAAGTAAAATAAATTTGTTCATAGTCGATGCTAAATTTAGATTCAATACTTTCGGTAAATTTAAAATACATGGAAATTGTTAACAAAAAATGTAAAAATAAGTTACGCAAAAATGAAGTTCCATGATTCCATTGAATTGGAATATAATTAAATAAACCACTCAAAAAATATAATACAACATTCATGCCCAAAATTGACCCGATACAAGTAAAATATAAAGTTAATAATTTTTGTGCATCCAATTTTCGATGCCAACACGTATATATAAAAGATAATGCAGCTATGAAAAGAATAAATAAATCAAACATAATAAAAGTTACAATATGTACAGTATTTCCAAAATCTGAAAAAATGACACTCAATTTTGTAATACAAATATTTTTGGTTAAAATTTACCGTAAGCGTGGAGACGAATAAATGGAAAACCATAATATTCATCTGTGATGGAATAATTAAAACCCAAAAATTTTCCAGGTCTTAATTTAAAATTTTGTGATCCACTTAAAGCAAAAATAAATGAAAGCAAATTTTCACCGATTCGCTGAACCGATCCTGATTTTTTGTATTCAATAAATTCTGAGACAGTATTATAAATTTTTGGATAATGAATATCCAATCCAAGCACATTGCTTCCTCTTTCTTCCGCTTCCGTCCAATTATGAACCCATCCAAAATTAGAGAAGTTTTCCAAAAACTTTGGAATTAGCATATTTGTTGGTTGATAAATTACATTATTTAAATATTCAATAAGCATATCTTTTTTATCTCCAGCAAAAAGTATTTCTTTGCCTGCGGAACCACTTAATTTAATAAATGCATTCACGTGATAATTTTTTAATAAAAATAAATAGGGATCATTTGAGTATTTTTCTCCTTTAAAAAAATACAAAGGATTAACTCTATTTTTAGATTTAATGAGTGCATATTTTTTTACCTTTAATGTTATAAGAAAAAATGATGTCATTTACAAAAGATAAATTACTCATAATAATTGTTTGCATTGCATCCATTAACACTCCACAAGGAATGGGACTATAATCCTCGAGATTTTTTCCATGCACACCAAAATCGCAACCAATTAAAATAACATTTGAGGGTTCTTGAGTTCGAGAACCAATTAAAACTGCAATATTTCCAGATCTTCTAAAGCATTCTTCATCCGTTCCAATGCAGCTTCCAGTATTATGAATAAATAATTCAAATGTATTTACATAATGTCTTTCGGTGATTGAACTAATCAAACTTAATTTATCCAAAAATAACGATAAATCCACATCATTTTCTTTTACCAATTGTTCAAGAAAATTTCGTACTCGATCTTCCGAAAAATGACGAAATTCAGTGGAACTTCGAACTGCGGGAACTTTATTAATCCAAAAAACATAAAAACCAATAATTAATGATAAAAATAATAAAAATATTAACCAATTAAATCTCGATAAAAATTCCTTAAAATTAAAGAATAATTAATTAATTTTATAAACTTTTTTAAACTTTTTTTTCTTCAAAAAACTTACCACAGGCTTTAATAATTTTCCAATACATCTTCCACTTGGTGGACTTGAACTTTCAATCTTTTTTCTTAACCATTCTATTCCGCGTGGCTTTAAATTATTGTTGTCGGTATCATTTTCTTCATTTATTATTCCATCATAAGTCGATGCAGCCATTTTAAAATCTTTTGAATATTCATAATTCATATTTTATTTTTTACCTTTTTTTATGGAATTATTTTTTTTGAAAATGAAAAAAAATAAATAAAGGAGGAGACTTTTTTTTATTGCGCTTCTTCTCTTTCTCTAACTAACTAAACAAAATGAAGGATGCTAAGGCAACAACATATGAGGAGGAATAACATCGATTGGTGGCGGTGGCATACTTTTTTATTTCTGGCTAAACAAACGACGACGCAACTAAAAAAGCTTTTTTTCATTCTTTTTATATTTTTAAATTTTGCGGCACGCTTGTTCCCTAAGTATGCCACCAACGAACCAGCCAAACAAGTAAGTCAATGCTTTTGCTTGCTGCTTGCTTTCTTGCTTCTGACACGTCCAAAATGCCATCGTCATTGTGTTTGTTCGTTCGTTTGCGTATGTAAAAGTTTGTTGTCTTCTTCTTCGTTAGCTTTTTTATTGACGATGGAGACAATGAAGAAGAAAAAAAATACGCAATTTGACATGTCAAAAAATTAAAATTAATTAGTTTTCCAAAACAAATAAAAAACAATGGAATTATTAAATCAATTTTTTATTTTTCCAAATTTTTATAATATTTACTGTAAAAAAGGTGAAAGAAGGTTTAAAAAATTTTAAGTAATTGGATGCTTTATTTGGGTTTTATTTTTGTAAATTTGCATTAACATTTTTTTCTTCATTGTTTCTTTTTTATTAAACCCTTAAAAACAGTTGTGCAAGGGATAGAACAGACGCACAAAAAAGCAAGAAAGCGGAAAGCATAGTCCATTGAAGAACGTCTGCCATCGGCAAATATTTTTTTCTTCCAAAAGCAAACGAGAAAGTTCACCACCATTTGCGACGCTGCTGCATTTTGATGATGATTTTTGCAATCGACTTTCACTATCTGTTTTTGTGTTGTATGCTTTTGCTTCGCCACATCGTTATTTAAAAACCCAGGAAAAAAAAAGCGAACAAGCAAGCAGCAATACATTATATCTAAATGCATATGGCTACACCAGAGGGTGTGTATATTGCAAAAAAATCTTCTTCTTTTTTGTTGCTCCGCCTTGTGACCTATGTATAAGCAAATGGAGAAGAAGAAAAAAGATCAGATCGAAGGAAAAAAAGGGCAAAAAAGAAATTGAAACATCATCCTATGATCATTGCCATCAGATCGAATCGAAAGAAGAAGAAAAAGAAAATGGTTGGGTAGTGACCATTTTCATTTAAGCTTTTGTTGGTCATTCATTCAATTTCCAACCTTGATGAGATGTTTCAAATATTTTTTTTATTAATTTTACGAAATGGTGACAATAAATTAAAAAGCTAACGTATCGCTTACTCGCTTGGTTGTAGATGTGGTTTAAAAAAATCATCACAACCTTTTTGAGTTAGCTGAACGTTAGCTTCATCAAGTTTAATAATACCTTTGGAGATGGAATATCTTTTTTACAAATATATTTATGGAAAAGATCAATTGTGAAATAATAACCTAGAGAAAGTAAGTTGGGTGAGAAGATATGAATCAATCATATAAAATTTAATGCGTAAAATTTTGCATATTTTTCTCTCTTTCCTTCCAATCCTTATTAGCTCTTGATCTCCACCATCCAACGAGATCTGTATACAAAAGAAAAATGTTTTTCTCTATTTCTTGTCGCATTTTTATCTTTATGTTTTGCATTTGATTGCTGTTAGCTCGAACAAGAAACCACTTTTTTTTTGCAAAAAAATATGATTGAAACAAAATTCTTTTCCATGTTTTATTTTCGTTTTCTTTATTTTCTTTCGCAATAGTTTTATCACCATATCTTTATATCAAATTCTTTTCCGATCAGAAAAAAAGAATAAATGTAAAAAAAAGAGTGTCTTTAAAATTTTTGATGCTTTAAAATTTTATTTTCTTAATTTTCCACATAACACCATCGAAAATTGCTTTCTAAGTTACTTTTGAAAAAAAAAGGATCATGTTTTATCCTAAAAATGTCATTTTCCTCGTTACTGAAACTAAGAAATTCCTTCATTTTTTTTTCGTGATTTTTTAAAGGTCACAATCACAGTGAAAAAATTATTATATTTTTCAATTCACGACTTTTATTTTTATTTTAACCACCTTTTCACATGCTTCAATATTTATTTCCGTTTTTTTCTCTTTTTTAAATTTTTTTTATCAAAAGTAAAATACATCAATAAATTACATGTATTCTCACTACAAAAACTCGAATCTTATTAAACAAAATTTCAGATGTATCGCATTTTGGGCTTCGATGGCAATTTTTTGGGTGGTGAGATGATAGAAGAAATAAACGAAAATTGTCCAATGGAAGTTAATGTAAAACATTCTATTTTTTTATTCGAAGAGTCTAATAATTAATCCTTTTTCTAGGATGGGCCAGCTTTGCAAATGTTGTACCAACGCAGTTGGGTGTAAGGATACCTTTGCATTTCAAAACTTTGCACGGTAGCTAAAAAAGCACGTATTTCTCCCTTTGGTAATGAAAAAGAAAGAGCAGCAAAAAAACTTCAAAAACGCGAAAATGTAAGTTGACAATATTTTATTTTTTCCAAAAATGTTAACAAATGAATAAAGTTTTTAGAGACGCAAGATGCTTCGTCGAGGTTGGAATCGATTCATTCAACTGATTCATCGGGTTCTTAATTAATTCCACATATATTATGATCCTTGTGTATTTTTGGAACCTTCCTATTTGGTTTTTCAATATGTTTGGATATTTTTTGGAATTAATTTATATTTTTTATCCATTTATGTATTATTATTCTCTCTTTAAAAATGTTTTACATATAAAGGCTTTTAACAGTACTCATAATTAATTAATTTAATAAAAAAGTGATCACAATTTTTTAATTTCAAACATAAATCAATAAAGCTTGAAACTATTTTGGAAGATCTTGGTGTAATGATTGGGTTTATCAGTTAGTTTATCACAATAGTTATAATAAACTAAATAAAATAAAAAAGGAGCGTATTAAAAAACTTCGTTGGTCCTTTTGATTATTGTAGAGATAAATAAGAATTTTGCCGCTTCTGAGTTTCACTTAAAAAATTGAATTCATTTTCAGATATGCTTTTTACAAAATTCAAAGCGTTTATATTTTACTGGTATTCAAATTTAAATTTTTTTTGACTTTACCTTTTTAATTTAAAATTTCTTTTTTTGTTTTTTTTCAATAAAAGACGTGAGTTTTGTACATTGAAGTGAAGAGGTTACTGTGAGTTGACTCTTTTACTTCTAGAAAAAATTTTCCTATTATTTTCTTGTTTTATGAGCTAAAGTTCAGCTCTGAATAATTTACTATTAACTTTAATTATTAATGTATAAAAAAACTATTGGAGCATTTGTGTGTTTGAGTTAAATAACCTTCCACGTAGTCCTACATTGAAGGTTTTAAATTACTTTTCATTTTTTTTCGATACTTGCAACTTTGATTATTTGTTTAAAAAGTAAATGAAAAAAAAGCTGTTGAGTTTAAACTGATTTTATTTTTAACGTTCCTTTTTTTACTAAACGAAATAATTTTTTTATTTTTGTCTTTGCTTATGAATTTTCGTTTCTTGCAGAAATTATTGATAAGTTTTTTAACAACTACTTTCAAAAGTGTAAAGGAGCGTAATTTTGTTGTTTCTTCCAAATTTTTTAGATGTACCTTCAAAGAGTGCAGTTTTTATTTATTTATTTTAGAAATCATTGGTCATTTAGCTTTCCTCTTTTTTTTTTTCTCATTCAAAGCTCACTTTATCTTTTTTCCATTTTCCTTTTATTTTCACTTTTTTTATTTTTTTTTTGTGCCATAATTTCTTTTCTTTTTCTTCTAAGCTTAATAAGGCATTTTACATCCTGTCTTTTTTTCTTTCTTACTGCATATTTACTTGCAGCAATTTTACGCATATTTTACATACATTTTTTTTTGTTTTTTGATTCTCGTCTTTTTTGAACGTTTACTTTTAAACTTAATTCAAAAACTAATACATTCAACAAAAATAAAAAACGTCGCTAAAAAAAGTGATTTTCAAATAACCCCTTCATCTACCTTTTTTTAAATAAAAAAAGAATCAATAACTATTTTTTTTCTTCTCTCAATTGCTTTGTATAACGTGAAAGTCGTCGTGGTCGACGTCGTCGGACAATTCATTTTCATTTGCTTTTCGGTGTTCTCAAATCAATAAATTTGTTCCGTTTCGCAAAAAAAGCATCATCAGCTTTTGAGTGAAATTGAAAACGTTTGGGAGGCGACGATGATGATGACAACTAACTTGGTTGTATTCTTTTTTCTTTTCTTTTTTTAATTCCATAGCTGCTTTATCCGATTTAATCGGTTTTTTTAAAGAAAGATAAAGATATCTTTGAAGCCTAAAGGAAAATTAATTTTTACTTTTTTTTCACTTGCGAAACGTTCAAGACCTTTTTTGTTTGCAGTTGTTGGATGTTGTCGCATGCTTTTTGGCCAAAAATAGCATGTGACTTGGTTTTTTTTTTGTTAAATTTTACTACGAAATAACACAAGAAAAAATCGATGATTTTCAAAAGGTTTTTTTTATTAAAATAAAAAAGGAAAGTAGCCGGTCGCCGACGTGAAATTTGTTTTACCGCGATTGAAATATATTTTTTGTTAAGTAAAAATGAGTGAAAAAAAAACAACAAAAAATGTAGCTAACTAATAATTAACATTTATTTTTTCAGGTCAATTTTCTATCCTTTTATTGGCACATTAAAGCAGTGACGCAGCAAATTCTTAATTCTTTTTTTGGTGTCTTTAAATAAGCCCATTGTGGCACTTTGCCAATATATCGTAACCCGTTGATGCGCAGGTTATAAGCATGCGGGTAAGAATGGTTTTAGTCTCAAACGGAATCTTTTTTTGTAACAGGGGGTCAGTATTGCTTTTTTTATATTTATTGATTTGTTGTTTATCCATCCATGAGTTCGAGTGCAGAAATGTTTCAACAATTGGAAAAGGATTTTTTTAATACTGGTCCCCGATCTGAAGGAGCATTCCCTAGAGAGGTTTAATATTTATTTATTTTATATTAAATATTAATTATATATTCTCTTTAATATTCTAACTTTATTTTATTTTTTTCAGAAATCAAATCATTCAATTGAAGATGTAAAAATTCTTGATAAAATGACTGATATTTCTTCATATATGAATCCTGCGGAACAGCAGTATGGTTCATCCATGGATATTGCCCAGCAGCCTAATACATCCAATGGATCACAAAATAGCGATGTAGTCATGACTGAAGTGCGAATTCCAACTCCAGTTTCCCGCGTAAAAGGACAAAAATGTTCTCCGCCTGAAGGAAATGACGCTCCTTTAAAAGCCAAAAGAAAGAGAAGAGCGAAGGATTTAGTTATGAAAGATTCGGTAAGCGTTTCATTAAAAAAATATATTAGCAAAATTTTATTTTTTTATATTTTTTAGCCAAATGTACATAGTAATAGCAGCCCCAGGCGTCCATTTACCCTTAATGGAGATTCCTCAAGTAATGAAGTACCTCCATATTCTCCATCTCGAGTTATAACTCCCAGCAATGCAACAAATTCAAGCGGGTTCAGCCCATCCAAAGAAAATCCAGCTCGGGATGCTCAAGTCCAAACTGATTTCACTGTTTCCGATATTCAAAATGGAGCAGAAAATGTGGATAAAGTGAAAAGCGTTTTGCAAAAAACAACGTTGGAAGTTGAAAAATTGGAAAAAATTAATGGGGTTAAAACAAATAAAATAAAAGAATTGCTAATTCATCAAATGCAAAATGAGCGCAAAAGAGTAAGCATAATTTTGATAGAAAGTTTTTTTTGTTGCTAATTTTAAAACTATTTTTAAGATTAGAAACGATATTCTTGCCAACAATCGTCGAATTGGATATTTCAAAGTTACCAGTGAAATTCTTAGACATGGTTGTGAAAATTGGATTGATGGTTATTGGAAAGAAGAAATAGATAAGAGGCAATCCATATTGCAAGCAGAAAAGGATACCACAATATTGGAGAAAAAAGCATTGAGAAAGAAAAAACCGGTAAAAGAGCCAAAAAAGCCTGCGGAAAATGAATCAGATGAAATTTTCTTAAAACCTGAGCTACCCCTTCAAATCGAGAATGATAGAAAGGAAGAAGTAATAAAAGCTAGAGAGGTTAGTTTTATCCTTTGTCTTCTATAAACATTGTTAAAGATTAATTAATTTTTAGGAATATCTTAAAAAAGAAGAATCTGAAATTGCTTCTGAACGAGAAAGGCTTGATCGGGAAAGACAATTACATATTCGAGAAATTAAACGGGTTCAACATGAAGATGATAGTACATTTAATAATTTTAAACTTTTGCATGACAACCGATATTTACCTCTTGCATTACTTGGTAAAGGTGGATTTAGGTATGTTTGAACTTTGGCTTAAACTTGCATATTTTAAATATATATATTATTTTTTTTAGTGAAGTATGGCGTGCTTTTGATCTTGAAACTTGTAAAGAAGTTGCATGTAAAATTCATCGGGTTAATAAACATTGGAATGAAAGTAAAAAAGCTAATTATGTTCGTCATGCAATTCGTGAGAAAGATATTCACAAGAAATTAGATCATCCCAATATTGTGAGAATGCATGAAGTGTTTAGCATTGACACTGATACTTTCTGCACTGTATTAGAATATTGCGATGGAAATGATTTGGATCTTTATTTGAAGCAACATGGTTGTCTCACGGATAAGGAAACTAAATTAGTTATTGGACAAGTAAGGAATTTTGGAGTTAAAACTGTTTTAATAAACTGATTTTTAGGTTGTTGATGCTTTGCGATATTTAGTGGATCAAAAAGTTATTCATTATGATTTAAAGCCAGCAAATATTTTGCTGCGTTCTGGATGCCGTAAATTTGAAGTAAAAATAACTGATTTCGGTTTATCCAAAAGCTATGATAATGCTGAAGAAAGCGATAGCATTGAACTCACTTCTCAAGGAGCTGGAACTTATTGGTATTTGCCACCTGAAACCTTCAGAGACATCGGAGGAGCTGTAACTACCAAAATTAGTTCAAAAGTTGATGTATGGAGTGTTGGAATTATTTGTTATCAATGTATTTATGGCAAAAGAGTAAGTAACATATATAAATATTTTTAGAATTCATTTTCTATAAATGCAAATTAATTTTTAGCCATTTGGTCACGAACAAACCCAACAGCGTATTCTCAATGAAGGCACTATTTTAAAAGCCCACAATGTTAACTTCCCTCAAATTCCAAAAGTAAATGATGTGGTTAAAGATTTTATTCGCAAATGTCCCCAATATGAATCAAGCAGTCGAGCTGATGTTCATGAATTATCAAAGCATGAATTCATTAAAACCATTCGTAAACCCATAATCGTTAATCAGCCTCAATCTCCATCATCCTCCCGTCTTATATTTTGTCGAGAAGATTTAGACCATTAATTTTTCCTTATATTTTTTCCTAATCTCAAAAGTGAAAAATGGTAATTTGGTTTTTTATTTTTTTTATTATTTGCTGAAGATGATTCAACTAAATTTGTAATTTCTTGTTTTATAAATTAACGAAAGTTTCTTTGAATCATCTTGGCGCCAAAAAGGGTTCGAGAGAACCGCGGGTTCTTTGTTTTTATACTATTTTTTGTTTTGTGTAAATTTTTTTATAATGCAACTTGGTAGTCTTAACTAAAGCTAAATCTGGCAATTTTTTTAAATCTTTTTAAATTAAAATTTGAACTTTAATAAAATAATAAGCCATTTTATTATTGCAACCTCTTAATTTTTTTTACCATTGCTGCAAGTTAAGACTTCCAAATATTGTTTTTTTTCTTACGGTTTTAATTTTTTTATTGTTCTAATTTATATTGTTTTGTTTTCTTTTCATTTTTTTAGCGCAAAATTTTGTTTCTGTTTTTAAAAAAACGTGTGGTTTACTATTGGCAAATTTGCGGGGTTATTATTTGATATAGCCGTTAATACAATAAGATTCTTTTTTTTATTCTTCTTTTTTGATTTATTTTTCTGTAATTTTTTGAACCTTCATAAATATTTTTGTACTGTTTTTTTTGTTGTCTTTTTTCGCAATCATTTTGGCACCATGATGACAAATAAAGCTACTACTCTTTATGGACAAAACAAAGCATCCTTTTTAGCTTCATGTCTTCAAAGTAGCATTATCATTTACAAAAAATTATTTTAAAAAAAACTCTTCTGTACAATACATTTCATCATTTTTTGTGGCTATTTCAACAATTGTTTTTTTATGTTTGTTTTTTGAATAAAAAGAAGTTAATTTAACCAAAGTTAAAGACAATTTTACTTTTATAAAAAATGAATAAATATGAAAGGTTTCAAATATATATTAACAGTTTACAATTAAATATTGAAATTATTTATGAAAGTAACAAATTATAAAAGATAAATATATTTATGTAGCTTTATCATAATTGAGTACGGCTTTCATCACATGAGCTTCATTTTCTTTCTGACATATTTGGAATGCTGTTACATAGCATTGTTTACGAACTTCTTTTGACATGTTTATCCACGATTTAATGAAGGTGGCATTCGAAGGAGCGGGCTCATTTTCAATAGGCGCTTCACATGTTACTAAAATTTGATTTTATAGATTTTTTTTAAATTTTGTCTAAAAAATGTACAAAACTTACATTTAAAAAGATGAAGTTGAATTTGGTTTCTTAATATTTCAACGAGGTCAGGTTCGGGTTTTTTCATTTTCTTTTTAAGTGCTTTCACTTTAGCTGCTAACTTTTCATTCTGTGCTAAAACATCGGCATAAATTATTTTGTTAGAGTCTGCTCTTTTTTGCGAATCTTCAACTCTTTTACGTATCTTTATATTTTCGTTTTCAAGTTTTTGAAGCTTGGAGTTCAGAACGTTAATATTTTTTTCTAAATCTTTAACAGTAACTTCCCTTTGGTCTAAAAGTTTCTTCGTTTCTTCATGAGCTTTCTTTTCAGCAATAAATTTATTCTTCCATAAGAATTGTTCATCAAAGGTTTTACCAATCAATGTATGGAGATCATTTTGAGTTTCTTTTTTGATTTGGTAAAGTGTCGCTCGAGGTGATTTTCTAATAGTCTTTGCTATCTGTGAAGGCTGTTTAGGAATACAATTGTTTTTCATCTTTCCTGAAAAAGGAAAATTCCTTTTAGAGCGGTTATAGAATTAGGATGAAATGAAGCTTACCCACGTTTATCAACATAAAATCCAAAAAGCAGAAAGCAAAAAATATCTAGTTTACGATTTTCCAGTAAATAAAATAGATAATGCTGGATAAAATAAATGAGAACGTGATACAAGAAGTAAAGAATTTTATAAGAATATAAAAACTGATAATTTTACGAAAAAATCATTTGGCTTTTGTACGCTATCATCGTCCCACCCACACTTCGATTGCGTAACAAGATAAGATACAAACACCACGAGATCCTAAAAGCCCAAATATAACAATAAACAAATTTTGAAACAAATCTAAAACAAAAGATGTTAAAAATCGACGGAAAGTCAGAAAAAAATCAAATGTTTTTTTTTTCAAAGATGGGAAAAAAGTAATTACATATATTCAATTTTATCCTTGAAACTCACAAAAAGACAAAGAAAAATGTTGACGATGAAGGAAGGATAAGCTGATTAGAAACAATTCAAATTGAAAAGCTAATATGAACTTAACATGTTTTAAGCTGCTTTTATATATCAGTCATAAACAGGTGAGACGAACTTTTACTAATTTGTCACAATTCATTGATAAATGAACATTTATGATGTGCTAGATAAAAAAAATGCTATTTGAGTCAAAAAAAATGAAACAAATCCAACAGCAACAAAAAGAAGACTACACTCTTTGCACTTTTCACTTTAAAAAAATGAACAAATAAACGAAATGCTGCGTTCCAACTTCCCAAAAGACAAATGCTTAAAGCTAAAAAAATCAAGATCAAAGAAGCAATGCCTTCGGCAAGCAGCAAGTTTGAAACCCATCAGACTAGTTTTTATAAACATTCATGGAATTTTTTACAAATAATTAAGACGTGATGGATGAGCAAAACAACATGCTGTTGACAAGTGCAAAAATCAGTTTGAGAAAGGAAAGGATATAACTCTTGATCGAAGGCGGTGGAGTTTTACACCATTAAGCTTGGCAAAAAAAATCTTCCTAATTGTTTTCACTTTTTTACACGCGTTTGTAAGTGAATAAACCAATACGATTAAAAAGAAGAAATTTAACATTTATTTTATCACAAACTATTTTGACATAACGCAGACATATATATAAGTAAGTAGTATTGCACGTCCAATAAAAATTGCGCAGAATTATTTTTTGGGAAGAAAACATATAATTAAAATTTTTAAAAATAAATCACAAATATTTGACACAGCCCGTGCATTTTTTTAAAAATAATATTTTTAAGTGAGCATAACTGTACAATAAAAAAGAAACGTAATCTTGATAAGTGAAAAAAATTTTAAGGTAAAAAAATGTTAAGCTTATTGGGAGCTTATTGAACGTAAAAATCGAATTCCTCCTGCTTTTCTAATTTCAGCAAGCATATCTCCTCTCAATGCATCAGAATCATTAGCATTTGATTGGGAAGTTTGCTTCGGAGTGGCTTTTTTCAATGGCATTGACGAAAATGAAGGAGGTGGATGCGGTGGAGGTGGTGCTGGAGGACCTGAACTTGTTCCATTACTGAAAGGTTTAGAATATGTTTCTTGTTCAGGCTCTCGATATTGCGTTGATGGACGTTCACCCTGAAAATTAGAGAATATAAACATTTAAAAAATTCATTTGTCGAGTCGATGTAAGAAAAGTTTGTACAACTTACGTTTTCAAGCACTCGACCCAAATTAAATGATTTTTCCACAGGTTTTGGAACACTTCGAAGTGTAACATTTGGAAAAGCTGAGATGCTCGACATTATATCTCCATGAGTATTATTATTTCCTTGAGGCGAAGTTTTTGGTGAAGATTTTGGTGTTACAATGACTTTTTTATTTTGAATTGGCGTTGGAGGCTTTGCTGCTTTATTAATAACTTCTGGAAGTGACATTTGTTTCACAGGTGGCGAATGGGCAGCAGAGTGATGATTGTATCCATTTGTGTTGATAATTTCACGTCTAATCGGTGGTGGACTATTAGCTCGAGGTGAATGAGCTGTTTGATTATGATAACCATTGATTGGAATCTCGCGTCTATTTGTTGGTGGACTATTTGCATAATAATGTTGATGATTATTTATTCGAGAGGAATTATAACTTGGAGGTGGAGGAAGTTGAGCCGTAGATTTTTCCATGGTCTTAGATTTTAATAAAGGCGATGGATTTTTTTGAACCATAGTATTATTGAAATTTTGCTTTTTTATTTCGATGTTTTCTTTTTTGGGTTCAACATTTTCAATATTTTTTCCATTCACCATCGATCCTGGCCATTTATTGTTTATTGGTGGACTACTTCGTCCCATATTTCCATTCATTATTGGCACTGCTCTTTTATTCATTGGTGGACTAGCCCTTCTGTTCATGGGTGGACTATTAGCTGGTGGTGAATGAACTGACTGATGATATCCATTAATAGGAATTTCACGTCTAGTTGCTGGTGGACTATTTGCATAATATTGTTGTTGTTGCTGTTGTTGTGGTGGTGGAGGAACAGATAGAGTATTTCGTTTTGGTTCCGTAATAATTTGAGCATTAGTTAATTTTGGAATCGATGCTGAAAGTATTGGAACATTTCTAATTATTGGTTTTTGTTCCACCACATATTTTTTATTATTGTCATATCGATGTGGAGGAGAATATGTTTCTTCAGAATTTTCAGAGCTACCAAGTCGAGGTCTCATTGGATTTAAAACATCTCCAGCCGAATATCGTTTGGTTTGAGAAATTTTTGGAGAAAAGGGTCCAATTTGATAATTTCTTTCTGATTGCTTTTTAATATTATTATTTTCAGCCGCATTCACATCAAATGTGGATCGAGATTTGAAAAGTGGAGGAGGAACAAAGCTTCGACTTAATGTTGGTGGATTGCTATTAATTATATGCCTTGGTGGAGCAGCTTTGGATCGAATAGTTGACGATGGCGATGAATTATTTGAAACTACAGGAGCTAATAATTGATTATACAATGAAGTTACAATTGCATGTTGACGAAGAACAGCTTCTTGTTTAACCATAATATTTGCAAATAAATGACCATCTCCATTTGTAGCCGCATTATTATTGGCATATCGAGGACGTCGAAGCATTTCCCATTCTTCAAATAAATTTAAAAGTTTTTTATGTTCCATATGAAGGTGATGCTTAATATCAGTGTTAGTATAAATGGGCATGGTAATATTTGTGGTTGGTGTTGTTGTACTATGGCCACTTTCTGAGCTTGAATCAGTTAAATCTTCAAATGTTGAAACTGGAATTGGAGGAACTCTAAAAAAATGAAAAGAAAGATTTAAAAAATAAATAAACAAGAAGAAAAATGAATTTACTTTGCCGCAGCCAATCCAAAATTAGACAATCGTTTCACGGTTTGTGCCGCTGCCGACGACGATGATGATGAAATGGGCTGCTTTGAAAATGGTGGTGAATATGAAGATGTAAATGAGAGCGCCGTCGCAAATGCTATTGGATCAGGCGGGGCGCTCTGTGGTATAGCAGGTGGTGGAGGAGTTTCAGGAACTTTCACCTCTTCTTCTTTTTCCTCTTTTTTCTTTGGTGATTTCGTTTGTTTTGGGGATGAAGATGCTAAAAATGGGAGAACACTTTTAGTGCGTGAAAAAATGAAAACGACACAATATTTTTTTTCGCTCGCATTCTTAAAAGAAAGTTAGTTTTTTTCTTTCACACCACAAAAAAACTTCTAATGTTTGTAAATAAAAAGAAAAAAACGAAAAAAAGATGGTGACTGGTTAGTGTCGATATGAATATTTGCTTGCATGATTGTCGTCGTCGTCCTGGTTTGAGGAAATAAAATAATATGAAGCTCGAAGATAAACACGCTTGCAAGAAGAAGACAACGACGACAAAAGAAAAGAAGCGCGCAATAACAAAATCAAAAATAAAACAGGAACCGTTCCTGAACTTTTGCGCTTCTTCATCCGATCAATGGCGTCGAAAGGTTGGAACTTTTTTTTGTTTGCGCGAATTGCAAAAAAATAAATCTTTGGAGGCGTTTGTTTGCAAAGATACAAAAAATTGGGGTTTTTTGAAGAAAGTTTAATTATGTACAAAAAAAGCTTATTTTTAGTTAAAAAATAACTCGAGGAAGTTGTAAAAAAAAAGTCATGTTTCCGCTCATTTTTTTTTTGGAGACTTGATAGCTGTTGTTGCAACCACCAAGGAAAAGCAAAAAGTGAAAAAATTCTTATCACAAAAATACATGAAAAATATCACCATAATGAGTAGTTAAAAAAGTTAATCAAAAACAAAAAATATTGAGCCCATAGATTTTTTTCTTTCATAGACACAATTTAAAATATTTTCGCACCTTTTTTTCAAAATTTGACAACAAAACATTTATTGACGACGCTGCCACCCGCCGTAAAAATATGTGCTCAATTTGTCAATTTGCAAATTTTCCTCTTTTCTGATGAATGACTGAATTGGGGAACGCCAAGAAAATATAAAAGGGCTCATTGAGTGTGCGAGCGAGCCTGTACTCATCTTTTTTGCATTTTTATAAAAATGTGCAAACACAATGACCGAAATTAAAACCAAAGTTTTTTCTTTGGGTGAGAATGTGAAATATTTTTTTGTTGGGTTTTTAACTAAAAAATGACCCATAGCTTCTTTTACATACATTTTATTTTCTGCTGTTGTGGTGATTGTTGGGGAAGTGAAGAAAAAATCATGTCAGTAGTTATTTCAACATTCTTCTTTTCATCATCTATCTGCTTTTGCATTTTTTGTTTATTCTTTTCTTTTGATATGGAACTTTCTTCTTTTTGTTGTTTTTTCGCTTTAGATACACCTGTTTTGTCAATATCTGTTTCAAGTAAGAATGGAGTGATTTCAACAGATTTCACCAAAAATTCTACATGAGTTTGAGCTGCTGGAGATTTAATAACCGTGAAATTACTCGGAGTAAATTGACTCATTTGGTTAATTTTTGGTGGAGCCCCTATCGCAAAATCATCAATGCAAGTTTCCAAAGGAGCAATTGGTGGCGGAGGTGGAGGAGGATCATTAGGCGCCGCATCACTCGAATAGGAATTATTACTTTTTGTTTCGTCTTTTCCTCCTTTTTTAGCAGCTATAATCATTATTTTTTTAGTCCATGAAAAAATAAATGATAGTTAAAAATTTTGTTTACTTTTAGAATTTTGTGATGCTGCTGCCGCTGCTTTACGACGATTATTCAAACTTTTTCGACTTGAACGAGTGCTATTTTGACGAGAAAATTTTGGCGGTCCTCCTGATGTATTGCTCAAACATTTACGGGGCATTGAAGTTGATGATGATGACTCTTTAGAATTATTTTCTTTGTTTTCTTCCATCGTCGTCGAAGATGGCGGAAGGGGAGCATGAAAAGTTTTCTTTGATCGAACTGGCGTTGGAATATTTGCCGCTGCTGCATTGGTAGTTTCTTTAGGAACAACAACATCATCAAAATTTAATTCTGAGCCTCCTCCATGTGAAACATTATCATCCAATGTAGAATGAGGTTTAGTAGTTTCCGTACGTTTCTTCTATAAAAAAATTATAAAATAAGTTCGATCATTAAATTTTCTCTAATAATTTTGAAATAAAATTTTTAAAAACATACTCGAGAAAAGAAAGAAAAAATTGAAGGACGCTTTTTCTTTGGCTTTCCTGAGGTTGTTGTGGCTGATTTTTCTTTTGTTCGATCTTTCATATTATTTTTATCGCCAGTTTCTTCTTGAAAAGAATTATTATTTGAATGGTTGTCTTTAATGGAATCTGTAATGACAAAAACAAAAAATAAAGCTAAAAAATAAAATGGAAAGCATCTTACTAAAAAATAAATTCACAGCTTTAGGCAATGTGTTGCTTCGATTTCGATTGTTTGAATGCTAAAATTGAAGCCAATTTAAAACAATTTAAAAAAAGCCTCATTGGATAAGATAGAGTAAAAAAATGGATCACGGAGAGATGTAAAAAAAAGAAGAAGAGAATATTTGCTCGAATAAAAGTGCGCAAAAAATGAGAGTGAGAAAGGAGAAAACCAACCACCAACAATTTTGTGTGTATTACGTTTTTTTCTGAAGGAAGGCAAAATGAAGTCAATCTTACAAAATTTATTTAAAAGTGGTTTTGAATTTTATATAAAAAAACTTCTTTTTAAGTTTATTGAAGCAAAGAAAATTTTTGCAACTTTAAAAAAAACAAAACGGTTTTTGTAGAAAAAATTATTAAAGAAAAATTGAACGTTTTATTTTTCTCTAAAAATAATTTCAAAACACTTTTTTTACAGTTTATTTTAAAGAGTTTGTTAAAAAGAAAAAGGATGCAATAAAGGCACTTTGAAATGAAAGAAGTCAATTGAAAATGCATATCAAAGCACATGTCTTAACATGATGAAAATCAAAAAAACAATTTTTTGGTTTTGGGAGGCATTTTTAAAAAAGGTGTGACTTATTGGCTTGCGTCAAAGTTGAAGCTGATAAGGATACTACCCTCATGAACTTTTTGATTGGTGCCAAGGTGAGTCATAAAGCCTTTTTTGTTTTTGTTTCTTTTCAGTCTGCCACCAAAAAAGGGCATTAAAAAACTAAATTAAAAAAGTGTTCACCTTTTTTAAAAGTGAGAAAAAGAAAATAACACATGCAACCAAACGATCAAGGGTCGGTTGGAAAAAAAAGAAAAGAAAAAATCATAGCCCAAAATAAGCAAAAAGCGTGAAAGAATAAGCAAGCAAAGACGTTGTCTTTTTTTTCTTCTTCTCATGGATCATTTTTGTTTGGGACAACAAAAACGAGAAAGGAAAAAAAATAATAGTGAAGCTTGAATTTTCCTTATATAAAAAATGGAAAAAAGACGCGCTGCCATTAAGAAAGATGCATTGGATCTTTTTTTTCTTTCCTTGCTAGCTGTAAAAAAAGGAGGAGTGTCATCACCATACAAAGCATGTAAGCAGCGGCAAAAATCAAAAAAAAAATAAGATCGTTTTCAGTTTTTTCTTTTTTCATTCCCTTCCAAAATAAGTTGTCAACAAGGAGCAATCAAAAAATATAGAAAATTGATAAAAATTATTTTTAAAGCCTCTTTATCATTTGAAGAAGTAAGAAAAAAGATGTGATCAACATAGAGTGTCAAGAAGAGAGGGTATGCTTGCATGTTGTTGTTGACCACTACATTTATTTTTGCACTTTTTTAGGGAAAAAAATGACGAAAAAAATATAGGCGACCTCGCATGAGTGTTTTTTTATGTTTTCCGCAAAAAAAAAATATTCAAAACGTTACTGCTGAATATGTGAGTCAAAAAAATACCAGGCGCCGCTGCCACAAAAGAAAGAAATGAAGAAAAAAATTTGCATTCGGAAGCGATAGATAAGTTTTTTTTAGTTTTGCTTAAAAGAAATTGTTAGTTACCAAATGAGGCTGGTGATGATTTTTAACGGAAGGAAATGGAAAAATATTTTTATAAATGAAAAACAAAAGATTGAAAAAAGGTGACGATGAATTGTAATGAAAAACGAATACCACCATTTTTTGGCGGCTTACTAAACCAAACCCATAAACGTTTTTCACTTTTTTCGCTAACCTTTTCAAAAAACGTTGTTGATGGTGGCGGCGATGATGACGGCGATTGTGAAGGTGATGGTGGAGGTTTTTGTTTGCGTGTTGTCAAACTTGTCAATGAAAGAAGGTGAACGCTATTGTTGGAGCTGTCAGTTGGCAGCAATGATTGGGAATGGTTATTATTGTTTTTCTTGAAGCATAAAGGGTTTAAACCATCTAATTCATTTAAATTTGGATTATAAGAAGTTGCAAATAAATCAGGTAAACTTATGGTAGTTTTACCACGTTGAAGTTTAATAAGTCTACAACTTTTTGCTGCTGATTTATTGAATGATGCTTGTTGAATGCTGGCGTTGCTGGTGCAACTGCTATGACCTAATGAACGATAACAAATAGGACGATCGCGAATTTCCTCTGCTGAAACTGTATGACGTCGAGTTGCACGATCAAATGCGCGTCTATATCTTCGTGGAGGTCGAGGAATTTTCTCTACTACCACCTTTTCACTTCGCTTCTTCACATATCCTGTTGCTCCAAAGCATATATCATCACTTTCAATTGGAATTGACATAATTTTTTATAAATAAATAAATAAAAAAAGTGGCGCAAGATCGCCTTGTTTCTGTAACATAAAAAAGTTATTATTATTTATGTCAACAACAAATTGGCACATATTAAAAAATCAAACACGAATAAATTATTTATTTCGCTTTAATTATAAAAAACAAACAGAAAAAAAAATTGAGCAAACATTTTGGAAGGAAAACTTTAGTCAAAAATTGAATTTTTTTGATCTCTGAAAGCTTTGTTTTTTTTTTTCTTATTTGCGCGATAAATTTTTCTATAAAAAAAACCAGGGATTTTTTTTGTTGCTTTTTAGTAGGAAACAAGCCGCTACATATATAAATGACACCTTCATTAGTGTTGGACCAGAAATGAATGACACATGGTCAGAAGAAAAGAAAAAATGGACCTTTACATAATTCCGGATCAAATATAAAAAACTATTTATTGCTACATATGTTTTAAAAAAATATAAATTTACAAAAAAGAAAAGTTTATTCACAAAAAACATAGCTATTAATATCTATTTTACATTTGAATAAGACATGGATCGATATTGAAATTTAGTTGGAGGAACATGTGGCATAAAACTCCGCAAACCAAGTGTGAGCAAAGCAACAGTTTCTTCTGGATCATTAGTTGAATCACGTTTTTTAATGGAATCCCCAAAAACATTTTTTACTATTCTATTACGATATTTGAGCCTTCTGGCTGTATGCCAACGATAAATAAAAGCCAAAAGAAATATGCTAAAGACCATTGAAAAAAGTACTAAAGTATTCAAAATATATTGTTCGAGCATAGATCGTTTATCAACAATAGAAATGGAAATATGATCATGCATTTTACTGCATTCCTAAAATTTAAATAATGTTTTATTATTAATAAAATGCTAATGCAAAAAAATGCATTACTGATTCATCAGAATTCAAACCACAATTATCATTTCCATCACAAAAGAGATGTCGATGAATACAAAATAATGGTTGATTTGGGCATCGACGAAAGGTCGAATGAAATATGGGACATGAAAATCGCATGGCTGTTATTGTTATGGTAATATAATCTGATAATGATGCAAAAACTGATGATATAAAATTTAATGTTAAAGGAGAGGGAAAATATTGAACCTAAAAATTTTTTGGAAAATCAATCAAAATAAATGTCATTTTAGTTGAAAATCTAAACACTTTTCTTACAATATAATGTGAGCAACCAAAATGAATAGTGCGATTATTTGCATTTAAAACTAATAAATTATCTAATAATGAGCATGAATCGTGATGAATATCCATTTTATTTGAAATAGTTACAAGAAATCCAGAATATATTTTATGATCAACAGTAAAATCTATCTGTAAAACATAGAGAATAGTTACAAATTACAAATTTATTCGTCTAACATACCTCTTGATGCATAGACATTCTATAAGGCCTTACGTGAATATAAGATTTCAACTCTACCGAATCATTTACTTTAACTAACATATTTCGTTGTCGTTGTTGTTGTTGTTGTTTTATAGCTTTAATATTATTTTGTAAAACAAAAAGTATCATCATGACTGTCACTCGCATAACTGATAAGTATTTAAAAATATTATAAACGTAAATACATGTAAAGCCATTTGAGATAACAAGACGAAAATCAAAATTTGTTGTTAATTGACAAAAACGACGACGACAACGACGCAACAACCATGTTTTTAGCCCTTTACTTTTTTGGCTACACTTTTTTTTCTTGAGTTCGTCATCATCAAGATGTTATTTGTGTGGTGGCTTTGCCTTTTTAGCTTTAAAGGCCTTCTTCCAAAAAAAAAGAAGTCCCAACGTAAAAGAACATTTAGTAAATTTAGTCTGCCATTTCTTACTTCATCCTATGTAATTTTTTTCTTCTTCCAAACCAAGTGGCGAAAAAAATTCGATTCACAAATTTCCTCTTTTTCTTTTTTACGAAATCGTTATTTAGTTCCGGTAATGCTTTTGCTTTTTATGACTTACACCGAAGTTAAACTTTCGATAAGTTAATAAATTTATTTAAAAAACAATATTACATAAAAAATAAACAATTCAACCCAACTCGTAATAATTACACCTCGTAACAATAATTAATTCCAATATCATATCTATTACTGTATCACCACCCCTATTGAGCAGCATATTGAATCATTTGTTCACAAAGTTCATACAAATCATCCTCTTCAAGAACTCCTTCAGTTCGACTAATTTCTTCACCATTAGCAAAAGCGATTATTGTTGGAACGTTCTCAACTCCATATTCTTGTGCAACATCACTACAATAATCAATATTCAATTTAGCGAAAGAAAGCTAAAAATAAAAAAAACGTTTAAAAAAGCAAAAAAAGGCCACGAAAGGCTTACGGCATTATAATGCAAAACTGCATTTTCTATCCGGGGTAGATACATTTGGCATGGACCACTCCAATCAGCATGAAAGGCAACTAATATGGGTGAAGCTGAATGCAATACTCCGCTACGAAATTGGTCATAATCTTCGATACAAAACATTGATGGAAGTTGGTTGTAGCAATGGCGAAAGTGATTCTTAGGTATTGCAGCAGCAGTACGACAAAGAATAGGGTACCTAAGAATCAAACGTTAGCTAATAAATTAGAATAAATTAAAGCAACTTACACGATTGAAACGCCAAGAGAACGCAAAATACACATCACTAAAGATTAATACGATTCTGTAAAAAAAGAGAATAAAAAATACTTTCAAGTTAAAAACTATGTTATTCACATCCAAAATAGTATAAATAAAATATTTTATTATTATTTTAATAACTTTTATGAATTTACAAATTAATAATTCTGCAATTTTTTATGCACCTGAAGGTTTTAAACGGGAAAGGATAGGCTAAATGAAAGACGGCTAATTATTCGGTGTAGTTCACCCGAGCAATGAAAGGCTTAAATAAAAAAGAGTAAAAAGATATTCCTGGAAAAGGGTTTGTAGAATACATACATAATTGATGCAAGACATATTAATGAAACCGGAGAGAATTTTTTAGAAACAATAAAACATAGAAAAATTTGGCAAAATGTCATTGGTTTTTTTGAGGAGAAAAAATATGCTAATATTTTTGTTTACAAAGATGTACCAGAGCTGGCACTTTCTATAGTATTATTATCTACGAGATTATAAAATTCATCAGTATTTGCATAAGGATAACGTAATTTAGGTCCTGTCCGTAATTCATCAGTAACAATGTGATTACCAAGATAGCACATTTTATGCAATAAATTTAAAAGTTCTTTCTCTTCCTCAAGGGAATTGAAGCGCTTTGAACACCATTCAAACATCAATATATCAAAATAGGAAGGATTTCGAAGGAAAGAAAAATAAAGTTTGAGGTCATTTTTATTTTTGCATGGATATATGAGATCCAAATTTCCGCGACAATCATATTCATCTTCAAAATTGCATATGCATCGAATGTCAGCTCCTGTGAGGTAACTTGGATGAAGAATGTCTTCCGTTATTTTCTGCAAACAATTTTTTTTATTTACTTTACTTTTTTTTTATTGATTGTAAATTTCTTACCATATTGGTTTGATAGTCTTCAACAACATTACACATTTTTTCTTTACATGCAATGGTGAAATTTCCATCACAATGCCGAGTTGCATTTCCAGCAGAGTCATCCAGAATTTTGTTTGGAACTGGGAATGGATATCGACACATATTCAATACATCTCCAACCAATGGCCATTTTACCCATTTATCTACTTCCGTGTGCGCTTGTAAACTCGGTGAAATATTAACTTCAAGTAAATGTGCTCTCATATTATCATCAATCAAAATATCAAAACCAAATAATTCGTGACACGTGCTCATTTCGTTATCATTGTGTTTCATGTGATCTCGAAGATATGATTCACATGATATTAATGTTTTGATTACCATGGCTTCAATTTGTTTGATCATTGCTTTAGAATCTCCTCCAATGGAATCTAAATGTTTCCAAAATCTTGCGAGGGTCCATTTATCCACGGGTCCACCAGCCATTCCTTCGCGTTCTGCATATCGATTGATGCTGTAATTCGTGAGATGAACATATTGATTTGATAATGATTCATTATCATATGGAAGAGAAGCAAATCGAACTAAGCCTTCATTATTAATATAAACGGTTAAAGGGTCGAGACTTGGAACATAAACATATATTCGTAAATCAAATTTTTTGTCATTTATTAACAATGGATTATTTATATATCTGAAACATTAAATTATTGAGGTGGTCTTCTTTTACAACGATTTTTGCTTACTTTTGTGCAACCCAATATTTACTCTTTTTAATTTCTTCATCAAGTTCAGGAAGTTCTTCGGGAGTTGAAACAATCGTAATTCCTGCACCTCGAGCACTTGCTGGCTAAAAAAAATTTGTATTTTATTTTCTTAAAGTTTATTTTAATAAGTATTTATTTTACCGGTTTAAGAATAACTGCATTATTTTCATCTTCGTTTAAATATTCTACTAAATCATCCCAATCTTCAGGCATTAAAAATGTTTGAGGCATTATATCAAATTCATTTCCAAATCTTCTTATAAATTCTTTTAAATGGCACCAAATTCGATCTTTTCGTCCAATGTGAAATGAACCCGGGTAATGATTAACTTTTTGATTTACATTAAGTTGTTGATAATCCGATGTTTTCCAATGCCTTCCCCAATAACCCAACCATCCATCATCATTTTCCATGGGTTGAATGGAAAAATGATTTTGTCGTAAAAGATGTCTCATGGGATTTGAAAGTAATGGATTATGGGCCCAAATAAGAGTACTTTTCATGGATGGACTTGGTTTTTTAACAGGTAATAATTTTCCATAAAATTTTATTGTTGGTGACATATGTTCAAATATGCTTGGTCTTAAAAAAGCTGCTTCAGTTTTGGATGGAATTCTAAAAAATATTTTGCGCTAATTTTTTTAAATTTATTTTAGACTAAAAAAACTAACAATAAATATTCAATTTCAATATTTTCTTCTGAAGTTTTCCATTTTGTTATAAATGGAAATCTTTCAATTGCGCAGCAAGTAGCCAATCGAAATAAATCTCGAGTTAAACTTTGAACTGCAAAAAAAATAATCAAATTTAATCTTTTAATTATCTCATTAATCCTTTACCTGAGCCGCTACTATAATCATCCGTAGAAGAAGTGGATGCCGATGAAGAAGAATCATCGACGACGATTTTGCCCATTTGGGCGATTTTTGAAGATTTACTATAAAACAAACATTTGTTAAACTTTCGCACTTTAACAAAAAAGTTTAAAGAACATATAAATTGAAGCGGTGTACATAATGATTATAATTTTCGTGCTGAGATATAATTTTTAAAAAAGACAAAAAAGGAAAAAGGGTAAAAAATGGGGATTAAAATAAGTAATGGAATGAAGCGGAAATAAATTTTTCTTAAGAAAAAAAATATTAAAAAAGACGCAATGCAATTTTCACCATGAGTTCAATGTTTCTTTTTCATTGTTAATTAAGAATCTACCAACTGTTTTTAACTGAAAATTGAAGATTATCGATAACGACTGTTCAGTTTTTCATTCATCAAACGATGAATTCCCTCTAGTCATAGTGTCGATATACATACACACACCTGTTCATTTGCGCCAAACATCTTGTTAGAAGAAAAAAAAGTTTAAACAAAAATCAAAAGAAAGAGAAATAGAAAGTATTATAAAAAAGGCCATTGAATATTCTACCATTTTTTAGAATAGCAGAAATTTATTTTTATCCCATCCTTAAAAAATTGTTTCTTTTAAATTTAATGCCTAACAACAACTATTAGTACTCACTCTACAATGGCAGAAGAAGAATCCGAAGCAAATGTATAAAAAATGCAGAAAAAACACTTATGCAAACGTAGCCAATAAAAAATGTGTAAGATATGGAAAAGCTTCATTGAATGTTTTATAAAAAAAATGCGAGAAAAAAAAACAAAAATAAAAGAAGAAGAAACAAATGATTAGCTTAAACTTTAAAGTCTAAAGCCCTTGAAAAACTTTAAAGAAAAAAAAATCCGGTTTTTTGTTGTAAAGTTAGAGTAGACTTTTTTGAGACAGAACACAAAAGGAACGAGATTACAGATCCATGAGAATCAAAGCTTTTTTTAATAAAGTTATCAGCACTTTCAAACTTTACCAAGTTTAATTATTGCAACAATCAGTGGAAATCAATTTAACAAACTGAAGAGAAAGAGAGAAAAAAATTAGACAGAAACAATGGACATTTGTTTAAGCAAATATTATATCTCTTCGAGGGGGTGGCGTCGGCTGGCTTTTTTCCTTTCATTTTCAATACTAGTGTAATGGTCGAGAGAGAAAAAAAGACAACAAGAGTGTGGTGATGAGTGAGCGATTGAAAAGCATTTTTTAAAAATCCATTGTTAAGTTTTTAAACAAAAAAAAAAAAAGAAACGAAAATGAGGCAATAATGGTTTTAATCAAGTACAGATAACAACGTCGAGGTAAAAAAATCATAAAATTTGCATATTATATTTTTGTTAATTTTTTCTTTCCTTAATTAATTTAATTTCTCATTGGTCAAGTTCATCATGGTGATTATGTTTGACATGCATGCCTTTTATCTATCATCCCTTTCTTCCTCAAACCTTATACCTGCCAGCCAGCCATCCTAAATGCATTTGCCCCATTTTTTCCGCTTTGATCTTTCAAGCGATAAAGAAAAATGAGTGCGCAAGTAAAAAAAAGTTAGAAATTAAACCTTTTTATTGAGTTTTTTAAATCTTCCTCTTTTGTAAGTTTCTATTTATTTATTTTTTTGTTGGTTGGATCAAATAAAATATGCAGCATGTGGCTATTTTACTTACCATTATTATTTTATTGGTTGTTGGATTTTTTACTTTAACTGGAGTTATTATGATTATGACGGAAGATCCAACAAAGTGGGATACTCGATACAAGGAAGATTTGTTGAGAAAAGAAGATCGAAAAAAATTTTATAAACTTGAAAGTAGTGAAGAAGTTAAAGATTTGGACTCCAAATATTATACTTTGGGAACATCACTCGCAAATGTAAGAACACGATTGACAACGGTAAATATTTATCCATCAATCGAACCCCAGACAACGACTTCCACCACAACAACTACGGAAGTTTATGAAATTTCAACGACTACTCAAGAACCATTACCGTTCTCGACCAAACAAAGAAAAATGAGAGTTTCACCTGTCACCGTAAAATTTAACCAAAGCATTTTTCATGGGCTTGAAAGAATGGAAACTGAACAACCTGAAATCGCTGAACCTATCAATGTCAATCTCGCTCAATTACATTTAATTCGCGAAATTAAAGTACCTAATAATGAAAAAATTTCCACTTTACTCCTTCACAATTCTCTTCTTTATCTTCCATTAACAGTTGGAGATATTTTGGTTTATAATTTAACAAATTATGAAATTATTAAAACTTACAAAACATCTTTGACGCTGCATCATTTGGGATTTTTGGATGAGAAAATTATTGCAACCGAAGCTCGAAAAAATACTTTATCAATTTTGGATAAAGAAGGTCGAGTTGAAAAACAATTAAAACTTAATTATGATACGAAAGATATGCAAGTGTATCTAAATCAAGTAACTTTTTTAACTTCAAAAATAAAAAAAAATAAAAAATAATAAATTTTAGATTTATGTTTTGAGTCTATCCAATCAAGATATTTTTGTTTATGATGCATCATTAAATCTTCGAAACACCATTCATTTTAACAACGAAATTCAAGAAACTTGCAATTTTATTTTGCCAACCTCAAATGCAATTTATGTTTCCTGCCAAAGCTCAATTTTACAACTTTCGAGTGTAATATTTTTTCCATATGTTTTTTTAATGAACTTTTTTGTTTTAGCTAAATTTTATTTTTTATTTTTAGGAAAATGGAAAAATCATTAAAAAATTTATGGCCCCAGGAGGCAGTTATTCCCTTGGCATTGGACTTTATGATAATTCTATTTTTGCTGTAAAAAGAGGTGAACAAGAAATTCATGTTTTTGATGAATCAACTGGTGAATTCAAAACAAAACTCGTAAACATTGCCAAAGGTTCTGCAATATGGTCCTCGATCGTTTTTAATTCTAACAAATTGTATGCTTTAGAATATATAACAAATATTGTTAAAATTTTTCTTTTACCATAAATAAAATATTATTTATCAAAAAAATTGTTAAATTTACAAATAAATGCAATTTTTTTTAAATATGGTTTATTACCCCTTTAAGCATTGCAAAAACCGGAGAATGAAAATAGTAAAACATAGCTAAAAGCCCAAGCTTCACTCTCAAGAAGAAATTTTTTTTTAATATTATTAAATTTTTTTTAAAAATGTAATAAATAAATTGATCAATCGCAACATCTTTGAGAAAAAACCTTTTCAATCGATTACACACACTTTTTGCTTTTTTCTTCCTTTTGTAAAACTTTTTTTTATGGCACAATCGCTTTTATCATTGGAAAAATGCTTCTTTGTTTTTTTAAATCACTTTTGAATTTTTAAATGTATGTTTCTTATTATTTTTCTTTTTTTCTTTATGAGTAAGATTCAGCTTCTTACCTTTTTTTCTCTCAATATTCAGGAACTTAAAATTTACTTTTGCTAAAGAATTTTTTATATATAAATTGTGGAATTAGCACATTTTGTAATATTAAATTTATTACTGATCCCGGTTACTCAATGGCTTTTAAAAAAGAACTAAAAATAGAATTGAGTCAAATTGGTTGGACTCAAATGCTTGAACGCCCTCTAAAATTTAACAATGATGATAATATTTATGATATGCTTAGAATGTTTATTTCTCGCAATAATTTTGTTGAAGAAAATAAGTTAACGCAAAAAAATAAATAAATATTTATTTAAACACCATTAAGAAAATTAAAGATAATTGTGGTTCATGTTGGTCTTTTTCACCCACTGGGGCACTTAAAGGTCAACATAAATGTGCTAAAGATATCCAACTTCTTTGAGTGAACAAATTTATTTGACATAATAATAATTTACAAAATTTTAGATTTTTTAACCCACATTACTGTATTTTTTAAAAAGGAGATGAAAATGCCCTTTAAATAGCTGTCGCTACTCAAGGCCAGTATAAGTTGCAATTGATGCAGAAATTGGTTGTTAATGGATTGTTAAAAATAGTTGCGAAAATTAAAATTTATCGCATATTTAGAAGAAAAAAGAGATATAACTAGCGATCATTCAAAGTTTTTTTCTTCAATGGTGGACGAACAAAAAAATTAAGATATGATTTAGGTAAACAAATTAGAATGTGTTTGATGACTTCTTTCTTCGATTGCGATCACTTTTGTAAGCTTCAAACGAATAATAGCATTTTTTGTAAATTTTTACATATTTTCAACTTAAATGTACAGAATAGATTTCAAAATTACCCAGTTATTTTACTGTGAAAATGTCATGGATTTTTTAAAATTTTTATTTAAAGAAATTTTTTGTCACCTTCAGAGTTTTTTTATAATTTACTAATTAAACGACCATTTCTTATGATGTTTATCTGATTAGTGTTGAAGTAGTTTTTTTATTATAACATGTGTCAAAACATTTTAGTTCACGCTTCTTTGATTTGCTTTGAATTTATTTATTTCTTTAATTGTTCCATTTTATTTTATAGAAAATAGATAGATGCGTTGGCTGCTGGGTTTGGATGGAGACCATATCGTCGCAAATAACGGGTTAAAAAGAAAGAATTTTTTTATATGCAAAAAAGAAGTATCGCTTCCTATTTCCAAATTACTTACTGTGTAAATAAAAAAAAAAATTGCTGAAATAAAAAAACAACTGATTCGATGATGCTTTTTTATTTGTGATTCTCAAAAAGCAAAGACCATCAAATTATCCTTATTTTTTGTTGCTTTTTTTCAAAAAACAATGAAACGTCAAAATCTTTCGATTATATGTAAGTGCCAAATGTTTTATGAAAAAAGCTGTAAATTTAATTTTAAAAACTAAATCTGATCATTCCTTTTTGACGCTATTTTGTTCTCTTTTTTTTTATTAGCCTTCTTGTTTTTAACTTTATTCGTTTTTCTTTTGTTTTTAAGAATAAACACTTACATTTTCTATTTCTTCTTTCTTCTGATGCTTGCTTTTTATTTTTATTTTTGGGGAAAATGAAGAATCAAATTTAGCATTAAATTACGTTTTTTTTGTCTTTTGCTTCGGTTTAAAAAAAGATGAAGATGACTTTTGCCTTGCTTCTTTGCCCTCAATCAACTTATGACCACCACTAAATAATTTTTTTATTTTCTTCTCAAAAGTGGCGGTCAAGTTTTTGTTAATCGTATTATAGATTGAGAGAAAGCCAAAACAAAAACAGTGTCGCTCGCTAATCGAAAACTGCTTGCTTCTTCCACGGCAATATGACACTCATTCAAGAATAATAAACTGTCACTTGACCGCCTCTTTTTCTTTAAATTTGGGCATTTCTTGATTGCCACTTTTTTTTCTATTTCCCTTGTTTTCCAACTTTTTTTTCGAAAACAATGGAATTATTGTAACAACAAAAGGATACCAAATTCGACCTTGTTGTTTTATAAAACTCGCTTTTATGTTATTTTTTAATTACCAGGTGTCAAAGTTATGATCAAATTTTTTACAATCGTGGATTACAGTCTTTTCTTCTTATTTTTATTGTTGATTTTTTTATATTCGCAAAAGTTGAAAATTGAAAATTTTAAACCCCTTTTTTAATTATTTATTTTTTTGTCAATGGTGAATATTATTGAAGTCAATACTAATGATTTCCATTGTCTTGATAAAATTAGTCTCCTTTCCTCTCATCAGAAACAGATTTTTTTTATAATAAAACTGGCAGAAATAAAAAAAAAACACGTTACTTGTTTAATTTTAATGTGTTCGTTCAAGAATAAATGAAAAGAAAAAATGTACGCCTATCTTTTTCTCGCGTTCTCGCGCCATTGGCGTCGTCGTCGTCTTTACTTACAACACTTTTTCACCACTCAAATCAAATTAGTGTCATCCAACAACTCTTTATTTTTTTCTGCAGTTTCTTTTTTTTTTTTGCGTAAAAATCAGATGCATGCTTCTGTGTTCATTTTTTTACGCGCATAAAAACCAACACCTCTTCCATTTCTTTTTTTTAATGAATGTGTCGAAGCATTAGCGATATCAAACACGCAGAAAAAAGAACTTCAAAATGATGCGAATTTAAACGAACCCAACCAAAAATTAGCACAACGTTAAATTACCGCAGCAATAAGGTTTGAATCGAGGAACAACGAAGGAACGTCATTAACACAAATAAAATAAAAATTACATCCTTTTTGGTGTAGTAATTTCACGACATCGAAAAAATTAACAAGAATCTCGAACGGTAATGAAATGAAATGAAAAAAACGAAGAATTTTAATTTTAACTTCGCAAAAAGTAAAGTAAAATGAATGCGTCGCGACAATCTTAACACCTCTTGTAAACATACATAACTTCATCGACATTTTTTGTTTAAAGAGTAAAAACTATTTTTATTTTTGTTATCGCATTACAAATACACGAAAAGCGATCGCAGTATCAAAAAACGGTAAGTACAAAATATTTTTAAGCTGATACTTTGTTTTTTGGTTTAAACGTCTAAGTTTTTTTGAATCGAGTTTGAATCAAATCTCTTTCTTTTTTTAGTCGTTTTTTTATTTATTTCAAATTTAAAATTAAAAAATCGAGATTTCTACTCAACCAAATAAATGACACGAGAATCATTTGTTTCTGTTAATCGAAGCGTAATTTAACATGCCTCTTATTTTCTATTTTTTAAAGAATTTTAGTGTCTCCCGTGAAAATAAAATAGGAAAGCTATTTTTCTTATTTATTTATTTTTATGCATTTTTTTGTGTTTTTTCCTGGAATCCTTTTTTAGTTGACAGTATTTTTTGTGAGTGTTGTTGCTATTTTTAATGCTTGTAAAATCCTTGAAGGCAGTAGCAATATCTTCTTTCGTTATCTTTTTTCCCTTATTTTTTTATTAAACCAAACTATTTTTTATTGTTTTCTAATTTTTGCGATTTCTATTGATTATCGAATTAAACAAAAACATGGCATGGTCTAGTACCTCTTAGCTAATATTCACGCGATCAATTGTCATTTCGGTCGGCAACGAGCGCACTTGCCCTTTTTTGGCCAATTATGTTATCGGATGCTCTAATCGTCACACGGCAATAAAAACTAAAAAAACATGGAGGGTGAGTAGATAGATATTTATAAGCGTCGCAAATCCTTTTACTTTCCCATGCCATCACTCGCTTTAAAAATTCTAAAAGATATAGAAATAAGGTGGTTGCGACCCAAGTGATTACATCGCGTTTCCATAATCATGTCAAGCTTTTTTTCTCTCTCCTGTTAACACAGTGGGAGAATAGTAATAACAGATTGAAATGAACGCGTGCCGTAAATCCTTTCTGGAAAAAAATTATTATCTGGGAAATGAGATAAATCAAAAACTTGTTAATTGGCGATGAAAATACAAAGTTTCTTTTGTCGAATTTGTGAATTTTCTCTCTCTTTTTTTTCTTCAAAAGTATGGTAGAGAATCGAGTGATTTTTAATACCTTTTTTCTTCGCAAAAATAATCGAGTTTTTACTTTTTTATTGTTTATTTATCCGTTTTTTATGGTTCGAAGCTAAAAATTTTTTTTATATCTTTTTCATACTTGTTTCATTTTGGAAGTTCATCAAATGTTTCAAATCACAAAAAAAAGAGAAGATATCCTGTCAGCCATTTGCATATTGTCAATTTTATTAAGTTCCTCGAAGGAAAAAGAGGAAGAGCATAAAAATGACCAACCGCTGTTGTTCATTTGTCTTTTTTTATATATCTCATTTGTTGCCATTTGTAAAGTTGTAATGACACACTCAAACAACGACAAGGTTTTGAACGATTTGTTTTGAATGCATTTTCATTGCTTGCTTGCATTTATTCCCCTTTGGCTGTCGTGAATATAAAATATCGACGATTGATGGCTTTTTTTTGTATTGGCAACTAAGATCGTCAAAAGTTATAGTTTTTTTAAACAATAAACGATAAAAAAAAGTTGTGATCGGTCTATCTTGACCTGTGCTGAATTAATTTTTATTAGCTGACCTTTTCTTAACCTTGTTATGACTTTTTTAGTCTTTTTACTGTCTCTGTTTAAATTAGATCGTTGGCTTGTGGAATTTTTTTGGCTAAATACTGTATTTAAAATTTTCAAAAGTTGCTTTTTTCTAAGATAAAATTTAAATTCCCCAAAACCTATCCCCATGAGTATTTTAATTATTTCTTTCTTTTTTCTTTTTTTCTTATTCTTATTTACCCTTTTTGCAATTTCAATTCCAACAAACAACATATTTTAAAAACAACATCATTTTAAAGTTCGTAAATTATCTCAAAAGACGAAAGAGGCCACTTTGTAGTAACTTTTTTTTTCGATTAGTATCCACCAAGGGCCGCTAATAGCGGCGCCGCTGATGGCAACTATTTGCTGTTTCGTTTTAAAAAAAGAAAATTTATTGAAATAGCCGACGACAATAATTATCGCGGTATTGAACAAAAAAGAGGCACAGTTGTTAACTCTTGTCTTGTTTCGTGTTTTGCGGCATTGTTCAAGGGGATGTTTTACAAGACAAGGATTAAATTTGTGTCGTTCTTCTGACACCTGTGTAATTGTCACTGATATATATTCTTTTTCCATTCCTTTAAGTTTTTTCGATGATTTCTTTTTAACCGGTCATTCATTTGTGGTTGAAGCTTTTGATTTGTTGGGATCCAAAGACAAAAAAATGTTTAACACTTTTTTCTGTGTTTTGGCAAAAAAAAAATCAAAGAAAAAATAAAACTTTTTTTTGCTTTTTCGAGTGTTGTCTTTAATTAATGTTTTTTTTGAGGCAATGAAAAAAAGAACATCAAATATAGGTGTAACTTCTTAGAACACGAGTAAAATAAATTATAAGAGAGGAAAAGTTGTAAACTTGATGAAGAATAAATACTTAACAAGCAGCAGCCAAAGCTAAAAAAAATAAATTCACTTCAGCTTTTGTGGCGCGGCACCTGTTGACCGAATAAGAAGAAACAACAAGAACGTTTACCTTTAGAAAGCGAACGCGGCAAAAAAAAACTTTTTACCATCTTCTTCACTTTTTTCTTTCTTAATAAGTAAGAGATCTTCCGTCGTCTCGACTGCTTCTTGTATTCCCACTTAAACGGCTTTGGCGGCTGACTAAGTGATGAACTTTTTTCAGATAAAGTTTTTTGCTTTTATGATTGTTTCTCATAATTTTTTTGACATGGCAAAAAAATAAAGAAAAGTAAAGTAAAAGCTTAAATCTTTTAGCGAAGCTTAAAAAATAAAAGTATTTATTAGATAGGGTCAATGAACGATTTGTAGCGATTAACCCCACACACAAATAACAAAAAAAATATAAATAAAATAAAAATGAATTTGCAAAAACTTTTTTTTCCATCAGTGAAGTTAACTCAAGTTACTGTAATGGAAAGATGAAGAGGTGTGAGCTTAGTCAGTGGCAAAAGTCATAAGTATTTTTCTTGCGTGTGAGAATGCTCGAGTTTTGTGTTGAGAAAATCCACAAAATTTCTTTCAAAAAGTTAAGTTTCTTCGTTGATGCAGCAAAGTATTTTGTTAAGCAATTTGATACTATGTATATTTTTTTTCTCAACGCCCAAAAGCTGTTCAAATTCTTACTGTCACCACCATCACCACAAAGTGCTGTGTTGCTGCTGAGAAATCAACCGTCAGGAGTGTCATTGTCGTCTCATTTTCTTCTCTCCTCAAAAAATAAAAAAAATAAATGAAATGCATGTGTTATTTTTGTCTTTTCTTTTTTTTTTTTTGCTTTCCCTCCTCTTCTGATTATATTTTTCTTTCATCCTTGTGTTGTTGTCAAAACATAAAAGCTTTTGCAGCTTACCTAAGTGCACGATAACGAGAACCGTGTCGACGACACTCTTCTCAATTACAGTTTCTTTTTTTCGCGCCCCTTGGCTTTTCTGTTTTGCGCACAATAAGTCGAATGTCTCGCTTTCCTTCGTCGTCTCATTTCTCAAATTTGAAGAAGTCAAAAACTTAAAAACTGATTAAAAATAGAGAAAACTAAAGGTCTCTTTTTCTTCTTCTTCTTGTTGATGTTGTTATCGAGTAACAACACTAACTTTCTCATTTTTTAAAGAGTGTTAGCTGCTACTCTTTTTACCCTTTTTTTGCTTGGTAGAGTTGTTGCATTGCTTGTTTGAACAAATACAATAATGCGAGGTTGGGTGAGTTGTTGCTTCGAACTGTATCCATCGCGCTTACTTGCTTGCTTGTCCACTTGAATGTTTTAAGCAACAAAAAAAGTTAGTCTGTCGTCAATGAGAAAGGAGGTGACATTGGTGTTGATTACAATTTTAGAAGCAACAGTGAAAAATAAAATTAGGTATATATTGAAAACGACATGTTCGAAAGCAAAAAAACTACAATGTGAGAAAAAAAAAGTTTTTTTTGAGGTGTAGTACTGTACCTTAAAAAAATAACTAAATCTGTTCATTTTTTTGTTGTTGCTCGATTAAGTAAGTTTAGTATAGAGGAGATTATTAAAAAAAAGAGAAAGGGAGATGCTATACCGCTAAAACATATGTATTTTTTTTCTTCGATAGATGAAATGTAATGACCCTGCTTCCCTTTGTAAACATTATTAAAACAAAAAAGCTTTAAGCCGCCTCCTCTTCTTCCATTTCTATTTTGTCTTTTCCAAGTGCCAACAGACGCGGCTCTCACAAGCTTAATAATCTTGATCCAATTTTGCATCAAAGTCTTCCATCACTCTCGAATCTTTTTGGTTAGTAGCTAATCTGGTAACGGAAGTTGGATTGCGGAATCTTGCCTTTTTGCCCTTTTACCTTTCTCTATTTTTTTTTGTTGGTTTGTTAGTCTTTTTTTGGAAGGTATGGAATCAAACAGTTATTGCGGCGCCTGCCATTGCATCACGTTTGTTGACTATAAACGCCCGTATTGCGATTATTCAAGTGGCAAACCACTGAGAAGCGGCGTTTTCATACTATCTCAGTAGTAGTATCATATTTATGTCTGCTACCTGCTAAGATAGATGAAGCTCTAAAATATATCAACTTGCATAGGTATGAAACATTGCAAGTTTTAAAACTTTAAAGGCAATGTTGGAAATAAGTTTTTAGACAAATTCTTCACCAAGTAATGAAAGTTTTGATATTAAAAAAATGCTTAATTGACTAATTTTGTTTAAACGAAAATAAACGCTTATTTCGCTACAGTCTTAGCGCACCATGAAAGAGAAAGGTATAAAAGAATGCCGATTTAAGCTTCCAGTTATCAGTATTTAAAATCCGATTGAAGCTCTTTCTCTTATCACTCATTCGCTGCACTTTGCTGTTTAAGTCATAAAGGAAGAAAAAAAGGCTTTAAAGCGGGTCTTTTGTGGCAAAAGGAAGTTAATCCACGCGGCTTCCTTTTCACAACCAAAAAATATAGAAAGAAAAAAATTCATCAGCATTCATGACAGTTAATCTTTTATACAAACAATCACACAAATACTTACTGACTGCGTGTGCAAAAACAGAGATAGATAGATAGTTGTTCTGTAAATGAGCTGTGGAAAATTTAAAAAAATAATATAGAGATGAGAGAATAAATTTTTAAGAAGACTAAAACAAAAAAGCGAAGCCGACAACGTTGAAAACACTTTTTCCTTAAAATATGGGAATAGTGTTCTTCTTATCAGAGTGAGCGTTAAAAAAAGTGAAATAAATTTGTGTGAAATCAACTGATGAATTTATGTTTATATTAACACTGAAGCATTTTCTTTTTCTTCTTCCTTTTCTATTTAAGGGTACGGTAGAAGGTGTTTAGAAATATTAAAAAAATAATTTTTTTCCAACTATGCCTTTTTAAATTTAGCCACATTTCCATTCGATAAAACCTTATGGTTACGGCCCGGCGTTTTTGGGGAAAAAATATGCGATGAAAAAATTTACGACATTTTAGAGACTCTCTTTTGCGATGGACATTAACATTTTTTTGTTTTGTAATAAAACGACTTATTATGTTATTTCTGTAAAAAAATTATTTTTTTCAAAAATATATTTTTAGATTTTTTATTTTATATTTTTTATAAGATCGCTTTCTTTTTATTCTCTCTACAGTAACACATTGAACTTTTTACCAAAATGTGTCGTCGTCTATTTGCTTTGTCACATAAAAACGAACTCTAAATTGTCTAATTTCTAATTTATTTTTGCTTCAAAATTTAAGCTTTTTGTTTTAAAAGCAGCAAAGCTTTTTAGAAATAAATCAACAACATACATGATTTTTGTGTGTGTACTACTGATGCTTCTCAATTTCAATATATTTTTTTATGTTTGTATTTTTGTGGTGTACAACAACACACACGTAACTATCTATTCTTCTTAACACTTCAAAGGAAAGAAAAAGAAATGGTAGAAGAAGAACATTAAAAAAAACTGCGAGCATCGAGAGAAAACCGACACGGCAATGCGTTGCATCTCGCGCCTCCCTTGAGAAGCACTCCCACTTATTTTTTTTCACATCTCCTCTCTATGAAAATAAAAATATATGCTCCGCCTATTTTTTTTCACAGCCAAAAAGAGAGCACAACTAAAGCGCGTTCAGCCAATAAGAGCTTTGACGCTCTCATTTGTGTGAATATCATACCCTAACTCCTCCCATCTTCCCTCTTTCTCTTTCTTTCTCTCATCTCATTTTCTCCCTTTTTTGTGGCATTGCAAATATAGTTGAGTTTGAGCGCAATCCCTCTTTTTCTTTCTTTATTGAAAACCGCTATAATCAGTAGCAACTCAATTTCTTTTTTATACAGTGTCAAAAAATTCCTTCTCCCTCTTTATTTTTTTTTGCCACCTTTAAATTTTAATTTTGACACTCTATTTTTTTTGGTTTCGATAAAGATAATTTCGTGTTTTTTTTATTCTTTGGAGTTTTGTCGAGTTATGTTTGGCCTTGTTTTTTGAGCCCATAAAATTTTCATTTTTTTATTTAAATTTTCTTATTTTATTTTAGATTCCCATCATTAATTTTTACATAAACCAAAATTATATTTTATTAATTATTGCTTAATAAAAAAGGCGCCTCATATTTTTTGGCCGTTTTTTTTTGATTTTACACCGGCGATCATCAAAGAAGCCGTTTATATTTTTATTTTCAACGCTTATTTTTCAACGTCGTTTTATTAATTAATAAGTCCAGGCAGGACATATAAAAAGCCGCCAAAATTCTCACCATTTCAACAATTGAAAGTAAGCCGACGCTGGCGGCAAAAGAAAAACGCTCGCCGGCCTCTACATCATCCACATCGTCGGCAGTGTCATCAACAACTTCGCCACATTCACCCAGAATAGTTGTGGACGACGACGAAACAGAAAATAATAATTCTGGTGGAGTTGAAGAAGTTAGAGAAAAACATAATAATAATTCCAAAAACGAGGAACCACATCATCTTCCAACTACCAGTGCCTCAACCAATAATAATAACATTAATAACATGGCTTCAGCTGCAACTTTAGCTGCTGCAGTAAATGGATTGCCACCAGATTTTAATATGGCTGCTGCGGCATTTGCTGCTGCATTTAGTCAAAATCCAAATTTAGCTTCAATGTCACCTAATTCTGCTGCAGCTGCAGCAGCCACTTTATCATTGGGAAATTTTTTTCAACGACCTGAATTTAATCCAATGTTGCACCCTCATCATCCATTTGCCCATCATCAGCATCATCCTGCTTTAGGCCCATATCAAATGCATTCAAATCATTTTATGGGTAATGTTCCATATGAAATCGCATCATTCTTAGCTCAAAATGGTCACTCCCAACAACTTAATCTTCCATTTAAATTAGAAGATGATGGAGTTGTTGATAAACCTGAAGCTGAATTAGATGAAAAACATTTATGGGATCAATTTAGTGAATGCGTAAATGAGATGATTATAACAAAAAGTGGAAGGTAAGTATATTTAGCACATATTCATCTATCTTTTCTTATTTGCTTTAAATCTTAGAAAAAAGTGAGAGAAAAAAAAGTTAGGTAAAAAAACTGTTAAAATTCTCACCTCTCTTCAATTGATTTTGTTACATTGCACCTTAGTTTTTTTAAACGTTGTTGTTGCAACGTGTTATTGGTAGTAGTAGTTAATGCCTCTTCTTCATGTCTTGTCGTCTTGTTGTCTTGTTATTTTTATGAGCAATGTCATTTTTATTTTATTTTCTGTTGCTGCTGTTTAGTTTTTGGTGGTTGTTTTAAATGAGGAGAAAAACAACCACCACCAAAGACACTATATTCTTCTTCTATTTCGTTTATTTTTTCGGTGATGTTTTTCAAAAGATGTTGTTTGCCCTATAGAAAGGCTTCCTCCAACCAAAAAAAATAAAACAGAAAATGCGTTTGAGCTCACACTTTTTTTTGTGGTGTTGTAACGTCGACACCCATCATCGCAATTTCTAATCTCATAAGCTTGCCGCATTTTTTTCTTCTAACTTACTCTCACAAAAAAACGTTTAAGAAAACGACGAAGGAGTCAGTGTCATCGCCTTCTTTCTTTAAGAATCAAATTCAGCTGCATTAACCCCCGAATGCAGCATTGACGCCTAAGCATTCTGTAACAAACGAAACAAAAAAAAATAAGAACCAACTTTTTTTTGTAAAATAAAAAAGAACTGATTCGGTTTTTTTTCTTCCATTTTTTCTTTATTTCAAATTAGGAACGTCTGATCACAGAGACTTAATTAACCACGCAAAAAAATCAAAAGTATGCAATTGTTTTTTATTTTATTTTTTTCTTTCCTTTAAAAAAAGACATTAAAAAGTTAACAAAAGCTACTAAATAGCACCAGCGAAAAGATAGGCAGGAAATAATAAAAGTAATTTGCGGTCAAAAGCAAAAAAGTAAAAAAACGACGACGACAAATCATTAGAATTATATGAGAGCATTGATTTTTTGTGATATGCCTATTTTGGTTTTATTTGGCGGTGTTAACGACCGTTGCGAAAAAAAGACTAATAAAAAAATGTGACGTTCTTGAGAATCTCGATGGCGGCGTTTATTTATTACTCTCTTTTTTCCCCTGTGGCGTTAGAAGTTTTGGCGGCCACCCACCTTTCGATTTTTCGGATTTTGTTGCTGATGGCTGCAAAAAAATGAAGAAAAATCAAACACCTTAATTGGCGTGAAAAATCCTTTTCTTTCCTCTTTCCCATTCTTTTTGCGCATCTTTTAACGCCTCTCGAAATATAAAAAATTAAGTGATAAATTTTTTTTATAAACTTGAACAGGTTTTTTGGGAAGGCTAAAGAAAGAGTGTGATAAAAAACACATTTTTTCTTCACCCATGAATATTTTTTTGCATTATTATAGCATTCATTTTTTGGATGAGAGAGGGTACTGTAGCCATATATTGGGAAAAAAGGGAGAAACGCTGTGTTGGTTTTTTTGTATGACACCATTTTATTTCTTTTCACCATGGAAGCGCAAATAAAAAAATAAAATAAAAGCAATTTAGTTGTCGAATCGTTCTTTTTTTGGGATTTATCGTTTCATAATTGGCCACCACCGTTTTACATATGCTCCTTTCACTGATTAAATCATTTTCGGCACATGTTGTTTTAAATCCTGAGAAATTTGGAGGTGTGCATTTTCACACTCTCATAATCAATCATTTTCAAATTAACACATAAGACAAAAAAATATTTACAAATTATTAACTTTAATTTTTCAGAAGGATGTTTCCTGCATTTAAAGTAAAATTCAAAGGATTGGATAAAGCATCAAAATATTTAATTGCATTGGATATTATTCCTGTGGATTCAAATCGATATAAATTTCATAATTCTAAATGGATGATAGCGGGAACCGGTGATCCAGAAATGCCTAAACCTATTAACGTCCATCCTGAATCTTTAGCTACTGGAGAACATTGGATGTCGAAAGGAGCAAATTTTCATAAAATTAAAGTTACTAATAATATTACTGATCGTCACGGCTATGTGAGTCCGTTTCCCAAGGGCCCGGTAGGTGCTACCTCATTATATTTTTTACTGTATTAACAACCATATTTTGTTTTCCACCATAACAACTTTCAAATTCTCCAAAAAAAAACCAAAAAAAATCGTTCATTGGCAGAGGCGTTGCACTTAGCTTCTGCAAACAATGCTTCTTAATCTGCCACATTTAATACGTTAGAAGAAGAGAAGGCTCACTGACTTTATTCGGCAGAAGAAGAAAAAAAATTTCTCGGCGTTGTCGTCGTTTCTTTTTCTGTAAACTTCTTCTTTTTTTCTCGCTGCTTTCTTCTTTCATTTTTTATTGGGTCTCGTGCCAGGCGACCAGGATTTAAATTGAAATCAATCTGCTTTTATTTTTTAAAACGAAAAATCCCATCTCCGGCGGCAAAAGCATCACTTTGTTTTCTTTTTTCTTTTCTTAACCGGAAAAGTCTTGTTTAACTTACTAACTAAAATGGACTTCGAGCGAAATTTGGCACTTTTGAAGAGGAGCGCCCTTCTTCTTCTTTACTCAAGCTTTTGTCAACTTCCGGAACTGTTGCATGACAAACATTACAGCTTTCCTTCCTATATGTGCTCGCGCTATTGAAACTACCACTTAAGTTTTCCAACGTTAAAAAAATGAGTGATGAAGAGAGAAGAAAATCGAAAAACAATTGCCAAAAAAAAATATATAGAAGTGGAATAATCCTATTTGTACAGTAATTTAATACTATTTATGAAAAAATAACATTTAATGCTTGAGAAAAAAAGTTTACGCCATCCCATGTAAATCTATCTACAGAGATGTATGTGCAGGCAATGCAAAAGTGAATGAGTAAAAACATTCAAATCATAATATGCAAATTTGTTAAAAGTGTCTGTCTACTGTAATTTTTTTTCCAAAAAGCGTCAAATTTTCTTTCTCTCAAAAAAAAAAATAAAGAAAGCGAAGAGATAAAAAAAAGTGTCAGTTTTTTTAAGCTTTAATTGTCCATTGTTTTGCTTTTTTTTGAAAATGAGCTGTTAACTCGACAAATGACATCTCGCCTATCCGTAATTCATTACGCTTTTTTTTACTTCTCAAACAATTTTTTTTCTTGTTAGCTTTTCATCATTCTCAACATCATCTCAATGACCGACGACGACACAAAGAAGTAAAGCATCCTTGTTTAACGCCTAATTGTTATTGTCTCTTTTAAAAATATTCTTCTTCTTTTTTTCCTGTTGTTTTTAACATCAAAATTATTTTTGAGTCAACACTCACTAAAAAATTTTTTGCTGTTTAAACAATGTTAAAAAAAGTGTTGATTTTATTTTTGAGACGTGTTTGAGAGCTTGTCGTCGTCGCAAATCCACGTTAAATACACTAAAAAAGTATATATCTCTTTATCCGGAAAGGAAGGATAACAAAAAATTTATTTTTTTGAGATATTCGCATTGTGAGTCATTTACTTAGCCTAAAAAAAGTGAGTGAGAATTTAGCCACCACTAACACCACCGAAAGAGGTGTAAAAAAAGCAACGTCAGTTAGTGGTTGAAAAAAAAAATAGTTGAAAGCATGCGTTTTTATTGGCTGCATAAAAAGGGAATATGTGTTATGTATATCCAATCCAAATATTTTGAAATAGTGAATATAGCAAGCGAAAACTAAAAACGTGAGAAGGAAAAAAATACCATACAAAATATTTTTTAATGTACCTTAAAAATTTTAATTGCTATTGGAAGCTTGATTGGGAGCCGTGAAAATTGCAATAAAATTGGCGCCTTACTGATAAGAAAAGAAAGAAACATAGAACACTGAAAAAAAAACGGATAAAAAATAACCGTAAAACGGCCATTTTTTTGCTATATTAAAGGACAATTTTTGCCCTGGGTCGAATACTCAACGTCTATTTATTTTTGGTCGTTTTACGGATATAAAATAGTCGTTTTACTTAAAATTAATTATCGTTTTGAGTCTAAAAAAAGGTCGTTAAACGACTGTTTATTCGGGGCATGGTACAAAAATTTTTTTGGTTTTCGACAAAGATTTAAAAATATAGTTTGATTAAAGATAATATGATAAAATCAGATAAACTGATTTTTGTCCAAAAATTAGATACTATGGTAAACCAAAGCTTTTATAGGTGGAATGCATAGGCAAACCTTTCCTTTATGTTAATGTAGGTCAGAGCTATTGTTACTGAACCTATATTAACAATTTCTAGTTCAATAGTCTTCAGATGGAGTTACGCACGGCTATGCCGCCACCTTCAGAAAATGAATCAGAAATTAACCGAAAGTTCAACCAAAGGTTGCGCCTTTATGTGATAATGTATATAAACAAGGGCTACGTTTGGGTTTCTGAAGAAAATGTGAGCTAGAGAATAAAAGATAATATTTAGTCGTTAAACGATCACAATAATAGTCGTAAAACGATAGTTTTTACGATATGATGTTATTAAAACGTTCTTAATTTATGTAAACGTTTTAAAACGATAAAATAATAGCCGTAAAATAAACAATAATAAATCGCCGTATAATTAACATCCATATTTTGATGTATCGTTTTGAAAACGTTTAAAAAAAACGCCGTAAAATAGCTACATTATGGCTGTTTATTAGCCAAAAATAAAGTGTCGTTTAACGGCTATAGGTTTTTTTTTCAGTGAAGAGCGAAGAAGAAGCAATAGGAAAAATCTTTTTTCTTTATTTCATGGTGTTACCATTTTCACCACCACCTTTAACTACTAGCATGTATGATTTCATATCGGACATCTGTTGTTTTTTCTTTTCACTCTTTTTTGAGTTTTTTTTTCAATAATCAAAATTTATTACTTGCATAAGGGTGTAGCAGTAGCCAAATCAACTCATCGAAAAATGTATGAAAGTCAACGCTTTTTTTAGGAGTGTAAAAAAAAGTAAGACATCTTTTTGTATGATAACGATGAAACAAGCAAAAACCAGAGCAAAGCAGTAAAATCATCATCACCGAAATTTTAAAACAGCTATGATCACATTTTTTGTTTTGTTTTAGGAAGTTGTAAAAAAGCCTTTTGAGGGATAAACTTTTTTTATTTGAGCAAAAGTTAGCACTTCAATAATATTGACTTGGGTTTTTTCTTTGACGGAAGTAAACATTATTAAAAGTTTTAAAGGAAAACAAAAAAGAAGGCAAAAACTATTTTTAATGTGAGGTTGTGGCTATGGTTGGAAGCGCTTCAATAAGCTTATAGAATTTTTAAATAGCAAAAAAGTAGATTAGCAAGTAGCCGATGTGGATGCTCGATTAATTGCACGCTTGATGCGTCAAATTTGTCGCTGAAGTTGACACAAATAAAAAAAGAAAGAAAGCATTCATTGGCACCCAAGCGAATCATCGTGTTTTGAATAATAATTTCTTATTATTTTGCAACTCTTCAAAAACAATATTTTTATATTTATTAACAAGTCACACAAACTTTGCTTTCATAAAATTACGGTAGCTGCTTTAATTGTTTATACATTTTTCTTTTCCAAAAAAAAATTTTTTGGATAAAAAGGTGCTAAAGAAACACCTGTTGTCATCGCTCATATTTTTTTGTTTAAATCGCTTTTCTCTCTTCACAAATCATCTTTTTTAACAGCAACAACAACAGCAACGTGATTGTAAGCGATGCGAGGAGCGGAATGCAGCAGCGTTAAAAAAAAATATTGGGAGAAAATGCTTTTGTCTTCATTCATTCCCTTAGGCGATGGATGTTGTTTAGTAGTAAAAATTAAAGGTGTATCATCATCAGTTTTGCTTTGCTTTTCATCATCGAAGTAGCAAGGAGCAGCAATAGAGTGATTGATTGGAACACGATAAAAATGACAGACAATTTATATTTTTACAAGATTAAGGAAGAGCAACATAAAAATAAAAAAAAAGATGAGAGAGAGCACCTAACCAAGAGGGTCAATCTTTAAAAATCAAATCAAAAAAATTTGGCATTTACTTTATGGTAATTATTTTTTCAGACTATCCTCAATTCCATGCATAAATATCAACCAAGGTTACATATTGTAAGAGTTAAAGATGGCAAATTAACTTCATCATTTACAACATTTATATTTCCACAAACTGAATTTATTGCTGTTACAGCATATCAAAATGAAAGGGTAATAATAATTTTATTGATTTCTTTTCTTTTTTTCTCCATTAAAAACAAAAACCATAATCGGCTGCATCTTTCTTCATTTATTTAAGTCACAAATTATTTTTATTTTTTGACTTTGAATCAAAGGAAATTAATTTCATTCATTTAACTAAATTGGCATAAATGCAGTTATTAATTACTGTACCCATCTTTATCCGCTTTTTTCTTTTTGACTTTTTTATTATATTCTGCTGCGGCGGTAGAGCGTATCAAATGTCACCAACCCATCCACCACAATGCAGAGCAGCAGCCTTTTGCGCGCGATTTGCATCATGTTCGACATCTTTTTTTAATGCACACAAAACAACATATTGCTCTTTTTCTCATACACATATACCGCTCGCTCGCTTATAAAAAAAATAATACAAATAAACAAATATGTATAAATTGATTTTAAGCTTTTCAAAAATTAATAATAATATTGCGCGCAGGATTACTTGTTTTTTTGCTTCTATTGTTTCAATCGAAAAAAAAATCGAAATGAGCCTATATTTTTTATTTTTTTATGAAGGCCAAATTGCATTTCGGAAGAAAACAATAAAGTTGTCGTTCGTGCAATTGCCGGAAAAGCAGCTTCAACAAAAACAAAATTCACGAAAGTTTTGTTTTTACTTACTGAAAAAATGACGAGCGTGTTTTTTTATTTTCTTATTTTCCGCAAATTGACTGCCAAATGAAGTGTTGGTCTTCTCGCAAATGCTTTTCAAAAAATACTGTAGTTTTCTCAATTTGGAAGCAGCAGCTTTCATATCTCATGGGAGTGCTTCAATCAAGCGACACAAAAAAAAGTAAAAAAAGAAAAGAAAATAATTTGGCACCGCTACTGTAAAAAAAGATAGACATAGGCATTCTATCTAAAGGATTGAAAACTGGCGCCGCCGTCTTTCTTTTCTTTATTATTTTCTATTTAAAAAAGCTCTAATTTTCTTTCATTCAGTCAATGAAAAAAAAAATTGGACCCTCGGGAAAAAATGAACGAAAAAATGAACAGTGCATACAGTCGATTATTTAAAACTACATTTAATTTCCAAAAACAGAAAACAAATTAAAATATAAATTATTTTATTTTTTAGGTAACTCAATTAAAAATCGATCACAATCCATTTGCAAAAGGTTTTCGAGATACTGGTGCAGGTACGAACAAAATTAATTTTTTAATTCATTATTTCAAAACCAATTGAATTTAAGCTTTAACAGGAAAGCGAGAAAAGAAGAGACATTTATCAGGTGCATGTTATACGGGTTTATCATCATCAAGTCATTTTGGAAGATTATCCGATTCTCAGCAAGGTTCCTCGCTTGATGGCGGAAGTCGAGCTGGAAGTGCAAATGATGGATATCGAAATGGTGGAGTTCACGATTCAGATAGCGATGATGAAGATGGTCCACCACTTGCAAAAAGGCCTAAAAGTCAAGGGTCCTCATCCGCGAATACTTCATCCGGTCAAGATTTTGACACTCCTCCACCCAATAATGGAAAGATCAAAGACGACAATAAAAAGGATGTGGTTGGTGGCCATAATGCTCAGGTAAAATTTTTTTTTCTTATATCCAATTTCAAAAACCAACTTTTTTTTTGTAGGACATTAAATCAGCAGCACATTTTGCGGCAATTAAGAATGGAATGAATGGCAGTGGTAATGGACTAATAAATCCATTAGAAAGGCATCGAATGAATTTAGCCGCTATGAGAGGAGTAATGGATGGTGGTGGACCTCCACAAAATGGTGGATTACAATTACCTCCAGGAATGCCATTTCCATTTCCACCACCTTTTAATGCGCCACCATTTATGCCATATTATTCATGCCCGAATCCTGGAGGCCCTCCTCATGGAATGCCTACAAATCCAGCTGAATTATTTGCAATGCAATCAATAATGCAACAACAACTTTTTCGAATGGCTGCCGCTCAAAATGCTGCAGCTGTTTCAAATGCAACTTCAATACAGAACTCGGCTTCACCAAGAACTGTAAATAATGCTAAAACCCCAACAGAAGCAACAACTCCAACTTCATTGAAAAAAAGTCCTATATCGTCTAAAAAGGGAGGATTTGATGTCACTGATTTATTAAGCTAAAATTCTCCTAAAAATGGTTATTTTTCTTCTCTTTTTGCGTGCTTCATTTTTTGTCCCAAAAAATTAAACTAAACTATTCATAATCCCATTCTTACAAAAATAATTTCAAATCTTTGAATATAGTCTTCTTCTGCTTCAAATTACTTTTATTTTTCACTTTTTCACGGGTAAAACTGTGTTTAACCAGTAGTCTTGATTCTCAATTAATGTTCCTTCCATTTTTTTGTAAAAAATTAAAAACAAATTCGAAAATGTCGTTTAAATTCCATTTTATTTTTTGTATCTCAAATATTTTCCACTCCTTTTTTTTATTAGTAAAAAACACAAAAAATTATATGTATTTTTTATTTTATTTCAACAACAAAGCTTCAATTGAACAAGCGGCTTTGTCTTTTTTACATTAAAAAAAAAATAGGCGGATGCTTTTATTTTATTTTATTATTTATTGTTTATGTTATTATTATATATTTTTATTATTTTATTTGAGTTGACGTTCGTATTTTTTGAAATGAGATTTGAGTCTCTCTTTCAACAAAAAAGCCAAACCAAAAAAAGAAGCTTTATTAGTACATCCATCCTTCAAGCTCTTTTCTCTTCTCTTTAGTCCATGGTGGTTTTATTTTTTAATATTTGTTTTAAGCTTTTTTTTATAAAAGAAAAATTGTTAAAGACCAGAAAAAAATTTAATTCGGTTTTTTAGTTTTATTTTTTGAGAAATTTTTTTTGTTTTGTTTTTTATTGTCGCATTGATTTATTCTTAGATATTTTATATTGTACAAAACTTTGACAAACTGTTGTTACTCGTTTTTTAATTTTTACAATTTTAACTAGCGACGACAAATTTTTATTTTTTAAGTCTCAATTAATTTTTTCTTTTGCTGCTATATCATTCCATCGGTCGTTGTTTTACACTTGTGACTTTCAAAAAGGCAAAAAAAGTGAAGAAGAAAGAAATAAAACATTGCATTTTTTATGAAATTCGGAAGAAACGCAGACAGTTAAAAAAACACAAAAATAAAAAATTTTATGAAGCAAAAAAATAAAACTTTTTTTAAGTGAGCGCGAATCTGATAAAAATTAAAGAAAATGAAACACATTTAGTCGCGGCGCCTATCGTAAAATTCACAAATTTTGACGCGGTTTTTTGTTAACTATCTTCGTTTGAAGTTAATTTTTCTTTAACAACGATGTTCATAAAAATGAGAGCCGAAGTTTATTTTCACCTAAAGTCGTCAAAATTCGCGCAATGGTGTACAAAGCCTAAAAAAAAGTTTTTATTGAGCACTAAAAAAAGCGGCGTCGTCGTCGCATGTGTTACTGCTACTCCAAGTTTATGGAGATCAAAAAAAGAAATAAGACATGAAAATGGTTTGAAAAAAAAGAAGTACGGGACTATGTTCAAAAAATTAAACCGTTTTAATAGTAACAAAATTTATGCACAAACTTAAGCAAAAAAAAAATAAATAGCACACAAATATAATAAAAATTATGCAAATTTGCAAGCATAAAATCAAAATAAATAAGTTAAACTCCAATTTGATAGATACATTTCTTGACTAAACTTTTAAAGCGAAAAAAATATTATAAAATTAATGAAATTCATGAATTTGTAATTGTTGTTGGAACAGAAAATGAAGATTCATTGACGCTTGATACTCGTGATGATCGAACAGAAGCTGTGGCATCAGAAACCAAGCTTCGAACTAAAGCAGCAAATTGCATGCTGACTTCTTTCAACTGGGTGCAACTATGATCGAGGGTTTGAGGAGAGCCAACTAAGGCCCAAGTTCTTAAAGTATGGCTTCGACAAAATTGCAGCAATAAAACATCAACGTCCATATGATCGCAACATCCAAATTCAGATCCATATTGACTTCTGAAATATTTTTTTGTTTTAATTATTTTAGGTCAATTGCATACTTTTTTCTTTTATTTATTTTTTTAATACTGTTGTTGTTCTTCTTTTTATTTTTTGGAGTGAGTTTACGATTGTTTAATCTTCTTTCTTTTTTTCCTTCCGTCGCCAAAGTTCATCAAAACACTCATAAAAAAAATCAGAATATCTTTGACAAATTACATTTTTTATATAGTCGTCGTTTGGAAGCACAAAAAAGCGTGCAACAATAAAAAAATATATCCCAAGCAATTTAACCAGATTATATCTCTCTCAATCAACAGGTTGTAAATCTACTTTCCATTGCCGTATTTTTTTTTTGTTTGAATGGGACAACAATAGTCAAAGTCAATTGGTTGTGTGTATGAAAACTCTCACTACTGCGCAACCAACCTTTTTAAGGCTCTTTTCCGACGATTACTGTCGCAGCACGGCGGTAGTAGCAAAGGCCGAAATAAAAAATAAAGCAATGCACATGAAAATGAATGACTTAATTTAAAGACATTGCCAGGGAACAGCATATTAATTTCATTGCTCGCTTTTTTCAAGAAATATAAAAAAATATCTGAAGAAAAGTTCAAAGAAAAGAAAGAAAGAAAAAAGGGGAGAAAATATGACAGAGAGAAATAAGATCGTAATCTTTTTTTATTTAAAGCTATGACGACTTCCAAATGTGCACAGCCGGTTTCAATTGCAAAAATTATTTTTTTGAGTTCAAACATGAATTTTTCCTTAGCGTCTGCTTTTTTTTAATTCCGAGGACTTCGCAAATGGAAATAGTTTTCTGTCTCAAAGTATTTTCCTTTTTTGCCATTTTTTATCATAAAAAATATTTGGAGAACTAAATGCGCTAAAGAAACCGATTAAACAATGAAAGAAAAAAAGAAGCCAAAAAATTTTGTTTTAATGCCGGTGGTGGAGCGTGTGTGCGCGCTTTCTCAAGAGCAACGACAACGACTTAACTTAAGTTTTTAAGTCAGCGAGTTTGCATCTGTATAAGGAGATCAAATTACACTACACATAAAACTCTGTCAAAACAAGCGATATTTTCATCGCGCTTCTCAATGTTGTCCTCTCTTCTTTCTCTAGCACTTGTCATGTTTACTCGTCAATAGATTAAGGTTTGGGTTTTTTTTGATCGAGTTTCAAGTTGCTTCAGTCAAAAACAACACTTTCCACTTTAGGGGTGCAGTAGTTGTTTGAATTAAAAAGCAAGAAAAAAAAATAAAGCTAATTTTTTTTGAATGTTTATATATACAAGGATAGGAAGCAACACGAGGAGCAGCAATAAAATGCTTAGAATCTTTGTTTTAAAGTGGTAATTGAGTTATTTGCGTAAGCACTCCTTCCAACAACAAAAAAGTCATCAATCTCGTCAGCACCTTATCAAATTAGCACACAAATTTGAGCTTGACCGATCGACCATTTTTATTTTCTCAAATATTTTTATCATAGAAAATTTTTACGAGTTTTTTTTAGAGCTGCTACCTAATTTTTTTATTTGAGAAAAAAATGCTGATAACGCAAGCATTCTTCCTTCCTTCTTTTTAAAAGGTGCATAAATTGACAGCAACAATGAATAAACAAAAAACAAGAAGAAATTTTTTTTAGGGAAGGGTTAAAATTATTTTATAAATATTAACAAACCTTAATTGACGAAGAGCAATTATTGCATTTTTGTATTGCTTATTCGCCATGTGAAGGACGAGAGTATCGAAATGTTGATCATTTCTAGGAATGATATTTAAGGAATTGGTGGAAACTCGGGAATCTGAAGATGGCATTTCAGACATACAAGCTAAGAGATCTCGTTGTAAACATAAAACTGCAGGAGATAAATCGTATTCCTAAAAGATTTAAAATTTGTTTCATGCAAAAATTTTATTTTATTTTTACCTGAGCATTTGGTGATGATTGAATGGTTTTAATCATATCATGCAATTTTTCGAGCATTTGAAGTAATTGGAAGAAAAGTTTATGTAAACATTTGCTTAATTCAATTTCTTGATTGCTTCCATTATTGAATGAACTTGTGCTTGTTGATCCTCCAATTTTAAGTAACTTTAAAGAAGAATTCATTGCATTCAATGCCTAAAAAAGGTTCATGGCGGTGAAAATTATTTTACAATAGCCATCCCATAGATCATAAAAAAATGGATGGATCATTTTCAGTCTTTTAAAAAAAAGGTTATGCCTATTTTCTTTGTTCTTTTTCTTCTTCATGTGTCTCTTCCGCTGTGTATGTCGTTACCGGGCATCACTATCGTAGCGCCACTTTTTCTGTCATATTTGACAATAGTTTTGACAAGATATATGCCTTTCCTTTTTTTCAAAAATTACTTATAATTGCTTAGAAGAAAAAAAAATAATAATCTAACTTGGCGACAACAGTAGCGCCCGATAACGACACTAAAAAAAGCCGCAAAATTTTTCGCAAAAAAGAAATAGAATATTCCATAATCGCTTGTTTGACAGTATCCGGAAGAGTCTACTACTATAACTACTTCTACTGATGACAGATGTGACAGGTGAAAAGAAAAAAGAAAAGAAATAACTTGCAATTGTTGTTAACCAACAAAAACAAAAAAAAATGAGGGAAACAACTTACTCGAATGCATTGTTCTCGACGTTCAATAAAAGTTTCATAATGTCCGCCAAGTTCATAAAGTTTGAATTTTTCTATTTGAAGCAAATTTATCGAACGCAACTAAAAAAATACAGATTTTAACATTGGCTCAAAATTTTAAAACTTCAAGTAAACTTACAAATTGAGCAGTGATAAATAAAAATGGACAATCTGCAACTTTAATTAATACATCCAAAGCATGAGTAAAATATCCAGAAACATCTCGATGCTGATTATTTGGTGATGGGGCTAACACTGGAGATGAAGTAGCTAAGGAACTTGTCATAATTAAACTTGCATCTCTCAATAATCCTGTCATTTTTACACAACATTCCTAAACACCCAATTTTTAGTTAAATTTAAAAGAAGCTTTTTTAAAACTTAAACTTACTCTAAAAAGTTGTGAAAAGAAAAGAATGCAATGAGCTGTCATTTCTCCATCTTGATCATTATCCACTTCATTTACAAGTGAAAGCCAAACTTGTTCAACTTGGCCCGAACTATGATGATTGCATTCCAAATAAATTGGAGCCTTTCTTAATCCATACTCACAAGTGTTCTGAATTGAATATTCTGATCGACATTGAATGGATGAAGCTGTATCGATGTTGGCCGAAAGTGGGTCTTCTCCAACTGGGCATGTAATGGAAGCGGTATCATCCATTGAAGAAGCTCCTCGCTGACTTTTTTGACTTTTAAATTCATCTAATTCTTCAAGTTCATCGTCATCGTCTTCATCCTCCAAATCATCATCATCCTCTTCGCTATTGGGACAAGAAGGACAACTATCATCGCTGTGCTTTTCAGATTGGACCGGAGTTCGATCGGAAGAAATATCATTGGATTCACTTGCGCCACTAAGAGGTCGACGTTGTCGTTGCTTTTTCAATGTTGATCGACCATCACTGTTTCGTTGACCTCGTCGAGCAACACCCGAATGAATTTGCATATCCAAATCTCCTCGATCTGTAGTTTCATCGATGTCATCCTCTTCTTCATCATCTTCGCCTTCTCCAGGATTAATAAAATCATCGCCAAGAATATCATCTCCATCTTCGACATCTCTCGAATTTCTTATACTTCGATGAGGTCGAATTGTTGATAACCAATTAAATCCAGATTCTGTGGATTCACTAACTGAATCATGTTCATTTTCCAAGAAATCAAATTCTTTAAAAACTCTTGGAAATGAATCTGTTCCAATGGAAGGTTCATTTCCTGCTGCAGCCAAACTCGATCCAGACATTGCTTCTAAATCATCTAAATGTGAAATGCGTTCACTTGAGCTATATGCTGAATTGCTTGTGGCGCCTTGCAAAGTTCCACCGCCATTATTAATATTATTGACCCCAGTCGCATTAGCCCCCAATCCTTCGTGGTAGAGATCGCTTGTAGATTGTGAAAATATAAACTAAAAAAAGAAAAAAAGGTCACAATATGTTATTTTATTGCAAAAATTAGAATAAACAAACCGATGCACTTTTTGGAATACCCACTTGCATGCCAGAAGCGGTTAATAAACCAATAAGGCGTTCACGAACTTTAGACTGAAAAGAAAAATATTATTTTTAGTTTCAAATCTTTAATTTAATTTAAATTTACCTGAACGGTTGTTGTTTGCCTTCGTAAACTATCAATATTTCCAGCACCAGGTGATGGACCACTTGAAGATCCAGTGTTTCCTGAATGATTTGATGTTCCTGTGCCAGTGTTTGCTGCACTTTTTCTTGGAGTTGGTGGACTAACTGTATGACTCACAGCATTAACTACTCCACCATTGGATACAGTATTATTTTCTCCACTTCCAACATAAAGTTCAAATTTGGGTTTGCGTTTATCTGATCCAAGCTGCAAAAATATATATATATATTTGTTATTTTATTTGTCTCTTTTTGGGTTTAAAATAACGTAACATTTGTTTTTTTTAATTGGTAATGTATTTCTTATTTTTTTCAATTCCTTTGCTATTTGATTCGAACAAAAAAAGCTAACATCATTTTACTACATTTGCATTTGCCCTTTTTTTATAAAGTGTTTTGGAATCAAATTTCAAACGAAAAATATAAAAACGTTTTTCGGCATTTAAAAAAATCAACTAAAGAAGAAGCAAATTGCTGCGCGGCACTTGTCTTTATTTTTATTTTTTTATTGAACTTGTATTTCTTTTTGTCCAGCGCAGGGCAGCTGCCTTAAAAACGAAATTATGTCACTTTTTTACATGAACATATTTTATCTATTAATCGAAATCCATCGAGTGGAAAATTTGTTTGCATTTAATCCGTTAAATAGTAAGAAAGAAAGGTGCTGCGTGGACACATCCGCCGATTTCGGCACTTTTTCTTTTATTATTTCTTTTTAACTGTTGTTTCTTAATCGGAATACACAGACAAAATAGAATCCGCTATGAGCAAAAAAGTGTGTAAAAACAGCAGGAAATTTGGCACTGTCGAAAAAAACTCAAAGAGGAAAGGTAAGAAGAAAGGAAGCCTTTGGGGACATATCCGCGCAAAGCAGTTACTTTTCGGATTAACTTTTTTCTTTATACACTTTTTTTTTTGCCTTTTCTTTTCTTGTTTTTGTCGCATCCGATTTAGTTACAAAGAGTGTGAGCAAAAACACATTGTGATCGTTAAGTGTTGTTTGCCTTTGAACTACTCATTTTTTTTAAATAAAAGTCAGGGGCTGTCTTAAAAAAAACATGGTTTAATTTTCTTTTCTTTTTTTTTTGAATTAAAAAAACACCATAAGTTGGTTGTTGTTGGTGCTGAAATGCAATAAATACGAAACATGGTGCGAAATATCGCAACGATTGACGATAATCGAAGAAATAAATGAAATGTGACAGATGGCATGCTTCTTTCTTGCATTTTTCTTATCAGATTCATGTCGTCTCTCATTTTTTTTCAAAATGTTTTTTTAAATAAAAAAAAATAATGAGACGCATTTACCAAATTTTTTTGGATGATGACTTTTAATTTTTGATTGAAAAATTTGAGGGATAAATAAATAAAAAACAATGAAAAACAAACCTCAGTTGGAACAACTTGTGTAACACTAATTGAATTCCATTGATCCACAACAGTTTTAACAATTCGTGCAGCTTCTTTCCAATTTAAACTGTTTATATGCTTGCTTACTATTCTTATCATCTAAAAATTGATGTCACGTTTTTGCAATTTTGTAATTATGTTCTTTATTTTTATTTTTTTAAGAACCAGGATTATCGCACAATTTTTTTTTTGAAGAGTGGAAAAAGCAAAATTGATTTGACACCAAAAAAGTTGACGATAATCGACTGGCATTTACGTTTTTTTAAATCCCAAAAAAATGTTTTAAATTGCATCTTTTTTTCTTTAAAAACCCACTCAAGGGTTAGAAATATTTTTTTTGAAATGTCAGGGAAATTAAATTTAATTGTTGCAGAAGCAATTTTGAGGGATACTTTCAAACCAAAAAATCAAAACGACTCTCATTATTTTTACCTGAGCATTCACTGGAACTGGAGAAGCTTCAGAAAAATCTCCATGGGAAATTATCAAATAAATAATGTGAAGCAAATACATATGCGTGGTTGTCGGACATCGTTCAAGCATCTTAAAAAATTTCATTACTGTATATTATTATTTTTAATGACATTTTTGAACTCTTAATTTATTATATTTGTTTTGTATCAATAATTTTTTTTATCGCTATCAGTTAGTTTAACATCATCGTAAAAAGTCATTAAAAACAACTATAACTATGACCATGCATGCTATCAATTAAGGTCGATAAAAAAAATTATTTTCTACATGCTCATGTTCATGTATAGGTTTACAATGGCATCGTAAAAACTTCCGTTTCCTCTCCTCTATCACTGTGACATTGCAAATTGGATTTTGGAATGTTTGATTGCTCTTCTAACTTTTTTACACTCTTACAGTAACATTTTCTTCGAGATTGGAGTCGAAAGAAAAAAACAAGAAAGTCAATAAAAACTCCCGAGAAAAATAGATGGGAAAAAGGAAGAGAATATATTTGGCAATAAAAAAGCATCAATCAGCATCTCTTTTTATTTTTGAATGCCAAAACAATTGCATCCTCATCTTCTTTGCGTTTCTCGAAGAAAAAAAAATATGCGACAACGACATGTGGTTGTTGTGAATTTTATGATGACAATTTTTTTGAGGAATTATTTCAAATTTCTTTGCAATTACCGAAAAAGAGAAAAAAAGAAAGGAAATAGCGCTGTTTGAATAAAAGAATAAAATAAAAAATGGATAAAAAAGAGTGAGTGAATGAATCTCTTCATTCTACAGTATTAAAAAAGCAGTAATAAAAAAGCATTGCAATGATTTTCTTCAAAAAAGAAGAATTAAAAATGCTTTTGAAGTGCTGCCATCGCTTCTTTTGAAACGTCAGGGTTTGAGTTATTTTTTTATGATGAATAATGAATAAATAAAAATATCAAACCTCTGAAAGGAAAACGACAAGTTGAACTGGGTTTAACTTTTCGGCATCTATGAGATAATTAACCACGCATTTGGTCCATTGGAATCGATCGCGAGGGAATGTACGATCATGGTATTGGATCATCATCTAAAGCTTACTTTTTGTTATGAGATTACTTTTTAAAATTGAAACTTACAGCAGAAAGATAGCTTAAAGGATGATCTTGAATGGTTAAAGCTGGAACATCCTTAACAGCTTCAGGCAAATGATCCATGCAATATTTTGAAATTGCTTCAGCTGCATTAACACACAATGGAGTCATATTATCAAACCCATTAATTAGATAAGGTAATATAGCTGTTACAATGAGAGCAAAGCTATTGGGAGAATCCACAACAGGTTCATGAAGGAGAGAAGTGCATTTTACAAGAAGTGAAACAGCAGTTTCATAACCAGAAGTGAAAATTACGCCTTTGCACGCAAGTCCGATAATGCCATTGAATCCACACCAATCAAGTTCTTTAATAGTTTTATGAAGTCTTTGCAAACAACATTCTCGATCAGGGCCAGCAGCTTCAAGAAGCTAAAAATATAAAATAAATAGGAGATGTAAGAATATTTTGGTTGTATTTACTTTGTCCATTAAATTCAAAGCTAAAAGATATTCATTATCAATATGTGATTCAAGCATAGCCACAGCAATGGACATTAATTGAACAAAAGCATTAATACTATCTTCATTCGTTAAAGACGTATCAACTTTAAGCGTTGCAGCACTTTTGGATCGATTTAATGGCGTTGACGCAACCATCGAAGAAGGCATTTCATTTTCAATTAACATTGAATGTCGAGCATCTAAAATTAAAAATTATAAATAAACGCGTTTTCATTTTTTTAAAAATAAATATATACCCTTTTTGTGCGTTGCCGAATGCGAAGGTGAAATGCCACTGCTGATAGTTGGCGAAGTTTTTAAAGGTGATGCCGCATTTGAAATGCTACTACCTGTAGTTGCAGCTGGTGGCATTTGAGCTCCGTTATTTTGGTGTTGTTGATGTTGTTGATTAGAAAGTAAAGCAGGTGTATAACTTATTGAACGATTATGACCTGCTGGAGATGACGGAGATTGGAGTAAGGAACGCGCAGATTCTTCTAATGTTACTCTGACATAAGGAACTAAAGATTGAAGACATAACATCATATGAGTTATATATCCTTGAGTGTCTTCATTATGATCTCCAACGAGTTCAGCTAAACGGGAAAGCATTCGACCAATCCATGGAGTTGGATTTTGACATAAAGCTGATGCAATTTGGAATGATCGACCTAAAACCATTTTTTTAATTTTGAATATTTTCTGATTTTATAATTACCTGCTAAATGCCGGTTATTAATTTGGAGTGCGCAAGAAATAGATATATCAGTCCACTTGAAGTTTATATTATAAACACAACCATTGAGATATTGTGCAAGGTGATAAACAAAACATGAAAGTTGCTCTGAACTTTCAATTTTCCATCCTCGAGGTCCAACATCTTCATTAGCCCAAAGTGGTTTATCCATTCTAAAAGTTAAACTTTTAATATATTTTTTTCCCAATTTTACAAACATACTTCTCAGACAAACAAAATACGAGGGCTTGAAGCAGCTCTGTTGAACTATTAAAAACAGATTTGGAATGCAATAACATTTGACGATATTCAACATGTAAAGCTGCTGTAAAGGATGGAGTTTCAGTTTTTTGTGATAAAGTTGATTCTGTGCCATTACTATAAAATATGCTAACATCATCATTTGTACCAGAAAATTTTTCAATTATTTCGCTTCTTTCCATTTCAATCTAAAACAACAAACAATTGACTTTTTAAAGTTTGTTTTATATAAAAAAATGTTTACTTACAATATTATTTTGCAATAAATTAGCTACCACACCCGTATTTGTTCCAGGAGCTGCGTATAACAAAGCAATATTAATCAAAGCTTTACGAGCATATCGACAAACTAATGGACGAACTCCATCTAAACAAAGAACGCAAGAATGAACAATTGTTGTAAGATGATTATTCCAATCAACAGAAAAATCTTCATCGGCTCCTATTAAATCACAAAGTAAAAATAACGCTAAATTGCTTTTAGTAAAATGAACGATGGGTTGATTTGGAATTATAAAAAGTGGACGCAAATCTGCATAAAATCCACCATAAGCAGGCATTGGAAGTTCTTTGGGCAAATTTCCATTTGATTGATTTAAGGGTTCTTGTGCAAGGTCTTGATTGGGAGACATTTGATTTTCTTCATTTTCATCATCAATTGAATCTGTTTCATCTTTAGCATCATCTGCAGCCAATGGTTCTTCATCTCCGTGAGCTGGTTGCCATCGATAATATGGAGCAACTTCTAATTTCACTAAATTCATTTTAAATTGTTCCGTCATATTTGTTAGTTGATTTACTAGGATAGCAATGAAACGTTCTCCACATGCATTGAGTAAGTGACGAGAAACTCGTTTAGCCTAAATAAAAATAGTTTTAATTTGTTAATGTAAACTCTGGCTTACCAAAACAATGACATGTTCTGGTGATAAAGAAATTGTTACAAACAAATATTGCACAACAACATTCAAATTTGATGGATATTTTGTAACCAAAGTTTTCCATAATCGTCCCACACTATGTTGATGTTCAGGAGGTAATACTGCCGTTATATACAGCAAATTATTTAAAATAAGATTAGTCGCTTCTTCATTACCATAACCTCTTTCTCTTGCAACTCCAGTTTCATCTTCCAATGAAAGTATCTCACAATTTGAATCAATTAATTCAATATTTTCCATCCAATAAAGCAGCGTATTTAAAATGGATGTTTGAATATGGAGAGAAACGTCTTTCAAATATGTTAAACGTGAAAATAATTCTGATATCATTTCCATCGTTAAAGATGGATATTGTTGAGCTAATTGATGGCAAATAAAAAATTGAGAAGTTGGAAATAACCGAACACCTGGAGCTCGTTTGGATCGAAGAGTTACAGAAAATGTTTCACCTTTAAACGATTCATCTGATAAAATGCTGGCACTGGTTTGCAAAGTGGTGGATAAATTAACAGAAGTAGTATCATCAAGAAATTGACGGCGAAGGATTTGAATTAGCCATGCTGCAGATTGTCGAATGCTATCATCCGTATCGCCAGCATAGACTTGGCATAAAACTAACATTGAAACTAGCTCACATGGAAATTCTCTGAAACCATCATCACACTTTTTAAGAATATTGGTAAAAATAATTTTACCTTTTAGAAAATAACATAACCAATGATTTAAAATATCTTTTTGCAAAATTCGACGATGTTTGATAACACATATTTATGACAAATTCAAATAAATTATTATGTTGATCATTTAAGTGAAGCACAGTCGAAAGCATATCTTCACAAATGTTTTGTACCTAAAATTCATTTTCCTTTCTATAAAATAACAACAACAAAAGAAAAATGCTAATAGCCTAGCCGCAAACCAACCGTTTGACTGGAAGACATAAAAATCATATTGATCCATGTAGGCAAAATTTCTTTAAAATTTATTGATGACAAATATGATTCCGTTGCAGGTCCACAACAAAGCATGGAACATAAAGCATGAATTGCTTTTAACTCAACGTAAGTACCTATGTCTCGAATATGCCTAAGATATTTTTAAAATTAAATGGTCAAATTTGGAAATTGAATTCTCACTTTCGATTTGGTTGTGCGATGGCTCCGCCACACCACGAAAGGAACAAACCCATGAGGTCCATCTTTTTATCAGGTGGAAGAAGGTATTTTCGTTTTTCAACTTAAATTTTTAAAAACAGGCTTAAAATATGTTTTATAAAAATGAATTAAACTTACGTGGAATACTATTAACCATAATTGTAATAGTTTTAGCAAAATGTAATCTCAAACTTGTAATTGTGCCTATTTCTCGATCAGAATCAGATTCAATATTTGCTCTAATTCCAAAGATTAAATCTAGCAATACAGTTGATAATTGCCCTGTTTGTACATCAACGAGGTTGCTGGCGCTTAAGAGTCCACGAAACATTGCAACTTCAATGACTCGAATAACTTGAAGGCGCAATAAATCTCTTCGCTTTCGACGCCGAACATTGCTTTCATTTTTTCTTTCTTGTGCTTCTCTAAGAATACCTTTTGAAGCAAGTTCATCCAAAAGCATACTAAAATATAGTTAACTTTATATTTTGATTATTTTCACAAATAAGCTTACTCAAAGCAACGAGGATTAGTTGATCCAATTCCAAGGACAACATTATCACGCATATCTCGAGTTTGTTCCCAACGAAGCATGGTTGAAACTTTTTGGAATAAATGAATGCAATTAATTTGAGATGGAATCCGTTGACCTCTGAATGAACTTGTCATACTTCTTACTGAATCGATACTATCCAAGCTAAATAATATATATATATTTTTTGCAATAGTCTTTAGATATTAGCTTACTTTCCATTTGGTGAAAAACTACGAGCAAGAACGCTGCTATGTTGAGAAGGTGGTTGAGTAAGGGCGCAAGACATAACCAAATATTTTTGCCAAAGTGATAAATAACTTCCTTGATCCAAAGCTTCTCCGCACAGAGTTGAAGCCGTGGCTTTGCTTCGACTGCTTCTAAGTAGAGATGCTCGGTTTTCATTTTGAGGATTACTAAAATTGTTTTTAATTTACCTAATTTTTAAGTTCATAAGTAAAACTCACTTTGGATCAACAAATTGATCGCAAGCATTAAGTCGGGCAAACAAAATAGGCCATGCAAAATTAACTGCAGTTGGACATTGTTCAGGTAAAAATTTATGTTCACAATATCCTGACATGGCACAAGCCCAAGTATCCCAATGCATGTATTCGTTACCTTTATCACTATTGACTAAATTATCATCAGTATCTATGGTACAAATCTTATCGCAAGCTGATGCAAAATCTTGATTCCATGTTTGCTAAAACAAAAAAGTTTATTTATGTATGCAAATTTTTTGAAAATTTTGCTGACCCTTTCAGCTAATGGTACATGTTCAATATATTTACTTAAAACATAGGGTGTTGCTTCATCCAATACAGTTAGCACAGGTTTACCATGAAATTTTGTATCCATGATAGTAAAAATATTTTTAACTTCTTTCAACAAAGAAATTGCCATCTTTTTTCCTTGAACTCGAGTTTGACAAAGTAAAGCTATACCTAATCCTTCAACATTATGAAGTGCGATAGCCGAAGCATTATTCATTAATGGAGATAAATGTGATTGCCCAGCATTAACATTTCCACCTTCAGAATGTACACTTTGATGATGGGTTATAGCAGCATTGGAAACCGAAGTAGTAGCAACAATAACACCTGCTGAGTTACTAATAATTGTAGTTCCTCGACCTGTTGGTCCATTTCCATTTAAAATTGGATGTGGAATTTCTTTCTTTTTTTCTTGTTGAATTGCAGTTTTCCAAAAACATAATAATTGTAAAAGGAAGCGAACAGCTGATTCAAGCAGCATAGGGAAAGTGTCTTGAATGTGATTGGCTAAGAAACTAATATAAGTATGAATTATATCTTCCCTCCAATCTGCGCATTCAGTAATCAAATTTTGTAATGTTAAATATGCAGTTTGTCGAAGTTCGCCATCCATGTGAACGGTCATCCTTGTAAGAAGATCGATTAAATCATGATGAGGCATAGGCTCGGGAAGCAATCGAGGAATAGCAGCGATGCAAGTTCGAAATAAATCCAACTTCGGTTTCATATCTCCACCAATAAGATCATCAGGTTCTTTACCTTTGGTCCTCGATGAAGTCAACATTAAACCCTTTCCAACTTCAGTATCCAATGTTCTCAGAATTGCATCAAAAGCTTTTCGACATTGTAAATAATATTGATCCAACCCAATGGTTCTCGCAACTTCGGCAGTCAAAGGTCTTGTAAGATAAGTTTTTCGAATTCTTTGAATGGTTCCACTTGCAACTGCTCTCGGCATATCTGGTGGCCCTTCTTTTTGTTGTAAACCATCTGCAATAACCATCAATGCTCGAATTCCTATATTCATTCTTTCTGGATAAATGGTAATAGTATTGGATCGTGAAATTCGATTACATCCAAGTAAATCAAAAATAATATCTTTAAAAGCAAAATCAAGCTTTTGTTGAGCGATAAAATGAATAATTTTAACAAAAATATTTAATGGAGCATCTTTGGGAACTACGTATCGATTTCCTTTAGGGAAAATACTATTACAAATACTTTCCAATCTTGCTCGAGTTGCGGCATTTCCTTCACAATTATTTCGAATTATATATACCCAAAGTAGACGATAAAGTGATTCTAATGCAACTCGTGATGTTGGTGGATCTCGATTTTTAAGATTGCTTAAAGTTGTATTCAAGAATTGAACCCAATTATTGAGGAAGAATTTGCTTTGACTAATGCACAATAAGCATGTAAGTAAAGGATATGCCGCTTTTTTGTGATGCTTTTTATTTACCAAATCCAATGTTGGTCCATATAATTTATCCACAAATGCAATTAATGCAGGAATATTTGCTTCAGTTTTTATTTGCTAAAAGAAGATTTTGTTAATGGAAGTTTGGAAAAGTTAAAATAAAAGGCTTACAGCAGCCACTGGAAGCAATATTTCAACTAATAATCCAACTATCGCATGCTTTAAATCTTTTTGTTTTAAATCTATTTCAAGATAATACGAAGCAACTTTATCCAAAAATCCAACTCCATCTTCAATTTCACTAACTTGACTAGTCTGAAATCAAAGGTTTTAAAGTGTCCAAATAAAAAGAAACGAATTTCTTACTTTGATTCGATAAAATTTCATTGCCCAAAGTAAAGATATAATATTTGAAAAGGTTGATCGAGTCATAGAAGTTTCTTTACGATATTTATTTAATAAAAGTAAAAATTCTTTTTCAACAAGTTTTGCATGAGTTTGTGATAAAACTCCTACGACTTCTGCAAATGTTTCAGCAACGATGGAATAATTATTCTGTGGAACACCTCTGACAAAAAATTACTCCTTTTTAATTCAAAAAAAATATGTAAAACTAACGGATCAGCTTTTGCAATTTCACGAAAAGATAAATTTAGGATATAATTTACATATGGTTGACAATCAGCTGGATGAAATTGAAGTTGAGGCAAAAGTTCGATAAGAACAATGCAAAATAAATAATTTATTGTTAATAATGCTTTTTCAATTCTTTCTTTGTTTTCACTAAAGTGTTTTTAATTAGTAAATATATTTTATATGGAATTCACAAACGTAGTGATTCGTTGTCGACTGCTAATTTGATCTTCATACCATTTTACGAGGGCATCCAAAATCGATGGAAGGCAAACTTCAGAAACACTATTCAATGTTCGAAGAAGATTTTCCATATATGCGTCATCTCCTCTTCTTATTGATTTATTCAAATGTTTATCCTGTAATTTTATTATCTTTATATATATCCATCCAAAACAGAGATAAATATATGTCTTACTAAAGGTTCTTCAACAGAGACAAACTGAATCTTTCTTTCCAATAAAGTGAAAAGTTCCAATAAAAGATTTTGCATTGTAAATTTAGCTGGTAAAGCATTGAAATCAATGCTCATATTTCCGACAACTTTTAATGAACCCCATGGTAATTCCGCTGCTACAACACTAAAGAAAAATTCTTCAAAACGTATAACTTTATATTACAAAAAGCGATAAAACTTACGCTTCATTGTTACCTAACTTTGATGAAGTTGGATCACTTTTACGACGAGATAAATCTTGTCCTACCCTTCTAGCTGCCATCATAAATTTATATGAATGGAGTTACTAAAAGTTAAACAAATAAAGTTTTTTTTGTTTTTTTGTAACTAAACGAGAAAAGGAATATAAAGCGAAATGAATGAATAGTTGATTCACTGTTTTCAATTATGGAAAAGATGATTAGTAAAAAATAGCTATGAACGTTTAGAAATTCTTTTTTTGAACCGTAAAAAAGCCAACAAGAGATTTGCGTTGCCGAATCAATGAATGTATGTATGACTGCACAAGGCTGAGAGAGCTATCTAAAGTTTTTATGTTTGCGCATCTTTGGCTTTATGCGCAGAGAGACAAATAAAATATTGTTGATGTTGAAGCTGCTGAATCGAATCACAAACTTCTTTTTAAAATTTCAAGCCTTCTTTATACGTTGTTAAAATTCATATTAAAGTTACTAGGTTTGTTTACTTTAACTCTATTTTTACATAATCATAGTAATGTTTAATTTCCAGAATGTTTCGTCGACCTGCCTCTGATGACGAAGATGACATTTACTCTTCAAAATCGTCATCAATTAAACCAATGCCAAGCGAAAGCTCTCAAAAAGAGGAAGAAGAACAACTATCAAAAAATTTATCAGACTGTGGACCATCGATGGGCCATGCTTTAGCTACAGATATCATTGAAGCTGAATCTATGGGTGATATGGTTTGCTTTTATCCTTTATATATTTTTTCTTTGCTAACATTTTTGATTTTAGATGACTTCAACGTTGAAAAATGTGATGGATGTAAGTGAAACTTCTCAAAAGAAAAAAGAACCATCGGAGGATTCTTTGGCAAATCAATCAGAAGGTGTTATGAGCCACGACGAAATGAATGCACTTGCGGCCAAAATTATTAAAGCTGAAGTTATGGGTAATATGGTATATATTTATTTTGTATATACATATGTCTATTCATATTCATTTTTAGGACAAAGTTACGAAATTGAAATCAAAACTGGAGAAAGCTCGAGCTCTTGCTGCTAGATCTGCAGTAATAAATAAACATCAAGTATGCTTTTTTGGTCTCAAACTTATACTTTATATACTTCATTTGTAGTCAAAAACTGTAGCAATCGGTGTATCTAAACTTCACAAGAAACGTCAACAAACGATAGAAGCACAAGAAATGCTCAATAACAAATTCGACACCGGTGATGGTACGGTAGGAACAAGTTCAAAAGATGAAAGGCGTAAACGATACCGTGGTGATGATACCGAAAAGCAAAGCAAGGAACTTCGTAAAAGTAAGTTCAATTCTTGAAATATTTTTTGTGAGTGTCCAACGTTAGTCATTCATTCCTTTATTTTTTTTATACAAAAAGACACGTTCACAAACACCTATTTTATACAACAACAATAACTAAAGCGCCTTAAACTTTTAAAGTTTAGTGCATTGTGAAAAATTTGTTAAAAGAAAATACACAATTAAATTTCTAAAATAAACCCGCAAAAAATCGATGATCAATATATAGGAAAATGGTTGCAAAATTTGAGACATTAAAATATTTTAAAGAGATTATTTTTATACTAGTTTTTCTTCTTTACTTATCGACGGCTACGGAATCGAAGGTTAAATTCATGAACTTTTGCTTCGAGTCGTTTCAACATTGCATTCATGCTTGCACTAGGTTTTGAAGATGGTACATCGCTACCGGAAGAGTTCATTTTTTCAAATTCACGTGCTGAAAAAAAAACATTGCAAAAATCATGTTTTACTTATTTTTCTTGCAAGTTTATTGCAAAAAAATGTTTCCCTATTTTAGTAGTCCTTATGTAACTCATTTTTAAGTGCTTTGGAAGCACTTAGTATTGCTCATCGATTTGATCTTCAACCTTCAATAAAATTGAAGAAAAAAGGGAATTTACTTCTTTTCTTCTTCGTAAACTGCAGCATACTTTTTTTATGCCACACCCAAACTTTTGATGGGCTTTTTTATTGAAAAGGAAAGACTATTTTGTTTAAAGTGTTTACGTTTAAATGATAGAAAAGTTATTTTTGTTTTTGGGTGAGTGAGTAAGTATTTGAGTCAAATATATTACTGATATTGGTTATATTTCTTACCTTTTGTTAATCGACTATTAAGTCGAGATGGTTTATGTTCGAGATCTTTTTCTATCCTTTCTATAGGGGCAACAGCAGGTTTTGTGATAACTGCACCATCGCTGTCATCAGTATCATCTCGACGACATCGAATTTTTTCATAATAAACAGCCCTTCGGAATGGCCGCATAAGGCGTGGGTTATCAAATTGGGTCTCACTCAACAATTCACAAAAACCTTTCTCCTGCAAAAATTTTTGGGGTAAAAAAATATTTCTCTGATTAATGGCTGTGACGTACTTGATAGCTCATTGGCTCAAAAAAATTAACTGCATGACATTTAGGTTCAAGATTACAATGTTGCAAGCATTCAGTATGTTCTCGAACAGTTAGGGTTGCAATCATTGCTCCAAAATATACATAATCAGGAATTGCATTACTTTGTAAACCTTCAGGACAATCTAAATTTTTTTTTACATATAACAATGCACTAAAAGGAAAATAGGTAGTTAGTACCTGTATCATCATATGTTACATCATAAAATGGAGGAGATTTAGGAGGATTTAATTGAGCTCTCAAATCACCAAACCATTCGGTCGTTGCCAAAGTTTCATGAAATAAAAATAAGGAAATAATAAAATACTGTATAAACATTGTAAATATTTATTAGAAAATATTAAGTTTTTTAGCCAAACAAAGATACTAACAACAAAAAATCGACTGTTTAAAAAAACGTCGCTTTATTTCTTTTTTGTATGTACGCTCACGATAACTATGAACCTGGAATTTCTTTCAAACTGCTTTAAATAGAGCGTTTGTCTTCATGTCTTTGAGTTTTCTATAAATTTTTTTTTGGAGTACCGCCTTCTTGTATGTATGCGCGTAAAAAAAATGTGCTACTACAACTACCTTCACCCCAATGTACTAAGAATAGATTCTTCTTCTGACTAAGAAATTAATGCCTTTCTTTAATTTTTTGCCTTTGTAATAAAAAAATTCCTTTCTTTATTTGAAATAATTTAGCGCTTAAAAATATTTAATTTGAGATTCTAAAAGTATTTTTTTCCTAAAAGGTGAAATTTTACGATTAACATGTATGTCGGATTTTTTTGGTCGTTGGTTCAGTACTTTGTTGGTGGTCAATGGAGTCTTGGTGTCGTTGAAACTTTTGTTGAGCATTACTACTTTTTAATTTGAAACTATTTGTTTTTCATACAAATGACGCATCTTGAATGTTTGTGGTATTGTCGCTTCTCTTGAAAGTAAAAGTGCAAATTGAATGAATGATTAAGTTTCGCAAACAATCAAAACAACTCCAAATTAACAAAAGAGGAAAAAAATTCGACCGGATTTTTTTTAGTTAATGATGTTTTTACAAATACAATTATAAAAATTCCTTGAATTTTTCTTTTAAATAGTAAATCTAGACTAATTAGTTTTTTAGTTTTTTTCTTCTCCTTCTCTTCTACTACATCCATGGTTTGGTCTTTGAGTATTTTTTTAGTCGATGTATTTTTTAGGCGTAGATTAGAATTTTAGTTGATCCAATTAATCCTTTTTTGCAAAGAGAGAAAAGATGTTGGATCTGAAAGTTTTGATTAGCAGCAGCGCAACCGGCTGTAATGTTGTGGGTGTTTTTGATTGAAGTTTTAAAAGAATTGTGTTTTGCCTGAGGGTTGTTAAAAAATATATTGAGAAGAAAAAACACAAACATTAGTTTTTATTTTTAAGTTTCTCTTTCCCTATTGTAAACTTACTTTAATTACCAATTTTTTATGATTAAAAACCACAACCAATTTGCTACGGTTATTGCTCTGTTTACAATATAAAAAAGAAGTTTAATTGTGTTTTTAACCGATCAGAGATTTAGTAGTAGGCATTGTTATGATAAAGAATAATAAAAAAAAACTAGTTCATATTAAAAAAAATTCGAGAATCATTTTTGTTACGTAAATAATAATCACTGTAAAGGGAAATGAACTTTTTTGCAACAAAAAAGATAAAAGATAATAATTTTTTTCTTCGGCGATTTTTGAAAAAGTTGATTCATTGTTGTCCACTTTATTGGACAAATATCATTGGTCTACGACGATATTACATTTTTTTCTATTTGGTAAATGACTCGTGACGTCGACATCATTAACTATCAGTCCCAAATTTTTATTGTTTTCTTTTGTTGTAAACTTGTGCGCAAAAAACGTCAAAAAAGAAATTGATAGAAAAAATTAGAACTTTAGACCATTTTAAAATGTTTTTCTCTTTTCCTTTTTTTCTGAAAACAATAGAATGTGTTTTTTTGTGTCCTTTTTATTCGTTTGATTAACAAGGAAGGAATGTCATAAGGTTTTTGGTTTTTTCGATGTTTAAAAAATGAAATAAAGATTTATATCATTATTGCAAATAACCTTCTTCTTTTTTTTCAGAGCAAGCAAAATTTGAACGGTCACTTGAATCGTGTGAAGGTTGTAACGCATCCAAAGACAATTCAACGTTGGTTTATGATTCTGGAAAGGTAAGAACTTTTTACTTTAAATTTTGCAAAAAAAAAAATCCATTTTTTGGTTCCTTGTCACTTTTGCTTTCCATCAAACAAAAAACATGGAACAAATTTCTTAGCTCGTTTTTTGAGTTCATTTTTTGATACCATCTTGCCTTTTTCTTGGCTCCTCTATAAACTTTTTTTTATAAGTGTAAAATAATAAAAAGGTTAACATCATTTTCTTTCTTTCTTTTCATTAACTTATGTTTTCTTTTTCAGATTGTAGTAAGCGTAACAAAAAGAAATATTCTTGATGGTAATCATTTTTATATTGTGCCTAAAGAACACTCCATTTCAACCGTTGACCTCGACGATGATGTTTATGAAGAACTCAATAAAATCAAAAAGGCATTCATTCAAGTGTATTCAAAACAAAACAAATCTATTTTATTTTATGAAATAAATAAAAATGACAACAAACACATGACGATTGGTGGAATTCCTATGGACAAAAACGCTGTTACAAACTCTCGTCGACTTTTACAAGTATGTTTTTCTTTAACTTTTTGAACTTTTTAATACAATGTTAATATTTTAGAATAGCTTTGAATTGAATGCAGAAGAAGGAGCAACTTCCTCGTTTTTCAAAGATCTAACAGATGTTTCTGGTGGCCTTCGCCGATTTCTTCGTCCTGGTATCTCCTACACATGGTTCGGCTTCGATGAAGAACGCGGTTATGCGTATCGTTTAAATGATCCAGAAGAATTTAGCAATGATTTTTATTATGTAATTTGTTTTTTAATTTCCTTCTTTTTTTCTGGGTTAATGTGATTTGTTTTTTAGTCAACAATTGGAGCTGAAATTGATGATGATTTCGATGATATGCAACTTCGATTTAAGCTTACTCCTGATGTGGTCAAAAAGAACCGAGATGATTTAAGAAAAGAACTTGAAAGTGTACTCTCTTGAAGAACAAAAAATTATTTATTTTTTCTTATTGTTGACACCAGTGAATCTGTTGCAAATTTGTTTCTATGTTTATCATGTTGATTTTTGAAAAGTGAATAAAATGTCAAAAGGAAGCTAAAAGTTGGAGACACAGATAATGTATGCAAAATAAGTACTTTTTAGTCGTTAAAAATCTCTTTTAAAGAAGAAATAAGAAAAGAAAATGACACGGCTGAATTTGCCTTTTTTTAATGTGTTTGTTTTTAGCAACCCACAAAGTTGCTTGTAAAATGCTTTTGGCAACTACTACTATTACAAACATACACAACTACAAGCCCGGTCTCGTTCCATTTTGCATTTTTTTGTTTTAAGCTAATTGAGTAAAAAATGCTGCTACTGCTGCAGGCTTCTAAAGCTTTTAGCAGCAGCAACAAAAAAACTAACAACGACTTCGGTTTTCTTCTTTTTCAGAATCAAATTTCTTCTTTTTTCTTCTGAAGCTTTCTTGTTTGTTTGTTTATCGTTTGTATTCAATTTCCTATTAAAATTTTGGAAAGAATTATTTTTTGTAGTTTGTCTTATTTAAAAAAAAGTGTATTAATTAATAATGTTTGGAATGCCCATGAATTGTATGTATGGCGATGAGGTAATAATTTTTTGAGCAAAAAAGGCGTTGAAAAAAAGGTTAAAATTTTTTCAAGAATAAAATTTTTAATGATTGCAAAAATAACAAGGAAGCAGCCGGCATTCCTCTTTGATTTCAAAGAAGACAAGTGACATTGCTTTTTCGTTGACATTTTAAATCGGCTGCTGCTAACAAACATGATCGGCAGGAATAATCGATAACTCAAAAACTTTAAAATAACTAACTAACTTATTTTTTTATAAAGCGCATTTTATTTGTCTGAAAAAAGAAAAAAGATGAATTTTAAATATGCAGATAAAATTTCCAACTTTAATATTGTAAGCTTTTTATTTTTATTCTTTTATTCTTTTATTATGCATAAATGCTCTCGGAGTGACTCTCTCATTGTGCATTCATTAAACATGGGCACATTTCCATATAGCCTTTTTAGAGAATGGAAGATATAAAATGGCTTTTAAAAAAATGAAGGCAAAAGTTGAAGTTTTCCATTTTCTATATTCTTTTGTTTTTGGAAGAAGAACGTAAAAACTCGAGCTTAAATAATTTTATGAAAAAAAAGAATGAGATATCACTTGAAAATGGAGGCGTTATTTCCGTTAAAAAAATGATTTATGACGGAAAACAAATCTATTTTCATTTTTCTTTCATTCATTAAAGCGCTAAAAAAATTGATTGAGTGAATAGGTTTTACTTTTTTTTCTTTCGTGTTTTCAAACATTATTAATTATAGATGCCAACGGTTGCAATTAATCTTGTATTGGCTGAAACAAAAATCCTTAGTGGCGATACACTTCAAGCTCAAGTTGTAATTGATTCGGCTGATCCTGATACAGTTGTAAATGAATTATATGCTGAAGTTAAAGGTATTGGTAGATCAGGATGGGTTAATAATCATACAGATAAAATATATGAAACTGAAAAAGTAATTTTAAAAAAAATGGATTTTTTAAAATCACTTTTAAATCTCTTTTAGGAGTATTTAAATTCGGTAACCCATCTCATTCGATCACCCATGCCTATGACAACTGGAAGGCATCAATTTAATTTTCATGTTACTATTCCAGAAAATGCTCCAAGCAGTTATGAAAGTCAATTTGCAACTACTCGATATACCATTAAAATTTCAATGATATCAAATACTCAACAAGCTTCAGTTGCGGAAGTCTTTCCATTTCTTGTTGTAACAAAATCTTATTTTGATGATATTCCTTCAGCTATTATGCGACAAATTGAATACAAAGATGAAGGTAATCAATCATGCCGTGAAATAATAATTTTTATCAAAGGTTGCATATATTTTTTAGTCGATTTTACTGTGTGTTCCCTTCCATTTGGCACTGTTTATTTAAAAGTAATTATGCCTAGAACTGGATATCGTTTAGGAGAAGTAAGCTTTTTTTCGCTGTTTCAAAGCTTTTTGTTTTTATTGAATTACTTTTTTTATTTAGAGTATTCCAGTGAAAGTCTGTGTAAAAAATAGTACTCGAAAAGCTATAAAGGATTGCAAAATGCAATTAGTTCTCAAAACTCAATTTGAAGCTATGAGTCGATATGAACATGTAAATGAAAAAAAATTACTCGAACATATCATAGATAGTTTTACTCTTGGAAGGGTTAAAGGAAAAAATGATATTGAATTTGACATATGTCATTTAAATGTTCCGGAAAATGCTGTGCCTTCACAACATACAAATCGAGGAGATGTTGAACCTAATATTATTACATTATCTTATGTTTTAAGATTAACTGCCACGCCAGGTTTTTAATTTAATAATTTTAATTTTATTTTTATTTAAAAAATTGTTTTAGGAATCGAAATTGAAATTCCTTTATTAATTACATCGAATGGATATCGAAATACTATAAAGCATGGAAGCGTTGATGAAGTGACCGCATTAAATACCATTCGTCCACCAAATAATGATAAACCAAGACTCTCTATAGTTGAAGGCAATATGAATTCTAGAAGGGTTTCTTACTATTGTTAATAATTTTTTTTGTAAAAAGCTATAAATTGTTATTTAATTTTATTATAATTAATTCAAGAACACACATTAAAATTACAATAGTTGAGAAAGGGTCATTAAAAGAGAATCCGTCAAGAATGTTCCATGACCTGAGTGTGTGTTAGAGTTTCTTATTTGCCTTCTGAGTTTTCCCATAACCTTTTACATATCCCTTTTAAAATAATTATCTTTGAGGGAGTTTTGTCTAATTGGATAATTTGGGGGTTTCTTCTTTTTATTAATTTTCAAGACAGACGTTTTCCATATTTTTTCAATTTAAAGCTATTGTTTAACTTTTGTTAATTGGAATTTAAAAAATGCCAAACCCAATCTAACTTTTTTATTGTTTAAAAATAAGCGCTATTACCAAACTGATCGCTCACACATTTCGCTTATTTACATATGTTTTTTGGTCAATAAAAGTCAGCGAAACCACAACATCAAAAAAAGAAGAAAGAAGGAGCATTTCAAAATGGTTGCAACACACATGTTTGAGTGTCAGACAAGACAGCTTTTTTGCCATTTACGAACTGAGCGAGAGTAAGAGAACGCAAGCCAAGCAATAAAAGCTTCATTTCTCTTGCAAGCTGTCTGACTTGTTTATGATTTTGACCAGTGTTGTTTTTATGCTTCAAGACTTTTGGGGCGCGCATGTCTGCTTTTTATATCGATGTTCCTTTCCCATATTTATGTTGATTTGCTTTTTGTCGATTATTCAATGGTTTTTGAGATTCATTTTGTGAGAACCTACAATTTCTTATATTTATTTACACCTTTTAAAAGCTTTTTCGAGCTTACATTTCGATATTTATTGCCACTTTTTTAGTCAGCTATTTTTTGTTTGTTTGTTAATGACGCATTTTCAGTGACTACTGCTCATTACAATACCAAAAATGCCTATCAAAATGGAAAAGCAAATGGAAAAGCTTATGGCTCATCTTAAGGTTAGATTATAATAAAACTTTACTTTTGAGAAATATTTAAATTTTATCAATTTTAAAAACCGTTAAAAGCTCAAAAAATTTGGATTTTTAACTGCTTTTATATACATATATCAAAGTTTTAAATCTTCTCTCTTTCCCCAAGCGCGCCCCATTTTTCACCTCCTCTTCCTGGCGGTAACCAATCTTGTAATAAAAACTTTGTGCAAAATAAACAAAAACACAACACTAACCACAAACACTATGAAGAAAGCAAGATTGTTTATTTTTTTCTTTCCGCCGTCTTATCAGCGGAATAAAGTTTTTGCTTTTCTTATTTTCTTTTTGATGGTGGTACCTATCTCATTAGTTTAACTTTTGATCACCCAAAAGAAACTTATACACAGGCAGGCCAATGTTGTTTATATTGGACTTCTAAAATTATCTGTTTTGAGCGTAAAAAACTTTTTTTTATTGTAGACTCATTTTTTTCTTTCCTTCAAGTTTTCCTTTTGCAAAATGATTGATGCTTTTCTTGTTTTTTTTCTTCTTCTGTTTGGAAAAAAAACTTTCGTTCTTTCTCTTTCTCGCCATTTACTTTGTTGATCGCCATTATTTCATATGAAAATAAAAAATTGCTTCATTGTTATTTGTGATGTTGTTTTTTCCCTCAAAAAAAATTTTTTGCTTTTTTCCTTCTATTTAGCTTGAGAAAATATTATTTTTACTTATATCTGATTAAAAACCAATACCAGCAATCCAAATATCTTTGACCCATTTCATCAACGAAAAAAGAGATATAGGATGAATGAAATGCGAAGACGACAGTTGTAGTAGAGCCGATACATACACTTATTTTTTTCCCGGATGTTTTGTTTTTATTTTTTCTGCAGAAATATGGGGGTTTATTTCTTCTTTATTCCGTGAGCGAGAAATTAAAAAAAATGCTTATCATATTCCTACTTTTTTTTGTAGGCTGATCTTTATCTGAGCATTTGAACTATCAAAGAACTTAAATGCGTAGAAAAAGCGCCATCCATGATTGGTTTATTTGTTGTCTTCCCCCTTATTTTTTTATTTTATTTTAAAAAATCAGTTTGAAAGCATTGTGACAATAGCAAGCATTTCAATCATGTTTTCTTTTTCACACTCTTTCCTTGAAGGATTACATTGTTTACTTATGATTTATTTAATTTTTTTTAGGTTTGTTGGTTGAATGGACAAAAAGTTTTATTCACCCACTTGTTGTAGTTTTTTATTAAGAGCAACAACAAAAGTGAAGAATTCAATCGACTTTTTTGACCCTTGATTGATAACTGCTCTGTCTGTCCCTAACCTTCACGCATAAATTTTTTTATATTGTTTTTTGTTTCTATACTGCTGCTTGATTTTTTACTACTTTGTTTACTTTGCGCGAGACCAAATAATTTTTTTCCTTCCTCCTTTATTATAAGATTTTTTGAATTCCAGGGCGCTCCCACTTTTTTTGTTGCCACTATTATACAATTTTATATAAAAGGAGCTAAACCAAACCTCAAAAATATAAATAGCTATTCCAATTTTTATGCTCTTGAGCTTTATCCATCCTCCTTGACTTAATTTTAATAGTTCTTGTTATTTCCATTTTCCTTTTCTTTCAATATTATTTTCGCATTTATATTTTATTGTTGTTTGTTTCTTTTTGATTGCATTGATTATTGAGAGGGGTAAATGTCAGTTGCTTGCTCTTGCTTGCCGCCGTGTGCGTCCGTTACTTTGATTGAGAGAGGGTCTTCTTCTTTTTTTCTCAAATAAATAGAACGGAACTTTTTTAGACTTTAATCATAATTTGCTTCTTCTAAGGAGTGTTTGGTGGTTTAATTGTTGTTTAAAGTAGCCATGTCTGATCATCATTTAGCTGCAGCTCAACGTGCTCAACGTTTACTTTCTTTTAGTGAGGTTAGTGGTGTTTTTTATTTGCGCTCAAAACAAAAACAAAAAAGTGCAAAAAATATTTGCACTATTGAAAAAAATTTTTAAGCTATTGAAGATCATTAAAAAGTGAAATCATAAAAAAATTCTTTTAAACTTTTTTGCATAAAAGCAGTTAAACATTCCTAAATTTAAAAAAATAAGGTTAACTAAGAATAGATATCCTGATTTTATCTTCGTTTTTTTTCTTTCTAGAGCTCCGAAGAATGGAAAACTTCAACCAAACGTGATGCTTATATTGGAATGAATCATGAATTGGAAAAACTTTTGGATACTGCTCCAGCTGATCAAAAAGAAGTTAGTTTTCCTCCTATTTTTGAAAAAAAAAATTGACAACATTTTTGCCATTTATAACTCTTTGGGTAAAAATTATGATTAAATCTGCCTTCTTTTTTTCAGAAATATGTAAAAGAGCTCAATGGATTCAAAAGATTGTTTCGCCGTTTCTTAGAAGCAAAGCAAAACATAGATTGGAATAATATTCAACCCTTGCCAGAAAACTCAATCAATGATTACTCTCACGTACGAGTTTTTTATGACTTTTTTTTGCAATCAAAAGACAACTAACTTTTTTTGTTGTTCTTTTGACCTTTGAATTGTTTTCATTCTTTTTTTTCTTCCCGTTATTTATTTCTTTACTCTTTTTTTTAGTTGCCCGATGTTCGAGGCGAGCAAGTTTCAGCATTACTCAGTAAGCTTGTTGTTGTTAAGCTTAATGGTGGCCTTGGAACTTCTATGGGTTGTAAAGGACCAAAGTCCGTTATTTCAGTTCGAAATGATTTGACTTTCCTCGATTTAACTATGCAACAAATTCAAGTACGTAAAAACAACGCATCGATTAAAAGGGCAAAAATAAAATATGAATTTTATAGCATTTGAACAACATTTACGGTGTTTCTGTTCCATTAGTTCTTATGAACTCGTTCAACACGGATGAAGATACAAGCAAAGTTTTGAAAAAATATGCAAATGTCCGAGTTCAAGCCCACACTTTCTGTCAAAGTCAATACTTACGAATCAATAAAGAAACTTTCACTCCCGTTGTCAAAGATCTTACATCAAATGATCATGAAGGGTAAATTCCTATTTTTTCCATCGTAATTAAATATAAACATTGAAAATGTTTTTTAGTTATTATCCACCCGGTCACGGAAACTTTTATGAAGCTTTTTACAATTCTGGACTTCTTCAAAAATTCATTGATGAAGGAAAGGAATATATTTTCCTTTCAAATATTGATAATCTTGGTGCCACCGTGGATCTCAACATCCTCAACTTCATTATGCATGATCCCAAAAAGCCTGAATTCGTTATGGAAGTCACAGATAAAACTCGAGCTGATGTTAAGGGTGGTACTCTCATTCAATACCAGAGTAAGCTAACGCTATTGGAAATTGCTCAAGTTCCAAAGGATTATGTTGATGAGTTTAAAAGTATCAGCAAATTCAGGTAAACATTCTTTTATTTTTGGCAAGCGATAATCTATTTATTGATATTTTTACTTTCCACTTTCTAATCTAAAAAAGATGTAATCTCGAAAAGATAAAAATTTGTGTATACAAACGCTACACTAATTATATCTGGTTTTATTTTTATTTTTTTAGAATATTCAACACCAATAATCTTTGGGCTAATCTTTCCGCTATCAAACGTGTTATTGAAAATAATGAATTGGAAATGGAAGTCATTGTAAACCCAAAACATCTTGATCGAGGCGTTGATGTTATTCAACTTGAAACTGCTGCAGGTGCTGCAATTAAAAGCTTCAAGGGAGCTTGTGGCATTAATGTACCTCGTTCTCGATTCTTACCAGTCAAGAAAACATCCGATTTGTTACTTTTAATGTCAAATCTTTATGACATCAATTATGGCAACTTAACTCTCAGCAGCGATCGATCCTTCCAAACTACGCCATTGGTTAAACTCGGAAGTCAATTTGATAAAGTTAATGACTTCTTAAAACGCTTCTTAAGCATCCCTGATTTAATTGAATTGGATCATTTAACGGTTTCGGGTGATGTATGGTTTGGACGTGATGTTACTCTCAAAGGCACAGTTATCATCATCGCAAATCATGGTGATCGAATTGACATTCCACCTGGTACCATCTTGGAAAACAAAATTGTTTCTGGTAATCTTCGCATTTTGGATCATTAGAGATATTTTCTTTTTTGTATTGGCGGCTAACAACATCGATTTTTTTTAATCAAAATATTTTCAATTTACTTTCTTATTGTAGTTTTTTGTCATTAAATTTATTTTTAAATGGATTTTTTGTGCCTTTTTTCGTAGTATTTTACTTTTTTATTTTTTATTTTAATAAATTTATTATTATTTTTTTACAATATTTGTTTAAGGCATTGCATGAGTCGGCTTTGTTACAACAAAAAACAACAAAATAGCGCCTCGCTTATTCAAGCAAATGGTTTATAAACAAAAAGTTTTGGTGTCTACTATTTTCCTTCCTTCCTGAGCCTTTCCTAAAAAAATAATATTCATGGATAAGATCTTCTCATGTTAGTTATGTTTTTTTGTTGTTTCTCTTTTTTTGTTTTTTTGAATGTTTGCATAAGGAAAAAAAGACTAAAAAAAGACTTTATATTTATTTATATTTTCAAGTGGAAAAAATATATAGCTACAACCGGCTTTCGTGAAACATAATTTAGTCAAAAAATGGAAGAATAAAAATAAAACTTTATGATCCTCGAAAGAAGACCGCTCGTTTTTTGAATGGTTTGAAGAAACTAAGCGTTTATAATTTTAAAAGATGTCAAATTTAGATTTAATGTTTCTTTCGCCCATGTTTATGGTTTCTTTAAAAAAGAAGAAAAATATGCTAAAAAAAGTGCCAAAAAATAAAGATGCTGGAATTACTCGTCAGATTTTGAAATCATTCCTATTTTTTATTCCATAGCTTTGTCATAGCTGTTATTTTTTGCCTAATTTGAGAAGGATATTTCACAACATTTTCTAAATTAGTTTAATGTAAAAGTATTTAAGTAATCGAGATTTCGAAGAAAAATTAGCTAAACTTATCACTTAACTTCCAAAATTTTTGGCCTAACTTAGTCTCCTGTATTTTTACATTTTTTACGTTACAATTAAAAAAACCCATTTTTGACAAAACAGAAAAAAAAGATATTTGTAAAAACGCAAGCTCTTCATTTAATGAGTTTTTGACGCGTTCAACAAAAATATAAGGGAGTGGAAGTACCGGCAGCAGCCAACAATAACTACCAAACTTTTGTTTTTATTTTTAAAGAGGAGTAAATTTTTGCGCATGCTTTTCATCGTTCAAGTATGTATTATTTGTTTTATTGTTTTGTATTGCATATTTTTGCACCTTTATTGTTTTAAAAATGACATTCTTTGAAGCAATTTACTAATTGCTTGCAGTTTTTAAATTAATTATATTTAAATGGAAGAAAAGGATTCCATACCATCAAAGGCTATAGGCTCAGAACATAAAAAAAGTAATTAAAAGTAGTTTGGGAATGGCCCGCTTTTTTTAGTATCAAAATTTTTATTGGCGAACGAAAAGGTGCAAGTTTACGACTTTTGATTAAAATTCTTTAAGATTTTTTACGCGTTTTTAAATTATTGGCCCAAGCCCCTCTAAATGTATGTGTCCGTATTTTCTCAAAGTATTGTCATTTTCCATGTTGTTATTCTTTCTTTTAATCATTGCTTATCATCATCACCTTCTTAAAATTGCTTAACTCTCAAAATTTTGCCACTGTTGGTCAAAAAATAAAAAAAAATTGGGAGCTTATTGAGTCAAAGTTTTTCATTCACCTTTTTTTTAAAGTAACCTACTTGTTTTTAACGGAAGCTTTTTCCATTTGACTCATGATAGAAAAAAAGCGTGTATAAGTGCATATTTTTTCTTACCTTGATATCAATGTTATTTTAGCCCTTAATTTGCTTATGTAAACATTATTTTTTTCTCACAAAAAATAAATGTTTCAATTTTTTGAAGTTAATTCTTTTTTTGCTTGCCTATCATCTTTTTCTTCTTCTTACCGCACATTTTTAATACTTTAAGACAATTTAATGATCAATCAAAAATGTGCCATGAGGGTATCTCTCCGATTTTTTTCTCTCGTTATGTTTTCTGATTCCGTTTTATTTCTCAAGAAAAAAGAAATCACAGCCATAAAAAAAATCACATTAAAATAAGCGGCGAGAATGTTGAAGAAAAATAAAAATGTGAGGAAGAAAAGAAATAAAAAAAGTAAGAATTTTTAACACGCAGCCGCTACAGCTTAATCTTTCTGTTGCTTGCTTCTAAGGAGTGTTTGTTATTAGTTATATAAATTTTGATGGCTTCTAAAAAAACTAAGGCGTGGTAATTTCAATTACATTTCTTAAAATCATTAAAAAATATTTTATTATTCTTGTCCGGAAATAAATGCGATGAAACCAGAAGAAAAAAAAGTTGCAAACTTTGTTGAAAGATTCTTTTTTTTTTGTCTCTATACTTAACTTCACTTAAAGTGAACTCTTGACTTTTTTCACCCTCAAATAACTTCTTCATTTTTTCTCTCAATCTATCTACATATGTTGCTGTTTGATTATGAGAGGCTTGCTTGCGCAAGTTTTTTTTACATAGCTTTAGTTTATTATGTTTGCAAACGCATCCAAATGAATTGGTGCCAAGCTTCAAAGCGGTATAGAAACTCACTCCACTGTCCTCCATTTTTTTCTCTCTCTCTTCTGATCTTTTGTTTTTTTTTCAACCACGCGCAGCATAAAAAAATTATTTAAATGTTGTTGTTGTCGTATTTTTTTTGACTAAATATCACCTCTTTTTCTTTATATTTTTTTTATTTACAGTAATTAGTCTTTTTTTTTGTTTTCTATTGTTTCATCGCTTGCTTTTATTCCTTAAAATCTTTTTTTGTTTTTGTCTTTCTTCGATGTCCACCTTTTAAGGCTAGGATCATTAACAATGTTTTGAAACAAAAATCACAAAAGGAATTTGGCTTGCTTTTTATTGCTAAAAAGCATATGTATATTTTCTATAAGATTTTTTCCTTCTTTCTTTTTTTTACAATTCATTCTTTTGTTTTTCATCATTCCTGAAAAAAATAATTTGTGCGCAGCTGATCACTAATATAGTTTTTTTTAATAATAAATTTTTTTCTTGAGGGTCCGGCAGCCTGACTGACGACAACCAACAGCCTTTATTTGGAAAAATTATGAAAGCAAAAAGCAAAAGCATTTTTTGTGGTTTTGCTTTCATTTAAATAACACCTTTTTAAATATATTTTTTTGCCGACACTTTTCTTTTGCTTTTTCAGCTTTTTCAATCAGAAAGTGTTCCAAAATAAAAGTATATTGTTCCACATTTTTTATTTATTTATGCTTTTTCTTTTATTTCATTTTTTATGGTTGCAAAATTATGGGTTTTTTCTTTTGGCAGCAAAAAAATTAATCCTTTTCATGTTTTTTTTATATCAAACTTATCAAAACAAAATGATTGACTGAATGTTATTTGTTTCTATAAAAAGCATCAAAGGTTTTAAATTTAAGTTTCTTTTTTCAACTTTAGTCATTTTTTCAATCATATTTTTTCTTTTTCTTTAACCGCAAAAATGACATTTATGAAGGTTAATTTGTAATATCACACTTGTCTCCTTTCTTGATTTCTCGTTAAAAATCCATTTAACATTTGGCATTTCATTTTTTTCTTCATTTTTGATTGATCGATGAATGTTGTTTATTTTTTTCTCCGTAAAGCATGGATAAAGTTACATACCCAAAACCTAACTATGGCAAAATTTCTTTCATTTTTTGGCATATTTTTTCCCTGTTTTATTCAATCTTTTTTTTATCGCTAAAAAATATTTGTTTATTTAATGCTTTTTGTTGGTTGAATGCGGGAGAATCAAATAAATCAGCTTGGCTCGTGTGCGGCATGCCATTTTTTAAAGAGCTTGTTTAATCGGTCTAATTTATTCATGAATGAGCTGATGATTACTCCAGTCTCTATGTATGATTGACCTTTTTTTTAATGACAGAACGAACGGCGGCGATTTGTTGTAATAATCTCTTTTTTTTGCCATGGCAATTTCCTATTTATTTACGTTTGCCCCAAAAAATAAAACCATCGATGCCATAGTCGTTTTTTCTTATTTTTTAGTGCCTTCTTTGAAAACAATGTCGGTTTTATATCTTTTTGCATCCATCATCCTTATTTTTTTTCGTTTCGTTTTTTATAGTCAAATTTTTTACGGCAATCTGTTGCTGCTGCTGTTATTGTGTTTCCTCAAGGGACATCATCATTTTTTTGCATCTGTTTAAATTTCTTTTTTGTTTTTCCATGTTTTTATGGATATAAAATAAAATAATATCATTTATTTTTTTCTGATCCTTAAATCACTCATTTATGAGTGAATTTTGACGACTGTTTTTATCCGGATTGTTTTCCTCTTTTTTTTTTGCAACTTTCATGAATGAGCCTTAGTTTTCATCTAATCGCTTCGAGGTGGCAAAATGCAAAAAAAAAATTAAATGCGCACGCAACAAAAATTTGAAATATTTATTTGTTTGTTTGTCCATTTTTTTTTCTGTATTTGTTTGACCAGTTTCTGGATGACTGTTTCACAAACTTTTAACGCTTGATTTTTCACCTTCCTGTAACGACTATCATTTATTTAAATTTTTAAAAATTTGAATAATAATTTTTATGCCTTTTTTATTGTCTGTTGGGTATTTCCTCGGTTATTTTTAGGTAAGAAACAAAAAAGGATAACTAGCACACGCAAATAACAACAATAAGCGGGCTACCTTTCTTCAAGTGTGTTCGAAGAGATATAAATATCGGTAAACTGACACCACACATAAGTTGCAAAAGCTAAAAAAAGAAGAGTGAAATACATCTAAGGCAATGAATGAAAGCTTCTTTTTTTGTTCATTCATACCTTTAACTCCTTAAAGATATTTGTCGTTCGTCAATAATATATCCGTCGTCTGTCTGTCGTCACTCGCTTCTTGTTGTTGCGCATATTGAGACAAAAATAGAAGAAGCCTTACTTTTTTTTTCTTTGATCAAATTTCAATATTAAAAAAAGATCATCAAGTGTTTTATATTTTTCGTGTTTATGTTGTTGTGTTTTTCTGAATTAAATTTTTTTTATTGTTATTATTTTTCTGGTTTTTTTTATTCAGAATCAATTCTAACAAAGGTTTTATTTTTTTGTAGGACAAAACAGTTATGAGTCTGTCTTCCTCCACCTTCTGTTACCCTTACTTTTTTTCTTCTTCTTTCTCTGATTCATTGTTATTTGGCATTTATTGCTTCTCAACTATTGAAGAAAGAAAGAAAAAAATGCCGCCTGCTCAGGTATTAGAAAGTGCAAAACTTAACCACCTTCTTTTCCTCCTCACCTATAACAATTCTTCCATGCCTTTTTGACTTACAGCATTTTTTGAATAGTTTTTTTCGTTTTCGAAGAATGAATGAAACAATTGAAATTTATTTATTTTTTTGAGACGTATAATAAAAGTAGTAAATGTGGTGGTTTTGTCTACAAAAAAACTTGTTTTTTAAATTATTCGTTTCATGCCTGTTTTTTGTTGCTCGTTAATCATAGACACAAAAAAACAGTAATGGGAAAAATACTTGAAAAGTTGGATTTTTTTTTTAGAAAATGAGAGGGTTTCTTATTCCTTGCATTTGTGCAATAAATATATTTAAAGTATAAAACTATTTTTTTTATTCTTCTAATATTGTGACAACCTGTAAGATTTACAATCATTTTTTAACTCTTTGATTCCTTCGGCGATAAATTTTCTTTAAGAATTTATATTTCCTTTTTTGATCTCGCTACCCATTTATCACTTTTATGTTAGTTTTTTTACTTTTAATGTCCTCCTTTCTGTAACACCTTTTTTTAATGCCGACTTTCAAATATTTTGTATGCATTTATTTTTAAACTTTTACTTTCTTTTTTTCCATTGTTTCATTAAATTTTGATACCTTTGAATTTTTATTTATTTTTTGTTTACTTTTCTCTTTTTTGATTGAGCCCCTTCCATAATTGCCTTTTGAATTTTAATACTCTAAGACGCTGCTTATTTTCTTATCAGTAATAATCAGATTTAAAATAATATAAAAAAACTGTTATTATTAGTAGTTTTAAGAAGAATGAAAAAAAAAAGAAGTTTATACAAGACGTGTTTGTTTTAGCACTCTCCTGTCTTCCTTCGACGACGACTCATTCTTCAATGGGTCCACCTTGGGATCATCAAAAATTTCTATTTTTATTTCTTCTATTTATGGTAACAATAATTACTGAAAAAAATATTGTTGAAGGTGGATGTTATCAACAAAGACTATGTTGCACAGGAAGGAATGTTTCATGCAAAACGAAAGATGATGGATTGAATCATTTACCTTTGGTCACAGCTTTACCACCGGTAAAGTTAGTTAAATTTAAAGGTGAAGATTATCCTCCAGTGTTGTCGGAAGATGGTCAACGAATAGGTAGATTAATTTTGCCTGATGTTGTGGAACTTGATAATGATAAATTTAATTTTCAAAAACAATTTGGTATAAAATTATTGGGTCTTATTCAAAATTTAATTATAAAATTCTAGGACATGCTGAATATTTCACCGCTTTGGATGGTGAAGAATACAGAAGGCAAAATACTCATTTGCCGCCTCGACAAAATGCTGCGAAAACGAAAACTTTGACTGAAATAATTTTTGGCTATCCCATTTCTGAACCACCAACTCCAGAAAGAATTAATTATGAAAAAGGACGGCCCATTATTAGGTACCAAATTCTTTAAATTGCAGGTTTTTTATATTTATCATTTCTTTAGGCTATCAACTTTAAACCGATATATACCAGTTAAAGTTGGTTATGTAACTGAAATGACTCCTCTAACATCTTCTGAAGAAGAAGATTATCATGATGATACCGGATATCCATCATACGAAAGCGTAATGTTTCTAAGAGAAGCAGATCCCGATTGCTTTTGCGATGAATTATGTGTTCAATATGGCGATTGTTGTAGTGATTATACTTATGTTTGTCCACGTAAGCAAAAAAAGCATTTTAGGGTTTTAAATAATAAAATTTAATCCATATTTCTTTAGCTACTGATTGTCAAGTTTCTTCATGGAATGAATGGTCAAAATGTGAAGCTTATCATGCAACTTGTGGCCAAGGAAGACAGGAAAGAAAACGAGTGGTGACAGTTCAACCAGTACATGGCGGAATGCCTTGTTTACCATTGACTGAAGCTAGAGCGTGCTTCAAAGATTGTCCAATTGTTAAACAAAGAGGTCTTTACTTTAATCAAAACTATATTGCTTTTTTACAGTATTTTTTCTTTTTAGATATTACAACAGTCGCTTTACTTCTTTCATACAAATTCCATGAAGCAAGAAAAAGTTATAAACATCCAAAAGAATTAATTCCTAATAGAAATCATACAAAGTAAGTTTTTGCTTTGTGAATCATCGCCTTAAAAATAACAATAACAATGGCGAACATTATTTTTTTAGTTATTGTGTAAAATATAAATTAGGTTGGGTGAATAGAAATTGCGTGGAAAAAGAATTTAAATCAACTCTATTTCGAGATACAGAAATTTGTGCTGAATGTCAACCCGATGCACAATATCATCGACAAACTCCGAGGTAACAAATTTTTTTGAGGAAACTTCTTTTTTAATAAATAGTTTTTTTCAGGTGCGCCTCCGATTTAGATGACGGCCAAAAAGGTTATTGGAAATTGATAGGGCCTCCAAGTTGTTATGGAATATGGTATCGAAAGGAGAGAATTGATAATTGTTTCTGTAATGAAAATCCAAAAATGAAATCATTAGCTCCATATTTGCTTGTATAAAAAAAGCAAACAAGCAAAAAAGAAAACCATACATTTAAGTTATATAATTTTTTTCTACGGGTGATAATACTTATTTTCTCTTCTCAATTTTGTAAATAATAACTTTTAAGTCATTTCCACAATCATTTTTATTTTCTTAAAAAAAAGCCTAAAATCTATCGTCATGATCGGTGGTGCTTTTCCTTTGATCTCTTTTTATAATAATTTTTCTTTTTACCAAATTTAATTTTAATTTTTTTTAAAGCTTTAACTTTATTTAAATCATTTTTATCTACACTGCCACCAACCTTCGGTGATATTAACAAATTAAATCTATTTTTACTTAAAAATCATATTAAACTGCCTAAATATAGTTTTATTACTTATTATAATTTATAATTATACTGCCTATGTTTTTTTGTTTTGTTAAAGTATTATACATTATTGTAAAGAAACACCGGTTTATAAAAGATTATTGTTATTTTGGCTTACTCATGTTAGAAAAAACAAATCAAAGAAGAAGAAAAAATATTGACAAAAAAAAGAATAGTCATAAAAAAAGCGTGCTTGCAAGCAAATAAAAAAGAAGTAAAAAATGACTGAAAAAAATTTGAGACTAAGAACAAATGAATCATTCACTGACTGACTGGGACTACTAAAGCAAAGTTCACGTTTCCAATCGTTTTTTTTGTTTTGTTTTGAATTTATCTTTATTTTTGTTTTCATTCGAACCATCTTTTGACCGGGCTTTACCACGACTATCGTCAGTTTCATTGTTGCAGGCAGCTGTCCTTTTTCTTGTTTTTTTCTTTCTTTGGTTTTTTTGAATGTGAAACCACCAACCGTCCTTGATCTCAATATCGCTCTTGTAAATATTTTACAATTCAATTGAGAAAAAAAAGTCCGAAACGATAGGTAGTTTTGTGGTTGTTACACACACCGATCATTTTTTTGTCGCGAGAGTTTTTTTGTTGTTCATTTTTCTAAAATCGATATAGTGGACATTGCATGAACGAAATCTCTTAATTTTTTGATCCATCTGAGAGTTTTTTGATACTTTAAAGAAGAGAAAAAAAACATTTCAATCATTTAATGTGTGTATATTTTTTTATTTGATGATTCATTTTTTATTTACGTGTTTCAAAGCTTTAGTCATTTGGTTTTTCAAAATCATTTTTTCTTGTTGTCTGAAACTTTTAAAAGTTTCTTTTTCTTCTTCTTAAATGTTTTTAACTCTATTTTTTTCAAGACAAAAAAGTTGCACCTTAAATATAAAATTTTTTTGAAAGGTTTTTTAATCGTTTTATGGTGTTTTTCTCTCGAAGGCTGCAAATACCCTCTTCCATTTGGCTTTACTCTCCTCTTTTTTTGTTGCTTGTATATTTTGTTAAATATGGTTCCATTGAGAGAAAACAGCCACCATTCATATCTAACATTTCCTTTTTGAAAAAAAAGAGAAATGTGAACCATAAACGTTTATTTTATTTTTTTGCAAGTTAATAAAAAAAAGTTCTGGCTTGTGTAACTGAATGCGTGAAGCACCATCACTTTTTTTACAACAGATACTTTTTATTCCCTATTTTTTTAATACGTGGTATTTCAATATAAATATTTTTTTGTCTCGTAAACATGTTGCTTTTTTAACGATGATTTTTTCTTCTTTCGTTGTTTTTTTTGCGGTTGATTATCGAATAAGTGTGTGTGTAGAAAGTTATTGTTTTTGCGCCTCTTGTTTTTCAAAAAAAAAAAAGAAGTTTTAAAGTTATAATCTTTCATTCTTCGCAAAACTTAGGCCCTTGCAAATTTTTTTTGTTGCAAAAGAAAAAAGTTTTGACTAACTTCGATTGCATCGCTTTTAATTGCACCAATCGATGAAGAAAGTTTGTAAGTGGTCATTGAAAGAAAAAAGAAAGAAGAGAGGGGATATTTCTTATCTACGTAAAAACCTATAACTTTTAGCAACAGCCACCTTTCTTCGATAAAGACATAATAAGCCCCAGGTGGTCCGAATAATCTTTTTTGATAACATGCAAGAGATATTTGGGCTTTTATATGTATTGAACACCCTTGTTTTTTTCCTTCCGTTTTCAAGGCTTTGATGAGATTGTGTAAGAAAAAAGAATGGGGTTCTTAAAGAGTGTTATTGCGCGATGACTTGAAAAAAAAATAATATCGTCAGCCAACAACAGCAATTGAGAGCCCTAATGAATTTATTATTATTATTTGTCCCTCTTCATTTTCCCGCATCCATCTGTCGTCGTTTTTCGTTCGTAGTCTCAAATAAAAAAATCAACTCTCAGCAGCGTTTGCCAACTAGTCAGTCAGTTAGTCAAAAAGGGTCGTCGAGATTTATGTTTTTCTTCATCTTCCTTCCTTTCACTCTATCTCCCATCCATCCAACGACCTTTAGCACTTACTTAAGTTTTTTATTTTTTTGTGTTGAAGTTGATGAGAATTATATTTTGTATTTATACAAAAACAACTATTTTTTAAAGAAATAAGAAATAAATGCAACTAATTTTTTAAAACTTGTTTTTTAAACTTTATTTTATTTTGTATTTAATTTAGTTTTTTTTGTTTGCTTTAAAAAATTGATTCTATAAGTTTCTTTCACCAAAATCAAAAGCTTATAACTTTGCCTCCCTTTTTTTGTTTATTTTAGTGTCGATCGCTGCTTGCAAATGCAATTGCAAAAAAAAGTAACTGACCACATCACTTTTTTTTTGCTTACCATTTATTTTTTCCTTTTCTTTTTAATCAAAAAAACATTTTAAATCACAACGACAAAAAGAATGTTATGGCGTCACCAAAATATTTTTTTTCTTTCTGTTCGACCTTTCCTTGAAACACAAAAGCTTTTTTTTTTATGTTTTTATCTAACCTTTTTTACCCTTCTTTTTATTGTAAACGCTGGTATTTTTTTTTATTGCTGTTCACTTTATTTTAATGGTTCTTCTTCGTCTTGAGAGATGAGAGTTAAAAAAATGACAACCTTTTTTGTATTCGTCGGCGTTATTTTTTTTTCTTAGCCATAAAACTCAAATCAATCAATGCCAATGCCAAAAAAACAAAGCTTCAAATATTCTTTTAAAAAATTGCTTTCTTATATATTTTTTTCTTATGCATCCACCAACTAACTCCCTCTTTGTTGTTGGTGGTTTCTATTTCTTTTCTGCCAGTTTCTTAAATAAAAAATAAGAAAAAAGACGTTTTTTGTATTAAAAGAAAGCATGCTTTTTTTTCTTCCCATAAAAGGCGCTTGCAGCTGCTGCTGCTTCATGTATAAAAAAATACCACGTTTGGTTTGTGCATGCATGCATTGGGGCCAATATAATTTCTTGTTGTTTTTTAAATATTGTGCGTACTCATCGTCTATGTGTGTGAGTGTGTTACCAAATTATGAATGACATATGACGACGAAGAATAAATATGATAAAAATAAAAAAAACTAAAATAAATTATGATAATTAAAACTAATGCGCTAAAATAAATATATTTGTTAGCCAAACTGCCTCCTTTGAGACTTTAGATGAGACCATAAATGAGAGAGAAGAAAAAAAGAAAGAGAGAGAAGGCCACTTTTCATTTCGTATGTAAGTAGCCAATAATTACTACTCAAATTAGCGCTATTTTTAAGTTCTCGTTTTTTGCTGCTGTAAAGCTTTAATGGGTGCTTTTTAAATAAAGAAGCTAGCTTCTGCCTTTTTATCGCGGAGTCTTTTTTTTACGGTGGCGTTTTTTAAGTTTTTGTAATGCCGGAACTCGCGACTATGTTCCGTTTCCTTATCCGGTTTTAAGTCGTCACAACATCCCGAAAAGTTATTTAGCCACATCGATATGACTCTTAGCTTTTTTGTGGGTCCGTTATGGGTTTATTTCAAACGGAGGCTTGGCTTTACAGCTGCTGTCTGTTGGAAAAATAAAAAAAACCCCCATAAGCATAATTTTTTTCTGTGGTTAAAATAAGCCCCAAAAATGGCAGAAGAAGCTTTGGTGCTGCTGGAGGCTTAACTATAGGCAAAACATAAAAAATATCTAATGCACGCAGCAAATTGATAGGGTCAAAAAAACGTATAAGCAGCTGTCTAAGTTACTACCATTTTGGTTAGGTTCCATTTCTTTTTTTTTTTGCTGAAGCTTTAATGCTTCCACAAAAAGTCAGGCGTTCCAATTTTTTAGAGACGTGGCTTTTCCTGATTTTTATTATCGAGCTACAATAAAACTTTCTTTCTTAAAATTTAATTTTTGTCTTTGAATAAAATGCTTAGCAAATTATTTATATTTAAGAAAAACTATTCTTTGTAAAATTTTTGTAAACCTTATTTTTCCATTTTCTATTTTTTTTCTTTATTTCTAATGAAAAAAACAAAAATGTTTGTTTTTACTATTTTCAAAAAAAGCTCTTGTATGTTAATGCAAAAAAAAAAAATAGAATTAATTTGATTAATGTAGCGTTAAAACACATTGAGTATTGTGGCGTCTTCTTGTTTGTATGATTCAAGTTTTTAAGATTCTTTCTCCTCTTTCTTTTTTATCAGTTTTTTCTATCCATGCCTATGACAGAATTTGAAATTTCCCAAGTTTCCTATTTTCTGCTACTTCATCTTTATTTATTTTTTTGCCCTTGGGCCATCATTTTTGACTGTGCAAAAAAAGAAACTATCTATCTATCTCTTTGTATGCTGCATGCTTAGTTTTGTTGTGCCCATTTTTTTTTTGACGCTGCTCGTCTCCAAGCCCATGTGCCAGCCATGTATGAAGTGAAGCGTCATTGCTTTCCCGGGTTTTTATTTTTGACATGCTTTTTCATTTTCTCTCAGTTTAAGCTATAACTTTTTATTTTGCTTTGCTTTTTTTTATTCTTATTCCCAATATTTATCTTTGTATCTATTCAGAAACCCAAGATTTTTTGTTATTGTTTAAAAAATTAAGTAAAAAAGTTGCCAAATTTAGTTGTTGTTGATTTATCAACAAGAAGGTATTTTCTTTCTTATTTTTTGACTTTATGCATGAACGCGTGAAAAAACAATTTATGCGACGACAAAGGAATTTTTTGTTGTCTATATTTTTCGCCGAGTCGATGCTCTTGCTTAAAAATCTTGAAGAAAACGCGTCTCTAGACTTTTTTTAAAGTTTTTTATTCTTTTTTTTTCTTACTTCTGAGGTGTCCGGCAAAGAAGAAAAAAGAATTTCCTTCTTTTGCCTCTTTTAACGGAAAAAAGCCTTTATTTAAAGTTGAGGAGAAGAAAAAAAAAGTTCTTCATTGATAGAATTAACTTTTTCTTTTGTCAAAAATGTAATTTACTTTTTTTTAACAGCACGCAAAAAATTTAAATGAAGAAGAGCGTTCAGGCGCGCGAAGAATAAAAAAGTAACATAATCATCACTGATTGAAACAGCCTCATCAAAGCTAGCAGAAAACAAATATTTTTTTTATACTTTAAAAAATTCTCTATCATCTAAACTTAATAATATAAATCTACTTACAGCAGCGACAACAACATCCTTTTCTCAATTTTTTCCCTACTTTTTATCTTTCTTTCTTTCTTACATCATTCATGCCTGATTTTATGGCACAGATAACAATTTTAACAATAAAGCAAAAAAGCTAGGATGTTCCATTTTTTTAAATCGGTTTTTTACGCTTCTCTCTTATTTTTTTTTTTGATGTTTGCTTGCTTTCTTTTTTGACAAATCGTTTTTGTAGGTTCAAACAAACATAAAAACTTTCATAAATCATTTCCATATTTTTTTGTGGCTGCAATCTTATGCTTTTTTAATTTTTTAAAGATTTGATGTGGTTGTTGTTAGCTAACTTGCAGCAGCAGCAAAGCCCTTTTCTGGGAGCTAAGCTAAACTGCGCATTGCATATCCCATCTCTTTTTTTTTCAGCTCTAGGAGTTGTTGGTGATGATGCAGCAAAAGGCATCTTCTTCCAAACCCAGCAATGATGCTTCAATGCTTTTTTGTTGTTGTTGCGTGTAGTTAGTTTCTTCCCAGTGAATGACTGCGTGCGCACAAAAACATTTTTTTTCCGTGCTTGCTTTTCGCTTGCTTTGCTGCTGCTCTTCCTGCTTCGTTTTTCTTTTTTCCCATTTTCTAATGCGACAAAAAATATATATGTGCAGCTTTGCATATACCAAGAGCTTTTAATGTTATAACATTTTTCTCTCCTTATTTTTTTTTGTACGAAAATAGGTTTCGGTTTTTTTATTTTATTTTAAAACGATATTATTGATTTATAAACATTTTTTGATGTGTGTGAATCGAAAAAAATTAAAAACCAAAGCAATTTTTTCCCATCCCATTTTTCACATTGACCCCGTCTTTTTTTTTCTTTGATGATAAATTTTTATTTAGTTTTTTTTAATGGAATAATGATGATTTGCAAATCATTTTTTTTCTAAATAAACTTTTTCATCATTATTTTTTTCTTTCTTTTTCAGAATTAAAAAAAAACCCGGTCGTTCACGTTCCAAAAACTTTTTTTTCTTGTCTTTCAATTTCAAAGTGAATTGTCTCACTTTTTTAAAAACTCGGGCTTTTGCTAAATCTTTTTTTACCTTTCAAAAAGTTATTTTGCCATCTTTTTTTCTAAAGATTTTTAACATTATCCTCATCTCTTTGAACACCGTCCGTGTCTGTTACTTCTTTTTGCATTTGCTTGATTGACCGACCGCCGGCTGTCACCTTGTTTTTCTTCAACCAAAAATGCATTGACTTTTAGTAGCTTTTTTGCCATTCCTGCTTTTTTTTCTTGCCAAGTGCTACTTCTTGCTCTTCGTCACTTTTTTTTGTTCTCTTACTACTGCTTATTTTCCCATCAGTTTAAAATGTCTCATATTTCTGTGCTTGCTTTGGTTTAGTTGATTGTGCTTTTCTGCAGCACGCGCATTTTATTATTCATTCTGGACAAAAAGTGTAGGTTAACTACCCTTTAAAAAAAACGTACGTAAACATAAAAGGTTATTTTCCCATTAGTTAGTTCTTCGTTATTATTATTATTTAATAATCAACGAAGAGCAAAAAAAAATATATATAAAACTAAAAATTTTATGGGAAAGCGGAGCTGCTGGCTGCCGTTGCTCTTTATGCATTTTTATTTTTTTGTTAAATCGTTTATATTTTTTATTCCGCTTTGTCATGAATTGAGAGAGAAGTGCAAAATAAAAAAATTGCATTTATGATGATCAACATTTTCATTTCCCCCGTCATCATCTAACGCGTTGTCGTTTTTAGCTTTTTTATAACATTTATTTTATTTATTTTTTCGTTCAAAAACAACATTTTATTTTCTATTTTATAGTGTTTCAATACTCCATTTTTTTATTTTTTAAATGTCAATTTTTGCAATCCGTGATCGTGATTTCTCTTTATTTTTTACCATGATTTTAACCGATGGATTTTATGACGATGATTTACTATATCCATTTTTCACTTTCAGTTTTGCGAAAGAAAAAAATACACCACTTCAGGATTGGCGCGAGTCCTTTAAAAAAACTTACGGCGTTTTTAAGTTACGTATAAAAAACGTGCCTGACCCTATTTGAACAACATTGAGTTCGTTACACGGGCACTCTGCTATATTTATTTATATTCAAATTGGGCTCGAATGACCAGTTATACAATACGGGAGAGATATTATTTTACTATTACATCTTCGCAAAAAACATTATTATTTAAAACTATTTATTTAAATATTTAAATAAATACTTTTTTTATATTCTGATTATTATTAATATTATTTTGTTTTAAACTTATTTTTATTATTATTCCACGAAATGGTTTTAAAACCATTGGAATTTAGTGATGCATTATCGGATAGTCCATGGTTTAGACAAAATTTGCATGAACATGAACAAGCTCTTGATGATACAGCAAAAAGTATTAAATTAATAGCAGATCATTGCCGAAAACTAATTTCATCTATGAGAAGTAAGAGAATTTTTTTTTTGATTATTTATTTATTTATTTTTCCCATCATCATTCATGATGATGATGTTATTTGAGGTCAATTTTGATAAGGGACTATTTAAGAAAAAGAAGAAGAGGAAGAAGATTCCCACGGTTTAAAAAAAAAACAAACATTTATTTTGGGAAAATTAAGAAAGATGACTTTTTTAAATTTAAATTTATTTTTAGAAGTTTGTCAATCTCAACGTGGTTTCGCTAATTCATTATTGGATTTTAAAATTGCCACCGTTGGAAGCACTCAAACCGATGATGAAAGAGCCATAGCAAATTCAGTGAAAGATTTTGGAGGTTTATTATTAAAAATAGAAGATCATCGATCGAGAATTTTAACTGATGCTGAAACATTGTATCTGGAGCCTTTAAAAGAATTGGTGGATAATATCAACACCGTTCTTCATGATTCTAAGAAACGTTATGACAAAGAATCTCAACGCTTTTATTCCAGCCTTGAAAAACATTTACACATTAGCACTGCAAGAAAAACAGATTTTCGTGAAGCTGATGCCCAATTAGGCACACAACAGCAAACTTTTTGTCAGGCTTCGTTGCAGTATGTTTCTGAAATTCAATCCATTCAAGAACATCTTAAATTTGCTTTCGTAGAAACTTTGAGCACATTCCTCTCGCATTGGCTAACATTTTATAAAATTGGAAATGATGCAAATGAAAAATTTCGACCTAATTTAAGTAATATTCAACAAAAAGTTCAAAAAGCTAAACAAAGTTTTGAATCAACTCAAGCTGAAGCAAATATGTTAAAACAAAAAATGTTAAAATCTCATTTAAAATCTACTCCATTTTCTTCATCGAGTTCATCATCAGATAATTCAACTATTACGTCCTCATCTAATACGGGTACCATAAAACAAGGGTATATTTATATGCAAGAAAAAAGTAAAATTCCAAGTATGTTTTTATTATTTTAAATGTTTTTTATTAAAAAGTTAAATCGTCTTATTTATTTTTATTTTTTTAAGCCAAAATCAGTCGCGATGTTTTATCACGTCCATGGACAAAATATTATTGTGTATTTTCAAAGGAAACAAGAATATTTACGATGATTCCAAGTTCAGCAAAGACGGTGAGTTAAAAAAAAAGAGGAAGAAATAAAGCTTTTTGGCCTTGACAACCTTTCTATTCATGCAAATTGCACAAAGTTTTTTAAAAATGCAGAAGTCATATAAAAACTATTATTATTCTTTCTTTTTTCCTTCGAGTTCAAATTTTTTTAAGTTTTTAAAAATCTTAGTAGGTTGTCGATGTTGGTGGTTGACTTGACTACCTTCCTTCCTTCCTTTTATTTTTCACTCCTTTGAATAACAAACGACCTCAAACCAATTAAATTCAGGAAAAGTATGGAAGAGAAAGAGTCAAACAAAAAAAATTGCCACCTTTTTATGATTCTTCGAGCGGCAGCGACAATTCGGAGGACGCACTCGCGCAAAAATTTTTTGCTTTTAATTTTAAATTTCATTCTTTTATTTTTTATTTTTTACTCAATTCTTTTTACATTTTTGGCAGCAGAGTAGTAAGATTGGATGAGCGAGGTGAATATAAAAATAAAGTCAACTCGGGTCTCGGACAAACAAAAAATAAAATGGAGAAAGAGTTAGTTCAATCAAATATATGAATTTTTATTTTTTACAGGATATGAAAGGCGCGCTCGAACAATCTGTTTCATTCAAACTCAAATCATGTATTCGTCGAGCTTCGGATAGTATTGACAAAAGGTAAGCATCAGCCGAGCAGCAGGTTCGATAAACGCAACACCAACGCGATCGTTAATAAAAAAATAACATTGAATAAAAAAATAGGGGAGTTGCGTTTGCGATTGCGTGTATTTTTCTTTATTTGTTTAATTTTTTTTGTGGAAGAAAAAAGATGAGTAAAAAAAGGTGTCTAAAGAGAGAAGAGGAGGTTATCGATGTGTTGGTTGGTGGTCACCTTCTCGATTTTGACACATTTTTTTCCAATAATTCTTTTTTGATGACGAATTTTTTAAATTTAATGCTTCAATTTTATTTTTGTTTTGCAGATTTTGCTTTGATTTGGTTGCTGAAGAGCGACCTGAGGTTATGACATTTCAAGCTTTATCGGAAGAAGATCGCAGACAGTGGATTGATACCATGGATGGTAGGGAGCCGGTATATTCTCCAGGGGCTGGCCCTCCATCAACCAATTCCTTTGATAGTAAGTTTTCTTAAAAAACTTTCTTTAAAAAAAATATAAGATGGAAAAGATTGAGCTTGTTGTTTCTTTTAAAAAAGTGAATGAACGAAAGCATACGAGTTTTACATCAATTTTTCTTTCTTTTTTTGCATCAATAGATTTGATGAATGAATTCAAAGATGGACGAGGTTTAAACTATAAAGGAAAAAACATATTTCATAAACCTTTTTTTTTGTCTCATGAGAATTATTTTTTTGTTTACCTTAAACTTTATTTTCTCTCTTTATTTTTTATAATTTTGCTATTATAAAAAAATCTTTAAGCTTATAATGTGTGTAATCATACTACTTTACTTTTTTTAAAGATTGTCTCCTCTCAGAAATGAGTAAGCTAGAGTAGGATAGCAAACTGCTGAAAAAGAAGCTCATTAGAGCCTTAATCGCTTTCTTGGGAGCAAACACGTTTGAAAAAAATAAAATAAAGAGCCTTTTTACAAACAAAGTATCGAAAATAACTAACTAAACTGAAAAAGAATATAACGTAAAAAAGTATGTATGTATGTTGATTGGAAGAAGAATGCCTCTTCTTCATCTTCGCGTCATTCCATGTGTGTTTTTATGGAGCTATATTGGAAGCCACCCTCCTCCTCCACATTATTTGGCATTTTCATTCTCATTTTTCTTTATTTTTTTTGTTCTTTCTTTCTTTTCTTGAAGCTTTTTTAGCTATGTGTTTAACCAAAACCAAAAAGAAAACTTTTCTTCGTAAAAAAAAATAAAAAACCACCACATTGCATTGTTGTTATATATGTTAGATTGGGCGAGTAAGCAGCAAAAGAAACCACCACCACAAACAAAAACTCCTCATGCTCATATGTTTTATTTTATTTTTTTTATTTTTTTCTCCTTGTTAGAAGACGATTTTTTAAATAGCAAGAAAAAGAAAAACTTTAATCAACGATGAAGAGAGGAGACTAGTTTTGGCGCAAAAAAGCCTTCCAAAAAAACTAACTCTCCTTTTTTTTCCTTTATTTTTTTGGCATAGCTTCGTAATTTTTTAGGGTTGTTGTTCGTTTTCGTTTCCTGTGTCTTCTATTGACTCAAGCAAGATAGAAGACGAAGGCGAAAAAAGATGAAGAAGGAGTTTTTAAAAGACTTGGATGTTTAAAATAAAATAAAAATAAAAAATAAAACTCGCAGCAGCATTTTTGGTAGTAGGATGGATCACAAAAGAAAGAATAAAATAAAATAGTGGAAAAGTGGCTTATTTAATGGTTTTTCTCCTTGGCTATTTTGAATTTGCTATTTTTGTTTCTATTTTTTAATTCTAAAAACACAATTCCCATTGTTTTCCTGGAAATCTGACAACAGAAACCTTTGAACCCCAAAAAAAAGAAGAATTATTTTTTAAATTCTTACGTCAATTTTTACTTCCTATTATCAACCTTCCATGAATTTTTTAATAAAAGGACACGTAGGATTCCAGCTTCTTTGTTTTGGACCTTTTCTTTTGTTTTACATCTTTTTTTTGTTTGAGTTCTTTGTGTTTGTGGATTCAAATTTACTATTTTTTTGTCGTCTTTATTTTGGGTCTTAGAATAGTAGTAGGTAGTTAAAAATTCACGATATTATTTAACATTTTTTTTGTGGTGGCATTTTTTACTTACTCTTTTCCTCTTTTTTTTCTTCATCGTTATTGGTAGTAAGAAATGACGCATTCTTTTTTTTATGTTTGTTTCAAACGAGTTCATTGGTTCCTATTTGCCATTGAAATGTTTCTTCTCTTATAACATGCGTGCCCTTTTGGACTTTAGAAAAATAAAAAAATAATATGAATTGAGCTACTTTATGGGAGAATATAAAAATTTGATACAAAAGGAAGGGATGGCAGCATTTTTCGACCCACTTTTTTATCTATCTAGAAACATAGTTGTTAAAGAAAAAACGAAAGAAAAACATTTTGTTAACAAGTGCCAGATGTTAAAAGAAAAACTAACTAACTTTTAACAGATGGTTAACGTTATTTTATTTTTTCGAAAATTGGTCTATTTTTACTTGTTTTTTTAACTTCTTTTTACTGATCCGAGTTTTCATAAACTTTTTATTCGTTTTTCTTTCATTCAAGGTTTTCTTGGTTTTTAGCTTCGAGTTGCATAAAAAATTTTTGTCTTCAAAAATTTAGAATGAGTAACAATTTATTTTTGACTAAAAGTCGATCAGCTTCATGGAGTGATGCCACAGCTATTCTTAATTCCGCTGCAGCTGAAGGCCATTCTGTGGGCTCTACTTATAACATCGCCAGAGGGCTTTTAACCATTTATAATGGAAGTGCTTTTTTACCTGCCTTTGTCGTTGATGATTGTTATGGTAGGTTACAGTAGACAATACCTCAATCTTTTCCATCTTAAAGTTTTTGGGGTTTAACATTTTTACAAATTTTAAATCCAACTATTTTTAGCTATGCTTGATGATACCGGGTTTGAATTTGTTCGAATGTGTTTAAAAGCTATTGAAGATAAAGGCCTTCGCGAACAAGGTCTTTATCGAAATTGTGGAGTTACATCTAAAGTTCAACGTTTATTGCAATTGGCTTTGGATAAAAGAAAAGGCGCCCTTGAAAAGCTTAATTTACAAGACGATAATGAATGGGAAACTAAAACTATCTCAAGCGCAGTTAAAACTTTTCTGAGGTTTGTTTTTCGCCGGTCTTTGATTTTTAATAATTTCTTTTTTACTTTTTAAGAAATTTGCCTGAACCTTTAATGACTTTTGAATTGCATAATTTATTCATAAATGCTGCAAAACTTGATGACATTCAGCAGAGAGTTAATCACATTCATTATTATGTTTATAAACTTCCTGAATCTCATCGAAAAATGTTAGAAATAATTATTCGTCATTTAAGAATAGTTGCAGATAATTGTAATGAAAATTTAATGACCGTTGGAAATCTTGGTGTATGTTTTGGTCCAACTTTATTGAGGCCTCAAGAAGAAACAATGGCAGCAATTATGGATATTAAATTTTGCAATGTCGTTGTTGAAGTTCTAATTAGTAATTGTCAAACGATTTTTAATACTCCATCTCCCATGCATATTAGTTTGCCATGCCCGCCCAAACCAGCTCATAACATTTTGGCTGCAGCGTCGAATGGAGCAGCTCCAATGAAAGCTCCAAATTCAAATTCAGCTATGACTCGTGGTGATACTTTACCAGATGGATATGTTCAAAATAGTGCTAGAATATTTTCCTCTGGTAGCACAAGTGGTGGTAGTTCACAATCACCTGGTTCTAATACTCAATCAAGCACAAGTTCCTCAGCAGCGGCAGCAGCAATGATTCGTCAAAGACAACCACCTCCGCCGCCAAAGGGTGTAGTGCCTCAATATGAAAAGGTTCCATTTGAATCAAAAAGTATCGATGATTTAACTGTGGCAGTTCCAAGTGCTTCCAACACAAATATTTATTCCAATATGGCAGCAACAAATCAAAATAATCGATATCATCCTCCAAGAATTATTGAAGGAGGAGGATTATCAACTAGAATGACGAGTAATTCAGATGATAGAATTGGATCATCATCAACAAGTGGAGCTTCTTCAGGTAATATAGGGGCTTCAAATACATTAACAAGGAGTAAGTTTCGGAAGCGAAAAAAATGTATCCGATTTTTATATTCTCATTTTTTAGACAAATATTCTGCAACTTATGCGCAACCATATAATCCTCAAGCTTGTGACAAGTAAGCTCCTTTGTCCTTTTTATTTTGAAAGTCCCAATCTCTGTTTCACAAATTTTGGAGTCCTTCCTATATATCCCTTTGTATAACTATTACTTTATTTTCTGATTTTTTTTCATTAACTGTCCGAAAAGTGTCGCATATTTTTTTTCTTGGTTTTCTTTAACAGTTTGCTGAGATTCATTCATTCTTTCCGCTGATTCTTTCTCTCTGTTTTTATTTTTTTCTACTATGTTTTTTTCCATTTCCAGCATCACCTATAGGCTTCAAAAGCGACATTCTGGAGGAAATTTAATGTCAAATTCGTAAGTTTTTTTAATAACAAAAAGCCATCAATGCCATTGCAAAAATCAATATAAATAATTGTTGATTCAACACACTTTGTCTAACATCCAATCCACACTTAATCATCGGAGAGAAAAATAAAAAATATGTTTGCTCACTTTCCACAACAAGCTTATTGTGTCTCTGTTTTCTTTCTGCTTGCCATAAAAAAACTTTACTAACCTTTATTTATTATTAACCTTTTAAAAAAATTAACAACCGCTTATATGTGTATATGTTTTTTTAAATGTTTTGTTGTTTAAAAAAGAGCAAACATTATTTTAACGGGGGACTTTTTTAGTGTCCATGCAAATCTTTCAAGTCATTCACAGCAATCGCAACAACAACAACCATCAACAAGTATTTCAACCGTTGGAATAAGCATCAATGGTGGAGAAGCATCATCTTCTTCAAATCATCCTGGACCATCTCGAGCAGCTCCACAACCACCTAATTTTAATACGCTTCAACCAATAATTCATACCACTCGAATACCGCCCCAATATTCATCGTTGATAAATCCAGAAGTTCAATGTCAACCTAGTCGCCGAGTTAAAACCCTTTATTCATGCGCCGCTGGACATGAAACGGAATTATCTTTTGAACCTGGTCAAATTATAACTAATGGTAAATTTTAAAAATCAAAAATAATTTCTTAAATAATTTACCCCTTTTTACAGTGTACGAATCAAAAGAAGAAGGATGGATGGTTGGAACGTTGAATGGAAAAACGGGCTTAATTCCAGCTAATTATGTGGAACCATTGCCAGGACCACAGTGAACTCGACTTTTGATTCCATTCCAAATATTATTTTAATAATTTTTTTGCATACTCTCCGGTTTTATTGCCTTTCTAAAAAGTTATCATATCAAAAAATTAATTTTTTAAAATTTTATTTTATAGCATTTTTTTATTTATGTTTTCTTTTGTCTTTTTTATTGCCATTTTTTTATTCATTTTTTGTAGTTGAAAATAAATTAAATATAAATTTATAGTTAAATATTAAGGAAAGGCAAAAATTATTTATGTCGCCCGCAAAAAAAAAATTCTATCCTGCCAATTATTATAAATTTAGTTTTTATCGTAGTCGCGAACTTATTAAAATGTATTACTTTTTATATGATATTTATGTATTCTTTTAACCTCTATCATAAAAATAAATATATTAATAATTTTAACACATAACAGCATAAATTTTAGGCACAAAAAATATAAAAACAAGTCGATTTTTGATAACATAAATGCAAAAATAAATATCCCTTCTTTGACAGTGATAATAAAAAGCGCAGTAAAATTTTAAAAAAGTCATCACACATATTAACTGATTTTCACAATTTGTTAGAATACTTGGAAACGTTATTTGAAGTAATTATCTGCTTGTAAATTTGCATCTTTTTTTTCTCTCGATTTTGTGCATGCAAATTATTATGCATACAAGTATTATTTTCTTCTTTTGAATGAAAAAAAGATAAATAAAAGGAACTAAATGACACAAAAAAAACGAATTATATATTTTTCACCAGAAAAGCTTGATTAAAGATACTTCAGCGCAATGAACTTCATTAATGGTCTTCGACACAAAGATTGTAATTATTTAAAGCTATCAATCAGACATATCTTCTTTTTTTTCTTGCCATAACAAATATTTTTTATTTAGAAATTGATAGAAGTAAAAAAAATATAAAGAAAAATTTCACGCGCGCTCGTTTTGACTTTTGAGATTTAAAAAAGTAAACCACTTGCATCAGCATATAGGAAGACATTGTTTGTTAACCTTAATAAAAGAAAAAAAGTATGTTTACCGTTTTTTTAAAGACAAAGTAAAAAGCATGCCATTTTGTTTTTTCCATTGCAAAGAATTTTAAACAATAGATTTTTTTTGCGCCATTTTTTTTATGAAACACCAGCTTTTTTGCTTCATCAAAGGCAGACTTTTTTCCTTTTTGTTTACCAAAAAAAAATCAAAACAATATCTTTTTTGCATCGCTAAAAAAAATATTGATTCGTAGTAAAAAAATGCATTGCAAGTTTGCATTCATTTCTTTTAAATTTTTTTTTTAAAAGGATATCTTCTTTTTTTGAATTTTTTAATTTACCTTTCTTTTTTTATGTTAAAATAAAGAATAGAATCTATTCGTTTGAAAAAAAAAACTTTTGAGCAAAAGTAAAGGTCAAGAGAAAATGAGACAGATTTTTATTATTCAAATTCCAACAAGTTAAAAAAACTAAATTTTAGACATTTGGTAACCCTAATTTTTATCATCCAGTAGTAGCAGGAACATTTCAAAATTACAATGAATATGAACCAAAGGGCTCAGTATAAAAAATATAAATAGTTTAAATTTTTATTATCACAGATAAATAATACATGAGCAAACAAAAAAATCATTTAAATACCAAAAAAATAAATTTAAAAAAATGTTTATTCTTCAAATAAACCCATTCGAATAAGGCTTTGATTTTTACGTAAAAATAAATTCATGTTTTTGAGATCTGCATGCTTTATTTTGATCCATTGTTGAACTGCAACAAAATCTTCGCTTGAATCAGGGATATCCTTTTCGGATCGTTGTAATTCAGTTAATCGGTTCGTTAATTTATCTTTCAATAAATTAACGATTTCCATCAAAATTTTAATTTCGCAAGTGTAAAGTCGGAATCGGGAATACAGAGCCTAAAAATTTAATATTTTGCTTTTATAAATACTAATCTCGAAAAAAAGTTTACCTTCATTTTGCGACTTGATTTAAATGTTTCTGCATTGACATTAAGCATGGTCCCAATCATATTGTAAAAAACTGCAATCAATTGACCCAAATAAGTTGACCATTTATTTGTGGCTGCAAGAGTTTCAACTCGAATCCCATAATTATTCTTTTGAGCAAAAACTTTGTAAATAATTTCGCTAATTTCTAAAAAAAAGCATTCTAAAAAATCGAAAACTTGTAAAGAAAAATTACCATTAAAAAGCAAACGATATTTATCAAGCGATGGCAAATTTGCAACTATGCTTTCTAAAGTAATAGTTTCTTGTCCAAAAATAATGGCAGCACTTTCAATAAATAACAATGCCAAATAAGTAAAAGGTTGAATAACTAAATTATTTAAAGAGCATGCAACAATAATTGGCATTTCAGTAAACTAAAAAAATTAAGAAAATATAAAAGGTAGGAAAAAAAATAATGAAAGCCCTTACATCTTTATTTTCTGATTTTGAAGTTAAAGAAAGAATAAATTTGATATTGCTTTCAATGGCAGAATGCATATGTTTAAAATCGTCGGCTTTGATATCAATGGTTCCATAGTTAGCTAATCCACTTAAAACTTGAGCAAAGGTTCGAAGTGTGAGAATTTCAGCTACAGCAAGGCAATATGATCGAGCTTGATGAAATGCGGTGTAAGAGGGATAATGAACGGGCAAATTTTGTAAGAATAATTGGAAATCTCGTTGATACTATGGATGAATGGAAGCTAAAATGAAGAAGTTAATTAACTAATAATATATATATTTTTTAAATCTCACAAAAAGAGTTCATAATGGCATATTGAAATTCACTGACGTCTTCAGTTGCGACAAGATTCATAAATCGTCGACGACAAAAATGAACGATTCGTTGAATGGAAGCTGAAGTTTCTAACATATTTGTTGTTACTTGAAGAACTTGACCAGTTCGTCCTTCTCGATATGAAAAAATTAAGGCTTCTTCGGTTTCCATTGAAAAAATGCGATATTCATTTGCCATATTTTCATAAAATTTTTGAATCTCTTCATTTCGTCCTACACTCTCCAAAATATAATCCGAAAGATAACCCATGCTTTGAATTTGCAAAGAACGAATTTCCATTTCTTCTAAACCTATAAAAGCTGGTTGGGCATAACCAAGTTTTAAGTAACAGGTGAGTAAAAGCAGACGAACAACCAAGTTTGGAGTGCTTGTTCGATTTCGTTGTTTAATCAAAAAGCAAACCAACATTTCAATGTATTTTAAATTATCTACAAAAACTCAAAATTAATTTTTGCTCAAACAAAAAAATGTTTCTATTACCAAAATGAGAATAAAGTCGCCAAAAATAATCTGCACATAAACGAATAATTTCAGTAATAAGAGCGTCGACATAAACTGTGGGTATTCTAAAATCATCGAGAATTTGAATGATATCATTCCATTGACGAATATTGTTTTCAATTTCTTTGAATGAAAAAGTTTCAGATTTGCGTGATTCGTTTACCAAAATTTGATGCAATAACATATAATGGTAATAACAAACAATGGCATTTTCAAAAACCTAAAAAATATTTAACATAAATACTTTTATTTTGTATCACCAAAAAGCTACAATACCTTTGAAACAGAAATATTTTTTTCATCTTTAGTAATTGAAATTTCATCAAAACCCAAATCTGACAAATCCGGTGTTGTGCCAGGTTTGTGATCCTTCAAATACTGCTCAAGGAATTTATGAAATTTGTTTATCATAAATACAGCGCTTGCAATAACTTTCTCTTGATCTTCTTTGGATATAAAACAAAATATCGGCATAATATGATGAATGGTAGCTACGCGACTACCATATCGCTTAACATATTCGCATAAGCGTTCAGAAAGAGTGCCAATATCAAATTTGCGATTTTTAGTTATTTCCAAAAATTTTATGCATTGCAATAACGCATCTTGGGGAAGTAATTTATCATGTGATTCATTTTGAATATCATTAAAGAGATTTGCAACTTCATCAAATGCGCCACATTCAGGATCCAATTGTTGGATTTCAATCATTGCTTGAAGCATTTCATCCCAAATACCTAAATCGCGATCGCTAAAACACAATGATTTTTAGAAAATGCAAAATATGTAAATAAATTAGGCTTACGGTAATCGAAAAGTTTTGATTCTCTCTTCTTGAGCCATTTTCTTATCTTCCAATGTTTGAGCAATTGAATCATCCAAATAAAAATTTTCATATTGATTAAATTTTTTCAAGATTTTTTGAAATGCATCAAATCCAATAGCTTTTTTGTGTTTAATATTAATTTCTTGAGTACAATGATCCACAACATAACGTTGAGTTTCAAGTTTAGTAGTAAGTTTTTCAATCAATGCAAGAAATTCCTTCAAAAAACTTTTATCTTCTGAATCACTAAATAATTTGGTAGCTAACATGGAAGCAAATTTCATTCCCATTTCTCGATCTTTGGAATTTTCTTTTGATGCTGAATGAATAAATGTTGAAATACATAATCGATATTTGTTAACCAAAGTTTTATCAAGTTGATATAGCTTTGAAGCAACTCTTGCTGTTTCTTCAAACTTCAAAGCTCTCACGAGGTAATCGAAATATTGCTCATAATACATCAGACGACCAAAACGTTCACCAAAAATTCTGAATGGTTCAGCTGCTTTATCAATTCTTCCCAAAGATTTAAATGCCGATGCCATAATTAAAGGGACATAATCATCTTCATCCATGGTTTCCATAGTTTTTAAAAACTCAAATAAACTTTCCACGGATTCGATGGTTCGTTGTTGCATTAAATTAAGCCAAATAGTCATAGCTTGAACCGATGGAACATTTTTATGCTTTTTCATTAGCTTTGACAATTCCGTTTCAGCTGGGCGCAATTTTTTGTGACATAATAGTTCTGAAAATAAGTTTAATTGAATACAAAGAAATGAATGAATAAAAACTAACCATAGCAGTTATGCACCTTCTTTCGAAGCGCCATATTGGGCTGGGATGCCATTATTGTGAATCTATTGGATAACTATAACAAAGTTGTATGTAGAGACTTTTATAAACAAAATGCACGATTGCTGCTTCGGAGTTTGCAAAAAAAAAAATATAACTATACGAATCAGTGAAAAAAATGAGGAAACTCTTTCTTTGGGAGTTTGTTATTGTATTGCCCAAACTTATTATTGCAGTATCTTAATGGTGCCAATTATGCCCCATACTAAGTTGCGACAGAAAATATTAAGCAAGTTAACAACTTGTTGTTTCACCGTACATACAAAAACAAGCAAACAAAATATTCAAATTTATATCAAAAGAAAGCACCCGATTATTATGGCGTAAATCACATATTGAAAATAGAAAGATACACAGGAGTTAAAATGCTACAAAATGAACAAATGCAGAGGTAAATCCATATAATTGGAGGATCAGCGATTGAGAGTAAATTCAGCTCCATTTTCAGTAACATATTTCTCTAAAGGCTCAGAATAATCCATTTCTTGAGGATCAATCGTTTTTGTCAGTTTTACATCCTAAAAACTTTAAATGAACACGGAATATATTATATAATAACAAACCTCGAGATCATTAGGATTACAATTACATTGTTCTAAAACAGCAGGCAGAATACGATTGATTGTCCATTTCTTTGGAACTACAACGACATAAGCATCACCATTTAACAAAGTAACATAGAAACCAATTTGAGTATCCAATGGATAAATATCACTTAGTTTAAGTTTCATTTTTGCTAAAGTTATTTTCTTCATTCGTTCAAGATGAGCTCCTTTCATCTAAAAAATGTTTTACTTTTAGCGTTAACAAATGAAACAGATATACACTTACTTTGATTGGTTCATATTTTATGCCAGGTTTAGTTACAATCATTCGAGGTTTACTAACAGCAGAAGTTTTCGGTTTGTCCTCCACACATCCATGATCTTCATAATTTCGATGTCTAAAAAAGTGCTATCAATTTCAAGAACATAATAAACCAAAACATACTTGTTACAAAAGTTATTCTCACATTTAGAGCATCGTATAGAATCAAAACATTTTTCAATACAGTCTTTAGCACTACAAACAGCATAAAGAGCGAAACGTCCATTTCCATCTTTGAGGTCCACTTGACGATCAGTTTCACAACCATGATTAAAACGATGATCACTGCTAAAAAAAATAGAAAAGAGTATTTTGAATATATGATTAAAAAAATATAACATACCAATACGACTTCTCACATTTCTGACATTTGAATGGCATAAAATCTAAAAAACAACAACATCGTTAAAAATATCATCAACAAGGTAAACAACAAACCTAATCGTTTACATGATTCCAAATTGCAATGTTCTCCCAAATTAGGAAATTCTGCCATAAATTATAATTAGATTTCTAAACAACTTTTATTTTTCTTCACAACGTTGAATGAGATTTTCTTTTTCGTTGATTACTAAAGTATTACTTCTTTTTTCTAACTAACTTCTTCGAGCAAAGAAAAATGAAATGTAAAATCTTACCGCGAAATTTTCTTCGGCGGCTTGAAACATTTTCAAACAAAAAATAAAACATATGTATGTTGGAGGTTGTCGCTGCTGCTATCGTTATCGAAAATGGATTAAATAAATATCGTATTATATTTTTCATTTACTATTTTTTTTAAAGATGCAGCAACATCGTGTTTTTTTATAACGCTTATTACTTTTGCCGTAAAATGCGATAGCCTCAAGGCGTTTCCATTCCCATGGGAAAATCTTGCGTTCTTTCACTTATTTTTTCTTCTTTCAAATACATACTTTTTTGGTTCTTCTCCATCATTTTTTTAGAATACAAATTGCCCTTACCAAAAAATGGGGCAAGTTTTGACTTTTTTCAAGTCAAATGGCTTTGAAAAAATGGATGAACCAACGCCTCCACCTGTCCATCGATTTTTAGATGATCCCCGTTCTCCAACATATGATATAAATCGAACTCCAATTGAAACAATTTGGTAAATTTATTCATTCATTTATTTAGCATAAAAAAATTATTAAGAAATACATAATTCATTTTTTAGCTCTTCAAATGAAATAAGTTCAACTCCAAAGCGATTTAAGCCATTCAAAGATTTACGAAGAAAGATGGCGAGTCGCGATATTAATAAACAGCAATTAACAGCAGCTACCAGCAATTAATTCATCTCGAAATTTTAACATTTTTATTACATCTGCAAATTGTATTGCTTCTTCAATCGATATTTTATTTTCTTCATTTGATACTCCTTTATTTTTCATAAGCATAAATGTTTGATTCAGACTTTCTGAAGCTGTGTCGCAAATAGGAAATAATTTTGCACTGAATAAACTTTGATTTCCTCCAATTTTTGTTGAAAACCATAAATGATTTTCTTTTTCATTTTTAAGATCAGCGGAGTTTTCGATAATGATAGAAACATATTTTCCGTTTTTTAAAAGCCAAGTAACTACGGTTGTATTTGGAATGAATGCGAAATCAGCAGAAGAGTTGCTGAGATCAATTCCACTGATTAAACAATTTTCAGGAATGATAATATTTCCTTGAATTGTTGAAAACTCAACAAACGAAGAGGGATCAATCTTAAAAAATTATGTATGTAATAAGTTTCACTAAAAATCGCTTTAAAAAATTCTTACTTTGACATTTGCTCCAATATTGGAATATATAAATCTTGGATGGTCTTTATTATAAAAATCACCATTGGGTGAAATATTTTCCAAGATATCATTTGCTAAACCAAAATGATAAAACTTAGATTCCACTCCAATTATGAGAGCTTCCTTCCCGCTTAAACGATTGAAGAAATCAAATAATCGTTGCCTCCACTGTCGTAAAAGCATTGAATCTGCTTTTTCAATATATTCTTTTGAAGCTTGAGTTCCTATGGGTCTCATAAAATCTCCATAACAACAAATTTCCGTACTTCCAATTTGCTTTTCTATAATTAAATTTTCACCTGTTTAGAATTATTTATAATAAACAAATTCTCGCTCACCTGTTTCCTCGCAAAATTCAGCAAAATTTTTAGCTGTTTTCATTCCAAACATGTAACATGAATCTGTGATGGCTAAAGCATCATTCCAAATGGCATTTTCTTGTTTCATTTCTTCAATGCTTGGTTTTTGTAATACTTTTTTCAAAGTTTGATGTCCATCCACTTCTTTATCGATGATAAAAACTCCATGTTGGGTTGCAATTTCAAGGTTTGAAAAATGTCCAAATATAACCATTGTATCAAAAAACGATTTTTTAAATGCTGATGGTTCTATCTTATCCAAAGTTTCGATAGTATCACAAGCTCCAATAAAGATGCCAGGGCCACAAACATCAGGAATATTTCTGCAAAAATTGTATTTTTATAATCAAAACATTAAAAATAATTTTTTACCGATATGTCTTCAATTTATTTTCCAAAATACATGCTCCATCAGGCAAGAAAGTAAATATCTTTCCAAATGGTGCAGCATGTGGTAATCGTTTGCTAAAGCCGCCACTATGAATTACCAATACTTTTAAGTTTTCTAATGCATCCTTTTGTTCTTCCATGAGTCGGGAAATAATATGAGCTGTAGCTAATCCAGGGCCTATAAAATATGGTGAATTAATAATTAATTCTGTTTAAAATATTGTAGTTTACCAAGACCGGGATATTTATCTACTTGAACATAATAATTCTTCACATATTCAGAAACTTTATCTTTTAAACGATCCAATTGATGTTCAAAAGCTTTTGCTTGATAATTATTACCAGCAGCAAGAATCAAATAATCCCATTTAGTTGCCATCGATTACTATTATCTAAAAAACTAACTTAGAAATTTTGTTATGGAAAGTTGAAAAGTTAAAAGCCGTATTGTGTTTTTTTTAAAAGCTCAAACATTAAATATATAAATGTCACTTTTTGCCAATTACATTGTTAAAGATATCCAATACCAGATTTATTTATTTATTTACAGCCAAACACTGTGTTTTTTTCTTTACTCGCAAAACTTTTACAAAAAAAATTTGTGAGCCATTTAGGAAAAATGGAAAGATATATTTTGGTTTTTAAATAAGTTTAAAAATCAATTTTTTTTTGAATTTTTCATAGTTGTTCTGTTTTATTTTGTTAACCTCTTTTGTTTAAAGAAAAAATAAATGCATTTTTTATTTACAAATTTAATTTTGGTAAACCATTAGCCCTGCTGGGAAAATACTAAAATTAATAAAACCATGCTGAATGATGTTCAAGATTATTGTTTCATGCATGGCGATTTGTATGACGCCTCAATTAATGATAGTTAGCCACCAACCTCTGAAAATATCAACAGCTAACGAATTATAAAACAATCAAAATTACTATTCACAATATACAATTAATTGATTAAAAAAAGCAATCAAAAAATCAGGTCAGCGATCATCACAAAACACACTAGAAATAATAATAAAAATAGTTGAAAGTATTACGATTTAAAAAATATATACAATTATTGCACAAAGTTTGTTTTAATTAATAAAAAACTGTATATCCATTATCTTCGGCATTAGTGACGGTAACAGTAATTCGGCCAGTGAGGTAACGAAGATCAGATAAATTAACATCCCAGAGTTTTTCTTGTCGAAGAGTTGGATGATGAAGCATTCGATCCAAATCATCTGCATTAAATTTGGTTGAATAAAGGTCGAAAACAATGGGTCGAATGCGTTCATTTGATCCAACTCGAGTGCAAAAAGAAGCGATGGTAACAGCTGAAATATTTTTGCATCGTTGAAGGCTAACATTTGCAAGAGAAAATCCATATTTAGCAAGAGCGAATCCAAATTGATCATTCACAAATGGAGTTCCTGTAACTTCCAAATGTTCAACCATTGGAAGAATTGGAGTGATGGCTTTAATAAATTTATTTTGATCGAGATCGCGTGGAAAGCTGCAATCGACGAAAACCAAATGAGTAATATTTCGAAAATTAGCAAATGCAGCGAAGGTTATGATATTAATAAAAGAAAGGTCGAGATTGGAAAATTGCAAAGTTTCGACATCCTTGTTTAGTTGACGCATAATAGCTTTCATATATGAATCGGGAATGCCATCATTCTAAAAAAGTTATTTGAACAGAAAATTTACAAAATAGTTTGTTTATTACCGGTTTAGGCATTTCATCTTCCAAATGCAAACATCGAATTCGACCAAATCCTTTTAAATTAAATAATTCTCGAAGCATTATGCATTGATCAGATTGATGGTCTTCACAAGCACATGAGTTTGAAAGCAAATGCAAGTCTTTCCAGCTAAAAATAAAATAATTTATAAAATAAATCATTCAATATATTTAGATACCTGATGGAATTATTGCAAGTTGTGTTAAAAACAAATTTTAATTCTTCTAAATTGACGGGCATTGTTTTTGCAAGTTCTTTCCATTTTTGACAAACTAATGAGCTAGAAACAACATCCTCGTTATCCATGCTTTGGAGAATATTATACAATAATTCAGATGGAAGGCATGAAATTGGACAGGTTTTGTCAATGGATGAGGACATTTTATATATCAACTTGCTAAAGCTTCACCACTAACATCAACAACAATGTTTTATAAAATATGCGACATGTTGGAAGTAACTTGTCAATAGGAACATAACGTCAAAAAATAGATATATAAACATAAAACAGCTGATGTATCCTTTTATTTATTAAACACAACGAAAAATAACAAATAATTGATTTTGTTTTAAATTCATAAGTTTTGTGCATAATCTAACCATTATCAAGCTGTGAAAAATTTTTTTTTACAAAAAAGAGTTTCAAGGCCATTTTAATGTGTTGAAACAAATTTGCAAAAAAGAAAAATAATCAAATCAAAGATGCTTCCATTTTATTGATCAAAATTGGGATACACATAAATTTTAAACAAGCGCATAATAATTTAATTAAATAAATAAAGATTCCAAATAAAAAAACAACGTATTCTTTTAAAATAAAAATCATAAAAGAAAGAAATGTAAAAATTATTTTAGGTTGAACAAATCACTAAACTAAAACCTTTTACTTCACAAGCATAATTATTATTAAAAAAAAGTTTTGAATAAAGGAATAGTAATTAAATTGAGTCATTTTGATTCCAATAAAAGAGGCGGTGGAAAATATTTCATTTATTTGCAAATGTGTTTCCGCATTGTTGAGTTCCAAATAATCTTCACCATTATCATCTTTACAAAGTTTAGCGGTTACAAATTTATTTACTTTGTTATTGTTTCCGCAATTATTGCACGCATATTTTTGATTCTGTTTGTTGTATCCATAAGAAAAGCAATGAATTGGATTGCTAGAATCAAAAATAATGTAAATTGCCTTTCTCCTTGAAGCTTTTTGAAATGGGTTGCTTCCATTATTTAAAATTACTTTACATTGAGGAAATTTGGTTATAGTTAGGAATCATAAAAAACAAATATAAAAAATTCAAATAAGATTATTCGAACATACTATAAAAAAAAGAAAAAAGAAATTTGAACTTTTTATAAGATGATAGAATTTTTTTAGTCGCTGCAAAAAAGATGTTTCGTTTTGAATCGATAAAGCAAAAACGAAGACATATTTTTTTCAAAATTACATTTTTTTCGAAGAGGAAAAAAAGATGGCGCGAACTTGTGAATATGGAATAAAATAGGAGACATACTTTTGTTGCCTTTTAAAAATAAAAACAAAACATTTTTTTCTTTATCAATAAATCAAAAAAGGCACAAAAACAGGTTTTGAAGAAAAAACGACTTGAAGAACACGATCACTTCGAGTCCAACATAACTATTTTTCTAGAAGAAAAAGTTAAACAGCTTTTATGTTTTTTGAATTCAGCATATTCAAATTAGTCTGCATTTGATATCTTTGGATTTTTTCTTTAACAAAATTAATTTTTTATGATTTAATAAAGTTTTAAATGTACACAAGCATCAACTATGCAATTTATTTATGAGTAAAACATGTATGTATTTTTCGAAGAAAGATTATCGGTTTTTTTAATAAAATAATTTTACAAAAAAAGGAGTGAGAGTAAACTAAGAGGAATAGGAATGTGTTGGAAGTTGAAATGATCGAAAGATTGTAGGAAGTGATGAAGTCCAAGTAATGGTTAACCCCATTGAACAATTAATATTAGAAAATTATAATAGCGAAAACTTACCTTTTTATAAAATTATTAGAGGATTTTTTCCATTATTATCAGGATATTAAAAGATGTAAAAGCTCTTTCAAATAGTTAATATGCTGATTCTCGCTGAAAATGGGAGATTATTAAACTTTGTTTTAAAGGACGACTATACTTTCTGTATTTTTCAAATTGTTTCAAACGACGCGCGCGTCTGTCTCCAAGTGGTAAAGCGTTTTGAACATCCAAATACCGTAATCATACCGCAATCTCTGACTTCCAAATTACGGTATGATTACGGTATTTGGATGTTCAAAACGCTTTACCACTTGGAGACAGACGCGCGCGTCGTTTGAAACAATTGGAAAAAAACAGAAAGTATAGTCGTCCTTTAACCCCTAAATTCTTCTTACCACTTTCATTCTTCAAATCTTATCTTTTGGATTTATGATAAAATCAAAAGGTTGTAATTTTTTCAATGTTAAGTGGCAAGGAAAAAACAAAATTACAATTAATCCACTTTCAGAAAAAATTAGATCCAGTTTTGGAAGAGAGTGGATTCACGACTAGGGTTGTCGAATTTCCCGGGAAATGGGAAAATGGGGAAATTTCCCGGGAAATTTCCCGGGAAATCTTTTTTGACAACCCTATTCACGACTGATTTTGTTTCATATGATAGTAAGCATCTTAAGTCAAACTTAATTTATTGTTTTCAAAATTCTAATATATGGATTTAAAAAAAACAAAAACGTTGATGGCGTAAAATAATTTGCGCGTAAAGTTTGTTGTTGACCGCTTTTTTTTAAAGAAAAAATGCAATGTTTTGTTGCTGTAAAAAAGAAAACGCACACATTCATTCATTCATTCATTGAAAAAAGGGTCAAAAGTGTAATTAGTATGTTTTTTTTGTTGATAACAATGGATTGCTTCTGTTGAGTGAAACAATTTATTTGGACAATTTCTTTTTTGGTTAGTTTTTTAGCTTTTATTTAATTAAGTATAAAATAATTACTGAAGAGAAGAATCAGTAAAAATTTTTTTTGGCAGTTTTTAAACTTTTTACTTTAATAAAAAAAGCTAAAATTCATGGTGAGATTTAAGCTTTTCAGGAATTGGAGGTGGTAGAGTATTATAAAAGCGTTTATTATCCTTTTCAGGAATTAGTGTAGAATATATACTTCATGTTGCTTTTCCACACTTCCTCGATATCCTAATTGCATAAAACGTTCACTCTTCTTTAGAGAAATAAAACATTGAGTTATTGAAATACTTTTTAAAGCAATAACAAGAAGAGCCATAGAAAGTGCAAGAATAGGAATAAATAATTTTGCATGCCAAAGTAAATCATTAATACTTTTATCTAGATTTGATAATAAATGATCAATTGATACAAGAATCTAAAAAGAAGAAAAGGGATAACGGTTTCATAAAAAATTTATGTGTTTGAAGTTTGACTTACTCTATCTAATGACATTTTTAATAACAAAATTAAAACGTGCAAAACTAAAAACACAAAATTCAAATATTTATTTTATCTTTCAAAAATTATGGTATTTTTTGGTTTAAAACCAAAATAATATTAAAAGAGCTTCAAAAAAAGAAATTAATTGTTTATTACAAAATTTTTTTTTACAAAATATGAAAAGAAAAAAAGAGTTATTTAGGACAATTAATAAAAAGACTTGAAACTTTCAAAAAGAGTTTTGATGGCTTATCTTTTTCATCCAATGTTAAGCGAGCTTTCCATTTACTTCCTTCCACCTTTAAGATTAACAAGTCTTTTAACAACAAGAAAATCATCATTTGCATTCGTACTTTTGCTAATAGCTCTTTAATTTGGGAAAGAAGAGACATAAAAGAGCAATAATACATTGTTTTATCTCACAGAAACATTAGAAAATCCAGGAAAATACGCATCGATCTGTTTTTCGTTTTTTTTAACTTTCCAGTGCATCTCAAATCAAGACATCACTCCTACTTTCTTTAACATTAATATCAAAAAATTTCTTTTTTATTAAAATTTTTAAAATAAAATTAATGATTTTAATTTTTTAATGTAACCTTCGCGAATATTTTTGATTCAAAAAAAAGAAAAAAGCTTTAAAGCCTTGAGATATAATTTAACCTCCTGACAGCTTAACTTTGAAATTGATTGGTTTTTTATTGTTTAAAAAAAGTTTTGGAAAATATGAGAAAGGATTCCATTTATGAATCGAAAAGGATTCATAACTTACAGAAGACTTTAATCCAAGCTTTTTTATTTCCCAATATTATTTTTTTTATGGTGCCACACTTTATTTTTAACAAAGTGCCGTGTTAATTTTCTGTTTTTTTAACACATAAAAAGAGATACTGTGTAAGTGTATGCATACTTTGACTAGAATTTTATTTTCAGGGTTTTTTTTCTTTTTCTAAAATATTGCAAAAAATGCCCGATTTTTTTCTTCTTTCACTTTCTTTTTTACGCACTGCTGCCAGATAGTTATCGATTTTTTTTACATTTTTTTTATCGATTTCTTAAATTGCGGTGGTAGTAGCTTCACTTTCAGGCCGAAGTCTGTGGTGGCTGGCACCTACTAGGTTTCATTTTTTTATTGCCTTATTTATTGCGCATAAAAAACACGACTGTCTTTTTTTCCTCTCTCATTTTTTTACACGATATCACCAGCTAACCTATAATTTTTTTCACATAAATTTTTAACAATTTTTAATTGAATTCAAATTATTATGATTGTTATGTTTAATAAAATTTTACAAATCCCATGTCTATAAAGTTTTAAGAAGATTTACACTTTTTGCCCAACATTTTCGAACTAACTTACATGTTCGTCTTTTTTTTTTTTAGAAAATAATCTTATTTAAAGCACGCCATTTTTTAAATCCTTTTTTTTATATAAACGATGAAAATTTGTCTTTTTTCCATCATTTTTTTTTTTCATTTATTAGCTCCAACCATTTATTTTATTATTAAACCATTTTTTTGATCGTTACTTCTTTATTGAAACTTATTTTCATTTCACTTCCGTGTTTATGTTTTTTAGGATGCCTTTCTAAAAGTCTCGCCTTTAGCTTTCATATCTTTTTATAGATTTTTTGCAAACTTTATGAAAAATCACCAAAATGGAAGTTTTGACTTTTGATGAAAAATCAAATTTAGCTCATTTTGGAAGATGCAAGATTGTTATTAATATGATTACCAAAGATTTGATTGTAAAATCATCCGAAGAAAGTAAGCTTTAGAGAAAAGTAATTCTTGAATAATACAGAATTTTTAGATCCCACCATCATCGTTCAAGTGTGTTTTAATGAAAATTATATTTTAATAAATGTAATATTTTGAAATCATTTAATAAAATCAATTTACACTAGAAACATTTTTAGAAAATGCTTTTCGTAGTTTGTTCCAATGAAAACAACAAAATATCAGCTTTTATTTTAATATTTTCCGGGGAAGAAAGTTGTAAAAAAGTATTTGACGCGGTTCAGAAAGGAAAGGTAAGTAATTCGAATTGACAAATATATATATAACTTTTTAATTTTTACAGAGTTCTGCCCCACCCAAAATTAATAATTGTGAATTAGATGATTTACTCGAGACGAAATTCTTTTTACCTCTTTTGGCGGCTCCCATCGAGAAAAATAATTCATTCGAAGCAAACCAGATTTTCATTATCATGCTTAACAAATTTCCTAATGATAGAAAGAAAAAGTGTTTGAGTATATTAAAAAATAGTTCTGAAAATTTATATTTGGATATTGCAAAAGAGCTTGGCGGATTAATGATTGATGACATTGATAATCCAAGTAAAAGCATAAAAAAGTAAGGGACAATGTAATTTGTAATTTTCATATGTGCATTTTTTAGGACTTCTCGAAAACGTGAAGCTATTATGGATGCAAATAATGAAGAATCCGGCTTGAAAATGGTTGAAACGTAAGTTGCGAGATTAAGTAAACAAAATATATAACAGAGAATAATTTTTAGAGTATTAAGTTTGCGTAAACGTCGAAGAAATGAAGCTAATTCTGAGCCTGAAAATGATGAAAATTATCAAAGCGACGAAAGTGATGTCTCTTATTCAGATTTTTATGAAGATGTTGATGAAGAAGAATTAGAAAATGAAAGCGAGACAGTTGAAAATTGGTAAGCTGATTAATTTTTACAAAAACTAAAAAAATTAATATTTCAGCCGCCAGCCAAAAAGGTTCAAAAATGATAGTGAAAGCGAAATTATTGAAGCCCCAAATTTTAAGCTAATATCCTACGATGAAAATGGAAGATTAAAAAAAAAGTTGTTAATATTTCCAATAGAAGACAAAACGATGTGTTATGTTTATGGTTGTTCCAATACTGAAAACCGATATGTTTGTTGGAGATGTAAAATACGGCGTTGTAAAAATTCAAAAGAAGGTTATTTAAGTGCCATCGTCTTTAAAGATAATCAGAAGGAAGAATATGTTAAACTCAACACTGCTCAACATATTTGTTCTTTAATTAAGTATGAACCCGAAAAATATACGTTTGATGCTATAAAACAAATTGTTCATGAACCTAATTTTAAAATATTTAATTATGAAGAATTTGGTGTTCTAAAATCAAGGCTAATTATTTTTCCATCCGATAATCAAGAATTTTGTTATGAATATACCGGAAGTAAAGGAAAATATTTTCGATGCAACCGTTGCTTCAGTGAGCGATTGGTTTGTGCTACTTTTTATAAAAAACAAGAAGAAAACGGTCAAGATTATGTTAAGTTAAGCAAAACCAAGCATGTATGTGAAATGATTGAATTTAATCCAGAAAAATACGAATTTGGTGAATCAAAATACATTGTAAAAGCTCCGAATTTCAAAATAGATTCTTATCAACAAAGTGGTGTGAATAAAAAAAAATTGTTTATATTTACTTCTTTGGAAAAGAAAATGGGATATGATTATCATTTTATTAAAAGTTTAAATAAATTTTGCTGCTGTGGTTGCCAAAGTAAAAAACTTTGTTTATCCGCAAGAATTTGTCAAGATGCTGATGGAAATTATTATGTTAAAATTAGTAAAGCTAAACATATTTGTGACGTTCAAACTTATGGTACATGCAATGGAATAAATTACAACGTTTTTTATAAGCCTGATTATCAAATAATTGAAAAAACTATTTATGGCAAAACAAGCAAAAAACTATTCGTCAGTCTTCAAGAAAACAAGGATCTTTGCTATGAATTTACATATGTACAATGTACTAAAAACTTCAAATGTAATTATTGTTATAAGGAAGCAAATAATTTTAATAATATTAAAGCTTTTCTTTGCTACGACGATGATGGAAATGAATTTATTCGAGTACATGATCGTCCACATCTTTGTCAACCTCTTCCATATCCAATAAATTACAATGAAAATGAGAAAATTATTCGAGCACGCAATTATCAATTTGTGAAGCGAAAGCATTTTGGAAAATTAGCTGAAAAACTTATAATTTTTGCGAATGAAGAAAAGACTCTTTGTTATGAATATATGAACAGAGGAAATGATTATTGGATATGTTGCCCATGCAAATCTGCGACACAGAAAACTATATCAGCTAAACTTTTTAAAGGTAAAGAAGAATACATCGAACTTGACAAACATGAACATGCATGTGAACCAATAAAATTTGACCCCGAAGATGCCAAAATCAATATTGTTAAAAACCCAAACTTTAAGCTTGAGAATGGAAGAAACAAACTTAATAGAGAAACCATTCGCTTAACAATTTTTGATCCAAACAACTCTGATAAATGTTTTTATTATTGTTGCGTAAAAGGCGACAACTTATTTCAATGCTCTAAATGTTGTTTGAAAAAACATTATGTATATGCAAAAATTATTCGGCCCCAAAATGACGAAGCTTATGTGGTATTAAGTGAAACCAAACATATTTGTCAAAAAGAAATATATGAACCACTTATTCAAAACTTAAAAATTATTAAGCACCCCAACTTTTATTTAGAAAATATTAAGACATGCAAAGAGGGAAATGAACGTTTAATGATCAAAAATTGGAATAATGACAATGATTTATGGTATTCATATTTATGGGATCGAACAAAAAAGTCTTTTTATTGTTGTAAATGTAAAAAATTAGGCAAAGCGGTAACAGCAAAATTGTACAAAGCTGATAATACTGATGATGATTATATTGAATTGAGTGCTATTCTACATCTATGTGATCCACAACCCTTTGTTCGAGGCATCGAGTTAGAAAAGGCAATCTTTTCCATGGTAAAAAAAATAAATAAAAATTATTTGAAAAAAAAATAGCCCCAATTCAAAAATTTCTCGAACAAAGAGATATAAATCCCTCAAGATTCATGATCATAAATCAATGCTTCATCAGATCTCAAAATTTATGAATTTTGGCATTTTTTTCCATTTTACTTTTATTTATTTTTTTAACTATAAAAGTGCATATAATATCTAACTCGCTGCCTCGAATAAGGAGATATGAATCCTCGATGATTAAATAAAATTCTACAAAAACTGATCAATATTTCTTTAGTGGATGTAAAGATTCTGATCGAGCTATGTGGCATCGAAAATAAAAATATCAAATTTTTGAACGTGAATCTTCGAGGTTTCATATCTTTTTTTGTTGAGTTTTTGAGTTACTTTTGGTAATAAATTCAATTCGAGGTGAAGGTTACTATTTTTGTTGTATGTAAAAGTTGACGGCTGTTATTTTTTTTAGTTCTGAATATTTAAAAAATAAAGCGCTAGCTATTTACCTTAAAACAATAAAGTTTTTTACGCTTCAAAGTTATCGTTTAAAGGATAAAAAAGCAATAATGAGTCAGTCTCAGAAAAATGTGTAACACGTCGATAAATTTTTTTATTAGAGAATTTATTTGAGCATTAATATTTTCCCAAGAATATTTTTTTAAATTTATTTATTCAAACTAAAAAGGAAGAGGAAAAACACAAAAATATACATATATTTACAATGTAATGAGAAAATGACAAAAATTTAATACTTAAAAGCAAAAGCAAGTTTTTAAAATAAATATTTAAACTACATAACCACCCATTTTTGATTTTTATGCAATAAATTTTGGAATTTTTTTAACAATCAAATTCCTTGATTTACCACAATAATCTTTTACCAAAAACACTAACATCAAATGAATTGCCAAAAAGAAAATTTTAAATAGACACAAACAATCAAAACGATGAATAATTAAGCTTTCATATAAAGAAACAGCGAGATACAATTACTAAAAAGATGGAGAAATTTTATCAGTGCATGGCTGATGTAACATATTGATATGATGAAAACGAAAAAAAATAAAAGTAAAATCAGAATTTAAAAAAAAAAGAATTTTAAAAAAAAGAGCTTTTAAAATAGTTAATCTTCTTCTTTTGAAACGGGGTCATCTTCCTTCTGCTTTTTGTTTTTCCAATATTCTTTAAGCATTTTCCGATATGCTTTAAGCAATTCTGGATTGTTTCTAATAACCATGATATTATCATGATCTTCAGAATCAAATGCTTCAGGAGGCAACGAAGATCAGTGATATAGATATTTAATTTTTTAATTTTCTTTCCATTTATCCATTCTTCAATTAATTCATAATTTGGCTTATAAACTTTTTCATAAATTTTATATTTTTCTGGCTGATATTTTCGTTGTTCGCATGCATGATCAGAATCTCCTAATTTTACAATATTTGTTTCATCTTCATTTAAAAAAACTTGAGCATTCATTGCCTTGTTTTTGATTTTACAACCATTGCATATATAATACTTAGATCCTTTGTTTAAAAAATACTCATAACAAAGCTTTCTATCTACCGATGTAAAAATAAATAATTTACTTATTTCTCTTTCATTTTATTTGTACTTCTATATTTCAAAATGTGGTGCTTCAATAATATTATTAAAGGTTGTTGAATTTGCAAATTTTTGTTCATTCTGTAGCTTATAAGGAACCGGATTACATTGAGTTCTTATTTTCATTTTTTAAAGTGTGAAAGTGTCAAAAAACTATATTTTTTATGAATTATCTAAAATTCTAAACTTTGGCGATTTTCTTCCTTATTTTTTATTGAATTTTTTTAGACAAAAGAAAGTGTGCTGGATTTAATTTCCAAAAAACCAAGCAAAAAAAGGAACTATGAGAGGCAAAAAAAGAGTACGACAAATGTTTTATTAAAAATTTTTAAAAAAATGGCAAAAACCCAGAAAGTAACCAATGAAAATAGAGGTGGTGAATTTTTCTGAAAGGTCGCTTATTTAAAAAAATGCTGAGTAGGGTGCGAAAAAAATTATTGACAGCTTAATCAAAGACGAACTCCAAAGCAATAAAAAAAGGACAGCAAAGAAAAAAATGGCTACGTCTCCTCCTCGAAGAAGAAAGAAGAAGAAATAAATTGGATTTGCTTGACTCAGATGACAAAAAAGAAGATTTTATTGGTTAAAATAATACAATAAACTTATTCGATAAATAAAAAAAAATATCCGACTTTTTTTAGAAGAAAATGTTTATGAATAAAAATAAAAAATTTCTTTGTGCCGCCTTCTTCTAAAATGTGTAAAAAATCTGGTAGACTCTCTCTTAAAACCATGATGAAAAGAAAAGAATTTTAATGAAAAGTGATAATGGAATTTTTTATTATACGGTTATTAATACATTTCAAATATTACCTCCTGTTTGGCTAACAAATTATTTGCAAATTGATTTTAACGATAATATTAGTAAAATTAGCCGCTGTGAGGATTATGAAGAAATAATTCGTTGTGATGGAGATGCAAATATGCCAATTTAAAATTTCAAATTTTTAACCCAATCAAAATCAACAAAAAAATAAAAAAAGAAAAAAAAGAAAGTATTTTTTGGTATAAATTACGGTAACTACTATGTTTTTTTTGTCGGTTTTTCACTTAAAAAAGAAACAAAATAAAAAATTCGCCAATATTAATTTCATTTCTTTCTTTAAACTTTTTTGATGAATGAACCAAAAAAGCTCTAAAAAGCTTTGTGTAATAAAACATTTCAGCCGACTCAGGATTTTTGTTTTGATCTAAATTTTTTACGCTTCCTAACATTTTCCAGTAAATCGAGAGCTATCAAAAAAAAAAATGAACAAATTAGATATTTTTCATAAATGCTTTTTTTCGAACAATGCAGGCTAAAGGATTTTTTCTTTGAATTAAGAATTCATTGCTAAAAATAATGTTGCTTGATTGACACCTTTAAAAAGGAAAAAAAGAATGTTTGTTTTTTTTAAAGCAAAAAAATATGCCATTTGTGTTTTTCTTTTTTGCGCAGAATTTTGAAACATTAATTGATTTTTTTTCTTCGTTTGCATCTTTTTTTCTCAACCCAGCTTTTTTGAAAAATATTTTTTATTTGCTTTTTTTATTTTACCATTTTTAAAAAAAGAGTAAAATGCTTAATTTTTGTGAAGCATTTTTTTGAGAAAAAAAGTGAAATTTTTAAATTATTCGGGATGGAATAAAGACAAGAGAATGTTTTTTTTATTCACAAAAAAAAGAAACACATTGCGTGAATAAGAGCCGATCGCTTTTTTTGTTGCATGAACCATATTGTTTTTTTACATCTTTTATTGATTTTTTTCAGCGCTAAACTTTCCCTTGAAAAAGATCATTCATTTCCGTTTTTTTAAAGCCTTTTTATTCGTTTTTTGTTTTGTTTTATAGCTTTTAACTCTCCTTTTAATTTATTTTAATACATTAAAAATCAGATACGCCTAAAAAAATATCCCAAATAAACGGTTATAAATTTTAAAATATTTTTTTAAACTTTTTTTGCATTTGCATTAATTTTTTCTTTCGTTTTTATTTTTCTTTTGTTCATTTTCAAAAAACAAACGTTTTGAGAAATAAACGCCATATATTTTTTTATGTCTTTTTTAATAGGTTATTTTTTTATTATCTTTTTTTTCTCACAAAAAGGTTGGAGTTCATTTTTTTGCGGTCTTCAAAAACTTTATTCCTTCCAATAACTTTTTATCTTTGTTAAAGTAAAAGGCTATGTCAAGAACTCTTCTTTTTTTAAAAATAAAATGCAGTCATTTTTGCTGGAATCTTAAAAAAACTCTTTCATGTAAAAAGTGTAATTGTTTGATTTAATTAAATAAAGAGTGTCCAAAATGATCTATTAAAATTATTTTTCTTTCCTCGTACTTTTGAAATTGAAAACTATTATTTGCGATAAATTATGTTTGTTTGTTTTTTCGTGACAATATTGCAAAGTTTATTCTTAATGTAAAATTGAAATCGGTATTATTATTTTTTTAACGAGAAAACTATTAATTTTAAATTTAATTTCTTAATATTTTTTTACAGATGGAAGGAGACTTGCCACATCTTCGGTTTTTAAAAAAAAGTATTAAATCAAAATATGATGATGATTGCATTGATCGTTTAAATTACCGTTTGACATGCAATTTATTGCTTATTATTAGTATGATTATTGCTGCCAAAGAATATGTGGGCCAACCCATTCAATGCTTGATGCCTGCGGAATCTAAAAGTTCTTGGGAAAGTGTGATTGAAGATTATTGTAAGTTTTATTTTGGTTTTAATTAACTAAATTTGTTAAAACTGTGTTTAACGAGTGTCAGCAAAATTTCTTTTTTTGTAAACTTCTAATTCCCGCCTTTTTAACCAATTTCATTCACATTCTTTCCTTCTTTTTTTTATTAAATGATTCATTCCAAACTATAGAAAAGTACTAATTTTTAAAAATATTTAAGAAAAATACAATACAAAATGGTTTTGTAAAAAAGTTAATGGAAAAAAGCATAAAGTTTTAATTTTTTGGAGAACAAAATATCAACTTTTTTAACATGAGATTAGAGATTTGTTTTTCGAAGCAATTCCAAAAATTCTATTTCTAATCAAAAAGGCTTTAAATATACTGAGATTAAAACATGAATTTTGCATACACCGACCGAGTAAGATAATTAACATGAAAAGAATCAAAATATTTTTACAATAAAATTATACTTTTAATAATTTTTTCTACCCATTTTTAGGCTTCTCTGAAGGCACATATTTTTTTGAAGGAGATCGATTCCCATCAATTGCTGAAAGAAAAAATTTAAAAGTATCTTATTATAAATGGGTATGTTATTTTTTATTACCAAAACAAACTTTGTTACAAAAAAGCAAAAAAATGTTTTAAAATTCAAAACAAAATTTTAATTTGGGAAAGAGAATACACTTCTCATAAAATTAATCTTGAATAATATTGTTGTTTTTCAGATTCCAGTATATTTATGGATCCAAATTTTTGGCTTTTTATTGCCTCTTTTAATCAAAAAATTTTTTGTGCCCCAGATAATTGCAAAGGAATTGATTCCGTCAATGAAAAATAAAGAAAAAATGGAAGCAATCCATTTCAAAAAGCTTCAAGGAAATAAGCTTTTTACTTTAGTTTATTTATTTTATAAATTTTCAAATATTCTTATTTCATTGGCTTTTCTTTATTGGATATCCTTTAATTTGAACACTTCTTATTCCTTTTATTGGGGATTTGAAGTAATCAACGATTATTTTTATTCTCGTGATTTTAAAATGAGCCGGCAATTTCCTCGTGTTAGTTTTTTAAATATATTTTTTTTATTATAAAATCATTTTTAACATAATTTTTTAGGTTACTTATTGCGACTATTTTCGTCGCGATGATACTTCCAGCAAGGTCATGCAACTGCCTTTTCAATGTTTTTTAGTAAGTTTGTTTTTTAAAGGCTACTTTTAAATAGACTAACGGAAATACATTTTTTCAGCCAATAAACGCATTTAGCGAAATGATTATTATTATTTTATGGGTTTGGTTTTTTTTCCTTAGCGTTCTCAACGCCTTGGATTTTATTTTTTGGATCATTGTTACTTTTGTTCCTGGGTTCAATGAAAGATTTATTAAAGATCTTTTAACTCACCACGATGTTAATGGCAAAGATGAATGGATTAAAAGAATGATTAAAGAAACTCTTTCTTTTGATGCCATTACGGTTCTTCGAATTATTGCATTTAATCATGATAACTTCACCGCTTCTAATTATGCAGTAATTATGTATAAATTATCGTTGAATGAAACCAACGAAAAGGCCCGAAAAAGAGATGCAGAAAGAAAACGCAAAAAGATGTAATTGAACTTTTTTTTAATGTATTCATTTTTTTAAAATACTTTTGTTCATGATTTTTTTTTTCAAAAACCCTTCAATTTTTCCATTTTTTTGATTTTTGATTGTTAAAAATTAATCTTTTTTAAATTGTAAGAGGTCTATTAAAAAAAATATATTTGCAATTGTTTTTCTTCTTTATCTAAATTTTTGTTGATTGATTAACTAAACAATATTTTCAAAAACTTTACAACTGATTTTTTTAAATTATTAAATATAGAATAGTATCGTTTTAAACATTTTTTGCTGAAGAAAATAAATAAATTAATAGGAATGAGCAATTTTTTTATTTTACAAAACTCTCAATTATTCAAGAAAAAAACAAAAGGGGAAGATGCAAAGATAAAAAAGGATCGAAAAATAAGATCAAATATAAAAAAATAATGAGATAAAAAATGAATAGATTTTAAGCAACCAAATCATGCCAACATTTAATAGTAAAATGTTGCAATAAAAAACCGCTCATGCTTTGATTTAATTAGTGAACGAGAAAAATATAGTATGAAGATTAACTTAAAAAAACAAATTCGGACATCAGAAACACAAAATTTATGAATTGCGGCTATTTTTTTTCTTTTCCAAAAAATTTTTATTTATTTTTTTAAGAATAAAAATGCATATCATTTCTAACTGGATGCCTCAAATAACGAGCTATGAATCTTCATGGATTCATGTTTAAAAAACATTGAATAATCAAAAACTTTAAATTCTTGAATTGCGGCTATTTTTTTTATTTTCCAAATATTTTTTATTTATTTTTTGAACCTCGAAAATGCATATCATTTCTAACTGGATGCCTCAAATAACGAGCTATGAATCTTCATGGATTCATGTTCAAAAAACATTGAATAATCAAAAACTTTAAATTCTTGATTTGCGGCTATTTTTTTTATTTTCCAAATATTTTTTATTTATTTTTTTAAGTAAGAAAATGCATATCATTTTTAACTGGATGCCTCAAATAACGAGCTATGAATCTTCATGGATTCATGTTCAAAAAACATAGAATAATCAAAAACTTTAAATTCTTGAATTTCGGCTATTTTTTTTATTTTCCAAATATTTTTTATTTATTTTTTGAACCTCGAAAATGCATATCATTTCTAAATGGATGCCTCAAATAACGAGCTATGAATCTTCATGGATTCATGTTCAAAAAACATAGAATAATCAAAAACTTTAAATTCTTGAATTTCGGCTATTTTTTTTATTTTCCAAATATTTTTTATTTATTTTTTTAAGTAAGAAAATGCATATCATTTTTAACTGGATGCCTCAAATAACGAGCTATGAATCTTCATGGATTCATGTTTAAAAAACATTGAATAATCAAAAACTTTAAATTCTTGAATTGCGGCTATTTTTTTTATTTTCCAAATATTTTTTATTTATTTTTTGAACCTCGAAAATGCATATCATTTCTAACTGGATGCCTCAAATAACGAGCTATGAATCTTCATGGATTCATGTTCAAAAAACATTGAATAATCAAAAACTTTAAATTCTTGATTTGCGGCTATTTTTTTTATTTTCCAAATATTTTTTATTTATTTTTTTAAGTAAGAAAATGCATATCATTTTTAACTGGATGCCTCAAATAACGAGCTATGAATCTTCATGGATTCATGTTCAAAAAACATAGAATAATCAAAAACTTTAAATTCTTGAATTTCGGCTATTTTTTTTATTTTCCAAATATTTTTTATTTATTTTTTGAACCTCGAAAATGCATATCATTTCTAAATGGATGCCTCAAATAACGAGCTATGAATCTTCATGGATTCATGTTCAAAAAACATAGAATAATCAAAAACTTTAAATTCTTGAATTTCGGCTATTTTTTTTATTTTCCAAATATTTTTTATTTATTTTTTTAAGTAAGAAAATGCATATCATTTTTAACTGGATGCCTCAAATAACGAGCTATGAATCTTCATGGATTCATGTTTAAAAAACATTGAATAATCAAAAACTTTAAATTCTTGAATTGCGGCTATTTTTTTTATTTTCCAAATATTTTTTATTTATTTTTTTAAGTAAGAAAATGCATATCATTTTTAACTGGATGCCTCAAATAACGAGCTATGAATCTTCATGGATTCATGTTTAAAAAACATTGAATAATCAAAAACTTTAAATTCTTGAATTTCGGCTATTTTTTTTATTTTCCAAATATTTTTTATTTATTTTTTGAACCTCGAAAATGCATATCATTTCTAAATGGATGCCTCAAATAACGAGCTATGAATCTTCATGGATTCATGTTTAAAAAACATTGAATAATCAAAAACTTTAAATTCTTGAATTTCGGCTATTTTTTTTATTTTCCAAATATTTTTTATTTATTTTTTTAAGTAAGAAAATGCATATCATTTTTAACTGGATGCCTCAAATAACGAGCTATGAATCTTCATGGATTCATGTTTAAAAAACATTGAATAATCAAAAACTTTAAATTCTTGAATTTCGGCTATTTTTTTTATTTTCCAAATATTTTTTATTTATTTTTTGAACCTCGAAAATGCATATCATTTCTAAATGGATGCCTCAAATAACGAGCTATGAATCTTCATGGATTCATGTTTAAAAAACATTGAATAATCAAAAACTTTAAATTCTTGAATTGCGGCTATTTTTTTTATTTTCCAAATATTTTTTATTTATTTTTTGAACCTCGAAAATGCATATCATTTCTAACTGGATGCCTCAAATAACGAGCTATGAATCTTCATGGATTCATGTTCAAAAAACATTGAATAATCAAAAACTTTAAATTCTTGATTTGCGGCTATTTTTTTTATTTTCCAAATATTTTTTATTTATTTTTTTAAGTAAGAAAATGCATATCATTTTTAACTGGATGCCTCAAATAACGAGCTATGAATCTTCATGGATTCATGTTCAAAAAACATAGAATAATCAAAAACTTTAAATTCTTGAATTTCGGCTATTTTTTTTATTTTCCAAATATTTTTTATTTATTTTTTGAACCTCGAAAATGCATATCATTTCTAAATGGATGCCTCAAATAACGAGCTATGAATCTTCATGGATTCATGTTCAAAAAACATAGAATAATCAAAAACTTTAAATTCTTGAATTTCGGCTATTTTTTTTATTTTCCAAATATTTTTTATTTATTTTTTTAAGTAAGAAAATGCATATCATTTTTAACTGGATGCCTCAAATAACGAGCTATGAATCTTCATGGATTCATGTTTAAAAAACATTGAATAATCAAAAACTTTAAATTCTTGAATTGCGGCTATTTTTTTTATTTTCCAAATATTTTTTATTTATTTTTTTAAGTAAGAAAATGCATATCATTTTTAACTGGATGCCTCAAATAACGAGCTATGAATCTTCATGGATTCATGTTTAAAAAACATTGAATAATCAAAAACTTTAAATTCTTGAATTTCGGCTATTTTTTTTATTTTCCAAATATTTTTTATTTATTTTTTGAACCTCGAAAATGCATATCATTTCTAAATGGATGCCTCAAATAACGAGCTATGAATCTTCATGGATTCATGTTTAAAAAACATTGAATAATCAAAAACTTTAAATTCTTGAATTTCGGCTATTTTTTTTATTTTCCAAATATTTTTTATTTATTTTTTTAAGTAAGAAAATGCATATCATTTTTAACTGGATGCCTCAAATAACGAGCTATGAATCTTCATGGATTCATGTTTAAAAAACATTGAATAATCAAAAACTTTAAATTCTTGAATTTCGGCTATTTTTTTTATTTTCCAAATATTTTTTATTTATTTTTTGAACCTCGAAAATGCATATCATTTCTAAATGGATGCCTCAAATAACGAGCTATGAATCTTCATGGATTCATGTTTAAAAAACATTGAATAATCAAAAACTTTAAATTCTTGAATTTCGGCTATTTTTTTTATTTTCCAAATATTTTTTATTTATTTTTTTAAGTAAGAAAATGCATATCATTTTTAACTGGATGCCTCAAATAACGAGCTATGAATCTTCATGGATTCATGTTCAAAAAACATAGAATAATCAAAAACTTTAAATTCTTGAATTTCGGCTATTTTTTTTATTTTCCAAATATTTTTTATTTATTTTTTGAACCTCGAAAATGCATATCATTTCTAAATGGATGCCTCAAATAACGAGCTATGAATCTTCATGGATTCATGTTCAAAAAACATAGAATAATCAAAAACTTTAAATTCTTGAATTTCGGCTATTTTTTTTATTTTCCAAATATTTTTTATTTATTTTTTTAAGTAAGAAAATGCATATCATTTTTAACTGGATGCCTCAAATAACGAGCTATGAATCTTCATGGATTCATGTTTAAAAAACATTGAATAATCAAAAACTTTAAATTCTTGAATTGCGGCTATTTTTTTTATTTTCCAAATATTTTTTATTTATTTTTTGAACCTCGAAAATGCATATCATTTCTAACTGGATGCCTCAAATAACGAGCTATGAATCTTCATGGATTCATGTTCAAAAAACATTGAATAATCAAAAACTTTAAATTCTTGATTTGCGGCTATTTTTTTTATTTTCCAAATATTTTTTATTTATTTTTTTAAGTAAGAAAATGCATATCATTTTTAACTGGATGCCTCAAATAACGAGCTATGAATCTTCATGGATTCATGTTCAAAAAACATAGAATAATCAAAAACTTTAAATTCTTGAATTTCGGCTATTTTTTTTATTTTCCAAATATTTTTTATTTATTTTTTTAAGTAAGAAAATGCATATCATTTTTAACTGGATGCCTCAAATAACGAGCTATGAATCTTCATGGATTCATGTTCAAAAAACATAGAATAATCAAAAACTTTAAATTCTTGAATTTCGGCTATTTTTTTTATTTTCCAAATATTTTTTATTTATTTTTTTAAGTAAGAAAATGCATATCATTTCTAACTGGATGCCTCAAATAACGAGCTATGAATCTTCATGGATTCATGTTCAAAAAACATAGAATAATCAAAAACTTTAAATTCTTGAATTTCGGCTATTTTTTTTATTTTCCAAATATTTTTTATTTATTTTTTTAAGTAAGAAAATGCATATCATTTTTAACTGGATGCCTCAAATAACGAGCTATGAATCTTCATGGATTCATGTTCAAAAAACATAGAATAATCAAAAACTTTAAATTCTTGAATTTCGGCTATTTTTTTTATTTTCCAAATATTTTTTATTTATTTTTTGAACCTCGAAAATGCATATCATTTCTAACTGGATGCCTCAAATAACGAGCTATGAATCTTCATGGATTCATGTTCAAAAAACATTGAATAATCAAAAACTTTAAATTCTTGAATTGCGGCTATTTTTTTTATTTTCCAAATATTTTTTATTTATTTTTTTAAGTAAGAAAATGCATATCATTTTTAACTGGATGCCTCAAATAACGAGCTATGAATCTTCATGGATTCATGTTCAAAAAACATAGAATAATCAAAAACTTTAAATTCTTGAATTTCGGCTATTTTTTTTATTTTCCAAATATTTTTTATTTATTTTTTGAACCTCGAAAATGCATATCATTTCTAACTGGATGCCTCAAATAACGAGCTATGAATCTTCATGGATTCATGTTCAAAAAACATAGAATAATCAAAAACTTTAAATTCTTGAATTTCGGCTATTTTTTTTATTTTCCAAATATTTTTTATTTATTTTTTGAACCTCGAAAATGCATATCATTTCTAACTGGATGCCTCAAATAACGAGCTATGAATCTTCATGGATTCATGTTCAAAAAACATAGAATAATCAAAAACTTTAAATTCTTGAATTTCGGCTATTTTTTTTATTTTCCAAATATTTTTTATTTATTTTTTGAACCTCGAAAATGCATATCATTTCTAACTGGATGCCTCAAATAACGAGCTATGAATCTTCATGGATTCATGTTCAAAAAACATTGAATAATCAAAAACTTTAAATTCTTGAATTGCGGCTATTTTTTTTATTTTCCAAATATTTTTTATTTATTTTTTTAAGTAAGAAAATGCATATCATTTCTAACTGGATGCCTCAAATAACGAGCTATGAATCTTCATGGATTCATGTTCAAAAAACATAGAATAATCAAAAACTTTAAATTCTTGAATTTCGGCTATTTTTTTTATTTTCCAAATATTTTTTATTTATTTTTTGAACCTCGAAAATGCATATCATTTCTAAATGGATGCCTCAAATAACGAGCTATGAATCTTCATGGATTCATGTTCAAAAAACATTGAATAATCAAAAACTTTAAATTCTTGATTTGCGGCTATTTTTTTTATTTTCCAAATATTTTTTATTTATTTTTTTAAGTAAGAAAATGCATATCATTTTTAACTGGATGCCTCAAATAACGAGCTATGAATCTTCATGGATTCATGTTCAAAAAACATTGAATAATCAAAAACTTTAAATTCTTGATTTGCGGCTATTTTTTTTATTTTCCAAATATTTTTTATTTATTTTTTGAACCTCGAAAATGCATATCATTTCTAACTGGATGCCTCAAATAACGAGCTATGAATCTTCATGGATTCATGTTCAAAAAACATAGAATAATCAAAAACTTTAAATTCTTGAATTTCGGCTATTTTTTTTATTTTCCAAATATTTTTTATTTATTTTTTGAACCTCGAAAATGCATATCATTTCTAACTGGATGCCTCAAATAACGAGCTATGAATCTTCATGGATTCATGTTCAAAAAACATAGAATAATCAAAAACTTTAAATTCTTGAATTTCGGCTATTTTTTTTATTTTCCAAATATTTTTTATTTATTTTTTGAACCTCGAAAATGCATATCATTTCTAACTGGATGCCTCAAATAACGAGCTATGAATCTTCATGGATTCATGTTCAAAAAACATTGAATAATCAAAAACTTTAAATTCTTGAATTGCGGCTATTTTTTTTATTTTCCAAATATTTTTTATTTATTTTTTTAAGTAAGAAAATGCATATCATTTTTAACTGGATGCCTCAAATAACGAGCTATGAATCTTCATGGATTCATGTTCAAAAAACATAGAATAATCAAAAACTTTAAATTCTTGAATTTCGGCTATTTTTTTTATTTTCCAAATATTTTTTATTTATTTTTTGAACCTCGAAAATGCATATCATTTCTAAATGGATGCCTCAAATAACGAGCTATGAATCTTCATGGATTCATGTTCAAAAAACATTGAATAATCAAAAACTTTAAATTCTTGATTTGCGGCTATTTTTTTTATTTTCCAAATATTTTTTATTTATTTTTTTAAGTAAGAAAATGCATATCATTTTTAACTGGATGCCTCAAATAACGAGCTATGAATCTTCATGGATTCATGTTCAAAAAACATTGAATAATCAAAAACTTTAAATTCTTGATTTGCGGCTATTTTTTTTATTTTCCAAATATTTTTTATTTATTTTTTGAACCTCGAAAATGCATATCATTTCTAACTGGATGCCTCAAATAACGAGCTATGAATCTTCATGGATTCATGTTCAAAAAACATTGAATAATCAAAAACTTTAAATTCTTGAATTTCGGCTATTTTTTTTATTTTCCAAATATTTTTTATTTATTTTTTTAAGTAAGAAAATGCATATCATTTTTAACTGGATGCCTCAAATAACGAGCTATGAATCTTCATGGATTCATGTTCAAAAAACATTGAATAATCAAAAACTTTAAATTCTTGATTTGCGGCTATTTTTTTTATTTTCCAAATATTTTTTATTTATTTTTTGAACCTCGAAAATGCATATCATTTCTAAATGGATGCCTCAAATAACGAGCTATGAATCTTCATGGATTCATGTTCAAAAAACATTGAATAATCAAAAACTTTAAATTCTTGATTTGCGGCTATTTTTTTTATTTTCCAAATATTTTTTATTTATTTTTTTAAGTAAGAAAATGCATATCATTTTTAACTGGATGCCTCAAATAACGAGCTATGAATCTTCATGGATTCATGTTCAAAAAACATTGAATAATCAAAAACTTTAAATTCTTGATTTGCGGCTATTTTTTTTATTTTCCAAATATTTTTTATTTATTTTTTGAACCTCGAAAATGCATATCATTTCTAAATGGATGCCTCAAATAACGAGCTATGAATCTTCATGGATTCATGTTCAAAAAACATTGAATAATCAAAAACTTTAAATTCTTGATTTGCGGCTATTTTTTTTATTTTCCAAATATTTTTTATTTATTTTTTGAACCTCGAAAATGCATATCATTTCTAAATGGATGCCTCAAATAACGAGCTATGAATCTTCATGGATTCATGTTCAAAAAACATTGAATAATCAAAAACTTTAAATTCTTGATTTGCGGCTATTTTTTTTATTTTCCAAATATTTTTTATTTATTTTTTTAAGTAAGAAAATGCATATCATTTTTAACTGGATGCCTCAAATAACGAGCTATGAATCTTCATGGATTCATGTTCAAAAAACATTGAATAATCAAAAACTTTAAATTCTTGATTTGCGGCTATTTTTTTTATTTTCCAAATATTTTTTATTTATTTTTTGAACCTCGAAAATGCATATCATTTCTAACTGGATGCCTCAAATAACGAGCTATGAATCTTCATGGATTCATGTTCAAAAAACATTGAATAATCAAAAACTTTAAATTCTTGAATTGCGGCTATTTTTTTTATTTTCCAAATATTTTTTATTTATTTTTTTAAGTAAGAAAATGCATATCATTTTTAACTGGATGCCTCAAATAACGAGCTATGAATCTTCATGGATTCATGTTCAAAAAACATAGAATAATCAAAAACTTTAAATTCTTGAATTTCGGCTATTTTTTTTATTTTCCAAATATTTTTTATTTATTTTTTGAACCTCGAAAATGCATATCATTTCTAAATGGATGCCTCAAATAACGAGCTATGAATCTTCATGGATTCATGTTCAAAAAACATTGAATAATCAAAAACTTTAAATTCTTGATTTGCGGCTATTTTTTTTATTTTCCAAATATTTTTTATTTATTTTTTTAAGTAAGAAAATGCATATCATTTTTAACTGGATGCCTCAAATAACGAGCTATGAATCTTCATGGATTCATGTTCAAAAAACATAGAATAATCAAAAACTTTAAATTCTTGAATTTCGGCTATTTTTTTTATTTTCCAAATATTTTTTATTTATTTTTTGAACCTCGAAAATGCATATCATTTCTAACTGGATGCCTCAAATAACGAGCTATGAATCTTCATGGATTCATGTTCAAAAAACATTGAATAATCAAAAACTTTAAATTCTTGAATTGCGGCTATTTTTTTTATTTTCCAAATATTTTTTATTTATTTTTTTAAGTAAGAAAATGCATATCATTTTTAACTGGATGCCTCAAATAACGAGCTATGAATCTTCATGGATTCATGTTCAAAAAACATTGAATAATCAAAAACTTTAAATTCTTGATTTGCGGCTATTTTTTTTATTTTCCAAATATTTTTTATTTATTTTTTTAAGTAAGAAAATGCATATCATTTTTAACTGGATGCCTCAAATAACGAGCTATGAATCTTCATGGATTCATGTTCAAAAAACATAGAATAATCAAAAACTTTAAATTCTTGAATTTCGGCTATTTTTTTTATTTTCCAAATATTTTTTATTTATTTTTTGAACCTCGAAAATGCATATCATTTCTAACTGGATGCCTCAAATAACGAGCTATGAATCTTCATGGATTCATGTTCAAAAAACATTGAATAATCAAAAACTTTAAATTCTTGAATTGCGGCTATTTTTTTTATTTTCCAAATATTTTTTATTTATTTTTTTAAGTAAGAAAATGCATATCATTTTTAACTGGATGCCTCAAATAACGAGCTATGAATCTTCATGGATTCATGTTCAAAAAACATAGAATAATCAAAAACTTTAAATTCTTGAATTTCGGCTATTTTTTTTATTTTCCAAATATTTTTTATTTATTTTTTGAACCTCGAAAATGCATATCATTTCTAAATGGATGCCTCAAATAACGAGCTATGAATCTTCATGGATTCATGTTCAAAAAACATTGAATAATCAAAAACTTTAAATTCTTGATTTGCGGCTATTTTTTTTATTTTCCAAATATTTTTTATTTATTTTTTTAAGTAAGAAAATGCATATCATTTTTAACTGGATGCCTCAAATAACGAGCTATGAATCTTCATGGATTCATGTTCAAAAAACATAGAATAATCAAAAACTTTAAATTCTTGAATTTCGGCTATTTTTTTTATTTTCCAAATATTTTTTATTTATTTTTTGAACCTCGAAAATGCATATCATTTCTAACTGGATGCCTCAAATAACGAGCTATGAATCTTCATGGATTCATGTTCAAAAAACATTGAATAATCAAAAACTTTAAATTCTTGAATTGCGGCTATTTTTTTTATTTTCCAAATATTTTTTATTTATTTTTTTAAGTAAGAAAATGCATATCATTTTTAACTGGATGCCTCAAATAACGAGCTATGAATCTTCATGGATTCATGTTCAAAAAACATTGAATAATCAAAAACTTTAAATTCTTGATTTGCGGCTATTTTTTTTATTTTCCAAATATTTTTTATTTATTTTTTTAAGTAAGAAAATGCATATCATTTTTAACTGGATGCCTCAAATAACGAGCTATGAATCTTCATGGATTCATGTTCAAAAAACATAGAATAATCAAAAACTTTAAATTCTTGAATTTCGGCTATTTTTTTTATTTTCCAAATATTTTTTATTTATTTTTTGAACCTCGAAAATGCATATCATTTCTAAATGGATGCCTCAAATAACGAGCTATGAATCTTCATGGATTCATGTTCAAAAAACATAGAATAATCAAAAACTTTAAATTCTTGAATTTCGGCTATTTTTTTTATTTTCCAAATATTTTTTATTTATTTTTTTAAGTAAGAAAATGCATATCATTTTTAACTGGATGCCTCAAATAACGAGCTATGAATCTTCATGGATTCATGTTCAAAAAACATTGAATAATCAAAAACTTTAAATTCTTGATTTGCGGCTATTTTTTTTATTTTCCAAATATTTTTTATTTATTTTTTTAAGTAAGAAAATGCATATCATTTTTAACTGGATGCCTCAAATAACGAGCTATGAATCTTCATGGATTCATGTTCAAAAAACATAGAATAATCAAAAACTTTAAATTCTTGAATTTCGGCTATTTTTTTTATTTTCCAAATATTTTTTATTTATTTTTTTAAGTAAGAAAATGCATATCATTTCTAACTGGATGCCTCAAATAACGAGCTATGAATCTTCATGGATTCATGTTCAAAAAACATAGAATAATCAAAAACTTTAAATTCTTGAATTTCGGCTATTTTTTTTATTTTCCAAATATTTTTTATTTATTTTTTTAAGTAAGAAAATGCATATCATTTTTAACTGGATGCCTCAAATAACGAGCTATGAATCTTCATGGATTCATGTTCAAAAAACATAGAATAATCAAAAACTTTAAATTCTTGAATTTCGGCTATTTTTTTTATTTTCCAAATATTTTTTATTTATTTTTTTAAGTAAGAAAATGCATATCATTTTTAACTGGATGCCTCAAATAACGAGCTATGAATCTTCATGGATTCATGTTCAAAAAACATAGAATAATCAAAAACTTTAAATTCTTGAATTTCGGCTATTTTTTTTATTTTCCAAATATTTTTTATTTATTTTTTGAACCTCGAAAATGCATATCATTTCTAACTGGATGCCTCAAATAACGAGCTATGAATCTTCATGGATTCATGTTCAAAAAACATAGAATAATCAAAAACTTTAAATTCTTGAATTTCGGCTATTTTTTTTATTTTCCAAATATTTTTTATTTATTTTTTTAAGTAAGAAAATGCATATCATTTTTAACTGGATGCCTCAAATAACGAGCTATGAATCTTCATGGATTCATGTTCAAAAAACATAGAATAATCAAAAACTTTAAATTCTTGAATTTCGGCTATTTTTTTTATTTTCCAAATATTTTTTATTTATTTTTTGAACCTCGAAAATGCATATCATTTCTAACTGGATGCCTCAAATAACGAGCTATGAATCTTCATGGATTCATGTTCAAAAAACATAGAATAATCAAAAACTTTAAATTCTTGAATTTCGGCTATTTTTTTTATTTTCCAAATATTTTTTATTTATTTTTTTAAGTAAGAAAATGCATATCATTTTTAACTGGATGCCTCAAATAACGAGCTATGAATCTTCATGGATTCATGTTCAAAAAACATAGAATAATCAAAAACTTTAAATTCTTGAATTTCGGCTATTTTTTTTATTTTCCAAATATTTTTTATTTATTTTTTGAACCTCGAAAATGCATATCATTTCTAACTGGATGCCTCAAATAACGAGCTATGAATCTTCATGGATTCATGTTCAAAAAACATAGAATAATCAAAAACTTTAAATTCTTGAATTTCGGCTATTTTTTTTATTTTCCAAATATTTTTTATTTATTTTTTGAACCTCGAAAATGCATATCATTTCTAAATGGATGCCTCAAATAACGAGCTATGAATCTTCATGGATTCATGTTCAAAAAACATAGAATAATCAAAAACTTTAAATTCTTGAATTTCGGCTATTTTTTTTATTTTCCAAATATTTTTTATTTATTTTTTTAAGTAAGAAAATGCATATCATTTTTAACTGGATGCCTCAAATAACGAGCTATGAATCTTCATGGATTCATGTTCAAAAAACATTGAATAATCAAAAACTTTAAATTCTTGATTTGCGGCTATTTTTTTTATTTTCCAAATATTTTTTATTTATTTTTTTAAGTAAGAAAATGCATATCATTTTTAACTGGATGCCTCAAATAACGAGCTATGAATCTTCATGGATTCATGTTCAAAAAACATAGAATAATCAAAAACTTTAAATTCTTGAATTTCGGCTATTTTTTTTATTTTCCAAATATTTTTTATTTATTTTTTTAAGTAAGAAAATGCATATCATTTCTAACTGGATGCCTCAAATAACGAGCTATGAATCTTCATGGATTCATGTTCAAAAAACATAGAATAATCAAAAACTTTAAATTCTTGAATTTCGGCTATTTTTTTTATTTTCCAAATATTTTTTATTTATTTTTTTAAGTAAGAAAATGCATATCATTTTTAACTGGATGCCTCAAATAACGAGCTATGAATCTTCATGGATTCATGTTCAAAAAACATAGAATAATCAAAAACTTTAAATTCTTGAATTTCGGCTATTTTTTTTATTTTCCAAATATTTTTTATTTATTTTTTGAACCTCGAAAATGCATATCATTTCTAACTGGATGCCTCAAATAACGAGCTATGAATCTTCATGGATTCATGTTCAAAAAACATAGAATAATCAAAAACTTTAAATTCTTGAATTTCGGCTATTTTTTTTATTTTCCAAATATTTTTTATTTATTTTTTGAACCTCGAAAATGCATATCATTTCTAAATGGATGCCTCAAATAACGAGCTATGAATCTTCATGGATTCATGTTCAAAAAACATTGAATAATCAAAAACTTTAAATTCTTGATTTGCGGCTATTTTTTTTATTTTCCAAATATTTTTTATTTATTTTTTTAAGTAAGAAAATGCATATCATTTTTAACTGGATGCCTCAAATAACGAGCTATGAATCTTCATGGATTCATGTTCAAAAAACATAGAATAATCAAAAACTTTAAATTCTTGAATTTCGGCTATTTTTTTTATTTTCCAAATATTTTTTATTTATTTTTTTAAGTAAGAAAATGCATATCATTTTTAACTGGATGCCTCAAATAACGAGCTATGAATCTTCATGGATTCATGTTCAAAAAACATAGAATAATCAAAAACTTTAAATTCTTGAATTTCGGCTATTTTTTTTATTTTCCAAATATTTTTTATTTATTTTTTGAACCTCGAAAATGCATATCATTTCTAACTGGATGCCTCAAATAACGAGCTATGAATCTTCATGGATTCATGTTCAAAAAACATAGAATAATCAAAAACTTTAAATTCTTGAATTTCGGCTATTTTTTTTATTTTCCAAATATTTTTTATTTATTTTTTTAAGTAAGAAAATGCATATCATTTTTAACTGGATGCCTCAAATAACGAGCTATGAATCTTCATGGATTCATGTTCAAAAAACATAGAATAATCAAAAACTTTAAATTCTTGAATTTCGGCTATTTTTTTTATTTTCCAAATATTTTTTATTTATTTTTTGAACCTCGAAAATGCATATCATTTCTAACTGGATGCCTCAAATAACGAGCTATGAATCTTCATGGATTCATGTTCAAAAAACATAGAATAATCAAAAACTTTAAATTCTTGAATTTCGGCTATTTTTTTTATTTTCCAAATATTTTTTATTTATTTTTTTAAGTAAGAAAATGCATATCATTTTTAACTGGATGCCTCAAATAACGAGCTATGAATCTTCATGGATTCATGTTCAAAAAACATTGAATAATCAAAAACTTTAAATTCTTGATTTGCGGCTATTTTTTTTATTTTCCAAATATTTTTTATTTATTTTTTTAAGTAAGAAAATGCATATCATTTTTAACTGGATGCCTCAAATAACGAGCTATGAATCTTCATGGATTCATGTTCAAAAAACATAGAATAATCAAAAACTTTAAATTCTTGAATTTCGGCTATTTTTTTTATTTTCCAAATATTTTTTATTTATTTTTTTAAGTAAGAAAATGCATATCATTTCTAACTGGATGCCTCAAATAACGAGCTATGAATCTTCATGGATTCATGTTCAAAAAACATAGAATAATCAAAAACTTTAAATTCTTGAATTTCGGCTATTTTTTTTATTTTCCAAATATTTTTTATTTATTTTTTTAAGTAAGAAAATGCATATCATTTTTAACTGGATGCCTCAAATAACGAGCTATGAATCTTCATGGATTCATGTTCAAAAAACATAGAATAATCAAAAACTTTAAATTCTTGAATTTCGGCTATTTTTTTTATTTTCCAAATATTTTTTATTTATTTTTTGAACCTCGAAAATGCATATCATTTCTAACTGGATGCCTCAAATAACGAGCTATGAATCTTCATGGATTCATGTTCAAAAAACATAGAATAATCAAAAACTTTAAATTCTTGAATTTCGGCTATTTTTTTTATTTTCCAAATATTTTTTATTTATTTTTTGAACCTCGAAAATGCATATCATTTCTAAATGGATGCCTCAAATAACGAGCTATGAATCTTCATGGATTCATGTTCAAAAAACATTGAATAATCAAAAACTTTAAATTCTTGATTTGCGGCTATTTTTTTTATTTTCCAAATATTTTTTATTTATTTTTTTAAGTAAGAAAATGCATATCATTTTTAACTGGATGCCTCAAATAACGAGCTATGAATCTTCATGGATTCATGTTCAAAAAACATAGAATAATCAAAAACTTTAAATTCTTGAATTTCGGCTATTTTTTTTATTTTCCAAATATTTTTTATTTATTTTTTTAAGTAAGAAAATGCATATCATTTTTAACTGGATGCCTCAAATAACGAGCTATGAATCTTCATGGATTCATGTTCAAAAAACATAGAATAATCAAAAACTTTAAATTCTTGAATTTCGGCTATTTTTTTTATTTTCCAAATATTTTTTATTTATTTTTTGAACCTCGAAAATGCATATCATTTCTAACTGGATGCCTCAAATAACGAGCTATGAATCTTCATGGATTCATGTTCAAAAAACATAGAATAATCAAAAACTTTAAATTCTTGAATTTCGGCTATTTTTTTTATTTTCCAAATATTTTTTATTTATTTTTTTAAGTAAGAAAATGCATATCATTTTTAACTGGATGCCTCAAATAACGAGCTATGAATCTTCATGGATTCATGTTCAAAAAACATAGAATAATCAAAAACTTTAAATTCTTGAATTTCGGCTATTTTTTTTATTTTCCAAATATTTTTTATTTATTTTTTGAACCTCGAAAATGCATATCATTTCTAACTGGATGCCTCAAATAACGAGCTATGAATCTTCATGGATTCATGTTCAAAAAACATAGAATAATCAAAAACTTTAAATTCTTGAATTTCGGCTATTTTTTTTATTTTCCAAATATTTTTTATTTATTTTTTGAACCTCGAAAATGCATATCATTTCTAACTGGATGCCTCAAATAACGAGCTATGAATCTTCATGGATTCATGTTCAAAAAACATAGAATAATCAAAAACTTTAAATTCTTGAATTTCGGCTATTTTTTTTATTTTCCAAATATTTTTTATTTATTTTTTGAACCTCGAAAATGCATATCATTTCTAAATGGATGCCTCAAATAACGAGCTATGAATCTTCATGGATTCATGTTTAAAAAACATTGAATAATCAAAAACTTTAAATTCTTGAATTTCGGCTATTTTTTTTATTTTCCAAATATTTTTTATTTATTTTTTGAACCTCGAAAATGCATATCATTTCTAACTGGATGCCTCAAATAACGAGCTATGAATCTTCATGGATTCATGTTCAAAAAACATAGAATAATCAAAAACTTTAAATTCTTGAATTTCGGCTATTTTTTTTATTTTCCAAATATTTTTTATTTATTTTTTGAACCTCGAAAATGCATATCATTTCTAAATGGATGCCTCAAATAACGAGCTATGAATCTTCATGGATTCATGTTCAAAAAACATTGAATAATCAAAAACTTTAAATTCTTGAATTGCGGCTATTTTTTTTATTTTCCAAATATTTTTTATTTATTTTTTTAAGTAAGAAAATGCATATCATTTTTAACTGGATGCCTCAAATAACGAGCTATGAATCTTCATGGATTCATGTTCAAAAAACATTGAATAATCAAAAACTTTAAATTCTTGATTTGCGGCTATTTTTTTTATTTTCCAAATATTTTTTATTTATTTTTTTAAGTAAGAAAATGCATATCATTTTTAACTGGATGCCTCAAATAACGAGCTATGAATCTTCATGGATTCATGTTCAAAAAACATAGAATAATCAAAAACTTTAAATTCTTGAATTTCGGCTATTTTTTTTATTTTCCAAATATTTTTTATTTATTTTTTGAACCTCGAAAATGCATATCATTTCTAACTGGATGCCTCAAATAACGAGCTATGAATCTTCATGGATTCATGTTCAAAAAACATTGAATAATCAAAAACTTTAAATTCTTGAATTGCGGCTATTTTTTTTATTTTCCAAATATTTTTTATTTATTTTTTTAAGTAAGAAAATGCATATCATTTTTAACTGGATGCCTCAAATAACGAGCTATGAATCTTCATGGATTCATGTTCAAAAAACATTGAATAATCAAAAACTTTAAATTCTTGATTTGCGGCTATTTTTTTTATTTTCCAAATATTTTTTATTTATTTTTTTAAGTAAGAAAATGCATATCATTTTTAACTGGATGCCTCAAATAACGAGCTATGAATCTTCATGGATTCATGTTCAAAAAACATTGAATAATCAAAAACTTTAAATTCTTGATTTGCGGCTATTTTTTTTATTTTCCAAATATTTTTTATTTATTTTTTTAAGTAAGAAAATGCATATCATTTCTAACTGGATGCCTCAAATAACGAGCTATGAATCTTCATGGATTCATGTTTAAAAAACATTGAATAATCAAAAACTTTAAATTCTTGAATTGCGGCTATTTTTTTTATTTTCCAAATATTTTTTATTTATTTTTTTAAGTAAGAAAATGCATATCATTTTTAACTGGATGCCTCAAATAACGAGCTATGAATCTTCATGGATTCATGTTCAAAAAACATTGAATAATCAAAAACTTTAAATTCTTGATTTGCGGCTATTTTTTTTATTTTCCAAATATTTTTTATTTATTTTTTTAAGTAAGAAAATGCATATCATTTTTAACTGGATGCCTCAAATAACGAGCTATGAATCTTCATGGATTCATGTTCAAAAAACATAGAATAATCAAAAACTTTAAATTCTTGAATTTCGGCTATTTTTTTTATTTTCCAAATATTTTTTATTTATTTTTTGAACCTCGAAAATGCATATCATTTCTAACTGGATGCCTCAAATAACGAGCTATGAATCTTCATGGATTCATGTTCAAAAAACATTGAATAATCAAAAACTTTAAATTCTTGATTTGCGGCTATTTTTTTTATTTTCCAAATATTTTTTATTTATTTTTTGAACCTCGAAAATGCATATCATTTCTAACTGGATGCCTCAAATAACGAGCTATGAATCTTCATGGATTCATGTTCAAAAAACATAGAATAATCAAAAACTTTAAATTCTTGAATTTCGGCTATTTTTTTTATTTTCCAAATATTTTTTATTTATTTTTTTAAGTAAGAAAATGCATATCATTTTTAACTGGATGCCTCAAATAACGAGCTATGAATCTTCATGGATTCATGTTCAAAAAACATTGAATAATCAAAAACTTTAAATTCTTGATTTGCCGCTATTTTTTTTATTTTCCAAATATTTTTTATTTATTTTTTTAAGTAAGAAAATGCATATCATTTTTAACTGGATGCCTCAAATAACGAGCTATGAATCTTCATGGATTCATGTTCAAAAAACATAGAATAATCAAAAACTTTAAATTCTTGAATTTCGGCTATTTTTTTTATTTTCCAAATATTTTTTATTTATTTTTTGAACCTCGAAAATGCATATCATTTTTAACTGGATGCCTCAAATAACGAGCTATGAATCTTCATGGATTCATGTTCAAAAAACATAGAATAATCAAAAACTTTAAATTCTTGAATTTCGGCTATTTTTTTTATTTTCCAAATATTTTTTATTTATTTTTTGAACCTCGAAAATGCATATCATTTCTAACTGGATGCCTCAAATAACGAGCTATGAATCTTCATGGATTCATGTTCAAAAAACATAGAATAATCAAAAACTTTAAATTCTTGAATTTCGGCTATTTTTTTTATTTTCCAAATATTTTTTATTTATTTTTTGAACCTCGAAAATGCATATCATTTCTAAATGGATGCCTCAAATAACGAGCTATGAATCTTCATGGATTCATGTTTAAAAAACATTGAATAATCAAAAACTTTAAATTCTTGAATTTCGGCTATTTTTTTTATTTTCCAAATATTTTTTATTTATTTTTTGAACCTCGAAAATGCATATCATTTCTAACTGGATGCCTCAAATAACGAGCTATGAATCTTCATGGATTCATGTTCAAAAAACATAGAATAATCAAAAACTTTAAATTCTTGAATTTCGGCTATTTTTTTTATTTTCCAAATATTTTTTATTTATTTTTTTAAGTAAGAAAATGCATATCATTTTTAACTGGATGCCTCAAATAACGAGCTATGAATCTTCATGGATTCATGTTCAAAAAACATTGAATAATCAAAAACTTTAAATTCTTGATTTGCGGCTATTTTTTTTATTTTCCAAATATTTTTTATTTATTTTTTTAAGTAAGAAAATGCATATCATTTTTAACTGGATGCCTCAAATAACGAGCTATGAATCTTCATGGATTCATGTTCAAAAAACATAGAATAATCAAAAACTTTAAATTCTTGAATTTCGGCTATTTTTTTTATTTTCCAAATATTTTTTATTTATTTTTTGAACCTCGAAAATGCATATCATTTCTAAATGGATGCCTCAAATAACGAGCTATGAATCTTCATGGATTCATGTTTAAAAAACATTGAATAATCAAAAACTTTAAATTCTTGAATTTCGGCTATTTTTTTTATTTTCCAAATATTTTTTATTTATTTTTTGAACCTCGAAAATGCATATCATTTCTAACTGGATGCCTCAAATAACGAGCTATGAATCTTCATGGATTCATGTTCAAAAAACATAGAATAATCAAAAACTTTAAATTCTTGAATTTCGGCTATTTTTTTTATTTTACAAATATTTTTTATTTATTTTTTGAACCTCGAAAATGCATATCATTTCTAACTGGATGCCTCAAATAACGAGCTATGAATCTTCATGGATTCATGTTCAAAAAACATTGAATAATCAAAAACTTTAAATTATTGAATTTCGGCTATTTTTTTTATTTTCCAAATATTTTTTATTTATTTTTTGAACCTCGAAAATGCATATCATTTCTAAATGGATGCCTCAAATAACGAGCTCTGAATCTTCATGGATTCATGTTTAAAAAACATTGAATAATCAAAAACTTTAAATTCTTGAATTTCGGCTATTTTTTTTATTTTCCAAATATTTTTTATTTATTTTTTGAACCTCGAAAATGCATATCATTTCTAAATGGATGCCTCAAATAACGAGCTCTGAATCTTCATGGATTCATGTTTAAAAAACATTGAATAATCAAAAACTTTAAATTCTTGAATTTCGGCTATTTTTTTTATTTTCCAAATATTTTTTATTTATTTTTTGAACCTCGAAAATGCATATCATTTCTAAATGGATGCCTCAAATAACGAGCTATGAATCTTCATGGATTCATGTTCAAAAAACATTGAATAATCAAAAACTTTAAATTCTTGAATTTCGGCTATTTTTTTTATTTTCCAAATATTTTTTATTTATTTTTTTAAGTAAGAAAATGCATATCATTTTTAACTGGATGCCTCAAATAACGAGCTATGAATCTTCATGGATTCATGTTCAAAAAACATAGAATAATCAAAAACTTTAAATTCTTGAATTTCGGCTATTTTTTTTATTTTCCAAATATTTTTTATTTATTTTTTGAACCTCGAAAATGCATATCATTTCTAAATGGATGCCTCAAATAACGAGCTATGAATCTTCATGGATTCATGTTTAAAAAACATTGAATAATCAAAAACTTTAAATTCTTGAATTTCGGCTATTTTTTTTATTTTCCAAATATTTTTTATTTATTTTTTGAACCTCGAAAATGCATATCATTTCTAAATGGATGCCTCAAATAACGAGCTATGAATCTTCATGGATTCATGTTCAAAAAACATTGAATAATCAAAAACTTTAAATTCTTGAATTTCGGCTATTTTTTTTATTTTCCAAATATTTTTTATTTATTTTTTGAACCTCGAAAATGCATATCATTTCTAAATGGATGCCTCAAATAACGAGCTATGAATCTTCATGGATTCATGTTCAAAAAACATTGAATAATCAAAAACTTTAAATTCTTGAATTTCGGCTATTTTTTTTATTTTCCAAATATTTTTTATTTATTTTTTGAACCTCGAAAATGCATATCATTTCTAAATGGATGCCTCAAATAACGAGCTATGAATCTTCATGGATTCATGTTCAAAAAACATTGAATAATCAAAAACTTTAAATTCTTGAATTTCGGCTATTTTTTTTATTTTCCAAATATTTTTTATTTATTTTTTTAAGTAAGAAAATGCATATCATTTTTAACTGGATGCCTCAAATAACGAGCTATGAATCTTCATGGATTCATGTTCAAAAAACATTGAATAATCAAAAACTTTAAATTCTTGAATTTCGGCTATTTTTTTTATTTTCCAAATATTTTTTATTTATTTTTTGAACCTCGAAAATGCATATCATTTCTAAATGGATGCCTCAAATAACGAGCTATGAATCTTCATGGATTCATGTTCAAAAAACATTGAATAATCAAAAACTTTAAATTCTTGAATTTCGGCTATTTTTTTTATTTTCCAAATATTTTTTATTTATTTTTTTAAGTAAGAAAATGCATATCATTTTTAACTGGATGCCTCAAATAACGAGCTATGAATCTTCATGGATTCATGTTCAAAAAACATAGAATAATCAAAAACTTTAAATTCTTGAATTTCGGCTATTTTTTTTATTTTCCAAATATTTTTTATTTATTTTTTTAAGTAAGAAAATGCATATCATTTTTAACTGGATGCCTCAAATAACGAGCTATGAATCTTCATGGATTCATGTTCAAAAAACATTGAATAATCAAAAACTTTAAATTCTTGATTTGCGGCTATTTTTTTTATTTTCCAAATATTTTTTATTTATTTTTTTAAGTAAGAAAATGCATATCATTTTTAACTGGATGCCTCAAATAACGAGCTATGAATCTTCATGGATTCATGTTCAAAAAACATAGAATAATCAAAAACTTTAAATTCTTGAATTTCGGCTATTTTTTTTATTTTCCAAATATTTTTTATTTATTTTTTGAACCTCGAAAATGCATATCATTTCTAACTGGATGCCTCAAATAACGAGCTATGAATCTTCATGGATTCATGTTCAAAAAACATAGAATAATCAAAAACTTTAAATTCTTGAATTTCGGCTATTTTTTTTATTTTCCAAATATTTTTTATTTATTTTTTGAACCTCGAAAATGCATATCATTTCTAACTGGATGCCTCAAATAACGAGCTATGAATCTTCATGGATTCATGTTCAAAAAACATAGAATAATCAAAAACTTTAAATTCTTGATTTGCGGCTATTTTTTTTATTTTCCAAATATTTTTTATTTATTTTTTTAAGTAAGAAAATGCATATCATTTTTAACTGGATGCCTCAAATAACGAGCTATGAATCTTCATGGATTCATGTTCAAAAAACATAGAATAATCAAAAACTTTAAATTCTTGAATTTCGGCTATTTTTTTTATTTTCCAAATATTTTTTATTTATTTTTTGAACCTCGAAAATGCATATCATTTCTAAATGGATGCCTCAAATAACGAGCTATGAATCTTCATGGATTCATGTTTAAAAAACATTGAATAATCAAAAACTTTAAATTCTTGAATTTCGGCTATTTTTTTTATTTTCCAAATATTTTTTATTTATTTTTTGAACCTCGAAAATGCATATCATTTCTAACTGGATGCCTCAAATAACGAGCTATGAATCTTCATGGATTCATGTTCAAAAAACATAGAATAATCAAAAACTTTAAATTCTTGAATTTCGGCTATTTTTTTTATTTTCCAAATATTTTTTATTTATTTTTTGAACCTCGAAAATGCATATCATTTCTAAATGGATGCCTCAAATAACGAGCTATGAATCTTCATGGATTCATGTTCAAAAAACATAGAATAATCAAAAACTTTAAATTCTTGAATTTCGGCTATTTTTTTTATTTTCCAAATATTTTTTATTTATTTTTTGAACCTCGAAAATGCATATCATTTCTAACTGGATGCCTCAAATAACGAGCTATGAATCTTCATGGATTCATGTTCAAAAAACATAGAATAATCAAAAACTTTAAATTCTTGAATTTCGGCTATTTTTTTTATTTTCCAAATATTTTTTATTTATTTTTTGAACCTCGAAAATGCATATCATTTCTAAATGGATGCCTCAAATAACGAGCTATGAATCTTCATGGATTCATGTTTAAAAAACATTGAATAATCAAAAACTTTAAATTCTTGAATTTCGGCTATTTTTTTTATTTTCCAAATATTTTTTATTTATTTTTTGAACCTCGAAAATGCATATCATTTCTAAATGGATGCCTCAAATAACGAGCTATGAATCTTCATGGATTCATGTTCAAAAAACATAGAATAATCAAAAACTTTAAATTCTTGAATTTCGGCTATTTTTTTTATTTTCCAAATATTTTTTATTTATTTTTTGAACCTCGAAAATGCATATCATTTCTAACTGGATGCCTCAAATAACGAGCTATGAATCTTCATGGATTCATGTTCAAAAAACATAGAATAATCAAAAACTTTAAATTCTTGAATTTCGGCTATTTTTTTTATTTTCCAAATATTTTTTATTTATTTTTTGAACCTCGAAAATGCATATCATTTCTAACTGGATGCCTCAAATAACGAGCTATGAATCTTCATGGATTCATGTTCAAAAAACATTGAATAATCAAAAACTTTAAATTATTGAATTTCGGCTATTTTTTTTATTTTCCAAATATTTTTTATTTATTTTTTGAACCTCGAAAATGCATATCATTTCTAAATGGATGCCTCAAATAACGAGCTATGAATCTTCATGGATTCATGTTCAAAAAACATAGAATAATCAAAAACTTTAAATTCTTGAATTTCGGCTATTTTTTTTATTTTCCAAATATTTTTTATTTATTTTTTTAAGTAAGAAAATGCATATCATTTTTAACTGGATGCCTCAAATAACGAGCTATGAATCTTCATGGATTCATGTTCAAAAAACATAGAATAATCAAAAACTTTAAATTCTTGAATTTCGGCTATTTTTTTTATTTTCCAAATATTTTTTATTTATTTTTTGAACCTCGAAAATGCATATCATTTCTAAATGGATGCCTCAAATAACGAGCTATGAATCTTCATGGATTCATGTTTAAAAAACATTGAATAATCAAAAACTTTAAATTCTTGAATTTCGGCTATTTTTTTTATTTTCCAAATATTTTTTATTTATTTTTTTAAGTAAGAAAATGCATATCATTTTTAACTGGATGCCTCAAATAACGAGCTATGAATCTTCATGGATTCATGTTCAAAAAACATAGAATAATCAAAAACTTTAAATTCTTGAATTTCGGCTATTTTTTTTATTTTCCAAATATTTTTTATTTATTTTTTGAACCTCGAAAATGCATATCATTTCTAAATGGATGCCTCAAATAACGAGCTATGAATCTTCATGGATTCATGTTTAAAAAACATTGAATAATCAAAAACTTTAAATTCTTGAATTTCGGCTATTTTTTTTATTTTCCAAATATTTTTTATTTATTTTTTGAACCTCGAAAATGCATATCATTTCTAAATGGATGCCTCAAATAACGAGCTATGAATCTTCATGGATTCATGTTCAAAAAACATTGAATAATCAAAAACTTTAAATTCTTGAATTTCGGCTATTTTTTTTATTTTCCAAATATTTTTTATTTATTTTTTTAAGTAAGAAAATGCATATCATTTTTAACTGGATGCCTCAAATAACGAGCTATGAATCTTCATGGATTCATGTTCAAAAAACATAGAATAATCAAAAACTTTAAATTCTTGAATTTCGGCTATTTTTTTTATTTTCCAAATATTTTTTATTTATTTTTTTAAGTAAGAAAATGCATATCATTTTTAACTGGATGCCTCAAATAACGAGCTATGAATCTTCATGGATTCATGTTCAAAAAACATTGAATAATCAAAAACTTTAAATTCTTGATTTGCGGCTATTTTTTTTATTTTCCAAATATTTTTTATTTATTTTTTTAAGTAAGAAAATGCATATCATTTTTAACTGGATGCCTCAAATAACGAGCTATGAATCTTCATGGATTCATGTTCAAAAAACATAGAATAATCAAAAACTTTAAATTCTTGAATTTCGGCTATTTTTTTTATTTTCCAAATATTTTTTATTTATTTTTTGAACCTCGAAAATGCATATCATTTCTAACTGGATGCCTCAAATAACGAGCTATGAATCTTCATGGATTCATGTTCAAAAAACATAGAATAATCAAAAACTTTAAATTCTTGAATTTCGGCTATTTTTTTTATTTTCCAAATATTTTTTATTTATTTTTTGAACCTCGAAAATGCATATCATTTCTAAATGGATGCCTCAAATAACGAGCTATGAATCTTCATGGATTCATGTTTAAAAAACATTGAATAATCAAAAACTTTAAATTCTTGAATTTCGGCTATTTTTTTTATTTTCCAAATATTTTTTATTTATTTTTTGAACCTCGAAAATGCATATCATTTCTAACTGGATGCCTCAAATAACGAGCTATGAATCTTCATGGATTCATGTTCAAAAAACATAGAATAATCAAAAACTTTAAATTCTTGAATTTCGGCTATTTTTTTTATTTTCCAAATATTTTTTATTTATTTTTTGAACCTCGAAAATGCATATCATTTCTAAATGGATGCCTCAAATAACGAGCTATGAATCTTCATGGATTCATGTTTAAAAAACATTGAATAATCAAAAACTTTAAATTCTTGAATTTCGGCTATTTTTTTTATTTTCCAAATATTTTTTATTTATTTTTTGAACCTCGAAAATGCATATCATTTCTAAATGGATGCCTCAAATAACGAGCTATGAATCTTCATGGATTCATGTTCAAAAAACATAGAATAATCAAAAACTTTAAATTCTTGATTTGCGGCTATTTTTTTTATTTTCCAAATATTTTTTATTTATTTTTTTAAGTAAGAAAATGCATATCATTTTTAACTGGATGCCTCAAATAACGAGCTATGAATCTTCATGGATTCATGTTCAAAAAACATAGAATAATCAAAAACTTTAAATTCTTGAATTTCGGCTATTTTTTTTATTTTCCAAATATTTTTTATTTATTTTTTGAACCTCGAAAATGCATATCATTTCTAAATGGATGCCTCAAATAACGAGCTATGAATCTTCATGGATTCATGTTTAAAAAACATTGAATAATCAAAAACTTTAAATTCTTGAATTTCGGCTATTTTTTTTATTTTCCAAATATTTTTTATTTATTTTTTGAACCTCGAAAATGCATATCATTTCTAACTGGATGCCTCAAATAACGAGCTATGAATCTTCATGGATTCATGTTCAAAAAACATAGAATAATCAAAAACTTTAAATTCTTGAATTTCGGCTATTTTTTTTATTTTCCAAATATTTTTTATTTATTTTTTGAACCTCGAAAATGCATATCATTTCTAACTGGATGCCTCAAATAACGAGCTATGAATCTTCATGGATTCATGTTCAAAAAACATAGAATAATCAAAAACTTTAAATTCTTGAATTTCGGCTATTTTTTTTATTTTCCAAATATTTTTTATTTATTTTTTGAACCTCGAAAATGCATATCATTTCTAAATGGATGCCTCAAATAACGAGCTATGAATCTTCATGGATTCATGTTCAAAAAACATAGAATAATCAAAAACTTTAAATTCTTGATTTGCGGCTATTTTTTTTATTTTCCAAATATTTTTTATTTATTTTTTTAAGTAAGAAAATGCATATCATTTCTAACTGGATGCCTCAAATAACGAGCTATGAATCTTCATGGATTCATGTTTAAAAAACATTGAATAATCAAAAACTTTAAATTCTTGAATTTCGGCTATTTTTTTTATTTTCCAAATATTTTTTATTTATTTTTTGAACCTCGAAAATGCATATCATTTCTAACTGGATGCCTCAAATAACGAGCTATGAATCTTCATGGATTCATGTTCAAAAAACATAGAATAATCAAAAACTTTAAATTCTTGAATTTCGGCTATTTTTTTTATTTTCCAAATATTTTTTATTTATTTTTTGAACCTCGAAAATGCATATCATTTCTAAATGGATGCCTCAAATAACGAGCTATGAATCTTCATGGATTCATGTTTAAAAAACATTGAATAATCAAAAACTTTAAATTCTTGAATTTCGGCTATTTTTTTTATTTTCCAAATATTTTTTATTTATTTTTTGAACCTCGAAAATGCATATCATTTCTAACTGGATGCCTCAAATAACGAGCTATGAATCTTCATGGATTCATGTTCAAAAAACATAGAATAATCAAAAACTTTAAATTCTTGAATTTCGGCTATTTTTTTTATTTTCCAAATATTTTTTATTTATTTTTTGAACCTCGAAAATGCATATCATTTCTAACTGGATGCCTCAAATAACGAGCTATGAATCTTCATGGATTCATGTTCAAAAAACATTGAATAATCAAAAACTTTAAATTCTTGAATTGCGGCTATTTTTTTTATTTTCCAAATATTTTTTATTTATTTTTTTAAGTAAGAAAATGCATATCATTTTTAACTGGATGCCTCAAATAACGAGCTATGAATCTTCATGGATTCATGTTCAAAAAACATAGAATAATCAAAAACTTTAAATTCTTGAATTTCGGCTATTTTTTTTATTTTCCAAATATTTTTTATTTATTTTTTGAACCTCGAAAATGCATATCATTTCTAACTGGATGCCTCAAATAACGAGCTATGAATCTTCATGGATTCATGTTCAAAAAACATAGAATAATCAAAAACTTTAAATTCTTGAATTTCGGCTATTTTTTTTATTTTCCAAATATTTTTTATTTATTTTTTTAAGTAAGAAAATGCATATCATTTCTAACTGGATGCCTCAAATAACGAGCTATGAATCTTCATGGATTCATGTTCAAAAAACATAGAATAATCAAAAACTTTAAATTCTTGAATTTCGGCTATTTTTTTTATTTTCCAAATATTTTTTATTTATTTTTTGAACCTCGAAAATGCATATCATTTCTAACTGGATGCCTCAAATAACGAGCTATGAATCTTCATGGATTCATGTTCAAAAAACATAGAATAATCAAAAACTTTAAATTCTTGAATTTCGGCTATTTTTTTTATTTTCCAAATATTTTTTATTTATTTTTTGAACCTCGAAAATGCATATCATTTCTAAATGGATGCCTCAAATAACGAGCTATGAATCTTCATGGATTCATGTTTAAAAAACATTGAATAATCAAAAACTTTAAATTCTTGAATTTCGGCTATTTTTTTTATTTTCCAAATATTTTTTATTTATTTTTTGAACCTCGAAAATGCATATCATTTCTAACTGGATGCCTCAAATAACGAGCTATGAATCTTCATGGATTCATGTTCAAAAAACATAGAATAATCAAAAACTTTAAATTCTTGAATTTCGGCTATTTTTTTTATTTTCCAAATATTTTTTATTTATTTTTTGAACCTCGAAAATGCATATCATTTCTAACTGGATGCCTCAAATAACGAGCTATGAATCTTCATGGATTCATGTTCAAAAAACATTGAATAATCAAAAACTTTAAATTCTTGAATTGCGGCTATTTTTTTTATTTTCCAAATATTTTTTATTTATTTTTTTAAGTAAGAAAATGCATATCATTTTTAACTGGATGCCTCAAATAACGAGCTATGAATCTTCATGGATTCATGTTCAAAAAACATTGAATAATCAAAAACTTTAAATTCTTGAATTGCGGCTATTTTTTTTATTTTCCAAATATTTTTTATTTATTTTTTTAAGTAAGAAAATGCATATCATTTTTAACTGGATGCCTCAAATAACGAGCTATGAATCTTCATGGATTCATGTTCAAAAAACATTGAATAATCAAAAACTTTAAATTCTTGAATTGCGGCTATTTTTTTTATTTTCCAAATATTTTTTATTTATTTTTTGAACCTCGAAAATGCATATCATTTCTAAATGGATGCCTCAAATAACGAGCTATGAATCTTCATGGATTCATGTTCAAAAAACATTGAATAATCAAAAACTTTAAATTCTTGAATTGCGGCTATTTTTTTTATTTTCCAAATATTTTTTATTTATTTTTTGAACCTCGAAAATGCATATCATTTCTAACTGGATGCCTCAAATAACGAGCTATGAATCTTCATGGATTCATGTTCAAAAAACATTGAATAATCAAAAACTTTAAATTCTTGAATTGCGGCTATTTTTTTTATTTTCCAAATATTTTTTATTTATTTTTTTAAGTAAGAAAATGCATATCATTTTTAACTGGATGCCTCAAATAACGAGCTATGAATCTTCATGGATTCATGTTCAAAAAACATAGAATAATCAAAAACTTTAAATTCTTGAATTTCGGCTATTTTTTTTATTTTCCAAATATTTTTTATTTATTTTTTGAACCTCGAAAATGCATATCATTTCTAACTGGATGCCTCAAATAACGAGCTATGAATCTTCATGGATTCATGTTCAAAAAACATTGAATAATCAAAAACTTTAAATTCTTGAATTGCGGCTATTTTTTTTATTTTCCAAATATTTTTTATTTATTTTTTTAAGTAAGAAAATGCATATCATTTTTAACTGGATGCCTCAAATAACGAGCTATGAATCTTCATGGATTCATGTTCAAAAAACATAGAATAATCAAAAACTTTAAATTCTTGAATTTCGGCTATTTTTTTTATTTTCCAAATATTTTTTATTTATTTTTTGAACCTCGAAAATGCATATCATTTCTAACTGGATGCCTCAAATAACGAGCTATGAATCTTCATGGATTCATGTTCAAAAAACATAGAATAATCAAAAACTTTAAATTCTTGAATTTCGGCTATTTTTTTTATTTTCCAAATATTTTTTATTTATTTTTTGAACCTCGAAAATGCATATCATTTCTAACTGGATGCCTCAAATAACGAGCTATGAATCTTCATGGATTCATGTTCAAAAAACATAGAATAATCAAAAACTTTAAATTCTTGAATTTCGGCTATTTTTTTTATTTTCCAAATATTTTTTATTTATTTTTTGAACCTCGAAAATGCATATCATTTCTAAATGGATGCCTCAAATAACGAGCTATGAATCTTCATGGATTCATGTTTAAAAAACATTGAATAATCAAAAACTTTAAATTCTTGAATTTCGGCTATTTTTTTTATTTTCCAAATATTTTTTATTTATTTTTTGAACCTCGAAAATGCATATCATTTCTAACTGGATGCCTCAAATAACGAGCTATGAATCTTCATGGATTCATGTTCAAAAAACATAGAATAATCAAAAACTTTAAATTCTTGAATTTCGGCTATTTTTTTTATTTTCCAAATATTTTTTATTTATTTTTTGAACCTCGAAAATGCATATCATTTCTAACTGGATGCCTCAAATAACGAGCTATGAATCTTCATGGATTCATGTTCAAAAAACATAGAATAATCAAAAACTTTAAATTCTTGAATTTCGGCTATTTTTTTTATTTTCCAAATATTTTTTATTTATTTTTTGAACCTCGAAAATGCATATCATTTCTAACTGGATGCCTCAAATAACGAGCTATGAATCTTCATGGATTCATGTTCAAAAAACATAGAATAATCAAAAACTTTAAATTCTTGAATTTCGGCTATTTTTTTTATTTTCCAAATATTTTTTATTTATTTTTTGAACCTCGAAAATGCATATCATTTCTAACTGGATGCCTCAAATAACGAGCTATGAATCTTCATGGATTCATGTTCAAAAAACATAGAATAATCAAAAACTTTAAATTCTTGAATTTCGGCTATTTTTTTTATTTTCCAAATATTTTTTATTTATTTTTTGAACCTCGAAAATGCATATCATTTTTAACTGGATGCCTCAAATAACGAGCTATGAATCTTCATGGATTCATGTTCAAAAAACATAGAATAATCAAAAACTTTAAATTCTTGAATTTCGGCTATTTTTTTTATTTTCCAAATATTTTTTATTTATTTTTTGAACCTCGAAAATGCATATCATTTTTAACTGGATGCCTCAAATAACGAGCTATGAATCTTCATGGATTCATGTTCAAAAAACATAGAATAATCAAAAACTTTAAATTCTTGAATTTCGGCTATTTTTTTTATTTTCCAAATATTTTTTATTTATTTTTTGAACCTCGAAAATGCATATCATTTTTAACTGGATGCCTCAAATAACGAGCTATGAATCTTCATGGATTCATGTTCAAAAAACATAGAATAATCAAAAACTTTAAATTCTTGAATTGCGGCTATTTTTTTTATTTTCCAAATATTTTTTATTTATTTTTTTAAGTAAGAAAATGCATATCATTTCTAACTGGATGCCTCAAATAACGAGCTATGAATCTTCATGGATTCATGTTCAAAAAACATTGAATAATCAAAAACTTTAAATTCTTGAATTGCGGCTATTTTTTTTATTTTCCAAATATTTTTTATTTATTTTTTTAAGTAAGAAAATGCATATCATTTTTAACTGGTTGCCTCAAATAACGAGCTATGAATCTTCATGGATTCATGTTCAAAAAACATAGAATAATCAAAAACTTTAAATTCTTGAATTGCGGCTATTTTTTTTATTTTCCAAATATTTTTTATTTATTTTTTTAAGTAAGAAAATGCATATCATTTCTAACTGGATGCCTCAAATAACGAGCTATGAATCTTCATGGATTCATGTTTAAAAAACATTGAATAATCAAAAACTTTAAATTCTTGAATTTCGGCTATTTTTTTTATTTTCCAAATATTTTTTATTTATTTTTTGAACCTCGAAAATGCATATCATTTCTAACTGGATGCCTCAAATAACGAGCTATGAATCTTCATGGATTCATGTTCAAAAAACATAGAATAATCAAAAACTTTAAATTCTTGAATTGCGGCTATTTTTTTTATTTTCCAAATATTTTTTATTTATTTTTTGAACCTCGAAAATGCATATCATTTCTAACTGGATGCCTCAAATAACGAGCTATGAATCTTCATGGATTCATGTTCAAAAAACATAGAATAATCAAAAACTTTAAATTCTTGAATTGCGGCTATTTTTTTTATTTTCCAAATATTTTTTATTTATTTTTTGAACCTCGAAAATGCATATCATTTCTAAATGGATGCCTCAAATAACGAGCTATGAATCTTCATGGATTCATGTTTAAAAAACATTGAATAATCAAAAACTTTAAATTCTTGAATTGCGGCTATTTTTTTTATTTTCCAAATATTTTTTATTTATTTTTTTAAGTAAGAAAATGCATATCATTTCTAACTGGATGCCTCAAATAACGAGCTATGAATCTTCATGGATTCATGTTTAAAAAACATTGAATAATCAAAAACTTTAAATTCTTGAATTGCGGCTATTTTTTTTATTTTCCAAATATTTTTTATTTATTTTTTTAAGTAAGAAAATGCATATCATTTCTAACTGGATGCCTCAAATAACGAGCTATGAATCTTCATGGATTCATGTTTAAAAAACATTGAATAATCAAAAACTTTAAATTCTTGAATTGCGGCTATTTTTTTTATTTTCCAAATATTTTTTATTTATTTTTTGAACCTCGAAAATGCATATCATTTCTAAATGGATGCCTCAAATAACGAGCTATGAATCTTCATGGATTCATGTTTAAAAAACATTGAATAATCAAAAACTTTAAATTCTTGAATTGCGGCTATTTTTTTTATTTTCCAAATATTTTTTATTTATTTTTTTAAGTAAGAAAATGCATATCATTTCTAACTGGATGCCTCAAATAACGAGCTATGAATCTTCATGGATTCATGTTTAAAAAACATTGAATAATCAAAAACTTTAAATTCTTGAATTGCGGCTATTTTTTTTATTTTCCAAATATTTTTTATTTATTTTTTTAAGTAAGAAAATGCATATCATTTCTAACTGGATGCCTCAAATAACGAGCTATGAATCTTCATGGATTCATGTTTAAAAAACATTGAATAATCAAAAACTTTAAATTCTTGAATTGCGGCTATTTTTTTTATTTTCCAAATATTTTTTATTTATTTTTTTAAGTAAGAAAATGCATATCATTTCTAACTGGATGCCTCAAATAACGAGCTATGAATCTTCATGGATTCATGTTTAAAAAACATTGAATAATCAAAAACTTTAAATTCTTGAATTGCGGCTATTTTTTTTATTTTCCAAATATTTTTTATTTATTTTTTTAAGTAAGAAAATGCATATCATTTCTAACTGGATGCCTCAAATAACGAGCTATGAATCTTCATGGATTCATGTTTAAAAAACATTGAATAATCAAAAACTTTAAATTCTTGAATTGCGGCTATTTTTTTTATTTTCCAAATATTTTTTATTTATTTTTTTAAGTAAGAAAATGCATATCATTTCTAACTGGATGCCTCAAATAACGAGCTATGAATCTTCATGGATTCATGTTTAAAAAACATTGAATAATCAAAAACTTTAAATTCTTGAATTGCGGCTATTTTTTTTATTTTCCAAATATTTTTTATTTATTTTTTTAAGTAAGAAAATGCATATCATTTCTAACTGGATGCCTCAAATAACGAGCTATGAATCTTCATGGATTCATGTTTAAAAAACATTGAATAATCAAAAACTTTAAATTCTTGAATTGCGGCTATTTTTTTTATTTTCCAAATATTTTTTATTTATTTTTTGAACCTCGAAAATGCATATCATTTCTAACTGGATGCCTCAAATAACGAGCTATGAATCTTCATGGATTCATGTTTAAAAAACATTGAATAATCAAAAACTTTAAATTCTTGAATTGCGGCTATTTTTTTTATTTTCCAAATATTTTTTATTTATTTTTTGAACCTCGAAAATGCATATCATTTCTAACTGGATGCCTCAAATAACGAGCTATGAATCTTCATGGATTCATGTTTAAAAAACATTGAATAATCAAAAACTTTAAATTCTTGAATTGCGGCTATTTTTTTTATTTTCCAAATATTTTTTATTTATTTTTTTAAGTAAGAAAATGCATATCATTTCTAACTGGATGCCTCAAATAACGAGCTATGAATCTTCATGGATTCATGTTTAAAAAACATTGAATAATCAAAAACTTTAAATTCTTGAATTGCGGCTATTTTTTTTATTTTCCAAATATTTTTTATTTATTTTTTGAACCTCGAAAATGCATATCATTTCTAACTGGATGCCTCAAATAACGAGCTATGAATCTTCATGGATTCATGTTTAAAAAACATTGAATAATCAAAAACTTTAAATTCTTGAATTGCGGCTATTTTTTTTATTTTCCAAATATTTTTTATTTATTTTTTTAAGTAAGAAAATGCATATCATTTCTAACTGGATGCCTCAAATAACGAGCTATGAATCTTCATGGATTCATGTTTAAAAAACATTGAATAATCAAAAACTTTAAATTCTTGAATTGCGGCTATTTTTTTTATTTTCCAAATATTTTTTATTTATTTTTTGAACCTCGAAAATGCATATCATTTCTAACTGGATGCCTCAAATAACGAGCTATGAATCTTCATGGATTCATGTTTAAAAAACATTGAATAATCAAAAACTTTAAATTCTTGAATTGCGGCTATTTTTTTTATTTTCCAAATATTTTTTATTTATTTTTTTAAGTAAGAAAATGCATATCATTTCTAACTGGATGCCTCAAATAACGAGCTATGAATCTTCATGGATTCATGTTTAAAAAACATTGAATAATCAAAAACTTTAAATTCTTGAATTGCGGCTATTTTTTTTATTTTCCAAATATTTTTTATTTATTTTTTGAACCTCGAAAATGCATATCATTTCTAACTGGATGCCTCAAATAACGAGCTATGAATCTTCATGGATTCATGTTTAAAAAACATTGAATAATCAAAAACTTTAAATTCTTGAATTGCGGCTATTTTTTTTATTTTCCAAATATTTTTTATTTATTTTTTGAACCTCGAAAATGCATATCATTTCTAACTGGATGCCTCAAATAACGAGCTATGAATCTTCATGGATTCATGTTTAAAAAACATTGAATAATCAAAAACTTTAAATTCTTGAATTGCGGCTATTTTTTTTATTTTCCAAATATTTTTTATTTATTTTTTGAACCTCGAAAATGCATATCATTTCTAAATGGATGCCTCAAATAACGAGCTATGAATCTTCATGGATTCATGTTTAAAAAACATTGAATAATCAAAAACTTTAAATTCTTGAATTGCGGCTATTTTTTTTATTTTCCAAATATTTTTTATTTATTTTTTTAAGTAAGAAAATGCATATCATTTCTAACTGGATGCCTCAAATAACGAGCTATGAATCTTCATGGATTCATGTTTAAAAAACATTGAATAATCAAAAACTTTAAATTCTTGAATTGCGGCTATTTTTTTTATTTTCCAAATATTTTTTATTTATTTTTTTAAGTAAGAAAATGCATATCATTTCTAACTGGATGCCTTAAATAACGAGCTATGAATCTTCATGGATTCATGTTTAAAAAACATTGAATAATCAAAAACTTTAAATTCTTGAATTGCGGCTATTTTTTTTATTTTCCAAATATTTTTTATTTATTTTTTTAAGTAAGAAAATGCATATCATTTCTAACTGGATGCCTCAAATAACGAGCTATGAATCTTCATGGATTCATGTTTAAAAAACATTGAATAATCTAAAACTTTAAATTCTTGAATTGCGGCTATTTTTTTTATTTTCCAAATATTTTTTATTTATTTTTTGAACCTCGAAAATGCATATCATTTCTAACTGGATGCCTCAAATAACGAGCTATGAATCTTCATGGATTCATGTTTAAAAAACATTGAATAATCAAAAACTTTAAATTCTTGAATTGCGGCTATTTTTTTTATTTTCCAAATATTTTTTATTTATTTTTTTAAGTAAGAAAATGCATATCATTTCTAACTGGATGCCTCAAATAACGAGCTATGAATCTTCATGGATTCATGTTTAAAAAACATTGAATAATCAAAAACTTTAAATTCTTGAATTGCGGCTATTTTTTTTATTTTCCAAATATTTTTTATTTATTTTTTGAACCTCGAAAATGCATATCATTTCTAACTGGATGCCTCAAATAACGAGCTATGAATCTTCATGGATTCATGTTTAAAAAACATTGAATAATCAAAAACTTTAAATTCTTGAATTGCGGCTATTTTTTTTATTTTCCAAATATTTTTTATTTATTTTTTGAAACTCGAAAATGCATATCATTTCTAACTGGATGCCTCAAATAACGAGCTATGAATCTTCATGGATTCATGTTTAAAAAACATTGAATAATCAAAAACTTTAAATTCTTGAATTGCGGCTATTTTTTTTATTTTCCAAATATTTTTTATTTATTTTTTGAACCTCGAAAATGCATATCATTTCTAACTGGATGCCTCAAATAACGAGCTATGAATCTTCATGGATTCATGTTTAAAAAACATTGAATAATCAAAAACTTTAAATTCTTGAATTGCGGCTATTTTTTTTATTTTCCAAATATTTTTTATTTATTTTTTTAACCTCGAAAATGCATATCATTTCTAACTGGATGCCTCAAATAACGAGCTATGAATCTTCATGGATTCATGTTTAAAAAACATTGAATAATCAAAAACTTTAAATTCTTGAATTGCGGCTATTTTTTTTATTTTCCAAATATTTTTTATTTATTTTTTTAACCTCGAAAATGCATATCATTTCTAACTGGATGCCTCAAATAACGAGCTATGAATCTTCATGGATTCATGTTCAAAAAACATAGAATAATCAAAAACTTTAAATTCTTGAATTGCGGCTATTTTTTTTATTTTCCAAATATTTTTTATTTATTTTTTTAAGTAAGAAAATGCATATCATTTCTAACTGGATGCCTCAAATAACGAGCTATGAATCTTCATGGATTAATGTTCAAAAAACATAGAATAATCAAAAACTTTAAATTCTTGAATTGCGGCTATTTTTTTTATTTTCCAAATATTTTTTATTTATTTTTTTAACCTCGAAAATGCATATCATTTCTAAATGGATGCCTCAAATAACGAGCTATGAATCTTCATGGATTCATGTTCAAAAAACATAGAATAATCAAAAACTTTAAATTCTTGAATTGCGGCTATTTTTTTTATTTTCCAAATATTTTTTATTTATTTTTTTAAGTAAGAAAATGCATATCATTTCTAATTGGATGCCTCAAATAACGAGCTATGAATCTTCATGGATTCATGTTTAAAAAACATTTAATAATCAAAAACTTTAAATTCTTGAATTACGGCTATTTTTTTTATTTTCCAAATATTTTTTATTTATTTTTTTAACCTCGAAAATGCATATCATTTCTAACTGGATGCCTCAAATAACGAGCTATGAATCTTCATGGATTCATGTTCAAAAAACAAAGAATAATCAAAAACTTTAAATTCTTGAATTGCGGCTATTTTTTTTATTTTCCAAATATTTTTTATTTATTTTTTTAACCTCGAAAATGCATATCATTTCTAACTGGATGCCTCAAATAACGAGCTATGAATCTTCATGGATTCATGTTCAAAAAACATTGAATAATCAAAAACTTTAAATTCTTGAATTGCGGCTATTTTTTTTATTTTCCAAATATTTTTTATTTATTTTTTTAACCTCGAAAATGCATATCATTTCTAACTGGATGCCTCAAATAACGAGCTATGAATCTTCATGGATTCATGTTTAAAAAACATTTAATAATCAAAAACTTTAAATTCTTGAATTACGGCTATTTTTTTTATTTTCCAAATATTTTTTATTTATTTTTTTAACCTCGAAAATGCATATCATTTCTAACTGGATGCCTCAAATAACGAGCTATGAATCTTCATGGATTCATGTTCAAAAAACAAAGAATAATCAAAAACTTTAAATTCTTGAATTGCGGCTATTTTTTTTATTTTCCAAATATTTTTTATTTATTTTTTTAACCTCGAAAATGCATATCATTTCTAACTGGATGCCTCAAATAACGAGCTATGAATCTTCATGGATTCTTGTTCAAAAAACATTGAATAATCAAAAACTTTAAATTCTTGAATTGCGGCTATTTTTTTTATTTTCCAAATATTTTTTATTTATTTTTTTAACCTCGAAAATGCATATCATTTCTAACTGGATGCCTCAAATAACGAGCTATGAATCTTCATGGATTCATGTTTAAAAAACATAGAATAATCAAAAACTTTAAATTCTTGAATTGCGGCTATTTTTTTTATTTTCCAAATATTTTTTATTTATTTTTTTAACCTCGAAAATGCATATCATTTCTAACTGGATGCCTCAAATAACGAGCTATGAATCTTCATGGATTCATGTTTAAAAAACATAGAATAATCAAAAACTTTAAATTCTTGAATTGCGGCTATTTTTTTTATTTTCCAAATATTTTTTATTTATTTTTTTAACCTCGAAAATGCATATCATTTCTAACTGGATGCCTCAAATAACGAGCTATGAATCTTCATGGATTCATGTTCAAAAAACATTGAATAATCAAAAACTTTAAATTCTTGAATTGCGGCTATTTTTTTTATTTTCCAAATATTTTTTATTTATTTTTTTAAGTAAGAAAATGCATATCATTTTTAACTGGATGCCTCAAATAACGAGCTATGAATCTTCATGGATTCATGTTTAAAAAACATTGAATAATCAAAAACTTTAAATTCTTGAATTGCGGCTATTTTTTTTATTTTCCAAATATTTTTTATTTATTTTTTTAAGTAAGAAAATGCATATCATTTCTAACTGGATGCCTCAAATAACGAGCTATGAATCTTCATGGATTCATGTTTAAAAAACATTGAATAATCAAAAACTTTAAATTCTTGAATTGCGGCTATTTTTTTTATTTTCCAAATATTTTTTATTTATTTTTTTAAGTAAGAAAATGCATATCATTTTTAACTGGATGCCTCAAATAACGAGCTATGAATCTTCATGGATTCATGTTTAAAAAACATTGAATAATCAAAAACTTTAAATTCTTGAATTGCGGCTATTTTTTTTATTTTCCAAATATTTTTTATTTATTTTTTTAAGTAAGAAAATGCATATCATTTCTAACTGGATGCCTCAAATAACGAGCTATGAATCTTCATGGATTCATGTTTAAAAAACATTGAATAATCAAAAACTTTAAATTCTTGAATTGCGGCTATTTTTTTTATTTTCCAAATATTTTTTATTTATTTTTTTAAGTAAGAAAATGCATATCATTTTAACTGGATGCCTCAAATAACGAGCTATGAATCTTCATGGATTCATGTTTAAAAAACATTGAATAATCAAAAACTTTAAATTCTTGAATTGCGGCTATTTTTTTTATTTTCCAAATATTTTTTATTTATTTTTTTAAGTAAGAAAATGCATATCATTTCTAACTGGATGCCTCAAATAACGAGCTATGAATCTTCATGGATTCATGTTTAAAAAACATTGAATAATCAAAAACTTTAAATTCTTGAATTGCGGCTATTTTTTTTATTTTCCAAATATTTTTTATTTATTTTTTTAAGTAAGAAAATGCATATCATTTCTAACTGGATGCCTCAAATAACGAGCTATGAATCTTCATGGATTCATGTTTAAAAAACATTGAATAATCAAAAACTTTAAATTCTTGAATTGCGGCTATTTTTTTTATTTTCCAAATATTTTTTATTTATTTTTTAAGTAAGAAAATGCATATCATTTCTAACTGGATGCCTCAAATAACGAGCTATGAATCTTCATGGATTCATGTTTAAAAAACATTGAATAATCAAAAACTTTAAATTCTTGAATTGCGCCTATTTTTTTTATTTTCCAAATATTTTTTATTTATTTTTTTAAGTAAGAAAATGCATATCATTTTTAACTGGATGCCTCAAATAACGAGCTATGAATCTTCATGGATTCATGTTTAAAAACATTGAATAATCAAAAACTTTAAATTCTTGAATTGCGGCTATTTTTTTTATTTTCCAAATATTTTTTATTTATTTTTTTAAGTAAGAAAATGCATATCATTTCTAACTGGATGCCTCAAATAACGAGCTATGAATCTTCATGGATTCATGTTTAAAAAACATTGAATAATCAAAAACTTTAAATTCTTGAATTGCGGCTATTTTTTTTATTTTCCAAATATTTTTTATTTATTTTTTTAAGTAAGAAAATGCATATCATTTCTAACTGGATGCCTCAAATAACGAGCTATGAATCTTCATGGATTCATGTTTAAAAAACATTGAATAATCAAAAACTTTAAATTCTTGAATTGCGGCTATTTTTTTTATTTTCCAAATATTTTTTATTTATTTTTTTAAGTAAGAAAATGCATATCATTTCTAACTGGATGCCTCAAATAACGAGCTATGAATCTTCATGGATTCATGTTTAAAAAACATTGAATAATCAAAAACTTTAAATTCTTGAATTGCGGCTATTTTTTTTATTTTCCAAATATTTTTTATTTATTTTTTTAAGTAAGAAAATGCATATCATTTCTAACTGGATGCCTCAAATAACGAGCTATGAATCTTCATGGATTCATGTTTAAAAAACATTGAATAATCAAAAACTTTAAATTCTTGAATTGCGGCTATTTTTTTTATTTTCCAAATATTTTTTATTTATTTTTTTAAGTAAGAAAATGCATATCATTTCTAACTGGATGCCTCAAATAACGAGCTATGAATCTTCATGGATTCATGTTTAAAAAACATTGAATAATCAAAAACTTTAAATTCTTGAATTGCGGCTATTTTTTTTATTTTCCAAATATTTTTTATTTATTTTTTTAAGTAAGAAAATGCATATCATTTCTAACTGGATGCCTCAAATAACGAGCTATGAATCTTCATGGATTCATGTTTAAAAAACATTGAATAATCAAAAACTTTAAATTCTTGAATTGCGGCTATTTTTTTTATTTTCCAAATATTTTTTATTTATTTTTTTAAGTAAGAAAATGCATATCATTTCTAACTGGATGCCTCAAATAACGAGCTATGAATCTTCATGGATTCATGTTTAAAAAACATTGAATAATCAAAAACTTTAAATTCTTGAATTGCGGCTATTTTTTTTATTTTCCAAATATTTTTTATTTATTTTTTTAAGTAAGAAAATGCATATCATTTCTAACTGGATGCCTCAAATAACGAGCTATGAATCTTCATGGATTCATGTTTAAAAAACATTGAATAATCAAAAACTTTAAATTCTTGAATTGCGGCTATTTTTTTTATTTTCCAAATATTTTTTATTTATTTTTTTAAGTAAGAAAATGCATATCATTTCTAACTGGATGCCTCAAATAACGAGCTATGAATCTTCATGGATTCATGTTTAAAAAACATTGAATAATCAAAAACTTTAAATTCTTGAATTGCGGCTATTTTTTTTATTTTCCAAATATTTTTTATTTATTTTTTTAAGTAAGAAAATGCATATCATTTCTAACTGGATGCCTCAAATAACGAGCTATGAATCTTCATGGATTCATGTTTAAAAAACTTTGAATAATCAAAAACTTTAAATTCTTGAATTGCGGCTATTTTTTTTATTTTCCAAATATTTTTTATTTATTTTTTTAAGTAAGAAAATGCATATCATTTCTAACTGGATGCCTCAAATAACGAGCTATGAATCTTCATGGATTCATGTTTAAAAAACAATGAATAATCAAAAACTTTAAATTCTTGAATTGCGGCTATTTTTTTTATTTTCCAAATATTTTTTATTTATTTTTTTAAGTAAGAAAATGCATATCATTTCTAACTGGATGCCTCAAATAACGAGCTATGAATCTTCATGGATTCATGTTTAAAAAACATTGAATAATCAAAAACTTTAAATTCTTGAATTGCGGCTATTTTTTTTATTTTCCAAATATTTTTTATTTATTTTTTTAAGTAAGAAAATGCATATCATTTCTAACTGGATGCCTCAAATAACGAGCTATGAATCTTCATGGATTCATGTTTAAAAAACATTGAATAATCAAAAACTTTAAATTCTTGAATTGCGGCTATTTTTTTTATTTTCCAAATATTTTTTATTTATTTTTTTAAGTAAGAAAATGCATATCATTTCTAACTGGATGCCTCAAATAACGAGCTATGAATCTTCATGGATTCATGTTTAAAAAACATTGAATAATCAAAAACTTTAAATTCTTGAATTGCGGCTATTTTTTTTATTTTCCTAATATTTTTTATTTATTTTTTTAAGTAAGAAAATGCATATCATTTCTAACTGGATGCCTCAAATAACGAGCTATGAATCTTCATGGATTCATGTTTAAAAAACATTGAATAATCAAAAACTTTAAATTCTTGAATTGCGGCTATTTTTTTTATTTTCCAAATATTTTTTATTTATTTTTTTAAGTAAGAAAATGCATATCATTTCTAACTGGATGCCTCAAATAACGAGCTATGAATCTTCATGGATTCATGTTTAAAAAACATTGAATAATCAAAAACTTTAAATTCTTGAATTGCGGCTATTTTTTTTATTTTCCAAATATTTTTTATTTATTTTTTTAAGTAAGAAAATGCATATCATTTCTAACTGGATGCCTCAAATAACGAGCTATGAATCTTCATGGATTCATGTTTAAAAAACATTGAATAATCAAAAACTTTAAATTCTTGAATTGCGGCTATTTTTTTTATTTTCCAAATATTTTTTATTTATTTTTTGAACCTCGAAAATGCATATCATTTTTAACTGGATGCCTCAAATAACGAGCTATGAATCTTCATGGATTCATGTTTAAAAAACATTGAATAATCAAAAACTTTAAATTCTTGAATTGCGGCTATTTTTTTTATTTTCCAAATATTTTTTATTTATTTTTTTAAGTAAGAAAATGCATATCATTTCTAACTGGATGCCTCAAATAACGAGCTATGAATCTTCATGGATTCATGTTTAAAAAACATTGAATAATCAAAAACTTTAAATTCTTGAATTGCGGCTATTTTTTTTATTTTCCAAATATTTTTTATTTATTTTTTGAACCTCGAAAATGCATATCATTTTTAACTGGATGCCTCAAATAACGAGCTATGAATCTTCATGGATTCATGTTTAAAAAACATTGAATAATCAAAAACTTTAAATTCTTGAATTGCGGCTATTTTTTTTATTTTCCAAATATTTTTTATTTATTTTTTTAAGTAAGAAAATGCATATCATTTCTAACTGGATGCCTCAAATAACGAGCTATGAATCTTCATGGATTCATGTTTAAAAAACATTGAATAATCAAAAACTTTAAATTCTTGAATTGCGGCTATTTTTTTTATTTTCCAAATATTTTTTATTTATTTTTTTAAGTAAGAAAATGCATATCATTTTTAACTGGATGCCTCAAATAACGAGCTATGAATCTTCATGGATTCATGTTTAAAAAACATTGAATAATCAAAAACTTTAAATTCTTGAATTGCGGCTATTTTTTTTATTTTCCAAATATTTTTTATTTATTTTTTTAAGTAAGAAAATGCATATCATTTCTAACTGGATGCCTCAAATAACGAGCTATGAATCTTCATGGATTCATGTTTAAAAAACATTGAATAATCAAAAACTTTAAATTCTTGAATTGCGGCTATTTTTTTTATTTTCCAAATATTTTTTATTTATTTTTTTAAGTAAGAAAATGCATATCATTTTTAACTGGATGCCTCAAATAACGAGCTATGAATCTTCATGGATTCATGTTTAAAAAACATTGAATAATCAAAAACTTTAAATTCTTGAATTGCGACTATTTTTTTTATTTTCCAAATATTTTTTATTTATTTTTTTAAGTAAGAAAATGCATATCATTTTTAACTGGATGCCTCAAATAACGAGCTATGAATCTTCATGGATTCATGTTTAAAAAACATTGAATAATCAAAAACTTTAAATTCTTGAATTGCGGCTATTTTTTTTATTTTCCAAATATTTTTTATTTATTTTTTTAAGTAAGAAAATGCATATCATTTTTAACTGGATGCCTCAAATAACGAGCTATGAATCTTCATGGATTCATGTTTAAAAAACATTGAATAATCAAAAACTTTAAATTCTTGAATTGCGGCTATTTTTTTTATTTTCCAAATATTTTTTATTTATTTTTTTAAGTAAGAAAATGCATATCATTTTTAACTGGATGCCTCAAATAACGAGCTATGAATCTTCATGGATTCATGTTTAAAAAACATTGAATAATCAAAAACTTTAAATTCTTGAATTGCGGCTATTTTTTTTATTTTCCAAATATTTTTTATTTATTTTTTTAAGTAAGAAAATGCATATCATTTTTAACTGGATGCCTCAAATAACGAGCTATGAATCTTCATGGATTCATGTTCAAAAAACATTGAATAATCAAAAACTTTAAATTCTTGAATTGCGGCTATTTTTTTTATTTTCCTAATATTTTTTATTTATTTTTTTAAGTAAGAAAATGCATATCATTTTTAACTGGATGCCTCAAATAACGAGCTATGAATCTTCATGGATTCATGTTTAAAAAACATTGAATAATCAAAAACTTTAAATTCTTGAATTGCGGCTATTTTTTTTATTTTCCAAATATTTTTTATTTATTTTTTTAAGTAAGAAAATGCATATCATTTTTAACTGGATGCCTCAAATAACGAGCTATGAATCTTCATGGATTCATGTTTAAAAAACATTGAATAATCAAAAACTTTAAATTCTTGAATTGCGGCTATTTTTTTTATTTTCCAAATATTTTTTATTTATTTTTTTAAGTAAGAAAATGCATATCATTTTTAACTGGATGCCTCAAATAACGAGCTATGAATCTTCATGGATTCATGTTTAAAAAACATTGAATAATCAAAAACTTTAAATTCTTGAATTGCGGCTATTTTTTTTATTTTCCAAATATTTTTTATTTATTTTTTTAAGTAAGAAAATGCATATCATTTTTAACTGGATGCCTCAAATAACGAGCTATGAATCTTCATGGATTCATGTTTAAAAAACATTGAATAATCAAAAACTTTAAATTCTTGAATTGCGGCTATTTTTTTTATTTTCCAAATATTTTTTATTTATTTTTTTAAGTAAGAAAATGCATATCATTTTTAACTGGATGCCTCAAATAACGAGCTATGAATCTTCATGGATTCATGTTTAAAAAACATTGAATAATCAAAAACTTTAAATTCTTGAATTGCGGCTATTTTTTTTATTTTCCAAATATTTTTTATTTATTTTTTTAAGTAAGAAAATGCATATCATTTTTAACTGGATGCCTCAAATAACGAGCTATGAATCTTCATGGATTCATGTTTAAAAAACATTGAATAATCAAAAACTTTAAATTCTTGAATTGCGGCTATTTTTTTTATTTTCCAAATATTTTTTATTTATTTTTTTAAGTAAGAAAATGCATATCATTTTTAACTGGATGCCTCAAATAACGAGCTATGAATCTTCATGGATTCATGTTTAAAAAACATTGAATAATCAAAAACTTTAAATTCTTGAATTGCGGCTATTTTTTTTATTTTCCAAATATTTTTTATTTATTTTTTTAAGTAAGAAAATGCATATCATTTTTAACTGGATGCCTCAAATAACGAGCTATGAATCTTCATGGATTCATGTTCAAAAAACATTGAATAATCAAAAACTTTAAATTCTTGAATTGCGGCTATTTTTTTTATTTTCCTAATATTTTTTATTTATTTTTTTAAGTAAGAAAATGCATATCATTTTTAACTGGATGCCTCAAATAACGAGCTATGAATCTTCATGGATTCATGTTTAAAAAACATTGAATAATCAAAAACTTTAAATTCTTGAATTGCGGCTATTTTTTTTATTTTCCAAATATTTTTTATTTATTTTTTTAAGTAAGAAAATGCATATCATTTTTAACTGGATGCCTCAAATAACGAGCTATGAATCTTCATGGATTCATGTTCAAAAAACATTGAATAATCAAAAACTTTAAATTCTTGAATTGCGGCTATTTTTTTTATTTTCCTAATATTTTTTATTTATTTTTTTAAGTAAGAAAATGCATATCATTTTTAACTGGATGCCTCAAATAACGAGCTATGAATCTTCATGGATTCATGTTTAAAAAACATTGAATAATCAAAAACTTTAAATTCTTGAATTGCGGCTATTTTTTTTATTTTCCAAATATTTTTTATTTATTTTTTTAAGTAAGAAAATGCATATCATTTTTAACTGGATGCCTCAAATAACGAGCTATGAATCTTCATGGATTCATGTTCAAAAAACATTGAATAATCAAAAACTTTAAATTCTTGAATTGCGGCTATTTTTTTTATTTTCCTAATATTTTTTATTTATTTTTTTAAGTAAGAAAATGCATATCATTTTTAACTGGATGCCTCAAATAACGAGCTATGAATCTTCATGGATTCATGTTTAAAAAACATTGAATAATCAAAAACTTTAAATTCTTGAATTGCGGCTATTTTTTTTATTTTCCAAATATTTTTTATTTATTTTTTTAAGTAAGAAAATGCATATCATTTTTAACTGGATGCCTCAAATAACGAGCTATGAATCTTCATGGATTCATGTTTAAAAAACATTGAATAATCAAAAACTTTAAATTCTTGAATTGCGGCTATTTTTTTTATTTTCCAAATATTTTTTATTTATTTTTTTAAGTAAGAAAATGCATATCATTTTTAACTGGATGCCTCAAATAACGAGCTATGAATCTTCATGGATTCATGTTTAAAAAACATTGAATAATCAAAAACTTTAAATTCTTGAATTGCGGCTATTTTTTTTATTTTCCAAATATTTTTTATTTATTTTTTTAAGTAAGAAAATGCATATCATTTTTAACTGGATGCCTCAAATAACGAGCTATGAATCTTCATGGATTCATGTTTAAAAAACATTGAATAATCAAAAACTTTAAATTCTTGAATTGCGGCTATTTTTTTATTTTCCAAATATTTTTTATTTATTTTTTTAAGTAAGAAAATGCATATCATTTTTAACTGGATGCCTCAAATAACGAGCTATGAATCTTCATGGATTCATGTTTAAAAAACATTGAATAATCAAAAACTTTAAATTCTTGAATTGCGGCTATTTTTTTTATTTTCCAAATATTTTTTATTTATTTTTTTAAGTAAGAAAATGCATATCATTTTTAACTGGATGCCTCAAATAACGAGCTATGAATCTTCATGGATTCATGTTTAAAAAACATTGAATAATCAAAAACTTTAAATTCTTGAATTGCGGCTATTTTTTTTATTTTCCAAATATTTTTTATTTATTTTTTTAAGTAAGAAAATGCATATCATTTTTAACTGGATGCCTCAAATAACGAGCTATGAATCTTCATGGATTCATGTTTAAAAAACATTGAATAATCAAAAACTTTAAATTCTTGAATTGCGGCTATTTTTTTTATTTTCCAAATATTTTTTATTTATTTTTTTAAGTAAGAAAATGCATATCATTTTTAACTGGATGCCTCAAATAACGAGCTATGAATCTTCATGGATTCATGTTCAAAAAACATTGAATAATCAAAAACTTTAAATTCTTGAATTGCGGCTATTTTTTTTATTTTCCTAATATTTTTTATTTATTTTTTTAAGTAAGAAAATGCATATCATTTTTAACTGGATGCCTCAAATAACGAGCTATGAATCTTCATGGATTCATGTTTAAAAAACATTGAATAATCAAAAACTTTAAATTCTTGAATTGCGGCTATTTTTTTTATTTTCCAAATATTTTTTATTTATTTTTTTAAGTAAGAAAATGCATATCATTTTTAACTGGATGCCTCAAATAACGAGCTATGAATCTTCATGGATTCATGTTTAAAAAACATTGAATAATCAAAAACTTTAAATTCTTGAATTGCGGCTATTTTTTTTATTTTCCAAATATTTTTTATTTATTTTTTTAAGTAAGAAAATGCATATCATTTTTAACTGGATGCCTCAAATAACGAGCTATGAATCTTCATGGATTCATGTTTAAAAAACATTGAATAATCAAAAACTTTAAATTCTTGAATTGCGGCTATTTTTTTTATTTTCCAAATATTTTTTATTTATTTTTTTAAGTAAGAAAATGCATATCATTTTTAACTGGATGCCTCAAATAACGAGCTATGAATCTTCATGGATTCATGTTCAAAAAACATTGAATAATCAAAAACTTTAAATTCTTGAATTGCGGCTATTTTTTTATTTTCCAAATATTTTTTATTTATTTTTTTAAGTAAGAAAATGCATATCATTTTTAACTGGATGCCTCAAATAACGAGCTATGAATCTTCATGGATTCATGTTCAAAAAACATTGAATAATCAAAAACTTTAAATTCTTGAATTGCGGCTATTTTTTTTATTTTCCTAATATTTTTTATTTATTTTTTTAAGTAAGAAAATGCATATCATTTTTAACTGGATGCCTCAAATAACGAGCTATGAATCTTCATGGATTCATGTTTAAAAAACATTGAATAATCAAAAACTTTAAATTCTTGAATTGCGGCTATTTTTTTTATTTTCCAAATATTTTTTATTTATTTTTTTAAGTAAGAAAATGCATATCATTTTTAACTGGATGCCTCAAATAACGAGCTATGAATCTTCATGGATTCATGTTCAAAAAACATTGAATAATCAAAAACTTTAAATTCTTGAATTGCGGCTATTTTTTTTATTTTCCTAATATTTTTTATTTATTTTTTTAAGTAAGAAAATGCATATCATTTTTAACTGGATGCCTCAAATAACGAGCTATGAATCTTCATGGATTCATGTTTAAAAAACATTGAATAATCAAAAACTTTAAATTCTTGAATTGCGGCTATTTTTTTTATTTTCCAAATATTTTTTATTTATTTTTTTAAGTAAGAAAATGCATATCATTTTTAACTGGATGCCTCAAATAACGAGCTATGAATCTTCATGGATTCATGTTTAAAAAACATTGAATAATCAAAAACTTTAAATTCTTGAATTGCGGCTATTTTTTTTATTTTCCAAATATTTTTTATTTATTTTTTTAAGTAAGAAAATGCATATCATTTTTAACTGGATGCCTCAAATAACGAGCTATGAATCTTCATGGATTCATGTTTAAAAAACATTGAATAATCAAAAACTTTAAATTCTTGAATTGCGGCTATTTTTTTTATTTTCCAAATATTTTTTATTTATTTTTTTAAGTAAGAAAATGCATATCATTTTTAACTGGATGCCTCAAATAACGAGCTATGAATCTTCATGGATTCATGTTTAAAAAACATTGAATAATCAAAAACTTTAAATTCTTGAATTGCGGCTATTTTTTTTATTTTCCAAATATTTTTTATTTATTTTTTTAAGTAAGAAAATGCATATCATTTTTAACTGGATGCCTCAAATAACGAGCTATGAATCTTCATGGATTCATGTTCAAAAAACATTGAATAATCAAAAACTTTAAATTCTTGAATTGCGGCTATTTTTTTTATTTTCCTAATATTTTTTATTTATTTTTTTAAGTAAGAAAATGCATATCATTTTTAACTGGATGCCTCAAATAACGAGCTATGAATCTTCATGGATTCATGTTTAAAAAACATTGAATAATCAAAAACTTTAAATTCTTGAATTGCGGCTATTTTTTTTATTTTCCAAATATTTTTTATTTATTTTTTTAAGTAAGAAAATGCATATCATTTTTAACTGGATGCCTCAAATAACGAGCTATGAATCTTCATGGATTCATGTTTAAAAAACATTGAATAATCAAAAACTTTAAATTCTTGAATTGCGGCTATTTTTTTTATTTTCCAAATATTTTTTATTTATTTTTTTAAGTAAGAAAATGCATATCATTTTTAACTGGATGCCTCAAATAACGAGCTATGAATCTTCATGGATTCATGTTTAAAAAACATTGAATAATCAAAAACTTTAAATTCTTGAATTGCGGCTATTTTTTTTATTTTCCAAATATTTTTTATTTATTTTTTTAAGTAAGAAAATGCATATCATTTCTAACTGGATGCCTCAAATAACGAGCTATGAATCTTCATGGATTCATGTTTAAAAAACATTGAATAATCAAAAACTTTAAATTCTTGAATTGCGGCTATTTTTTTTATTTTCCAAATATTTTTTATTTATTTTTTTAAGTAAGAAAATGCATATCATTTTTAACTGGATGCCTCAAATAACGAGCTATGAATCTTCATGGATTCATGTTTAAAAAACATTGAATAATCAAAAACTTTAAATTCTTGAATTGCGACTATTTTTTTTATTTTCCAAATATTTTTTATTTATTTTTTTAAGTAAGAAAATGCATATCATTTTTAACTGGATGCCTCAAATAACGAGCTATGAATCTTCATGGATTCATGTTTAAAAAACATTGAATAATCAAAAACTTTAAATTCTTGAATTGCGGCTATTTTTTTTATTTTCCAAATATTTTTTATTTATTTTTTTAAGTAAGAAAATGCATATCATTTTTAACTGGATGCCTCAAATAACGAGCTATGAATCTTCATGGATTCATGTTCAAAAAACATTGAATAATCAAAAACTTTAAATTCTTGAATTGCGGCTATTTTTTTTATTTTCCTAATATTTTTTATTTATTTTTTTAAGTAAGAAAATGCATATCATTTTTAACTGGATGCCTCAAATAACGAGCTATGAATCTTCATGGATTCATGTTTAAAAAACATTGAATAATCAAAAACTTTAAATTCTTGAATTGCGGCTATTTTTTTTATTTTCCAAATATTTTTTATTTATTTTTTTAAGTAAGAAAATGCATATCATTTTTAACTGGATGCCTCAAATAACGAGCTATGAATCTTCATGGATTCATGTTTAAAAAACATTGAATAATCAAAAACTTTAAATTCTTGAATTGCGGCTATTTTTTTTATTTTCCAAATATTTTTTATTTATTTTTTTAAGTAAGAAAATGCATATCATTTTTAACTGGATGCCTCAAATAACGAGCTATGAATCTTCATGGATTCATGTTTAAAAAACATTGAATAATCAAAAACTTTAAATTCTTGAATTGCGGCTATTTTTTTTATTTTCCAAATATTTTTTATTTATTTTTTTAAGTAAGAAAATGCATATCATTTCTAACTGGATGCCTCAAATAACGAGCTATGAATCTTCATGGATTCATGTTTAAAAAACATTGAATAATCAAAAACTTTAAATTCTTGAATTGCGGCTATTTTTTTTATTTTCCAAATATTTTTTATTTATTTTTTTAAGTAAGAAAATGCATATCATTTTTAACTGGATGCCTCAAATAACGAGCTATGAATCTTCATGGATTCATGTTTAAAAAACATTGAATAATCAAAAACTTTAAATTCTTGAATTGCGACTATTTTTTTTATTTTCCAAATATTTTTTATTTATTTTTTTAAGTAAGAAAATGCATATCATTTTTAACTGGATGCCTCAAATAACGAGCTATGAATCTTCATGGATTCATGTTTAAAAAACATTGAATAATCAAAAACTTTAAATTCTTGAATTGCGGCTATTTTTTTTATTTTCCAAATATTTTTTATTTATTTTTTTAAGTAAGAAAATGCATATCATTTTTAACTGGATGCCTCAAATAACGAGCTATGAATCTTCATGGATTCATGTTTAAAAAACATTGAATAATCAAAAACTTTAAATTCTTGAATTGCGGCTATTTTTTTTATTTTCCAAATATTTTTTATTTATTTTTTTAAGTAAGAAAATGCATATCATTTTTAACTGGATGCCTCAAATAACGAGCTATGAATCTTCATGGATTCATGTTTAAAAAACATTGAATAATCAAAAACTTTAAATTCTTGAATTGCGGCTATTTTTTTTATTTTCCAAATATTTTTTATTTATTTTTTTAAGTAAGAAAATGCATATCATTTTTAACTGGATGCCTCAAATAACGAGCTATGAATCTTCATGGATTCATGTTTAAAAAACATTGAATAATCAAAAACTTTAAATTCTTGAATTGCGGCTATTTTTTTTATTTTCCAAATATTTTTTATTTATTTTTTTAAGTAAGAAAATGCATATCATTTTTAACTGGATGCCTCAAATAACGAGCTATGAATCTTCATGGATTCATGTTCAAAAAACATTGAATAATCAAAAACTTTAAATTCTTGAATTGCGGCTATTTTTTTTATTTTCCTAATATTTTTTATTTATTTTTTTAAGTAAGAAAATGCATATCATTTTTAACTGGATGCCTCAAATAACGAGCTATGAATCTTCATGGATTCATGTTTAAAAAACATTGAATAATCAAAAACTTTAAATTCTTGAATTGCGGCTATTTTTTTTATTTTCCAAATATTTTTTATTTATTTTTTTAAGTAAGAAAATGCATATCATTTTTAACTGGATGCCTCAAATAACGAGCTATGAATCTTCATGGATTCATGTTTAAAAAACATTGAATAATCAAAAACTTTAAATTCTTGAATTGCGGCTATTTTTTTTATTTTCCAAATATTTTTTATTTATTTTTTTAAGTAAGAAAATGCATATCATTTTTAACTGGATGCCTCAAATAACGAGCTATGAATCTTCATGGATTCATGTTTAAAAAACATTGAATAATCAAAAACTTTAAATTCTTGAATTGCGGCTATTTTTTTTATTTTCCAAATATTTTTTATTTATTTTTTTAAGTAAGAAAATGCATATCATTTTTAACTGGATGCCTCAAATAACGAGCTATGAATCTTCATGGATTCATGTTTAAAAAACATTGAATAATCAAAAACTTTAAATTCTTGAATTGCGGCTATTTTTTTTATTTTCCAAATATTTTTTATTTATTTTTTTAAGTAAGAAAATGCATATCATTTTTAACTGGATGCCTCAAATAACGAGCTATGAATCTTCATGGATTCATGTTTAAAAAACATTGAATAATCAAAAACTTTAAATTCTTGAATTGCGGCTATTTTTTTTATTTTCCAAATATTTTTTATTTATTTTTTTAAGTAAGAAAATGCATATCATTTTTAACTGGATGCCTCAAATAACGAGCTATGAATCTTCATGGATTCATGTTTAAAAAACATTGAATAATCAAAAACTTTAAATTCTTGAATTGCGGCTATTTTTTTTATTTTCCAAATATTTTTTATTTATTTTTTTAAGTAAGAAAATGCATATCATTTTTAACTGGATGCCTCAAATAACGAGCTATGAATCTTCATGGATTCATGTTTAAAAAACATTGAATAATCAAAAACTTTAAATTCTTGAATTGCGGCTATTTTTTTTATTTTCCAAATATTTTTTATTTATTTTTTTAAGTAAGAAAATGCATATCATTTTTAACTGGATGCCTCAAATAACGAGCTATGAATCTTCATGGATTCATGTTTAAAAAACATTGAATAATCAAAAACTTTAAATTCTTGAATTGCGGCTATTTTTTTTATTTTCCAAATATTTTTTATTTATTTTTTTAAGTAAGAAAATGCATATCATTTCTAACTGGATGCCTCAAATAACGAGCTATGAATCTTCATGGATTCATGTTTAAAAAACATTGAATAATCAAAAACTTTAAATTCTTGAATTGCGGCTATTTTTTTTATTTTCCAAATATTTTTTATTTATTTTTTTAAGTAAGAAAATGCATATCATTTTTAACTGGATGCCTCAAATAACGAGCTATGAATCTTCATGGATTCATGTTTAAAAAACATTGAATAATCAAAAACTTTAAATTCTTGAATTGCGACTATTTTTTTTATTTTCCAAATGTTTTTTATTTATTTTTTTAAGTAAGAAAATGCATATCATTTTTAACTGGATGCCTCAAATAACGAGCTATGAATCTTCATGGATTCATGTTTAAAAAACATTGAATAATCAAAAACTTTAAATTCTTGAATTGCGGCTATTTTTTTTATTTTCCAAATATTTTTTATTTATTTTTTTAAGTAAGAAAATGCATATCATTTTTAACTGGATGCCTCAAATAACGAGCTATGAATCTTCATGGATTCATGTTTAAAAAACATTGAATAATCAAAAACTTTAAATTCTTGAATTGCGGCTATTTTTTTTATTTTCCAAATATTTTTTATTTATTTTTTTAAGTAAGAAAATGCATATCATTTTTAACTGGATGCCTCAAATAACGAGCTATGAATCTTCATGGATTCATGTTTAAAAAACATTGAATAATCAAAAACTTTAAATTCTTGAATTGCGGCTATTTTTTTTATTTTCCTAATATTTTTTATTTATTTTTTTAAGTAAGAAAATGCATATCATTTTTAACTGGATGCCTCAAATAACGAGCTATGAATCTTCATGGATTCATGTTTAAAAAACATTGAATAATCAAAAACTTTAAATTCTTGAATTGCGGCTATTTTTTTTATTTTCCAAATATTTTTTATTTATTTTTTTAAGTAAGAAAATGCATATCATTTTTAACTGGATGCCTCAAATAACGAGCTATGAATCTTCATGGATTCATGTTTAAAAAACATTGAATAATCAAAAACTTTAAATTCTTGAATTGCGGCTATTTTTTTTATTTTCCAAATATTTTTTATTTATTTTTTTAAGTAAGAAAATGCATATCATTTTTAACTGGATGCCTCAAATAACGAGCTATGAATCTTCATGGATTCATGTTCAAAAAACATTGAATAATCAAAAACTTTAAATTCTTGAATTGCGGCTATTTTTTTTATTTTCCAAATATTTTTTATTTATTTTTTTAAGTAAGAAAATGCATATCATTTTTAACTGGATGCCTCAAATAACGAGCTATGAATCTTCATGGATTCATGTTCAAAAAACATTGAATAATCAAAAACTTTAAATTCTTGAATTGCGGCTATTTTTTTTATTTTCCATATATTTTTTATTTATTTTTTTAAGTAAGAAAATGCATATCATTTTTAACTGGATGCCTCAAATAACGAGCTATGAATCTTCATGGATTCATGTTCAAAAAACATTGAATAATCAAAAACTTTAAATTCTTGAATTGCGGCTATTTTTTTTATTTTCCAAATATTTTTTATTTATTTTTTTAAGTAAGAAAATGCATATCATTTTTAACTGGATGCCTCAAATAACGAGCTATGAATCTTCATGGATTCATGTTCAAAAAACATTGAATAATCAAAAATTTTAAATTCTTGAATTGCGGCTATTTTTTTTATTTTCCATATATTTTTTATTTATTTTTTTAAGTAAGAAAATGCATATCATTTTTAACTGGATGCCTCAAATAACGAGCTATGAATCTTCATGGATTCATGTTCAAAAAACATTGAATAATCAAAAACTTTAAATTCTTGAATTGCGGCTATTTTTTTTATTTTCCAAATATTTTTTATTTATTTTTTTAAGTAAGAAAATGCATATCATTTCTAACTGGATGCCTCAAATAACGAGCTATGAATCTTCATGGATTCATGTTCAAAAAACATTGAATAATCAAAAACTTTAAATTCTTGAATTGCGGCTATTTTTTTTATTTTCCAAATATTTTTTATTTATTTTTTTAAGTAAAAAAATGCATATCATTTCTAACTGGATGCCTCAAATAACGAGCTATGAATCTTCATGGATTCATGTTCAAAAAACATTGAATAATCAAAAACTTTAAATTCTTGAATTGCGACTATTTTTTTTATTTTCCAAATTATTTTTTATTTATTTTTTTAAGTAAGAAAATGCATATCATTTTTAACTGGATGCCTCAAATAACGAGCTATGAATCTTCATGGATTCATGTTCAAAAAACATTGAATAATCAAAAACTTTAAATTCTTGAATTGCGGCTATTTTTTTTATTTTCCAAATATTTTTTATTTATTTTTTTAAGTAAGAAAATGCATATCATTTTTAACTGGATGCCTCAAATAACGAGCTATGAATCTTCATGGATTCATGTTCAAAAAACATTGAATAATCAAAAACTTTAAATTCTTGAATTGCGGCTATTTTTTTTATTTTCCAAATATTTTTTATTTATTTTTTTAAGTAAGAAAATGCATATCATTTTTAACTGGATGCCTCAAATAACGAGCTATGAATCTTCATGGATTCATGTTCAAAAAACATTGAATAATCAAAAACTTTAAATTCTTGAATTGCGGCTATTTTTTTTATTTTCCAAATATTTTTTATTTATTTTTTTAAGTAAGAAAATGCATATCATTTTTAACTGGATGCCTCAAATAACGAGCTATGAATCTTCATGGATTCATGTTCAAAAAACATTGAATAATCAAAAACTTTAAATTCTTGAATTGCGGCTATTTTTTTTATTTTCCAAATATTTTTTATTTATTTTTTTAAGTAAAAAAATGCATATCATTTCTAACTGGATGCCTCAAATAACGAGCTATGAATCTTCATGGATTCATGTTTAAAAAACATTGAATAATCAAAAACTTTAAATTCTTGAATTGCGGCTATTTTTTTTATTTTCCAAATATTTTTTATTTATTTTTTTAAGTAAGAAAATGCATATCATTTCTAACTGGATGCCTCAAATAACGAGCTATGAATCTTCATGGATTCATGTTCAAAAAACATTGAATAATCAAAAACTTTAAATTCTTGAATTGCGGCTATTTTTTTTATTTTCCAAATATTTTTTATTTATTTTTTTAAGTAAGAAAATGCATATCATTTCTAACTGGATGCCTCAAATAACGAGCTATGAATCTTCATGGATTCATGTTCAAAAAACATTGAATAATCAAAAACTTTAAATTCTTGAATTGCGGCTATTTTTTTTATTTTCCAAATTATTTTTTATTTATTTTTTTAAGTAAGAAAATGCATATCATTTTTAACTGGATGCCTCAAATAACGAGCTATGAATCTTCATGGATTCATGTTTAAAAAACATTGAATAATCAAAAACTTTAAATTCTTGAATTGCGGCTATTTTTTTTATTTTCCAAATATTTTTTATTTATTTTTTTAAGTAAGAAAATGCATATCATTTTTAACTGGATGCCTCAAATAACGAGCTATGAATCTTCATGGATTCATGTTTAAAAAACATTGAATAATCAAAAACTTTAAATTCTTGAATTGCGGCTATTTTTTTTATTTTCCAAATATTTTTTATTTATTTTTTTAAGTAAGAAAATGCATATCATTTTTAACTGGATGCCTCAAATAACGAGCTATGAATCTTCATGGATTCATGTTCAAAAAACATTGAATAATCAAAAACTTTAAATTCTTGAATTGCGGCTATTTTTTTTATTTTCCAAATATTTTTTATTTATTTTTTTAAGTAAGAAAATGCATATCATTTTTAACTGGATGCCTCAAATAACGAGCTATGAATCTTCATGGATTCATGTTCAAAAAACATTGAATAATCAAAAACTTTAAATTCTTGAATTGCGGCTATTTTTTTTATTTTCCATATATTTTTTATTTATTTTTTTAAGTAAGAAAATGCATATCATTTTTAACTGGATGCCTCAAATAACGAGCTATGAATCTTCATGGATTCATGTTCAAAAAACATTGAATAATCAAAAACTTTAAATTCTTGAATTGCGGCTATTTTTTTTATTTTCCAAATATTTTTTATTTATTTTTTTAAGTAAGAAAATGCATATCATTTTTAACTGGATGCCTCAAATAACGAGCTATGAATCTTCATGGATTCATGTTCAAAAAACATTGAATAATCAAAAACTTTAAATTCTTGAATTGCGGCTATTTTTTTTATTTTCCATATATTTTTTATTTATTTTTTTAAGTAAGAAAATGCATATCATTTTTAACTGGATGCCTCAAATAACGAGCTATGAATCTTCATGGATTCATGTTCAAAAAACATTGAATAATCAAAAACTTTAAATTCTTGAATTGCGGCTATTTTTTTTATTTTCCAAATATTTTTTATTTATTTTTTTAAGTAAGAAAATGCATATCATTTCTAACTGGATGCCTCAAATAACGAGCTATGAATCTTCATGGATTCATGTTCAAAAAACATTGAATAATCAAAAACTTTAAATTCTTGAATTGCGGCTATTTTTTTTATTTTCCAAATATTTTTTATTTATTTTTTTAAGTAAAAAAATGCATATCATTTCTAACTGGATGCCTCAAATAACGAGCTATGAATCTTCATGGATTCATGTTCAAAAAACATTGAATAATCAAAAACTTTAAATTCTTGAATTGCGACTATTTTTTTTATTTTCCAAATTATTTTTTATTTATTTTTTTAAGTAAGAAAATGCATATCATTTTTAACTGGATGCCTCAAATAACGAGCTATGAATCTTCATGGATTCATGTTCAAAAAACATTGAATAATCAAAAACTTTAAATTCTTGAATTGCGGCTATTTTTTTTATTTTCCAAATATTTTTTATTTATTTTTTTAAGTAAGAAAATGCATATCATTTTTAACTGGATGCCTCAAATAACGAGCTATGAATCTTCATGGATTCATGTTCAAAAAACATTGAATAATCAAAAACTTTAAATTCTTGAATTGCGACTATTTTTTTTATTTTCCAAATTATTTTTTATTTATTTTTTTAAGTAAGAAAATGCATATCATTTTTAACTGGATGCCTCAAATAACGAGCTATGAATCTTCATGGATTCATGTTCAAAAAACATTGAATAATCAAAAACTTTAAATTCTTGAATTGCGGCTATTTTTTTTATTTTCCAAATTATTTTTTATTTATTTTTTTAAGTAAGAAAATGCATATCATTTTTAACTGGATGCCTCAAATAACGAGCTATGAATCTTCATGGATTCATGTTCAAAAAACATTGAATAATCAAAAACTTTAAATTCTTGAATTGCGGCTATTTTTTTTATTTTCCAAATATTTTTTATTTATTTTTTTAAGTAAGAAAATGCATATCATTTCTAACTGGATGCCTCAAATAACGAGCTATGAATCTTCATGGATTCATGTTCAAAAAACATTGAATAATCAAAAACTTTAAATTCTTGAATTGCGGCTATTTTTTTTATTTTCCATATATTTTTTATTTATTTTTTTAAGTAAGAAAATGCATATCATTTTTAACTGGATGCCTCAAATAACGAGCTATGAATCTTCATGGATTCATGTTCAAAAAACATTGAATAATCAAAAACTTTAAATTCTTGAATTGCGGCTATTTTTTTTATTTTCCATATATTTTTTATTTATTTTTTTAAGTAAGAAAATGCATATCATTTTTAACTGGATGCCTCAAATAACGAGCTATGAATCTTCATGGATTCATGTTCAAAAAACATTGAATAATCAAAAACTTTAAATTCTTGAATTGCGGCTATTTTTTTTATTTTCCAAATATTTTTTATTTATTTTTTTAAGTAAGAAAATGCATATCATTTCTAACTGGATGCCTCAAATAACGAGCTATGAATCTTCATGGATTCATGTTCAAAAAACATTGAATAATCAAAAACTTTAAATTCTTGAATTGCGGCTATTTTTTTTATTTTCCATATATTTTTTATTTATTTTTTTAAGTAAGAAAATGCATATCATTTTTAACTGGATGCCTCAAATAACGAGCTATGAATCTTCATGGATTCATGTTCAAAAAACATTGAATAATCAAAAACTTTAAATTCTTGAATTGCGGCTATTTTTTTTATTTTCCATATATTTTTTATTTATTTTTTTAAGTAAGAAAATGCATATCATTTTTAACTGGATGCCTCAAATAACGAGCTATGAATCTTCATGGATTCATGTTCAAAAAACATTGAATAATCAAAAACTTTAAATTCTTGAATTGCGGCTATTTTTTTTATTTTCCAAATATTTTTTATTTATTTTTTTAAGTAAGAAAATGCATATCATTTCTAACTGGATGCCTCAAATAACGAGCTATGAATCTTCATGGATTCATGTTCAAAAAACATTGAATAATCAAAAACTTTAAATTCTTGAATTGCGGCTATTTTTTTTATTTTCCAAATATTTTTTATTTATTTTTTTAAGTAAAAAAATGCATATCATTTTTAACTGGATGCCTCAAATAACGAGCTATGAATCTTCATGGATTCATGTTCAAAAAACATTGAATAATCAAAAACTTTAAATTCTTGAATTGCGGCTATTTTTTTTATTTTCCAAATATTTTTTATTTATTTTTTGAACCTCGAAAATGCATATCATTTCTAACTGGATGCCTCAAATAACGAGCTATGAATCTTCATGGATTCATGTTCAAAAAACATTGAATAATCAAAAACTTTAAATTCTTGAATTGCGGCTATTTTTTTTATTTTCCAAATATTTTTTATTTATTTTTTTAAGTAAGAAAATGCATATCATTTTTAACTGGATGCCTCAAATAACGAGCTATGAATCTTCATGGATTCATGTTCAAAAAACATTGAATAATCAAAAACTTTAAATTCTTGAATTGCGGCTATTTTTTTTATTTTCCAAATATTTTTTATTTATTTTTTGAACCTCGAAAATGCATATCATTTCTAACTGGATGCCTCAAATAACGAGCTATGAATCTTCATGGATTCATGTTCAAAAAACATTGAATAATCAAAAACTTTAAATTCTTGAATTGCGGCTATTTTTTTTATTTTCCAAATATTTTTTATTTATTTTTTGAACCTCGAAAATGCATATCATTTCTAACTGGATGCCTCAAATAACGAGCTATGAATCTTCATGGATTCATGTTCAAAAAACATTGAATAATCAAAAACTTTAAATTCTTGAATTGCGGCTATTTTTTTTATTTTCCAAATATTTTTTATTTATTTTTTTAAGTAAGAAAATGCATATCATTTCTAACTGGATGCCTCAAATAACGAGCTATGAATCTTCATGGATTCATGTTCAAAAAACATTGAATAATCAAAAACTTTAAATTCTTGAATTGCGGCTATTTTTTTTATTTTCCAAATATTTTTTATTTATTTTTTGAACCTCGAAAATGCATATCATTTCTAACTGGATGCCTCAAATAACGAGCTATGAATCTTCATGGATTCATGTTCAAAAAACATTGAATAATCAAAAACTTTAAATTCTTGAATTGCGGCTATTTTTTTTATTTTCCAAATATTTTTTATTTATTTTTTTAAGTAAGAAAATGCATATCATTTCTAACTGGATGCCTCAAATAACGAGCTATGAATCTTCATGGATTCATGTTCAAAAAACATTGAATAATCAAAAACTTTAAATTCTTGAATTGCGGCTATTTTTTTTATTTTCCAAATATTTTTTATTTATTTTTTTAAGTAAGAAAATGCATATCATTTTTAACTGGATGCCTCAAATAACGAGCTATGAATCTTCATGGATTCATGTTCAAAAAACATTGAATAATCAAAAACTTTAAATTCTTGAATTGCGGCTATTTTTTTTATTTTCCAAATATTTTTTATTTATTTTTTGAACCTCGAAAATGCATATCATTTTTAACTGGATGCCTCAAATAACGAGCTATGAATCTTCATGGATTCATGTTCAAAAAACATTGAATAATCAAAAACTTTAAATTCTTGAATTGCGGCTATTTTTTTTATTTTCCAATAATTTTTTATTTATTTTTTGAACCTCGAAAATGCATATCATTTTTAACTGGATGCCTCAAATAACGAGCTATGAATCTTCATGGATTCATGTTCAAAAAACATTGAATAATCAAAAACTTTAAATTCTTGAATTGCGGCTATTTTTTTTATTTTCCAAATATTTTTTATTTATTTTTTTAAGTAAGAAAATGCATATCATTTTTAACTGGATGCCTCAAATAACGAGCTATGAATCTTCATGGATTCATGTTCAAAAAACATTGAATAATCAAAAACTTTAAATTCTTGAATTGCGGCTATTTTTTTTATTTTCCAAATATTTTTTATTTATTTTTTGAACCTCGAAAATGCATATCATTTCTAACTGGATGCCTCAAATAACGAGCTATGAATCTTCATGGATTCATGTTCAAAAAACATTGAATAATCAAAAACTTTAAATTCTTGAATTGCGGCTATTTTTTTTATTTTCCAAATATTTTTTATTTATTTTTTTAAGTAAGAAAATGCATATCATTTTTAACTGGATGCCTCAAATAACGAGCTATGAATCTTCATGGATTCATGTTCAAAAAACATTGAATAATCAAAAACTTTAAATTCTTGAATTGCGGCTATTTTTTTTATTTTCCAAATATTTTTTATTTATTTTTTGAACCTCGAAAATGCATATCATTTCTAACTGGATGCCTCAAATAACGAGCTATGAATCTTCATGGATTCATGTTCAAAAAACATTGAATAATCAAAAACTTTAAATTCTTGAATTGCGGCTATTTTTTTTATTTTCCAAATATTTTTTATTTATTTTTTTAAGTAAGAAAATGCATATCATTTTTAACTGGATGCCTCAAATAACGAGCTATGAATCTTCATGGATTCATGTTCAAAAAACATTGAATAATCAAAAACTTTAAATTCTTGAATTGCGGCTATTTTTTTTATTTTCCAAATATTTTTTATTTATTTTTTGAACCTCGAAAATGCATATCATTTCTAACTGGATGCCTCAAATAACGAGCTATGAATCTTCATGGATTCATGTTCAAAAAACATTGAATAATCAAAAACTTTAAATTCTTGAATTGCGGCTATTTTTTTTATTTTCCAAATATTTTTTATTTATTTTTTTAAGTAAGAAAATGCATATCATTTTTAACTGGATGCCTCAAATAACGAGCTATGAATCTTCATGGATTCATGTTCAAAAAACATTGAATAATCAAAAACTTTAAATTCTTGAATTGCGGCTATTTTTTTTATTTTCCAAATATTTTTTATTTATTTTTTTAAGTAAGAAAATGCATATCATTTTTAACTGGATGCCTCAAATAACGAGCTATGAATCTTCATGGATTCATGTTCAAAAAACATTGAATAATCAAAAACTTTAAATTCTTGAATTGCGGCTATTTTTTTTATTTTCCAAATATTTTTTATTTATTTTTTGAACCTCGAAAATGCATATCATTTCTAACTGGATGCCTCAAATAACGAGCTATGAATCTTCATGGATTCATGTTCAAAAAACATTGAATAATCAAAAACTTTAAATTCTTGAATTGCGGCTATTTTTTTTATTTTCCAAATATTTTTTATTTATTTTTTGAACCTCGAAAATGCATATCATTTCTAACTGGATGCCTCAAATAACGAGCTATGAATCTTCATGGATTCATGTTCAAAAAACATTGAATAATCAAAAACTTTAAATTCTTGAATTGCGGCTATTTTTTTTATTTTCCAAATATTTTTTATTTATTTTTTTAAGTAAGAAAATGCATATCATTTTTAACTGGATGCCTCAAATAACGAGCTATGAATCTTCATGGATTCATGTTCAAAAAACATTGAATAATCAAAAACTTTAAATTCTTGAATTGCGGCTATTTTTTTTATTTTCCAAATATTTTTTATTTATTTTTTTAAGTAAGAAAATGCATATCATTTTTAACTGGATGCCTCAAATAACGAGCTATGAATCTTCATGGATTCATGTTCAAAAAACATTGAATAATCAAAAACTTTAAATTCTTGAATTGCGGCTATTTTTTTTATTTTCCAAATATTTTTTATTTATTTTTTGAACCTCGAAAATGCATATCATTTCTAACTGGATGCCTCAAATAACGAGCTATGAATCTTCATGGATTCATGTTCAAAAAACATTGAATAATCAAAAACTTTAAATTCTTGAATTGCGGCTATTTTTTTTATTTTCCAAATATTTTTTATTTATTTTTTTAAGTAAGAAAATGCATATCATTTTTAACTGGATGCCTCAAATAACGAGCTATGAATCTTCATGGATTCATGTTCAAAAAACATTGAATAATCAAAAACTTTAAATTCTTGAATTGCGGCTATTTTTTTTATTTTCCAAATATTTTTTATTTATTTTTTTAAGTAAGAAAATGCATATCATTTTTAACTGGATGCCTCAAATAACGAGCTATGAATCTTCATGGATTCATGTTCAAAAAACATTGAATAATCAAAAACTTTAAATTCTTGAATTGCGGCTATTTTTTTTATTTTCCAAATATTTTTTATTTATTTTTTGAACCTCGAAAATGCATATCATTTTTAACTGGATGCCTCAAATAACGAGCTATGAATCTTCATGGATTCATGTTCAAAAAACATTGAATAATCAAAAACTTTAAATTCTTGAATTGCGGCTATTTTTTTTATTTTCCAAATATTTTTTATTTATTTTTTGAACCTCGAAAATGCATATCATTTCTAACTGGATGCCTCAAATAACGAGCTATGAATCTTCATGGATTCATGTTCAAAAAACATTGAATAATCAAAAACTTTAAATTCTTGAATTGCGGCTATTTTTTTTATTTTCCAAATATTTTTTATTTATTTTTTTAAGTAAGAAAATGCATATCATTTTTAACTGGATGCCTCAAATAACGAGCTATGAATCTTCATGGATTCATGTTCAAAAAACATTGAATAATCAAAAACTTTAAATTCTTGAATTGCGGCTATTTTTTTTATTTTCCAAATATTTTTTATTTATTTTTTTAAGTAAGAAAATGCATATCATTTTTAACTGGATGCCTCAAATAACGAGCTATGAATCTTCATGGATTCATGTTCAAAAAACATTGAATAATCAAAAACTTTAAATTCTTGAATTGCGGCTATTTTTTTTATTTTCCAAATATTTTTTATTTATTTTTTTAAGTAAGAAAATGCATATCATTTTTAACTGGATGCCTCAAATAACGAGCTATGAATCTTCATGGATTCATGTTCAAAAAACATTGAATAATCAAAAACTTTAAATTCTTGAATTGCGGCTATTTTTTTTATTTTCCAAATATTTTTTATTTATTTTTTTAAGTAAGAAAATGCATATCATTTTTAACTGGATGCCTCAAATAACGAGCTATGAATCTTCATGGATTCATGTTCAAAAAACATTGAATAATCAAAAACTTTAAATTCTTGAATTGCGGCTATTTTTTTTATTTTCCAAATATTTTTTATTTATTTTTTTAAGTAAGAAAATGCATATCATTTTTAACTGGATGCCTCAAATAACGAGCTATGAATCTTCATGGATTCATGTTCAAAAAACATTGAATAATCAAAAACTTTAAATTCTTGAATTGCGGCTATTTTTTTTATTTTCCAAATATTTTTTATTTATTTTTTGAACCTCGAAAATGCATATCATTTCTAACTGGATGCCTCAAATAACGAGCTATGAATCTTCATGGATTCATGTTCAAAAAACATTGAATAATCAAAAACTTTAAATTCTTGAATTGCGGCTATTTTTTTTATTTTCCAAATATTTTTTATTTATTTTTTTAAGTAAGAAAATGCATATCATTTTTAACTGGATGCCTCAAATAACGAGCTATGAATCTTCATGGATTCATGTTCAAAAAACATTGAATAATCAAAAACTTTAAATTCTTGAATTGCGGCTATTTTTTTTATTTTCCAAATATTTTTTATTTATTTTTTTAAGTAAGAAAATGCATATCATTTTTAACTGGATGCCTCAAATAACGAGCTATGAATCTTCATGGATTCATGTTCAAAAAACATTGAATAATCAAAAACTTTAAATTCTTGAATTGCGGCTATTTTTTTTATTTTCCAAATATTTTTTATTTATTTTTTTAAGTAAGAAAATGCATATCATTTTTAACTGGATGCCTCAAATAACGAGCTATGAATCTTCATGGATTCATGTTCAAAAAACATTGAATAATCAAAAACTTTAAATTCTTGAATTGCGGCTATTTTTTTTATTTTCCAAATATTTTTTATTTATTTTTTTAAGTAAGAAAATGCATATCATTTTTAACTGGATGCCTCAAATAACGAGCTATGAATCTTCATGGATTCATGTTCAAAAAACATTGAATAATCAAAAACTTTAAATTCTTGAATTGCGGCTATTTTTTTTATTTTCCAAATATTTTTTATTTATTTTTTGAACCTCGAAAATGCATATCATTTTTAACTGGATGCCTCAAATAACGAGCTATGAATCTTCATGGATTCATGTTCAAAAAACATTGAATAATCAAAAACTTTAAATTCTTGAATTGCGGCTATTTTTTTTATTTTCCAAATATTTTTTATTTATTTTTTGAACCTCGAAAATGCATATCATTTCTAACTGGATGCCTCAAATAACGAGCTATGAATCTTCATGGATTCATGTTCAAAAAACATTGAATAATCAAAAACTTTAAATTCTTGAATTGCGGCTATTTTTTTTATTTTCCAAATATTTTTTATTTATTTTTTTAAGTAAGAAAATGCATATCATTTTTAACTGGATGCCTCAAATAACGAGCTATGAATCTTCATGGATTCATGTTCAAAAAACATTGAATAATCAAAAACTTTAAATTCTTGAATTGCGGCTATTTTTTTTATTTTCCAAATATTTTTTATTTATTTTTTTAAGTAAGAAAATGCATATCATTTTTAACTGGATGCCTCAAATAACGAGCTATGAATCTTCATGGATTCATGTTCAAAAAACATTGAATAATCAAAAACTTTAAATTCTTGAATTGCGGCTATTTTTTTTATTTTCCAAATATTTTTTATTTATTTTTTGAACCTCGAAAATGCATATCATTTCTAACTGGATGCCTCAAATAACGAGCTATGAATCTTCATGGATTCATGTTCAAAAAACATTGAATAATCAAAAACTTTAAATTCTTGAATTGCGGCTATTTTTTTTATTTTCCAAATATTTTTTATTTATTTTTTTAAGTAAGAAAATGCATATCATTTTTAACTGGATGCCTCAAATAACGAGCTATGAATCTTCATGGATTCATGTTCAAAAAACATTGAATAATCAAAAACTTTAAATTCTTGAATTGCGGCTATTTTTTTTATTTTCCAAATATTTTTTATTTATTTTTTTAAGTAAGAAAATGCATATCATTTTTAACTGGATGCCTCAAATAACGAGCTATGAATCTTCATGGATTCATGTTCAAAAAACATTGAATAATCAAAAACTTTAAATTCTTGAATTGCGGCTATTTTTTTTATTTTCCAAATATTTTTTATTTATTTTTTGAACCTCGAAAATGCATATCATTTCTAACTGGATGCCTCAAATAACGAGCTATGAATCTTCATGGATTCATGTTCAAAAAACATTGAATAATCAAAAACTTTAAATTCTTGAATTGCGGCTATTTTTTTTATTTTCCAAATATTTTTTATTTATTTTTTTAAGTAAGAAAATGCATATCATTTTTAACTGGATGCCTCAAATAACGAGCTATGAATCTTCATGGATTCATGTTCAAAAAACATTGAATAATCAAAAACTTTAAATTCTTGAATTGCGGCTATTTTTTTTATTTTCCAAATATTTTTTATTTATTTTTTGAACCTCGAAAATGCATATCATTTTTAACTGGATGCCTCAAATAACGAGCTATGAATCTTCATGGATTCATGTTCAAAAAACATTGAATAATCAAAAACTTTAAATTCTTGAATTGCGGCTATTTTTTTTATTTTCCAAATATTTTTTATTTATTTTTTGAACCTCGAAAATGCATATCATTTCTAACTGGATGCCTCAAATAACGAGCTATGAATCTTCATGGATTCATGTTCAAAAAACATTGAATAATCAAAAACTTTAAATTCTTGAATTGCGGCTATTTTTTTTATTTTCCAAATATTTTTTATTTATTTTTTTAAGTAAGAAAATGCATATCATTTTTAACTGGATGCCTCAAATAACGAGCTATGAATCTTCATGGATTCATGTTCAAAAAACATTGAATAATCAAAAACTTTAAATTCTTGAATTGCGGCTATTTTTTTTATTTTCCAAATATTTTTTATTTATTTTTTGAACCTCGAAAATGCATATCATTTCTAACTGGATGCCTCAAATAACGAGCTATGAATCTTCATGGATTCATGTTCAAAAAACATTGAATAATCAAAAACTTTAAATTCTTGAATTGCGGCTATTTTTTTTATTTTCCAAATATTTTTTATTTATTTTTTTAAGTAAGAAAATGCATATCATTTTTAACTGGATGCCTCAAATAACGAGCTATGAATCTTCATGGATTCATGTTCAAAAAACATTGAATAATCAAAAACTTTAAATTCTTGAATTGCGGCTATTTTTTTTATTTTCCAAATATTTTTTATTTATTTTTTGAACCTCGAAAATGCATATCATTTCTAACTGGATGCCTCAAATAACGAGCTATGAATCTTCATGGATTCATGTTCAAAAAACATTGAATAATCAAAAACTTTAAATTCTTGAATTGCGGCTATTTATTTTATTTTCCAAATATTTTTTATTTATTTTTTTAAGTAAGAAAATGCATATCATTTTTAACTGGATGCCTCAAATAACGAGCTATGAATCTTCATGGATTCATGTTCAAAAAACATTGAATAATCAAAAACTTTAAATTCTTGAATTGCGGCTATTTTTTTTATTTTCCAAATATTTTTTATTTATTTTTTTAAGTAAGAAAATGCATATCATTTTTAACTGGATGCCTCAAATAACGAGCTATGAATCTTCATGGATTCATGTTCAAAAAACATTGAATAATCAAAAACTTTAAATTCTTGAATTGCGGCTATTTTTTTTATTTTCCAAATATTTTTTATTTATTTTTTGAACCTCGAAAATGCATATCATTTTTAACTGGATGCCTCAAATAACGAGCTATGAATCTTCATGGATTCATGTTCAAAAAACATTGAATAATCAAAAACTTTAAATTCTTGAATTGCGGCTATTTTTTTTATTTTCCAAATATTTTTTATTTATTTTTTTAAGTAAGAAAATGCATATCATTTTTAACTGGATGCCTCAAATAACGAGCTATGAATCTTCATGGATTCATGTTCAAAAAACATTGAATAATCAAAAACTTTAAATTCTTGAATTGCGGCTATTTTTTTTATTTTCCAAATATTTTTTATTTATTTTTTGAACCTCGAAAATGCATATCATTTCTAACTGGATGCCTCAAATAACGAGCTATGAATCTTCATGGATTCATGTTCAAAAAACATTGAATAATCAAAAACTTTAAATTCTTGAATTGCGGCTATTTTTTTTATTTTCCAAATATTTTTTATTTATTTTTTTAAGTAAGAAAATGCATATCATTTTTAACTGGATGCCTCAAATAACGAGCTATGAATCTTCATGGATTCATGTTCAAAAAACATTGAATAATCAAAAACTTTAAATTCTTGAATTGCGGCTATTTTTTTTATTTTCCAAATATTTTTTATTTATTTTTTGAACCTCGAAAATGCATATCATTTCTAACTGGATGCCTCAAATAACGAGCTATGAATCTTCATGGATTCATGTTCAAAAAACATTGAATAATCAAAAACTTTAAATTCTTGAATTGCGGCTATTTTTTTTATTTTCCAAATATTTTTTATTTATTTTTTTAAGTAAGAAAATGCATATCATTTTTAACTGGATGCCTCAAATAACGAGCTATGAATCTTCATGGATTCATGTTCAAAAAACATTGAATAATCAAAAACTTTAAATTCTTGAATTGCGGCTATTTTTTTTATTTTCCAAATATTTTTTATTTATTTTTTGAACCTCGAAAATGCATATCATTTCTAACTGGATGCCTCAAATAACGAGCTATGAATCTTCATGGATTCATGTTCAAAAAACATTGAATAATCAAAAACTTTAAATTCTTGAATTGCGGCTATTTTTTTTATTTTCCAAATATTTTTTATTTATTTTTTTAAGTAAGAAAATGCATATCATTTTTAACTGGATGCCTCAAATAACGAGCTATGAATCTTCATGGATTCATGTTCAAAAAACATTGAATAATCAAAAACTTTAAATTCTTGAATTGCGGCTATTTTTTTATTTTCCAAATATTTTTTATTTATTTTTTGAACCTCGAAAATGCATATCATTTCTAACTGGATGCCTCAAATAACGAGCTATGAATCTTCATGGATTCATGTTCAAAAAACATTGAATAATCAAAAACTTTAAATTCTTGAATTGCGGCTATTTTTTTTATTTTCCAAATATTTTTTATTTATTTTTTTAAGTAAGAAAATGCATATCATTTTTAACTGGATGCCTCAAATAACGAGCTATGAATCTTCATGGATTCATGTTCAAAAAACATTGAATAATCAAAAACTTTAAATTCTTGAATTGCGGCTATTTTTTTTATTTTCCAAATATTTTTTATTTATTTTTTGAACCTCGAAAATGCATATCATTTCTAACTGGATGCCTCAAATAACGAGCTATGAATCTTCATGGATTCATGTTCAAAAAACATTGAATAATCAAAAACTTTAAATTCTTGAATTGCGGCTATTTTTTTTATTTTCCAAATATTTTTTATTTATTTTTTTAAGTAAGAAAATGCATATCATTTTTAACTGGATGCCTCAAATAACGAGCTATGAATCTTCATGGATTCATGTTCAAAAAACATTGAATAATCAAAAACTTTAAATTCTTGAATTGCGGCTATTTTTTTTATTTTCCAAATATTTTTTATTTATTTTTTTAAGTAAGAAAATGCATATCATTTTTAACTGGATGCCTCAAATAACGAGCTATGAATCTTCATGGATTCATGTTCAAAAAACATTGAATAATCAAAAACTTTAAATTCTTGAATTGCGGCTATTTTTTTTATTTTCCAAATATTTTTTATTTATTTTTTGAACCTCGAAAATGCATATCATTTTTAACTGGATGCCTCAAATAACGAGCTATGAATCTTCATGGATTCATGTTCAAAAAACATTGAATAATCAAAAACTTTAAATTCTTGAATTGCGGCTATTTTTTTTATTTTCCAAATATTTTTTATTTATTTTTTTAAGTAAGAAAATGCATATCATTTTTAACTGGATGCCTCAAATAACGAGCTATGAATCTTCATGGATTCATGTTCAAAAAACATTGAATAATCAAAAACTTTAAATTCTTGAATTGCGGCTATTTTTTTTATTTTCCAAATATTTTTTATTTATTTTTTGAACCTCGAAAATGCATATCATTTCTAACTGGATGCCTCAAATAACGAGCTATGAATCTTCATGGATTCATGTTCAAAAAACATTGAATAATCAAAAACTTTAAATTCTTGAATTGCGGCTATTTTTTTTATTTTCCAAATATTTTTTATTTATTTTTTTAAGTAAGAAAATGCATATCATTTTTAACTGGATGCCTCAAATAACGAGCTATGAATCTTCATGGATTCATGTTCAAAAAACATTGAATAATCAAAAACTTTAAATTCTTGAATTGCGGCTATTTTTTTTATTTTCCAAATATTTTTTATTTATTTTTTGAACCTCGAAAATGCATATCATTTCTAACTGGATGCCTCAAATAACGAGCTATGAATCTTCATGGATTCATGTTCAAAAAACATTGAATAATCAAAAACTTTAAATTCTTGAATTGCGGCTATTTTTTTTATTTTCCAAATATTTTTTATTTATTTTTTTAAGTAAGAAAATGCATATCATTTTTAACTGGATGCCTCAAATAACGAGCTATGAATCTTCATGGATTCATGTTCAAAAAACATTGAATAATCAAAAACTTTAAATTCTTGAATTGCGGCTATTTTTTTTATTTTCCAAATATTTTTTATTTATTTTTTGAACCTCGAAAATGCATATCATTTCTAACTGGATGCCTCAAATAACGAGCTATGAATCTTCATGGATTCATGTTCAAAAAACATTGAATAATCAAAAACTTTAAATTCTTGAATTGCGGCTATTTTTTTTATTTTCCAAATATTTTTTATTTATTTTTTTAAGTAAGAAAATGCATATCATTTTTAACTGGATGCCTCAAATAACGAGCTATGAATCTTCATGGATTCATGTTCAAAAAACATTGAATAATCAAAAACTTTAAATTCTTGAATTGCGGCTATTTTTTTTATTTTCCAAATATTTTTTATTTATTTTTTTAAGTAAGAAAATGCATATCATTTTTAACTGGATGCCTCAAATAACGAGCTATGAATCTTCATGGATTCATGTTCAAAAAACATTGAATAATCAAAAACTTTAAATTCTTGAATTGCGGCTATTTTTTTTATTTTCCAAATATTTTTTATTTATTTTTTTAAGTAAGAAAATGCATATCATTTTTAACTGGATGCCTCAAATAACGAGCTATGAATCTTCATGGATTCATGTTCAAAAAACATTGAATAATCAAAAACTTTAAATTCTTGAATTGCGGCTATTTTTTTTATTTTCCAAATATTTTTTATTTATTTTTTGAACCTCGAAAATGCATATCATTTTTAACTGGATGCCTCAAATAACGAGCTATGAATCTTCATGGATTCATGTTCAAAAAACATTGAATAATCAAAAACTTTAAATTCTTGAATTGCGGCTATTTTTTTTATTTTCCAAATATTTTTTATTTATTTTTTTAAGTAAGAAAATGCATATCATTTTTAACTGGATGCCTCAAATAACGAGCTATGAATCTTCATGGATTCATGTTCAAAAAACATTGAATAATCAAAAACTTTAAATTCTTGAATTGCGGCTATTTTTTTTATTTTCCAAATATTTTTTATTTATTTTTTGAACCTTGAAAATGCATATCATTTCTAACTGGATGCCTCAAATAACGAGCTATGAATCTTCATGGATTCATGTTCAAAAAACATTGAATAATCAAAAACTTTAAATTCTTGAATTGCGGCTATTTTTTTTATTTTCCAAATATTTTTTATTTATTTTTTTAAGTAAGAAAATGCATATCATTTTTAACTGGATGCCTCAAATAACGAGCTATGAATCTTCATGGATTCATGTTCAAAAAACATTGAATAATCAAAAACTTTAAATTCTTGAATTGCGGCTATTTTTTTTATTTTCCAAATATTTTTTATTTATTTTTTGAACCTCGAAAATGCATATCATTTCTAACTGGATGCCTCAAATAACGAGCTATGAATCTTCATGGATTCATGTTCAAAAAACATTGAATAATCAAAAACTTTAAATTCTTGAATTGCGGCTATTTTTTTTATTTTCCAAATATTTTTTATTTATTTTTTTAAGTAAGAAAATGCATATCATTTTTAACTGGATGCCTCAAATAACGAGCTATGAATCTTCATGGATTCATGTTCAAAAAACATTGAATAATCAAAAACTTTAAATTCTTGAATTGCGGCTATTTTTTTTATTTTCCAAATATTTTTTATTTATTTTTTTAAGTAAGAAAATGCATATCATTTTTAACTGGATGCCTCAAATAACGAGCTATGAATCTTCATGGATTCATGTTCAAAAAACATTGAATAATCAAAAACTTTAAATTCTTGAATTGCGGCTATTTTTTTTATTTTCCAAATATTTTTTATTTATTTTTTGAACCTCGAAAATGCATATCATTTTTAACTGGATGCCTCAAATAACGAGCTATGAATCTTCATGGATTCATGTTCAAAAAACATTGAATAATCAAAAACTTTAAATTCTTGAATTGCGGCTATTTTTTTTATTTTCCAAATATTTTTTATTTATTTTTTTAAGTAAGAAAATGCATATCATTTTTAACTGGATGCCTCAAATAACGAGCTATGAATCTTCATGGATTCATGTTCAAAAAACATTGAATAATCAAAAACTTTAAATTCTTGAATTGCGGCTATTTTTTTTATTTTCCAAATATTTTTTATTTATTTTTTGAACCTCGAAAATGCATATCATTTCTAACTGGATGCCTCAAATAACGAGCTATGAATCTTCATGGATTCATGTTCAAAAAACATTGAATAATCAAAAACTTTAAATTCTTGAATTGCGGCTATTTTTTTTATTTTCCAAATATTTTTTATTTATTTTTTTAAGTAAGAAAATGCATATCATTTTTAACTGGATGCCTCAAATAACGAGCTATGAATCTTCATGGATTCATGTTCAAAAAACATTGAATAATCAAAAACTTTAAATTCTTGAATTGCGGCTATTTTTTTTATTTTCCAAATATTTTTTATTTATTTTTTGAACCTCGAAAATGCATATCATTTTTAACTGGATGCCTCAAATAACGAGCTATGAATCTTCATGGATTCATGTTCAAAAAACATTGAATAATCAAAAACTTTAAATTCTTGAATTGCGGCTATTTTTTTTATTTTCCAAATATTTTTTATTTATTTTTTTAAGTAAGAAAATGCATATCATTTTTAACTGGATGCCTCAAATAACGAGCTATGAATCTTCATGGATTCATGTTCAAAAAACATTGAATAATCAAAAACTTTAAATTCTTGAATTGCGGCTATTTTTTTTATTTTCCAAATATTTTTTATTTATTTTTTGAACCTCGAAAATGCATATCATTTCTAACTGGATGCCTCAAATAACGAGCTATGAATCTTCATGGATTCATGTTCAAAAAACATTGAATAATCAAAAACTTTAAATTCTTGAATTGCGGCTATTTTTTTTATTTTCCAAATATTTTTTATTTATTTTTTTAAGTAAGAAAATGCATATCATTTTTAACTGGATGCCTCAAATAACGAGCTATGAATCTTCATGGATTCATGTTCAAAAAACATTGAATAATCAAAAACTTTAAATTCTTGAATTGCGGCTATTTTTTTTATTTTCCAAATATTTTTTATTTATTTTTTGAACCTCGAAAATGCATATCATTTCTAACTGGATGCCTCAAATAACGAGCTATGAATCTTCATGGATTCATGTTCAAAAAACATTGAATAATCAAAAACTTTAAATTCTTGAATTGCGGCTATTTTTTTTATTTTCCAAATATTTTTTATTTATTTTTTTAAGTAAGAAAATGCATATCATTTTTAACTGGATGCCTCAAATAACGAGCTATGAATCTTCATGGATTCATGTTCAAAAAACATTGAATAATCAAAAACTTTAAATTCTTGAATTGCGGCTATTTTTTTTATTTTCCAAATATTTTTTATTTATTTTTTTAAGTAAGAAAATGCATATCATTTTTAACTGGATGCCTCAAATAACGAGCTATGAATCTTCATGGATTCATGTTCAAAAAACATTGAATAATCAAAAACTTTAAATTCTTGAATTGCGGCTATTTTTTTTATTTTCCAAATATTTTTTATTTATTTTTTGAACCTCGAAAATGCATATCATTTTTAACTGGATGCCTCAAATAACGAGCTATGAATCTTCATGGATTCATGTTCAAAAAACATTGAATAATCAAAAACTTTAAATTCTTGAATTGCGGCTATTTTTTTTATTTTCCAAATATTTTTTATTTATTTTTTTAAGTAAGAAAATGCATATCATTTTTAACTGGATGCCTCAAATAACGAGCTATGAATCTTCATGGATTCATGTTCAAAAAACATTGAATAATCAAAAACTTTAAATTCTTGAATTGCGGCTATTTTTTTTATTTTCCAAATATTTTTTATTTATTTTTTTAAGTAAGAAAATGCATATCATTTTTAACTGGATGCCTCAAATAACGAGCTATGAATCTTCATGGATTCATGTTCAAAAAACATTGAATAATCAAAAACTTTAAATTCTTGAATTGCGGCTATTTTTTTTATTTTCCAAATATTTTTTATTTATTTTTTGAACCTCGAAAATGCATATCATTTCTAACTGGATGCCTCAAATAACGAGCTATGAATCTTCATGGATTCATGTTCAAAAAATATAGAATAATCAAAAACTTTAAATTCTTGAATTGCGGCTATTTTTTTTATTTTCCAAATATTTTTTATTTATTTTTTTAAGTAAGAAAATGCATATCATTTTTAACTGGATGCCTCAAATAACGAGCTATGAATCTTCATGGATTCATGTTCAAAAAACATTGAATAATCAAAAACTTTAAATTCTTGAATTGCGGCTATTTTTTTTATTTTCCAAATATTTTTTATTTATTTTTTTAAGTAAGAAAATGCATATCATTTTTAACTGGATGCCTCAAATAACGAGCTATGAATCTTCATGGATTCATGTTCAAAAAACATTGAATAATCAAAAACTTTAAATTCTTGAATTGCGGCTATTTTTTTTATTTTCCAAATATTTTTTATTTATTTTTTTAAGTAAGAAAATGCATATCATTTTTAACTGGATGCCTCAAATAACGAGCTATGAATCTTCATGGATTCATGTTCAAAAAATATAGAATAATCAAAAACTTTAAATTCTTGAATTGCGGCTATTTTTTTTATTTTCCAAATATTATTTATTTATTTTTTTAAGTAAGAAAATGCATATCATTTTTAACTGGATGCCTCAAATAACGAGCTATGAATCTTCATGGATTCATGTTCAAAAAACATTGAATAATCAAAAACTTTAAATTCTTGAATTGCGGCTATTTTTTTTATTTTCCAAATATTTTTTATTTATTTTTTTAAGTAAGAAAATGCATATCATTTTTAACTGGATGCCTCAAATAACGAGCTATGAATCTTCATGGATTCATGTTCAAAAAACATTGAATAATCAAAAACTTTAAATTCTTGAATTGCGGCTATTTTTTTTATTTTCCAAATATTTTTTATTTATTTTTTTAAGTAAGAAAATGCATATCATTTTTAACTGGATGCCTCAAATAACGAGCTATGAATCTTCATGGATTCATGTTCAAAAAACATTGAATAATCAAAAACTTTAAATTCTTGAATTGCGGCTATTTTTTTTATTTTCCAAATATTTTTTATTTATTTTTTTAAGTAAGAAAATGCATATCATTTCTTACTGGATGCCTCAAATAACGAGCTATGAATCTTCATGGATTCATGTTCAAAAAACATTGAATAATCAAAAACTTTAAATTCTTGAATTGCGGCTATTTTTTTTATTTTCCAAATATTTTTTATTTATTTTTTTAAGTAAGAAAATGCATATCATTTTTAACTGGATGCCTCAAATAACGAGCTATGAATCTTCATGGATTCATGTTCAAAAAACATTGAATAATCAAAAACTTTAAATTCTTGAATTGCGGCTATTTTTTTTATTTTCCAAATATTTTTTATTTATTTTTTTAAGTAAGAAAATGCATATCATTTTTAACTGGATGCCTCAAATAACGAGCTATGAATCTTCATGGATTCATGTTCAAAAAACATTGAATAATCAAAAACTTTAAATTCTTGAATTGCGGCTATTTTTTTTATTTTCCAAATATTTTTTATTTATTTTTTGAACCTCGAAAATGCATATCATTTCTAACTGGATGCCTCAAATAACGAGCTATGAATCTTCATGGATTCATGTTCAAAAAACATAGAATAATCAAAAACTTTAAATTCTTGAATTGCGGCTATTTTTTTTATTTTCCAAATATTTTTTATTTATTTTTTGAACCTCGAAAATGCATATCATTTCTAACTGGATGCCTCAAATAACGAGCTATGAATCTTCATGGATTCATGTTCAAAAAAAATTGAATAATCAAAAACTTTAAATTCTTGAATTGCGGCTATTTTTTTTATTTTCCAAATATTTTTTATTTATTTTTTTAACCTCGAAAATGCATATCATTTCTAACTGGATGCCTCAAATAACGAGCTATGAATCTTCATGGATTCATGTTCAAAAAAAATTGAATAATCAAAAACCTTAAATTCTTGAATTGCGGCTATTTTTTTTATTTTCCAAATATTTTTTATTTATTTTTTTAACCTCGAAAATGCATATCATTTCTAAATGGATGCCTCAAATAACGAGCTATGAATCTTCATGGATTCATGTTCAAAAAACATAGAATAATCAAAAACTTTAAATTCTTGAATTGCGGCTATTTTTTTTATTTTCCAAATATTTTTTATTTATTTTTTGAACCTCGAAAATGCATATCATTTCTAACTGGATGCCTCAAATAACGAGCTATGAATCTTCATGGATTCATGTTCAAAAAATATAGAATAATCAAAAACTTTAAATTCTTGAATTGCGGCTATTTTTTTTATTTTCCAAATATTTTTTATTTATTTTTTTAAGTAAGAAAATGCATATCATTTTTAACTGGATGCCTCAAATAACGAGCTATGAATCTTCATGGATTCATGTTCAAAAAACATTGAATAATCAAAAACTTTAAATTCTTGAATTGCGGCTATTTTTTTTATTTTCCAAATATTTTTTATTTATTTTTTGAACCTCGAAAATGCATATCATTTCTAACTGGATGCCTCAAATAACGAGCTATGAATCTTCATGGATTCATGTTCAAAAAATATAGAATAATCAAAAACTTTAAATTCTTGAATTGCGGCTATTTTTTTTATTTTCCAAATATTTTTTATTTATTTTTTTAAGTAAGAAAATGCATATCATTTTTAACTGGATGCCTCAAATAACGAGCTATGAATCTTCATGGATTCATGTTCAAAAAACATTGAATAATCAAAAACTTTAAATTCTTGAATTGCGGCTATTTTTTTTATTTTCCAAATATTTTTTATTTATTTTTTGAACCTCGAAAATGCATATCATTTCTAACTGGATGCCTCAAATAACGAGCTATGAATCTTCATGGATTCATGTTCAAAAAATATAGAATAATCAAAAACTTTAAATTCTTGAATTGCGGCTATTTTTTTTATTTTCCAAATATTTTTTATTTATTTTTTTAAGTAAGAAAATGCATATCATTTTTAACTGGATGCCTCAAATAACGAGCTATGAATCTTCATGGATTCATGTTCAAAAAACATTGAATAATCAAAAACTTTAAATTCTTGAATTGCGGCTATTTTTTTTATTTTCCAAATATTTTTTATTTATTTTTTTAAGTAAGAAAATGCATATCATTTTTAACTGGATGCCTCAAATAACGAGCTATGAATCTTCATGGATTCATGTTCAAAAAACATTGAATAATCAAAAACTTTAAATTCTTGAATTGCGGCTATTTTTTTTATTTTCCAAATATTTTTTATTTATTTTTTTAAGTAAGAAAATGCATATCATTTTTAACTGGATGCCTCAAATAACGAGCTATGAATCTTCATGGATTCATGTTCAAAAAACATTGAATAATCAAAAACTTTAAATTCTTGAATTGCGGCTATTTTTTTTATTTTCCAAATGTTTTTTATTTATTTTTTTAAGTAAGAAAATGCATATCATTTTTAACTGGATGCCTCAAATAACGAGCTATGAATCTTCATGGATTCATGTTCAAAAAACATTGAATAATCAAAAACTTTAAATTCTTGAATTGCGGCTATTTTTTTTATTTTCCAAATATTTTTTATTTATTTTTTGAACCTCGAAAATGCATATCATTTCTAACTGGATGCCTCAAATAACGAGCTATGAATCTTCATGGATTCATGTTCAAAAAAAATTGAATAATCAAAAACTTTAAATTCTTGAATTGCGGCTATTTTTTTTATTTTCCAAATATTTTTTATTTATTTTTTTAACCTCGAAAATGCATATCATTTCTAACTGGATGCCTCAAATAACGAGCTATGAATCTTCATGGATTCATGTTCAAAAAACATAGAATAATCAAAAACTTTAAATTCTTGAATTGCGGCTATTTTTTTTATTTTCCAAATATTTTTTATTTATTTTTTTAACCTCGAAAATGCATATCATTTCTAACTGGATGCCTCAAATAACGAGCTATGAATCTTCATGGATTCATGTTCAAAAAACATTGAATAATCAAAAACTTTAAATTCTTGAATTGCGGCTATTTTTTTTATTTTCCAAATATTTTTTATTTATTTTTTTAAGTAAGAAAATGCATATCATTTTTAACTGGATGCCTCAAATAACGAGCTATGAATCTTCATGGATTCATGTTCAAAAAACATTGAATAATCAAAAACTTTAAATTCTTGAATTGCGGCTATTTTTTTTATTTTCCAAATATTTTTTATTTATTTTTTTAAGTAAGAAAATGCATATCATTTTTAACTGGATGCCTCAAATAACGAGCTATGAATCTTCATGGATTCATGTTCAAAAAAAATTGAATAATCAAAAACCTTAAATTCTTGAATTGCGGCTATTTTTTTTATTTTCCAAATATTTTTTATTTATTTTTTTAAGTAAGAAAATGCATATCATTTTTAACTGGATGCCTCAAATAACGAGCTATGAATCTTCATGGATTCATGTTCAAAAAACATTGAATAATCAAAAACTTTAAATTCTTGAATTGCGGCTATTTTTTTTATTTTCCAAATATTTTTTATTTATTTTTTGAACCTCGAAAATGCATATCATTTCTAACTGGATGCCTCAAATAACGAGCTATGAATCTTCATGGATTCATGTTCAAAAAAAATTGAATAATCAAAAACTTTAAATTCTTGAATTGCGGCTATTTTTTTTATTTTCCAAATATTTTTTATTTATTTTTTTAACCTCGAAAATGCATATCATTTCTAACTGGATGCCTCAAATAACGAGCTATGAATCTTCATGGATTCATGTTCAAAAAACATTGAATAATCAAAAACTTTAAATTCTTGAATTGCGGCTATTTTTTTTATTTTCCAAATATTTTTTATTTATTTTTTTAAGTAAGAAAATGCATATCATTTTTAACTGGATGCCTCAAATAACGAGCTATGAATCTTCATGGATTCATGTTCAAAAAACATTGAATAATCAAAAACTTTAAATTCTTGAATTGCGGCTATTTTTTTTATTTTCCAAATATTTTTTATTTATTTTTTTAAGTAAGAAAATGCATATCATTTTTAACTGGATGCCTCAAATAACGAGCTATGAATCTTCATGGATTCATGTTCAAAAAACATTGAATAATCAAAAACTTTAAATTCTTGAATTGCGGCTATTTTTTTTATTTTCCAAATATTTTTTATTTATTTTTTTAAGTAAGAAAATGCATATCATTTTTAACTGGATGCCTCAAATAACGAGCTATGAATCTTCATGGATTCATGTTCAAAAAAAATTGAATAATCAAAAACTTTAAATTCTTGAATTGCGGCTATTTTTTTTATTTTCCAAATATTTTTTATTTATTTTTTTAACCTCGAAAATGCATATCATTTCTAACTGGATGCCTCAAATAACGAGCTATGAATCTTCATGGATTCATGTTCAAAAAACATTGAATAATCAAAAACTTTAAATTCTTGAATTGCGGCTATTTTTTTTATTTTCCAAATATTTTTTATTTATTTTTTTAAGTAAGAAAATGCATATCATTTTTAACTGGATGCCTCAAATAACGAGCTATGAATCTTCATGGATTCATGTTCAAAAAACATTGAATAATCAAAAACTTTAAATTCTTGAATTGCGGCTATTTTTTTTATTTTCCAAATATTTTTTATTTATTTTTTGAACCTCGAAAATGCATATCATTTCTAACTGGATGCCTCAAATAACGAGCTATGAATCTTCATGGATTCATGTTCAAAAAACATTGAATAATCAAAAACTTTAAATTCTTGAATTGCGGCTATTTTTTTTATTTTCCAAATATTTTTTATTTATTTTTTTAAGTAAGAAAATGCATATCATTTTTAACTGGATGCCTCAAATAACGAGCTATGAATCTTCATGGATTCATGTTCAAAAAAAATTGAATAATCAAAAACTTTAAATTCTTGAATTGCGGCTATTTTTTTTATTTTCCAAATATTTTTTATTTATTTTTTTAACCTCGAAAATGCATATCATTTCTAACTGGATGCCTCAAATAACGAGCTATGAATCTTCATGGATTCATGTTCAAAAAACATTGAATAATCAAAAACTTTAAATTCTTGAATTGCGGCTATTTTTTTTATTTTCCAAATATTTTTTATTTATTTTTTTAAGTAAGAAAATGCATATCATTTTTAACTGGATGCCTCAAATAACGAGCTATGAATCTTCATGGATTCATGTTCAAAAAACATTGAATAATCAAAAACTTTAAATTCTTGAATTGCGGCTATTTTTTTTATTTTCCAAATATTTTTTATTTATTTTTTTAAGTAAGAAAATGCATATCATTTTTAACTGGATGCCTCAAATAACGAGCTATGAATCTTCATGGATTCATGTTCAAAAAACATTGAATAATCAAAAACTTTAAATTCTTGAATTGCGGCTATTTTTTTTATTTTCCAAATATTTTTTATTTATTTTTTTAAGTAAGAAAATGCATATCATTTTTAACTGGATGCCTCAAATAACGAGCTATGAATCTTCATGGATTCATGTTCAAAAAAAATTGAATAATCAAAAACCTTAAATTCTTGAATTGCGGCTATTTTTTTTATTTTCCAAATATTTTTTATTTATTTTTTTAACCTCGAAAATGCATATCATTTCTAAATGGATGCCTCAAATAACGAGCTATGAATCTTCATGGATTCATGTTCAAAAAACATAGAATAATCAAAAACTTTAAATTCTTGAATTGCGGCTATTTTTTTTATTTTCCAAATATTTTTTATTTATTTTTTGAACCTCGAAAATGCATATCATTTCTAACTGGATGCCTCAAATAACGAGCTATGAATCTTCATGGATTCATGTTCAAAAAATATAGAATAATCAAAAACTTTAAATTCTTGAATTGCGGCTATTTTTTTTATTTTCCAAATATTTTTTATTTATTTTTTTAAGTAAGAAAATGCATATCATTTTTAACTGGATGCCTCAAATAACGAGCTATGAATCTTCATGGATTCATGTTCAAAAAACATTGAATAATCAAAAACTTTAAATTCTTGAATTGCGGCTATTTTTTTTATTTTCCAAATATTTTTTATTTATTTTTTGAACCTCGAAAATGCATATCATTTCTAACTGGATGCCTCAAATAACGAGCTATGAATCTTCATGGATTCATGTTCAAAAAATATAGAATAATCAAAAACTTTAAATTCTTGAATTGCGGCTATTTTTTTTATTTTCCAAATATTTTTTATTTATTTTTTGAACCTCGAAAATGCATATCATTTCTAACTGGATGCCTCAAATAACGAGCTATGAATCTTCATGGATTCATGTTCAAAAAATATAGAATAATCAAAAACTTTAAATTCTTGAATTGCGGCTATTTTTTTTATTTTCCAAATATTTTTTATTTATTTTTTTAAGTAAGAAAATGCATATCATTTTTAACTGGATGCCTCAAATAACGAGCTATGAATCTTCATGGATTCATGTTCAAAAAACATTGAATAATCAAAAACTTTAAATTCTTGAATTGCGGCTATTTTTTTTATTTTCCAAATATTTTTTATTTATTTTTTGAACCTCGAAAATGCATATCATTTCTAACTGGATGCCTCAAATAACGAGCTATGAATCTTCATGGATTCATGTTCAAAAAACATTGAATAATCAAAAACTTTAAATTCTTGAATTGCGGCTATTTTTTTTATTTTCCAAATTTTTTTTATTTATTTTTTGAACCTCGAAAATGCATATCATTTCTTACTGGATGCCTCAAATAACGAGCTATGAATCTTCATGGATTCATGTTCAAAAAACATAGAATAATCAAAAACTTTAAATTCTTGAATTGCGGCTATTTTTTTTATTTTCCAAATATTTTTTATTTATTTTTTTAACCTCGAAAATGCATATCATTTCTAACTGGATGCCTCAAATAACGAGCTATGAATCTTCATGGATTCATGTTCAAAAAACATAGAATAATCAAAAACTTTAAATTCTTGAATTGCGGCTATTTTTTTTATTTTCCAAATATTTTTTATTTATTTTTTGAACCTCGAAAATGCATATCATTTCTAACTGGATGCCTCAAATAACGAGCTATGAATCTTCATGGATTCATGTTCAAAAAACATAGAATAATCAAAAACTTTAAATTCTTGAATTGCGGCTATTTTTTTTATTTTCCAAATATTTTTTATTTATTTTTTGAACCTCGAAAATGCATATCATTTCTAACTGGATGCCTCAAATAACGAGCTATGAATCTTCATGGATTCATGTTCAAAAAACATAGAATAATCAAAAACTTTAAATTCTTGAATTGCGGCTATTTTTTTTATTTTCCAAATATTTTTTATTTATTTTTTGAACCTCGAAAATGCATATCATTTCTAACTGGATGCCTCAAATAACGAGCTATGAATCTTCATGGATTCATGTTCAAAAAACATAGAATAATCAAAAACTTTAAATTCTTGAATTGCGGCTATTTTTTTTATTTTCCAAATATTTTTTATTTATTTTTTGAACCTCGAAAATGCATATCATTTCTAAATGGATGCCTCAAATAACGAGCTATGAATCTTCATGGATTCATGTTTAAAAAACATTGAATAATCAAAAACTTTAAATTCTTGAATTGCGGCTATTTTTTTTATTTTCCAAATATTTTTTATTTATTTTTTTAAGTAAGAAAATGCATATCATTTTTAACTGGATGCCTCAAATAACGAGCTATGAATCTTCATGGATTCATGTTCAAAAAACATTGAATAATCAAAAACTTTAAATTCTTGAATTGCGGCTATTTTTTTTATTTTCCAAATATTTTTTATTTATTTTTTTAAGTAAGAAAATGCATATCATTTTTAACTGGATGCCTCAAATAACGAGCTATGAATCTTCATGGATTCATGTTCAAAAAACATTGAATAATCAAAAACTTTAAATTCTTGAATTGCGGCTATTTTTTTTATTTTCCAAATATTTTTTATTTATTTTTTTAAGTAAGAAAATGCATATCATTTTTAACTGGATGCCTCAAATAACGAGCTATGAATCTTCATGGATTCATGTTCAAAAAACATTGAATAATCAAAAACTTTAAATTCTTGAATTGCGGCTATTTTTTTTATTTTCCAAATATTTTTTATTTATTTTTTTAAGTAAGAAAATGCATATCATTTTTAACTGGATGCCTCAAATAACGAGCTATGAATCTTCATGGATTCATGTTCAAAAAACATTGAATAATCAAAAACTTTAAATTCTTGAATTGCGGCTATTTTTTTTATTTTCCAAATATTTTTTATTTATTTTTTTAAGTAAGAAAATGCATATCATTTTTAACTGGATGCCTCAAATAACGAGCTATGAATCTTCATGGATTCATGTTTAAAAAACATTGAATAATCAAAAACTTTAAATTCTTGAATTGCGGCTATTTTTTTTATTTTCCAAATATTTTTTATTTATTTTTTGAACCTCGAAAATGCATATCATTTCTAACTGGATGCCTCAAATAACGAGCTATGAATCTTCATGGATTCATGTTTAAAAAACATTGAATAATCAAAAACTTTAAATTCTTGAATTGCGGCTATTTTTTTTATTTTCCAAATATTTTTTATTTATTTTTTGAACCTCGAAAATGCATATCATTTCTAACTGGATGCCTCAAATAACGAGCTATGAATCTTCATGGATTCATGTTCAAAAAACATAGAATAATCAAAAACTTTAAATTCTTGAATTGCGGCTATTTTTTTTATTTTCCAAATATTTTTTATTTATTTTTTTAAGTAAGAAAATGCATATCATTTTTAACTGGATGCCTCAAATAACGAGCTATGAATCTTCATGGATTCATGTTCAAAAAACATAGAATAATCAAAAACTTTAAATTCTTGAATTGCGGCTATTTTTTTTATTTTCCAAATATTTTTTATTTATTTTTTGAACCTCGAAAATGCATATCATTTCTAACTGGATGCCTCAAATAACGAGCTATGAATCTTCATGGATTCATGTTCAAAAAACATAGAATAATCAAAAACTTTAAATTCTTGAATTGCGGCTATTTTTTTTATTTTCCAAATATTTTTTATTTATTTTTTGAACCTCGAAAATGCATATCATTTCTAACTGGATGCCTCAAATAACGAGCTATGAATCTTCATGGATTCATGTTCAAAAAACATAGAATAATCAAAAACTTTAAATTCTTGAATTGCGGCTATTTTTTTTATTTTCCAAATATTTTTTATTTATTTTTTTAAGTAAGAAAATGCATATCATTTTTAACTGGATGCCTCAAATAACGAGCTATGAATCTTCATGGATTCATGTTCAAAAAACATTGAATAATCAAAAACTTTAAATTCTTGAATTGCGGCTATTTTTTTTATTTTCCAAATATTTTTTATTTATTTTTTGAACCTCGAAAATGCATATCATTTCTAACTGGATGCCTCAAATAACGAGCTATGAATCTTCATGGATTCATGTTCAAAAAACATAGAATAATCAAAAACTTTAAATTCTTGAATTGCGGCTATTTTTTTTATTTTCCAAATATTTTTTATTTATTTTTTTAAGTAAGAAAATGCATATCATTTTTAACTGGATGCCTCAAATAACGAGCTATGAATCTTCATGGATTCATGTTCAAAAAACATAGAATAATCAAAAACTTTAAATTCTTGAATTGCGGCTATTTTTTTTATTTTCCAAATATTTTTTATTTATTTTTTGAACCTCGAAAATGCATATCATTTCTAACTGGATGCCTCAAATAACGAGCTATGAATCTTCATGGATTCATGTTCAAAAAACATAGAATAATCAAAAACTTTAAATTCTTGAATTGCGGCTATTTTTTTTATTTTCCAAATATTTTTTATTTATTTTTTTAAGTAAGAAAATGCATATCATTTTTAACTGGATGCCTCAAATAACGAGCTATGAATCTTCATGGATTCATGTTCAAAAAACATTGAATAATCAAAAACTTTAAATTCTTGAATTGCGGCTATTTTTTTTATTTTCCAAATATTTTTTATTTATTTTTTTAAGTAAGAAAATGCATATCATTTTTAACTGGATGCCTCAAATAACGAGCTATGAATCTTCATGGATTCATGTTCAAAAAACATTGAATAATCAAAAACTTTAAATTCTTGAATTGCGGCTATTTTTTTTATTTTCCAAATATTTTTTATTTATTTTTTTAACCTCGAAAATGCATATCATTTCTAACTGGATGCCTCAAATAACGAGCTATGAATCTTCATGGATTCATGTTCAAAAAACATTGAATAATCAAAAACTTTAAATTCTTGAATTGCGGCTATTTTTTTTATTTTCCAAATATTTTTTATTTATTTTTTTAAGTAAGAAAATGCATATCATTTTTAACTGGATGCCTCAAATAACGAGCTATGAATCTTCATGGATTCATGTTTAAAAAACATTGAATAATCAAAAACTTTAAATTCTTGAATTGCGGCTATTTTTTTTATTTTCCAAATATTTTTTATTTATTTTTTGAACCTCGAAAATGCATATCATTTCTAACTGGATGCCTCAAATAACGAGCTATGAATCTTCATGGATTCATGTTCAAAAAACATTGAATAATCAAAAACTTTAAATTCTTGAATTGCGGCTATTTTTTTTATTTTCCAAATTTTTTTTATTTATTTTTTGAACCTCGAAAATGCATATCATTTCTTACTGGATGCCTCAAATAACGAGCTATGAATCTTCATGGATTCATGTTCAAAAAACATAGAATAATCAAAAACTTTAAATTCTTGAATTGCGGCTATTTTTTTTATTTTCCAAATATTTTTTATTTATTTTTTTAACCTCGAAAATGCATATCATTTCTAACTGGATGCCTCAAATAACGAGCTATGAATCTTCATGGATTCATGTTCAAAAAACATAGAATAATCAAAAACTTTAAATTCTTGAATTGCGGCTATTTTTTTTATTTTCCAAATATTTTTTATTTATTTTTTGAACCTCGAAAATGCATATCATTTCTAACTGGATGCCTCAAATAACGAGCTATGAATCTTCATGGATTCATGTTCAAAAAACATAGAATAATCAAAAACTTTAAATTCTTGAATTGCGGCTATTTTTTTTATTTTCCAAATATTTTTTATTTATTTTTTTAAGTAAGAAAATGCATATCATTTTTAACTGGATGCCTCAAATAACGAGCTATGAATCTTCATGGATTCATGTTTAAAAAACATTGAATAATCAAAAACTTTAAATTCTTGAATTGCGGCTATTTTTTTTATTTTCCAAATATTTTTTATTTATTTTTTTAACCTCGAAAATGCATATCATTTCTAACTGGATGCCTCAAATAACGAGCTATGAATCTTCATGGATTCATGTTCAAAAAACATTGAATAATCAAAAACTTTAAATTCTTGAATTGCGGCTATTTTTTTTATTTTCCAAATATTTTTTATTTATTTTTTTAAGTAAGAAAATGCATATCATTTTTAACTGGATGCCTCAAATAACGAGCTATGAATCTTCATGGATTCATGTTTAAAAAACATTGAATAATCAAAAACTTTAAATTCTTGAATTGCGGCTATTTTTTTTATTTTCCAAATATTTTTTATTTATTTTTTGAACCTCGAAAATGCATATCATTTCTAACTGGATGCCTCAAATAACGAGCTATGAATCTTCATGGATTCATGTTCAAAAAACATTGAATAATCAAAAACTTTAAATTCTTGAATTGCGGCTATTTTTTTTATTTTCCAAATTTTTTTTATTTATTTTTTGAACCTCGAAAATGCATATCATTTCTTACTGGATGCCTCAAATAACGAGCTATGAATCTTCATGGATTCATGTTCAAAAAACATAGAATAATCAAAAACTTTAAATTCTTGAATTGCGGCTATTTTTTTTATTTTCCAAATATTTTTTATTTATTTTTTTAACCTCGAAAATGCATATCATTTCTAACTGGATGCCTCAAATAACGAGCTATGAATCTTCATGGATTCATGTTCAAAAAACATAGAATAATCAAAAACTTTAAATTCTTGAATTGCGGCTATTTTTTTTATTTTCCAAATATTTTTTATTTATTTTTTGAACCTCGAAAATGCATATCATTTCTAACTGGATGCCTCAAATAACGAGCTATGAATCTTCATGGATTCATGTTCAAAAAACATAGAATAATCAAAAACTTTAAATTCTTGAATTGCGGCTATTTTTTTTATTTTCCAAATATTTTTTATTTATTTTTTGAACCTCGAAAATGCATATCATTTCTAACTGGATGCCTCAAATAACGAGCTATGAATCTTCATGGATTCATGTTCAAAAAACATAGAATAATCAAAAACTTTAAATTCTTGAATTGCGGCTATTTTTTTTATTTTCCAAATATTTTTTATTTATTTTTTGAACCTCGAAAATGCATATCATTTCTAACTGGATGCCTCAAATAACGAGCTATGAATCTTCATGGATTCATGTTCAAAAAACATAGAATAATCAAAAACTTTAAATTCTTGAATTGCGGCTATTTTTTTTATTTTCCAAATATTTTTTATTTATTTTTTGAACCTCGAAAATGCATATCATTTCTAAATGGATGCCTCAAATAACGAGCTATGAATCTTCATGGATTCATGTTTAAAAAACATTGAATAATCAAAAACTTTAAATTCTTGAATTGCGGCTATTTTTTTTATTTTCCAAATATTTTTTATTTATTTTTTTAAGTAAGAAAATGCATATCATTTTTAACTGGATGCCTCAAATAACGAGCTATGAATCTTCATGGATTCATGTTCAAAAAACATTGAATAATCAAAAACTTTAAATTCTTGAATTGCGGCTATTTTTTTTATTTTCCAAATATTTTTTATTTATTTTTTTAAGTAAGAAAATGCATATCATTTTTAACTGGATGCCTCAAATAACGAGCTATGAATCTTCATGGATTCATGTTCAAAAAACATTGAATAATCAAAAACTTTAAATTCTTGAATTGCGGCTATTTTTTTTATTTTCCAAATATTTTTTATTTATTTTTTTAAGTAAGAAAATGCATATCATTTTTAACTGGATGCCTCAAATAACGAGCTATGAATCTTCATGGATTCATGTTCAAAAAACATTGAATAATCAAAAACTTTAAATTCTTGAATTGCGGCTATTTTTTTTATTTTCCAAATATTTTTTATTTATTTTTTTAAGTAAGAAAATGCATATCATTTTTAACTGGATGCCTCAAATAACGAGCTATGAATCTTCATGGATTCATGTTCAAAAAACATTGAATAATCAAAAACTTTAAATTCTTGAATTGCGGCTATTTTTTTTATTTTCCAAATATTTTTTATTTATTTTTTTAAGTAAGAAAATGCATATCATTTTTAACTGGATGCCTCAAATAACGAGCTATGAATCTTCATGGATTCATGTTTAAAAAACATTGAATAATCAAAAACTTTAAATTCTTGAATTGCGGCTATTTTTTTTATTTTCCAAATATTTTTTATTTATTTTTTGAACCTCGAAAATGCATATCATTTCTAACTGGATGCCTCAAATAACGAGCTATGAATCTTCATGGATTCATGTTTAAAAAACATTGAATAATCAAAAACTTTAAATTCTTGAATTGCGGCTATTTTTTTTATTTTCCAAATATTTTTTATTTATTTTTTGAACCTCGAAAATGCATATCATTTCTAACTGGATGCCTCAAATAACGAGCTATGAATCTTCATGGATTCATGTTCAAAAAACATAGAATAATCAAAAACTTTAAATTCTTGAATTGCGGCTATTTTTTTTATTTTCCAAATATTTTTTATTTATTTTTTTAAGTAAGAAAATGCATATCATTTTTAACTGGATGCCTCAAATAACGAGCTATGAATCTTCATGGATTCATGTTCAAAAAACATAGAATAATCAAAAACTTTAAATTCTTGAATTGCGGCTATTTTTTTTATTTTCCAAATATTTTTTATTTATTTTTTGAACCTCGAAAATGCATATCATTTCTAACTGGATGCCTCAAATAACGAGCTATGAATCTTCATGGATTCATGTTCAAAAAACATAGAATAATCAAAAACTTTAAATTCTTGAATTGCGGCTATTTTTTTTATTTTCCAAATATTTTTTATTTATTTTTTGAACCTCGAAAATGCATATCATTTCTAACTGGATGCCTCAAATAACGAGCTATGAATCTTCATGGATTCATGTTCAAAAAACATAGAATAATCAAAAACTTTAAATTCTTGAATTGCGGCTATTTTTTTTATTTTCCAAATATTTTTTATTTATTTTTTTAAGTAAGAAAATGCATATCATTTTTAACTGGATGCCTCAAATAACGAGCTATGAATCTTCATGGATTCATGTTCAAAAAACATTGAATAATCAAAAACTTTAAATTCTTGAATTGCGGCTATTTTTTTTATTTTCCAAATATTTTTTATTTATTTTTTGAACCTCGAAAATGCATATCATTTCTAACTGGATGCCTCAAATAACGAGCTATGAATCTTCATGGATTCATGTTCAAAAAACATAGAATAATCAAAAACTTTAAATTCTTGAATTGCGGCTATTTTTTTTATTTTCCAAATATTTTTTATTTATTTTTTTAAGTAAGAAAATGCATATCATTTTTAACTGGATGCCTCAAATAACGAGCTATGAATCTTCATGGATTCATGTTCAAAAAACATTGAATAATCAAAAACTTTAAATTCTTGAATTGCGGCTATTTTTTTTATTTTCCAAATATTTTTTATTTATTTTTTGAACCTCGAAAATGCATATCATTTCTAACTGGATGCCTCAAATAACGAGCTATGAATCTTCATGGATTCATGTTCAAAAAACATAGAATAATCAAAAACTTTAAATTCTTGAATTGCGGCTATTTTTTTTATTTTCCAAATATTTTTTATTTATTTTTTTAAGTAAGAAAATGCATATCATTTTTAACTGGATGCCTCAAATAACGAGCTATGAATCTTCATGGATTCATGTTCAAAAAACATTGAATAATCAAAAACTTTAAATTCTTGAATTGCGGCTATTTTTTTTATTTTCCAAATATTTTTTATTTATTTTTTTAAGTAAGAAAATGCATATCATTTTTAACTGGATGCCTCAAATAACGAGCTATGAATCTTCATGGATTCATGTTCAAAAAACATTGAATAATCAAAAACTTTAAATTCTTGAATTGCGGCTATTTTTTTTATTTTCCAAATATTTTTTATTTATTTTTTTAACCTCGAAAATGCATATCATTTCTAACTGGATGCCTCAAATAACGAGCTATGAATCTTCATGGATTCATGTTCAAAAAACATTGAATAATCAAAAACTTTAAATTCTTGAATTGCGGCTATTTTTTTTATTTTCCAAATATTTTTTATTTATTTTTTTAAGTAAGAAAATGCATATCATTTTTAACTGGATGCCTCAAATAACGAGCTATGAATCTTCATGGATTCATGTTTAAAAAACATTGAATAATCAAAAACTTTAAATTCTTGAATTGCGGCTATTTTTTTTATTTTCCAAATATTTTTTATTTATTTTTTTAACCTCGAAAATGCATATCATTTCTAACTGGATGCCTCAAATAACGAGCTATGAATCTTCATGGATTCATGTTCAAAAAACATTGAATAATCAAAAACTTTAAATTCTTGAATTGCGGCTATTTTTTTTATTTTCCAAATATTTTTTATTTATTTTTTTAAGTAAGAAAATGCATATCATTTTTAACTGGATGCCTCAAATAACGAGCTATGAATCTTCATGGATTCATGTTTAAAAAACATTGAATAATCAAAAACTTTAAATTCTTGAATTGCGGCTATTTTTTTTATTTTCCAAATATTTTTTATTTATTTTTTGAACCTCGAAAATGCATATCATTTCTAACTGGATGCCTCAAATAACGAGCTATGAATCTTCATGGATTCATGTTCAAAAAACATAGAATAATCAAAAACTTTAAATTCTTGAATTGCGGCTATTTTTTTTATTTTCCAAATATTTTTTATTTATTTTTTGAACCTCGAAAATGCATATCATTTCTAACTGGATGCCTCAAATAACGAGCTATGAATCTTCATGGATTCATGTTCAAAAAACATTGAATAATCAAAAACTTTAAATTCTTGAATTGCGGCTATTTTTTTTATTTTCCAAATATTTTTTATTTATTTTTTTAAGTAAGAAAATGCATATCATTTTTAACTGGATGCCTCAAATAACGAGCTATGAATCTTCATGGATTCATGTTCAAAAAACATAGAATAATCAAAAACTTTAAATTCTTGAATTTCGGCTATTTTTTTTATTTTCCAAATATTTTTTATTTATTTTTTGAACCTCGAAAATGCATATCATTTCTAAATGGATGCCTCAAATAACGAGCTATGAATCTTCATGGATTCATGTTCAAAAAACATTGAATAATCAAAAACTTTAAATTCTTGATTTGCGGCTATTTTTTTTATTTTCCAAATATTTTTTATTTATTTTTTTAAGTAAGAAAATGCATATCATTTTTAACTGGATGCCTCAAATAACGAGCTATGAATCTTCATGGATTCATGTTCAAAAAACATAGAATAATCAAAAACTTTAAATTCTTGAATTGCGGCTATTTTTTTTATTTTCCAAATATTTTTTATTTATTTTTTGAACCTCGAAAATGCATATCATTTCTAACTGGATGCCTCAAATAACGAGCTATGAATCTTCATGGATTCATGTTCAAAAAACATTGAATAATCAAAAACTTTAAATTCTTGAATTGCGGCTATTTTTTTTATTTTCCAAATTTTTTTTATTTATTTTTTGAACCTCGAAAATGCATATCATTTCTTACTGGATGCCTCAAATAACGAGCTATGAATCTTCATGGATTCATGTTCAAAAAACATAGAATAATCAAAAACTTTAAATTCTTGAATTGCGGCTATTTTTTTTATTTTCCAAATATTTTTTATTTATTTTTTTAACCTCGAAAATGCATATCATTTCTAACTGGATGCCTCAAATAACGAGCTATGAATCTTCATGGATTCATGTTCAAAAAACATAGAATAATCAAAAACTTTAAATTCTTGAATTGCGGCTATTTTTTTTATTTTCCAAATATTTTTTATTTATTTTTTGAACCTCGAAAATGCATATCATTTCTAACTGGATGCCTCAAATAACGAGCTATGAATCTTCATGGATTCATGTTCAAAAAACATAGAATAATCAAAAACTTTAAATTCTTGAATTGCGGCTATTTTTTTTATTTTCCAAATATTTTTTATTTATTTTTTGAACCTCGAAAATGCATATCATTTCTAACTGGATGCCTCAAATAACGAGCTATGAATCTTCATGGATTCATGTTCAAAAAACATAGAATAATCAAAAACTTTAAATTCTTGAATTGCGGCTATTTTTTTTATTTTCCAAATATTTTTTATTTATTTTTTGAACCTCGAAAATGCATATCATTTCTAACTGGATGCCTCAAATAACGAGCTATGAATCTTCATGGATTCATGTTCAAAAAACATAGAATAATCAAAAACTTTAAATTCTTGAATTGCGGCTATTTTTTTTATTTTCCAAATATTTTTTATTTATTTTTTGAACCTCGAAAATGCATATCATTTCTAAATGGATGCCTCAAATAACGAGCTATGAATCTTCATGGATTCATGTTTAAAAAACATTGAATAATCAAAAACTTTAAATTCTTGAATTGCGGCTATTTTTTTTATTTTCCAAATATTTTTTATTTATTTTTTTAAGTAAGAAAATGCATATCATTTTTAACTGGATGCCTCAAATAACGAGCTATGAATCTTCATGGATTCATGTTCAAAAAACATTGAATAATCAAAAACTTTAAATTCTTGAATTGCGGCTATTTTTTTTATTTTCCAAATATTTTTTATTTATTTTTTTAAGTAAGAAAATGCATATCATTTTTAACTGGATGCCTCAAATAACGAGCTATGAATCTTCATGGATTCATGTTCAAAAAACATTGAATAATCAAAAACTTTAAATTCTTGAATTGCGGCTATTTTTTTTATTTTCCAAATATTTTTTATTTATTTTTTTAAGTAAGAAAATGCATATCATTTTTAACTGGATGCCTCAAATAACGAGCTATGAATCTTCATGGATTCATGTTCAAAAAACATTGAATAATCAAAAACTTTAAATTCTTGAATTGCGGCTATTTTTTTTATTTTCCAAATATTTTTTATTTATTTTTTTAAGTAAGAAAATGCATATCATTTTTAACTGGATGCCTCAAATAACGAGCTATGAATCTTCATGGATTCATGTTCAAAAAACATTGAATAATCAAAAACTTTAAATTCTTGAATTGCGGCTATTTTTTTTATTTTCCAAATATTTTTTATTTATTTTTTTAAGTAAGAAAATGCATATCATTTTTAACTGGATGCCTCAAATAACGAGCTATGAATCTTCATGGATTCATGTTTAAAAAACATTGAATAATCAAAAACTTTAAATTCTTGAATTGCGGCTATTTTTTTTATTTTCCAAATATTTTTTATTTATTTTTTGAACCTCGAAAATGCATATCATTTCTAACTGGATGCCTCAAATAACGAGCTATGAATCTTCATGGATTCATGTTTAAAAAACATTGAATAATCAAAAACTTTAAATTCTTGAATTGCGGCTATTTTTTTTATTTTCCAAATATTTTTTATTTATTTTTTGAACCTCGAAAATGCATATCATTTCTAACTGGATGCCTCAAATAACGAGCTATGAATCTTCATGGATTCATGTTCAAAAAACATAGAATAATCAAAAACTTTAAATTCTTGAATTGCGGCTATTTTTTTTATTTTCCAAATATTTTTTATTTATTTTTTTAAGTAAGAAAATGCATATCATTTTTAACTGGATGCCTCAAATAACGAGCTATGAATCTTCATGGATTCATGTTCAAAAAACATAGAATAATCAAAAACTTTAAATTCTTGAATTGCGGCTATTTTTTTTATTTTCCAAATATTTTTTATTTATTTTTTGAACCTCGAAAATGCATATCATTTCTAACTGGATGCCTCAAATAACGAGCTATGAATCTTCATGGATTCATGTTCAAAAAACATAGAATAATCAAAAACTTTAAATTCTTGAATTGCGGCTATTTTTTTTATTTTCCAAATATTTTTTATTTATTTTTTGAACCTCGAAAATGCATATCATTTCTAACTGGATGCCTCAAATAACGAGCTATGAATCTTCATGGATTCATGTTCAAAAAACATAGAATAATCAAAAACTTTAAATTCTTGAATTGCGGCTATTTTTTTTATTTTCCAAATATTTTTTATTTATTTTTTTAAGTAAGAAAATGCATATCATTTTTAACTGGATGCCTCAAATAACGAGCTATGAATCTTCATGGATTCATGTTCAAAAAACATTGAATAATCAAAAACTTTAAATTCTTGAATTGCGGCTATTTTTTTTATTTTCCAAATATTTTTTATTTATTTTTTGAACCTCGAAAATGCATATCATTTCTAACTGGATGCCTCAAATAACGAGCTATGAATCTTCATGGATTCATGTTCAAAAAACATAGAATAATCAAAAACTTTAAATTCTTGAATTGCGGCTATTTTTTTTATTTTCCAAATATTTTTTATTTATTTTTTTAAGTAAGAAAATGCATATCATTTTTAACTGGATGCCTCAAATAACGAGCTATGAATCTTCATGGATTCATGTTCAAAAAACATTGAATAATCAAAAACTTTAAATTCTTGAATTGCGGCTATTTTTTTTATTTTCCAAATATTTTTTATTTATTTTTTGAACCTCGAAAATGCATATCATTTCTAACTGGATGCCTCAAATAACGAGCTATGAATCTTCATGGATTCATGTTCAAAAAACATAGAATAATCAAAAACTTTAAATTCTTGAATTGCGGCTATTTTTTTTATTTTCCAAATATTTTTTATTTATTTTTTTAAGTAAGAAAATGCATATCATTTTTAACTGGATGCCTCAAATAACGAGCTATGAATCTTCATGGATTCATGTTCAAAAAACATTGAATAATCAAAAACTTTAAATTCTTGAATTGCGGCTATTTTTTTTATTTTCCAAATATTTTTTATTTATTTTTTTAAGTAAGAAAATGCATATCATTTTTAACTGGATGCCTCAAATAACGAGCTATGAATCTTCATGGATTCATGTTCAAAAAACATTGAATAATCAAAAACTTTAAATTCTTGAATTGCGGCTATTTTTTTTATTTTCCAAATATTTTTTATTTATTTTTTTAACCTCGAAAATGCATATCATTTCTAACTGGATGCCTCAAATAACGAGCTATGAATCTTCATGGATTCATGTTCAAAAAACATTGAATAATCAAAAACTTTAAATTCTTGAATTGCGGCTATTTTTTTTATTTTCCAAATATTTTTTATTTATTTTTTTAAGTAAGAAAATGCATATCATTTTTAACTGGATGCCTCAAATAACGAGCTATGAATCTTCATGGATTCATGTTTAAAAAACATTGAATAATCAAAAACTTTAAATTCTTGAATTGCGGCTATTTTTTTTATTTTCCAAATATTTTTTATTTATTTTTTTAACCTCGAAAATGCATATCATTTCTAACTGGATGCCTCAAATAACGAGCTATGAATCTTCATGGATTCATGTTCAAAAAACATTGAATAATCAAAAACTTTAAATTCTTGAATTGCGGCTATTTTTTTTATTTTCCAAATATTTTTTATTTATTTTTTTAAGTAAGAAAATGCATATCATTTTTAACTGGATGCCTCAAATAACGAGCTATGAATCTTCATGGATTCATGTTTAAAAAACATTGAATAATCAAAAACTTTAAATTCTTGAATTGCGGCTATTTTTTTTATTTTCCAAATATTTTTTATTTATTTTTTGAACCTCGAAAATGCATATCATTTCTAACTGGATGCCTCAAATAACGAGCTATGAATCTTCATGGATTCATGTTCAAAAAACATAGAATAATCAAAAACTTTAAATTCTTGAATTGCGGCTATTTTTTTTATTTTCCAAATATTTTTTATTTATTTTTTGAACCTCGAAAATGCATATCATTTCTAACTGGATGCCTCAAATAACGAGCTATGAATCTTCATGGATTCATGTTCAAAAAACATTGAATAATCAAAAACTTTAAATTCTTGAATTGCGGCTATTTTTTTTATTTTCCAAATATTTTTTATTTATTTTTTTAAGTAAGAAAATGCATATCATTTTTAACTGGATGCCTCAAATAACGAGCTATGAATCTTCATGGATTCATGTTCAAAAAACATAGAATAATCAAAAACTTTAAATTCTTGAATTTCGGCTATTTTTTTTATTTTCCAAATATTTTTTATTTATTTTTTGAACCTCGAAAATGCATATCATTTCTAAATGGATGCCTCAAATAACGAGCTATGAATCTTCATGGATTCATGTTCAAAAAACATTGAATAATCAAAAACTTTAAATTCTTGATTTGCGGCTATTTTTTTTATTTTCCAAATATTTTTTATTTATTTTTTTAAGTAAGAAAATGCATATCATTTTTAACTGGATGCCTCAAATAACGAGCTATGAATCTTCATGGATTCATGTTCAAAAAACATAGAATAATCAAAAACTTTAAATTCTTGAATTTCGGCTATTTTTTTTATTTTCCAAATATTTTTTATTTATTTTTTGAACCTCGAAAATGCATATCATTTCTAACTGGATGCCTCAAATAACGAGCTATGAATCTTCATGGATTCATGTTCAAAAAACATTGAATAATCAAAAACTTTAAATTCTTGAATTGCGGCTATTTTTTTTATTTTCCAAATATTTTTTATTTATTTTTTTAAGTAAGAAAATGCATATCATTTTTAACTGGATGCCTCAAATAACGAGCTATGAATCTTCATGGATTCATGTTCAAAAAACATTGAATAATCAAAAAATTTAAATTCTTGATTTGCGGCTATTTTTTTTATTTTCCAAATATTTTTTATTTATTTTTTTAAGTAAGAAAATGCATATCATTTTTAACTGGATGCCTCAAATAACGAGCTATGAATCTTCATGGATTCATGTTCAAAAAACATAGAATAATCAAAAACTTTAAATTCTTGAATTTCGGCTATTTTTTTTATTTTCCAAATATTTTTTATTTATTTTTTGAACCTCGAAAATGCATATCATTTCTAACTGGATGCCTCAAATAACGAGCTATGAATCTTCATGGATTCATGTTCAAAAAACATTGAATAATCAAAAACTTTAAATTCTTGAATTGCGGCTATTTTTTTTATTTTCCAAATATTTTTTATTTATTTTTTTAAGTAAGAAAATGCATATCATTTTTAACTGGATGCCTCAAATAACGAGCTATGAATCTTCATGGATTCATGTTCAAAAAACATAGAATAATCAAAAACTTTAAATTCTTGAATTTCGGCTATTTTTTTTATTTTCCAAATATTTTTTATTTATTTTTTGAACCTCGAAAATGCATATCATTTCTAAATGGATGCCTCAAATAACGAGCTATGAATCTTCATGGATTCATGTTCAAAAAACATTGAATAATCAAAAACTTTAAATTCTTGATTTGCGGCTATTTTTTTTATTTTCCAAATATTTTTTATTTATTTTTTTAAGTAAGAAAATGCATATCATTTTTAACTGGATGCCTCAAATAACGAGCTATGAATCTTCATGGATTCATGTTCAAAAAACATAGAATAATCAAAAACTTTAAATTCTTGAATTTCGGCTATTTTTTTTATTTTCCAAATATTTTTTATTTATTTTTTGAACCTCGAAAATGCATATCATTTCTAACTGGATGCCTCAAATAACGAGCTATGAATCTTCATGGATTCATGTTCAAAAAACATTGAATAATCAAAAACTTTAAATTCTTGAATTGCGGCTATTTTTTTTATTTTCCAAATATTTTTTATTTATTTTTTTAAGTAAGAAAATGCATATCATTTTTAACTGGATGCCTCAAATAACGAGCTATGAATCTTCATGGATTCATGTTCAAAAAACATTGAATAATCAAAAACTTTAAATTCTTGATTTGCGGCTATTTTTTTTATTTTCCAAATATTTTTTATTTATTTTTTTAAGTAAGAAAATGCATATCATTTTTAACTGGATGCCTCAAATAACGAGCTATGAATCTTCATGGATTCATGTTCAAAAAACATAGAATAATCAAAAACTTTAAATTCTTGAATTTCGGCTATTTTTTTTATTTTCCAAATATTTTTTATTTATTTTTTGAACCTCGAAAATGCATATCATTTCTAAATGGATGCCTCAAATAACGAGCTATGAATCTTCATGGATTCATGTTCAAAAAACATAGAATAATCAAAAACTTTAAATTCTTGAATTTCGGCTATTTTTTTTATTTTCCAAATATTTTTTATTTATTTTTTTAAGTAAGAAAATGCATATCATTTTTAACTGGATGCCTCAAATAACGAGCTATGAATCTTCATGGATTCATGTTCAAAAAACATTGAATAATCAAAAACTTTAAATTCTTGATTTGCGGCTATTTTTTTTATTTTCCAAATATTTTTTATTTATTTTTTTAAGTAAGAAAATGCATATCATTTTTAACTGGATGCCTCAAATAACGAGCTATGAATCTTCATGGATTCATGTTCAAAAAACATAGAATAATCAAAAACTTTAAATTCTTGAATTTCGGCTATTTTTTTTATTTTCCAAATATTTTTTATTTATTTTTTTAAGTAAGAAAATGCATATCATTTTTAACTGGATGCCTCAAATAACGAGCTATGAATCTTCATGGATTCATGTTCAAAAAACATTGAATAATCAAAAACTTTAAATTCTTGAATTGCGGCTATTTTTTTTATTTTCCAAATATTTTTTATTTATTTTTTTAAGTAAGAAAATGCATATCATTTTTAACTGGATGCCTCAAATAACGAGCTATGAATCTTCATGGATTCATGTTCAAAAAACATAGAATAATCAAAAACTTTAAATTCTTGAATTGCGGCTATTTTTTTTATTTTCCAAATATTTTTTATTTATTTTTTTAACCTCGAAAATGCATATCATTTTTAACTGGATGCCTCAAATAACGAGCTATGAATCTTCATGGATTCATGTTCAAAAAACATAGAATAATCAAAAACTTTAAATTCTTGAATTGCGGCTATTTTTTTTATTTTCCAAATATTTTTTATTTATTTTTTTAACCTCGAAAATGCATATCATTTCTAACTGGATGCCTCAAATAACGAGCTATGAATCTTCATGGATTCATGTTCAAAAAACATAGAATAATCAAAAACTTTAAATTCTTGAATTGCGGCTATTTTTTTTATTTTCCAAATATTTTTTATTTATTTTTTGAACCTCGAAAATGCATATCATTTCTAACTGGATGCCTCAAATAACGAGCTATGAATCTTCATGGATTCATGTTCAAAAAACATAGAATAATCAAAAACTTTAAATTCTTGAATTGCGGCTATTTTTTTTATTTTCCAAATATTTTTTATTTATTTTTTGAACCTCGAAAATGCATATCATTTCTAACTGGATGCCTCAAATAACGAGCTATGAATCTTCATGGATTCATGTTCAAAAAACATAGAATAATCAAAAACTTTAAATTCTTGAATTGCGGCTATTTTTTTTATTTTCCAAATATTTTTTATTTATTTTTTGAACCTCGAAAATGCATATCATTTCTAACTGGATGCCTCAAATAACGAGCTATGAATCTTCATGGATTCATGTTCAAAAAACATTGAATAATCAAAAACTTTAAATTCTTGAATTGCGGCTATTTTTTTTATTTTCCAAATATTTTTTATTTATTTTTTTAAGTAAGAAAATGCATATCATTTTTAACTGGATGCCTCAAATAACGAGCTATGAATCTTCATGGATTCATGTTCAAAAAACATTGAATAATCAAAAACTTTAAATTCTTGAATTGCGGCTATTTTTTTTATTTTCCAAATATTTTTTATTTATTTTTTTAAGTAAGAAAATGCATATCATTTTTAACTGGATGCCTCAAATAACGAGCTATGAATCTTCATGGATTCATGTTCAAAAAACATTGAATAATCAAAAACTTTAAATTCTTGAATTGCGGCTATTTTTTTTATTTTCCAAATATTTTTTATTTATTTTTTTAAGTAAGAAAATGCATATCATTTTTAACTGGATGCCTCAAATAACGAGCTATGAATCTTCATGGATTCATGTTCAAAAAACATTGAATAATCAAAAACTTTAAATTCTTGAATTGCGGCTATTTTTTTTATTTTCCAAATATTTTTTATTTATTTTTTTAAGTAAGAAAATGCATATCATTTTTAACTGGATGCCTCAAATAACGAGCTATGAATCTTCATGGATTCATGTTCAAAAAACATTGAATAATCAAAAACTTTAAATTCTTGAATTGCGGCTATTTTTTTTATTTTCCAAATATTTTTTATTTATTTTTTTAAGTAAGAAAATGCATATCATTTTTAACTGGATGCCTCAAATAACGAGCTATGAATCTTCATGGATTCATGTTCAAAAAACATTGAATAATCAAAAACTTTAAATTCTTGAATTGCGGCTATTTTTTTTATTTTCCAAATATTTTTTATTTATTTTTTTAAGTAAGAAAATGCATATCATTTTTAACTGGATGCCTCAAATAACGAGCTATGAATCTTCATGGATTCATGTTTAAAAAACATTGAATAATCAAAAACTTTAAATTCTTGAATTGCGGCTATTTTTTTTATTTTCCAAATATTTTTTATTTATTTTTTGAACCTCGAAAATGCATATCATTTCTAACTGGATGCCTCAAATAACGAGCTATGAATCTTCATGGATTCATGTTTAAAAAACATTGAATAATCAAAAACTTTAAATTCTTGAATTGCGGCTATTTTTTTTATTTTCCAAATATTTTTTATTTATTTTTTGAACCTCGAAAATGCATATCATTTCTAACTGGATGCCTCAAATAACGAGCTATGAATCTTCATGGATTCATGTTCAAAAAACATAGAATAATCAAAAACTTTAAATTCTTGAATTGCGGCTATTTTTTTTATTTTCCAAATATTTTTTATTTATTTTTTGAACCTCGAAAATGCATATCATTTCTAACTGGATGCCTCAAATAACGAGCTATGAATCTTCATGGATTCATGTTCAAAAAACATAGAATAATCAAAAACTTTAAATTCTTGAATTGCGGCTATTTTTTTTATTTTCCAAATATTTTTTATTTATTTTTTGAACCTCGAAAATGCATATCATTTCTAACTGGATGCCTCAAATAACGAGCTATGAATCTTCATGGATTCATGTTCAAAAAACATAGAATAATCAAAAACTTTAAATTCTTGAATTGCGGCTATTTTTTTTATTTTCCAAATATTTTTTATTTATTTTTTTAAGTAAGAAAATGCATATCATTTTTAACTGGATGCCTCAAATAACGAGCTATGAATCTTCATGGATTCATGTTCAAAAAACATTGAATAATCAAAAACTTTAAATTCTTGAATTGCGGCTATTTTTTTTATTTTCCAAATATTTTTTATTTATTTTTTTAACCTCGAAAATGCATATCATTTCTAAATGGATGCCTCAAATAACGAGCTATGAATCTTCATGGATTCATGTTCAAAAAACATAGAATAATCAAAAACTTTAAATTCTTGAATTGCGGCTATTTTTTTTATTTTCCAAATATTTTTTATTTATTTTTTGAACCTCGAAAATGCATATCATTTCTAACTGGATGCCTCAAATAACGAGCTATGAATCTTCATGGATTCATGTTCAAAAAACATAGAATAATCAAAAACTTTAAATTCTTGAATTGCGGCTATTTTTTTTATTTTCCAAATATTTTTTATTTATTTTTTGAACCTCGAAAATGCATATCATTTCTAACTGGATGCCTCAAATAACGAGCTATGAATCTTCATGGATTCATGTTCAAAAAACATAGAATAATCAAAAACTTTAAATTCTTGAATTGCGGCTATTTTTTTTATTTTCCAAATATTTTTTATTTATTTTTTTAAGTAAGAAAATGCATATCATTTTTAACTGGATGCCTCAAATAACGAGCTATGAATCTTCATGGATTCATGTTCAAAAAACATAGAATAATCAAAAACTTTAAATTCTTGAATTGCGGCTATTTTTTTTATTTTCCAAATATTTTTTATTTATTTTTTTAAGTAAGAAAATGCATATCATTTTTAACTGGATGCCTCAAATAACGAGCTATGAATCTTCATGGATTCATATTCAAAAAACATTGAATAATCAAAAACTTTAAATTCTTGAATTGCGGCTATTTTTTTTATTTTCCAAATATTTTTTATTTATTTTTTGAACCTCGAAAATGCATATCATTTCTAACTGGATGCCTCAAATAACGAGCTATGAATCTTCATGGATTCATGTTCAAAAAACATAGAATAATCAAAAACTTTAAATTCTTGAATTGCGGCTATTTTTTTTATTTTCCAAATATTTTTTATTTATTTTTTGAACCTCGAAAATGCATATCATTTCTAACTGGATGCCTCAAATAACGAGCTATGAATCTTCATGGATTCATGTTCAAAAAACATAGAATAATCAAAAACTTTAAATTCTTGAATTGCGGCTATTTTTTTTATTTTCCAAATATTTTTTATTTATTTTTTTAAGTAAGAAAATGCATATCATTTTTAACTGGATGCCTCAAATAACGAGCTATGAATCTTCATGGATTCATGTTCAAAAAACATAGAATAATCAAAAACTTTAAATTCTTGAATTGCGGCTATTTTTTTTATTTTCCAAATATTTTTTATTTATTTTTTTAAGTAAGAAAATGCATATCATTTTTAACTGGATGCCTCAAATAACGAGCTATGAATCTTCATGGATTCATGTTCAAAAAACATTGAATAATCAAAAACTTTAAATTCTTGAATTGCGGCTATTTTTTTTATTTTCCAAATATTTTTTATTTATTTTTTTAAGTAAGAAAATGCATATCATTTTTAACTGGATGCCTCAAATAACGAGCTATGAATCTTCATGGATTCATGTTCAAAAAACATAGAATAATCAAAAACTTTAAATTCTTGAATTGCGGCTATTTTTTTTATTTTCCAAATATTTTTTATTTATTTTTTGAACCTCGAAAATGCATATCATTTCTAACTGGATGCCTCAAATAACGAGCTATGAATCTTCATGGATTCATGTTCAAAAAACATTGAATAATCAAAAACTTTAAATTCTTGAATTGCGGCTATTTTTTTTATTTTCCAAATATTTTTTATTTATTTTTTTAAGTAAGAAAATGCATATCATTTTTAACTGGATGCCTCAAATAACGAGCTATGAATCTTCATGGATTCATGTTCAAAAAACATAGAATAATCAAAAACTTTAAATTCTTGAATTGCGGCTATTTTTTTTATTTTCCAAATATTTTTTATTTATTTTTTTAAGTAAGAAAATGCATATCATTTTTAACTGGATGCCTCAAATAACGAGCTATGAATCTTCATGGATTCATGTTCAAAAAACATTGAATAATCAAAAACTTTAAATTCTTGAATTGCGGCTATTTTTTTTATTTTCCAAATATTTTTTATTTATTTTTTGAACCTCGAAAATGCATATCATTTCTAACTGGATGCCTCAAATAACGAGCTATGAATCTTCATGGATTCATGTTCAAAAAACATAGAATAATCAAAAACTTTAAATTCTTGAATTGCGGCTATTTTTTTTATTTTCCAAATATTTTTTATTTATTTTTTGAACCTCGAAAATGCATATCATTTCTAACTGGATGCCTCAAATAACGAGCTATGAATCTTCATGGATTCATGTTCAAAAAACATAGAATAATCAAAAACTTTAAATTCTTGAATTGCGGCTATTTTTTTTATTTTCCAAATATTTTTTATTTATTTTTTTAAGTAAGAAAATGCATATCATTTTTAACTGGATGCCTCAAATAACGAGCTATGAATCTTCATGGATTCATGTTCAAAAAACATAGAATAATCAAAAACTTTAAATTCTTGAATTGCGGCTATTTTTTTTATTTTCCAAATATTTTTTATTTATTTTTTTAAGTAAGAAAATGCATATCATTTTTAACTGGATGCCTCAAATAACGAGCTATGAATCTTCATGGATTCATGTTCAAAAAACATTGAATAATCAAAAACTTTAAATTCTTGAATTGCGGCTATTTTTTTTATTTTCCAAATATTTTTTATTTATTTTTTGAACCTCGAAAATGCATATCATTTCTAACTGGATGCCTCAAATAACGAGCTATGAATCTTCATGGATTCATGTTCAAAAAACATAGAATAATCAAAAACTTTAAATTCTTGAATTGCGGCTATTTTTTTTATTTTCCAAATATTTTTTATTTATTTTTTTAAGTAAGAAAATGCATATCATTTTTAACTGGATGCCTCAAATAACGAGCTATGAATCTTCATGGATTCATGTTCAAAAAACATTGAATAATCAAAAACTTTAAATTCTTGAATTGCGGCTATTTTTTTTATTTTCCAAATATTTTTTATTTATTTTTTTAAGTAAGAAAATGCATATCATTTTTAACTGGATGCCTCAAATAACGAGCTATGAATCTTCATGGATTCATGTTCAAAAAACATAGAATAATCAAAAACTTTAAATTCTTGAATTGCGGCTATTTTTTTTATTTTCCAAATATTTTTTATTTATTTTTTGAACCTCGAAAATGCATATCATTTCTAACTGGATGCCTCAAATAACGAGCTATGAATCTTCATGGATTCATGTTCAAAAAACATAGAATAATCAAAAACTTTAAATTCTTGAATTGCGGCTATTTTTTTTATTTTCCAAATATTTTTTATTTATTTTTTTAAGTAAGAAAATGCATATCATTTTTAACTGGATGCCTCAAATAACGAGCTATGAATCTTCATGGATTCATGTTCAAAAAACATAGAATAATCAAAAACTTTAAATTCTTGAATTGCGGCTATTTTTTTTATTTTCCAAATATTTTTTATTTATTTTTTTAAGTAAGAAAATGCATATCATTTTTAACTGGATGCCTCAAATAACGAGCTATGAATCTTCATGGATTCATGTTCAAAAAACATTGAATAATCAAAAACTTTAAATTCTTGAATTGCGGCTATTTTTTTTATTTTCCAAATATTTTTTATTTATTTTTTGAACCTCGAAAATGCATATCATTTCTAACTGGATGCCTCAAATAACGAGCTATGAATCTTCATGGATTCATGTTCAAAAAACATAGAATAATCAAAAACTTTAAATTCTTGAATTGCGGCTATTTTTTTTATTTTCCAAATATTTTTTATTTATTTTTTGAACCTCGAAAATGCATATCATTTCTAACTGGATGCCTCAAATAACGAGCTATGAATCTTCATGGATTCATGTTCAAAAAACATAGAATAATCAAAAACTTTAAATTCTTGAATTGCGGCTATTTTTTTTATTTTCCAAATATTTTTTATTTATTTTTTTAAGTAAGAAAATGCATATCATTTTTAACTGGATGCCTCAAATAACGAGCTATGAATCTTCATGGATTCATGTTCAAAAAACATAGAATAATCAAAAACTTTAAATTCTTGAATTGCGGCTATTTTTTTTATTTTCCAAATATTTTTTATTTATTTTTTTAAGTAAGAAAATGCATATCATTTTTAACTGGATGCCTCAAATAACGAGCTATGAATCTTCATGGATTCATGTTCAAAAAACATTGAATAATCAAAAACTTTAAATTCTTGAATTGCGGCTATTTTTTTTATTTTCCAAATATTTTTTATTTATTTTTTGAACCTCGAAAATGCATATCATTTCTAACTGGATGCCTCAAATAACGAGCTATGAATCTTCATGGATTCATGTTCAAAAAACATAGAATAATCAAAAACTTTAAATTCTTGAATTGCGGCTATTTTTTTTATTTTCCAAATATTTTTTATTTATTTTTTTAAGTAAGAAAATGCATATCATTTTTAACTGGATGCCTCAAATAACGAGCTATGAATCTTCATGGATTCATGTTCAAAAAACATTGAATAATCAAAAACTTTAAATTCTTGAATTGCGGCTATTTTTTTTATTTTCCAAATATTTTTTATTTATTTTTTGAACCTCGAAAATGCATATCATTTCTAACTGGATGCCTCAAATAACGAGCTATGAATCTTCATGGATTCATGTTCAAAAAACATAGAATAATCAAAAACTTTAAATTCTTGAATTGCGGCTATTTTTTTTATTTTCCAAATATTTTTTATTTATTTTTTTAAGTAAGAAAATGCATATCATTTTTAACTGGATGCCTCAAATAACGAGCTATGAATCTTCATGGATTCATGTTCAAAAAACATTGAATAATCAAAAACTTTAAATTCTTGAATTGCGGCTATTTTTTTTATTTTCCAAATATTTTTTATTTATTTTTTGAACCTCGAAAATGCATATCATTTCTAACTGGATGCCTCAAATAACGAGCTATGAATCTTCATGGATTCATGTTCAAAAAACATAGAATAATCAAAAACTTTAAATTCTTGAATTGCGGCTATTTTTTTTATTTTCCAAATATTTTTTATTTATTTTTTGAACCTCGAAAATGCATATCATTTCTAACTGGATGCCTCAAATAACGAGCTATGAATCTTCATGGATTCATGTTCAAAAAACATAGAATAATCAAAAACTTTAAATTCTTGAATTGCGGCTATTTTTTTTATTTTCCAAATATTTTTTATTTATTTTTTTAAGTAAGAAAATGCATATCATTTTTAACTGGATGCCTCAAATAACGAGCTATGAATCTTCATGGATTCATGTTCAAAAAACATAGAATAATCAAAAACTTTAAATTCTTGAATTGCGGCTATTTTTTTTATTTTCCAAATATTTTTTATTTATTTTTTGAACCTCGAAAATGCATACCATTTCTAACTGGATGCCTCAAATAACGAGATATGAATTCACGAAGATAACATAAATGGATTTATTTTTTTCGAACTAACAATTCTGATCGAACAATGCATCGAAAATAAAATTATCAAATTTTTGAACATGAAACTTCGATTTTTTTTTATATTTTTTATTAAGTATTAGATTTACTTTTTGCATAAAATTCAGTTCGATGTGAAGGTTACTATTTTTGATGTATGTTAAAGTTGACTGCTGTAGTGTTTTTTAGTGCTGAATCGGTAAAAAATAAAGCGCTAGCTATTTACCTTAAAACAATAAAGTTTTTTACGCTTCAATGTTATCGTGTAAAGGATAAAAAAGCAGTAATGAGTCAGTCTCAGAAAAATGTGTAACACGTCGATAAATTTTATAATTAGAGAATTTATTTGTGCATTAATATATTCCCAAGAATATTTTTTAAAATTTAATAATACAAACTAAAAAGGAGGATGAAAAACACAAATATATTTGTACATATTTACAATGTAATGAGAAAATGACAAAAAATTTGTACATAAAAGTAAAAACAAGTATTTAAAATAAATATAAACTATATAAACACCCATTCTTGATTTTTATGCAATAAATTTTGGAATTTTTTTAACAATCAAATTCCTTGATTTACCACAATAATCTTTTACCAAAAACACTAACAACAAAAGAATTGCCAAAAAGATAATTTTAAATAGACACAAACAATCAAAACGATGAATAATTAAGCTTTCATATAAAGAAAAAGCGAGATACAATTACTAAAAAGATGGAGAAATTTTATCAGTGCATGGCTGATGTAACATATTGATATGATGAAAACGAAAAAAAATAAAAGTGAAATCAGAATTTAAAATAAAAAGAGCTATTAAAATATTTAATCATCTTCTTTTGAAACTGCGTCATCTTCCTTCTGCTTTTTGTTTTTCCAATATTCTTTAAGCATTTTCCGATATGCTTTAAGCAATTCTGGATCGTTTTCCATACCCCAGATATTATCATAATCTTCCGAATCCAATAATTCAGGAGGCAACGAAGAATCATCATCAGCTGGATTTTGCTAAATATTTATTTAATTAATATATTAATTTTTAAAATTCTTTTTTAGAGAATTATGAGTTTCCCTTTTTTTATATCTTTTTTTTTTAAATTCTAATAAGTGGCAGTAGGCCCTTTGCTATATTTTAATTTAAATTTTACCTGTGGACTTTGTTGTTGAGAAGGAACTTCTGAAGCTGCTGAAGGTGGTTGCCCCATTTCAAGTTGATTTTGATCTTGAGGAAGAACTTCTGAGTTCTTCATTTCAGAGCCGCCTTCCTTCTGCTTTTTGTTTTTCCAATATTCTTTAAGCATTTTCCGATATGCTTTAAGCAATTCTGGATCGTTTTCCATACCCCTGATATTATCATAATCTTCCGAATCCAATAATTCAGGAGGCAACGAAGAATCATCATCAGCTGGATTTTGCTAAATATTTATTTAATTAATATATTAATTTTTAAAATTCTTTTTTAGAGAATTATGAGTTTCCCTTTTTTTATATCTTTTTTTTTTAAATTCTAATAAGTGGCAGTAGGCCCTTTGCTATATTTTAATTTAAATTTTACCTGTGGACTTTGTTGTTGAGAAGGAACTTCTGAAGCTGCTGAAGGTGGTTGCCCCATTTCAAGTTGATTTTGATCTTGAGGAAGAACTTCTGAGTTCTTCATTTCAGAGCCGCCTTCCTTCTGCTTTTTGTTTTTCCAATATTCTTTAAGCATTTTCCGATATGCTTTAAGCAATTCTGGATCGTTTTCCATACCCCTGATATTATCATAATCTTCCGAATCCAATAATTCAGGAGGCAACGAAGAATCATCATCAGCTGGATTTTGCTAAATATTTATTTAATTAATATAATAATTTTTAAAATTCTTTTTAAGAGAATTATGAGTTTCCCTTTTTTTATATCTTTTTTTTTTTAAATTCTGATAAGTGGCAGTAGGCCCTTTGCTTTTTTTTAATTTAAACTTTACCTGTGTACTTTGTTGTTGATGAGGAACTTCTGAACCCTCCATTTCATTTGACACCGATTTAGTAATCTCCGAATTGACAATGGGTGAGAAATGATGCATTAACTAAAAAATATATTTAATAAAAAGACATTTTTTATTTAAAAAACAAAAATATTCATACTCTTTGAGCGTTTGGTAAAGGAGTAGAAGTAACTTGTCCTTTACCAATATTTTCTTGACAGCGTGTCTGCTGGATCAATGCATCTTCGATTTCATCAATAGTCTGTAAATATTTTTGAATTAAATAGTAGCAAAATGAAAATCCATGAATGAAGCGGAATTCGCAAATAATTTAAATCTTATTTTTTTAAAGTCCATCACTTTTTTATAAAATCTTTTTTGTTAACGGCTTTTTTAGTTTTTTCTCCTCAAAAATTATAAACATAACCTTTGGATTCCTTATTTTTTTATTTTGTTTTCCTACTCTCATATGAAATAATCGTTCCATTAAAACATTTTGTTTTACGGAGAATAAAATAACTTTTGTTTTTTGAAATATCGATATAAATTTCCAAATGATTTTAATTTCAGAAAACTGTAGCTCACTATAATGCAACTTTTAAGAAGAAATTAAAATCACCTGAAAAATGTCTAGCTTCGACCTCATTAACAAAATTTGAGGAAGAATTGGAGGTGCCAGAAATATTTATTTTTTAAACATTGTTTTTTTGGAAAATAACTGTAGTTAAATTTATCTTTTTTAAATCTTAATTTAATTACTTTTCATTTTCGCAAAAAACTAATTATAGAAATTTAACTTTAAATTTGGTTTCGGATGAAATGAAATACTAATTAAAAATTGATTTAAATTAACTGTTGTCTCACAAAATCCGTATTATCATTTAAAAAAATAGATATCCTCTACTTTTTTTATATTAAGTTCGATAGTTTAACCTACTTCATTATTATTGTTCACTCGTGGATGAGATGCTACTGCAAGTGGAGATGCCAATGCAGGTGAACTTTCCTGTGCATGAGAAGGAAGTGTTCCATGTTCGATGGGAGTTGAAGCTACATCAGTTGTTGCACTTGCAGATGATGAATTATGAGGAAATGTTCCATGTTCGATGGGATTTGAAGCTGCGGGTAAAGTTGTACTTGCAGATGGTGCAAGAGCAGAAAATGTTCCATGTTCGATGGGATTTGAAGCTACTGAAGTTGTTGCAACTTGAGGTGGTGTCGTAGCCTAAAAAATATATAAAATAATGTCTAATAAAGAACTTTTAAACTCACATCATGTTCAAAATCATCTGGTGGAGGAATATCTTTTCCAGCTATGCTTGTTATAGCTTGATAATGATCATCTTTATGATAAATGCAAATACTGGGATTACATTTTTTTACTGTTTCTTCAATGTACAAGTTTCCAGCATTGAATTTTCCAGCATCATAACATTCCCAATGGAAGCCGCTTTGTGAATATTGAGATGGTCGATTCGTATAACAAAGCACGTTGATTTTGAATATTGTTGTAAAGGCAACAAAATCAAGATCAGAAAGCCACAGATTTATTTCTCCACCAGTATTTCGAACTTCTTTACCATCAATACTGGCCCAATTTTTAGCTTCTTCAGATTTTGGATCATTTTCCTTTTCTTTGCGCCATTTGGTAATTACTTTTCTCAAAGCCCAGTGATAAATATCCGTTCCAAAAATTAAATACGATAATACTCGAAAACCACAGTTGCCATCGCCAATAACATCGTATAATTCTTTTGGTTTAAAAATATGTTGAATTGATGGCATGTTTCTTAATGGTGATGATCCAGTTAATTTAACAAGATGTGCAATGGATACACCAGTGTAATTTTTGATTTTTTCTGCAACATCCTGGAAAAAACTTTGAGGCGGGGAAGAAAAAGAAAAAATTTGATTTCTTTTATCCAATTCAGCGTCGATTTTAAGAGAATCATCTATTTCTTCAGGAATTGTAGTTAAAGTTGGATGTAATTCATTTGGGGCGAAATGCTGAAAATTTTGCTATTTTAATAAATTTGTTCTTAATATCTTAAGTTTTCTTTCATTTTTTTTGTTAACCCATTTATATATTAATTTTTTGTTTGATAGCTTTTTTGCTTTATTTTTATGTTTTCACTAATTTTTATCTTTTTTGTTTTAACTTTAGAAATATAAAAATTGTTTGTATTTGGTAAAAATTTTTGCAAAGAATTTTGACTATTTTTTAAGTTTTAAAAATAAAAATATTTTTTCATAAATGTAGTCCACGTTTGTGAACATTTCTTGATAAAATATAAAAAACTGTTAAAACTGAAGAAAAGCTTTTGTTAAAAAATAAGGGAAATAATGGATTTAAAGGTGAAAATAAAACAAAATTAGTTGTGAAAAAATGCCGCAAACTTATGTCGGCATAATTAATTGAAACACTTTTTCTTACTCAAATGGTTGCGTTCCTCAAATAGACTATTTTGAAGAGGAAAAAAATTGCTTAATTTTTATTTCATTTTTAACAGCAATGCCAAAGCCATTTTTAACTTACATCAATAAAATCCATATCACTATCATAAGCGCGATTAATTTCCATTGGGCTTCCATTGGGAGTTTCATTCCTTTGGAGTTTAACTGACGAAGAATAAGCTAAAAATTATTAAATACTAAAATGCTTGTTTGAGGAAAAAATGTTTAAAAAAAACTAACTATTTGCATCAGCTTTTCTTTTGTTTTGTGAAGAGTGATAATTTCCCCAGCGGATATTATGCATTTCCAAAGATTTTGGAGTGGTTAGTTCACATTTATTAAAAAGAGGGACAATTTCTCGCGAATAAGTAGCACCATTTCGAAGTTTCCTTAAAAATTTTTTTTATCATTTTGATTAGGACTTTTTTTAAAATTGTTTTTATAGCTACTCACCTGGGTGATCTTATAATTTTGACGAGTTTGGAGACAATGCTGTTAGCATTTTGATCATTATTCGATGATATCTTAAAATGGAATTTATGTTCATATGTTTGGGAATTAAAAAACAATAAACTAACCGTTTCAAAATTATATGTTCTTATATCAGTAATTGGAATATTTGAATCACCAACAGCATTTAAAATGCGTTTTACACGTTTCTCCATTGGTTTTAAATCATATTTGACATCAACAAAAGGTGAAAGATATCTTGAAATTCTTTCAAAGACATCAATAACAGCTACACCTTTATTGGTAACATGTTTATGACGAATGGATTCGGGTTTTTCAAGATGTTCAAAACTGCTGGGAACCATTCCACATAATTTTTCAACCATTTCAATTACAACATCACGAAATGGATCAGCTGCTTTTCCGGTGCAATTGAAATCGGATAGCTTTCCATCCAGAATATTATAAAAATAAAGGCTATTTTTATTTAGCTTTTTAACTGGAAAGAAAATAATTTCGGTTTTTTCTCCAAAGTTAAAAGCATATTGGCGAGGATCATTTCGATTTTTCTTGAAATCCATCGCATTTACAATGGCAATATTTTTGCCTTCATGATTAAATTCAACAAACAATTGCATATAACTGAGAATATGCTGGTTGGTAAGATTATTCTTTTCAATAAGCTTCGCATTTTTGAGATAATCCACCATTTTTGATAAAGGTCCAATCGATGAAATTTGCTGTTGTTTATTTAAAAAACTTTGATTAATTTTTGCGAAATCATTTTGCATTAATTCATCAAAATTTCTTAAAATTTCTTTTTTCTTTTCAAGCGAATTTAATCGAATTTGGGTTAAAGGAATGCCTGTTAACGAAGCTTCCAATAACCCAAGCATCATAACTGCTGAATCATAAGCAGCTTTTAATTGAAAGGAATGTGGCAAATGTTCAGATTCACAGGAGTGAATCTGATTGTAGCCCAATTCATGAGCTACTTTTTTAACATTTTCCTTGATGGCCATGTGCTCTTCTGGTGGATGACCATTTCTTTGAAGAGTATCAAAATATTTAATTGTTTGATGCTCACAATTGAATAGATAAAATGCATAATGATTATCCAAAGAAAAGGGGAAATAAATCTGCTTTGTTCTTTGATTAAGATTTATTGAATTTTGTGGGATTATTTTTGCATCATCTTTGATTGCATTCAATTTAAAATATGCCGTTTCTCCACATTTTGATGATTTTGAAATAATTCGGCCAAATTCCATTTCAACAATTGTTGATGGGATTGGATCAGTTTCCCTAATATCTTTATTATCATGAGTTTCAAGCCTTTCTTCCAATGTTTTGAAAATAAATGCTTCATGCTTTTGTTGTGAAGTTGGTGGCAATTCCGAAGCTTTCAATGGCTGCAAATTATTTTGTTCGCTGGAATTTGAGTTTGGTTTTCTTCTTTCTTCATTGTTGTTTGGATTTGAAGAATTTTTTTTATTTTCATTATTGAATTCGGCTGCTGGTGCTGCCATTGAAAAATATTCAAAGATGACATCAAGTTGTTTTTCATGCCATTTTTTATAAGCTTCTTTTTGCTAAAATGATTTCTTTAATAACGAAAAAAAGAAATAATTAAATAGTTTACCTCTTCTGATGTGGCAAAATTAAAGCGGGTTTGAATCCATTGAATACTTTTTTCAACAAAAAGTTTAATTCGAAGTTTTTCCTGAAATTTTTTGTTTGTTAAATATATATTCATAATTTAGTTTTTTACTTACATGAACTTTATGGAAAGGCGGATATTTTGCCATTTTCTCTCGTAAATCATGAATTTCGGCTTCCAACTCAGTCATTTTGTCAGCAGAAGTTGTGAATACCCAATTTCTTTTATCAATAAGCTAAATTTTTATTTTTGCAATTATTTTAAAAAGAAAGTAAATTTGTACTACCTTTTGTGCCGATGTTGAGGGTTTACGTCCATCAATACCTTTATCATTATCATCATCACCGCCATAATCTCCGAATAAAGCGTTGTGAATGTCAAAGGTTGTCTAAAGGAGAAATATTATTTATTTTTATTTGGATGTCACAAATTACCGAATTTTTATCTTTACGGCCTACTTGAATCGTATCAATTCGAGGTCCTTCATCAACGAAAGGTTCGTATCCATCGATGGTTTCGTCCTCTGGGATCGTTTTCATTTTTTCGGATCTTCCTTTGCCATGTTGCTGCGAAGACGATGAGCATCGCGGTGGCGCTGAAGCATTCTAAAAAATTTTAATTTTACATTTGTACTCATACATATTATTTAGTATTTTCAAAGTTAAGCATTCATAAATAAATTTTTTTCCATTTTAACGAGCGAGAAAAAAATAAAATAAAAAGCATATTAAAATTTCGAGTCATAAATTTAATAAGCAAAAAAATGTTTAAAAATTTTTTAGGAGCTAAAAAGATTTTTCATTGATATCCGAGAATTTTTTTAAAGATTAAATATGTTCGAAAAACTTTATTTTCATTTTACAGAGGCTATCATTTAAGACCATAAGTATTTACTAAAGTCTTTTCCTTATTCATTCAATCAGCAAAATAAAAATCATTCCTCTTCATTCATCATTTTTTTAAAAGGAAACTCAAAAATACTAAGCGTTGTCAAAGATCAAAGATTCAAATTCAGTCAAATACATATTTTTCCATTAAAACCCAAAAAAAGCATAAAAGAAGTTTAGAATCTATCATTGTAATCTATCTCAAAAATAAATCAATTACAAATAAACAAAAAAACGTTTTATGTTTCTTTGTTTCCAAAATGAAAGAAACATTTTTCACGGCAAAAATAAAAATTTATGGATAATCAATACTAATTTCTTATTTTAGAAACCAAAAAAAGATAGGAGGAAAAAAAGATGAAAAAAAGTTATAAGATATCTTTTTCCTTCAAGAAAAATAATTTTTTGAACGTATAAAAGTAGATGTAAAATAAAAAAGAGGTTCAATAAGACTAAAGCAAGCTTTAAGAAATTAATCACCTTCAAGAATACAATTATTTTCAAATAAAGATGTTTTTATGAATCAGAACTTTCGAGTTTCAAGTTTTAAGTCTATTTTACGAGTTAATTTTGAATCAAATTTCAATACACCGACTTTCGAGACCTTCGATTTTTGAATAAACTCCATTCGAAAAGTCAAAACTTAAAAAAACACACAATTCGAATCAGTGCACCAAAATTCAATTCAAATCTTTTTTTTCTCGACGACTCTGGTTTTAATATATGCAACAAAAATAAGCTTAAACTTACAGAATTTCTTTCTGCCTTAACAGGGTTTTGGGAAGAGTGGGAAGAAGCATTTTTAATTGGAGAAGGATGGTGGGATGTCGATCCAATCCTGCTGTTGTTGCTGCTGCTGCTGGCAGATGGTTGAGAAGGTCGATTCCAATTTCCATTATCATTGGACTAGAAAATAAACAAACATTATTGGATAAAAATATACTTTAAACAACTTTGCTACACGCTGATGTTGTTGATGTTGTTCTGCTGCTAACACAACTCTGGAATATAAAAATTAAAAAATATTTTTTAGACTTTAAACAACTTTGTTCCATGAAGAATCAGAATTCATTCTGCTGCTAGCAAAACCCTGGAATATAAAAATTGATAAATAATTTTTTTACTTTAAACAACTTGGCTAGAAGATGTTGACGTTGCTTTTCCACGATAAGAAGAGCCGTCGTAATCAGAATACATGCGAGACATAACTAAGTAATCTAAAAGTAAAAATTAATTTAGCGAAATCATAAAAAAAAAAGTTAAAAATTAGCACGAAAGTAAAGTGGAAATAAAAAAACTTTGATCAAAGGCAAAAAAATAAATGAAAAATTGTGAAAACTGTAATCTTGACGATCGCAAAAAAAATTACAAAAAAAGAGAGGAACAAAATGAAAAAATAAAATAACTGGCTAAAACACCCAAAAAAAAGAGTTAATTATGAATATTTCTTTATTTTTACTTTCATTGAATGATGAAGCATTTTTTTTTGTAACAAAAGCAACGAAGAAAAAAAAAAGATAGATTTATCGGTTTAAAAAAAATGTCCATTTTATCGATTAGAAATTTTTTGTGCTTGGAAAATACACGTGTTGGATAACATTTTTTCTTGGCATAAAATATATCACTTTTTCAACTCTTTTGCTAACTTTAATTTGACTTTTTATTTTGAAAAACAATAGAAAAAATATTTGATGCTTTTACTTGCTTTTTTTTCTTTCTTTCGATAATTAGAATTGTCGGTGGTTTCTTTGGCTAATTTAAAAGTTAAAAAAATATGATTTAAACACGGAATTTAACCATTCATTGAATAAATTTTATTTAAATTTTGAGATTTTCTGTTGTTTTTTTGTAAAAAAGCATTCATTTCAACAAAAATAAAGAGAACAAAGTAATTACATTTTTAACCCATTTTTTGATCAATGTTTCTTCGTCATTTTTTTTTTAAACTGATTCACTGTGAAAAAAAGACGTTAAGAGAATAAGAGAAACAAATAAGAAAAGAGAAAGCGGCAGAAAAAAAGAAAACAAAAAAAAGACGGCTGCGAAAAAAAAGACAAACACACGAAGATATTATGCAAATTTTTTTTTGCGCCATTCTTTTTATCTAAAAGTTGATAAAAAGTTTATAATTAAAACTCTACCGATTTTTTTTTCTGTTAAAATTCTTTTGTAATTTCTTTTTGTTGGAAGTAAAAGAGATATTACTTTTAGCTTGAGATGAACGAAACCTCATAAGTATATTGATAGAATCACTCAATTCGGACATACTTTTTCATGCTTTAAAAAAATTAAAATTATTTAATTAATAAATAAAAAAATAGACGCATTTCAGAAATTTTGAAATTCTGCCTTGTCGATAGTGTTGAAGATGAAACTTCGAGATTTCATAAAACATAAACATGGATCTCAAAATTAAGCATTATTCCAACTCCAAAAGTTACTTTTTTGTTTTGACAAAATTTAAAGCTTAAAGATATCTTGCTCTTGTTTTTATGGCAAGCAAATATTTATAAAATAATAGTGCCTTGCCCCTGCATTTCTTTCATTTCTTTTCCTTTCGGCAAATGATGGAAGAAAGAAATGCATTTTTATGAAAAAATAAAAATGGTAAGGTCAGAACCGGTAAAATCTTAAAATGAGCTAGAGTTATAAAATAGAAATAATACATTTTAACAAACCAAAAAGAAAAAAAAAGATTTAAGAATATGTGTTCTCCAGTTTTTGAATTTAACACAAATCGTGGCATATACGATAACGCAAGATTTATATTTTGAGAAAAAAGAACATGACATTTGCGAAGAGGGAATTTAAAAAGCCACAAAACTTGTTGAAATGGAGATGCAAAAAATGTTCAAACAATTATCAACCAAATCTTTTGACACTCAAATACATATTAATGAAATTACCACTTTAAAATTAAGAAAAATATTTGTTTTGAACGCAAAAAGCAAAAAAATCAAGGTGGCTGCAACTCAAGCGGTCATTCTTTTTTCAGACATAAACTTCGCGCCACTTTTAAATATTAGGAATTACAAAATAATTCTTTAAGTGGGCAAAAAAAAAAAAATAAAGACCCTTTGTTTAAAAAAATTAATTCGAAGTATTGATAAAAAAAACTTTGCTATTTCTTTTCTCGCAATAGGGTGTTCAAAAATAAAATCACACTTAAATTTAAAAAATCGATAAGAAAAAATAAAGTAAAATTATGTAATTTCACATTTCACTTACAGAATATGGTTATTTTTATACTATTTTTTTATTTTCCCAGGTAAATGAGATTTCTTGAAAAATTTAGTCATTAGTGCTTACGAATCTTGATTTGCAAAGTTTCTACATCCTTGTTTAATTGACGCATAATAACATTCATATATGAATCGGGAATGCAGTCATTCTAAAAATAAATAACTAAATGTAAATTGCCTTTGTCCTAGAAGCTTTTTAAAATGGGTTGCTTCCATTTTTTCATTATTTTGCATTGAAGGAATCAATTCCTTTGCCATTAGTTTGGAATTATAAAAAACAAATATAAAAAATTCAAACAAGAATATTCGATCGCTCTATAAAAAAAAGAAAAAATCCTATTGAATCTCTTTAAAAAATGACAAAAATTTTTAGTCTTTGCAAAAAAAATGTGTTTGTTTTGGATCGATGAAGCAAAAACGCAGACATATTTTTTAAAAATAATAAAAAATTTTTCGGAGACGAAGAAAAATGGTGCGAGCTTTTGATGATGAAAGAAAATCTGAGACATACTTTTTTTGTATTTTTAAAAATTAAACTAAAATTATTATATATTTTTTATGAAAATATGGTGGCAAAAACTTTGCAAGAATCAAATCAAATGAAATTCAAGAGCAAGTTTGTGCTGAAGAAATGACCGAATTTCACTTTGAACTTCTGGCTCGTTGGTTTGCTTGCCGCATTGGAATTTTTGAAGAAAATGAATTCGAAAAATTTGGAAATTGGAATGTTTCCAACAAAGAAATAATCACCATGCGCATGGAAAAAGTTGATAAAGAATATAAGATTATTTTGACCCTTAAATAAGTCTTTAACTAAAAATGTCTTATCAGTGTGCCTTTATGCTTTTTTAAAATAAAAAAAAAGGATTTTCTTTACTTTAGCGTACCCGACATTTTTTTTACTAATTTTTCATTCTTTTTCCATTTTTGAGGGAATAGAACTTTTTGGAGAAAATGCCAGATCGGACGGAGAACTCACTAACCGCTCAACTACAGAAGCTTAATTTTCAATGCTTATAAAAATAGTCATATGAAATTGCAAAGTTTTAGATACTTTAGAGCATTATTGGATCTTTAGAAAGAGATGCACTTATCATATTTTAAGGTTTCAAAGAGTGAAAAACTATCCAAATATAATAAAGAATTTAAAAAGAAAGAATCAAAAGATAATAAAAGATCCAAACATCAAGGATCCAAATATATTTGAGAACCACAAAAAAAATGTACTGAGACACTTAGAGGAAACCGGCCTTTTGCCAAAGATCCTTAGAGGAAAGCCTCAACCCTAAAATTTTTAGAGGAAAGCCTCAAACCTAAACTGAGATACTAAGGCTAAGACTAAGCCTGAGACTAAGCCTGAGACTAAGTCTGAGCTTAGGTACAAGTTGGGTAATAAATTAAACGAGTGCCTAAAATATACTTCCCCTAAATTTATTATATGTAAATTTTATGTTTAAAAAAATAATAATGAAAAAATGTGAAAAAAGTGAATGAAAAGTTTCATTTTTTTCCGGGTACGCTAAAGTAAAGAAGACCCAAAAAAAATGAATATTCTTACTTGCGTTTTGATTTTTTAGAATTAAAATAATTAAAAAATTCTTTATAAAACTAAACTTTTGCCATTTTTGTCATAAATTTATTCAATAAATCGTCCTTTGTGAACTAATGTATTCCAATAATTATTCAAATTTGTTAAACTCGAGTTATAATGAAAGTAAAAATATAAATCTTGGCATTTATTTTTAACCAACGATTACATACCAAAAATGTTTATGGAAGGAACCGGTTTGATATGTATAAATTAATTTAGAAGTACAACAACAAAACAAACTATAGCACCAAAACTAGAATCTATATTTACATTGCTTAAAGAGAGTGTTAACGTCTAGCTGAGGATCTTTGTGGGGGTTCTATTTGGTACGATAGTTCATTTAATCTTCGTTGATTATCAATCACTCGGAAATTTCTAAAACAATGGTTGTTTTAAAAAAATAAATAGGGGCGAAAAAAAATTTACCTTATTAAATTTTGTCCTTCAAAAGTTTTTTTCTGGTGATGTGGAGCAGAATACTTTGCTTTGCAATTTCTAAACGTCCTCAAAATATTTGCAATCATGTGCTAAAAAATTATGAAAATTAGTTTATTTTTTGAAGGGAATAATTTTTAAAAATACAAACCATTTTTTCAAAATTTACAAGTCCAGCAAAATAGGTTTTATTTCCTTCGTGCATAAATGTTAAATCTTTAAGCAACAATGGCACAAATGGAATAACTGGAGGAGACATTTTTGCAATAAGCATTCGATAAGCTCGATGATTTCTTGATGGATCTAATAATGCTTCAAATTCGCCATACTGCTTTTTTATTTTTGTTGGTAGTTTCTGAAATTGATTAAATTGAATTAAAATTTTTAATTAGCATTTTTTGTTGTTTCTTACATCCCAAACAGAAGTCGTCAATCGACTTACAGCCAAATTACTTAACCCAAGAGTAATTGCAAAAAATGACATTAAATCTTTATTATCTTTAGCTAATGCAGCTATTTTAATAAATTTTTTGAGATACACTCCTCTTTTTGATTGTAAAGCTAATAGTATTTCAGTGGTTACCCAATATTGTACTTCATTAAACCTTCGTAGAAGAATATCTAAATTTGATGGCATTCTACCAGGGAATTGATCTCGACCTATTACCTAAAAAATTAAAAAACTAAGTAATGAAAATTAATAATAACTGAAATTACTTGAAAAATAAGTTCAATTTCATCCGTAGCTTCAAAAAGTTGAGTATGAAATATTCCAAGTTGATTCGCAATTTCACTGCTACTCATAAGATCTAATATCGAATGATACATAGCATCGATGGGGCCTTGTTGATCGGGAAGTGGAGTCTAAAATTTTACCATTCACTCAAAATTCAATCTGAGAAAAAACAAACCAATGAATCAATTTCATCTTTAAATACAACATATAATCTTCCATTTAGCGACAACATAGTTGGAACACTAACTTCTGTTGGAGAAAATACAACTCGTTCACCACTGGATTTAACTTCAATTAAAAAGCATTCTTCATGAGTGCTGGCGCATTTTAATTTACATCGTGCAAGATCAGCTATTTCTGATGCATTTTTATCCAATCGAATACTCATGGTAATAAAAGTTGTATCAGAAAGATAAATGCATTGATTACCTAAAAACACAGCACTTTTTTCTTTTAATATTGAAGTAACTGGCTTACAAGTATCCATAGGTAAAATCGGATCAGGAGCTGGAGCTTGGGCAGAATAAACTCCACAATCAAGTATAGTTGTTGGATGCCTCGATAAAACCCGCATTGCATTTTCCCGTAATTGACGTAATCCAGTTATTTGATCTAATATTGACGACATATGTGGAATATTTTTATTATCTTCGAGAACGCAACAATACATTTCTTCCACAAATGAATTTGCAACAGTGTCAAGAAAAAAATGTATTCCAAATATACTTTCCCAAATTGAAAGAAATGCAATTACACGCCTTTTAGCAATATATTGTTGTTCCACATCAAAATCCGTTTCAACGCTAAGTGGCAACAATCCATTGGATGGATAAGGCTAAAATTAATTTAAAAATAAATATAACGAAATATTTTTTTTGCATTTAATTACCGTTGTCCCTCTTCGAGTATAATAATTTTTTAAATAATTACATAAAATATTTGAAGGCATATAAATTTTATGAGTTAAAATAAAATCCTCCAAAAATGTATCCAATGTTAAATCATCTGTTTGTGCATCGATTCGAGTTTCTAACACATATTCAATCATCTTTTCTGGAAGTCCAGCCATCACCGAATAACTGAAAAAAAGCACAAAAAATTAATGAAGCAGCTGCGAATGGGAGATGCGCGACAAAGAAAAGAAAAAGTGAATCAAATTAAAAAAAAAACAACATTTTGATAGAGAAAAAAATGAAAAAGAAACAAACCAGCACTGATTTTTTAATGATGCTGCGACAACGTTATTTGTCGCCATCATAGTTGTTGATGATGATGATCCCGGGGCTGGAGGAGCATTAAGATTGATTTTTTCTAGAACCAGAACGTCCTGATCGTGTTCTTTTAAACGCACTGTGTTTGCTTCAACATCGCGCAATATCCTTTAAAAAATAAATAAATAAAAATAAAGAGGATATGAAAAAGGCCGTTAAAATATGAAAGAAAAAATATACAAACCTATTAAAGTCCAGCTTGTCAACACGCAAAAATTGTGAATTATCTTCTTTTAAAGCAATTGTGGCTGCGCGAGGTGCGTCGTTAACCAATGCTAGTTTGCCAAAGTCATCACCTTCATGAAGTGTACACACAACACCCTGTAAAAAAATGGAATAAATAAAATAAAAAAACAAGTTGTATTTCTTTCTTTTATTTTAGCCGCGCCACCAAAGACAAGGACGACGACAACAAACTAAACTAAAGCTTTTATTAAGCGCGTGTTTATAAACCTAAAAAAGCTTGTTACTTTCTCAACCCAAAACACGCAATAAAACGGAAACTTTTTTTTCTATTCTATTTTAAAACTCTTTTTTATTTTATCTTCGCTTTTCTTTTCTTTAGGGAAAATTTTTTTAACTTTAAACTTACTTTTCCAATAATATTAACGTCCACACTGCCTTTAAGAATGATATACCAACTTTTTCCTTCTTCGCCTTGATGAAATAACACTGTTCCAGCAAATTGATGTTGTTCAAAACGTATTACATTTGCAAGTTCTCTTTTAACCATGGTACTTAAATGTGAAAGAGCTTTGACATGCAGCAATTCTTCGTAAACTAATTCAAGCTCTTCTTGGCTTCTTTCGTAAGGTCTAAAAGAAAAAAAAGAAGATATGCGCAGATGCTTTTTGTTAAAAAAATGGAAAAAAGAAAAAAAAGATAAATGGCAGATGGTTGTTATTATAATTTATAAAAACGAAGAAAGCTTCAATTTGTTCCAAAAAATGGAAGAAAAAATAAATTTGAAATTCAAATTGGTTTTTTTTGGTGGTTTTTTTAATAAATTTGAGATGTGAAATGTGACGGCTGAATGACTTACGGTTTAGCTAAAATCATTCGAAATAATGAATCTGGTCCAATTGTGCCCAAAAAGAAAAGAGCATTTTGAAGATCGGCATGTGTTGGAGGTTCACCTCCTCTTGGAGGTATATCCTCTGAATCCATAGGTAATACAACACTTCCACCCGAAGCTTGAATTTGTTGCATGTTTGGATGTTCTGAGCGATACCGATAATAATGTTCAAATTGATCTTCGATAGTCCATTTATAAAAAACAAATTTATCTTTAAATTGGGCTTCATTCGTGATGTGACTAATAATGTGGTGTTCGAGGAGGGCTTGCCACATTCCAATCATTTGTGAATTCGCAAAACTATGAAGGGGCTGATTTAAAATTTCTGAAGCAAGTTGGGCCAGCCATTTCGTCATTTCTGAACCAATCATACATTGATTATAAACCTGTAAATTAATTTAAAAATCATTAAAAATTATTTATTGAATTGAAAAAAGCTACCAACCATTCTTTGAGCTTGTCGATCGCGAACTAATCCCGGGGCTCGCAATTGCATCGTTCTTTTTATTATTAAACCAGCTTCAAGGATTCGAGATTCAAGGCTCTAAAACATTAGTAATTTTTGGAGGTGGGTTGAAAAATTAAGGATTTATTACCACAGTATTTGTGAGTTCAAATAAATTTGCAGTAGTATTCCATTCAAATCCATTTTCAGGTTCGATATTATTTATGGCTGGTAACTCGCTTTGCATGGCAGAGAATTTATACGGATCTAAAAAACTTAATTTATTCCAACCAAGTTTTCATCCTTGCTTACCGTAATGATGCTTTTCTTTTGTTGAAGGATAAAATGCAACTGGTCTGTTACTTACAATAGCTAAAAAAATAAGGAAAATGTTTTTAATATTTAAAATTAAATAATGAGAATGAGGAAACAACTGAAGCTGCTGCTTGCTACTTACAAGTATTTTTTTCATTAACTATGTCTTCCATAACAAAAATATATGGCTGAAGATGATCTCCGTGACTCTAAAAAAGAAAAAAGCTAATTAAAAATTTGTTTTTAATTAATAACAAAAAGCTTGTTGATGATGGTCTGACGACTTACGCTGTAAATATTCAAAAAATGTTCTTGACTTATTCGCACAAATTCTGATGGCTTGCTTACTTTTGCTGAACAAGAATGTTGAAAAAGATTTAATTCACCAAAAAGTGTGCCAGGGCTAAGTTTTGCTAGGAAACGCTCGTTAGGTGTTAATTGAGAATGATGTTTTCTTCTTGCTGGAGCACTTAGAGAAAAATGTGATGCATTATAAAAATTAGGATGTTGTTGATGTTCGTCTTCAGAATAGTGACCAAAATTGTTGATTTGGTGGTGCTTAAAAAATTAGGAGCAATCAGTCAAAAAATTGGAGATGATTAAGAAAACCCAACCGATCCAATTAAATATAATTCAACTTCACCAGAAAGTAACAAATACCAATATGCAATAACTTCGTGTTGTTGGAATACTAAAAAATAAACAAAATATTAACCGACAAAAATAGAAAACTAAAGTAACGTTTCAAAAAAATAGATCGTTAAAACTTGAAGGAAAAAAAAAGATGTTTCAATGAAGAAATTGTTAAGGAAAAATATGAGAATCACTGGCAAATTTAGAAAATATTATCAAATGTTTTACAAATAAAGAAATACAACTTTAAGAAAAAAATGTTCCACAAAAAAATGTTGACTCATTCTTTTCAATCGAAAAAAAGTTTCTAAGATATTTCCAGACTTTTTTTTTCAAGAGAATAATAGCCGAAAATTGTTTGGTTTTGAAAGAGATGAATGAAATGGAGGACATTGCTTAAAGCATTTTTTGTTGTCATCGTTGAAAACTATACCGCAAAAAAAAGAAAAAAAAAAGAATATATTTGGTTGCTGTGTTTTTGTGTTTTTGCAAGGAAACAAGCATTCATGGCGTCAAATATAAAAGCATAGTTTTCTAAAGTTTTTCCCAAAAAAGCGATAAAAGAAAAAAGGCTTGACAAGTATAAGACAAATTTCTTTTGTGATGAATAAATATCTATCTGCCTTTGTAAAAGCTAAGAAAAAATGAAAAAAGACTGCTTTTGATTTCTCTCTTTTAGCAGCATTTAATGGAAAAAATAGAGAAGAAAATAACCAATGCCACCCATCATCAGAGTTGTAAGATTACAAATTTAAAAAAATAAGAAATAGGAAATATTTCCGGCTTGAAAGAGCAAGAAAAAAATAAATAATAGCTTAATGCATAACAAAAAGGGAAAATAGAACAAATAAATAATAGACACACATATATTGCATTTGTGAATTGTAACGTTCACCTACAACAACATTTTACTAAGAATGGTTGATGCCTAAATTACGGCTTTTAACACAAAAAAATAGCTGGAAAAAGGGATGAAAAATGAGAAAGGAAATTAAAACTAAATCTGGACGAAAAATAAAAATATTTTTTTAAATATGAATAAAATAAATTAAATCTTTAATAAAGATAAATAATTGCTTACAAATAACTCCAGTGCTCACTCGATCTGGAAATGAATCACTGCTTGATAAAAGTTTGAATAAAAATGAATCGGATAAAGTTTTCATTTGTCCATTGCGACGTATCCTTGAAACGAGTTGTTCCATATTTGCTCTGAAAAAAAAGAAATAAGTAAAGTGACTAAGCATTTTAAATTTTTTTGAGGAGGAAAAAATACTTTTTTCCAGACAAGGTTTTTTTAAAGTTTAAATTGGAAAAATTTTTGCATTTAAAAACAAATAAATTCTTCTTTTTTGATAAAAAAAAATGGAAGAAAGAAAACTATCTTGGAAGTCGTTGTCATTGGAAAAGGCTAACATATAAGAAAAAAATGATGAGCAAGAAAACGACAACAGAGAAACCGAATCGAGTCTCTAAAAATTAGAAGCCGTTCCTCCAATTTTAAAAAATAAAAAATGTCTGAAGTCATTTCTTTTTGGTCTTTTTTTCTTTTGCTAATTTTTAAACTAATGAAAGACCAATAATTTTCTTTTTCTTCTTTTTTGGAAGGACTTTTTTTGAGTTAATGTCTAAGAAAATTGCGTGTTTGCTCTCTCCTTTAAAAATAAAGGGCACAACAACCTTTTTTGCTCAATGGAAAAAATTGAGAAACTTTGAAGAACGAAATGCTTTTCCGACATTTTAAAGGTATCCAGAAAAATAAAACAAAAGACAAAAATCATTTTTGACATTTCTTGAGAAAATAATTGCTTGGATATTTAGAATCAAAGTTAAAAGTTAAAATCTTTTGGAAACGCTTACCATTTATTTATTATATTTTAACACCAAATATTAAATATCTATGACGTTGAAAGAAATATTTATCATTGATAAAAACACTTTTCATAAACATAGCGATCAATAATTTTAAAAAGCAAAAATATAAAGCAAAAAATAATTAATAATTCAATGTGGCATTTAACATTTTTATTTTGAATATGTAATAAACTAATAATTCTACTTTGGCAGTGTTAAAAAAATAATCTAAATCTGGAAAAAATAAACCAAGATTATTAAACTTTCTTATTACTCATCGAAATAAAAACAATTCGAAGCGAAGTAATTTAACAAAAAAAAAATATTTGTTAAAACAAAAAAATACAAAAAAATGGCTTCAAGGTTGCTTGAAATTTGAGTGAAAGTAAATATATCTTTTTTTTGTTTTTTAAATTTGAAAGAGTCCAGGTAAAATTAATAGGCCACACGAAGGTTTTTTCTTCTAAATACAAAAAAGCCTGCTGAAAACAATTTTTTTAATTATTTAAAAAAATATGTATATAAAAAATCTTTTGAAGAATTAAAAAGGAATAAACTAAACTAAAATATACCTTTTTATTGATCTCTTCTTTTAAAATCAAAAGAAGCTTAGCTTTAGAACATTTAAAAAGATGGCAAAGTAATAGAAAAAAACTTAGACATGTTTTAACGTCAACAATTCTTGGCACGTTACTACTACTATTTCCTATAAACTTTTTTCTTTCTTTTTTGCACATCCCTTTTGTCCTTTAAAAAAAATATTTAAAAAAATGTGTGCAAAAAAAGAAAAAGAGGAGAAAAAACTAAACAACCAAAAACAACAGCAAGCAAGTAACTCTCAGCGCCATCACAAGCGCAAGTCGAGCAACTAACCAAGCAAGCTAGGCACCCTAAAAAAGTATGCTTATTTTTTTTATTTTTTTTTGCTTCTTCTTCTTTCAATTCCTCCCTTCAATGTCCAGAAATAAAAGAAGAAGCAAATTCTTTTCTATTTTTTTGCGTTCACATTTACTCTTCGTCAGACGACTACGACTACGACTTTTTTTTGTGAGCATCTCCTCTCTCAATGGCTGAGGAAAAAAATGAATGCCAAGTAAAGGCAAACTATTTTTTGCTTTTGCTTGTCTGTTTGAAATTCAGTAGTAGAAGGAAGCTAACAAAAAAGAATATAAGAAGATGTTGTTTTCGTTGTTGTTGTCAGCTGCTTGAAGCAGCAAATTCGATGGCGTCGACGGGCTACGCGAGCGCGCAATGCATTCTTCTCACTCATATGTGCCAGTTGGGTATATCTATGTATATATTATATATTAGTATTCAGTTCCTGACATCCATCTTAGCCCAAGAAAGGATGAAGCTTTTTCATGAAATAGTATGCCTTTTTTCTTTCTTCGTCGAAAAATAAAGATATTATTGGATTTTTCAACTTTTCTTAGATGTTAGTGACCGGGCAACGAACGACTTTAAAATGGCTTTTGAGCTTGTTTTTTTCGGTCAAAAACAATGCTTCTTCTTGCGTTGCGTCGTTTCGTTTGGTTTAAGAATAAAAATGGATAAGTTTTCAAAGAATGAATGAGTAAGAAGTAAAAGAGTCCAAAAAGGATAAATAATTTCAATTTTCTTCTCTCAAATCCAAGACAAAGGAATGGATGAAAAAAGAAAAGAGGGTTTTAGAAAAGAAGAAAATTAATGCAAAATTAAAACAATAAAAATTTTAAAAGATTTAACTATAAAAATAGCTTCTCTTTTTTTAAGTCTAAGATTTTCATATTTTTAATTACTTTTTTTGTTCTTAACTTTTATACTCTGAAAAATGGAAATAAATTGCAAAAAGTAAAAAAAATTTTTATTACAAAATTAATTGCTAGCTTTAAAATAAGCTTATTTTTAACTTTCAAATGCAAAGAAATTTCTTTTCTTTTTGTTGATAACTGCAGTGTTTAATGAACACTTACTTTTCTTTTTTAAATTAGCTTCTTTTGCAAAGACATTCATTGCTGCACATGTCAAATAAGGGGCGGATCTATGCTTTTGAATTTCGCCTTCAAAAAAAGAACACAGCTCTATTTTTTTACATGTTCCAACATTTCAAGCATTTACTGCTAAGTTTTTTTTACACTTATTCCCAGCTTTAAAAAAAATGTGTTAGTTTTTTTCTTCTTAAATTTATGAGTATTTATTTATGAAAGTTATTGAATATTAAAATATGCAAGCGTTTTTGTGCCTTTTTTCCATTTTAAGAAACTATTTAAAAATTTTGTTTGGTGGATACTAACTTTTGGCCTTTTTAACATATGTGTTTGCTTGTAAAAATAAAACGAAATTTATCTATTCTTTGAAGTTTGTTCTTTTTTTTAAAAACTAAATTTGTTTGACCGCGAAAAAGAAAGAGTAAAAAAAAACATATCACGAGATTTTTTTATGTTCGTTGAGAAGCGGCTTTCATCCTTTCTTTTTTTCTATTTTGATGTGATTTTTTTAGTTTGCTGCTGCTGACCAGCACGAGAAAACTCTTTCTTTCCATTTTTTTGCCTCTCCACCTTGCGGTCAATAAAATTTTGTCAGTTCAAAGTTAATTTGCTTTTCTTTTTTCTTATAAAAATAAAAGTCAAAGGAGTAATTCAAGGTCGATTAGATTATTTTTTCTTTTTGAAGTGCCAGGATCCATCAGCCTCCTTCGAAGGTCGTCGAAAGAAAAAGCCTTACTAAATTCAAACAAAGAATGAGAAATATTTTTAATTTTCCATTTACGTATTCGCACTTTTTTTCCATGCTCAATTCATTTTGTTACTTAAGCGCGTGATTTTTTCTTTAATTTTGTTGTTGTTTTTTTCTTCGTCGTCCAAGAGTGCTGCCGCAACACCCTACCCAACAGCAAAAGCATCAGAGCAGCAGTTAGGATCCAAAAAACATTTCACATGGTCTTATCTTATTTTTAATTTGTTCGCTTTAAAGTCACCCTTTGCTTTTTTTTTGATCAAAAGACAACAAACAAAACAATAAACACGCCTTTTTTACTTGTGACAATTTTTTTGTTTTACAAACAGCTGTTTCACGCGGTTCATAATTTTTATTTTTTATTTTCCCTTGAAAAGGAAGTAGTAAGTGTAAGCCCAATGCTAAATTTTTCTTTTGCGCTTTTTTTCTTTTTTCCCTTCTCACAATGTTTGTCAGCTGATCGAGCAGCGTGTTTTGTGCGTGCCTGTCAGTGCACCGAAAAAAATACTAGTAGTACTTAGGAGAAGAAAAAAACTCTCTTTTGCACCATTATGTGTCTGACATTTAAAAAAGGAAAAAAACAGACGTTAACACTGCAAAATGGTCGTGTGGTTGATGTCCGGTGTCGTATTTTACTCTCTATCCTTATATATATATATAAAAGATAGAGATAGTGGCAGCCGGCTGACTGACTCTGTCTTCATTCGTCGTTTATGGCAATGCCCTGAAGAAAAAAAAACTGCACTCTTTTTTTTTTTAGTTTGTCAGTCATTTTTTCTTTTCCATCTTCATCTTCAATTTTTTTTCATGCGTAAATGAAATGAGTGAAAAAAAAACGAGTGTAGCTGTTTTCCATGTATGTGTTCGCATGATTCTGGGATTACTTTAAGATTGAAATCTCGGAGCTGCTTTTATTTTGGCTTTTTGAAGCACATAAAAATGGAATTTTTCATTTTCTTTTATCTTTCAAAAAGTTAAAGTTCCAATATCTCTCTGTTTTTTTCATTTTCCTCTCCCTTTTATTTTTTAAGGATTGTCCTTTTTCAACCTTCGATAACCCTTTTTTAATCTGTTAAAAATGATGGTGATGCAAAGTTAATACATAAAAACACATGCGAGAAAGGGGGAGTTTAAACTTTGCAGAAAACTATGAAAAATTGAACAAAACAAAAAAAGAACAAAAGGATCGAATTTTTTTAAATTTATTATCTCTCTCTCGATTCAATTGTGAAGTGAACGCATCAATCAGCTGACTGTTATTTTTCTCTAAATTTCTCGCGCCAAAATCTTCATAAAGATCTTTGTTTGAGTTTTTTTCTAAACCATATATTTAAAGATTTAAAAAGCGGGAACGATATGGTAATTTAATGTGAAAAAAGACAAAAAAGAAAAAATAAGAGCAGCGATTTTTTTCCTTTCATCTTTCCATTTTTATGCGGTCACCTGTTATCTCTCTTATTTTTTTTTCAATATGGGTCAAACATCTGTGATATAAAAATGAACGTTAAAAACTTTTACCTACTCTTATTTTTTATATTTTACCGAAGAAAGAAAAGAACTTATTTTTTAACATTTTTTTGCATCATCATATGCCTCTTTAGGGTTGGTCTTCTTGTTTACGTCCACTGATTATTGGTTCTTATATTCTGATATTTTTTTGTTGCAAGTTTATTTTTAGCAAAAATAAAAAAAGAGGAATGGGAGGAAGGAAATGGAGAAAGCAGCAGTGCTGAGGCATTCATCTCTTCTCTTTCTTTTCATGCTCAAGCAAAATTTTGTTTTCCTGCAGCTGAAGGGTTGGTTGTTGCCTCAAAAAGCAATAAATTACTCCCATATTTTGTTTTTAAAAAAAAGCTTCTAAAGAATTTTTTTCCCATGGATTCTTTTTTTTAAATCTAAGAGTAAACAAAGTAATAAAAATATTAAAAGAATAAAAATCATAAGAATAAAAAAATGTGATAACAGTTAATTCTTGTTTTTTATTTTATTAGAAACATTTTTTTGATGTTTTGAGAGAGGCCTTCGCAAAACATAAAATATAAAAAAGAACGCTGCTGTCCATCCGCCCATTCCTTTTTTCTTTAAAGTTTTGTTGCTTAAAAGAAAAAATTCGATAGCGAACGTGCACTTTTTGTTTCGTGCTGCCACTCTGGCTAGAGAAAGAGAGCAAAGTTTCATGTTTTTCTCTAAAATGAGTATCGACATTTCTTTCCGTGTTGCTTTGAACGTGGATTTTTCTCATATAAAAATTTTATATTAATTTAATTTATTATTTTTTGCAGATTTTGAAGTATACGATATAACTGTTTGGTGACGCGCGCCAAAATGGCTGCGGTATCTGCAATAAAAGTTTTGCAGCCACTTAATTTTTCAAAGGATTTTACTAAACCCAAAAAAGCTTTTCAAGTATGTGAAATTTTTGTATCTATCTTTTTAACATAGTTTTTAAATCTTCTTTTTTAAGGCTTATCTCCCAAAAGGCATTCGCACTTATAGTTGCGCTCATTGCCGCGCAAATCTTGCAAATCATAATGATCTCATTTCAAAATCATTCCAAGGCAGCCAAGGAAAGGCTTATCTTTTTAATTCTGTGTAAGTTTTTATCACTTCATTTTTGGAAAACAAAGTATTAAAAAAATAATTATTTTTTAGTGTAAATATTACTACCGGAAAAGCTGAAGAAAGAGTTTTGTTAACGGGTGTACACGATGTTGCGGATATCTTTTGCGAATGTTGCAAAACTACCCTTGGCTGGAAATATGTAATTATCATTTTTTATTTTTGTTGAATTTTTACCAATAATTTTATTTTTTTCAGGAACATGCATATGAATCAAGCCAAAAATATAAAGAAGGGAAATACATTATTGAATTAATTCATATGATTAAGGACAATGGATGGGATGCAAATGAGCGGCCACAGCGTAATAGCATTCATTAAAGAAAAAAAGCGAATGAATAAAATAAATAATAATAATTTTTTTCTTTCTCACGATGATGTATGTAAAGCTTCTTTTCTATTTCTATCAGCAATGGTAGTTTTTGACCCCTGTTTTCTTTCCATTTTTTTTATTGGTGACAAACACCTTTGTTTGTAATTTTAAGAGATTCCATTCAATTAAAAAAACGTTTTTATTTTATAATGGCTTCTTTAACCTTTCTTTTTTTTTGTTGATTTGTATCTTACTGTCAACAACCTTCTGTTTATATATGTATGTATGTATATTATTACTCTTCACGTCTTTAAACATTTTTTACACCACCATTATTAGCCTTGGAAGCACTACGAGCATTTTTTTTATTATTTCATCTAAAGCGGATTATGTATATATATATTTGACCTCATCTTTCCTTTCTTAATTTTTTTATTTTCTTTTTTACTTTTCTTTCTTATTTCCCGAGAAACTCATTCCATTGCAATTGTACATAATAAATAAAAAATATTTTTTATTTTTTGATTCAAAAGAAAGCACAAAGAAAGTAATGATGCAAAAAATAAAAATAAGAAAGTTACATAAACAAACAAAAAAAAAGCAATTTTTTTTACAAAGTAATTTAAGGATATGTAAACTTTAAGCAGCTGTGATATGACGTACAAAGTCACCAATGTTGACTTTGCCATCAGAACTTTCCAGACCTTGAAGCAAAATGTCGGCTTCGTCTTCGGTTAGCTTCTCACCTAAAAAAATGTCAGACGTAACAAAAAAAAAATAAACTAAATAATATAAATACAAACCAGCGTTGACCAAAATGTACCGAAGATCATGAATATTAATAAATCCATTGCCTTCTCGATCAAAGTTAGCTAAAACTTGGTTGAGTTCCTCTTCACTGGGTGAAGGCTGCTTTTGAAGGTTGTTATAAATGGGCATAAATTCTTCAACCGTAATTCGAGCACCTGAAATAAATTTGGTGTTGGTCTTTGATGTTTTTTTTGTGGGGGAAAGTTGACACTGATGGACGACGGACTCTCACCTTTTTCTTTCCATTGTTTAGTAAACTTTGAAAGTTCTTCTTCAGTTGGAGCTAAGCCAAGTGATCTAAGGCACGTGCCAACCTAAAATTAATAATGAATTTTATTAAAGAAGGTAATTTTTGGGAATCGAAAAAAGTATTTTAGCGATCTCTAAATTCGTTTAAATTTGTTGCGATAATTCCGAATCTTGAATCCTTTAAAGCTATATTTTAAAATTAATAAATCCATTATTCCTTACCAATCCAACATCAATCTTTCCATCACCCTTTTTATCATAATATAAAATAACTTCCAAAATATCTTCACGACTCATTGCTTGCTTTATTTTTGCGTGGAAAAAAAATAAAAATAAAGACCGTTTTTGGTTTTCGCCGACTAGTGGCAATTTTTTTCTTTTCCGATTTTTCTGTTGCTGCTAGTTTTATGATTCATATTTTATTTTATTTTTTCATAAATCATCATCTCTGTTGCTTTTCTGCTTACTGACAAGCATTTATTTTTCTCACCTTTTCAAAAAATACGAAAAAGCCAAGCATATTTTTGTGATATTTTTTTTCTTTACAATAACAATTGAAAAAAATAAAAGAACAACAAAGCCTTTATTTTAACATAAAATTTTCTTTTAGTTTTACGAAAATAATTGCACAATATATTATTTACATACATACATACAACCAATATTAACTAATTTAAAAAAAATGAAAAACAAAAAAGGAAGGCTTTAAGGCAGCCATGGCAGTTATCCGCGCTAAATTTGTTTATTTTCTACAAAATTTTGGTTTATAAAAAGTCTATTATGGCCTTCTAACTTCTGATGGCGAAGCAGGAGTGGAAACAACTTCACTCAAATCCATACTTCTTTCTTCTGGAGTTCTAAAATCTAAGCTTCGAAATGAGAGAGTTTCACTTTTATCCGTGGTGGATTCATCATCTGGAAATGTGCTGTGACTGGTTCCACTTCGCGAAAAATATTTTTTTGAATTTCTGTTTTGACACAAATGCCATATAATTCCAACTATGCTACCCGAAAGTAAAGCCACAATAATAACTAAAACAATGGGCAATCGAAGTTGATGGATTCGAATGGCGGTGAGTGGATCGCTGACATCCACCATTTCAGTTGAAAGTTCAGATGTGAGTGCAGTTTGTAATGCTCCATCATAATTTCTTACTCTTCTTGTAAGCAAAACATCATTTGAAGAATTGGATGAAGCACACATTGGCGGCTAAAGAAAAAGTAGGAAATTACGTTAAAGTTAACGGCTTTTTTGAATTTTGTTTTTTTGTGTGGTGTTTTTCTTACCGAATATCCTTCACATCCGTCCCCATCTCTAACGCATAAGCTAACTTTGCAAGTAAATAACAACGAAGTAATATCAGTGAGAGTAAAAACATATGATTTTGCAAATGCCAATAATCTATCATTTGCATAAATTATTTCATTTAAAATCGTGGAATCTGCTGAGCAACTAAAATAGAAAAAACTTATAAAGTTTTTTACTTTTTTTAAAATCCCATAAACTTGCCCATGTTTATTTATAATTGGATAATCTTGTTTTGAATTATTTCTCGCTTTACAATCATGCACATAAATCCCATAAACAGAATTAGTTACTAAAAATAATAAAAAATCAAATTAATATTTATATAAAAAATTACTAATAAAATTTAAGTGCTAATACTTACCGCTTTCTCCATCACACTCCCATTTATGATAAACAACTTGTCCAATGCGGGCTTTTAGTACAATTGGGCCATTAACACTATCTTGTCGTAAAGAATAATGACATTTTGGTGGTGCGACAGTTAGTGAAATTGTTTTAGTTATTGGTAAATGACTAAAAAAAATAAAGTTGTGTTTGCGTGTTTTCATTTTATAAATTTTATAATATTTTTATAATTTATATTTTCTTACCCGATAACATCCAATTTTGCTTCTAACGAACTATTTATGACACCTGTGGGGCGGAAGCATTGAATAATAAATGATTTATCTTGAGCTGTGACGATTTCATGATTGTGTAATAAATTTAGCACTATCGAAAAATTGACACCTTTTGGAAATTCCTATAAATAGTATTATCGTTGCTTACGTAAAAATTGTTTTTTTTAGTTTAGTGTAAAAAAATATCCTGAAAATAATTACTCACAGATTTCATGACTGATACTCCACATTGAGTATAGTTAATTTTAATTGAAATTTTTCGAAGTGTTTTTGAATTTTTGTTAATTAATGGAATAGACACAAAGCATTCAGATGTGTTTGAGAAGTCTCGTGCTACTACTATTCCCGCAAATCTTTCCTCCACATCAAAATGTGCTTGAATGTCTTCGAGGCCACATGCTGCTTGAACGCTATCATCATCCTCGATTGGCAACATTGGAACTACAGGTGGTGAGGCTACAAAATAAAAAATATAGTAATTTATTACTCATGCATTTTGCAATTCATTTGTTTTGGTTTTTTACCTGAATTTTCAATTTCCACTAAACTCGGTTTAACTTCATTTTGTTGCATAACTTTTTCTTGTGGGGTTGTTGTATCTGTCTCCTCTATTATTATTTCTCCATTTCTAGAAGTCGTCGCCAACGATGAAGATGGTGACGTAAATGGTGGCGGTAACGATGTTGTTTTGGTAGTCGTGGAAGTAATGTCATTTTCAATTTCATTATTATTTCCTCCTTTTTGCAAAACTTCTTTGATTCTTTGAGCTAATAATTCTCCCAATGGTTTATGAATGGCTTCCGTAAGGTTAAACATATTATTTTTTTCTCCCTCCGCAATATCCATTAAAATATCCTTTTTACCTTCAAAAGTTGCAACAACAATTGGAGTTGTCCCATTTTGACGACTGAGCTATAATGTTTGATTTTCAAAAGTTTTTGAATGGGAAGTCTATTAAAAATGTTTATTTATATTTTCTTACCGTGACTGGAAGTTGAACTTTATCTTCTGAAAATCCATCCGTCACCAAAACAACTATGTTTTCAACATCGAGTCGATCACCCTTAAAATAAGTTTATAATTTTTTTTTGCATTTTTTTTTCTATTTAAAGCTTACTCGTGCCGGAGTGAAAGCATATTTCATGACTTTCGTCAACGCTCTTCCCAAGTTTGAAGGACCATTCATGAATTCAGTGTCCTCAATGTCATCGAGTAAAAGTGAGAGACATGTGTGTTTACGGAATGTAAATTCCAACCATGGTTCTCGATTATATTGAATTAGAGCAAACTGTAAATATATTCTTTTTTGTCGCGAAATTATTATTAAGTTTATGTTTTACCTGAACACCTTTAGGTCCGATATTTGAAAAATTTAAAACTGTTTGCTTTACTAATTGCACCATTTTTTTGAAGGTTTTATTTCCGATGGACGTTGAACTATCCAAAAGGAATAAAACATCCCCTTTTAATGTATCACTTTCGTCATTAGGAATTTCACATTGTTCTAAAGAAATTATGATATTAAAAAGTTTATATAGACATTATAATTGTTTTAATTACCTGATGTAAACGGAAGAGTAATTGTCGTAGATGGTGAAGGTGTTTCCTAAAGTGTGGCGGAATTATTTAACGCTTCATTCATTAAAATAAAAAAATAATAGTGTTTTACCGTGGTCGTTGTAGTTGTTGGGGTTGATGACGTGGTGGAAGTAATTTCTTCCGTCGTTGGCGTTTCTGCAAAAGTTGATGTTTCAGTTATTTCTAGCGTGGTTGTTTCTATTTCTGTCGTCGGCGTTGTTAGTAATTCTGTTGTGGTTTCAATTTCGGTGGTTGTTGGTAATTCTGTGGTGGATTCTGTGGTAGTTGGAATAGGAGTGGTAGGTTCAGGAGTTGTAGATGGTGTTGTTGTGGTGGTGGTAGTGGTCGTGGAAGTAGGTGTTGTTGGCTTTGGAGTTGTAGTAGTGGTTGTTGTTGAAATTGTTGTTGGTGGAAGGGTAGTTGATGGTAATGTTGTTGCTTCATCATCTTCTTCAACACTTTTAATAATCATAGCCATTTCTGGAACTACCATTTCTGCTGTGACTGGAGCATGAGTGGTAGCTTCTTCCTCTTCAATCGATTTAATAACCATAGCTTTAATAGGCATAATCATTTCTGGTGGTTCTGGGGTTTGTTTATCCACTTCCATATCTTCTTCGGATTCCATTGTCATGGCTTTTTCGGGTGCCATCATTTCTGCTGGTTCAGGTGTGGAACGCCATTTAGCTTCCTCTTCTTTTTCAATACTTTCTTGCGATTTGATTACCATTGCTTTGACAGGTGCCATCATTTCTGCTCTTTCCGGCGTTACCACAACAATTGCCTATATTCATAGAAAAAAAGCTATTATTAAAACAAACAAAAGGAGAAGAGAGTATTTAAAAAAATATTGCTTACTTTGGGCGTGGTCATTGTTAATGTTCTTGTGGGGGAGGAGGTGGAGGTGGTTGCATCATTTATTTCAGGTTCAATATTTGCTACAAATGTAACAATTCCGGGTGGAAGAGTTGAAGGACTAAATACATCTTCACTATCTTCATTGGTTTGAACTTCAGGTCGTTGTTCCATTTCTCGAATAACCATATTTCCAACATGTGTTACAGCCGAAGTGATTACCCTTTCTGTATTTACTTCCTCAATAATAATTGTTTGCGTCGTTGTTTCAGCTGACGATGATGAAATTGCTGAAGTAATAACATCAGCAGTTGCTGTAGTATTAGTTGTTGCTTCAACAACTTCCTTAAACTCTTTTTCTAATTGCTTTTTAGCTTCACCATCTTCTAATTCATTAAGTCCTTCTCGAATGAGCTTTTCAAGATCTTCGATACTAACTTCTTCTCCTTCCGCGTTGTTGTTTTTGCTTTGTTGAAGTTTTTCATTATTTTTACTACCAACTTTTTGTTGTTGAGTGTTTACATTTACGTTATCGGTCATCATCTAAAAAAAGAGCTTTCGTTATAAATTATTTTATAAATATAAAATCTTCTCTTTTTTTCTTACATTGTCTTTTGCCATCATATGCGCTTTATTTATTTTAATTTTATCAAGCTCATCCAAAATTAATGGAATTGAATTTTCTAATTCTTTTTCCAATTCTTTTTGTAAATCATCCCTCGCAATTTTGGTGGAATTTGTTTCTGCCAATCCTTTCACTGCTATCTGTAAATTTAATTAATTTTGGCTACAATAATTGTTTTTTACTTACCAAATTTTTTCGGTTATTTTTATTTATCCCATCATTTTCCTCTATAAATTTTTGAGTTTTGATATCAAATACTTTAGTTAATATAATTCTATCATTGTTGTAATCCCCCGTGACGACTCGACCTTCCAATGCGGGGTTGTTCCCAATCGTTTTGTTTTTGCCATCAACATAAACTTGGATCAAAGTGTTTATGATGATTGGTGGACGCAAATCTGGAATAAACCTCATTGGAGGAGATGAAGACTGTGACACCGGCTGTGTGCTGGGAACATATTGATTGTTGTTGTTGTTAAAATTTTGAGATTGTACAGGTTGCTGCTGCACTGCATTGTTGGAAGGTGGAGGGAAGTCAACAGGATAAGTAACAGCTGGAGGGAAAGGATTTTGAGTTGTCACAGTTGAAAAATGTGAAGTAGGTCGTTGAGCAACAAATTGAGGTTGAAATGGGCCAAATTGATATTGCCTTTGTTGTTGCTGCTGCTGCTGCTGATTTTGACGATAATCTAATGGAGGTAATAATGCTGGCGATGGAGGTGGTTGATAACCTCTCGGTATCGTTGATGATGGATACCCATTATTATTGTTATTTTGAAAATACTGTTGAGCATCACTCTACAAAAAAAGTTATTAAAATTTATTGTTAACGTTTATCAAAGAAGTATTGAATTCATAATTAGTTTTAAAATGGTTTGGTTAGTTGCAAACAACAATGGTTGATTTTATGAAACCGGTTTGTTTTCAAGTGTTCTAATAATTAATGCGTTCCCTCTTTTTTATTTTCTTGAAATTAAAACTAAAGAGTTGTATCACATTGCTGGCTGCATTAGAGAAAAAAAGTATAATAATACATATCCAGAAAAAATGACGTTTTCAAATAATTTTTTTAGTTTCAAAAAAGTGTTATTTTGGAAATTAGCTATAATAAGAAAAAAGCATTTCTCTGTTTCGCTTAATTTAGTCACTCTCACTCGCATTACCATGTAATGGATGGAATACATATCCATCCATTTTATTTGGAATGAGGATGAATGAATGAATGGGAGAAAAAAAGTAAAAGTAAAAGTTTATACTCACCACGCATGATAGAATTGTTACTATTATTGCTGTTGTTGCCGTCAAATAGAGGAAAATGTCTGAAGCCATTAGCTGGCCTTAAAAATGAGGAAATTTCATTATTTTTATAAAAAAAAGATGAGTCAAAAAACCAGAAAATAATAAAAACAAAAAATAAACAATTTAAAAATGGGTTTAAAACTATGAAACACGAAGATAGTAGAAGAAAATTAGAGAATGGAATGGTTCCATTCCATCGTCATCTGTTACTCTACATACCTTTTTAATAAAAAAATAGTTGCAAAGAAAAAACAACAGGAGTCCATTATAATTATTTTACTTTACACTTTTCAAAAAACGATAAAAAAAATATAATTTATAAGAACGCGCAATTTCATACAAGCACGTTATAAAATATTTTCCTGTTTAGACTAACAAAAACAACAACTTTTTATAAAATATTCAGGTAAACCCTCTCTGGCTGCCTTTCAAGTACCTTTTTAATTTGATTTTACACATGCAAACAAAGCATAACGTAACCACGGCTTAAAAAAAATTAGGACCTATTTTTTAAGTTTTTTATTTTTTCGATTAACTTGGCAAAAAAAAACGAATGCAACTACGACGACTGCATTGATTGAAGTCAATTACTACATATGTTTCAGACCTAGAACCAAATGATTCGACGACCTCTGAAACAAGGTAGGCAACAAAAAAACAACACAAAAAAGTTAAACAAAAACTTTTTTTTGACGTAGAAAAAAAGAAGAAGCAAAAAAAATATAGCGGAAATTTATATTACCAAATAAAGAGCGCCAAAAAAAGAAGAAGATGAAGACCAACATTTAATGATAATTTTTTTCCCTTTCTTTATTTATTTTTTTTTGATCAAAAGTCTCCTATTTTTTTATCTCCAAGAATGTATGCCTTTTTCACGATTCTTTCTTCTTCCGTCGTTGATGATCGAGATTTTGGATGAGTCGCTATTGTCCGAAGATGAAAAAAAAATTGACGTTGTTAACCGAAGAAATGCAAGGTTTGTTCGATTGTGCATGCCTTATTCCCCTCAGGCACCAGCGATCACGCTGACTTACACCGCATATTTCTTCAGATGAAAGCCGCAAACCGCATACACTCGTTTTAGAATATTTTTTCTGACTGACCACTGGGGGAGAGGAGAAATAAATATTTCTTACTTTTTTTTTCATTGAGCTTCTTTAAAATCAAGATCCGCAACATGGGTGAAGAAAAAAAAAACTCGCTCGATATTTCAGGGGTAGCGCTTTTTATGAAATAGTTGGTGATAAGCAAATGAAAAAAAGAATGAAAAATGATTACAAAAAAAATAAAGCAAAAAAGGTGCGCGACAAAAAATGGAAGGATTACGCCTAAATTGCATATTCACACCATTTTTTTCTTTTTGGTTTTTCGGGATAAAAGTAAAAGCGATCAAACCGGATTGTGGCGATGGTATCCTTGAAATGGTGTGGCAGGTAATATATCTTAATCATCTAAACGACGATCTCATTTTTTGCATTTTTTTGTATTTTTTTTGTTTTTCAATGTCATTGTTCTTTCAAGGAACCTTTTTTTATTTTTAAAATGATGCGTTTTATTTTCTCTCTTAGTAATAGAAATCTGTTTTTTTATTGAAAGGCTTCAAGCTGGAGCCTCGTTAGGAGTAGTTTGGTTAGTAGTTTCAAGAAATTACGCATATATGCATTTGACAGACTTTAAACCATTTCAGTGAACTTTGAAAAAAAATTAGACATAAAATAATTCCTTTTTTTTAAATAATTATTATTCTTATTATTAGATGTATGTATTATGATGACTCTCATAAAACTTTTAATCAAAAAGTTATTTATTTGTTTCGTGTACAAATTTTTTTTTATTTTCTCTATGTTCAGCTATTTCAAGCGGGAGAATGGTATTTTAGAATAATATTTTAAGTCGATTTCATTACAAAACATTTTTAATGTTATTTTCTTTCTAGTTTTATTTTTCTTAATTTCATTCCATCGGATTATTATGCTTTCTGTTATTCTTTTTTGTAAGAGTATTAAAAATTTTTATTTTTTATTTTATGTTTTTTATGAGCCTAATTACATTAGTGTGCTTTGACGTTGGTTGGAGAAAAGAAAAATTAAAAAAGTTTTATGTTTTTGATCACTTTACTCATTTTCAACCAACAAACAACCAACGCCCTAGGTTTTTTTGTTTTGTCGCGAATCAGAAAGAAACATTTTCGTGCCACAAATATAATTTTTGCATTATTATTTTATTTTTTATTTTTGCTTACAAATGTCAGAGATTTGACGTGAGCGACGGCAATTTGTTTCATTTCGCATGGTTTTATAATTCTTCGTATTTGGCTACATTCATAATAAAAAGCCATTTTCTATACTATTTAAAAATGGAAAATTGTTCAAAAAATAATTTTTATTTTAAATTTATCATGTTTCATATATATTTTTAAGCCCCCTCCTTCGTATTACATAGATACGTATCATTTCCACACGTCTCTGAGAAATATATCCTCGTCTTTTTTTTTCTGCAACTTTGAATACTCAATGATGGGTAACGGTCATGGCTCAAAGACGACCCTTCGGAGGGAGGGATAACCGACGTTTGTTTTTTATTTGGACATTTTTCGGATGATGATTATCAGTCGTCGTCGTCGTCGCTGTCCTATGATTCTTCTCCTTACTTGGTTCGGCTTTTTTGTTTTGTTGAGAAGACAGAGGGCATTATTGTTAGAAGGGCAATTTAAGGTGTTTTCCTTCCCTTTTTTTTCTTCAATACTCCCTTTCCGCTAATAGCTTCAGTTTTTGCAAATTTCATTTTTCTTCTTCTTTGAAGCACATAGATCTTAACTTGATTTTTATTTCACTTTTGTCCTTTGTGTTGCTGCATTCTTATTTTCTGTGACGTTATTTTGATATTTTACTTTTACATTTTATTTTGTTGTTCTAACTTTCCTTTTTTATATAAACGGTTCTTAGAGGTTAAAAAAAAGAAAGATATACCTAATAAAAAAATTTCTTTTGACCCACAAACTTTTTAAATGACTGAGTTGTTCTTAGTTCCTTTTAAAAGTTTAACTTTTTTTACTATTGAACAATTAATCTCTTATTTTTTAAATTCTCTTTCTAATACAGTTCCTCCTTCATTTTATGTAAATGCTTCCTTTATCGTCAGCTATTTGTTGTTTAATAATTTTAAAGTTCGGTTTAATTTGGTGACTTCATTCCTTCAAGTTTGAAGAGGGTGTTTCAATAAACGTTTAATTTCCGGTTTAATATTTTTCAATGAAACTTTTTTCCGCCAAAAAAATCTACTATTTTAAGAATCTCTTGAGGATGTTGAAGATGAAGCTTAGGATAAATACATTAAAACAAAGATTTATTTTTTGACCGAAAAAAAATAAACCAGACTTAATTCATTTTTATTTTTTGTGGCTTTCCTTTATTTACACACTTTTTTTCATTCATTCATGAAGGCGGTATTCCCTAATGGATTTTCAACAAAATTTTATTTTTTCGCCCTCCATTTTTATTCATTCTTTGACAGTAGTTTTAAGATTTATTTATCGTCCATTGTGTCCTTCTTTTTAATCAAGCTTTTTATAATTCGTGGCTATTTAATGACTGTTATTAAACATTTATAATACAATTTTCCATTATCATTGTTTCAGGTAAAAAAAAGGTCGCGCACAAAAATTAAAAATTTAAAAAATGCGTCAATCACAAGTGTTGTTGGTAATATTTATTTTTGTTGGATTTGTTGCTGCTTCAAAAGGTAGCTTTTTATTTTGCATTTTGTAAAAGTTTTGAAGTTAATTTGTTGCTTTTTTTAAGATTTGCAAGGAAATGAACATTCACACAGAATTTATCTTTTGAAACGTTTTCCAATTTCGCATCAAAATATTTATTTTAATGAAGATCCCACAATAGATGCATTACAAAATTTAGATGGAAATGATTTACAAGAAAAACGTGGAATGCCTATTTCGTTTACAAACGATAAAAGAGCCATTCCAATGTCGGGTGGAATTTATGGGAAACGAAGTTCCTTCCCTGCATATTTTGACTTGGATGATGTATTCGGAAGTGATAATGGAGCAATCAAACGAGCTACATTACCATTTTCTGGCGGAATTTATGGTAAAAGAGCTATGAAGATTCCATTCTCCGGAGGTATTTATGGAAAACGCAGTATCTCCCTTCGATCTCTTCCAATTAGCGGAGGAATTTATGGTTGAAAAAAATAAAAAAAATTCAAACCAAAACTTTTAATTCACAAATTTATGATCTCATATAATTTATTTGATATATTTATTGTATTGTATCTCAAAAGATCTTCTTTACATCATCAACAAAAAAAACTACCGCCGCAGCCATATTTTTATCTATCGTCTCTCTCTTCCACAAAAAAGCGTCTCGTCGTCGTCATTCACCGCCAAACTAAACCTTTTTTTTTTATTAACAAGCGCCATATTTTTTTGTTTGTTGCGCGCTTTCACTTCTGTTATTTTATTGTTTCTTCATTCTTGTCTGTTTTTACACGCTTCTTCTAAAAATGCTGTTTTTGTTTAAAAAAATTATTCTTTCTCTTTTTTTATTTGTATTTTTTTCTTGACATATAGAAATAAAGGACCTGTTAACAGATAATATTCACTCCAGGAGGTTGTTGCTAAGTAATGACAAACAAATTCCATGCAAGTTAAATAACTTTTTTCTTAAAACTTGAAAATACAATAAAATAACATTCACAACTTTTTGTTTTTGACATGGCTGAACGAAAACGACTTCCAACAGCCACGGCTGAATTATATTACGATGAGTATGTTCAACGGAGAAATAAAGAATTGGCAAAAAATCGACCATCAAGTAAAAAATCTCAACGTTCTGTTAGCAGCAATCCAGAAAGGCCAAATTCTAAAAGTAGTCGAATTTCAACAGCTTCATCCAGAAAAAGCACAGCTTCTGCAGATCCAAAACCTTATGAATTGTATGACTATTTTTATTTTTAACTATTTATGTTTTTAATTTTGTATTTTTAAATTTAGTGAAGCTCATGAATACAAACCAAAAGGATATTCCACTTTCAATACACAACTTGGTGAAGACCCAATGACAGCAATTCGAACATTAAAAAATCGACTACGTGACATGACTATTTCCTCTGCAACTAAAGATCGTCCTGTAAAGGTTGCTAAAATGCATTTATAAAAAAAAATATTTTATTAAAATTTCTAGACGAAAGCTTTTTTTAATTCTATTTTGAAATTTTTTTTTTCAGAGTCAGCTTTGTCAACAAGCATGTGATAAATTAACTGAAGCGGAAGTTGAAATGGGAAATTTATCTCATCAAAGATCTCAAGCAATTTTACATGGCAAAGTTGAAGATGCTAAAAAGATAAGTAATAAAATGAATGAATTGCGTGATCGTGTGACTTATCATGCTTATACGGATTTGTTGTTAGACAAAGATCAAGTGAGACTATAAACCTTAAATTTAAAAAAAAACAAGTGAATGAATTTTTAGATAAATTCTTTTGGTGTCAAATCAACATGGGTTCCATCACCTCAAAATTCTGAAGGTGAAGAAGAACAACTTCAACCTAAGTAAAATTATTTATTCTTTAAGTTTTTAACCATTGAAACAAGCTATTTCTTTCAGAAAAAAAGTTGAACCCAAAATTAAAGAAATCCGTTCCCTAAGCGATAGAAAAAGAGAACGTGAAATGGAAGAAGGCAAAAACCAAAATTTAAAAGCTTTCCGCCCTCTCTCAGCTCAAAAGCCAACAAAAAGAAATGTTCGAATATTTGGTGGAGTTGTCGTGGGTGCGAATGGTTTAACAGAAAACGATCCTTTTAGACCTGCAGATGATTATGGGTATGTAAATATAATATTACTGCTGATTTCGAAACTTTCAAAACTATGTAATTTAATTTAATAAATTTAAGAAAATGTTCATTTTGTAATGAAATCAATGGAGAATTTGCGCGTGAACAATTATTAAAATTGCATATGAGCGAAAATTGTCCATGTTTGACTAAATGTGATTATTGTGATAAAATTATTGAAGTCCAAAAACTAAATGAACATCAACTAAATCGTTGCAAATTTGTTAATGGTGAACTTGGGCAGTGTAGTTTATGCGGATTAGCCTGCTACAAAGGAGAAAGTTCACATCCGAGGTGTCGAAGTTAGTTAGTCATCAAAAATTTTTTATAAGGGTTCAAAAAAAGATTAATTCGTATTTTAATTTTTTTGTAGAAATGAAGCCTCCTGAAGATTCAGAATGGTGTTCACTTTGTTCCATCGCTGTTAAACCCAAAGATTCTAAAGAGGCATGGGAAAAGCATTTGAAAAAAGATTGTTATAATAATCCTAGAAAAAATTTGAGTGGAACACCAGCTCCAGGATGGGAGTAAGCATGAATAAAAGTTTTTAGTTTGAAAAAAAAGTAAATTTCAGTTATGGCGATCCCGATGTCACAGCTGTACCAACGCCTCCAGAAAATGTACGATAATTACAGTAATATTTTTTTGGCGCCAACTTTTTGCAAAAGTAAAATTAAACAATTTAAATATTTAAAATTTGTTTTACAGGGCGCTGGAAAACCAGGAGCATTTCCAAACCAAAACCCAAATCAACCAGGAGAAGGTGGTGGAGAATATCCCGATGATCCCAATGCCCTTTATGATCCTTCAGGTTATCCACCACAATATGTATATGCTAAAGCTCCAGTGAATGCTGAAAGTATTCGAGAAGCATTTGATAAAATTAAAGAGGAAAGAAAAGCAGAAACCGAGAGAATGCGGGAAGAAGAAGCAAAGAAAGAAAAAGTGGAAGAAGAAATGGCAGAAAAAGAGGCGAAACGCTTGGAACAAGAAGTTAGTAAAATAAAAAAGAAAAGGGATGAAGAAAAAAAGAAAAAGAAAAAATAACTATAATTTATTGGACATTAAAAGCCTTTTTTGTTAAATATTAATTATGCTTAGAATAAAGTTTTGATAAAAAATCAAATGCTTTTTGTTTGTCTTTATCTTGCATTTCTGCGTGGGCTAGCTTTTCATGAATTAAGTGTTGAATACCTTGGAACTGCCCTTCTCTGGCGTAAATCTAAAAAACTATAGTTAAAGCAATTTTTTCTGCACCAATAAATTCTTACTTGTATTTGTTTTTGATCGGTGGAGTTTAGCATCGACAGTGCAGAACTCAAAGTGGAATCTAAAGATGATCCAGCAAAAGCATTGAGAATTTTATTATAAGTTTCACGCAAAATAGTTTGATCTTTCTTCGGTAAAGCACGAAATTTGCGTAAAAACATTTGTTGTTGAGACGCGGTATCATTTAAATTACTCCAAACATTTAAATGATCTTTTTCTTGGTTGGTTAAATTTTTAACAATATTTTCTGTTAATGAAATCGCTGGCTGATGCTTGTCCAAATAACTAATAACGTAATCTTTTTCTTCCTGGGTGCAGAGTTTATCGACCTAAAACCTTTGTAAATGATAAAAGGTGTAAAAATAAAGTAATTTACTTTTCCGATTAATGTTTGAATAAGCGAATCCAACCTTGAAATTTTTGCGGCATAGTCAAGACTCTCTCGAAATTTGGAATCCAAAGTTGCTAAAGCCCTAATTTTTGCAAAACAAGCAGAAACAGATGGGTGTTCGTTTGTCTAAAAATAAAAGTTTTTGTTGTTACATAAATTTGGTAGATAAAAATAAAGATAAATTCCACACCTCTCCAAAAGCTATCGTAATAAGCGTTAACATAAAAATAAACTTCAACATTTCTCCTCCAAAAAACCAAACTTTAATGCTGTCAATCAACATCAAAAACTACAAAAAAAGAAAAATAACTTTTGATCCATCAAAAAAAAGTCCCAAAGTAATGTCAAAAATAAATATGGATGTCCAAAAAATGAACACATGCATGCATCCCTTGTTGTTTTTATCCTCACGCCTCGCATCACAATAAATTACTTTGTGTCAATCATGTACAACAACCGGAATCGTACATACATATTTCCATCTCGCATTGCTGTTCTTTATTACCCACAAAAAATCAATGTTTAGCCTATACACCAAAGGAAATGGTGGTCAAATTCGGATTCCCCATGGTCGAAAACCCTTAAATCATAAGAGAATATAAAATAATTATAAAATGAATTATAGCGTAATTTTGAAGTAATTCAATAGTAAACCTTCATGTTGCTGTATCTCCATAAATATGGTAGCAATTGGCCAATTCCTCTTGGATTTAGCAAAATCAAGCATATGAGAAAACATTGGTGACTCTATCTCAGAAAAAAAAATTACAAAGGCTTTACTTTATCGACAAAATCCTCTCCTGTCACGATTTTCTTAACGTACTCGTTTGAAAAAAAGTTTTTTCATCAAATTTTTTGTTGTTGCGAAAATCGAATTCACTTTCATTCATTTGTTCTAACTTTTTTATTTTCAATTAACCAATCTCTATCTAATATGGCTGACTCAAATATGAACGATGCAATGCCAATGAAATCAACAAGAAAAAACTTGAAGAGAAAACTACCTGATGATGAATCCTTGGATCTCGTTGCTGCTGCTAATTTGGATGGAACTTATGAACGTGCAAAAAAGAATCCTGAACTTTCTCAAGAAGAAGCAACCTTTGATTTCAATTCACTTCCATGGGTTTGTCAAAAACGTTTTGCTGAAGTTTGTGATCAAGAAACTGTGAAAACTTTTGCTAAAATCAATGCTGAAACAAGAAATCTCGTCAAAAGAAGTCACACAATCGAAGATGTAATCATAACGATGAATGCTGCAAATGAAATCTCTTGTAAATATTTTGGTGCTTGTTACTGTAGAGAAGATGAATACTGCAAAGGAATCAATGCTGACGATCTTTCATCTTTCAATGGTAAATTCAAAGTTATGAATTCAATCACAATCAAAGCTACAAAGGAACAAATTATTGATGCTCTTTTCCTGGATCATTTGCCAATCAACTTCGATTCCTGCAAACATCTGACGTTAACTGCAAAATCTATGAATCTTGAAGTTTTGAAGAGAACAATGAATCCTGAACTCAAAAGTCTTACATTTCATGGTGGTATCGAATCGAATTGTTCATTGGAAGGCTTTGTTAATTTTATCAAATATTTATCAACATTAGACAGATTTTTGTAAGTGTTTTTTGTTGTTGTTGTTGTATGGTTTTCTAACTCGCTATTTCTTTTGCAGCTTCGTCTTGGCTTATCTCAAAAGCTCTTTATCATTCAATTCTTCAGCTTTAGTTCAAGAAGCTCGTATTCTTCGTTCTCAAGAAGTTATCACTCATTTCTTTGGATTGAAAGTGGCTCATCATCAAAATCCCGAGAACAACGTTTTGGACTTCTTCTTTAGCAAAGGTTTTTAAGCTGTTATTTTTCATACTCATGCTTTTCTGTTAAATATATGTATTGTATTGTTCATATTTTTTTCATGTTTTTCTGTTAAATAAACTTCTTAATTATATCAACTTTTTTCTATTCTTGAGTTAAAAACTTTTGATTTGATAGATTTCCAAAAGTATTATTTTATAAAATTTGCATAACTATCTTTTGTAAGCCAAAAACTTCATTTTTTTTACTTTGAATTTTGTTGTCGATTGCAGCAATTCTGTGTTTTCTCCGCAAAAAATGCCTATCGTAGCTGCTGCAACCAGAGCTGTCGATTATTCGATAAATCGAAAAATAACCGATCGAAATTCGATTATTCACGATCATTCAACAGCTCTGCCGATGACAAAGCCTCCAGGCATTTAGCAAGTATCATCATTTTCCCAATTTTTCTGATAGACTCGATTTAACTTTAGTGCAAGCAAGCTCCACCAATGCTATGGTTATTTGAGGGGCATTTGCAGATTCCATCTTGACATTAAATGCTATCGACGCATTCCTTATCAACTGTGACTCGCTTAAAGCAATCTTCTTTAACAAAGACTTCATCCATTGCACAACTAAAACCCGCTGTCATGATGAGAAACACAGAAAAGAAGAAGATTTTTATTGAGAACTTTACAAAATATACGTACTATCAAAAAATGTAAAGACAAAATTAAGACGACGCACACCAAATTTAGCACAGAAAAAAAGATAAGGTCGACAATGGAAAGTCAAATAAATACAGAAAAAAGGGAATCGATTGATCGCATACAACAAAAAAAGTCATCGAAATGTACTCAAGTATGTAACCGAAAAAATAATTACAGTCAAAGAAAAGCATATATAATACAATAAAAATAATATGGAACAATGTTAGTGATGAGTAAGTTTAATAATAAGAGCAACATTTGTTCATTTTACGAGCTTGAGTATAAAACATTTTACTTTGCTCGGAGAGATTTTCACTGGCTTTTACGAGATCATCAAGCTTTTCACCTCTTTCAAGAACAGATTGAATTGTATTATGTAAGACAACTTTCGTTTCTTCAATTTCATCTTGAACACGAGTAAGCGAATCAGCTTCACGAGGATTTTGCCATTTGGTGAGAAGTTCAGGCAATTTTGAATAATTACAAGATGCAACATTTTGAATAGCATCCTATAATAACGAAGATTTAGCCAATGAAAAAAGAGAGAAACAAACATACCCATTGAGATGGATGAATGCTATTTGTAAAATCTTCCATAACTTTACTTAGCATAGTAAATGCAACACGAGCTTCATATTCTCCATCAGTTATACAAACACCAGTAAGATTATCTTGACGAACATAGCAATGAATAAAGTATTCTTGTTCCTTGATTGAAGTTCGGCTAGGAGTAGCAGCACGTTCAGCTAGCAAGCGACCAGTAAAGTCCATAAATTCCTAAACAAAGCTTGAGGTTAGCATGAAAAAAGAATAAATAATGATTACCTTAACAGATCCTTTTTGAAAGAAACTAAAATCCTTCAAATCATATGCATCTTTAAGTAGCTTGGGTTTTTGACCAACAGCGCTTTTTTGAAACAACAATATCGAATACAATTTCATGATTGTTACTATAAAAAAGAAAGAAAATTATTAAACAATGATGATATAAAAAGTGTATGTCATATGTAACAAACGGAAAACAACCGCCTTTCAAAGAAAACAACAACTCGCTAAAGTTAAACTCCTTTATTTATAGTTTAATAATAATTTAAAATCAACAAGAAAGAAAGTACCCGATCATTACTGCACATATAAAGACTATTTCAATTCGTTTAAAGCTTTTAAGAAGCTGTCAGTAAAATTCTTAACAGAGAACATTTCCACATGATCAACAGCTTTATTACGTATTTCTTCAAGCTCCATATCAGTGCTATTAATTATTCTTTTAACACAAGTTGCATAACCTAAAAAAGTGAACATATTGAATATTCGTAAAATAACAGCGTATGCAAACCTTCCGCATCATCAGCGAGGAATCCATTTTCTCCATCTTTAACGATATCAAGCTTTGGTCCGCCACTGTTATGAGCAATCATAATGCAACCAGCTGCCATTGATTCAACTACAGCAATACCAAAATGTTCATCGATCATTGTATGAATGCCGATTAAAGAAGTCTAAAAAGGTACATAACCCAATCAAAATCAACAAGGAACACTTACATTGTTAAGTTTTCGTAATTCTGCATTAGTGATGTTTATCTTCCATTCAACGTCTTTAGCGACACCAAGCTCATCTGCATACGCTTGTAAGTGCTTTAATCGTTGATTATCTTCTTCATTACGACAGCCACCAGCAATAGTAAGTTTAACATTGACATCAGATTGCTTCAGGAGTTGTAAGACTTCAATTTGAAGCCGATGATTTTTCTCTGGTCTTATTTGTCCAACAGATAGAATGGTAGCAGGAGATTTGCTTCGAGCTTTTTCGCCTTTCTCATAAAGATGAACATCAACAGGAGGATACACTTTGAAAGGATTCACTTTCCATAGAAATTTAATATGCTCTGTTGTCCAACTAAAACAGAATAATAAAATGTTGCAATGTAAAAAACAGCAAAACATACCTTCCATTAGTTATAATTACTTTAGCAGCATATCCGCACCATCCATAGCAATATGAAAACAAGACATAGTAAAGAAGCTTGAGTTTGGTTAATATTACGCTATTTGCAATAAACCCATCATTGTTATACATTGATTTTCTGTCAGCAACTCTCATAGTCATTTGAGCTGTAATGGTTGGATAATGAACATAACATGCAACTTCACAGCCACCAATCCATCGAAATACTGGCATTGTAAAAGCACAGCCGGTCGTGTCAATAAAGACTTCCGGAAGAAATCGAAATATTGCTTCCACTGCAACAATTATTTCAGCAAAACTTTGGAAGAGCAATGTAAAGCGTGGATAAATTTTAGGATTCAAACATGGAACAGTCCTAGAATGTGAAAATTTTTAAAGCAAATAACAAACAAAAAATGTCATACTTACTTTAATTGCACGAGTTCAATATCAACTTTCTCGACGAATCCAATATCTTGAACCAGTTTGATTTGAAAGCGTTCTCTCACATTGTTCAGTATATCATTTACTGTTGAAGTTGTTTCTTTTGAATAAATAATAATACGCTTGAATGGACGACCAGAACTAAAAACAATAAATTCATTAGGGAGTAAATAACCTTTGAACAATTCAGATAAGTCCAGTCATGTCAATGAAAAAGAAAAGAAAGATGAAGGAAAAATGCTTAACAAAGGGAAGCTTAAAACGTACGCGCAAACATGCCACAATAATGACGCAAATAAAAAACAGCCATCCATTTTTTGCCTGCCGTCTAAATATAAAACCACCTACGCTAAAGCCTGCAGCAGCTGCCATAAGAAGCTGAGAATATTTGACATTGCAAAAAAGCTCGAAATGGAAATGGGGCATGGAATGATTCCCAGAGAAAAGAAAGCAACGCATTACTAATAATATCCATATTTTAGACATGAATGGAGAGAGAAATAATGACAGGGTTAAATAAGTAAAAAGTAAGCTGGTAGTAAATCCATAAAAAACATACCGTTCTCCAGCATTCAGTAAAGTATCAATTGCTTGAAAAAGTACACGTTCACCTCCTCCACCACCTTCACAGTAAGGATGAAAAAATGCAATAGTTCCAGATTGTCTAAAAGCTCATAAAGTTAATAAGTTTTGACAAGTAACAAACAAAAAACATACCGATACTTGTTCTGTAAATAAAAATAAGAATACCGAAAGAATCCAACGATAATTGTTCCGATGAAAATAAAGATGAACATCTGTAAAAACGAACGAAATACATAAAGGTTGAAGGTACACATAAAAGGTATTACAAGCATGTAATTTAACAAGTTGATTACAAGGTTAACACGTTTAAAGAAATAGTTTTTTATTCTAAATAACAAACAATCAACAATCTATTGCATATCACTAAAATGTTTCATCGCTGTGGAATCATCCATAAGAATCTTCGGTCTTTCGCGCACATAACGACCTTTGTAATCAACACGAGGTGAATTGAGACCATGACGAACATGATAAGCTTCATATGGATCATTTGGATAATGCTTATGACGAAGCCAAAATGGTGTCATCATTTTATCTAACATCATACATTCTTCTTTTGTGCAAGTTTCAAAATAATCAGCTGTTTCTTGAAATACTTCATTCTTTGTATAGCGTTTCTTATATCGACCAGGTCGAGCATGAATCCACATTCCTAAAAATCAATGAATAATAACCTTCGATAAAGCAAATAACGAAAAAACATACCATTATTAAGTCGTTTGAATCTATCTAACACATCTTGAGCTGGACGTTTGCGACCATCAACAGGAGAAAAACGAATATGATGTTCCCAATGTGGAATATTAGCAATAGTTCTTACTGTTGATAAAAGCGTTGTAGTAGCTTTCGCTGTTATTGGTTTAATTGTTGAAGATAAAAGCATAATCAAATATTATGTAAAATAAAATCAAAGCTCAATGATTAATAAAAATCTTTCGCAAACGCAAAAAAGAGAAAGAAAGCAAACCCAACAAAAAAAACGAGAGCGAACGTGTCATTGGCAAAAAGCGCCAGATAATGTAAAATACAAATTCTGTTTTGAGAGTTTACCTTTTTTGAACGAATTTGAATTTGTACGAATAAATTGAATCTCGTGGTTTTGTTTTTGAAATAAATACTATTAGGAAAATTCTTTATTGCAATTGATAGACAAAAGTAAGCCATAACAAAATGTTAACGTTGACAAAGTCAAAATCTAAAAGTTTCTTTCCTCCGCGCAAATAAGAGAATTACAAATGCCGTAATTGTATTTTGGAGTTACAAAACAACTTTCATTTTATTTTCTTAAAGTTTTGCTTAAATCGATTCATTTTTTTCTGTTTACAGCAAAGGTTTTTAATATTTTGCATTAAGAGCTGAGAAACTTTATCAGCAACTAAAGTTTGCATCTAAGATCTTACTACAACTACGTGACTACAATACTCTTTACAAAAATTCTATGAAATTTTGAACATTATTTTCGGAGCAACAACCTTTATGTTAATGAAATATGTGTTTATCACCGACAGCTTTAAATTTTATATGTCTCTGGCATTACGTTCCTATCTATGGAAGAAATCAAACATTAAAAACCAAAACAAGTCCCAGCACCGAAACAATTAATTTCTGTGCTACATTAACTTCTCTTTTTCAATCAACAGTTTCATTTATATTTTGCTCAAAGTACAAAAAAAAAGTGCGATTTGATGAAAGTTATTTATAATTTATAATTTCCTTTTGTCTTTTAATTTGACGACATTCCTTTGCAATTATTTATTAATTATGTTGTTTATCGAAGAAAATGCTCATCGCCGTTTTAATCCTTTATTAGAAAAATGGGTTATTGTATGTGAAAATAGACTTAATCGTCCATGGAAAGGTACGGTAGCAGCATCTAATCCTACTCCAACAACAGAAAAAAAGGAAGAAGCAGCAGCTCCTACTACAACCACCACAACTGCTGCAGCTGCATCAAGCTACCTTGGACCAGGCGCTCAACGAGCTAATGGCACTATAATGCCTAATTATGAATCAACTTATGCTTTTGATAATGATTTTCCGGTTTTCATTAAAAATGAAAATGGAGAAGGAAATAATCCTGAAGTCGTTGATGAAGATGGCGATGGCTTATTTGTTAAGCAAAAAGCATACGGTAAAAATTATTATGACGTTTGTTTTTGTTGAGTCAAAATAAAGTAGTTTTTAGGAATTTCAAGAGTTGTTTGTTTCCATCCAAATCCAAATGAAAGATTAGCAACAATGAAAGTGGCAGAAATAGAAAAGGTTTATGAAGCTTTAATGAAAGAAATGAAAGAATTAAAAGTTAAATATGATTGGGTTCAGGTATTATTATTTGATAGCTTTAATTTATAAATCAGAAAAACTTTTATTTGCAGATTTTTGAAAGCAAAGGTGCCATGGTTGGATGTTCCATTCCTCATCCACATTGTCAAATTTGGGCATCAAATTTTATTCCTTCATTCCCCGCAAAAAAGGATGAAACGCAAAAGGTTTTTTTTGTTTTGGATGCTTTTTTTTACGCTTCGTTAAAGTTAAACTAAAGAATACACTTTTTTTAGAAATATTTTTTAAAACACAATAAACCGATGTTATTGGATTATCTCGCTAAAGAAATAGTGAAAAAGGAACGAATTGTTATTACTAATGAACATTGGACTGTTCTCGTTCCATACTGGGCAATTTGGCCATATGAAGTTATGATTATTCCACATCGACATATTTTATATATTGATGATTTGACACCAGTAATAATCTTTTTTATTTATTTATGATTGGGATAATTTATTGAGAAAAAAAAATTTAGGATGAAATTACTGCCTTATCCGTACTCACCAAAGTCCTTTACATCAAATTTGATAACATTTTTCAATGTGATTTCCCATACACTATGGGTTGGTTTAGTGCTCCAAGTGGGAAACATCTCAATAATGATGGCAAATATGACCATTGGCAACTTCATTGCCAATATATGCCACCATTAGTTCGATCAGCAACAGTTAGAAAATTTTTAGCTTCATATGAAACTATGGCTGAAGAACAAAGGGATTTTACTCCCGAAAAGGTTAGTAGTCGTCTCTCCTTCGTTTTTTTTTCTTTTCATTTTTTATTTATTTACTCAAAAGTGTGCAATTTATTTTTTTTTTAGGCGGCTCAAACCCTTCGCGATCAAAGCCCCATCCATTATACAGAAAAATCAAGTTAAAATGAGTCATTTATTTTTCTTCACATTTTTGGTAGATTTTTTTGTTAGTATTTTCTTAGTAGTTTTATTTCATTGTTATGATAAAAAAATAATTCGCGTTCGAGTATAATTGAATTTTTATTTTGTTGTTGTCGAGAAAAATATGAAAAATAAAATTTTTATCCTTCAAAAATTAATCCAATTTTGCATAAAAATTTTATTTGAGATGGTTTTTTTTATTTTTTTTGATGCCATGTTCATTACACATCGCATTTTTTTCTATGCCATCATGACAAATATTTTTCTTTATCATTTTAAATCTCTCGTTCCTTGAAATTTAAAGCTCAAATATATATTCCCTGAAGATAAATAAATCACATAAACTCCTATAATGTGTCACGCGGTGACAGATAAGATATTGGCGTCGTCGAGGTTTCGGTTGATAGTCCTTGGGAGCTGGTTGCATCTGCTGTAGCTGGGATATTCCTAATAAAACAAGAACATATACAGAAACATATTTATTCAGGAGACACACACAACCAGCACAACAATAATGTAACATACAACTACAACTACGAAAGTGAAACAGAAGCAAAGCAAACACAAGTATGCAAATAGGCTGCCATCTTGCTGGCTGTTTCGTTACAGGACAATCAAGAGGAGCGCGAAGTTTGAATGAGAAGAGGACGGAAGTTGAGGGAAGCACCAATATATGACATACCGCCACCGCCTCCAAAATGTGTCCTCACATTTTCGTTGAGCATACATACGACCAAACCACGAAGTTGAAACCATTCACATTTCTGGATCATAGAATTTTCTTTCATAACACATTTCTTGGACCAAAGCATCTTTCTCCATATCGGTATCGACATCAGTACAAGACATTAAGCATAAATGCTGTCAGGTTGAATCAAGTCTGCATCCAAGATTTGTTCCTTCATCATGAGTACCATACGAATTTCACCATCTTCATATTGACCAGCTGACATCAAAAGGCTAAGCGATAGCTACAGGTCCAACAAGAACACTGCTGTCATTAAGCATACATCAAAAAAATCAAGATCATTCATAAGAGCCATCGATCTTCACCATTTTAGAACTTTACGAGTATCATATTTGATCGGATTACTTCGTCCTCACAAATTCCATAACCATTAAGAACATAACAGCAAGATCATACCATAAAGCAAGCGCAAATCCATTCATCACAAGAATATTTCTTTCTTCAATCGAGTAGTTCTGGCAAGTTAACATTTTCTCAACCATACTCCATACCATGAAGAAGAATTTTGCGACGAGATACATCTTCATTTCTTCGTTATTTCTGGAGTTGCAACCCAGTGCAAGTTTTAACTTTTGCCACTTCGTTTCCTATCTATGGGTATCTGTGGACTTACTGTCTGGGTCTTGTAACCAGTGCAACTTTTCGACGAGATAACATTTCATTAACATAACAAAAAAGCATTCATAACACAAGAGCATTAACAATCCATAGAGTTTTCCTTTCATAAACACCAAAGTTTCATATCCATAATTCAATCACAAGTTTTTCTATAAGTTCTTTACCAAGTTTAGTTTCTTACATTCCAGTAGCACAGCACATTCGTTGTTGGCTTCTCCATAAGCAGTTCATATTTCACAGGTTGTTTGAGTTCGATTCAATCCATAATTCCACGATTGAGATGAGCAAGAGACCATCAGACCATTACCAAGAGTTCACCAGTATCACCATCATCTTCAAATAGTTCAGCCATTCCTTTGATTCCATCGCTGCAGCAATTTCTTCAAGACAGGAACAAATGGGTAGGGCCCTCCATGTCACGCGGTGACAGATAAGATATTGGCGTCGTCGAGGTTTCGGTTGATAGTCCTTGGGAGCTGGTTGCATCTGCTGTAGCTGGGATATTCCTAATAAAACAAGAACATATACAGAAACATATTTATTCAGGAGACACACACAACCAGCACAACAATAATGTAACATACAACTACAACTACGAAAGTGAAACAGAAGCAAAGCAAACACAAGTATGCAAATAGGCTGCCATCTTGCTGGCTGTTTCGTTACAGGACAATCAAGAGGAGCGCGAAGTTTGAATGAGAAGAGGACGGAAGTTGAGGGAAGCACCAATATATGACAAATGTTCTCTCAATAACAATCGAATGTTTCGTTTACGTAGCATTCATATGTTTCCATTCCTCCATCAAAAAGAAAAAAATCCATTTTGTTACAAAAAAAAAATTTGCGTTTGCATGAATACTTTTTTTATTTCACTCACTCATTTCACGTTAAAGGTGGTTCATTGTTTTTCAAAAAAACGTCAGCATTTGTTTTCCTTAGATATTTTCTTTTTTGGCAAATCTTTAAAGCTTTCACACTATTTTTTTCAAAGTCGTCAATTATCGTTTTTCAATTGTTGTTTATTTTCACCTCTCTTTCATTTTTTTTCACTCTTTTGCGCCCAATGTTAGTCCTCCTTCAAGGAACTAAAAACCATACTCCATCTTTCTCTTTCTTCTTCCCTTTTTTTTGATTGCTATTTTTCTATGTTTTTCCAAGGATGTATATGTAATTTTTTTTTCGGCACATCCATAATTGCTATTTTCTCTCCTTTTTTTTTCTTTCTTCCACAAATGTGGCAAAGGCCAAATTCGGTCGTCACTGAAAAAAAAGCGAAAAGAAAGAAACAACTAATTTTCATCATTCACTAGGCAAGACGCGTCCCTTCGGGCCGCCATGATGCTTGTTTCATTGCATGATAAAAAAAAATAAGATGTCTTTCTTTTTATAACTTGTTTTTCGATCTCAATGTACATATATAGACTTAATATCTAAGTACAACTTCATTTTTTAAGTATTATTTATTATTACAATTACATTTTAAAACATATATATTAAATAAGTAAAACCGAAAAATTAAATTTTCTTATTACGGAGGCTTTTCTTTTCATTTTCTTTAGTTGAAGGTGCATCAGCTGAGCCAGCAGAAATATGTGGATCACGAACGATTGGACCATTAACATTTAGAAATTGAGGAGCAGCAATAGGATATGCTTGAGGATGAGCAACAGGATTTGCTTGAGTTGTAGCAGCAGGATTTGCTTGAGGTGCAACAATAGGAATTGCTTTAAGTGCAACAGCAGGAGTTGCTTGAGGATGAGCAACAGGATTTGCTTGAGGTGTAGCAGTAGGATTTGCTTGAGGTGAAGCAGCAGGATTTGCTTGTGGAAGAGAAGCAACATAAGAAGAAGGTTGTTCAGGAACAGGCACTACAACAATTTGAGGATGTGTCGGCGGAAGAATAGATGCCATTTTGTTGATATCGATATGTTCATAACGATGACCAATAAGGATGAACGTCATATCTAAAAAATTCAACGTTTATGTAGTAAATGAAAAGAGAAACTTACCCATTTTAACCATATCACCATCAATGATAACAGTGTCATGAACTTTGAGATCAGGCGCAGTTTTCATTTCAACTTCAAGAGCTTTGCCATCATAGTCACCAAGCATAAAAGCAAAACCATTGCCATCGCCTTGAGGTAAAGTTGAAACAACACCACGAACCTTGACATTTGTTTTTTGCAATTGAAGAAGGCCAAAATTTTTGATAATATTTGGAGCACCAAGAGAAAACACTACATCAATTGTTGTTTTGGAAGTGGTGTGGACTTCGATATCAAGATCATCAGGTCGCATTGTATAGTTGTTGGATACTCGACGTTGACAGTTTCGATTCTTATAGCCTTGATTGATACGGATTAAATCCCCAGTTTTAACATCCTTGGAGATTTCCATATGTTCTTTCCAGACTTTGAATGAAAAATTCTTTTGGACTTCAGGATGAACATCATCTTCGACAAAGCAAGTGAAGAATTTGTATCTTGGGCTTTCAGAAAACCTTCCTATTTGACATACAACAGAAACAGCACTATAAATAACAACATCATAAGATAATACATAAACAGAAAAACTTACTGGATGCGTGTGTTCCGTGGAATGTTAAGTACATCAGAAACTTTAGAAATAGGAGTAAATTGACCGTCGTTCATTGCTAATCCACCATGAGTATAACCATCAGCAGCACCACTTTCCACTACATCAATTCCTTCTTTGTTTCCCATTCCATCAAGATTGTCATTTGCAGCATTCATCATTTTTTGTTTTTATAACGAAGAGAGAAAGTGAATAAACGACCAACCTGTAATCAAAAAGAAAAAATGAAATTATCTTGAATGATGAATCCAGCGCGCTTTTATATGGTTCTAGAAGCATGCAAATTTTAGGAATGGGCTTCATTTTTTTGGCCAAGTGGTCGTAAAAAAACATCTGCGTTTTTCTAATACAATTTTTTATATTTTAAAAACTTGTTCATAAAAAATACCTTCCCAAAATGTACATCATTTTTAATTTAATAAATTAATTAGATAAACAGAATCTTGAAAATAAAACCAATATCTTAGTACAACACTTATTTTTAAAACATTATTTATTATTATATTATATAAAAAAATTACAATATTAATTTATATGTTTTGTAAAGCTTGGAAGTTTGATGTTGAGATGAAAGAAGAAAGAATTTGAAGTTGAAATTTGAGAAGCTTGGACGTTGATATTGATAGAGAGGATTCGGTTTAGTGTTGAAAAGGATCTTCATGTTGTTTTATGATAATGATGATTTATGATAAACAGCTAATAGGATGACCTAAAAAAAGGCGATAACTTAATCAAGAAAGAAAAAAACTTACTGTTTCATCAGAATTTTAGCTGGGTAAAAAGTTCAGTGATAGCAAAATCGATGGAGATGAAAGATTTTTTGAATTGCAATCAGGAGATAATAATTTGTTGATGCATTTATGAGGAACATCGGAATATGATAGCAAAATCGATTGAGATGAAAGATTTTTTGAAGTGCAATCAGGAGATAAAATTTTGATGATGAATATATTAGGGACATCGGAATATGAGAGCAAAGTCGATGGAGATGAAAGATTAATTGAGATAAGCATATTGAAATGAAGAAGCGTTTTCTGTGATTGAATTAAGTAAGAAACTTTGAAAAGGATGTTCTAAAACCAAAAGTATGGATTAATAACAAAATTAAATAAACCTTACAGTTTCATCAGAATCGCTTCAAGGTAAGAAGTCATACATCATCATAAACAACAGTCAGAATCTAAAAAAATAAATGTAGTATATTATCATTAATATTAAAAGACTTACCCTTTACCAACAATAACCTGCCCCAAGCTTGGGGTGCTGCATCCCGCAGCTGGAAGTAATCATGCGATGAACGACAGACGAATTTAATAAAATGTTAGATGATTAAAACAAAAGGTGAAAGAAAGCTGAGGATAGGAGAAAAAGAGGCTCGAATGGAATGCCTTGAACTTGGCTGGCGATAGGTAATATATTATTAATGTAAATGAAAAGCCGCCAAGTTTAATTTAAAGGAAGGCGGCGGCCTTTCTCCCCCAACCCCAGCCCCAAACCCCCTCTGGGGTTATTAATTGATTATTTCTTTATAAACATAGTTTTTGACTTTTTTATCAAGACGCTGCTGTCCTAAGTATATTTTTAATGCCGACCATCGCTTAACTCTTGAACATGCAACATACATTTGCCCATGGTTAAAAACATCTTTACGCAAATCAATTCCAACAATTTCGAATGTTTGACCCTGGCTTTTATTAATGGTCATTGCAAATGCGATTTTAATGGGGAATTGTCTTCGGGCCAATGTGAATGGGTAATTTTCTTCGTTGTAAAGAAGGATGCGATGAATCATAACAATTTCGCCTTTTTTATCTCCAGTTAAAATCTTGCATTGCAAGGTATTGTTCATTAAGCCAATTACCAATAACCTTGTTCCATTGCACAAACCTTCAGCTTGACTTAGATTTCGGATGAGCATAATTACTGTATTTTTTCGTAAACGCAATTCATGAGGTGGTAATGATGGAGGATTTAGACTGTTAAGGTATTCTTGAGTAAGCAATTCTTGTAAAGCTTCACCTTCAATTGCCGAATCAATGCTACTGTATATTTTTTCACCTTCTACTGGTAACATTGAAACTACTTCATTATTTAATTCATCAACATCAGCATTTCTGGCAGAAAGTATGGCGGAGTTTGAAACATCATTAAAACGATTTTGCCTAATTAAAGTACCATATACCTCTTCGACTAAGTTATTTTCAATTATAAAATCTGTTGGAATTTCAAAATTGTCATTTTCGTCGTTAATTATACCTTCACCTATTTTTAACAAATATTCAGCAAATTCAGTTTCTTCTGCATCAGCACGCATATTTTGGTGTAATTTAAATTGTTCAAAATTTTTCCATAGGTCGCTGAATTTAATTGATAAATTAACACATTCAGAGCGTGTTCCATTTTTTCGAACAGGTAATAGCTGACGAAAATCGCCACCAAGTATTACTATTTTACCACCGAAAGGTTCATCAATTTTTGTAAAATCTCGCAATGTTCGATCCATAATTTCTAAAGCATATCGTGGAGCCATGGGTGTTTCATCACAAATGAAAACGTCTGTATTTTTTAAATTTTCTGCTTGTTTTGTTTTTGGTGTCAAAATAGAATTTGAGTCCGAATAAAGAGGAACCGGTAATCCAATTGTTTTATGGATAGTTTTTCCACCTGGTAATAATATTGCGGCAATGCCAGTAAAAGCCATGGTTTGAACTTTTTTACCTTTGACGCGTAACAAATGCCACAATGTTTTATAAAGATAAGTTTTTCCAGATCCTCCAGGTCCATCAAGATAATAAAGTTTTTGGGAATTTTCATTCATATTTTCGCTTGCATTTAAAACTTTATTAACAATTTCCTTTTGCTTTTCGTTCATGGTGTCATACATTTGTTCACCGATGGCTTGGTCGAATAATGGATCATAAGCATCGTAATCTTCATCAAAATTGATATTTTGATTCATAGTTGGGAAATCCGCTAATGTTTTATCCTCATTTTCCAATAACCCGATAACTTCACGATAAGCTTTTTGAATAGCAATTTCCATAGACATTGTAATTGCAAAATCTTCAGACATGTCTTCTTTAAATTCTTCCCAAAGATCTTGTGGGGCTAATGGTGAACAATGTATTAAAAGTCGAACAAATAATGAACGCATTTGATAGGGCAATAATGAAATTCGAGCTTCGGCAAGAACGCGGTACCATTCTTTATCGTCTTCAACTAAACCCAATTCTAAGCAAGCTTCTGTGAAAGTTTGACAAAGTTTTCCATCGACTGTTTTTAATTCGTCATAACTTGTTGCGCCTTTAACATGATTTAAAAGAATTCGAAGATGGAAAAGTTCTTGATTTGTTGGACTGACAGTGTACATTCGACCAATATTATTAAAAGCCCCTTTACGTGTATTCCATTGAAATTTTTTAGTGTTTGTATTTTTAGCCCATGTGAAATGTTCGGGTATTTCGCCATAAAAATAGTTCCTTGCTTTAGGGTCGCGTATATTCAATTCGAAATAATCCATCAACATTGTTTTTTTATCCAAAGCTGCTTGTATTCCATCGATGTTTTCTGCGTCAATAAAATTTACACTTTGTTCATTTGGCAAATGAAGTGGCAATCGGGTGATGGAGTGGCTTTTTCCATGCAATTCAAATTTAAAAATTCTCCAAGCTGCTTCGGCTGCACCCATATATCGGCTGTTTAAAAATGATTCGCATTCATCGTATTGCACAACACCATCAACGATTTTAATAGCCGCTGCATCATGACCTTTAAAAATGTATTTGTATAAATATTTTACTGCTTTAATGGATGAAACAACTTCAACGTTAATATGACAATTCATTAAAAGTAATAAATTAGGACAATGTGGAACAACGTATTGATTATCTACGACAAATCCAGAACTTTTTGTAACAGATCGATCATTATTGGGTCTTGCATAAGTTGGATAAGCGTCCTCATCAAGTGTAGTTGCATCTTGGAAATTTTTAGGGAAACCTTTGGAGCATTTACCGTCTTTTTCACATCGAAAACCGCAAGGTCCATGAGTCATGTGAGTGGAAACTAAATTAAACAAATTTGGGAATTTTTCTGGATCTGGTAATAGTGCGCTTATATATCGATCGATAACTTCAGCGGTTCGCAATTTATAATCACCTTCTAATGTAACCAAAAGATGAGCATGGGGAAGACCTCTTTTTTGGAATTCAATAGTATAAACGTAAGCTTTACACTCACCAAAATAACCCTTTTTCTCGATCAAATCGACAACGAAATTTAATTTTTGTTTGAAAACTCTTGCAACTAAATCAGGCCGATCAGCAGGAGTTTGTCCAGGAAAAAGATTTTCAACGATTTCGGGCCAATTTGGATTGCAAGTCATCGTAACAAACAAATCGGGTTTTCCAAGTCGACGAACAATGGCCATTGCATCCTGATACACTTGTTCCATGTAACGTGGAGAACCGGTATGAGTGGAAGGCAAAATAATTTTAGTCCCGATGGAGCTTGCATTATTATCAATTTGGTGTTTTTTCATGAATGAATCTATGTTGGCATAACTATCACGATATATTTTATTTTGGTTTTTACGAAGATATTCAACTCTTTCTTTGATAATTTTTAAAGCTGTGTCAACTAACCATTGTTGGAAAAGTCGGCCACCATGTAAAACAGCATTAAATTCGCCTTCGCGAATTGAGATTTTAAATTTAGCGTAAGCTCCTCGAGTTAAACCTTCATTTTTCTTACTAAAAAGTTTTTTCATTTCGTGATGCCAAATTGGTTGTCCATGAGGGAAGAAAATGGGGTAAAGCCATGGTTCAACATTTTTATCCAACGCATTTACAGTTTTTAAATGACGACCTTCTTTATCGTAAATAGTAACATATGAATCGGGAACTTCACCATCATCGGTTGTAGCAAAAACGGCAGCAACTTCATTGGATGTTTGTAAATTGAATCTCCGAGGATCGACTCCCTTTTTAAGACTAAAATGCATTGATAAATTTAAAGGTGGAGTTCCATTTTGAGTTGCTAAAGTTTGTTGCGTTTCATATTGTTCATACATCATTTTAAAAGCTTGGGCGTGACAATTTATTCGACTCAAAGTAACCGACAAAATTTTAGTAATTTCTGAATTAAGCTGTGAAAATGTTTGTAACCGTGTTTCAACCGCTTCAAGCGGATCCGTGAAATACAATTGACCATATGATTTATTTTCGTTTTCAGCGTTTCTTAAAGCAGTATTGATTTGGTTATAAACCTGACCTTGAACAACGAAAGAGTAAGGTCCAGGACGATTAATTCCAAAATTTACGATATTCGCATTAAATGAAGCAAAAGCATGGGCACTGTTATAAGGTCTAATCTTTTCTCTGAATTCTTTTATATCGAAAAGCTTTTTAAGTTCTTCAGGATAAGGTAATTCGGCGTTTAAGCTTAAGCTACTTCCATGTTGACAACATAAACTAAATGATAAACCTTTGTTGCTAACCTTTTCACTTTCAAAATGTTTTGAACCACAATGGGTACATTGCAAATTCATTGGTCCGAGATAATGTTGTTGGGTATTATCGTCAACTTCTTTGCCTCCGGCTGTTAATTGATGTTTTGGTCTACGTTTATTTCTCATGGATGTTCTATTTTGTTGGTTCCTTTCATTTATTTCACCTTCAGATAATGTTGATCTTCTATTTTGCATGCGATCACAGGCATTTTCGTTTTCAAGGGCCTTTTCAACTTCTGATAAATTGGATCTTAAATTTTGCATTCGATCACGGGCATTTTCGTTTTCAAGGGCCTTTTCAACTTCTGATAAATTGGATCTTAAATTTTGCATTCGATCACGGGCATTTTCGTTTTCAAGGGCCTTTTCAACTTCTGATAAATTGGATCTTAAATTTTGCATTCGATCACGGTCATTTTCGTTTTCAAGGGCCTTTTCAACTTCTGATAAATTGGATCTTAAATTTTGCATTCGATCACGGTCATTTTCGTTTTCAAGGGCCTTTTCAACTTCTGATAAATTGGATCTTAAATTTTGCATTCGATCACGGTCATTTTCGTTTTCAAGGGCCTTTTCAACTTCTGATAAATTGGATCTTAAATTTTGCATTCGATCACGGTCATTTTCGTTTTCAAGGGCCTTTTCAACTTCTGATAAATTGGATCTTAAATCTTGCATTCGATTACGCTTGCCTTTATTTTCAGCTTGTTTTCCTTGATCAGACATTTTAGATCTACGGTTTTTATCATATTCAGATTTACGCCTTTTTAGGTCTGCTTGATGAACAGCTTCCTGAGAAGGAGATCTTTTAGTTGCTTTTCTTGGCATTTAAAATTATTTAAAAAAAGAAAAAGAAAAAGAATAATAATATGTATGCGAATATATCGAAGCCCAGTTGCCCGGGGATGTGCGACCAAAGCAATCGAAACCACTTAGCCTGATCTGGTTGCCAAAGTTTCCAATGGTACAGTCCGAAGCAAAATTTGTTTGATAGCAAAATCAGGTTTTTGCCAGTGAGCTTTAAGCGAGAGCGTTAAGGTCACCGTTTGCGAGCAAGCTTGCAAGTTTATCTGAAGCTTTTTCTGTGTCATTCCCGCCTTTTATTGATTTTTGAGTATGCAAAATTAACATAAATCATTCCATTGAGCTTGTGAAAGGAAATTTTGCATTCATTCACATTTATGCAAATTTTCTCATTTTATTTGCCATTTTCACATGATCGATTTCCAAGTGCGCACGAACGAACGAACGAACGAACGAACGAACGAACGAACACACAATGAAAATTACTAGGAAGGATTATTTTATTTTTTTGGTAGAAAAAAGAAAAAAAGTGAAAGTAAAAATGAATGAACGGAATAAATTCTCAGGATGGATGTTGTTGTTTTTGTTGTTGTCGATGTCGTCGACCTGGTTGGTGTTTCATACATATGTGAGTGGCGTTTGTTTTTGCGCGACTTGGTCATCAAAATGCATCGATGAGCTGGGCATATTTTTTACTCATCGTTGTTGTTCCGTGCCACTGACTCATCATCATTTTCATTTATATTTTTGCAAATGACCATGCCAAAAAAACCAAAGCGGTGGTTGAACTCAGTGATCATTTACTTTGTTTACCCCAAAAAAGCACCTTACCAGCGAAAAGTGTGTTGAAACTCTTTGCTTATTTTTACAGTCTTTAATACTTTCTTTAGACTCAATGAAAATTGTTATCTTTCATTTTTTTAGTGATCGTTGTTCGTTCCTTCTTTGTTCTTTATTTTTTCGCTGAGAAAGCGTTTTTTCTTTTTGATAAAAAAAGAAGTAAGAAATCATCCCATTCAATTATGTATCCTAAAAAAACTCTCCAATGTTTACACAACCAAAAACAATTTTGCCTTCTTTTCGGGTCAATTTTTATATTATTATTTTGGCATATGCACTTTTTCCCTTGATGTCCATGTCAAAGTAATAATGTTTTTTTGACCATTTAAGCTCCGTGTGTACGTTCGACGACATCCAGGGATTTCTAAAAATATTGTTGTTCTTCTCAAAGCTTTTTAATGTTGCCAAACCCTTTATTTCTTAAAATTATTTTACTTTATTTTCAAGGGTTTTGAACTTAATTTGTAAGTAGCAGTCATAGTAGTCACTCGTTCCTTTTTTTATTCAACATAAATGAATTTCTCAGGAGCATGTCACACGGGAATGTGTCAAACTTAACGCTTTTTCTTCTTCTTCCTTCACTTTTCTAAAGAAGAATAAGACATCGCAAAAACTCATCATAAAAGATCTTTTCATTTATGGCGCTGGCGGCAAAGACATATTCATCCTTATGCTGCTAAAAATGAGCATTAATAAAGCCAAAAACTTTTTCTTCTTCTTCTTTCAGCTGCACTTTGTTTTAAAAAAAAATATTAGCCCACTGTTGGTAATGGTCATTTTTCTATCAAAAAAAAAAATGGAAAAAATGTGTATAAGTTTTGTCAGTTAAAAAAGCACTTCTTCTGGATTTAATTGAAGCGAATGACAGCCATTTTTCATTCATGCAATGCGATCATAGCAAAAAAATTCCTGTTTATTTTCGGTATAGTCTGGTCGAAAAAAAGTAAGGTATTACTTGCGCGGGTGTTTTTTTATTATTTTAACTTTGAAAGGTGAAAAATAACTCTCCAATCCAATACACACATCTATTTTTTTACCTGCAAAAAAATAAATAAAATCCATTTCATCGTCCTAAATATGTCTTTATTATTTCCAACTTTGCCTCTCTTCTTTTTTTTCGGTTGTCAAATTCAGTTTTTGTTTTTTATATAAAAGAAAACATATATTTTTTTGGCATTTGACACATTTTTGAGTACCTTTTTCAGAATCATAAATAAGGCCTCGTCCACCACGTGTGTTTACGATTATTAACTTTTTTTGTTATGTTTCTTTTTTGTTTTTTTATCGTGAAAAAAATTAATATAATTACTTCCTATTTCTGGATGGTTGAAAAATAAATGCCATTTTTATTTTCAGAGCAAAATGGTTTATGGTTGTGGAAACAATGTTGTTAAACTTGTTGTAGTGGTTATTAACTTTTTATTATTCTTTTTTGGAAGTTTAATTCTTGGTTTTTCACTTTGGGCCAATCTTGATAAAAATTTTGCATTGCATCTTGGAGAATTTGCGAGACAAGTAAATGTTAATGAAGAATTTATTGATGATTTAGCTAAATATCAAGCATCTTTATGGGTTTTGGTTGCGGTTGGAGCTTTACTTTTAATTATTGGATTTTTGGGATGTTGTGGGGCAGCATTTGAAACTTCACCTTTACTCGTTGTGGTAAGTTTTGATTCCTGCCAAAATTTTCAATTTTAAAATGGGTTTTATTTTAGCATTTTTTGATCGTTCTTCTTATTGGCTTTGTTCAAATTATTGCTCTTGGATACCTTTTGGTTAATAGAGCAGAGTTGCTTGTAAATCTTAAGGCAGTCATGGAAAAGAGTGCTAAAACACCCGAAGGTCGAATGAATCTTCTCCCAATTCAAAAAATGCTTCAATGTTGTGGTGCCACAGCGGATACAATGCAAACTTATATCAATGAAGGTCGATGTGCTGGAGCCCTTCAACAGGCTGTAAGCTTACCTTTGCCCCGTCATTAATACCTTTAATTCATATTTTATTGTTTTAGCCTGATTGTTATACAGCAATCTCAGAAAAACTTGAAAATGCTGGAGAAACGGTTTTTGCAATTGGAATCCTTTGTCTCATCGTTCAATTCATTTCCATGATTTTCACATGCGTTCTTTTCCGTGCTATTCGTGTACGAGAAAATCGTTATGTTCCAGCCTATTGAATTCACATTTAAAATACCTTCAAACAATTTTGTTAATGTAGTTCACTTTTTTTAAAACTTTCCATTCATTCGACATATTTTTCCATAACTTTTAATTTTGTTTATAATTAATCAACTTTAACAATCAGTTATTTTTAAGCATATTTATATAATTGTAGTAATTTCTTGTTTCAAAAGAACAAAAAAATCATTTATTTGTTTAATTAATTATTGTTATTGTTTTTATTTGTGATCATAAATAAGGTCCTTCAAAATGTGTATTTACTGCTTTTATTACTTGTTGATAGTTTACTAAATAAAAAAGTGTATGTTTATTTTATTTCTAAAGGATGAAATTCGTGGCTTATAACTGTAAAGACATGAAACCTTTTATTTTAAAATTGGATGATGATGTTGTATTCGATCCATTAAAACTAAGAACTGTTTTGGTTAATTATGCTGATAATTTAAAGGATAACTATTACTGTTATGTTATAAGATATGGATTAATAGTTCGAGACAAAGATGCAAAATGGTAAGTTTTCAATCGTTTGATTAAGCATGTTTTAACAAAACTTTTATATTGCACAATGTTTAACGCATGGCTATATTTTTAGGTATGTTCCAGACCAGATCAGAAATATCTTTATCATACAAGTACCTTGATGATTACTGTAGTGGACCAGTTTACATTACTTCGGCAACAGTAATCTTGAAAGAATGGAATTATCTGATTAGTCACAACGTTCATTTTCTCAAAAGCGAAGTTGCCTTTGTTACTGGAAAATTAGCTGGTGAAAAAAATGTGGTCGAGTTCATGGTTTAAAAGAATGGCTGATAATTTACAATATTGATAAAGCTTTAAAAAGTGAAAGAACATTCTTCGGATGTCATACTCCTGAACATCAACCAATCATTTGGAAGCATATATGTGAAAATAGTTTGATGACAGCTTTTAATTTTGCCATGCTTCGTTAATAACTTATTAGGTTTTATATTTCTGTATGTGCTTAATAAATTTGTTGTGTAAAACTATAAAAAGTTGGGTTCTCGTAAAAAAAGAAGCAACAATTGGAGTCAGAAACTGTTCCACAAATTTTGTAGTTAATAAAACTTCCCTGAATTCACTTGTACACAAAACACCTTCATTCATTCATGTATTTGAAAAATGAAATCATGAAAATCAGTGGATTCAAGAAATATGCAAATTTTAAAATCAATAATAAAAGCAAGCTAATTCACTAGCATTCAATCAGTTTAATAAAAATCATTCATTGCAAAGATGCGGTTTTCTCGTTTTTCTCTTCGACGAAATCTCAATGGTGTATTTTATTGGGTTATATTCTTCATCATTTTGATTATTGCTTTTTCAAGAAAAATACCTTTAGAAGAAGAATCACATTCGTATAATGCTACAAATCAAGTAAGTTACTTTCTTAAATGAAAACCGAGATTTTATCGAAAATTTTGCTATTTGTTTTGCTCTAAAAAAGTATATTGAAGCAAACATTTTTTATTAGCAGCATGTTGATATAAGTTTTAGTCTATGCTAATTTAAAAGAAAAGCATTTGAAAGCTTAGGTATTTAATTAATTTTATTTTTAGATTTTTGATCCATATGCATATCCTGTTTTGATAAATCCAAACGTTCCTGCATGTTCCATGCCAACTTCAAACAAAGATACTATAGTCATTGTTCATACTCATCCCAAATACAAACACAAAAGATCAGCAATTCGTTCAACAATGGGAAATGAAACTTTAAAGAATTTCTTCAAGTTTGATATTGTTTTTGTTATGGGAAAGCCTGAAAATGAATCTTTGCAAATGGACATCGATCATGAAGCTGCAAAATATGGTGATATTCTTCAAGCTAATTTTGTTGATACTTATTGGAATTTAACAACCAAAGCAGTAGTTTGGATGAAATTTGTTGCTGAAAATTGTGCAGAAGCAAGTCTTTTCATTGTTAAAGTTGATGATGATGTCGTATTTGATTTGATCAAAACGAAAGATGTTCTATGGAACAATGCAAAGGAATTGGAGAATAATTATTATTGTCGAGTATGGAATAAAAATATGCCAATTTTCCGAAGTAATAATTCACAATGGTACGTTATTGTTGACTTTGAATGCTTTACACTTACACAAGCTTTTTTGGGTTTTTACGCGCTCGTTTTGTATCAAAATGACTTTAATCTCTTCGTTGTTTTAGGTATGTTCCAGAATCAGAAATGTCTTTATCCTTAAAATATTATGACGCATACTGTAGTGGAATGGCTTACATAACTTCGTCAACCGTAATCATGAAACAATGGAATTATTTGATCAATCACAAAGTACATTTTCATAAAATTGATGACTTTTTTGTTACTGGAAAATTGGCAGCTGAAGCAAATGTTAGTCACATCGATGGTCCTGGAGAATTTCAATACGTTTCAAATGTTACTGAATCATTGGAAAGTAATGGAATATTCTTTGTTTGTCATAAACCTGAACATCGACCAATTATTTGGAAGCAAATATGTGAAAATAGTTTGAAGAAAGTTTTTGGTAATGCTATTATTGTTCAATGTTGATTTTTCCTTTTTTGCGCTTGTTTTTGCAAACACTTAAATAATAATATTAATAAAGTAAATTATATACAACTTTTACAATATTTGTTCTTTTTTTTTACACTCATGCACAACAACCGAAATTTATAATAAAAAACGCTAAAACGTCCGCCAAACGTATGATAATACAACAGCAGTCATCACCATATTCCAAAAAGTAATTTGTTAAAGAAAAGTATGTAAACAAACCAAATCACCAAAAAAAATCCAGAGGGTTAACTCACATTTTCGGATAGCTCACTCATTCATGCAAGGGCTAAAAAAAGAAAAAATTACAATGAAGGATGATTTAGTAGTTTTATGCAAATTTTTTGTGAAAGCATTGCCTTCATTGATAAAAAAAAAGAAGTGAAAGCCGTCATTTTGAGTTTTTCGAAACTTTCAACCATGTCGTCGTCTCTGGTTTCAATGAAAAAACAATTCAAATATTTTACAATTATCTTTCTTGGAATTATGGCGTTATGGTATCTTTTCGTTTTTAAAGATGAAACATTGCTTGGAAAATTGGAAAGCATTGATGTAAGTTTACTTTTCTTATTTTGTTTTTTTTTAATTATCGAAACCAATAATTTATTAAAAAAAACTATTTACGAACCATTGGGTTTGGTTAAAGTGCCTATGGGTTATAATTTATAAACATTAACTAATTATAAATATAACAAATAAAAATTTTTTAAACTAAAGTTTGTCTATTATCAATCGGTAGTTGCTTGCACTAAGGAGTTTATACCATATTTTGACAAACTCAACTTTTTGACATCAAAAAGCTTTCGCAATTTTCTAAATTTTTTCTATTTTTTTTTCTCTTCTTATCTATCGTTTTTACTAACAACAACAGACGTTTTTAGACTAGCTTTAATTCATTGAATGATAAAGGCTGCAACTTTGTTGCAAATCCATTTGATCCAAGAATATCCGGATATTATCAAAAGCTTTCACCTCTTCAATGTGATTCGATACAAGTTTGTTTTCCTTTCTTTCTTCATTTTCCTCTTACAACCATATTTTTTATTTTAGAATAAAGAAACTGCTTTCATCAATGGTACTTTGATGCTTTTGAATCCGAATTCATCATGCGAATATCGATATTTTGGGCATAACACTGGTGTGGATGATAAAACTGTCAAATATGAAGAATGGTTGCCATTGAACTCAACTCCAGTCAAGCTTGAAAAAGATTTTGTTGATGTTTCATGTATTAACGAACTTGGAAATGAAACATATCGATACCAATGGGCTACGGTTATACCTAAAAATGTTTCAATTGAAACTAAAAAGTATGTTTTTGTTTAATCAAGTATATATGCATGAATGTTTTAGACCATTCGAAGATGAAACAGAAGATCAATTGAGCTTCATTATGATTGGAATTGATTCAATGTCACTTTCAAATATGTTTCGCCAAACGCCAAAAACTATGAAAATGTTGGATAAACTTGGATTTGATGTTATGGAAAAGCATGTTAAAGTTGGAGAAAATAGCTATCCAAATATTATGTCAATTTTTCTTGGCGGACATGTTATGGATATGTACCAGAAAGTAAAGGTTAGTGTTTGTTACAACATTTCTTCATTTTTGTTTATCTTAACCATATTCCAGGAATTTAATGCCACCATTTCATCGGAGCCTGATACAAGATTCGATAATTGGACAACTTTACCGTGGTTTACTTTTGGTAAACGTGGATATGCAACTTTCTTTTCTGAAGATTTCCCAAAAAATGGATTATTTCATTATGGTGGAAATATGGGTTTCATTGTTCGTCAATTGTCAGACCATTATATTCGTCCATGGTCTTTGGCTATTGAAACAACTTCAAATTTGAAAAAGAAGAGTAGTAGCTTTTGTTATGACGATGTACCTCTTCATAAACTTCCATTGAATTATCTTGAATCTTTTTTGAAAGGTTGGTTTCTTATCTTTACATTCACTTAGTTCGCTACTTCATTTTTCATGGGTGTTTCATCGGATTTGAGTGTAGAGTACTCAGCTATTATACTAACAATTCTTGGTAAACTTTCCCTATTATGTTTATATGTATTAGCTCTTAGCTCACTTATTTTATAAGCTTCTAAAAGTATGTATGATTTCTTTTTTTCAGGTTATGAAGGAAAAAGTAAATTTGTGTATCAATGGTTTACTGATATATCACATGACGATATGAACACACCTCAATATTTTGATGCTGGTTTTCCTGAATTTCTTTCAACCGTGGAACCATATTTCAATAAATCAATTGTTATAGTATTTTCAGATCATGGGCCACGTGTCACTGATTTTCGTCAAACTTTTCTTGGTCGTTTAGAATCAAAGCTTCCATTTTTATCTGTTCGATTACCTGAATGGTTTAAAAAGAAACATCCGATGATCTCAGCAAATTTGAAAGCTAATAGAAAAGTTTTGACAAATCACTTCGATCTTCATGCTTTGCTTAAACATACATTACAAGTACACTTTTTTTGTTAATTTATTCCCTGTTATTGTTTTTGTAGGGTAACTTTTCAACTTTGGATGCTCCATTACTTCCTCGTGGCCGATCTTTACTATCATCAATTCCACATCGAACCTGTTATGATGCAGAAATTCCATCTCAATATTGTCCATGCTTTGAAGAAACTCAACTTCCACCATCAAATGGAATCAAATACGCAAATTTACTGCTTCAAAAAATTCATGATTATTTTATAGAAAAAAATGTTACTGTAAGTTCTGTGGTTGATAAAATCCAAAAAATAGAGGCACTAACCAAAAATTTGTGATTTTGTTGCTTAAGTAACCTCTTATTTATCCATACCTAATGGTTCTTTTTTTATTTTCAGGAAAAATGTTTATGGATGAAATTCAAAATTGTAACATCTTTATCACGTACTATTCCACCTTCAACGGATGGTATATCCAATGATATCCATTATCATGTTCAATTCTCTGTTCAATCTCCATCCAATGCAATTTTTGAAGGTGTTGTTATTGAAGATGATTCAATTGGAAATATGACTGCTCTGAATGATATTGAAAGAGTTAATAAGTAAGTAAATTATGAAACTTTCCAAGTTTTTATTTCTTTTATCGTCATTTTTAGATATGGTAATACTTCTCTCTGTGTTGAGAATAGTCCTATTCTTAGAAAATTTTGTTATTGTATTTAATGTTGTGTCTGTCTTAAATTAATAAAGTATATTTTTCTTACTCAAAGTTCGTTTAATCCATCGACTATGTTGCAATAAACTAAAGTTTGCTAGAAGTAACGTTTTTGACCATTTTAAAACATCCTCATAAACTTTTATCACATCACTGCTATTGGCAACATTGATTAAGTTGTTGCTACCGTTATTACCATTAGGCTTTGTTTTGCGAACCACATTTTCTTTTTCAAATAACGCATCAAATTTTAGTTTGTTTTTTCTTTTTCAAGGATGATTGCTTCTTTTTTTTTAAACAAAAAGTTAAACTTTTTGTTTTCGTGGACACAACTTTTTCTTTTAAATGCAAACGAAACAAATATTGTTCATTTATTTTTTGTAAAATAATTTGTGTAAGTTTTTTTGCTACACTATGTTCTAATTTTCCTTCGAATATTTTGAAATTTATAAATGGATGATTTTATTCATAAACACTTTTTTTATCGTTACAAAGCACCGATTTTAATCCTAATAAAATGAAAGGCTTTTTAACTTAATTTTTGAGAGCTCGCAAAGCTTGATGATTTTTAAATTTTTCTAAGTTGGATAAAATTCTTTCAACCAAGTTTGTAGTTGAAATAGCTGGAGTTCGTTGAGTTTCATAAAACCGATCACAAGCTTTAAAAATGGCATAACAATCATCAGATTTTGGGGTGCCATATGGGATTGCATCATGAGCAATTAAATCGGCCTAAAATACATAGACACATGCATATTTAACTTTGTTTAAAAATTGCATGTATGTATAAACAAACTTTGATTGAATTTGTATACTGAATAGTTGGAAAATAGGGAACAGATTTATATGCTTCATCCACATATTTACATTGGCTAACCATAAGAAAGCGTTCATTCTCATTCATAACCGGAGCACAACCTTTATGAAATTCTGTTTCATGGTCGGTGCAAACTAAATTTGTAAAAAATTTATTACGCTTCTTTTTTTTCATTAAAAAAACTAGTCATGACACTAAACTAAACCGACCTCCGACAATAACTTGAACATTAGGAAAAGCATATTTTAATTGGCGAAATTGTTCAACATGCCCAGGGTGAAAAAGGTCATAAATCCCATCCGCAAAAATTCTAATTACATTGGATGCTAAAGAAGAATAAAAAATATATTATAAAATAACAAGAAATAAATAATTGCATTTTTTTTACATTTAGATGCCTTAATTTCAGCTAAAGTTCGTGGTTTCCATTCTTGATCTTCCATTTAAACTATTCTCTTTTCTGATCACTTTTTTACCTAAATTTTAATAATTTAAATTTTAAAAGAAAAATTATATTTTTTCTATGGAGTATTTATTATATGTATAACGTGAAAAATATTATATGTATAACGTGAAAAATAAAATGAAAGCTAATACTATCGGGGCTGGTTCAAAATGCGAAAAAAAAATGATTAGACAATCAATATTAATCATACTGGAAAATAAAAAGGTTAAATGAATCATTAGACAACAGAGATGAAAAGCAATATAGCTACCCAATTTTATATGTATGCGAGAGTTAGCTGTGATTATTGCGAGACACTGACCTCTGCACACCACCTGAACAAAAATCATCAAGATACTTTATAAGATAAAATCATTTTTTCCGTTTCAGGAATATATCTAAAATATGTTTTGTTAACTTATATTATTGAAAGGTCTAAAAAGCTTTATTGCTTTAAAGGGACATAGCTATTTCATGCCTTTTTTGAAATTTCGATAGTGGGGACTGAAAGTTACACTTGGTAAGGCGCGTGTTTGAATTACCGTGTACAATCCGTTACCAGGTTGTTTGAACAGAGAAGGGAAGGGAAGAGAAGAGAAGGGAAGAGAAAGTGGTGTTTCTAGCACGAAAGTTTCATTGCTTTGAAATTTTCAAAAATTTTCGAAAAATTGAAAAAAATTCGAAAGTTTTCGAAAATTTCATTCAAACGAAACTTTCGTGCTAGAAACACCACTTTCTCTTCCCTTCTCTTCTCTTCCCTTCCCTTCTCTGTTCAAACAACCTGGTAATGGATTGTAAGACAGAAAGTGCACGGTAATTCAAACACGCGCCGCCCCAACTGTTCCTATCAGCCCCAGTATCGAAATTTTTGAAAAGGCATGAAATAGCTATGTCCCTTTAAGTAAGAAAAAAGCTAACCAATTTGTAACGATTATTTCGTTAAAGGTTAATCTTCTTAATCGAAAAATAGCTTTAATATTTAATGTAACTATTATTGCAGATCACCCAAGAGATTAGTGCAAATAATTACTTTGTAAATAAAAAAAAGGTTGTTCAATAATACAATTTAAAAAGGTAAAATAAGGCAGCGGTGATGGAATAAAAACTTTGGAATTTGTCGAAGAATGGATCACATTCGGATGATGTGATCTAGTAATATTGGCTTTATTTAGGCACATTTCTTTCTTCGAATTATTACTTTCATATCACGGTTTTGCTTGATCAGAGACTGGCTTTTTTCGTTTTTGTGTATCAAAGAAAATATAAATCAAAACAATACGCTGTTGCAACGCAAAAAAGTTATTTCTTCATAAAAAAGTTTTTCCAGATTGCAAGATTGCTTTTATTTCTTTAACTTTTTTTTGAATTTTTGAATCACTTTTTTATGTTAATTTTTTTAAAAGATCCTAAAATATTTTATTTAAAATACACAGATAAAAAAGAAAGAAATTTTTCTATTCCAAAATAAGTAAATACTTATTACAACCTTTTAAAGATGGTAAATATAATCATCGAAGAGCAAAAATAAAAGTTAAAGTTGTCTAGAAAATATTTAGTCAAGAAATGATAAACGCTTTTGACGAATTAAGACAAATAGGAAATCGCGAAAATTGCGGACTCGTCTTGAATGATTTTTTTCGTCAATACTGTTTTTACTTTGTTTAAAGATTTTTTTAAATTTGTTTTTGTTTTTCAACATCGTGATGATTGAAGAAAAAAGTGTTTGGAAGGCGTCAAATTTGGTTTTTTAATAAGCCATAATCATTTCCTCCAAAACTAAAATAATCATAAGTTTTTTCTTTCTTTTAATTGCAACCTTTATTCCAAAACAAAATCAGCATTCTAAATAAAATTTACCTATAAAAATCGATCACAATTTCAATAGCAAAAGAAAATGTTCTGATCTAGCTAGGTGGCTTTGAAAAAAAAAACATTCTTTTAAAAAGATCATATTGATTTTTCCTTTTTTATAGAGCGGTTGAATATTCTTTTTTGAATGTTAACGATTCTTAAAATAACATTAAAACTGATGAATCATAAGCAGTTTTTAATTGGAATGAATCTGGCAGATGTTCAGATTCACATGATTTTATTTGATTGTAGCTCAATACACGTGTCAATTCTCTTTGTAAGGTGTCGAAATATTTAATGATTTGTTCTCTGATTGAGATTTATTTCATTTTCATGCAGATTTAAAAAAAGGTAACATAAATAAAAAAAAAGCATTTAAAAATTCAAATCAAAAAACTGTAAAAGAAATGAATGCAAACTTGAAATAATGCATTTTTTTTACGAATCAATAATTTTATAAGCGATACAACAAAGATGTTGTTTTGATTTATATTTTTTTGATAAACAAAAAGAAAAAATCCAGTCTTTGACCAAGCTAAAAAGCTGGTGTGTGAGAAAAATATTTCGCAGAAAAAAAAAAGAATCAATCGAGCATGATTCTCTGCAAAGATGAAAAAAATACGTCATTGCAAGGTGTCAAAATAAAATTGATATTTTGAACGACGTCAATTTTGATGGAAAAAAGAATCAATCAATAAATGAAAAAATGGGACAGATAGAAGACGAAAAAAAATGAAAGCAGCAAGCTTTTTTATTAATAGATAAAAATCATCGGACTGCTAACATTTTGATAAAATAATTAAATTTATTTTTTACCTCAAGAACATCAAATTCTGATTTAGAATGTTTTAAAAATTTCGATTTTAATCAAATTGCTTTTTGCTGCTTCTTTTTAACTCCTTTTAAGTTTTTTTAAAGATAATTTCTTTTGCGAATTATTGTTTTCTAAAGTTTCACATTTATATTTAGAATTAACTGAACAATCATATCAAATATTTTTCTCGAGAAATTTACTTTTTACAAATTAATGCGTATTGGATTTAAGAAATATTTTGATTAGTTATGACCAGTGTTCTGCCTTTTGAGGTACGGTCGCCCCGCTTGCACGGAAAGTTTCCGTGCAAGCGGGGCGACCGTACCTCAAAAGGCAGAACACTGGTTATGACAAAAAACAAATTTTTTATTAAAAGCGCATTCCCATTAAAAAATATTTTTTTAAAACTTTATGTGACAATTAAATAAACTCATTTGTAAGAATAAGTTGAAATGAGATAATTTTTCATCCAAAATGTTATAAAAATAAAGGCTATTTTTGTTTCCCTTTTTAACCGGAACGAAAATGATTTCGGTTTTTTCTCCAAAGCTAAAGGCATATTGGCGAGGTTCATTTTATATTCTCTTGTAATCTATCGAATTTTCTTGTAATCTATCGAATTTACAATGGCATTTTTTGACCTTCATTGAAAAAAAGGAAATAAAAAAAAGCTAAATCAAATATTCAAAAAAGAATATATTTATTCTTTCATTGAAAGAAGAAGAAAAAACAACGATTGTTAAAATGCTTTTTTTAAAAGAAAATGCAACTTTCAAGAAGTGGCAAGCAACGGCTAAGGTTTCTTTTTTATTTTATTTTTTGATTTTGTAAATAATAAAGAAAAAATACGGCGATATTGAAAAAAAGGAGTATGTTTGTCTGCAAAGAAAAAGAAAATACACAACAAACTTTTTTTTACATGCAATTTTAGTTATGGATGTCGATCATTCGATATTATTTTCGGTAATTTTCGATCCGGTTTTTTGATCCGATTATACGAGATCGAATATAGAGACTTTGCAAAGGGGTTTTTTACTTACAAAAGAACTTGATCAAAGTATTCATTCCAATTAAAAACTGCTTATGATTAATCAGTTTTAATATTATTTTAAAAATCGTTAACATTCAAAAAAGAATATTCGACCGGGAAGCTAACAAATTTATTTAAAACCGTTGTTGATTTTTTTCTTCAATCAAATCTTCAAACATTCGGTAAAAAGTTGGACATTTCTGTATTAGAATTTTTTTTTCTGAGCTTTTTTTGTTTTCTAAATTGATTATTAATTATTTAAGAATTTATTAGAAAAAGGATTTTGGATTCCCTCCATTGGAAGTACCTCAATCAATGAAGGATATGATACAGTAAGTAAGAGCTATGCTAATTCATTTTTATTTTCTTGGCCGGCCGAAGGCCGGTGTAGCCTCTAGTTTTTAAATATTTTTATTTATATTCTTTTTACCAATTTAACAAAGCAGTTCATGCAAAAAAGGAGTAGCGAGCTTTAAATATTTAAAAAAGTTAAAATGAAAAGCTTTGGAAAGCTGGGATTTTGATTACTTTTCGCCTCATTTCAAAGCACAAGCAACTTGCGCCTAAAAATAGAAAAAAAAAAAGAATTTTTGCGCAAAATTTGTTCAAAGAGAATCATCATAAATTATAAAAAAATTTATGGAGCTTTTTTGTAAATAAGTTTGGCAAGTGCAAATTTTTTCTCTTAATTTTTAATGTAAAAAATAAAATTTCATTCAACCAAAACTCAATTTTTTTCCGCGCGTTTAACAAAATTATTTGTGATAACTTACAATAATGGTGATGGGAAGGGCGAGAACATGAACACCGCATTAGATTTAAATTACCAACCTCGTATAATTAATGTTCTTGATCGTGACTATTTTTTACGTTTTCGATTCATTTTTAGTTCCTTTATTTATTCTACAAATAAAAAAAAATTTTCTTGTTTTTTAAAAATAAATGCTTCGATAGCTTTTCACTTTTTACCTTTTCTCTACTTCAACAAAAAATTAAAAGAAACTGTCGTTCACTTTTTGGAACATATGCCATTTTTAACACGCTGTCTCAATTAAAGAGATATGAATCCACGAAGACTCATGTTCAAAAACATTGGATCATCAAAACTCAAAATTTTTGAATTGCGGCTATTTTTTTTATTAACCAAATAATTTTTGTCACCAACATTAAAGTTGACCACAACTTGATTTTGTGGTGATAAAAAAATCCATATGCTTTATTGAGGTCCGTAACTCAAAACGAGTTTCACTTATGTCTTGCATCAAGAAACTTGATGCTTGTTTTCTTTGCAAACTTAAAAAAATCATTAAAAATAACTTTTGTTAAAGAAAAAATTAATAAAAATCATTTTCCAACTAAATTTAATATGTTTCATTTATTCGCTTTAGCGATTTTTTTTTTTGGAAAATTTTAATTCTTCATTTTTTTGGTTTTGATAGTACTTTAAAAAAGAATCAAAATTTTGAGCGATTTCGTGCAAGTTGAGGCTCATGCTATATTAAAGATGGATGTTCCACTTTATTAATAGCTAATTATAATAAGCGACTATAATTTTTGAAAAGACTTTCAAATTCATGATGGATTCAATTTTGAATTTAATTACATTGTTGATGAGACATTTTCGCCTTCTCAATTTTTATGAATAAAAGTTCCAATTATTTGCTTGAGTAGCTTAACTTTATTTTTTTTAGTTTTTCTTTGATACTTTCAAAGTTAAATTTTCTAAGCTTTCGATTTTGTTCTTCTTTCATTTGTATTTTTATTTACTTTTATTTTTTATTGTTTCAAAGATAAAAAAAAAGAAAAATAAATTATTAGTCAGAATAAAGATGGTAACAATTATTATGTTTCTTATGCCTATTTGAAAATGTTTTGAAATCTATTTTGGAGTACAAAATTAATTCGGAAAGAGAAAGTTACAAACTTTTAAATATGATCAATACATTCTTGCCATTATGGATAATGAATAATTTTTTCTATGTTCATTATAAATACTATTGGTCTTGAAATTATTTATAAATTGTATTTTTTGGAGATTTTATTTATTCAAAAAACAAAAAAAGTCGTGAAAGAAAAATTAAGATAGAATTATTTAAACCCATTGTTGATTTTTTTCTTCGATCAAAACTACAAACATTCGCTTAAAGTTTGGATGTAAGAGAAAATAAAAATGTGTGAACAAGCAAATATAAATAAAAACCATTTTTGTTCCATCTTTGGAAGCTAACAAATTTATTTAAAACCATTTTTGATTTTTCTCTTCGATCGAACATGGTCATCAAGAAAAATGTTAAAAAATTTGCTCGTGTATTGGGCTACAATCAGATTCAATCCTGTGAATCTGAACATCTGCCAGATTCATCCCAATTAAAAACTGCTTATGATTCTGCAGTTCTGGTTTTTTTTTGAAGTCTCGTTAACATTCAAAAAAGAATATTCGACCGCTCTATAAAAAAGGAAAAACCAATATGATCTTTTTTAGAGATGACAAAAATTTTTAGTCGTTGCAAAAATTTGTTTTTGCTTTCGGATCGATGACGCAAAAACAAGCATATTTTTTCAAAAATTTGTTCATTTGGAAAGAATTTTATTTATAATTCTCGGCAAAATATTTACTAAACAGAGGTGGTCTGGGTCTCTGAAAAGCACTTTTCATTCAATAAAAATTTTCTTATTCAAAATGTTTGTAATTAAATTCCTTACATCAATGCTTTATGCATGTGTTCAAAAAAAAGAGTTTCCAAAACAAAACCAGCACAAGAGCCTTCTAAATAAAATCTATAATTCAAACTTGATTTTTGATATTTTAAGCTTGGAACGTAACATATTTTTTTTAGCAGCAATAAAAGTAAGGTGTGTTTGTCTGACACGCTCGCCTACGAAGAGAAGCAATCGGCTCTCGCAGTTTCCAAATAAAAAATTACAATCAAAACAAAGTCGTTGCAACCAAAAAAACTTTTCTCTTTAAAAATGCTTCTCATAGTTGCGTCGATTTTTTCATTCTATTTTTGCAGTGGAAACGAAAATCTTTTGAATATTTTAAATGTTTTATTTTTATTTTGCTTTAAAAAAGTTAAATACCTTATAATAGAAGAAAAGGTTAAAGAGAAAAAAATAAGCTGACAATGAGTATTTTGCAAATGTTAGCGCAAACATACAATTTTTAGAACCAAAAATCATCACTCTTTCAACGTGGTAAGAATGGCTTTGCTGAAAACACTTATTATTTTAGTGGAGACAAATTTTCACCTATTGAAGAACGAGATGCCCTCAAGATCAACTACTCAAAAGAAAGAGGATTCAGGTTTTAATCAAGAAAAAATTGATAAAAGTAAAAATAAAATATAAAAAAAAAATCATGGAAGAAAAAAATGAAAAAAAACAGGACACAAATTAAATTTTATAATTTAAAGTGTTATTATTTCTTAATTTTTTTCTCAATTTCTTTTTATTTAAAGGGTTACAAACCGCTAACGATGAAATAAAATTTTTTACTACAAGTCCTTTTTTTTGCACCAAAAAAGAAAAACACTAAATACGCGCCAAAAGAAAAAATAATCACATCGACAATGAAAATTCTAATTCTGCTTTCTTTCTTGTTTGTTCTTTAAAAAACATTTCCACGATGGTTCACTTGCATAAAAAAAGAAAGGTCAAAAACATAAAATTTTTGGAATTTATTTTTATTGGCAAAATAACTTTTTTGAATTTTAAGGAAAACAATAAAAAAAATGCATAATTTCTTAATTGAAAAAAATAATACAGCAAAAACAAAAGTAAATAGAAAAAAACTAAGTGAATCATGAAGAAGATCAACAACAGAAGCAGCAGCAAAATGACCAGCAAGAGGAGAAGAAACTTCATTTCTTTTAAAGTTCTTCTTTCTTTCAACTTTTATTTTCCGCTTTCTGGGCCTTCCTCTTTTCTTCTTTTTTGCTGCTTTTTTAATTCTTTTGTTGACCATAAAGTTGGCCTGTTTGGTTGATAAATGGCGGCAATGGTTTCGTCAAAAAAAAAATGAAATGGAAAATATCAATATTTGGCGCTTTTTTTCTGTCTTTCTTTCTGACGATCGGAAATAGTTTAAAGCGCAAAGAACGAAAAAGCATATAAGCTTGCTAACCGTTGTTGCACATTTTCCAAGCGATTTTATTTTTTTATATTCAACTATTTGAATTTATTGATTTTTTTACTTTTCATATCAAAATAAATAATTTTTTTTGTTAATCACAGAAATCACGAATTCATTATGTTTTCAAGTAGTTCTCACAATGGAGCTCAAGGACGAACATTTTCTTGTTCATCCAATGGAAGCGAGGTATATAATAATTTTACTTTATAAATTATTTATTTTTCATTACTTTTTATTATTATTTATTTTAGGGTAATCGTTCTTCTGCTTTTGGCCAAGATAGTAGAACTTCTTGATGCAAGACATCGGTGAAACTCGTTTTGAGTTACGGACCTCAATAGAACATATGGTTTTTTTTTATCCCATAATTTTTATTACATTTTTTCAATACGATTTGAAGAATCTTAGAGATTTACCTACCAAATATGATTTTCAACCAAAGATTATTTATTTATATGATGCATCAAGCAACCCTTGAGGTAGTTAATCGAATTTAAAACGTTTTGAATTAGAAAAAAAATTCCAGAGGAAAAGTGGCTTATTTTTATGGATGTTTATGCATTTTTACATCCATTTTCATTGATATTTTTAAAAATCGGTTACGGTTCTGATAGAGCTATGTGGTTTTGAAATGAAAATTTAAGTATAGAAAAAATGATTCTAAGCTAAAAATGTGGATTTTGATTTTTTTTGTGACACCAAATATACCATTAATGGTGGATATAGCCACATCCACAGTGATCCACAGGAAGAAAATTAATTGTAATGTTAGCAAAAATTTTTATTTTCATTATTTTAAATTTTTATGACCACATTTCCTAAAAAACTAAATGAATTTGATATGTTTCCTTATAACCAGCGCTGGCTGTTTTCGGTTTTCGGTTCGGTTTTCGGTGAACCGAACCGAAACCGAAGCTTATCGGTTTTTAACCGAAAAAATCGATTTTTCGGTTCGGTTTGATGAAAAATAGGTGGTTAAGAATCTAAGTTTTTTTATTAAAAATACGAAAATTTGGTTAAAAAGGCTTAGAAACTTGTAAAAATACATAAAAAAGACAAAAATATGCCTTATTTTTTACTTTTATTCAAAAATTAACGTTAAAAAAATTCAAAAAAAATTTTTTTTAAACCGAACCGATAACCGGAAATTTAGACTGAAAAGCCGAAAACCGAGAAGCTTCGGTTCGATTTTAAAACCGAAAAACCGAAAACCGATAAGTTCGGTTTCGGTTCGGTTCACCGAAACCGAAAACCGAAGGATTTCGGTAAACCGCCAGCGCTGCTTATAACCATCGATATATGGTTTATCAAGATCTTGCACCTTTAATGATGTAGTTGGATACCGTGGCCCCCGTTTTTTTAAGATGTTTCTTCACCCCTAGGGGTAAAATTTCATGGAGAATCCGAATATGGAAGCCATATCTTCTCCTGCGACGTATCGTGCCTTTCAAAAATGAAGATTTATGTAAATTTTTACATATTTTTAACTTTAATGTAACCGAATAGAGGGATTTATATGGATACCAATTTTTGGTGTCAATACGAAAAAGACTCAATTTTATGTGGAAAAAACGATAATAGAAGAAATTTTTTTATATATTGGTCTTAAAAAATTATGCCGGGTCCAAACGAGAAAGTTGTTATATTTCTTAATTAAACATATTATCCGACCAAATGGACTTCGGATTCGTTATTTTTGGGCCAAATTGACCCTAGGGGTGAAGTTTTGTAAACAGAAATCCAAAAACCACTAACCTGTGCCAAATCAAGTCAAAAAAGCTTCACTTTCTCAAAAAATCTGTTTTAAAATTATTCCCAACAGGATTTTGGATTCCGTCCGTTGGAAGTACCTAAATCAATGAACATTTTTTTGATCAAATGATCACAAGCATCAAGCTTTGTATCAAGAAATTTAATTAAAAACTTTTTGAATTAGAAAAAAAATTGGAGAGAAAAATTGCTTTATTTTTATCATTTTTTATGCATTTTTACATCCATTTTTAATGATATTTTTAAAACCAGATACTATGGTGACGATTTGGAATCAATCAAAAATTAATTTTTATTTTTACTTTAAGCAAAAAATGCTTTAATAATGGAAAAAAAATTCCAAAGACAAAAGTAAGTAAGCTTTAAAAATTTTTTTTTGTCAGAAGTGATAAATCACATAAAATCCTACAAAAACGGTATCATATTTCTTTAGTGAAAGAAAAGGCTTTTAAACTTTAAGACAATAAATAGTCCCTTCAAATCCATTTTTTTGCCTGAGTTACTCTTTTTATTAATGTGACATTATTGATTTAAAATTTATTTATTTTTATTCTAACTTATTTTATCATTTTCAATTAACAAGGTTTGGAAAAATGTGATCGTTTTTTTATTAAATCCATGAGTATGAGAAGCAAAAACCCATATTAAAAAAGATTAAATAAAAATTATTAACATGACATTAACAAACAAAAAAACAAAAATACTCAGTCACTATTTAAAAAAATTATAATTTTGAAAATTAAGAATATTCTCTTTAATAAAATAAAAAAATGGAAAATCAAGAGAGAATATTAAAAATATTTTTAATAAATCCTTCTCTTTTTCAATAACAACTAAATATGTAATAAACTTTACAACAAACATGTTAATTTTTACAAGATAAATAATTTTTTTGGTTGGGTTATTATAAACTAACAAAAACAAATTCAGAAAAAAGTGATTTTACCAATAAAAAGCAATATCATCGGCTTCTTCAAAATCAATTCCAAAAGCTTCTGTTAAAGCACGTATTATACGCTGCCAATCTTCCCTAATGAAATTTTGATTTTCACCAAGTTGAATTCGATTTAATTCATCGAAAGCTGCTATCACTTCTTGACCATAGTTGCCTAAAAATGGTTTATATTATTTTAAAGTGATGGAAATAAATGCTGAAATACCAACCTGTCCTAATTCTTGCTTCGATGTAATTAAAAAAATTTTGAGGAAGAATTGGTGGTGCCTGAAATATTTAGTTTTTAAACATTTTTTTTTGGAAAAAAACTCTAGTTAAATTTAAAAAATCTTAATTTAATTATTTTTCATTTTGTAAAAAACTAATTATAAAACTAACTATAAATTTGGTTTCGAGTGAAATGAAATAAATACGCTAATTAAAAATTGAATTAAATTTATTTTGCTCTCACAAACTTCGTATTTTCATTTAAAAAAATAGATATCCCCTACTTTTTTTATATCATGTTCGATAGTTTAACCTTACTTCATTATTATTGTTCACTCGTGGTGGAAATGCTTGTGCAATTGGAGCCGCCAATGCAGGTGGAGGAACGAATGCAGGTGGAGGAACGAATGCAGGTGGAGGAACCAATGCAGGTGGAGGAACCAATGCAGGTGAACTTTCCTGTGCACGAAGAGGAAGTGTTTCGTGTTCCATTGGAGTTGAAGCAGCATGAGAAGTTGCACTTGCAGATTGTGCAAGCGGAGAAGTTGCACTTGCAGATGATAAAAGCTGAAGAAAAACTTTTGGAAAAAAAAGGGGAAATAATGGATTTAAAGGTGAAAAGAAAGCAAAAATAGTTGAGAGAAAATTATTGCAAACTTATGCTTTTAAAAATGGATATTAAATTTTAATAGAAAGCTCTTAACTCACATCACTTGAATCATTAACATCTTCAATTATGGGATGGTTGAGGGCTAGTGGAGGTTCATGAGCCTTAAAAAATATGTATTGTCTTGTAATAAAAAAAAAACTCGTTAGCTCACTTCAACAGAATCGATAAGTTCTTCATTAATTATGTTTCGATGGCTCATTGATGGTTGAGGTTCAGGAACCTTTAAAAATATGTATTGTATTTTATTTAATAAGAAACCCTTTAACTCACATCAGCAAAGTCATCATCATAATCAAAATTATGACCCGCTTGCATTATGGCTTCATGGCTTGCATCATGATTATCCATGCTTCTTGCTACATCTAAAAAAGGTTTATCGAATGTTTTTTTTGTTGTTAACAAATCTTATTACCGAAGTTATGGCCAAAATCACCAGCAGAAGTAGAAGGAATCCTTAAAGTTGGAGAATTTGCAAAGGCAGGAGGAGCAGTTGATGTTGGGAAAGCTGTAAGTGGTTGAGGTGAAGCTGATGTCTAAAAAAATTTATTAATTTTTATAATTGACCCATAAGCTTACTTCAATCAAATTATTATCTAAATTTACTACTTCACCTGAAGTTTCAATTTGATCTTGAAAATGTTCATAGGGGTTATCTTGAGGGGGGTCAGATGGAATGGAATCGATAGTTTGGGAAGAATATTCACCTAGTTTGGCTTGAGAAGAAACTGATACATCGACACGATTTTCAGGCACCTAAAAAAGTTATAAACAGATTTTTACAATCAACGCTCTTTAAAAACTCACATCAATAAAATCAAAATTATCTTCATAATCAAAATTTATTACTTCCGATGCAGTTTCATTTTGATCTTGGAATTGTTCTTTTCGATATGTAACATTATGATCAGGTAGGGGGGAAGAAATATCTATGGAGTTTTCAGGTTCCTAAAATATATAAAAGTTTTATTTAATATTTAAAATGATTGATTTTTAGATTTTAAATTTTTCAAAAATATTTAAAATGAAAAAATGATCTCACTTGTGGCTCATCAATATCAATCATTCTTCGCTCTTCAACATCTTCAAGAATTTCAATGGTTTTATTCCTTGTTGCTTTTGCTTGTGGAGGTTGAGTGGGAGATCGTTCTAAAATATATATTCAATAAATGTTTTCTTACTAAAAAAGGGGAAAAACGAACGGCTGTTGTTTGCATTTAACCAGGTTGCTTTGCGCTTTTTATTTTCTTTCCTCTTTTTATGGCCCGGTCTTGGCAAAGAATTCATATAAAGTGATTCTTGAGTTGTTAGAACCTTTGGTGGAGCATAAACATAATCATTATTTGGCTTTGAAATATCTCGAGTTCGAAGCCGTCTGAAATATATATATATAAAAAATATTTAAAAAAAAGTTTTTATTTATTCTTTAATTTCTTACTTAAATTCTGGATGCTCCGAAATATTGTTTGATGGCATTGCTGAAACAATATCATTTATTGAGGCGTCCATTGATAAGCCTTGGAATAAATTTATTGGAAGTAATTCTTTTGAAACTAAAGTGTCAAAAATATTTGACACTTTTAGCAAGTATTTTTCAGTAGAAAATGGTTCTTCAACCATTTCACGCTTGAAAATAACTGTTTCAGCTGCTGCAGCAATGAAAATTCCATCCAATCCCAAATCTTCATCACTTTTTACACTTTTGGAATCCGGAAGAGTGCATTCACGAACATGAAGTAGAAGATCGGGGACATTTGGCGGTTGGAATTTGATTACAAAAGGTTTGATTTTCTCCAATACTTCATGCTGGTAAAGTTCTCCACTGCCATCAACATTAAAATATACCAACAAACAATCTTTAATTTCATAAACAAACAAATGCCACACATCATCATGTTTTATTGGCATAATTAAACGTTCTGCCATTGGAGAATATGTTTCTTTCAAATATTCATTTCTATCCATATCAGATGCACCATAAATCGCTGGATCAACAATTACATCAAGAGAATTTGCAACACTTTGGCATATTTTACAATAAGAAAACATTAACCAATTATCAAAATGAGGTGTAACTTTAATGGTGCCATTCGAATAATATCGTTTAAACCAATTAATTTCTTCTCTCGACAATTTTGGAATAACCATGGTTAATTTATCATTATCATTTTCAATATTTTCTAATATTTCTTTCATGTTTTCGAGCCTATTAATAAGGTTTTGTCGCCATTCTACGTTGGTTGTTGATGCTTTTTTATTAAAATTATTCTTTAAATCCACTTTTTCTTCCAACATTCTTAAGAAAATATCCCCATCAAATGTAAATTTGTTATAAAATCTTTGTGTCGCCGATAAAACATATTTTTTTGGTAATACATCAGGATTAGTTTTAATAATTTTTGAAATATTTAAACCATTTAAAAGTTTATGAACTTTTTTTGTTATTTCTTTTGTTGCCGGTGTATCAGCTTGTTGGTTGCTATCATATTTCTTTAATAATGATTTCTTTACATCATATTCAAAAAATCCATAATGATTTTTATTCATTATTACTGGAATATAAATGAATTCAGTGGCGGGGCCATAGTTGATCAAATAAGTATCAGTTATGGTTTTAATATCCATTTTTAAAATATTTTGAATGGCCCCAAATTTAAAGTATGCCAATTTTGCTTTATTTTTTGAATTAAGAAAAATTAAATCAATTTGATCTTGAATTATTTCCAATGGAATTTGCTGCTTCAAATCCATTTGATTTTTTTCATAATTTTCCACCATTCTTTTCATTGATGTGCCAAAATATTGAACTTCTTCAACATTTGAATTTGATGAACCTGGCTGTTGCTGTTGAAGTTGTTGAGATGCATTGTTTTCACGATTTACCACGTTTTCACCATCGTTTTGATCTTTATTATTTGCACCCTTTTCTCCATTCTCATCACTATCTTTAGCAGGCAATTTATGTTGAGATGTTGAAGGATGATTGACGATCAAAGATGGGGACCACTTTACCCCATGGATGAGGGTTAAAACCCCCATATTTTGATATACTTTGATCGTTGCATTTCTTTGCTAAAATAAAAAAAAATTATTTTTGTAAAAAATAAAAGAAATCTTCCGAGCTCCAAGTGGTTTTGGAGCTTAGATAATATCCTTACTTTTTGAAATTCTTTATTTGATTCCATTTTTAATAATTTAGGTAATTTCATCACTGCCCCAATTTTCTTTTTTAAATGGCTTCTCATTTTTGATGGAGTTTCAAACCCTTTCTGTAATATTTTTTTATATTATTTTTATGCTTTAATATGGTTAAAAAACTTACTTTTATTATTATTTCATCATAAGCAGCCATTTCAAAAAGTTCTTTTCCTAATAAAATTATATCCTTTCGGATTATAATTTTGTCCATGGGGTTCTACAAAATCAAAACATTTAAAAATGTAGGTTGAACTTTATAGGAACTTTCTTACTCTAAGATTATGAACCTTCGTGGTGGATGGTGTCGGTTGTTCATCTGGTTCATGTTCATCTGGTTCAGGGGCTCTGCCATAAAAATCCTAAAAAAAATTTTAATTCTATCTTATTTTGTCGTTAGTATTTAGCCTACCGATTTTTTATTTTCTTCTTCATATACATCATCAGCAAAAATGGGTTTTTCATCAAAGGCTTCTTCATGAGCTTGTGAAGAAGCAACACTGGATGAATTTGAGATGGTATCTTCTTCATCCTCCCCATTTCCATAACCATAAGAATATGGCTCATTTTCATTTTTATTCAAATTAATGCTTTCACAAAGCGTTAAAATGGATGGGAGACTATCTGCCATGCTAATATTGTCGTCATCGTCATTTGCCACGGTGCTATTTGATTGTGGCAGGCTAATGGTATCAACCTGCTCATCATATAATTTTTCTTCTTTTTTCTCATTTTCATTCATAACATCAGGCAAATCAAATGAAGGGCTAAGCATTTTCTAAAAAAAGAAATGTAATGAAAGTATTTGAAAAGCATAATTTTAAAAAAACGACGAAAAAATGTTTTTTAATAAAAAAAAATAACGATTGTCAATTGATAAAATTATAAACGAACAAATTGCTTCAAAAAATGACAAATAAATTATTGTATTTTGAAAAAATTTTGGGAGAAAAAAACAATATCATTTTGAGTAATTAATGCATAGCTTTAAAAAAATCAAAAAAGGCGCATGGATATCAAAGAATATATAGGATGTGTGCTACTAAAAAAAAATAAAAGACAAGTCAAGCAAAGCGTTTTTTCTTTAAAATGAGCTACAAATCGAATGAGAAGATAAATTAGAAATAACCAAAAATTATGTTGCAGTATTATTGAATCAAAAGTAAGGGGGATTAGTTAACAAAAAAAAGTTTTTTTAACGAAACATAAAAAAATTCAAAAAATAGTAAAAGAAAAACGAAAGAAAATAATACATTGAGGAAAAGAGTAAATAAAATAAAGGAAAGAAATTCTTAAACTCATTATTTTTAATAATATAAAAAAGAATTTTCCTTAAGTAAGCAATAATGAATTTCCGTTTGATAAAAGAGACAAAAAAAGTTTAACAAAGAAAGAAAAAAAGCCAGAAGTGTAATCGATTTGAAACTATTTTTTGTTTGTTTGCCGGAAGATGATTTTATCGATTGATTATTTTCAAACTTTTTTCTACCTTGTTACTTTTCTACTTTTTTTTTAATTATGTCAGCCTTTTGCTATTTATTGTATTTTGAATACAATTTAATGTCAAATTTTGTGTTTTAAAGATTTTTTATTCTTCAAAAAGTATCGCTTCAAAAAAAGGTCAAAAATTACTCTTTATTTTGATTTTTACTTTTTTGTTTGTTAAAGCGAATCTTGCTTAATTTTTCATAATGAAGAAAATATTTTCCCTGATTTTTTTTCTTTTAATGTATGTTACTTTATCATAGGTAGGTTAAATTGAGTTTCTCAATGGACACGAAAAATTAACGATAGATGTTTATTGTTACTGGTTTTTAGACGTGTTTCAAAAAAATTAAACTGTTAAAAAGATCGTCATCCAAGAAAATGAAAAAGTAGAAATTTTAATGCTAGGAATGACCATCGTTAAACCCTTAAACTTTTGTCGATGGATTTTTTTACCTATCATTCACAAATAAAAAATTCTATTCTTTTTTTTATCATTAAATCCCTCTTCTTTCAAAGTGCTCAAAAATATTATGTATTTATTTTTTGTTTGGAGAAGAATTTAAAAAATTGGTGATTATTTTAAACTAATTATAATATATTCCTTTTGACAGATATCGCTGCTTTTATTTGCTCATTGAAGAACAAAACTTTTATGCGTATATTAAAAAGAGATAAAAAAATAATTCAAACGATTCTCGTTTTCTTCTTTTTTGTCTATGAAAAGAAGAAGTGAAAAGTTTCGACTACTTTTTTGTTTGGCTTTTTTCCATTTAACAGGCAGGCGACGAAACGGCTCTTTATTTACAGCTCTTTCTTTCTCTTTTCATCACCATAGTTTGCTTCCTTTTTGTTCGCATTTTCCTTGTCCCCGTTCCCCGCCGCCAAAAAAATTCTTTGTTTTTCTCTCCACGTCTCCCCGTCGCTGAGATATTTTTTTGAAACAAAAAAATAATTTTTTTATAAATATTTCTTTGTAGTTTTTACGACATTTGTCTCAAAAAATCTAATACAAAAAGATATGACCCATTCTAATTAATAACAAACATAATTTTTTTATTTTTGTTTTCTTGTTTTGGGTTCAAGAATTTTCGTCTTTTAAAGCATGTTGAGTGAGGGTAGAAGTGAGTTAGACAAAAAAGAGGTTGAATGATTTTTAAAAACAAGCAAATTTATTTTTGCGAGTCCAAAAAAAAGACGGCTTTTTTGATTTTCTCATTTTTTTAAAGCAAATTGTTACTATTTTTCTTTACACATATTGAACTGGCAAGCGTCCGATTTACGTAAAAAAAACGATGTTAAAAAACGATGTTATTTACTTTCCAACCAAATGGGAAGAAAAAAGCCTTTCGCTGGATGCTCGGCCATTCAAATGGAAGCAAGCAATAAAAAAAGGAAGAAAAAAGAGAGAAACAGCAAAAAAAAAATAATAAACAAACGCAAACATATTTACTCATTTTTTTCATCCCATCATCTATTTGCATTTCTTTATTTTTTCGATAAAAAAGGGTTTGTTGCTTTTTCGATTCATTTGTCTTAAAATCCACGGTGAGGTAAAAAAATGTAAAAATTAAAAAAATTGACATAAAAATGAATGTCAAGTTTTAAAAAAGAAAAACTAGTTTAAGAAAAAGGGCAAATAATGGTCGGTAATCAACGAGAAAAAAGAAGAAAAAAAAAGCTAGCAAAAGTTATGGATCAAATTTAAATTGTTATAAAAAAATCAAAGCGTTTCCTTCTGAGCTCCTAAAGCACATGTTGAAGCTTTTTTCTTTTAATTTTTTATTAGCAAAAGACTTACATAAGTATAAGATAAAATATTAGAAGTATGGTGAATGAGCGTTAAAAAATGGTAAAAAGACACAATGAATCATCTATCGCATGCATCTATTGAAATAAAAAACATTTCAAATTGAACATTATTTTTTCCTTTGTATTTTATTAGTAACAAAAGGTTAATCGATCTGAAAAATCGCTTTTTAAAAAAAATATAAATCGACTTCAGTGTTTTTAAAAATTCATCAATTTTTTTGGTTATATTTCGTTTATTTTCCTTTTTTTAATTATTGTTTCCCTATTTTTCTTTTTCAACAATTGTTTAATTTAAACTTTTTACAAAAAACTTTTTTTGTAAAATGTTTTCCATTATTTTAGTATTCACAAATTTATTTTTTAAATAAGCAATTGTTTGAAGCGCAATGTATTCCAACTGTCATTATGAAAAAGTAAATGTGAAATTAAAAAAACTGTTCCAAAGTTCCTTTTTTTTACTTTGGAGCTAAAATAACTCGCGAATCGCCAATGAATAATTTTAAAAGCGATCACGTAATTTATTGTCAAACTTGACAACTAAATGACTAAAAAGCGAGAAGGAATATTTTAAAGCGAAAACTCTTTTCACATAATAACGGAAAATGCTTAAGTGATTTTGATATGGTTTTTCAGTTTTTCTTTTTTCAATTCATTTTCCTTTTCAAACGCTGCACTGGCAACGAAGCACTACGCCTCAAAAGCAATGAAACCATTTTCACTTCACAAAAAATTTGCATGTTTCGCATGCCCTAATTCATCCCAGAAAAATTTCAGGAACTCATTTCCTTATTTTTCATAATCAGCATTTCATTCTCTTCATTTTCATACCAAACTCCAATTCTGCAAAATCAAACCCACCCTACAACAAACATTCCCAAATAAACAGAGGGATTTATCAAAATTTAACCTTTGTCTAAAGATATCGAGAACTTTAAGCCAAAAAATTATTTTGTAAACATTTTTCTTATCTTTTTTATCTGCCCTTTTCCCCCTTTCTTTTTACGATGCCTATTAAACTTTTTTAATAAGAATAAAAATAAAAGCATTTAATTCTTGCACTCCATTTGTTAATTTTTTATTCTTAATTAAATTAAAAATATATTCCTTATTTAGTCTATTTTTCTTTTTTATTATATCCAAGCTAATTATTTAGGTTTTCTTAATTTCGTACATATATGTAAATTTTCCTGATTTAGTTACTTTTGTAAATTTATAGAATTATTTTATTTTCAAAAAACTTCTAGTATTACAAAAAGCGTCATCAAATCAATGCGTGTTTTTTTTTCTTCTCTTATTTTAATTTTTAAAAAAACTTTTTTAAATATTTAATTTATGCTGATGTGTCATTATTTATTATAAAGTTTTATTAAAATATTTTTTTAGATTATAAAATGGCTAAATTAAATGTTGGAAAAGAAGAAGAAGCTTTTTTAGAATACATGAATCAAAATCCAAGCATTGAAGGCTTAACTGATTTAATGTTAGGCTGTCCTAAAACACGAAGTATTGGATTAAAATATTTTGAAAATTCAGAATATGTTATTATCGATTTAGATAAAATCTGGTTTTGTATTTTATTAAGCGTATGTTTTTAGAAACTCTTAACCAAAATATTATCATATGATTAATTTTTATACTTTCAGCCACTAAGCAATAAATTTCTTCGATTGGGCTTTCGACTTATTAATCCTTTGCTACCTGATATTATCTTGGCTGCGAATAAATCAATTAGTAAATTAAAAGTGAATAAATGGCCAACTGCAATAATTGATTTAAAAGGACTTTTTGTTGGAAAGAGTGAGCTTTTTACATTATGATTTTTTAATTTAGTTATTTTCGAATGTTGGTAATTTTAGAATTGAAGCACATTAAAATTAATGATGCAACCCCAAATAATGAATATTTGAAAAATCATAACGAACTCGCAACCCTTGATATATTCACACCATTAAAATTTTCGGTAAGTATTAGGAATAAGAGATGTATTAGATACATCGAAACCTGCGATTAACGATAAAAATTGATAAAATCGAGAAAAATTTCTTTTGGGTTATAGTTCGATTAACAGATAATTAACAGCTTTAGTAGGAATATAATGAATTATTTTACAAATCAATTATTTTTTCATTTATTCTTTAGTAAGAAAAAAAAATATGAAGTTTTAATTATTTTTTTAGGAACTTTCTTTTATTCCTTCTTCAATTTATATTCACTTTTATCAATTAGAAATGGACAATTTTCCATCCGCTGGAATTATGAGGTATATCTATAAATCTTTAATTTATTTTATGAATGCACTAATTCACTAATTGTTTTAGTAGCCTTGATTTCTCAGCAACTGAAAAACTCGATATAGATGGATATTTTAGAAATTCAAATTTTTCTTTAAAAAATATAATTATCAATCATAAATTTGAAAATTTATTTTCATTTCAAAAATTTCCAAAATTAAAATCTTTAAATGTTGATTTTAAGATTGATGTAAGTGAAAGATGGGGTCAATTAAAGTTTTTCATCTTGCATTTTGGACCAACGTACTTTAATGCAATACCATTCAAAATGAAAGGAAAAATTGCATTTATTGTAAATGTAGTTCCTGAACATGTTGAAAAGGTAAATAATTACTGCTCAAAATAATAAAAAATACTTCTCATAATTTTTTTTAGTTTTTTGACGAAATTAAAACTAAATCTCGGATATATCATGCTGGAAATGGTTTGATGAAAATTAAACACATCATCCACAACGGATTATTCCTTGAAGTTGAATTTCTTTTACCTGAAGGTTACTATGATTATAACGATGAAGAAGAAAAAGAAGAATAAAAATTGTAGGAACCTTTATTTCAAAAACATTTTCGTTTGTTTTTATAAAATATATATAAATAAAACGAAATCATTTTAACTAAAAGTTATCTTATTTTGTTATGTGTAATATTAAAAATTCTTATTTTTTATAACAAATTTTATGAAATCTTGTTAGAAAGAAGGTAAAAAATAAAAATTAAGAAAAAAACGTTCTTTTAAAAATTTGAATACAAAGATGATGTCTCTAAAAATGCAAATAAAAATTATAGTAAATTGTAGCTTCTAAATATTCGAAATTTGGTTATTTAGCTTTCGTTGATTGCGGTTGATGAACACAAGCATCAACAACATAAAGGTGTTAAGAATGTTGATGCTACGTTGAGTTATGGCCTAAATCGTGCATACGGATATTTAATTACAAATATTTTTTATTTATTATTTAAAAATATGCCGTCTAACAGTTTTAACTACCATTCATGGGAAAGCCATCAATTTAAATAAATTTTTTTATTAAAACTAGCTTCAAGAAGAAAAAACATTTAAAAAATGTTTATCGTTTCAATATGATCCTATGGACGATGGGTGCTAAGATTATGAGGAATCGCTCTAAAAACATCAATAAAAATTAATGTAAATAAGAGTTTTCAGAAAATGAAAATTTTTTATTTTTCCTTGGCACTCATGAGTGAACACATGCATCAACAACTGTAATCTTTATGAAGGTTCAAGCCTATGGCAAATATCAAAAATGTAAAAAATAATTTTTTCTGCTTTATTTTTCTTGTAGAATAAAGGATTTACTACAGAATTGAATTACAATTTTTTTTCATTTCCTTGACTCATCATAGAGAAAAATGACTTTTAAACCAAAAATTAACATTAAAACATAGTTCAACCTTAATTAATGCGGTTGTGGAGCTTAATTGGGCATACAGATATTTAATTACATATGTGGAAGAACAAATTATAAAAACAAGCACCAAATAATTTGGTAACATACTTTGTTACATATGGAGTTTCTGCCCACCACGTGACACTTGCTAATTAAAAAAATAAATGCATTGAATCATATTAATTTTTAAAAAAAGCACTCAAAGAACTTTTTGTAACAAAATATAAATTTTTTTTGGCAATTAATCAATTTTTATTTTATTTTGTCTTCTATGAAGAGGAACTTCCAAAAGAGATAGGACGCGAATGTCAAAGTCGAAAGGCAAATTAGAAAGATTAGAATCGTCAGTCGAGAATAAATGAGAGTCATTGGAACTTGAAGATCCATGTTGTCCATAGTTAAACAACATTTCAACAACCAAAACAGTGTCATCAGGATAATATTTATAAGAAACATTGTCTTGCAAAGGTGCTTAAAGAACTAGATGAGACAAGCGATTGTGAGGCATATAATGAGGTGCATTATCATAATGAAAAAGCTCTTGTTTGAAGAACAATCATGTTCATAACAGCAAGTTAATTATCAGAAAAATGCAATGAAGATCCAGAAAAGCTTCTAACATCGATTCTAGTTTCATCGGTGTAATCCATGTATCCTTGTTGTTGTTGATTGAGTTGGAGATTGTCGAGCATTTCGGCAATCGTTGAGGCGTAAGACGAGTGAGTTGTGGAGCGAATTTAAGAAGGAGAACTTCCTCAGTCACCAGCAGGCCTCTTCCTTCGGCCCGTCCAGGCCGGGCCGAGGTTTTTCAACATTCCGAATAAAAAGTAAAGGGATTACCAAGGCAAAAAAAATTTAATGAATTTTGACGAACCTCGGGCCGAGTCGGGCTTAAAAATAGACGGGCCGGGCCTGCAAAAGTCGGCCCGTGGAAGAGGCCTGGTCACCAGAATGATCATCGCTCATATACATTCCGTTAATGTAATTCGGACACATGCCAAAAAAATAAAGGTGGGTGGGTATCAAAAAAATGAAACAACAACGCAAAAATGATCATAATGAAAAAAGTTTTGAAAACGAAAAGAAAGCATGAAACTGGAGGATTTATGTAGAATATTGCAAAGCTTCCCATACTTTTGTGCCTTTTTTGAAAGTGTTTGTAAAAAATAGTATAGAAAACTAAACATAGATTTGACAGTGGATAAAGCCGTGAGGCACCAAATAGAAAAAAAAAGTTTTAGAATAAGAAAAAAAATTGCAGAGTAAAAGTGCTTTATTTTTATCATTTTTTATGCATTTTTACATCCACTTTCATTGATATTTTTAAAAATCGGATTCTATGGTGACGATTTGGAAGACATCAAAAATTAATGTTTTTTACTTCAAGCAAAAAATGCTTTGATAAAGGTAAATTAATTAAAAACTGAAAACTAAGCAAACTAAAAAAATTTTTGTTTATCTGAAGTGATAAACGGCAAAAGTTTGTTAATGATAAATTTGAGAAAGAATAGTTAAAATATTCGTAACTAAGCTACTGTTAACTTTTTACATGGCAAATTTGTTTAAGAAAAATTCAAAAGATTTTACTTTAAATTAGTCCATTTTTAGTGACAAAATTTTGTTAATGAAAAAACTGGGAAAAGGCAATTATATAAATCATAAATAAGCTAAATAATTTTTATTAAACATATTAAAATTACTCCCAACGGAAATTTGTATTCGCTCCAGTTGAACTCCTGAATCAATGAAACTTTTTTTCTGAATACTTGCATCAACAAGCATGGAAGCACCAAATTGAAAAAAAACTTTTTGAATTAGAAAAAAAATTCCTGAGTAAAAGTGTCTTATTTTTATGGATGTTTATGCATTTTTACATCCATTTTCATTGATATTTTTAAAAATCGGATACGGTTCTGATCGAGCTATGTGGCTTTGAAATGAAAGTTTAACATAAATTATTCAAATTTTCTGATTTTGTATTAGAAATTTTTTTTTCTGAGCTTTTTTTCTTTTCTAAATTCATAATTAATTATTTAAGAATTTATTAGAAAAAGGATTTTCGATTGCCTCCGTTGGAAGTACCTCAAACAATGAACATTTTTTGAACAAAAGTACCAAGCAAGCAAGGAGTCACCAAATTGAAAAAAAAAACATTTTGAATAAGAAAAAAAATCCCAGAGGGAAAGTGGCTTATTTTTATGGATGTTTATGCATTTTTACATCCATTTTCATTGATATTTTTAAAAATCGGATTCTATGGCGACGATTTAAAAGACATCAAAAATTACACTTAAAGCAAAAAATGCTTTGATAAAGGTAAATTAATTCCAAACTCAAAACTAAGTATACTTAAAAAAAATATTGCTTATCAGATGTGTTAGTACACATAAAAACCTTCAAAAATCGATCCTGTTTTCAATAGCAAAAGTAAAGGTTCTGATCGAGCTATGTGGCTTTGAAATGAAAATTTAAATTTTGTGATTTTGTATTAGAAATTTTTTTTTCTGAGCTTTTTTTCTTTTCTAAATTCATAATTAATTATTAAAGAATTTATTAGAAAAAGGATTTTCGATTGCCTCCGTTGGAAGTACCTCAAACAATGAACATTTTTTGAACAAAAGTACCAAGCAAGCAAGGAGTCACCAAATTGAAAAAAAAACATTTTGAATAAGAAAAAAAATCCCAGAGGGAAAGTGGCTTATTTTTATGGATGTTTATGCATTTTTACATCCATTTTCATTGATATTTTTAAAAATCGGATTCTATGGCGACGATTTAAAAGACATCAAAAATTACACTTAAAGCAAAAAATGCTTTGATAAAGGTAAATTAATTCCAAACTCAAAACTAAGTATACTTAAAAAAAATATTGCTTATCAGATGTGTTAGTACACATAAAAACCTTCAAAAATCGATCCTGTTTTCAATAGCAAAAGTAAAGGTTCTGATCGAGCTATGTTGCTTTGAAATGAAAGTTTAACATAAATTATTCAAATTTTCTGATTTTGTATTAGAAATTTTTTTTTCTGAGCTTTTTTTCTTTTCTAAATTCATAATTAATTATTTAAGAATTTATTAGAAAAAGGATTTTCGATTGCCTCCGTTGGAAGTACCTCAAACAATGAACATTTTTTGAACAAAAGTACCAAGCAAGCAAGGAGTCACCAAATTGAAAAAAAAAACATTTTGAATAAGAAAAAAAATCCCAGAGGGAAAGTGGCTTATTTTTATGGATGTTTATGCATTTTTACATCCATTTTCATTGATATTTTTAAAAATCGGATTCTATGGCGACGATTTAAAAGACATCAAAAATTACACTTAAAGCAAAAAATGCTTTGATAAAGGTAAATTAATTCCAAACTCAAAACTAAGTATACTTAAAAAAAATATTGCTTATCAGATGTGTTAGTACACATAAAAACCTTCAAAAATCGATCCTGTTTTCAATAGCAAAAGTAAAGGTTCTGATCGAGCTATGTGGCTTTGAAATGAAAATTTAAATTTTGTGATTTTGTATTAGAAATTTTTTTTTCTGAGCTTTTTTTCTTTTCTAAATTCATAATTAATTATTAAAGAATTTATTAGAAAAAGGATTTTCGATTGCCTCCGTTGGAAGTACCTCAAACAATGAACATTTTTTGAACAAAAGTACCAAGCAAGCAAGGAGTCACCAAATTGAAAAAAAAACATTTTGAATAAGAAAAAAAATCCCAGAGGGAAAGTGGCTTATTTTTATGGATGTTTATGCATTTTTACATCCATTTTCATTGATATTTTTAAAAATCGGATTCTATGGCGACGATTTAAAAGACATCAAAAATTACACTTAAAGCAAAAAATGCTTTGATAAAGGTAAATTAATTCCAAACTCAAAACTAAGTATACTTAAAAAAAATATTGCTTATCAGATGTGTTAGTACACATAAAAACCTTCAAAAATCGATCCTGTTTTCAATAGCAAAAGTAAAGGTTCTGATCGAGCTATGTTGCTTTGAAATGAAAGTTTAACATAAATTATTCAAATTTTCTGATTTTGTATTAGAAATTTTTTTTTCTGAGCTTTTTTTCTTTTCTAAATTCATAATTAATTATTTAAGAATTTATTAGAAAAAGGATTTTCGATTGCCTCCGTTGGAAGTACCTCAAACAATGAACATTTTTTGAACAAAAGTACCAAGCAAGCAAGGAGTCACCAAATTGAAAAAAAAAACATTTGAATAAGAAAAAAAATTCCAAAGTAAAAGTCGCTTATTTTTATGGATGTTTATGCATTTTTACATCCATTTTCATTGATATTTTTAAAAATCGGATTCTATGGCGACGATTTAAAAGACATCAAAAATTACACTTAAAGCAAAAAATGCTTTGATAAAGGTAAATTAATTCCAAACTCAAAACTAAGTATACTTAAAAAAAATATTGCTTATCAGATGTGTTAGTACACATAAAAACCTTCAAAAATCGATCCTGTTTTCAATAGCAAAAGTAAAGGTTCTGATCGAGCTATGTGGCTTTGAAATGAAAATTTAAATTTTGTGATTTTGTATTAGAAATTTTTTTTTCTGAGCTTTTTTTCTTTTCTAAATTCATAATTAATTATTAAAGAATTTATTAGAAAAAGGATTTTCGATTGCCTCCGTTGGAAGTACCTCAAACAATGAACATTTTTTGAACAAAAGTACCAAGCAAGCAAGGAGTCACCAAATTGAAAAAAAAACATTTTGAATAAGAAAAAAAATCCCAGAGGGAAAGTGGCTTATTTTTATGGATGTTTATGCATTTTTACATCCATTTTCATTGATATTTTTAAAAATCGGATTCTATGGCGACGATTTAAAAGACATCAAAAATTACACTTAAAGCAAAAAATGCTTTGATAAAGGTAAATTAATTCCAAACTCAAAACTAAGTATACTTAAAAAAAATATTGCTTATCAGATGTGTTAGTACACATAAAAACCTTCAAAAATCGATCCTGTTTTCAATAGCAAAAGTAAAGGTTCTGATCGAGCTATGTTGCTTTGAAATGAAAGTTTAACATAAATTATTCAAATTTTCTGATTTTGTATTAGAAATTTTTTTTTCTGAGCTTTTTTTCTTTTCTAAATTCATAATTAATTATTTAAGAATTTATTAGAAAAAGGATTTTCGATTGCCTCCGTTGGAAGTACCTCAAACAATGAACATTTTTTGAACAAAAGTACCAAGCAAGCAAGGAGTCACCAAATTGAAAAAAAAAACATTTGAATAAGAAAAAAAATTCCAAAGTAAAAGTCGCTTATTTTTATGGATGTTTATGCATTTTTACATCCATTTTCATTGATATTTTTAAAAATCGGATTCTATGGCGACGATTTAAAAGACATCAAAAATTACACTTAAAGCAAAAAATGCTTTGATAAAGGTAAATTAATTCCAAACTCAAAACTAAGTATACTTAAAAAAAATATTGCTTATCAGATGTGTTAGTACACATAAAAACCTTCAAAAATCGATCCTGTTTTCAATAGCAAAAGTAAAGGTTCTGATCGAGCTATGTTGCTTTGAAATGAAAGTTTAACATAAATTATTCAAATTTTCTGATTTTGTATTAGAAATTTTTTTTTCTGAGCTTTTTTTCTTTTCTAAATTCATAATTAATTATTTAAGAATTTATTAGAAAAAGGATTTTCGATTGCCTCCGTTGGAAGTACCTCAAACAATGAACATTTTTTGAACAAAAGTACCAAGCAAGCAAGGAGTCACCAAATTGAAAAAAAAACATTTTGAATAAGAAAAAAAATCCCAGAGGGAAAGTGGCTTATTTTTATGGATGTTTATGCATTTTTACATCCATTTTCATTGATATTTTTAAAAATCGGATTCTATGGCGACGATTTAAAAGACATCAAAAATTACACTTAAAGCAAAAAATGCTTTGATAAAGGTAAATTAATTCCAAACTCAAAACTAAGTATACTTAAAAAAAATATTGCTTATCAGATGTGTTAGTACACATAAAAACCTTCAAAAATCGATCCTGTTTTCAATAGCAAAAGTAAAGGTTCTGATCGAGCTATGTTGCTTTGAAATGAAAGTTTAACATAAATTATTCAAATTTTCTGATTTTGTATTAGAAATTTTTTTTTCTGAGCTTTTTTTCTTTTCTAAATTCATAATTAATTATTTAAGAATTTATTAGAAAAAGGATTTTCGATTGCCTCCGTTGGAAGTACCTCAAACAATGAACATTTTTTGAACAAAAGTACCAAGCAAGCAAGGAGTCACCAAATTGAAAAAAAAAACATTTGAATAAGAAAAAAAATTCCAAAGTAAAAGTCGCTTATTTTTATGGATGTTTATGCATTTTTACATCCATTTTCATTGATATTTTTAAAAATCGGATTCTATGGCGACGATTTAAAAGACATCAAAAATTACACTTAAAGCAAAAAATGCTTTGATAAAGGTAAATTAATTCCAAACTCAAAACTAAGTATACTTAAAAAAAATATTGCTTATCAGATGTGTTAGTACACATAAAAACCTTCAAAAATCGATCCTGTTTTCAATAGCAAAAGTAAAGGTTCTGATCGAGCTATGTTGCTTTGAAATGAAAGTTTAACATAAATTATTCAAATTTTCTGATTTTGTATTAGAAATTTTTTTTTCTGAGCTTTTTTTCTTTTCTAAATTCATAATTAATTATTTAAGAATTTATTAGAAAAAGGATTTTCGATTGCCTCCGTTGGAAGTACCTCAAACAATGAACATTTTTTGAACAAAAGTACCAAGCAAGCAAGGAGTCACCAAATTGAAAAAAAAACATTTTGAATAAGAAAAAAAATCCCAGAGGGAAAGTGGCTTATTTTTATGGATGTTTATGCATTTTTACATCCATTTTCATTGATATTTTTAAAAATCGGATTCTATGGCGACGATTTAAAAGACATCAAAAATTACACTTAAAGCAAAAAATGCTTTGATAAAGGTAAATTAATTCCAAACTCAAAACTAAGTATACTTAAAAAAAATATTGCTTATCAGATGTGTTAGTACACATAAAAACCTTCAAAAATCGATCCTGTTTTCAATAGCAAAAGTAAAGGTTCTGATCGAGCTATGTTGCTTTGAAATGAAAGTTTAACATAAATTATTCAAATTTTCTGATTTTGTATTAGAAATTTTTTTTTCTGAGCTTTTTTTCTTTTCTAAATTCATAATTAATTATTTAAGAATTTATTAGAAAAAGGATTTTCGATTGCCTCCGTTGGAAGTACCTCAAACAATGAACATTTTTTGAACAAAAGTACCAAGCAAGCAAGGAGTCACCAAATTGAAAAAAAAAACATTTGAATAAGAAAAAAAATTCCAAAGTAAAAGTCGCTTATTTTTATGGATGTTTATGCATTTTTACATCCATTTTCATTGATATTTTTAAAAATCGGATTCTATGGCGACGATTTAAAAGACATCAAAAATTACACTTAAAGCAAAAAATGCTTTGATAAAGGTAAATTAATTCCAAACTCAAAACTAAGTATACTTAAAAAAAATATTGCTTATCAGATGTGTTAGTACACATAAAAACCTTCAAAAATCGATCCTGTTTTCAATAGCAAAAGTAAAGGTTCTGATCGAGCTATGTTGCTTTGAAATGAAAGTTTAACATAAATTATTCAAATTTTCTGATTTTGTATTAGAAATTTTTTTTTCTGAGCTTTTTTTCTTTTCTAAATTCATAATTAATTATTTAAGAATTTATTAGAAAAAGGATTTTCGATTGCCTCCGTTGGAAGTACCTCAAACAATGAACATTTTTTGAACAAAAGTACCAAGCAAGCAAGGAGTCACCAAATTGAAAAAAAAACATTTTGAATAAGAAAAAAAATCCCAGAGGGAAAGTGGCTTATTTTTATGGATGTTTATGCATTTTTACATCCATTTTCATTGATATTTTTAAAAATCGGATTCTATGGCGACGATTTAAAAGACATCAAAAATTACACTTAAAGCAAAAAATGCTTTGATAAAGGTAAATTAATTCCAAACTCAAAACTAAGTATACTTAAAAAAAATATTGCTTATCAGATGTGTTAGTACACATAAAAACCTTCAAAAATCGATCCTGTTTTCAATAGCAAAAGTAAAGGTTCTGATCGAGCTATGTTGCTTTGAAATGAAAGTTTAACATAAATTATTCAAATTTTCTGATTTTGTATTAGAAATTTTTTTTTCTGAGCTTTTTTTCTTTTCTAAATTCATAATTAATTATTTAAGAATTTATTAGAAAAAGGATTTTCGATTGCCTCCGTTGGAAGTACCTCAAACAATGAACATTTTTTGAACAAAAGTACCAAGCAAGCAAGGAGTCACCAAATTGAAAAAAAAACATTTTGAATAAGAAAAAAAATCCCAGAGGGAAAGTGGCTTATTTTTATGGATGTTTATGCATTTTTACATCCATTTTCATTGATATTTTTAAAAATCGGATTCTATGGCGACGATTTAAAAGACATCAAAAATTACACTTAAAGCAAAAAATGCTTTGATAAAGGTAAATTAATTCCAAACTCAAAACTAAGTATACTTAAAAAAAATATTGCTTATCAGATGTGTTAGTACACATAAAAACCTTCAAAAATCGATCCTGTTTTCAATAGCAAAAGTAAAGGTTCTGATCGAGCTATGTTGCTTTGAAATGAAAGTTTAACATAAATTATTCAAATTTTCTGATTTTGTATTAGAAATTTTTTTTTCTGAGCTTTTTTTCTTTTCTAAATTCATAATTAATTATTTAAGAATTTATTAGAAAAAGGATTTTCGATTGCCTCCGTTGGAAGTACCTCAAACAATGAACATTTTTTGAACAAAAGTACCAAGCAAGCAAGGAGTCACCAAATTGAAAAAAAAAACATTTGAATAAGAAAAAAAATTCCAAAGGAAAAGTCGCTTATTTTTATGGATGTTTATGCATTTTTACATCCATTTTCATTGATATTTTTAAAAATCGGATACGGTTCTGATCGAGCTATGTGGCTTTGAAATGAAAGTTTAACATAAATTATTCAAATTTTCTGATTTTGTATTAGAAATTTTTTTTTCTGAGCTTTTTTTCTTTTCTAAATTCATAATTAATTATTTAAGAATTTATTAGAAAAAGGATTTTCGATTGCCTCCGTTGGAAGTACCTCAAACAATGAACATTTTTTGAACAAAAGTACCAAGCAAGCAAGGAGTCACCAAATTGAAAAAAAAAACATTTGAATAAGAAAAAAAATTCCAAAGGAAAAGTCGCTTATTTTTATGGATGTTTATGCATTTTTACATCCATTTTCATTGATATTTTTAAAAATCGGATTCTATGGCGACGATTTAAAAGACATCAAAAATTACACTTAAAGCAAAAAATGCTTTGATAAAGGTAAATTAATTCCAAACTCAAAACTAAGTATACTTAAAAAAAATATTGCTTATCAGATGTGTTAGTACACATAAAAACCTTCAAAAATCGATCCTGTTTTCAATAGCAAAAGTAAAGGTTCTGATCGAGCTATGTTGCTTTGAAATGAAAGTTTAACATAAATTATTCAAATTTTCTGATTTTGTATTAGAAATTTTTTTTTCTGAGCTTTTTTTCTTTTCTAAATTCATAATTAATTATTTAAGAATTTATTAGAAAAAGGATTTTCGATTGCCTCCGTTGGAAGTACCTCAAACAATGAACATTTTTTGAACAAATGTATCAAGCAAGCAAGTAGTCACCAAATTGAAAAAAAATACATATTGAATAAGAAAAAAAATCCCAGAGGGAAAGTGGCTTATTTTTATGGATGTTTATGCATTTTTACATCCATTTTCATTGATATTTTTAAAAATCGGATTCTATGGCGACGATTTAAAAGACATCAAAAATTACACTTAAAGCAAAAAATGCTTTGATAAAGGTAAATTAATTCCAAACTCAAAACTAAGTATACTTAAAAAAAATATTGCTTATCAGATGTGTTAGTACACATAAAAACCTTCAAAAATCGATCCTGTTTTCAATAGCAAAAGTAAAGGTTCTGATCGAGCTATGTTGCTTTGAAATGAAAGTTTAACATAAATTATTCAAATTTTCTGATTTTGTATTAGAAATTTTTTTTTCTGAGCTTTTTTTCTTTTCTAAATTCATAATTAATTATTTAAGAATTTATTAGAAAAAGGATTTTCGATTGCCTCCGTTGGAAGTACCTCAAACAATGAACATTTTTTGAACAAAAGTACCAAGCAAGCAAGGAGTCACCAAATTGAAAAAAAAAACATTTGAATAAGAAAAAAAATTCCAAAGGAAAAGTCGCTTATTTTTATGGATGTTTATGCATTTTTACATCCATTTTCATTGATATTTTTAAAAATCGGATTCTATGGCGACGATTTAAAAGACATCAAAAATTACACTTAAAGCAAAAAATGCTTTGATAAAGGTAAATTAATTCCAAACTCAAAACTAAGTATACTTAAAAAAAATATTGCTTATCAGATGTGTTAGTACACATAAAAACCTTCAAAAATCGATCCTGTTTTCAATAGCAAAAGTAAAGGTTCTGATCGAGCTATGTTGCTTTGAAATGAAAGTTTAACATAAATTATTCAAATTTTCTGATTTTGTATTAGAAATTTTTTTTTCTGAGCTTTTTTTCTTTTCTAAATTCATAATTAATTATTTAAGAATTTATTAGAAAAAGGATTTTCGATTGCCTCCGTTGGAAGTACCTCAAACAATGAACATTTTTTGAACAAATGTATCAAGCAAGCAAGTAGTCACCAAATTGAAAAAAAATACATATTGAATAAGAAAAAAAATCCCAGAGGGAAAGTGGCTTATTTTTATGGATGTTTATGCATTTTTACATCCATTTTCATTGATATTTTTAAAAATCGGATTCTATGGCGACGATTTAAAAGACATCAAAAATTACACTTAAAGCAAAAAATGCTTTGATAAAGGTAAATTAATTCCAAACTCAAAACTAAGTATACTTAAAAAAAATATTGCTTATCAGATGTGTTAGTACACATAAAAACCTTCAAAAATCGATCCTGTTTTCAATAGCAAAAGTAAAGGTTCTGATCGAGCTATGTTGCTTTGAAATGAAAGTTTAACATAAATTATTCAAATTTTCTGATTTTGTATTAGAAATTTTTTTTTCTGAGCTTTTTTTCTTTTCTAAATTCATAATTAATTATTTAAGAATTTATTAGAAAAAGGATTTTCGATTGCCTCCGTTGGAAGTACCTCAAACAATGAACATTTTTTGAACAAAAGTACCAAGCAAGCAAGGAGTCACCAAATTGAAAAAAAAAACATTTGAATAAGAAAAAAAATTCCAAAGGAAAAGTCGCTTATTTTTATGGATGTTTATGCATTTTTACATCCATTTTCATTGATATTTTTAAAAATCGGATTCTATGGCGACGATTTAAAAGACATCAAAAATTACACTTAAAGCAAAAAATGCTTTGATAAAGGTAAATTAATTCCAAACTCAAAACTAAGTATACTTAAAAAAAATATTGCTTATCAGATGTGTTAGTACACATAAAAACCTTCAAAAATCGATCCTGTTTTCAATAGCAAAAGTAAAGGTTCTGATCGAGCTATGTTGCTTTGAAATGAAAGTTTAACATAAATTATTCAAATTTTCTGATTTTGTATTAGAAATTTTTTTTTCTGAGCTTTTTTTCTTTTCTAAATTCATAATTAATTATTTAAGAATTTATTAGAAAAAGGATTTTCGATTGCCTCCGTTGGAAGTACCTCAAACAATGAACATTTTTTGAACAAATGTATCAAGCAAGCAAGTAGTCACCAAATTGAAAAAAAATACATATTGAATAAGAAAAAAAATCCCAGAGGGAAAGTGGCTTATTTTTATGGATGTTTATGCATTTTTACATCCATTTTCATTGATATTTTTAAAAATCGGATTCTATGGCGACGATTTAAAAGACATCAAAAATTACACTTAAAGCAAAAAATGCTTTGATAAAGGTAAATTAATTCCAAACTCAAAACTAAGTATACTTAAAAAAAATATTGCTTATCAGATGTGTTAGTACACATAAAAACCTTCAAAAATCGATCCTGTTTTCAATAGCAAAAGTAAAGGTTCTGATCGAGCTATGTTGCTTTGAAATGAAAGTTTAACATAAATTATTCAAATTTTCTGATTTTGTATTAGAAATTTTTTTTTCTGAGCTTTTTTTCTTTTCTAAATTCATAATTAATTATTTAAGAATTTATTAGAAAAAGGATTTTCGATTGCCTCCGTTGGAAGTACCTCAAACAATGAACATTTTTTGAACAAAAGTACCAAGCAAGCAAGGAGTCACCAAATTGAAAAAAAAAACATTTGAATAAGAAAAAAAATTCCAAAGGAAAAGTCGCTTATTTTTATGGATGTTTATGCATTTTTACATCCATTTTCATTGATATTTTTAAAAATCGGATTCTATGGCGACGATTTAAAAGACATCAAAAATTACACTTAAAGCAAAAAATGCTTTGATAAAGGTAAATTAATTCCAAACTCAAAACTAAGTATACTTAAAAAAAATATTGCTTATCAGATGTGTTAGTACACATAAAAACCTTCAAAAATCGATCCTGTTTTCAATAGCAAAAGTAAAGGTTCTGATCGAGCTATGTTGCTTTGAAATGAAAGTTTAACATAAATTATTCAAATTTTCTGATTTTGTATTAGAAATTTTTTTTTCTGAGCTTTTTTTCTTTTCTAAATTCATAATTAATTATTTAAGAATTTATTAGAAAAAGGATTTTCGATTGCCTCCGTTGGAAGTACCTCAAACAATGAACATTTTTTGAACAAAAGTACCAAGCAAGCAAGGAGTCACCAAATTGAAAAAAAAAACATTTGAATAAGAAAAAAAATTCCAAAGGAAAAGTCGCTTATTTTTATGGATGTTTATGCATTTTTACATCCATTTTCATTGATATTTTTAAAAATCGGATACGGTTCTGATCGAGCTATGTGGCTTTGAAATGAAAGTTTAACATAAATTATTCAAATTTTCTGATTTTGTATTAGAAATTTTTTTTTCTGAGCTTTTTTTCTTTTCTAAATTCATAATTAATTATTTAAGAATTTATTAGAAAAAGGATTTTCGATTGCCTCCGTTGGAAGTACCTCAAACAATGAACATTTTTTGAACAAAAGTACCAAGCAAGCAAGGAGTCACCAAATTGAAAAAAAAAACATTTGAATAAGAAAAAAAATTCCAAAGGAAAAGTCGCTTATTTTTATGGATGTTTATGCATTTTTACATCCATTTTCATTGATATTTTTAAAAATCGGATTCTATGGCGACGATTTAAAAGACATCAAAAATTACACTTAAAGCAAAAAATGCTTTGATAAAGGTAAATTAATTCCAAACTCAAAACTAAGTATACTTAAAAAAAATATTGCTTATCAGATGTGTTAGTACACATAAAAACCTTCAAAAATCGATCCTGTTTTCAATAGCAAAAGTAAAGGTTCTGATCGAGCTATGTTGCTTTGAAATGAAAGTTTAACATAAATTATTCAAATTTTCTGATTTTGTATTAGAAATTTTTTTTTCTGAGCTTTTTTTCTTTTCTAAATTCATAATTAATTATTTAAGAATTTATTAGAAAAAGGATTTTCGATTGCCTCCGTTGGAAGTACCTCAAACAATGAACATTTTTTGAACAAATGTATCAAGCAAGCAAGTAGTCACCAAATTGAAAAAAAATACATATTGAATAAGAAAAAAAATCCCAGAGGGAAAGTGGCTTATTTTTATGGATGTTTATGCATTTTTACATCCATTTTCATTGATATTTTTAAAAATCGGATTCTATGGCGACGATTTAAAAGACATCAAAAATTACACTTAAAGCAAAAAATGCTTTGATAAAGGTAAATTAATTCCAAACTCAAAACTAAGTATACTTAAAAAAAATATTGCTTATCAGATGTGTTAGTACACATAAAAACCTTCAAAAATCGATCCTGTTTTCAATAGCAAAAGTAAAGGTTCTGATCGAGCTATGTTGCTTTGAAATGAAAGTTTAACATAAATTATTCAAATTTTCTGATTTTGTATTAGAAATTTTTTTTTCTGAGCTTTTTTTCTTTTCTAAATTCATAATTAATTATTTAAGAATTTATTAGAAAAAGGATTTTCGATTGCCTCCGTTGGAAGTACCTCAAACAATGAACATTTTTTGAACAAAAGTACCAAGCAAGCAAGGAGTCACCAAATTGAAAAAAAAAACATTTGAATAAGAAAAAAAATTCCAAAGGAAAAGTCGCTTATTTTTATGGATGTTTATGCATTTTTACATCCATTTTCATTGATATTTTTAAAAATCGGATTCTATGGCGACGATTTAAAAGACATCAAAAATTACACTTAAAGCAAAAAATGCTTTGATAAAGGTAAATTAATTCCAAACTCAAAACTAAGTATACTTAAAAAAAATATTGCTTATCAGATGTGTTAGTACACATAAAAACCTTCAAAAATCGATCCTGTTTTCAATAGCAAAAGTAAAGGTTCTGATCGAGCTATGTTGCTTTGAAATGAAAGTTTAACATAAATTATTCAAATTTTCTGATTTTGTATTAGAAATTTTTTTTTCTGAGCTTTTTTTCTTTTCTAAATTCATAATTAATTATTTAAGAATTTATTAGAAAAAGGATTTTCGATTGCCTCCGTTGGAAGTACCTCAAACAATGAACATTTTTTGAACAAAAGTACCAAGCAAGCAAGGAGTCACCAAATTGAAAAAAAAAACATTTGAATAAGAAAAAAAATTCCAAAGGAAAAGTCGCTTATTTTTATGGATGTTTATGCATTTTTACATCCATTTTCATTGATATTTTTAAAAATCGGATTCTATGGCGACGATTTAAAAGACATCAAAAATTACACTTAAAGCAAAAAATGCTTTGATAAAGGTAAATTAATTCCAAACTCAAAACTAAGTATACTTAAAAAAAATATTGCTTATCAGATGTGTTAGTACACATAAAAACCTTCAAAAATCGATCCTGTTTTCAATAGCAAAAGTAAAGGTTCTGATCGAGCTATGTTGCTTTGAAATGAAAGTTTAACATAAATTATTCAAATTTTCTGATTTTGTATTAGAAATTTTTTTTTCTGAGCTTTTTTTCTTTTCTAAATTCATAATTAATTATTTAAGAATTTATTAGAAAAAGGATTTTCGATTGCCTCCGTTGGAAGTACCTCAAACAATGAACATTTTTTGAACAAAAGTACCAAGCAAGCAAGGAGTCACCAAATTGAAAAAAAAAACATTTGAATAAGAAAAAAAATTCCAAAGGAAAAGTCGCTTATTTTTATGGATGTTTATGCATTTTTACATCCATTTTCATTGATATTTTTAAAAATCGGATACGGTTCTGATCGAGCTATGTGGCTTTGAAATGAAAGTTTAACATAAATTATTCAAATTTTCTGATTTTGTATTAGAAATTTTTTTTTCTGAGCTTTTTTTCTTTTCTAAATTCATAATTAATTATTTAAGAATTTATTAGAAAAAGGATTTTCGATTGCCTCCGTTGGAAGTACCTCAAACAATGAACATTTTTTGAACAAAAGTACCAAGCAAGCAAGGAGTCACCAAATTGAAAAAAAAAACATTTGAATAAGAAAAAAAATTCCAAAGGAAAAGTCGCTTATTTTTATGGATGTTTATGCATTTTTACATCCATTTTCATTGATATTTTTAAAAATCGGATTCTATGGCGACGATTTAAAAGACATCAAAAATTACACTTAAAGCAAAAAATGCTTTGATAAAGGTAAATTAATTCCAAACTCAAAACTAAGTATACTTAAAAAAAATATTGCTTATCAGATGTGTTAGTACACATAAAAACCTTCAAAAATCGATCCTGTTTTCAATAGCAAAAGTAAAGGTTCTGATCGAGCTATGTTGCTTTGAAATGAAAGTTTAACATAAATTATTCAAATTTTCTGATTTTGTATTAGAAATTTTTTTTTCTGAGCTTTTTTTCTTTTCTAAATTCATAATTAATTATTTAAGAATTTATTAGAAAAAGGATTTTCGATTGCCTCCGTTGGAAGTACCTCAAACAATGAACATTTTTTGAACAAATGTATCAAGCAAGCAAGTAGTCACCAAATTGAAAAAAAATACATATTGAATAAGAAAAAAAATCCCAGAGGGAAAGTGGCTTATTTTTATGGATGTTTATGCATTTTTACATCCATTTTCATTGATATTTTTAAAAATCGGATTCTATGGCGACGATTTAAAAGACATCAAAAATTACACTTAAAGCAAAAAATGCTTTGATAAAGGTAAATTAATTCCAAACTCAAAACTAAGTATACTTAAAAAAAATATTGCTTATCAGATGTGTTAGTACACATAAAAACCTTCAAAAATCGATCCTGTTTTCAATAGCAAAAGTAAAGGTTCTGATCGAGCTATGTGGCTTGGAAATGAAAATTTAAATTTTGTGATTTTGTATTAGAAATTTTTTTTCTGAGCTTTTTTTCTTTTCTAAATTCATAATTAATTATTTAAGAATTTATTAGAAAAAGGATTTTCGATTGCCTCCGTTGGAAGTACCTCAAACAATGAACATTTTTTGAACAAATGTATCAAGCAAGCAAGTAGTCACCAAATTGAAAAAAAATACATATTGAATAAGAAAAAAAATTCCAGAGGGAAAGTGGCTTATTTTTATGGATGTTTATTCATTTATACATCCATTTTCATTGATATTTTTAAAAATCGGATTCTATGGCGACCATTTAAAAGACATCAAAAATTACACTTAAAGCAAAAAATGCTTTGATAAAGGTAAATTAATTCCAAACTCAAAACTAAGTATACTTAAAAAAAATATTGCTTATCAGATGTGTTAGTACACATAAAAACCTTCAAAAATCGATCTTGTTTTCAATAGCAAAAGTAAAGGTTCTGATCGAGCTATGTTGGTTTGAAATGAAAGTTTAACATAAATTATTCAAATTTTCTGATTTTGTATTAGAATTTTTTTTTTCTGCTGTTTTTTTTCTTTTCTAAATTCATAATTAATTATTTAAGAATTTATTAGAAAAAGGATTTTCGATTGCCTCCGTTGGAAGTACCTCAAACAATGAACATTTTTTGAACAAAAGTACCAAGCAAGCAAGGAGTCACCAAATTGAAAAAAAAACATTTTGAATAAGAAAAAAAATCCCAGAGGGAAAGTGGCTTATTTTTATGGATGTTTATGCATTTTTACATCCATTTTCATTGATATTTTTAAAAATCGGATACGGTTCTGATCGAGCTATGTGGCTTTGAAATGAAAGTTTAACATAAATTATTCAAATTTTCTGATTTTGTATTAGAAATTTTTTTTTCTGAGCTTTTTTTCTTTTCTAAATTCATAATTAATTATTTAAGAATTTATTAGAAAAAGGATTTTCGATTGCCTCCGTTGGAAGTACCTCAAACAATGAACATTTTTTGAACAAAAGTACCAAGCAAGCAAGGAGTCACCAAATTGAAAAAAAAAACATTTTGAATAAGAAAAAAAATTCCAGAGGGAAAGTGGCTTATTTTTATGGATGTTTATGCATTTTTACATCCATTTTCATTGATATTTTTAAAAATCGGATTCTATGGCGACGATTTAAAAGACATCAAAAATTACACTTAAAGCAAAAAATGCTTTGATAAAGGTAAATTAATTCCAAACTCAAAACTAAGTATACTTAAAAAAAATATTGCTTATCAGATGTGTTAGTACACATAAAAACCTTCAAAAATCGATCCTGTTTTCAATAGCAAAAGTAAAGGTTCTGATCGAGCTATGTGGCTTGGAAATGAAAATTTAAATTTTGTGATTTTGTATTAGAAATTTTTTTTCTGAGCTTTTTTTCTTTTCTAAATTCATAATTAATTATTTAAGAATTTATTAGAAAAAGGATTTTCGATTGCCTCCGTTGGAAGTACCTCAAACAATGAACATTTTTTGAACAAATGTATCAAGCAAGCAAGTAGTCACCAAATTGAAAAAAAATACATATTGAATAAGAAAAAAAATTCCAGAGGGAAAGTGGCTTATTTTTATGGATGTTTATTCATTTATACATCCATTTTCATTGATATTTTTAAAAATCGGATTCTATGGCGACCATTTAAAAGACATCAAAAATTACACTTAAAGCAAAAAATGCTTTGATAAAGGTAAATTAATTCCAAACTCAAAACTAAGTATACTTAAAAAAAATATTGCTTATCAGATGTGTTAGTACACATAAAAACCTTCAAAAATCGATCCTGTTTTCAATAGCAAAAGTAAAGGTTCTGATCGAGCTATGTTGGTTTGAAATGAAAGTTTAACATAAATTATTCAAATTTTCTGATTTTGTATTAGAATTTTTTTTTTCTGCTGTTTTTTTTCTTTTCTAAATTCATAATTAATTATTTAAGAATTTATTAGAAAAAGGATTTTCGATTGCCTCCGTTGGAAGTACCTCAAACAATGAACATTTTTTGAACAAAAGTACCAAGCAAGCAAGGAGTCACCAAATTGAAAAAAAAACATTTTGAATAAGAAAAAAAATCCCAGAGGGAAAGTGGCTTATTTTTATGGATGTTTATGCATTTTTACATCCATTTTCATTGATATTTTTAAAAATCGGATACGGTTCTGATCGAGCTATGTGGCTTTGAAATGAAAGTTTAACATAAATTATTCAAATTTTCTGATTTTGTATTAGAAATTTTTTTTTCTGAGCTTTTTTTCTTTTCTAAATTCATAATTAATTATTTAAGAATTTATTAGAAAAAGGATTTTCGATTGCCTCCGTTGGAAGTACCTCAAACAATGAACATTTTTTGAACAAATGTATCAAGCAAGCAAGTAGTCACCAAATTGAAAAAAAATACATATTGAATAAGAAAAAAAATTCCAGAGGGAAAGTGGCTTATTTTTATGGATGTTTATTCATTTATACATCCATTTTCATTGATATTTTTAAAAATCGGATTCTATGGCGACGATTTAAAAGACATCAAAAATTACACTTAAAGCAAAAAATGCTTTGATAAAGGTAAATTAATTCCAAACTCAAAACTAAGTATACTTAAAAAAAATATTGCTTATCAGATGTGTTAGTACACATAAAAACCTTCAAAAATCGATCCTGTTTTCAATAGCAAAAGTAAAGGTTCTGATCGAGCTATGTGGCTTGGAAATGAAAATTTAAATTTTGTGATTTTGTATTAGAAATTTTTTTTCTGAGCTTTTTTTCTTTTCTAAATTCATAATTAATTATTTAAGAATTTATTAGAAAAAGGATTTTCGATTGCCTCCGTTGGAAGTACCTCAAACAATGAACATTTTTTGAACAAAAGTACCAAGCAAGCAAGTAGTCACCAAATTGAAAAAAAATACATATTGAATAAGAAAAAAAATTCCAGAGGGAAAGTGGCTTATTTTTATGGATGTTTATTCATTTATACATCCATTTTCATTGATATTTTTAAAAATCGGATTCTATGGCGACCATTTAAAAGACATCAAAAATTACACTTAAAGCAAAAAATGCTTTGATAAAGGTAAATTAATTCCAAACTCAAAACTAAGTATACTTAAAAAAAATATTGCTTATCAGATGTGTTAGTACACATAAAAACCTTCAAAAATCGATCTTGTTTTCAATAGCAAAAGTAAAGGTTCTGATCGAGCTATGTTGGTTTGAAATGAAAGTTTAACATAAATTATTCAAATTTTCTGATTTTGTATTAGAATTTTTTTTTTCTGCTGTTTTTTTTCTTTTCTAAATTCATAATTAATTATTTAAGAATTTATTAGAAAAAGGATTTTCGATTGCCTCCGTTGGAAGTACCTCAAACAATGAACATTTTTTGAACAAATGTATCAAGCAAGCAAGTAGTCACCAAATTGAAAAAAAATACATATTGAATAAGAAAAAAAATTCCAGAGGGAAAGTGGCTTATTTTTATGGATGTTTATTCATTTATACATCCATTTTCATTGATATTTTTAAAAATCGGATTCTATGGCGACGATTTAAAAGACATCAAAAATTACACTTAAAGCAAAAAATGCTTTGATAAAGGTAAATTAATTCCAAACTCAAAACTAAGTATACTTAAAAAAAATATTGCTTATCAGATGTGTTAGTACACATAAAAACCTTCAAAAATCGATCCTGTTTTCAATAGCAAAAGTAAAGGTTCTGATCGAGCTATGTGGCTTGGAAATGAAAATTTAAATTTTGTGATTTTGTATTAGAAATTTTTTTTCTGAGCTTTTTTTCTTTTCTAAATTCATAATTAATTATTTAAGAATTTATTAGAAAAAGGATTTTCGATTGCCTCCGTTGGAAGTACCTCAAACAATGAACATTTTTTGAACAAAAGTACCAAGCAAGCAAGTAGTCACCAAATTGAAAAAAAATACATATTGAATAAGAAAAAAAATTCCAGAGGGAAAGTGGCTTATTTTTATGGATGTTTATTCATTTATACATCCATTTTCATTGATATTTTTAAAAATCGGATTCTATGGCGACCATTTAAAAGACATCAAAAATTACACTTAAAGCAAAAAATGCTTTGATAAAGGTAAATTAATTCCAAACTCAAAACTAAGTATACTTAAAAAAAATATTGCTTATCAGATGTGTTAGTACACATAAAAACCTTCAAAAATCGATCTTGTTTTCAATAGCAAAAGTAAAGGTTCTGATCGAGCTATGTTGGTTTGAAATGAAAGTTTAACATAAATTATTCAAATTTTCTGATTTTGTATTAGAATTTTTTTTTTCTGCTGTTTTTTTTCTTTTCTAAATTCATAATTAATTATTTAAGAATTTATTAGAAAAAGGATTTTCGATTGCCTCCGTTGGAAGTACCTCAAACAATGAACATTTTTTGAACAAATGTATCAAGCAAGCAAGTAGTCACCAAATTGAAAAAAAATACATATTGAATAAGAAAAAAAATTCCAGAGGGAAAGTGGCTTATTTTTATGGATGTTTATTCATTTATACATCCATTTTCATTGATATTTTTAAAAATCGGATTCTATGGCGACCATTTAAAAGACATCAAAAATTACACTTAAAGCAAAAAATGCTTTGATAAAGGTAAATTAATTCCAAACTCAAAACTAAGTATACTTAAAAAAAATATTGCTTATCAGATGTGTTAGTACACATAAAAACCTTCAAAAATCGATCTTGTTTTCAATAGCAAAAGTAAAGGTTCTGATCGAGCTATGTTGGTTTGAAATGAAAGTTTAACATAAATTATTCAAATTTTCTGATTTTGTATTAGAAATTTTTTTTTCTGCTGTTTTTTTGTTTTCAATATTCATTATTAAATATATTAAAATTATTCCCAAGAGGATTTTGAGCTCCGTCCATTGGAAGTACCTCAATCGATGAACATTTTTTGATCAAATGATCACAAGCATCAAGCTTTGTATCAAGAAATTTAATTAAAAACTTTTTGAATTAGAAAAAAATTTGGAGAGGAAAATTACTTTATTTTTATCAATTTTTATGCATTTTTACATCCATTTTTTAAATCAAATACTATGGTGACGATTTGGAAGCATTCAAAAATTATTGCTTTTTCACTTCAATCAAAAAATGCTTTAATAAAGTAAAAATAAATTCTAAAGTCATAAATAAGTAAGCTTTAAAAAAAATATTGCTTATCAGATGTGTTAGTACACATAAAAACCTTCAAAAATCGATCTTGTTTTCAATAGCAAAAGTAAAGGTTCTGATCGAGCTATGTTGGTTTGAAATGAAAGTTTAACATAAATTATTCAAATTTTCTGATTTTGTATTAGAAATTTTTTTTTCTGAGCTTTTTTTCTTTTCTAAATTCATAATTAATTATTTAAGAATTTATTAGAAAAAGGATTTTCGATTGCCTCCGTTGGAAGTACCTCAAACAATGAACATTTTTTGAACAAAAGTACCAAGCAAGCAAGGAGTCACCAAATTGAAAAAAAAAACATTTAATAAGAAAAAAAATTCCAAAGGAAAAGTCGCTTATTTTTATGGATGTTTATGCATTTTTACATCCATTTTCATTGATATTTTTAAAAATCGGATACGGTTCTGATCGAGCTATGTGGCTTTGAAATGAAAGTTTAACATAAATTATTCAAATTTTCTGATTTTGTATTAGAAATTTTTTTTTCTGAGCTTTTTTTCTTTTCTAAATTCATAATTAATTATTTAAGAATTTATTAGAAAAAGGATTTTCGATTGCCTCCGTTGGAAGTACCTCAAACAATGAACATTTTTTGAACAAAAGTACCAAGCAAGCAAGGAGTCACCAAATTGAAAAAAAAAACATTTGAATAAGAAAAAAAATTCCAAAGGAAAAGTCGCTTATTTTTATGGATGTTTATGCATTTTTACATCCATTTTCATTGATATTTTTAAAAATCGGATTCTATGGCGACGATTTAAAAGACATCAAAAATTACACTTAAAGCAAAAAATGCTTTGATAAAGGTAAATTAATTCCAAACTCAAAACTAAGTATACTTAAAAAAAATATTGCTTATCAGATGTGTTAGTACACATAAAAACCTTCAAAAATCGATCCTGTTTTCAATAGCAAAAGTAAAGGTTCTGATCGAGCTATGTGGCTTGGAAATGAAAATTTAAATTTTGTGATTTTGTATTAGAAATTTTTTTTCTGAGCTTTTTTTCTTTTCTAAATTCATAATTAATTATTTAAGAATTTATTAGAAAAAGGATTTTCGATTGCCTCCGTTGGAAGTACCTCAAACAATGAACATTTTTTGAACAAAAGTACCAAGCAAGCAAGGAGTCACCAAATTGAAAAAAAAACATTTTGAATAAGAAAAAAAATCCCAGAGGGAAAGTGGCTTATTTTTATGGATGTTTATGCATTTTTACATCCATTTTCATTGATATTTTTAAAAATCGGATACGGTTCTGATCGAGCTATGTGGCTTTGAAATGAAAGTTTAACATAAATTATTCAAATTTTCTGATTTTGTATTAGAATTTTTTTTTTCTGCTGTTTTTTTTCTTTTCTAAATTCATAATTAATTATTTAAGAATTTATTAGAAAAAGGATTTTCGATTGCCTCCGTTGGAAGTACCTCAAACAATGAACATTTTTTGAACAAAAGTACCAAGCAAGCAAGGAGTCACCAAATTGAAAAAAAAACATTTTGAATAAGAAAAAAAATCCCAGAGGGAAAGTGGCTTATTTTTATGGATGTTTATGCATTTTTACATCCATTTTCATTGATATTTTTAAAAATCGGATACGGTTCTGATCGAGCTATGTGGCTTTGAAATGAAAGTTTAACATAAATTATTCAAATTTTCTGATTTTGTATTAGAAATTTTTTTTTCTGAGCTTTTTTTCTTTTCTAAATTCATAATTAATTATTTAAGAATTTATTAGAAAAAGGATTTTCGATTGCCTCCGTTGGAAGTACCTCAAACAATGAACATTTTTTGAACAAAAGTACCAAGCAAGCAAGGAGTCACCAAATTGAAAAAAAAAACATTTTGAATAAGAAAAAAAATTCCAGAGGGAAAGTGGCTTATTTTTATGGATGTTTATGCATTTTTACATCCATTTTCATTGATATTTTTAAAAATCGGATACGGTTCTGATCGAGCTATGTGGCTTTGAAATGAAAGTTTAACATAAATTATTCAAATTTTCTGATTTTGTATTAGAAATTTTTTTTTCTGAGCTTTTTTTCTTTTCTAAATTCATAATTAATTATTTAAGAATTTATTAGAAAAAGGATTTTCGATTGCCTCCGTTGGAAGTACCTCAAACAATGAACATTTTTTGAACAAAAGTACCAAGCAAGCAAGGAGTCACCAAATTGAAAAAAAATACATATTGAATAAGAAAAAAAATTCCAGAGGGAAAGTGGCTTATTTTTATGGATGTTTATTCATTTATACATCCATTTTCATTGATATTTTTAAAAATCGGATTCTATGGCGACCATTTAAAAGACATCAAAAATTACACTTAAAGCAAAAAATGCTTTGATAAAGGTAAATTAATTCCAAACTCAAAACTAAGTATACTTAAAAAAAATATTGCTTATCAGATGTGTTAGTACACATAAAAACCTTCAAAAATCGATCCTGTTTTCAATAGCAAAAGTAAAGGTTCTGATCGAGCTATGTGGCTTGGAAATGAAAATTTAAATTTTGTGATTTTGTATTAGAAATTTTTTTTCTGAGCTTTTTTTCTTTTCTAAATTCATAATTAATTATTTAAGAATTTATTAGAAAAAGGATTTTCGATTGCCTCCGTTGGAAGTACCTCAAACAATGAACATTTTTTGAACAAATGTATCAAGCAAGCAAGTAGTCACCAAATTGAAAAAAAATACATATTGAATAAGAAAAAAAATTCCAGAGGGAAAGTGGCTTATTTTTATGGATGTTTATTCATTTATACATCCATTTTCATTGATATTTTTAAAAATCGGATTCTATGGCGACCATTTAAAAGACATCAAAAATTACACTTAAAGCAAAAAATGCTTTGATAAAGGTAAATTAATTCCAAACTCAAAACTAAGTATACTTAAAAAAAATATTGCTTATCAGATGTGTTAGTACACATAAAAACCTTCAAAAATCGATCTTGTTTTCAATAGCAAAAGTAAAGGTTCTGATCGAGCTATGTTGGTTTGAAATGAAAGTTTAACATAAATTATTCAAATTTACTGATTTTGTATTAGAATTTTTTTTTTCTGCTGTTTTTTTGTTTTCAATATTCATTATTAAATATATTAAAATTATTCCCAAGAGGATTTTGAGCTCCGTCCATTGGAAGTACCTCAATCGATGAACATTTTTTGATCAAATGATCACAAGCATCAAGCTTTGTATCAAGAAATTTAATTAAAAACTTTTTGAATTAGAAAAAAATTTGGAGAGGAAAATTACTTTATTTTTATCAATTTTTATGCATTTTTACATCCATTTTTTAAATCAAATACTATGGTGACGATTTGGAAGCATTCAAAAATTATTGCTTTTTCACTTCAATCAAAAAATGCTTTAATAAAGTAAAAATAAATTCTAAAGTCATAAATAAGTAAGCTTTAAAAAAAATATTGCTTATCAGATGTGTTAGTACACATAAAAACCTTCAAAAATCGATCCTGTTTTCAATAGCAAAAGTAAAGGTTCTGATCGAGCTATGTTGCTTTGAAATGAAAGTTTAACATAAATTATTCAAATTTTCTGATTTTGTATTAGAAATTTTTTTTTCTGAGCTTTTTTTCTTTTCTAAATTCATAATTAATTATTTAAGAATTTATTAGAAAAAGGATTTTCGATTGCCTCCGTTGGAAGTACCTCAAACAATGAACATTTTTTGAACAAAAGTACCAAGCAAGCAAGGAGTCACCAAATTGAAAAAAAAACATTTTGAATAAGAAAAAAAATCCCAGAGGGAAAGTGGCTTATTTTTATGGATGTTTATGCATTTTTACATCCATTTTCATTGATATTTTTAAAAATCGGATACGGTTCTGATCGAGCTATGTGGCTTTGAAATGAAAGTTTAACATAAATTATTCAAATTTTCTGATTTTGTATTAGAAATTTTTTTTTCTGAGCTTTTTTTCTTTTCTAAATTCATAATTAATTATTTAAGAATTTATTAGAAAAAGGATTTTCGATTGCCTCCGTTGGAAGTACCTCAAACAATGAACATTTTTTGAACAAAAGTACCAAGCAAGCAAGGAGTCACCAAATTGAAAAAAAATACATATTGAATAAGAAAAAAAATTCCAGAGGGAAAGTGGCTTATTTTTATGGATGTTTATTCATTTATACATCCATTTTCATTGATATTTTTAAAAATCGGATTCTATGGCGACCATTTAAAAGACATCAAAAATTACACTTAAAGCAAAAAATGCTTTGATAAAGGTAAATTAATTCCAAACTCAAAACTAAGTATACTTAAAAAAAATATTGCTTATCAGATGTGTTAGTACACATAAAAACCTTCAAAAATCGATCCTGTTTTCAATAGCAAAAGTAAAGGTTCTGATCGAGCTATGTGGCTTGGAAATGAAAATTTAAATTTTGTGATTTTGTATTAGAAATTTTTTTTCTGAGCTTTTTTTCTTTTCTAAATTCATAATTAATTATTTAAGAATTTATTAGAAAAAGGATTTTCGATTGCCTCCGTTGGAAGTACCTCAAACAATGAACATTTTTTGAACAAATGTATCAAGCAAGCAAGTAGTCACCAAATTGAAAAAAAATACATATTGAATAAGAAAAAAAATTCCAGAGGGAAAGTGGCTTATTTTTATGGATGTTTATTCATTTATACATCCATTTTCATTGATATTTTTAAAAATCGGATTCTATGGCGACCATTTAAAAGACATCAAAAATTACACTTAAAGCAAAAAATGCTTTGATAAAGGTAAATTAATTCCAAACTCAAAACTAAGTATACTTAAAAAAAATATTGCTTATCAGATGTGTTAGTACACATAAAAACCTTCAAAAATCGATCCTGTTTTCAATAGCAAAAGTAAAGGTTCTGATCGAGCTATGTTGCTTTGAAATGAAAGTTTAACATAAATTATTCAAATTTTCTGATTTTGTATTAGAAATTTTTTTTTCTGAGCTTTTTTTCTTTTCTAAATTCATAATTAATTATTTAAGAATTTATTAGAAAAAGGATTTTCGATTGCCTCCGTTGGAAGTACCTCAAACAATGAACATTTTTTGAACAAAAGTACCAAGCAAGCAAGGAGTCACCAAATTGAAAAAAAAAACATTTTGAATAAGAAAAAAAATTCCAGAGGGAAAGTGGCTTATTTTTATGGATGTTTATGCATTTTTACATCCATTTTCATTGATATTTTTAAAAATCGGATACGGTTCTGATCGAGCTATGTGGCTTTGAAATGAAAGTTTAACATAAATTATTCAAATTTTCTGATTTTGTATTAGAAATTTTTTTTTCTGAGCTTTTTTTCTTTTCTAAATTCATAATTAATTATTTAAGAATTTATTAGAAAAAGGATTTTCGATTGCCTCCGTTGGAAGTACCTCAAACAATGAACATTTTTTGAACAAAAGTACCAAGCAAGCAAGGAGTCACCAAATTGAAAAAAAAAACATTTTGAATAAGAAAAAAAATTCCAGAGGGAAAGTGGCTTATTTTTATGGATGTTTATGCATTTTTACATCCATTTTCATTGATATTTTTAAAAATCGGATTCTATGGCGACGATTTAAAAGACATCAAAAATTACACTTAAAGCAAAAAATGCTTTGATAAAGGTAAATTAATTCCAAACTCAAAACTAAGTATACTTAAAAAAAATATTGCTTATCAGATGTGTTAGTACACATAAAAACCTTCAAAAATCGATCCTGTTTTCAATAGCAAAAGTAAAGGTTCTGATCGAGCTATGTGGCTTGGAAATGAAAATTTAAATTTTGTGATTTTGTATTAGAAATTTTTTTTCTGAGCTTTTTTTCTTTTCTAAATTCATAATTAATTATTTAAGAATTTATTAGAAAAAGGATTTTCGATTGCCTCCGTTGGAAGTACCTCAAACAATGAACATTTTTTGAACAAATGTATCAAGCAAGCAAGTAGTCACCAAATTGAAAAAAAATACATATTGAATAAGAAAAAAAATTCCAGAGGGAAAGTGGCTTATTTTTATGGATGTTTATTCATTTATACATCCATTTTCATTGATATTTTTAAAAATCGGATTCTATGGCGACCATTTAAAAGACATCAAAAATTACACTTAAAGCAAAAAATGCTTTGATAAAGGTAAATTAATTCCAAACTCAAAACTAAGTATACTTAAAAAAAATATTGCTTATCAGATGTGTTAGTACACATAAAAACCTTCAAAAATCGATCTTGTTTTCAATAGCAAAAGTAAAGGTTCTGATCGAGCTATGTTGGTTTGAAATGAAAGTTTAACATAAATTATTCAAATTTTCTGATTTTGTATTAGAATTTTTTTTTTCTGCTGTTTTTTTTCTTTTCTAAATTCATAATTAATTATTTAAGAATTTATTAGAAAAAGGATTTTCGATTGCCTCCGTTGGAAGTACCTCAAACAATGAACATTTTTTGAACAAATGTATCAAGCAAGCAAGTAGTCACCAAATTGAAAAAAAATACATATTGAATAAGAAAAAAAATTCCAGAGGGAAAGTGGCTTATTTTTATGGATGTTTATTCATTTATACATCCATTTTCATTGATATTTTTAAAAATCGGATTCTATGGCGACCATTTAAAAGACATCAAAAATTACACTTAAAGCAAAAAATGCTTTGATAAAGGTAAATTAATTCCAAACTCAAAACTAAGTATACTTAAAAAAAATATTGCTTATCAGATGTGTTAGTACACATAAAAACCTTCAAAAATCGATCTTGTTTTCAATAGCAAAAGTAAAGGTTCTGATCGAGCTATGTTGGTTTGAAATGAAAGTTTAACATAAATTATTCAAATTTTCTGATTTTGTATTAGAATTTTTTTTTTCTGCTGTTTTTTTTCTTTTCTAAATTCATAATTAATTATTTAAGAATTTATTAGAAAAAGGATTTTCGATTGCCTCCGTTGGAAGTACCTCAAACAATGAACATTTTTTGAACAAATGTATCAAGCAAGCAAGTAGTCACCAAATTGAAAAAAAATACATATTGAATAAGAAAAAAAATTCCAGAGGGAAAGTGGCTTATTTTTATGGATGTTTATTCATTTATACATCCATTTTCATTGATATTTTTAAAAATCGGATTCTATGGCGACCATTTAAAAGACATCAAAAATTACACTTAAAGCAAAAAATGCTTTGATAAAGGTAAATTAATTCCAAACTCAAAACTAAGTATACTTAAAAAAAATATTGCTTATCAGATGTGTTAGTACACATAAAAACCTTCAAAAATCGATCTTGTTTTCAATAGCAAAAGTAAAGGTTCTGATCGAGCTATGTGGCTTGGAAATGAAAATTTAAATTTTGTGATTTTGTATTAGAAATTTTTTTTCTGAGCTTTTTTTCTTTTCTAAATTCATAATTAATTATTTAAGAATTTATTAGAAAAAGGATTTTCGATTGCCTCCGTTGGAAGTACCTCAAACAATGAACATTTTTTGAACAAATGTATCAAGCAAGCAAGTAGTCACCAAATTGAAAAAAAATACATATTGAATAAGAAAAAAAATTCCAGAGGGAAAGTGGCTTATTTTTATGGATGTTTATTCATTTATACATCCATTTTCATTGATATTTTTAAAAATCGGATTCTATGGCGACCATTTAAAAGACATCAAAAATTACACTTAAAGCAAAAAATGCTTTGATAAAGGTAAATTAATTCCAAACTCAAAACTAAGTATACTTAAAAAAAATATTGCTTATCAGATGTGTTAGTACACATAAAAACCTTCAAAAATCGATCTTGTTTTCAATAGCAAAAGTAAAGGTTCTGATCGAGCTATGTTGGTTTGAAATGAAAGTTTAACATAAATTATTCAAATTTTCTGATTTTGTATTAGAATTTTTTTTTTCTGCTGTTTTTTTTCTTTTCTAAATTCATAATTAATTATTTAAGAATTTATTAGAAAAAGGATTTTCGATTGCCTCCGTTGGAAGTACCTCAAACAATGAACATTTTTTGAACAAATGTATCAAGCAAGCAAGTAGTCACCAAATTGAAAAAAAATACATATTGAATAAGAAAAAAAATTCCAGAGGGAAAGTGGCTTATTTTTATGGATGTTTATTCATTTATACATCCATTTTCATTGATATTTTTAAAAATCGGATTCTATGGCGACCATTTAAAAGACATCAAAAATTACACTTAAAGCAAAAAATGCTTTGATAAAGGTAAATTAATTCCAAACTCAAAACTAAGTATACTTAAAAAAAATATTGCTTATCAGATGTGTTAGTACACATAAAAACCTTCAAAAATCGATCTTGTTTTCAATAGCAAAAGTAAAGGTTCTGATCGAGCTATGTGGCTTGGAAATGAAAATTTAAATTTTGTGATTTTGTATTAGAAATTTTTTTTCTGAGCTTTTTTTCTTTTCTAAATTCATAATTAATTATTTAAGAATTTATTAGAAAAAGGATTTTCGATTGCCTCCGTTGGAAGTACCTCAAACAATGAACATTTTTTGAACAAATGTATCAAGCAAGCAAGTAGTCACCAAATTGAAAAAAAATACATATTGAATAAGAAAAAAAATTCCAGAGGGAAAGTGGCTTATTTTTATGGATGTTTATTCATTTATACATCCATTTTCATTGATATTTTTAAAAATCGGATTCTATGGCGACCATTTAAAAGACATCAAAAATTACACTTAAAGCAAAAAATGCTTTGATAAAGGTAAATTAATTCCAAACTCAAAACTAAGTATACTTAAAAAAAATATTGCTTATCAGATGTGTTAGTACACATAAAAACCTTCAAAAATCGATCTTGTTTTCAATAGCAAAAGTAAAGGTTCTGATCGAGCTATGTTGGTTTGAAATGAAAGTTTAACATAAATTATTCAAATTTTCTGATTTTGTATTAGAATTTTTTTTTTCTGCTGTTTTTTTTCTTTTCTAAATTCATAATTAATTATTTAAGAATTTATTAGAAAAAGGATTTTCGATTGCCTCCGTTGGAAGTACCTCAAACAATGAACATTTTTTGAACAAATGTATCAAGCAAGCAAGTAGTCACCAAATTGAAAAAAAATACATATTGAATAAGAAAAAAAATTCCAGAGGGAAAGTGGCTTATTTTTATGGATGTTTATTCATTTATACATCCATTTTCATTGATATTTTTAAAAATCGGATTCTATGGCGACCATTTAAAAGACATCAAAAATTACACTTAAAGCAAAAAATGCTTTGATAAAGGTAAATTAATTCCAAACTCAAAACTAAGTATACTTAAAAAAAATATTGCTTATCAGATGTGTTAGTACACATAAAAACCTTCAAAAATCGATCTTGTTTTCAATAGCAAAAGTAAAGGTTCTGATCGAGCTATGTTGGTTTGAAATGAAAGTTTAACATAAATTATTCAAATTTTCTGATTTTGTATTAGAATTTTTTTTTTCTGCTGTTTTTTTTCTTTTCTAAATTCATAATTAATTATTTAAGAATTTATTAGAAAAAGGATTTTCGATTGCCTCCGTTGGAAGTACCTCAAACAATGAACATTTTTTGATCAAATGATCACAAGCATCAAGCTTTGTATCAAGAAATTTAATTAAAAACTTTTTGAATTAGAAAAAAATTTGGAGAGGAAAATTACTTTATTTTTATCAATTTTTATGCATTTTTACATCCATTTTTAAATCAAATACTATGGTGACGATTTGGAAGCATTCAAAAATTATTGCTTTTTCACTTCAATCAAAAAATGCTTTAATAAAGTAAAAATAAATTCTAAAGTCATAAATAAGTAAGCTTTAAAAAAAATTTGTTTATCAGATGTGTTAGTACACATAAAAACCTTCAAAAATCGATCTTGTTTTCAATAGCAAAAGTAAAGGTTCTGATCGAGCTATGTTGGTTTGAAATGAAAGTTTAACATAAATTATTCAAATTTACTGATTTTGTATTAGAATTTTTTTTTTCTGCTGTTTTTTTGTTTTCAATATTCATTATTAAATATATTAAAATTATTCCCAAGAGGATTTTGAGCTCCGTCCATTGGAAGTACCTCAATCGATGAACATTTTTTGATCAAATGATCACAAGCATCAAGCTTTGTATCAAGAAATTTAATTAAAAACTTTTTGAATTAGAAAAAAATTTGGAGAGGAAAATTACTTTATTTTTATCAATTTTTATGCATTTTTACATCCATTTTTAAATCAAATACTATGGTGACGATTTGGAAGCATTCAAAAATTATTGCTTTTTCACTTCAATCAAAAAATGCTTTAATAAAGTAAAAATAAATTCTAAAGTCATAAATAAGTAAGCTTTAAAAAAAATTTGTTTATCAGATGTGTTAGTACACATAAAAACCTTCAAAAATCGATATTGTTTTCAATAGCAAAAGTAAAGGTTCTGATCGAGCTATGTTGGTTTGAAATGAAAGTTTAACATAAATTATTCAAATTTACTGATTTTGTATTAGAATTTTTTTTTTCTGCTGTTTTTTTGTTTTCAATATTCATTATTAAATATATTAAAATTATTCCCAAGAGGATTTTGAGCTCCGTCCATTGGAAGTACCTCAATCGATGAACATTTTTTGATCAAATGATCACAAGCATCAAGCTTTGTATCAAGAAATTTAATTAAAAACTTTTTGAATTAGAAAAAAATTTGGAGAGGAAAATTACTTTATTTTTATCAATTTTTATGCATTTTTACATCCATTTTTAAATCAAATACTATGGTGACGATTTGGAAGCATTCAAAAATTATTGCTTTTTCACTTCAATCAAAAAATGCTTTAATAAAGTAAAAATAAATTCTAAAGTCATAAATAAGTAAGCTTTAAAAAAAATTTGTTTATCAGATGTGTTAGTACACATAAAAACCTTCAAAAATCGATCTTGTTTTCAATAGCAAAAGTAAAGGTTCTGATCGAGCTATGTTGGTTTGAAATGAAAGTTTAACATAAATTATTCAAATTTACTGATTTTGTATTAGAATTTTTTTTTTCTGCTGTTTTTTTTCTTTTCTAAATTCATAATTAATTATTTAAGAATTTATTAGAAAAAGGATTTTCGATTGCCTCCGTTGGAAGTACCTCAAACAATGAACATTTTTTGAACAAATGTATCAAGCAAGCAAGTAGTCACCAAATTGAAAAAAAATACATATTGAATAAGAAAAAAAATTCCAGAGGGAAAGTGGCTTATTTTTATGGATGTTTATTCATTTATACATCCATTTTCATTGATATTTTTAAAAATCGGATTCTATGGCGACCATTTAAAAGACATCAAAAATTACACTTAAAGCAAAAAATGCTTTGATAAAGGTAAATTAATTCCAAACTCAAAACTAAGTATACTTAAAAAAAATATTGCTTATCAGATGTGTTAGTACACATAAAAACCTTCAAAAATCGATCTTGTTTTCAATAGCAAAAGTAAAGGTTCTGATCGAGCTATGTTGGTTTGAAATGAAAGTTTAACATAAATTATTCAAATTTACTGATTTTGTATTAGAATTTTTTTTTTCTGCTGTTTTTTTGTTTTCAATATTCATTATTAAATATATTAAAATTATTCCCAAGAGGATTTTGAGCTCCGTCCATTGGAAGTACCTCAATCGATGAACATTTTTTGATCAAATGATCACAAGCATCAAGCTTTGTATCAAGAAATTTAATTAAAAACTTTTTGAATTAGAAAAAAATTTGGAGAGGAAAATTACTTTATTTTTATCAATTTTTATGCATTTTTACATCCATTTTTAAATCAAATACTATGGTGACGATTTGGAAGCATTCAAAAATTATTGCTTTTTCACTTCAATCAAAAAATGCTTTAATAAAGTAAAAATAAATTCTAAAGTCATAAATAAGTAAGCTTTAAAAAAAATTTGTTTATCAGATGTGTTAGTACACATAAAAACCTTCAAAAATCGATCTTGTTTTCAATAGCAAAAGTAAAGGTTCTGATCGAGCTATGTTGGTTTGAAATGAAAGTTTAACATAAATTATTCAAATTTACTGATTTTGTATTAGAATTTTTTTTTTCTGCTGTTTTTTTGTTTTCAATATTCATTATTAAATATATTAAAATTATTCCCAAGAGGATTTTGAGCTCCGTCCATTGGAAGTACCTCAATCGATGAACATTTTTTGATCAAATGATCACAAGCATCAAGCTTTGTATCAAGAAATTTAATTAAAAACTTTTTGAATTAGAAAAAAATTTGGAGAGGAAAATTACTTTATTTTTATCAATTTTTATGCATTTTTACATCCATTTTTAAATCAAATACTATGGTGACGATTTGGAAGCATTCAAAAATTATTGCTTTTTCACTTCAATCAAAAAATGCTTTAATAAAGTAAAAATAAATTCTAAAGTCATAAATAAGTAAGCTTTAAAAAAAATTTGTTTATCAGATGTGTTAGTACACATAAAAACCTTCAAAAATCGATCTTGTTTTCAATAGCAAAAGTAAAGGTTCTGATCGAGCTATGTTGGTTTGAAATGAAAGTTTAACATAAATTATTCAAATTTACTGATTTTGTATTAGAATTTTTTTTTTCTGCTGTTTTTTTTCTTTTCTAAATTCATAATTAATTATTTAAGAATTTATTAGAAAAAGGATTTTCGATTGCCTCCGTTGGAAGTACCTCAAACAATGAACATTTTTTGAACAAATGTATCAAGCAAGCAAGTAGTCACCAAATTGAAAAAAAATACATATTGAATAAGAAAAAAAATTCCAGAGGGAAAGTGGCTTATTTTTATGGATGTTTATTCATTTATACATCCATTTTCATTGATATTTTTAAAAATCGGATTCTATGGCGACCATTTAAAAGACATCAAAAATTACACTTAAAGCAAAAAATGCTTTGATAAAGGTAAATTAATTCCAAACTCAAAACTAAGTATACTTAAAAAAAATATTGCTTATCAGATGTGTTAGTACACATAAAAACCTTCAAAAATCGATCTTGTTTTCAATAGCAAAAGTAAAGGTTCTGATCGAGCTATGTTGGTTTGAAATGAAAGTTTAACATAAATTATTCAAATTTACTGATTTTGTATTAGAATTTTTTTTTTCTGCTGTTTTTTTGTTTTCAATATTCATTATTAAATATATTAAAATTATTCCCAAGAGGATTTTGAGCTCCGTCCATTGGAAGTACCTCAATCGATGAACATTTTTTGATCAAATGATCACAAGCATCAAGCTTTGTATCAAGAAATTTAATTAAAAACTTTTTGAATTAGAAAAAAATTTGGAGAGGAAAATTACTTTATTTTTATCAATTTTTATGCATTTTTACATCCATTTTTAAATCAAATACTATGGTGACGATTTGGAAGCATTCAAAAATTATTGCTTTTTCACTTCAATCAAAAAATGCTTTAATAAAGTAAAAATAAATTCTAAAGTCATAAATAAGTAAGCTTTAAAAAAAATTTGTTTATCAGATGTGTTAGTACACATAAAAACCTTCAAAAATCGATCTTGTTTTCAATAGCAAAAGTAAAGGTTCTGATCGAGCTATGTTGGTTTGAAATGAAAGTTTAACATAAATTATTCAAATTTACTGATTTTGTATTAGAATTTTTTTTTTCTGCTGTTTTTTTTCTTTTCTAAATTCATAATTAATTATTTAAGAATTTATTAGAAAAAGGATTTTCGATTGCCTCCGTTGGAAGTACCTCAAACAATGAACATTTTTTGAACAAATGTATCAAGCAAGCAAGTAGTCACCAAATTGAAAAAAAATACATATTGAATAAGAAAAAAAATTCCAGAGGGAAAGTGGCTTATTTTTATGGATGTTTATTCATTTATACATCCATTTTCATTGATATTTTTAAAAATCGGATTCTATGGCGACCATTTAAAAGACATCAAAAATTACACTTAAAGCAAAAAATGCTTTGATAAAGGTAAATTAATTCCAAACTCAAAACTAAGTATACTTAAAAAAAATATTGCTTATCAGATGTGTTAGTACACATAAAAACCTTCAAAAATCGATCTTGTTTTCAATAGCAAAAGTAAAGGTTCTGATCGAGCTATGTTGGTTTGAAATGAAAGTTTAACATAAATTATTCAAATTTACTGATTTTGTATTAGAATTTTTTTTTTCTGCTGTTTTTTTGTTTTCAATATTCATTATTAAATATATTAAAATTATTCCCAAGAGGATTTTGAGCTCCGTCCATTGGAAGTACCTCAATCGATGAACATTTTTTGATCAAATGATCACAAGCATCAAGCTTTGTATCAAGAAATTTAATTAAAAACTTTTTGAATTAGAAAAAAATTTGGAGAGGAAAATTACTTTATTTTTATCAATTTTTATGCATTTTTACATCCATTTTTAAATCAAATACTATGGTGACGATTTGGAAGCATTCAAAAATTATTGCTTTTTCACTTCAATCAAAAAATGCTTTAATAAAGTAAAAATAAATTCTAAAGTCATAAATAAGTAAGCTTTAAAAAAAATTTGTTTATCAGATGTGTTAGTACACATAAAAACCTTCAAAAATCGATCTTGTTTTCAATAGCAAAAGTAAAGGTTCTGATCGAGCTATGTTGGTTTGAAATGAAAGTTTAACATAAATTATTCAAATTTACTGATTTTGTATTAGAATTTTTTTTTTCTGCTGTTTTTTTTCTTTTCTAAATTCATAATTAATTATTTAAGAATTTATTAGAAAAAGGATTTTCGATTGCCTCCGTTGGAAGTACCTCAAACAATGAACATTTTTTGAACAAATGTATCAAGCAAGCAAGTAGTCACCAAATTGAAAAAAAATACATATTGAATAAGAAAAAAAATTCCAGAGGGAAAGTGGCTTATTTTTATGGATGTTTATTCATTTATACATCCATTTTCATTGATATTTTTAAAAATCGGATTCTATGGCGACCATTTAAAAGACATCAAAAATTACACTTAAAGCAAAAAATGCTTTGATAAAGGTAAATTAATTCCAAACTCAAAACTAAGTATACTTAAAAAAAATATTGCTTATCAGATGTGTTAGTACACATAAAAACCTTCAAAAATCGATCTTGTTTTCAATAGCAAAAGTAAAGGTTCTGATCGAGCTATGTTGGTTTGAAATGAAAGTTTAACATAAATTATTCAAATTTACTGATTTTGTATTAGAATTTTTTTTTTCTGCTGTTTTTTTGTTTTCAATATTCATTATTAAATATATTAAAATTATTCCCAAGAGGATTTTGAGCTCCGTCCATTGGAAGTACCTCAATCGATGAACATTTTTTGATCAAATGATCACAAGCATCAAGCTTTGTATCAAGAAATTTAATTAAAAACTTTTTGAATTAGAAAAAAATTTGGAGAGGAAAATTACTTTATTTTTATCAATTTTTATGCATTTTTACATCCATTTTTAAATCAAATACTATGGTGACGATTTGGAAGCATTCAAAAATTATTGCTTTTTCACTTCAATCAAAAAATGCTTTAATAAAGTAAAAATAAATTCTAAAGTCATAAATAAGTAAGCTTTAAAAAAAATTTGTTTATCAGATGTGTTAGTACACATAAAAACCTTCAAAAATCGATCTTGTTTTCAATAGCAAAAGTAAAGGTTCTGATCGAGCTATGTTGGTTTGAAATGAAAGTTTAACATAAATTATTCAAATTTACTGATTTTGTATTAGAATTTTTTTTTTCTGCTGTTTTTTTGTTTTCAATATTCATTATTAAATATATTAAAATTATTCCCAAGAGGATTTTGAGCTCCGTCCATTGGAAGTACCTCAATCGATGAACATTTTTTGATCAAATGATCACAAGCATCAAGCTTTGTATCAAGAAATTTAATTAAAAACTTTTTGAATTAGAAAAAAATTTGGAGAGGAAAATTACTTTATTTTTATCAATTTTTATGCATTTTTACATCCATTTTTAAATCAAATACTATGGTGACGATTTGGAAGCATTCAAAAATTATTGCTTTTTCACTTCAATCAAAAAATGCTTTAATAAAGTAAAAATAAATTCTAAAGTCATAAATAAGTAAGCTTTAAAAAAAATTTGTTTATCAGATGTGTTAGTACACATAAAAACCTTCAAAAATCGATCTTGTTTTCAATAGCAAAAGTAAAGGTTCTGATCGAGCTATGTTGGTTTGAAATGAAAGTTTAACATAAATTATTCAAATTTACTGATTTTGTATTAGAATTTTTTTTTTCTGCTGTTTTTTTGTTTTCAATAGCAAAAGTAAAGGTTCTGATCGAGCTATGTTGGTTTGAAATGAAAGTTTAACATAAATTATTCAAATTTACTGATTTTGTATTAGAATTTTTTTTTTCTGCTGTTTTTTTTCTTTTCTAAATTCATAATTAATTATTTAAGAATTTATTAGAAAAAGGATTTTCGATTGCCTCCGTTGGAAGTACCTCAAACAATGAACATTTTTTGAACAAATGTATCAAGCAAGCAAGTAGTCACCAAATTGAAAAAAAATACATATTGAATAAGAAAAAAAATTCCAGAGGGAAAGTGGCTTATTTTTATGGATGTTTATTCATTTATACATCCATTTTCATTGATATTTTTAAAAATCGGATTCTATGGCGACCATTTAAAAGACATCAAAAATTACACTTAAAGCAAAAAATGCTTTGATAAAGGTAAATTAATTCCAAACTCAAAACTAAGTATACTTAAAAAAAATATTGCTTATCAGATGTGTTAGTACACATAAAAACCTTCAAAAATCGATCTTGTTTTCAATAGCAAAAGTAAAGGTTCTGATCGAGCTATGTTGGTTTGAAATGAAAGTTTAACATAAATTATTCAAATTTACTGATTTTGTATTAGAATTTTTTTTTTCTGCTGTTTTTTTGTTTTCAATATTCATTATTAAATATATTAAAATTATTCCCAAGAGGATTTTGAGCTCCGTCCATTGGAAGTACCTCAATCGATGAACATTTTTTGATCAAATGATCACAAGCATCAAGCTTTGTATCAAGAAATTTAATTAAAAACTTTTTGAATTAGAAAAAAATTTGGAGAGGAAAATTACTTTATTTTTATCAATTTTTATGCATTTTTACATCCATTTTTAAATCAAATACTATGGTGACGATTTGGAAGCATTCAAAAATTATTGCTTTTTCACTTCAATCAAAAAATGCTTTAATAAAGTAAAAATAAATTCTAAAGTCATAAATAAGTAAGCTTTAAAAAAAATTTGTTTATCAGATGTGTTAGTACACATAAAAACCTTCAAAAATCGATCTTGTTTTCAATAGCAAAAGTAAAGGTTCTGATCGAGCTATGTTGGTTTGAAATGAAAGTTTAACATAAATTATTCAAATTTACTGATTTTGTATTAGAATTTTTTTTTTCTGCTGTTTTTTTGTTTTCAATATTCATTATTAAATATATTAAAATTATTCCCAAGAGGATTTTGAGCTCCGTCCATTGGAAGTACCTCAATCGATGAACATTTTTTGATCAAATGATCACAAGCATCAAGCTTTGTATCAAGAAATTTAATTAAAAACTTTTTGAATTAGAAAAAAATTTGGAGAGGAAAATTACTTTATTTTTATCAATTTTTATGCATTTTTACATCCATTTTTAAATCAAATACTATGGTGACGATTTGGAAGCATTCAAAAATTATTGCTTTTTCACTTCAATCAAAAAATGCTTTAATAAAGTAAAAATAAATTCTAAAGTCATAAATAAGTAAGCTTTAAAAAAAATTTGTTTATCAGATGTGTTAGTACACATAAAAACCTTCAAAAATCGATCTTGTTTTCAATAGCAAAAGTAAAGGTTCTGATCGAGCTATGTTGGTTTGAAATGAAAGTTTAACATAAATTATTCAAATTTACTGATTTTGTATTAGAATTTTTTTTTTCTGCTGTTTTTTTGTTTTCAATAGCAAAAGTAAAGGTTCTGATCGAGCTATGTTGGTTTGAAATGAAAGTTTAACATAAATTATTCAAATTTACTGATTTTGTATTAGAATTTTTTTTTTCTGCTGTTTTTTTTCTTTTCTAAATTCATAATTAATTATTTAAGAATTTATTAGAAAAAGGATTTTCGATTGCCTCCGTTGGAAGTACCTCAAACAATGAACATTTTTTGAACAAATGTATCAAGCAAGCAAGTAGTCACCAAATTGAAAAAAAATACATATTGAATAAGAAAAAAAATTCCAGAGGGAAAGTGGCTTATTTTTATGGATGTTTATTCATTTATACATCCATTTTCATTGATATTTTTAAAAATCGGATTCTATGGCGACCATTTAAAAGACATCAAAAATTACACTTAAAGCAAAAAATGCTTTGATAAAGGTAAATTAATTCCAAACTCAAAACTAAGTATACTTAAAAAAAATATTGCTTATCAGATGTGTTAGTACACATAAAAACCTTCAAAAATCGATCTTGTTTTCAATAGCAAAAGTAAAGGTTCTGATCGAGCTATGTTGGTTTGAAATGAAAGTTTAACATAAATTATTCAAATTTACTGATTTTGTATTAGAATTTTTTTTTTCTGCTGTTTTTTTGTTTTCAATATTCATTATTAAATATATTAAAATTATTCCCAAGAGGATTTTGAGCTCCGTCCATTGGAAGTACCTCAATCGATGAACATTTTTTGATCAAATGATCACAAGCATCAAGCTTTGTATCAAGAAATTTAATTAAAAACTTTTTGAATTAGAAAAAAATTTGGAGAGGAAAATTACTTTATTTTTATCAATTTTTATGCATTTTTACATCCATTTTTAAATCAAATACTATGGTGACGATTTGGAAGCATTCAAAAATTATTGCTTTTTCACTTCAATCAAAAAATGCTTTAATAAAGTAAAAATAAATTCTAAAGTCATAAATAAGTAAGCTTTAAAAAAAATTTGTTTATCAGATGTGTTAGTACACATAAAAACCTTCAAAAATCGATCTTGTTTTCAATAGCAAAAGTAAAGGTTCTGATCGAGCTATGTTGGTTTGAAATGAAAGTTTAACATAAATTATTCAAATTTACTGATTTTGTATTAGAATTTTTTTTTTCTGCTGTTTTTTTGTTTTCAATATTCATTATTAAATATATTAAAATTATTCCCAAGAGGATTTTGAGCTCCGTCCATTGGAAGTACCTCAATCGATGAACATTTTTTGATCAAATGATCACAAGCATCAAGCTTTGTATCAAGAAATTTAATTAAAAACTTTTTGAATTAGAAAAAAATTTGGAGAGGAAAATTACTTTATTTTTATCAATTTTTATGCATTTTTACATCCATTTTTAAATCAAATACTATGGTGACGATTTGGAAGCATTCAAAAATTATTGCTTTTTCACTTCAATCAAAAAATGCTTTAATAAAGTAAAAATAAATTCTAAAGTCATAAATAAGTAAGCTTTAAAAAAAATTTGTTTATCAGATGTGTTAGTACACATAAAAACCTTCAAAAATCGATCTTGTTTTCAATAGCAAAAGTAAAGGTTCTGATCGAGCTATGTTGGTTTGAAATGAAAGTTTAACATAAATTATTCAAATTTACTGATTTTGTATTAGAATTTTTTTTTTCTGCTGTTTTTTTGTTTTCAATAGCAAAAGTAAAGGTTCTGATCGAGCTATGTTGGTTTGAAATGAAAGTTTAACATAAATTATTCAAATTTACTGATTTTGTATTAGAATTTTTTTTTTCTGCTGTTTTTTTTCTTTTCTAAATTCATAATTAATTATTTAAGAATTTATTAGAAAAAGGATTTTCGATTGCCTCCGTTGGAAGTACCTCAAACAATGAACATTTTTTGAACAAATGTATCAAGCAAGCAAGTAGTCACCAAATTGAAAAAAAATACATATTGAATAAGAAAAAAAATTCCAGAGGGAAAGTGGCTTATTTTTATGGATGTTTATTCATTTATACATCCATTTTCATTGATATTTTTAAAAATCGGATTCTATGGCGACCATTTAAAAGACATCAAAAATTACACTTAAAGCAAAAAATGCTTTGATAAAGGTAAATTAATTCCAAACTCAAAACTAAGTATACTTAAAAAAAATATTGCTTATCAGATGTGTTAGTACACATAAAAACCTTCAAAAATCGATCTTGTTTTCAATAGCAAAAGTAAAGGTTCTGATCGAGCTATGTTGGTTTGAAATGAAAGTTTAACATAAATTATTCAAATTTACTGATTTTGTATTAGAATTTTTTTTTTCTGCTGTTTTTTTGTTTTCAATAGCAAAAGTAAAGGTTCTGATCGAGCTATGTTGGTTTGAAATGAAAGTTTAACATAAATTATTCAAATTTACTGATTTTGTATTAGAATTTTTTTTTTCTGCTGTTTTTTTTCTTTTCTAAATTCATAATTAATTATTTAAGAATTTATTAGAAAAAGGATTTTCGATTGCCTCCGTTGGAAGTACCTCAAACAATGAACATTTTTTGAACAAATGTATCAAGCAAGCAAGTAGTCACCAAATTGAAAAAAAATACATATTGAATAAGAAAAAAAATTCCAGAGGGAAAGTGGCTTATTTTTATGGATGTTTATTCATTTATACATCCATTTTCATTGATATTTTTAAAAATCGGATTCTATGGCGACCATTTAAAAGACATCAAAAATTACACTTAAAGCAAAAAATGCTTTGATAAAGGTAAATTAATTCCAAACTCAAAACTAAGTATACTTAAAAAAAATATTGCTTATCAGATGTGTTAGTACACATAAAAACCTTCAAAAATCGATCTTGTTTTCAATAGCAAAAGTAAAGGTTCTGATCGAGCTATGTTGGTTTGAAATGAAAGTTTAACATAAATTATTCAAATTTACTGATTTTGTATTAGAATTTTTTTTTTCTGCTGTTTTTTTGTTTTCAATATTCATTATTAAATATATTAAAATTATTCCCAAGAGGATTTTGAGCTCCGTCCATTGGAAGTACCTCAATCGATGAACATTTTTTGATCAAATGATCACAAGCATCAAGCTTTGTATCAAGAAATTTAATTAAAAACTTTTTGAATTAGAAAAAAATTTGGAGAGGAAAATTACTTTATTTTTATCAATTTTTATGCATTTTTACATCCATTTTTAAATCAAATACTATGGTGACGATTTGGAAGCATTCAAAAATTATTGCTTTTTCACTTCAATCAAAAAATGCTTTAATAAAGTAAAAATAAATTCTAAAGTCATAAATAAGTAAGCTTTAAAAAAAATTTGTTTATCAGATGTGTTAGTACACATAAAAACCTTCAAAAATCGATATTGTTTTCAATAGCAAAAGTAAAGGTTCTGATCGAGCTATGTTGGTTTGAAATGAAAGTTTAACATAAATTATTCAAATTTACTGATTTTGTATTAGAATTTTTTTTTTCTGCTGTTTTTTTGTTTTCAATATTCATTATTAAATATATTAAAATTATTCCCAAGAGGATTTTGAGCTCCGTCCATTGGAAGTACCTCAATCGATGAACATTTTTTGATCAAATGATCACAAGCATCAAGCTTTGTATCAAGAAATTTAATTAAAAACTTTTTGAATTAGAAAAAAATTTGGAGAGGAAAATTACTTTATTTTTATCAATTTTTATGCATTTTTACATCCATTTTTAAATCAAATACTATGGTGACGATTTGGAAGCATTCAAAAATTATTGCTTTTTCACTTCAATCAAAAAATGCTTTAATAAAGTAAAAATAAATTCTAAAGTCATAAATAAGTAAGCTTTAAAAAAAATTTGTTTATCAGATGTGTTAGTACACATAAAAACCTTCAAAAATCGATCTTGTTTTCAATAGCAAAAGTAAAGGTTCTGATCGAGCTATGTTGGTTTGAAATGAAAGTTTAACATAAATTATTCAAATTTACTGATTTTGTATTAGAATTTTTTTTTTCTGCTGTTTTTTTTCTTTTCTAAATTCATAATTAATTATTTAAGAATTTATTAGAAAAAGGATTTTCGATTGCCTCCGTTGGAAGTACCTCAAACAATGAACATTTTTTGAACAAATGTATCAAGCAAGCAAGTAGTCACCAAATTGAAAAAAAATACATATTGAATAAGAAAAAAAATTCCAGAGGGAAAGTGGCTTATTTTTATGGATGTTTATTCATTTATACATCCATTTTCATTGATATTTTTAAAAATCGGATTCTATGGCGACCATTTAAAAGACATCAAAAATTACACTTAAAGCAAAAAATGCTTTGATAAAGGTAAATTAATTCCAAACTCAAAACTAAGTATACTTAAAAAAAATATTGCTTATCAGATGTGTTAGTACACATAAAAACCTTCAAAAATCGATCTTGTTTTCAATAGCAAAAGTAAAGGTTCTGATCGAGCTATGTTGGTTTGAAATGAAAGTTTAACATAAATTATTCAAATTTACTGATTTTGTATTAGAATTTTTTTTTTCTGCTGTTTTTTTGTTTTCAATATTCATTATTAAATATATTAAAATTATTCCCAAGAGGATTTTGAGCTCCGTCCATTGGAAGTACCTCAATCGATGAACATTTTTTGATCAAATGATCACAAGCATCAAGCTTTGTATCAAGAAATTTAATTAAAAACTTTTTGAATTAGAAAAAAATTTGGAGAGGAAAATTACTTTATTTTTATCAATTTTTATGCATTTTTACATCCATTTTTAAATCAAATACTATGGTGACGATTTGGAAGCATTCAAAAATTATTGCTTTTTCACTTCAATCAAAAAATGCTTTAATAAAGTAAAAATAAATTCTAAAGTCATAAATAAGTAAGCTTTAAAAAAAATTTGTTTATCAGATGTGTTAGTACACATAAAAACCTTCAAAAATCGATCTTGTTTTCAATAGCAAAAGTAAAGGTTCTGATCGAGCTATGTTGGTTTGAAATGAAAGTTTAACATAAATTATTCAAATTTACTGATTTTGTATTAGAATTTTTTTTTTCTGCTGTTTTTTTGTTTTCAATATTCATTATTAAATATATTAAAATTATTCCCAAGAGGATTTTGAGCTCCGTCCATTGGAAGTACCTCAATCGATGAACATTTTTTGATCAAATGATCACAAGCATCAAGCTTTGTATCAAGAAATTTAATTAAAAACTTTTTGAATTAGAAAAAAATTTGGAGAGGAAAATTACTTTATTTTTATCAATTTTTATGCATTTTTACATCCATTTTTAAATCAAATACTATGGTGACGATTTGGAAGCATTCAAAAATTATTGCTTTTTCACTTCAATCAAAAAATGCTTTAATAAAGTAAAAATAAATTCTAAAGTCATAAATAAGTAAGCTTTAAAAAAAATTTGTTTATCAGATGTGTTAGTACACATAAAAACCTTCAAAAATCGATCTTGTTTTCAATAGCAAAAGTAAAGGTTCTGATCGAGCTATGTTGGTTTGAAATGAAAGTTTAACATAAATTATTCAAATTTACTGATTTTGTATTAGAATTTTTTTTTTCTGCTGTTTTTTTGTTTTCAATAGCAAAAGTAAAGGTTCTGATCGAGCTATGTTGGTTTGAAATGAAAGTTTAACATAAATTATTCAAATTTACTGATTTTGTATTAGAATTTTTTTTTTCTGCTGTTTTTTTTCTTTTCTAAATTCATAATTAATTATTTAAGAATTTATTAGAAAAAGGATTTTCGATTGCCTCCGTTGGAAGTACCTCAAACAATGAACATTTTTTGAACAAATGTATCAAGCAAGCAAGTAGTCACCAAATTGAAAAAAAATACATATTGAATAAGAAAAAAAATTCCAGAGGGAAAGTGGCTTATTTTTATGGATGTTTATTCATTTATACATCCATTTTCATTGATATTTTTAAAAATCGGATTCTATGGCGACCATTTAAAAGACATCAAAAATTACACTTAAAGCAAAAAATGCTTTGATAAAGGTAAATTAATTCCAAACTCAAAACTAAGTATACTTAAAAAAAATATTGCTTATCAGATGTGTTAGTACACATAAAAACCTTCAAAAATCGATCTTGTTTTCAATAGCAAAAGTAAAGGTTCTGATCGAGCTATGTTGGTTTGAAATGAAAGTTTAACATAAATTATTCAAATTTACTGATTTTGTATTAGAATTTTTTTTTTCTGCTGTTTTTTTGTTTTCAATATTCATTATTAAATATATTAAAATTATTCCCAAGAGGATTTTGAGCTCCGTCCATTGGAAGTACCTCAATCGATGAACATTTTTTGATCAAATGATCACAAGCATCAAGCTTTGTATCAAGAAATTTAATTAAAAACTTTTTGAATTAGAAAAAAATTTGGAGAGGAAAATTACTTTATTTTTATCAATTTTTATGCATTTTTACATCCATTTTTAAATCAAATACTATGGTGACGATTTGGAAGCATTCAAAAATTATTGCTTTTTCACTTCAATCAAAAAATGCTTTAATAAAGTAAAAATAAATTCTAAAGTCATAAATAAGTAAGCTTTAAAAAAAATTTGTTTATCAGATGTGTTAGTACACATAAAAACCTTCAAAAATCGATATTGTTTTCAATAGCAAAAGTAAAGGTTCTGATCGAGCTATGTTGGTTTGAAATGAAAGTTTAACATAAATTATTCAAATTTACTGATTTTGTATTAGAATTTTTTTTTTCTGCTGTTTTTTTGTTTTCAATATTCATTATTAAATATATTAAAATTATTCCCAAGAGGATTTTGAGCTCCGTCCATTGGAAGTACCTCAATCGATGAACATTTTTTGATCAAATGATCACAAGCATCAAGCTTTGTATCAAGAAATTTAATTAAAAACTTTTTGAATTAGAAAAAAATTTGGAGAGGAAAATTACTTTATTTTTATCAATTTTTATGCATTTTTACATCCATTTTTAAATCAAATACTATGGTGACGATTTGGAAGCATTCAAAAATTATTGCTTTTTCACTTCAATCAAAAAATGCTTTAATAAAGTAAAAATAAATTCTAAAGTCATAAATAAGTAAGCTTTAAAAAAAATTTGTTTATCAGATGTGTTAGTACACATAAAAACCTTCAAAAATCGATCTTGTTTTCAATAGCAAAAGTAAAGGTTCTGATCGAGCTATGTTGGTTTGAAATGAAAGTTTAACATAAATTATTCAAATTTACTGATTTTGTATTAGAATTTTTTTTTTCTGCTGTTTTTTTTCTTTTCTAAATTCATAATTAATTATTTAAGAATTTATTAGAAAAAGGATTTTCGATTGCCTCCGTTGGAAGTACCTCAAACAATGAACATTTTTTGAACAAATGTATCAAGCAAGCAAGTAGTCACCAAATTGAAAAAAAATACATATTGAATAAGAAAAAAAATTCCAGAGGGAAAGTGGCTTATTTTTATGGATGTTTATTCATTTATACATCCATTTTCATTGATATTTTTAAAAATCGGATTCTATGGCGACCATTTAAAAGACATCAAAAATTACACTTAAAGCAAAAAATGCTTTGATAAAGGTAAATTAATTCCAAACTCAAAACTAAGTATACTTAAAAAAAATATTGCTTATCAGATGTGTTAGTACACATAAAAACCTTCAAAAATCGATCTTGTTTTCAATAGCAAAAGTAAAGGTTCTGATCGAGCTATGTTGGTTTGAAATGAAAGTTTAACATAAATTATTCAAATTTACTGATTTTGTATTAGAATTTTTTTTTTCTGCTGTTTTTTTGTTTTCAATATTCATTATTAAATATATTAAAATTATTCCCAAGAGGATTTTGAGCTCCGTCCATTGGAAGTACCTCAATCGATGAACATTTTTTGATCAAATGATCACAAGCATCAAGCTTTGTATCAAGAAATTTAATTAAAAACTTTTTGAATTAGAAAAAAATTTGGAGAGGAAAATTACTTTATTTTTATCAATTTTTATGCATTTTTACATCCATTTTTAAATCAAATACTATGGTGACGATTTGGAAGCATTCAAAAATTATTGCTTTTTCACTTCAATCAAAAAATGCTTTAATAAAGTAAAAATAAATTCTAAAGTCATAAATAAGTAAGCTTTAAAAAAAATTTGTTTATCAGATGTGTTAGTACACATAAAAACCTTCAAAAATCGATCTTGTTTTCAATAGCAAAAGTAAAGGTTCTGATCGAGCTATGTTGGTTTGAAATGAAAGTTTAACATAAATTATTCAAATTTACTGATTTTGTATTAGAATTTTTTTTTTCTGCTGTTTTTTTTCTTTTCTAAATTCATAATTAATTATTTAAGAATTTATTAGAAAAAGGATTTTCGATTGCCTCCGTTGGAAGTACCTCAAACAATGAACATTTTTTGAACAAATGTATCAAGCAAGCAAGTAGTCACCAAATTGAAAAAAAATACATATTGAATAAGAAAAAAAATTCCAGAGGGAAAGTGGCTTATTTTTATGGATGTTTATTCATTTATACATCCATTTTCATTGATATTTTTAAAAATCGGATTCTATGGCGACCATTTAAAAGACATCAAAAATTACACTTAAAGCAAAAAATGCTTTGATAAAGGTAAATTAATTCCAAACTCAAAACTAAGTATACTTAAAAAAAATATTGCTTATCAGATGTGTTAGTACACATAAAAACCTTCAAAAATCGATCTTGTTTTCAATAGCAAAAGTAAAGGTTCTGATCGAGCTATGTTGGTTTGAAATGAAAGTTTAACATAAATTATTCAAATTTACTGATTTTGTATTAGAATTTTTTTTTTCTGCTGTTTTTTTGTTTTCAATATTCATTATTAAATATATTAAAATTATTCCCAAGAGGATTTTGAGCTCCGTCCATTGGAAGTACCTCAATCGATGAACATTTTTTGATCAAATGATCACAAGCATCAAGCTTTGTATCAAGAAATTTAATTAAAAACTTTTTGAATTAGAAAAAAATTTGGAGAGGAAAATTACTTTATTTTTATCAATTTTTATGCATTTTTACATCCATTTTTAAATCAAATACTATGGTGACGATTTGGAAGCATTCAAAAATTATTGCTTTTTCACTTCAATCAAAAAATGCTTTAATAAAGTAAAAATAAATTCTAAAGTCATAAATAAGTAAGCTTTAAAAAAAATTTGTTTATCAGATGTGTTAGTACACATAAAAACCTTCAAAAATCGATCTTGTTTTCAATAGCAAAAGTAAAGGTTCTGATCGAGCTATGTTGGTTTGAAATGAAAGTTTAACATAAATTATTCAAATTTACTGATTTTGTATTAGAATTTTTTTTTTCTGCTGTTTTTTTTCTTTTCTAAATTCATAATTAATTATTTAAGAATTTATTAGAAAAAGGATTTTCGATTGCCTCCGTTGGAAGTACCTCAAACAATGAACATTTTTTGAACAAATGTATCAAGCAAGCAAGTAGTCACCAAATTGAAAAAAAATACATATTGAATAAGAAAAAAAATTCCAGAGGGAAAGTGGCTTATTTTTATGGATGTTTATTCATTTATACATCCATTTTCATTGATATTTTTAAAAATCGGATTCTATGGCGACCATTTAAAAGACATCAAAAATTACACTTAAAGCAAAAAATGCTTTGATAAAGGTAAATTAATTCCAAACTCAAAACTAAGTATACTTAAAAAAAATATTGCTTATCAGATGTGTTAGTACACATAAAAACCTTCAAAAATCGATCTTGTTTTCAATAGCAAAAGTAAAGGTTCTGATCGAGCTATGTTGGTTTGAAATGAAAGTTTAACATAAATTATTCAAATTTACTGATTTTGTATTAGAATTTTTTTTTTCTGCTGTTTTTTTGTTTTCAATATTCATTATTAAATATATTAAAATTATTCCCAAGAGGATTTTGAGCTCCGTCCATTGGAAGTACCTCAATCGATGAACATTTTTTGATCAAATGATCACAAGCATCAAGCTTTGTATCAAGAAATTTAATTAAAAACTTTTTGAATTAGAAAAAAATTTGGAGAGGAAAATTACTTTATTTTTATCAATTTTTATGCATTTTTACATCCATTTTTAAATCAAATACTATGGTGACGATTTGGAAGCATTCAAAAATTATTGCTTTTTCACTTCAATCAAAAAATGCTTTAATAAAGTAAAAATAAATTCTAAAGTCATAAATAAGTAAGCTTTAAAAAAAATTTGTTTATCAGATGTGTTAGTACACATAAAAACCTTCAAAAATCGATCTTGTTTTCAATAGCAAAAGTAAAGGTTCTGATCGAGCTATGTTGGTTTGAAATGAAAGTTTAACATAAATTATTCAAATTTACTGATTTTGTATTAGAATTTTTTTTTTCTGCTGTTTTTTTGTTTTCAATATTCATTATTAAATATATTAAAATTATTCCCAAGAGGATTTTGAGCTCCGTCCATTGGAAGTACCTCAATCGATGAACATTTTTTGATCAAATGATCACAAGCATCAAGCTTTGTATCAAGAAATTTAATTAAAAACTTTTTGAATTAGAAAAAAATTTGGAGAGGAAAATTACTTTATTTTTATCAATTTTTATGCATTTTTACATCCATTTTTAAATCAAATACTATGGTGACGATTTGGAAGCATTCAAAAATTATTGCTTTTTCACTTCAATCAAAAAATGCTTTAATAAAGTAAAAATAAATTCTAAAGTCATAAATAAGTAAGCTTTAAAAAAAATTTGTTTATCAGATGTGTTAGTACACATAAAAACCTTCAAAAATCGATCTTGTTTTCAATAGCAAAAGTAAAGGTTCTGATCGAGCTATGTTGGTTTGAAATGAAAGTTTAACATAAATTATTCAAATTTACTGATTTTGTATTAGAATTTTTTTTTTCTGCTGTTTTTTTTCTTTTCTAAATTCATAATTAATTATTTAAGAATTTATTAGAAAAAGGATTTTCGATTGCCTCCGTTGGAAGTACCTCAAACAATGAACATTTTTTGAACAAATGTATCAAGCAAGCAAGTAGTCACCAAATTGAAAAAAAATACATATTGAATAAGAAAAAAAATTCCAGAGGGAAAGTGGCTTATTTTTATGGATGTTTATTCATTTATACATCCATTTTCATTGATATTTTTAAAAATCGGATTCTATGGCGACCATTTAAAAGACATCAAAAATTACACTTAAAGCAAAAAATGCTTTGATAAAGGTAAATTAATTCCAAACTCAAAACTAAGTATACTTAAAAAAAATATTGCTTATCAGATGTGTTAGTACACATAAAAACCTTCAAAAATCGATCTTGTTTTCAATAGCAAAAGTAAAGGTTCTGATCGAGCTATGTTGGTTTGAAATGAAAGTTTAACATAAATTATTCAAATTTACTGATTTTGTATTAGAATTTTTTTTTTCTGCTGTTTTTTTGTTTTCAATATTCATTATTAAATATATTAAAATTATTCCCAAGAGGATTTTGAGCTCCGTCCATTGGAAGTACCTCAATCGATGAACATTTTTTGATCAAATGATCACAAGCATCAAGCTTTGTATCAAGAAATTTAATTAAAAACTTTTTGAATTAGAAAAAAATTTGGAGAGGAAAATTACTTTATTTTTATCAATTTTTATGCATTTTTACATCCATTTTTAAATCAAATACTATGGTGACGATTTGGAAGCATTCAAAAATTATTGCTTTTTCACTTCAATCAAAAAATGCTTTAATAAAGTAAAAATAAATTCTAAAGTCATAAATAAGTAAGCTTTAAAAAAAATTTGTTTATCAGATGTGTTAGTACACATAAAAACCTTCAAAAATCGATCTTGTTTTCAATAGCAAAAGTAAAGGTTCTGATCGAGCTATGTTGGTTTGAAATGAAAGTTTAACATAAATTATTCAAATTTACTGATTTTGTATTAGAATTTTTTTTTTCTGCTGTTTTTTTTCTTTTCTAAATTCATAATTAATTATTTAAGAATTTATTAGAAAAAGGATTTTCGATTGCCTCCGTTGGAAGTACCTCAAACAATGAACATTTTTTGAACAAATGTATCAAGCAAGCAAGTAGTCACCAAATTGAAAAAAAATACATATTGAATAAGAAAAAAAATTCCAGAGGGAAAGTGGCTTATTTTTATGGATGTTTATTCATTTATACATCCATTTTCATTGATATTTTTAAAAATCGGATTCTATGGCGACCATTTAAAAGACATCAAAAATTACACTTAAAGCAAAAAATGCTTTGATAAAGGTAAATTAATTCCAAACTCAAAACTAAGTATACTTAAAAAAAATATTGCTTATCAGATGTGTTAGTACACATAAAAACCTTCAAAAATCGATCTTGTTTTCAATAGCAAAAGTAAAGGTTCTGATCGAGCTATGTTGGTTTGAAATGAAAGTTTAACATAAATTATTCAAATTTACTGATTTTGTATTAGAATTTTTTTTTTCTGCTGTTTTTTTGTTTTCAATATTCATTATTAAATATATTAAAATTATTCCCAAGAGGATTTTGAGCTCCGTCCATTGGAAGTACCTCAATCGATGAACATTTTTTGATCAAATGATCACAAGCATCAAGCTTTGTATCAAGAAATTTAATTAAAAACTTTTTGAATTAGAAAAAAATTTGGAGAGGAAAATTACTTTATTTTTATCAATTTTTATGCATTTTTACATCCATTTTTAAATCAAATACTATGGTGACGATTTGGAAGCATTCAAAAATTATTGCTTTTTCACTTCAATCAAAAAATGCTTTAATAAAGTAAAAATAAATTCTAAAGTCATAAATAAGTAAGCTTTAAAAAAAATTTGTTTATCAGATGTGTTAGTACACATAAAAACCTTCAAAAATCGATCTTGTTTTCAATAGCAAAAGTAAAGGTTCTGATCGAGCTATGTTGGTTTGAAATGAAAGTTTAACATAAATTATTCAAATTTACTGATTTTGTATTAGAATTTTTTTTTTCTGCTGTTTTTTTGTTTTCAATATTCATTATTAAATATATTAAAATTATTCCCAAGAGGATTTTGAGCTCCGTCCATTGGAAGTACCTCAATCGATGAACATTTTTTGATCAAATGATCACAAGCATCAAGCTTTGTATCAAGAAATTTAATTAAAAACTTTTTGAATTAGAAAAAAATTTGGAGAGGAAAATTACTTTATTTTTATCAATTTTTATGCATTTTTACATCCATTTTTTAAATCAAATACTATGGTGACGATTTGGAAGCATTCAAAAATTATTGCTTTTTCACTTCAATCAAAAAATGCTTTAATAAAGTAAAAATAAATTCTAAAGTCATAAATAAGTAAGCATTAAAAAAAAATTTGTTTATCAGATGTGTTAGTACACATAAAAACCTTCAAAAATCGATCTTGTTTTCAATAGCAAAAGTAAAGGTTCTGATCGAGCTATGTTGGTTTGAAATGAAAGTTTAACATAAATTATTCAAATTTACTGATTTTGTATTAGAATTTTTTTTTTCTGCTGTTTTTTTGTTTTCAATATTCATTATTAAATATATTAAAATTATTCCCAAGAGGATTTTGAGCTCCGTCCATTGGAAGTACCTCAATCGATGAACATTTTTTGATCAAATGATCACAAGCATCAAGCTTTGTATCAAGAAATTTAATTAAAAACTTTTTGAATTAGAAAAAAATTTGGAGAGGAAAATTACTTTATTTTTATCAATTTTTATGCATTTTTACATCCATTTTTTAAATCAAATACTATGGTGACGATTTGGAAGCATTCAAAAATTATTGCTTTTTCACTTCAATCAAAAAATGCTTTAATAAAGTAAAAATAAATTCTAAAGTCATAAATAAGTAAGCTTTAAAAAAAATTTGTTTATCAGATGTGTTAGTACACATAAAAACCTTCAAAAATCGATCTTGTTTTCAATAGCAAAAGTAAAGGTTCTGATCGAGCTATGTTGGTTTGAAATGAAAGTTTAACATAAATTATTCAAATTTACTGATTTTGTATTAGAATTTTTTTTTTCTGCTGTTTTTTTGTTTTCAATATTCATTATTAAATATATTAAAATTATTCCCAAGAGGATTTTGAGCTCCGTCCATTGGAAGTACCTCAATCGATGAACATTTTTTGATCAAATGATCACAAGCATCAAGCTTTGTATCAAGAAATTTAATTAAAAACTTTTTGAATTAGAAAAAAATTTGGAGAGGAAAATTACTTTATTTTTATCAATTTTTATGCATTTTTACATCCATTTTTTAAATCAAATACTATGGTGACGATTTGGAAGCATTCAAAAATTATTGCTTTTTCACTTCAATCAAAAAATGCTTTAATAAAGTAAAAATAAATTCTAAAGTCATAAATAAGTAAGCTTTAAAAAAAATTTGTTTATCAGATGTGTTAGTACACATAAAAACCTTCAAAAATCGATCTTGTTTTCAATAGCAAAAGTAAAGGTTCTGATCGAGCTATGTTGGTTTGAAATGAAAGTTTAACATAAATTATTCAAATTTACTGATTTTGTATTAGAATTTTTTTTTTCTGCTGTTTTTTTGTTTTCAATATTCATTATTAAATATATTAAAATTATTCCCAAGAGGATTTTGAGCTCCGTCCATTGGAAGTACCTCAATCGATGAACATTTTTTGATCAAATGATCACAAGCATCAAGCTTTGTATCAAGAAATTTAATTAAAAACTTTTTGAATTAGAAAAAAATTTGGAGAGGAAAATTACTTTATTTTTATCAATTTTTATGCATTTTTACATCCATTTTTTAAATCAAATACTATGGTGACGATTTGGAAGCATTCAAAAATTATTGCTTTTTCACTTCAATCAAAAAATGCTTTAATAAAGTAAAAATAAATTCTAAAGTCATAAATAAGTAAGCATTAAAAAAAAATTTGTTTATCAGATGTGTTAGTACACATAAAAACCTTCAAAAATCGATCTTGTTTTCAATAGCAAAAGTAAAGGTTCTGATCGAGCTATGTTGGTTTGAAATGAAAGTTTAACATAAATTATTCAAATTTACTGATTTTGTATTAGAATTTTTTTTTTCTGCTGTTTTTTTGTTTTCAATATTCATTATTAAATATATTAAAATTATTCCCAAGAGGATTTTGAGCTCCGTCCATTGGAAGTACCTCAATCGATGAACATTTTTTGATCAAATGATCACAAGCATCAAGCTTTGTATCAAGAAATTTAATTAAAAACTTTTTGAATTAGAAAAAAATTTGGAGAGGAAAATTACTTTATTTTTATCAATTTTTATGCATTTTTACATCCATTTTTTAAATCAAATACTATGGTGACGATTTGGAAGCATTCAAAAATTATTGCTTTTTCACTTCAATCAAAAAATGCTTTAATAAAGTAAAAATAAATTCTAAAGTCATAAATAAGTAAGCTTTAAAAAAAATTTGTTTATCAGATGTGTTAGTACACATAAAAACCTTCAAAAATCGATCTTGTTTTCAATAGCAAAAGTAAAGGTTCTGATCGAGCTATGTTGGTTTGAAATGAAAGTTTAACATAAATTATTCAAATTTACTGATTTTGTATTAGAATTTTTTTTTTCTGCTGTTTTTTTGTTTTCAATATTCATTATTAAATATATTAAAATTATTCCCAAGAGGATTTTGAGCTCCGTCCATTGGAAGTACCTCAATCGATGAACATTTTTTGATCAAATGATCACAAGCATCAAGCTTTGTATCAAGAAATTTAATTAAAAACTTTTTGAATTAGAAAAAAATTTGGAGAGGAAAATTACTTTATTTTTATCAATTTTTATGCATTTTTACATCCATTTTTTAAATCAAATACTATGGTGACGATTTGGAAGCATTCAAAAATTATTGCTTTTTCACTTCAATCAAAAAATGCTTTAATAAAGTAAAAATAAATTCTAAAGTCATAAATAAGTAAGCATTAAAAAAAAATTTGTTTATCAGATGTGTTAGTACACATAAAAACCTTCAAAAATCGATCTTGTTTTCAATAGCAAAAGTAAAGGTTCTGATCGAGCTATGTTGGTTTGAAATGAAAGTTTAACATAAATTATTCAAATTTACTGATTTTGTATTAGAATTTTTTTTTTCTGCTGTTTTTTTGTTTTCAATATTCATTATTAAATATATTAAAATTATTCCCAAGAGGATTTTGAGCTCCGTCCATTGGAAGTACCTCAATCGATGAACATTTTTTGATCAAATGATCACAAGCATCAAGCTTTGTATCAAGAAATTTAATTAAAAACTTTTTGAATTAGAAAAAAATTTGGAGAGGAAAATTACTTTATTTTTATCAATTTTTATGCATTTTTACATCCATTTTTTAAATCAAATACTATGGTGACGATTTGGAAGCATTCAAAAATTATTGCTTTTTCACTTCAATCAAAAAATGCTTTAATAAAGTAAAAATAAATTCTAAAGTCATAAATAAGTAAGCTTTAAAAAAAATTTGTTTATCAGATGTGTTAGTACACATAAAAACCTTCAAAAATCGATCTTGTTTTCAATAGCAAAAGTAAAGGTTCTGATCGAGCTATGTTGGTTTGAAATGAAAGTTTAACATAAATTATTCAAATTTACTGATTTTGTATTAGAATTTTTTTTTTCTGCTGTTTTTTTTCTTTTCTAAATTCATAATTAATTATTTAAGAATTTATTAGAAAAAGGATTTTCGATTGCCTCCGTTGGAAGTACCTCAAACAATGAACATTTTTTGAACAAATGTATCAAGCAAGCAAGTAGTCACCAAATTGAAAAAAAATACATATTGAATAAGAAAAAAAATTCCAGAGGGAAAGTGGCTTATTTTTATGGATGTTTATTCATTTATACATCCATTTTCATTGATATTTTTAAAAATCGGATTCTATGGCGACCATTTAAAAGACATCAAAAATTACACTTAAAGCAAAAAATGCTTTGATAAAGGTAAATTAATTCCAAACTCAAAACTAAGTATACTTAAAAAAAATATTGCTTATCAGATGTGTTAGTACACATAAAAACCTTCAAAAATCGATCTTGTTTTCAATAGCAAAAGTAAAGGTTCTGATCGAGCTATGTTGGTTTGAAATGAAAGTTTAACATAAATTATTCAAATTTACTGATTTTGTATTAGAATTTTTTTTTTCTGCTGTTTTTTTGTTTTCAATATTCATTATTAAATATATTAAAATTATTCCCAAGAGGATTTTGAGCTCCGTCCATTGGAAGTACCTCAATCGATGAACATTTTTTGATCAAATGATCACAAGCATCAAGCTTTGTATCAAGAAATTTAATTAAAAACTTTTTGAATTAGAAAAAAATTTGGAGAGGAAAATTACTTTATTTTTATCAATTTTTATGCATTTTTACATCCATTTTTTAAATCAAATACTATGGTGACGATTTGGAAGCATTCAAAAATTATTGCTTTTTCACTTCAATCAAAAAATGCTTTAATAAAGTAAAAATAAATTCTAAAGTCATAAATAAGTAAGCTTTAAAAAAAATTTGTTTATCAGATGTGTTAGTACACATAAAAACCTTCAAAAATCGATCTTGTTTTCAATAGCAAAAGTAAAGGTTCTGATCGAGCTATGTTGGTTTGAAATGAAAGTTTAACATAAATTATTCAAATTTACTGATTTTGTATTAGAATTTTTTTTTTCTGCTGTTTTTTTGTTTTCAATATTCATTATTAAATATATTAAAATTATTCCCAAGAGGATTTTGAGCTCCGTCCATTGGAAGTACCTCAATCGATGAACATTTTTTGATCAAATGATCACAAGCATCAAGCTTTGTATCAAGAAATTTAATTAAAAACTTTTTGAATTAGAAAAAAATTTGGAGAGGAAAATTACTTTATTTTTATCAATTTTTATGCATTTTTACATCCATTTTTTAAATCAAATACTATGGTGACGATTTGGAAGCATTCAAAAATTATTGCTTTTTCACTTCAATCAAAAAATGCTTTAATAAAGTAAAAATAAATTCTAAAGTCATAAATAAGTAAGCTTTAAAAAAAATTTGTTTATCAGATGTGTTAGTACACATAAAAACCTTCAAAAATCGATCTTGTTTTCAATAGCAAAAGTAAAGGTTCTGATCGAGCTATGTTGGTTTGAAATGAAAGTTTAACATAAATTATTCAAATTTACTGATTTTGTATTAGAATTTTTTTTTTCTGCTGTTTTTTTGTTTTCAATATTCATTATTAAATATATTAAAATTATTCCCAAGAGGATTTTGAGCTCCGTCCATTGGAAGTACCTCAATCGATGAACATTTTTTGATCAAATGATCACAAGCATCAAGCTTTGTATCAAGAAATTTAATTAAAAACTTTTTGAATTAGAAAAAAATTTGGAGAGGAAAATTACTTTATTTTTATCAATTTTTATGCATTTTTACATCCATTTTTTAAATCAAATACTATGGTGACGATTTGGAAGCATTCAAAAATTATTGCTTTTTCACTTCAATCAAAAAATGCTTTAATAAAGTAAAAATAAATTCTAAAGTCATAAATAAGTAAGCTTTAAAAAAAATTTGTTTATCAGATGTGTTAGTACACATAAAAACCTTCAAAAATCGATCTTGTTTTCAATAGCAAAAGTAAAGGTTCTGATCGAGCTATGTTGGTTTGAAATGAAAGTTTAACATAAATTATTCAAATTTACTGATTTTGTATTAGAATTTTTTTTTTCTGCTGTTTTTTTGTTTTCAATATTCATTATTAAATATATTAAAATTATTCCCAAGAGGATTTTGAGCTCCGTCCATTGGAAGTACCTCAATCGATGAACATTTTTTGATCAAATGATCACAAGCATCAAGCTTTGTATCAAGAAATTTAATTAAAAACTTTTTGAATTAGAAAAAAATTTGGAGAGGAAAATTACTTTATTTTTATCAATTTTTATGCATTTTTACATCCATTTTTTAAATCAAATACTATGGTGACGATTTGGAAGCATTCAAAAATTATTGCTTTTTCACTTCAATCAAAAAATGCTTTAATAAAGTAAAAATAAATTCTAAAGTCATAAATAAGTAAGCATTAAAAAAAAATTTGTTTATCAGATGTGTTAGTACACATAAAAACCTTCAAAAATCGATCTTGTTTTCAATAGCAAAAGTAAAGGTTCTGATCGAGCTATGTTGGTTTGAAATGAAAGTTTAACATAAATTATTCAAATTTACTGATTTTGTATTAGAATTTTTTTTTTCTGCTGTTTTTTTGTTTTCAATATTCATTATTAAATATATTAAAATTATTCCCAAGAGGATTTTGAGCTCCGTCCATTGGACGTACCTCAATCGATGAACATTTTTTGATCAAATGATCACAAGCATCAAGCTTTGTATCAAGAAATTTAATTAAAAACTTTTTGAATTAGAAAAAAATTTGGAGAGGAAAATTACTTTATTTTTATCAATTTTTATGCATTTTTACATCCATTTTTTAAATCAAATACTATGGTGACGATTTGGAAGCATTCAAAAATTATTGCTTTTTCACTTCAATCAAAAAATGCTTTAATAAAGTAAAAATAAATTCTAAAGTCATAAATAAGTAAGCTTTAAAAAAAATTTGTTTATCAGATGTGTTAGTACACATAAAAACCTTCAAAAATCGATCTTGTTTTCAATAGCAAAAGTAAAGGTTCTGATCGAGCTATGTTGGTTTGAAATGAAAGTTTAACATAAATTATTCAAATTTACTGATTTTGTATTAGAATTTTTTTTTTCTGCTGTTTTTTTGTTTTCAATATTCATTATTAAATATATTAAAATTATTCCCAAGAGGATTTTGAGCTCCGTCCATTGGAAGTACCTCAATCGATGAACATTTTTTGATCAAATGATCACAAGCATCAAGCTTTGTATCAAGAATTTTAATTAAAAATTTTTTGAATTAGAAAAAAATTTGGAGAGGAAAATTACTTTATTTTTATCAATTTTTATGCATTTTTACATCCATTTTTTAAATCAAATACTATGGTGACGATTTGGAAGCATTCAAAAATTATTGCTTTTTCACTTCAATCAAAAAATGCTTTAATAAAGTAAAAATAAATTCTAAAGTCATAAATAAGTAAGCATTAAAAAAAAATTTGTTTATCAGATGTGTTAGTACACATAAAAACCTTCAAAAATCGATCTTGTTTTCAATAGCAAAAGTAAAGGTTCTGATCGAGCTATGTTGGTTTGAAATGAAAGTTTAACATAAATTATTCAAATTTACTGATTTTGTATTAGAATTTTTTTTTTCTGCTGTTTTTTTGTTTTCAATATTCATTATTAAATATATTAAAATTATTCCCAAGAGGATTTTGAGCTCCGTCCATTGGAAGTACCTCAATCGATGAACATTTTTTGATCAAATGATCACAAGCATCAAGCTTTGTATCAAGAAATTTAATTAAAAACTTTTTGAATTAGAAAAAAATTTGGAGAGGAAAATTACTTTATTTTTATCAATTTTTATGCATTTTTACATCCATTTTTAAATCAAATACTATGGTGACGATTTGGAAGCATTCAAAAATTATTGCTTTTTCACTTCAATCAAAAAATGCTTTAATAAAGTAAAAATAAATTCTAAAGTCATAAATAAGTAAGCTTTAAAAAAAATTTGTTTATCAGATGTGTTAGTACACATAAAAACCTTCAAAAATCGATCTTGTTTTCAATAGCAAAAGTAAAGGTTCTGATCGAGCTATGTTGGTTTGAAATGAAAGTTTAACATAAATTATTCAAATTTACTGATTTTGTATTAGAATTTTTTTTTTCTGCTGTTTTTTTGTTTTCAATATTCATTATTAAATATATTAAAATTATTCCCAAGAGGATTTTGAGCTCCGTCCATTGGAAGTACCTCAATCGATGAACATTTTTTGATCAAATGATCACAAGCATCAAGCTTTGTATCAAGAAATTTAATTAAAAACTTTTTGAATTAGAAAAAAATTTGGAGAGGAAAATTACTTTATTTTTATCAATTTTTATGCATTTTTACATCCATTTTTAAATCAAATACTATGGTGACGATTTGGAAGCATTCAAAAATTATTGCTTTTTCACTTCAATCAAAAAATGCTTTAATAAAGTAAAAATAAATTCTAAAGTCATAAATAAGTAAGCTTTAAAAAAAATTTGTTTATCAGATGTGTTAGTACACATAAAAACCTTCAAAAATCGATCTTGTTTTCAATAGCAAAAGTAAAGGTTCTGATCGAGCTATGTTGGTTTGAAATGAAAGTTTAACATAAATTATTCAAATTTACTGATTTTGTATTAGAATTTTTTTTTTCTGCTGTTTTTTTTCTTTTCTAAATTCATAATTAATTATTTAAGAATTTATTAGAAAAAGGATTTTCGATTGCCTCCGTTGGAAGTACCTCAAACAATGAACATTTTTTGAACAAATGTATCAAGCAAGCAAGTAGTCACCAAATTGAAAAAAAATACATATTGAATAAGAAAAAAAATTCCAGAGGGAAAGTGGCTTATTTTTATGGATGTTTATTCATTTATACATCCATTTTCATTGATATTTTTAAAAATCGGATTCTATGGCGACCATTTAAAAGACATCAAAAATTACACTTAAAGCAAAAAATGCTTTGATAAAGGTAAATTAATTCCAAACTCAAAACTAAGTATACTTAAAAAAAATATTGCTTATCAGATGTGTTAGTACACATAAAAACCTTCAAAAATCGATCTTGTTTTCAATAGCAAAAGTAAAGGTTCTGATCGAGCTATGTTGGTTTGAAATGAAAGTTTAACATAAATTATTCAAATTTACTGATTTTGTATTAGAATTTTTTTTTTCTGCTGTTTTTTTGTTTTCAATATTCATTATTAAATATATTAAAATTATTCCCAAGAGGATTTTGAGCTCCGTCCATTGGAAGTACCTCAATCGATGAACATTTTTTGATCAAATGATCACAAGCATCAAGCTTTGTATCAAGAAATTTAATTAAAAACTTTTTGAATTAGAAAAAAATTTGGAGAGGAAAATTACTTTATTTTTATCAATTTTTATGCATTTTTACATCCATTTTTAAATCAAATACTATGGTGACGATTTGGAAGCATTCAAAAATTATTGCTTTTTCACTTCAATCAAAAAATGCTTTAATAAAGTAAAAATAAATTCTAAAGTCATAAATAAGTAAGCTTTAAAAAAAATTTGTTTATCAGATGTGTTAGTACACATAAAAACCTTCAAAAATCGATCTTGTTTTCAATAGCAAAAGTAAAGGTTCTGATCGAGCTATGTTGGTTTGAAATGAAAGTTTAACATAAATTATTCAAATTTACTGATTTTGTATTAGAATTTTTTTTTTCTGCTGTTTTTTTGTTTTCAATATTCATTATTAAATATATTAAAATTATTCCCAAGAGGATTTTGAGCTCCGTCCATTGGAAGTACCTCAATCGATGAACATTTTTTGATCAAATGATCACAAGCATCAAGCTTTGTATCAAGAAATTTAATTAAAAACTTTTTGAATTAGAAAAAAATTTGGAGAGGAAAATTACTTTATTTTTATCAATTTTTATGCATTTTTACATCCATTTTTTAAATCAAATACTATGGTGACGATTTGGAAGCATTCAAAAATTATTGCTTTTTCACTTCAATCAAAAAATGCTTTAATAAAGTAAAAATAAATTCTAAAGTCATAAATAAGTAAGCATTAAAAAAAAATTTGTTTATCAGATGTGTTAGTACACATAAAAACCTTCAAAAATCGATCTTGTTTTCAATAGCAAAAGTAAAGGTTCTGATCGAGCTATGTTGGTTTGAAATGAAAGTTTAACATAAATTATTCAAATTTACTGATTTTGTATTAGAATTTTTTTTTTCTGCTGTTTTTTTGTTTTCAATATTCATTATTAAATATATTAAAATTATTCCCAAGAGGATTTTGAGCTCCGTCCATTGGAAGTACCTCAATCGATGAACATTTTTTGATCAAATGATCACAAGCATCAAGCTTTGTATCAAGAAATTTAATTAAAAACTTTTTGAATTAGAAAAAAATTTGGAGAGGAAAATTACTTTATTTTTATCAATTTTTATGCATTTTTACATCCATTTTTTAAATCAAATACTATGGTGACGATTTGGAAGCATTCAAAAATTATTGCTTTTTCACTTCAATCAAAAAATGCTTTAATAAAGTAAAAATAAATTCTAAAGTCATAAATAAGTAAGCTTTAAAAAAAATTTGTTTATCAGATGTGTTAGTACACATAAAAACCTTCAAAAATCGATCTTGTTTTCAATAGCAAAAGTAAAGGTTCTGATCGAGCTATGTTGGTTTGAAATGAAAGTTTAACATAAATTATTCAAATTTACTGATTTTGTATTAGAATTTTTTTTTTCTGCTGTTTTTTTGTTTTCAATATTCATTATTAAATATATTAAAATTATTCCCAAGAGGATTTTGAGCTCCGTCCATTGGAAGTACCTCAATCGATGAACATTTTTTGATCAAATGATCACAAGCATCAAGCTTTGTATCAAGAAATTTAATTAAAAACTTTTTGAATTAGAAAAAAATTTGGAGAGGAAAATTACTTTATTTTTATCAATTTTTATGCATTTTTACATCCATTTTTTAAATCAAATACTATGGTGACGATTTGGAAGCATTCAAAAATTATTGCTTTTTCACTTCAATCAAAAAATGCTTTAATAAAGTAAAAATAAATTCTAAAGTCATAAATAAGTAAGCATTAAAAAAAAATTTGTTTATCAGATGTGTTAGTACACATAAAAACCTTCAAAAATCGATCTTGTTTTCAATAGCAAAAGTAAAGGTTCTGATCGAGCTATGTTGGTTTGAAATGAAAGTTTAACATAAATTATTCAAATTTACTGATTTTGTATTAGAATTTTTTTTTTCTGCTGTTTTTTTGTTTTCAATATTCATTATTAAATATATTAAAATTATTCCCAAGAGGATTTTGAGCTCCGTCCATTGGAAGTACCTCAATCGATGAACATTTTTTGATCAAATGATCACAAGCATCAAGCTTTGTATCAAGAAATTTAATTAAAAACTTTTTGAATTAGAAAAAAATTTGGAGAGGAAAATTACTTTATTTTTATCAATTTTTATGCATTTTTACATCCATTTTTTAAATCAAATACTATGGTGACGATTTGGAAGCATTCAAAAATTATTGCTTTTTCACTTCAATCAAAAAATGCTTTAATAAAGTAAAAATAAATTCTAAAGTCATAAATAAGTAAGCATTAAAAAAAAATTTGTTTATCAGATGTGTTAGTACACATAAAAACCTTCAAAAATCGATCTTGTTTTCAATAGCAAAAGTAAAGGTTCTGATCGAGCTATGTTGGTTTGAAATGAAAGTTTAACATAAATTATTCAAATTTACTGATTTTGTATTAGAATTTTTTTTTTCTGCTGTTTTTTTGTTTTCAATATTCATTATTAAATATATTAAAATTATTCCCAAGAGGATTTTGAGCTCCGTCCATTGGAAGTACCTCAATCGATGAACATTTTTTGATCAAATGATCACAAGCATCAAGCTTTGTATCAAGAAATTTAATTAAAAACTTTTTGAATTAGAAAAAAATTTGGAGAGGAAAATTACTTTATTTTTATCAATTTTTATGCATTTTTACATCCATTTTTTAAATCAAATACTATGGTGACGATTTGGAAGCATTCAAAAATTATTGCTTTTTCACTTCAATCAAAAAATGCTTTAATAAAGTAAAAATAAATTCTAAAGTCATAAATAAGTAAGCTTTAAAAAAAATTTGTTTATCAGATGTGTTAGTACACATAAAAACCTTCAAAAATCGATCTTGTTTTCAATAGCAAAAGTAAAGGTTCTGATCGAGCTATGTTGGTTTGAAATGAAAGTTTAACATAAATTATTCAAATTTACTGATTTTGTATTAGAATTTTTTTTTTCTGCTGTTTTTTTGTTTTCAATATTCATTATTAAATATATTAAAATTATTCCCAAGAGGATTTTGAGCTCCGTCCATTGGAAGTACCTCAATCGATGAACATTTTTTGATCAAATGATCACAAGCATCAAGCTTTGTATCAAGAAATTTAATTAAAAACTTTTTGAATTAGAAAAAAATTTGGAGAGGAAAATTACTTTATTTTTATCAATTTTTATGCATTTTTACATCCATTTTTTAAATCAAATACTATGGTGACGATTTGGAAGCATTCAAAAATTATTGCTTTTTCACTTCAATCAAAAAATGCTTTAATAAAGTAAAAATAAATTCTAAAGTCATAAATAAGTAAGCATTAAAAAAAAATTTGTTTATCAGATGTGTTAGTACACATAAAAACCTTCAAAAATCGATCTTGTTTTCAATAGCAAAAGTAAAGGTTCTGATCGAGCTATGTTGGTTTGAAATGAAAGTTTAACATAAATTATTCAAATTTACTGATTTTGTATTAGAATTTTTTTTTTCTGCTGTTTTTTTGTTTTCAATATTCATTATTAAATATATTAAAATTATTCCCAAGAGGATTTTGAGCTCCGTCCATTGGAAGTACCTCAATCGATGAACATTTTTTGATCAAATGATCACAAGCATCAAGCTTTGTATCAAGAAATTTAATTAAAAACTTTTTGAATTAGAAAAAAATTTGGAGAGGAAAATTACTTTATTTTTATCAATTTTTATGCATTTTTACATCCATTTTTTAAATCAAATACTATGGTGACGATTTGGAAGCATTCAAAAATTATTGCTTTTTCACTTCAATCAAAAAATGCTTTAATAAAGTAAAAATAAATTCTAAAGTCATAAATAAGTAAGCTTTAAAAAAAATTTGTTTATCAGATGTGTTAGTACACATAAAAACCTTCAAAAATCGATCTTGTTTTCAATAGCAAAAGTAAAGGTTCTGATCGAGCTATGTTGGTTTGAAATGAAAGTTTAACATAAATTATTCAAATTTACTGATTTTGTATTAGAATTTTTTTTTTCTGCTGTTTTTTTGTTTTCAATATTCATTATTAAATATATTAAAATTATTCCCAAGAGGATTTTGAGCTCCGTCCATTGGAAGTACCTCAATCGATGAACATTTTTTGATCAAATGATCACAAGCATCAAGCTTTGTATCAAGAAATTTAATTAAAAACTTTTTGAATTAGAAAAAAATTTGGAGAGGAAAATTACTTTATTTTTATCAATTTTTATGCATTTTTACATCCATTTTTTAAATCAAATACTATGGTGACGATTTGGAAGCATTCAAAAATTATTGCTTTTTCACTTCAATCAAAAAATGCTTTAATAAAGTAAAAATAAATTCTAAAGTCATAAATAAGTAAGCATTAAAAAAAAATTTGTTTATCAGATGTGTTAGTACACATAAAAACCTTCAAAAATCGATCTTGTTTTCAATAGCAAAAGTAAAGGTTCTGATCGAGCTATGTTGGTTTGAAATGAAAGTTTAACATAAATTATTCAAATTTACTGATTTTGTATTAGAATTTTTTTTTTCTGCTGTTTTTTTGTTTTCAATATTCATTATTAAATATATTAAAATTATTCCCAAGAGGATTTTGAGCTCCGTCCATTGGAAGTACCTCAATCGATGAACATTTTTTGATCAAATGATCACAAGCATCAAGCTTTGTATCAAGAAATTTAATTAAAAACTTTTTGAATTAGAAAAAAATTTGGAGAGGAAAATTACTTTATTTTTATCAATTTTTATGCATTTTTACATCCATTTTTTAAATCAAATACTATGGTGACGATTTGGAAGCATTCAAAAATTATTGCTTTTTCACTTCAATCAAAAAATGCTTTAATAAAGTAAAAATAAATTCTAAAGTCATAAATAAGTAAGCTTTAAAAAAAATTTGTTTATCAGATGTGTTAGTACACATAAAAACCTTCAAAAATCGATCTTGTTTTCAATAGCAAAAGTAAAGGTTCTGATCGAGCTATGTTGGTTTGAAATGAAAGTTTAACATAAATTATTCAAATTTACTGATTTTGTATTAGAATTTTTTTTTTCTGCTGTTTTTTTGTTTTCAATATTCATTATTAAATATATTAAAATTATTCCCAAGAGGATTTTGAGCTCCGTCCATTGGAAGTACCTCAATCGATGAACATTTTTTGATCAAATGATCACAAGCATCAAGCTTTGTATCAAGAAATTTAATTAAAAACTTTTTGAATTAGAAAAAAATTTGGAGAGGAAAATTACTTTATTTTTATCAATTTTTATGCATTTTTACATCCATTTTTTAAATCAAATACTATGGTGACGATTTGGAAGCATTCAAAAATTATTGCTTTTTCACTTCAATCAAAAAATGCTTTAATAAAGTAAAAATAAATTCTAAAGTCATAAATAAGTAAGCATTAAAAAAAAATTTGTTTATCAGATGTGTTAGTACACATAAAAACCTTCAAAAATCGATCTTGTTTTCAATAGCAAAAGTAAAGGTTCTGATCGAGCTATGTTGGTTTGAAATGAAAGTTTAACATAAATTATTCAAATTTACTGATTTTGTATTAGAATTTTTTTTTTCTGCTGTTTTTTTGTTTTCAATATTCATTATTAAATATATTAAAATTATTCCCAAGAGGATTTTGAGCTCCGTCCATTGGAAGTACCTCAATCGATGAACATTTTTTGATCAAATGATCACAAGCATCAAGCTTTGTATCAAGAAATTTAATTAAAAACTTTTTGAATTAGAAAAAAATTTGGAGAGGAAAATTACTTTATTTTTATCAATTTTTATGCATTTTTACATCCATTTTTTAAATCAAATACTATGGTGACGATTTGGAAGCATTCAAAAATTATTGCTTTTTCACTTCAATCAAAAAATGCTTTAATAAAGTAAAAATAAATTCTAAAGTCATAAATAAGTAAGCTTTAAAAAAAATTTGTTTATCAGATGTGTTAGTACACATAAAAACCTTCAAAAATCGATCTTGTTTTCAATAGCAAAAGTAAAGGTTCTGATCGAGCTATGTTGGTTTGAAATGAAAGTTTAACATAAATTATTCAAATTTACTGATTTTGTATTAGAATTTTTTTTTTCTGCTGTTTTTTTTCTTTTCTAAATTCATAATTAATTATTTAAGAATTTATTAGAAAAAGGATTTTCGATTGCCTCCGTTGGAAGTACCTCAAACAATGAACATTTTTTGAACAAATGTATCAAGCAAGCAAGTAGTCACCAAATTGAAAAAAAATACATATTGAATAAGAAAAAAAATTCCAGAGGGAAAGTGGCTTATTTTTATGGATGTTTATTCATTTATACATCCATTTTCATTGATATTTTTAAAAATCGGATTCTATGGCGACCATTTAAAAGACATCAAAAATTACACTTAAAGCAAAAAATGCTTTGATAAAGGTAAATTAATTCCAAACTCAAAACTAAGTATACTTAAAAAAAATATTGCTTATCAGATGTGTTAGTACACATAAAAACCTTCAAAAATCGATCTTGTTTTCAATAGCAAAAGTAAAGGTTCTGATCGAGCTATGTTGGTTTGAAATGAAAGTTTAACATAAATTATTCAAATTTACTGATTTTGTATTAGAATTTTTTTTTTCTGCTGTTTTTTTGTTTTCAATATTCATTATTAAATATATTAAAATTATTCCCAAGAGGATTTTGAGCTCCGTCCATTGGAAGTACCTCAATCGATGAACATTTTTTGATCAAATGATCACAAGCATCAAGCTTTGTATCAAGAAATTTAATTAAAAACTTTTTGAATTAGAAAAAAATTTGGAGAGGAAAATTACTTTATTTTTATCAATTTTTATGCATTTTTACATCCATTTTTTAAATCAAATACTATGGTGACGATTTGGAAGCATTCAAAAATTATTGCTTTTTCACTTCAATCAAAAAATGCTTTAATAAAGTAAAAATAAATTCTAAAGTCATAAATAAGTAAGCTTTAAAAAAAATTTGTTTATCAGATGTGTTAGTACACATAAAAACCTTCAAAAATCGATCTTGTTTTCAATAGCAAAAGTAAAGGTTCTGATCGAGCTATGTTGGTTTGAAATGAAAGTTTAACATAAATTATTCAAATTTACTGATTTTGTATTAGAATTTTTTTTTTCTGCTGTTTTTTTGTTTTCAATATTCATTATTAAATATATTAAAATTATTCCCAAGAGGATTTTGAGCTCCGTCCATTGGAAGTACCTCAATCGATGAACATTTTTTGATCAAATGATCACAAGCATCAAGCTTTGTATCAAGAAATTTAATTAAAAACTTTTTGAATTAGAAAAAAATTTGGAGAGGAAAATTACTTTATTTTTATCAATTTTTATGCATTTTTACATCCATTTTTTAAATCAAATACTATGGTGACGATTTGGAAGCATTCAAAAATTATTGCTTTTTCACTTCAATCAAAAAATGCTTTAATAAAGTAAAAATAAATTCTAAAGTCATAAATAAGTAAGCATTAAAAAAAAATTTGTTTATCAGATGTGTTAGTACACATAAAAACCTTCAAAAATCGATCTTGTTTTCAATAGCAAAAGTAAAGGTTCTGATCGAGCTATGTTGGTTTGAAATGAAAGTTTAACATAAATTATTCAAATTTACTGATTTTGTATTAGAATTTTTTTTTTCTGCTGTTTTTTTGTTTTCAATATTCATTATTAAATATATTAAAATTATTCCCAAGAGGATTTTGAGCTCCGTCCATTGGACGTACCTCAATCGATGAACATTTTTTGATCAAATGATCACAAGCATCAAGCTTTGTATCAAGAAATTTAATTAAAAACTTTTTGAATTAGAAAAAAATTTGGAGAGGAAAATTACTTTATTTTTATCAATTTTTATGCATTTTTACATCCATTTTTTAAATCAAATACTATGGTGACGATTTGGAAGCATTCAAAAATTATTGCTTTTTCACTTCAATCAAAAAATGCTTTAATAAAGTAAAAATAAATTCTAAAGTCATAAATAAGTAAGCTTTAAAAAAAATTTGTTTATCAGATGTGTTAGTACACATAAAAACCTTCAAAAATCGATCTTGTTTTCAATAGCAAAAGTAAAGGTTCTGATCGAGCTATGTTGGTTTGAAATGAAAGTTTAACATAAATTATTCAAATTTACTGATTTTGTATTAGAATTTTTTTTTTCTGCTGTTTTTTTGTTTTCAATATTCATTATTAAATATATTAAAATTATTCCCAAGAGGATTTTGAGCTCCGTCCATTGGAAGTACCTCAATCGATGAACATTTTTTGATCAAATGATCACAAGCATCAAGCTTTGTATCAAGAAATTTAATTAAAAACTTTTTGAATTAGAAAAAAATTTGGAGAGGAAAATTACTTTATTTTTATCAATTTTTATGCATTTTTACATCCATTTTTAAATCAAATACTATGGTGACGATTTGGAAGCATTCAAAAATTATTGCTTTTTCACTTCAATCAAAAAATGCTTTAATAAAGTAAAAATAAATTCTAAAGTCATAAATAAGTAAGCTTTAAAAAAAATTTGTTTATCAGATGTGTTAGTACACATAAAAACCTTCAAAAATCGATCTTGTTTTCAATAGCAAAAGTAAAGGTTCTGATCGAGCTATGTTGGTTTGAAATGAAAGTTTAACATAAATTATTCAAATTTACTGATTTTGTATTAGAATTTTTTTTTTCTGCTGTTTTTTTGTTTTCAATATTCATTATTAAATATATTAAAATTATTCCCAAGAGGATTTTGAGCTCCGTCCATTGGAAGTACCTCAATCGATGAACATTTTTTGATCAAATGATCACAAGCATCAAGCTTTGTATCAAGAAATTTAATTAAAAACTTTTTGAATTAGAAAAAAATTTGGAGAGGAAAATTACTTTATTTTTATCAATTTTTATGCATTTTTACATCCATTTTTTAAATCAAATACTATGGTGACGATTTGGAAGCATTCAAAAATTATTGCTTTTTCACTTCAATCAAAAAATGCTTTAATAAAGTAAAAATAAATTCTAAAGTCATAAATAAGTAAGCTTTAAAAAAAATTTGTTTATCAGATGTGTTAGTACACATAAAAACCTTCAAAAATCGATCTTGTTTTCAATAGCAAAAGTAAAGGTTCTGATCGAGCTATGTTGGTTTGAAATGAAAGTTTAACATAAATTATTCAAATTTACTGATTTTGTATTAGAATTTTTTTTTTCTGCTGTTTTTTTGTTTTCAATATTCATTATTAAATATATTAAAATTATTCCCAAGAGGATTTTGAGCTCCGTCCATTGGAAGTACCTCAATCGATGAACATTTTTTGATCAAATGATCACAAGCATCAAGCTTTGTATCAAGAAATTTAATTAAAAACTTTTTGAATTAGAAAAAAATTTGGAGAGGAAAATTACTTTATTTTTATCAATTTTTATGCATTTTTACATCCATTTTTTAAATCAAATACTATGGTGACGATTTGGAAGCATTCAAAAATTATTGCTTTTTCACTTCAATCAAAAAATGCTTTAATAAAGTAAAAATAAATTCTAAAGTCATAAATAAGTAAGCTTTAAATAAAATTTGTTTATCAGATGTGTTAGTACACATAAAAACCTTCAAAAATCGATCTTGTTTTCAATAGCAAAAGTAAAGGTTCTGATCGAGCTATGTTGGTTTGAAATGAAAGTTTAACATAAATTATTCAAATTTACTGATTTTGTATTAGAATTTTTTTTTTCTGCTGTTTTTTTGTTTTCAATATTCATTATTAAATATATTAAAATTATTCCCAAGAGGATTTTGAGCTCCGTCCATTGGAAGTACCTCAATCGATGAACATTTTTTGATCAAATGATCACAAGCATCATACATGGGCAACCCAGACGATTCCAGACGATTATCGTCTTTTATGTAGCATGTAGCGCAACGATTTTCGGTTATGTAGCGCAAAATTTGTGAAAAAAAAATAAAAAAGTGAGAAAAAAAGGGCAGAAAAAGAGAAGAAAAAAAAGAAGAAAAGGGAAAGAAAAAAAGGAAAAAAGAAGAGGAAGAGGATCAAAAAAGTAAGAAAGTAGGCTAAATACTAATTCTTGTTTTTTTGCTGAACGTTTTGGAAGCTATTAGTCGCAAAATTATAATTAGGTGAATTTTTAGCAATTAAAAGACTATAGTCATAAAATAATTTATTTACAAATACAATAGTCTTTGCGGAGAAAAAAACAAATCAGGAATTTTAAACATAGCCAGTTCGCAAAATTAACTGTATTTACATGGGTCAATACACCATAAAGCAAGAAAATGTTCGCTCTATATAAATTTTGCTTTTAGCTATCAAGTAAGATATTGTTAATGCTGATATAACTAATTTTTATTATCGTAAGTGTTATTACTTATCATAGCGACTTACTAAATGTCTCAGAAAACCATAAATAGATGTTTATCAATTTACTTAATGATAACCCTTATTTAACCCAACTTTAAATCCTCTCTCTCCTTCCCCTAATTTCCAAAGGCTTTAGAGCACCTCAAAGTAAACCACCATTTATAATCGCTTTATTTCAATAATATAAAATGACCAAAGTTATTTTACCAAAAGAGATTCATTCACAAACAAAATAAAACTCTTTCATGTGAACATATTTTTTTTAATTTATTTGCTTTTTGTCGATTTGTTGATTGCAAAGCGAAAACAAAGAGTTAGCAAAGAAGCAAAGTATTCACATATGAACAGACAATTCAAATTAAGAAGTAGGAGGATTTTGCTAAAATATTAGAATAATTTTTTTATTTTTTGGAACTAGCGAAAGCTCCAAATATTCTTGAAAAAATAAAAAACTTAATTATTAATATAATTAGCACCATTAAAATCTTTTCTGAATTTTGAGTCATTTTGAATTATTCAATACGACTCTTACTATGAAAAATTTTTTAGGATTTTAAAGAGAAAAAAACGTCTTTTTAAATCAGAAACTTTTCAGTGAGGAAGAATAGTAAAAATATTAAGTTTTCGAATGTGAAAAAAGGTGATAGGATTTTTGAATAAACACCTATTTGACCAAGTTGAATAATTTTATTTATTTTGGCGTCTTATATCAAGGGATTAATTGCGAAAAAATAAGTATATTTTTCTTGAAATCATAAAGCTTTGATAAACAAACAAATAATTTGGAAACAGAGCTGTCTAGTTTTGAGTTTGGTGTTGTCGAGTAGATGCACTGAATTCAACTCGAAGAATTTCCGATGAACCCATAGCTCTGGCCGGAATGCATAAATGCTTGAGATGAAATAAAATTTTGACTCTTTAAAAATAACTTTAATGGGGAAGTGTCGAAAGGTGTTTTTTATATTATTTGACACAAGTTATTAAATTCTTTAAATTCAAATCCTTTAAAACTAAGAATTCAAAAACTATAAACTAATAAATAAATGAATAGTTTAGAAAAATAATTTGGGAAAATAAATTTTAAAATAAAGCGATGAAATTTTTTTTAAACCTAATCTACTAACTAATAATATCAAAAAATGAAAATTAGTACTATTTTTTATTTTTGTTTTAAGAATTTGCCAAAAATTAAAGCTCAGAAAAGAAATTTGAAAAACACTTAGAATCAAGAGTGGTCAAAGTAAAAAAATCAACTAATTTAAAATTGCTATATAGCTGGGCTGCATATCTTTCGTTTATATATATAAAAATTTTTTTTTAAATAGAACTGGGAAGACCAACAAAATTATAAAAATTCATCAAAAAACCACAGGGGGGACCCTTTGCTCAAATTATGTAGCGCAAATTTTCGAAATTTGTCGTCTGACCGTGCCCAAGTATGACAAGCATCAAGCTTTGTATCAAGAAATTTAATTAAAAACTTTTTGAATTAGAAAAAAATTTGGAGAGGAAAATTACTTTATTTTTATCAATTTTTATGCATTTTTACATCCATTTTTTAAATCAAATACTATGGTGACGATTTGGAAGCATTCAAAAATTATTGCTTTTTCACTTCAATCAAAAAATGCTTTAATAAAGTAAAAATAAATTCTAAAGTCATAAATAAGTAAGCTTTAAAAAAAATTTGTTTATCAGATGTGTTAGTACACATAAAAACCTTCAAAAATCGATCTTGTTTTCAATAGCAAAAGTAAAGGTTCTGATCGAGCTATGTTGGTTTGAAATGAAAGTTTAACATAAATTATTCAAATTTACTGATTTTGTATTAGAATTTTTTTTTTCTGCTGTTTTTTTGTTTTCAATATTCATTATTAAATATATTAAAATTATTCCCAAGAGGATTTTGAGCTCCGTCCATTGGAAGTACCTCAATCGATGAACATTTTTTGATCAAATGATCACAAGCATCAAGCTTTGTATCAAGAAATTTAATTAAAAACTTTTTGAATTAGAAAAAAATTTGGAGAGGAAAATTACTTTATTTTTATCAATTTTTATGCATTTTTACATCCATTTTTTAAATCAAATACTATGGTGACGATTTGGAAGCATTCAAAAATTATTGCTTTTTCACTTCAATCAAAAAATGCTTTAATAAAGTAAAAATAAATTCTAAAGTCATAAATAAGTAAGCTTTAAATAAAATTTGTTTATCAGATGTGTTAGTACACATAAAAACCTTCAAAAATCGATCTTGTTTTCAATAGCAAAAGTAAAGGTTCTGATCGAGCTATGTTGGTTTGAAATGAAAGTTTAACATAAATTATTCAAATTTACTGATTTTGTATTAGAATTTTTTTTTTCTGCTGTTTTTTTGTTTTCAATATTCATTATTAAATATATTAAAATTATTCCCAAGAGGATTTTGAGCTCCGTCCATTGGAAGTACCTCAATCGATGAACATTTTTTGATCAAATGATCACAAGCATCATACATGGGCAACCCAGACGATTCCAGACGATTATCGTCTTTTATGTAGCATGTAGCGCAACGATTTTCGGTTATGTAGCGCAAAATTTGTGAAAAAAAAATAAAAAAGTGAGAAAAAAAGGGCAGAAAAAGAGAAGAAAAAAAAGAAGAAAAGGGAAAGAAAAAAAGGAAAAAAGAAGAGGAAGAGGATCAAAAAAGTAAGAAAGTAGGCTAAATACTAATTCTTGTTTTTTTGCTGAACGTTTTGGAAGCTATTAGTCGCAAAATTATAATTAGGTGAATTTTTAGCAATTAAAAGACTATAGTCATAAAATAATTTATTTACAAATACAATAGTCTTTGCGGAGAAAAAAACAAATCAGGAATTTTAAACATAGCCAGTTCGCAAAATTAACTGTATTTACATGGGTCAATACACCATAAAGCAAGAAAATGTTCGCTCTATATAAATTTTGCTTTTAGCTATCAAGTAAGATATTGTTAATGCTGATATAACTAATTTTTATTATCGTAAGTGTTATTACTTATCATAGCGACTTACTAAATGTCTCAGAAAACCATAAATAGATGTTTATCAATTTACTTAATGATAACCCTTATTTAACCCAACTTTAAATCCTCTCTCTCCTTCCCCTAATTTCCAAAGGCTTTAGAGCACCTCAAAGTAAACCACCATTTATAATCGCTTTATTTCAATAATATAAAATGACCAAAGTTATTTTACCAAAAGAGATTCATTCACAAACAAAATAAAACTCTTTCATGTGAACATATTTTTTTTAATTTATTTGCTTTTTGTCGATTTGTTGATTGCAAAGCGAAAACAAAGAGTTAGCAAAGAAGCAAAGTATTCACATATGAACAGACAATTCAAATTAAGAAGTAGGAGGATTTTGCTAAAATATTAGAATAATTTTTTTATTTTTTGGAACTAGCGAAAGCTCCAAATATTCTTGAAAAAATAAAAAACTTAATTATTAATATAATTAGCACCATTAAAATCTTTTCTGAATTTTGAGTCATTTTGAATTATTCAATACGACTCTTACTATGAAAAATTTTTTAGGATTTTAAAGAGAAAAAAACGTCTTTTTAAATCAGAAACTTTTCAGTGAGGAAGAATAGTAAAAATATTAAGTTTTCGAATGTGAAAAAAGGTGATAGGATTTTTGAATAAACACCTATTTGACCAAGTTGAATAATTTTATTTATTTTGGCGTCTTATATCAAGGGATTAATTGCGAAAAAATAAGTATATTTTTCTTGAAATCATAAAGCTTTGATAAACAAACAAATAATTTGGAAACAGAGCTGTCTAGTTTTGAGTTTGGTGTTGTCGAGTAGATGCACTGAATTCAACTCGAAGAATTTCCGATGAACCCATAGCTCTGGCCGGAATGCATAAATGCTTGAGATGAAATAAAATTTTGACTCTTTAAAAATAACTTTAATGGGGAAGTGTCGAAAGGTGTTTTTTATATTATTTGACACAAGTTATTAAATTCTTTAAATTCAAATCCTTTAAAACTAAGAATTCAAAAACTATAAACTAATAAATAAATGAATAGTTTAGAAAAATAATTTGGGAAAATAAATTTTAAAATAAAGCGATGAAATTTTTTTTAAACCTAATCTACTAACTAATAATATCAAAAAATGAAAATTAGTACTATTTTTTATTTTTGTTTTAAGAATTTGCCAAAAATTAAAGCTCAGAAAAGAAATTTGAAAAACACTTAGAATCAAGAGTGGTCAAAGTAAAAAAATCAACTAATTTAAAATTGCTATATAGCTGGGCTGCATATCTTTCGTTTATATATATAAAAATTTTTTTTTAAATAGAACTGGGAAGACCAACAAAATTATAAAAATTCATCAAAAAACCACAGGGGGGACCCTTTGCTCAAATTATGTAGCGCAAATTTTCGAAATTTGTCGTCTGACCGTGCCCAAGTATGACAAGCATCAAGCTTTGTATCAAGAAATTTAATTAAAAACTTTTTGAATTAGAAAAAAATTTGGAGAGGAAAATTACTTTATTTTTATCAATTTTTATGCATTTTTACATCCATTTTTTAAATCAAATACTATGGTGACGATTTGGAAGCATTCAAAAATTATTGCTTTTTCACTTCAATCAAAAAATGCTTTAATAAAGTAAAAATAAATTCTAAAGTCATAAATAAGTAAGCTTTAAAAAAAATTTGTTTATCAGATGTGTTAGTACACATAAAAACCTTCAAAAATCGATCTTGTTTTCAATAGCAAAAGTAAAGGTTCTGATCGAGCTATGTTGGTTTGAAATGAAAGTTTAACATAAATTATTCAAATTTACTGATTTTGTATTAGAATTTTTTTTTTCTGCTGTTTTTTTGTTTTCAATATTCATTATTAAATATATTAAAATTATTCCCAAGAGGATTTTGAGCTCCGTCCATTGGAAGTACCTCAATCGATGAACATTTTTTGATCAAATGATCACAAGCATCAAGCTTTGTATCAAGAAATTTAATTAAAAACTTTTTGAATTAGAAAAAAATTTGGAGAGGAAAATTACTTTATTTTTATCAATTTTTATGCATTTTTACATCCATTTTTTAAATCAAATACTATGGTGACGATTTGGAAGCATTCAAAAATTATTGCTTTTTCACTTCAATCAAAAAATGCTTTAATAAAGTAAAAATAAATTCTAAAGTCATAAATAAGTAAGCTTTAAATAAAATTTGTTTATCAGATGTGTTAGTACACATAAAAACCTTCAAAAATCGATCTTGTTTTCAATAGCAAAAGTAAAGGTTCTGATCGAGCTATGTTGGTTTGAAATGAAAGTTTAACATAAATTATTCAAATTTACTGATTTTGTATTAGAATTTTTTTTTTCTGCTGTTTTTTTGTTTTCAATATTCATTATTAAATATATTAAAATTATTCCCAAGAGGATTTTGAGCTCCGTCCATTGGAAGTACCTCAATCGATGAACATTTTTTGATCAAATGATCACAAGCATCATACATGGGCAACCCAGACGATTCCAGACGATTATCGTCTTTTATGTAGCATGTAGCGCAACGATTTTCGGTTATGTAGCGCAAAATTTGTGAAAAAAAAATAAAAAAGTGAGAAAAAAAGGGCAGAAAAAGAGAAGAAAAAAAAGAAGAAAAGGGAAAGAAAAAAAGGAAAAAAGAAGAGGAAGAGGATCAAAAAAGTAAGAAAGTAGGCTAAATACTAATTCTTGTTTTTTTGCTGAACGTTTTGGAAGCTATTAGTCGCAAAATTATAATTAGGTGAATTTTTAGCAATTAAAAGACTATAGTCATAAAATAATTTATTTACAAATACAATAGTCTTTGCGGAGAAAAAAACAAATCAGGAATTTTAAACATAGCCAGTTCGCAAAATTAACTGTATTTACATGGGTCAATACACCATAAAGCAAGAAAATGTTCGCTCTATATAAATTTTGCTTTTAGCTATCAAGTAAGATATTGTTAATGCTGATATAACTAATTTTTATTATCGTAAGTGTTATTACTTATCATAGCGACTTACTAAATGTCTCAGAAAACCATAAATAGATGTTTATCAATTTACTTAATGATAACCCTTATTTAACCCAACTTTAAATCCTCTCTCTCCTTCCCCTAATTTCCAAAGGCTTTAGAGCACCTCAAAGTAAACCACCATTTATAATCGCTTTATTTCAATAATATAAAATGACCAAAGTTATTTTACCAAAAGAGATTCATTCACAAACAAAATAAAACTCTTTCATGTGAACATATTTTTTTTAATTTATTTGCTTTTTGTCGATTTGTTGATTGCAAAGCGAAAACAAAGAGTTAGCAAAGAAGCAAAGTATTCACATATGAACAGACAATTCAAATTAAGAAGTAGGAGGATTTTGCTAAAATATTAGAATAATTTTTTTATTTTTTGGAACTAGCGAAAGCTCCAAATATTCTTGAAAAAATAAAAAACTTAATTATTAATATAATTAGCACCATTAAAATCTTTTCTGAATTTTGAGTCATTTTGAATTATTCAATACGACTCTTACTATGAAAAATTTTTTAGGATTTTAAAGAGAAAAAAACGTCTTTTTAAATCAGAAACTTTTCAGTGAGGAAGAATAGTAAAAATATTAAGTTTTCGAATGTGAAAAAAGGTGATAGGATTTTTGAATAAACACCTATTTGACCAAGTTGAATAATTTTATTTATTTTGGCGTCTTATATCAAGGGATTAATTGCGAAAAAATAAGTATATTTTTCTTGAAATCATAAAGCTTTGATAAACAAACAAATAATTTGGAAACAGAGCTGTCTAGTTTTGAGTTTGGTGTTGTCGAGTAGATGCACTGAATTCAACTCGAAGAATTTCCGATGAACCCATAGCTCTGGCCGGAATGCATAAATGCTTGAGATGAAATAAAATTTTGACTCTTTAAAAATAACTTTAATGGGGAAGTGTCGAAAGGTGTTTTTTATATTATTTGACACAAGTTATTAAATTCTTTAAATTCAAATCCTTTAAAACTAAGAATTCAAAAACTATAAACTAATAAATAAATGAATAGTTTAGAAAAATAATTTGGGAAAATAAATTTTAAAATAAAGCGATGAAATTTTTTTTAAACCTAATCTACTAACTAATAATATCAAAAAATGAAAATTAGTACTATTTTTTATTTTTGTTTTAAGAATTTGCCAAAAATTAAAGCTCAGAAAAGAAATTTGAAAAACACTTAGAATCAAGAGTGGTCAAAGTAAAAAAATCAACTAATTTAAAATTGCTATATAGCTGGGCTGCATATCTTTCGTTTATATATATAAAAATTTTTTTTTAAATAGAACTGGGAAGACCAACAAAATTATAAAAATTCATCAAAAAACCACAGGGGGGACCCTTTGCTCAAATTATGTAGCGCAAATTTTCGAAATTTGTCGTCTGACCGTGCCCAAGTATGACAAGCATCAAGCTTTGTATCAAGAAATTTAATTAAAAACTTTTTGAATTAGAAAAAAATTTGGAGAGGAAAATTACTTTATTTTTATCAATTTTTATGCATTTTTACATCCATTTTTTAAATCAAATACTATGGTGACGATTTGGAAGCATTCAAAAATTATTGCTTTTTCACTTCAATCAAAAAATGCTTTAATAAAGTAAAAATAAATTCTAAAGTCATAAATAAGTAAGCTTTAAAAAAAATTTGTTTATCAGATGTGTTAGTACACATAAAAACCTTCAAAAATCGATCTTGTTTTCAATAGCAAAAGTAAAGGTTCTGATCGAGCTATGTTGGTTTGAAATGAAAGTTTAACATAAATTATTCAAATTTACTGATTTTGTATTAGAATTTTTTTTTTCTGCTGTTTTTTTGTTTTCAATATTCATTATTAAATATATTAAAATTATTCCCAAGAGGATTTTGAGCTCCGTCCATTGGAAGTACCTCAATCGATGAACATTTTTTGATCAAATGATCACAAGCATCAAGCTTTGTATCAAGAAATTTAATTAAAAACTTTTTGAATTAGAAAAAAATTTGGAGAGGAAAATTACTTTATTTTTATCAATTTTTATGCATTTTTACATCCATTTTTTAAATCAAATACTATGGTGACGATTTGGAAGCATTCAAAAATTATTGCTTTTTCACTTCAATCAAAAAATGCTTTAATAAAGTAAAAATAAATTCTAAAGTCATAAATAAGTAAGCTTTAAAAAAAAATTTGTTTATCAGATGTGTTAGTACACATAAAAACCTTCAAAAATCGATCTTGTTTTCAATAGCAAAAGTAAAGGTTCTGATCGAGCTATGTTGGTTTGAAATGAAAGTTTAACATAAATTATTCAAATTTACTGATTTTGTATTAGAATTTTTTTTTTCTGCTGTTTTTTTGTTTTCAATATTCATTATTAAATATATTAAAATTATTCCCAAGAGGATTTTGAGCTCCGTCCATTGGAAGTACCTCAATCGATGAACATTTTTTGATCAAATGATCACAAGCATCAAGCTTTGTATCAAGAAATTTAATTAAAAACTTTTTGAATTAGAAAAAAATTTGGAGAGGAAAATTACTTTATTTTTATCAATTTTTATGCATTTTTACATCCATTTTTAAATCAAATACTATGGTGACGATTTGGAAGCATTCAAAAATTATTGCTTTTTCACTTCAATCAAAAAATGCTTTAATAAAGTAAAAATAAATTCTAAAGTCATAAATAAGTAAGCTTTAAAAAAAATTTGTTTATCAGATGTGTTAGTACACATAAAAACCTTCAAAAATCGATCTTGTTTTCAATAGCAAAAGTAAAGGTTCTGATCGAGCTATGTTGGTTTGAAATGAAAGTTTAACATAAATTATTCAAATTTACTGATTTTGTATTAGAATTTTTTTTTTCTGCTGTTTTTTTGTTTTCAATATTCATTATTAAATATATTAAAATTATTCCCAAGAGGATTTTGAGCTCCGTCCATTGGAAGTACCTCAATCGATGAACATTTTTTGATCAAATGATCACAAGCATCAAGCTTTGTATCAAGAAATTTAATTAAAAACTTTTTGAATTAGAAAAAAATTTGGAGAGGAAAATTACTTTATTTTTATCAATTTTTATGCATTTTTACATCCATTTTTTAAATCAAATACTATGGTGACGATTTGGAAGCATTCAAAAATTATTGCTTTTTCACTTCAATCAAAAAATGCTTTAATAAAGTAAAAATAAATTCTAAAGTCATAAATAAGTAAGCTTTAAAAAAAATTTGTTTATCAGATGTGTTAGTACACATAAAAACCTTCAAAAATCGATCTTGTTTTCAATAGCAAAAGTAAAGGTTCTGATCGAGCTATGTTGGTTTGAAATGAAAGTTTAACATAAATTATTCAAATTTACTGATTTTGTATTAGAATTTTTTTTTTCTGCTGTTTTTTTGTTTTCAATATTCATTATTAAATATATTAAAATTATTCCCAAGAGGATTTTGAGCTCCGTCCATTGGAAGTACCTCAATCGATGAACATTTTTTGATCAAATGATCACAAGCATCAAGCTTTGTATCAAGAAATTTAATTAAAAACTTTTTGAATTAGAAAAAAATTTGGAGAGGAAAATTACTTTATTTTTATCAATTTTTATGCATTTTTACATCCATTTTTTAAATCAAATACTATGGTGACGATTTGGAAGCATTCAAAAATTATTGCTTTTTCACTTCAATCAAAAAATGCTTTAATAAAGTAAAAATAAATTCTAAAGTCATAAATAAGTAAGCTTTAAAAAAAAATTTGTTTATCAGATGTGTTAGTACACATAAAAACCTTCAAAAATCGATCTTGTTTTCAATAGCAAAAGTAAAGGTTCTGATCGAGCTATGTTGGTTTGAAATGAAAGTTTAACATAAATTATTCAAATTTACTGATTTTGTATTAGAATTTTTTTTTTCTGCTGTTTTTTTGTTTTCAATATTCATTATTAAATATATTAAAATTATTCCCAAGAGGATTTTGAGCTCCGTCCATTGGAAGTACCTCAATCGATGAACATTTTTTGATCAAATGATCACAAGCATCAAGCTTTGTATCAAGAAATTTAATTAAAAACTTTTTGAATTAGAAAAAAATTTGGAGAGGAAAATTACTTTATTTTTATCAATTTTTATGCATTTTTACATCCATTTTTAAATCAAATACTATGGTGACGATTTGGAAGCATTCAAAAATTATTGCTTTTTCACTTCAATCAAAAAATGCTTTAATAAAGTAAAAATAAATTCTAAAGTCATAAATAAGTAAGCTTTAAAAAAAATTTGTTTATCAGATGTGTTAGTACACATAAAAACCTTCAAAAATCGATCTTGTTTTCAATAGCAAAAGTAAAGGTTCTGATCGAGCTATGTTGGTTTGAAATGAAAGTTTAACATAAATTATTCAAATTTACTGATTTTGTATTAGAATTTTTTTTTTCTGCTGTTTTTTTGTTTTCAATATTCATTATTAAATATATTAAAATTATTCCCAAGAGGATTTTGAGCTCCGTCCATTGGAAGTACCTCAATCGATGAACATTTTTTGATCAAATGATCACAAGCATCAAGCTTTGTATCAAGAAATTTAATTAAAAACTTTTTGAATTAGAAAAAAATTTGGAGAGGAAAATTACTTTATTTTTATCAATTTTTATGCATTTTTACATCCATTTTTTAAATCAAATACTATGGTGACGATTTGGAAGCATTCAAAAATTATTGCTTTTTCACTTCAATCAAAAAATGCTTTAATAAAGTAAAAATAAATTCTAAAGTCATAAATAAGTAAGCTTTAAAAAAAATTTGTTTATCAGATGTGTTAGTACACATAAAAACCTTCAAAAATCGATCTTGTTTTCAATAGCAAAAGTAAAGGTTCTGATCGAGCTATGTTGGTTTGAAATGAAAGTTTAACATAAATTATTCAAATTTTCTGATTTTGTATTAGAAATTTTTTTTTCTGAGCTTTTTTTCTTTTCTAAATTCATAATTAATTATTTAAGAATTTATTAGAAAAAGGATTTTCGATTGCCTCCGTTGGAAGTACCTCAAACAATGAACATTTTTTGATCAAATGATCACAAGCATCAAGCTTTGTATCAAGAAATTTAATTAAAAACTTTTTGAATTAGAAAAAAATTTGGAGAGGAAAATTACTTTATTTTTATCAATTTTTATGCATTTTTACATCCATTTTTAAATCAAATACTATGGTGACGATTTGGAAGCATTCAAAAATTATTGCTTTTTCACTTCAATCAAAAAATGCTTTAATAAAGTAAAAATAAATTCTAAAGTCATAAATAAGTAAGCTTTAAAAAAAATTTGTTTATCAGATGTGTTAGTACACATAAAAACCTTCAAAAATCGATCTTGTTTTCAATAGCAAAAGTAAAGGTTCTGATCGAGCTATGTTGGTTTGAAATGAAAGTTTAACATAAATTATTCAAATTTTCTGATTTTGTATTAGAAATTTTTTTTTCTGAGCTTTTTTTCTTTTCTAAATTCATAATTAATTATTTAAGAATTTATTAGAAAAAGGATTTTCGATTGCCTCCGTTGGAAGTACCTCAAACAATGAACATTTTTTGATCAAATGATCACAAGCATCAAGCTTTGTATCAAGAAATTTAATTAAAAACTTTTTGAATTAGAAAAAAATTTGGAGAGGAAAATTACTTTATTTTTATCAATTTTTATGCATTTTTACATCCATTTTTAAATCAAATACTATGGTGACGATTTGGAAGCATTCAAAAATTATTGCTTTTTCACTTCAATCAAAAAATGCTTTAATAAAGTAAAAATAAATTCTAAAGTCATAAATAAGTAAGCTTTAAAAAAAATTTGTTTATCAGATGTGTTAGTACACATAAAAACCTTCAAAAATCGATCTTGTTTTCAATAGCAAAAGTAAAGGTTCTGATCGAGCTATGTTGGTTTGAAATGAAAGTTTAACATAAATTATTCAAATTTTCTGATTTTGTATTAGAAATTTTTTTTTCTGAGCTTTTTTTCTTTTCTAAATTCATAATTAATTATTTAAGAATTTATTAGAAAAAGGATTTTCGATTGCCTCCGTTGGAAGTACCTCAAACAATGAACATTTTTTGATCAAATGATCACAAGCATCAAGCTTTGTATCAAGAAATTTAATTAAAAACTTTTTGAATTAGAAAAAAATTTGGAGAGGAAAATTACTTTATTTTTATCAATTTTTATGCATTTTTACATCCATTTTTAAATCAAATACTATGGTGACGATTTGGAAGCATTCAAAAATTATTGCTTTTTCACTTCAATCAAAAAATGCTTTAATAAAGTAAAAATAAATTCTAAAGTCATAAATAAGTAAGCTTTAAAAAAAATTTGTTTATCAGATGTGTTAGTACACATAAAAACCTTCAAAAATCGATCTTGTTTTCAATAGCAAAAGTAAAGGTTCTGATCGAGCTATGTTGGTTTGAAATGAAAGTTTAACATAAATTATTCAAATTTTCTGATTTTGTATTAGAAATTTTTTTTTCTGAGCTTTTTTTCTTTTCTAAATTCATAATTAATTATTTAAGAATTTATTAGAAAAAGGATTTTCGATTGCCTCCGTTGGAAGTACCTCAAACAATGAACATTTTTTGATCAAATGATCACAAGCATCAAGCTTTGTATCAAGAAATTTAATTAAAAACTTTTTGAATTAGAAAAAAATTTGGAAAGGAAAATTACTTTATTTTTATCAATTTTTATGCATTTTTACATCCATTTTTAAATCAAATACTATGGTGACGATTTGGAAGCATTCAAAAATTATTGCTTTTTCACTTCAATCAAAAAATGCTTTAATAAAGTAAAAATAAATTCTAAAGTCATAAATAAGTAAGCTTTAAAAAAAATTTGTTTATCAGATGTGTTAGTACACATAAAAACCTTCAAAAATCGATCTTGTTTTCAATAGCAAAAGTAAAGGTTCTGATCGAGCTATGTTGGTTTGAAATGAAAGTTTAACATAAATTATTCAAATTTACTGATTTTGTATTAGAATTTTTTTTTCTGCTGTTTTTTTGTTTTCAATATTCATTATTAAATATATTAAAATTATTCCCAAGAGGATTTTGAGCTCCGTCCATTGGAAGTACCTCAATCGATGAACATTTTTTGATCAAATGATCACAAGCATCAAGCTTTGTATCAAGAATTTTAATTAAAAATTTTTTGAATTAGAAAAAAATTTGGAGAGGAAAATTACTTTATTTTTATCAATTTTTATGCATTTTTACATCCATTTTTAAATCAAATACTATGGTGACGATTTGGAAGCATTCAAAAATTATTGCTTTTTCACTTCAATCAAAAAATGCTTTAATAAAGTAAAAATAAATTCTAAAGTCATAAATAAGTAAGCTTTAAAAAAAATTTGTTTATCAGATGTGTTAGTACACATAAAAACCTTCAAAAATCGATCTTGTTTTCAATAGCAAAAGTAAAGGTTCTGATCGAGCTATGTTGGTTTGAAATGAAAGTTTAACATAAATTATTCAAATTTACTGATTTTGTATTAGAATTTTTTTTTTCTGCTGTTTTTTTGTTTTCAATATTCATTATTAAATATATTAAAATTATTCCCAAGAGGATTTTGAGCTCCGTCCATTGGAAGTACCTCAATCGATGAACATTTTTTGATCAAATGATCACAAGCATCAAGCTTTGTATCAAGAAATTTAATTAAAAACTTTTTGAATTAGAAAAAAATTTGGAGAGGAAAATTACTTTATTTTTATCAATTTTTATGCATTTTTACATCCATTTTTTAAATCAAATACTATGGTGACGATTTGGAAGCATTCAAAAATTATTGCTTTTTCACTTCAATCAAAAAATGCTTTAATAAAGTAAAAATAAATTCTAAAGTCATAAATAAGTAAGCTTTAAAAAAAATTTGTTTATCAGATGTGTTAGTACACATAAAAACCTTCAAAAATCGATCTTGTTTTCAATAGCAAAAGTAAAGGTTCTGATCGAGCTATGTTGGTTTGAAATGAAAGTTTAACATAAATTATTCAAATTTTCTGATTTTGTATTAGAAATTTTTTTTTCTGAGCTTTTTTTCTTTTCTAAATTCATAATTAATTATTTAAGAATTTATTAGAAAAAGGATTTTCGATTGCCTCCGTTGGAAGTACCTCAAACAATGAACATTTTTTGATCAAATGATCACAAGCATCAAGCTTTGTATCAAGAAATTTAATTAAAAACTTTTTGAATTAGAAAAAAATTTGGAGAGGAAAATTACTTTATTTTTATCAATTTTTATGCATTTTTACATCCATTTTTAAATCAAATACTATGGTGACGATTTGGAAGCATTCAAAAATTATTGCTTTTTCACTTCAATCAAAAAATGCTTTAATAAAGTAAAAATAAATTCTAAAGTCATAAATAAGTAAGCTTTAAAAAAAATTTGTTTATCAGATGTGTTAGTACACATAAAAACCTTCAAAAATCGATCTTGTTTTCAATAGCAAAAGTAAAGGTTCTGATCGAGCTATGTTGGTTTGAAATGAAAGTTTAACATAAATTATTCAAATTTTCTGATTTTGTATTAGAAATTTTTTTTTCTGAGCTTTTTTTCTTTTCTAAATTCATAATTAATTATTTAAGAATTTATTAGAAAAAGGATTTTCGATTGCCTCCGTTGGAAGTACCTCAAACAATGAACATTTTTTGATCAAATGATCACAAGCATCAAGCTTTGTATCAAGAAATTTAATTAAAAACTTTTTGAATTAGAAAAAAATTTGGAAAGGAAAATTACTTTATTTTTATCAATTTTTATGCATTTTTACATCCATTTTTAAATCAAATACTATGGTGACGATTTGGAAGCATTCAAAAATTATTGCTTTTTCACTTCAATCAAAAAATGCTTTAATAAAGTAAAAATAAATTCTAAAGTCATAAATAAGTAAGCTTTAAAAAAAATTTGTTTATCAGATGTGTTAGTACACATAAAAACCTTCAAAAATCGATCTTGTTTTCAATAGCAAAAGTAAAGGTTCTGATCGAGCTATGTTGGTTTGAAATGAAAGTTTAACATAAATTATTCAAATTTTCTGATTTTGTATTAGAAATTTTTTTTTCTGAGCTTTTTTTCTTTTCTAAATTCATAATTAATTATTTAAGAATTTATTAGAAAAAGGATTTTCGATTGCCTCCGTTGGAAGTACCTCAAACAATGAACATTTTTTGATCAAATGATCACAAGCATCAAGCTTTGTATCAAGAAATTTAATTAAAAACTTTTTGAATTAGAAAAAAATTTGGAGAGGAAAATTACTTTATTTTTATCAATTTTTATGCATTTTTACATCCATTTTTAAATCAAATACTATGGTGACGATTTGGAAGCATTCAAAAATTATTGCTTTTTCACTTCAATCAAAAAATGCTTTAATAAAGTAAAAATAAATTCTAAAGTCATAAATAAGTAAGCTTTAAAAAAAATTTGTTTATCAGATGTGTTAGTACACATAAAAACCTTCAAAAATCGATCTTGTTTTCAATAGCAAAAGTAAAGGTTCTGATCGAGCTATGTTGGTTTGAAATGAAAGTTTAACATAAATTATTCAAATTTTCTGATTTTGTATTAGAAATTTTTTTTTCTGAGCTTTTTTTCTTTTCTAAATTCATAATTAATTATTTAAGAATTTATTAGAAAAAGGATTTTCGATTGCCTCCGTTGGAAGTACCTCAAACAATGAACATTTTTTGATCAAATGATCACAAGCATCAAGCTTTGTATCAAGAAATTTAATTAAAAACTTTTTGAATTAGAAAAAAATTTGGAGAGGAAAATTACTTTATTTTTATCAATTTTTATGCATTTTTACATCCATTTTTAAATCAAATACTATGGTGACGATTTGGAAGCATTCAAAAATTATTGCTTTTTCACTTCAATCAAAAAATGCTTTAATAAAGTAAAAATAAATTCTAAAGTCATAAATAAGTAAGCTTTAAAAAAAATTTGTTTATCAGATGTGTTAGTACACATAAAAACCTTCAAAAATCGATCTTGTTTTCAATAGCAAAAGTAAAGGTTCTGATCGAGCTATGTTGGTTTGAAATGAAAGTTTAACATAAATTATTCAAATTTTCTGATTTTGTATTAGAAATTTTTTTTTCTGAGCTTTTTTTCTTTTCTAAATTCATAATTAATTATTTAAGAATTTATTAGAAAAAGGATTTTCGATTGCCTCCGTTGGAAGTACCTCAAACAATGAACATTTTTTGATCAAATGATCACAAGCATCAAGCTTTGTATCAAGAAATTTAATTAAAAACTTTTTGAATTAGAAAAAAATTTGGAGAGGAAAATTACTTTATTTTTATCAATTTTTATGCATTTTTACATCCATTTTTTAAATCAAATACTATGGTGACGATTTGGAAGCATTCAAAATTATTGCTTTTTCACTTCAATCAAAAAATGCTTTAATAAAGTAAAAATAAATTCTAAAGTCATAAATAAGTAAGCTTTAAAAAAAAATTTGTTTATCAGATGTGTTAGTACACATAAAAACCTTCAAAAATCGATCTTGTTTTCAATAGCAAAAGTAAAGGTTCTGATCGAGCTATGTTGGTTTGAAATGAAAGTTTAACATAAATTATTCAAATTTTCTGATTTTGTATTAGAAATTTTTTTTTCTGAGCTTTTTTTCTTTTCTAAATTCATAATTAATTATTTAAGAATTTATTAGAAAAAGGATTTTCGATTGCCTCCGTTGGAAGTACCTCAAACAATGAACATTTTTTGAACAAATGTATCAAGCAAGCAAGTAGTCACCAAATTGAAAAAAAATACATATTGAATAAGAAAAAAAATTCCAGAGAGAAAGTGGCTTATTTTTATGGATGTTTATTCATTTATACATCCATTTTCATTGATATTTTTAAAAATCGGATTCTATGGCGACCATTTAAAAGACATCAAAAATTACACTTAAAGCAAAAAATGCTTTGATAAAGGTAAATTAATTCCAAACTCAAAACTAAGTATACTTAAAAAAAATATTGCTTATCAGATGTGTTAGTACACATAAAAACCTTCAAAAATCGATCTTGTTTTCAATAGCAAAAGTAAAGGTTCTGATCGAGCTATGTTGGTTTGAAATGAAAGTTTAACATAAATTATTCAAATTTACTGATTTTGTATTAGAATTTTTTTTTCTGAGCTTTTTTTCTTTTCTAAATTCATAATTAATTATTTAAGAATTTATTAGAAAAAGGATTTTCGATTGCCTCCGTTGGAAGTACCTCAAACAATGAACATTTTTTGAACAAATGTATCAAGCAAGCAAGTAGTCACCAAATTGAAAAAAAATACATATTGAATAAGAACAAAAATTCCAGAGAGAAAGTGGCTTATTTTTATGGATGTTTATTCATTTATACATCCATTTTCATTGATATTTTTAAAAATCGGATTCTATGGCGACCATTTAAAAGACATCAAAAATTACACTTAAAGCAAAAAATGCTTTGATAAAGGTAAATTAATTCCAAACTCAAAACTAAGTATACTTAAAAAAAATATTGCTTATCAGATGTGTTAGTACACATAAAAACCTTCAAAAATCGATCTTGTTTTCAATAGCAAAAGTAAAGGTTCTGATCGAGCTATGTTGGTTTGAAATGAAAGTTTAACATAAATTATTCAAATTTACTGATTTTGTATTAGAATTTTTTTTTCTGCTGTTTTTTTGTTTTCAATATTCATTATTAAATATATTAAAATTATTCCCAAGAGGATTTTGAGCTCCGTCCATTGGAAGTACCTCAATCGATGAACATTTTTTGATCAAATGATCACAAGCATCAAGCTTTGTATCAAGAAATTTAATTAAAAACTTTTTGAATTAGAAAAAAATTTGGAGAGGAAAATTACTTTATTTTTATCAATTTTTATGCATTTTTACATCCATTTTTTAAATCAAATACTATGGTGACGATTTGGAAGCATTCAAAATTATTGCTTTTTCACTTCAATCAAAAAATGCTTTAATAAAGTAAAAATAAATTCTAAAGTCATAAATAAGTAAGCTTTAAAAAAAAATTTGTTTATCAGATGTGTTAGTACACATAAAAACCTTCAAAAATCGATCTTGTTTTCAATAGCAAAAGTAAAGGTTCTGATCGAGCTATGTTGGTTTGAAATGAAAGTTTAACATAAATTATTCAAATTTTCTGATTTTGTATTAGAAATTTTTTTTTCTGAGCTTTTTTTCTTTTCTAAATTCATAATTAATTATTTAAGAATTTATTAGAAAAAGGATTTTCGATTGCCTCCGTTGGAAGTACCTCAAACAATGAACATTTTTTGATCAAATGATCACAAGCATCAAGCTTTGTATCAAGAAATTTAATTAAAAACTTTTTGAATTAGAAAAAAATTTGGAGAGGAAAATTACTTTATTTTTATCAATTTTTATGCATTTTTACATCCATTTTTAAATCAAATACTATGGTGACGATTTGGAAGCATTCAAAAATTATTGCTTTTTCACTTCAATCAAAAAATGCTTTAATAAAGTAAAAATAAATTCTAAAGTCATAAATAAGTAAGCTTTAAAAAAAATTTGTTTATCAGATGTGTTAGTACACATAAAAACCTTCAAAAATCGATCTTGTTTTCAATAGCAAAAGTAAAGGTTCTGATCGAGCTATGTTGGTTTGAAATGAAAGTTTAACATAAATTATTCAAATTTTCTGATTTTGTATTAGAAATTTTTTTTTCTGAGCTTTTTTTCTTTTCTAAATTCATAATTAATTATTTAAGAATTTATTAGAAAAAGGATTTTCGATTGCCTCCGTTGGAAGTACCTCAAACAATGAACATTTTTTGATCAAATGATCACAAGCATCAAGCTTTGTATCAAGAAATTTAATTAAAAACTTTTTGAATTAGAAAAAAATTTGGAGAGGAAAATTACTTTATTTTTATCAATTTTTATGCATTTTTACATCCATTTTTAAATCAAATACTATGGTGACGATTTGGAAGCATTCAAAAATTATTGCTTTTTCACTTCAATCAAAAAATGCTTTAATAAAGTAAAAATAAATTCTAAAGTCATAAATAAGTAAGCTTTAAAAAAAATTTGTTTATCAGATGTGTTAGTACACATAAAAACCTTCAAAAATCGATCTTGTTTTCAATAGCAAAAGTAAAGGTTCTGATCGAGCTATGTTGGTTTGAAATGAAAGTTTAACATAAATTATTCAAATTTTCTGATTTTGTATTAGAAATTTTTTTTTCTGAGCTTTTTTTCTTTTCTAAATTCATAATTAATTATTTAAGAATTTATTAGAAAAAGGATTTTCGATTGCCTCCGTTGGAAGTACCTCAAACAATGAACATTTTTTGATCAAATGATCACAAGCATCAAGCTTTGTATCAAGAAATTTAATTAAAAACTTTTTGAATTAGAAAAAAATTTGGAGAGGAAAATTACTTTATTTTTATCAATTTTTATGCATTTTTACATCCATTTTTAAATCAAATACTATGGTGACGATTTGGAAGCATTCAAAAATTATTGCTTTTTCACTTCAATCAAAAAATGCTTTAATAAAGTAAAAATAAATTCTAAAGTCATAAATAAGTAAGCTTTAAAAAAAATTTGTTTATCAGATGTGTTAGTACACATAAAAACCTTCAAAAATCGATCTTGTTTTCAATAGCAAAAGTAAAGGTTCTGATCGAGCTATGTTGGTTTGAAATGAAAGTTTAACATAAATTATTCAAATTTACTGATTTTGTATTAGAATTTTTTTTTTCTGCTGTTTTTTTGTTTTCAATATTCATTATTAAATATATTAAAATTATTCCCAAGAGGATTTTGAGCTCCGTCCATTGGAAGTACCTCAATCGATGAACATTTTTTGATCAAATGATCACAAGCATCAAGCTTTGTATCAAGAAATTTAATTAAAAACTTTTTGAATTAGAAAAAAATTTGGAGAGGAAAATTACTTTATTTTTATCAATTTTTATGCATTTTTACATCCATTTTTTAAATCAAATACTATGGTGACGATTTGGAAGCATTCAAAAATTATTGCTTTTTCACTTCAATCAAAAAATGCTTTAATAAAGTAAAAATAAATTCTAAAGTCATAAATAAGTAAGCTTTAAAAAAAATTTGTTTATCAGATGTGTTAGTACACATAAAAACCTTCAAAAATCGATCTTGTTTTCAATAGCAAAAGTAAAGGTTCTGATCGAGCTATGTTGGTTTGAAATGAAAGTTTAACATAAATTATTCAAATTTACTGATTTTGTATTAGAATTTTTTTTTTCTGCTGTTTTTTTGTTTTCATTATTCATTATTAAATATATTAAAATTATTCCCAAGAGGATTTTGAGCTCCGTCCATTGGAAGTACCTCAATCGATGAACATTTTTTGATCAAATGATCACAAGCATCAAGCTTTGTATCAAGAAATTTAATTAAAAACTTTTTGAATTAGAAAAAAATTTGGAGAGGAAAATTACTTTATTTTTATCAATTTTTATGCATTTTTACATCCATTTTTAAATCAAATACTATGGTGACGATTTGGAAGCATTCAAAAATTATTGCTTTTTCACTTCAATCAAAAAATGCTTTAATAAAGTAAAAATAAATTCTAAAGTCATAAATAAGTAAGCTTTAAAAAAAATTTGTTTATCAGATGTGTTAGTACACATAAAAACCTTCAAAAATCGATCTTGTTTTCAATAGCAAAAGTAAAGGTTCTGATCGAGCTATGTTGGTTTGAAATGAAAGTTTAACATAAATTATTCAAATTTTCTGATTTTGTATTAGAAATTTTTTTTTCTGAGCTTTTTTTCTTTTCTAAATTCATAATTAATTATTTAAGAATTTATTAGAAAAAGGATTTTCGATTGCCTCCGTTGGAAGTACCTCAAACAATGAACATTTTTTGATCAAATGATCACAAGCATCAAGCTTTGTATCAAGAAATTTAATTAAAAACTTTTTGAATTAGAAAAAAATTTGGAGAGGAAAATTACTTTATTTTTATCAATTTTTATGCATTTTTACATCCATTTTTAAATCAAATACTATGGTGACGATTTGGAAGCATTCAAAAATTATTGCTTTTTCACTTCAATCAAAAAATGCTTTAATAAAGTAAAAATAAATTCTAAAGTCATAAATAAGTAAGCTTTAAAAAAAATTTGTTTATCAGATGTGTTAGTACACATAAAAACCTTCAAAAATCGATCTTGTTTTCAATAGCAAAAGTAAAGGTTCTGATCGAGCTATGTTGGTTTGAAATGAAAGTTTAACATAAATTATTCAAATTTTCTGATTTTGTATTAGAAATTTTTTTTTCTGAGCTTTTTTTCTTTTCTAAATTCATAATTAATTATTTAAGAATTTATTAGAAAAAGGATTTTCGATTGCCTCCGTTGGAAGTACCTCAAACAATGAACATTTTTTGATCAAATGATCACAAGCATCAAGCTTTGTATCAAGAAATTTAATTAAAAACTTTTTGAATTAGAAAAAAATTTGGAGAGGAAAATTACTTTATTTTTATCAATTTTTATGCATTTTTACATCCATTTTTAAATCAAATACTATGGTGACGATTTGGAAGCATTCAAAAATTATTGCTTTTTCACCTCAATCAAAAAATGCTTTAATAAAGTAAAAATAAATTCTAAAGTCATAAATAAGTAAGCTTTAAAAAAAATTTGTTTATCAGATGTGTTAGTACACATAAAAACCTTCAAAAATCGATCTTGTTTTCAATAGCAAAAGTAAAGGTTCTGATCGAGCTATGTTGGTTTGAAATGAAAGTTTAACATAAATTATTCAAATTTACTGATTTTGTATTAGAATTTTTTTTTTCTGCTGTTTTTTTGTTTTCAATATTCATTATTAAATATATTAAAATTATTCCCAAGAGGATTTTGAGCTCCGTCCATTGGAAGTACCTCAATCGATGAACATTTTTTGATCAAATGATCACAAGCATCAAGCTTTGTATCAAGAAATTTAATTAAAAACTTTTTGAATTAGAAAAAAATTTGGAGAGGAAAATTACTTTATTTTTATCAATTTTTATGCATTTTTACATCCATTTTTTAAATCAAATACTATGGTGACGATTTGGAAGCATTCAAAAATTATTGCTTTTTCACTTCAATCAAAAAATGCTTTAATAAAGTAAAAATAAATTCTAAAGTCATAAATAAGTAAGCTTTAAAAAAAATTTGTTTATCAGATGTGTTAGTACACATAAAAACCTTCAAAAATCGATCTTGTTTTCAATAGCAAAAGTAAAGGTTCTGATCGAGCTATGTTGGTTTGAAATGAAAGTTTAACATAAATTATTCAAATTTACTGATTTTGTATTAGAATTTTTTTTTTCTGCTGTTTTTTTGTTTTCAATATTCATTATTAAATATATTAAAATTATTCCCAAGAGGATTTTGAGCTCCGTCCATTGGAAGTACCTCAATCGATGAACATTTTTTGATCAAATGATCACAAGCATCAAGCTTTGTATCAAGAAATTTAATTAAAAACTTTTTGAATTAGAAAAAAATTTGGAGAGGAAAATTACTTTATTTTTATCAATTTTTATGCATTTTTACATCCATTTTTTAAATCAAATACTATGGTGACGATTTGGAAGCATTCAAAAATTATTGCTTTTTCACTTCAATCAAAAAATGCTTTAATAAAGTAAAAATAAATTCTAAAGTCATAAATAAGTAAGCTTTAAAAAAAATTTGTTTATCAGATGTGTTAGTACACATAAAAACCTTCAAAAATCGATCTTGTTTTCAATAGCAAAAGTAAAGGTTCTGATCGAGCTATGTTGGTTTGAAATGAAAGTTTAACATAAATTATTCAAATTTACTGATTTTGTATTAGAATTTTTTTTTTCTGCTGTTTTTTTGTTTTCAATATTCATTATTAAATATATTAAAATTATTCCCAAGAGGATTTTGAGCTCCGTCCATTGGAAGTACCTCAATCGATGAACATTTTTTGATCAAATGATCACAAGCATCAAGCTTTGTATCAAGAAATTTAATTAAAAACTTTTTGAATTAGAAAAAAATTTGGAGAGGAAAATTACTTTATTTTTATCAATTTTTATGCATTTTTACATCCATTTTTTAAATCAAATACTATGGTGACGATTTGGAAGCATTCAAAAATTATTGCTTTTTCACTTCAATCAAAAAATGCTTTAATAAAGTAAAAATAAATTCTAAAGTCATAAATAAGTAAGCTTTAAAAAAAATTTGTTTATCAGATGTGTTAGTACACATAAAAACCTTCAAAAATCGATCTTGTTTTCAATAGCAAAAGTAAAGGTTCTGATCGAGCTATGTTGGTTTGAAATGAAAGTTTAACATAAATTATTCAAATTTACTGATTTTGTATTAGAATTTTTTTTTTCTGCTGTTTTTTTGTTTTCAATATTCATTATTAAATATATTAAAATTATTCCCAAGAGGATTTTGAGCTCCGTCCATTGGAAGTACCTCAATCGATGAACATTTTTTGATCAAATGATCACAAGCATCAAGCTTTGTATCAAGAAATTTAATTAAAAACTTTTTGAATTAGAAAAAAATTTGGAGAGGAAAATTACTTTATTTTTATCAATTTTTATGCATTTTTACATCCATTTTTAAATCAAATACTATGGTGACGATTTGGAAGCATTCAAAAATTATTGCTTTTTCACTTCAATCAAAAAATGCTTTAATAAAGTAAAAATAAATTCTAAAGTCATAAATAAGTAAGCTTTAAAAAAAATTTGTTTATCAGATGTGTTAGTACACATAAAAACCTTCAAAAATCGATCTTGTTTTCAATAGCAAAAGTAAAGGTTCTGATCGAGCTATGTTGGTTTGAAATGAAAGTTTAACATAAATTATTCAAATTTACTGATTTTGTATTAGAATTTTTTTTTTTCTGCTGTTTTTTTGTTTTCAATATTCATTATTAAATATATTAAAATTATTCCCAAGAGGATTTTGAGCTCCGTCCATTGGAAGTACCTCAATCGATGAACATTTTTTGATCAAATGATCACAAGCATCAAGCTTTGTATCAAGAAATTTAATTAAAAACTTTTTGAATTAGAAAAAAATTTGGAGAGGAAAATTACTTTATTTTTATCAATTTTTATGCATTTTTACATCCATTTTTAAATCAAATACTATGGTGACGATTTGGAAGCATTCAAAAATTATTGCTTTTTCACTTCAATCAAAAAATGCTTTAATAAAGTAAAAATAAATTCTAAAGTCATAAATAAGTAAGCTTTAAAAAAAATTTGTTTATCAGATGTGTTAGTACACATAAAAACCTTCAAAAATCGATCTTGTTTTCAATAGCAAAAGTAAAGGTTCTGATCGAGCTATGTTGGTTTGAAATGAAAGTTTAACATAAATTATTCAAATTTACTGATTTTGTATTAGAATTTTTTTTTTCTGCTGTTTTTTTGTTTTCAATATTCATTATTAAATATATTAAAATTATTCCCAAGAGGATTTTGAGCTCCGTCCATTGGAAGTACCTCAATCGATGAACATTTTTTGATCAAATGATCACAAGCATCAAGCTTTGTATCAAGAAATTTAATTAAAAACTTTTTGAATTAGAAAAAAATTTGGAGAGGAAAATTACTTTATTTTTATCAATTTTTATGCATTTTTACATCCATTTTTTAAATCAAATACTATGGTGACGATTTGGAAGCATTCAAAAATTATTGCTTTTTCACTTCAATCAAAAAATGCTTTAATAAAGTAAAAATAAATTCTAAAGTCATAAATAAGTAAGCTTTAAAAAAAAATTTGTTTATCAGATGTGTTAGTACACATAAAAACCTTCAAAAATCGATCTTGTTTTCAATAGCAAAAGTAAAGGTTCTGATCGAGCTATGTTGGTTTGAAATGAAAGTTTAACATAAATTATTCAAATTTACTGATTTTGTATTAGAATTTTTTTTTTCTGCTGTTTTTTTGTTTTCAATATTCATTATTAAATATATTAAAATTATTCCCAAGAGGATTTTGAGCTCCGTCCATTGGAAGTACCTCAATCGATGAACATTTTTTGATCAAATGATCACAAGCATCAAGCTTTGTATCAAGAAATTTAATTAAAAACTTTTTGAATTAGAAAAAAATTTGGAGAGGAAAATTACTTTATTTTTATCAATTTTTATGCATTTTTACATCCATTTTTAAATCAAATACTATGGTGACGATTTGGAAGCATTCAAAAATTATTGCTTTTTCACTTCAATCAAAAAATGCTTTAATAAAGTAAAAATAAATTCTAAAGTCATAAATAAGTAAGCTTTAAAAAAAATTTGTTTATCAGATGTGTTAGTACACATAAAAACCTTCAAAAATCGATCTTGTTTTCAATAGCAAAAGTAAAGGTTCTGATCGAGCTATGTTGGTTTGAAATGAAAGTTTAACATAAATTATTCAAATTTACTGATTTTGTATTAGAATTTTTTTTTTCTGCTGTTTTTTTGTTTTCAATATTCATTATTAAATATATTAAAATTATTCCCAAGAGGATTTTGAGCTCCGTCCATTGGAAGTACCTCAATCGATGAACATTTTTTGATCAAATGATCACAAGCATCAAGCTTTGTATCAAGAAATTTAATTAAAAACTTTTTGAATTAGAAAAAAATTTGGAGAGGAAAATTACTTTATTTTTATCAATTTTTATGCATTTTTACATCCATTTTTTAAATCAAATACTATGGTGACGATTTGGAAGCATTCAAAAATTATTGCTTTTTCACTTCAATCAAAAAATGCTTTAATAAAGTAAAAATAAATTCTAAAGTCATAAATAAGTAAGCTTTAAAAAAAATTTGTTTATCAGATGTGTTAGTACACATAAAAACCTTCAAAAATCGATCTTGTTTTCAATAGCAAAAGTAAAGGTTCTGATCGAGCTATGTTGGTTTGAAATGAAAGTTTAACATAAATTATTCAAATTTACTGATTTTGTATTAGAATTTTTTTTTTCTGCTGTTTTTTTGTTTTCAATATTCATTATTAAATATATTAAAATTATTCCCAAGAGGATTTTGAGCTCCGTCCATTGGAAGTACCTCAATCGATGAACATTTTTTGATCAAATGATCACAAGCATCAAGCTTTGTATCAAGAAATTTAATTAAAAATTTTTTGAATTAGAAAAAAATTTGGAGAGGAAAATTACTTTATTTTTATCAATTTTTATGCATTTTTACATCCATTTTTTAAATCAAATACTATGGTGACGATTTGGAAGCATTCAAAAATTATTGCTTTTTCACTTCAATCAAAAAATGCTTTAATAAAGTAAAAATAAATTCTAAAGTCATAAATAAGTAAGCTTTAAAAAAAATTTGTTTATCAGATGTGTTAGTACACATAAAAACCTTCAAAAATCGATCTTGTTTTCAATAGCAAAAGTAAAGGTTCTGATCGAGCTATGTTGGTTTGAAATGAAAGTTTAACATAAATTATTCAAATTTACTGATTTTGTATTAGAATTTTTTTTTTCTGCTGTTTTTTTGTTTTCAATATTCATTATTAAATATATTAAAATTATTCCCAAGAGGATTTTGAGCTCCGTCCATTGGAAGTACCTCAATCGATGAACATTTTTTGATCAAATGATCACAAGCATCAAGCTTTGTATCAAGAAATTTAATTAAAAACTTTTTGAATTAGAAAAAAATTTGGAGAGGAAAATTACTTTATTTTTATCAATTTTTATGCATTTTTACATCCATTTTTTAAATCAAATACTATGGTGACGATTTGGAAGCATTCAAAAATTATTGCTTTTTCACTTCAATCAAAAAATGCTTTAATAAAGTAAAAATAAATTCTAAAGTCATAAATAAGTAAGCTTTAAAAAAAAATTTGTTTATCAGATGTGTTAGTACACATAAAAACCTTCAAAAATCGATCTTGTTTTCAATAGCAAAAGTAAAGGTTCTGATCGAGCTATGTTGGTTTGAAATGAAAGTTTAACATAAATTATTCAAATTTACTGATTTTGTATTAGAATTTTTTTTTTCTGCTGTTTTTTTGTTTTCAATATTCATTATTAAATATATTAAAATTATTCCCAAGAGGATTTTGAGCTCCGTCCATTGGAAGTACCTCAATCGATGAACATTTTTTGATCAAATGATCACAAGCATCAAGCTTTGTATCAAGAAATTTAATTAAAAACTTTTTGAATTAGAAAAAAATTTGGAGAGGAAAATTACTTTATTTTTATCAATTTTTATGCATTTTTACATCCATTTTTTAAATCAAATACTATGGTGACGATTTGGAAGCATTCAAAAATTATTGCTTTTTCACTTCAATCAAAAAATGCTTTAATAAAGTAAAAATAAATTCTAAAGTCATAAATAAGTAAGCTTTAAAAAAAAATTTGTTTATCAGATGTGTTAGTACACATAAAAACCTTCAAAAATCGATCTTGTTTTCAATAGCAAAAGTAAAGGTTCTGATCGAGCTATGTTGGTTTGAAATGAAAGTTTAACATAAATTATTCAAATTTACTGATTTTGTATTAGAATTTTTTTTTTCTGCTGTTTTTTTGTTTTCAATATTCATTATTAAATATATTAAAATTATTCCCAAGAGGATTTTGAGCTCCGTCCATTGGAAGTACCTCAATCGATGAACATTTTTTGATCAAATGATCACAAGCATCAAGCTTTGTATCAAGAAATTTAATTAAAAATTTTTTGAATTAGAAAAAAATTTGGAGAGGAAAATTACTTTATTTTTATCAATTTTTATGCATTTTTACATCCATTTTTTAAATCAAATACTATGGTGACGATTTGGAAGCATTCAAAAATTATTGCTTTTTCACTTCAATCAAAAAATGCTTTAATAAAGTAAAAATAAATTCTAAAGTCATAAATAAGTAAGCTTTAAAAAAAATTTGTTTATCAGATGTGTTAGTACACATAAAAACCTTCAAAAATCGATCTTGTTTTCAATAGCAAAAGTAAAGGTTCTGATCGAGCTATGTTGGTTTGAAATGAAAGTTTAACATAAATTATTCAAATTTACTGATTTTGTATTAGAATTTTTTTTTTCTGCTGTTTTTTTGTTTTCAATATTCATTATTAAATATATTAAAATTATTCCCAAGAGGATTTTGAGCTCCGTCCATTGGAAGTACCTCAATCGATGAACATTTTTTGATCAAATGATCACAAGCATCAAGCTTTGTATCAAGAAATTTAATTAAAAACTTTTTGAATTAGAAAAAAATTTGGAGAGGAAAATTACTTTATTTTTATCAATTTTTATGCATTTTTACATCCATTTTTTAAATCAAATACTATGGTGACGATTTGGAAGCATTCAAAAATTATTGCTTTTTCACTTCAATCAAAAAATGCTTTAATAAAGTAAAAATAAATTCTAAAGTCATAAATAAGTAAGCTTTAAAAAAAATTTGTTTATCAGATGTGTTAGTACACATAAAAACCTTCAAAAATCGATCTTGTTTTCAATAGCAAAAGTAAAGGTTCTGATCGAGCTATGTTGGTTTGAAATGAAAGTTTAACATAAATTATTCAAATTTACTGATTTTGTATTAGAATTTTTTTTTTTCTGCTGTTTTTTTGTTTTCAATATTCATTATTAAATATATTAAAATTATTCCCAAGAGGATTTTGAGCTCCGTCCATTGGAAGTACCTCAATCGATGAACATTTTTTGATCAAATGATCACAAGCATCAAGCTTTGTATCAAGAAATTTAATTAAAAACTTTTTGAATTAGAAAAAAATTTGGAGAGGAAAATTACTTTATTTTTATCAATTTTTATGCATTTTTACATCCATTTTTTAAATCAAATACTATGGTGACGATTTGGAAGCATTCAAAAATTATTGCTTTTTCACTTCAATCAAAAAATGCTTTAATAAAGTAAAAATAAATTCTAAAGTCATAAATAAGTAAGCTTTAAAAAAAAATTTGTTTATCAGATGTGTTAGTACACATAAAAACCTTCAAAAATCGATCTTGTTTTCAATAGCAAAAGTAAAGGTTCTGATCGAGCTATGTTGGTTTGAAATGAAAGTTTAACATAAATTATTCAAATTTACTGATTTTGTATTAGAATTTTTTTTTTCTGCTGTTTTTTTGTTTTCAATATTCATTATTAAATATATTAAAATTATTCCCAAGAGGATTTTGAGCTCCGTCCATTGGAAGTACCTCAATCGATGAACATTTTTTGATCAAATGATCACAAGCATCAAGCTTTGTATCAAGAAATTTAATTAAAAACTTTTTGAATTAGAAAAAAATTTGGAGAGGAAAATTACTTTATTTTTATCAATTTTTATGCATTTTTACATCCATTTTTAAATCAAATACTATGGTGACGATTTGGAAGCATTCAAAAATTATTGCTTTTTCACTTCAATCAAAAAATGCTTTAATAAAGTAAAAATAAATTCTAAAGTCATAAATAAGTAAGCTTTAAAAAAAATTTGTTTATCAGATGTGTTAGTACACATAAAAACCTTCAAAAATCGATCTTGTTTTCAATAGCAAAAGTAAAGGTTCTGATCGAGCTATGTTGGTTTGAAATGAAAGTTTAACATAAATTATTCAAATTTACTGATTTTGTATTAGAATTTTTTTTTTCTGCTGTTTTTTTGTTTTCAATATTCATTATTAAATATATTAAAATTATTCCCAAGAGGATTTTGAGCTCCGTCCATTGGAAGTACCTCAATCGATGAACATTTTTTGATCAAATGATCACAAGCATCAAGCTTTGTATCAAGAAATTTAATTAAAAACTTTTTGAATTAGAAAAAAATTTGGAGAGGAAAATTACTTTATTTTTATCAATTTTTATGCATTTTTACATCCATTTTTAAATCAAATACTATGGTGACGATTTGTAAGCATTCAAAAATTATTGCTTTTTCACTTCAATCAAAAAATGCTTTAATAAAGTAAAAATAAATTCTAAAGTCATAAATAAGTAACTTTAAAAAAAATTTGTTTATCAGATGTGTTAGTACACATAAAAACCTTCAAAAATCGATCTTGTTTTCAATAGCAAAAGTAAAGGTTCTGATCGAGCTATGTTGGTTTGAAATGAAAGTTTAACATAAATTATTCAAATTTACTGATTTTGTATTAGAATTTTTTTTTTTCTGCTGTTTTTTTGTTTTCAATATTCATTATTAAATATATTAAAATTATTCCCAAGAGGATTTTGAGCTCCGTCCATTGGAAGTACCTCAATCGATGAACATTTTTTGATCAAATGATCACAAGCATCAAGCTTTGTATCAAGAAATTTAATTAAAAACTTTTTGAATTAGAAAAAAATTTGGAGAGGAAAATTACTTTATTTTTATCAATTTTTATGCATTTTTACATCCATTTTTAAATCAAATACTATGGTGACGATTTGGAAGCATTCAAAAATTATTGCTTTTTCACTTCAATCAAAAAATGCTTTAATAAAGTAAAAATAAATTCTAAAGTCATAAATAAGTAAGCTTTAAAAAAAATTTGTTTATCAGATGTGTTAGTACACATAAAAACCTTCAAAAATCGATCTTGTTTTCAATAGCAAAAGTAAAGGTTCTGATCGAGCTATGTTGGTTTGAAATGAAAGTTTAACATAAATTATTCAAATTTACTGATTTTGTATTAGAATTTTTTTTTTCTGCTGTTTTTTTGTTTTCAATATTCATTATTAAATATATTAAAATTATTCCCAAGAGGATTTTGAGCTCCGTCCATTGGAAGTACCTCAATCGATGAACATTTTTTGATCAAATGATCACAAGCATCAAGCTTTGTATCAAGAAATTTAATTAAAAACTTTTTGAATTAGAAAAAAATTTGGAGAGGAAAATTACTTTATTTTTATCAATTTTTATGCATTTTTACATCCATTTTTTAAATCAAATACTATGGTGACGATTTGGAAGCATTCAAAAATTATTGCTTTTTCACTTCAATCAAAAAATGCTTTAATAAAGTAAAAATAAATTCTAAAGTCATAAATAAGTAAGCTTTAAAAAAAAATTTGTTTATCAGATGTGTTAGTACACATAAAAACCTTCAAAAATCGATCTTGTTTTCAATAGCAAAAGTAAAGGTTCTGATCGAGCTATGTTGGTTTGAAATGAAAGTTTAACATAAATTATTCAAATTTACTGATTTTGTATTAGAATTTTTTTTTTCTGCTGTTTTTTTGTTTTCAATATTCATTATTAAATATATTAAAATTATTCCCAAGAGGATTTTGAGCTCCGTCCATTGGAAGTACCTCAATCGATGAACATTTTTTGATCAAATGATCACAAGCATCAAGCTTTGTATCAAGAAATTTAATTAAAAACTTTTTGAATTAGAAAAAAATTTGGAGAGGAAAATTACTTTATTTTTATCAATTTTTATGCATTTTTACATCCATTTTTAAATCAAATACTATGGTGACGATTTGGAAGCATTCAAAAATTATTGCTTTTTCACTTCAATCAAAAAATGCTTTAATAAAGTAAAAATAAATTCTAAAGTCATAAATAAGTAAGCTTTAAAAAAAATTTGTTTATCAGATGTGTTAGTACACATAAAAACCTTCAAAAATCGATCTTGTTTTCAATAGCAAAAGTAAAGGTTCTGATCGAGCTATGTTGGTTTGAAATGAAAGTTTAACATAAATTATTCAAATTTACTGATTTTGTATTAGAATTTTTTTTTTCTGCTGTTTTTTTGTTTTCAATATTCATTATTAAATATATTAAAATTATTCCCAAGAGGATTTTGAGCTCCGTCCATTGGAAGTACCTCAATCGATGAACATTTTTTGATCAAATGATCACAAGCATCAAGCTTTGTATCAAGAAATTTAATTAAAAACTTTTTGAATTAGAAAAAAATTTGGAGAGGAAAATTACTTTATTTTTATCAATTTTTATGCATTTTTACATCCATTTTTTAAATCAAATACTATGGTGACGATTTGGAAGCATTCAAAAATTATTGCTTTTTCACTTCAATCAAAAAATGCTTTAATAAAGTAAAAATAAATTCTAAAGTCATAAATAAGTAAGCTTTAAAAAAAAATTTGTTTATCAGATGTGTTAGTACACATAAAAACCTTCAAAAATCGATCTTGTTTTCAATAGCAAAAGTAAAGGTTCTGATCGAGCTATGTTGGTTTGAAATGAAAGTTTAACATAAATTATTCAAATTTACTGATTTTGTATTAGAATTTTTTTTTTCTGCTGTTTTTTTGTTTTCAATATTCATTATTAAATATATTAAAATTATTCCCAAGAGGATTTTGAGCTCCGTCCATTGGAAGTACCTCAATCGATGAACATTTTTTGATCAAATGATCACAAGCATCAAGCTTTGTATCAAGAAATTTAATTAAAAATTTTTTGAATTAGAAAAAAATTTGGAGAGGAAAATTACTTTATTTTTATCAATTTTTATGCATTTTTACATCCATTTTTTAAATCAAATACTATGGTGACGATTTGGAAGCATTCAAAAATTATTGCTTTTTCACTTCAATCAAAAAATGCTTTAATAAAGTAAAAATAAATTCTAAAGTCATAAATAAGTAAGCTTTAAAAAAAATTTGTTTATCAGATGTGTTAGTACACATAAAAACCTTCAAAAATCGATCTTGTTTTCAATAGCAAAAGTAAAGGTTCTGATCGAGCTATGTTGGTTTGAAATGAAAGTTTAACATAAATTATTCAAATTTACTGATTTTGTATTAGAATTTTTTTTTTCTGCTGTTTTTTTGTTTTCAATATTCATTATTAAATATATTAAAATTATTCCCAAGAGGATTTTGAGCTCCGTCCATTGGAAGTACCTCAATCGATGAACATTTTTTGATCAAATGATCACAAGCATCAAGCTTTGTATCAAGAAATTTAATTAAAAACTTTTTGAATTAGAAAAAAATTTGGAGAGGAAAATTACTTTATTTTTATCAATTTTTATGCATTTTTACATCCATTTTTTAAATCAAATACTATGGTGACGATTTGGAAGCATTCAAAAATTATTGCTTTTTCACTTCAATCAAAAAATGCTTTAATAAAGTAAAAATAAATTCTAAAGTCATAAATAAGTAAGCTTTAAAAAAAAATTTGTTTATCAGATGTGTTAGTACACATAAAAACCTTCAAAAATCGATCTTGTTTTCAATAGCAAAAGTAAAGGTTCTGATCGAGCTATGTTGGTTTGAAATGAAAGTTTAACATAAATTATTCAAATTTACTGATTTTGTATTAGAATTTTTTTTTTCTGCTGTTTTTTTGTTTTCAATATTCATTATTAAATATATTAAAATTATTCCCAAGAGGATTTTGAGCTCCGTCCATTGGAAGTACCTCAATCGATGAACATTTTTTGATCAAATGATCACAAGCATCAAGCTTTGTATCAAGAAATTTAATTAAAAATTTTTTGAATTAGAAAAAAATTTGGAGAGGAAAATTACTTTATTTTTATCAATTTTTATGCATTTTTACATCCATTTTTTAAATCAAATACTATGGTGACGATTTGGAAGCATTCAAAAATTATTGCTTTTTCACTTCAATCAAAAAATGCTTTAATAAAGTAAAAATAAATTCTAAAGTCATAAATAAGTAAGCTTTAAAAAAAATTTGTTTATCAGATGTGTTAGTACACATAAAAACCTTCAAAAATCGATCTTGTTTTCAATAGCAAAAGTAAAGGTTCTGATCGAGCTATGTTGGTTTGAAATGAAAGTTTAACATAAATTATTCAAATTTACTGATTTTGTATTAGAATTTTTTTTTTCTGCTGTTTTTTTGTTTTCAATATTCATTATTAAATATATTAAAATTATTCCCAAGAGGATTTTGAGCTCCGTCCATTGGAAGTACCTCAATCGATGAACATTTTTTGATCAAATGATCACAAGCATCAAGCTTTGTATCAAGAAATTTAATTAAAAACTTTTTGAATTAGAAAAAAATTTGGAGAGGAAAATTACTTTATTTTTATCAATTTTTATGCATTTTTACATCCATTTTTAAATCAAATACTATGGTGACGATTTGGAAGCATTCAAAAATTATTGCTTTTTCACTTCAATCAAAAAATGCTTTAATAAAGTAAAAATAAATTCTAAAGTCATAAATAAGTAAGCTTTAAAAAAAATTTGTTTATCAGATGTGTTAGTACACATAAAAACCTTCAAAAATCGATCTTGTTTTCAATAGCAAAAGTAAAGGTTCTGATCGAGCTATGTTGGTTTGAAATGAAAGTTTAACATAAATTATTCAAATTTACTGATTTTGTATTAGAATTTTTTTTTTCTGCTGTTTTTTTGTTTTCAATATTCATTATTAAATATATTAAAATTATTCCCAAGAGGATTTTGAGCTCCGTCCATTGGAAGTACCTCAATCGATGAACATTTTTTGATCAAATGATCACAAGCATCAAGCTTTGTATCAAGAAATTTAATTAAAAACTTTTTGAATTAGAAAAAAATTTGGAGAGGAAAATTACTTTATTTTTATCAATTTTTATGCATTTTTACATCCATTTTTTAAATCAAATACTATGGTGACGATTTGGAAGCATTCAAAAATTATTGCTTTTTCACTTCAATCAAAAAATGCTTTAATAAAGTAAAAATAAATTCTAAAGTCATAAATAAGTAAGCTTTAAAAAAAAATTTGTTTATCAGATGTGTTAGTACACATAAAAACCTTCAAAAATCGATCTTGTTTTCAATAGCAAAAGTAAAGGTTCTGATCGAGCTATGTTGGTTTGAAATGAAAGTTTAACATAAATTATTCAAATTTACTGATTTTGTATTAGAATTTTTTTTTTCTGCTGTTTTTTTGTTTTCAATATTCATTATTAAATATATTAAAATTATTCCCAAGAGGATTTTGAGCTCCGTCCATTGGAAGTACCTCAATCGATGAACATTTTTTGATCAAATGATCACAAGCATCAAGCTTTGTATCAAGAAATTTAATTAAAAACTTTTTGAATTAGAAAAAAATTTGGAGAGGAAAATTACTTTATTTTTATCAATTTTTATGCATTTTTACATCCATTTTTAAATCAAATACTATGGTGACGATTTGGAAGCATTCAAAAATTATTGCTTTTTCACTTCAATCAAAAAATGCTTTAATAAAGTAAAAATAAATTCTAAAGTCATAAATAAGTAAGCTTTAAAAAAAATTTGTTTATCAGATGTGTTAGTACACATAAAAACCTTCAAAAATCGATCTTGTTTTCAATAGCAAAAGTAAAGGTTCTGATCGAGCTATGTTGGTTTGAAATGAAAGTTTAACATAAATTATTCAAATTTACTGATTTTGTATTAGAATTTTTTTTTTCTGCTGTTTTTTTGTTTTCAATATTCATTATTAAATATATTAAAATTATTCCCAAGAGGATTTTGAGCTCCGTCCATTGGAAGTACCTCAATCGATGAACATTTTTTGATCAAATGATCACAAGCATCAAGCTTTGTATCAAGAAATTTAATTAAAAACTTTTTGAATTAGAAAAAAATTTGGAGAGGAAAATTACTTTATTTTTATCAATTTTTATGCATTTTTACATCCATTTTTTAAATCAAATACTATGGTGACGATTTGGAAGCATTCAAAAATTATTGCTTTTTCACTTCAATCAAAAAATGCTTTAATAAAGTAAAAATAAATTATAAAGTCATAAATAAGTAAGCTTTAAAAAAAATTTGTTTATCAGATGTGTTAGTACACATAAAAACCTTCAAAAATCGATCTTGTTTTCAATAGCAAAAGTAAAGGTTCTGATCGAGCTATGTTGGTTTGAAATGAAAGTTTAACATAAATTATTCAAATTTACTGATTTTGTATTAGAATTTTTTTTTTCTGCTGTTTTTTTGTTTTCAATATTCATTATTAAATATATTAAAATTATTCCCAAGAGGATTTTGAGCTCCGTCCATTGGAAGTACCTCAATCGATGAACATTTTTTGATCAAATGATCACAAGCATCAAGCTTTGTATCAAGAAATTTAATTAAAAACTTTTTGAATTAGAAAAAAATTTGGAGAGGAAAATTACTTTATTTTTATCAATTTTTATGCATTTTTACATCCATTTTTAAATCAAATACTATGGTGACGATTTGGAAGCATTCAAAAATTATTGCTTTTTCACTTCAATCAAAAAATGCTTTAATAAAGTAAAAATAAATTCTAAAGTCATAAATAAGTAAGCTTTAAAAAAAATTTGTTTATCAGATGTGTTAGTACACATAAAAACCTTCAAAAATCGATCTTGTTTTCAATAGCAAAAGTAAAGGTTCTGATCGAGCTATGTTGGTTTGAAATGAAAGTTTAACATAAATTATTCAAATTTACTGATTTTGTATTAGAATTTTTTTTTTCTGCTGTTTTTTTGTTTTCAATATTCATTATTAAATATATTAAAATTATTCCCAAGAGGATTTTGAGCTCCGTCCATTGGAAGTACCTCAATCGATGAACATTTTTTGATCAAATGATCACAAGCATCAAGCTTTGTATCAAGAAATTTAATTAAAAACTTTTTGAATTAGAAAAAAATTTGGAGAGGAAAATTACTTTATTTTTATCAATTTTTATGCATTTTTACATCCATTTTTTAAATCAAATACTATGGTGACGATTTGGAAGCATTCAAAAATTATTGCTTTTTCACTTCAATCAAAAAATGCTTTAATAAAGTAAAAATAAATTCTAAAGTCATAAATAAGTAAGCTTTAAAAAAAATTTGTTTATCAGATGTGTTAGTACACATAAAAACCTTCAAAAATCGATCTTGTTTTCAATAGCAAAAGTAAAGGTTCTGATCGAGCTATGTTGGTTTGAAATGAAAGTTTAACATAAATTATTCAAATTTACTGATTTTGTATTAGAATTTTTTTTTTCTGCTGTTTTTTTGTTTTCAATATTCATTATTAAATATATTAAAATTATTCCCAAGAGGATTTTGAGCTCCGTCCATTGGAAGTACCTCAATCGATGAACATTTTTTGATCAAATGATCACAAGCATCAAGCTTTGTATCAAGAAATTTAATTAAAAACTTTTTGAATTAGAAAAAAATTTGGAGAGGAAAATTACTTTATTTTTATCAATTTTTATGCATTTTTACATCCATTTTTAAATCAAATACTATGGTGACGATTTGGAAGCATTCAAAAATTATTGCTTTTTCACTTCAATCAAAAAATGCTTTAATAAAGTAAAAATAAATTCTAAAGTCATAAATAAGTAAGCTTTAAAAAAAATTTGTTTATCAGATGTGTTAGTACACATAAAAACCTTCAAAAATCGATCTTGTTTTCAATAGCAAAAGTAAAGGTTCTGATCGAGCTATGTTGGTTTGAAATGAAAGTTTAACATAAATTATTCAAATTTACTGATTTTGTATTAGAATTTTTTTTTTCTGCTGTTTTTTTGTTTTCAATATTCATTATTAAATATATTAAAATTATTCCCAAGAGGATTTTGAGCTCCGTCCATTGGAAGTACCTCAATCGATGAACATTTTTTGATCAAATGATCACAAGCATCAAGCTTTGTATCAAGAAATTTAATTAAAAACTTTTTGAATTAGAAAAAAATTTGGAGAGGAAAATTACTTTATTTTTATCAATTTTTATGCATTTTTACATCCATTTTTTAAATCAAATACTATGGTGACGATTTGGAAGCATTCAAAAATTATTGCTTTTTCACTTCAATCAAAAAATGCTTTAATAAAGTAAAAATAAATTCTAAAGTCATAAATAAGTAAGCTTTAAAAAAAATTTGTTTATCAGATGTGTTAGTACACATAAAAACCTTCAAAAATCGATCTTGTTTTCAATAGCAAAAGTAAAGGTTCTGATCGAGCTATGTTGGTTTGAAATGAAAGTTTAACATAAATTATTCAAATTTACTGATTTTGTATTAGAATTTTTTTTTTCTGCTGTTTTTTTGTTTTCAATATTCATTATTAAATATATTAAAATTATTCCCAAGAGGATTTTGAGCTCCGTCCATTGGAAGTACCTCAATCGATGAACATTTTTTGATCAAATGATCACAAGCATCAAGCTTTGTATCAAGAAATTTAATTAAAAACTTTTTGAATTAGAAAAAAATTTGGAGAGGAAAATTACTTTATTTTTATCAATTTTTATGCATTTTTACATCCATTTTTAAATCAAATACTATGGTGACGATTTGGAAGCATTCAAAAATTATTGCTTTTTCACTTCAATCAAAAAATGCTTTAATAAAGTAAAAATAAATTCTAAAGTCATAAATAAGTAAGCTTTAAAAAAAATTTGTTTATCAGATGTGTTAGTACACATAAAAACCTTCAAAAATCGATCTTGTTTTCAATAGCAAAAGTAAAGGTTCTGATCGAGCTATGTTGGTTTGAAATGAAAGTTTAACATAAATTATTCAAATTTACTGATTTTGTATTAGAATTTTTTTTTTCTGCTGTTTTTTTGTTTTCAATATTCATTATTAAATATATTAAAATTATTCCCAAGAGGATTTTGAGCTCCGTCCATTGGAAGTACCTCAATCGATGAACATTTTTTGATCAAATGATCACAAGCATCAAGCTTTGTATCAAGAAATTTAATTAAAAACTTTTTGAATTAGAAAAAAATCTGGAGAGGAAAATTACTTTATTTTTATCAATTTTTATGCATTTTTACATCCATTTTTTAAATCAAATACTATGGTGACGATTTGGAAGCATTCAAAAATTATTGCTTTTTCACTTCAATCAAAAAATGCTTTAATAAAGTAAAAATAAATTCTAAAGTCATAAATAAGTAAGCTTTAAAAAAAAATTTGTTTATCAGATGTGTTAGTACACATAAAAACCTTCAAAAATCGATCTTGTTTTCAATAGCAAAAGTAAAGGTTCTGATCGAGCTATGTTGGTTTGAAATGAAAGTTTAACATAAATTATTCAAATTTACTGATTTTGTATTAGAATTTTTTTTTTCTGCTGTTTTTTTGTTTTCAATATTCATTATTAAATATATTAAAATTATTCCCAAGAGGATTTTGAGCTCCGTCCATTGGAAGTACCTCAATCGATGAACATTTTTTGATCAAATGATCACAAGCATCAAGCTTTGTATCAAGAAATTTAATTAAAAATTTTTTGAATTAGAAAAAAATTTGGAGAGGAAAATTACTTTATTTTTATCAATTTTTATGCATTTTTACATCCATTTTTTAAATCAAATACTATGGTGACGATTTGGAAGCATTCAAAAATTATTGCTTTTTCACTTCAATCAAAAAATGCTTTAATAAAGTAAAAATAAATTCTAAAGTCATAAATAAGTAAGCTTTAAAAAAAATTTGTTTATCAGATGTGTTAGTACACATAAAAACCTTCAAAAATCGATCTTGTTTTCAATAGCAAAAGTAAAGGTTCTGATCGAGCTATGTTGGTTTGAAATGAAAGTTTAACATAAATTATTCAAATTTACTGATTTTGTATTAGAATTTTTTTTTTCTGCTGTTTTTTTGTTTTCAATATTCATTATTAAATATATTAAAATTATTCCCAAGAGGATTTTGAGCTCCGTCCATTGGAAGTACCTCAATCGATGAACATTTTTTGATCAAATGATCACAAGCATCAAGCTTTGTATCAAGAAATTTAATTAAAAACTTTTTGAATTAGAAAAAAATTTGGAGAGGAAAATTACTTTATTTTTATCAATTTTTATGCATTTTTACATCCATTTTTTAAATCAAATACTATGGTGACGATTTGGAAGCATTCAAAAATTATTGCTTTTTCACTTCAATCAAAAAATGCTTTAATAAAGTAAAAATAAATTCTAAAGTCATAAATAAGTAAGCTTTAAAAAAAAATTTGTTTATCAGATGTGTTAGTACACATAAAAACCTTCAAAAATCGATCTTGTTTTCAATAGCAAAAGTAAAGGTTCTGATCGAGCTATGTTGGTTTGAAATGAAAGTTTAACATAAATTATTCAAATTTACTGATTTTGTATTAGAATTTTTTTTTTCTGCTGTTTTTTTGTTTTCAATATTCATTATTAAATATATTAAAATTATTCCCAAGAGGATTTTGAGCTCCGTCCATTGGAAGTACCTCAATCGATGAACATTTTTTGATCAAATGATCACAAGCATCAAGCTTTGTATCAAGAAATTTAATTAAAAACTTTTTGAATTAGAAAAAAATTTGGAGAGGAAAATTACTTTATTTTTATCAATTTTTATGCATTTTTACATCCATTTTTTAAATCAAATACTATGGTGACGATTTGGAAGCATTCAAAAATTATTGCTTTTTCACTTCAATCAAAAAATGCTTTAATAAAGTAAAAATAAATTCTAAAGTCATAAATAAGTAAGCTTTAAAAAAAAATTTGTTTATCAGATGTGTTAGTACACATAAAAACCTTCAAAAATCGATCTTGTTTTCAATAGCAAAAGTAAAGGTTCTGATCGAGCTATGTTGGTTTGAAATGAAAGTTTAACATAAATTATTCAAATTTACTGATTTTGTATTAGAATTTTTTTTTTCTGCTGTTTTTTTGTTTTCAATATTCATTATTAAATATATTAAAATTATTCCCAAGAGGATTTTGAGCTCCGTCCATTGGAAGTACCTCAATCGATGAACATTTTTTGATCAAATGATCACAAGCATCAAGCTTTGTATCAAGAAATTTAATTAAAAATTTTTTGAATTAGAAAAAAATTTGGAGAGGAAAATTACTTTATTTTTATCAATTTTTATGCATTTTTACATCCATTTTTTAAATCAAATACTATGGTGACGATTTGGAAGCATTCAAAAATTATTGCTTTTTCACTTCAATCAAAAAATGCTTTAATAAAGTAAAAATAAATTCTAAAGTCATAAATAAGTAAGCTTTAAAAAAAATTTGTTTATCAGATGTGTTAGTACACATAAAAACCTTCAAAAATCGATCTTGTTTTCAATAGCAAAAGTAAAGGTTCTGATCGAGCTATGTTGGTTTGAAATGAAAGTTTAACATAAATTATTCAAATTTACTGATTTTGTATTAGAATTTTTTTTTTCTGCTGTTTTTTTGTTTTCAATATTCATTATTAAATATATTAAAATTATTCCCAAGAGGATTTTGAGCTCCGTCCATTGGAAGTACCTCAATCGATGAACATTTTTTGATCAAATGATCACAAGCATCAAGCTTTGTATCAAGAAATTTAATTAAAAACTTTTTGAATTAGAAAAAAATTTGGAGAGGAAAATTACTTTATTTTTATCAATTTTTATGCATTTTTACATCCATTTTTTAAATCAAATACTATGGTGACGATTTGGAAGCATTCAAAAATTATTGCTTTTTCACTTCAATCAAAAAATGCTTTAATAAAGTAAAAATAAATTCTAAAGTCATAAATAAGTAAGCTTTAAAAAAAATTTGTTTATCAGATGTGTTAGTACACATAAAAACCTTCAAAAATCGATCTTGTTTTCAATAGCAAAAGTAAAGGTTCTGATCGAGCTATGTTGGTTTGAAATGAAAGTTTAACATAAATTATTCAAATTTACTGATTTTGTATTAGAATTTTTTTTTTCTGCTGTTTTTTTGTTTTCAATATTCATTATTAAATATATTAAAATTATTCCCAAGAGGATTTTGAGCTCCGTCCATTGGAAGTACCTCAATCGATGAACATTTTTTGATCAAATGATCACAAGCATCAAGCTTTGTATCAAGAAATTTAATTAAAAACTTTTTGAATTAGAAAAAAATTTGGAGAGGAAAATTACTTTATTTTTATCAATTTTTATGCATTTTTACATCCATTTTTTAAATCAAATACTATGGTGACGATTTGGAAGCATTCAAAAATTATTGCTTTTTCACTTCAATCAAAAAATGCTTTAATAAAGTAAAAATAAATTCTAAAGTCATAAATAAGTAAGCTTTAAAAAAAAATTTGTTTATCAGATGTGTTAGTACACATAAAAACCTTCAAAAATCGATCTTGTTTTCAATAGCAAAAGTAAAGGTTCTGATCGAGCTATGTTGGTTTGAAATGAAAGTTTAACATAAATTATTCAAATTTACTGATTTTGTATTAGAATTTTTTTTTCTGCTGTTTTTTTGTTTTCAATATTCATTATTAAATATATTAAAATTATTCCCAAGAGGATTTTGAGCTCCGTCCATTGGAAGTACCTCAATCGATGAACATTTTTTGATCAAATGATCACAAGCATCAAGCTTTGTATCAAGAAATTTAATTAAAAACTTTTTGAATTAGAAAAAAATTTGGAGAGGAAAATTACTTTATTTTTATCAATTTTTATGCATTTTTACATCCATTTTTTAAATCAAATACTATGGTGACGATTTGGAAGCATTCAAAAATTATTGCTTTTTCACTTCAATCAAAAAATGCTTTAATAAAGTAAAAATAAATTCTAAAGTCATAAATAAGTAAGCTTTAAAAAAAATTTGTTTATCAGATGTGTTAGTACACATAAAAACCTTCAAAAATCGATCTTGTTTTCAATAGCAAAAGTAAAGGTTCTGATCGAGCTATGTTGGTTTGAAATGAAAGTTTAACATAAATTATTCAAATTTTCTGATTTTGTATTAGAATTTTTTTTTTCTGCTGTTTTTTTGTTTTCAATATTCATTATTAAATATATTAAAATTATTCCCAAGAGGATTTTGAGCTCCGTCCATTGGAAGTACCTCAATCGATGAACATTTTTTGATCAAATGATCACAAGCATCAAGCTTTGTATCAAGAAATTTAATTAAAAACTTTTTGAATTAGAAAAAAATTTGGAGAGGAAAATTACTTTATTTTTATCAATTTTTATGCATTTTTACATCCATTTTTTAAATCAAATACTATGGTGACGATTTGGAAGCATTCAAAAATTATTGCTTTTTCACTTCAATCAAAAAATGCTTTAATAAAGTAAAAATAAATTCTAAAGTCATAAATAAGTAAGCTTTAAAAAAAATTTGTTTATCAGATGTGTTAGTACACATAAAAACCTTCAAAAATCGATCTTGTTTTCAATAGCAAAAGTAAAGGTTCTGATCGAGCTATGTTGGTTTGAAATGAAAGTTTAACATAAATTATTCAAATTTACTGATTTTGTATTAGAATTTTTTTTTCTGCTGTTTTTTTGTTTTCAATATTCATTATTAAATATATTAAAATTATTCCCAAGAGGATTTTGAGCTCCGTCCATTGGAAGTACCTCAATCGATGAACATTTTTTGATCAAATGATCACAAGCATCAAGCTTTGTATCAAGAAATTTAATTAAAAACTTTTTGAATTAGAAAAAAATTTGGAGAGGAAAATTACTTTATTTTTATCAATTTTTATGCATTTTTACATCCATTTTTTAAATCAAATACTATGGTGACGATTTGGAAGCATTCAAAAATTATTGCTTTTTCACTTCAATCAAAAAATGCTTTAATAAAGTAAAAATAAATTCTAAAGTCATAAATAAGTAAGCTTTAAAAAAAATTTGTTTATCAGATGTGTTAGTACACATAAAAACCTTCAAAAATCGATCTTGTTTTCAATAGCAAAAGTAAAGGTTCTGATCGAGCTATGTTGGTTTGAAATGAAAGTTTAACATAAATTATTCAAATTTACTGATTTTGTATTAGAATTTTTTTTTTCTGCTGTTTTTTTGTTTTCAATATTCATTATTAAATATATTAAAATTATTCCCAAGAGGATTTTGAGCTCCGTCCATTGGAAGTACCTCAATCGATGAACATTTTTTGATCAAATGATCACAAGCATCAAGCTTTGTATCAAGAAATTTAATTAAAAACTTTTTGAATTAGAAAAAAATTTGGAGAGGAAAATTACTTTATTTTTATCAATTTTTATGCATTTTTACATCCATTTTTTAAATCAAATACTATGGTGACGATTTGGAAGCATTCAAAAATTATTGCTTTTTCACTTCAATCAAAAAATGCTTTAATAAAGTAAAAATAAATTCTAAAGTCATAAATAAGTAAGCTTTAAAAAAAAATTTGTTTATCAGATGTGTTAGTACACATAAAAACCTTCAAAAATCGATCTTGTTTTCAATAGCAAAAGTAAAGGTTCTGATCGAGCTATGTTGGTTTGAAATGAAAGTTTAACATAAATTATTCAAATTTACTGATTTTGTATTAGAATTTTTTTTTTCTGCTGTTTTTTTGTTTTCAATATTCATTATTAAATATATTAAAATTATTCCCAAGAGGATTTTGAGCTCCGTCCATTGGAAGTACCTCAATCGATGAACATTTTTTGATCAAATGATCACAAGCATCAAGCTTTGTATCAAGAAATTTAATTAAAAATTTTTTGAATTAGAAAAAAATTTGGAGAGGAAAATTACTTTATTTTTATCAATTTTTATGCATTTTTACATCCATTTTTTAAATCAAATACTATGGTGACGATTTGGAAGCATTCAAAAATTATTGCTTTTTCACTTCAATCAAAAAATGCTTTAATAAAGTAAAAATAAATTCTAAAGTCATAAATAAGTAAGCTTTAAAAAAAATTTGTTTATCAGATGTGTTAGTACACATAAAAACCTTCAAAAATCGATCTTGTTTTCAATAGCAAAAGTAAAGGTTCTGATCGAGCTATGTTGGTTTGAAATGAAAGTTTAACATAAATTATTCAAATTTACTGATTTTGTATTAGAATTTTTTTTTTCTGCTGTTTTTTTGTTTTCAATATTCATTATTAAATATATTAAAATTATTCCCAAGAGGATTTTGAGCTCCGTCCATTGGAAGTACCTCAATCGATGAACATTTTTTGATCAAATGATCACAAGCATCAAGCTTTGTATCAAGAAATTTAATTAAAAACTTTTTGAATTAGAAAAAAATTTGGAGAGGAAAATTACTTTATTTTTATCAATTTTTATGCATTTTTACATCCATTTTTTAAATCAAATACTATGGTGACGATTTGGAAGCATTCAAAAATTATTGCTTTTTCACTTCAATCAAAAAATGCTTTAATAAAGTAAAAATAAATTCTAAAGTCATAAATAAGTAAGCTTTAAAAAAAATTTGTTTATCAGATGTGTTAGTACACATAAAAACCTTCAAAAATCGATCTTGTTTTCAATAGCAAAAGTAAAGGTTCTGATCGAGCTATGTTGGTTTGAAATGAAAGTTTAACATAAATTATTCAAATTTACTGATTTTGTATTAGAATTTTTTTTTTCTGCTGTTTTTTTGTTTTCAATATTCATTATTAAATATATTAAAATTATTCCCAAGAGGATTTTGAGCTCCGTCCATTGGAAGTACCTCAATCGATGAACATTTTTTGATCAAATGATCACAAGCATCAAGCTTTGTATCAAGAAATTTAATTAAAAATTTTTTGAATTAGAAAAAAATTTGGAGAGGAAAATTACTTTATTTTTATCAATTTTTATGCATTTTTACATCCATTTTTTAAATCAAATACTATGGTGACGATTTGGAAGCATTCAAAAATTATTGCTTTTTCACTTCAATCAAAAAATGCTTTAATAAAGTAAAAATAAATTATAAAGTCATAAATAAGTAAGCTTTAAAAAAAATTTGTTTATCAGATGTGTTAGTACACATAAAAACCTTCAAAAATCGATCTTGTTTTCAATAGCAAAAGTAAAGGTTCTGATCGAGCTATGTTGGTTTGAAATGAAAGTTTAACATAAATTATTCAAATTTACTGATTTTGTATTAGAATTTTTTTTTTCTGCTGTTTTTTTGTTTTCAATATTCATTATTAAATATATTAAAATTATTCCCAAGAGGATTTTGAGCTCCGTCCATTGGAAGTACCTCAATCGATGAACATTTTTTGATCAAATGATCACAAGCATCAAGCTTTGTATCAAGAAATTTAATTAAAAACTTTTTGAATTAGAAAAAAATTTGGAGAGGAAAATTACTTTATTTTTATCAATTTTTATGCATTTTTACATCCATTTTTTAAATCAAATACTATGGTGACGATTTGGAAGCATTCAAAAATTATTGCTTTTTCACTTCAATCAAAAAATGCTTTAATAAAGTAAAAATAAATTCTAAAGTCATAAATAAGTAAGCTTTAAAAAAAAATTTGTTTATCAGATGTGTTAGTACACATAAAAACCTTCAAAAATCGATCTTGTTTTCAATAGCAAAAGTAAAGGTTCTGATCGAGCTATGTTGGTTTGAAATGAAAGTTTAACATAAATTATTCAAATTTACTGATTTTGTATTAGAATTTTTTTTTTCTGCTGTTTTTTTGTTTTCAATATTCATTATTAAATATATTAAAATTATTCCCAAGAGGATTTTGAGCTCCGTCCATTGGAAGTACCTCAATCGATGAACATTTTTTGATCAAATGATCACAAGCATCAAGCTTTGTATCAAGAAATTTAATTAAAAACTTTTTGAATTAGAAAAAAATTTGGAGAGGAAAATTACTTTATTTTTATCAATTTTTATGCATTTTTACATCCATTTTTTAAATCAAATACTATGGTGACGATTTGGAAGCATTCAAAAATTATTGCTTTTTCACTTCAATCAAAAAATGCTTTAATAAAGTAAAAATAAATTCTAAAGTCATAAATAAGTAAGCTTTAAAAAAAATTTGTTTATCAGATGTGTTAGTACACATAAAAACCTTCAAAAATCGATCTTGTTTTCAATAGCAAAAGTAAAGGTTCTGATCGAGCTATGTTGGTTTGAAATGAAAGTTTAACATAAATTATTCAAATTTACTGATTTTGTATTAGAATTTTTTTTTTCTGCTGTTTTTTTGTTTTCAATATTCATTATTAAATATATTAAAATTATTCCCAAGAGGATTTTGAGCTCCGTCCATTGGAAGTACCTCAATCGATGAACATTTTTTGATCAAATGATCACAAGCATCAAGCTTTGTATCAAGAAATTTAATTAAAAACTTTTTGAATTAGAAAAAAATTTGGAGAGGAAAATTACTTTATTTTTATCAATTTTTATGCATTTTTACATCCATTTTTTAAATCAAATACTATGGTGACGATTTGGAAGCATTCAAAAATTATTGCTTTTTCACTTCAATCAAAAAATGCTTTAATAAAGTAAAAATAAATTCTAAAGTCATAAATAAGTAAGCTTTAAAAAAAATTTGTTTATCAGATGTGTTAGTACACATAAAAACCTTCAAAAATCGATCTTGTTTTCAATAGCAAAAGTAAAGGTTCTGATCGAGCTATGTTGGTTTGAAATGAAAGTTTAACATAAATTATTCAAATTTACTGATTTTGTATTAGAATTTTTTTTTTCTGCTGTTTTTTTGTTTTCAATATTCATTATTAAATATATTAAAATTATTCCCAAGAGGATTTTGAGCTCCGTCCATTGGAAGTACCTCAATCGATGAACATTTTTTGATCAAATGATCACAAGCATCAAGCTTTGTATCAAGAAATTTAATTAAAAACTTTTTGAATTAGAAAAAAATTTGGAGAGGAAAATTACTTTATTTTTATCAATTTTTATGCATTTTTACATCCATTTTTAAATCAAATACTATGGTGACGATTTGGAAGCATTCAAAAATTATTGCTTTTTCACTTCAATCAAAAAATGCTTTAATAAAGTAAAAATAAATTCTAAAGTCATAAATAAGTAAGCTTTAAAAAAAATTTGTTTATCAGATGTGTTAGTACACATAAAAACCTTCAAAAATCGATCTTGTTTTCAATAGCAAAAGTAAAGGTTCTGATCGAGCTATGTTGGTTTGAAATGAAAGTTTAACATAAATTATTCAAATTTACTGATTTTGTATTAGAATTTTTTTTTTCTGCTGTTTTTTTGTTTTCAATATTCATTATTAAATATATTAAAATTATTCCCAAGAGGATTTTGAGCTCCGTCCATTGGAAGTACCTCAATCGATGAACATTTTTTGATCAAATGATCACAAGCATCAAGCTTTGTATCAAGAAATTTAATTAAAAACTTTTTGAATTAGAAAAAAATTTGGAGAGGAAAATTACTTTATTTTTATCAATTTTTATGCATTTTTACATCCATTTTTTAAATCAAATACTATGGTGACGATTTGGAAGCATTCAAAAATTATTGCTTTTTCACTTCAATCAAAAAATGCTTTAATAAAGTAAAAATAAATTCTAAAGTCATAAATAAGTAAGCTTTAAAAAAAATTTGTTTATCAGATGTGTTAGTACACATAAAAACCTTCAAAAATCGATCTTGTTTTCAATAGCAAAAGTAAAGGTTCTGATCGAGCTATGTTGGTTTGAAATGAAAGTTTAACATAAATTATTCAAATTTACTGATTTTGTATTAGAATTTTTTTTTTCTGCTGTTTTTTTGTTTTCAATATTCATTATTAAATATATTAAAATTATTCCCAAGAGGATTTTGAGCTCCGTCCATTGGAAGTACCTCAATCGATGAACATTTTTTGATCAAATGATCACAAGCATCAAGCTTTGTATCAAGAAATTTAATTAAAAACTTTTTGAATTAGAAAAAAATTTGGAGAGGAAAATTACTTTATTTTTATCAATTTTTATGCATTTTTACATCCATTTTTAAATCAAATACTATGGTGACGATTTGGAAGCATTCAAAAATTATTGCTTTTTCACTTCAATCAAAAAATGCTTTAATAAAGTAAAAATAAATTCTAAAGTCATAAATAAGTAAGCTTTAAAAAAAATTTGTTTATCAGATGTGTTAGTACACATAAAAACCTTCAAAAATCGATCTTGTTTTCAATAGCAAAAGTAAAGGTTCTGATCGAGCTATGTTGGTTTGAAATGAAAGTTTAACATAAATTATTCAAATTTACTGATTTTGTATTAGAATTTTTTTTTTCTGCTGTTTTTTTGTTTTCAATATTCATTATTAAATATATTAAAATTATTCCCAAGAGGATTTTGAGCTCCGTCCATTGGAAGTACCTCAATCGATGAACATTTTTTGATCAAATGATCACAAGCATCAAGCTTTGTATCAAGAAATTTAATTAAAAACTTTTTGAATTAGAAAAAAATTTGGAGAGGAAAATTACTTTATTTTTATCAATTTTTATGCATTTTTACATCCATTTTTTAAATCAAATACTATGGTGACGATTTGGAAGCATTCAAAAATTATTGCTTTTTCACTTCAATCAAAAAATGCTTTAATAAAGTAAAAATAAATTATAAAGTCATAAATAAGTAAGCTTTAAAAAAAATTTGTTTATCAGATGTGTTAGTACACATAAAAACCTTCAAAAATCGATCTTGTTTTCAATAGCAAAAGTAAAGGTTCTGATCGAGCTATGTTGGTTTGAAATGAAAGTTTAACATAAATTATTCAAATTTACTGATTTTGTATTAGAATTTTTTTTTTCTGCTGTTTTTTTGTTTTCAATATTCATTATTAAATATATTAAAATTATTCCCAAGAGGATTTTGAGCTCCGTCCATTGGAAGTACCTCAATCGATGAACATTTTTTGATCAAATGATCACAAGCATCAAGCTTTGTATCAAGAAATTTAATTAAAAACTTTTTGAATTAGAAAAAAATTTGGAGAGGAAAATTACTTTATTTTTATCAATTTTTATGCATTTTTACATCCATTTTTAAATCAAATACTATGGTGACGATTTGGAAGCATTCAAAAATTATTGCTTTTTCACTTCAATCAAAAAATGCTTTAATAAAGTAAAAATAAATTCTAAAGTCATAAATAAGTAAGCTTTAAAAAAAAATTTGTTTATCAGATGTGTTAGTACACATAAAAACCTTCAAAAATCGATCTTGTTTTCAATAGCAAAAGTAAAGGTTCTGATCAAGCTATGTTGGTTTGAAATGAAAGTTTAACATAAATTATTCAAATTTACTGATTTTGTATTAGAATTTTTTTTTTCTGCTGTTTTTTTGTTTTCAATATTCATTATTAAATATTTAAGAATTTATTAGAAAAAGGATTTTCGATTGCCTCCGTTGGAAGTACCTCAAACAATGAACATTTTTTGATCAAATGATCACAAGCATCAAGCTTTGTATCAAGAAATTTAATTAAAAACTTTTTGAATTAGAAAAAAATTTGGAGAGGAAAATTACTTTATTTTTATCAATTTTTATGCATTTTTACATCCATTTTTAAATCAAATACTATGGTGACGATTTGGAAGCATTCAAAAATTATTGCTTTTTCACTTCAATCAAAAAATGCTTTAATAAAGTAAAAATAAATTCTAAAGTCATAAATAAGTAAGCTTTAAAAAAAATTTGTTTATCAGATGTGTTAGTACACATAAAAACCTTCAAAAATCGATCTTGTTTTCAATAGCAAAAGTAAAGGTTCTGATCGAGCTATGTTGGTTTGAAATGAAAGTTTAACATAAATTATTCAAATTTTCTGATTTTGTATTAGAAATTTTTTTTTCTGAGCTTTTTTTCTTTTCTAAATTCATAATTAATTATTTAAGAATTTATTAGAAAAAGGATTTTCGATTGCCTCCGTTGGAAGTACCTCAAACAATGAACATTTTTTGATCAAATGATCACAAGCATCAAGCTTTGTATCAAGAAATTTAATTAAAAACTTTTTGAATTAGAAAAAAATTTGGAGAGGAAAATTACTTTATTTTTATCAATTTTTATGCATTTTTACATCCATTTTTAAATCAAATACTATGGTGACGATTTGGAAGCATTCAAAAATTATTGCTTTTTCACTTCAATCAAAAAATGCTTTAATAAAGTAAAAATAAATTCTAAAGTCATAAATAAGTAAGCTTTAAAAAAAATTTGTTTATCAGATGTGTTAGTACACATAAAAACCTTCAAAAATCGATCTTGTTTTCAATAGCAAAAGTAAAGGTTCTGATCGAGCTATGTTGGTTTGAAATGAAAGTTTAACATAAATTATTCAAATTTTCTGATTTTGTATTAGAAATTTTTTTTTCTGAGCTTTTTTTCTTTTCTAAATTCATAATTAATTATTTAAGAATTTATTAGAAAAAGGATTTTCGATTGCCTCCGTTGGAAGTACCTCAAACAATGAACATTTTTTGATCAAATGATCACAAGCATCAAGCTTTGTATCAAGAAATTTAATTAAAAACTTTTTGAATTAGAAAAAAATTTGGAGAGGAAAATTACTTTATTTTTATCAATTTTTATGCATTTTTACATCCATTTTTTAAATCAAATACTATGGTGACGATTTGGAAGCATTCAAAATTATTGCTTTTTCACTTCAATCAAAAAATGCTTTAATAAAGTAAAAATAAATTCTAAAGTCATAAATAAGTAAGCTTTAAAAAAAAATTTGTTTATCAGATGTGTTAGTACACATAAAAACCTTCAAAAATCGATCTTGTTTTCAATAGCAAAAGTAAAGGTTCTGATCGAGCTATGTTGGTTTGAAATGAAAGTTTAACATAAATTATTCAAATTTTCTGATTTTGTATTAGAAATTTTTTTTTCTGAGCTTTTTTTCTTTTCTAAATTCATAATTAATTATTTAAGAATTTATTAGAAAAAGGATTTTCGATTGCCTCCGTTGGAAGTACCTCAAACAATGAACATTTTTTGAACAAATGTATCAAGCAAGCAAGTAGTCACCAAATTGAAAAAAAATACATATTGAATAAGAAAAAAAATTCCAGAGAGAAAGTGGCTTATTTTTATGGATGTTTATTCATTTATACATCCATTTTCATTGATATTTTTAAAAATCGGATTCTATGGCGACCATTTAAAAGACATCAAAAATTACACTTAAAGCAAAAAATGCTTTGATAAAGGTAAATTAATTCCAAACTCAAAACTAAGTATACTTAAAAAAAATATTGCTTATCAGATGTGTTAGTACACATAAAAACCTTCAAAAATCGATCTTGTTTTCAATAGCAAAAGTAAAGGTTCTGATCGAGCTATGTTGGTTTGAAATGAAAGTTTAACATAAATTATTCAAATTTACTGATTTTGTATTAGAATTTTTTTTTCTGAGCTTTTTTTCTTTTCTAAATTCATAATTAATTATTTAAGAATTTATTAGAAAAAGGATTTTCGATTGCCTCCGTTGGAAGTACCTCAAACAATGAACATTTTTTGAACAAATGTATCAAGCAAGCAAGTAGTCACCAAATTGAAAAAAAATACATATTGAATAAGAACAAAAATTCCAGAGAGAAAGTGGCTTATTTTTATGGATGTTTATTCATTTATACATCCATTTTCATTGATATTTTTAAAAATCGGATTCTATGGCGACCATTTAAAAGACATCAAAAATTACACTTAAAGCAAAAAATGCTTTGATAAAGGTAAATTAATTCCAAACTCAAAACTAAGTATACTTAAAAAAAATATTGCTTATCAGATGTGTTAGTACACATAAAAACCTTCAAAAATCGATCTTGTTTTCAATAGCAAAAGTAAAGGTTCTGATCGAGCTATGTTGGTTTGAAATGAAAGTTTAACATAAATTATTCAAATTTACTGATTTTGTATTAGAATTTTTTTTTCTGCTGTTTTTTTGTTTTCAATATTCATTATTAAATATATTAAAATTATTCCCAAGAGGATTTTGAGCTCCGTCCATTGGAAGTACCTCAATCGATGAACATTTTTTGATCAAATGATCACAAGCATCAAGCTTTGTATCAAGAAATTTAATTAAAAACTTTTTGAATTAGAAAAAAATTTGGAGAGGAAAATTACTTTATTTTTATCAATTTTTATGCATTTTTACATCCATTTTTTAAATCAAATACTATGGTGACGATTTGGAAGCATTCAAAATTATTGCTTTTTCACTTCAATCAAAAAATGCTTTAATAAAGTAAAAATAAATTCTAAAGTCATAAATAAGTAAGCTTTAAAAAAAAATTTGTTTATCAGATGTGTTAGTACACATAAAAACCTTCAAAAATCGATCTTGTTTTCAATAGCAAAAGTAAAGGTTCTGATCGAGCTATGTTGGTTTGAAATGAAAGTTTAACATAAATTATTCAAATTTTCTGATTTTGTATTAGAAATTTTTTTTTCTGAGCTTTTTTTCTTTTCTAAATTCATAATTAATTATTTAAGAATTTATTAGAAAAAGGATTTTCGATTGCCTCCGTTGGAAGTACCTCAAACAATGAACATTTTTTGATCAAATGATCACAAGCATCAAGCTTTGTATCAAGAAATTTAATTAAAAACTTTTTGAATTAGAAAAAAATTTGGAGAGGAAAATTACTTTATTTTTATCAATTTTTATGCATTTTTACATCCATTTTTAAATCAAATACTATGGTGACGATTTGGAAGCATTCAAAAATTATTGCTTTTTCACTTCAATCAAAAAATGCTTTAATAAAGTAAAAATAAATTCTAAAGTCATAAATAAGTAAGCTTTAAAAAAAATTTGTTTATCAGATGTGTTAGTACACATAAAAACCTTCAAAAATCGATCTTGTTTTCAATAGCAAAAGTAAAGGTTCTGATCGAGCTATGTTGGTTTGAAATGAAAGTTTAACATAAATTATTCAAATTTTCTGATTTTGTATTAGAAATTTTTTTTTCTGAGCTTTTTTTCTTTTCTAAATTCATAATTAATTATTTAAGAATTTATTAGAAAAAGGATTTTCGATTGCCTCCGTTGGAAGTACCTCAAACAATGAACATTTTTTGATCAAATGATCACAAGCATCAAGCTTTGTATCAAGAAATTTAATTAAAAACTTTTTGAATTAGAAAAAAATTTGGAGAGGAAAATTACTTTATTTTTATCAATTTTTATGCATTTTTACATCCATTTTTAAATCAAATACTATGGTGACGATTTGGAAGCATTCAAAAATTATTGCTTTTTCACTTCAATCAAAAAATGCTTTAATAAAGTAAAAATAAATTCTAAAGTCATAAATAAGTAAGCTTTAAAAAAAATTTGTTTATCAGATGTGTTAGTACACATAAAAACCTTCAAAAATCGATCTTGTTTTCAATAGCAAAAGTAAAGGTTCTGATCGAGCTATGTTGGTTTGAAATGAAAGTTTAACATAAATTATTCAAATTTTCTGATTTTGTATTAGAAATTTTTTTTTCTGAGCTTTTTTTCTTTTCTAAATTCATAATTAATTATTTAAGAATTTATTAGAAAAAGGATTTTCGATTGCCTCCGTTGGAAGTACCTCAAACAATGAACATTTTTTGATCAAATGATCACAAGCATCAAGCTTTGTATCAAGAAATTTAATTAAAAACTTTTTGAATTAGAAAAAAATTTGGAGAGGAAAATTACTTTATTTTTATCAATTTTTATGCATTTTTACATCCATTTTTAAATCAAATACTATGGTGACGATTTGGAAGCATTCAAAAATTATTGCTTTTTCACTTCAATCAAAAAATGCTTTAATAAAGTAAAAATAAATTCTAAAGTCATAAATAAGTAAGCTTTAAAAAAAATTTGTTTATCAGATGTGTTAGTACACATAAAAACCTTCAAAAATCGATCTTGTTTTCAATAGCAAAAGTAAAGGTTCTGATCGAGCTATGTTGGTTTGAAATGAAAGTTTAACATAAATTATTCAAATTTTCTGATTTTGTATTAGAAATTTTTTTTTCTGAGCTTTTTTTCTTTTCTAAATTCATAATTAATTATTTAAGAATTTATTAGAAAAAGGATTTTCGATTGCCTCCGTTGGAAGTACCTCAAACAATGAACATTTTTTGATCAAATGATCACAAGCATCAAGCTTTGTATCAAGAAATTTAATTAAAAACTTTTTGAATTAGAAAAAAATTTGGAGAGGAAAATTACTTTATTTTTATCAATTTTTATGCATTTTTACATCCATTTTTAAATCAAATACTATGGTGACGATTTGGAAGCATTCAAAAATTATTGCTTTTTCACTTCAATCAAAAAATGCTTTAATAAAGTAAAAATAAATTCTAAAGTCATAAATAAGTAAGCTTTAAAAAAAATTTGTTTATCAGATGTGTTAGTACACATAAAAACCTTCAAAAATCGATCTTGTTTTCAATAGCAAAAGTAAAGGTTCTGATCGAGCTATGTTGGTTTGAAATGAAAGTTTAACATAAATTATTCAAATTTACTGATTTTGTATTAGAATTTTTTTTTTCTGCTGTTTTTTTGTTTTCAATATTCATTATTAAATATATTAAAATTATTCCCAAGAGGATTTTGAGCTCCGTCCATTGGAAGTACCTCAATCGATGAACATTTTTTGATCAAATGATCACAAGCATCAAGCTTTGTATCAAGAAATTTAATTAAAAACTTTTTGAATTAGAAAAAAATTTGGAGAGGAAAATTACTTTATTTTTATCAATTTTTATGCATTTTTACATCCATTTTTTAAATCAAATACTATGGTGACGATTTGGAAGCATTCAAAAATTATTGCTTTTTCACTTCAATCAAAAAATGCTTTAATAAAGTAAAAATAAATTCTAAAGTCATAAATAAGTAAGCTTTAAAAAAAATTTGTTTATCAGATGTGTTAGTACACATAAAAACCTTCAAAAATCGATCTTGTTTTCAATAGCAAAAGTAAAGGTTCTGATCGAGCTATGTTGGTTTGAAATGAAAGTTTAACATAAATTATTCAAATTTACTGATTTTGTATTAGAATTTTTTTTTTCTGCTGTTTTTTTGTTTTCATTATTCATTATTAAATATATTAAAATTATTCCCAAGAGGATTTTGAGCTCCGTCCATTGGAAGTACCTCAATCGATGAACATTTTTTGATCAAATGATCACAAGCATCAAGCTTTGTATCAAGAAATTTAATTAAAAACTTTTTGAATTAGAAAAAAATTTGGAGAGGAAAATTACTTTATTTTTATCAATTTTTATGCATTTTTACATCCATTTTTAAATCAAATACTATGGTGACGATTTGGAAGCATTCAAAAATTATTGCTTTTTCACTTCAATCAAAAAATGCTTTAATAAAGTAAAAATAAATTCTAAAGTCATAAATAAGTAAGCTTTAAAAAAAATTTGTTTATCAGATGTGTTAGTACACATAAAAACCTTCAAAAATCGATCTTGTTTTCAATAGCAAAAGTAAAGGTTCTGATCGAGCTATGTTGGTTTGAAATGAAAGTTTAACATAAATTATTCAAATTTTCTGATTTTGTATTAGAAATTTTTTTTTCTGAGCTTTTTTTCTTTTCTAAATTCATAATTAATTATTTAAGAATTTATTAGAAAAAGGATTTTCGATTGCCTCCGTTGGAAGTACCTCAAACAATGAACATTTTTTGATCAAATGATCACAAGCATCAAGCTTTGTATCAAGAAATTTAATTAAAAACTTTTTGAATTAGAAAAAAATTTGGAGAGGAAAATTACTTTATTTTTATCAATTTTTATGCATTTTTACATCCATTTTTAAATCAAATACTATGGTGACGATTTGGAAGCATTCAAAAATTATTGCTTTTTCACTTCAATCAAAAAATGCTTTAATAAAGTAAAAATAAATTCTAAAGTCATAAATAAGTAAGCTTTAAAAAAAATTTGTTTATCAGATGTGTTAGTACACATAAAAACCTTCAAAAATCGATCTTGTTTTCAATAGCAAAAGTAAAGGTTCTGATCGAGCTATGTTGGTTTGAAATGAAAGTTTAACATAAATTATTCAAATTTTCTGATTTTGTATTAGAAATTTTTTTTTCTGAGCTTTTTTTCTTTTCTAAATTCATAATTAATTATTTAAGAATTTATTAGAAAAAGGATTTTCGATTGCCTCCGTTGGAAGTACCTCAAACAATGAACATTTTTTGATCAAATGATCACAAGCATCAAGCTTTGTATCAAGAAATTTAATTAAAAACTTTTTGAATTAGAAAAAAATTTGGAGAGGAAAATTACTTTATTTTTATCAATTTTTATGCATTTTTACATCCATTTTTAAATCAAATACTATGGTGACGATTTGGAAGCATTCAAAAATTATTGCTTTTTCACCTCAATCAAAAAATGCTTTAATAAAGTAAAAATAAATTCTAAAGTCATAAATAAGTAAGCTTTAAAAAAAATTTGTTTATCAGATGTGTTAGTACACATAAAAACCTTCAAAAATCGATCTTGTTTTCAATAGCAAAAGTAAAGGTTCTGATCGAGCTATGTTGGTTTGAAATGAAAGTTTAACATAAATTATTCAAATTTACTGATTTTGTATTAGAATTTTTTTTTTCTGCTGTTTTTTTGTTTTCAATATTCATTATTAAATATATTAAAATTATTCCCAAGAGGATTTTGAGCTCCGTCCATTGGAAGTACCTCAATCGATGAACATTTTTTGATCAAATGATCACAAGCATCAAGCTTTGTATCAAGAAATTTAATTAAAAACTTTTTGAATTAGAAAAAAATTTGGAGAGGAAAATTACTTTATTTTTATCAATTTTTATGCATTTTTACATCCATTTTTTAAATCAAATACTATGGTGACGATTTGGAAGCATTCAAAAATTATTGCTTTTTCACTTCAATCAAAAAATGCTTTAATAAAGTAAAAATAAATTCTAAAGTCATAAATAAGTAAGCTTTAAAAAAAATTTGTTTATCAGATGTGTTAGTACACATAAAAACCTTCAAAAATCGATCTTGTTTTCAATAGCAAAAGTAAAGGTTCTGATCGAGCTATGTTGGTTTGAAATGAAAGTTTAACATAAATTATTCAAATTTACTGATTTTGTATTAGAATTTTTTTTTTCTGCTGTTTTTTTGTTTTCAATATTCATTATTAAATATATTAAAATTATTCCCAAGAGGATTTTGAGCTCCGTCCATTGGAAGTACCTCAATCGATGAACATTTTTTGATCAAATGATCACAAGCATCAAGCTTTGTATCAAGAAATTTAATTAAAAACTTTTTGAATTAGAAAAAAATTTGGAGAGGAAAATTACTTTATTTTTATCAATTTTTATGCATTTTTACATCCATTTTTTAAATCAAATACTATGGTGACGATTTGGAAGCATTCAAAAATTATTGCTTTTTCACTTCAATCAAAAAATGCTTTAATAAAGTAAAAATAAATTCTAAAGTCATAAATAAGTAAGCTTTAAAAAAAATTTGTTTATCAGATGTGTTAGTACACATAAAAACCTTCAAAAATCGATCTTGTTTTCAATAGCAAAAGTAAAGGTTCTGATCGAGCTATGTTGGTTTGAAATGAAAGTTTAACATAAATTATTCAAATTTACTGATTTTGTATTAGAATTTTTTTTTTCTGCTGTTTTTTTGTTTTCAATATTCATTATTAAATATATTAAAATTATTCCCAAGAGGATTTTGAGCTCCGTCCATTGGAAGTACCTCAATCGATGAACATTTTTTGATCAAATGATCACAAGCATCAAGCTTTGTATCAAGAAATTTAATTAAAAACTTTTTGAATTAGAAAAAAATTTGGAGAGGAAAATTACTTTATTTTTATCAATTTTTATGCATTTTTACATCCATTTTTTAAATCAAATACTATGGTGACGATTTGGAAGCATTCAAAAATTATTGCTTTTTCACTTCAATCAAAAAATGCTTTAATAAAGTAAAAATAAATTCTAAAGTCATAAATAAGTAAGCTTTAAAAAAAATTTGTTTATCAGATGTGTTAGTACACATAAAAACCTTCAAAAATCGATCTTGTTTTCAATAGCAAAAGTAAAGGTTCTGATCGAGCTATGTTGGTTTGAAATGAAAGTTTAACATAAATTATTCAAATTTACTGATTTTGTATTAGAATTTTTTTTTTCTGCTGTTTTTTTGTTTTCAATATTCATTATTAAATATATTAAAATTATTCCCAAGAGGATTTTGAGCTCCGTCCATTGGAAGTACCTCAATCGATGAACATTTTTTGATCAAATGATCACAAGCATCAAGCTTTGTATCAAGAAATTTAATTAAAAACTTTTTGAATTAGAAAAAAATTTGGAGAGGAAAATTACTTTATTTTTATCAATTTTTATGCATTTTTACATCCATTTTTAAATCAAATACTATGGTGACGATTTGGAAGCATTCAAAAATTATTGCTTTTTCACTTCAATCAAAAAATGCTTTAATAAAGTAAAAATAAATTCTAAAGTCATAAATAAGTAAGCTTTAAAAAAAATTTGTTTATCAGATGTGTTAGTACACATAAAAACCTTCAAAAATCGATCTTGTTTTCAATAGCAAAAGTAAAGGTTCTGATCGAGCTATGTTGGTTTGAAATGAAAGTTTAACATAAATTATTCAAATTTACTGATTTTGTATTAGAATTTTTTTTTTCTGCTGTTTTTTTGTTTTCAATATTCATTATTAAATATATTAAAATTATTCCCAAGAGGATTTTGAGCTCCGTCCATTGGAAGTACCTCAATCGATGAACATTTTTTGATCAAATGATCACAAGCATCAAGCTTTGTATCAAGAAATTTAATTAAAAACTTTTTGAATTAGAAAAAAATTTGGAGAGGAAAATTACTTTATTTTTATCAATTTTTATGCATTTTTACATCCATTTTTAAATCAAATACTATGGTGACGATTTGGAAGCATTCAAAAATTATTGCTTTTTCACTTCAATCAAAAAATGCTTTAATAAAGTAAAAATAAATTCTAAAGTCATAAATAAGTAAGCTTTAAAAAAAATTTGTTTATCAGATGTGTTAGTACACATAAAAACCTTCAAAAATCGATCTTGTTTTCAATAGCAAAAGTAAAGGTTCTGATCGAGCTATGTTGGTTTGAAATGAAAGTTTAACATAAATTATTCAAATTTACTGATTTTGTATTAGAATTTTTTTTTTCTGCTGTTTTTTTGTTTTCAATATTCATTATTAAATATATTAAAATTATTCCCAAGAGGATTTTGAGCTCCGTCCATTGGAAGTACCTCAATCGATGAACATTTTTTGATCAAATGATCACAAGCATCAAGCTTTGTATCAAGAAATTTAATTAAAAACTTTTTGAATTAGAAAAAAATTTGGAGAGGAAAATTACTTTATTTTTATCAATTTTTATGCATTTTTACATCCATTTTTAAATCAAATACTATGGTGACGATTTGTAAGCATTCAAAAATTATTGCTTTTTCACTTCAATCAAAAAATGCTTTAATAAAGTAAAAATAAATTCTAAAGTCATAAATAAGTAACTTTAAAAAAAATTTGTTTATCAGATGTGTTAGTACACATAAAAACCTTCAAAAATCGATCTTGTTTTCAATAGCAAAAGTAAAGGTTCTGATCGAGCTATGTTGGTTTGAAATGAAAGTTTAACATAAATTATTCAAATTTACTGATTTTGTATTAGAATTTTTTTTTTTCTGCTGTTTTTTTGTTTTCAATATTCATTATTAAATATATTAAAATTATTCCCAAGAGGATTTTGAGCTCCGTCCATTGGAAGTACCTCAATCGATGAACATTTTTTGATCAAATGATCACAAGCATCAAGCTTTGTATCAAGAAATTTAATTAAAAACTTTTTGAATTAGAAAAAAATTTGGAGAGGAAAATTACTTTATTTTTATCAATTTTTATGCATTTTTACATCCATTTTTAAATCAAATACTATGGTGACGATTTGGAAGCATTCAAAAATTATTGCTTTTTCACTTCAATCAAAAAATGCTTTAATAAAGTAAAAATAAATTCTAAAGTCATAAATAAGTAAGCTTTAAAAAAAATTTGTTTATCAGATGTGTTAGTACACATAAAAACCTTCAAAAATCGATCTTGTTTTCAATAGCAAAAGTAAAGGTTCTGATCGAGCTATGTTGGTTTGAAATGAAAGTTTAACATAAATTATTCAAATTTACTGATTTTGTATTAGAATTTTTTTTTTCTGCTGTTTTTTTGTTTTCAATATTCATTATTAAATATATTAAAATTATTCCCAAGAGGATTTTGAGCTCCGTCCATTGGAAGTACCTCAATCGATGAACATTTTTTGATCAAATGATCACAAGCATCAAGCTTTGTATCAAGAAATTTAATTAAAAACTTTTTGAATTAGAAAAAAATTTGGAGAGGAAAATTACTTTATTTTTATCAATTTTTATGCATTTTTACATCCATTTTTTAAATCAAATACTATGGTGACGATTTGGAAGCATTCAAAAATTATTGCTTTTTCACTTCAATCAAAAAATGCTTTAATAAAGTAAAAATAAATTCTAAAGTCATAAATAAGTAAGCTTTAAAAAAAAATTTGTTTATCAGATGTGTTAGTACACATAAAAACCTTCAAAAATCGATCTTGTTTTCAATAGCAAAAGTAAAGGTTCTGATCGAGCTATGTTGGTTTGAAATGAAAGTTTAACATAAATTATTCAAATTTACTGATTTTGTATTAGAATTTTTTTTTTCTGCTGTTTTTTTGTTTTCAATATTCATTATTAAATATATTAAAATTATTCCCAAGAGGATTTTGAGCTCCGTCCATTGGAAGTACCTCAATCGATGAACATTTTTTGATCAAATGATCACAAGCATCAAGCTTTGTATCAAGAAATTTAATTAAAAACTTTTTGAATTAGAAAAAAATTTGGAGAGGAAAATTACTTTATTTTTATCAATTTTTATGCATTTTTACATCCATTTTTAAATCAAATACTATGGTGACGATTTGGAAGCATTCAAAAATTATTGCTTTTTCACTTCAATCAAAAAATGCTTTAATAAAGTAAAAATAAATTCTAAAGTCATAAATAAGTAAGCTTTAAAAAAAATTTGTTTATCAGATGTGTTAGTACACATAAAAACCTTCAAAAATCGATCTTGTTTTCAATAGCAAAAGTAAAGGTTCTGATCGAGCTATGTTGGTTTGAAATGAAAGTTTAACATAAATTATTCAAATTTACTGATTTTGTATTAGAATTTTTTTTTTCTGCTGTTTTTTTGTTTTCAATATTCATTATTAAATATATTAAAATTATTCCCAAGAGGATTTTGAGCTCCGTCCATTGGAAGTACCTCAATCGATGAACATTTTTTGATCAAATGATCACAAGCATCAAGCTTTGTATCAAGAAATTTAATTAAAAACTTTTTGAATTAGAAAAAAATTTGGAGAGGAAAATTACTTTATTTTTATCAATTTTTATGCATTTTTACATCCATTTTTTAAATCAAATACTATGGTGACGATTTGGAAGCATTCAAAAATTATTGCTTTTTCACTTCAATCAAAAAATGCTTTAATAAAGTAAAAATAAATTCTAAAGTCATAAATAAGTAAGCTTTAAAAAAAAATTTGTTTATCAGATGTGTTAGTACACATAAAAACCTTCAAAAATCGATCTTGTTTTCAATAGCAAAAGTAAAGGTTCTGATCGAGCTATGTTGGTTTGAAATGAAAGTTTAACATAAATTATTCAAATTTACTGATTTTGTATTAGAATTTTTTTTTTCTGCTGTTTTTTTGTTTTCAATATTCATTATTAAATATATTAAAATTATTCCCAAGAGGATTTTGAGCTCCGTCCATTGGAAGTACCTCAATCGATGAACATTTTTTGATCAAATGATCACAAGCATCAAGCTTTGTATCAAGAAATTTAATTAAAAACTTTTTGAATTAGAAAAAAATTTGGAGAGGAAAATTACTTTATTTTTATCAATTTTTATGCATTTTTACATCCATTTTTTAAATCAAATACTATGGTGACGATTTGGAAGCATTCAAAAATTATTGCTTTTTCACTTCAATCAAAAAATGCTTTAATAAAGTAAAAATAAATTCTAAAGTCATAAATAAGTAAGCTTTAAAAAAAAATTTGTTTATCAGATGTGTTAGTACACATAAAAACCTTCAAAAATCGATCTTGTTTTCAATAGCAAAAGTAAAGGTTCTGATCGAGCTATGTTGGTTTGAAATGAAAGTTTAACATAAATTATTCAAATTTACTGATTTTGTATTAGAATTTTTTTTTTCTGCTGTTTTTTTGTTTTCAATATTCATTATTAAATATATTAAAATTATTCCCAAGAGGATTTTGAGCTCCGTCCATTGGAAGTACCTCAATCGATGAACATTTTTTGATCAAATGATCACAAGCATCAAGCTTTGTATCAAGAAATTTAATTAAAAACTTTTTGAATTAGAAAAAAATTTGGAGAGGAAAATTACTTTATTTTTATCAATTTTTATGCATTTTTACATCCATTTTTAAATCAAATACTATGGTGACGATTTGGAAGCATTCAAAAATTATTGCTTTTTCACTTCAATCAAAAAATGCTTTAATAAAGTAAAAATAAATTCTAAAGTCATAAATAAGTAAGCTTTAAAAAAAATTTGTTTATCAGATGTGTTAGTACACATAAAAACCTTCAAAAATCGATCTTGTTTTCAATAGCAAAAGTAAAGGTTCTGATCGAGCTATGTTGGTTTGAAATGAAAGTTTAACATAAATTATTCAAATTTACTGATTTTGTATTAGAATTTTTTTTTTCTGCTGTTTTTTTGTTTTCAATATTCATTATTAAATATATTAAAATTATTCCCAAGAGGATTTTGAGCTCCGTCCATTGGAAGTACCTCAATCGATGAACATTTTTTGATCAAATGATCACAAGCATCAAGCTTTGTATCAAGAAATTTAATTAAAAACTTTTTGAATTAGAAAAAAATTTGGAGAGGAAAATTACTTTATTTTTATCAATTTTTATGCATTTTTACATCCATTTTTTAAATCAAATACTATGGTGACGATTTGGAAGCATTCAAAAATTATTGCTTTTTCACTTCAATCAAAAAATGCTTTAATAAAGTAAAAATAAATTCTAAAGTCATAAATAAGTAAGCTTTAAAAAAAAATTTGTTTATCAGATGTGTTAGTACACATAAAAACCTTCAAAAATCGATCTTGTTTTCAATAGCAAAAGTAAAGGTTCTGATCGAGCTATGTTGGTTTGAAATGAAAGTTTAACATAAATTATTCAAATTTACTGATTTTGTATTAGAATTTTTTTTTTCTGCTGTTTTTTTGTTTTCAATATTCATTATTAAATATATTAAAATTATTCCCAAGAGGATTTTGAGCTCCGTCCATTGGAAGTACCTCAATCGATGAACATTTTTTGATCAAATGATCACAAGCATCAAGCTTTGTATCAAGAAATTTAATTAAAAACTTTTTGAATTAGAAAAAAATTTGGAGAGGAAAATTACTTTATTTTTATCAATTTTTATGCATTTTTACATCCATTTTTAAATCAAATACTATGGTGACGATTTGGAAGCATTCAAAAATTATTGCTTTTTCACTTCAATCAAAAAATGCTTTAATAAAGTAAAAATAAATTCTAAAGTCATAAATAAGTAAGCTTTAAAAAAAATTTGTTTATCAGATGTGTTAGTACACATAAAAACCTTCAAAAATCGATCTTGTTTTCAATAGCAAAAGTAAAGGTTCTGATCGAGCTATGTTGGTTTGAAATGAAAGTTTAACATAAATTATTCAAATTTACTGATTTTGTATTAGAATTTTTTTTTTCTGCTGTTTTTTTGTTTTCAATATTCATTATTAAATATATTAAAATTATTCCCAAGAGGATTTTGAGCTCCGTCCATTGGAAGTACCTCAATCGATGAACATTTTTTGATCAAATGATCACAAGCATCAAGCTTTGTATCAAGAAATTTAATTAAAAACTTTTTGAATTAGAAAAAAATTTGGAGAGGAAAATTACTTTATTTTTATCAATTTTTATGCATTTTTACATCCATTTTTAAATCAAATACTATGGTGACGATTTGTAAGCATTCAAAAATTATTGCTTTTTCACTTCAATCAAAAAATGCTTTAATAAAGTAAAAATAAATTCTAAAGTCATAAATAAGTAACTTTAAAAAAAATTTGTTTATCAGATGTGTTAGTACACATAAAAACCTTCAAAAATCGATCTTGTTTTCAATAGCAAAAGTAAAGGTTCTGATCGAGCTATGTTGGTTTGAAATGAAAGTTTAACATAAATTATTCAAATTTACTGATTTTGTATTAGAATTTTTTTTTTTCTGCTGTTTTTTTGTTTTCAATATTCATTATTAAATATATTAAAATTATTCCCAAGAGGATTTTGAGCTCCGTCCATTGGAAGTACCTCAATCGATGAACATTTTTTGATCAAATGATCACAAGCATCAAGCTTTGTATCAAGAAATTTAATTAAAAACTTTTTGAATTAGAAAAAAATTTGGAGAGGAAAATTACTTTATTTTTATCAATTTTTATGCATTTTTACATCCATTTTTTAAATCAAATACTATGGTGACGATTTGGAAGCATTCAAAAATTATTGCTTTTTCACTTCAATCAAAAAATGCTTTAATAAAGTAAAAATAAATTCTAAAGTCATAAATAAGTAAGCTTTAAAAAAAAATTTGTTTATCAGATGTGTTAGTACACATAAAAACCTTCAAAAATCGATCTTGTTTTCAATAGCAAAAGTAAAGGTTCTGATCGAGCTATGTTGGTTTGAAATGAAAGTTTAACATAAATTATTCAAATTTACTGATTTTGTATTAGAATTTTTTTTTTCTGCTGTTTTTTTGTTTTCAATATTCATTATTAAATATATTAAAATTATTCCCAAGAGGATTTTGAGCTCCGTCCATTGGAAGTACCTCAATCGATGAACATTTTTTGATCAAATGATCACAAGCATCAAGCTTTGTATCAAGAAATTTAATTAAAAACTTTTTGAATTAGAAAAAAATTTGGAGAGGAAAATTACTTTATTTTTATCAATTTTTATGCATTTTTACATCCATTTTTAAATCAAATACTATGGTGACGATTTGGAAGCATTCAAAAATTATTGCTTTTTCACTTCAATCAAAAAATGCTTTAATAAAGTAAAAATAAATTCTAAAGTCATAAATAAGTAAGCTTTAAAAAAAATTTGTTTATCAGATGTGTTAGTACACATAAAAACCTTCAAAAATCGATCTTGTTTTCAATAGCAAAAGTAAAGGTTCTGATCGAGCTATGTTGGTTTGAAATGAAAGTTTAACATAAATTATTCAAATTTACTGATTTTGTATTAGAATTTTTTTTTTCTGCTGTTTTTTTGTTTTCAATATTCATTATTAAATATATTAAAATTATTCCCAAGAGGATTTTGAGCTCCGTCCATTGGAAGTACCTCAATCGATGAACATTTTTTGATCAAATGATCACAAGCATCAAGCTTTGTATCAAGAAATTTAATTAAAAACTTTTTGAATTAGAAAAAAATTTGGAGAGGAAAATTACTTTATTTTTATCAATTTTTATGCATTTTTACATCCATTTTTAAATCAAATACTATGGTGACGATTTGTAAGCATTCAAAAATTATTGCTTTTTCACTTCAATCAAAAAATGCTTTAATAAAGTAAAAATAAATTCTAAAGTCATAAATAAGTAACTTTAAAAAAAATTTGTTTATCAGATGTGTTAGTACACATAAAAACCTTCAAAAATCGATCTTGTTTTCAATAGCAAAAGTAAAGGTTCTGATCGAGCTATGTTGGTTTGAAATGAAAGTTTAACATAAATTATTCAAATTTACTGATTTTGTATTAGAATTTTTTTTTTTCTGCTGTTTTTTTGTTTTCAATATTCATTATTAAATATATTAAAATTATTCCCAAGAGGATTTTGAGCTCCGTCCATTGGAAGTACCTCAATCGATGAACATTTTTTGATCAAATGATCACAAGCATCAAGCTTTGTATCAAGAAATTTAATTAAAAACTTTTTGAATTAGAAAAAAATTTGGAGAGGAAAATTACTTTATTTTTATCAATTTTTATGCATTTTTACATCCATTTTTAAATCAAATACTATGGTGACGATTTGGAAGCATTCAAAAATTATTGCTTTTTCACTTCAATCAAAAAATGCTTTAATAAAGTAAAAATAAATTCTAAAGTCATAAATAAGTAAGCTTTAAAAAAAATTTGTTTATCAGATGTGTTAGTACACATAAAAACCTTCAAAAATCGATCTTGTTTTCAATAGCAAAAGTAAAGGTTCTGATCGAGCTATGTTGGTTTGAAATGAAAGTTTAACATAAATTATTCAAATTTACTGATTTTGTATTAGAATTTTTTTTTTCTGCTGTTTTTTTGTTTTCAATATTCATTATTAAATATATTAAAATTATTCCCAAGAGGATTTTGAGCTCCGTCCATTGGAAGTACCTCAATCGATGAACATTTTTTGATCAAATGATCACAAGCATCAAGCTTTGTATCAAGAAATTTAATTAAAAACTTTTTGAATTAGAAAAAAATTTGGAGAGGAAAATTACTTTATTTTTATCAATTTTTATGCATTTTTACATCCATTTTTTAAATCAAATACTATGGTGACGATTTGGAAGCATTCAAAAATTATTGCTTTTTCACTTCAATCAAAAAATGCTTTAATAAAGTAAAAATAAATTCTAAAGTCATAAATAAGTAAGCTTTAAAAAAAAATTTGTTTATCAGATGTGTTAGTACACATAAAAACCTTCAAAAATCGATCTTGTTTTCAATAGCAAAAGTAAAGGTTCTGATCGAGCTATGTTGGTTTGAAATGAAAGTTTAACATAAATTATTCAAATTTACTGATTTTGTATTAGAATTTTTTTTTTCTGCTGTTTTTTTGTTTTCAATATTCATTATTAAATATATTAAAATTATTCCCAAGAGGATTTTGAGCTCCGTCCATTGGAAGTACCTCAATCGATGAACATTTTTTGATCAAATGATCACAAGCATCAAGCTTTGTATCAAGAAATTTAATTAAAAACTTTTTGAATTAGAAAAAAATTTGGAGAGGAAAATTACTTTATTTTTATCAATTTTTATGCATTTTTACATCCATTTTTAAATCAAATACTATGGTGACGATTTGGAAGCATTCAAAAATTATTGCTTTTTCACTTCAATCAAAAAATGCTTTAATAAAGTAAAAATAAATTCTAAAGTCATAAATAAGTAAGCTTTAAAAAAAATTTGTTTATCAGATGTGTTAGTACACATAAAAACCTTCAAAAATCGATCTTGTTTTCAATAGCAAAAGTAAAGGTTCTGATCGAGCTATGTTGGTTTGAAATGAAAGTTTAACATAAATTATTCAAATTTACTGATTTTGTATTAGAATTTTTTTTTTCTGCTGTTTTTTTGTTTTCAATATTCATTATTAAATATATTAAAATTATTCCCAAGAGGATTTTGAGCTCCGTCCATTGGAAGTACCTCAATCGATGAACATTTTTTGATCAAATGATCACAAGCATCAAGCTTTGTATCAAGAAATTTAATTAAAAACTTTTTGAATTAGAAAAAAATTTGGAGAGGAAAATTACTTTATTTTTATCAATTTTTATGCATTTTTACATCCATTTTTTAAATCAAATACTATGGTGACGATTTGGAAGCATTCAAAAATTATTGCTTTTTCACTTCAATCAAAAAATGCTTTAATAAAGTAAAAATAAATTCTAAAGTCATAAATAAGTAAGCTTTAAAAAAAAATTTGTTTATCAGATGTGTTAGTACACATAAAAACCTTCAAAAATCGATCTTGTTTTCAATAGCAAAAGTAAAGGTTCTGATCGAGCTATGTTGGTTTGAAATGAAAGTTTAACATAAATTATTCAAATTTACTGATTTTGTATTAGAATTTTTTTTTTCTGCTGTTTTTTTGTTTTCAATATTCATTATTAAATATATTAAAATTATTCCCAAGAGGATTTTGAGCTCCGTCCATTGGAAGTACCTCAATCGATGAACATTTTTTGATCAAATGATCACAAGCATCAAGCTTTGTATCAAGAAATTTAATTAAAAACTTTTTGAATTAGAAAAAAATTTGGAGAGGAAAATTACTTTATTTTTATCAATTTTTATGCATTTTTACATCCATTTTTTAAATCAAATACTATGGTGACGATTTGGAAGCATTCAAAAATTATTGCTTTTTCACTTCAATCAAAAAATGCTTTAATAAAGTAAAAATAAATTCTAAAGTCATAAATAAGTAAGCTTTAAAAAAAAATTTGTTTATCAGATGTGTTAGTACACATAAAAACCTTCAAAAATCGATCTTGTTTTCAATAGCAAAAGTAAAGGTTCTGATCGAGCTATGTTGGTTTGAAATGAAAGTTTAACATAAATTATTCAAATTTACTGATTTTGTATTAGAATTTTTTTTTTCTGCTGTTTTTTTGTTTTCAATATTCATTATTAAATATATTAAAATTATTCCCAAGAGGATTTTGAGCTCCGTCCATTGGAAGTACCTCAATCGATGAACATTTTTTGATCAAATGATCACAAGCATCAAGCTTTGTATCAAGAAATTTAATTAAAAACTTTTTGAATTAGAAAAAAATTTGGAGAGGAAAATTACTTTATTTTTATCAATTTTTATGCATTTTTACATCCATTTTTAAATCAAATACTATGGTGACGATTTGGAAGCATTCAAAAATTATTGCTTTTTCACTTCAATCAAAAAATGCTTTAATAAAGTAAAAATAAATTCTAAAGTCATAAATAAGTAAGCTTTAAAAAAAATTTGTTTATCAGATGTGTTAGTACACATAAAAACCTTCAAAAATCGATCTTGTTTTCAATAGCAAAAGTAAAGGTTCTGATCGAGCTATGTTGGTTTGAAATGAAAGTTTAACATAAATTATTCAAATTTACTGATTTTGTATTAGAATTTTTTTTTTCTGCTGTTTTTTTGTTTTCAATATTCATTATTAAATATATTAAAATTATTCCCAAGAGGATTTTGAGCTCCGTCCATTGGAAGTACCTCAATCGATGAACATTTTTTGATCAAATGATCACAAGCATCAAGCTTTGTATCAAGAAATTTAATTAAAAACTTTTTGAATTAGAAAAAAATTTGGAGAGGAAAATTACTTTATTTTTATCAATTTTTATGCATTTTTACATCCATTTTTTAAATCAAATACTATGGTGACGATTTGGAAGCATTCAAAAATTATTGCTTTTTCACTTCAATCAAAAAATGCTTTAATAAAGTAAAAATAAATTCTAAAGTCATAAATAAGTAAGCTTTAAAAAAAAATTTGTTTATCAGATGTGTTAGTACACATAAAAACCTTCAAAAATCGATCTTGTTTTCAATAGCAAAAGTAAAGGTTCTGATCGAGCTATGTTGGTTTGAAATGAAAGTTTAACATAAATTATTCAAATTTACTGATTTTGTATTAGAATTTTTTTTTTCTGCTGTTTTTTTGTTTTCAATATTCATTATTAAATATATTAAAATTATTCCCAAGAGGATTTTGAGCTCCGTCCATTGGAAGTACCTCAATCGATGAACATTTTTTGATCAAATGATCACAAGCATCAAGCTTTGTATCAAGAAATTTAATTAAAAACTTTTTGAATTAGAAAAAAATTTGGAGAGGAAAATTACTTTATTTTTATCAATTTTTATGCATTTTTACATCCATTTTTAAATCAAATACTATGGTGACGATTTGGAAGCATTCAAAAATTATTGCTTTTTCACTTCAATCAAAAAATGCTTTAATAAAGTAAAAATAAATTCTAAAGTCATAAATAAGTAAGCTTTAAAAAAAATTTGTTTATCAGATGTGTTAGTACACATAAAAACCTTCAAAAATCGATCTTGTTTTCAATAGCAAAAGTAAAGGTTCTGATCGAGCTATGTTGGTTTGAAATGAAAGTTTAACATAAATTATTCAAATTTACTGATTTTGTATTAGAATTTTTTTTTTCTGCTGTTTTTTTGTTTTCAATATTCATTATTAAATATATTAAAATTATTCCCAAGAGGATTTTGAGCTCCGTCCATTGGAAGTACCTCAATCGATGAACATTTTTTGATCAAATGATCACAAGCATCAAGCTTTGTATCAAGAAATTTAATTAAAAACTTTTTGAATTAGAAAAAAATTTGGAGAGGAAAATTACTTTATTTTTATCAATTTTTATGCATTTTTACATCCATTTTTTAAATCAAATACTATGGTGACGATTTGGAAGCATTCAAAAATTATTGCTTTTTCACTTCAATCAAAAAATGCTTTAATAAAGTAAAAATAAATTCTAAAGTCATAAATAAGTAAGCTTTAAAAAAAAATTTGTTTATCAGATGTGTTAGTACACATAAAAACCTTCAAAAATCGATCTTGTTTTCAATAGCAAAAGTAAAGGTTCTGATCGAGCTATGTTGGTTTGAAATGAAAGTTTAACATAAATTATTCAAATTTACTGATTTTGTATTAGAATTTTTTTTTTCTGCTGTTTTTTTGTTTTCAATATTCATTATTAAATATATTAAAATTATTCCCAAGAGGATTTTGAGCTCCGTCCATTGGAAGTACCTCAATCGATGAACATTTTTTGATCAAATGATCACAAGCATCAAGCTTTGTATCAAGAAATTTAATTAAAAACTTTTTGAATTAGAAAAAAATTTGGAGAGGAAAATTACTTTATTTTTATCAATTTTTATGCATTTTTACATCCATTTTTAAATCAAATACTATGGTGACGATTTGGAAGCATTCAAAAATTATTGCTTTTTCACTTCAATCAAAAAATGCTTTAATAAAGTAAAAATAAATTCTAAAGTCATAAATAAGTAAGCTTTAAAAAAAATTTGTTTATCAGATGTGTTAGTACACATAAAAACCTTCAAAAATCGATCTTGTTTTCAATAGCAAAAGTAAAGGTTCTGATCGAGCTATGTTGGTTTGAAATGAAAGTTTAACATAAATTATTCAAATTTACTGATTTTGTATTAGAATTTTTTTTTTCTGCTGTTTTTTTGTTTTCAATATTCATTATTAAATATATTAAAATTATTCCCAAGAGGATTTTGAGCTCCGTCCATTGGAAGTACCTCAATCGATGAACATTTTTTGATCAAATGATCACAAGCATCAAGCTTTGTATCAAGAAATTTAATTAAAAACTTTTTGAATTAGAAAAAAATTTGGAGAGGAAAATTACTTTATTTTTATCAATTTTTATGCATTTTTACATCCATTTTTAAATCAAATACTATGGTGACGATTTGGAAGCATTCAAAAATTATTGCTTTTTCACTTCAATCAAAAAATGCTTTAATAAAGTAAAAATAAATTCTAAAGTCATAAATAAGTAAGCTTTAAAAAAAATTTGTTTATCAGATGTGTTAGTACACATAAAAACCTTCAAAAATCGATCTTGTTTTCAATAGCAAAAGTAAAGGTTCTGATCGAGCTATGTTGGTTTGAAATGAAAGTTTAACATAAATTATTCAAATTTACTGATTTTGTATTAGAATTTTTTTTTTCTGCTGTTTTTTTGTTTTCAATATTCATTATTAAATATATTAAAATTATTCCCAAGAGGATTTTGAGCTCCGTCCATTGGAAGTACCTCAATCGATGAACATTTTTTGATCAAATGATCACAAGCATCAAGCTTTGTATCAAGAAATTTAATTAAAAACTTTTTGAATTAGAAAAAAATTTGGAGAGGAAAATTACTTTATTTTTATCAATTTTTATGCATTTTTACATCCATTTTTAAATCAAATACTATGGTGACGATTTGGAAGCATTCAAAAATTATTGCTTTTTCACTTCAATCAAAAAATGCTTTAATAAAGTAAAAATAAATTCTAAAGTCATAAATAAGTAAGCTTTAAAAAAAATTTGTTTATCAGATGTGTTAGTACACATAAAAACCTTCAAAAATCGATCTTGTTTTCAATAGCAAAAGTAAAGGTTCTGATCGAGCTATGTTGGTTTGAAATGAAAGTTTAACATAAATTATTCAAATTTACTGATTTTGTATTAGAATTTTTTTTTTCTGCTGTTTTTTTGTTTTCAATATTCATTATTAAATATATTAAAATTATTCCCAAGAGGATTTTGAGCTCCGTCCATTGGAAGTACCTCAATCGATGAACATTTTTTGATCAAATGATCACAAGCATCAAGCTTTGTATCAAGAAATTTAATTAAAAACTTTTTGAATTAGAAAAAAATTTGGAGAGGAAAATTACTTTATTTTTATCAATTTTTATGCATTTTTACATCCATTTTTTAAATCAAATACTATGGTGACGATTTGGAAGCATTCAAAAATTATTGCTTTTTCACTTCAATCAAAAAATGCTTTAATAAAGTAAAAATAAATTCTAAAGTCATAAATAAGTAAGCTTTAAAAAAAAATTTGTTTATCAGATGTGTTAGTACACATAAAAACCTTCAAAAATCGATCTTGTTTTCAATAGCAAAAGTAAAGGTTCTGATCGAGCTATGTTGGTTTGAAATGAAAGTTTAACATAAATTATTCAAATTTACTGATTTTGTATTAGAATTTTTTTTTTCTGCTGTTTTTTTGTTTTCAATATTCATTATTAAATATATTAAAATTATTCCCAAGAGGATTTTGAGCTCCGTCCATTGGAAGTACCTCAATCGATGAACATTTTTTGATCAAATGATCACAAGCATCAAGCTTTGTATCAAGAAATTTAATTAAAAACTTTTTGAATTAGAAAAAAATTTGGAGAGGAAAATTACTTTATTTTTATCAATTTTTATGCATTTTTACATCCATTTTTTAAATCAAATACTATGGTGACGATTTGGAAGCATTCAAAAATTATTGCTTTTTCACTTCAATCAAAAAATGCTTTAATAAAGTAAAAATAAATTCTAAAGTCATAAATAAGTAAGCTTTAAAAAAAAATTTGTTTATCAGATGTGTTAGTACACATAAAAACCTTCAAAAATCGATCTTGTTTTCAATAGCAAAAGTAAAGGTTCTGATCGAGCTATGTTGGTTTGAAATGAAAGTTTAACATAAATTATTCAAATTTACTGATTTTGTATTAGAATTTTTTTTTTCTGCTGTTTTTTTGTTTTCAATATTCATTATTAAATATATTAAAATTATTCCCAAGAGGATTTTGAGCTCCGTCCATTGGAAGTACCTCAATCGATGAACATTTTTTGATCAAATGATCACAAGCATCAAGCTTTGTATCAAGAAATTTAATTAAAAACTTTTTGAATTAGAAAAAAATTTGGAGAGGAAAATTACTTTATTTTTATCAATTTTTATGCATTTTTACATCCATTTTTAAATCAAATACTATGGTGACGATTTGGAAGCATTCAAAAATTATTGCTTTTTCACTTCAATCAAAAAATGCTTTAATAAAGTAAAAATAAATTCTAAAGTCATAAATAAGTAAGCTTTAAAAAAAATTTGTTTATCAGATGTGTTAGTACACATAAAAACCTTCAAAAATCGATCTTGTTTTCAATAGCAAAAGTAAAGGTTCTGATCGAGCTATGTTGGTTTGAAATGAAAGTTTAACATAAATTATTCAAATTTTCTGATTTTGTATTAGAAATTTTTTTTTCTGAGCTTTTGTTGTTTTCAATATTCATTATTAAATATATTAAAATTATTCCCAAGAGGATTTTGAGCTCCGTCCATTGGAAGTACCTCAATCGATGAACATTTTTTGATCAAATGATCACAAGCATCAAGCTTTGTATCAAGAAATTTAATTAAAAACTTTTTGAATTAGAAAAAAATTTGGAGAGGAAAATTACTTTATTTTTATCAATTTTTATGCATTTTTACATCCATTTTTTAAATCAAATACTATGGTGACGATTTGGAAGCATTCAAAAATTATTGCTTTTTCACTTCAATCAAAAAATGCTTTAATAAAGTAAAAATAAATTCTAAAGTCATAAATAAGTAAGCTTTAAAAAAAATTTGTTTATCAGATGTGTTAGTACACATAAAAACCTTCAAAAATCGATCTTGTTTTCAATAGCAAAAGTAAAGGTTCTGATCGAGCTATGTTGGTTTGAAATGAAAGTTTAACATAAATTATTCAAATTTACTGATTTTGTATTAGAATTTTTTTTTTCTGCTGTTTTTTTGTTTTCAATATTCATTATTAAATATATTAAAATTATTCCCAAGAGGATTTTGAGCTCCGTCCATTGGAAGTACCTCAATCGATGAACATTTTTTGATCAAATGATCACAAGCATCAAGCTTTGTATCAAGAAATTTAATTAAAAACTTTTTGAATTAGAAAAAAATTTGGAGAGGAAAATTACTTTATTTTTATCAATTTTTATGCATTTTTACATCCATTTTTAAATCAAATACTATGGTGACGATTTGGAAGCATTCAAAAATTATTGCTTTTTCACTTCAATCAAAAAATGCTTTAATAAAGTAAAAATAAATTCTAAAGTCATAAATAAGTAAGCTTTAAAAAAAATTTGTTTATCAGATGTGTTAGTACACATAAAAACCTTCAAAAATCGATCTTGTTTTCAATAGCAAAAGTAAAGGTTCTGATCGAGCTATGTTGGTTTGAAATGAAAGTTTAACATAAATTATTCAAATTTACTGATTTTGTATTAGAATTTTTTTTTTCTGCTGTTTTTTTGTTTTCAATATTCATTATTAAATATATTAAAATTATTCCCAAGAGGATTTTGAGCTCCGTCCATTGGAAGTACCTCAATCGATGAACATTTTTTGATCAAATGATCACAAGCATCAAGCTTTGTATCAAGAAATTTAATTAAAAACTTTTTGAATTAGAAAAAAATTTGGAGAGGAAAATTACTTTATTTTTATCAATTTTTATGCATTTTTACATCCATTTTTTAAATCAAATACTATGGTGACGATTTGGAAGCATTCAAAAATTATTGCTTTTTCACTTCAATCAAAAAATGCTTTAATAAAGTAAAAATAAATTCTAAAGTCATAAATAAGTAAGCTTTAAAAAAAATTTGTTTATCAGATGTGTTAGTACACATAAAAACCTTCAAAAATCGATCTTGTTTTCAATAGCAAAAGTAAAGGTTCTGATCGAGCTATGTTGGTTTGAAATGAAAGTTTAACATAAATTATTCAAATTTACTGATTTTGTATTAGAATTTTTTTTTTCTGCTGTTTTTTTGTTTTCAATATTCATTATTAAATATATTAAAATTATTCCCAAGAGGATTTTGAGCTCCGTCCATTGGAAGTACCTCAATCGATGAACATTTTTTGATCAAATGATCACAAGCATCAAGCTTTGTATCAAGAAATTTAATTAAAAACTTTTTGAATTAGAAAAAAATTTGGAGAGGAAAATTACTTTATTTTTATCAATTTTTATGCATTTTTACATCCATTTTTAAATCAAATACTATGGTGACGATTTGGAAGCATTCAAAAATTATTGCTTTTTCACTTCAATCAAAAAATGCTTTAATAAAGTAAAAATAAATTCTAAAGTCATAAATAAGTAAGCTTTAAAAAAAATTTGTTTATCAGATGTGTTAGTACACATAAAAACCTTCAAAAATCGATCTTGTTTTCAATAGCAAAAGTAAAGGTTCTGATCGAGCTATGTTGGTTTGAAATGAAAGTTTAACATAAATTATTCAAATTTACTGATTTTGTATTAGAATTTTTTTTTTCTGCTGTTTTTTTGTTTTCAATATTCATTATTAAATATATTAAAATTATTCCCAAGAGGATTTTGAGCTCCGTCCATTGGAAGTACCTCAATCGATGAACATTTTTTGATCAAATGATCACAAGCATCAAGCTTTGTATCAAGAAATTTAATTAAAAACTTTTTGAATTAGAAAAAAATTTGGAGAGGAAAATTACTTTATTTTTATCAATTTTTATGCATTTTTACATCCATTTTTAAATCAAATACTATGGTGACGATTTGGAAGCATTCAAAAATTATTGCTTTTTCACTTCAATCAAAAAATGCTTTAATAAAGTAAAAATAAATTCTAAAGTCATAAATAAGTAAGCTTTAAAAAAAATTTGTTTATCAGATGTGTTAGTACACATAAAAACCTTCAAAAATCGATCTTGTTTTCAATAGCAAAAGTAAAGGTTCTGATCGAGCTATGTTGGTTTGAAATGAAAGTTTAACATAAATTATTCAAATTTACTGATTTTGTATTAGAATTTTTTTTTTCTGCTGTTTTTTTGTTTTCAATATTCATTATTAAATATATTAAAATTATTCCCAAGAGGATTTTGAGCTCCGTCCATTGGAAGTACCTCAATCGATGAACATTTTTTGATCAAATGATCACAAGCATCAAGCTTTGTATCAAGAAATTTAATTAAAAACTTTTTGAATTAGAAAAAAATTTGGAGAGGAAAATTACTTTATTTTTATCAATTTTTATGCATTTTTACATCCATTTTTTAAATCAAATACTATGGTGACGATTTGGAAGCATTCAAAAATTATTGCTTTTTCACTTCAATCAAAAAATGCTTTAATAAAGTAAAAATAAATTCTAAAGTCATAAATAAGTAAGCTTTAAAAAAAAATTTGTTTATCAGATGTGTTAGTACACATAAAAACCTTCAAAAATCGATCTTGTTTTCAATAGCAAAAGTAAAGGTTCTGATCGAGCTATGTTGGTTTGAAATGAAAGTTTAACATAAATTATTCAAATTTACTGATTTTGTATTAGAATTTTTTTTTTCTGCTGTTTTTTTGTTTTCAATATTCATTATTAAATATATTAAAATTATTCCCAAGAGGATTTTGAGCTCCGTCCATTGGAAGTACCTCAATCGATGAACATTTTTTGATCAAATGATCACAAGCATCAAGCTTTGTATCAAGAAATTTAATTAAAAACTTTTTGAATTAGAAAAAAATTTGGAGAGGAAAATTACTTTATTTTTATCAATTTTTATGCATTTTTACATCCATTTTTAAATCAAATACTATGGTGACGATTTGGAAGCATTCAAAAATTATTGCTTTTTCACTTCAATCAAAAAATGCTTTAATAAAGTAAAAATAAATTCTAAAGTCATAAATAAGTAAGCTTTAAAAAAAATTTGTTTATCAGATGTGTTAGTACACATAAAAACCTTCAAAAATCGATCTTGTTTTCAATAGCAAAAGTAAAGGTTCTGATCGAGCTATGTTGGTTTGAAATGAAAGTTTAACATAAATTATTCAAATTTACTGATTTTGTATTAGAATTTTTTTTTTCTGCTGTTTTTTTGTTTTCAATATTCATTATTAAATATATTAAAATTATTCCCAAGAGGATTTTGAGCTCCGTCCATTGGAAGTACCTCAATCGATGAACATTTTTTGATCAAATGATCACAAGCATCAAGCTTTGTATCAAGAAATTTAATTAAAAACTTTTTGAATTAGAAAAAAATTTGGAGAGGAAAATTACTTTATTTTTATCAATTTTTATGCATTTTTACATCCATTTTTTAAATCAAATACTATGGTGACGATTTGTAAGCATTCAAAAATTATTGCTTTTTCACTTCAATCAAAAAATGCTTTAATAAAGTAAAAATAAATTCTAAAGTCATAAATAAGTAAGCTTTAAAAAAAAATTTGTTTATCAGATGTGTTAGTACACATAAAAACCTTCAAAAATCGATCTTGTTTTCAATAGCAAAAGTAAAGGTTCTGATCGAGCTATGTTGGTTTGAAATGAAAGTTTAACATAAATTATTCAAATTTACTGATTTTGTATTAGAATTTTTTTTTTCTGCTGTTTTTTTGTTTTCAATATTCATTATTAAATATATTAAAATTATTCCCAAGAGGATTTTGAGCTCCGTCCATTGGAAGTACCTCAATCGATGAACATTTTTTGATCAAATGATCACAAGCATCAAGCTTTGTATCAAGAAATTTAATTAAAAACTTTTTGAATTAGAAAAAAATTTGGAGAGGAAAATTACTTTATTTTTATCAATTTTTATGCATTTTTACATCCATTTTTTAAATCAAATACTATGGTGACGATTTGGAAGCATTCAAAAATTATTGCTTTTTCACTTCAATCAAAAAATGCTTTAATAAAGTAAAAATAAATTCTAAAGTCATAAATAAGTAAGCTTTAAAAAAAAATTTGTTTATCAGATGTGTTAGTACACATAAAAACCTTCAAAAATCGATCTTGTTTTCAATAGCAAAAGTAAAGGTTCTGATCGAGCTATGTTGGTTTGAAATGAAAGTTTAACATAAATTATTCAAATTTACTGATTTTGTATTAGAATTTTTTTTTTTCTGCTGTTTTTTTGTTTTCAATATTCATTATTAAATATATTAAAATTATTCCCAAGAGGATTTTGAGCTCCGTCCATTGGAAGTACCTCAATCGATGAACATTTTTTGATCAAATGATCACAAGCATCAAGCTTTGTATCAAGAAATTTAATTAAAAACTTTTTGAATTAGAAAAAAATTTGGAGAGGAAAATTACTTTATTTTTATCAATTTTTATGCATTTTTACATCCATTTTTTAAATCAAATACTATGGTGACGATTTGTAAGCATTCAAAAATTATTGCTTTTTCACTTCAATCAAAAAATGCTTTAATAAAGTAAAAATAAATTCTAAAGTCATAAATAAGTAAGCTTTAAAAAAAAATTTGTTTATCAGATGTGTTAGTACACATAAAAACCTTCAAAAATCGATCTTGTTTTCAATAGCAAAAGTAAAGGTTCTGATCGAGCTATGTTGGTTTGAAATGAAAGTTTAACATAAATTATTCAAATTTACTGATTTTGTATTAGAATTTTTTTTTTCTGCTGTTTTTTTGTTTTCAATATTCATTATTAAATATATTAAAATTATTCCCAAGAGGATTTTGAGCTCCGTCCATTGGAAGTACCTCAATCGATGAACATTTTTTGATCAAATGATCACAAGCATCAAGCTTTGTATCAAGAAATTTAATTAAAAACTTTTTGAATTAGAAAAAAATTTGGAGAGGAAAATTACTTTATTTTTATCAATTTTTATGCATTTTTACATCCATTTTTTAAATCAAATACTATGGTGACGATTTGGAAGCATTCAAAAATTATTGCTTTTTCACTTCAATCAAAAAATGCTTTAATAAAGTAAAAATAAATTCTAAAGTCATAAATAAGTAAGCTTTAAAAAAAAATTTGTTTATCAGATGTGTTAGTACACATAAAAACCTTCAAAAATCGATCTTGTTTTCAATAGCAAAAGTAAAGGTTCTGATCGAGCTATGTTGGTTTGAAATGAAAGTTTAACATAAATTATTCAAATTTACTGATTTTGTATTAGAATTTTTTTTTTCTGCTGTTTTTTTGTTTTCAATATTCATTATTAAATATATTAAAATTATTCCCAAGAGGATTTTGAGCTCCGTCCATTGGAAGTACCTCAATCGATGAACATTTTTTGATCAAATGATCACAAGCATCAAGCTTTGTATCAAGAAATTTAATTAAAAACTTTTTGAATTAGAAAAAAATTTGGAGAGGAAAATTACTTTATTTTTATCAATTTTTATGCATTTTTACATCCATTTTTAAATCAAATACTATGGTGACGATTTGGAAGCATTCAAAAATTATTGCTTTTTCACTTCAATCAAAAAATGCTTTAATAAAGTAAAAATAAATTCTAAAGTCATAAATAAGTAAGCTTTAAAAAAAATTTGTTTATCAGATGTGTTAGTACACATAAAAACCTTCAAAAATCGATCTTGTTTTCAATAGCAAAAGTAAAGGTTCTGATCGAGCTATGTTGGTTTGAAATGAAAGTTTAACATAAATTATTCAAATTTACTGATTTTGTATTAGAATTTTTTTTTTCTGCTGTTTTTTTGTTTTCAATATTCATTATTAAATATATTAAAATTATTCCCAAGAGGATTTTGAGCTCCGTCCATTGGAAGTACCTCAATCGATGAACATTTTTTGATCAAATGATCACAAGCATCAAGCTTTGTATCAAGAAATTTAATTAAAAACTTTTTGAATTAGAAAAAAATTTGGAGAGGAAAATTACTTTATTTTTATCAATTTTTATGCATTTTTACATCCATTTTTAAATCAAATACTATGGTGACGATTTGTAAGCATTCAAAAATTATTGCTTTTTCACTTCAATCAAAAAATGCTTTAATAAAGTAAAAATAAATTCTAAAGTCATAAATAAGTAACTTTAAAAAAAATTTGTTTATCAGATGTGTTAGTACACATAAAAACCTTCAAAAATCGATCTTGTTTTCAATAGCAAAAGTAAAGGTTCTGATCGAGCTATGTTGGTTTGAAATGAAAGTTTAACATAAATTATTCAAATTTACTGATTTTGTATTAGAATTTTTTTTTTTCTGCTGTTTTTTTGTTTTCAATATTCATTATTAAATATATTAAAATTATTCCCAAGAGGATTTTGAGCTCCGTCCATTGGAAGTACCTCAATCGATGAACATTTTTTGATCAAATGATCACAAGCATCAAGCTTTGTATCAAGAAATTTAATTAAAAACTTTTTGAATTAGAAAAAAATTTGGAGAGGAAAATTACTTTATTTTTATCAATTTTTATGCATTTTTACATCCATTTTTTAAATCAAATACTATGGTGACGATTTGGAAGCATTCAAAAATTATTGCTTTTTCACTTCAATCAAAAAATGCTTTAATAAAGTAAAAATAAATTCTAAAGTCATAAATAAGTAAGCTTTAAAAAAAAATTTGTTTATCAGATGTGTTAGTACACATAAAAACCTTCAAAAATCGATCTTGTTTTCAATAGCAAAAGTAAAGGTTCTGATCGAGCTATGTTGGTTTGAAATGAAAGTTTAACATAAATTATTCAAATTTACTGATTTTGTATTAGAATTTTTTTTTTCTGCTGTTTTTTTGTTTTCAATATTCATTATTAAATATATTAAAATTATTCCCAAGAGGATTTTGAGCTCCGTCCATTGGAAGTACCTCAATCGATGAACATTTTTTGATCAAATGATCACAAGCATCAAGCTTTGTATCAAGAAATTTAATTAAAAACTTTTTGAATTAGAAAAAAATTTGGAGAGGAAAATTACTTTATTTTTATCAATTTTTATGCATTTTTACATCCATTTTTAAATCAAATACTATGGTGACGATTTGGAAGCATTCAAAAATTATTGCTTTTTCACTTCAATCAAAAAATGCTTTAATAAAGTAAAAATAAATTCTAAAGTCATAAATAAGTAAGCTTTAAAAAAAATTTGTTTATCAGATGTGTTAGTACACATAAAAACCTTCAAAAATCGATCTTGTTTTCAATAGCAAAAGTAAAGGTTCTGATCGAGCTATGTTGGTTTGAAATGAAAGTTTAACATAAATTATTCAAATTTACTGATTTTGTATTAGAATTTTTTTTTTCTGCTGTTTTTTTGTTTTCAATATTCATTATTAAATATATTAAAATTATTCCCAAGAGGATTTTGAGCTCCGTCCATTGGAAGTACCTCAATCGATGAACATTTTTTGATCAAATGATCACAAGCATCAAGCTTTGTATCAAGAAATTTAATTAAAAACTTTTTGAATTAGAAAAAAATTTGGAGAGGAAAATTACTTTATTTTTATCAATTTTTATGCATTTTTACATCCATTTTTAAATCAAATACTATGGTGACGATTTGTAAGCATTCAAAAATTATTGCTTTTTCACTTCAATCAAAAAATGCTTTAATAAAGTAAAAATAAATTCTAAAGTCATAAATAAGTAACTTTAAAAAAAATTTGTTTATCAGATGTGTTAGTACACATAAAAACCTTCAAAAATCGATCTTGTTTTCAATAGCAAAAGTAAAGGTTCTGATCGAGCTATGTTGGTTTGAAATGAAAGTTTAACATAAATTATTCAAATTTACTGATTTTGTATTAGAATTTTTTTTTTTCTGCTGTTTTTTTGTTTTCAATATTCATTATTAAATATATTAAAATTATTCCCAAGAGGATTTTGAGCTCCGTCCATTGGAAGTACCTCAATCGATGAACATTTTTTGATCAAATGATCACAAGCATCAAGCTTTGTATCAAGAAATTTAATTAAAAACTTTTTGAATTAGAAAAAAATTTGGAGAGGAAAATTACTTTATTTTTATCAATTTTTATGCATTTTTACATCCATTTTTAAATCAAATACTATGGTGACGATTTGGAAGCATTCAAAAATTATTGCTTTTTCACTTCAATCAAAAAATGCTTTAATAAAGTAAAAATAAATTCTAAAGTCATAAATAAGTAAGCTTTAAAAAAAATTTGTTTATCAGATGTGTTAGTACACATAAAAACCTTCAAAAATCGATCTTGTTTTCAATAGCAAAAGTAAAGGTTCTGATCGAGCTATGTTGGTTTGAAATGAAAGTTTAACATAAATTATTCAAATTTACTGATTTTGTATTAGAATTTTTTTTTTCTGCTGTTTTTTTGTTTTCAATATTCATTATTAAATATATTAAAATTATTCCCAAGAGGATTTTGAGCTCCGTCCATTGGAAGTACCTCAATCGATGAACATTTTTTGATCAAATGATCACAAGCATCAAGCTTTGTATCAAGAAATTTAATTAAAAACTTTTTGAATTAGAAAAAAATTTGGAGAGGAAAATTACTTTATTTTTATCAATTTTTATGCATTTTTACATCCATTTTTTAAATCAAATACTATGGTGACGATTTGGAAGCATTCAAAAATTATTGCTTTTTCACTTCAATCAAAAAATGCTTTAATAAAGTAAAAATAAATTCTAAAGTCATAAATAAGTAAGCTTTAAAAAAAAATTTGTTTATCAGATGTGTTAGTACACATAAAAACCTTCAAAAATCGATCTTGTTTTCAATAGCAAAAGTAAAGGTTCTGATCGAGCTATGTTGGTTTGAAATGAAAGTTTAACATAAATTATTCAAATTTACTGATTTTGTATTAGAATTTTTTTTTTCTGCTGTTTTTTTGTTTTCAATATTCATTATTAAATATATTAAAATTATTCCCAAGAGGATTTTGAGCTCCGTCCATTGGAAGTACCTCAATCGATGAACATTTTTTGATCAAATGATCACAAGCATCAAGCTTTGTATCAAGAAATTTAATTAAAAACTTTTTGAATTAGAAAAAAATTTGGAGAGGAAAATTACTTTATTTTTATCAATTTTTATGCATTTTTACATCCATTTTTAAATCAAATACTATGGTGACGATTTGGAAGCATTCAAAAATTATTGCTTTTTCACTTCAATCAAAAAATGCTTTAATAAAGTAAAAATAAATTCTAAAGTCATAAATAAGTAAGCTTTAAAAAAAATTTGTTTATCAGATGTGTTAGTACACATAAAAACCTTCAAAAATCGATCTTGTTTTCAATAGCAAAAGTAAAGGTTCTGATCGAGCTATGTTGGTTTGAAATGAAAGTTTAACATAAATTATTCAAATTTACTGATTTTGTATTAGAATTTTTTTTTTCTGCTGTTTTTTTGTTTTCAATATTCATTATTAAATATATTAAAATTATTCCCAAGAGGATTTTGAGCTCCGTCCATTGGAAGTACCTCAATCGATGAACATTTTTTGATCAAATGATCACAAGCATCAAGCTTTGTATCAAGAAATTTAATTAAAAACTTTTTGAATTAGAAAAAAATTTGGAGAGGAAAATTACTTTATTTTTATCAATTTTTATGCATTTTTACATCCATTTTTAAATCAAATACTATGGTGACGATTTGGAAGCATTCAAAAATTATTGCTTTTTCACTTCAATCAAAAAATGCTTTAATAAAGTAAAAATAAATTCTAAAGTCATAAATAAGTAAGCTTTAAAAAAAATTTGTTTATCAGATGTGTTAGTACACATAAAAACCTTCAAAAATCGATCTTGTTTTCAATAGCAAAAGTAAAGGTTCTGATCGAGCTATGTTGGTTTGAAATGAAAGTTTAACATAAATTATTCAAATTTACTGATTTTGTATTAGAATTTTTTTTTTCTGCTGTTTTTTTGTTTTCAATATTCATTATTAAATATATTAAAATTATTCCCAAGAGGATTTTGAGCTCCGTCCATTGGAAGTACCTCAATCGATGAACATTTTTTGATCAAATGATCACAAGCATCAAGCTTTGTATCAAGAAATTTAATTAAAAACTTTTTGAATTAGAAAAAAATTTGGAGAGGAAAATTACTTTATTTTTATCAATTTTTATGCATTTTTACATCCATTTTTAAATCAAATACTATGGTGACGATTTGGAAGCATTCAAAAATTATTGCTTTTTCACTTCAATCAAAAAATGCTTTAATAAAGTAAAAATAAATTCTAAAGTCATAAATAAGTAAGCTTTAAAAAAAATTTGTTTATCAGATGTGTTAGTACACATAAAAACCTTCAAAAATCGATCTTGTTTTCAATAGCAAAAGTAAAGGTTCTGATCGAGCTATGTTGGTTTGAAATGAAAGTTTAACATAAATTATTCAAATTTACTGATTTTGTATTAGAATTTTTTTTTTCTGCTGTTTTTTTGTTTTCAATATTCATTATTAAATATATTAAAATTATTCCCAAGAGGATTTTGAGCTCCGTCCATTGGAAGTACCTCAATCGATGAACATTTTTTGATCAAATGATCACAAGCATCAAGCTTTGTATCAAGAAATTTAATTAAAAACTTTTTGAATTAGAAAAAAATTTGGAGAGGAAAATTACTTTATTTTTATCAATTTTTATGCATTTTTACATCCATTTTTAAATCAAATACTATGGTGACGATTTGGAAGCATTCAAAAATTATTGCTTTTTCACTTCAATCAAAAAATGCTTTAATAAAGTAAAAATAAATTCTAAAGTCATAAATAAGTAAGCTTTAAAAAAAATTTGTTTATCAGATGTGTTAGTACACATAAAAACCTTCAAAAATCGATCTTGTTTTCAATAGCAAAAGTAAAGGTTCTGATCGAGCTATGTTGGTTTGAAATGAAAGTTTAACATAAATTATTCAAATTTTCTGATTTTGTATTAGAAATTTTTTTTTCTGAGCTTTTTTTCTTTTCTAAATTCATAATTAATTATTTAAGAATTTATTAGAAAAAGGATTTTCGATTGCCTCCGTTGGAAGTACCTCAAACAATGAACATTTTTTGATCAAATGATCACAAGCATCAAGCTTTGTATCAAGAAATTTAATTAAAAACTTTTTGAATTAGAAAAAAATTTGGAGAGGAAAATTACTTTATTTTTATCAATTTTTATGCATTTTTACATCCATTTTTAAATCAAATACTATGGTGACGATTTGGAAGCATTCAAAAATTATTGCTTTTTCACTTCAATCAAAAAATGCTTTAATAAAGTAAAAATAAATTCTAAAGTCATAAATAAGTAAGCCTTAAAAAAAATTTGTTTATCAGATGTGTTAGTACACATAAAAACCTTCAAAAATCGATCTTGTTTTCAATAGCAAAAGTAAAGGTTCTGATCGAGCTATGTTGGTTTGAAATGAAAGTTTAACATAAATTATTCAAATTTACTGATTTTGTATTAGAATTTTTTTTTTCTGCTGTTTTTTTGTTTTCAATATTCATTATTAAATATATTAAAATTATTCCCAAGAGGATTTTGAGCTCCGTCCATTGGAAGTACCTCAATCGATGAACATTTTTTGATCAAATGATCACAAGCATCAAGCTTTGTATCAAGAAATTTAATTAAAAACTTTTTGAATTAGAAAAAAATTTGGAGAGGAAAATTACTTTATTTTTATCAATTTTTATGCATTTTTACATCCATTTTTAAATCAAATACTATGGTGACGATTTGGAAGCATTCAAAAATTATTGCTTTTTCACTTCAATCAAAAAATGCTTTAATAAAGTAAAAATAAATTCTAAAGTCATAAATAAGTAAGCCTTAAAAAAAATTTGTTTATCAGATGTGTTAGTACACATAAAAACCTTCAAAAATCGATCTTGTTTTCAATAGCAAAAGTAAAGGTTCTGATCGAGCTATGTTGGTTTGAAATGAAAGTTTAACATAAATTATTCAAATTTACTGATTTTGTATTAGAATTTTTTTTTTCTGCTGTTTTTTTGTTTTCAATATTCATTATTAAATATATTAAAATTATTCCCAAGAGGATTTTGAGCTCCGTCCATTGGAAGTACCTCAATCGATGAACATTTTTTGATCAAATGATCACAAGCATCAAGCTTTGTATCAAGAAATTTAATTAAAAACTTTTTGAATTAGAAAAAAATTTGGAGAGGAAAATTACTTTATTTTTATCAATTTTTATGCATTTTTACATCCATTTTTTAAATCAAATACTATGGTGACGATTTGGAAGCATTCAAAAATTATTGCTTTTTCACTTCAATCAAAAAATGCTTTAATAAAGTAAAAATAAATTCTAAAGTCATAAATAAGTAAGCTTTAAAAAAAATTTGTTTATCAGATGTGTTAGTACACATAAAAACCTTCAAAAATCGATCTTGTTTTCAATAGCAAAAGTAAAGGTTCTGATCGAGCTATGTTGGTTTGAAATGAAAGTTTAACATAAATTATTCAAATTTACTGATTTTGTATTAGAATTTTTTTTTTCTGCTGTTTTTTTGTTTTCAATATTCATTATTAAATATATTAAAATTATTCCCAAGAGGATTTTGAGCTCCGTCCATTGGAAGTACCTCAATCGATGAACATTTTTTGATCAAATGATCACAAGCATCAAGCTTTGTATCAAGAAATTTAATTAAAAACTTTTTGAATTAGAAAAAAATTTGGAGAGGAAAATTACTTTATTTTTATCAATTTTTATGCATTTTTACATCCATTTTTAAATCAAATACTATGGTGACGATTTGGAAGCATTCAAAAATTATTGCTTTTTCACTTCAATCAAAAAATGCTTTAATAAAGTAAAAATAAATTCTAAAGTCATAAATAAGTAAGCTTTAAAAAAAATTTGTTTATCAGATGTGTTAGTACACATAAAAACCTTCAAAAATCGATCTTGTTTTCAATAGCAAAAGTAAAGGTTCTGATCGAGCTATGTTGGTTTGAAATGAAAGTTTAACATAAATTATTCAAATTTTCTGATTTTGTATTAGAAATTTTTTTTTCTGAGCTTTTGTTGTTTTCAATATTCATTATTAAATATATTAAAATTATTCCCAAGAGGATTTTGAGCTCCGTCCATTGGAAGTACCTCAATCGATGAACATTTTTTGATCAAATGATCACAAGCATCAAGCTTTGTATCAAGAAATTTAATTAAAAACTTTTTGAATTAGAAAAAAATTTGGAGAGGAAAATTACTTTATTTTTATCAATTTTTATGCATTTTTACATCCATTTTTTAAATCAAATACTATGGTGACGATTTGGAAGCATTCAAAAATTATTGCTTTTTCACTTCAATCAAAAAATGCTTTAATAAAGTAAAAATAAATTCTAAAGTCATAAATAAGTAAGCTTTAAAAAAAATTTGTTTATCAGATGTGTTAGTACACATAAAAACCTTCAAAAATCGATCTTGTTTTCAATAGCAAAAGTAAAGGTTCTGATCGAGCTATGTTGGTTTGAAATGAAAGTTTAACATAAATTATTCAAATTTACTGATTTTGTATTAGAATTTTTTTTTTCTGCTGTTTTTTTGTTTTCAATATTCATTATTAAATATATTAAAATTATTCCCAAGAGGATTTTGAGCTCCGTCCATTGGAAGTACCTCAATCGATGAACATTTTTTGATCAAATGATCACAAGCATCAAGCTTTGTATCAAGAAATTTAATTAAAAACTTTTTGAATTAGAAAAAAATTTGGAGAGGAAAATTACTTTATTTTTATCAATTTTTATGCATTTTTACATCCATTTTTAAATCAAATACTATGGTGACGATTTGGAAGCATTCAAAAATTATTGCTTTTTCACTTCAATCAAAAAATGCTTTAATAAAGTAAAAATAAATTCTAAAGTCATAAATAAGTAAGCTTTAAAAAAAATTTGTTTATCAGATGTGTTAGTACACATAAAAACCTTCAAAAATCGATCTTGTTTTCAATAGCAAAAGTAAAGGTTCTGATCGAGCTATGTTGGTTTGAAATGAAAGTTTAACATAAATTATTCAAATTTACTGATTTTGTATTAGAATTTTTTTTTTCTACTGTTTTTTTGTTTTCAATATTCATTATTAAATATATTAAAATTATTCCCAAGAGGATTTTGAGCTCCGTCCATTGGAAGTACCTCAATCGATGAACATTTTTTGATCAAATGATCACAAGCATCAAGCTTTGTATCAAGAAATTTAATTAAAAACTTTTTGAATTAGAAAAAAATTTGGAGAGGAAAATTACTTTATTTTTATCAATTTTTATGCATTTTTACATCCATTTTTAAATCAAATACTATGGTGACGATTTGGAAGCATTCAAAAATTATTGCTTTTTCACTTCAATCAAAAAATGCTTTAATAAAGTAAAAATAAATTCTAAAGTCATAAATAAGTAAGCTTTAAAAAAAATTTGTTTATCAGATGTGTTAGTACACATAAAAACCTTCAAAAATCGATCTTGTTTTCAATAGCAAAAGTAAAGGTTCTGATCGAGCTATGTTGGTTTGAAATGAAAGTTTAACATAAATTATTCAAATTTACTGATTTTGTATTAGAATTTTTTTTTTCTGCTGTTTTTTTGTTTTCAATATTCATTATTAAATATATTAAAATTATTCCCAAGAGGATTTTGAGCTCCGTCCATTGGAAGTACCTCAATCGATGAACATTTTTTGATCAAATGATCACAAGCATCAAGCTTTGTATCAAGAAATTTAATTAAAAACTTTTTGAATTAGAAAAAAATTTGGAGAGGAAAATTACTTTATTTTTATCAATTTTTATGCATTTTTACATCCATTTTTAAATCAAATACTATGGTGACGATTTGGAAGCATTCAAAAATTATTGCTTTTTCACTTCAATCAAAAAATGCTTTAATAAAGTAAAAATAAATTCTAAAGTCATAAATAAGTAAGCTTTAAAAAAAATTTGTTTATCAGATGTGTTAGTACACATAAAAACCTTCAAAAATCGATCTTGTTTTCAATAGCAAAAGTAAAGGTTCTGATCGAGCTATGTTGGTTTGAAATGAAAGTTTAACATAAATTATTCAAATTTACTGATTTTGTATTAGAATTTTTTTTTTCTGCTGTTTTTTTGTTTTCAATATTCATTATTAAATATATTAAAATTATTCCCAAGAGGATTTTGAGCTCCGTCCATTGGAAGTACCTCAATCGATGAACATTTTTTGATCAAATGATCACAAGCATCAAGCTTTGTATCAAGAAATTTAATTAAAAACTTTTTGAATTAGAAAAAAATTTGGAGAGGAAAATTACTTTATTTTTATCAATTTTTATGCATTTTTACATCCATTTTTTAAATCAAATACTATGGTGACGATTTGGAAGCATTCAAAAATTATTGCTTTTTCACTTCAATCAAAAAATGCTTTAATAAAGTAAAAATAAATTCTAAAGTCATAAATAAGTAAGCTTTAAAAAAAAATTTGTTTATCAGATGTGTTAGTACACATAAAAACCTTCAAAAATCGATCTTGTTTTCAATAGCAAAAGTAAAGGTTCTGATCGAGCTATGTTGGTTTGAAATGAAAGTTTAACATAAATTATTCAAATTTACTGATTTTGTATTAGAATTTTTTTTTTTCTGCTGTTTTTTTGTTTTCAATATTCATTATTAAATATATTAAAATTATTCCCAAGAGGATTTTGAGCTCCGTCCATTGGAAGTACCTCAATCGATGAACATTTTTTGATCAAATGATCACAAGCATCAAGCTTTGTATCAAGAAATTTAATTAAAAACTTTTTGAATTAGAAAAAAATTTGGAGAGGAAAATTACTTTCTTTTTATCAATTTTTATGCATTTTTACATCCATTTTTAAATCAAATACTATGGTGACGATTTGGAAGCATTCAAAAATTATTGCTTTTTCACTTCAATCAAAAAATGCTTTAATAAAGTAAAAATAAATTCTAAAGTCATAAATAAGTAAGCTTTAAAAAAAATTTGTTTATCAGATGTGTTAGTACACATAAAAACCTTCAAAAATCGATCTTGTTTTCAATAGCAAAAGTAAAGGTTCTGATCGAGCTATGTTGGTTTGAAATGAAAGTTTAACATAAATTATTCAAATTTACTGATTTTGTATTAGAATTTTTTTTTTTCTGCTGTTTTTTTGTTTTCAATATTCATTATTAAATATATTAAAATTATTCCCAAGAGGATTTTGAGCTCCGTCCATTGGAAGTACCTCAATCGATGAACATTTTTTGATCAAATGATCACAAGCATCAAGCTTTGTATCAAGAAATTTAATTAAAAATTTTTTGAATTAGAAAAAAATTTGGAGAGGAAAATTACTTTATTTTTATCAATTTTTATGCATTTTTACATCCATTTTTTAAATCAAATACTATGGTGACGATTTGGAAGCATTCAAAAATTATTGCTTTTTCACTTCAATCAAAAAATGCTTTAATAAAGTAAAAATAAATTCTAAAGTCATAAATAAGTAAGCTTTAAAAAAAAATTTGTTTATCAGATGTGTTAGTACACATAAAAACCTTCAAAAATCGATCTTGTTTTCAATAGCAAAAGTAAAGGTTCTGATCGAGCTATGTTGGTTTGAAATGAAAGTTTAACATAAATTATTCAAATTTACTGATTTTGTATTAGAATTTTTTTTTTTCTGCTGTTTTTTTGTTTTCAATATTCATTATTAAATATATTAAAATTATTCCCAAGAGGATTTTGAGCTCCGTCCATTGGAAGTACCTCAATCGATGAACATTTTTTGATCAAATGATCACAAGCATCAAGCTTTGTATCAAGAAATTTAATTAAAAATTTTTTGAATTAGAAAAAAATTTGGAGAGGAAAATTACTTTATTTTTATCAATTTTTATGCATTTTTACATCCATTTTTTAAATCAAATACTATGGTGACGATTTGGAAGCATTCAAAAATTATTGCTTTTTCACTTCAATCAAAAAATGCTTTAATAAAGTAAAAATAAATTCTAAAGTCATAAATAAGTAAGCTTTAAAAAAAAATTTGTTTATCAGATGTGTTAGTACACATAAAAACCTTCAAAAATCGATCTTGTTTTCAATAGCAAAAGTAAAGGTTCTGATCGAGCTATGTTGGTTTGAAATGAAAGTTTAACATAAATTATTCAAATTTACTGATTTTGTATTAGAATTTTTTTTTTTCTGCTGTTTTTTTGTTTTCAATATTCATTATTAAATATATTAAAATTATTCCCAAGAGGATTTTGAGCTCCGTCCATTGGAAGTACCTCAATCGATGAACATTTTTTGATCAAATGATCACAAGCATCAAGCTTTGTATCAAGAAATTTAATTAAAAATTTTTTGAATTAGAAAAAAATTTGGAGAGGAAAATTACTTTATTTTTATCAATTTTTATGCATTTTTACATCCATTTTTTAAATCAAATACTATGGTGACGATTTGGAAGCATTCAAAAATTATTGCTTTTTCACTTCAATCAAAAAATGCTTTAATAAAGTAAAAATAAATTCTAAAGTCATAAATAAGTAAGCTTTAAAAAAAAATTTGTTTATCAGATGTGTTAGTACACATAAAAACCTTCAAAAATCGATCTTGTTTTCAATAGCAAAAGTAAAGGTTCTGATCGAGCTATGTTGGTTTGAAATGAAAGTTTAACATAAATTATTCAAATTTACTGATTTTGTATTAGAATTTTTTTTTTTCTGCTGTTTTTTTGTTTTCAATATTCATTATTAAATATATTAAAATTATTCCCAAGAGGATTTTGAGCTCCGTCCATTGGAAGTACCTCAATCGATGAACATTTTTTGATCAAATGATCACAAGCATCAAGCTTTGTATCAAGAAATTTAATTAAAAACTTTTTGAATTAGAAAAAAATTTGGAGAGGAAAATTACTTTATTTTTATCAATTTTTATGCATTTTTACATCCATTTTTAAATCAAATACTATGGTGACGATTTGGAAGCATTCAAAAATTATTGCTTTTTCACTTCAATCAAAAAATGCTTTAATAAAGTAAAAATAAATTCTAAAGTCATAAATAAGTAAGCTTTAAAAAAAATTTGTTTATCAGATGTGTTAGTACACATAAAAACCTTCAAAAATCGATCTTGTTTTCAATAGCAAAAGTAAAGGTTCTGATCGAGCTATGTTGGTTTGAAATGAAAGTTTAACATAAATTATTCAAATTTACTGATTTTGTATTAGAATTTTTTTTTTCTGCTGTTTTTTTGTTTTCAATATTCATTATTAAATATATTAAAATTATTCCCAAGAGGATTTTGAGCTCCGTCCATTGGAAGTACCTCAATCGATGAACATTTTTTGATCAAATGATCACAAGCATCAAGCTTTGTATCAAGAAATTTAATTAAAAACTTTTTGAATTAGAAAAAAATTTGGAGAGGAAAATTACTTTATTTTTATCAATTTTTATGCATTTTTACATCCATTTTTTAAATCAAATACTATGGTGACGATTTGGAAGCATTCAAAAATTATTGCTTTTTCACTTCAATCAAAAAATGCTTTAATAAAGTAAAAATAAATTCTAAAGTCATAAATAAGTGAGCTTTAAAAAAAAATTTGTTTATCAGATGTGTTAGTACACATAAAAACATTCAAAAATCGATCTTGTTTTCAATAGCAAAAGTAAAGGTTCTGATCGAGCTATGTTGGTTTGAAATGAAAGTTTAACATAAATTATTCAAATTTACTGATTTTGTATTAGAATTTTTTTTTTCTGCTGTTTTTTTGTTTTCAATATTCATTATTAAATATATTAAAATTATTCCCAAGAGGATTTTGAGCTCCGTCCATTGGAAGTACCTCAATCGATGAACATTTTTTGATCAAATGATCACAAGCATCAAGCTTTGTATCAAGAAATTTAATTAAAAACTTTTTGAATTAGAAAAAAATTTGGAGAGGAAAATTACTTTATTTTTATCAATTTTTATGCATTTTTACATCCATTTTTAAATCAAATACTATGGTGACGATTTGGAAGCATTCAAAAATTATTGCTTTTTCACTTCAATCAAAAAATGCTTTAATAAAGTAAAAATAAATTCTAAAGTCATAAATAAGTAAGCTTTAAAAAAAATTTGTTTATCAGATGTGTTAGTACACATAAAAACCTTCAAAAATCGATCTTGTTTTCAATAGCAAAAGTAAAGGTTCTGATCGAGCTATGTTGGTTTGAAATGAAAGTTTAACATAAATTATTCAAATTTACTGATTTTGTATTAGAATTTTTTTTTTCTGCTGTTTTTTTGTTTTCAATATTCATTATTAAATATATTAAAATTATTCCCAAGAGGATTTTGAGCTCCGTCCATTGGAAGTACCTCAATCGATGAACATTTTTTGATCAAATGATCACAAGCATCAAGCTTTGTATCAAGAAATTTAATTAAAAACTTTTTGAATTAGAAAAAAATTTGGAGAGGAAAATTACTTTATTTTTATCAATTTTTATGCATTTTTACATCCATTTTTTAAATCAAATACTATGGTGACGATTTGGAAGCATTCAAAAATTATTGCTTTTTCACTTCAATCAAAAAATGCTTTAATAAAGTAAAAATAAATTCTAAAGTCATAAATAAGTAAGCTTTAAAAAAAAATTTGTTTATCAGATGTGTTAGTACACATAAAAACCTTCAAAAATCGATCTTGTTTTCAATAGCAAAAGTAAAGGTTCTGATCGAGCTATGTTGGTTTGAAATGAAAGTTTAACATAAATTATTCAAATTTACTGATTTTGTATTAGAATTTTTTTTTTTCTGCTGTTTTTTTGTTTTCAATATTCATTATTAAATATATTAAAATTATTCCCAAGAGGATTTTGAGCTCCGTCCATTGGAAGTACCTCAATCGATGAACATTTTTTGATCAAATGATCACAAGCATCAAGCTTTGTATCAAGAAATTTAATTAAAAATTTTTTGAATTAGAAAAAAATTTGGAGAGGAAAATTACTTTATTTTTATCAATTTTTATGCATTTTTACATCCATTTTTTAAATCAAATACTATGGTGACGATTTGGAAGCATTCAAAAATTATTGCTTTTTCACTTCAATCAAAAAATGCTTTAATAAAGTAAAAATAAATTCTAAAGTCATAAATAAGTAAGCTTTAAAAAAAATTTGTTTATCAGATGTGTTAGTACACATAAAAACCTTCAAAAATCGATCTTGTTTTCAATAGCAAAAGTAAAGGTTCTGATCGAGCTATGTTGGTTTGAAATGAAAGTTTAACATAAATTATTCAAATTTACTGATTTTGTATTAGAATTTTTTTTTTCTGCTGTTTTTTTGTTTTCAATATTCATTATTAAATATATTAAAATTATTCCCAAGAGGATTTTGAGCTCCGTCCATTGGAAGTACCTCAATCGATGAACATTTTTTGATCAAATGATCACAAGCATCAAGCTTTGTATCAAGAAATTTAATTAAAAACTTTTTGAATTAGAAAAAAATTTGGAGAGGAAAATTACTTTATTTTTATCAATTTTTATGCATTTTTACATCCATTTTTTAAATCAAATACTATGGTGACGATTTGGAAGCATTCAAAAATTATTGCTTTTTCACTTCAATCAAAAAATGCTTTAATAAAGTAAAAATAAATTCTAAAGTCATAAATAAGTAAGCTTTAAAAAAAATTTGTTTATCAGATGTGTTAGTACACATAAAAACCTTCAAAAATCGATCTTGTTTTCAATAGCAAAAGTAAAGGTTCTGATCGAGCTATGTTGGTTTGAAATGAAAGTTTAACATAAATTATTCAAATTTACTGATTTTGTATTAGAATTTTTTTTTTCTGCTGTTTTTTTGTTTTCCATATTCATTATTAAATATATTAAAATTATTCCCAAGAGGATTTTGAGCTCCGTCCATTGGAAGTACCTCAATCGATGAACATTTTTTGATCAAATGATCACAAGCATCAAGCTTTGTATCAAGAAATTTAATTAAAAACTTTTTGAATTAGAAAAAAATTTGGAGAGGAAAATTACTTTATTTTTATCAATTTTTATGCATTTTTACATCCATTTTTTAAATCAAATACTATGGTGACGATTTGGAAGCATTCAAAAATTATTGCTTTTTCACTTCAATCAAAAAATGCTTTAATAAAGTAAAAATAAATTCTAAAGTCATAAATAAGTAAGCTTTAAAAAAAATTTGTTTATCAGATGTGTTAGTACACATAAAAACCTTCAAAAATCGATCTTGTTTTCAATAGCAAAAGTAAAGGTTCTGATCGAGCTATGTTGGTTTGAAATGAAAGTTTAACATAAATTATTCAAATTTACTGATTTTGTATTAGAATTTTTTTTTTCTGCTGTTTTTTTGTTTTCAATATTCATTATTAAATATATTAAAATTATTCCCAAGAGGATTTTGAGCTCCGTCCATTGGAAGTACCTCAATCGATGAACATTTTTTGATCAAATGATCACAAGCATCAAGCTTTGTATCAAGAAATTTAATTAAAAACTTTTTGAATTAGAAAAAAATTTGGAGAGGAAAATTACTTTATTTTTATCAATTTTTATGCATTTTTACATCCATTTTTTAAATCAAATACTATGGTGACGATTTGGAAGCATTCAAAAATTATTGCTTTTTCACTTCAATCAAAAAATGCTTTAATAAAGTAAAAATAAATTCTAAAGTCATAAATAAGTAAGCTTTAAAAAAAAATTTGTTTATCAGATGTGTTAGTACACATAAAAACCTTCAAAAATCGATCTTGTTTTCAATAGCAAAAGTAAAGGTTCTGATCGAGCTATGTTGGTTTGAAATGAAAGTTTAACATAAATTATTCAAATTTTCTGATTTTGTATTAGAAATTTTTTTTTCTGAGCTTTTTTTCTTTTCTAAATTCATAATTAATTATTTAAGAATTTATTAGAAAAAGGATTTTCGATTGCCTCCGTTGGAAGTACCTCAAACAATGAACATTTTTTGATCAAATGATCACAAGCATCAAGCTTTGTATCAAGAAATTTAATTAAAAACTTTTTGAATTAGAAAAAAATTTGGAGAGGAAAATTACTTTATTTTTATCAATTTTTATGCATTTTTACATCCATTTTTTAAATCAAATACTATGGTGACGATTTGGAAGCATTCAAAAATTATTGCTTTTTCACTTCAATCAAAAAATGCTTTAATAAAGTAAAAATAAATTCTAAAGTCATAAATAAGTAAGCTTTAAAAAAAATTTGTTTATCAGATGTGTTAGTACACATAAAAACCTTCAAAAATCGATCTTGTTTTCAATAGCAAAAGTAAAGGTTCTGATCGAGCTATGTTGGTTTGAAATGAAAGTTTAACATAAATTATTCAAATTTACTGATTTTGTATTAGAATTTTTTTTTTCTGCTGTTTTTTTGTTTTCCATATTCATTATTAAATATATTAAAATTATTCCCAAGAGGATTTTGAGCTCCGTCCATTGGAAGTACCTCAATCGATGAACATTTTTTGATCAAATGATCACAAGCATCAAGCTTTGTATCAAGAAATTTAATTAAAAACTTTTTGAATTAGAAAAAAATTTGGAGAGGAAAATTACTTTATTTTTATCAATTTTTATGCATTTTTACATCCATTTTTTAAATCAAATACTATGGTGACGATTTGGAAGCATTCAAAAATTATTGCTTTTTCACTTCAATCAAAAAATGCTTTAATAAAGTAAAAATAAATTCTAAAGTCATAAATAAGTAAGCTTTAAAAAAAATTTGTTTATCAGATGTGTTAGTACACATAAAAACCTTCAAAAATCGATCTTGTTTTCAATAGCAAAAGTAAAGGTTCTGATCGAGCTATGTTGGTTTGAAATGAAAGTTTAACATAAATTATTCAAATTTACTGATTTTGTATTAGAATTTTTTTTTTCTGCTGTTTTTTTGTTTTCAATATTCATTATTAAATATATTAAAATTATTCCCAAGAGGATTTTGAGCTCCGTCCATTGGAAGTACCTCAATCGATGAACATTTTTTGATCAAATGATCACAAGCATCAAGCTTTGTATCAAGAAATTTAATTAAAAACTTTTTGAATTAGAAAAAAATTTGGAGAGGAAAATTACTTTATTTTTATCAATTTTTATGCATTTTTACATCCATTTTTTAAATCAAATACTATGGTGACGATTTGGAAGCATTCAAAAATTATTGCTTTTTCACTTCAATCAAAAAATGCTTTAATAAAGTAAAAATAAATTCTAAAGTCATAAATAAGTAAGCTTTAAAAAAAAATTTGTTTATCAGATGTGTTAGTACACATAAAAACCTTCAAAAATCGATCTTGTTTTCAATAGCAAAAGTAAAGGTTCTGATCGAGCTATGTTGGTTTGAAATGAAAGTTTAACATAAATTATTCAAATTTTCTGATTTTGTATTAGAAATTTTTTTTTCTGAGCTTTTTTTCTTTTCTAAATTCATAATTAATTATTTAAGAATTTATTAGAAAAAGGATTTTCGATTGCCTCCGTTGGAAGTACCTCAAACAATGAACATTTTTTGATCAAATGATCACAAGCATCAAGCTTTGTATCAAGAAATTTAATTAAAAACTTTTTGAATTAGAAAAAAATTTGGAGAGGAAAATTACTTTATTTTTATCAATTTTTATGCATTTTTACATCCATTTTTTAAATCAAATACTATGGTGACGATTTGGAAGCATTCAAAAATTATTGCTTTTTCACTTCAATCAAAAAATGCTTTAATAAAGTAAAAATAAATTCTAAAGTCATAAATAAGTAAGCTTTAAAAAAAATTTGTTTATCAGATGTGTTAGTACACATAAAAACCTTCAAAAATCGATCTTGTTTTCAATAGCAAAAGTAAAGGTTCTGATCGAGCTATGTTGGTTTGAAATGAAAGTTTAACATAAATTATTCAAATTTACTGATTTTGTATTAGAATTTTTTTTTTCTGCTGTTTTTTTGTTTTCAATATTCATTATTAAATATATTAAAATTATTCCCAAGAGGATTTTGAGCTCCGTCCATTGGAAGTACCTCAATCGATGAACATTTTTTGATCAAATGATCACAAGCATCAAGCTTTGTATCAAGAAATTTAATTAAAAACTTTTTGAATTAGAAAAAAATTTGGAGAGGAAAATTACTTTATTTTTATCAATTTTTATGCATTTTTACATCCATTTTTTAAATCAAATACTATGGTGACGATTTGGAAGCATTCAAAAATTATTGCTTTTTCACTTCAATCAAAAAATGCTTTAATAAAGTAAAAATAAATTCTAAAGTCATAAATAAGTAAGCTTTAAAAAAAAATTTGTTTATCAGATGTGTTAGTACACATAAAAACCTTCAAAAATCGATCTTGTTTTCAATAGCAAAAGTAAAGGTTCTGATCGAGCTATGTTGGTTTGAAATGAAAGTTTAACATAAATTATTCAAATTTTCTGATTTTGTATTAGAAATTTTTTTTTCTGAGCTTTTTTTCTTTTCTAAATTCATAATTAATTATTTAAGAATTTATTAGAAAAAGGATTTTCGATTGCCTCCGTTGGAAGTACCTCAAACAATGAACATTTTTTGATCAAATGATCACAAGCATCAAGCTTTGTATCAAGAAATTTAATTAAAAACTTTTTGAATTAGAAAAAAATTTGGAGAGGAAAATTACTTTATTTTTATCAATTTTTATGCATTTTTACATCCATTTTTTAAATCAAATACTATGGTGACGATTTGGAAGCATTCAAAAATTATTGCTTTTTCACTTCAATCAAAAAATGCTTTAATAAAGTAAAAATAAATTCTAAAGTCATAAATAAGTAAGCTTTAAAAAAAATTTGTTTATCAGATGTGTTAGTACACATAAAAACCTTCAAAAATCGATCTTGTTTTCAATAGCAAAAGTAAAGGTTCTGATCGAGCTATGTTGGTTTGAAATGAAAGTTTAACATAAATTATTCAAATTTACTGATTTTGTATTAGAATTTTTTTTTTCTGCTGTTTTTTTGTTTTCAATATTCATTATTAAATATATTAAAATTATTCCCAAGAGGATTTTGAGCTCCGTCCATTGGAAGTACCTCAATCGATGAACATTTTTTGATCAAATGATCACAAGCATCAAGCTTTGTATCAAGAAATTTAATTAAAAACTTTTTGAATTAGAAAAAAATTTGGAGAGGAAAATTACTTTATTTTTATCAATTTTTATGCATTTTTACATCCATTTTTAAATCAAATACTATGGTGACGATTTGGAAGCATTCAAAAATTATTGCTTTTTCACTTCAATCAAAAAATGCTTTAATAAAGTAAAAATAAATTCTAAAGTCATAAATAAGTAAGCTTTAAAAAAAATTTGTTTATCAGATGTGTTAGTACACATAAAAACCTTCAAAAATCGATCTTGTTTTCAATAGCAAAAGTAAAGGTTCTGATCGAGCTATGTTGGTTTGAAATGAAAGTTTAACATAAATTATTCAAATTTACTGATTTTGTATTAGAATTTTTTTTTTCTGCTGTTTTTTTGTTTTCAATATTCATTATTAAATATATTAAAATTATTCCCAAGAGGATTTTGAGCTCCGTCCATTGGAAGTACCTCAATCGATGAACATTTTTTGATCAAATGATCACAAGCATCAAGCTTTGTATCAAGAAATTTAATTAAAAACTTTTTGAATTAGAAAAAAATTTGGAGAGGAAAATTACTTTATTTTTATCAATTTTTATGCATTTTTACATCCATTTTTAAATCAAATACTATGGTGACGATTTGGAAGCATTCAAAAATTATTGCTTTTTCACTTCAATCAAAAAATGCTTTAATAAAGTAAAAATAAATTCTAAAGTCATAAATAAGTAAGCTTTAAAAAAAATTTGTTTATCAGATGTGTTAGTACACATAAAAACCTTCAAAAATCGATCTTGTTTTCAATAGCAAAAGTAAAGGTTCTGATCGAGCTATGTTGGTTTGAAATGAAAGTTTAACATAAATTATTCAAATTTACTGATTTTGTATTAGAATTTTTTTTTTCTGCTGTTTTTTTGTTTTCAATATTCATTATTAAATATATTAAAATTATTCCCAAGAGGATTTTGAGCTCCGTCCATTGGAAGTACCTCAATCGATGAACATTTTTTGATCAAATGATCACAAGCATCAAGCTTTGTATCAAGAAATTTAATTAAAAACTTTTTGAATTAGAAAAAAATTTGGAGAGGAAAATTACTTTATTTTTATCAATTTTTATGCATTTTTACATCCATTTTTAAATCAAATACTATGGTGACGATTTGGAAGCATTCAAAAATTATTGCTTTTTCACTTCAATCAAAAAATGCTTTAATAAAGTAAAAATAAATTCTAAAGTCATAAATAAGTAAGCTTTAAAAAAAATTTGTTTATCAGATGTGTTAGTACACATAAAAACCTTCAAAAATCGATCTTGTTTTCAATAGCAAAAGTAAAGGTTCTGATCGAGCTATGTTGGTTTGAAATGAAAGTTTAACATAAATTATTCAAATTTTCTGATTTTGTATTAGAAATTTTTTTTTCTGAGCTTTTTTTGTTTTCAATATTCATTATTAAATATATTAAAATTATTCCCAAGAGGATTTTGAGCTCCGTCCATTGGAAGTACCTCAATCGATGAACATTTTTTGATCAAATGATCACAAGCATCAAGCTTTGTATCAAGAAATTTAATTAAAAACTTTTTGAATTAGAAAAAAATTTGGAGAGGAAAATTACTTTATTTTTATCAATTTTTATGCATTTTTACATCCATTTTTTAAATCAAATACTATGGTGACGATTTGGAAGCATTCAAAAATTATTGCTTTTTCACTTCAATCAAAAAATGCTTTAATAAAGTAAAAATAAATTCTAAAGTCATAAATAAGTAAGCTTTAAAAAAAAATTTGTTTATCAGATGTGTTAGTACACATAAAAACCTTCAAAAATCGATCTTGTTTTCAATAGCAAAAGTAAAGGTTCTGATCGAGCTATGTTGGTTTGAAATGAAAGTTTAACATAAATTATTCAAATTTACTGATTTTGTATTAGAATTTTTTTTTTCTGCTGTTTTTTTGTTTTCAATATTCATTATTAAATATATTAAAATTATTCCCAAGAGGATTTTGAGCTCCGTCCATTGGAAGTACCTCAATCGATGAACATTTTTTGATCAAATGATCACAAGCATCAAGCTTTGTATCAAGAAATTTAATTAAAAACTTTTTGAATTAGAAAAAAATTTGGAGAGGAAAATTACTTTATTTTTATCAATTTTTATGCATTTTTACATCCATTTTTAAATCAAATACTATGGTGACGATTTGGAAGCATTCAAAAATTATTGCTTTTTCACTTCAATCAAAAAATGCTTTAATAAAGTAAAAATAAATTCTAAAGTCATAAATAAGTAAGCTTTAAAAAAAATTTGTTTATCAGATGTGTTAGTACACATAAAAACCTTCAAAAATCGATCTTGTTTTCAATAGCAAAAGTAAAGGTTCTGATCGAGCTATGTTGGTTTGAAATGAAAGTTTAACATAAATTATTCAAATTTACTGATTTTGTATTAGAATTTTTTTTTTCTGCTGTTTTTTTGTTTTCAATATTCATTATTAAATATATTAAAATTATTCCCAAGAGGATTTTGAGCTCCGTCCATTGGAAGTACCTCAATCGATGAACATTTTTTGATCAAATGATCACAAGCATCAAGCTTTGTATCAAGAAATTTAATTAAAAACTTTTTGAATTAGAAAAAAATTTGGAGAGGAAAATTACTTTATTTTTATCAATTTTTATGCATTTTTACATCCATTTTTAAATCAAATACTATGGTGACGATTTGGAAGCATTCAAAAATTATTGCTTTTTCACTTCAATCAAAAAATGCTTTAATAAAGTAAAAATAAATTCTAAAGTCATAAATAAGTAAGCTTTAAAAAAAATTTGTTTATCAGATGTGTTAGTACACATAAAAACCTTCAAAAATCGATCTTGTTTTCAATAGCAAAAGTAAAGGTTCTGATCGAGCTATGTTGGTTTGAAATGAAAGTTTAACATAAATTATTCAAATTTACTGATTTTGTATTAGAATTTTTTTTTTCTGCTGTTTTTTTGTTTTCAATATTCATTATTAAATATATTAAAATTATTCCCAAGAGGATTTTGAGCTCCGTCCATTGGAAGTACCTCAATCGATGAACATTTTTTGATCAAATGATCACAAGCATCAAGCTTTGTATCAAGAAATTTAATTAAAAACTTTTTGAATTAGAAAAAAATTTGGAGAGGAAAATTACTTTATTTTTATCAATTTTTATGCATTTTTACATCCATTTTTTAAATCAAATACTATGGTGACGATTTGGAAGCATTCAAAAATTATTGCTTTTTCACTTCAATCAAAAAATGCTTTAATAAAGTAAAAATAAATTCTAAAGTCATAAATAAGTAAGCTTTAAAAAAAAATTTGTTTATCAGATGTGTTAGTACACATAAAAACCTTCAAAAATCGATCTTGTTTTCAATAGCAAAAGTAAAGGTTCTGATCGAGCTATGTTGGTTTGAAATGAAAGTTTAACATAAATTATTCAAATTTACTGATTTTGTATTAGAATTTTTTTTTTCTGCTGTTTTTTTGTTTTCAATATTCATTATTAAATATATTAAAATTATTCCCAAGAGGATTTTGAGCTCCGTCCATTGGAAGTACCTCAATCGATGAACATTTTTTGATCAAATGATCACAAGCATCAAGCTTTGTATCAAGAAATTTAATTAAAAACTTTTTGAATTAGAAAAAAATTTGGAGAGGAAAATTACTTTATTTTTATCAATTTTTATGCATTTTTACATCCATTTTTTAAATCAAATACTATGGTGACGATTTGGAAGCATTCAAAAATTATTGCTTTTTCACTTCAATCAAAAAATGCTTTAATAAAGTAAAAATAAATTCTAAAGTCATAAATAAGTAAGCTTTAAAAAAAAATTTGTTTATCAGATGTGTTAGTACACATAAAAACCTTCAAAAATCGATCTTGTTTTCAATAGCAAAAGTAAAGGTTCTGATCGAGCTATGTTGGTTTGAAATGAAAGTTTAACATAAATTATTCAAATTTACTGATTTTGTATTAGAATTTTTTTTTTCTGCTGTTTTTTTGTTTTCAATATTCATTATTAAATATATTAAAATTATTCCCAAGAGGATTTTGAGCTCCGTCCATTGGAAGTACCTCAATCGATGAACATTTTTTGATCAAATGATCACAAGCATCAAGCTTTGTATCAAGAAATTTAATTAAAAACTTTTTGAATTAGAAAAAAATTTGGAGAGGAAAATTACTTTATTTTTATCAATTTTTATGCATTTTTACATCCATTTTTAAATCAAATACTATGGTGACGATTTGGAAGCATTCAAAAATTATTGCTTTTTCACTTCAATCAAAAAATGCTTTAATAAAGTAAAAATAAATTCTAAAGTCATAAATAAGTAAGCTTTAAAAAAAATTTGTTTATCAGATGTGTTAGTACACATAAAAACCTTCAAAAATCGATCTTGTTTTCAATAGCAAAAGTAAAGGTTCTGATCGAGCTATGTTGGTTTGAAATGAAAGTTTAACATAAATTATTCAAATTTACTGATTTTGTATTAGAAATTTTTTTTTCTGAGCTTTTGTTGTTTTCAATATTCATTATTAAATATATTAAAATTATTCCCAAGAGGATTTTGAGCTCCGTCCATTGGAAGTACCTCAATCGATGAACATTTTTTGATCAAATGATCACAAGCATCAAGCTTTGTATCAAGAAATTTAATTAAAAACTTTTTGAATTAGAAAAAAATTTGGAGAGGAAAATTACTTTATTTTTATCAATTTTTATGCATTTTTACATCCATTTTTTAAATCAAATACTATGGTGACGATTTGGAAGCATTCAAAAATTATTGCTTTTTCACTTCAATCAAAAAATGCTTTAATAAAGTAAAAATAAATTCTAAAGTCATAAATAAGTAAGCTTTAAAAAAAAATTTGTTTATCAGATGTGTTAGTACACATAAAAACCTTCAAAAATCGATCTTGTTTTCAATAGCAAAAGTAAAGGTTCTGATCGAGCTATGTTGGTTTGAAATGAAAGTTTAACATAAATTATTCAAATTTTCTGATTTTGTATTAGAAATTTTTTTTTCTGAGCTTTTGTTGTTTTCAATATTCATTATTAAATATATTAAAATTATTCCCAAGAGGATTTTGAGCTCCGTCCATTGGAAGTACCTCAATCGATGAACATTTTTTGATCAAATGATCACAAGCATCAAGCTTTGTATCAAGAAATTTAATTAAAAACTTTTTGAATTAGAAAAAAATTTGGAGAGGAAAATTACTTTATTTTTATCAATTTTTATGCATTTTTACATCCATTTTTAAATCAAATACTATGGTGACGATTTGGAAGCATTCAAAAATTATTGCTTTTTCACTTCAATCAAAAAATGCTTTAATAAAGTAAAAATAAATTCTAAAGTCATAAATAAGTAAGCTTTAAAAAAAATTTGTTTATCAGATGTGTTAGTACACATAAAAACCTTCAAAAATCGATCTTGTTTTCAATAGCAAAAGTAAAGGTTCTGATCGAGCTATGTTGGTTTGAAATGAAAGTTTAACATAAATTATTCAAATTTACTGATTTTGTATTAGAATTTTTTTTTTCTGCTGTTTTTTTGTTTTCAATATTCATTATTAAATATATTAAAATTATTCCCAAGAGGATTTTGAGCTCCGTCCATTGGAAGTACCTCAATCGATGAACATTTTTTGATCAAATGATCACAAGCATCAAGCTTTGTATCAAGAAATTTAATTAAAAACTTTTTGAATTAGAAAAAAATTTGGAGAGGAAAATTACTTTATTTTTATCAATTTTTATGCATTTTTACATCCATTTTTAAATCAAATACTATGGTGACGATTTGGAAGCATTCAAAAATTATTGCTTTTTCACTTCAATCAAAAAATGCTTTAATAAAGTAAAAATAAATTCTAAAGTCATAAATAAGTAAGCTTTAAAAAAAAATTTGTTTATCAGATGTGTTAGTACACATAAAAACCTTCAAAAATCGATCTTGTTTTCAATAGCAAAAGTAAAGGTTCTGATCGAGCTATGTTGGTTTGAAATGAAAGTTTAACATAAATTATTCAAATTTTCTGATTTTGTATTAGAAATTTTTTTTTCTGAGCTTTTGTTGTTTTCAATATTCATTATTAAATATATTAAAATTATTCCCAAGAGGATTTTGAGCTCCGTCCATTGGAAGTACCTCAATCGATGAACATTTTTTGATCAAATGATCACAAGCATCAAGCTTTGTATCAAGAAATTTAATTAAAAACTTTTTGAATTAGAAAAAAATTTGGAGAGGAAAATTACTTTATTTTTATCAATTTTTATGCATTTTTACATCCATTTTTTAAATCAAATACTATGGTGACGATTTGGAAGCATTCAAAAATTATTGCTTTTTCACTTCAATCAAAAAATGCTTTAATAAAGTAAAAATAAATTCTAAAGTCATAAATAAGTAAGCTTTAAAAAAAAATTTGTTTATCAGATGTGTTAGTACACATAAAAACCTTCAAAAATCGATCTTGTTTTCAATAGCAAAAGTAAAGGTTCTGATCGAGCTATGTTGGTTTGAAATGAAAGTTTAACATAAATTATTCAAATTTACTGATTTTGTATTAGAATTTTTTTTTTCTGCTGTTTTTTTGTTTTCAATATTCATTATTAAATATATTAAAATTATTCCCAAGAGGATTTTGAGCTCCGTCCATTGGAAGTACCTCAATCGATGAACATTTTTTGATCAAATGATCACAAGCATCAAGCTTTGTATCAAGAAATTTAATTAAAAACTTTTTGAATTAGAAAAAAATTTGGAGAGGAAAATTACTTTATTTTTATCAATTTTTATGCATTTTTACATCCATTTTTAAATCAAATACTATGGTGACGATTTGGAAGCATTCAAAAATTATTGCTTTTTCACTTCAATCAAAAAATGCTTTAATAAAGTAAAAATAAATTCTAAAGTCATAAATAAGTAAGCTTTAAAAAAAATTTGTTTATCAGATGTGTTAGTACACATAAAAACCTTCAAAAATCGATCTTGTTTTCAATAGCAAAAGTAAAGGTTCTGATCGAGCTATGTTGGTTTGAAATGAAAGTTTAACATAAATTATTCAAATTTACTGATTTTGTATTAGAATTTTTTTTTTCTGCTGTTTTTTTGTTTTCAATATTCATTATTAAATATATTAAAATTATTCCCAAGAGGATTTTGAGCTCCGTCCATTGGAAGTACCTCAATCGATGAACATTTTTTGATCAAATGATCACAAGCATCAAGCTTTGTATCAAGAAATTTAATTAAAAACTTTTTGAATTAGAAAAAAATTTGGAGAGGAAAATTACTTTATTTTTATCAATTTTTATGCATTTTTACATCCATTTTTAAATCAAATACTATGGTGACGATTTGGAAGCATTCAAAAATTATTGCTTTTTCACTTCAATCAAAAAATGCTTTAATAAAGTAAAAATAAATTCTAAAGTCATAAATAAGTAAGCTTTAAAAAAAAATTTGTTTATCAGATGTGTTAGTACACATAAAAACCTTCAAAAATCGATCTTGTTTTCAATAGCAAAAGTAAAGGTTCTGATCGAGCTATGTTGGTTTGAAATGAAAGTTTAACATAAATTATTCAAATTTTCTGATTTTGTATTAGAAATTTTTTTTTCTGAGCTTTTGTTGTTTTCAATATTCATTATTAAATATATTAAAATTATTCCCAAGAGGATTTTGAGCTCCGTCCATTGGAAGTACCTCAATCGATGAACATTTTTTGATCAAATGATCACAAGCATCAAGCTTTGTATCAAGAAATTTAATTAAAAACTTTTTGAATTAGAAAAAAATTTGGAGAGGAAAATTACTTTATTTTTATCAATTTTTATGCATTTTTACATCCATTTTTAAATCAAATACTATGGTGACGATTTGGAAGCATTCAAAAATTATTGCTTTTTCACTTCAATCAAAAAATGCTTTAATAAAGTAAAAATAAATTCTAAAGTCATAAATAAGTAAGCTTTAAAAAAAATTTGTTTATCAGATGTGTTAGTACACATAAAAACCTTCAAAAATCGATCTTGTTTTCAATAGCAAAAGTAAAGGTTCTGATCGAGCTATGTTGGTTTGAAATGAAAGTTTAACATAAATTATTCAAATTTACTGATTTTGTATTAGAATTTTTTTTTTCTGCTGTTTTTTTGTTTTCAATATTCATTATTAAATATATTAAAATTATTCCCAAGAGGATTTTGAGCTCCGTCCATTGGAAGTACCTCAATCGATGAACATTTTTTGATCAAATGATCACAAGCATCAAGCTTTGTATCAAGAAATTTAATTAAAAACTTTTTGAATTAGAAAAAAATTTGGAGAGGAAAATTACTTTATTTTTATCAATTTTTATGCATTTTTACATCCATTTTTAAATCAAATACTATGGTGACGATTTGGAAGCATTCAAAAATTATTGCTTTTTCACTTCAATCAAAAAATGCTTTAATAAAGTAAAAATAAATTCTAAAGTCATAAATAAGTAAGCTTTAAAAAAAATTTGTTTATCAGATGTGTTAGTACACATAAAAACCTTCAAAAATCGATCTTGTTTTCAATAGCAAAAGTAAAGGTTCTGATCGAGCTATGTTGGTTTGAAATGAAAGTTTAACATAAATTATTCAAATTTACTGATTTTGTATTAGAATTTTTTTTTTCTGCTGTTTTTTTGTTTTCAATATTCATTATTAAATATATTAAAATTATTCCCAAGAGGATTTTGAGCTCCGTCCATTGGAAGTACCTCAATCGATGAACATTTTTTGATCAAATGATCACAAGCATCAAGCTTTGTATCAAGAAATTTAATTAAAAACTTTTTGAATTAGAAAAAAATTTGGAGAGGAAAATTACTTTATTTTTATCAATTTTTATGCATTTTTACATCCATTTTTTAAATCAAATACTATGGTGACGATTTGGAAGCATTCAAAAATTATTGCTTTTTCACTTCAATCAAAAAATGCTTTAATAAAGTAAAAATAAATTCTAAAGTCATAAATAAGTAAGCTTTAAAAAAAATTTGTTTATCAGATGTGTTAGTACACATAAAAACCTTCAAAAATCGATCTTGTTTTCAATAGCAAAAGTAAAGGTTCTGATCGAGCTATGTTGGTTTGAAATGAAAGTTTAACATAAATTATTCAAATTTACTGATTTTGTATTAGAATTTTTTTTTTCTGCTGTTTTTTTGTTTTCAATATTCATTATTAAATATATTAAAATTATTCCCAAGAGGATTTTGAGCTCCGTCCATTGGAAGTACCTCAATCGATGAACATTTTTTGATCAAATGATCACAAGCATCAAGCTTTGTATCAAGAAATTTAATTAAAAACTTTTTGAATTAGAAAAAAATTTGGAGAGGAAAATTACTTTATTTTTATCAATTTTTATGCATTTTTACATCCATTTTTAAATCAAATACTATGGTGACGATTTGGAAGCATTCAAAAATTATTGCTTTTTCACTTCAATCAAAAAATGCTTTAATAAAGTAAAAATAAATTCTAAAGTCATAAATAAGTAAGCTTTAAAAAAAAATTTGTTTATCAGATGTGTTAGTACACATAAAAACCTTCAAAAATCGATCTTGTTTTCAATAGCAAAAGTAAAGGTTCTGATCGAGCTATGTTGGTTTGAAATGAAAGTTTAACATAAATTATTCAAATTTTCTGATTTTGTATTAGAAATTTTTTTTTCTGAGCTTTTGTTGTTTTCAATATTCATTATTAAATATATTAAAATTATTCCCAAGAGGATTTTGAGCTCCGTCCATTGGAAGTACCTCAATCGATGAACATTTTTTGATCAAATGATCACAAGCATCAAGCTTTGTATCAAGAAATTTAATTAAAAACTTTTTGAATTAGAAAAAAATTTGGAGAGGAAAATTACTTTATTTTTATCAATTTTTATGCATTTTTACATCCATTTTTTAAATCAAATACTATGGTGACGATTTGGAAGCATTCAAAAATTATTGCTTTTTCACTTCAATCAAAAAATGCTTTAATAAAGTAAAAATAAATTCTAAAGTCATAAATAAGTAAGCTTTAAAAAAAATTTGTTTATCAGATGTGTTAGTACACATAAAAACCTTCAAAAATCGATCTTGTTTTCAATAGCAAAAGTAAAGGTTCTGATCGAGCTATGTTGGTTTGAAATGAAAGTTTAACATAAATTATTCAAATTTACTGATTTTGTATTAGAATTTTTTTTTTCTGCTGTTTTTTTGTTTTCAATATTCATTATTAAATATATTAAAATTATTCCCAAGAGGATTTTGAGCTCCGTCCATTGGAAGTACCTCAATCGATGAACATTTTTTGATCAAATGATCACAAGCATCAAGCTTTGTATCAAGAAATTTAATTAAAAACTTTTTGAATTAGAAAAAAATTTGGAGAGGAAAATTACTTTATTTTTATCAATTTTTATGCATTTTTACATCCATTTTTTAAATCAAATACTATGGTGACGATTTGGAAGCATTCAAAAATTATTGCTTTTTCACTTCAATCAAAAAATGCTTTAATAAAGTAAAAATAAATTCTAAAGTCATAAATAAGTAAGCTTTAAAAAAAATTTGTTTATCAGATGTGTTAGTACACATAAAAACCTTCAAAAATCGATCTTGTTTTCAATAGCAAAAGTAAAGGTTCTGATCGAGCTATGTTGGTTTGAAATGAAAGTTTAACATAAATTATTCAAATTTACTGATTTTGTATTAGAATTTTTTTTTTCTGCTGTTTTTTTGTTTTCAATATTCATTATTAAATATATTAAAATTATTCCCAAGAGGATTTTGAGCTCCGTCCATTGGAAGTACCTCAATCGATGAACATTTTTTGATCAAATGATCACAAGCATCAAGCTTTGTATCAAGAAATTTAATTAAAAACTTTTTGAATTAGAAAAAAATTTGGAGAGGAAAATTACTTTATTTTTATCAATTTTTATGCATTTTTACATCCATTTTTAAATCAAATACTATGGTGACGATTTGGAAGCATTCAAAAATTATTGCTTTTTCACTTCAATCAAAAAATGCTTTAATAAAGTAAAAATAAATTCTAAAGTCATAAATAAGTAAGCTTTAAAAAAAATTTGTTTATCAGATGTGTTAGTACACATAAAAACCTTCAAAAATCGATCTTGTTTTCAATAGCAAAAGTAAAGGTTCTGATCGAGCTATGTTGGTTTGAAATGAAAGTTTAACATAAATTATTCAAATTTACTGATTTTGTATTAGAATTTTTTTTTTCTGCTGTTTTTTTGTTTTCAATATTCATTATTAAATATATTAAAATTATTCCCAAGAGGATTTTGAGCTCCGTCCATTGGAAGTACCTCAATCGATGAACATTTTTTGATCAAATGATCACAAGCATCAAGCTTTGTATCAAGAAATTTAATTAAAAACTTTTTGAATTAGAAAAAAATTTGGAGAGGAAAATTACTTTATTTTTATCAATTTTTATGCATTTTTACATCCATTTTTTAAATCAAATACTATGGTGACGATTTGGAAGCATTCAAAAATTATTGCTTTTTCACTTCAATCAAAAAATGCTTTAATAAAGTAAAAATAAATTCTAAAGTCATAAATAAGTAAGCTTTAAAAAAAATTTGTTTATCAGATGTGTTAGTACACATAAAAACCTTCAAAAATCGATCTTGTTTTCAATAGCAAAAGTAAAGGTTCTGATCGAGCTATGTTGGTTTGAAATGAAAGTTTAACATAAATTATTCAAATTTACTGATTTTGTATTAGAATTTTTTTTTTCTGCTGTTTTTTTGTTTTCAATATTCATTATTAAATATATTAAAATTATTCCCAAGAGGATTTTGAGCTCCGTCCATTGGAAGTACCTCAATCGATGAACATTTTTTGATCAAATGATCACAAGCATCAAGCTTTGTATCAAGAAATTTAATTAAAAACTTTTTGAATTAGAAAAAAATTTGGAGAGGAAAATTACTTTATTTTTATCAATTTTTATGCATTTTTACATCCATTTTTTAAATCAAATACTATGGTGACGATTTGGAAGCATTCAAAAATTATTGCTTTTTCACTTCAATCAAAAAATGCTTTAATAAAGTAAAAATAAATTCTAAAGTCATAAATAAGTAAGCTTTAAAAAAAATTTGTTTATCAGATGTGTTAGTACACATAAAAACCTTCAAAAATCGATCTTGTTTTCAATAGCAAAAGTAAAGGTTCTGATCGAGCTATGTTGGTTTGAAATGAAAGTTTAACATAAATTATTCAAATTTACTGATTTTGTATTAGAATTTTTTTTTTCTGCTGTTTTTTTGTTTTCAATATTCATTATTAAATATATTAAAATTATTCCCAAGAGGATTTTGAGCTCCGTCCATTGGAAGTACCTCAATCGATGAACATTTTTTGATCAAATGATCACAAGCATCAAGCTTTGTATCAAGAAATTTAATTAAAAACTTTTTGAATTAGAAAAAAATTTGGAGAGGAAAATTACTTTATTTTTATCAATTTTTATGCATTTTTACATCCATTTTTAAATCAAATACTATGGTGACGATTTGGAAGCATTCAAAAATTATTGCTTTTTCACTTCAATCAAAAAATGCTTTAATAAAGTAAAAATAAATTCTAAAGTCATAAATAAGTAAGCTTTAAAAAAAAATTTGTTTATCAGATGTGTTAGTACACATAAAAACCTTCAAAAATCGATCTTGTTTTCAATAGCAAAAGTAAAGGTTCTGATCGAGCTATGTTGGTTTGAAATGAAAGTTTAACATAAATTATTCAAATTTTCTGATTTTGTATTAGAAATTTTTTTTTCTGAGCTTTTGTTGTTTTCAATATTCATTATTAAATATATTAAAATTATTCCCAAGAGGATTTTGAGCTCCGTCCATTGGAAGTACCTCAATCGATGAACATTTTTTGATCAAATGATCACAAGCATCAAGCTTTGTATCAAGAAATTTAATTAAAAACTTTTTGAATTAGAAAAAAATTTGGAGAGGAAAATTACTTTATTTTTATCAATTTTTATGCATTTTTACATCCATTTTTTAAATCAAATACTATGGTGACGATTTGGAAGCATTCAAAAATTATTGCTTTTTCACTTCAATCAAAAAATGCTTTAATAAAGTAAAAATAAATTCTAAAGTCATAAATAAGTAAGCTTTAAAAAAAATTTGTTTATCAGATGTGTTAGTACACATAAAAACCTTCAAAAATCGATCTTGTTTTCAATAGCAAAAGTAAAGGTTCTGATCGAGCTATGTTGGTTTGAAATGAAAGTTTAACATAAATTATTCAAATTTACTGATTTTGTATTAGAATTTTTTTTTTCTGCTGTTTTTTTGTTTTCAATATTCATTATTAAATATATTAAAATTATTCCCAAGAGGATTTTGAGCTCCGTCCATTGGAAGTACCTCAATCGATGAACATTTTTTGATCAAATGATCACAAGCATCAAGCTTTGTATCAAGAAATTTAATTAAAAACTTTTTGAATTAGAAAAAAATTTGGAGAGGAAAATTACTTTATTTTTATCAATTTTTATGCATTTTTACATCCATTTTTTAAATCAAATACTATGGTGACGATTTGGAAGCATTCAAAAATTATTGCTTTTTCACTTCAATCAAAAAATGCTTTAATAAAGTAAAAATAAATTCTAAAGTCATAAATAAGTAAGCTTTAAAAAAAATTTGTTTATCAGATGTGTTAGTACACATAAAAACCTTCAAAAATCGATCTTGTTTTCAATAGCAAAAGTAAAGGTTCTGATCGAGCTATGTTGGTTTGAAATGAAAGTTTAACATAAATTATTCAAATTTACTGATTTTGTATTAGAATTTTTTTTTTCTGCTGTTTTTTTGTTTTCAATATTCATTATTAAATATATTAAAATTATTCCCAAGAGGATTTTGAGCTCCGTCCATTGGAAGTACCTCAATCGATGAACATTTTTTGATCAAATGATCACAAGCATCATACATGGGCAACCCAGACGATTCCAGACGATTATCGTCTTTTATGTAGCATGTAGCGCAACGATTTTCGGTTATGTAGCGCAAAATTTGTGAAAAAAAAATAAAAAAGTGAGAAAAAAAGGGCAGAAAAAGAGAAGAAAAAAAAGAAGAAAAGGGAAAGAAAAAAAGGAAAAAAGAAGAGGAAGAGGATCAAAAAAGTAAGAAAGTAGGCTAAATACTAATTCTTGTTTTTTTGCTGAACGTTTTGGAAGCTATTAGTCGCAAAATTATAATTAGGTGAATTTTTAGCAATTAAAAGACTATAGTCATAAAATAATTTATTTACAAATACAATAGTCTTTGCGGAGAAAAAAACAAATCAGGAATTTTAAACATAGCCAGTTCGCAAAATTAACTGTATTTACATGGGTCAATACACCATAAAGCAAGAAAATGTTCGCTCTATATAAATTTTGCTTTTAGCTATCAAGTAAGATATTGTTAATGCTGATATAACTAATTTTTATTATCGTAAGTGTTATTACTTATCATAGCGACTTACTAAATGTCTCAGAAAACCATAAATAGATGTTTATCAATTTACTTAATGATAACCCTTATTTAACCCAACTTTAAATCCTCTCTCTCCTTCCCCTAATTTCCAAAGGCTTTAGAGCACCTCAAAGTAAACCACCATTTATAATCGCTTTATTTCAATAATATAAAATGACCAAAGTTATTTTACCAAAAGAGATTCATTCACAAACAAAATAAAACTCTTTCATGTGAACATATTTTTTTTAATTTATTTGCTTTTTGTCGATTTGTTGATTGCAAAGCGAAAACAAAGAGTTAGCAAAGAAGCAAAGTATTCACATATGAACAGACAATTCAAATTAAGAAGTAGGAGGATTTTGCTAAAATATTAGAATAATTTTTTTATTTTTTGGAACTAGCGAAAGCTCCAAATATTCTTGAAAAAATAAAAAACTTAATTATTAATATAATTAGCACCATTAAAATCTTTTCTGAATTTTGAGTCATTTTGAATTATTCAATACGACTCTTACTATGAAAAATTTTTTAGGATTTTAAAGAGAAAAAAACGTCTTTTTAAATCAGAAACTTTTCAGTGAGGAAGAATAGTAAAAATATTAAGTTTTCGAATGTGAAAAAAGGTGATAGGATTTTTGAATAAACACCTATTTGACCAAGTTGAATAATTTTATTTATTTTGGCGTCTTATATCAAGGGATTAATTGCGAAAAAATAAGTATATTTTTCTTGAAATCATAAAGCTTTGATAAACAAACAAATAATTTGGAAACAGAGCTGTCTAGTTTTGAGTTTGGTGTTGTCGAGTAGATGCACTGAATTCAACTCGAAGAATTTCCGATGAACCCATAGCTCTGGCCGGAATGCATAAATGCTTGAGATGAAATAAAATTTTGACTCTTTAAAAATAACTTTAATGGGGAAGTGTCGAAAGGTGTTTTTTATATTATTTGACACAAGTTATTAAATTCTTTAAATTCAAATCCTTTAAAACTAAGAATTCAAAAACTATAAACTAATAAATAAATGAATAGTTTAGAAAAATAATTTGGGAAAATAAATTTTAAAATAAAGCGATGAAATTTTTTTTAAACCTAATCTACTAACTAATAATATCAAAAAATGAAAATTAGTACTATTTTTTATTTTTGTTTTAAGAATTTGCCAAAAATTAAAGCTCAGAAAAGAAATTTGAAAAACACTTAGAATCAAGAGTGGTCAAAGTAAAAAAATCAACTAATTTAAAATTGCTATATAGCTGGGCTGCATATCTTTCGTTTATATATATAAAAATTTTTTTTTAAATAGAACTGGGAAGACCAACAAAATTATAAAAATTCATCAAAAAACCACAGGGGGGACCCTTTGCTCAAATTATGTAGCGCAAATTTTCGAAATTTGTCGTCTGACCGTGCCCAAGTATGACAAGCATCAAGCTTTGTATCAAGAAATTTAATTAAAAACTTTTTGAATTAGAAAAAAATTTGGAGAGGAAAATTACTTTATTTTTATCAATTTTTATGCATTTTTACATCCATTTTTTAAATCAAATACTATGGTGACGATTTGGAAGCATTCAAAAATTATTGCTTTTTCACTTCAATCAAAAAATGCTTTAATAAAGTAAAAATAAATTCTAAAGTCATAAATAAGTAAGCTTTAAAAAAAAATTTGTTTATCAGATGTGTTAGTACACATAAAAACCTTCAAAAATCGATCTTGTTTTCAATAGCAAAAGTAAAGGTTCTGATCGAGCTATGTTGGTTTGAAATGAAAGTTTAACATAAATTATTCAAATTTACTGATTTTGTATTAGAATTTTTTTTTTCTGCTGTTTTTTTGTTTTCAATATTCATTATTAAATATATTAAAATTATTCCCAAGAGGATTTTGAGCTCCGTCCATTGGAAGTACCTCAATCGATGAACATTTTTTGATCAAATGATCACAAGCATCAAGCTTTGTATCAAGAAATTTAATTAAAAACTTTTTGAATTAGAAAAAAATTTGGAGAGGAAAATTACTTTATTTTTATCAATTTTTATGCATTTTTACATCCATTTTTAAATCAAATACTATGGTGACGATTTGGAAGCATTCAAAAATTATTGCTTTTTCACTTCAATCAAAAAATGCTTTAATAAAGTAAAAATAAATTCTAAAGTCATAAATAAGTAAGCTTTAAATAAAATTTGTTTATCAGATGTGTTAGTACACATAAAAACCTTCAAAAATCGATCTTGTTTTCAATAGCAAAAGTAAAGGTTCTGATCGAGCTATGTTGGTTTGAAATGAAAGTTTAACATAAATTATTCAAATTTACTGATTTTGTATTAGAATTTTTTTTTTCTGCTGTTTTTTTGTTTTCAATATTCATTATTAAATATATTAAAATTATTCCCAAGAGGATTTTGAGCTCCGTCCATTGGAAGTACCTCAATCGATGAACATTTTTTGATCAAATGATCACAAGCATCATACATGGGCAACCCAGACGATTCCAGACGATTATCGTCTTTTATGTAGCATGTAGCGCAACGATTTTCGGTTATGTAGCGCAAAATTTGTGAAAAAAAAATAAAAAAGTGAGAAAAAAAGGGCAGAAAAAGAGAAGAAAAAAAAGAAGAAAAGGGAAAGAAAAAAAGGAAAAAAGAAGAGGAAGAGGATCAAAAAAGTAAGAAAGTAGGCTAAATACTAATTCTTGTTTTTTTGCTGAACGTTTTGGAAGCTATTAGTCGCAAAATTATAATTAGGTGAATTTTTAGCAATTAAAAGACTATAGTCATAAAATAATTTATTTACAAATACAATAGTCTTTGCGGAGAAAAAAACAAATCAGGAATTTTAAACATAGCCAGTTCGCAAAATTAACTGTATTTACATGGGTCAATACACCATAAAGCAAGAAAATGTTCGCTCTATATAAATTTTGCTTTTAGCTATCAAGTAAGATATTGTTAATGCTGATATAACTAATTTTTATTATCGTAAGTGTTATTACTTATCATAGCGACTTACTAAATGTCTCAGAAAACCATAAATAGATGTTTATCAATTTACTTAATGATAACCCTTATTTAACCCAACTTTAAATCCTCTCTCTCCTTCCCCTAATTTCCAAAGGCTTTAGAGCACCTCAAAGTAAACCACCATTTATAATCGCTTTATTTCAATAATATAAAATGACCAAAGTTATTTTACCAAAAGAGATTCATTCACAAACAAAATAAAACTCTTTCATGTGAACATATTTTTTTTAATTTATTTGCTTTTTGTCGATTTGTTGATTGCAAAGCGAAAACAAAGAGTTAGCAAAGAAGCAAAGTATTCACATATGAACAGACAATTCAAATTAAGAAGTAGGAGGATTTTGCTAAAATATTAGAATAATTTTTTTATTTTTTGGAACTAGCGAAAGCTCCAAATATTCTTGAAAAAATAAAAAACTTAATTATTAATATAATTAGCACCATTAAAATCTTTTCTGAATTTTGAGTCATTTTGAATTATTCAATACGACTCTTACTATGAAAAATTTTTTAGGATTTTAAAGAGAAAAAAACGTCTTTTTAAATCAGAAACTTTTCAGTGAGGAAGAATAGTAAAAATATTAAGTTTTCGAATGTGAAAAAAGGTGATAGGATTTTTGAATAAACACCTATTTGACCAAGTTGAATAATTTTATTTATTTTGGCGTCTTATATCAAGGGATTAATTGCGAAAAAATAAGTATATTTTTCTTGAAATCATAAAGCTTTGATAAACAAACAAATAATTTGGAAACAGAGCTGTCTAGTTTTGAGTTTGGTGTTGTCGAGTAGATGCACTGAATTCAACTCGAAGAATTTCCGATGAACCCATAGCTCTGGCCGGAATGCATAAATGCTTGAGATGAAATAAAATTTTGACTCTTTAAAAATAACTTTAATGGGGAAGTGTCGAAAGGTGTTTTTTATATTATTTGACACAAGTTATTAAATTCTTTAAATTCAAATCCTTTAAAACTAAGAATTCAAAAACTATAAACTAATAAATAAATGAATAGTTTAGAAAAATAATTTGGGAAAATAAATTTTAAAATAAAGCGATGAAATTTTTTTTAAACCTAATCTACTAACTAATAATATCAAAAAATGAAAATTAGTACTATTTTTTATTTTTGTTTTAAGAATTTGCCAAAAATTAAAGCTCAGAAAAGAAATTTGAAAAACACTTAGAATCAAGAGTGGTCAAAGTAAAAAAATCAACTAATTTAAAATTGCTATATAGCTGGGCTGCATATCTTTCGTTTATATATATAAAAATTTTTTTTTAAATAGAACTGGGAAGACCAACAAAATTATAAAAATTCATCAAAAAACCACAGGGGGGACCCTTTGCTCAAATTATGTAGCGCAAATTTTCGAAATTTGTCGTCTGACCGTGCCCAAGTATGACAAGCATCAAGCTTTGTATCAAGAAATTTAATTAAAAACTTTTTGAATTAGAAAAAAATTTGGAGAGGAAAATTACTTTATTTTTATCAATTTTTATGCATTTTTACATCCATTTTTTAAATCAAATACTATGGTGACGATTTGGAAGCATTCAAAAATTATTGCTTTTTCACTTCAATCAAAAAATGCTTTAATAAAGTAAAAATAAATTCTAAAGTCATAAATAAGTAAGCTTTAAAAAAAAATTTGTTTATCAGATGTGTTAGTACACATAAAAACCTTCAAAAATCGATCTTGTTTTCAATAGCAAAAGTAAAGGTTCTGATCGAGCTATGTTGGTTTGAAATGAAAGTTTAACATAAATTATTCAAATTTACTGATTTTGTATTAGAATTTTTTTTTTCTGCTGTTTTTTTGTTTTCAATATTCATTATTAAATATATTAAAATTATTCCCAAGAGGATTTTGAGCTCCGTCCATTGGAAGTACCTCAATCGATGAACATTTTTTGATCAAATGATCACAAGCATCAAGCTTTGTATCAAGAAATTTAATTAAAAACTTTTTGAATTAGAAAAAAATTTGGAGAGGAAAATTACTTTATTTTTATCAATTTTTATGCATTTTTACATCCATTTTTTAAATCAAATACTATGGTGACGATTTGGAAGCATTCAAAAATTATTGCTTTTTCACTTCAATCAAAAAATGCTTTAATAAAGTAAAAATAAATTCTAAAGTCATAAATAAGTAAGCTTTAAAAAAAATTTGTTTATCAGATGTGTTAGTACACATAAAAACCTTCAAAAATCGATCTTGTTTTCAATAGCAAAAGTAAAGGTTCTGATCGAGCTATGTTGGTTTGAAATGAAAGTTTAACATAAATTATTCAAATTTACTGATTTTGTATTAGAATTTTTTTTTTCTGCTGTTTTTTTGTTTTCAATATTCATTATTAAATATATTAAAATTATTCCCAAGAGGATTTTGAGCTCCGTCCATTGGAAGTACCTCAATCGATGAACATTTTTTGATCAAATGATCACAAGCATCAAGCTTTGTATCAAGAAATTTAATTAAAAACTTTTTGAATTAGAAAAAAATTTGGAGAGGAAAATTACTTTATTTTTATCAATTTTTATGCATTTTTACATCCATTTTTTAAATCAAATACTATGGTGACGATTTGGAAGCATTCAAAAATTATTGCTTTTTCACTTCAATCAAAAAATGCTTTAATAAAGTAAAAATAAATTCTAAAGTCATAAATAAGTAAGCTTTAAAAAAAATTTGTTTATCAGATGTGTTAGTACACATAAAAACCTTCAAAAATCGATCTTGTTTTCAATAGCAAAAGTAAAGGTTCTGATCGAGCTATGTTGGTTTGAAATGAAAGTTTAACATAAATTATTCAAATTTACTGATTTTGTATTAGAATTTTTTTTTTCTGCTGTTTTTTTGTTTTCAATATTCATTATTAAATATATTAAAATTATTCCCAAGAGGATTTTGAGCTCCGTCCATTGGAAGTACCTCAATCGATGAACATTTTTTGATCAAATGATCACAAGCATCATACATGGGCAACCCAGACGATTCCAGACGATTATCGTCTTTTATGTAGCATGTAGCGCAACGATTTTCGGTTATGTAGCGCAAAATTTGTGAAAAAAAAATAAAAAAGTGAGAAAAAAAGGGCAGAAAAAGAGAAGAAAAAAAAGAAGAAAAGGGAAAGAAAAAAAGGAAAAAAGAAGAGGAAGAGGATCAAAAAAGTAAGAAAGTAGGCTAAATACTAATTCTTGTTTTTTTGCTGAACGTTTTGGAAGCTATTAGTCGCAAAATTATAATTAGGTGAATTTTTAGCAATTAAAAGACTATAGTCATAAAATAATTTATTTACAAATACAATAGTCTTTGCGGAGAAAAAAACAAATCAGGAATTTTAAACATAGCCAGTTCGCAAAATTAACTGTATTTACATGGGTCAATACACCATAAAGCAAGAAAATGTTCGCTCTATATAAATTTTGCTTTTAGCTATCAAGTAAGATATTGTTAATGCTGATATAACTAATTTTTATTATCGTAAGTGTTATTACTTATCATAGCGACTTACTAAATGTCTCAGAAAACCATAAATAGATGTTTATCAATTTACTTAATGATAACCCTTATTTAACCCAACTTTAAATCCTCTCTCTCCTTCCCCTAATTTCCAAAGGCTTTAGAGCACCTCAAAGTAAACCACCATTTATAATCGCTTTATTTCAATAATATAAAATGACCAAAGTTATTTTACCAAAAGAGATTCATTCACAAACAAAATAAAACTCTTTCATGTGAACATATTTTTTTTAATTTATTTGCTTTTTGTCGATTTGTTGATTGCAAAGCGAAAACAAAGAGTTAGCAAAGAAGCAAAGTATTCACATATGAACAGACAATTCAAATTAAGAAGTAGGAGGATTTTGCTAAAATATTAGAATAATTTTTTTATTTTTTGGAACTAGCGAAAGCTCCAAATATTCTTGAAAAAATAAAAAACTTAATTATTAATATAATTAGCACCATTAAAATCTTTTCTGAATTTTGAGTCATTTTGAATTATTCAATACGACTCTTACTATGAAAAATTTTTTAGGATTTTAAAGAGAAAAAAACGTCTTTTTAAATCAGAAACTTTTCAGTGAGGAAGAATAGTAAAAATATTAAGTTTTCGAATGTGAAAAAAGGTGATAGGATTTTTGAATAAACACCTATTTGACCAAGTTGAATAATTTTATTTATTTTGGCGTCTTATATCAAGGGATTAATTGCGAAAAAATAAGTATATTTTTCTTGAAATCATAAAGCTTTGATAAACAAACAAATAATTTGGAAACAGAGCTGTCTAGTTTTGAGTTTGGTGTTGTCGAGTAGATGCACTGAATTCAACTCGAAGAATTTCCGATGAACCCATAGCTCTGGCCGGAATGCATAAATGCTTGAGATGAAATAAAATTTTGACTCTTTAAAAATAACTTTAATGGGGAAGTGTCGAAAGGTGTTTTTTATATTATTTGACACAAGTTATTAAATTCTTTAAATTCAAATCCTTTAAAACTAAGAATTCAAAAACTATAAACTAATAAATAAATGAATAGTTTAGAAAAATAATTTGGGAAAATAAATTTTAAAATAAAGCGATGAAATTTTTTTTAAACCTAATCTACTAACTAATAATATCAAAAAATGAAAATTAGTACTATTTTTTATTTTTGTTTTAAGAATTTGCCAAAAATTAAAGCTCAGAAAAGAAATTTGAAAAACACTTAGAATCAAGAGTGGTCAAAGTAAAAAAATCAACTAATTTAAAATTGCTATATAGCTGGGCTGCATATCTTTCGTTTATATATATAAAAATTTTTTTTTAAATAGAACTGGGAAGACCAACAAAATTATAAAAATTCATCAAAAAACCACAGGGGGGACCCTTTGCTCAAATTATGTAGCGCAAATTTTCGAAATTTGTCGTCTGACCGTGCCCAAGTATGACAAGCATCAAGCTTTGTATCAAGAAATTTAATTAAAAACTTTTTGAATTAGAAAAAAATTTGGAGAGGAAAATTACTTTATTTTTATCAATTTTTATGCATTTTTACATCCATTTTTTAAATCAAATACTATGGTGACGATTTGGAAGCATTCAAAAATTATTGCTTTTTCACTTCAATCAAAAAATGCTTTAATAAAGTAAAAATAAATTCTAAAGTCATAAATAAGTAAGCTTTAAAAAAAAATTTGTTTATCAGATGTGTTAGTACACATAAAAACCTTCAAAAATCGATCTTGTTTTCAATAGCAAAAGTAAAGGTTCTGATCGAGCTATGTTGGTTTGAAATGAAAGTTTAACATAAATTATTCAAATTTACTGATTTTGTATTAGAATTTTTTTTTTCTGCTGTTTTTTTGTTTTCAATATTCATTATTAAATATATTAAAATTATTCCCAAGAGGATTTTGAGCTCCGTCCATTGGAAGTACCTCAATCGATGAACATTTTTTGATCAAATGATCACAAGCATCAAGCTTTGTATCAAGAAATTTAATTAAAAACTTTTTGAATTAGAAAAAAATTTGGAGAGGAAAATTACTTTATTTTTATCAATTTTTATGCATTTTTACATCCATTTTTAAATCAAATACTATGGTGACGATTTGGAAGCATTCAAAAATTATTGCTTTTTCACTTCAATCAAAAAATGCTTTAATAAAGTAAAAATAAATTCTAAAGTCATAAATAAGTAACTTTAAAAAAAATTTGTTTATCAGATGTGTTAGTACACATAAAAACCTTCAAAAATCGATCTTGTTTTCAATAGCAAAAGTAAAGGTTCTGATCGAGCTATGTTGGTTTGAAATGAAAGTTTAACATAAATTATTCAAATTTACTGATTTTGTATTAGAATTTTTTTTTTCTGCTGTTTTTTTGTTTTCAATATTCATTATTAAATATATTAAAATTATTCCCAAGAGGATTTTGAGCTCCGTCCATTGGAAGTACCTCAATCGATGAACATTTTTTGATCAAATGATCACAAGCATCAAGCTTTGTATCAAGAAATTTAATTAAAAACTTTTTGAATTAGAAAAAAATTTGGAGAGGAAAATTACTTTATTTTTATCAATTTTTATGCATTTTTACATCCATTTTTTAAATCAAATACTATGGTGACGATTTGGAAGCATTCAAAAATTATTGCTTTTTCACTTCAATCAAAAAATGCTTTAATAAAGTAAAAATAAATTCTAAAGTCATAAATAAGTAAGCTTTAAAAAAAATTTGTTTATCAGATGTGTTAGTACACATAAAAACCTTCAAAAATCGATCTTGTTTTCAATAGCAAAAGTAAAGGTTCTGATCGAGCTATGTTGGTTTGAAATGAAAGTTTAACATAAATTATTCAAATTTACTGATTTTGTATTAGAATTTTTTTTTTCTGCTGTTTTTTTGTTTTCAATATTCATTATTAAATATATTAAAATTATTCCCAAGAGGATTTTGAGCTCCGTCCATTGGAAGTACCTCAATCGATGAACATTTTTTGATCAAATGATCACAAGCATCAAGCTTTGTATCAAGAAATTTAATTAAAAACTTTTTGAATTAGAAAAAAATTTGGAGAGGAAAATTACTTTATTTTTATCAATTTTTATGCATTTTTACATCCATTTTTTAAATCAAATACTATGGTGACGATTTGGAAGCATTCAAAAATTATTGCTTTTTCACTTCAATCAAAAAATGCTTTAATAAAGTAAAAATAAATTCTAAAGTCATAAATAAGTAAGCTTTAAATAAAATTTGTTTATCAGATGTGTTAGTACACATAAAAACCTTCAAAAATCGATCTTGTTTTCAATAGCAAAAGTAAAGGTTCTGATCGAGCTATGTTGGTTTGAAATGAAAGTTTAACATAAATTATTCAAATTTACTGATTTTGTATTAGAATTTTTTTTTTCTGCTGTTTTTTTGTTTTCAATATTCATTATTAAATATATTAAAATTATTCCCAAGAGGATTTTGAGCTCCGTCCATTGGAAGTACCTCAATCGATGAACATTTTTTGATCAAATGATCACAAGCATCAAGCTTTGTATCAAGAAATTTAATTAAAAACTTTTTGAATTAGAAAAAAATTTGGAGAGGAAAATTACTTTATTTTTATCAATTTTTATGCATTTTTACATCCATTTTTTAAATCAAATACTATGGTGACGATTTGGAAGCATTCAAAAATTATTGCTTTTTCACTTCAATCAAAAAATGCTTTAATAAAGTAAAAATAAATTCTAAAGTCATAAATAAGTAAGCTTTAAAAAAAATTTGTTTATCAGATGTGTTAGTACACATAAAAACCTTCAAAAATCGATCTTGTTTTCAATAGCAAAAGTAAAGGTTCTGATCGAGCTATGTTGGTTTGAAATGAAAGTTTAACATAAATTATTCAAATTTACTGATTTTGTATTAGAATTTTTTTTTTCTGCTGTTTTTTTGTTTTCAATATTCATTATTAAATATATTAAAATTATTCCCAAGAGGATTTTGAGCTCCGTCCATTGGAAGTACCTCAATCGATGAACATTTTTTGATCAAATGATCACAAGCATCAAGCTTTGTATCAAGAAATTTAATTAAAAACTTTTTGAATTAGAAAAAAATTTGGAGAGGAAAATTACTTTATTTTTATCAATTTTTATGCATTTTTACATCCATTTTTTAAATCAAATACTATGGTGACGATTTGGAAGCATTCAAAAATTATTGCTTTTTCACTTCAATCAAAAAATGCTTTAATAAAGTAAAAATAAATTCTAAAGTCATAAATAAGTAAGCTTTAAAAAAAATTTGTTTATCAGATGTGTTAGTACACATAAAAACCTTCAAAAATCGATCTTGTTTTCAATAGCAAAAGTAAAGGTTCTGATCGAGCTATGTTGGTTTGAAATGAAAGTTTAACATAAATTATTCAAATTTACTGATTTTGTATTAGAATTTTTTTTTTCTGCTGTTTTTTTGTTTTCAATATTCATTATTAAATATATTAAAATTATTCCCAAGAGGATTTTGAGCTCCGTCCATTGGAAGTACCTCAATCGATGAACATTTTTTGATCAAATGATCACAAGCATCAAGCTTTGTATCAAGAAATTTAATTAAAAACTTTTTGAATTAGAAAAAAATTTGGAGAGGAAAATTACTTTATTTTTATCAATTTTTATGCATTTTTACATCCATTTTTTAAATCAAATACTATGGTGACGATTTGGAAGCATTCAAAAATTATTGCTTTTTCACTTCAATCAAAAAATGCTTTAATAAAGTAAAAATAAATTCTAAAGTCATAAATAAGTAAGCTTTAAATAAAATTTGTTTATCAGATGTGTTAGTACACATAAAAACCTTCAAAAATCGATCTTGTTTTCAATAGCAAAAGTAAAGGTTCTGATCGAGCTATGTTGGTTTGAAATGAAAGTTTAACATAAATTATTCAAATTTACTGATTTTGTATTAGAATTTTTTTTTTCTGCTGTTTTTTTGTTTTCAATATTCATTATTAAATATATTAAAATTATTCCCAAGAGGATTTTGAGCTCCGTCCATTGGAAGTACCTCAATCGATGAACATTTTTTGATCAAATGATCACAAGCATCAAGCTTTGTATCAAGAAATTTAATTAAAAACTTTTTGAATTAGAAAAAAATTTGGAGAGGAAAATTACTTTATTTTTATCAATTTTTATGCATTTTTACATCCATTTTTTAAATCAAATACTATGGTGACGATTTGGAAGCATTCAAAAATTATTGCTTTTTCACTTCAATCAAAAAATGCTTTAATAAAGTAAAAATAAATTCTAAAGTCATAAATAAGTAAGCTTTAAAAAAAATTTGTTTATCAGATGTGTTAGTACACATAAAAACCTTCAAAAATCGATCTTGTTTTCAATAGCAAAAGTAAAGGTTCTGATCGAGCTATGTTGGTTTGAAATGAAAGTTTAACATAAATTATTCAAATTTACTGATTTTGTATTAGAATTTTTTTTTTCTGCTGTTTTTTTGTTTTCAATATTCATTATTAAATATATTAAAATTATTCCCAAGAGGATTTTGAGCTCCGTCCATTGGAAGTACCTCAATCGATGAACATTTTTTGATCAAATGATCACAAGCATCAAGCTTTGTATCAAGAAATTTAATTAAAAACTTTTTGAATTAGAAAAAAATTTGGAGAGGAAAATTACTTTATTTTTATCAATTTTTATGCATTTTTACATCCATTTTTTAAATCAAATACTATGGTGACGATTTGGAAGCATTCAAAAATTATTGCTTTTTCACTTCAATCAAAAAATGCTTTAATAAAGTAAAAATAAATTCTAAAGTCATAAATAAGTAAGCTTTAAATAAAATTTGTTTATCAGATGTGTTAGTACACATAAAAACCTTCAAAAATCGATCTTGTTTTCAATAGCAAAAGTAAAGGTTCTGATCGAGCTATGTTGGTTTGAAATGAAAGTTTAACATAAATTATTCAAATTTACTGATTTTGTATTAGAATTTTTTTTTTCTGCTGTTTTTTTGTTTTCAATATTCATTATTAAATATATTAAAATTATTCCCAAGAGGATTTTGAGCTCCGTCCATTGGAAGTACCTCAATCGATGAACATTTTTTGATCAAATGATCACAAGCATCAAGCTTTGTATCAAGAAATTTAATTAAAAACTTTTTGAATTAGAAAAAAATTTGGAGAGGAAAATTACTTTATTTTTATCAATTTTTATGCATTTTTACATCCATTTTTTAAATCAAATACTATGGTGACGATTTGGAAGCATTCAAAAATTATTGCTTTTTCACTTCAATCAAAAAATGCTTTAATAAAGTAAAAATAAATTCTAAAGTCATAAATAAGTAAGCTTTAAAAAAAATTTGTTTATCAGATGTGTTAGTACACATAAAAACCTTCAAAAATCGATCTTGTTTTCAATAGCAAAAGTAAAGGTTCTGATCGAGCTATGTTGGTTTGAAATGAAAGTTTAACATAAATTATTCAAATTTACTGATTTTGTATTAGAATTTTTTTTTCTGCTGTTTTTTTGTTTTCAATATTCATTATTAAATATATTAAAATTATTCCCAAGAGGATTTTGAGCTCCGTCCATTGGAAGTACCTCAATCGATGAACATTTTTTGATCAAATGATCACAAGCATCAAGCTTTGTATCAAGAATTTTAATTAAAAATTTTTTGAATTAGAAAAAAATATGGAGAGGAAAATTACTTTATTTTTATCAATTTTTATGCATTTTTACATCCATTTTTAAATCAAATACTATGGTGACGATTTGGAAGCATTCAAAAATTATTGCTTTTTCACTTCAATCAAAAAATGCTTTAATAAAGTAAAAATAAATTCTAAAGTCATAAATAAGTAAGCTTTAAAAAAAATTTGTTTATCAGATGTGTTAGTACACATAAAAACCTTCAAAAATCGATCTTGTTTTCAATAGCAAAAGTAAAGGTTCTGATCGAGCTATGTTGGTTTGAAATGAAAGTTTAACATAAATTATTCAAATTTACTGATTTTGTATTAGAATTTTTTTTTTCTGCTGTTTTTTTGTTTTCAATATTCATTATTAAATATATTAAAATTATTCCCAAGAGGATTTTGAGCTCCGTCCATTGGAAGTACCTCAATCGATGAACATTTTTTGATCAAATGATCACAAGCATCAAGCTTTGTATCAAGAAATTTAATTAAAAACTTTTTGAATTAGAAAAAAATTTGGAGAGGAAAATTACTTTATTTTTATCAATTTTTATGCATTTTTACATCCATTTTTAAATCAAATACTATGGTGACGATTTGGAAGCATTCAAAAATTATTGCTTTTTCACTTCAATCAAAAAATGCTTTAATAAAGTAAAAATAAATTCTAAAGTCATAAATAAGTAAGCTTTAAAAAAAATTTGTTTATCAGATGTGTTAGTACACATAAAAACCTTCAAAAATCGATCTTGTTTTCAATAGCAAAAGTAAAGGTTCTGATCGAGCTATGTTGGTTTGAAATGAAAGTTTAACATAAATTATTCAAATTTTCTGATTTTGTATTAGAAATTTTTTTTTCTGAGCTTTTTTTCTTTTCTAAATTCATAATTAATTATTTAAGAATTTATTAGAAAAAGGATTTTCGATTGCCTCCGTTGGAAGTACCTCAAACAATGAACATTTTTTGATCAAATGATCACAAGCATCAAGCTTTGTATCAAGAAATTTAATTAAAAACTTTTTGAATTAGAAAAAAATTTGGAGAGGAAAATTACTTTATTTTTATCAATTTTTATGCATTTTTACATCCATTTTTTAAATCAAATACTATGGTGACGATTTGGAAGCATTCAAAAATTATTGCTTTTTCACTTCAATCAAAAAATGCTTTAATAAAGTAAAAATAAATTCTAAAGTCATAAATAAGTAACTTTAAAAAAAATTTGTTTATCAGATGTGTTAGTACACATAAAAACCTTCAAAAATCGATCTTGTTTTCAATAGCAAAAGTAAAGGTTCTGATCGAGCTATGTTGGTTTGAAATGAAAGTTTAACATAAATTATTCAAATTTACTGATTTTGTATTAGAATTTTTTTTTCTGCTGTTTTTTTGTTTTCAATATTCATTATTAAATATATTAAAATTATTCCCAAGAGGATTTTGAGCTCCGTCCATTGGAAGTACCTCAATCGATGAACATTTTTTGATCAAATGATCACAAGCATCAAGCTTTGTATCAAGAATTTTAATTAAAAATTTTTTGAATTAGAAAAAAATATGGAGAGGAAAATTACTTTATTTTTATCAATTTTTATGCATTTTTACATCCATTTTTAAATCAAATACTATGGTGACGATTTGGAAGCATTCAAAAATTATTGCTTTTTCACTTCAATCAAAAAATGCTTTAATAAAGTAAAAATAAATTCTAAAGTCATAAATAAGTAAGCTTTAAAAAAAATTTGTTTATCAGATGTGTTAGTACACATAAAAACCTTCAAAAATCGATCTTGTTTTCAATAGCAAAAGTAAAGGTTCTGATCGAGCTATGTTGGTTTGAAATGAAAGTTTAACATAAATTATTCAAATTTACTGATTTTGTATTAGAATTTTTTTTTTCTGCTGTTTTTTTGTTTTCAATATTCATTATTAAATATATTAAAATTATTCCCAAGAGGATTTTGAGCTCCGTCCATTGGAAGTACCTCAATCGATGAACATTTTTTGATCAAATGATCACAAGCATCAAGCTTTGTATCAAGAAATTTAATTAAAAACTTTTTGAATTAGAAAAAAATTTGGAGAGGAAAATTACTTTATTTTTATCAATTTTTATGCATTTTTACATCCATTTTTAAATCAAATACTATGGTGACGATTTGGAAGCATTCAAAAATTATTGCTTTTTCACTTCAATCAAAAAATGCTTTAATAAAGTAAAAATAAATTCTAAAGTCATAAATAAGTAAGCTTTAAAAAAAATTTGTTTATCAGATGTGTTAGTACACATAAAAACCTTCAAAAATCGATCTTGTTTTCAATAGCAAAAGTAAAGGTTCTGATCGAGCTATGTTGGTTTGAAATGAAAGTTTAACATAAATTATTCAAATTTTCTGATTTTGTATTAGAAATTTTTTTTTCTGAGCTTTTTTTCTTTTCTAAATTCATAATTAATTATTTAAGAATTTATTAGAAAAAGGATTTTCGATTGCCTCCGTTGGAAGTACCTCAAACAATGAACATTTTTTGATCAAATGATCACAAGCATCAAGCTTTGTATCAAGAAATTTAATTAAAAACTTTTTGAATTAGAAAAAAATTTGGAGAGGAAAATTACTTTATTTTTATCAATTTTTATGCATTTTTACATCCATTTTTAAATCAAATACTATGGTGACGATTTGGAAGCATTCAAAAATTATTGCTTTTTCACTTCAATCAAAAAATGCTTTAATAAAGTAAAAATAAATTCTAAAGTCATAAATAAGTAAGCTTTAAAAAAAATTTGTTTATCAGATGTGTTAGTACACATAAAAACCTTCAAAAATCGATCTTGTTTTCAATAGCAAAAGTAAAGGTTCTGATCGAGCTATGTTGGTTTGAAATGAAAGTTTAACATAAATTATTCAAATTTACTGATTTTGTATTAGAATTTTTTTTTTCTGCTGTTTTTTTGTTTTCAATATTCATTATTAAATATATTAAAATTATTCCCAAGAGGATTTTGAGCTCCGTCCATTGGAAGTACCTCAATCGATGAACATTTTTTGATCAAATGATCACAAGCATCAAGCTTTGTATCAAGAAATTTAATTAAAAACTTTTTGAATTAGAAAAAAATTTGGAGAGGAAAATTACTTTATTTTTATCAATTTTTATGCATTTTTACATCCATTTTTAAATCAAATACTATGGTGACGATTTGGAAGCATTCAAAAATTATTGCTTTTTCACTTCAATCAAAAAATGCTTTAATAAAATAAAAATAAATTCTAAAGTCATAAATAAGTAAGCTTTAAAAAAAATTTGTTTATCAGATGTGTTAGTACACATAAAAACCTTCAAAAATCGATCTTGTTTTCAATAGCAAAAGTAAAGGTTCTGATCGAGCTATGTTGGTTTGAAATGAAAGTTTAACATAAATTATTCAAATTTTCTGATTTTGTATTAGAAATTTTTTTTTCTGAGCTTTTTTTCTTTTCTAAATTCATAATTAATTATTTAAGAATTTATTAGAAAAAGGATTTTCGATTGCCTCCGTTGGAAGTACCTCAAACAATGAACATTTTTTGATCAAATGATCACAAGCATCAAGCTTTGTATCAAGAAATTTAATTAAAAACTTTTTGAATTAGAAAAAAATTTGGAGAGGAAAATTACTTTATTTTTATCAATTTTTATGCATTTTTACATCCATTTTTAAATCAAATACTATGGTGACGATTTGGAAGCATTCAAAAATTATTGCTTTTTCACTTCAATCAAAAAATGCTTTAATAAAGTAAAAATAAATTCTAAAGTCATAAATAAGTAAGCTTTAAAAAAAATTTGTTTATCAGATGTGTTAGTACACATAAAAACCTTCAAAAATCGATCTTGTTTTCAATAGCAAAAGTAAAGGTTCTGATCGAGCTATGTTGGTTTGAAATGAAAGTTTAACATAAATTATTCAAATTTACTGATTTTGTATTAGAATTTTTTTTTCTGCTGTTTTTTTGTTTTCAATATTCATTATTAAATATATTAAAATTATTCCCAAGAGGATTTTGAGCTCCGTCCATTGGAAGTACCTCAATCGATGAACATTTTTTGATCAAATGATCACAAGCATCAAGCTTTGTATCAAGAATTTTAATTAAAAATTTTTTGAATTAGAAAAAAATATGGAGAGGAAAATTACTTTATTTTTATCAATTTTTATGCATTTTTACATCCATTTTTAAATCAAATACTATGGTGACGATTTGGAAGCATTCAAAAATTATTGCTTTTTCACTTCAATCAAAAAATGCTTTAATAAAGTAAAAATAAATTCTAAAGTCATAAATAAGTAAGCTTTAAAAAAAATTTGTTTATCAGATGTGTTAGTACACATAAAAACCTTCAAAAATCGATCTTGTTTTCAATAGCAAAAGTAAAGGTTCTGATCGAGCTATGTTGGTTTGAAATGAAAGTTTAACATAAATTATTCAAATTTACTGATTTTGTATTAGAATTTTTTTTTTCTGCTGTTTTTTTGTTTTCAATATTCATTATTAAATATATTAAAATTATTCCCAAGAGGATTTTGAGCTCCGTCCATTGGAAGTACCTCAATCGATGAACATTTTTTGATCAAATGATCACAAGCATCAAGCTTTGTATCAAGAAATTTAATTAAAAACTTTTTGAATTAGAAAAAAATTTGGAGAGGAAAATTACTTTATTTTTATCAATTTTTATGCATTTTTACATCCATTTTTAAATCAAATACTATGGTGACGATTTGGAAGCATTCAAAAATTATTGCTTTTTCACTTCAATCAAAAAATGCTTTAATAAAGTAAAAATAAATTCTAAAGTCATAAATAAGTAAGCTTTAAAAAAAATTTGTTTATCAGATGTGTTAGTACACATAAAAACCTTCAAAAATCGATCTTGTTTTCAATAGCAAAAGTAAAGGTTCTGATCGAGCTATGTTGGTTTGAAATGAAAGTTTAACATAAATTATTCAAATTTTCTGATTTTGTATTAGAAATTTTTTTTTCTGAGCTTTTTTTCTTTTCTAAATTCATAATTAATTATTTAAGAATTTATTAGAAAAAGGATTTTCGATTGCCTCCGTTGGAAGTACCTCAAACAATGAACATTTTTTGATCAAATGATCACAAGCATCAAGCTTTGTATCAAGAAATTTAATTAAAAACTTTTTGAATTAGAAAAAAATTTGGAGAGGAAAATTACTTTATTTTTATCAATTTTTATGCATTTTTACATCCATTTTTAAATCAAATACTATGGTGACGATTTGGAAGCATTCAAAAATTATTGCTTTTTCACTTCAATCAAAAAATGCTTTAATAAAGTAAAAATAAATTCTAAAGTCATAAATAAGTAAGCTTTAAAAAAAATTTGTTTATCAGATGTGTTAGTACACATAAAAACCTTCAAAAATCGATCTTGTTTTCAATAGCAAAAGTAAAGGTTCTGATCGAGCTATGTTGGTTTGAAATGAAAGTTTAACATAAATTATTCAAATTTACTGATTTTGTATTAGAATTTTTTTTTTCTGCTGTTTTTTTGTTTTCAATATTCATTATTAAATATATTAAAATTATTCCCAAGAGGATTTTGAGCTCCGTCCATTGGAAGTACCTCAATCGATGAACATTTTTTGATCAAATGATCACAAGCATCAAGCTTTGTATCAAGAAATTTAATTAAAAACTTTTTGAATTAGAAAAAAATTTGGAGAGGAAAATTACTTTATTTTTATCAATTTTTATGCATTTTTACATCCATTTTTAAATCAAATACTATGGTGACGATTTGGAAGCATTCAAAAATTATTGCTTTTTCACTTCAATCAAAAAATGCTTTAATAAAGTAAAAATAAATTCTAAAGTCATAAATAAGTAAGCTTTAAAAAAAATTTGTTTATCAGATGTGTTAGTACACATAAAAACCTTCAAAAATCGATCTTGTTTTCAATAGCAAAAGTAAAGGTTCTGATCGAGCTATGTTGGTTTGAAATGAAAGTTTAACATAAATTATTCAAATTTTCTGATTTTGTATTAGAAATTTTTTTTTCTGAGCTTTTTTTCTTTTCTAAATTCATAATTAATTATTTAAGAATTTATTAGAAAAAGGATTTTCGATTGCCTCCGTTGGAAGTACCTCAAACAATGAACATTTTTTGATCAAATGATCACAAGCATCAAGCTTTGTATCAAGAAATTTAATTAAAAACTTTTTGAATTAGAAAAAAATTTGGAGAGGAAAATTACTTTATTTTTATCAATTTTTATGCATTTTTACATCCATTTTTTAAATCAAATACTATGGTGACGATTTGGAAGCATTCAAAAATTATTGCTTTTTCACTTCAATCAAAAAATGCTTTAATAAAGTAAAAATAAATTCTAAAGTCATAAATAAGTAAGCTTTAAAAAAAATTTGTTTATCAGATGTGTTAGTACACATAAAAACCTTCAAAAATCGATCTTGTTTTCAATAGCAAAAGTAAAGGTTCTGATCGAGCTATGTTGGTTTGAAATGAAAGTTTAACATAAATTATTCAAATTTACTGATTTTGTATTAGAATTTTTTTTTTCTGCTGTTTTTTTGTTTTCATTATTCATTATTAAATATATTAAAATTATTCCCAAGAGGATTTTGAGCTCCGTCCATTGGAAGTACCTCAATCGATGAACATTTTTTGATCAAATGATCACAAGCATCAAGCTTTGTATCAAGAAATTTAATTAAAAACTTTTTGAATTAGAAAAAAATTTGGAGAGGAAAATTACTTTATTTTTATCAATTTTTATGCATTTTTACATCCATTTTTAAATCAAATACTATGGTGACGATTTGGAAGCATTCAAAAATTATTGCTTTTTCACTTCAATCAAAAAATGCTTTAATAAAGTAAAAATAAATTCTAAAGTCATAAATAAGTAAGCTTTAAAAAAAATTTGTTTATCAGATGTGTTAGTACACATAAAAACCTTCAAAAATCGATCTTGTTTTCAATAGCAAAAGTAAAGGTTCTGATCGAGCTATGTTGGTTTGAAATGAAAGTTTAACATAAATTATTCAAATTTTCTGATTTTGTATTAGAAATTTTTTTTTCTGAGCTTTTTTTCTTTTCTAAATTCATAATTAATTATTTAAGAATTTATTAGAAAAAGGATTTTCGATTGCCTCCGTTGGAAGTACCTCAAACAATGAACATTTTTTGATCAAATGATCACAAGCATCAAGCTTTGTATCAAGAAATTTAATTAAAAACTTTTTGAATTAGAAAAAAATTTGGAGAGGAAAATTACTTTATTTTTATCAATTTTTATGCATTTTTACATCCATTTTTTAAATCAAATACTATGGTGACGATTTGGAAGCATTCAAAAATTATTGCTTTTTCACTTCAATCAAAAAATGCTTTAATAAAGTAAAAATAAATTCTAAAGTCATAAATAAGTAAGCTTTAAAAAAAAATTTGTTTATCAGATGTGTTAGTACACATAAAAACTTTCAAAAATCGATCTTGTTTTCAATAGCAAAAGTAAAGGTTCTGATCGAGCTATGTTGGTTTGAAATGAAAGTTTAACATAAATTATTCAAATTTACTGATTTTGTATTAGAATTTTTTTTTTCTGCTGTTTTTTTGTTTTCAATATTCATTATTAAATATATTAAAATTATTCCCAAGAGGATTTTGAGCTCCGTCCATTGGAAGTACCTCAATCGATGAACATTTTTTGATCAAATGATCACAAGCATCAAGCTTTGTATCAAGAAATTTAATTAAAAACTTTTTGAATTAGAAAAAAATTTGGAGAGGAAAATTACTTTATTTTTATCAATTTTTATGCATTTTTACATCCATTTTTAAATCAAATACTATGGTGACGATTTGGAAGCATTCAAAAATTATTGCTTTTTCACTTCAATCAAAAAATGCTTTAATAAAGTAAAAATAAATTCTAAAGTCATAAATAAGTAAGCTTTAAAAAAAATTTGTTTATCAGATGTGTTAGTACACATAAAAACCTTCAAAAATCGATCTTGTTTTCAATAGCAAAAGTAAAGGTTCTGATCGAGCTATGTTGGTTTGAAATGAAAGTTTAACATAAATTATTCAAATTTACTGATTTTGTATTAGAATTTTTTTTTTCTGCTGTTTTTTTGTTTTCAATATTCATTATTAAATATATTAAAATTATTCCCAAGAGGATTTTGAGCTCCGTCCATTGGAAGTACCTCAATCGATGAACATTTTTTGATCAAATGCTCACAAGCATCAAGCTTTGTATCAAGAAATTTAATTAAAAACTTTTTGAATTAGAAAAAAATTTGGAGAGGAAAATTACTTTATTTTTATCAATTTTTATGCATTTTTACATCCATTTTTTAAATCAAATACTATGGTGACGATTTGGAAGCATTCAAAAATTATTGCTTTTTCACTTCAATCAAAAAATGCTTTAATAAAGTAAAAATAAATTCTAAAGTCATAAATAAGTAAGCTTTAAAAAAAATTTGTTTATCAGATGTGTTAGTACACATAAAAACCTTCAAAAATCGATCTTGTTTTCAATAGCAAAAGTAAAGGTTCTGATCGAGCTATGTTGGTTTGAAATGAAAGTTTAACATAAATTATTCAAATTTACTGATTTTGTATTAGAATTTTTTTTTTCTGCTGTTTTTTTGTTTTCAATATTCATTATTAAATATATTAAAATTATTCCCAAGAGGATTTTGAGCTCCGTCCATTGGAAGTACCTCAATCGATGAACATTTTTTGATCAAATGCTCACAAGCATCAAGCTTTGTATCAAGAAATTTAATTAAAAACTTTTTGAATTAGAAAAAAATTTGGAGAGGAAAATTACTTTATTTTTATCAATTTTTATGCATTTTTACATCCATTTTTTAAATCAAATACTATGGTGACGATTTGGAAGCATTCAAAAATTATTGCTTTTTCACTTCAATCAAAAAATGCTTTAATAAAGTAAAAATAAATTCTAAAGTCATAAATAAGTAAGCTTTAAAAAAAATTTGTTTATCAGATGTGTTAGTACACATAAAAACCTTCAAAAATCGATCTTGTTTTCAATAGCAAAAGTAAAGGTTCTGATCGAGCTATGTTGGTTTGAAATGAAAGTTTAACATAAATTATTCAAATTTACTGATTTTGTATTAGAATTTTTTTTTCTGCTGTTTTTTTGTTTTCAATATTCATTATTAAATATATTAAAATTATTCCCAAGAGGATTTTGAGCTCCGTCCATTGGAAGTACCTCAATCGATGAACATTTTTTGATCAAATGATCACAAGCATCAAGCTTTGTATCAAGAAATTTAATTAAAAACTTTTTGAATTAGAAAAAAATTTGGAGAGGAAAATTACTTTATTTTTATCAATTTTTATGCATTTTTACATCCATTTTTTAAATCAAATACTATGGTGACGATTTGGAAGCATTCAAAAATTATTGCTTTTTCACTTCAATCAAAAAATGCTTTAATAAAGTAAAAATAAATTCTAAAGTCATAAATAAGTAAGCTTTAAAAAAAATTTGTTTATCAGATGTGTTAGTACACATAAAAACCTTCAAAAATCGATCTTGTTTTCAATAGCAAAAGTAAAGGTTCTGATCGAGCTATGTTGGTTTGAAATGAAAGTTTAACATAAATTATTCAAATTTACTGATTTTGTATTAGAATTTTTTTTTCTGCTGTTTTTTTGTTTTCAATATTCATTATTAAATATATTAAAATTATTCCCAAGAGGATTTTGAGCTCCGTCCATTGGAAGTACCTCAATCGATGAACATTTTTTGATCAAATGATCACAAGCATCAAGCTTTGTATCAAGAAATTTAATTAAAAACTTTTTGAATTAGAAAAAAATTTGGAGAGGAAAATTACTTTATTTTTATCAATTTTTATGCATTTTTACATCCATTTTTTGAATCAAATACTATGGTGACGATTTGGAAGCATTCAAAAATTATTGCTTTTTCACTTCAATCAAAAAATGCTTTAATAAAGTAAAAATAAATTCTAAAGTCATAAATAAGTAAGCTTTAAAAAAAATTTGTTTATCAGATGTGTTAGTACACATAAAAACCTTCAAAAATCGATCTTGTTTTCAATAGCAAAAGTAAAGGTTCTGATCGAGCTATGTTGGTTTGAAATGAAAGTTTAACATAAATTATTCAAATTTACTGATTTTGTATTAGAATTTTTTTTTCTGCTGTTTTTTTGTTTTCAATATTCATTATTAAATATATTAAAATTATTCCCAAGAGGATTTTGAGCTCCGTCCATTGGAAGTACCTCAATCGATGAACATTTTTTGATCAAATGATCACAAGCATCAAGCTTTGTATCAAGAAATTTAATTAAAAACTTTTTGAATTAGAAAAAAATTTGGAGAGGAAAATTACTTTATTTTTATCAATTTTTATGCATTTTTACATCCATTTTTTAAATCAAATACTATGGTGACGATTTGGAAGCATTCAAAAATTATTGCTTTTTCACTTCAATCAAAAAATGCTTTAATAAAGTAAAAATAAATTCTAAAGTCATAAATAAGTAAGCTTTAAAAAAAATTTGTTTATCAGATGTGTTAGTACACATAAAAACCTTCAAAAATCGATCTTGTTTTCAATAGCAAAAGTAAAGGTTCTGATCGAGCTATGTTGGTTTGAAATGAAAGTTTAACATAAATTATTCAAATTTACTGATTTTGTATTAGAATTTTTTTTTCTGCTGTTTTTTTGTTTTCAATATTCATTATTAAATATATTAAAATTATTCCCAAGAGGATTTTGAGCTCCGTCCATTGGAAGTACCTCAATCGATGAACATTTTTTGATCAAATGATCACAAGCATCAAGCTTTGTATCAAGAAATTTAATTAAAAACTTTTTGAATTAGAAAAAAATTTGGAGAGGAAAATTACTTTATTTTTATCAATTTTTATGCATTTTTACATCCATTTTTTAAATCAAATACTATGGTGACGATTTGGAAGCATTCAAAAATTATTGCTTTTTCACTTCAATCAAAAAATGCTTTAATAAAGTAAAAATAAATTCTAAAGTCATAAATAAGTAAGCTTTAAAAAAAATTTGTTTATCAGATGTGTTAGTACACATAAAAACCTTCAAAAATCGATCTTGTTTTCAATAGCAAAAGTAAAGGTTCTGATCGAGCTATGTTGGTTTGAAATGAAAGTTTAACATAAATTATTCAAATTTACTGATTTTGTATTAGAATTTTTTTTTTCTGCTGTTTTTTTGTTTTCAATATTCATTATTAAATATATTAAAATTATTCCCAAGAGGATTTTGAGCTCCGTCCATTGGAAGTACCTCAATCGATGAACATTTTTTGATCAAATGATCACAAGCATCAAGCTTTGTATCAAGAAATTTAATTAAAAACTTTTTGAATTAGAAAAAAATTTGGAGAGGAAAATTACTTTATTTTTATCAATTTTTATGCATTTTTACATCCATTTTTTAAATCAAATACTATGGTGACGATTTGGAAGCATTCAAAAATTATTGCTTTTTCACTTCAATCAAAAAATGCTTTAATAAAGTAAAAATAAATTCTAAAGTCATAAATAAGTAAGCTTTAAAAAAAAATTTGTTTATCAGATGTGTTAGTACACATAAAAACCTTCAAAAATCGATCTTGTTTTCAATAGCAAAAGTAAAGGTTCTGATCGAGCTATGTTGGTTTGAAATGAAAGTTTAACATAAATTATTCAAATTTACTGATTTTGTATTAGAATTTTTTTTTTCTTCTGTTTTTTTGTTTTCAATATTCATTATTAAATATATTAAAATTATTCCCAAGAGGATTTTGAGCTCCGTCCATTGGAAGTACCTCAATCGATGAACATTTTTTGATCAAATGATCACAAGCATCAAGCTTTGTATCAAGAAATTTAATTAAAAACTTTTTGAATTAGAAAAAAATTTGGAGAGGAAAATTACTTTATTTTTATCAATTTTTATGCATTTTTACATCCATTTTTAAATCAAATACTATGGTGACGATTTGGAAGCATTCAAAAATTATTGCTTTTTCACTTCAATCAAAAAATGCTTTAATAAAGTAAAAATAAATTCTAAAGTCATAAATAAGTAAGCTTTAAAAAAAATTTGTTTATCAGATGTGTTAGTACACATAAAAACCTTCAAAAATCGATCTTGTTTTCAATAGCAAAAGTAAAGGTTCTGATCGAGCTATGTTGGTTTGAAATGAAAGTTTAACATAAATTATTCAAATTTACTGATTTTGTATTAGAATTTTTTTTTCTGCTGTTTTTTTGTTTTCAATATTCATTATTAAATATATTAAAATTATTCCCAAGAGGATTTTGAGCTCCGTCCATTGGAAGTACCTCAATCGATGAACATTTTTTGATCAAATGATCACAAGCATCAAGCTTTGTATCAAGAAATTTAATTAAAAACTTTTTGAATTAGAAAAAAATTTGGAGAGGAAAATTACTTTATTTTTATCAATTTTTATGCATTTTTACATCCATTTTTTAAATCAAATACTATGGTGACGATTTGGAAGCATTCAAAAATTATTGCTTTTTCACTTCAATCAAAAAATGCTTTAATAAAGTAAAAATAAATTCTAAAGTCATAAATAAGTAAGCTTTAAAAAAAATTTGTTTATCAGATGTGTTAGTACACATAAAAACCTTCAAAAATCGATCTTGTTTTCAATAGCAAAAGTAAAGGTTCTGATCGAGCTATGTTGGTTTGAAATGAAAGTTTAACATAAATTATTCAAATTTACTGATTTTGTATTAGAATTTTTTTTTTCTTCTGTTTTTTTGTTTTCAATATTCATTATTAAATATATTAAAATTATTCCCAAGAGGATTTTGAGCTCCGTCCATTGGAAGTACCTCAATCGATGAACATTTTTTGATCAAATGATCACAAGCATCAAGCTTTGTATCAAGAAATTTAATTAAAAACTTTTTGAATTAGAAAAAAATTTGGAGAGGAAAATTACTTTATTTTTATCAATTTTTATGCATTTTTACATCCATTTTTTAAATCAAATACTATGGTGACGATTTGGAAGCATTCAAAAATTATTGCTTTTTCACTTCAATCAAAAAATGCTTTAATAAAGTAAAAATAAATTCTAAAGTCATAAATAAGTAAGCTTTAAAAAAAAATTTGTTTATCAGATGTGTTAGTACACATAAAAACCTTCAAAAATCGATCTTGTTTTCAATAGCAAAAGTAAAGGTTCTGATCGAGCTATGTTGGTTTGAAATGAAAGTTTAACATAAATTATTCAAATTTACTGATTTTGTATTAGAATTTTTTTTTTCTTCTGTTTTTTTGTTTTCAATATTCATTATTAAATATATTAAAATTATTCCCAAGAGGATTTTGAGCTCCGTCCATTGGAAGTACCTCAATCGATGAACATTTTTTGATCAAATGATCACAAGCATCAAGCTTTGTATCAAGAAATTTAATTAAAAACTTTTTGAATTAGAAAAAAATTTGGAGAGGAAAATTACTTTATTTTTATCAATTTTTATGCATTTTTACATCCATTTTTTAAATCAAATACTATGGTGACGATTTGGAAGCATTCAAAAATTATTGCTTTTTCACTTCAATCAAAAAATGCTTTAATAAAGTAAAAATAAATTCTAAAGTCATAAATAAGTAAGCTTTAAAAAAAATTTGTTTATCAGATGTGTTAGTACACATAAAAACCTTCAAAAATCGATCTTGTTTTCAATAGCAAAAGTAAAGGTTCTGATCGAGCTATGTTGGTTTGAAATGAAAGTTTAACATAAATTATTCAAATTTACTGATTTTGTATTAGAATTTTTTTTTTCTGCTGTTTTTTTGTTTTCAATATTCATTATTAAATATATTAAAATTATTCCCAAGAGGATTTTGAGCTCCGTCCATTGGAAGTACCTCAATCGATGAACATTTTTTGATCAAATGATCACAAGCATCAAGCTTTGTATCAAGAAATTTAATTAAAAACTTTTTGAATTAGAAAAAAATTTGGAGAGGAAAATTACTTTATTTTTATCAATTTTTATGCATTTTTACATCCATTTTTTAAATCAAATACTATGGTGACGATTTGGAAGCATTCAAAAATTATTGCTTTTTCACTTCAATCAAAAAATGCTTTAATAAAGTAAAAATAAATTCTAAAGTCATAAATAAGTAAGCTTTAAAAAAAATTTGTTTATCAGATGTGTTAGTACACATAAAAACCTTCAAAAATCGATCTTGTTTTCAATAGCAAAAGTAAAGGTTCTGATCGAGCTATGTTGGTTTGAAATGAAAGTTTAACATAAATTATTCAAATTTACTGATTTTGTATTAGAATTTTTTTTTTCTGCTGTTTTTTTGTTTTCAATATTCATTATTAAATATATTAAAATTATTCCCAAGAGGATTTTGAGCTCCGTCCATTGGAAGTACCTCAATCGATGAACATTTTTTGATCAAATGATCACAAGCATCAAGCTTTGTATCAAGAAATTTAATTAAAAACTTTTTGAATTAGAAAAAAATTTGGAGAGGAAAATTACTTTATTTTTATCAATTTTTATGCATTTTTACATCCATTTTTTAAATCAAATACTATGGTGACGATTTGGAAGCATTCAAAAATTATTGCTTTTTCACTTCAATCAAAAAATGCTTTAATAAAGTAAAAATAAATTCTAAAGTCATAAATAAGTAAGCTTTAAAAAAAATTTGTTTATCAGATGTGTTAGTACACATAAAAACCTTCAAAAATCGATCTTGTTTTCAATAGCAAAAGTAAAGGTTCTGATCGAGCTATGTTGGTTTGAAATGAAAGTTTAACATAAATTATTCAAATTTACTGATTTTGTATTAGAATTTTTTTTTTCTGCTGTTTTTTTGTTTTCCATATTCATTATTAAATATATTAAAATTATTCCCAAGAGGATTTTGAGCTCCGTCCATTGGAAGTACCTCAATCGATGAACATTTTTTGATCAAATGATCACAAGCATCAAGCTTTGTATCAAGAAATTTAATTAAAAACTTTTTGAATTAGAAAAAAATTTGGAGAGGAAAATTACTTTATTTTTATCAATTTTTATGCATTTTTACATCCATTTTTTAAATCAAATACTATGGTGACGATTTGGAAGCATTCAAAAATTATTGCTTTTTCACTTCAATCAAAAAATGCTTTAATAAAGTAAAAATAAATTCTAAAGTCATAAATAAGTAAGCTTTAAAAAAAATTTGTTTATCAGATGTGTTAGTACACATAAAAACCTTCAAAAATCGATCTTGTTTTCAATAGCAAAAGTAAAGGTTCTGATCGAGCTATGTTGGTTTGAAATGAAAGTTTAACATAAATTATTCAAATTTACTGATTTTGTATTAGAATTTTTTTTTTCTGCTGTTTTTTTGTTTTCAATATTCATTATTAAATATATTAAAATTATTCCCAAGAGGATTTTGAGCTCCGTCCATTGGAAGTACCTCAATCGATGAACATTTTTTGATCAAATGATCACAAGCATCAAGCTTTGTATCAAGAAATTTAATTAAAAACTTTTTGAATTAGAAAAAAATTTGGAGAGGAAAATTACTTTATTTTTATCAATTTTTATGCATTTTTACATCCATTTTTTAAATCAAATACTATGGTGACGATTTGGAAGCATTCAAAAATTATTGCTTTTTCACTTCAATCAAAAAATGCTTTAATAAAGTAAAAATAAATTCTAAAGTCATAAATAAGTAAGCTTTAAAAAAAAATTTGTTTATCAGATGTGTTAGTACACATAAAAACCTTCAAAAATCGATCTTGTTTTCAATAGCAAAAGTAAAGGTTCTGATCGAGCTATGTTGGTTTGAAATGAAAGTTTAACATAAATTATTCAAATTTTCTGATTTTGTATTAGAAATTTTTTTTTCTGAGCTTTTTTTCTTTTCTAAATTCATAATTAATTATTTAAGAATTTATTAGAAAAAGGATTTTCGATTGCCTCCGTTGGAAGTACCTCAAACAATGAACATTTTTTGATCAAATGATCACAAGCATCAAGCTTTGTATCAAGAAATTTAATTAAAAACTTTTTGAATTAGAAAAAAATTTGGAGAGGAAAATTACTTTATTTTTATCAATTTTTATGCATTTTTACATCCATTTTTTAAATCAAATACTATGGTGACGATTTGGAAGCATTCAAAAATTATTGCTTTTTCACTTCAATCAAAAAATGCTTTAATAAAGTAAAAATAAATTCTAAAGTCATAAATAAGTAAGCTTTAAAAAAAATTTGTTTATCAGATGTGTTAGTACACATAAAAACCTTCAAAAATCGATCTTGTTTTCAATAGCAAAAGTAAAGGTTCTGATCGAGCTATGTTGGTTTGAAATGAAAGTTTAACATAAATTATTCAAATTTACTGATTTTGTATTAGAATTTTTTTTTTCTGCTGTTTTTTTGTTTTCAATATTCATTATTAAATATATTAAAATTATTCCCAAGAGGATTTTGAGCTCCGTCCATTGGAAGTACCTCAATCGATGAACATTTTTTGATCAAATGATCACAAGCATCAAGCTTTGTATCAAGAAATTTAATTAAAAACTTTTTGAATTAGAAAAAAATTTGGAGAGGAAAATTACTTTATTTTTATCAATTTTTATGCATTTTTACATCCATTTTTTAAATCAAATACTATGGTGACGATTTGGAAGCATTCAAAAATTATTGCTTTTTCACTTCAATCAAAAAATGCTTTAATAAAGTAAAAATAAATTCTAAAGTCATAAATAAGTAAGCTTTAAAAAAAATTTGTTTATCAGATGTGTTAGTACACATAAAAACCTTCAAAAATCGATCTTGTTTTCAATAGCAAAAGTAAAGGTTCTGATCGAGCTATGTTGGTTTGAAATGAAAGTTTAACATAAATTATTCAAATTTACTGATTTTGTATTAGAATTTTTTTTTTCTGCTGTTTTTTTGTTTTCAATATTCATTATTAAATATATTAAAATTATTCCCAAGAGGATTTTGAGCTCCGTCCATTGGAAGTACCTCAATCGATGAACATTTTTTGATCAAATGATCACAAGCATCAAGCTTTGTATCAAGAAATTTAATTAAAAACTTTTTGAATTAGAAAAAAATTTGGAGAGGAAAATTACTTTATTTTTATCAATTTTTATGCATTTTTACATCCATTTTTTAAATCAAATACTATGGTGACGATTTGGAAGCATTCAAAAATTATTGCTTTTTCACTTCAATCAAAAAATGCTTTAATAAAGTAAAAATAAATTCTAAAGTCATAAATAAGTAAGCTTTAAAAAAAAATTTGTTTATCAGATGTGTTAGTACACATAAAAACCTTCAAAAATCGATCTTGTTTTCAATAGCAAAAGTAAAGGTTCTGATCGAGCTATGTTGGTTTGAAATGAAAGTTTAACATAAATTATTCAAATTTTCTGATTTTGTATTAGAAATTTTTTTTTCTGAGCTTTTTTTCTTTTCTAAATTCATAATTAATTATTTAAGAATTTATTAGAAAAAGGATTTTCGATTGCCTCCGTTGGAAGTACCTCAAACAATGAACATTTTTTGATCAAATGATCACAAGCATCAAGCTTTGTATCAAGAAATTTAATTAAAAACTTTTTGAATTAGAAAAAAATTTGGAGAGGAAAATTACTTTATTTTTATCAATTTTTATGCATTTTTACATCCATTTTTTAAATCAAATACTATGGTGACGATTTGGAAGCATTCAAAAATTATTGCTTTTTCACTTCAATCAAAAAATGCTTTAATAAAGTAAAAATAAATTCTAAAGTCATAAATAAGTAAGCTTTAAAAAAAATTTGTTTATCAGATGTGTTAGTACACATAAAAACCTTCAAAAATCGATCTTGTTTTCAATAGCAAAAGTAAAGGTTCTGATCGAGCTATGTTGGTTTGAAATGAAAGTTTAACATAAATTATTCAAATTTACTGATTTTGTATTAGAATTTTTTTTTTCTGCTGTTTTTTTGTTTTCCATATTCATTATTAAATATATTAAAATTATTCCCAAGAGGATTTTGAGCTCCGTCCATTGGAAGTACCTCAATCGATGAACATTTTTTGATCAAATGATCACAAGCATCAAGCTTTGTATCAAGAAATTTAATTAAAAACTTTTTGAATTAGAAAAAAATTTGGAGAGGAAAATTACTTTATTTTTATCAATTTTTATGCATTTTTACATCCATTTTTTAAATCAAATACTATGGTGACGATTTGGAAGCATTCAAAAATTATTGCTTTTTCACTTCAATCAAAAAATGCTTTAATAAAGTAAAAATAAATTCTAAAGTCATAAATAAGTAAGCTTTAAAAAAAATTTGTTTATCAGATGTGTTAGTACACATAAAAACCTTCAAAAATCGATCTTGTTTTCAATAGCAAAAGTAAAGGTTCTGATCGAGCTATGTTGGTTTGAAATGAAAGTTTAACATAAATTATTCAAATTTACTGATTTTGTATTAGAATTTTTTTTTTCTGCTGTTTTTTTGTTTTCAATATTCATTATTAAATATATTAAAATTATTCCCAAGAGGATTTTGAGCTCCGTCCATTGGAAGTACCTCAATCGATGAACATTTTTTGATCAAATGATCACAAGCATCAAGCTTTGTATCAAGAAATTTAATTAAAAACTTTTTGAATTAGAAAAAAATTTGGAGAGGAAAATTACTTTATTTTTATCAATTTTTATGCATTTTTACATCCATTTTTTAAATCAAATACTATGGTGACGATTTGGAAGCATTCAAAAATTATTGCTTTTTCACTTCAATCAAAAAATGCTTTAATAAAGTAAAAATAAATTCTAAAGTCATAAATAAGTAAGCTTTAAAAAAAAATTTGTTTATCAGATGTGTTAGTACACATAAAAACCTTCAAAAATCGATCTTGTTTTCAATAGCAAAAGTAAAGGTTCTGATCGAGCTATGTTGGTTTGAAATGAAAGTTTAACATAAATTATTCAAATTTACTGATTTTGTATTAGAATTTTTTTTTTCTGCTGTTTTTTTGTTTTCAATATTCATTATTAAATATATTAAAATTATTCCCAAGAGGATTTTGAGCTCCGTCCATTGGAAGTACCTCAATCGATGAACATTTTTTGATCAAATGATCACAAGCATCAAGCTTTGTATCAAGAAATTTAATTAAAAACTTTTTGAATTAGAAAAAAATTTGGAGAGGAAAATTACTTTATTTTTATCAATTTTTATGCATTTTTACATCCATTTTTTAAATCAAATACTATGGTGACGATTTGGAAGCATTCAAAAATTATTGCTTTTTCACTTCAATCAAAAAATGCTTTAATAAAGTAAAAATAAATTCTAAAGTCATAAATAAGTAAGCTTTAAAAAAAATTTGTTTATCAGATGTGTTAGTACACATAAAAACCTTCAAAAATCGATCTTGTTTTCAATAGCAAAAGTAAAGGTTCTGATCGAGCTATGTTGGTTTGAAATGAAAGTTTAACATAAATTATTCAAATTTACTGATTTTGTATTAGAATTTTTTTTTTCTGCTGTTTTTTTGTTTTCCATATTCATTATTAAATATATTAAAATTATTCCCAAGAGGATTTTGAGCTCCGTCCATTGGAAGTACCTCAATCGATGAACATTTTTTGATCAAATGATCACAAGCATCAAGCTTTGTATCAAGAAATTTAATTAAAAACTTTTTGAATTAGAAAAAAATTTGGAGAGGAAAATTACTTTATTTTTATCAATTTTTATGCATTTTTACATCCATTTTTTAAATCAAATACTATGGTGACGATTTGGAAGCATTCAAAAATTATTGCTTTTTCACTTCAATCAAAAAATGCTTTAATAAAGTAAAAATAAATTCTAAAGTCATAAATAAGTAAGCTTTAAAAAAAAATTTGTTTATCAGATGTGTTAGTACACATAAAAACTTTCAAAAATCGATCTTGTTTTCAATAGCAAAAGTAAAGGTTCTGATCGAGCTATGTTGGTTTGAAATGAAAGTTTAACATAAATTATTCAAATTTACTGATTTTGTATTAGAATTTTTTTTTTCTGCTGTTTTTTTGTTTTCAATATTCATTATTAAATATATTAAAATTATTCCCAAGAGGATTTTGAGCTCCGTCCATTGGAAGTACCTCAATCGATGAACATTTTTTGATCAAATGATCACAAGCATCAAGCTTTGTATCAAGAAATTTAATTAAAAACTTTTTGAATTAGAAAAAAATTTGGAGAGGAAAATTACTTTATTTTTATCAATTTTTATGCATTTTTACATCCATTTTTAAATCAAATACTATGGTGACGATTTGGAAGCATTCAAAAATTATTGCTTTTTCACTTCAATCAAAAAATGCTTTAATAAAGTAAAAATAAATTCTAAAGTCATAAATAAGTAAGCTTTAAAAAAAATTTGTTTATCAGATGTGTTAGTACACATAAAAACCTTCAAAAATCGATCTTGTTTTCAATAGCAAAAGTAAAGGTTCTGATCGAGCTATGTTGGTTTGAAATGAAAGTTTAACATAAATTATTCAAATTTACTGATTTTGTATTAGAATTTTTTTTTTCTGCTGTTTTTTTGTTTTCAATATTCATTATTAAATATATTAAAATTATTCCCAAGAGGATTTTGAGCTCCGTCCATTGGAAGTACCTCAATCGATGAACATTTTTTGATCAAATGCTCACAAGCATCAAGCTTTGTATCAAGAAATTTAATTAAAAACTTTTTGAATTAGAAAAAAATTTGGAGAGGAAAATTACTTTATTTTTATCAATTTTTATGCATTTTTACATCCATTTTTTAAATCAAATACTATGGTGACGATTTGGAAGCATTCAAAAATTATTGCTTTTTCACTTCAATCAAAAAATGCTTTAATAAAGTAAAAATAAATTCTAAAGTCATAAATAAGTAAGCTTTAAAAAAAATTTGTTTATCAGATGTGTTAGTACACATAAAAACCTTCAAAAATCGATCTTGTTTTCAATAGCAAAAGTAAAGGTTCTGATCGAGCTATGTTGGTTTGAAATGAAAGTTTAACATAAATTATTCAAATTTACTGATTTTGTATTAGAATTTTTTTTTTCTGCTGTTTTTTTGTTTTCAATATTCATTATTAAATATATTAAAATTATTCCCAAGAGGATTTTGAGCTCCGTCCATTGGAAGTACCTCAATCGATGAACATTTTTTGATCAAATGCTCACAAGCATCAAGCTTTGTATCAAGAAATTTAATTAAAAACTTTTTGAATTAGAAAAAAATTTGGAGAGGAAAATTACTTTATTTTTATCAATTTTTATGCATTTTTACATCCATTTTTTAAATCAAATACTATGGTGACGATTTGGAAGCATTCAAAAATTATTGCTTTTTCACTTCAATCAAAAAATGCTTTAATAAAGTAAAAATAAATTCTAAAGTCATAAATAAGTAAGCTTTAAAAAAAATTTGTTTATCAGATGTGTTAGTACACATAAAAACCTTCAAAAATCGATCTTGTTTTCAATAGCAAAAGTAAAGGTTCTGATCGAGCTATGTTGGTTTGAAATGAAAGTTTAACATAAATTATTCAAATTTACTGATTTTGTATTAGAATTTTTTTTTCTGCTGTTTTTTTGTTTTCAATATTCATTATTAAATATATTAAAATTATTCCCAAGAGGATTTTGAGCTCCGTCCATTGGAAGTACCTCAATCGATGAACATTTTTTGATCAAATGATCACAAGCATCAAGCTTTGTATCAAGAAATTTAATTAAAAACTTTTTGAATTAGAAAAAAATTTGGAGAGGAAAATTACTTTATTTTTATCAATTTTTATGCATTTTTACATCCATTTTTTAAATCAAATACTATGGTGACGATTTGGAAGCATTCAAAAATTATTGCTTTTTCACTTCAATCAAAAAATGCTTTAATAAAGTAAAAATAAATTCTAAAGTCATAAATAAGTAAGCTTTAAAAAAAATTTGTTTATCAGATGTGTTAGTACACATAAAAACCTTCAAAAATCGATCTTGTTTTCAATAGCAAAAGTAAAGGTTCTGATCGAGCTATGTTGGTTTGAAATGAAAGTTTAACATAAATTATTCAAATTTACTGATTTTGTATTAGAATTTTTTTTTCTGCTGTTTTTTTGTTTTCAATATTCATTATTAAATATATTAAAATTATTCCCAAGAGGATTTTGAGCTCCGTCCATTGGAAGTACCTCAATCGATGAACATTTTTTGATCAAATGATCACAAGCATCAAGCTTTGTATCAAGAAATTTAATTAAAAACTTTTTGAATTAGAAAAAAATTTGGAGAGGAAAATTACTTTATTTTTATCAATTTTTATGCATTTTTACATCCATTTTTTGAATCAAATACTATGGTGACGATTTGGAAGCATTCAAAAATTATTGCTTTTTCACTTCAATCAAAAAATGCTTTAATAAAGTAAAAATAAATTCTAAAGTCATAAATAAGTAAGCTTTAAAAAAAATTTGTTTATCAGATGTGTTAGTACACATAAAAACCTTCAAAAATCGATCTTGTTTTCAATAGCAAAAGTAAAGGTTCTGATCGAGCTATGTTGGTTTGAAATGAAAGTTTAACATAAATTATTCAAATTTACTGATTTTGTATTAGAATTTTTTTTTCTGCTGTTTTTTTGTTTTCAATATTCATTATTAAATATATTAAAATTATTCCCAAGAGGATTTTGAGCTCCGTCCATTGGAAGTACCTCAATCGATGAACATTTTTTGATCAAATGATCACAAGCATCAAGCTTTGTATCAAGAAATTTAATTAAAAACTTTTTGAATTAGAAAAAAATTTGGAGAGGAAAATTACTTTATTTTTATCAATTTTTATGCATTTTTACATCCATTTTTTAAATCAAATACTATGGTGACGATTTGGAAGCATTCAAAAATTATTGCTTTTTCACTTCAATCAAAAAATGCTTTAATAAAGTAAAAATAAATTCTAAAGTCATAAATAAGTAAGCTTTAAAAAAAATTTGTTTATCAGATGTGTTAGTACACATAAAAACCTTCAAAAATCGATCTTGTTTTCAATAGCAAAAGTAAAGGTTCTGATCGAGCTATGTTGGTTTGAAATGAAAGTTTAACATAAATTATTCAAATTTACTGATTTTGTATTAGAATTTTTTTTTCTGCTGTTTTTTTGTTTTCAATATTCATTATTAAATATATTAAAATTATTCCCAAGAGGATTTTGAGCTCCGTCCATTGGAAGTACCTCAATCGATGAACATTTTTTGATCAAATGATCACAAGCATCAAGCTTTGTATCAAGAAATTTAATTAAAAACTTTTTGAATTAGAAAAAAATTTGGAGAGGAAAATTACTTTATTTTTATCAATTTTTATGCATTTTTACATCCATTTTTTAAATCAAATACTATGGTGACGATTTGGAAGCATTCAAAAATTATTGCTTTTTCACTTCAATCAAAAAATGCTTTAATAAAGTAAAAATAAATTCTAAAGTCATAAATAAGTAAGCTTTAAAAAAAATTTGTTTATCAGATGTGTTAGTACACATAAAAACCTTCAAAAATCGATCTTGTTTTCAATAGCAAAAGTAAAGGTTCTGATCGAGCTATGTTGGTTTGAAATGAAAGTTTAACATAAATTATTCAAATTTACTGATTTTGTATTAGAATTTTTTTTTTCTGCTGTTTTTTTGTTTTCAATATTCATTATTAAATATATTAAAATTATTCCCAAGAGGATTTTGAGCTCCGTCCATTGGAAGTACCTCAATCGATGAACATTTTTTGATCAAATGATCACAAGCATCAAGCTTTGTATCAAGAAATTTAATTAAAAACTTTTTGAATTAGAAAAAAATTTGGAGAGGAAAATTACTTTATTTTTATCAATTTTTATGCATTTTTACATCCATTTTTTAAATCAAATACTATGGTGACGATTTGGAAGCATTCAAAAATTATTGCTTTTTCACTTCAATCAAAAAATGCTTTAATAAAGTAAAAATAAATTCTAAAGTCATAAATAAGTAAGCTTTAAAAAAAAATTTGTTTATCAGATGTGTTAGTACACATAAAAACCTTCAAAAATCGATCTTGTTTTCAATAGCAAAAGTAAAGGTTCTGATCGAGCTATGTTGGTTTGAAATGAAAGTTTAACATAAATTATTCAAATTTACTGATTTTGTATTAGAATTTTTTTTTTCTTCTGTTTTTTTGTTTTCAATATTCATTATTAAATATATTAAAATTATTCCCAAGAGGATTTTGAGCTCCGTCCATTGGAAGTACCTCAATCGATGAACATTTTTTGATCAAATGATCACAAGCATCAAGCTTTGTATCAAGAAATTTAATTAAAAACTTTTTGAATTAGAAAAAAATTTGGAGAGGAAAATTACTTTATTTTTATCAATTTTTATGCATTTTTACATCCATTTTTAAATCAAATACTATGGTGACGATTTGGAAGCATTCAAAAATTATTGCTTTTTCACTTCAATCAAAAAATGCTTTAATAAAGTAAAAATAAATTCTAAAGTCATAAATAAGTAAGCTTTAAAAAAAATTTGTTTATCAGATGTGTTAGTACACATAAAAACCTTCAAAAATCGATCTTGTTTTCAATAGCAAAAGTAAAGGTTCTGATCGAGCTATGTTGGTTTGAAATGAAAGTTTAACATAAATTATTCAAATTTACTGATTTTGTATTAGAATTTTTTTTTCTGCTGTTTTTTTGTTTTCAATATTCATTATTAAATATATTAAAATTATTCCCAAGAGGATTTTGAGCTCCGTCCATTGGAAGTACCTCAATCGATGAACATTTTTTGATCAAATGATCACAAGCATCAAGCTTTGTATCAAGAAATTTAATTAAAAACTTTTTGAATTAGAAAAAAATTTGGAGAGGAAAATTACTTTATTTTTATCAATTTTTATGCATTTTTACATCCATTTTTTAAATCAAATACTATGGTGACGATTTGGAAGCATTCAAAAATTATTGCTTTTTCACTTCAATCAAAAAATGCTTTAATAAAGTAAAAATAAATTCTAAAGTCATAAATAAGTAAGCTTTAAAAAAAATTTGTTTATCAGATGTGTTAGTACACATAAAAACCTTCAAAAATCGATCTTGTTTTCAATAGCAAAAGTAAAGGTTCTGATCGAGCTATGTTGGTTTGAAATGAAAGTTTAACATAAATTATTCAAATTTACTGATTTTGTATTAGAATTTTTTTTTCTGCTGTTTTTTTGTTTTCAATATTCATTATTAAATATATTAAAATTATTCCCAAGAGGATTTTGAGCTCCGTCCATTGGAAGTACCTCAATCGATGAACATTTTTTGATCAAATGATCACAAGCATCAAGCTTTGTATCAAGAAATTTAATTAAAAACTTTTTGAATTAGAAAAAAATTTGGAGAGGAAAATTACTTTATTTTTATCAATTTTTATGCATTTTTACATCCATTTTTTAAATCAAATACTATGGTGACGATTTGGAAGCATTCAAAAATTATTGCTTTTTCACTTCAATCAAAAAATGCTTTAATAAAGTAAAAATAAATTCTAAAGTCATAAATAAGTAAGCTTTAAAAAAAAATTTGTTTATCAGATGTGTTAGTACACATAAAAACCTTCAAAAATCGATCTTGTTTTCAATAGCAAAAGTAAAGGTTCTGATCGAGCTATGTTGGTTTGAAATGAAAGTTTAACATAAATTATTCAAATTTACTGATTTTGTATTAGAATTTTTTTTTTCTTCTGTTTTTTTGTTTTCAATATTCATTATTAAATATATTAAAATTATTCCCAAGAGGATTTTGAGCTCCGTCCATTGGAAGTACCTCAATCGATGAACATTTTTTGATCAAATGATCACAAGCATCAAGCTTTGTATCAAGAAATTTAATTAAAAACTTTTTGAATTAGAAAAAAATTTGGAGAGGAAAATTACTTTATTTTTATCAATTTTTATGCATTTTTACATCCATTTTTTAAATCAAATACTATGGTGACGATTTGGAAGCATTCAAAAATTATTGCTTTTTCACTTCAATCAAAAAATGCTTTAATAAAGTAAAAATAAATTCTAAAGTCATAAATAAGTAAGCTTTAAAAAAAATTTGTTTATCAGATGTGTTAGTACACATAAAAACCTTCAAAAATCGATCTTGTTTTCAATAGCAAAAGTAAAGGTTCTGATCGAGCTATGTTGGTTTGAAATGAAAGTTTAACATAAATTATTCAAATTTACTGATTTTGTATTAGAATTTTTTTTTCTGCTGTTTTTTTGTTTTCAATATTCATTATTAAATATATTAAAATTATTCCCAAGAGGATTTTGAGCTCCGTCCATTGGAAGTACCTCAATCGATGAACATTTTTTGATCAAATGATCACAAGCATCAAGCTTTGTATCAAGAAATTTAATTAAAAACTTTTTGAATTAGAAAAAAATTTGGAGAGGAAAATTACTTTATTTTTATCAATTTTTATGCATTTTTACATCCATTTTTTAAATCAAATACTATGGTGACGATTTGGAAGCATTCAAAAATTATTGCTTTTTCACTTCAATCAAAAAATGCTTTAATAAAGTAAAAATAAATTCTAAAGTCATAAATAAGTAAGCTTTAAAAAAAATTTGTTTATCAGATGTGTTAGTACACATAAAAACCTTCAAAAATCGATCTTGTTTTCAATAGCAAAAGTAAAGGTTCTGATCGAGCTATGTTGGTTTGAAATGAAAGTTTAACATAAATTATTCAAATTTACTGATTTTGTATTAGAATTTTTTTTTTCTGCTGTTTTTTTGTTTTCAATATTCATTATTAAATATATTAAAATTATTCCCAAGAGGATTTTGAGCTCCGTCCATTGGAAGTACCTCAATCGATGAACATTTTTTGATCAAATGATCACAAGCATCAAGCTTTGTATCAAGAAATTTAATTAAAAACTTTTTGAATTAGAAAAAAATTTGGAGAGGAAAATTACTTTATTTTTATCAATTTTTATGCATTTTTACATCCATTTTTTAAATCAAATACTATGGTGACGATTTGGAAGCATTCAAAAATTATTGCTTTTTCACTTCAATCAAAAAATGCTTTAATAAAGTAAAAATAAATTCTAAAGTCATAAATAAGTAAGCTTTAAAAAAAATTTGTTTATCAGATGTGTTAGTACACATAAAAACCTTCAAAAATCGATCTTGTTTTCAATAGCAAAAGTAAAGGTTCTGATCGAGCTATGTTGGTTTGAAATGAAAGTTTAACATAAATTATTCAAATTTACTGATTTTGTATTAGAATTTTTTTTTTCTGCTGTTTTTTTGTTTTCAATATTCATTATTAAATATATTAAAATTATTCCCAAGAGGATTTTGAGCTCCGTCCATTGGAAGTACCTCAATCGATGAACATTTTTTGATCAAATGATCACAAGCATCAAGCTTTGTATCAAGAAATTTAATTAAAAACTTTTTGAATTAGAAAAAAATTTGGAGAGGAAAATTACTTTATTTTTATCAATTTTTATGCATTTTTACATCCATTTTTTAAATCAAATACTATGGTGACGATTTGGAAGCATTCAAAAATTATTGCTTTTTCACTTCAATCAAAAAATGCTTTAATAAAGTAAAAATAAATTCTAAAGTCATAAATAAGTAAGCTTTAAAAAAAATTTGTTTATCAGATGTGTTAGTACACATAAAAACCTTCAAAAATCGATCTTGTTTTCAATAGCAAAAGTAAAGGTTCTGATCGAGCTATGTTGGTTTGAAATGAAAGTTTAACATAAATTATTCAAATTTACTGATTTTGTATTAGAATTTTTTTTTCTGCTGTTTTTTTGTTTTCAATATTCATTATTAAATATATTAAAATTATTCCCAAGAGGATTTTGAGCTCCGTCCATTGGAAGTACCTCAATCGATGAACATTTTTTGATCAAATGATCACAAGCATCAAGCTTTGTATCAAGAAATTTAATTAAAAACTTTTTGAATTAGAAAAAAATTTGGAGAGGAAAATTACTTTATTTTTATCAATTTTTATGCATTTTTACATCCATTTTTTAAATCAAATACTATGGTGACGATTTGGAAGCATTCAAAAATTATTGCTTTTTCACTTCAATCAAAAAATGCTTTAATAAAGTAAAAATAAATTCTAAAGTCATAAATAAGTAAGCTTTAAAAAAAATTTGTTTATCAGATGTGTTAGTACACATAAAAACCTTCAAAAATCGATCTTGTTTTCAATAGCAAAAGTAAAGGTTCTGATCGAGCTATGTTGGTTTGAAATGAAAGTTTAACATAAATTATTCAAATTTACTGATTTTGTATTAGAATTTTTTTTTCTGCTGTTTTTTTGTTTTCAATATTCATTATTAAATATATTAAAATTATTCCCAAGAGGATTTTGAGCTCCGTCCATTGGAAGTACCTCAATCGATGAACATTTTTTGATCAAATGATCACAAGCATCAAGCTTTGTATCAAGAAATTTAATTAAAAACTTTTTGAATTAGAAAAAAATTTGGAGAGGAAAATTACTTTATTTTTATCAATTTTTATGCATTTTTACATCCATTTTTTAAATCAAATACTATGGTGACGATTTGGAAGCATTCAAAAATTATTGCTTTTTCACTTCAATCAAAAAATGCTTTAATAAAGTAAAAATAAATTCTAAAGTCATAAATAAGTAAGCTTTAAAAAAAAATTTGTTTATCAGATGTGTTTGTACACATAAAAACCTTCAAAAATCGATCTTGTTTTCAATAGCAAAAGTAAAGGTTCTGATCGAGCTATGTTGGTTTGAAATGAAAGTTTAACATAAATTATTCAAATTTACTGATTTTGTATTAGAATTTTTTTTTTCTTCTGTTTTTTTGTTTTCAATATTCATTATTAAATATATTAAAATTATTCCCAAGAGGATTTTGAGCTCCGTCCATTGGAAGTACCTCAATCGATGAACATTTTTTGATCAAATGATCACAAGCATCAAGCTTTGTATCAAGAAATTTAATTAAAAACTTTTTGAATTAGAAAAAAATTTGGAGAGGAAAATTACTTTATTTTTATCAATTTTTATGCATTTTTACATCCATTTTTTAAATCAAATACTATGGTGACGATTTGGAAGCATTCAAAAATTATTGCTTTTTCACTTCAATCAAAAAATGCTTTAATAAAGTAAAAATAAATTCTAAAGTCATAAATAAGTAAGCTTTAAAAAAAAATTTGTTTATCAGATGTGTTAGTACACATAAAAACCTTCAAAAATCGATCTTGTTTTCAATAGCAAAAGTAAAGGTTCTGATCGAGCTATGTTGGTTTGAAATGAAAGTTTAACATAAATTATTCAAATTTACTGATTTTGTATTAGAATTTTTTTTTTCTTCTGTTTTTTTGTTTTCAATATTCATTATTAAATATATTAAAATTATTCCCAAGAGGATTTTGAGCTCCGTCCATTGGAAGTACCTCAATCGATGAACATTTTTTGATCAAATGATCACAAGCATCAAGCTTTGTATCAAGAAATTTAATTAAAAACTTTTTGAATTAGAAAAAAATTTGGAGAGGAAAATTACTTTATTTTTATCAATTTTTATGCATTTTTACATCCATTTTTTAAATCAAATACTATGGTGACGATTTGGAAGCATTCAAAAATTATTGCTTTTTCACTTCAATCAAAAAATGCTTTAATAAAGTAAAAATAAATTCTAAAGTCATAAATAAGTAAGCTTTAAAAAAAATTTGTTTATCAGATGTGTTAGTACACATAAAAACCTTCAAAAATCGATCTTGTTTTCAATAGCAAAAGTAAAGGTTCTGATCGAGCTATGTTGGTTTGAAATGAAAGTTTAACATAAATTATTCAAATTTACTGATTTTGTATTAGAATTTTTTTTTTCTGCTGTTTTTTTGTTTTCAATATTCATTATTAAATATATTAAAATTATTCCCAAGAGGATTTTGAGCTCCGTCCATTGGAAGTACCTCAATCGATGAACATTTTTTGATCAAATGATCACAAGCATCAAGCTTTGTATCAAGAAATTTAATTAAAAACTTTTTGAATTAGAAAAAAATTTGGAGAGGAAAATTACTTTATTTTTATCAATTTTTATGCATTTTTACATCCATTTTTTAAATCAAATACTATGGTGACGATTTGGAAGCATTCAAAAATTATTGCTTTTTCACTTCAATCAAAAAATGCTTTAATAAAGTAAAAATAAATTCTAAAGTCATAAATAAGTAAGCTTTAAAAAAAATTTGTTTATCAGATGTGTTAGTACACATAAAAACCTTCAAAAATCGATCTTGTTTTCAATAGCAAAAGTAAAGGTTCTGATCGAGCTATGTTGGTTTGAAATGAAAGTTTAACATAAATTATTCAAATTTACTGATTTTGTATTAGAATTTTTTTTTTCTGCTGTTTTTTTGTTTTCAATATTCATTATTAAATATATTAAAATTATTCCCAAGAGGATTTTGAGCTCCGTCCATTGGAAGTACCTCAATCGATGAACATTTTTTGATCAAATGATCACAAGCATCAAGCTTTGTATCAAGAAATTTAATTAAAAACTTTTTGAATTAGAAAAAAATTTGGAGAGGAAAATTACTTTATTTTTATCAATTTTTATGCATTTTTACATCCATTTTTTAAATCAAATACTATGGTGACGATTTGGAAGCATTCAAAAATTATTGCTTTTTCACTTCAATCAAAAAATGCTTTAATAAAGTAAAAATAAATTCTAAAGTCATAAATAAGTAAGCTTTAAAAAAAATTTGTTTATCAGATGTGTTAGTACACATAAAAACCTTCAAAAATCGATCTTGTTTTCAATAGCAAAAGTAAAGGTTCTGATCGAGCTATGTTGGTTTGAAATGAAAGTTTAACATAAATTATTCAAATTTACTGATTTTGTATTAGAATTTTTTTTTTCTGCTGTTTTTTTGTTTTCAATATTCATTATTAAATATATTAAAATTATTCCCAAGAGGATTTTGAGCTCCGTCCATTGGAAGTACCTCAATCGATGAACATTTTTTGATCAAATGATCACAAGCATCAAGCTTTGTATCAAGAAATTTAATTAAAAACTTTTTGAATTAGAAAAAAATTTGGAGAGGAAAATTACTTTATTTTTATCAATTTTTATGCATTTTTACATCCATTTTTTAAATCAAATACTATGGTGACGATTTGGAAGCATTCAAAAATTATTGCTTTTTCACTTCAATCAAAAAATGCTTTAATAAAGTAAAAATAAATTCTAAAGTCATAAATAAGTAAGCTTTAAAAAAAATTTGTTTATCAGATGTGTTAGTACACATAAAAACCTTCAAAAATCGATCTTGTTTTCAATAGCAAAAGTAAAGGTTCTGATCGAGCTATGTTGGTTTGAAATGAAAGTTTAACATAAATTATTCAAATTTACTGATTTTGTATTAGAATTTTTTTTTTCTGCTGTTTTTTTGTTTTCAATATTCATTATTAAATATATTAAAATTATTCCCAAGAGGATTTTGAGCTCCGTCCATTGGAAGTACCTCAATCGATGAACATTTTTTGATCAAATGATCACAAGCATCATACATGGGCAACCCAGACGATTCCAGACGATTATCGTCTTTTATGTAGCATGTAGCGCAACGATTTTCGGTTATGTAGCGCAAAATTTGTGAAAAAAAAATAAAAAAGTGAGAAAAAAAGGGCAGAAAAAGAGAAGAAAAAAAAGAAGAAAAGGGAAAGAAAAAAAGGAAAAAAGAAGAGGAAGAGGATCAAAAAAGTAAGAAAGTAGGCTAAATACTAATTCTTGTTTTTTTGCTGAACGTTTTGGAAGCTATTAGTCGCAAAATTATAATTAGGTGAATTTTTAGCAATTAAAAGACTATAGTCATAAAATAATTTATTTACAAATACAATAGTCTTTGCGGAGAAAAAAACAAATCAGGAATTTTAAACATAGCCAGTTCGCAAAATTAACTGTATTTACATGGGTCAATACACCATAAAGCAAGAAAATGTTCGCTCTATATAAATTTTGCTTTTAGCTATCAAGTAAGATATTGTTAATGCTGATATAACTAATTTTTATTATCGTAAGTGTTATTACTTATCATAGCGACTTACTAAATGTCTCAGAAAACCATAAATAGATGTTTATCAATTTACTTAATGATAACCCTTATTTAACCCAACTTTAAATCCTCTCTCTCCTTCCCCTAATTTCCAAAGGCTTTAGAGCACCTCAAAGTAAACCACCATTTATAATCGCTTTATTTCAATAATATAAAATGACCAAAGTTATTTTACCAAAAGAGATTCATTCACAAACAAAATAAAACTCTTTCATGTGAACATATTTTTTTTAATTTATTTGCTTTTTGTCGATTTGTTGATTGCAAAGCGAAAACAAAGAGTTAGCAAAGAAGCAAAGTATTCACATATGAACAGACAATTCAAATTAAGAAGTAGGAGGATTTTGCTAAAATATTAGAATAATTTTTTTATTTTTTGGAACTAGCGAAAGCTCCAAATATTCTTGAAAAAATAAAAAACTTAATTATTAATATAATTAGCACCATTAAAATCTTTTCTGAATTTTGAGTCATTTTGAATTATTCAATACGACTCTTACTATGAAAAATTTTTTAGGATTTTAAAGAGAAAAAAACGTCTTTTTAAATCAGAAACTTTTCAGTGAGGAAGAATAGTAAAAATATTAAGTTTTCGAATGTGAAAAAAGGTGATAGGATTTTTGAATAAACACCTATTTGACCAAGTTGAATAATTTTATTTATTTTGGCGTCTTATATCAAGGGATTAATTGCGAAAAAATAAGTATATTTTTCTTGAAATCATAAAGCTTTGATAAACAAACAAATAATTTGGAAACAGAGCTGTCTAGTTTTGAGTTTGGTGTTGTCGAGTAGATGCACTGAATTCAACTCGAAGAATTTCCGATGAACCCATAGCTCTGGCCGGAATGCATAAATGCTTGAGATGAAATAAAATTTTGACTCTTTAAAAATAACTTTAATGGGGAAGTGTCGAAAGGTGTTTTTTATATTATTTGACACAAGTTATTAAATTCTTTAAATTCAAATCCTTTAAAACTAAGAATTCAAAAACTATAAACTAATAAATAAATGAATAGTTTAGAAAAATAATTTGGGAAAATAAATTTTAAAATAAAGCGATGAAATTTTTTTTAAACCTAATCTACTAACTAATAATATCAAAAAATGAAAATTAGTACTATTTTTTATTTTTGTTTTAAGAATTTGCCAAAAATTAAAGCTCAGAAAAGAAATTTGAAAAACACTTAGAATCAAGAGTGGTCAAAGTAAAAAAATCAACTAATTTAAAATTGCTATATAGCTGGGCTGCATATCTTTCGTTTATATATATAAAAATTTTTTTTTAAATAGAACTGGGAAGACCAACAAAATTATAAAAATTCATCAAAAAACCACAGGGGGGACCCTTTGCTCAAATTATGTAGCGCAAATTTTCGAAATTTGTCGTCTGACCGTGCCCAAGTATGACAAGCATCAAGCTTTGTATCAAGAAATTTAATTAAAAACTTTTTGAATTAGAAAAAAATTTGGAGAGGAAAATTACTTTATTTTTATCAATTTTTATGCATTTTTACATCCATTTTTTAAATCAAATACTATGGTGACGATTTGGAAGCATTCAAAAATTATTGCTTTTTCACTTCAATCAAAAAATGCTTTAATAAAGTAAAAATAAATTCTAAAGTCATAAATAAGTAAGCTTTAAAAAAAATTTGTTTATCAGATGTGTTAGTACACATAAAAACCTTCAAAAATCGATCTTGTTTTCAATAGCAAAAGTAAAGGTTCTGATCGAGCTATGTTGGTTTGAAATGAAAGTTTAACATAAATTATTCAAATTTACTGATTTTGTATTAGAATTTTTTTTTTCTGCTGTTTTTTTGTTTTCAATATTCATTATTAAATATATTAAAATTATTCCCAAGAGGATTTTGAGCTCCGTCCATTGGAAGTACCTCAATCGATGAACATTTTTTGATCAAATGATCACAAGCATCAAGCTTTGTATCAAGAAATTTAATTAAAAACTTTTTGAATTAGAAAAAAATTTGGAGAGGAAAATTACTTTATTTTTATCAATTTTTATGCATTTTTACATCCATTTTTTAAATCAAATACTATGGTGACGATTTGGAAGCATTCAAAAATTATTGCTTTTTCACTTCAATCAAAAAATGCTTTAATAAAGTAAAAATAAATTCTAAAGTCATAAATAAGTAAGCTTTAAAAAAAATATTGCTTATCAGATGTGTTAGTACACATAAAAACCTTCAAAAATCGATCTTGTTTTCAATAGCAAAAGTAAAGGTTCTGATCGAGCTATGTTGGTTTGAAATGAAAGTTTAACATAAATTATTCAAATTTACTGATTTTGTATTAGAATTTTTTTTTTCTGCTGTTTTTTTGTTTTCAATATTCATTATTAAATATATTAAAATTATTCCCAAGAGGATTTTGAGCTCCGTCCATTGGAAGTACCTCAATCGATGAACATTTTTTGATCAAATGATCACAAGCATCAAGCTTTGTATCAAGAAATTTAATTAAAAACTTTTTGAATTAGAAAAAAATTTGGAGAGGAAAATTACTTTATTTTTATCAATTTTTATGCATTTTTACATCCATTTTTTAAATCAAATACTATGGTGACGATTTGGAAGCATTCAAAAATTATTGCTTTTTCACTTCAATCAAAAAATGCTTTAATAAAGTAAAAATAAATTCTAAAGTCATAAATAAGTAAGCTTTAAAAAAAAATTTGTTTATCAGATGTGTTAGTACACATAAAAACCTTCAAAAATCGATCTTGTTTTCAATAGCAAAAGTAAAGGTTCTGATCGAGCTATGTTGGTTTGAAATGAAAGTTTAACATAAATTATTCAAATTTACTGATTTTGTATTAGAATTTTTTTTTTCTGCTGTTTTTTTGTTTTCAATATTCATTATTAAATATATTAAAATTATTCCCAAGAGGATTTTGAGCTCCGTCCATTGGAAGTACCTCAATCGATGAACATTTTTTGATCAAATGATCACAAGCATCAAGCTTTGTATCAAGAAATTTAATTAAAAACTTTTTGAATTAGAAAAAAATTTGGAGAGGAAAATTACTTTATTTTTATCAATTTTTATTCATTTTTACATCCATTTTTTAAATCAAATACTATGGTGACGATTTGGAAGCATTCAAAAATTATTGCTTTTTCACTTCAATCAAAAAATGCTTTAATAAAGTAAAAATAAATTCTAAAGTCATAAATAAGTAAGCTTTAAAAAAAATTTGTTTATCAGATGTGTTAGTACACATAAAAACCTTCAAAAATCGATCTTGTTTTCAATAGCAAAAGTAAAGGTTCTGATCGAGCTATGTTGGTTTGAAATGAAAGTTTAACATAAATTATTCAAATTTACTGATTTTGTATTAGAATTTTTTTTTTCTGCTGTTTTTTTGTTTTCAATATTCATTATTAAATATATTAAAATTATTCCCAAGAGGATTTTGAGCTCCGTCCATTGGAAGTACCTCAATCGATGAACATTTTTTGATCAAATGATCACAAGCATCAAGCTTTGTATCAAGAAATTTAATTAAAAACTTTTTGAATTAGAAAAAAATTTGGAGAGGAAAATTACTTTATTTTTATCAATTTTTATGCATTTTTACATCCATTTTTTAAATCAAATACTATGGTGACGATTTGGAAGCATTCAAAAATTATTGCTTTTTCACTTCAATCAAAAAATGCTTTAATAAAGTAAAAATAAATTCTAAAGTCATAAATAAGTAAGCTTTAAAAAAAAATTTGTTTATCAGATGTGTTAGTACACATAAAAACCTTCAAAAATCGATCTTGTTTTCAATAGCAAAAGTAAAGGTTCTGATCGAGCTATGTTGGTTTGAAATGAAAGTTTAACATAAATTATTCAAATTTACTGATTTTGTATTAGAATTTTTTTTTTCTGCTGTTTTTTTGTTTTCAATATTCATTATTAAATATATTAAAATTATTCCCAAGAGGATTTTGAGCTCCGTCCATTGGAAGTACCTCAATCGATGAACATTTTTTGATCAAATGATCACAAGCATCAAGCTTTGTATCAAGAAATTTAATTAAAAACTTTTTGAATTAGAAAAAAATTTGGAGAGGAAAATTACTTTATTTTTATCAATTTTTATGCATTTTTACATCCATTTTTAAATCAAATACTATGGTGACGATTTGGAAGCATTCAAAAATTATTGCTTTTTCACTTCAATCAAAAAATGCTTTAATAAAGTAAAAATAAATTCTAAAGTCATAAATAAGTAAGCATTAAAAAAAAATTTGTTTATCAGATGTGTTAGTACACATAAAAACCTTCAAAAATCGATCTTGTTTTCAATAGCAAAAGTAAAGGTTCTGATCGAGCTATGTTGGTTTGAAATGAAAGTTTAACATAAATTATTCAAATTTACTGATTTTGTATTAGAATTTTTTTTTTCTGCTGTTTTTTTGTTTTCAATATTCATTATTAAATATATTAAAATTATTCCCAAGAGGATTTTGAGCTCCGTCCATTGGAAGTACCTCAATCGATGAACATTTTTTGATCAAATGATCACAAGCATCAAGCTTTGTATCAAGAAATTTAATTAAAAACTTTTTGAATTAGAAAAAAATTTGGAGAGGAAAATTACTTTATTTTTATCAATTTTTATGCATTTTTACATCCATTTTTAAATCAAATACTATGGTGACGATTTGGAAGCATTCAAAAATTATTGCTTTTTCACTTCAATCAAAAAATGCTTTAATAAAGTAAAAATAAATTCTAAAGTCATAAATAAGTAAGCATTAAAAAAAAATTTGTTTATCAGATGTGTTAGTACACATAAAAACCTTCAAAAATCGATCTTGTTTTCAATAGCAAAAGTAAAGGTTCTGATCGAGCTATGTTGGTTTGAAATGAAAGTTTAACATAAATTATTCAAATTTACTGATTTTGTATTAGAATTTTTTTTTTCTGCTGTTTTTTTGTTTTCAATATTCATTATTAAATATATTAAAATTATTCCCAAGAGGATTTTGAGCTCCGTCCATTGGAAGTACCTCAATCGATGAACATTTTTTGATCAAATGATCACAAGCATCAAGCTTTGTATCAAGAAATTTAATTAAAAACTTTTTGAATTAGAAAAAAATTTGGAGAGGAAAATTACTTTATTTTTATCAATTTTTATGCATTTTTACATCCATTTTTAAATCAAATACTATGGTGACGATTTGGAAGCATTCAAAAATTATTGCTTTTTCACTTCAATCAAAAAATGCTTTAATAAAGTAAAAATAAATTCTAAAGTCATAAATAAGTAAGCTTTAAAAAAAATTTGTTTATCAGATGTGTTAGTACACATAAAAACCTTCAAAAATCGATCTTGTTTTCAATAGCAAAAGTAAAGGTTCTGATCGAGCTATGTTGGTTTGAAATGAAAGTTTAACATAAATTATTCAAATTTACTGATTTTGTATTAGAATTTTTTTTTCTGCTGTTTTTTTGTTTTCAATATTCATTATTAAATATATTAAAATTATTCCCAAGAGGATTTTGAGCTCCGTCCATTGGAAGTACCTCAATCGATGAACATTTTTTGATCAAATGATCACAAGCATCAAGCTTTGTATCAAGAAATTTAATTAAAAACTTTTTGAATTAGAAAAAAATTTGGAGAGGAAAATTACTTTATTTTTATCAATTTTTATGCATTTTTACATCCATTTTTTAAATCAAATACTATGGTGACGATTTGGAAGCATTCAAAAATTATTGCTTTTTCACTTCAATCAAAAAATGCTTTAATAAAGTAAAAATAAATTCTAAAGTCATAAATAAGTAAGCATTAAAAAAAAATTTGTTTATCAGATGTGTTAGTACACATAAAAACCTTCAAAAATCGATCTTGTTTTCAATAGCAAAAGTAAAGGTTCTGATCGAGCTATGTTGGTTTGAAATGAAAGTTTAACATAAATTATTCAAATTTACTGATTTTGTATTAGAATTTTTTTTTCTGCTGTTTTTTTGTTTTCAATATTCATTATTAAATATATTAAAATTATTCCCAAGAGGATTTTGAGCTCCGTCCATTGGAAGTACCTCAATCGATGAACATTTTTTGATCAAATGATCACAAGCATCAAGCTTTGTATCAAGAAATTTAATTAAAAACTTTTTGAATTAGAAAAAAATTTGGAGAGGAAAATTACTTTATTTTTATCAATTTTTATGCATTTTTACATCCATTTTTTAAATCAAATACTATGGTGACGATTTGGAAGCATTCAAAAATTATTGCTTTTTCACTTCAATCAAAAAATGCTTTAATAAAGTAAAAATAAATTCTAAAGTCATAAATAAGTAAGCATTAAAAAAAAATTTGTTTATCAGATGTGTTAGTACACATAAAAACCTTCAAAAATCGATCTTGTTTTCAATAGCAAAAGTAAAGGTTCTGATCGAGCTATGTTGGTTTGAAATGAAAGTTTAACATAAATTATTCAAATTTACTGATTTTGTATTAGAATTTTTTTTTCTGCTGTTTTTTTGTTTTCAATATTCATTATTAAATATATTAAAATTATTCCCAAGAGGATTTTGAGCTCCGTCCATTGGAAGTACCTCAATCGATGAACATTTTTTGATCAAATGATCACAAGCATCAAGCTTTGTATCAAGAAATTTAATTAAAAACTTTTTGAATTAGAAAAAAATTTGGAGAGGAAAATTACTTTATTTTTATCAATTTTTATGCATTTTTACATCCATTTTTTAAATCAAATACTATGGTGACGATTTGGAAGCATTCAAAAATTATTGCTTTTTCACTTCAATCAAAAAATGCTTTAATAAAGTAAAAATAAATTCTAAAGTCATAAATAAGTAAGCTTTAAAAAAAAATTTGTTTATCAGATGTGTTAGTACACATAAAAACCTTCAAAAATCGATCTTGTTTTCAATAGCAAAAGTAAAGGTTCTGATCGAGCTATGTTGGTTTGAAATGAAAGTTTAACATAAATTATTCAAATTTACTGATTTTGTATTAGAATTTTTTTTTTCTGCTGTTTTTTTGTTTTCAATATTCATTATTAAATATATTAAAATTATTCCCAAGAGGATTTTGAGCTCCGTCCATTGGAAGTACCTCAATCGATGAACATTTTTTGATCAAATGATCACAAGCATCAAGCTTTGTATCAAGAAATTTAATTAAAAACTTTTTGAATTAGAAAAAAATTTGGAGAGGAAAATTACTTTATTTTTATCAATTTTTATGCATTTTTACATCCATTTTTTAAATCAAATACTATGGTGACGATTTGGAAGCATTCAAAAATTATTGCTTTTTCACTTCAATCAAAAAATGCTTTAATAAAGTAAAAATAAATTCTAAAGTCATAAATAAGTAAGCTTTAAAAAAAAATTTGTTTATCAGATGTGTTAGTACACATAAAAACCTTCAAAAATCGATCTTGTTTTCAATAGCAAAAGTAAAGGTTCTGATCGAGCTATGTTGGTTTGAAATGAAAGTTTAACATAAATTATTCAAATTTACTGATTTTGTATTAGAATTTTTTTTTCTGCTGTTTTTTTGTTTTCAATATTCATTATTAAATATATTAAAATTATTCCCAAGAGGATTTTGAGCTCCGTCCATTGGAAGTACCTCAATCGATGAACATTTTTTGATCAAATGATCACAAGCATCAAGCTTTGTATCAAGAAATTTAATTAAAAACTTTTTGAATTAGAAAAAAATTTGGAGAGGAAAATTACTTTATTTTTATCAATTTTTATGCATTTTTACATCCATTTTTTAAATCAAATACTATGGTGACGATTTGGAAGCATTCAAAAATTATTGCTTTTTCACTTCAATCAAAAAATGCTTTAATAAAGTAAAAATAAATTCTAAAGTCATAAATAAGTAAGCTTTAAAAAAAAATTTGTTTATCAGATGTGTTAGTACACATAAAAACCTTCAAAAATCGATCTTGTTTTCAATAGCAAAAGTAAAGGTTCTGATCGAGCTATGTTGGTTTGAAATGAAAGTTTAACATAAATTATTCAAATTTACTGATTTTGTATTAGAATTTTTTTTTCTGCTGTTTTTTTGTTTTCAATATTCATTATTAAATATATTAAAATTATTCCCAAGAGGATTTTGAGCTCCGTCCATTGGAAGTACCTCAATCGATGAACATTTTTTGATCAAATGATCACAAGCATCAAGCTTTGTATCAAGAAATTTAATTAAAAACTTTTTGAATTAGAAAAAAATTTGGAGAGGAAAATTACTTTATTTTTATCAATTTTTATGCATTTTTACATCCATTTTTTAAATCAAATACTATGGTGACGATTTGGAAGCATTCAAAAATTATTGCTTTTTCACTTCAATCAAAAAATGCTTTAATAAAGTAAAAATAAATTCTAAAGTCATAAATAAGTAAGCTTTAAAAAAAATTTGTTTATCAGATGTGTTAGTACACATAAAAACCTTCAAAAATCGATCTTGTTTTCAATAGCAAAAGTAAAGGTTCTGATCGAGCTATGTTGGTTTGAAATGAAAGTTTAACATAAATTATTCAAATTTACTGATTTTGTATTAGAATTTTTTTTTCTGCTGTTTTTTTGTTTTCAATATTCATTATTAAATATATTAAAATTATTCCCAAGAGGATTTTGAGCTCCGTCCATTGGAAGTACCTCAATCGATGAACATTTTTTGATCAAATGATCACAAGCATCAAGCTTTGTATCAAGAAATTTAATTAAAAACTTTTTGAATTAGAAAAAAATTTGGAGAGGAAAATTACTTTATTTTTATCAATTTTTATGCATTTTTACATCCATTTTTTAAATCAAATACTATGGTGACGATTTGGAAGCATTCAAAAATTATTGCTTTTTCACTTCAATCAAAAAATGCTTTAATAAAGTAAAAATAAATTCTAAAGTCATAAATAAGTAAGCTTTAAAAAAAATTTGTTTATCAGATGTGTTAGTACACATAAAAACCTTCAAAAATCGATCTTGTTTTCAATAGCAAAAGTAAAGGTTCTGATCGAGCTATGTTGGTTTGAAATGAAAGTTTAACATAAATTATTCAAATTTACTGATTTTGTATTAGAATTTTTTTTTCTGCTGTTTTTTTGTTTTCAATATTCATTATTAAATATATTAAAATTATTCCCAAGAGGATTTTGAGCTCCGTCCATTGGAAGTACCTCAATCGATGAACATTTTTTGATCAAATGATCACAAGCATCAAGCTTTGTATCAAGAAATTTAATTAAAAACTTTTTGAATTAGAAAAAAATTTGGAGAGGAAAATTACTTTATTTTTATCAATTTTTATGCATTTTTACATCCATTTTTTAAATCAAATACTATGGTGACGATTTGGAAGCATTCAAAAATTATTGCTTTTTCACTTCAATCAAAAAATGCTTTAATAAAGTAAAAATAAATTCTAAAGTCATAAATAAGTAAGCTTTAAAAAAAATTTGTTTATCAGATGTGTTAGTACACATAAAAACCTTCAAAAATCGATCTTGTTTTCAATAGCAAAAGTAAAGGTTCTGATCGAGCTATGTTGGTTTGAAATGAAAGTTTAACATAAATTATTCAAATTTACTGATTTTGTATTAGAATTTTTTTTTCTGCTGTTTTTTTGTTTTCAATATTCATTATTAAATATATTAAAATTATTCCCAAGAGGATTTTGAGCTCCGTCCATTGGAAGTACCTCAATCGATGAACATTTTTTGATCAAATGATCACAAGCATCAAGCTTTGTATCAAGAAATTTAATTAAAAACTTTTTGAATTAGAAAAAAATTTGGAGAGGAAAATTACTTTATTTTTATCAATTTTTATGCATTTTTACATCCATTTTTTAAATCAAATACTATGGTGACGATTTGGAAGCATTCAAAAATTATTGCTTTTTCACTTCAATCAAAAAATGCTTTAATAAAGTAAAAATAAATTCTAAAGTCATAAATAAGTAAGCTTTAAAAAAAATTTGTTTATCAGATGTGTTAGTACACATAAAAACCTTCAAAAATCGATCTTGTTTTCAATAGCAAAAGTAAAGGTTCTGATCGAGCTATGTTGGTTTGAAATGAAAGTTTAACATAAATTATTCAAATTTACTGATTTTGTATTAGAATTTTTTTTTCTGCTGTTTTTTTGTTTTCAATATTCATTATTAAATATATTAAAATTATTCCCAAGAGGATTTTGAGCTCCGTCCATTGGAAGTACCTCAATCGATGAACATTTTTTGATCAAATGATCACAAGCATCAAGCTTTGTATCAAGAAATTTAATTAAAAACTTTTTGAATTAGAAAAAAATTTGGAGAGGAAAATTACTTTATTTTTATCAATTTTTATGCATTTTTACATCCATTTTTAAATCAAATACTATGGTGACGATTTGGAAGCATTCAAAAATTATTGCTTTTTCACTTCAATCAAAAAATGCTTTAATAAAGTAAAAATAAATTCTAAAGTCATAAATAAGTAAGCTTTAAAAAAAATTTGTTTATCAGATGTGTTAGTACACATAAAAACCTTCAAAAATCGATCTTGTTTTCAATAGCAAAAGTAAAGGTTCTGATCGAGCTATTGTCATATGGAGACTCCTTCAGCCCTTCAATCTCATCTTCTCCATTCAAACTCAATCTTCCCCTGAACTTATGGTCTTATATGCTTAATGCCAAAACTCTTTCCTGCTTTTTTCAATTTCCTTATTTACTTACTTCTCTGCTGTTACACATCAATTTTGGTACTCAATCAAAAACTCAAATTGGAATTCAATTAGAAATCAAATCAAGTCTCCTGTTTATCTCAACTCAAAGCTTTGGAATCTAATTTGATTATTAGATTATTGTGTTGTTATTGTTGTTGAGTAATAATAAAAACTCTTATATAAACTTCTTGGTGTGTCTTCTTGCTGATCTTTGGGCTTCTGACTTATCTGTAAGTTTAATTGATCTTTGTATTTGTAATTTGTGCTAATTGTGATTGTTGAACCCATATAAGAAAACTTATGTGTTCCTCAAGTAAAGCTTTTGCTTCCTCTTCCCCATCCACCGTCGCCCACATACGACATGGAGGGCCCACTGGCTCTAGTGGTATTTATACTGCCGGAGGAATTTTTACTGTTGGGGATGGTGAAAATGTTGTTGCAAGTCCCACAGTGGAGGAACATCAACAAATTGGGGATAATGATGCAGAAGCCATTGCAACTCGTACGGAAGATGATAATAAAGCATTACAAATGCAAGTTGATAGTTTCATCGAAGGTTGTAAAGAAGGTCTTGATAAACTTTCTGTTCATGTGGTGAAAGCAAACGAAGCTTTAGCTGCTATGAAACAAAAAGTGTTACATGGGGTACCTGATGAGATAATGCAAGCGGTGGAACAATTACTTGTTCAGGAGGCTGCAAAGATTGGGAACATGGTTCGAGAAGGTATCCATAAGTACACCTTGCTTGAAACTGATATGTCTGAATGTAAAGTTGAGTATCGTAAGCTTAATGAGTATAGCGTTTACCTCGAAAATGAGAACCAGATTCTCCAAGAAAGTCTTGAAAGGCTTGATCAAACTAAAGCTAATTTGAATGCGTTTGAACAACGAAGTATCGCGTCTTTTGGGTGTAATAACGTTTTGGAACTTTGTAAAAATCACTCATCGCGTCCACCAAAACCTTTTATAAATTTGCTTGAAGGAAAAGTTAAAACGGCTATCAGAGTTTGGATTCCGCCGCATTCAGTAAAGAAAGTTAAAGTTGTTGTGCCTATTAATGGTCCAGTATTGATTGAAAGTAATGTGTTCGAGGTTGTGCCTGGGCTTGTTCGTGCTAATCGTAATAAGAATGCTTGGATTCGCATTGCAAATAGAAGTGATAATACTCTTATTTTAAATTTAAAACAAACCATTGGGGAAGCGTACCAAGTTTCGGTAATACAAGACATTGCGAAAGATGCAAAACCTGTTGCTATAAATCTGATTAAAGGGTCAAGCGAGCGAGTTACAATGTTATTAGAGGTACTTGAAATTGAGAAATGTGCTTTGTCTGAGGAAGGTAAAACAAAATTGAGAGGTTTAATTGCGAGGTATCATGAAGCTTTTGCGTTGACTGATGATGAATTTGGAAGAACAACAAAAGCTGTTCATGAAATTGACACAGGTGATGCTAGACCAATAAAACAAGGTTCAAGACCAGTGCCTTTACCGATGCGAAATGAAGTTGTAAAGCTAGTTGATAACTTGGAAAAGAATAAGCTAATTCAGAAAAGTAAATCTCCATGGAATAGTCCTATTGTTTTAGTACGTAAAAAAGATGGAACCATTCGAATGTGCGTGGATTACAGAAAGCTGAATGCAGTGACTAAGAAAAACTCTTACCCACTTCCAAATCAGGATGCGTTGTTATTGGGGTTGAATAAGAAGAAATATTTCAGTGCCATGGACCTTGCAGGTGGCTATTATCAAGTCCCATTGATTGAACAGGATCGAGAGAAAACAGCTTTCTCTGTACTTGGAAAACTTTATGAGTTTCTCGTATTGCCTTTTGGATTAACTACTGCACCGGCAGGATTTAATCGTATGATGGAAGATGTGTTCGGCGATCTTGTTGGGATATTCATTTTCCTCTTCCTTGACGACATATTAAATGCGACTGAAACAGAGGAACAACATCTTGAAGTTTTAGAGGAAATATTTAAACGGCTTGTGGAATCGGGGTTAAAGTTAAAACCTAGCAAATGTGAGTTTGCTCGAAGTGAAATCACCTATTTGGGTCATGTTATTTCTGAAAAGGGGATTGAAGTTGGTAAAGATAAGATAGCTAAAGTTGCAAATTTTCCACAACCAAAAACTCCAACCGAAATTAAACAATTTCTGGGTCTTGCATCGTATCATAGAAAGTTTATTCCTAACTTTTCTAAAATTGCCTCACCTTTGACTGAACTTACAAAGAAGAATACGCGATTTCATTGGGACAAAGTGCAACAAGAAGCATTCGATTTTTTAAAACTATCATTGGTGAAGGAGCCAATTCTTGCTCAACCAGATTATGAGGCTGCTTGCTCGGGTGAAAAACCATTTATTATTTGGACGGATGCTTGCATTACGGGTGTTGGTGCTGTGCTTACACAGTTGGGAAATGATGGGCATTTACATCCTCTTTTTTATGTATCAAAAGCATGTTCAGATTGTGAAAAGAATTACGGGATAACACAATTGGAAGCTTTAGCGGTTGTTGTAGCTATGAGAAAGTTGCGAACTTTTATTATGGGAGCACAGGTTGTTATTCGCACGGATCATTTAGCATTGCTTGGGTTGTGGAAGAAGGCAAATTTGTCAGCGCAATTAGTTCGTTGGGCATTGGAACTTCAAGAATATGGGAACCTAAAAATAGAGTACGTGTCTGGCAAAGCCAATGTGGTTGCAGACGCATTAAGCCGTTGCCAGGTAAATGCTGAAGCCGGACCACATACTGATATCTTAGATTCTGTTATTTTGAGTATCCAAGTTAAAGAGCCTTATTGTTGGTTTGATGAGTTAAGCAATGATAAAGATTGGTATGAGATATGCAAAGAAGCAACTGAAAAAGGGACAGCTCGTAGAAATTCGTTTTTGTATAAAGTACTCGAAGGGAATTTGATGCAATTTGATATTGATGGAAATATTAGGAAGGTCGTACCTTTAAGCATGAGGAAAGCTATTTGGGATGAGAAGCATGGTGGACAATTTGGAGGTCATTTTGGGGTTAACAAAACCGTAAAAGCATTGAAAAGCTTATATTTCTGGCCGGGTATGGAGCAAGATGTAGCTCTGTGGACTCGTTCTTGTATGCAATGTTTTGCACATCGAAATCATGCCATTAATAAACCTCCTTTGCATCCTTTTATTGTAAATAAACCAATGGAAATTGTTGGTGTTGATTTAGCCGAAATGCCTCTCAGTGAAGATGGTCATCGTTTTATGTTGGTTATTATTGACCATTTTACAAAGTTTGCATCTGCTTGGCCTTTAAAAACTAAATCTGCTGATGAAGTTGTTAGAGTATTCCTAGAGAATTGGTGTTTGCGTGAACAAAGATTTCCCGAAAAAGTAATCTCCGATATGGGACGTGAATTCGATAATGAGGTTATGAAAAAGGTGAATAAGTTAACGGGAGTTGAATCAATATTCTCATTTGGGTATAATTCGCAGTTCAATGGTGTCTCTGAAAGAATAATTCAGACTTTAAAAAAGTTGCTTGCTAAAAGGATAAATGTTAGCACGGAATGGACTAAGGCTCTTCCTTATGCTCTATTTGCTTATAATACTTCACCACATGAAGCAACTAAAGAAGTTCCTCACTTTTTAATGAATGGGTTTGACGCTAAAATTCCGAGCGATATTGATAAAGACGATGCACCAACAAAGAACATGGTTGACATCGATGATTATAAGCAAGAGTTTCTTGAAAATCTTTGGGCATGTCAGCAAGTAGTTCGTGAAAATTTGGAACGTTATCGGGAACAACTCGAAGATAGTTACAACAAGCGTAATCATGCTAAAGTTCCAAAGATAAAGATTGGCGATTTAGTTTATGTAAAACTTCCGAATGAAAGGGTTAAAAATGATTTGAAGAAAATGGCGTGTAAGCTCGAAGGTCCTGCTAGAGTTTTACAAATTGGGAACACTCATGCATTCATTAAGTACTTGTTTAAAAAGGGACAAAAACAGATCCATTTCTCACAGCTCGTTAAGTGGCCTGGAAATGACGATGAAGCTAAAAAGCTCGATGGAATTACTTCGCGAAGAACTCGTGCTATTAATCTGCTTGGTTTCAGGGATTCAATAAATATCCTCGGTTCGCCTCTAAGCAAACGTTTTGAATGCAAGGAATGCGAAGAAAAGCTCAAAGTAAGCTTAATTCTGCCTTTGTCAAAGTTTGGTGATGTTAATGCAACGAACATGAAAGAACTACTGGAAAAAGTTATGGTCGCAGCTGATATAACACTCTCTGAAGAACAGAAAAAGAATTATCTCATCGATGGTCAAGGATATTCTGTAGTGGAACACGCTTTCAACACTCCTGGAATGGATATCGTGGAAGCATTATGGAAAGCAATCTTCAAATGTTGTTCTCATCGACGTGATGCTCTGAAATCTTTGGTTGGAAAAGAAATTGTGAACTCTGAATATGGTGAAGAAATCCTAAGAAAATGTCTCTCGCACGAATTGGGAACTCGATGGTGTAAATCAACATCTGAAGGAAGTGAATTAATTGTTATTGGGAATGAAAATGCTCGAAATTTGGCCTCATCACAGAATGCTGCTTATGTAAAAATCAAAAATGGTACTGATATCTGTTTAGCCTTGAATCTCATTGTTGGCGCTAGCTACAAGATCGCTGTTGTATGGTTTAATCAAGAAACTCTCTATGGTAACGTCAATGTGAAAGAAGCTTTAGAATCATGGTGCAATGCAATTGAAACTTTCAAGAAGCTCAACAATGTCAAAGTTATTGTTTTACCAGTGTTTAGAATGATTGGTCATGCTTTGAAGAATCAAGATCTCTTCGAATGGTTTATGTTGAAAGCTGCAACAGCTCCAAAGGAATACGTTGGCTTTCAACTGATCGATCAATCTCATCTGTTCCATATTTTGAAATGCACACCTCAAAGTGAAGATATTTCTATGGTAAACTCTGAAGGCATGATAAATCAATATGGTCTCAAAGAACTGAACACCTATTTGCTAAAGCTCGATATCGAATGGAAAGAACCGGTTGTAAAGAAACGAAAAAGTGGTGATATGGAATCAACAAGTAAACCTATGATCGAAGAAGTGTTCGCTGAATCTCATGATAATGGTAATACAAAAAGGTTAATTTCTCAAACTCAAAGAAATCATGGTAATACTGTTCGTGGAACTGCTCGTGGTCGAAACACTGGATGGTATTCAAATGTTCGAAGTGGATATAGCCGTGCTGATTTTGGTCGACGAGGACGCCGACTATGAGAGGGAGGGGGAATGTCATATGGAGACTCCTTCAGCCCTTCAATCTCATCTTCTCCATTCAAACTCAATCTTCCCCTGAACTTATGGTCTTATATGCTTAATGCCAAAACTCTTTCCTGCTTTTTTCAATTTCCTTATTTACTTACTTCTCTGCTGTTACACATCAATTTTGGTACTCAATCAAAAACTCAAATTGGAATTCAATTAGAAATCAAATCAAGTCTCCTGTTTATCTCAACTCAAAGCTTTGGAATCTAATTTGATTATTAGATTATTGTGTTGTTATTGTTGTTGAGTAATAATAAAAACTCTTATATAAACTTCTTGGTGTGTCTTCTTGCTGATCTTTGGGCTTCTGACTTATCTGTAAGTTTAATTGATCTTTGTATTTGTAATTTGTGCTAATTGTGATTGTTGAACCCATATAAGAAAACTTATGTGTTCCTCAAGTAAAGCTTTTGCTTCCTCTTCCCCATCCACCGTCGCCCACATACGACACTATGTTGGTTTGAAATGAAAGTTTAACATAAATTATTCAAATTTTCTGATTTTGTATTAGAAATTTTTTTTTCTGAGCTTTTTTTGTTTTCAATATTCATTATTAAATATATTAAAATTATTCCCAAGAGGATTTTGAGCTCCGTCCATTGGAAGTACCTCAATCGATGAACATTTTTTGATCAAATGATCACAAGCATCAAGCTTTGTATCAAGAAATTTAATTAAAAACTTTTTGAATTAGAAAAAAATTTGGAGAGGAAAATTACTTTATTTTTATCAATTTTTATGCATTTTTACATCCATTTTTAAATCAAATACTATGGTGACGATTTGGAAGCATTCAAAAATTATTGCTTTTTCACTTCAATCAAAAAATGCTTTAATAAAGTAAAAATAAATTCTAAAGTCATAAATAAGTAAGCTTTAAAAAAAATTTGTTTATCAGATGTGTTAGTACACATAAAAACCTTCAAAAATCGATCTTGTTTTCAATAGCAAAAGTAAAGGTTCTGATCGAGCTATGTTGGTTTGAAATGAAAGTTTAACATAAATTATTCAAATTTTCTGATTTTGTATTAGAAATTTTTTTTTCTGAGCTTTTTTTCTTTTCTAAATTCATAATTAATTATTTAAGAATTTATTAGAAAAAGGATTTTCGATTGCCTCCGTTGGAAGTACCTCAAACAATGAACATTTTTTGATCAAATGATCACAAGCATCAAGCTTTGTATCAAGAAATTTAATTAAAAACTTTTTGAATTAGAAAAAAATTTGGAGAGGAAAATTACTTTATTTTTATCAATTTTTATGCATTTTTACATCCATTTTTTAAATCAAATACTATGGTGACGATTTGGAAGCATTCAAAAATTATTGCTTTTTCACTTCAATCAAAAAATGCTTTAATAAAGTAAAAATAAATTCTAAAGTCATAAATAAGTAAGCTTTAAAAAAAATTTGTTTATCAGATGTGTTAGTACACATAAAAACCTTCAAAAATCGATCTTGTTTTCAATAGCAAAAGTAAAGGTTCTGATCGAGCTATGTTGGTTTGAAATGAAAGTTTAACATAAATTATTCAAATTTTCTGATTTTGTATTAGAAATTTTTTTTTCTGAGCTTTTTTTCTTTTCTAAATTCATAATTAATTATTTAAGAATTTATTAGAAAAAGGATTTTCGATTGCCTCCGTTGGAAGTACCTCAAACAATGAACATTTTTTGATCAAATGATCACAAGCATCAAGCTTTGTATCAAGAAATTTAATTAAAAACTTTTTGAATTAGAAAAAAATTTGGAGAGGAAAATTACTTTATTTTTATCAATTTTTATGCATTTTTACATCCATTTTTAAATCAAATACTATGGTGACGATTTGGAAGCATTCAAAAATTATTGCTTTTTCACTTCAATCAAAAAATGCTTTAATAAAGTAAAAATAAATTCTAAAGTCATAAATAAGTAAGCTTTAAAAAAAATTTGTTTATCAGATGTGTTAGTACACATAAAAACCTTCAAAAATCGATCTTGTTTTCAATAGCAAAAGTAAAGGTTCTGATCGAGCTATGTTGGTTTGAAATGAAAGTTTAACATAAATTATTCAAATTTACTGATTTTGTATTAGAATTTTTTTTTCTGCTGTTTTTTTGTTTTCAATATTCATTATTAAATATATTAAAATTATTCCCAAGAGGATTTTGAGCTCCGTCCATTGGAAGTACCTCAATCGATGAACATTTTTTGATCAAATGATCACAAGCATCAAGCTTTGTATCAAGAAATTTAATTAAAAACTTTTTGAATTAGAAAAAAATTTGGAGAGGAAAATTACTTTATTTTTATCAATTTTTATGCATTTTTACATCCATTTTTTAAATCAAATACTATGGTGACGATTTGGAAGCATTCAAAAATTATTGCTTTTTCACTTCAATCAAAAAATGCTTTAATAAAGTAAAAATAAATTCTAAAGTCATAAATAAGTAAGCATTAAAAAAAAATTTGTTTATCAGATGTGTTAGTACACATAAAAACCTTCAAAAATCGATCTTGTTTTCAATAGCAAAAGTAAAGGTTCTGATCGAGCTATGTTGGTTTGAAATGAAAGTTTAACATAAATTATTCAAATTTACTGATTTTGTATTAGAATTTTTTTTTTCTGCTGTTTTTTTGTTTTCAATATTCATTATTAAATATATTAAAATTATTCCCAAGAGGATTTTGAGCTCCGTCCATTGGAAGTACCTCAATCGATGAACATTTTTTGATCAAATGATCACAAGCATCAAGCTTTGTATCAAGAAATTTAATTAAAAACTTTTTGAATTAGAAAAAAATTTGGAGAGGAAAATTACTTTATTTTTATCAATTTTTATGCATTTTTACATCCATTTTTTAAATCAAATACTATGGTGACGATTTGGAAGCATTCAAAAATTATTGCTTTTTCACTTCAATCAAAAAATGCTTTAATAAAGTAAAAATAAATTCTAAAGTCATAAATAAGTAAGCTTTAAAAAAAAATTTGTTTATCAGATGTGTTAGTACACATAAAAACCTTCAAAAATCGATCTTGTTTTCAATAGCAAAAGTAAAGGTTCTGATCGAGCTATGTTGGTTTGAAATGAAAGTTTAACATAAATTATTCAAATTTTCTGATTTTGTATTAGAAATTTTTTTTTCTGAGCTTTTTTTCTTTTCTAAATTCATAATTAATTATTTAAGAATTTATTAGAAAAAGGATTTTCGATTGCCTCCGTTGGAAGTACCTCAAACAATGAACATTTTTTGATCAAATGATCACAAGCATCAAGCTTTGTATCAAGAAATTTAATTAAAAACTTTTTGAATTAGAAAAAAATTTGGAGAGGAAAATTACTTTATTTTTATCAATTTTTATGCATTTTTACATCCATTTTTAAATCAAATACTATGGTGACGATTTGGAAGCATTCAAAAATTATTGCTTTTTCACTTCAATCAAAAAATGCTTTAATAAAGTAAAAATAAATTCTAAAGTCATAAATAAGTAAGCTTTAAAAAAAAATTTGTTTATCAGATGTGTTAGTACACATAAAAACCTTCAAAAATCGATCTTGTTTTCAATAGCAAAAGTAAAGGTTCTGATCGAGCTATGTTGGTTTGAAATGAAAGTTTAACATAAATTATTCAAATTTACTGATTTTGTATTAGAATTTTTTTTTCTGCTGTTTTTTTGTTTTCAATATTCATTATTAAATATATTAAAATTATTCCCAAGAGGATTTTGAGCTCCGTCCATTGGAAGTACCTCAATCGATGAACATTTTTTGATCAAATGATCACAAGCATCAAGCTTTGTATCAAGAAATTTAATTAAAAACTTTTTGAATTAGAAAAAAATTTGGAGAGGAAAATTACTTTATTTTTATCAATTTTTATGCATTTTTACATCCATTTTTTAAATCAAATACTATGGTGACGATTTGGAAGCATTCAAAAATTATTGCTTTTTCACTTCAATCAAAAAATGCTTTAATAAAGTAAAAATAAATTCTAAAGTCATAAATAAGTAAGCATTAAAAAAAAATTTGTTTATCAGATGTGTTAGTACACATAAAAACCTTCAAAAATCGATCTTGTTTTCAATAGCAAAAGTAAAGGTTCTGATCGAGCTATGTTGGTTTGAAATGAAAGTTTAACATAAATTATTCAAATTTACTGATTTTGTATTAGAATTTTTTTTTTCTGCTGTTTTTTTGTTTTCAATATTCATTATTAAATATATTAAAATTATTCCCAAGAGGATTTTGAGCTCCGTCCATTGGAAGTACCTCAATCGATGAACATTTTTTGATCAAATGATCACAAGCATCAAGCTTTGTATCAAGAAATTTAATTAAAAACTTTTTGAATTAGAAAAAAATTTGGAGAGGAAAATTACTTTATTTTTATCAATTTTTATGCATTTTTACATCCATTTTTAAATCAAATACTATGGTGACGATTTGGAAGCATTCAAAAATTATTGCTTTTTCACTTCAATCAAAAAATGCTTTAATAAAGTAAAAATAAATTCTAAAGTCATAAATAAGTAAGCTTTAAAAAAAATTTGTTTATCAGATGTGTTAGTACACATAAAAACCTTCAAAAATCGATCTTGTTTTCAATAGCAAAAGTAAAGGTTCTGATCGAGCTATGTTGGTTTGAAATGAAAGTTTAACATAAATTATTCAAATTTTCTGATTTTGTATTAGAAATTTTTTTTTCTGAGCTTTTTTTGTTTTCAATATTCATTATTAAATATATTAAAATTATTCCCAAGAGGATTTTGAGCTCCGTCCATTGGAAGTACCTCAATCGATGAACATTTTTTGATCAAATGATCACAAGCATCAAGCTTTGTATCAAGAAATTTAATTAAAAACTTTTTGAATTAGAAAAAAATTTGGAGAGGAAAATTACTTTATTTTTATCAATTTTTATGCATTTTTACATCCATTTTTAAATCAAATACTATGGTGACGATTTGGAAGCATTCAAAAATTATTGCTTTTTCACTTCAATCAAAAAATGCTTTAATAAAGTAAAAATAAATTCTAAAGTCATAAATAAGTAAGCTTTAAAAAAAATTTGTTTATCAGATGTGTTAGTACACATAAAAACCTTCAAAAATCGATCTTGTTTTCAATAGCAAAAGTAAAGGTTCTGATCGAGCTCTGTTGGTTTGAAATGAAAGTTTAACATAAATTATTCAAATTTACTGATTTTGTATTAGAATTTTTTTTTTCTGCTGTTTTTTTGTTTTCAATATTCATTATTAAATATATTAAAATTATTCCCAAGAGGATTTTGAGCTCCGTCCATTGGAAGTACCTCAATCGATGAACATTTTTTGATCAAATGATCACAAGCATCAAGCTTTGTATCAAGAAATTTAATTAAAAACTTTTTGAATTAGAAAAAAATTTGGAGAGGAAAATTACTTTATTTTTATCAATTTTTATGCATTTTTACATCCATTTTTAAATCAAATACTATGGTGACGATTTGGAAGCATTCAAAAATTATTGCTTTTTCACTTCAATCAAAAAATGCTTTAATAAAGTAAAAATAAATTCTAAAGTCATAAATAAGTAAGCTTTAAAAAAAATTTGTTTATCAGATGTGTTAGTACACATAAAAACCTTCAAAAATCGATCTTGTTTTCAATAGCAAAAGTAAAGGTTCTGATCGAGCTCTGTTGGTTTGAAATGAAAGTTTAACATAAATTATTCAAATTTACTGATTTTGTATTAGAATTTTTTTTTTCTGCTGTTTTTTTGTTTTCAATATTCATTATTAAATATATTAAAATTATTCCCAAGAGGATTTTGAGCTCCGTCCATTGGAAGTACCTCAATCGATGAACATTTTTTGATCAAATGATCACAAGCATCAAGCTTTGTATCAAGAAATTTAATTAAAAACTTTTTGAATTAGAAAAAAATTTGGAGAGGAAAATTACTTTATTTTTATCAATTTTTATGCATTTTTACATCCATTTTTAAATCAAATACTATGGTGACGATTTGGAAGCATTCAAAAATTATTGCTTTTTCACTTCAATCAAAAAATGCTTTAATAAAGTAAAAATAAATTCTAAAGTCATAAATAAGTAAGCTTTAAAAAAAATTTGTTTATCAGATGTGTTAGTACACATAAAAACCTTCAAAAATCGATCTTGTTTTCAATAGCAAAAGTAAAGGTTCTGATCGAGCTATGTTGGTTTGAAATGAAAGTTTAACATAAATTATTCAAATTTACTGATTTTGTATTAGAATTTTTTTTTTCTGCTGTTTTTTTGTTTTCAATATTCATTATTAAATATATTAAAATTATTCCCAAGAGGATTTTGAGCTCCGTCCATTGGAAGTACCTCAATCGATGAAGATTTTTTGATCAAATGATCACAAGCATCAAGCTTTGTATCAAGAAATTTAATTAAAAACTTTTTGAATTAGAAAAAAATTTGGAGAGGAAAATTACTTTATTTTTATCAATTTTTATGCATTTTTACATCCATTTTTAAATCAAATACTATGGTGACGATTTGGAAGCATTCAAAAATTATTGCTTTTTCACTTCAATCAAAAAATGCTTTAATAAAGTAAAAATAAATTCTAAAGTCATAAATAAGTAAGCTTTAAAAAAAATTTGTTTATCAGATGTGTTAGTACACATAAAAACCTTCAAAAATCGATCTTGTTTTCAATAGCAAAAGTAAAGGTTCTGATCGAGCTATGTTGGTTTGAAATGAAAGTTTAACATAAATTATTCAAATTTACTGATTTTGTATTAGAATTTTTTTTTTCTGCTGTTTTTTTGTTTTCAATATTCATTATTAAATATATTAAAATTATTCCCAAGAGGATTTTGAGCTCCGTCCATTGGAAGTACCTCAATCGATGAACATTTTTTGATCAAATGATCACAAGCATCAAGCTTTGTATCAAGAAATTTAATTAAAAACTTTTTGAATTAGAAAAAAATTTGGAGAGGAAAATTACTTTATTTTTATCAATTTTTATGCATTTTTACATCCATTTTTAAATCAAATACTATGGTGACGATTTGGAAGCATTCAAAAATTATTGCTTTTTCACTTCAATCAAAAAATGCTTTAATAAAGTAAAAATAAATTCTAAAGTCATAAATAAGTAAGCTTTAAAAAAAATTTGTTTATCAGATGTGTTAGTACACATAAAAACCTTCAAAAATCGATCTTGTTTTCAATAGCAAAAGTAAAGGTTCTGATCGAGCTATGTTGGTTTGAAATGAAAGTTTAACATAAATTATTCAAATTTACTGATTTTGTATTAGAATTTTTTTTTTCTGCTGTTTTTTTGTTTTCAATATTCATTATTAAATATATTAAAATTATTCCCAAGAGGATTTTGAGCTCCGTCCATTGGAAGTACCTCAATCGATGAACATTTTTTGATCAAATGATCACAAGCATCAAGCTTTGTATCAAGAAATTTAATTAAAAACTTTTTGAATTAGAAAAAAATTTGGAGAGGAAAATTACTTTATTTTTATCAATTTTTATGCATTTTTACATCCATTTTTTAAATCAAATACTATGGTGACGATTTGGAAGCATTCAAAAATTATTGCTTTTTCACTTCAATCAAAAAATGCTTTAATAAAGTAAAAATAAATTCTAAAGTCATAAATAAGTAAGCTTTAAAAAAAATTTGTTTATCAGATGTGTTAGTACACATAAAAACCTTCAAAAATCGATCTTGTTTTCAATAGCAAAAGTAAAGGTTCTGATCGAGCTATGTTGGTTTGAAATGAAAGTTTAACATAAATTATTCAAATTTACTGATTTTGTATTAGAATTTTTTTTTTCTGCTGTTTTTTTGTTTTCAATATTCATTATTAAATATATTAAAATTATTCCCAAGAGGATTTTGAGCTCCGTCCATTGGAAGTACCTCAATCGATGAACATTTTTTGATCAAATGATCACAAGCATCAAGCTTTGTATCAAGAAATTTAATTAAAAACTTTTTGAATTAGAAAAAAATTTGGAGAGGAAAATTACTTTATTTTTATCAATTTTTATGCATTTTTACATCCATTTTTAAATCAAATACTATGGTGACGATTTGGAAGCATTCAAAAATTATTGCTTTTTCACTTCAATCAAAAAATGCTTTAATAAAGTAAAAATAAATTCTAAAGTCATAAATAAGTAAGCTTTAAAAAAAATTTGTTTATCAGATGTGTTAGTACACATAAAAACCTTCAAAAATCGATCTTGTTTTCAATAGCAAAAGTAAAGGTTCTGATCGAGCTATGTTGGTTTGAAATGAAAGTTTAACATAAATTATTCAAATTTACTGATTTTGTATTAGAATTTTTTTTTTCTGCTGTTTTTTTGTTTTCAATATTCATTATTAAATATATTAAAATTATTCCCAAGAGGATTTTGAGCTCCGTCCATTGGAAGTACCTCAATCGATGAACATTTTTTGATCAAATGATCACAAGCATCAAGCTTTGTATCAAGAAATTTAATTAAAAACTTTTTGAATTAGAAAAAAATTTGGAGAGGAAAATTACTTTATTTTTATCAATTTTTATGCATTTTTACATCCATTTTTTAAATCAAATACTATGGTGACGATTTGGAAGCATTCAAAAATTATTGCTTTTTCACTTCAATCAAAAAATGCTTTAATAAAGTAAAAATAAATTCTAAAGTCATAAATAAGTAAGCTTTAAAAAAAATTTGTTTATCAGATGTGTTAGTACACATAAAAACCTTCAAAAATCGATCTTGTTTTCAATAGCAAAAGTAAAGGTTCTGATCGAGCTATGTTGGTTTGAAATGAAAGTTTAACATAAATTATTCAAATTTACTGATTTTGTATTAGAATTTTTTTTTTCTGCTGTTTTTTTGTTTTCAATATTCATTATTAAATATATTAAAATTATTCCCAAGAGGATTTTGAGCTCCGTCCATTGGAAGTACCTCAATCGATGAACATTTTTTGATCAAATGATCACAAGCATCAAGCTTTGTATCAAGAAATTTAATTAAAAACTTTTTGAATTAGAAAAAAATTTGGAGAGGAAAATTACTTTATTTTTATCAATTTTTATGCATTTTTACATCCATTTTTAAATCAAATACTATGGTGACGATTTGGAAGCATTCAAAAATTATTGCTTTTTCACTTCAATCAAAAAATGCTTTAATAAAGTAAAAATAAATTCTAAAGTCATAAATAAGTAAGCTTTAAAAAAAAATTTGTTTATCAGATGTGTTAGTACACATAAAAACCTTCAAAAATCGATCTTGTTTTCAATAGCAAAAGTAAAGGTTCTGATCGAGCTATGTTGGTTTGAAATGAAAGTTTAACATAAATTATTCAAATTTACTGATTTTGTATTAGAATTTTTTTTTTCTGCTGTTTTTTTGTTTTCAATATTCATTATTAAATATATTAAAATTATTCCCAAGAGGATTTTGAGCTCCGTCCATTGGAAGTACCTCAATCGATGAACATTTTTTGATCAAATGATCACAAGCATCAAGCTTTGTATCAAGAAATTTAATTAAAAACTTTTTGAATTAGAAAAAAATTTGGAGAGGAAAATTACTTTATTTTTATCAATTTTTATGCATTTTTACATCCATTTTTAAATCAAATACTATGGTGACGATTTGGAAGCATTCAAAAATTATTGCTTTTTCACTTCAATCAAAAAATGCTTTAATAAAGTAAAAATAAATTCTAAAGTCATAAATAAGTAAGCTTTAAAAAAAATTTGTTTATCAGATGTGTTAGTACACATAAAAACCTTAAAAAATCGATCTTGTTTTCAATAGCAAAAGTAAAGGTTCTGATCGAGCTATGTTGGTTTGAAATGAAAGTTTAACATAAATTATTCAAATTTACTGATTTTGTATTAGAATTTTTTTTTTCTGCTGTTTTTTTGTTTTCAATATTCATTATTAAATATATTAAAATTATTCCCAAGAGGATTTTGAGCTCCGTCCATTGGAAGTACCTCAATCGATGAACATTTTTTGATCAAATGATCACAAGCATCAAGCTTTGTATCAAGAAATTTAATTAAAAACTTTTTGAATTAGAAAAAAATTTGGAGAGGAAAATTACTTTATTTTTATCAATTTTTATGCATTTTTACATCCATTTTTAAATCAAATACTATGGTGACGATTTGGAAGCATTCAAAAATTATTGCTTTTTCACTTCAATCAAAAAATGCTTTAATAAAGTAAAAATAAATTCTAAAGTCATAAATAAGTAAGCTTTAAAAAAAATTTGTTTATCAGATGTGTTAGTACACATAAAAACCTTAAAAAATCGATCTTGTTTTCAATAGCAAAAGTAAAGGTTCTGATCGAGCTATGTTGGTTTGAAATGAAAGTTTAACATAAATTATTCAAATTTACTGATTTTGTATTAGAATTTTTTTTTTCTGCTGTTTTTTTGTTTTCAATATTCATTATTAAATATATTAAAATTATTCCCAAGAGGATTTTGAGCTCCGTCCATTGGAAGTACCTCAATCGATGAACATTTTTTGATCAAATGATCACAAGCATCAAGCTTTGTATCAAGAAATTTAATTAAAAACTTTTTGAATTAGAAAAAAATTTGGAGAGGAAAATTACTTTATTTTTATCAATTTTTATGCATTTTTACATCCATTTTTTAAATCAAATACTATGGTGACGATTTGGAAGCATTCAAAAATTATTGCTTTTTCACTTCAATCAAAAAATGCTTTAATAAAGTAAAAATAAATTCTAAAGTCATAAATAAGTAAGCTTTAAAAAAAATTTGTTTATCAGATGTGTTAGTACACATAAAAACCTTCAAAAATCGATCTTGTTTTCAATAGCAAAAGTAAAGGTTCTGATCGAGCTATGTTGGTTTGAAATGAAAGTTTAACATAAATTATTCAAATTTACTGATTTTGTATTAGAATTTTTTTTTTCTGCTGTTTTTTTGTTTTCAATATTCATTATTAAATATATTAAAATTATTCCCAAGAGGATTTTGAGCTCCGTCCATTGGAAGTACCTCAATCGATGAACATTTTTTGATCAAATGATCACAAGCATCAAGCTTTGTATCAAGAAATTTAATTAAAAACTTTTTGAATTAGAAAAAAATTTGGAGAGGAAAATTACTTTATTTTTATCAATTTTTATGCATTTTTACATCCATTTTTAAATCAAATACTATGGTGACGATTTGGAAGCATTCAAAAATTATTGCTTTTTCACTTCAATCAAAAAATGCTTTAATAAAGTAAAAATAAATTCTAAAGTCATAAATAAGTAAGCTTTAAAAAAAATTTGTTTATCAGATGTGTTAGTACACATAAAAACCTTAAAAAATCGATCTTGTTTTCAATAGCAAAAGTAAAGGTTCTGATCGAGCTATGTTGGTTTGAAATGAAAGTTTAACATAAATTATTCAAATTTACTGATTTTGTATTAGAATTTTTTTTTTCTGCTGTTTTTTTGTTTTCAATATTCATTATTAAATATATTAAAATTATTCCCAAGAGGATTTTGAGCTCCGTCCATTGGAAGTACCTCAATCGATGAACATTTTTTGATCAAATGATCACAAGCATCAAGCTTTGTATCAAGAAATTTAATTAAAAACTTTTTGAATTAGAAAAAAATTTGGAGAGGAAAATTACTTTATTTTTATCAATTTTTATGCATTTTTACATCCATTTTTTAAATCAAATACTATGGTGACGATTTGGAAGCATTCAAAAATTATTGCTTTTTCACTTCAATCAAAAAATGCTTTAATAAAGTAAAAATAAATTCTAAAGTCATAAATAAGTAAGCTTTAAAAAAAAATTTGTTTATCAGATGTGTTAGTACACATAAAAACCTTCAAAAATCGATCTTGTTTTCAATAGCAAAAGTAAAGGTTCTGATCGAGCTATGTTGGTTTGAAATGAAAGTTTAACATAAATTATTCAAATTTACTGATTTTGTATTAGAATTTTTTTTTTCTGCTGTTTTTTTGTTTTCAATATTCATTATTAAATATATTAAAATTATTCCCAAGAGGATTTTGAGCTCCGTCCATTGGAAGTACCTCAATCGATGAACATTTTTTGATCAAATGATCACAAGCATCAAGCTTTGTATCAAGAAATTTAATTAAAAACTTTTTGAATTAGAAAAAAATTTGGAGAGGAAAATTACTTTATTTTTATCAATTTTTATGCATTTTTACATCCATTTTTTAAATCAAATACTATGGTGACGATTTGGAAGCATTCAAAAATTATTGCTTTTTCACTTCAATCAAAAAATGCTTTAATAAAGTAAAAATAAATTCTAAAGTCATAAATAAGTAAGCTTTAAAAAAAAATTTGTTTATCAGATGTGTTAGTACACATAAAAACCTTCAAAAATCGATCTTGTTTTCAATAGCAAAAGTAAAGGTTCTGATCGAGCTATGTTGGTTTGAAATGAAAGTTTAACATAAATTATTCAAATTTACTGATTTTGTATTAGAATTTTTTTTTTCTGCTGTTTTTTTGTTTTCAATATTCATTATTAAATATATTAAAATTATTCCCAAGAGGATTTTGAGCTCCGTCCATTGGAAGTACCTCAATCGATGAACATTTTTTGATCAAATGATCACAAGCATCAAGCTTTGTATCAAGAAATTTAATTAAAAACTTTTTGAATTAGAAAAAAATTTGGAGAGGAAAATTACTTTATTTTTATCAATTTTTATGCATTTTTACATCCATTTTTAAATCAAATACTATGGTGACGATTTGGAAGCATTCAAAAATTATTGCTTTTTCACTTCAATCAAAAAATGCTTTAATAAAGTAAAAATAAATTCTAAAGTCATAAATAAGTAAGCTTTAAAAAAAATTTGTTTATCAGATGTGTTAGTACACATAAAAACCTTCAAAAATCGATCTTGTTTTCAATAGCAAAAGTAAAGGTTCTGATCGAGCTATGTTGGTTTGAAATGAAAGTTTAACATAAATTATTCAAATTTACTGATTTTGTATTAGAATTTTTTTTTTCTGCTGTTTTTTTGTTTTCAATATTCATTATTAAATATATTAAAATTATTCCCAAGAGGATTTTGAGCTCCGTCCATTGGAAGTACCTCAATCGATGAACATTTTTTGATCAAATGATCACAAGCATCAAGCTTTGTATCAAGAAATTTAATTAAAAACTTTTTGAATTAGAAAAAAATTTGGAGAGGAAAATTACTTTATTTTTATCAATTTTTATGCATTTTTACATCCATTTTTTAAATCAAATACTATGGTGACGATTTGGAAGCATTCAAAAATTATTGCTTTTTCACTTCAATCAAAAAATGCTTTAATAAAGTAAAAATAAATTCTAAAGTCATAAATAAGTAAGCTTTAAAAAAAAATTTGTTTATCAGATGTGTTAGTACACATAAAAACCTTCAAAAATCGATCTTGTTTTCAATAGCAAAAGTAAAGGTTCTGATCGAGCTATGTTGGTTTGAAATGAAAGTTTAACATAAATTATTCAAATTTACTGATTTTGTATTAGAATTTTTTTTTTCTGCTGTTTTTTTGTTTTCAATATTCATTATTAAATATATTAAAATTATTCCCAAGAGGATTTTGAGCTCCGTCCATTGGAAGTACCTCAATCGATGAACATTTTTTGATCAAATGATCACAAGCATCAAGCTTTGTATCAAGAAATTTAATTAAAAACTTTTTGAATTAGAAAAAAATTTGGAGAGGAAAATTACTTTATTTTTATCAATTTTTATGCATTTTTACATCCATTTTTAAATCAAATACTATGGTGACGATTTGGAAGCATTCAAAAATTATTGCTTTTTCACTTCAATCAAAAAATGCTTTAATAAAGTAAAAATAAATTCTAAAGTCATAAATAAGTAAGCTTTAAAAAAAATTTGTTTATCAGATGTGTTAGTACACATAAAAACCTTCAAAAATCGATCTTGTTTTCAATAGCAAAAGTAAAGGTTCTGATCGAGCTATGTTGGTTTGAAATGAAAGTTTAACATAAATTATTCAAATTTACTGATTTTGTATTAGAATTTTTTTTTTCTGCTGTTTTTTTGTTTTCAATATTCATTATTAAATATATTAAAATTATTCCCAAGAGGATTTTGAGCTCCGTCCATTGGAAGTACCTCAATCGATGAACATTTTTTGATCAAATGATCACAAGCATCAAGCTTTGTATCAAGAAATTTAATTAAAAACTTTTTGAATTAGAAAAAAATTTGGAGAGGAAAATTACTTTATTTTTATCAATTTTTATGCATTTTTACATCCATTTTTAAATCAAATACTATGGTGACGATTTGGAAGCATTCAAAAATTATTGCTTTTTCACTTCAATCAAAAAATGCTTTAATAAAGTAAAAATAAATTCTAAAGTCATAAATAAGTAAGCTTTAAAAAAAATTTGTTTATCAGATGTGTTAGTACACATAAAAACCTTCAAAAATCGATCTTGTTTTCAATAGCAAAAGTAAAGGTTCTGATCGAGCTATGTTGGTTTGAAATGAAAGTTTAACATAAATTATTCAAATTTACTGATTTTGTATTAGAATTTTTTTTTTCTGCTGTTTTTTTGTTTTCAATATTCATTATTAAATATATTAAAATTATTCCCAAGAGGATTTTGAGCTCCGTCCATTGGAAGTACCTCAATCGATGAACATTTTTTGATCAAATGATCACAAGCATCAAGCTTTGTATCAAGAAATTTAATTAAAAACTTTTTGAATTAGAAAAAAATTTGGAGAGGAAAATTACTTTATTTTTATCAATTTTTATGCATTTTTACATCCATTTTTAAATCAAATACTATGGTGACGATTTGGAAGCATTCAAAAATTATTGCTTTTTCACTTCAATCAAAAAATGCTTTAATAAAGTAAAAATAAATTCTAAAGTCATAAATAAGTAAGCTTTAAAAAAAATTTGTTTATCAGATGTGTTAGTACACATAAAAACCTTCAAAAATCGATCTTGTTTTCAATAGCAAAAGTAAAGGTTCTGATCGAGCTATGTTGGTTTGAAATGAAAGTTTAACATAAATTATTCAAATTTACTGATTTTGTATTAGAATTTTTTTTTTCTGCTGTTTTTTTGTTTTCAATATTCATTATTAAATATATTAAAATTTTTCCCAAGAGGATTTTGAGCTCCGTCCATTGGAAGTACCTCAATCGATGAACATTTTTTGATCAAATGATCACAAGCATCAAGCTTTGTATCAAGAATTTTAATTAAAAATTTTTTGAATTAGAAAAAAATTTGGAGAGGAAAATTACTTTATTTTTATCAATTTTTATGCATTTTTACATCCATTTTTTAAATCAAATACTATGGTGACGATTTGGAAGCATTCAAAAATTATTGCTTTTTCACTTCAATCAAAAAATGCTTTAATAAAGTAAAAATAAATTCTAAAGTCATAAATAAGTAAGCTTTAAAAAAAAATTTGTTTATCAGATGTGTTAGTACACATAAAAACCTTCAAAAATCGATCTTGTTTTCAATAGCAAAAGTAAAGGTTCTGATCGAGCTATGTTGGTTTGAAATGAAAGTTTAACATAAATTATTCAAATTTACTGATTTTGTATTAGAATTTTTTTTTTCTGCTGTTTTTTTGTTTTCAATATTCATTATTAAATATATTAAAATTATTCCCAAGAGGATTTTGAGCTCCGTCCATTGGAAGTACCTCAATCGATGAACATTTTTTGATCAAATGATCACAAGCATCAAGCTTTGTATCAAGAAATTTAATTAAAAACTTTTTGAATTAGAAAAAAATTTGGAGAGGAAAATTACTTTATTTTTATCAATTTTTATGCATTTTTACATCCATTTTTTAAATCAAATACTATGGTGACGATTTGGAAGCATTCAAAAATTATTGCTTTTTCACTTCAATCAAAAAATGCTTTAATAAAGTAAAAATAAATTCTAAAGTCATAAATAAGTAAGCTTTAAAAAAAAATTTGTTTATCAGATGTGTTAGTACACATAAAAACCTTCAAAAATCGATCTTGTTTTCAATAGCAAAAGTAAAGGTTCTGATCGAGCTATGTTGGTTTGAAATGAAAGTTTAACATAAATTATTCAAATTTACTGATTTTGTATTAGAATTTTTTTTTTCTGCTGTTTTTTTGTTTTCAATATTCATTATTAAATATATTAAAATTATTCCCAAGAGGATTTTGAGCTCCGTCCATTGGAAGTACCTCAATCGATGAACATTTTTTGATCAAATGATCACAAGCATCAAGCTTTGTATCAAGAAATTTAATTAAAAACTTTTTGAATTAGAAAAAAATTTGGAGAGGAAAATTACTTTATTTTTATCAATTTTTATGCATTTTTACATCCATTTTTAAATCAAATACTATGGTGACGATTTGGAAGCATTCAAAAATTATTGCTTTTTCACTTCAATCAAAAAATGCTTTAATAAAGTAAAAATAAATTCTAAAGTCATAAATAAGTAAGCTTTAAAAAAAATTTGTTTATCAGATGTGTTAGTACACATAAAAACCTTCAAAAATCGATCTTGTTTTCAATAGCAAAAGTAAAGGTTCTGATCGAGCTATGTTGGTTTGAAATGAAAGTTTAACATAAATTATTCAAATTTACTGATTTTGTATTAGAATTTTTTTTTTCTGCTGTTTTTTTGTTTTCAATATTCATTATTAAATATATTAAAATTATTCCCAAGAGGATTTTGAGCTCCGTCCATTGGAAGTACCTCAATCGATGAACATTTTTTGATCAAATGATCACAAGCATCAAGCTTTGTATCAAGAAATTTAATTAAAAACTTTTTGAATTAGAAAAAAATTTGGAGAGGAAAATTACTTTATTTTTATCAATTTTTATGCATTTTTACATCCATTTTTAAATCAAATACTATGGTGACGATTTGGAAGCATTCAAAAATTATTGCTTTTTCACTTCAATCAAAAAATGCTTTAATAAAGTAAAAATAAATTCTAAAGTCATAAATAAGTAAGCTTTAAAAAAAATTTGTTTATCAGATGTGTTAGTACACATAAAAACCTTCAAAAATCGATCTTGTTTTCAATAGCAAAAGTAAAGGTTCTGATCGAGCTATGTTGGTTTGAAATGAAAGTTTAACATAAATTATTCAAATTTACTGATTTTGTATTAGAATTTTTTTTTTCTGCTGTTTTTTTGTTTTCAATATTCATTATTAAATATATTAAAATTATTCCCAAGAGGATTTTGAGCTCCGTCCATTGGAAGTACCTCAATCGATGAACATTTTTTGATCAAATGATCACAAGCATCAAGCTTTGTATCAAGAAATTTAATTAAAAACTTTTTGAATTAGAAAAAAATTTGGAGAGGAAAATTACTTTATTTTTATCAATTTTTATGCATTTTTACATCCATTTTTAAATCAAATACTATGGTGACGATTTGGAAGCATTCAAAAATTATTGCTTTTTCACTTCAATCAAAAAATGCTTTAATAAAGTAAAAATAAATTCTAAAGTCATAAATAAGTAAGCTTTAAAAAAAAATTTGTTTATCAGATGTGTTAGTACACATAAAAACCTTCAAAAATCGATCTTGTTTTCAATAGCAAAAGTAAAGGTTCTGATCGAGCTATGTTGGTTTGAAATGAAAGTTTAACATAAATTATTCAAATTTACTGATTTTGTATTAGAATTTTTTTTTTCTGCTGTTTTTTTGTTTTCAATATTCATTATTAAATATATTAAAATTATTCCCAAGAGGATTTTGAGCTCCGTCCATTGGAAGTACCTCAATCGATGAACATTTTTTGATCAAATGATCACAAGCATCAAGCTTTGTATCAAGAAATTTAATTAAAAACTTTTTGAATTAGAAAAAAATTTGGAGAGGAAAATTACTTTATTTTTATCAATTTTTATGCATTTTTACATCCATTTTTAAATCAAATACTATGGTGACGATTTGGAAGCATTCAAAAATTATTGCTTTTTCACTTCAATCAAAAAATGCTTTAATAAAGTAAAAATAAATTCTAAAGTCATAAATAAGTAAGCTTTAAAAAAAATTTGTTTATCAGATGTGTTAGTACACATAAAAACCTTCAAAAATCGATCTTGTTTTCAATAGCAAAAGTAAAGGTTCTGATCGAGCTATGTTGGTTTGAAATGAAAGTTTAACATAAATTATTCAAATTTACTGATTTTGTATTAGAATTTTTTTTTTCTGCTGTTTTTTTGTTTTCAATATTCATTATTAAATATATTAAAATTATTCCCAAGAGGATTTTGAGCTCCGTCCATTGGAAGTACCTCAATCGATGAACATTTTTTGATCAAATGATCACAAGCATCAAGCTTTGTATCAAGAAATTTAATTAAAAACTTTTTGAATTAGAAAAAAATTTGGAGAGGAAAATTACTTTATTTTTATCAATTTTTATGCATTTTTACATCCATTTTTAAATCAAATACTATGGTGACGATTTGGAAGCATTCAAAAATTATTGCTTTTTCACTTCAATCAAAAAATGCTTTAATAAAGTAAAAATAAATTCTAAAGTCATAAATAAGTAAGCTTTAAAAAAAATTTGTTTATCAGATGTGTTAGTACACATAAAAACCTTCAAAAATCGATCTTGTTTTCAATAGCAAAAGTAAAGGTTCTGATCGAGCTATGTTGGTTTGAAATGAAAGTTTAACATAAATTATTCAAATTTACTGATTTTGTATTAGAATTTTTTTTTTCTGCTGTTTTTTTGTTTTCAATATTCATTATTAAATATATTAAAATTATTCCCAAGAGGATTTTGAGCTCCGTCCATTGGAAGTACCTCAATCGATGAACATTTTTTGATCAAATGATCACAAGCATCAAGCTTTGTATCAAGAAATTTAATTAAAAACTTTTTGAATTAGAAAAAAATTTGGAGAGGAAAATTACTTTATTTTTATCAATTTTTATGCATTTTTACATCCATTTTTTAAATCAAATACTATGGTGACGATTTGGAAGCATTCAAAAATTATTGCTTTTTCACTTCAATCAAAAAATGCTTTAATAAAGTAAAAATAAATTCTAAAGTCATAAATAAGTAAGCTTTAAAAAAAAATTTGTTTATCAGATGTGTTAGTACACATAAAAACCTTCAAAAATCGATCTTGTTTTCAATAGCAAAAGTAAAGGTTCTGATCGAGCTATGTTGGTTTGAAATGAAAGTTTAACATAAATTATTCAAATTTACTGATTTTGTATTAGAATTTTTTTTTTCTGCTGTTTTTTTGTTTTCAATATTCATTATTAAATATATTAAAATTATTCCCAAGAGGATTTTGAGCTCCGTCCATTGGAAGTACCTCAATCGATGAACATTTTTTGATCAAATGATCACAAGCATCAAGCTTTGTATCAAGAAATTTAATTAAAAACTTTTTGAATTAGAAAAAAATTTGGAGAGGAAAATTACTTTATTTTTATCAATTTTTATGCATTTTTACATCCATTTTTAAATCAAATACTATGGTGACGATTTGGAAGCATTCAAAAATTATTGCTTTTTCACTTCAATCAAAAAATGCTTTAATAAAGTAAAAATAAATTCTAAAGTCATAAATAAGTAAGCTTTAAAAAAAATTTGTTTATCAGATGTGTTAGTACACATAAAAACCTTCAAAAATCGATCTTGTTTTCAATAGCAAAAGTAAAGGTTCTGATCGAGCTATGTTGGTTTGAAATGAAAGTTTAACATAAATTATTCAAATTTACTGATTTTGTATTAGAATTTTTTTTTTCTGCTGTTTTTTTGTTTTCAATATTCATTATTAAATATATTAAAATTATTCCCAAGAGGATTTTGAGCTCCGTCCATTGGAAGTACCTCAATCGATGAACATTTTTTGATCAAATGATCACAAGCATCAAGCTTTGTATCAAGAAATTTAATTAAAAACTTTTTGAATTAGAAAAAAATTTGGAGAGGAAAATTACTTTATTTTTATCAATTTTTATGCATTTTTACATCCATTTTTTAAATCAAATACTATGGTGACGATTTGGAAGCATTCAAAAATTATTGCTTTTTCACTTCAATCAAAAAATGCTTTAATAAAGTAAAAATAAATTCTAAAGTCATAAATAAGTAAGCTTTAAAAAAAAATTTGTTTATCAGATGTGTTAGTACACATAAAAACCTTCAAAAATCGATCTTGTTTTCAATAGCAAAAGTAAAGGTTCTGATCGAGCTATGTTGGTTTGAAATGAAAGTTTAACATAAATTATTCAAATTTACTGATTTTGTATTAGAATTTTTTTTTTCTGCTGTTTTTTTGTTTTCAATATTCATTATTAAATATATTAAAATTATTCCCAAGAGGATTTTGAGCTCCGTCCATTGGAAGTACCTCAATCGATGAACATTTTTTGATCAAATGATCACAAGCATCAAGCTTTGTATCAAGAAATTTAATTAAAAACTTTTTGAATTAGAAAAAAATTTGGAGAGGAAAATTACTTTATTTTTATCAATTTTTATGCATTTTTACATCCATTTTTAAATCAAATACTATGGTGACGATTTGGAAGCATTCAAAAATTATTGCTTTTTCACTTCAATCAAAAAATGCTTTAATAAAGTAAAAATAAATTCTAAAGTCATAAATAAGTAAGCTTTAAAAAAAATTTGTTTATCAGATGTGTTAGTACACATAAAAACCTTCAAAAATCGATCTTGTTTTCAATAGCAAAAGTAAAGGTTCTGATCGAGCTATGTTGGTTTGAAATGAAAGTTTAACATAAATTATTCAAATTTACTGATTTTGTATTAGAATTTTTTTTTTCTGCTGTTTTTTTGTTTTCAATATTCATTATTAAATATATTAAAATTATTCCCAAGAGGATTTTGAGCTCCGTCCATTGGAAGTACCTCAATCGATGAACATTTTTTGATCAAATGATCACAAGCATCAAGCTTTGTATCAAGAAATTTAATTAAAAACTTTTTGAATTAGAAAAAAATTTGGAGAGGAAAATTACTTTATTTTTATCAATTTTTATGCATTTTTACATCCATTTTTTAAATCAAATACTATGGTGACGATTTGGAAGCATTCAAAATTATTGCTTTTTCACTTCAATCAAAAAATGCTTTAATAAAGTAAAAATAAATTCTAAAGTCATAAATAAGTAAGCTTTAAAAAAAATTTGTTTATCAGATGTGTTAGTACACATAAAAACCTTCAAAAATCGATCTTGTTTTCAATAGCAAAAGTAAAGGTTCTGATCGAGCTATGTTGGTTTGAAATGAAAGTTTAACATAAATTATTCAAATTTACTGATTTTGTATTAGAATTTTTTTTTTCTGCTGTTTTTTTGTTTTCAATATTCATTATTAAATATATTAAAATTATTCCCAAGAGGATTTTGAGCTCCGTCCATTGGAAGTACCTCAATCGATGAACATTTTTTGATCAAATGATCACAAGCATCAAGCTTTGTATCAAGAAATTTAATTAAAAACTTTTTGAATTAGAAAAAAATTTGGAGAGGAAAATTACTTTATTTTTATCAATTTTTATGCATTTTTACATCCATTTTTTAAATCAAATACTATGGTGACGATTTGGAAGCATTCAAAAATTATTGCTTTTTCACTTCAATCAAAAAATGCTTTAATAAAGTAAAAATAAATTCTAAAGTCATAAATAAGTAAGCTTTAAAAAAAAATTTGTTTATCAGATGTGTTAGTACACATAAAAACCTTCAAAAATCGATCTTGTTTTCAATAGCAAAAGTAAAGGTTCTGATCGAGCTATGTTGGTTTGAAATGAAAGTTTAACATAAATTATTCAAATTTACTGATTTTGTATTAGAATTTTTTTTTTCTGCTGTTTTTTTGTTTTCAATATTCATTATTAAATATATTAAAATTATTCCCAAGAGGATTTTGAGCTCCGTCCATTGGAAGTACCTCAATCGATGAACATTTTTTGATCAAATGATCACAAGCATCAAGCTTTGTATCAAGAAATTTAATTAAAAACTTTTTGAATTAGAAAAAAATTTGGAGAGGAAAATTACTTTATTTTTATCAATTTTTATGCATTTTTACATCCATTTTTAAATCAAAGACTATGGTGACGATTTGGAAGCATTCAAAAATTATTGCTTTTTCACTTCAATCAAAAAATGCTTTAATAAAGTAAAAATAAATTCTAAAGTCATAAATAAGTAAGCTTTAAAAAAAATTTGTTTATCAGATGTGTTAGTACACATAAAAACCTTCAAAAATCGATCTTGTTTTCAATAGCAAAAGTAAAGGTTCTGATCGAGCTATGTTGGTTTGAAATGAAAGTTTAACATAAATTATTCAAATTTACTGATTTTGTATTAGAATTTTTTTTTTCTGCTGTTTTTTTGTTTTCAATATTCATTATTAAATATATTAAAATTATTCCCAAGAGGATTTTGAGCTCCGTCCATTGGAAGTACCTCAATCGATGAACATTTTTTGATCAAATGATCACAAGCATCAAGCTTTGTATCAAGAAATTTAATTAAAAACTTTTTGAATTAGAAAAAAATTTGGAGAGGAAAATTACTTTATTTTTATCAATTTTTATGCATTTTTACATCCATTTTTAAATCAAATACTATGGTGACGATTTGGAAGCATTCAAAAATTATTGCTTTTTCACTTCAATCAAAAAATGCTTTAATAAAGTAAAAATAAATTCTAAAGTCATAAATAAGTAAGCTTTAAAAAAAATTTGTTTATCAGATGTGTTAGTACACATAAAAACCTTCAAAAATCGATCTTGTTTTCAATAGCAAAAGTAAAGGTTCTGATCGAGCTATGTTGGTTTGAAATGAAAGTTTAACATAAATTATTCAAATTTACTGATTTTGTATTAGAATTTTTTTTTTCTGCTGTTTTTTTGTTTTCAATATTCATTATTAAATATATTAAAATTATTCCCAAGAGGATTTTGAGCTCCGTCCATTGGAAGTACCTCAATCGATGAACATTTTTTGATCAAATGATCACAAGCATCAAGCTTTGTATCAAGAAATTTAATTAAAAACTTTTTGAATTAGAAAAAAATTTGGAGAGGAAAATTACTTTATTTTTATCAATTTTTATGCATTTTTACATCCATTTTTTAAATCAAATACTATGGTGACGATTTGGAAGCATTCAAAATTATTGCTTTTTCACTTCAATCAAAAAATGCTTTAATAAAGTAAAAATAAATTCTAAAGTCATAAATAAGTAAGCTTTAAAAAAAATTTGTTTATCAGATGTGTTAGTACACATAAAAACCTTCAAAAATCGATCTTGTTTTCAATAGCAAAAGTAAAGGTTCTGATCGAGCTATGTTGGTTTGAAATGAAAGTTTAACATAAATTATTCAAATTTACTGATTTTGTATTAGAATTTTTTTTTTCTGCTGTTTTTTTGTTTTCAATATTCATTATTAAATATATTAAAATTATTCCCAAGAGGATTTTGAGCTCCGTCCATTGGAAGTACCTCAATCGATGAACATTTTTTGATCAAATGATCACAAGCATCAAGCTTTGTATCAAGAAATTTAATTAAAAACTTTTTGAATTAGAAAAAAATTTGGAGAGGAAAATTACTTTATTTTTATCAATTTTTATGCATTTTTACATCCATTTTTTAAATCAAATACTATGGTGACGATTTGGAAGCATTCAAAATTATTGCTTTTTCACTTCAATCAAAAAATGCTTTAATAAAGTAAAAATAAATTCTAAAGTCATAAATAAGTAAGCTTTAAAAAAAATTTGTTTATCAGATGTGTTAGTACACATAAAAACCTTCAAAAATCGATCTTGTTTTCAATAGCAAAAGTAAAGGTTCTGATCGAGCTATGTTGGTTTGAAATGAAAGTTTAACATAAATTATTCAAATTTACTGATTTTGTATTAGAATTTTTTTTTTCTGCTGTTTTTTTGTTTTCAATATTCATTATTAAATATATTAAAATTATTCCCAAGAGGATTTTGAGCTCCGTCCATTGGAAGTACCTCAATCGATGAACATTTTTTGATCAAATGATCACAAGCATCAAGCTTTGTATCAAGAATTTTAATTAAAAATTTTTTGAATTAGAAAAAAATTTGGAGAGGAAAATTACTTTATTTTTATCAATTTTTATGCATTTTTACATCCATTTTTTAAATCAAATACTATGGTGACGATTTGGAAGCATTCAAAAATTATTGCTTTTTCACTTCAATCAAAAAATGCTTTAATAAAGTAAAAATAAATTCTAAAGTCATAAATAAGTAAGCTTTAAAAAAAATATTGCTTATCAGATGTGTTAGTACACATAAAAACCTTCAAAAATCGATCTTGTTTTCAATAGCAAAAGTAAAGGTTCTGATCGAGCTATGTTGGTTTGAAATGAAAGTTTAACATAAATTATTCAAATTTACTGATTTTGTATTAGAATTTTTTTTTTCTGCTGTTTTTTTGTTTTCAATATTCATTATTAAATATATTAAAATTATTCCCAAGAGGATTTTGAGCTCCGTCCATTGGAAGTACCTCAATCGATGAACATTTTTTGATCAAATGATCACAAGCATCAAGCTTTGTATCAAGAAATTTAATTAAAAACTTTTTGAATTAGAAAAAAATTTGGAGAGGAAAATTACTTTATTTTTATCAATTTTTATGCATTTTTACATCCATTTTTTAAATCAAATACTATGGTGACGATTTGGAAGCATTCAAAATTATTGCTTTTTCACTTCAATCAAAAAATGCTTTAATAAAGTAAAAATAAATTCTAAAGTCATAAATAAGTAAGCTTTAAAAAAAATTTGTTTATCAGATGTGTTAGTACACATAAAAACCTTCAAAAATCGATCTTGTTTTCAATAGCAAAAGTAAAGGTTCTGATCGAGCTATGTTGGTTTGAAATGAAAGTTTAACATAAATTATTCAAATTTACTGATTTTGTATTAGAATTTTTTTTTTCTGCTGTTTTTTTGTTTTCAATATTCATTATTAAATATATTAAAATTATTCCCAAGAGGATTTTGAGCTCCGTCCATTGGAAGTACCTCAATCGATGAACATTTTTTGATCAAATGATCACAAGCATCAAGCTTTGTATCAAGAAATTTAATTAAAAACTTTTTGAATTAGAAAAAAATTTGGAGAGGAAAATTACTTTATTTTTATCAATTTTTATGCATTTTTACATCCATTTTTTAAATCAAATACTATGGTGACGATTTGGAAGCATTCAAAATTATTGCTTTTTCACTTCAATCAAAAAATGCTTTAATAAAGTAAAAATAAATTCTAAAGTCATAAATAAGTAAGCTTTAAAAAAAATTTGTTTATCAGATGTGTTAGTACACATAAAAACCTTCAAAAATCGATCTTGTTTTCAATAGCAAAAGTAAAGGTTCTGATCGAGCTATGTTGGTTTGAAATGAAAGTTTAACATAAATTATTCAAATTTACTGATTTTGTATTAGAATTTTTTTTTTCTGCTGTTTTTTTGTTTTCAATATTCATTATTAAATATATTAAAATTATTCCCAAGAGGATTTTGAGCTCCGTCCATTGGAAGTACCTCAATCGATGAACATTTTTTGATCAAATGATCACAAGCATCAAGCTTTGTATCAAGAAATTTAATTAAAAACTTTTTGAATTAGAAAAAAATTTGGAGAGGAAAATTACTTTATTTTTATCAATGTTTTTTTGTTTTCAATATTCATTATTAAATATATTAAAATTATTCCCAAGAGGATTTTGAGCTCCGTCCATTGGAAGTACCTCAATCGATGAACATTTTTTGATCAAATGATCACAAGCATCAAGCTTTGTATCAAGAATTTTAATTAAAAATTTTTTGAATTAGAAAAAAATTTGGAGAGGAAAATTACTTTATTTTTATCAATTTTTATGCATTTTTACATCCATTTTTTAAATCAAATACTATGGTGACGATTTGGAAGCATTCAAAAATTATTGCTTTTTCACTTCAATCAAAAAATGCTTTAATAAAGTAAAAATAAATTCTAAAGTCATAAATAAGTAAGCTTTAAAAAAAATATTGCTTATCAGATGTGTTAGTACACATAAAAACCTTCAAAAATCGATCTTGTTTTCAATAGCAAAAGTAAAGGTTCTGATCGAGCTATGTTGGTTTGAAATGAAAGTTTAACATAAATTATTCAAATTTACTGATTTTGTATTAGAATTTTTTTTTTCTGCTGTTTTTTTGTTTTCAATATTCATTATTAAATATATTAAAATTATTCCCAAGAGGATTTTGAGCTCCGTCCATTGGAAGTACCTCAATCGATGAACATTTTTTGATCAAATGATCACAAGCATCAAGCTTTGTATCAAGAAATTTAATTAAAAACTTTTTGAATTAGAAAAAAATTTGGAGAGGAAAATTACTTTATTTTTATCAATGTTTTTTTGTTTTCAATATTCATTATTAAATATATTAAAATTATTCCCAAGAGGATTTTGAGCTCCGTCCATTGGAAGTACCTCAATCGATGAACATTTTTTGATCAAATGATCACAAGCATCAAGCTTTGTATCAAGAAATTTAATTAAAAACTTTTTGAATTAGAAAAAAATTTGGAGAGGAAAATTACTTTATTTTTATCAATTTTTATGCATTTTTACATCCATTTTTTAAATCAAATACTATGGTGACGATTTGGAAGCATTCAAAATTATTGCTTTTTCACTTCAATCAAAAAATGCTTTAATAAAGTAAAAATAAATTCTAAAGTCATAAATAAGTAAGCTTTAAAAAAAATTTGTTTATCAGATGTGTTAGTACACATAAAAACCTTCAAAAATCGATCTTGTTTTCAATAGCAAAAGTAAAGGTTCTGATCGAGCTATGTTGGTTTGAAATGAAAGTTTAACATAAATTATTCAAATTTACTGATTTTGTATTAGAATTTTTTTTTTCTGCTGTTTTTTTGTTTTCAATATTCATTATTAAATATATTAAAATTATTCCCAAGAGGATTTTGAGCTCCGTCCATTGGAAGTACCTCAATCGATGAACATTTTTTGATCAAATGATCACAAGCATCAAGCTTTGTATCAAGAATTTTAATTAAAAATTTTTTGAATTAGAAAAAAATTTGGAGAGGAAAATTACTTTATTTTTATCAATTTTTATGCATTTTTACATCCATTTTTTAAATCAAATACTATGGTGACGATTTGGAAGCATTCAAAAATTATTGCTTTTTCACTTCAATCAAAAAATGCTTTAATAAAGTAAAAATAAATTCTAAAGTCATAAATAAGTAAGCTTTAAAAAAAATATTGCTTATCAGATGTGTTAGTACACATAAAAACCTTCAAAAATCGATCTTGTTTTCAATAGCAAAAGTAAAGGTTCTGATCGAGCTATGTTGGTTTGAAATGAAAGTTTAACATAAATTATTCAAATTTACTGATTTTGTATTAGAATTTTTTTTTTCTGCTGTTTTTTTGTTTTCAATATTCATTATTAAATATATTAAAATTATTCCCAAGAGGATTTTGAGCTCCGTCCATTGGAAGTACCTCAATCGATGAACATTTTTTGATCAAATGATCACAAGCATCAAGCTTTGTATCAAGAAATTTAATTAAAAACTTTTTGAATTAGAAAAAAATTTGGAGAGGAAAATTACTTTATTTTTATCAATTTTTATGCATTTTTACATCCATTTTTTAAATCAAATACTATGGTGACGATTTGGAAGCATTCAAAATTATTGCTTTTTCACTTCAATCAAAAAATGCTTTAATAAAGTAAAAATAAATTCTAAAGTCATAAATAAGTAAGCTTTAAAAAAAATTTGTTTATCAGATGTGTTAGTACACATAAAAACCTTCAAAAATCGATCTTGTTTTCAATAGCAAAAGTAAAGGTTCTGATCGAGCTATGTTGGTTTGAAATGAAAGTTTAACATAAATTATTCAAATTTACTGATTTTGTATTAGAATTTTTTTTTTCTGCTGTTTTTTTGTTTTCAATATTCATTATTAAATATATTAAAATTTTTCCCAAGAGGATTTTGAGCTCCGTCCATTGGAAGTACCTCAATCGATGAACATTTTTTGATCAAATGATCACAAGCATCAAGCTTTGTATCAAGAATTTTAATTAAAAATTTTTTGAATTAGAAAAAAATTTGGAGAGGAAAATTACTTTATTTTTATCAATTTTTATGCATTTTTACATCCATTTTTTAAATCAAATACTATGGTGACGATTTGGAAGCATTCAAAAATTATTGCTTTTTCACTTCAATCAAAAAATGCTTTAATAAAGTAAAAATAAATTCTAAAGTCATAAATAAGTAAGCTTTAAAAAAAATTTGTTTATCAGATGTGTTAGTACACATAAAAACCTTCAAAAATCGATCTTGTTTTCAATAGCAAAAGTAAAGGTTCTGATCGAGCTATGTTGGTTTGAAATGAAAGTTTAACATAAATTATTCAAATTTACTGATTTTGTATTAGAATTTTTTTTTTCTGCTGTTTTTTTGTTTTCAATATTCATTATTAAATATATTAAAATTATTCCCAAGAGGATTTTGAGCTCCGTCCATTGGAAGTACCTCAATCGATGAACATTTTTTGATCAAATGATCACAAGCATCAAGCTTTGTATCAAGAATTTTAATTAAAAATTTTTTGAATTAGAAAAAAATTTGGAGAGGAAAATTACTTTATTTTTATCAATTTTTATGCATTTTTACATCCATTTTTTAAATCAAATACTATGGTGACGATTTGGAAGCATTCAAAAATTATTGCTTTTTCACTTCAATCAAAAAATGCTTTAATAAAGTAAAAATAAATTCTAAAGTCATAAATAAGTAAGCTTTAAAAAAAATATTGCTTATCAGATGTGTTAGTACACATAAAAACCTTCAAAAATCGATCTTGTTTTCAATAGCAAAAGTAAAGGTTCTGATCGAGCTATGTTGGTTTGAAATGAAAGTTTAACATAAATTATTCAAATTTACTGATTTTGTATTAGAATTTTTTTTCTTCTGCTGTTTTTTTGTTTTCAATATTCATTATTAAATATATTAAAATTATTCCCAAGAGGATTTTGAGCTCCGTCCATTGGAAGTACCTCAATCGATGAACATTTTTTGATCAAATGATCACAAGCATCAAGCTTTGTATCAAGAAATTTAATTAAAAACTTTTTGAATTAGAAAAAAATTTGGAGAGGAAAATTACTTTATTTTTATCAATTTTTATGCATTTTTACATCCATTTTTTAAATCAAATACTATGGTGACGATTTGGAAGCATTCAAAAATTATTGCTTTTTCACTTCAATCAAAAAATGCTTTAATAAAGTAAAAATAAATTCTAAAGTCATAAATAAGTAAGCTTTAAAAAAAATATTGCTTATCAGATGTGTTAGTACACATAAAAACCTTCAAAAATCGATCTTGTTTTCAATAGCAAAAGTAAAGGTTCTGATCGAGCTATGTTGGTTTGAAATGAAAGTTTAACATAAATTATTCAAATTTACTGATTTTGTATTAGAATTTTTTTTTTCTGCTGTTTTTTTGTTTTCAATATTCATTATTAAATATATTAAAATTATTCCCAAGAGGATTTTGAGCTCCGTCCATTGGAAGTACCTCAATCGATGAACATTTTTTGATCAAATGATCACAAGCATCAAGCTTTGTATCAAGAATTTTAATTAAAAATTTTTTGAATTAGAAAAAAATTTGGAGAGGAAAATTACTTTATTTTTATCAATTTTTATGCATTTTTACATCCATTTTTTAAATCAAATACTATGGTGACGATTTGGAAGCATTCAAAAATTATTGCTTTTTCACTTCAATCAAAAAATGCTTTAATAAAGTAAAAATAAATTCTAAAGTCATAAATAAGTAAGCTTTAAAAAAAATATTGCTTATCAGATGTGTTAGTACACATAAAAACCTTCAAAAATCGATCTTGTTTTCAATAGCAAAAGTAAAGGTTCTGATCGAGCTATGTTGGTTTGAAATGAAAGTTTAACATAAATTATTCAAATTTACTGATTTTGTATTAGAATTTTTTTTCTTCTGCTGTTTTTTTGTTTTCAATATTCATTATTAAATATATTAAAATTATTCCCAAGAGGATTTTGAGCTCCGTCCATTGGAAGTACCTCAATCGATGAACATTTTTTGATCAAATGATCACAAGCATCAAGCTTTGTATCAAGAAATTTAATTAAAAACTTTTTGAATTAGAAAAAAATTTGGAGAGGAAAATTACTTTATTTTTATCAATTTTTATGCATTTTTACATCCATTTTTTAAATCAAATACTATGGTGACGATTTGGAAGCATTCAAAAATTATTGCTTTTTCACTTCAATCAAAAAATGCTTTAATAAAGTAAAAATAAATTCTAAAGTCATAAATAAGTAAGCTTTAAAAAAAATATTGCTTATCAGATGTGTTAGTACACATAAAAACCTTCAAAAATCGATCTTGTTTTCAATAGCAAAAGTAAAGGTTCTGATCGAGCTATGTTGGTTTGAAATGAAAGTTTAACATAAATTATTCAAATTTTCTGATTTTGTATTAGAAATTTTTTTTTCTGAGCTTTTTTTCTTTTCTAAATTCATAATTAATTATTTAAGAATTTATTAGAAAAAGGATTTTCGATTGCCTCCGTCCATTGGAAGTACCTCAATCGATGAACATTTTTTGATCAAATGATCACAAGCATCAAGCTTTGTATCAAGAAATTTAATTAAAAATTTTTTGAATTAGAAAAAAATTTGGAGAGGAAAATTACTTTATTTTTATCAATTTTTATGCATTTTTACATCCATTTTTTAAATCAAATACTATGGTGACGATTTGGAAGCATTCAAAAATTATTGCTTTTTCACTTCAATCAAAAAATGCTTTAATAAAGTAAAAATAAATTCTAAAGTCATAAATAAGTAAGCTTTAAAAAAAATATTGCTTATCAGATGTGTTAGTACACATAAAAACCTTCAAAAATCGATCTTGTTTTCAATAGCAAAAGTAAAGGTTCTGATCGAGCTATGTTGGTTTGAAATGAAAGTTTAACATAAATTATTCAAATTTACTGATTTTGTATTAGAATTTTTTTTTTCTGCTGTTTTTTTGTTTTCAATATTCATTATTAAATATATTAAAATTATTCCCAAGAGGATTTTGAGCTCCGTCCATTGGAAGTACCTCAATCGATGAACATTTTTTGATCAAATGATCACAAGCATCAAGCTTTGTATCAAGAATTTTAATTAAAAATTTTTTGAATTAGAAAAAAATTTGGAGAGGAAAATTACTTTATTTTTATCAATTTTTATGCATTTTTACATCCATTTTTTAAATCAAATACTATGGTGACGATTTGGAAGCATTCAAAAATTATTGCTTTTTCACTTCAATCAAAAAATGCTTTAATAAAGTAAAAATAAATTCTAAAGTCATAAATAAGTAAGCTTTAAAAAAAATATTGCTTATCAGATGTGTTAGTACACATAAAAACCTTCAAAAATCGATCTTGTTTTCAATAGCAAAAGTAAAGGTTCTGATCGAGCTATGTTGGTTTGAAATGAAAGTTTAACATAAATTATTCAAATTTACTGATTTTGTATTAGAATTTTTTTTCTTCTGCTGTTTTTTTGTTTTCAATATTCATTATTAAATATATTAAAATTATTCCCAAGAGGATTTTGAGCTCCGTCCATTGGAAGTACCTCAATCGATGAACATTTTTTGATCAAATGATCACAAGCATCAAGCTTTGTATCAAGAAATTTAATTAAAAACTTTTTGAATTAGAAAAAAATTTGGAGAGGAAAATTACTTTATTTTTATCAATTTTTATGCATTTTTACATCCATTTTTTAAATCAAATACTATGGTGACGATTTGGAAGCATTCAAAAATTATTGCTTTTTCACTTCAATCAAAAAATGCTTTAATAAAGTAAAAATAAATTCTAAAGTCATAAATAAGTAAGCTTTAAAAAAAATATTGCTTATCAGATGTGTTAGTACACATAAAAACCTTCAAAAATCGATCTTGTTTTCAATAGCAAAAGTAAAGGTTCTGATCGAGCTATGTTGGTTTGAAATGAAAGTTTAACATAAATTATTCAAATTTTCTGATTTTGTATTAGAAATTTTTTTTTCTGAGCTTTTTTTCTTTTCTAAATTCATAATTAATTATTTAAGAATTTATTAGAAAAAGGATTTTCGATTGCCTCCGTCCATTGGAAGTACCTCAATCGATGAACATTTTTTGATCAAATGATCACAAGCATCAAGCTTTGTATCAAGAAATTTAATTAAAAATTTTTTGAATTAGAAAAAAATTTGGAGAGGAAAATTACTTTATTTTTATCAATTTTTATGCATTTTTACATCCATTTTTTAAATCAAATACTATGGTGACGATTTGGAAGCATTCAAAAATTATTGCTTTTTCACTTCAATCAAAAAATGCTTTAATAAAGTAAAAATAAATTCTAAAGTCATAAATAAGTAAGCTTTAAAAAAAATTTGTTTATCAGATGTGTTAGTACACATAAAAACCTTCAAAAATCGATCTTGTTTTCAATAGCAAAAGTAAAGGTTCTGATCGAGCTATGTTGGTTTGAAATGAAAGTTTAACATAAATTATTCAAATTTACTGATTTTGTATTAGAATTTTTTTTCTTCTGCTGTTTTTTTGTTTTCAATATTCATTATTAAATATATTAAAATTATTCCCAAGAGGATTTTGAGCTCCGTCCATTGGAAGTACCTCAATCGATGAACATTTTTTGATCAAATGATCACAAGCATCAAGCTTTGTATCAAGAATTTTAATTAAAAATTTTTTGAATTAGAAAAAAATTTGGAGAGGAAAATTACTTTATTTTTATCAATTTTTATGCATTTTTACATCCATTTTTTAAATCAAATACTATGGTGACGATTTGGAAGCATTCAAAAATTATTGCTTTTTCACTTCAATCAAAAAATGCTTTAATAAAGTAAAAATAAATTCTAAAGTCATAAATAAGTAAGCTTTAAAAAAAATATTGCTTATCAGATGTGTTAGTACACATAAAAACCTTCAAAAATCGATCTTGTTTTCAATAGCAAAAGTAAAGGTTCTGATCGAGCTATGTTGGTTTGAAATGAAAGTTTAACATAAATTATTCAAATTTACTGATTTTGTATTAGAATTTTTTTTCTTCTGCTGTTTTTTTGTTTTCAATATTCATTATTAAATATATTAAAATTATTCCCAAGAGGATTTTGAGCTCCGTCCATTGGAAGTACCTCAATCGATGAACATTTTTTGATCAAATGATCACAAGCATCAAGCTTTGTATCAAGAAATTTAATTAAAAACTTTTTGAATTAGAAAAAAATTTGGAGAGGAAAATTACTTTATTTTTATCAATTTTTATGCATTTTTACATCCATTTTTTAAATCAAATACTATGGTGACGATTTGGAAGCATTCAAAAATTATTGCTTTTTCACTTCAATCAAAAAATGCTTTAATAAAGTAAAAATAAATTCTAAAGTCATAAATAAGTAAGCTTTAAAAAAAATATTGCTTATCAGATGTGTTAGTACACATAAAAACCTTCAAAAATCGATCTTGTTTTCAATAGCAAAAGTAAAGGTTCTGATCGAGCTATGTTGGTTTGAAATGAAAGTTTAACATAAATTATTCAAATTTTCTGATTTTGTATTAGAAATTTTTTTTTCTGAGCTTTTTTTCTTTTCTAAATTCATAATTAATTATTTAAGAATTTATTAGAAAAAGGATTTTCGATTGCCTCCGTCCATTGGAAGTACCTCAATCGATGAACATTTTTTGATCAAATGATCACAAGCATCAAGCTTTGTATCAAGAAATTTAATTAAAAATTTTTTGAATTAGAAAAAAATTTGGAGAGGAAAATTACTTTATTTTTATCAATTTTTATGCATTTTTACATCCATTTTTTAAATCAAATACTATGGTGACGATTTGGAAGCATTCAAAAATTATTGCTTTTTCACTTCAATCAAAAAATGCTTTAATAAAGTAAAAATAAATTCTAAAGTCATAAATAAGTAAGCTTTAAAAAAAATTTGTTTATCAGATGTGTTAGTACACATAAAAACCTTCAAAAATCGATCTTGTTTTCAATAGCAAAAGTAAAGGTTCTGATCGAGCTATGTTGGTTTGAAATGAAAGTTTAACATAAATTATTCAAATTTACTGATTTTGTATTAGAATTTTTTTTTTCTGCTGTTTTTTTGTTTTCAATATTCATTATTAAATATATTAAAATTATTCCCAAGAGGATTTTGAGCTCCGTCCATTGGAAGTACCTCAATCGATGAACATTTTTTGATCAAATGATCACAAGCATCAAGCTTTGTATCAAGAATTTTAATTAAAAATTTTTTGAATTAGAAAAAAATTTGGAGAGGAAAATTACTTTATTTTTATCAATTTTTATGCATTTTTACATCCATTTTTTAAATCAAATACTATGGTGACGATTTGGAAGCATTCAAAAATTATTGCTTTTTCACTTCAATCAAAAAATGCTTTAATAAAGTAAAAATAAATTCTAAAGTCATAAATAAGTAAGCTTTAAAAAAAATATTGCTTATCAGATGTGTTAGTACACATAAAAACCTTCAAAAATCGATCTTGTTTTCAATAGCAAAAGTAAAGGTTCTGATCGAGCTATGTTGGTTTGAAATGAAAGTTTAACATAAATTATTCAAATTTACTGATTTTGTATTAGAATTTTTTTTCTTCTGCTGTTTTTTTGTTTTCAATATTCATTATTAAATATATTAAAATTATTCCCAAGAGGATTTTGAGCTCCGTCCATTGGAAGTACCTCAATCGATGAACATTTTTTGATCAAATGATCACAAGCATCAAGCTTTGTATCAAGAAATTTAATTAAAAACTTTTTGAATTAGAAAAAAATTTGGAGAGGAAAATTACTTTATTTTTATCAATTTTTATGCATTTTTACATCCATTTTTTAAATCAAATACTATGGTGACGATTTGGAAGCATTCAAAAATTATTGCTTTTTCACTTCAATCAAAAAATGCTTTAATAAAGTAAAAATAAATTCTAAAGTCATAAATAAGTAAGCTTTAAAAAAAATATTGCTTATCAGATGTGTTAGTACACATAAAAACCTTCAAAAATCGATCTTGTTTTCAATAGCAAAAGTAAAGGTTCTGATCGAGCTATGTTGGTTTGAAATGAAAGTTTAACATAAATTATTCAAATTTTCTGATTTTGTATTAGAAATTTTTTTTTCTGAGCTTTTTTTCTTTTCTAAATTCATAATTAATTATTTAAGAATTTATTAGAAAAAGGATTTTCGATTGCCTCCGTCCATTGGAAGTACCTCAATCGATGAACATTTTTTGATCAAATGATCACAAGCATCAAGCTTTGTATCAAGAAATTTAATTAAAAATTTTTTGAATTAGAAAAAAATTTGGAGAGGAAAATTACTTTATTTTTATCAATTTTTATGCATTTTTACATCCATTTTTTAAATCAAATACTATGGTGACGATTTGGAAGCATTCAAAAATTATTGCTTTTTCACTTCAATCAAAAAATGCTTTAATAAAGTAAAAATAAATTCTAAAGTCATAAATAAGTAAGCTTTAAAAAAAATTTGTTTATCAGATGTGTTAGTACACATAAAAACCTTCAAAAATCGATCTTGTTTTCAATAGCAAAAGTAAAGGTTCTGATCGAGCTATGTTGGTTTGAAATGAAAGTTTAACATAAATTATTCAAATTTACTGATTTTGTATTAGAATTTTTTTTTTCTGCTGTTTTTTTGTTTTCAATATTCATTATTAAATATATTAAAATTATTCCCAAGAGGATTTTGAGCTCCGTCCATTGGAAGTACCTCAATCGATGAACATTTTTTGATCAAATGATCACAAGCATCAAGCTTTGTATCAAGAAATTTAATTAAAAATTTTTTGAATTAGAAAAAAATTTGGAGAGGAAAATTACTTTATTTTTATCAATTTTTATGCATTTTTACATCCATTTTTTAAATCAAATACTATTGTGACGATTTGGAAGCATTCAAAAATTATTGCTTTTTCACTTCAATCAAAAAATGCTTTAATAAAGTAAAAATAAATTCTAAAGTCATAAATAAGTAAGCTTTAAAAAAAATTTGTTTATCAGATGTGTTAGTACACATAAAAACCTTCAAAAATCGATCTTGTTTTCAATAGCAAAAGTAAAGGTTCTGATCGAGCTATGTTGGTTTGAAATGAAAGTTTAACATAAATTATTCAAATTTACTGATTTTGTATTAGAATTTTTTTTTCTGCTGTTTTTTTGTTTTCAATATTCATTATTAAATATATTAAAATTATTCCCAAGAGGATTTTGAGCTCCGTCCATTGGAAGTACCTCAATCGATGAACATTTTTTGATCAAATGATCACAAGCATCAAGCTTTGTATCAAGAATTTTAATTAAAAATTTTTTGAATTAGAAAAAAATTTGGAGAGGAAAATTACTTTATTTTTATCAATTTTTATGCATTTTTACATCCATTTTTAAATCAAATACTATGGTGACGATTTGGAAGCATTCAAAAATTATTGCTTTTTCACTTCAATCAAAAAATGCTTTAATAAAGTAAAAATAAATTCTAAAGTCATAAATAAGTAAGCTTTAAAAAAAATTTGTTTATCAGATGTGTTAGTACACATAAAAACCTTCAAAAATCGATCTTGTTTTCAATAGCAAAAGTAAAGGTTCTGATCGAGCTATGTTGGTTTGAAATGAAAGTTTAACATAAATTATTCAAATTTACTGATTTTGTATTAGAATTTTTTTTTTCTGCTGTTTTTTTGTTTTCAATATTCATTATTAAATATATTAAAATTATTCCCAAGAGGATTTTGAGCTCCGTCCATTGGAAGTACCTAAATCGATGAACATTTTTTGATCAAATGATCACAAGCATCAAGCTTTGTATCAAGAAATTTAATTAAAAATTTTTTGAATTAGAAAAAAATTTGGAGAGGAAAATTACTTTATTTTTATCAATTTTTATGCATTTTTACATCCATTTTTTAAATCAAATACTATTGTGACGATTTGGAAGCATTCAAAAATTATTGCTTTTTCACTTCAATCAAAAAATGCTTTAATAAAGTAAAAATAAATTCTAAAGTCATAAATAAGTAAGCTTTAAAAAAAATTTGTTTATCAGATGTGTTAGTACACATAAAAACCTTCAAAAATCGATCTTGTTTTCAATAGCAAAAGTAAAGGTTCTGATCGAGCTATGTTGGTTTGAAATGAAAGTTTAACATAAATTATTCAAATTTACTGATTTTGTATTAGAATTTTTTTTTCTGCTGTTTTTTTGTTTTCAATATTCATTATTAAATATATTAAAATTATTCCCAAGAGGATTTTGAGCTCCGTCCATTGGAAGTACCTCAATCGATGAACATTTTTTGATCAAATGATCACAAGCATCAAGCTTTGTATCAAGAATTTTAATTAAAAATTTTTTGAATTAGAAAAAAATTTGGAGAGGAAAATTACTTTATTTTTATCAATTTTTATGCATTTTTACATCCATTTTTTAAATCAAATACTATGGTGACGATTTGGAAGCATTCAAAAATTATTGCTTTTTCACTTCAATCAAAAAATGCTTTAATAAAGTAAAAATAAATTCTAAAGTCATAAATAAGTAAGCTTTAAAAAAAATATTGCTTATCAGATGTGTTAGTACACATAAAAACCTTCAAAAATCGATCTTGTTTTCAATAGCAAAAGTAAAGGTTCTGATCGAGCTATGTTGGTTTGAAATGAAAGTTTAACATAAATTATTCAAATTTACTGATTTTGTATTAGAATTTTTTTTTTCTGCTGTTTTTTTGTTTTCAATATTCATTATTAAATATATTAAAATTATTCCCAAGAGGATTTTGAGCTCCGTCCATTGGAAGTACCTCAATCGATGAACATTTTTTGATCAAATGATCACAAGCATCAAACTTTGTATCAAGAAATTTAATTAAAAATTTTTTGAATTAGAAAAAAATTTGGAGAGGAAAATTACTTTATTTTTATCAATTTTTATGCATTTTTACATCCATTTTTTAAATCAAATACTATGGTGACGATTTGGAAGCATTCAAAAATTATTGCTTTTTCACTTCAATCAAAAAATGCTTTAATAAAGTAAAAATAAATTCTAAAGTCATAAATAAGTAAGCTTTAAAAAAAATATTGCTTATCAGATGTGTTAGTACACATAAAAACCTTCAAAAATCGATCTTGTTTTCAATAGCAAAAGTAAAGGTTCTGATCGAGCTATGTTGGTTTGAAATGAAAGTTTAACATAAATTATTCAAATTTTCTGATTTTGTATTAGAAATTTTTTTTTCTGAGCTTTTTTTCTTTTCTAAATTCATAATTAATTATTTAAGAATTTATTAGAAAAAGGATTTTCGATTGCCTCCGTCCATTGGAAGTACCTCAATCGATGAACATTTTTTGATCAAATGATCACAAGCATCAAACTTTGTATCAAGAAATTTAATTAAAAATTTTTTGAATTAGAAAAAAATTTGGAGAGGAAAATTACTTTATTTTTATCAATTTTTATGCATTTTTACATCCATTTTTTAAATCAAATACTATTGTGACGATTTGGAAGCATTCAAAAATTATTGCTTTTTCACTTCAATCAAAAAATGCTTTAATAAAGTAAAAATAAATTCTAAAGTCATAAATAAGTAAGCTTTAAAAAAAATATTGCTTATCAGATGTGTTAGTACACATAAAAACCTTCAAAAATCGATCTTGTTTTCAATAGCAAAAGTAAAGGTTCTGATCGAGCTATGTTGGTTTGAAATGAAAGTTTAACATAAATTATTCAAATTTACTGATTTTGTATTAGAATTTTTTTTTCTGCTGTTTTTTTGTTTTCAATATTCATTATTAAATATATTAAAATTATTCCCAAGAGGATTTTGAGCTCCGTCCATTGGAAGTACCTCAATCGATGAACATTTTTTGATCAAATGATCACAAGCATCAAGCTTTGTATCAAGAATTTTAATTAAAAATTTTTTGAATTAGAAAAAAATTTGGAGAGGAAAATTACTTTATTTTTATCAATTTTTATGCATTTTTACATCCATTTTTAAATCAAATACTATGGTGACGATTTGGAAGCATTCAAAAATTATTGCTTTTTCACTTCAATCAAAAAATGCTTTAATAAAGTAAAAATAAATTCTAAAGTCATAAATAAGTAAGCTTTAAAAAAAATATTGCTTATCAGATGTGTTAGTACACATAAAAACCTTCAAAAATCGATCTTGTTTTCAATAGCAAAAGTAAAGGTTCTGATCGAGCTATGTTGGTTTGAAATGAAAGTTTAACATAAATTATTCAAATTTACTGATTTTGTATTAGAATTTTTTTTTCTGCTGTTTTTTTGTTTTCAATATTCATTATTAAATATATTAAAATTATTCCCAAGAGGATTTTGAGCTCCGTCCATTGGAAGTACCTCAATCGATGAACATTTTTTGATCAAATGATCACAAGCATCAAGCTTTGTATCAAGAAATTTAATTAAAAATTTTTTGAATTAGAAAAAAATTTGGAGAGGAAAATTACATTATTTTTATCAATTTTTATGCATTTTTACATCCATTTTTTAAATCAAATACTATGGTGACGATTTGGAAGCATTCAAAAATTATTGCTTTTTCACTTCAATCAAAAAATGCTTTAATAAAGTAAAAATAAATTCTAAAGTCATAAATAAGTAAGCTTTAAAAAAAATATTGCTTATCAGATGTGTTAGTACACATAAAAACCTTCAAAAATCGATCTTGTTTTCAATAGCAAAAGTAAAGGTTCTGATCGAGCTATGTTGGTTTGAAATGAAAGTTTAACATAAATTATTCAAATTTACTGATTTTGTATTAGAATTTTTTTTTCTGCTGTTTTTTTGTTTTCAATATTCATTATTAAATATATTAAAATTATTCCCAAGAGGATTTTGAGCTCCGTCCATTGGAAGTACCTCAATCGATGAACATTTTTTGATCAAATGATCACAAGCATCAAGCTTTGTATCAAGAAATTTAATTAAAAACTTTTTGAATTAGAAAAAAATTTGGAGAGGAAAATTACTTTATTTTTATCAATTTTTATGCATTTTTACATCCATTTTTTAAATCAAATACTATGGTGACGATTTGGAAGCATTCAAAAATTATTGCTTTTTCACTTCAATCAAAAAATGCTTTAATAAAGTAAAAATAAATTCTAAAGTCATAAATAAGTAAGCTTTAAAAAAAAATTTGTTTATCAGATGTGTTAGTACACATAAAAACCTTCAAAAATCGATCTTGTTTTCAATAGCAAAAGTAAAGGTTCTGATCGAGCTATGTTGGTTTGAAATGAAAGTTTAACATAAATTATTCAAATTTTCTGATTTTGTATTAGAAATTTTTTTTTCTGAGCTTTTTTTCTTTTCTAAATTCATAATTAATTATTTAAGAATTTATTAGAAAAAGGATTTTCGATTGCCTCCGTTGGAAGTACCTCAAACAATGAACATTTTTTGAACAAATGTATCAAGCAAGCAAGTAGTCACCAAATTGAAAAAAAATACATATTGAATAAGAACAAAAATTCCAGAGAGAAAGTGGCTTATTTTTATGGATGTTTATTCATTTATACATCCATTTTCATTGATATTTTTAAAAATCGGATTCTATGGCGACCATTTAAAAGACATCAAAAATTACACTTAAAGCAAAAAATGCTTTGATAAAGGTAAATTAATTCCAAACTCAAAACTAAGTATACTTAAAAAAAATATTGCTTATCAGATGTGTTAGTACACATAAAAACCTTCAAAAATCGATCTTGTTTTCAATAGCAAAAGTAAAGGTTCTGATCGAGCTATGTTGGTTTGAAATGAAAGTTTAACATAAATTATTCAAATTTTCTGATTTTGTATTAGAAATTTTTTTTTCTGAGCTTTTTTTCTTTTCTAAATTCATAATTAATTATTTAAGAATTTATTAGAAAAAGGATTTTCGATTGCCTCCGTTGGAAGTACCTCAAACAATGAACATTTTTTGAACAAATGTATCAAGCAAGCAAGTAGTCACCAAATTGAAAAAAAATACATATTGAATAAGAAAAAAAATTCCAGAGAGAAAGTGGCTTATTTTTATGGATGTTTATTCATTTATACATCCATTTTCATTGATATTTTTAAAAATCGGATTCTATGGCGACCATTTAAAAGACATCAAAAATTACACTTAAAGCAAAAAATGCTTTGATAAAGGTAAATTAATTCCAAACTCAAAACTAAGTATACTTAAAAAAAATATTGCTTATCAGATGTGTTAGTACACATAAAAACCTTCAAAAATCGATCTTGTTTTCAATAGCAAAAGTAAAGGTTCTGATCGAGCTATGTTGGTTTGAAATGAAAGTTTAACATAAATTATTCAAATTTACTGATTTTGTATTAGAATTTTTTTTTTCTGCTGTTTTTTTGTTTTCAATATTCATTATTAAATATATTAAAATTATTCCCAAGAGGATTTTGAGCTCCGTCCATTGGAAGTACCTCAATCGATGAACATTTTTTGATCAAATGATCACAAGCATCAAGCTTTGTATCAAGAAATTTAATTAAAAACTTTTTGAATTAGAAAAAAATTTGGAGAGGAAAATTGCTTTATTTTTATCATTTTTTATGCATTTTTACATCTATTTTTTAAATCAAATACTATGGTGACGATTTGGAAGCATTCAAAAATTATTGCTTTTTCACTTCAATCAAAAAATGCTTTAATAAAGTAAAAATAAATTCTAAAGTCATAAATAAGTAAGCTTTAAAAAAAATTTGTTTATCAGATGTGTTAGTACACATAAAAACCTTCAAAAATCGATCTTGTTTTCAATAGCAAAAGTAAAGGTTCTGATCGAGCTATGTTGCTTTGAAAAGCAAAATTGTTAAAAGGGGAAATTTTAACTCATTATGATCCAAGCAAAACGTTGATAATGGCGACAGATGCTAGTGAATATGGAGTTGGTGCTGTGCTTTATCATCGGGAAAAAGATGGTACTGAAAAAGTAATAACAAATGCGTCAAGGAAGCTAACTTCAGCCGAGAGAAACTATGCTCAAATAGAAAAAGAAGCTTTGGGGATAATCTTTGGAGTAAAGAAGTTTCAAACATACTTACTGGGAAGAAGGTTTATTCTTCTTACGGATCACCAACCCTTGGTTCACATATTTGGTCCAAAAGCAACTGAAAGTTCGATCGCAATTAAAAGACTTGCAAGGTGGGCTTTAACCTTGATGGTTTATAATTATGAGATTGAATATCGCAATACAAAGAATTTTGCAAATGCTGATGCGCTTTCGAGACTTCCTGACCCAACAGAAATACCTGACTCAGATTTGCTTGATGACAATGATGAGATTGAAAAAATATACTCGATTGAAGAATCATTATCTCCATTAAACATTGATCGCTTAGTTAAAGCAACATTGGAAGACAAAGGTTTGCAACAAGTGATCAGTTGGGTAAAAACTGGTTTTCCTAAAGCAATTCAAAAGGAATCCAAATGACATACGAACTATCATAGAAGAAATTTTTTGTTTTTGTTTTTTTTTCTCCGTTTTCCCTTTTAACTGCATTTGCCTTTAAAGAAAAGTTGAATAGAAAAAAATGTTTTATTGGTACAAAAATGCGAGAATAATTTATTTTTTTATGACAAAGAAAAAGAGTTTATTTGATGTACGAACATTTAAATGTGATCACTCATCTATGATTAAACCTTGATGAAAGAAAATTGAAAAAAAAATACTATTGGAATTAGCTAAAAAATTGCAGAGTAAAAGTACTTTATTTTTATGATTTTTTAAGCATTTTTACATACGTTTTCAATGATATTTTTTAAAATCCTATCCTCTGGTGCCGATTTGGAAGCAATCAAAAATTATAACTTTAAGCAAAAAATGCTTTGATAAAGAAAAAAATTCCAAACTCCAAAAATTGTAAACTTTTAAAAAATTTTGTTTATCTGAAGTGATAACTGACATAAAATCCTACAAAATCGGTTCCATATTTCTTTAGTGAAAGAAAAGTTTCTGATCGAGCTATGTGGCTTTGAAAAATAAAATAACATTAATTATCTGCATTTTCATGTCTTTAAATTAAGTCTTGAATTGGACATATGGATTTTTTGATCCTATAATTTTTTAAATAATGTTAAATATTTTATCTCAAAAGGACATTGATCAAATGAAAGTTACAATTCCTTCCTTCACATCTTACGGCAGCATCAAATAATGCTGCTCAAATTTATCCTCCAAATTTCCAAAATTTGTTGTTTACAAATATGGAGCAAAAATAGAAAACTATATTTTTTTCAATTTCTTTTATTTTCGCAAAACTTGAACCTTCAGAAATTTTTTTTTACTATAAGTGCAAAACATTAAAATTGAAATAAGAGAATCTCTACCATTTGGGCATTTTTGAAGTTAGAAAGATCGAATCATAGATGAGTGATCACATTTAAATGTTCGTACATCAAATAAACTCTTTTTCTTTGTCATAAAAAAATAAATTATTACTCGCATTTTTGTACCAATAAAACATTTTTTTCTATTCAACTTTTCTTTAAAGGCAAATGCAGTTAAAAGGGAAAACGGAGAAAAAAAAACAAAAAAAAAACAAAAAAATACATTTCTTCTATGATAGTTCGTTCCTATGTCATTTGGATCGATGAAAACGAAGAAAAAAAGAAGCACAGAGATTGCAATCTCTTTTCAACGTGTCCTTTTCTTTCTTTTTTTTCGAGCTTTCATTTCTCAGCTTTTTTATTCAAGTGATAAGCTGCTTTACATTTTTTTTCTTTGAATTTTTTTATCCACTTTTTTTGTTTCGTTATAAAATTTTAATTTATAATTATTGCTGCATTAAGCAAAAATATTGGCGTCACAAACTTCTTTCGTTTGTCGTATTTATTTACTTCATGGAACCAGCGCAAATTCTTAAAAAAAATCTTAGTGGAATCGGTGAATTTTGCTATTCCATCAGAAGATATGGAAAAGAAATATCAAACTAAATTAAGAAAAAATAACCGATTCATTCAAATGAAATTACAATATTTTAGAAATGATAAAAAAAATTAAAGCAGACACATGAAAAATCTTATTATGCAATCAACAAAATAAATTAATATTAAGCAAACTTATTATTCTTTTAAATGTTAAATAGAACAATTCGCTATAATTAATTTTCTATTTCTTTGGCCCAACTAAGAAACGACCAAACATTTCGTGGTAATATAAACATAATTCCAAGCTCGAGAACCAAATGAAGAACTTTAATAAAAAAATATTGATTGTATGTTCGATATTGCATTATTCAGCAGGAAATTTTTTTTTATTTTTTTTCTTTTCGAAAAGCTTGAATCTTCACAAAGAATTTTTACTTTAAATTCAAAAATATTAAAATTGAAATAAGACAATCTCTATCATTTGTGCATTTTTGAAGTTAGAAAGATCGATCATGGATTGATCACATTTAAAAGTTTGTAAAATACGTAAACAAAGATGAATTGATAGAATCTTTGAGCCGAAGAAATTGAACTTTTTCAAATTATTTTTCTTGTCCTGCCATTTATGGAATTTATTCTTTTCGAATATTACGTGGCATGAACAATTTTTTTAAAATTTGCGGTGCCAAGAATCCAGCAATTTGGCAAATTAATAATTAAGTTTATGAGTGGACGTGTATGCTTACCTATTTTTTGCGTTTTTTTCTACAAATTTTTTCTTAACTCAGCACTAATTATAAATTTTTTTTTTAAAAATAAAAAAAAGTGGATAAAAAATTCAAAGAAAAAAATAAAGCAGCTTATGACTTGAAAAACTAAATCAAAAAATGCTTTTTGAAATGAAAGCTCTGAAAAAAAGAAAGAGACACATTGAAAAGAGATTGCAATCTCTGTGCTTCTTTTCTTCTTCGCTTTCATCGGATCTAAAAGACATACGAACTATGTAAAAAATTGTTTTGTTTTTGTGTTTTTTCCAAGGGTGGAAACGGGACGGGGCGTGAAAAAGTCGTTCCCTTTCCATCCTTAGTTTTTTCTTTCCATTTTCATTTTTTTTTACTCTTTTGCCTTTAAAGAAAAGTTTAACAGAAAAAAAATTTTTTATTAGAATAAAAAAGGCGAGCATTGTTTTATTTTTCCATGACAAAAAAAGAGTCAAAAATTTAAAGAAAAAAAATAAAATAAAAAATAAATATCTGGCGAATTAACTTTTTACTGTTACTTAATGAAATTCAAAGAGGTTTCATTAATAATAAAAAACTAAGTAGCAAAATTTTCATCGACAAAGCACGTGACTTAAAAAAAGAAAAGAATAATAATTGATGAAGAAGAAAAAAAATGCTATCAATCAATTGAAACAGTTTGTTTTTATTTCGGAAAAAAAGAAGTTTATCTAATTTTTATGTATTTTTAAAAATTGGCATAAAAATTATTATTTACTTTTCTTTCTGGTAATTTTAATCAAAAGCTTTATGTTTTTCTACTAATAAAAGAAATTATAAATTTTTGTTTATTGAAATCAAATTAGATCGTTAAAATAAATTGTATTTTTGACTTCTTTTTTTTTTAAATCGACGTAAATGTTTTCATAAAAATAACTTTTTTAGATATTATTAAAATGAGCTTGTTTTAAAATATTTTATTATTAGTTTGAAAAAATTATGTCCTTTTCTTTTTTGGGCAAGGTATATTACAATGATTGAAAAATATTGTTTTAAACTTTATCTTCTAATATTGGCACATTTATTTCAGCTTCACCAAATTTATTTTGTTTTGAATTTTGTGCCATAAGTTTTCGCTTTCGAATGCTTTGTTGTTGAGGTACATTGGGTTCATCGGTTCTAAATTTCGCTATTTTTAATTTTTTTATTCAGTGAAAAACTTTTACTTACACAATCACCCTTGCTCGAGGGCCTAATCGTTTGACTCCTGTATTTTCAGAAAATCCTGGACGTCTTTCAGATTCTGCAACTTTCATAAAATTGTCGACCTAAAATCCAGAATTTTTATTTTTAAATAATTTTCTTTATATTCTTTTTATAAATTTAAAAAAGAAGTTGATTCAAAAAAAGGAGTAGCGAGCCTTAAATATTTAAAAAAGTCAAAAGGCAAAGCTTTGGAAAGCTGGTATTTTGTTTACTTTTTTTCTTTTGCCTCTTTTCAAAGCGAAAGCCACTTGCGCTTAAAATTAGAAAAGAATTTTAGCGATTGTTTGTTCAAAGAGAATCATCATAAATTATTTAAGAAGTTTGAGGAGCTTTTTTGTAAATATGTTTGACATGGCTAGGATTGTCAAAAAAGATTTCCCAGGAAATTCAACAACCCTAGGCATGGCCATTCTCTTAATTTTCATTGTAGAAAATAAAATTTCATTCAGCCGAAACTTATTTTTTCCGATCGTTTAACAAAATTATTTGAGATAACTTACAATAATGGTGATGGGAAGGGCAAGAACAAGTACACCGCATGCTATAGCTCCAGTTGCAACCAGTTTTCCAGCTAAAATAAAAAGGGTATTTTTGTAATAATAATAATTGTTATAAATTAAGAATTTGGAAGAGAAAAACCAAAGAAATAAAAGTTTGTTATTTTTTATTGATGTGAAGTTTTATAAAAATAATATTAATCATTCATAAACAAATTATACAATGACATAAAAATTTGCTTATTGTTTTTTTCGCAGTTTTTTTGTTTGCAAAAAACCTAATTTTACAAAAAAAGTCTGAAGCCATAAATGAAAATCGAAACCATCTTATTTTATGAATTTTTTTGGTAAAATCATGGAAAAATATAAAAATTAATAAATTTTTGAAGGAAAAAAATATGAAAAGTTTTTATTGCATGGAACTTTGGCATCTCTTTTTAAACAATAGTTTTAAAACAAAAAGTAGTTAAACAAAACATATTTTTAATGGCGTTATGCTTTTTTAGCCCAGAGAATAATTAAAATTAAGGAATAGTTTTACCTTTGTTCTACCAATTAAATAACAAATATGTTTTTATTTTGCAACTTTTAATTTTGGTGAGATCTTTCTCAAATTTAAGAATTAAATTGTTTTATTTTATTAAAGAAATTGTTTACAAATATGCATGGGTTAATAATTATTTACAGTTGGCTTTTTAATTCTCAACTTTCCAAACTGAATTAAAGATTTAGAATAAAAATAAATAAAACTTACGAACTGTTACAGGTGTTAAGTCTCCATAACCCACGGTAGTCATCGTAACACTAAAAACAAGAATGGAATAGAGCCATAAATAATAGTTTTAAAAATGCCTATTTTTACGATTTCTTTTTTATTTATGTTTTTAGAGAAAATGTGTTTTTCTTTTTTTTATAAACAAATTTTATTATTACCTAATTATTTTTAGCTTTTAATTAAGTTATTTAAAAAGGCACAATTTAAACAATATTTTTTCAAGCAAAGAATATAATTTTTTTAAACTTTGTTTTATGCTTTAACCTTTAGTTTTTTATTCTGGCACTCAATATTTTTTTGAAAAAGTAAAAGAGAGGGATGCTGACTTACATACACCACCAACATGCAGCGGGTATTGAATAAAACCCTGAATTTGGTTCATCCTTTTCAATAAAATAAACTAGCGTAGAAAAAAAAATAACGCCAGTCATAACAACCATGGCCATCATTCCAAGTTGTCGAAAGCTTGCATGTAAAGTTCTTCCAAACATTTGTAAACCGCTACTGTAGCGACCTAATTTTAACACTCTAATAACACGTAGCACACGTAAAATACGAATAACCAAAAATGCACCCTAAAAATATTAACATTAAAAATGAAAAAACGCGCCTCAAAAAAAACACAACCTTTAAATCTTGAAGTTGTTCCGTATCAATTCTGCCAATTCTTAAACCCATTTCAATCATAAATGGTAAAATAGCTAATAAATCAATAATATTTAATAATTGTCGAAAAGTTTGCCAACGATTATGTGAAACAATCATTTTAGAAAAATATTCTAATGAAAACCAAATAATACATACATTTTCAATTTGAATTAAAGATGGATGGGGTTCACGCTCTAAGGTTATTGTGGTTGAATCTAAAAATTAATCAATTGCAAAAAAGTAAAGTCGTTAGAAAAGTAAAAATATAAAATACTTTTTGTTTTTTTAGCTGGCACTTGTAAATCTGGAATAGAACCCAATACTAAACCCGAGATTGAAATAAGAACGAATAATACCGAAAGAAAAGCAAAAATTTGAGCATACACAGAACTTGCAGGTTCTTCAATAATTTTCCAGACGGTTCGACGAAAATCACCAAATTTTAAATTTTTAAAATTGTCCAAGTTTTCAGAAGTCTCCGAAACCTTATCTTCTTCATCCTCATCTTCACTATCCATGCAACAACATGGTGCAAAATATGGAGTTGGATCGATGTCCCAGAAATCAAGTTCATCCAAAATATCTTGTGGGCAACTTTGAGGTGGATGATGAATCGAACCTAATAAATAAAATTGATAAACAGTATGAAATACAGCAGGTTGACGCTCAAAATAATATTCATTTGTTTGTTGAAAATATGCATCTACGAATTGGAGCCTTTTTTCATGAGGTAAATTTGCGAGTTTACTTAAAAGTCCTAAAACGACTTTAACCATAATCATAAAAGCAATAATAATAATAAAAACCTGTATTTCGACGAATTAAAGTATCAATTCGAAAAACAAATCGAACTCCGCCAATATTAACACTCAGCAACGATTCACTTTCTTTGAAGTTTGGAATAATTATTCCCTAATAAATTAGTAAACATAAAACTACTTTTTTTTTAAATTAATAACAAACCATTTTCTTTGCATCAACAGTTTCAATTTTTTCATTTCCATTTTTAATTAATGTAGTAAATGGAATTCTATTTAATGGGTCATCTATATCCAAAGAAGAGCGATTCCTTCCACTTGACCTCGCGAATTCAGCCCTAAATTAAAAATAAATTAAATAAAAATTTAACAAATTTTAAAAGTTTATTTTAACTATTTTAAATAAATATAAATACTTTGTTAGATTATTCAAATAATTAGCTATTCTGGGTGTTCGAATATTATGTCGATTATTATTTTTATTTGCATGTCTATTAATTCGGTGAATTCCATGTGAGGCGGATGCCATAATAGTACCCTGTAGCACTGCAGTATTCATTATTTCTATTATTATTTTTACTCTTGGGAGTTATAATTTTTAAAAAAATTAATAAAAAACAAATAATTGTTATTAAATAATAAATGTCGAAAGTGGAAGAAGTTTGAAAAATGAGTGATAATTGAGGACGCTGGCCACTAATTTAGTCTAGTATGTTTGTCAATAGAGTATATTCAACAACAAAAAACAAAATGTTTCTTTCCACTCTTTCTTTTTTTTTGATGAACGACTGAATGAGTGGAAACCAGAGGGAAACGAAATAATAAAATAACCGCAGCAAAAGAGGCTTTTTTCTCTTTTACGTTTTTCGTGGTGTATGGTGATGCCAATGTAGGAAAATATGTATTTATTTCATAGAGAAAAGAAAAGGTGTGCGCAAAAAAGTATAAAATAAAATTAAATTCAGGACTTGCCAACATATCCTTTCTCTGCGTAACAGTGAGTAAGAAAAAAAGAGTGTAAAAAGACTCATACTCACGCAGGCAACGAAAACGGCATTTTTTTTCTTCATTGTTTTTTAACTTATTTTTTTTTGTTTTTATTTGTAACGCACTTTTACAACCACACAAAGCGATCACATTCATTTTTAAGAAGGAACTACTTATTATCTCTTCTTTAGCTGCTTTGTTGCTCAATAGGATTTTCTTCAGACATAAAAGCAATATTAAACACTTATTTTGTTTTTATTTTTCATTTTTCTTTTTCTTTTTAAGGGTAAGAGCGGTAAAAAGTATGGGTGCTGTTGTTACCTAATTAATCTAAAAAACATTTTGGTTTCCATGCGCAACCCTTCCTTATTTTTTTTTATTTTACTTGTTTGTATAGACATTTTTTAAGTTAAAAAATAAGAATGGGAAGAGAACAAAAAAATAAAAAAGAAGGGAGAGTATTAATAAAAATAAAGAAATCCCAAAGAAAAACAAAGGAATGATTAAGAAAGCTGCTGTAAAATTACCTATTTTATTTTTGGATAGTCTATGGAAAACGATATATTACACATTATCTCTGTCTTTTGTTATATTAACATAAAATTAATAATAAAGAGAAACTTTTGAAGTTTACTAATCTTTGCAAGAAAATTTAGATAATTTGTATTGGGACTGTAAAAATGGTAAAATACAAAAACTTTAAGTGACATCACAAAATGAGATTGTTGTTTTAGGGAAAATTTAACAAAAAAAGTTTTTAAAAAATCAAACGTCAGATTACAAAAAAAGCTAAAACAAAATTAGAAAAACATCAAAAATAAATCCAAAAAAAACAAAGGGGAAAATGGAAATATGCAAAATAATAAAATTCTAAAGCTCTCTGGGAGATAAATGTGGAAAGTAGATAGATAGATTGACTGTTTTAGAAGCAGCCTGCCTCGTTGTCAGGTGAAAAGCATATTTTTATTTATTTTTTTAGTGTATACCTTAACACCTGAATTTATTCAATAATTTTACAGAGAATTTTTACACCTTTTTCTCAATGAAATATGGCGACCAAAAAGTTTAAGCACTTAAAAAATTACTTAAGTTATTACTTTTTTTGGAGCCTTGAAAATAATTCTCAGAGAGACAGTAAAAAAAATTATTTTTTATTTTATAAAATTTTGTTATTTAATTGTATTTTTCTTGTGAACTTTAGTCATAATTGATTCTTGAAAAAACAAGACGAAGAGGGATAAAGCAACAACTAATTTTTTATTTATATTAATTTGGCTCTTACCTGCCGCAATGGGAATTAGAAACGAGTAATTCTGTTTCACTTCGAGGATGGCGTAATCGATGAAATGAAAAAACAGAGTTTGCAGAATGATGATTAGCAAGGATATCAGCAACTAAAAAAACTCAAATCTGTTATTGGAGAATAAAATGCTTAAATAAAATTTTTTGAAGCTTTGCAAAAAGCAAAAATAAAAATTTTAAAAAAATATTTAGCAAAAAAGAAGCAAAACATGCATTTTCCTCCCTCACGGCTATCATCATGTCGTTGTTGAGTTGATTTACTACCAATTTGAGATAACATTATTTTTATTATTATAAAAATATTTTGATGATAAAATAAATAAAGTATGTAAAATTTATTATATAAAATTATTTAAGAAATGAAACGTAAAAAACACTTGCAACCAGCAGCAAAAAAAATTCTTCTTTATTTGAATAATCGAAGCAATGTCACACAATATTTACTTTTTGGCACCTTCAAAAATAAGAGAGATAATATTTTGGATGAAACTTTTTGAAATTTGATAAATTAAAATAATAATGCGACACGGCTCAAAGTTGAAAGCTTTTAATTATTTTTTTTATTTCGACTTTAAAAATGGCACATCGCCATAAAATAAAATAGATATAACGAGAAAGGCCACGTCAAGTTGCATGAAAATAAAAAAAGAAGAAGAAAAATGGAACAGATCTGTTTTAAGATATGTATATAGATCCATCCCATTGTTTTATTTTTAGTTTCTTTAAACAAAAAAAGAGACATCATTAATGCATTGAAAAGTTGTAGCATCTTCAAAGTTTGTTTAAATGGTGCAAGTTCATTTTGAAGGGTCAATTCTAGGTATTAAAAAAATAGGAAGGAAGAAAGCTTGACAAAAAAGTGAAAAAGCAAAATCATAAAATTTTTAAGTTAAAATAAACATTTTTTAGGTATTGCTTGACATTTAAAAAACATCATTTTTTTATTTTTTTTAAGGAGAAAAACAAAAACCACTACCATCATATTTTTCTTACACCAAAAAAACTAAAACGAATTCAAATTTCCAATGAAAATTGGACTCGAACTATCTATCCTTAGTTACAGCAGCCTCTCTTTCTCAAAACAACAGAAACATAAAAAATATTTTTAAATGTCATTGATGCTTTGTAAAATCAAAATATGACTACTATCCTAACAACCAAATTATTTTAAAAACAAAACAATATTTTTATGCAAATAAATTTTTTTCGTTTTTAATGTCCATGTTTTCTGCTACAATTGAGTTTTGAGGGAAAAAAGTTTGAGCTTGTTTTTATTTTTTGAATCACCATGCTTCATAAAAATTTAGTGGTTCCACATTTGTCGGGAATATGTTTGTCGTCTGTCAATGAATCTTTTAGTTTTTGTTCATTGCAAAAAATGAAAAAAATTAATGAAATTTAAAATGATTTTTCTTTCTTTAAATAACTTTTTTTTATTGTTCTTGCAGTGATATGGATGTTTTGATACTATTTATAATTCTACATGAATGAAACAACAAAACTTACGTCTTTTTCTATAATAAAAAAATGTTTTTGCTAAACTTTTTTCTTCTTCAACTAATAATAGCACCTTTTTTTGAGCCTCAAAAGATATAACTTTTCTAGAATTACTTGCCATAAGTTTGAGTTAGACAAATTGCGAAAAGAAAAAACTGTATATTTAATAAATTTTAAAAGACGAAAAAAGTTGTTCTTTCCTTTTCTTTGGCGACGATCGGTTTTCTTTAATAACGCCGTATTTTTTTCTTTTTATTTACAAATAAAAGATAAAATAAAAAACAAATCTTCGCCGCTGCAACTGCTTGAAAGTTGCATTTTCTTAAAAAAAATCATTCTAACAGTCACTGTTTTTTTTCTTTTCCTTTTTTGAATTTTTAAATTAGTTTTATTTTATTTTTTTTTTAGCAAATGTAAAATACCTGATTTAAACGGAACGGGTAAAAAATGAAAATATTTAATTTTTCTTTTTACATTAATCACATATATGAGAGAGCTAGAAAAATTTATCTTGATGAAAGAAGTGTGTTACCAGCTGTGGCTGTTATCGATTATTTTGAAATGGTCGCAAGAAATATTAGTTTCGATGAAACTACTATTATTAATAATGATCAAACAAAATATGACTTCAAGAAAAAAGAGTTGAGCGAATCCTTAATGGGATTGCGCATTCTTAAATAAATATAAATAAAGAAAGAAGCAAAATAAGCAAATGACAGAATAAAAGTAAAAAAAAAGGATAGTAGCTTCAAATTTTTACAAAATAATTATTTTAATACATTTTTTGCCATTTTATTTCGAGTTAAGCTTTCTTCTTTTAATGAACGAAGTATCCAAAAATGTGTGAGAAAAACCTTTTTTTAACATTGATTGTTTTGTTCTTTTTTCTTCTGCGGAGATGAAAAAAAACAAAGATGTTTTCTTCTTCGAATAACGAATTTAAAAATGATTCGAAGAGAAAAAAATCCAAGAGATCGCAATCACATTTTTTGCGTCTCTATGTTTTTTTTTGCGAGAGCTTCCATTTTAAAGCATTTGTTTTACCTTTTTATTTGCCTTTCTATATTTTTTTTTTGAATATTTTAATCCATTCCTTTTTTTAATTTTGATAAATAAATTATAATTTATTAAAAGGCGGAAAATTTGCCTGGAAAAATATTTGTGGCATTAAAATTGAAAAAAATTATTTTTAAATGTTCCGCCACTTCAGCTACATTTTGACGGAAGAAACCGAGAAAGTATTTATTTCTGTTAAAGCAGGAAAGCAATTTAGCGTTTATTATTACCATTTAAGAACGCATCAATTATGGAATTTTTATTTTGATTATCATAGGACAACAGCAGATAAAAAAAGAAAGAAAAAAGAAACACTTTTATTTTTTACAAAAATCTTACAAAAATGCGAAATCTACTTCGATGTCCTCATTTTTCATTCTCCTACCCTTTTCATTTTTCTTTTTGATTTACTCATAAAAGTCTCTCTCTTGCTCACATGCCGAATATTTCGAAACAACGATGAGACACAATTTTAACTTCCTTTTTTTAAAAACTTTGATTACATCAGGTTTTATTTTCATTTCATAAATGGTTTTAATTTTTTCTTACCTTTCCAAAAGAATCAATTTGTGTCTGCTATTTTGCAGCCTATAATTTTTAAGCGACGATGATGTCAAGGTATTTGGCTCTAAAAGTATGGCTGATTTATGTCCAAAATAATTTTTATAAACTCAAAATAATATGTTTTGGGTTTTACAGTTTACAGTTTATGTCGTATCAAATAATGATTGTATGATTTTTTGATCTGTCCTTATTTTTTTTCCAATCAAAAAAGTATGTGATTTTTTTTCTTTCTTCCCTTTTTCTTATCAATCGCACCTTTTTTTGAGCGAGCGGGTTATTTATGTATTAAAAATTCTAAAATTGTTTTAATAAGCTTAAATTTCTTTAACACCTTCGTCTCATCCATTTTTTACCTTTGAAAGTTTTAATACTTTTTTGTTACACGTGTTTTAAATCTTTTTCAATATTGTTTTTAAGAAAAAAGGAGGAAGAATAACCTGGAAAAAAATAAGATGCTGACGACCGTCGTCGCCAGTAAGAAGAACGCGGCGACAACGTCTCACGTGTGTTGCGTGTCTCGCGCCAAATCACCACACCATCCATCTGTCGTAAAAAGAATAAGAAATGGCAGAAACACTTTTTTACGTTTAAATTTTCCATTTGTCGTCTTCCTTCTCCTTTATGATGACCCACATATGGATGGATCAAATAATGGAAAAGATGGATGCGCGAGCGACAATCATGGATGGACGCCGCCGCTGCCGCACATGCTTAAAGATAATGCGTGGTCATCATTTTGGTTTGATTCAGCCCCTGAAGGTCTAAAACAATTTCTTCTTCTTCTTTTTTTGGATGATGTGGTACTATTTTATTTGAAAAAATATTTTTTACTGCTTTCGTATGTATCACAACAATCGATGTTTTTTTCCTTCTTTGTCGTCGATTTTAAGGCATAAAAAATAAGTAATCGAACAAATTGGAATAGACCCAGACTGCCGCACATTTTCTATATATTTTTTTATACGTTCCACTTTGTTTTTTTACTGTTTTTTACCATCGACTTTGCTCAAACAATCAAAACAATTTTATTTTGACTTCATTGTTATTTGATTTTGCAAAAAAAGAAAACATTTCCATGATAATTAACATATTTTCTCATCGCGAAAAATTTCCTCCATTTTTTATAATGCGCGATTTCTAAAAAACCCGTTACTTTTTTTTTGCCATTCAACCAACTTTTTTGTGATTTAAATCGATTTTATTTTACTTTTATTTTTAAGATTATTCAAACTTTAAATCTTAATGTTCATTTCTCAAACAACGGATGTTTTTGCCCATTTTATCACACTTTCATCTGGCATTAGTGTTTATAGTTTGTTCAGGTGTACTTGGACAGCATAAAACATTTTCTTCATCTTTACCCATTGACGAATCCTTTATTCCACATGCCTTTATACAAACGGGTGAAGAATTGCATTATTTTACGGATATTGTGGATCAAGAAATAGTTTTCACTACTTTTTCATCTGAAAAAACTGAAAAGTAGGAAGAAATAAAAAAGTTTTGTGATCATTTTTAAAGTTGAGAGTTATTTTAGACCTGAATATACCAGTCTCACATCTAAAGATGTTGAATTTGAACCTCAAGAACTTACATTTGAAAAAACAACCATCGGAGTTCCTTTAAAGCATGAAGTAACAATAATAAATCGAATGAAAAAGAATTTACATTTCGTAGCGATTGGATCAACTTCGATTAGCTTTCATTGTAGTTTTCCAAAAGATGCTTTATTAAAAAAAGATTCATCTACTACTTTCACTGTATTCTTTTTGCCTCCAGATATTGGAGAATTTGAAAATAAGCTTACAATTATTACATCCAATGGCGTAATTAATTATCAATTGAAAGGCATTGCAACTGAAAGTCCATATCGAATTCAACCCATTTCTGGTGTAAAATTGCCAGTAAATGCAACATTTGTTACTCCAATAAAAATTCATAATCCACATTCCACAACGCTTGCAATAAGTGAAGTAGCATCGAGCAGCACTAAAGTCCATCTTGAACTCTCTGAACTCGAAGAATTACGAGATGATACATTTTGGGTATATCTTTGCTATATTTTTTCTAAATTATTTATTCACATTTTGTTTAGGAAATTGCTCCATATCAAACTCGAACCATTGGATATGCAAGAATAGTCGGAGCTGAAGAAACTAATACAACAGCATATATTAGCTTAAAATTAAAATTAAAAGATTCTCCTCAAGCTTCGGATGCTCTAAATATTAACCGACAACTTTCGCCTCCGCCAAACTTAATTCTTATTCCAATCGATTTTAAAGTTTTAAAACAGCGATCAATATATTCATTAAAGAATGTTTTTGATTTTGGTTTAATTAAACTTGGTGAAAAATCTAAACAACTTGTGCTTGACGTTTATAGCACCGTGGAGAAAAGCATCGACATCGAAGTAAACATTTCTATAATTTATTCAGAATTTTTTTAAATATGATTCTTTTTTTAGTCAATTTATGTCGATAAAGGAGATTTCACCCATGGAGTATATTTTGAATTTGCTTCAAAACCACCGATATCCGTGAAAAATGGATTACAATATAGTCCAGGTCCAGAAGTGCCACTTGCTAAAGTTACAGTTGACAGTAATTTTGTCATTCGTCAAACACCGGATAACCCAAATAATGGCAAGCCTCAACTTGTTCATGTTAGCGGTAAAATTATTGCTGAAAGCCGCGGAGGCAATTACAATATTTCTGTTCCATATCGAGCTTCAGTTTATTCTGGAAGCTTGTCTCATGAACCTGAAGATGTTGCATTTTATCACAAACTTAAAACTCCTCTTTATCGAACAGTTTCATTTACAAATAATCTTCCATTTGGAGTTGTAATTTATAATGTTTCAATGCCATCGAATGCTTCAAATATTTTTAAAGCTCACTTAATTTCTCCATCGATTGAAATTCAACCAAAAGAAAAGAAAGAAGTTATAGTGCTTGAATATTTAAAACCTCAACCTTTAACTTTTACAACTACTTTCACGCTTTTTACCAATGTTTCAACTTTTGAATATCCTATTTTAATGTTTAATGGCGATGTGAAAATAATTATTCATGGCATTGATAAAGAGCTATTTGATTTTGGGTATATCGAACCACATAAAGAGCGATCAATTAATGTGAGTATAAAAACTTTTTAAGCCGTTTTAATCCATAGAATTTAGTTTGCTGTAATAAATGAAAATCCAGTTCCAATGGTATTAAAAAATTTCAAGCAGCCAATGGCACCTTTTTCTAAACTCCAATTATTAGGCATTGAAGCTGGAAATGCCACAAAGTTAATTGCCTTTGCTGATCAAAAATTAACAAAATGGAAGCCAGGCAAAGATTTTGTGATTCCTGTTAAAAGCTTCGCTGTGTTTAAATATACTCTAATTGCATCTCCAATTCCAATAAAGCAAAACAAAAATTTTATTATCAAAACTGATTTTGCTGAATATACTTTTCCATCAACTTTTTCACTCAACAATTCCTCAATTTATTCAGTGCCGCAAATAATTGATTTTGGAGAAGTTTTTCCAACTTTAATTTCAACAAAAGAAATTAAATTATTGAGCACTTTTCCTGATGAAACTCCAATTATTCGAGTGTCTCTCAGCAATGCAGATCCAAGATTTTATTTTAAAAAAGTGGATTCCAAAATTCAACCTAAAGTTATTGAAAATAATATTTCCACCATTGCTACGATGATGCTTAAACCTGAAACTTCACCTGCAAGTGAACAATATTTGGGAATGCCATTAACTACTCATGATGGTCAATGGTTTGCATATGCAATGAAATTTCCACCAAATCTTGCTGAAATTGATAGCTATCTTTACCGACGATTACGAAAACGCTTCAATAATATCGTCAGCAAAGGACAAAATTTTATTAATACTTCTGTGATTGTTGATACTCCAACCGTGAAAAACTTGGAAATCCCTGTCAAAGCTGAACTTGTGTGGCCGAAATTACTTAGTCACACGGTCGTTCAATTTCCTCTCACTGCTGTTGGAAATTTTACTATTTTAAATTTAACATTAACCAATCCATCATCTCAACCAGTGATAGTTCAAATTCTTCCATTGGTTATTTATCCAGATGCTGAAATGTTTTTGGAGTTTTTTAAAGATGAATTTCCAGCTCCGCTTATTGAACCTGTTGAAACTAATGAAACTCTAATGTTTTCATTGAGAGATACCGAATTATTCACTCTAAAACCAAATAGTCCTGTACCAAAATTAAGGGAAGAAGTTGAAAGAGTTGTTGGAACAAATATCCCAAGATTTACTCTTTCAATGCTTTTACAACCTAAAATGAAAGCACGAATTCGAATTGGATTTTTGCCATCCGATTATGAATTACATACTTCGTTGTTGCTTATTCGAAACAATCTCACTGTAATTGAACCCGTGGTACTTTATGGACAAGGAGCTCGAATTGATATGAAAGTTGAAAATAAATCAACAAAAACTGAACCTACATTTTTTGATATTCAGCCCATTCATTTAAAGGATTGTTTCAATCCAAAAAGTAAGATTGTAATTTAAATTTAAGCCTTTTTTTAAAGCATCTTTTTTTAGGACAAATGCATAAATTATCCACAACGTTGACAGTTAAACGACCATTTGAAGTCGTAAATACTGGTGAAGTGCCGTTTACCGTGAATACGATGACAATAAATAATATTCCATGTGAAAACAGAGGATTTCATATTATCAATTGTCAACCATTCCATTTGTCACCGGGAGAAAGCCATTTTCTTGAAATTGCATATACTCCAGATTTTTTGATGTCTATGAATGAAGCTCAACTTCTACTTTATATGCATTTAAATGGAACACCATGGGTATATTATATTGGTGCAACTGTGCCTCCACAAATGTTAGCGATGTGTCATTCAGCTTTGCCTCGACCACCATTTGAAAATTTTATGTATTATTCTTGTATCACAGCCCTCATGTAAGTTTATATCCACCTAATTAGAGTAATTAAACAATGCTTTTTTTATATAGATTTTGTTTAATTTGTGTTATGGCTTGCTCATATTTGGAAGGTGATCGACTTATTACTTATACAATTAGACAAGAAGTGTCACAAATTACTCGACATGCTCGAACTGAATCTCAAGCAGGACAACCAACACTTCCAATGCCACCACAAAGTAAGTTTTTAAAAATTATCTCTTTCAATCTAAATCTCAATCTAAACTTTTTTGTTGATTTAGATCGAAGACGTCCTTCACATTATCGTAATCATGTTCAAGTTGGACAAAATTCATATTTTATTGTTCGATGGTTTTGTTCTGCAGCTAATTTATTCCTATGGCTTTTTTCATTTGTTTGGATGGTAGTCCGTAGTGATCCAGAAGTGAGCGAAACTCCAAGAAAAAGGAAAAAACAAAAACCTGTTGCTGTGCCTCCACCACCTACAACTAAAGAAAACAACAACAGCAGCAGCTTACCACCTAAACCGCCACCAAATGAAACAACATCCATTTCAAAACCTGAAAATGTTGTCAAATCGACGACGACAGTTGAAAAAATCAGGAAAAATGAAAAAAATGTTGTTCCAAAAGAGATGGAAGTACGACTACGAAAGGTCATAAAAACCAAGGATCAAGAGCAGAATAGGAATGAAGCAGCTATCAAACCAAATAATCAGAAAAAGCAAAAAAATAAATCACCGAAGCCGCCTCCATCGAAAAAACAACAAGTTGGAAAAGTTACACCGCCAATTGAAATTGTTGCACCAATGAAAAAAGAAACAGCCATTCCAGAAACAAAATCAAATGAAAATCTTGAAGTTCCTTTATTGCCTGAAGTGCCAGCTAATAATCATGTTGAAAATCATCTCAATAAGGAAGAAGAAACTTTGCCTGATATTATTTCATTTGCACCATCCGAAGAAAATGATCAAGAATTTGATAATAAAAATGAAGAAAACGAGGATGAAAATTTAAGTGAAGATAGTGCTCCACCTGAATGGGCTGATGAACAAGTTGATGGAGATAATTATGATGCGGAATATACTGAAATGGTTCAAGCCACAGCTGAAGTATTTTCTTCTAGAGCTGAAACACCTGCAAGTTCTTCATCCCAATCATCAGCAGCTGTGCCTCAATCATCTCGAAATCCACGAAAACCGATGGGTAAACGAAGGAGTGAAAGCGAAATGACCACGGATGAAACCGATGCTTCTCGTAGCATTGATAATGGCCGACCTGAGCGTTCACGAAAATACAAACCTCCAAAAGAAAGAAAATCCAAGGTTTGTTCTTTTTTGATTTCAATAAAATTTTGGTAAAACAACTAATTTTTTTAGAATCAAGAAACCCAAAACATCATTGATATGATGACAAAACAATATCGTGCCCAATTGGAAAAAGCTCTGAAAAAGAGAGAAGCAGAAAAAACTATTTATGATCAAGGTTACGGTGGCCATGAAAATAATTCGGGATGGCCCATGTCGATGATGGATCCTCAACAAAATATGTATATGCAGCAAATGTTTTATATGCAGCAATATGGCGGTTGGAACCCAATGAATTTTCCAGGGATGTATGGTCAACCACCGCCACCTGTTCCACCTCCAAGGCCTTTTGGTTATTATGAACCATTCTTGGATCCACTTTATGAAAATCGAGAAACAACTCGATCATCGCCTCCTGGATTTTCTTCTGATTCATCTTCACATCCATCATTTCAAAACAGCCAACTTGGCCCTATTGGCCCTCCTGGTCCTATTTCCAAACCAGATTCAAGTCCTTCTGATCCATCAATTGTGCCATCTTCGAATGCTAATAATGATGTTCTTGCTCCTCTATTTCCATCTCGAAGTAATCCAACAGTTCCACTTCCATCATCCTCATCAGAAGCGGGTCCAAGCAGTTCACGAAATTACAGTTTATTTAGTAACAATGATCCAATTTGGCAACCTTTACTTGAAAGTGATGAAACTACTCCAAAAGTTTCTGGATGGCCTACAATTGCTGCTCCACATCCTGATGATCAAAATTAAGAATAAAATTTCACGTTTCAAAAATTATTAATTAATTGTCCAGATTTTTAATTTTTTTGTGAATTTTGTTTATGTTTTCAAAATTTTGAAATTTACTAAATAAAGACTTTGAATGTTAAAATGAACTTGGCTTACTTTTCCATTTATGAACATCTTACTTTTTTAATTTTAAGCTGCTTTTCTCTATGAATCATTTTACATGTTTTTTTTCTCACATTCTTTGTGTCTTGTAATACATCTTAAAAATAACCTAAGTTGCAAAGTTTTTTAATTCATGGTATTTTTAAAGAAAAAGTATTTATTGCAGGACTTCTTCTTTTTTCGTACTTTATGTTTTTGAACTATTTATTTTAAATATTCAAACAATAATTAAATTCATTTTTCTGCCCTTACAGAAGCTGTATTTAAACTTTAATTCAGCATTAAAAAAAGTTTTATTCCTCTCCGGTCAAAGCATCAATTATTTTTGTCATTGTTTGAAAATAAAGTCTTTCTCTTTTATTAATGACAATTAAATGCGTGTTTGAAATATATTTTATTTGTGATTAAAAAATAATAATAATTCCTAAATTTATTAAAGATTTAAAGCACCATCAATGGAAAGCAACAACATAAAAAATTGATTTTTTGATCGCAGTAAATTTTGATACAAAAAAATCAATCAATAAGAGAAAAAACGCGATAGATAGAAAAAAAAAGAAAAGAAAAGAAAGGAGCAATCTTTTTTTAATGAACAAATAAAAACGTTTGGTGAGAGACCAAAGAAATTAAATCGAGTTTTGAGAAGTTGATGGAGCAGAATCGACATCTTCAGCTGGGGTGGGATGTAACATCAGGACGAAGAGTTGGAGATGATGGTGGAGTTTCCAGTGCATGAGGAGGAAATGGTTCAAGTTCGTTTGCATCATTGAAATTTTCTTCATTCGAATCTTCGGCATCAATGTTCCTTGGCATTTTTGCCAAAGGTGATGCCATTGGGGAATTACCTTAAAATTAATTAATGCAAAAAACCATAACAAAGAAGAGAAAAACTAATTATTACCTTCATGTCCTTGTTCATTTTTGATTTCTGCCTTTGAAAACCCAGATCGTTTATAACCCCACCGACGGTTGACCTTAGCTACCGCTTCATCAGTGGTCAAATTCCATGCGCAATAAATATTGCGCATGTCATAACGATCAGAAATAATTCGAGATCGTAAACATCTAAAGCAATTTATTTATTTTACAACTGTTTTGTATTCTATTTTACTTTGTTTTAAGAAAAAAAAACTCACAAAGGATTAAGCATGTAAAGAGTCTTCGACATGCTTCTATCCGTTTCAGCAGTTTCATCATCAGCTGAGGATTTCTAAAATTATTTTTATGTAATTTGCATAAAAATTAAAGTAGGTTCGTTAAAATGCTTAAATTCACAAACTAACCTTTTCAAAATCATAACTTTTTATTTCCGAAACAAGGATTTGTGATTCGGAAGCAGAATTGAGGATTCGCTTTATTCTATTCAACCGTGCATCAAAATCATATTTAGCACCATCATCAACGCTATCAGCAAAATAAATATCATGAACAATTCTTTCGAAATAATCAATTATAGCCACACCGACAATAATTTTATTTCTTTTGGGCCATGATGGGGGCAATTCAACATTTACACAAGGCATTGGAGTGGTTTCAAAGGTGATTTCCAATAATGTTTCAATCATCTTCTGCATTTGTGAACGGAAGGGATCTTCTTTTGTGCCATCATGATTGAAATGGCACAATTCTTGTTTCCGGATGCTATAAATATATAAAGACATTCCACTCCCTTTTTTAACAGGGAAAAAAATCACTTCTGCATCCTTTGTCAAGTTGTAAGTGAAATATCTTGGTGGATGTTGTTGGAAATTAACAAGAAATGATGGATGAACAATAGCAAATTTCTTTCCATCATCATTGAATTCGATGCTGAGTTGCATAAAATCAATAATATGGTCCATTTTAACTTTATTATTTATCATCAAATTTGCTTCTTGAAGATGCTGGATCATTTGAGTAAAGTTCCCAAAAGCAGAACTAATTTCTTTTCTGCTATCCATTCTTTCATCCATCTTTAATTTATCAGCTTCACCAACATTATTGAAATTTTCCAAAATTTCTCTTTTTGTTTCCACACCATCGAATTGAACTTGATTAGTTTCCATTCGAAGATCTTCATTTGGTTCATCAGCACTTTCTGTTTTAATAGTAATCATCTCCATCACTGATGCCAAATTTTTTATGTTGATCAAATTAAAAAAATAATAATCAATCGAATAAATGGATATTGAAGTAGCAAAAAAAATAAATAATCAAAAACAGTTGATTGAGCTCAAAAAAATAATTTTTAAAAGAAATAAAATAATATTTAAGGAAAATAAAAGTAGATATTAGAAAAAAAGAAGACCACGTTTATTGTTTTTATTTTAAAATATTTTAATCGAGTTAAACAAAACGTTACTATAAAATTTATGAGAGTGAACAAAAGCATTGGAGTCAAAAAACTGTTTCCAAAATTGCTTTTAATTATTGCTTGAAAAAAGCACGTTTTTTGGCAAAAGATTTGTTATATTTAAAAAAATGCGTTTCAAGCATGAAAATAGATAATAAAGCTTCAAAGGAATTTTAGAAAAATATAGACAAAATTTATTTAAAAAAAAATGAAAGCAAAAAATAAATTAAAAATTAATTGACACAGATCAGAAAAAATGTGTTTTTTTGGTTGCTTTTAATTTTTAATTGGAAAAAAGGGACGTTTTTTTGGAAAAATTTTGATGTTTTAAACTAAAAAAAAGTTTAAACAAAAAGATTAGGTGAGAGTTATTAAAATAAATTAATTATTCATAATTTATATACCTGATATTAGCGCATCTGTTGGAAAAAAAATTTATTCCTCTGTTTTTAAAAAATGGAATTCTGTAATACTTTTTATCGAACTCGATTTTAAGTGTCACTTTTTTGTTTTTGCGCACATAATTTATATTTTCTATGTCTTCTGCTATTTTCGGCTCCAATTACAACTAAGAAAAATAATAAAGCACTTGAAAAAAAGTATTGTTTAAAAAAAAGAAACAAATTTTTGTGCAAATTCAACTTTATTGATTGTAGATAAATATGCTCATTTGCTATTTTCCTACTGGAAAACAATAAAAAATGTATTGTAAGTATGTGGACCACTTTTTACGATGGAAATATTTAAATTTTATTAAAATATTAGGTTCAACTTTTGAAATTTTGTAACTTATTTTTTTTCTAAATTAAAACATTCCTAACCAAAAAGAAAGAAAAAAAGATTCAAAATTAATCGAATTTAGTATTTTTTGTTTGCCGATAAAAGTTAAAAATATTAATAAAAAAAATAGCAAAAGTCGTCATAATTAACATAAAAAATAAATAAATATTATGGATGAAAAAAGCAATTTTGGGACAAAGTGTTTAAAAAATATTGTTAACAAGGGTGTCAACGGGAGCAGAAAAAAAATTAGCAAAGGCAGCTCAGCATGCCAAATGCTCCCTTGAGCAGTGCTCTCGAAAGCACTTTTTTTTTTCTGCTTTCAAAAGCAATGCTTTTGAAAGCGCAACCTGCAAACAGCAGTGCTTTCAAAAGCATATAGGATGCTAATGAAAGCAGAAAGGGTGCTGAAGGGAGCAGACTCATTTTGAACAAAGCTTTTATTGTTTTTGCTTTTAGCGCTATGATGCCGCTTTTAATTGTAGACATGCGTCTACATACTCCTATGGAGTACTTTTATTATTTTAATTTTTACTTTATTTTACATATTTGTAATTTTATTCAAAAGATGTTTTTCCTTTTTGTTTTTTACTTTCCTAAACCTTTTTCTAGCCGACAAGGATTTCTCTCTCATATTTTGCTTTTTATTATTTTGGTTTGTAAAAGGGCACTTTCTCAAACTTTCCATTTTTTTGATATTTCTTTCTTTAAAAATGATGAATATAGCGTTTTGCCAGATGATGTTAATATGGAAAATGGTGATCCAACGGTAATTGCAGCTCAAAATGAGCTATCATTGTATTTTTCTCATCGACCTACAACTGAACAAATTGAAACAAAAGATGAATTAGCTTACTGGAAAGCATATGAAACAACTTTCCCATTTGTTTCTAAATTTGTCATTTATATTTTCTCAATACTAGCGAGTTCAGCATCGATCGAAAGGCAATTTTCTTCTTTAACCAGAACGGTAACAAAAGGAAGGCGAGGAATGGATGCAAGCTTTGTTTCTGAACTATTAATATACAAGAGTGTAAAAAAATCTAATATTTGCTAATTTACTTTATTGTTTTCTCTTTTAAATATTTACTTTATACCTAATCGCTATAATTATTTAATCGGTAATGGGAAAATTTTGAGTAGTTTTGAATGTATTGTTTAATTTTTTATAGTTACTTTTGAATTTATTTTTGTTAATGCTTTGAATTTTTAAAAATTTTAATTAAATTTTGGGATTAAATAAACATATAACTGTTAAAAAATCGATAATATAACACGTCTTTAAAAAAAAAGAAAAAGTACTAAAGTTTTAATAAAAAATATTTTCTGAATTTTTTAAAATGAAAAACGCTTTTAAAAAAATCCATCAACATCCAAAAGCAAAAAAAGAAGCATCAGTCTGCTCCTCTAAGCATCCTTCTGCTCCCGAGAGCAGAAAGGAAGCTAACGTAAGCACATGCTTTCTTCAGCACTGCTCGCCAAAGCGTCTGCTTAGAGGAGCATTTTTCATTTCTGCTTTCAAATTTTTTGCTTTCGAAAGCACTGAGGTCGCATGCTGCTGCCAGCAAAAAGCGAGCATTTTGACACCCTTGATTGTTAAATTAAAGATAAAACAAGGTAACAAAGAAAATGTGGATTTGAAATTCATCTTTTTTCCCTAATTTTAAATTTATTTTAAATAAAAATGTTACAAATGTCATTTTAAAATAACAAAAGCAATACAAAAATGGAAAGATCACACAATTTTTATTCTTTTTTTAAGCGCAGATTTCTTTTATTTCTTAATAAAGCAAGCAGTCGAAAAAAAATCGGGATGGCGCCATTTTTTGTTCTTCAATAGGCATCACTTTTTTTTTTTCACTACAGCTAAAAGAAACGCGAATGTTTCTTTTTCATTTGATCGCAATCTTTTTTTTCATAACAAAGCTCTCATAATAGTTCGCTGTCATTCTCATTCAGAAAATGGCAGTTTGACTTTTTTGTATAATTAAAAATGGTCCTTGAAGAGTAATTTTATTTTAAATTATGAAAAACTCCATAAATTTATTTTAAAACAAACTCTCAATTTTTTCTAAATGCCATTTACAAAAAAAATTATTTTTTAAATAATGTTTTCAGGTCCTTGCTTTCACTGAATTAGTCTGAATCAAAAAGTGTAGGTTTTTAAAAAATTCTCACAATAAAGAAATTACAATTATTTTCGCAAAATTTTAATTATAGTTTTTGTTTATGCATTATATTTAAATTAGTTTTTTCTTTTATTTATTTTTTGTTTGCGATTGCTTTTAACCTTGCTTCACTTAAATTATGGCTACACTTTTTTTTACGCTGGAGAAAAATGGCTCAAAAAAGCTTCTTTGTTTGATTAAAATTTTCCATTTTGTTTGTGACTTATATGCTTTCAACATTTATCTTGGAAAAAAATATTTTCTTTCATTTTTAGGTACATATTTTTAATAATTCCACTTTCAGTCACGCAAAATTTATTTTCATCGACAAAAGAAAAAACACGTTCTGAGACTTCTTACAACTTTTGGTGCATCGAAATTTCGGCTGCAGATGCTTTAAAAAAAGATTTCTTTGCTTAAACATATCAAATTCCAAAATTGTTTTAAATAAATTTGTTAGTGTCAAAAGATGGAGAATAAATGGTTTTTTATTTATTTTAGCTTTTCCTCCAACTTTTAATTTTATCAAATTTCTAAACTTGTAACCGAATAGACAAAGTTTTGATCGAACTGAAAATTCCAAAATTGTTTTAAATAAATTTGTTAGAGTCCAAAGATGGAGAATAAATGGTTTTAAAAATATTAGCCTATTCTGTTATTTTTTAATGTTTTAAAGTTTCAAGCTTGTGATCGAATAAACAAAGTTTTGATCGACCAGAAAACAATCAAAAATTATATTTAAACCAAAAAATGCATTGATAAAAGAAAAAAAATTCCAAAAACAAAAGAAAGTAAGCTTTAAAAAAATTTTGTTTATCAGAAGTGATAAATCACATCTAATTCTGCAAAAGCCAATCGGCATTTCTTTAATAAAAGAAAAGGTTTTGATCGAGCTATGTGGCTTTGAAAAAAAAAAAAATAACATTATTAATTCAAATTTTCTCATTTTGTATTAGAATTTTTTTTTCTGCGGTTTTTTTGTTATCAATAATTATTATTAAATATATTAAATAAATTCCCAACAAGATTTTGTATTGACTCCACGTGAAGCATCTGAATCGATGAAAGTTTTTTTATTAACACATCCATCAAGCCCTTGAGGCAAAAGACATAAGTGAAACTCGTTTTGAGTTACGGAGTTCAATAAAGCCTATGAATTTTTTAAGCCAGATATTTTTTATATTTTTTTTAAATAAGATTTGAAAAATTTTAGAGATTTGCCTACCCCAGGAGACCTTCAACCAATATCCATAATTTATTAATGGATTTTATGAACAACATTCACTTCGAGGTGAAGGAAACTATTTTTGATGAAGGAAAAGTTTGCTTGTTGTGGTGTTCTTTAGATTCAGCACATAAAAATTTCTCGGAATTTGATTTTTATTGATTTTTTCTTTAACAAAAATAATTTTTAATAATTTTTTTATGTTTGCAAAGAACACAAGCACCAAGCCTTGAGGCAAAAAATAGTGAATCACGTTTTGAGTTGTAAAAAGATACAGAACTCAAAAAAAAATAGAGATGAACGTATTATTTGCGGGCGGATGGGGGCGGCTCGAGGGCGGACGAAAGAACAACACAGTCATTAACTACTTAAAAAGTTCTTAATTACTTATTTTTTTGAAAAGCATGTTTCGCCTTATCATTAACATAGTCTTTGGCTGCCTTCATTCCACCACAAATTACAAAATGTTTTTTACATCTCTCCTTTTGTTGTTTTTCCTTATTCGAAGAAAATATAAAGACATTTTTGAAATTTAAATTTTTATTTATTAAAAATTATACTTATGGAAGCAAAATTCACAAAATTAGTTAATAATTTTATTAAATAGTTCTAGAAATTATTTTTTATTGTTGTTCATCAGGATGTGGAAGAATTGCTGGGGTAGATGAAGTAGAAGCTCCTGGCGTCTAAAAAACATGTTAATTTTATTAAAAAAAAGTTAACTCATATCAAAAGCTTCTACCCCATTATTTGGTTCTTCTGAGGGATCATGTTTACGGCGTAAAAATGGAAGATTTTTTTTCATATTCGCCCAACCTTTGGCCAAAAAAGATTTTTCCTAAAAATTTGAAAAAATTTTTGATTTATTTCTCATTGGTATTTCTAGAACTTACACGAACTTTTTCAGATTTATGTTTTTCCCACAATTCATCGAAAGCTCGTTGATCCGCTTCCGAAAGTGGTTCGCTTGGTTTACAAAAACCTAACTAAAAATTCATTTTTTTTAGAAAAGTCTAAAAAAATATGATATTTACCGCCCTTGAAACATCCTGTTCAATTCGAGATGGACTTCTAATTGGACCATCGCGACCATCGCCCATGATTGCATTCGAAATTCCAAAAGGATTATATTTGGGTGACATAATTATTATTTATTTTCTAAAATGCTAAAAATTTTGCCATATCTTTAGCAGAAATGTTAAGAAAAAACATTTTACGAAAATATGGTAAAAAAAAGAAGCAAACAAAACAAAAAACTTTAACATTTTTAAAGAAAGAAGCTTCTTTTACAATACTCATTAAATATAATTAACAAAATGAAAAAGCTCTAAATGTATAAAGATTGGATTTGCATATGAAAATGAAGCATAGACTTAGCAAAGTTTTTAAATGCAAAAACAAAAATAAAGAAAGCAACTAAAAGAAAATTGTGTATTATTCAAATCGAAGAAAAATTTTTGGAATGCAACAAAAATAAAAGTAGCTCAATGTTTTCTTCTATGAGTTTGAGCGAGCTAATCATTAATTGCTTTTTCTAATAAAAATGAAAGAATGGAAGAAAACAACTAAAAAATTGCTGGCGATTCGTTTTTCTGAATGAAAAGAAAGGGAATTATTCGTTGCTTTATTTGTGGAAAAATAAAATTAAGATTTAACTAATGAAAGAAAAATGTTTATTCCTAACATGGCAAAGTTTTTTCGGAAGAAATAAAAAACTATAAAAAAATAAATGAAAAGCCAATGAAAAAGTTTCAAAAATTTTTCGAGAAAGAAATGTGAATAAAAAGAGAAATGAATGTGAGCGATATACTTAAAAAGCCAAATAAAAAAATTATCACAATTATAAATAAACGATTAAACTTTTTTTACTAGTATAAATTTGATTCGAATGAAACATAAAAAAATTTTAAGTGTTAGCTGGATTAATTGCTTCTTATAAAATTTTGATATTTCTTCTTTTCAATATAATTTGATTGGCATGCTTTGAAAATATGCCCAGCATAAAATAAGGCAATTTTATCGCCATAATTAATTTCAACTATTTTTAAAAAAATATTCCTTAAAAAACTTTAAAAAGTTTAACCTTTTTTTCAAATGATCTTCCAGAATCAACTTATTCCCGGTAGATCTTTTTCGAATTTTTTAATGCTAAGCGATAATTATATTCGCTAATTATATTATTAACAAAAAAAAACGTTTACTCTTATAAAAAATTCAAAAAAATAAAAAAAGAAAGAAAGATCACCAGCTTAAACTAAAGCAATGAAAATGATAATTCCACTGTGTGGAAAAACGAGAGACGTGAAAAAACAGATTGCAATCTTTTTTTCTTCTTTTTTCTTCGAAGAAGAAAAAAATTGTTAGCTGCTTTATTTTCACGTCGGAGAAATAAAAAACAAAACAGTTAGTGTTAAAACGAAGAAATATATCCTTTCTTTTTTATAGAAAAAAATAAAAATGAAAACAAAAGTCGTGTGGCGCAGCTTCCAACTCATTCAAATATCCCGCTTCTCAAACTCTTGCTCATGCTTGCACGCTTACTGGTCCAACAACGAAATGAAGCCAGCAAGATGGCAGCCTAAATTCTCTCTTCTTGTCTTTGTTTTTGTATCTTTCTTTAGTTAGTTGTGTTGTCATGTTTTCGTCTGTGCTGGTTGTTGTTTATCCTGAATAAATATGTTTGTGAATATGTTCTTGTGTTTATTTGGAAGATCCCAGCTACAGAAGATACAACCATCTCCCAAAGAACCATCAACCTAAACCTCGACGACGCCAATATTATCTGTCACCGCGTGACACAAAAAAATGGACATCGAATATTTTTTCATTTTAGTGGGCAATCGATTTTTTCTAGCTACGGCTGCTTTTTTTTATTTGTAGTTTGAATATTTTAATTTTTTTTCTTTGATTTTACTTAAAATTAATTGTTGAAAGCATAAATAGCTTTACAACCCATTTATAAATCGACACTAGGGTTGTCGAATTTCCCGGGAAATGGAAAAATGGGAAAATTTTTATTTACAGCCCTAATCCACACTCAACAAAAAGAAAGATCTAACATTATGCTAAATATTTTACAAATAGGATTGAATGAAAAACAAGAAAGTGGAGGAGGAGCTTTCGGGAAAATAAAAAAAAAAAGCAAGAAAGGACCCGCTGTGCCCCCGTCGTTGCAAAAAAGATTTTCGTTTGCTGAAACACTCCTTTTAAAAAAATAAGCAAATACCTTTACCAATATTCAAAATATAAACTTATTAAAGTACAAATAAAAGAATTCGAAAATTTTTTAAACACATCATTGTTTTTTAAATTTTATTCCCTTTTTTAAAGGAAAAAACAAAAAGAAATATTAAACAATAAAAAAAGAAATTGGAAAGAAATTATTTTTCTCTGAAAAATGCAAAAATTTATCGATGGAAAGGATTAGTCAACAAATTTGAAATCATTCTCTTTTTTGGTTTTTATTTTGAATATTTCTTAAGCGCTTTTGCCTTTTTTGTTCTTTCACTTTGATTTTTTTATTAAAAAATCTTGAAGCACGAAAATAAGAGACTTGTATCTTCACTCATATTTTCTTTCGTCTACTCCGTTGTTGTTTGCCATTTAAGATTTCATCTTTGGTTGTAAACATTTTTTGTTTCTTTTTAAAAAATAAAAATGAAAACAGAAAAATGAATATCAAACATTTTGATTTTTGTGTGCAATCGCAATCGATTTCTTCAAAATACGGCTGCTTTTTTATTTATTGTTTTGAATATTTTAACTATTTTCTTTGGTTTTATTTTAAATTAATTGATGCAAGCACAAATGGCTTAGCAGCAGCTTGAAACTAATCAAGTTCAATACGATGGTGTTGAAAAAATAAATTAGTTCCGCTTTTGGAAACTATTTCCAAGAAAAAATTTGATGCTAAATAATAAAGTTGACATAAATCACATTATTGATTTCATGATTCTTTTCATTGAATTCATTGATTAAGGCAAGAAAGTGGCTATTGTTCACCCATCTTTTCTTGATGATACCCAACAGCACCCACTAAGGTATTTCGCTTAAAACTAGTCCAAGATGCTGAAGTAATTTTTTTCCACCGTTAAAAAAGGAATTTAATGTCTTTCTATCTATTCTTAAAGTTTTTGGATGACCTACAATGGCTCCATATCCAGAAGATCAAAAACAATAAAATAATTTATCGCTTTTCTTTTCACTTGAACAACTTTATTAAAAAATTATAAACAAAATAAACTTTATCATTTGATTTTTAACTCGGTAAACAAAAAATACAGATTTGAAAAAAAATGCAAATAAAAAAAAATACTGAGAGATCAAAAATAATAATGGCAAAATAAAAATGTAATCATATGTTTTGAATATCATCGGCATTGTTAAGCTGGGAAAATTGTTGTGATTGGGGTTCGGGTTGTAATCGACTGGCAGTGCTTCGAACCCAGGATGATATGCTCGATTTAAAGCGGCTACCAGTTTCAGATACATATCGGCCTGTATTTGAGAGGGTTGATATCATACGTCGCCCTTGTTCAGAGCTATTCAAAGTATGCCCCATTCGAAGAAATACATCATTTACACTTAGTTGTCCAGCAAATGGATGTCTTAAAAATAAATAATAGAAAGAAAAAGAATAAAAAAAGGGATAAAAGCTTACGATGGCTGAATATCTTTCATCCCAGGATGTTCGCCACACGACCAAACTCGATAATTATGCTTTGTTTTCCATGCTTTTATAAATTCGTCATTAAATTCCGGCAAAGCTTCAGCATTTTCTGTGTTTGCAACAGCCAACATGGCTACTAAGTATTCATGAAATTGAGAACGAACCCAATCATCGCTGCCTTCCCATACTAAAAAATTTCCAAGTTTTATAAAATTAATAAAAATATATATAAATAAAAAGACTTACATGCAGGGTCAACAGTCATTTCCCTCATTTTTAGCATAAAATCCGCAAATCTTAAATCCTGCGTTGTCAAAGTCAATTGTCGTTTTAATTCTGGGCTTAATATTTCTATTTGTCCTTCGCCTTTATCATCGATAGTAACAATGACATCAACGATATTCCTTCGAGTTTTAAATATAGCATTTGTAACTCCAATACAAAATGCACGAGTCGTTTCTGATTGAATCATATCCAAATAGCTTATACTTAAATATGGATGAAATAATGATCCCTAAAAGAATTTATTTTTATTTTTGTTTTTGAGAAAAAGTAAAAAAATGCCTTTGTAAAAATGCTTAGTGGGAATCCAAAATCATCAGTATTAAAAGAAGATGGATTTTTTTGTTCGCTTCCAGCATTTGCTATTGTTGTCGTTGTTTCATTTGAGCAATTTACTGCTTCCTTTCCCTTAAAAAATAATAATGAAGTTAATTAGTTTAAAAAATAATTGTTTCTCAAAAAACTAACTTCTTCAAATGAGTTATTCATCATTTTAGATTCTCCCATAATCATATTATTTAGCGCTTCCTCCACATTACTCAACAATGTTTTTGAATCTTGTTTTTCATTTTTTTCATTATTAGCTTTTTCAACAACTAAAACAAAAATATTTTCCAGAAGCTTTAACTTTGTTTATAAAAAAATTAATTTACCAATATCATTAACTTCAACTCCAACATCTTCAACTTCGGCTTTTTCAGAAGCTGAAGCAGGAAATCTTCGAACGCTATAACTTGCAGCTTCATAAAGCCCTTCATCCAGTAATGCTGGGAATAACGAAGCTAAACCAATCATAATATCACCCAACAAATGAACTGGAAATACATCAAACATCACTCTTCTTTCCAATAATAAAAGTTTAAATAAAAGTAAAGTTCGATGTTTGAATGTATTAAAAAGTGGTTGAAGAGAGATTCCCATGGAAGCTGAATGAGCATCAATAAAATCGGTGTTAAATAAATCACAAAGATTTGTGTGCATTTGATGAAGAACTTCAACTTTGGAAAAATCTTTTTCATTAAAATATGATTGAGTTATTAATTCAAGTTTTGCGGTCAAAGGTCCAAAAAGAGGAGTTTTGGATAAAACACAAACACTTTTTTGTACTGAACTTCGAGTAACATCTTTTTCTCTGTTTAGTAGGTCCTATAAATTGATTTGCATAAAAAACTTTAAATGTTATTATTGTTTCCTCCTTACATTGGATGATATTTGTCGATAGCATGATATTCCAAAAATGGATTGATTGGGTTTTTCCAAAGATGGGAGCAAAAAATATATAACATCTGCAAAAAAATTTTTATATATTCGCTTTAAAACATTTTTATTTAGCTCACCTTCATCAACGTTATGAACTCCATCTGGCAAAGCAAGCGATGGAAGATATTGCCATTGCTCGGGAATATCTTTATCTGGATCTGGCACTACATTATCTTTTAATGGTGGATAACAAAATTCAACCTAAGAAATAATTAATTAGCAACAAAAAAAACTATGGAAATAAAAAGCTTACTTGGCACCCACGTTTATGATGAAAACCAACAACGACAACATGCAAGATTGGATGCATTTTATATATATTTTTTATGGCAAAAATAAATATGATATAATTGATTAGATAATTTTTTTTCTTTAACCTCTAAATAAGTAAAAACTAACAAAATCTCTTAACAAGACATTTCGCGGCAAAACCCGTTATACAAGGGAATATTTTATGAGGACAAGTAAAAAAAAACAAAAACCGGTTGATTAAAACTTTTTTATCAGCTCTGTGGTTTTGGATATCGAAAATAAAAACCACTAAATAAGAAAGAAAAAAATGTTTGTGTTTCAAATTCAAAAAATAATTGTTTACAATTGCGATTTTGATGTTATTTTTCTTTTTTGTTTTTGTTTGAGAGGCTTTTTTATTATAAAATCCATAGAGTGTGGCAAGTGAATGAGTGTGTCTAATAACAAGAGGGAGAGAGAAACATCAATATTGTGTGTAATGAGATTTTTTTTCATTCATTCAACCCAAGTATGAGAGTGGATTAATATAAGCTTTTTTTGGATTAATTTAACGATTTTTTTCTATTATTGGAAACATTGTGAATGAAACTCGACCTTTATAAAGTTGCATTATTTTTAAATTTTTGAATGCTAAATTTTTGGGTTTGGTATTCTTGAATGAAGTTGACCTCTGGCATTTTTTGTTACTTTCTTATGCACATGTTGCATCTTTAGTTTTTTTTTGCATTTCTATTTTTAATACTTCCAATCCAAATTTTCTTATTTCACACGCTTCCGACTAAAAATGTTTTAGTTCCTTTTTTCTTTAATATTTGCACCATATTTAACCTATACATAAATAGTAAATAGTATTTAACATAAAATAAAAAAATATACATTCATACTTACATACAAAGAAAAAGTGCGTCAAACAAATTAATCATTTTAAAACAAAAAGAAGATGAATAATAAAATTAAATAAATTTATCATCAAAATAAATGAAAAGAGTGAATTATAAAAACATTAGTATTTTGAGCAAAAAAATAATAAATGGAAACCGCCGCTGACGTATTTGTTTTTTTTGAGTGTGTCTTCGACGTCCTTGTACCCGTTCTGAATGTGTTTTTTTGGCTGCTAGCGGTTTTTTGACTTTCATATTTCTTCTTGATGAACGCAGCTATAAGAAACTTTCCATTCCCGCTGTAACATCAATAAATTCGGTTTCATTCTTTTTAGGTCCAAGAAATAAATCCTTTGATGAAAGTTTTCCATCCAATGATTCACTAACTGAAAATAAAAGTCATTTGTAAATATGTATTAGCATTTAGTAGCTTGATTTAAATATATTTTTTTAAGTGGGTTAAGAAATGCGTAGTCAAAAAAAGCCAATTTAGTCTTCATGCTTTGCATCTTCATATATTTCAAAAATGGAGTCACTTAAATGTCAAGTTTTTTCCATTTAAAAAAAGATGTCCGATTCATCCAATTTGTCTACACAAAAAAAACAGCAATTTTTCCCTGCCTCCTTCCTCTATGATGCATAAACTTTTACGCCAAAAAAAAGAAGACAATTGTTCTGATTGAATTTTTTTATGGTGAGTAAATAAATATCTAAAGAATCTAAAGAAAGGCAACAAAAAAAATTCAATCATGCTTGCAAAAGAAACCAAGCGAGGCAAAGAGCTAAAAAAGAAGCAAGCATTTTTTCTTTTCTTATTTCTTATTTTATGGCAGTGGCATCTTTTTCTTAAAAATGAATGTGCCTCGTCTCATCATTTGCGTCATCAATGAAAAAGTTAAATGGGCAGTGTTGTTGCTCATTTATGGATGCTTCCTTTTTTCTTAAAAAAATTTAGTTTCTTCTTTGTATTCGAAATATATATATTTGCAAACAACTAACTACTTTTTTGATAACTATTATTTTCTAAAAAAATGAAAATATGATCTTCCAAAAACAAAAAATAATATGTTTTCTTATTGTTTTTTTGTCTTTTTTTTTTGATGAGGGAAATCCCATATGATTTCTCTGAGAATTTTGCATGAGAAGTCGTTGTAGCGGCTCGCATGTAAAATGGAGCCGCGGTGGAGTGGATTTAAATTAAAGTCTCATACTTCCGGTTCCCTTCATAAAAACATACATACAAGCACACACTTAGAAAAACTTTTTTTGTTGTTGTGATCATTTGAAACCAAACAAATATTAAAACAGCCTACTGAAGAAAAATTTTTTGCGTCAGAATGCCTTTGTTTTTTAACTAAAAACACAAAATGCCGAGCAACATTCAAAAAAAGCGAAGAGAAAAATTTGCAAAAGTAAAATAAAAAAATTTTTTACTAAACTTTTGCATTTTTTCTCTCTTAAATTTTACATTTTTTTTACAGTAAGCAACATCGGATAATAGCTACCTTCTATTTTTCATGGAAGCAATAAATTGTTAAAAGACTTTTCTTAAAAAAATAGCTTGACATTAAGAAGCTTTTTTGACTAAAATTTTTAGTGGAGGCTTATCATAGTCTATAATTACAAGCATTTTTTGCTTCAGCTTTACTTCTTTTTAAAAATGAGCAATTTGCAAATTTTAGAGGTCAATTTAAAAAAATAAAGATTAAATAAATGTACTAACCAAGCTGATCAATTTTTGGGCCAAGAGATAGCGATATTCCAACCAATATTACTGATATCAAAGTTAATGAAATTGCAACAATTGTAACAACTCTTTTAATTCGTTTTTGATTTTGTTCTTTAAGTTGTTGAATTTCAATATCTGATAATTCAATCATGCGAGATTGCGACGTCGACATAATTTTAAAAATAAAAATCAGCTGATTTATATTTTAATTTCTAAAATTACAAAAATAATAACTTTCTTTCAACTTCAAAAAATACTAAAGCCACGATACAAAATAATATTCTGTTAATTTTATATTAATTAATTAAACAAAAGTATTTAGAAAAAAGAAGAAATAAAACAAACGTTTCTCAATTTCGTAGTTAGCTTAGCACATGTCTGAAGGAAATTAACAATTAAGGCAAAAAATGGGTGAAATTAATTCTGCTTTTATTTGAAAAAATTGTGACAAGTAAAATAAAAAGATAAAAAAGAGAAAAGAAAAAAGAAAAAAACATGGCAGAAAAAATAAAATAAAGGTGCAAAGAGAGATAATGACAGAGAACGGATTTTAAGCAGTTGGCAATCATCAAACTTCTTCTTTCAAGAAGATGTATGTTGTTAAATAAATGGCTTAAACCCTCGTTTGTCAAATCGTTAGAGACGAAGCTTTTTAAGAGCAATGAAGTTTGACTTTATCAAAAACAACAAAAAAACATGCCACATAGATTAAAAAGTCATCCAAGCGCAAAATGAATTTCAAAGTCTTTAATCAAAAAAGACAAATTGCTTGTCATCGAAATAAATTTTGTTCCTTAAAGTTTGAGAAAGCTTTAATCATAAATATTTTCCATAAACAAAAACAAAACAAAGTAAAATAAAGGTCAAACATAAATAAAAATTTTGTTTTATTAAACCTTATTTAAAACACATTCATAAAACTTAGTTTTTTATTATCTGTTTTAACTTCCATAAATATAATATATTTTTTTGTCTGGTTTGTTAAATGAAAAAAGAAGAGATGATGGCAAAAATAAAAAAAGTAATGGGACATAGACAAAAAACAAAATGGAATACTTCCATGTGACGCTGCTGCTTCATTTTCGGCATCAATGTTGTTGTAGTTGGATGCCTTGTTAGCTTTTTTTATTTTTACTAAAGAACTCGCCGCCAGGCCATCGTCAAACAACGTCGACCTTGTGAAGAAAGAGCCGCGCGAAATTGCTCCGCCCTAGAGAGAGAGTAGAGGAGTGAGTAGTCGAGTGGCAAATAGCCTGCCTGTTGACGCAAAAAACAAAAAAAAAGAAGAGAAAGAGGAGAACCCGCCTTCTGCCTTTAATGTAAAAAAAGTTGCGTGTGACATTCAATGCATTGCTTTCTTCTTCTTTTTCTTGTTGCTCAATAGAAAAAACAAAACAGCGACGACAAAAAAAATTTCATTGCTTTGCTTTCAAATGAGAAGCAGAAGCTAGCTTTTCAACGGCAAAACTAAAATGTAAAAAATAAGTCAAAATGAAACATCCTTTTTTCATTGAGCATTTAAAAAACATAAAAGCTCTCATGAGAGTAATTATTACATTTTTGTCATGGTTAGTTGGCTCTTTTTTATTGCCAAAAGTCAAGAGTTTAAAGGTTAAAGAAAATTATTACCAACAAAAATAATAAATCAATCTACGATAAACAAAAAAAGAAGAGAGCTTAAAAAAACTTTCCCAAGTATGGCCTTCCCAAAAAAAGCAATTGAGGTTATCAAGTTACAGCCGTCAGGCGACTTGGCTGCTTCAAAAGATAAACAAATTAGGTCATCAAATAAAGCAAAAACAAAAAACTTTATTTTGCAAAAAAAAAAAGAAGCTCAATATCTATCTTTCAATTTTCTTCATTTAAACCAACCAGAAAAAAGGAAATGAAATTGTCTATCTTCTTTTTATTTAGTTTGGGAATTGCTTTGATTTCGGCGCGTTACCTTGTGAATTTTTCAACCAACGATGATGCTGAATCTGAAAACAAAAATGATACAAAGAAAGCTTCAACTGTTGGAGTTAGACTCAACATGAAAGGCTTAAATTTTTTTAGTCAAATTGGTCACAAAATTGTATGTTGTTTACATTGAGGAGGTCTTCTTCTTTGTATTACTGTAACTCATTTTTTGTTTTGTTTTTAGGTTACTCGTGAACTTCCTCGTTTAACTATTCCAAATATAAGTTTACCAATTGAAGGCGGACCTGGTAGTGGAAATGTCGAAGTTGGGGCATTGAAATTAATGAAATTTGAATCACCCAAATTTCAATTTAATCTTGCACCTGACAAAGGAATTACGTGGAATTCGAGAGATGGCGCCCTTCGACTCAAAGGTGTATGGAATGCTGATTACACATTTTTAGCAAAAGTATAGTTTTTCATCAATTAATTTTTTTTGAAAGTCAAACAAATTTTATAACTTTGCCAAGTACATTTTTTTTAGATACATTTGAGTGGAGAAGTTGACGTGACTGCAAGCGACATTCGATCCATGCTTACTGTTGGAGCATACGGTTACAACAAACATCCACAGGTATTTATTTAGTAGTTTAAAAAAAGTCATCAACAAAAAAGTTATTAAAATTCACGCATTATATAAATTATTTTATAGATTCAAATATATAATTGCACTGCTGACGTCATAAATTTGCATATGAGCTTAAGTGGAAATGTTATAACATGGATTATAAATTTATTTAAAGGACCTTTAGCTTCGGCTATTAAAACTGCCATTCACTCTCAGGTTTGTGAAAAAACACATGCTTGTTTTTTTGCAATAAAAGTTAATTTTTTTATTGAAAAAATATGTTTGCTTTTATTTTTTAGTTTTGTGATTTGACTCGAAGCGTATTACTTACGGAAGCTAATGATGCATTGATGGCATTAGAAACACATGTAGAAATAACAAATAATATCTTCTTGGATTATGGTTTAATAGATAATCCAATTATAACAAAAAATTATGTTCAAGGTGATGCATTAATTGATGTTTCAATTGGAAATCACACATGTGATTTGCCTTTTATTCCTGTGAAACTTGGTACGATTTAAAAAAAAATTAGGTTTAGTAATAAAACGTTTTTAATGACTTTTTTTAGATGCCCCTGACACAACTGAATTTATGGCAAACATCTGGCTTTCGGAAACGGTGGTTGATTGCGTACTTGATTCGGCTCATCAAAGCAATATGTTCAAATTTGTTATTGATAAAGATCTTTCAGGAAGTCTTGGAAAATTTTTAGCAACCTCGTAAGCTTAAAATATAAAAAAACATTCGATAAAATTGAACTTTTAGATGCCATATTTGGGATTTGTGTTTGGGTAGATGGTTCCCAAAATTAAAGCAACTATACCCTGATCAATATGTGGATATGGCATTTTCAAGCAGTGCAGCACCAAATTGTGAAATGACAACCGATAATATTTTTGTTAATACTTCATTTTATATTGATTTCCATTTATATCCAACAAAGAAAAATCCAGTCATTCTTGCAAGATTGAAGATGAGCTCCTCATCTTCTGTTGATCCTCATATTTTTAATAACAAAGTTGTGGGTGAACTTAATGCAACTACCGTACATTTTGAACAAATTTCATCAAAAATTGGAAACTTTAATCCTTCGTAAGCAAATGCAATTCTTCTTTTTTTTGAACGTCTAATTCACTTTTTTTAGATTTTTAAAAGCTTTGGAACTCATTCTCAAACCTCTCATTACGGTTGCTGCAGATACTGCTCTTCGAGTAGGCATTCCTATCCCTTTAATTGAAAATGTTACACTTTCAAATTCAACTATTCTTGTAAAACAAAATCAACAAATTCGTGTGGATGCAAATCTCCTTTATATTAATTAAAGCTTTACGAAAAGTAATATACTCAAGTTGCAAAAATATTCAAAAATTATTTTTATCATTTTTACCAATTTTCTCCATCATTATCTTCATTACTTTTTTCATCATCTGATTCTGAAATTTACTTTTGTTGTTATTTTTTTATTTTTAGAAATTCGTTTTTTATCTTCAATAAATTTTCTCATTTCGTGATCCAATTTAAGTTTGCTTTGACAGACGCATTTGCTTATTTTTTTTAATGGTTTAAATCGTCAACAAAATTTCTCAAATTTCTTAATGCTGATACTATTTATTTATTTTTCAATAAAACAATGTGTCATAAAGATTCGATTAAACATTTTAATTTTTAAAAACTTCAATAATCACAAAATTCTCTGCCATATTCAATATGCATTCCATAATTTTCAAATTCTTCAGTTTTTATCATAGCATGACAAATGCGATTCCATTCAGTCAAATCACACCCATGGTTAATATACATTCGTTTGTGGCATGCGGCATGTCCATCAATAACGTATCTAAAAAATTTAAAAAAATTTAATGGCATAAAATATTAATAAAAATGAAGATACTTTATATGGGCGTTGTTATCAATAGCATGATTAAGTTCAGGGCATGCATCTTTTTTCATTTGTTTAATAGCTTTCTTATAACAATAATAAAATGGATCAAGGTTAAATGTTAATACATTGCAATACTTTTTGTAAAACATAAAGGCTTCAGAATCAAACAAAATCATGGAATTATTATCGACTTTTTTGTTACAAACACGTTGCCATTCTCCAATATTACAATCATGATTCAAATAATGACGTTTGTAGCATGAAATTTGTTGACGGGCCACTTCACTAAAAACGGAAAATTATTATTTAAACATAGTTAAAATTCATTTTATTTACTGTGTTTCGCTATGTTGATTTTCTGAATAAATTAATTCAGGACAGGAATCTTTACTCATTTCTTTTGTTGCATTTTCTAAACATTCATAATCCGTATCTTTACCATTAATACAATATTTTTCTCCAATATTAGTTAACATATCTTTTCCAATAATTTTGATGTCAAAACTATCCATTCCTTTTAAACATACACGCGTCCATTCCTGTTCTTCACAGCTATTATTTAAATAATATTTCTTGAGACACGAAACTGATAAACGGGTATATTCTCTAAATTGTAAAAAAATTATTAATTAATATATAAGTTTTTTACTCAATATCGAAATCATTTTGATTCTTATTAAGCCAAATTTCTTGAGTGCCGTTAAGAAAAAAATTCACATCGGGACATTCATCATCAGTCGTATTGTGGGAAGCCGTCAAAAGACATTCAAAAGCTTTATCATTTTCGTTGCAGGCGTAGCGAGCAGGATGAATTAGTTCATAATGACGAAGATCATGGACATCGTCGTAACGGACAGTGACGAATCTGTTGCATACATTTTTCCATTGTTTCATATTGCATCCATTATTTAAATATTGCTGTTTAAAGCACATAATTTGTAAAGGCATTTGTTTACTAAAATCGTAGAATGTTTAACTATTTTGTGATAAAATTAAAAACTACTTGGCTTTAAGATTTTCTTTGATTTGACAAGCATCTTCAAGTGTTTGGTTTAAATTTTCGAAGCATTTTAAAGCTTTTTCAAAAGTTTTTACTTCATCAAGTGTATATCCAGAACAGCTAATGAAGAGGAACAAAACTAAAATTATAATTATTTTTTTTTGCGATTACAAAAAGTAAGAAAATCTTACAACCAAGAACAATTTGGCACATTTTTTTGCTTTTACCATGCAAAAATCATATAGAGTAACAAAACTGAAAGATCTTGAACCAAATAATAAAATCCAAAGCTTTATTAATCCAAAACCACGAATAAATGTAAAAGAGAATAATAAGAAAAGGTGACAAGAAAAGGTTAAAATCAAAGAACTTTTAAAGACCAGGGAAAGAAGCTTGAGCGATCTAGAAAAGAGATATAAAAATGTAAAAAGAGAAGGTTTTACTGAAAGCTTGAAGAGCTATGATAAAAAGAGAAATAGTTACATTTTATTGCAATGCGAGAAGACATTGCCTCATATCATAGCGCAAACGTCCAAACCACATGTTTAACGTTCGTCTCGATATCTTATTGCAGCTGTCTCATGTTCCACATTAAAGCCAGACTTAAACCACTTACTTATTCATGGAGACAACTATCGATTTGCAAGCAACCACAAAACTCAAAACAAACGAGGAGCAGCTTTTATATATCTCTTTTTTAATTACGTATGGCAGAAAAAATACATTCAAAAATGTTTCTTATTTAACTCTTTTATTTAAAAGAGCAAAAAAGCATTTTGTATTATTTAAAGAAAAAAAATTGAGACAATATTTATTATTTTTTCTATATTTGCTTCTGTGCAATGAAAAAATTTTTTTTTGTGATCGAAATTTTTTTTTGAGGTTTTAACTTTTTAACTCAAAGTTGCCTGTTTATATTTAAAAATATTTAATACTGTCACTTAAACATTTTTTAATTTTTGTTGTTGAAAACTTTCTAAATATAAAGTAAAAATATGTTTCAATAACGAAATCGATGTGTCTAAGGAGAGAAAAATAAAACTTATTATTTCTTATAAATTAAATTTTTTTTTTGATTTCGTGAAAATTTATATTTCTTATTTATTTATGAGAATTGAACAATTCCTATTTTCCAAAAAACTATGGAAACAAAAATTAAGTTCACCAGATTTCGTGGAAATTCAAAAGAAAAAATTATTGTTAATTAATTCGGATGCTCTTGTTTCAAATGAGTTTTGTAAAAGCTTAAATTAAATGAAAAAAGAGAACTAACGTAAAAAAATTTGAAAACTTTAAATAAACCGCCATCTCTCCTGGCTAGATTGGCATTAATCCAAAAAGTTGAAAACACTTTTTCTTTTTTCTTTATTTCCAGAAGAGAAATAAAAAATAAATTAGAATCTTGAAAGCAATTTTGTTTAATTTTAAAAAACAACAAAGAGACAAACATGATCTTCTCAAAGAACAAAATCGTCACAACCGGTGAATCTAAAACGAATAAAAAATGTTTAAAGGATGATCAAAAAACAATTAATTTATTAGCTCAAGATCATAAAAAAAATTCACATATTAACAAATGTTTTATGGAAAACAATAATTGTGTTTTTAGAAAATAAAATTATGAATCAAGATTAGCATTATCTATCAACATAAAACTTAAAAAATCATTAAAAGAAATTAACAAATATCAAATGAAAAAAAAGAAATGGTGTTACATACTTAAAAAAGGTTAAAAAGCGACAAGTTTCTTGACATCCATTTTTTTTTTATTTCCACAAAATTGTTTTGTTACTATTTTTCGATAAATTCAATGATGAACTTTTCAAATAAATGCACAATTTGATATAGGCTCTTTCTGTCTCAAAATTCAAATCACTCATTTTTAAAACTGTTAGGCCATCCATGGAAATAGTGGATTCCATAATGGCTTCTATATCCCCATTTGAGAATTTTTTTTGCGTTCCACGAGCATGGCTTTTATAAATCTTTTTTTGCCAAAAATTGGGGAAAAACAAAAATAAATCCAGCAAATAACATCGATTTTTTTTAATTTCATAGAAACCAATCGGTTTCTTCCTTTTTTGGTGATGTAGCATGGCTTCATTTTTTTTATTCCCAATAGCTATTTTAGCTAAGGAAAGTTAAATTCTTTACAAAAAAAAATTTTAATAAATAAAAAATTTAAAAAATAATAAAATAAAAGTAAGAGCTGCTAAACGAAAGCAAAATGTATGGAAAGAAATGATTTCACGGACAAAAAAAAAAAGAAGAGAGAAGCGTAAAAGAAGCGATTTCAATCTTTATTTTTTTTCTTCTCTTTTTCGAAGAAAAAAAAATAGTTTGTTTTTGCTATATATTTTTTTCTCCCAATTGCGTAAATAAGAAATTAATGTTGAAAAAAGATATAAATTTTTTTTTATCAAGCAGTTTTGGTCATTTAATTATTCAAGAGAATAAAAAAGCATGTCACAAGTAATTCATTCCCTCACTTTTCGATATATGGAACCTCATGATTCCATTTTCAAAATTAAAAACTTCAAAAGAAATGTAAATAAAGTTTTTCTAAAATCATAGAACCTTTCAAAAAATGCGGTTAAAAAAAGGTTTATAAATTGTTATTTTCATACTTTTTGCTTTTTTTTCCTGTTTTCATTCATCGACTTAAATTTGAAGATAATGTTGATCAACAAAGAAATCAATTTGTTTCATACATATTTATTTCATTGTCTTTTTTTTTCAATTTTAAGTATTAATTTTTGTTGCCGAAAAAATTACGACTTGTTCATGAGGCTGCCATATTTTGTCCCTTATTAATTTTGTCATTAGTTAAAATAATAATTTGTTTTAATTGAAGCTTTTTTTCGAATTTACTTTGAATTTATCAACGTTTTTTTCTTTTCTTCTTAATTTATTTTTATAGGTCTTCAATTAATTAATTATGTCATCCAGCAATTCCTCCCTTGAATTACAAGATGAAAGGGCGCGTCGAGATTCAATCGATATAGCCAGAGAGACAACAAAGCTAATGTACGTTTTTTATTTGAAAAAATGAGAGTTAAATTTCTTGTTTTTTTTTAGTTTGCAAATGCAATTCCAAATGCATCCTTGGTGGTGCCGATATTAGAATGGAAACTAATCAGCGCGGCTGTGTCTCAAACCATGTAATACCTATCTTATTTTTTTCTTTAAATGTAATCAAACAAAATGAGTTTTTAGAAAGAATTTTTATATGCTCCCATTGGATCAAAAACAACCCCTTTTAAAAATGAAATGGCTAGATTAAAGGGACATAGCTATTTCATGCCTTTTTTGAAATTTCGATAGTGGGGACTCAAAGTTACACTTGGTAAGGCGCGTGTTTGAATTACCGTGTAAGACAGAAAGTGACACGGTAATTCAAACACGCGCCGCTCCAACTGTTCCTATCAGCCCCAGTATCGAAATTTTTGAAAAGGCATGAAATAGCTATGTCCCTTTAAGAATTTCAATTTCAGATGAAGAAGATCCTTTTACAAGAGATCTTGTAAGTGATGGAATAACTAAGGTAAATATATTACTAAATTTTTCTATTTTTAGAAAAAATCAGCAGTGTCTCAGATTTGGAAAACTGTCAAACAACATATTCCCTTTCTTCCAACAAAAGACAAGGCTGGAAGCAAACAAGTAATTTATAAAATAATCTAGTATTTTCTTTATTAATTTTGATTATATTTTTAGGCTGAATGTCCAAGAATCCGAAAAAAGGATATTATTCCTGCAGCCATAATGGAATTAGAATTGAAACTAATTTATGCGGCAAATCAAAGAAGAAATGAAGTATTCATTTTTGAACTTAATGAAATTAAAAAAGAACTTCCATCATTAAATGGAATAAAGGAAACAACAAAATTCATTTATTTCCCTTTTTCCATCCACAATCATTATTTACTTTATTTATTTGATTTGGAAAAAAATGAAATTAAATATTTTGATTCTTTACATCGTTCTGGTATTGACCCATTGGAAAATATGGATGTCAAAAATAAAGTTCGAAATTTCGCAAAAAACTTATGTTGTATGGAAGAAGTTCTTATCCTTGAACCAGAAATATTGCCACCTCAATTTCAATTAAAAAATAGCTACAATTCTTGTGTTATCATGGTGGCACTTATCGAAGTCACCTTAATGAACATGGAATTATCTCAAGTTCAATTTGATGATGCTGAAAAAAGAAGTGAAATTTTGAAAAATTTCAAAAACGTTGATGAAGCTGATTAAATTTTTACTTTTTTAAAAAAAAATTGAGCCAGGAGAGATGGTGGTTGATTTAGAGTCTTGGAATTTATTTACATTAGTTCTCTTTTTTCATTTAATTTAAGCTTTTACAAAACTCATGAATTTTTGCAGCTTCTTTAACTTTAAACTTTCGTAACTTTTATCTATTGTTTGGTTTTTATTAAAAAAAATTGAATTAAAAAAGCATGCAACTTTGTATTGAAACAAAAAATTTAAAAAGTTTTTCGTGATAAAAAAAGCAAATTTAAAATAAAAAGCTTAAAACATTGCCTTAATTTTATTTTCCTTTAATACTCAACTATATTTCTTTGTTTCTCTTTTTTTAATTTGCCTTTTTTTGTGTCAACCCATTTTTATTTATTCAAAATAAAGCTTGCCATTTTTTCTCTTTTTTATTGATTCTTTTTTTCTATCGGAATTGATTGCGCTCAGAAAATCAATTTTTTATGTAGCTTGCAATGACGTTTTTTTGGCAGAGGAATACCCATGCAATGCACTCTTAACGTCTGCTTCTTTCCTTTAAAAAAAATTCTGTTATCGCTTTCCATTGATGTTGCTTAATTCTTTAATAAATTCATAGATTTTTATTTTTAATTACCAATAAAGTTTTTTCAAACACTCATGATTGATAAAAGAAAAAAACGATATTTTCAAACAAGTACAGAAATTGATGAGGCTATGACCATAACAAAATAAAACTTTTTCGATATAGCATCCTATTTCTGATAAATGTTCGGACAAAATGGTCGAAAATTCCGAATTACGAACTACGAACGATCGAGTGACCATTCTTGCTGTTACTTATCCACTCGACGAAAAGTCTGTATTCGGTAATTTTTCGGGATAAAGAAAACTTCGGTCGGTATATTGGTAATTCATAATTGATTAAAATGATACTCAAAACTTTAAAAGTGATAAAAAATAGCTAATTTAAAAAAGTTATAGATTTTTTTAAAAGTTCAAAACTTAAAAAAATTAAAAAAGTAAACTAAAGTAAATAAAAATATTTGAAAACTATAAATCAACCGCCATCGCTTTTGGTATGATTGTCATCATTCCTAAAATTTAAATACATTTTTTTACTTAGCGGAAGAGCAAGAAAAAAATGAATGAGAATCATGAAATAAATTTTATTTAATTTAAAAAAATAACCAGGAAAAAAACTTGAGGTTGTCAAAGAACAAAAACTTGCTATTGCGTTTATCCTAAAAATTTGTGTATGTATGGTAAATTATTTTATTTGGATGGTAGTTTAAAATCAATTTCCTAGTTCTTTTTTAATTTATTTAAAAGTAAATTATTTTACGTTTTTTTTAAAAAGATCATAAAAAACAAGAAAAAAAAGTTTTAAAAAATTCAAACAAATATATTCAAAAGCAAAAAAATGAAGCGATTTTACGTTTTGAATCATCCTTTTTCAAGCACTGAGAAAACATTAATAAAAGAAATATCATTTTCAATTCCACCAAAAATTAATTACAAAGGAAGTTTAAAAAATTATTTGTCTAAATTTTATTTTTCAGAAAGCAACGTTCAATTTGATTCTTTTTTTTGGACGGTTAATAAAAATCGCGAATTCCATGAAGATCGTTTGTATTTCGCCTAAATCTTTTGTTTTGATGGAAAGCAATGTGTTTATCCCAAAAAATTTTGTTGTACTTTAATGAAGCAGGATAAGCGAGGAAATTAAAGTTATGGATGGGTTACAAAAAAACTATGTTTAAACTTGGAAGAAAATGAAAAAATATTTGAAATGTTATGCGATGGTAATATTGTATTGCAACAAGAAGAAATTTCATCGCCACAAAATCTCATAACTTTACAAAAAACAAGCTCATCACCATATTTAGATTTTTTCATATCTTGCTAATGATCAAGTATCTAATAAAATAATCAACCTAAGTAACTTGAAAGTCTAGAACAACCGTATATCCAATATACATTTGTAATTCTCCACGAACTAATAAATGGAAAACAAATATCTGGACAACTCAACGCCTTCGAAGGTCGAACTCGCTAAATTTTTAATATGTAATGCTTTTCATTCCAAAATGATTTAACTTCTAAATTAAAGGCATGTTATCTTTTTTATTGCACACAAAATCAACGTACAATTAAATTATTAAATAATATAAAAAACAAAACAAAAAGTTTTAAATGAATACAGTAAATATTAACATAATATGTAACAGTTACAGAAAGACAGTTATGTAATACAAGACAGGTTGAAAACATCAGAAGAACATAGAATGAGAAAATGCATAATTAATGAATACAACAGCCGTTTAAAATTCTTTGAAATGTACCAACACGAGAACGAGAATCTTTTTGACGTCTTGCATGTTGCTTTTCTTCAGCTTGAGGTTGACGAGCACTTTTTTGAACTTGATGTTGACGAGCAGTTTCTTGAACTTGAGGTTGACGAGTAACTTTTTCATCACTTATACCATTACTATTTCTACAATTCCACAGAGTATGAAGAGTTCGTTCCAGATTTTTGTTATTCGCCGTATTTGTCTATAAAAGTGAAAATGTTAACTACATCCAATTTCCCATAACTTAAACCAACCATAGGAGAAGATGACGAGGCAGTAGTGGTAGCACGAGCTTTGAGCTTTTCTTTTGGACCATTTCCTTTACAAAAATGTTGATCATTAAAACGATGACCAAGGCAGAAATTGTGTTTACAATCGCGACATGTGACTTCAATGAACTAAAAACAACTTATTTTTATCAACACTTAAAAGAAAAAATCACCTCACGTTTCTTGCATCCTTTCAAATCACAAGGGAATGACAGTTTCATAGTTGGTTTTGCGCAATTGCTATCAAGATGAAAACTCATTACTTCATCAAGTGATCGTCCATGAGGTATTGGAACAGGTTTTGAGCATAATGGACATACAGGAACTTGTCGATCCTGAAAAACGGTGGCAATTAAGAATCTGTATAAGATAAGCAAAGAAATCTTTACTTTGTTAACAGCTCTTGAGCAGGAATGATTGATGTATTGAAAGTGGTTTACGCTAAAAAAAAGATGTGATAAGTAATAATCATCATTTTGAAAAACATCTTACGTACCAGAAAGGTTGTTTACAAGCATCACAAGTAACAGGTAGAAAATCTAAAAATGGTTTAATTATAAATGATCAAAGAAATAATAAAAGTAAAAATTTACCAAGTTGTTTGCATTCTTTGTAAGTACAGTGCTTTCCAAGATCAGGAAATTCAGCCATAGCTAGTTATTTGCAGGAAATTATTTTGTTATAAATAGCTTGAGAATGGTGAAGTCACTGAAATAAAGAAATGACTAAATAAAAGCGTCGGCAGTAAAAAAATGATGTCAGAAGAGAAGGAATCTAGATTGCAGAAGAAAAGAAGAATAAAAATTTTTTTTTCTTTCAAGCTCCATGAACTCAAAAAAGTCTTAGAACGAATGTCTTCTGTGGTATATTTTGATGTTTGATGGTACCTAAAATTTTGATTGAATTGTCTTTTTCGATGGAATTGACCTTTTTAAAAGTAAATATGGTTTTAAAAGATAGCTTATGCCTTTACAAACCTAAACCTACTCGATTCATGACTCACAAATAAAAAATATTATATTCTTTTTTTACCATTAAATCTCGCTTCTTTCAAAGTGCTCTAATTATATTATTTTATTTGTTTTTTGCTTGGGAAAGGATGCAAGAAATTTGATTATTTCAAACTCATTATCATATTTCCATTTTAACAGAAATCGCAGATTTTATTTGCTCATTTAAAAAAAGTATTTTCGTGTATATTAAAAAGGAATAGAAAAATTTTTCTAGCGATTTTTTTTCTTCTTGCTATTCTATGAAAATTCATTCAATATATTTAAATATCTGATGAAATTATTGCAAGTTGTGTTAAAAACAAAATAAACTAGAATTGTTTTTGCAAGTTCTTTCCATTTTTGACAAACTAATGAGCTTGAGACTACATCCTCTTTATCCAAGTTTTGGTGGATGTCGTAATATTATTCATTTAGAAGACATGTAATTGAGCAGGTTTTATCAACGAGTAAGGCCATCTTATATATCAAATATTTTTTCTGCACGGTTAGTAAAAATCGCGAATACCATAAAGATCGTTTGTCTTTCGCCTAAAATGTTTTATTATGATGGCAAGCACTGGTGTCTATCGCATAAGTTTTGGTATACTTTGATAAAATTTTCAAATTCTCCAATCTTGCCATTTTGTGGTAAAATTAAAGTAAACAAATAATTTGTTATTAATGAAAACTTCACATTTATTTTGTTTAAAAATAGCTGATTAAAAAAAGAAAATGAATGAAAACAAAAAAATTTTTTGATAAAGAAAAAAGAGTTTCTTTTTGTTGTTGTTTCATTGCTGTTTTTGATCGGCCAAAAGGGCAAGATCTGGGATTCCATTTTAATTTTCACCTTTTTTTCTTTGTTCACTTTTTTATGTTTTTTTTTTGTGTGGGCTTGACCAAACCATTTTTTATTTTTTCCCACAGTAAAGGTTCTGATCGTGCAATGTGGCTTTGAAAAAAAAGATAACATTAAATAATCAAATTTTCAAGTTTTGTATTAGAAATTTTTTTTCAGAGGTTTTTTTGTTTTCAAGGCATTTTTTGTGTGAATTAACCTAATCTTATTTTTAAACATCCACTCGATCAATTTTTTATGGATAACATTTTTAATAATTCAATCCAAAACTGAATATTAAAATTTAGAATATTTAGAAACAACTTAAATCATTTGTTTTTATTTTGATGTTAAAATAAAAATTAATGATTCTCTGTTGTGTTGCTTCACAGAAACATTTAATTCATTTGAAACAATAACACCAAAATATTTTCTTTCACTTTTTCTCCCATTTGTTATTATTTTGTTTTGTTTTTTGTCATCTCCGCCAAAAAAGATTTTACGCTGCACTTTTTTAAGTTTTTTTTATTATTATTATTATTGTCTCACTATTTATAATACAAACGTATTCCAGATATTTTTGGTCACCTTGATGTCCTTGTCTATTTTTTTTAAAGTTTAGAAAATTGATTTTCAAGATGTTTTCACTTTGAATACTAAAATTCATGACATAGGAGAGGGAAATTAATTTATTTGAAATTTGTCTCAATAAATAAACGAAGAAAGAGAAAAATGTGAAAGAATAACAAAAGAGGCAATTTTATAATCTGAATTTAAAAAAAAGCTATGTCAGCCATATCAACAAATTGGTCAAATACTTAAAAAATAGAGCATGTAGGATTTTAAATATGGTTACAAACAAAATAAATTAAACAAAGGAGTTTTAAGGTAAAAAAAGAATAAAACAATAAATTCGTTTTGGAAAAAAGCAATGCAATAAAAAATAAAAAAGCAAGGAGTCATTTTATTATCGGAAAAAATGCAAAAAGGTGATGGGATGAGAAATAAAGGTAATATATTTACGTTTGCTTATTTTTTTTTTGTTTTTCGCTCTTTCTCTTTTCCATCATTTTTTTCGCTTGCTTTCATTTGAATGGTCGAGCATCCAGCGAAAGGCTTTTTTCTTTCCATTTGGGTTGGAAAGTAAAAAACATCGTTTTTTTTGCGTAAATCGGACGCTTGCCATTTCAATATGTGTAAAGAAGAACAATAACAATTTGCTTTAAAAAAATTAGAAAATCAAAACATCCTTTTTTTTGAACTCGCAAAAATAAATGATAAAAAAATTTGTCTGTCTTTTAAAAGGATTCATACCGCTATTTATTTAAATGACTTCTCCTTCAACATTCTTTAATATACAGAAATTTTTTACCATAAAACTTCAACCTATTTTTTGAATCGCTAATCATAATAAAAGATTACTCTTTATGAAAGTTTTTAAAAACGAGAAAAATAACCACCCATTGGAAGGAAATTGGTGAAAGCTTTCTTTTCTTTGCACAAAAAAGTTCATTTTCACTTAGAAATTTTTTCGCTTTTTTTAAAGATTTTTATCTTTACGAAGAATAAAAAAATAGTCGTTGCATCCCCATCAAGCATCAGCATTTCCGGAAAATTTTATTGAACCATTTTTTACGTACTTTTTCATTTTGGGTTTGCTTCTCCTTGCTGATTTACAAAGTATTGATGATTTTGGTAAGAAGGTTTCGTGATTTATTGGCTTTTGCCACCAAACCATGCAATGATGAAGATATCGTTGATCGGCTCAACAATAAATTCGCCTCTTACATCATGATTGGCATTGGCTTGATGCTTTTTCAAAGGGAATACGGTTCTAACCCATTAACCTGTTGGCAAAGCCCAACTTGGCGAAAAAGCTGGATTGACTACGCCCAGGATTACTGTTTCATTGAAGGCACGTATTATGTACCCGTTAATGAAAGCTATGGTACCTACGAAAATCTTCATAAATATAAAAAGCTCAATTTTTATCAGGTTTGTTTTATTTCTTTAATTACCGTTGATGCAAGATATCCAAGTTTGATTTTTTAGTGGACTCCTTTTATCTTCGCTTTGCTTGGTGTTGTTTTCACTTTTCCCCGATCATTTTGGTCATTTATCAATTGGTCATCATGTAAGCTTTTCTTATTTTTTTTTCTCTCAAATGATACAGTATCTTGAACGCCTTTTTTTAGGCTTGCATATGAATACCATTCTCAGTGAAGCCAAAAAGCCCAACACTACTGGCGTTCCAACCAAGGAATTTTACAAAAATATTATTTCACATATGTCCATTGCCCTCAATCGTAAGCACAGAATGAAAAATACAAATTTTATGTCAAAGTAAGTAAAAACTTTTTTTTAACTAGAAAAAAAAGATAAAAAATTTTTTTATATATTTTTTTTAGATTTTGGATCAACAACTTCAGCGCAAGTTATTTAAGCTTTTGTTATATGTTCATCAAAGTTCTCAACCTCTCTTGTGTCTTATTTACGGTAATACTTTTCCCATATATTTCTCATTTTCCAAAATTTAACATAAAAAAATTTCAGCTCTTGGTAATCCCCAAAATCATTGCTCATGAAGATTCAGACTTCCTTGGATTCAAAAGCATTGCAGATTTGGTCAATGGATTGAATTGGCGTCAATCTGAACTTTTTCCTCGAGTCACCGCATGCACATTCAAAATTCGTGAAGTTGATATTGGTGATATTACTCAGCTCAAATCCAAAGTTGTCCAATGTGTTTTGACAACCAACCGATTGATTGAAAAAGCCTATTATTTCATGTGGTTTGGCCTTATTCTCCTTTTGGTTGCAAACATCCTAAATATTATCCGTTGGTCATACCTCTTAACTGCATTCAATCGTCGACATTTTTTGCAAAACATCATGAAAGCCTCTTGCGAACTTGCTCAACCCACAATTGAATGGGACAAAAAATATGAACGAAAAGTTTATTATGATTTGTTATTGGTTCAAAACAGAATATTACATCTTGAAAATGTTTTGAAAGATGGAAATGAAGAAGAAATTGAAGCTGCTGAAAAAAAAGTTGAAGAAGCAAAAAAAATCTTAAAAAATGTCCATCGTGAAAATAAGGTAAGTCACCATTTATTGAAAATTAGAAGTAACACCTAAATTTTTAGTCTAAACGCGCATGGAAGCGACAAGAATTCCTCGAAAATATTGTTGATGAAAATGTTCATCATTTTGTTGATTACATTGGCCCTGATGGATTTTTAACCCTTCGACTTTTGTATGCAAATGCAGGCAGTATGAAAGCTAGTGCAGTGGCTGCGAGCCTTTTTTGGAAGTTCCTCGCCCAAGAAGAAGAAAGCGAAACCAAAAATATTAATACACTTGTTTAGCCATCGAAAAATGCAAACGCAATTTACCAAATTCCATCTTTTTTTATTAATTGTCAAAAATATAATTTTAACTATTTCCATTTTTTTATTTTTATAAAACCTATTTTAGTCTTTTAAATAATAAATATGACTCATTTCATTTATTCTTTGAAGCCAAGCGATAACAGAAACAATTATTAAAAAAAGCAAAATCATAGAAATTACCAAAAATATAGTGAAAAAAAACTGAAAAACTTTCAAAAAATATATATAACAATACTCTTTGTTTTTAAGGTTTTTTTATACTTTCAAGAAACAAAGTTTCAATCACCTCGAAAACAGCGTAATAATTTTTAGGAGCTCAGACGGAAACCCTTTGACTTTTTTATATCAATTAATTTTGATCCATAACTTTTTCTAGGTTTTTTCTTCTTCTTTTTTCTCGTTTATTACCGACCATTTGCCCTTTTTCTTCAACTAGTTTTTCTTTTTTAAAACTTGACATTCAGTTTTATGTGAATTTTTTAATTTTTTACATTTTTTTACATCGCCATGTATTTTAAGACAAATGAATCGAAAAAGCAAAAAAGACGTTTTTTATGGCTTATTGCAATAATGAAAAATTAAAAGATGTCCTCCATTTGAAACCATAACAGCTAATGTTTTCTTTCTTTTCTTTTTTTGCCACATGTTATTATTTTGTTTTGCTTTTAGTTCATCTCCACCAAAAAAAGGTTTTTCACTTATTTTATAAGAAGTTTGTTTCCAAAAAAATAAAGACAAAAAATGTCTAAGATTAAAAAAATATGCAATTTTATAAATCTGAATTTAAAAAAAAGCTATGTCAGCCATATCAACAAATTGGTCAAATACTTAAAAAATAGAGCATGTAGGATTTTAAATATGGTTACAAACAAAATAAATTAAACAAAGGAGTTTTAAGGTAAAAAAAGAATAAAACAATAAATTCGTTTTGGAAAAAAGCAATGCAATAAAAAATAAAAAAGCAAGGAGTCATTTTATTATCGGAAAAAATGCAAAAAGGTGATGGGATGAGAAATAAAGGTAATATATTTACGTTTGTTTATTTTTTTTTTGTTTTTCGCTCTTTCTCTTTTCCATCATTTTTTTCGCTTGCTTTCATTTGAATGGTCGAGCATCCAGCGAAAGGCTTTTTTCTTTCCATTTGGGTTGGAAAGTAAAAAACATCGTTATTTTTGCGTAAATCGGACGCTTGCCAGTTCAATAAGTGTAAAGAAAAATAATAACAATTTGCTTTAAAAAAATGAGAAAACAAAAAAACCGTCTTTTTTTGGACTCGCAAAAATAAATATGCTTGTTTTTAAAAATCATTCAACCTCTTTTTTGTCTAACTCACTTCTACCCTCACTCAACATGCTTTAAAATACGAAAATTTTTGAACTTAAAACAAAAAAACAAAAACAAAAAAATTATGTTTGTTATTAATTAGAATGGGTCATATCTTTTTGTATTCGATTTTTTGAGAAAAATGTCGATAAAACAACAAAGAAATATTTATAAAAAAATTAATTTTTTGTTTCAAAAAAATATCTCAGCGACGGGGAGACGTGGAGAGAAAAACAAAGAATTTTTTTGGCGGCGGGGAACGGGGACAAGGAAAATACGAACAAAAAAGAAGCAAACTATGGTGATGAAAAGAGAAAGAGTTGTAAATAAAGAGCCGTTTCGTCGCCTGCCTGTTAAATGGAAAAAAGCCAAACAAAAAAGTAGTCGAAACTTTTCACTTCTTCTTTTCATAGACAAAAAAGAAGAAAACGAGAATCGTTTGAATTATTTTTTTATCTCTTTTTAATATACGCATAAAAGTTTTGTTCTTCAATGAGCAAATAAAAGCAGCGATATCTGTCAAAAGGAATATATTATAATTAGTTTAAAATAATCACCAATTTTTTAAATTCTTCTCCAAACAAAAAATAAATACATAATATTTTTGAGCACTTTGAAAGAAGAGGGATTTAATGATAAAAAAAAGAATAGAATTTTTTATTTGTGAATGATAGGTAAAAAAATCCATCGACAAAAGTTTAAGGGTTTAACGATGGTCATTCCTAGCATTAAAATTTCTACTTTTTTATTTTCTTGGATGACGATCTTTTTAACAGTTTAATTTTTTTGAAACACGTCTAAAAACCAGTAATAACAAACATCTATCGTTAATTTTTCGTGTCCATTGAGAAACTCAATTTAACCTACCTATGATAAAGTAACATACATTAAAAGAAAAAAATCAGGGAAAATATTTTCTTCATAATCAAAAATTAAGCAAGATTCGCTTTAACAAGCAAAAAAGTAAAAAATCAAAATAAAGTAATTTTTGACCTTTTTTTGAAGCGATACTTTTTGAAGAATAAAAAATCTTTAAAACCCAAAATTTGACATTAAATTGTATTCAAAATACAATAAATAGCAAAAGGCTGACAGAATTAAAAAAAAAGTAGAAAAGTAACAAGGTAGAAAAAAGTTTGAAAATAATCAATCGATAAAATCATCTTCCGGCAAACAAACAAAAAATAGTTTCAAATCGATTACACTTCTGGCTTTTTTTCTTTCTTTGTTAAACTTTTTTTGTCTCTTTTATCAAATGGAAAAAATGTTTCATCATTACTTACTTAAGGAAAATTCTTTTTTATATTATTTAAAATAATGAGTTCAAGAATTTCTTTCCTTTATTTTATTTACTGTTTTCCTCAATGTATTATTTTCTTTCGTTTTTCTTTTACTATTTTTTGAATTTTTTTGTTTCGTTAAAAAAACTTTTTTTTGTTAACTAATCCCCCTTACTTTTGATTACACGCATGTAAAAAACGTACCTATTTTGATGACATGTTAGTAATTGAGCATGCAATTTTCGTTTCGAAAACTTTCGAAACGACCTTTTACTAACAGTTTAACATGCGTGTAGGGTTCCATCCCCCGGGGGAATGGTCCACGGGGAGGGAGAGGGAGGGGAGGACGCGCCGCGGGGAGGTTTTTACGGGGGATTTTAGCACGTACTCCTCTCTGTGGGTGTTTGAAAAAAAATTTTTTTTTGTTGTAAATATGACGGGGGATTTTTCTTCACATACTCCTCCTTGTGTTACATTTTTTTGACGGGGGCAGAGGCTCACGGGAAGGGAGGCACGGGGAGCAAAAATCGGCGGGGGGAAGGGGGATCCCCCTAGGGGGCGGGAGGGGGATGGAACCCTACTTTTGATTCAATAATACTGCAACATAATTTTTGGTTATTTCTAATTTATCTTCTCATTCGATTTGTAGCTCATTTTAAAGAAAAAACGCTTTGCTTGACTTGTTTTTTATTTTTTTTAGTAGTACACATCCTATATATTCTTTGATATCCATGCGCCTTTTTTGATTTTTTTAAAGCTATGCATTAATTACTCAAAATGATATTTTTTTTCTCCCGAAATTTTTTCAAAATATAATAATTTATTTATCATTTTTTGAAGCCATTTGTTCGTATATAATTTTATCAATTGACAATCGTTATTTTTTCTATTAAAAAAGATTTTTTTTCGACGTTTTTTAAAATTATGCTTTTCAAATACTTTCATTACATTTCTTTTTTTTTAGAAAATGCTTAGCCCTTCATTTGATTTGCCTGATGTTATGAATGAAAGTGAGAAAAAAGAAGAAAAATTATATGATGAGCAGGTTGATACCATTAGCCTGCCACAATCAAATAGCACCGTGGCAAATGACGATGACGACAATATTAGCATGGCAGATAGTCTCCCATCCATTTTAACGCTTCGTGAAAGCATTAATTTGAATAAAAATGAAAATGAGCCATATTCTTATGGTTATGGAAATGGGAAGGATGAAGAAGATACCATCTCAAATTCATCCAGTGTTGCTTCTTCACAAGCTCATGAAGAAGCCTTTAATGAAAAACCCATTTTTGCTGATGATGTATATGAAGAAGAAAATAAAAAATCGGTAGGCTAAATACTAACGACAAAATAAGATAGAATTAAAATTTTTTTTTAGGATTTTTATGGCAAAGCCCCTGAAGATGATGAACATGAACCAGATGAACAACCGACACCATCCACCACGAAGGTTCATAATCTTAGAGTAAGAAAGTTCCTATAAAGTTCAACCTACATTTTTAAATGTTTTGATTTTGTAGAACCCCATGGACAAAATTATAATCCGAAAGGATATAATTTTATTAGGAAAAGAATTATTTCAAAATGATGAAATGATAATCGAAGTAAGTTTTTTTAACTATATTAAAGCAATAGAAAAATTGTCTTGGTCCTAATTTTAATTGATTAAAGGGTCAAGGTTAATTTAAAAAAAAAGATTTTTTTTAGAAAATTTCCATCCTTTCCCCCATTTTTTGTTTTTTAATTATTTAATTTTCGAAAAAACTTAAGATCTTTTGAAAAGCATTCGAATGGATTCAAAATTTTTTTGATCAAAAACTTTTGTGTCATTAAGTTGGTCCATAAATTTTACATAATTTTTTGAATTGTTTTTATTTAAAAATCGGGCAAAATTCTTGGACCAATCTAATAAGAAATATGTTGTAAGAAAGTTTTTAATCAGGTTCAACTCCCTCTCCTTTAATAGAAAATAATATACTAGAAATAATATTCATGGAAAAAAACATGGACGAATTTAAAAACAAAAATTAATTTCCAACAAATTAAAAACGCTAAATTTTAGGATATTGGTAATACACTTTATGGACTCGAGCCACCATGCAGGAAAAAAACATCATCTACTAAAAAAATTAATGGTTTTAAAAAGGAAATGGCTGTGTTAAGAAAAAAAATTGGTGAACAAAAACCAATTAATAAAAGTAAAGTAAGTATGGAAAAATTAGGAAAAATAAATTACTATTTTTTTTCCAGGGAAAATCAGCATTCAAATTGATTTTCAAACCCGTTGTTCAATTGTTCCAACCAACAAAAAATGCAGCTTTAATGGAACAGGTAAATTATAAAATTATTTTGTACCTTTTTCTTACTAATTCTAATAACTTTTTAGTCAAAGCAATTGGTAAAAAGGTGGTATGAAGAACAAACTGATACTCGTAGTCAAATTAAAGATCCTGTCATCGTCGCGCGACTACCCAATGTGGATACTTCTCAACAAAAAAAGTCCACAAATCCTAATGATAATGAAGAAGTAAATGGTTCAAGTTCAAACCAAGCTTCCACTCCCACTTCCACTTCAGATGCAGTAGGAGCAGATAACATTTTTTATGATAAGAATTTGGCTCAACGATTGGAAGACAACAACTCAAAAATTATTGGTCGAACTGAAGCTCTTACATCATCCATTATTGAAATGGAAATTGGAAGATTATTTTCAAAAAGTCAAAAACGTCATGAATCGGCTTATTTGAAATTAGATTGGTTTAAAAATGATGAAGCATTGGACCAACAATTCGTAAACATTCAACCATTTACGAAATTTGTTTATTTTCCATTTTCAATCGAAAACCACTATTCTTTCTATTGTTTTAATGTTGAAGAAAAAAAAATTGAATTTTTTGATTGCCTTCAAAGAAATGATGTTCCTCCAGAACAAAATATGGAAATCAAAGGCAGAGTTGAAGATGTCGTGAAATATATAAGTGGTTGTGAAATCAAATGCAGCGAACCTCAAATTCTTCCACCCATGTTTCATTTAAAAACCCAACATGATACTGCTGTGTTCATGCTCGGCTTAATGGAAGCAAAATTATCAAATATGGAAATTAATGAAGCCAATTTTGCTGCACTTGGAAAAAGAAAAGAAATTTTGAGAAATTTTGATGAAATTGTCGCCAAAGATGTTTTACAAATGGATGAAATGTTTTTAAAGAAACAACAACGTGGTTCACCATTTGGCACCTTTAGTGATATGATTCACAACCTCAAAGAAGCAAACTTTATTGGAAAATTTAATCTTCAAATCCCTCATATCATCAATTACTTTCAACTTTTCATCGAGGTCAATGATGCCTGCAGAACCATTGCTATTATTCATCCATCTGGTCTTAAAGAAGATCAATTGCACCGTCCTCGTCATTTTATTTACAATTTGAGGGATGAAACTGAAATTGTTTTCTTGCCTGTATCAGTGAAAAGTAATCTTAGTATGTATTTTTACAAACTATCAACTAACCAACTTTTCCATTTTGATTATGATGGTAAGCAAAGTGATCCTTTCGGCCAAGAAGTTCAGCAAATGATTGGTGGATTATTTCAAACTATTCCATTGCCCTGTATTCATGTACCACTTCCAAATTACTTGCATGATAAGAAAATAACTAATGCAGGCGTTGTTATTATTGATTACTTTGAAAGAATCATCCGTAAAATTCCTGATTATGATGATATTGTTAATGAAGATGATGCTGATAATGTTAGATATAATTTATCTACACGGGTGGATCGAGTTAAGAAAATTCTTAATGCAGCGGCATATTCCCAATTTCTTATTTCTGATTTGAATGCATATGTTGATGAAACAAATGAAGTCAACTATATGATTTCAAAAATTTACGACATGGTATTATCTGCTCGGTGAGCTTTTTTTAAACAAAATTAAAACCGATGACTAAAATGATGAAAATAATTTTTTTTGTTTCAGAGAATTGAGAAATCGAGATATTGTTGGCCCTAGTATAAAATCCACTTATAAATCTTCATGGAACAAATCCCATAAAGAATCTATTATATTGCATAAAAAGCGTTGGGGTAGTAAACGTGGGCGATCAACTTCAAAAAACCAAAATAATGAAAGAATTGAAGCAAATAGTTAGTTTTTCTTTTTTTTTCTCATCCATTATTCATTAATCACCTTTAAGCTAATTCTCCGATAGCTTCACCTATAGCTAAAATGCCAAGAAACATGGATGGCCATCCAAATGAAGTAGCCCCGATTGGAGTAGCTGATGATTTTGGTCGCGATTATAATTTTATTGAAGTTTGTTTATGGACCCATTATAAAATTTAATACATTTTTATAGACACCAGCACCTCCTCCAGTGCCATCAACTCCTCCAGCCTCAACAGCACCTCAAGTACGGACATCTCCTCGATCATCAACACCTCCTCAAGTACCAACAATTCCTTCTGCACATGCTAGACCTCTAGCAATTTCGACTCCTCCAGGGCCAACAACTCCTCCAACCCTTGTGACTCCTCCTCGCGAGAGAAATAATAATGAAGTTAGTTTAAACTATTGCAATTAATATAAAAAAGTAGTAGAAATTTAATCATAAAAAAATGCTGATAAAAAAAGTAAATTCCGTCTATTTTATTCCGCTTCTTGAAAAAAAATTTGCGAATAAAACATTTTATAAAAAAATTTTCGATCGAATTAAAATATAAAAAGTTTCTTTTTTTTAATTCTTCCTAGGAAAAAGACGTAAAAAAACTTAGATTTTAATCTAATAAAAGCGAAAAGTGAATGAATATGTAATTAAAAAATTACATTTTTATTGTCCTAATTTTTTATAAAATGCCTAAAAAATAATTTTCTAATTCCAGTATGGTAAACAATAATTAAATATTTTTTTAAAAGTACAATGTCGAACATTCAACTGGTGTCAAAAACTCCGGATTTTTTCCGTTTCTTTCCGGTTTGATCCGCAGAGGGCATAATGCTATTTTTTAATGGAGTATAGAAGGAAAAAATGTACAGGTCGTTGCGTAATTATTCTACAAATTCTACTCAAAAAATATTTTATAAAGATTTAAAAAATAGAGGAAGTTATTATAATAATAAATCAATAAATAATTCTCATTTTCACAAAGGAGCTTTCGTATGTTGAAAAATATAAACGTCAGATTTTTGAGTAGAATTTGTAGAATAAATAATTACGCATCGACCTGTACATTTTTCTTCTTCTATATTCCATTAAAAAATAGCATTATGCCTTTTGCTGATCAAACCGGAAAGACACGGAAAAAATCCGGAGTTTTTGACACCAGTTAAATGTCAGACATTGACAGTTCAATAAAAAGCGAATATTTCAGGCTCGTCGTAATCTTCCCCCAGCTTTCGAACAAATCCTGGAAGAAGAAGTTGTTTCGTCAGGTTGGTTTTTTAAACTTTTTATTGAGTATATTTTCATTCCTTTTTTAGGCCTTTTTCCAGCCCAAGTGGAAATCGATGCATCAAGATTATTGCAAATAAGAAATCGTGAAAATAGAGAGCTCCGGCCAAATGATTTTATTCCCCTTCTAAATTCATTTACAAATTATTTTGTCAACATGCAATGGCCTCGATAAGACAAATCTTTTTTCTTTGGTTGTTTTGTTTCCCTTTTTTAATAAGTTTGTTTTTCATTGTATTTTTTATTCTCTCCATTATAAAATATATTAAAATTATTCCAAACGGGATTTTGTATTCGCTGCAGGTGAACTCCTAAATCAATGAAACTTTTTTTCTGAACACTTGAATCAACAAGCATAGAGGCAAGACATTAATGAATCTCGTTTTGAATTACGGCCTGAATTGGACATATGATTTTTTTGTTTTCAATAATTTTTATTAAATATATTAAAATTAATCCCAACGGGATTTTGTATTCGCTGCAGGTGAACTCCTAAATCAATGAAACTTTTTTTCTGAACACTTGAATCAACAAGCATAGAGGCAAGACATTAATGAATCTCGTTTTGAATTACGGCCTGAATTGGACATATGATTTTTTTGTTTTCAATAATTTTTATTAAATATATTAAAATTAATCCCAACGGGATTTTGTATTCGCTGCAGGTGAACTCCTAAATCAATGAAACTTTTTTTCTGAACACTTGAATCAACAAGCATAGAGGCAAGACATTAATGAATCTCGTTTTGAATTACGGCCTGAATTGGACATATGATTTTTTTGTTTTCAATAATTTTTATTAAATATATTAAAATTAATCCCAACGGGATTTTGTATTCGCTGCAGGTGAACTCCTAAATCAATGAAACTTTTTTTCTGAACACTTGAATCAACAAGCATAGAGGCAAGACATTAATGAATCTCGTTTTGAATTACGGCCTGAATTGGACATATGATTTTTTTGTTTTCAATAATTATTATTAAATATATTAAAATTAATCCCAACGGGATTTTGTATTCGCTGCAGGTGAACTCCTAAATCAATGAAACTTTTTTACTTACTGAACACAAGCATTAAGCATTGATGGAAGAAGATTGTAAAAAAAACTTTTTGAATTAGAAAAAAAATTCCAGAGGAAAAGTGCTTTATTTTTATCGATGTTTATCCTGTTTTACATACATTTTCAACAACATTTATCAAACAAATGGATCCTATGGTGCCGATTTGGAAGCAATCAAAAATTACAATTAAAATGCTTTGATAAAGTAATAAATAATTTTAAACTCATAAGTATGAAAGCTTAAAAAAAATTTTGTTTATCACATGTGATAGTTCACATAAAAACCTACAAAAATCGATCGGTATTTGTTTAGTGAAAGATAAGGCTCAAATTGAGCTGTGTGGATATTTAAAATTAAAATAATACCTATGTTAATAAGTATGAAACTTCGAGGCTTCATATCTCTTTATTTGAGGGATTCAGTTACTTTTGGCAACCATTTTTAGGGTTAAAAAAATAAATAAAATTTAATTGGAAAATAAAAAAAATATACGCAATTCAAAAAATTTGATTTCTTTACATACCAAACACTTGAATCAACAAGCATAGAGGCAAGATATTAATGAATCTCGTTTTGAATTACGGCCTGAATTGGACATATGATTTTTTTGTTTTCAATAATTTTTATTAAATATATTAAAATTAATCCCAACGGGATTTTGTATTCGCTGCAGGTGAACTCCTAAATCAATGAAACTTTTTTTCTGAACACTTGAATCAACAAGCATAGAGGCAAGACATTAATGAATCTCGTTTTGAATTACGGCCTGAATTGGACATATGATTTTTTTGTTTTCAATAATTATTATTAAATATATTAAAATTAATCCCAACGGGATTTTGTATTCGCTGCAGGTGAACTCCTAAATCAATGAAACTTTTTTACTTACTGAACACAAGCATTAAGCATTGATGGAAGAAGATTGTAAAAAAAACTTTTTGAATTAGAAAAAAAATTCCAGAGGAAAAGTGCTTTATTTTTATCGATGTTTATCCTGTTTTACATACATTTTCAACAACATTTATCAAACAAATGGATCCTATGGTGCCGATTTGGAAGCAATCAAAAATTACAATTAAAATGCTTTGATAAAGTAATAAATAATTTTAAACTCATAAGTATGAAAGCTTAAAAAAAATTTTGTTTATCACATGTGATAGTTCACATAAAAACCTACAAAAATCGATCGGTATTTGTTTAGTGAAAGATAAGGCTCAAATTGAGCTGTGTGGATATTTAAAATTAAAATAATACCTATGTTAATAAGTATGAAACTTCGAGGCTTCATATCTCTTTATTTGAGGGATTCAGTTACTTTTGGCAACCATTTTTAGGGTTAAAAAAATAAATAAAATTTAATTGGAAAATAAAAAAAATATACGCAATTCAAAAAATTTGATTTCTTTACATACCAAACACTTGAATCAACAAGCATAGAGGCAAGATATTAATGAATCTCGTTTTGAATTACGGCCTGAATTGGACATATGATTTTTTTGTTTTCAATAATTTTTATTAAATATATTAAAATTAATCCCAACGGGATTTTGTATTCGCTGCAGGTGAACTCCTAAATCAATGAAACTTTTTTTCTGAACACTTGAATCAACAAGCATAGAGGCAAGACATTAATGAATCTCGTTTTGAATTACGGCCTGAATTGGACATATGATTTTTTTGTTTTCAATAATTATTATTAAATATATTAAAATTAATCCCAACGGGATTTTGTATTCGCTGCAGGTGAACTCCTAAATCAATGAAACTTTTTTACTTACTGAACACAAGCATTAAGCATTGATGGAAGAAGATTGTAAAAAAAACTTTTTGAATTAGAAAAAAAATTCCAGAGGAAAAGTGCTTTATTTTTATCGATGTTTATCCTGTTTTACATACATTTTCAACAACATTTATCAAACAAATGGATCCTATGGTGCCGATTTGGAAGCAATCAAAAATTACAATTAAAATGCTTTGATAAAGTAATAAATAATTTTAAACTCATAAGTATGAAAGCTTAAAAAAAATTTTGTTTATCACATGTGATAGTTCACATAAAAACCTACAAAAATCGATCGGTATTTGTTTAGTGAAAGATAAGGCTCAAATTGAGCTGTGTGGATATTTAAAATTAAAATAATACCTATGTTAATAAGTATGAAACTTCGAGGCTTCATATCTCTTTATTTGAGGGATTCAGTTACTTTTGGCAACCATTTTTAGGGTTAAAAAAATAAATAAAATTTAATTGGAAAATAAAAAAAATATACGCAATTCAAAAAATTTGATTTCTTTACATACCAAACACTTGAATCAACAAGCATAGAGGCAAGATATTAATGAATCTCGTTTTGAATTACGGCCTGAATTGGACATATGATTTTTTTGTTTTCAATAATTTTTATTAAATATATTAAAATTAATCCCAACGGGATTTTGTATTCGCTGCAGGTGAACTCCTAAATCAATGAAACTTTTTTTCTGAACACTTGAATCAACAAGCATAGAGGCAAGACATTAATGAATCTCGTTTTGAATTACGGCCTGAATTGGACATATGATTTTTTTGTTTTCAATAATTATTATTAAATATATTAAAATTAATCCCAACGGGATTTTGTATTCGCTGCAGGTGAACTCCTAAATCAATGAAACTTTTTTACTTACTGAACACAAGCATTAAGCATTGATGGAAGAAGATTGTAAAAAAAACTTTTTGAATTAGAAAAAAAATTCCAGAGGAAAAGTGCTTTATTTTTATCGATGTTTATCCTGTTTTACATACATTTTCAACAACATTTATCAAACAAATGGATCCTATGGTGCCGATTTGGAAGCAATCAAAAATTACAATTAAAATGCTTTGATAAAGTAATAAATAATTTTAAACTCATAAGTATGAAAGCTTAAAAAAAATTTTGTTTATCACATGTGATAGTTCACATAAAAACCTACAAAAATCGATCGGTATTTGTTTAGTGAAAGATAAGGCTCAAATTGAGCTGTGTGGATATTTAAAATTAAAATAATACCTATGTTAATAAGTATGAAACTTCGAGGCTTCATATCTCTTTATTTGAGGGATTCAGTTACTTTTGGCAACCATTTTTAGGGTTAAAAAAATAAATAAAATTTAATTGGAAAATAAAAAAAATATACGCAATTCAAAAAATTTGATTTCTTTACATACCAAACACTTGAATCAACAAGCATAGAGGCAAGATATTAATGAATCTCGTTTTGAATTACGGCCTGAATTGGACATATGATTTTTTTGTTTTCAATAATTTTTATTAAATATATTAAAATTAATCCCAACGGGATTTTGTATTCGCTGCAGGTGAACTCCTAAATCAATGAAACTTTTTTTCTGAACACTTGAATCAACAAGCATAGAGGCAAGACATTAATGAATCTCGTTTTGAATTACGGCCTGAATTGGACATATGATTTTTTTGTTTTCAATAATTTTTATTAAATATATTAAAATTAATCCCAACGGGATTTTGTATTCGCTGCAGGTGAACTCCTAAATCAATGAAACTTTTTTTCTGAACACTTGAATCAACAAGCATAGAGGCAAGACATTAATGAATCTCGTTTTGAATTACGGCCTGAATTGGACATATGATTTTTTTGTTTTCAATAATTTTTATTAAATATATTAAAATTAATCCCAACGGGATTTTGTATTCGCTGCAGGTGAACTCCTAAATCAATGAAACTTTTTTTCTGAACACTTGAATCAACAAGCATAGAGGCAAGACATTAATGAATCTCGTTTTGAATTACGGCCTGAATTGGACATATGATTTTTTTGTTTTCAATAATTATTATTAAATATATTAAAATTAATCCCAACGGGATTTTGTATTCGCTGCAGGTGAACTCCTAAATCAATGAAACTTTTTTACTTACTGAACACAAGCATTAAGCATTGATGGAAGAAGATTGTAAAAAAAACTTTTTGAATTAGAAAAAAAATTCCAGAGGAAAAGTGCTTTATTTTTATCGATGTTTATCCTGTTTTACATACATTTTCAACAACATTTATCAAACAAATGGATCCTATGGTGCCGATTTGGAAGCAATCAAAAATTACAATTAAAATGCTTTGATAAAGTAATAAATAATTTTAAACTCATAAGTATGAAAGCTTAAAAAAAATTTTGTTTATCACATGTGATAGTTCACATAAAAACCTACAAAAATCGATCGGTATTTGTTTAGTGAAAGATAAGGATCAAATTGAGCTGTGTGGATATTTAAAATTAAAATAATACCTATGTTAATAAGTATGAAACTTCGAGGCTTCATATCTCTTTATTTGAGGGATTCAGTTACTTTTGGCAACCATTTTTAGGGTTAAAAAAATAAATAAAATTTAATTGGAAAATAAAAAAAATATACGCAATTCAAAAAATTTGATTTCTTTACATACCAAACACTTGAATCAACAAGCATAGAGGCAAGATATTAATGAATCTCGTTTTGAATTACGGCCTGAATTGGACATATGATTTTTTTGTTTTCAATAATTTTTATTAAATATATTAAAATTAATCCCAACGGGATTTTGTATTCGCTGCAGGTGAACTCCTAAATCAATGAAACTTTTTTTCTGAACACTTGAATCAACAAGCATAGAGGCAAGACATTAATGAATCTCGTTTTGAATTACGGCCTGAATTGGACATATGATTTTTTTGTTTTCAATAATTTTTATTAAATATATTAAAATTAATCCCAACGGGATTTTGTATTCGCTGCAGGTGAACTCCTAAATCAATGAAACTTTTTTTCTGAACACTTGAATCAACAAGCATAGAGGCAAGACATTAATGAATCTCGTTTTGAATTACGGCCTGAATTGGACATATGATTTTTTTGTTTTCAATAATTTTTATTAAATATATTAAAATTAATCCCAACGGGATTTTGTATTCGCTGCAGGTGAACTCCTAAATCAATGAAACTTTTTTTCTGAACACTTGAATCAACAAGCATAGAGGCAAGACATTAATGAATCTCGTTTTGAATTACGGCCTGAATTGGACATATGATTTTTTTGTTTTCAATAATTATTATTAAATATATTAAAATTAATCCCAACGGGATTTTGTATTCGCTGCAGGTGAACTCCTAAATCAATGAAACTTTTTTACTTACTGAACACAAGCATTAAGCATTGATGGAAGAAGATTGTAAAAAAAACTTTTTGAATTAGAAAAAAAATTCCAGAGGAAAAGTGCTTTATTTTTATCGATGTTTATCCTGTTTTACATACATTTTCAACAACATTTATCAAACAAATGGATCCTATGGTGCCGATTTGGAAGCAATCAAAAATTACAATTAAAATGCTTTGATAAAGTAATAAATAATTTTAAACTCATAAGTATGAAAGCTTAAAAAAAATTTTGTTTATCACATGTGATAGTTCACATAAAAACCTACAAAAATCGATCGGTATTTGTTTAGTGAAAGATAAGGATCAAATTGAGCTGTGTGGATATTTAAAATTAAAATAATACCTATGTTAATAAGTATGAAACTTCGAGGCTTCATATCTCTTTATTTGAGGGATTCAGTTACTTTTGGCAACCATTTTTAGGGTTAAAAAAATAAATAAAATTTAATTGGAAAATAAAAAAAATATACGCAATTCAAAAAATTTGATTTCTTTACATACCAAACACTTGAATCAACAAGCATAGAGGCAAGATATTAATGAATCTCGTTTTGAATTACGGCCTGAATTGGACATATGATTTTTTTGTTTTCAATAATTTTTATTAAATATATTAAAATTAATCCCAACGGGATTTTGTATTCGCTGCAGGTGAACTCCTAAATCAATGAAACTTTTTTTCTGAACACTTGAATCAACAAGCATAGAGGCAAGACATTAATGAATCTCGTTTTGAATTACGGCCTGAATTGGACATATGATTTTTTTGTTTTCAATAATTTTTATTAAATATATTAAAATTAATCCCAACGGGATTTTGTATTCGCTGCAGGTGAACTCCTAAATCAATGAAACTTTTTTTCTGAACACTTGAATCAACAAGCATAGAGGCAAGACATTAATGAATCTCGTTTTGAATTACGGCCTGAATTGGACATATGATTTTTTTGTTTTCAATAATTTTTATTAAATATATTAAAATTAATCCCAACGGGATTTTGTATTCGCTGCAGGTGAACTCCTAAATCAATGAAACTTTTTTTCTGAACACTTGAATCAACAAGCATAGAGGCAAGACATTAATGAATCTCGTTTTGAATTACGGCCTGAATTGGACATATGATTTTTTTGTTTTCAATAATTATTATTAAATATATTAAAATTAATCCCAACGGGATTTTGTATTCGCTGCAGGTGAACTCCTAAATCAATGAAACTTTTTTACTTACTGAACACAAGCATTAAGCATTGATGGAAGAAGATTGTAAAAAAAACTTTTTGAATTAGAAAAAAAATTCCAGAGGAAAAGTGCTTTATTTTTATCGATGTTTATCCTGTTTTACATACATTTTCAACAACATTTATCAAACAAATGGATCCTATGGTGCCGATTTGGAAGCAATCAAAAATTACAATTAAAATGCTTTGATAAAGTAATAAATAATTTTAAACTCATAAGTATGAAAGCTTAAAAAAAATTTTGTTTATCACATGTGATAGTTCACATAAAAACCTACAAAAATCGATCGGTATTTGTTTAGTGAAAGATAAGGCTCAAATTGAGCTGTGTGGATATTTAAAATTAAAATAATACCTATGTTAATAAGTATGAAACTTCGAGGCTTCATATCTCTTTATTTGAGGGATTCAGTTACTTTTGGCAACCATTTTTAGGGTTAAAAAAATAAATAAAATTTAATTGGAAAATAAAAAAAATATACGCAATTCAAAAAATTTGATTTCTTTACATACCAAACACTTGAATCAACAAGCATAGAGGCAAGATATTAATGAATCTCGTTTTGAATTACGGCCTGAATTGGACATATGATTTTTTTGTTTTCAATAATTTTTATTAAATATATTAAAATTAATCCCAACGGGATTTTGTATTCGCTGCAGGTGAACTCCTAAATCAATGAAACTTTTTTTCTGAACACTTGAATCAACAAGCATAGAGGCAAGACATTAATGAATCTCGTTTTGAATTACGGCCTGAATTGGACATATGATTTTTTTGTTTTCAATAATTATTATTAAATATATTAAAATTAATCCCAACGGGATTTTGTATTCGCTGCAGGTGAACTCCTAAATCAATGAAACTTTTTTACTTACTGAACACAAGCATTAAGCATTGATGGAAGAAGATTGTAAAAAAAACTTTTTGAATTAGAAAAAAAATTCCAGAGGAAAAGTGCTTTATTTTTATCGATGTTTATCCTGTTTTACATACATTTTCAACAACATTTATCAAACAAATGGATCCTATGGTGCCGATTTGGAAGCAATCAAAAATTACAATTAAAATGCTTTGATAAAGTAATAAATAATTTTAAACTCATAAGTATGAAAGCTTAAAAAAAATTTTGTTTATCACATGTGATAGTTCACATAAAAACCTACAAAAATCGATCGGTATTTGTTTAGTGAAAGATAAGGCTCAAATTGAGCTGTGTGGATATTTAAAATTAAAATAATACCTATGTTAATAAGTATGAAACTTCGAGGCTTCATATCTCTTTATTTGAGGGATTCAGTTACTTTTGGCAACCATTTTTAGGGTTAAAAAAATAAATAAAATTTAATTGGAAAATAAAAAAAATATACGCAATTCAAAAAATTTGATTTCTTTACATACCAAACACTTGAATCAACAAGCATAGAGGCAAGATATTAATGAATCTCGTTTTGAATTACGGCCTGAATTGGACATATGATTTTTTTGTTTTCAATAATTTTTATTAAATATATTAAAATTAATCCCAACGGGATTTTGTATTCGCTGCAGGTGAACTCCTAAATCAATGAAACTTTTTTACTTACTGAACACAAGCATTAAGCATTGATGGAAGAAGATTGTAAAAAAAACTTTTTGAATTAGAAAAAAAATTCCAGAGGAAAAGTGCTTTATTTTTATCGATGTTTATCCTGTTTTACATACATTTTTCAACAACATTTATCAAACAAATGGATCCTATGGTGCCGATTTGGAAGCAATCAAAAATTACAATTAAAATGCTTTGATAAAGTAATAAATAATTTTAAACTCATAAGTATGAAAGCTTAAAAAAAATTTTGTTTATCACATGTGATAGTTCACATAAAAACCTACAAAAGTCGATCGGTATTTGTTTAGTGAAAGATAAGGCTCAAATTGAGCTGTGTGGATATTTAAAATTAAAATAATACCTATGTTAATAAGTATGAAACTTCGAGGCTTCATATCTCTTTATTTGAGGGATTCAGTTACTTTTGGCAACCATTTTTAGGGTTAAAAAAATAAATAAAATTTAATTGGAAAATAAAAAAAATATACGCAATTCAAAAAATTTGATTTCTTTACATACCAAACACTTGAATCAACAAGCATAGAGGCAAGATATTAATGAATCTCGTTTTGAATTACGGCCTGAATTGGACATATGATTTTTTTGTTTTCAATAATTATTATTAAATATATTAAAATTAATCCCAACGGGATTTTGTATTCGCTGCAGGTGAACTCCTAAATCAATGAAACTTTTTTACTTACTGAACACAAGCATTAAGCATTGATGGAAGAAGATTGTAAAAAAAACTTTTTGAATTAGAAAAAAAATTCCAGAGGAAAAGTGCTTTATTTTTATCGATGTTTATCCTGTTTTACATACATTTTTCAACAACATTTATCAAACAAATGGATCCTATGGTGCCGATTTGGAAGCAATCAAAAATTACAATTAAAATGCTTTGATAAAGTAATAAATAATTTTAAACTCATAAGTATGAAAGCTTAAAAAAAATTTTGTTTATCACATGTGATAGTTCACATAAAAACCTACAAAAGTCGATCGGTATTTGTTTAGTGAAAGATAAGGCTCAAATTGAGCTGTGTGGATATTTAAAATTAAAATAATACCTATGTTAATAAGTATGAAACTTCGAGGCTTCATATCTCTTTATTTGAGGGATTCAGTTACTTTTGGCAACCATTTTTAGGGTTAAAAAAATAAATAAAATTTAATTGGAAAATAAAAAAAATATACGCAATTCAAAAAATTTGATTTCTTTACATACCAAACACTTGAATCAACAAGCATAGAGGCAAGATATTAATGAATCTCGTTTTGAATTACGGCCTGAATTGGACATATGATTTTTTTGTTTTCAATAATTATTATTAAATATATTAAAATTAATCCCAACGGGATTTTGTATTCGCTGCAGGTGAACTCCTAAATCAATGAAACTTTTTTACTTACTGAACACAAGCATTAAGCATTGATGGAAGAAGATTGTAAAAAAAACTTTTTGAATTAGAAAAAAAATTCCAGAGGAAAAGTGCTTTATTTTTATCGATGTTTATCCTGTTTTACATACATTTTTCAACAACATTTATCAAACAAATGGATCCTATGGTGCCGATTTGGAAGCAATCAAAAATTACAATTAAAATGCTTTGATAAAGTAATAAATAATTTTAAACTCATAAGTATGAAAGCTTAAAAAAAATTTTGTTTATCACATGTGATAGTTCACATAAAAACCTACAAAAGTCGATCGGTATTTGTTTAGTGAAAGATAAGGCTCAAATTGAGCTGTGTGGATATTTAAAATTAAAATAATACCTATGTTAATAAGTATGAAACTTCGAGGCTTCATATCTCTTTATTTGAGGGATTCAGTTACTTTTGGCAACCATTTTTAGGGTTAAAAAAATAAATAAAATTTAATTGGAAAATAAAAAAAATATACGCAATTCAAAAAATTTGATTTCTTTACATACCAAACACTTGAATCAACAAGCATAGAGGCAAGATATTAATGAATCTCGTTTTGAATTACGGCCTGAATTGGACATATGATTTTTTTGTTTTCAATAATTTTTATTAAATATATTAAAATTAATCCCAACGGGATTTTGTATTCGCTGCAGGTGAACTCCTAAATCAATGAAACTTTTTTACTTACTGAACACAAGCATTAAGCATTGATGGAAGAAGATTGTAAAAAAAACTTTTTGAATTAGAAAAAAAATTCCAGAGGAAAAGTGCTTTATTTTTATCGATGTTTATCCTGTTTTACATACATTTTCAACAACATTTATCAAACAAATGGATCCTATGGTGCCGATTTGGAAGCAATCAAAAATTACAATTAAAATGCTTTGATAAAGTAATAAATAATTTTAAACTCATAAGTATGAAAGCTTAAAAAAAATTTTGTTTATCACATGTGATAGTTCACATAAAAACCTACAAAAGTCGATCGGTATTTGTTTAGTGAAAGATAAGGCTCAAATTGAGCTGTGTGGATATTTAAAATTAAAATAATACCTATGTTAATAAGTATGAAACTTCGAGGCTTCATATCTCTTTATTTGAGGGATTCAGTTACTTTTGGCAACCATTTTTAGGGTTAAAAAAATAAATAAAATTTAATTGGAAAATAAAAAAAATATACGCAATTCAAAAAATTTGATTTCTTTACATACCAAACACTTGAATCAACAAGCATAGAGGCAAGATATTAATGAATCTCGTTTTGAATTACGGCCTGAATTGGACATATGATTTTTTTGTTTTCAATAATTTTTATTAAATATATTAAAATTAATCCCAACGGGATTTTGTATTCGCTGCAGGTGAACTCCTAAATCAATGAAACTTTTTTACTTACTGAACACAAGCATTAAGCATTGATGGAAGAAGATTGTAAAAAAAACTTTTTGAATTAGAAAAAAAATTCCAGAGGAAAAGTGCTTTATTTTTATCGATGTTTATCCTGTTTTACATACATTTTCAACAACATTTATCAAACAAATGGATCCTATGGTGCCGATTTGGAAGCAATCAAAAATTACAATTAAAATGCTTTGATAAAGTAATAAATAATTTTAAACTCATAAGTATGAAAGCTTAAAAAAAATTTTGTTTATCACATGTGATAGTTCACATAAAAACCTACAAAAGTCGATCGGTATTTGTTTAGTGAAAGATAAGGCTCAAATTGAGCTGTGTGGATATTTAAAATTAAAATAATACCTATGTTAATAAGTATGAAACTTCGAGGCTTCATATCTCTTTATTTGAGGGATTCAGTTACTTTTGGCAACCATTTTTAGGGTTAAAAAAATAAATAAAATTTAATTGGAAAATAAAAAAAATATACGCAATTCAAAAAATTTGATTTCTTTACATACCAAACACTTGAATCAACAAGCATAGAGGCAAGATATTAATGAATCTCGTTTTGAATTACGGCCTGAATTGGACATATGATTTTTTTGTTTTCAATAATTTTTATTAAATATATTAAAATTAATCCCAACGGGATTTTGTATTCGCTGCAGGTGAACTCCTAAATCAATGAAACTTTTTTACTTACTGAACACAAGCATTAAGCATTGATGGAAGAAGATTGTAAAAAAAACTTTTTGAATTAGAAAAAAAATTCCAGAGGAAAAGTGCTTTATTTTTATCGATGTTTATCCTGTTTTACATACATTTTCAACAACATTTATCAAACAAATGGATCCTATGGTGCCGATTTGGAAGCAATCAAAAATTACAATTAAAATGCTTTGATAAAGTAATAAATAATTTTAAACTCATAAGTATGAAAGCTTAAAAAAAATTTTGTTTATCACATGTGATAGTTCACATAAAAACCTACAAAAGTCGATCGGTATTTGTTTAGTGAAAGATAAGGCTCAAATTGAGCTGTGTGGATATTTAAAATTAAAATAATACCTATGTTAATAAGTATGAAACTTCGAGGCTTCATATCTCTTTATTTGAGGGATTCAGTTACTTTTGGCAACCATTTTTAGGGTTAAAAAAATAAATAAAATTTAATTGGAAAATAAAAAAAATATACGCAATTCAAAAAATTTGATTTCTTTACATACCAAACACTTGAATCAACAAGCATAGAGGCAAGATATTAATGAATCTCGTTTTGAATTACGGCCTGAATTGGACATATGATTTTTTTGTTTTCAATAATTTTTATTAAATATATTAAAATTAATCCCAACGGGATTTTGTATTCGCTGCAGGTGAACTCCTAAATCAATGAAACTTTTTTACTTACTGAACACAAGCATTAAGCATTGATGGAAGAAGATTGTAAAAAAAACTTTTTGAATTAGAAAAAAAATTCCAGAGGAAAAGTGCTTTATTTTTATCGATGTTTATCCTGTTTTACATACATTTTCAACAACATTTATCAAACAAATGGATCCTATGGTGCCGATTTGGAAGCAATCAAAAATTACAATTAAAATGCTTTGATAAAGTAATAAATAATTTTAAACTCATAAGTATGAAAGCTTAAAAAAAATTTTGTTTATCACATGTGATAGTTCACATAAAAACCTACAAAAGTCGATCGGTATTTGTTTAGTGAAAGATAAGGCTCAAATTGAGCTGTGTGGATATTTAAAATTAAAATAATACCTATGTTAATAAGTATGAAACTTCGAGGCTTCATATCTCTTTATTTGAGGGATTCAGTTACTTTTGGCAACCATTTTTAGGGTTAAAAAAATAAATAAAATTTAATTGGAAAATAAAAAAAATATACGCAATTCAAAAAATTTGATTTCTTTACATACCAAACACTTGAATCAACAAGCATAGAGGCAAGATATTAATGAATCTCGTTTTGAATTACGGCCTGAATTGGACATATGATTTTTTTGTTTTCAATAATTTTTATTAAATATATTAAAATTAATCCCAACGGGATTTTGTATTCGCTGCAGGTGAACTCCTAAATCAATGAAACTTTTTTACTTACTGAACACAAGCATTAAGCATTGATGGAAGAAGATTGTAAAAAAAACTTTTTGAATTAGAAAAAAAATTCCAGAGGAAAAGTGCTTTATTTTTATCGATGTTTATCCTGTTTTACATACATTTTCAACAACATTTATCAAACAAATGGATCCTATGGTGCCGATTTGGAAGCAATCAAAAATTACAATTAAAATGCTTTGATAAAGTAATAAATAATTTTAAACTCATAAGTATGAAAGCTTAAAAAAAATTTTGTTTATCACATGTGATAGTTCACATAAAAACCTACAAAAGTCGATCGGAATTTGTTTAGTGAAAGATAAGGCTCAAATTGAGCTGTGTGGATATTTAAAATTAAAATAATACCTATGTTAATAAGTATGAAACTTCGAGGCTTCATATCTCTTTATTTGAGGGATTCAGTTACTTTTGGCAACCATTTTTAGGGTTAAAAAAATAAATAAAATTTAATTGGAAAATAAAAAAAATATACGCAATTCAAAAAATTTGATTTCTTTACATACCAAACACTTGAATCAACAAGCATAGAGGCAAGATATTAATGAATCTCGTTTTGAATTACGGCCTGAATTGGACATATGATTTTTTTGTTTTCAATAATTTTTATTAAATATATTAAAATTAATCCCAACGGGATTTTGTATTCGCTGCAGGTGAACTCCTAAATCAATGAAACTTTTTTTCTGAACACTTGAATCAACAAGCATAGAGGCAAGACATTAATGAATCTCGTTTTGAATTACGGCCTGAATTGGACATATGATTTTTTTGTTTTCAATAATTTTTATTAAATATATTAAAATTAATCCCAACGGGATTTTGTATTCGCTGCAGGTGAACTCCTAAATCAATGAAACTTTTTTTCTGAACACTTGAATCAACAAGCATAGAGGCAAGACATTAATGAATCTCGTTTTGAATTACGGTCTGAATTGGACATATGATTTTTTTGTTTTCAATAATTTTTATTAAATATATTAAAATTAATCCCAACGGGATTTTGTATTCGCTGCAGGTGAACTCCTAAATCAATGAAACTTTTTTTCTGAACACTTGAATCAACAAGCATAGAGGCAAGACATTAATGAATCTCGTTTTGAATTACGGTCTGAATTGGACATATGATTTTTTTGTTTTCAATAATTTTTATTAAATATATTAAAATTAATCCCAACGGGATTTTGTATTCGCTGCAGGTGAACTCCTAAATCAATGAAACTTTTTTACTTACTGAACACAAGCATTAAGCATTGATGGAAGAAAATTATAAAAAAAACTTTTTGAATTAGAAAAAAAATTCCAGAGGAAAAGTGCTTTATTTTATCGATGTTTATCCTGTTTTACATACATTTTAAACAACATTTATCAAACAAATGGATCCTATGGTGCCGATTTGGAAGCAATCAAAAATTACAATTAAAATGCTTTGATAAAGTAATAAATAATTTTAAACTCATAAGTATGAAAGCTTAAAAAAAATTTTGTTTATCACATGTGATAGTTCACATAAAAACCTACAAAAGTCGATCGGTATTTGTTTAGTGAAAGATAAGGCTCAAATTGAGCTGTGTGGATATTTAAATTTAAAATAATACCTATGTTAATAAGTATGAAACTTCGAGGCTTCATATCTCTTTATTTGAGGGATTCAGTTACTTTTGGCAACCATTTTTAGGGTTAAAAAAATAAATAAAATTTAATTGGAAAATAAAAAAAATATACGCAATTCAAAAAATTTGATTTCTTTACATACCAAACACTTGAATCAACAAGCATAGAGGCAAGATATTAATGAATCTCGTTTTGAATTACGGCCTGAATTGGACATATGATTTTTTTGTTTTCAATAATTTTTATTAAATATATTAAAATTAATCCCAACGGGATTTTGTATTCGCTGCAGGTGAACTCCTAAATCAATGAAACTTTTTTTCTGAACACTTGAATCAACAAGCATAGAGGCAAGACATTAATGAATCTCGTTTTGAATTACGGCCTGAATTGGACATATGATTTTTTTGTTTTCAATAATTTTTATTAAATATATTAAAATTAATCCCAACGGGATTTTGTATTCGCTGCAGGTGAACTCCTAAATCAATGAAACTTTTTTTCTGAACACTTGAATCAACAAGCATAGAGGCAAGACATTAATGAATCTCGTTTTGAATTACGGTCTGAATTGGACATATGATTTTTTTGTTTTCAATAATTTTTATTAAATATATTAAAATTAATCCCAACGGGATTTTGTATTCGCTGCAGGTGAACTCCTAAATCAATGAAACTTTTTTACTTACTGAACACAAGCATTAAGCATTGATGGAAGAAAATTATAAAAAAAACTTTTTGAATTAGAAAAAAAATTCCAGAGGAAAAGTGCTTTATTTTATCGATGTTTATCCTGTTTTACATACATTTTAAACAACATTTATCAAACAAATGGATCCTATGGTGCCGATTTGGAAGCAATCAAAAATTACAATTAAAATGCTTTGATAAAGTAATAAATAATTTTAAACTCATAAGTATGAAAGCTTAAAAAAAATTTTGTTTATCACATGTGATAGTTCACATAAAAACCTACAAAAGTCGATCGGTATTTGTTTAGTGAAAGATAAGGCTCAAATTGAGCTGTGTGGATATTTAAATTTAAAATAATACCTATGTTAATAAGTATGAAACTTCGAGGCTTCATATCTCTTTATTTGAGGGATTCAGTTACTTTTGGCAACCATTTTTAGGGTTAAAAAAATAAATAAAATTTAATTGGAAAATAAAAAAAATATACGCAATTCAAAAAATTTGATTTCTTTACATACCAAACACTTGAATCAACAAGCATAGAGGCAAGATATTAATGAATCTCGTTTTGAATTACGGCCTGAATTGGACATATGATTTTTTTGTTTTCAATAATTTTTATTAAATATATTAAAATTAATCCCAACGGGATTTTGTATTCGCTGCAGGTGAACTCCTAAATCAATGAAACTTTTTTTCTGAACACTTGAATCAACAAGCATAGAGGCAAGACATTAATGAATCTCGTTTTGAATTACGGTCTGAATTGGACATATGATTTTTTTGTTTTCAATAATTTTTATTAAATATATTAAAATTAATCCCAACGGGATTTTGTATTCGCTGCAGGTGAACTCCTAAATCAATGAAACTTTTTTTCTGAACACTTGAATCAACAAGCATAGAGGCAAGACATTAATGAATCTCGTTTTGAATTACGGTCTGAATTGGACATATGATTTTTTTGTTTTCAATAATTTTTATTAAATATATTAAAATTAATCCCAACGGGATTTTGTATTCGCTGCAGGTGAACTCCTAAATCAATGAAACTTTTTTTCTGAACACTTGAATCAACAAGCATAGAGGCAAGATATTAATGAATCTCGTTTTGAATTACGGCCTGAATTGGACATATGATTTTTTTGTTTTCAATAATTTTTATTAAATATATTAAAATTAATCCCAACGGGATTTTGTATTCGCTGCAGGTGAACTCCTAAATCAATGAAACTTTTTTTCTGAACACTTGAATCAACAAGCATAGAGGCAAGACATTAATGAATCTCGTTTTGAATTACGGCCTGAATTGGACATATGATTTTTTTGTTTTCAATAATTTTTATTAAATATATTAAAATTAATCCCAACGGCATTTTGTGTTTTTTTCTGTTTGTGCTTGACGAAATCATTTTTTATTTCGTCAAAAAAAAGCTTAAAGCTTCTTTTCTTTTATTGATTGATTCTTTTTTCTATCAAAATTGATGAGTTTTATTAGCTTTTAATATTTTTTTTTGAATATTTTAATCCATTTCTTTTTTTCAGTTTTGTTAAAAGAAATGTTAATTAGACGGAAATTTTGCCATTAATATTCCTTTTCTTCCAACAAAAAAGATGCAGAAAGTAAATGAAGGAAAAAATGTCAAAATAAGTAGCACGCAAACCCAAGAATTTAGAGAATTAATTAGTTGTAATATTGCACATATGATCAATATTCTCGAATATGAACACCATTTAAAAAATTCAACATTTATTTACAAAATAAGCCATAATTTTTTTACACAGAAAAATGTTACAAAAATTAGTTTTTTTTATTAATCAAAAGTTTTTTTCAAGTATTTTTTTTTCTTAGCTGTAATTGGAGCCGATGATAGCAAAGCAAATGATATAATGCAAAAATATAAATAGATTTGAAAGCTTCCTGCTTTTAATTTTAAAAAAAAAACAGTCTAAAAGAGAGAAAGAGAGTGGATGAAAAAAAAAATGAAAAGAACGAAGCAATCTTTTCATGGAATAAAAAAATTTGTTTGCTCTCATTCATTCTCAGGAAAAATAAAAAAAAGCAAATCAATGAAATTAGATTTAAGTAACTAAAAAATGCGAAAGTAATATTAATTATTTTACCATTACTCTTTACATCGCGTAAAATAAAAAATAAATATTTTCTTGATCATTAATGATAAAAAAAATTGCTTCATTTTTTTAATTGGGGTGTTCCTCAATTTTTTGAAAAAGTAAGAACTCTGCTAAAATAACCCAGCACCGTCTTGAAAAAAATTAGAAAAAAAGTAACTAACTATAAGAAATCGAATCCCAAGAAAATGTTTATAAAAAAACATAATAAAAACAAAGTCGCATGCATCATCTTCGGCGGAAAAGCAATTTTATTGATTCATTTTTTTCTTTCATTGTTAAACTTATTTTTTTATGTTTCATTCGAATTTATACTTGCAAAAAAATTGATTATCGTTTTTCATAAATATTTTTATTTAATTCTCATTTTAATTAAATCACTCACATTCATTTCTTTTTTCTTCTTCTCATTTCTTCCTTTACAAATTTCAGAAACCTTTTTATTGCCGGTTCATTAATTTATTATATTTTTTATGTTCGGAATTTCGAAAGCCCTCATAAGCGATGATCAAATTCGAAGTCCCGTTCGAAATGAACATAATGGCCTCACGGTAATAAATTTAATATCATTTTTTTAGCATTTTCTAAACAAAATGAATTTTCAGTTAGCCTCTTGTAAACAAAGCGAACCACTTCCGGAAGCGGTTCGGCGGGAATTCGATGAATTATGGGAAAAAAATAACCCTAAAAAAGTTCATGTAAGTTCTAAAAATACCCATGAAAAATAAATAAAAAAATCTTTTATTTTTAGAAAAAATCAAAATTCGGCAGAGGTATCGAATTTATTCAAAGATACCTTCCATTTTTAAAAAGTAAAAAAGAAGATGTCTTGGAACCAAATCATGGTCCCAATGATGATGATGGACCTTCTTCACCTCCTCCTCCACCACCAAAATGCGAAACGGATATTTAGTTATAATTTTAATTTTTTAAATCCTTTTTATGTTTAGAAAGATGAAAGAGATTGATGAATCCAATATAATTTTTTGATTGATTCTTCTCCGTTTCTCATCTTTCTTAAACGAAATCGAACCTTTTAATATTTTTAGTTTTGTTTTAAAAATGTTTAAGTTTATTTTCCATAAAACTTTGAAATTTCTATGATTTTAATTTTTTCATTGTTGTTTCTGTTATTGCTTTTCTAATCAAAATATAAATGCAATGAATCATATTTATAAAAAACACATAAAAAGGGTTTTTTATTAAGTCATAAAAGTTTTAAAAAAATAATAATTTTTGGCATTTTACTTTAATTTTTGTATTCAGCTTAATAAGTGTTCTTTTAATGAAATGGAATTGCCTAATTGTTGAAAAGGTGCAAAGAAAATATATTTTTCAGTATCAACTATCGCTTTAGCCATGGACTAAACTTTAATTAAAGCCTCGCAAATTTATTGACATTTTTATTCATTTGAAGAAAATGAGGAACCATTATTGGTAGTGATCAAAAAATGAAGGAACATAAATTTATTAAAATTTTCAAAAATACTAATAAAAAAAAGCAAAAAAAAACCGTTGATTATTTTATTTATCTAATTTTTAAATTCTTCATGGCAATAAAAAAACTCACAAACAAAGCAAAAAATTTTATGTAAAAATGGTGAAACTTATTTGGTTTCACTGTGACTTTTTATTTTCTTTTATTGATTCATCCTTCGAAGAAGAAAAAAAGAAAAATTTTTCGCGTTTTGTTTTGACGAGCTATTTGGTGAATCAAAAAAAAAGAAATCTTTTATGCTTTGATATCGTTTTTTAAAACATTTTTTCTTCCTTGCTAAAAAAAAGCCGTAGCATCCCTGTCCAACATTTTTATTATTTTTGCTTTCTTAAGACTTTTTTTCAAGTCCATTTTGTTTATTTTCAACTAGCATTATTTAGAAAATTATGCTTTTAAGCATCATGGTTGTTGCTTTTTTTTATTTTATTTTTAATTATTTTTGCTCCATTAATGAAGCTTTTGAAAAAATAATTAACAATCTTTCTCATTTCACCTTATTTTGGCTTGGCGCCTGCATTTTTTCAATCGACGATGTCAATAACTCTTTGTTTATCTTAGCAACGTTATGTGTTATTTTCAATTTCCCCCGCTCATTTTGGTCATTCATCAATTTCACTTTAGGTATGCTTTTCCCCACATTTTGCTTATAAAGTTGCTTGAGATTTAATTTTTGTAGGATTGCCGATCCACTCCATCCTTAAAGATGATGTAATGACCCAAGCTGCAGACATCACAAAAAAAGAATTTGTTAAAAACGTTGTTGATCATATGTCGTCCATTGGCCTCAGTCGTAAACATCAAATAAAAAAGGCATCTTTAACGAGAAAGTGAGTAAAAACTTTTTTAATCTAAAAAAAGATTTTTAAATCTTTTGTTTTTTTTTAGATTAGTGATCAAAAACTTCATCATCAGATATTTTAGCTCATTTTATTTGCTTGTCAAACTTCTCAATCTCTTTGTCGTCTTTTTTACGGTAATACTTTTATTGTTTTTCCCACGAATGACAAAATTAAAATCAAAAACTTTCAGCTTCTATGGATTCCCAAAATTTATGGTGAAGACATTGGCTTCTTTGTATTCAAAAGCATTGCGGATTTTGCCAATGAATTGTTCGTCCCTCAACATCTCCCTAGCTTTACGTTTTGTGCTCTTAAAGCCCCTGAAGTTGATATTGGTGATATTTCCAATCTCGAAACAAAAATTTACCCCTGCATATTATTTGGAAAAAAATATGTTATAGCAGAATTTGTTATGACTATGATGGGCTTGATTCTCCTGTTTATTGCAAACATCCTAAATATTATTCGTTGGTGGTATTTCCTATCTTCATTTAATCGTCGTCGTTTTTTACAAAACATCATGAAAGCTTCCTTCAAACTTGATCAACAAGATTATCGTGAATCCCTCGATTATTCAAAGCTCACTCAAAGTCATAAAGTGGTAAGTTATTTCTGAGTAAAAAATCGAAATCTTTTTACTTTACCTCTTAAATTTTTTTCAAAAACTTTTAATTATTTTTTTCTTTCAAAAATTGAGTAAAATGATTGAAGTTTTAAAGTTTCGAATAATTGATTAGCTAAAGTAAACAAATTTGAAAAAACAAAATAATTTTTTTTTAGCCCAAACGTCTTCGTAAACAAGAATGTTTCAAAAAAATTGCTGAAAACATCTATTCTTTCGTTGAATATATTGGCTCGGATGGGGCCTTAGCTTTTCGACTTTTGGATGCCAAGGAAGGCAGAATGATCGCTGGTTCAGTCGCTTACCGTCTTTTTTTGGAATTCCTCAAACAGGAAGAATAAAAAAAAGTTAAAAACACTTAGAATATTATTATTTAGTTAATCTCTTTTTCGAATTCCATATATTAAATATTTGTTTAAAAAATATTTTATTTTTATTTTTTGATTTATTAAAAACCATGTTTTTTGTAATTTATATAAAAAATAAATATGATTCATTGCATTAATATTTTTATTAGCAAAGCAATAACACAAAAAACAAGGAAAAACAAAATTATAAATATTTATAATTTTAATGAAAAAAGCTGAAATAATTTCAAAACAAAACTAAAAATATTGCAAGATCCGATTTCGTTCAAAAATGGTGTGAGAAAGAGAAGAATCATTCATAAATTTAGATTGGGTAGATCTAAACCTCTCATCTTTGTAAACATGTAAAAGAATTTAAAAAATTAAAATAACATTTAACTCGCATTTTGATGAAGAAGGAAGTTGAGGATGTCCATGATTCAGATCTTAAAATTTATCTTTCCATTATGAAATGTCATTAGATTGTAAATTATTGAAGGCAAAAATTAAAGTAAAAATGATTAGACCCCGAACAGAAACAAATAATTTTTAGTATTAAAGTGCTTTTCAAACTAAAAAATTGATAATAAAGCTTCATTGAAATTTTAGTAAAATATAGCCATAATTTATTGCACAATATTGAAGGCAAAAAAATGTTGGTAATAACGTGGAGGACGAATATCAGCAAAGTCCTCAAAGACCCAAGAGCATATTGTGTTGTTTCTTGCTTTTTTGAAATAGTTTCGCATTAGTGTATCTTGGATATAAATATTAAAATAATTTTTAGCCTATTTTATTTATTTTTTTGGTTTACATTGATAAAAAGGGTGTGAGAGAATATCATGAAAACAATATAATTAAATATTAGTGTGTTAATACGCCCAAAATGGAGGCCAAAAAATGCATATTTATAAAAAATTATTTTTTTCAAAAGTCTTTTTTCGATAAAAATGTACTTTAATTCGTGATCAGAATGGTTGAATAACCCTTTAGAACGAGTTGCAACGAACATTTTGATTACTATAGATAAAATAACAATTAACATATTCGTGGCCATCGAGAGAGGTATAGAATATGATTTGGTAAAGCAGGTTTTTAATTTTCTATCGTAATAACATAGTTCGTTGCGGTATCAGGCAAAAACGTTGCAGAACGAGGCAAAAAATTGGACGAAAAAAATGAAGCGTGTAGTCCATACTACTTTCCCTGTAATATTAGTTGATTCTAAAGGAGGGAAAGTAAAAAAATATATATTGAAAATGGGTTTATTTTTGATATAAATAAAACATCTAAAGTAAAAGTTTGCACTTAGAAATTTGGTATAATTTATGGAGGGTGAAAACAAAGCTATAAAAAGCAGAAAAGAAATACATGAGGTTGAGTTTTTAAATAAATAAAACAACCACATTTATTGACCTTCTTCAAATATTCAAATTAAATGTCCAAAATCATTTATTTTGGGCCGAACAAGATCGTGTCATTTTGTATCAGAAGAATAATTCTTAAGTAAAAAAATAATAACTATCGTATTTAGGTAATTTTACTGTGGCTTCACGATCTTTGAAAACAGCGTTAAAAATAAAATATGAATTTACAGAATTTCCTCTCTCGAAAAACACTTAATGCATTCTTAATATTTATAACCAAAAAATCTTAAAAAGTTTTTAAGCGAACCGTCAGAAAAAAGTTTCACGGCGCTTGAAGCCGATTTAAAAATAACCTAAGTAAATTTCTTCTTTTTTTGAATAAAACCTTTATTAATCTTAAAAGCCAAACATTTCAAAATAAAATTTAAGAACCACATTTGTTCCAGACGGCATTTTTTTTCTGGCATGCCTTCCAGGCAAATAGCTTTTTTCCGCCCGTGTCATTTTGGCGTTCTTAACACGAAAAATTACTGTAATTCCTTTCTTTGTCAATGAATATGCCTGGAAGGCATGCCAGAAAAAAAAGTGCCGTTTTTCAAGGAAATGAAACAGATGTGGAACGTATTTGGTTTGTAAGTTATTATTCAAACATTCGAGTTTTTGTTCAAAAATGAAACATATTGATAGAATTTACATCTAAATTTATCTTTTATAATTTAAAGAAAATCACACAAATTATTATTTGCCTTTGTAAAAAAACAGAAATAATGAAAATAAATAATTTTTTTAACTCAAAAGTAACTAACTTCGACGCTAATTTTTTTCTTTTTTAAATAAAGCTTTTTCTCTTTTTTCCTTTTTTTTAAGAATTTGTTCATTTTGAGCTCCTTTATTTTTTAATTACAAATAACATTTTTTCCTCTTTATTTTAAAAATAAATACTTCGAATGATTTTCGCTTTTTAGCTTCGGTTTATTGCAAAAAAAAAAAATTAAAAGAAAACGGTCTTTCACTTTTTGGAACATTTCCATTTATTCCCTTCAGAAAATTGTAGCGCTTGATCAATAGTTTTGTAATTTTCTACTTTTATCTCATGTATTTGGTGTTCTTATTTTCTTTTTTTTAAGTTTGAAAGTGTCAAAACAAGTATATTTTTTTTATGCAGTATCTCAAATTCTAAACTTTGACAATTTTCTTCCTTTTTTTATCAAACTTTTATGGCAAAAGAAACTGTGTTGGATTTAATTTCTAATAAAAAACAAGCAAAAAAGTGAGTATGAGAAGCAAAAACAGAGTACAACAAAAGTATTATTAAAAACTTTTAAAACAATGGCAAAAACCCAGAAAGTACCCAATGAAAATAGAGGTGGTGAATTTTTCTGCAAGGGTCGCAAATTTAAAAAAATACTTAGAAGGCGCGAAAAAATTAATTGACAACTAAATCAAAGACGAACTTCAAAAGCAATAAAAAAAAGGACAGCAAAGAAAAAAAATGTCTACATCTACTCCTCGAAAAAAGAAGAAGAAATAAATTGGATTTGCTTGACTAAGATGACAAAAGAGAAGATAAATAAATTTTACAGTTTTTGAAAAAAATTACTTTTGTTACAAGTGGAAAGAAAAATTACAAAAAAGCACAAATTCTTTGAATTGAATTGGAGTGCAATCTTATTTTCTTTTTTTGCGTCTTTCTTGTTAATTTAAAAATACATTTTTATCTTGACTAAGAAACTTTTTTTAAACATTTTTTAAAGATATTGCTTTTCATTGAAAACAAAAGTGAGAAGAAAAAAAGGTTAGGATATTCATGTTTTTTTTTCCTTCGAACAAAAACATAAACAAAAAAAGCGCTATGATTTATAAAATCGATTTTTTTTTGTTAAAATTTTAAATCTTTGCCAACATAAAAAAACCGTTGCATTTTCCATTAAAAAACTTTATTTCGCGAAAACTTTCTTATAATTTTATTTTAATTCATATAGTGTTTAATAATTCTTTTTAGTTGGCGATTTTGTTTATTTCAAAAACTCTGGTGTTATTGTTGGTTCCAATGAATTTGGTAACGCAATTTTGTAATTTATTGGTTTATGCCATCAAACCATGCAATGACGAAGATTTTGTTGACCGCATCAACAATAAATTAGTCCCCTTTATTTTTATTTCTTTTTTTTATTTCATTAATTCGTTTGGTTCATATCCTCTTACCTGCTGGGAAAATTTTGATTTGCTTAAAAGTTGGATTGATTACACTCCAAATAATTGTTTTCCCGAAGGATTAATTTATGTTAACATTAATGACAGCCTAATAGGTTACAAAATTTATCACACTTATAAAAAATTTAAGTGTTATCAGGTTCGTTAAATCTTATCGTATATATAAAAAAATAATGTTAAGTTTTAGTTGGCGCCATTTATTTTCCTCATTCTTGGGTTTATTATTTTATCTTTTCCTCGATATTTTTGGTTTAAAAAAGGTAGCAGTTAGCTTTTTTACTGCACTTTTCTAATACAATAACTTGAAATTTGCTTTTTTTAGGCACCAGGATTTATGCAAATTTTGATGAAAGTTGGAATTTGAAGGTCAAAGCTACTAACATTCCAAACAAGAAATTTCTCAAAGGTGTTGTTACTAATTTGACCCGTAAGCACAAAATGAAGAAAGCAACTTCAATGAACAAGTAAGTAAATATTTTTTTAAACTTCAAGAAATTCTTAAAATACTAAAAAAAATAATTCACGATTTTTTCAGACATTGGTACTCTTCATATATGTTCATGAAAATAATCAATATTTGTTTCATCATTTTTTCAGTAAATAATTTTTCTTTTCTTACAATTACAAACTTTAATTTAAATAATTTTAGCTTCTGTTGATCCCCAAAGCAATCGCAAATCAAAATTCTGATTTTTTTGGATTCAAAAGCGTTGCCGCCTTTGTTGCTGGATTTAATTGGGGTGAATCCATTCTTTTTTCCCATATCACCACATGTTCCACTGAATTTCGAATTTATGAAATAAACGAGAGCTTTACTTATTTCAAAAAAAAATTCGTCAATTGCATCCTCAATGATAATGTAATTATTGAGCATTCATATTATTTCATTTGGTTTGGCCTTGTTTTCCTTTTGATTGCAAACATCCTAAATATTATCCATTGGTCACACCTCTTAACTTCAGTCAAACGCCGCCAATTTTTGAAGGATATTATGAAAGCTGCACTTGAACTTGATCAACTTACAATTCAATTGGACAAAAAATATGAAGTTAAATTGCGCCAAGATATCGATATTGTTGAAAACATTAGTAGCAATACAAAAATCGATGTTTCGGAAGAAGCTCAACAACAACATTACCTTGAAGCCCTCACAAAAGTAAAGCTCTCTCAATGTCAAGTAATGGTAAGCATTCATCCAATACAAAAACCAATAAACAGTCATAACAAATTTTTAGGTTCAATTCATTTTGAAGCGACTTAAATTCAACGATGTAATCTATCATTTCGAGGAATATATTACAGCAGATGAATATATTATCCTTCGACTTTTGGATTCAAGCGAAGGCAGCATGATCGCCGGTGAAGTTGCTTCACGTCTTTTATGGGAATTCCTCATCCAAGAAGATTAAAATAAAGTATAATACAACCCCCGCACCGCACCGCGCCCCGACATTTTTCAAAAGTCGCCCCTGCCCCGCCCCGCACCGCCCGGGGCGGTGCGGGGCGGGGCGGAGCAGGGGCGTGCGTGCGAAAATGGGGGCGAGGAAGAACACTGTTTGTAAATGATCCAACTCTTTAAAAATCATAACTATTACCAGGCTAAAAGCCTAAAAAAGGTGGAAGTTGAGTCTTGAGTCAATAAAAGCATGGAAATCATGAAAAGTTTGAGTCAATAAAAGTATGGAAATCTCAAAGATTCAAGCTGACTCAACTTCGCGCCCCAAAAAAAATTTTGATTGAAAAAAGTAGCTTGATTTCTTGTGATTTTCTTTTTTTTTTCATCAAGGATTTTTTAAGATACAAACTCCGTGTTAAGAAAACTGATTAATGGAAGGAAATAAATTCAATTATTAAAAAAATATACAAAAAATATATAAAGAAGATAAAAGGTAAGATGACTCGAAATATATTTTTGGAAGATATTTATTTTAAATATATTTAAAAGAGTTAAAAATAAAATAGAAAACTTTAATAATTAATAAACGTTATCAAAGCAATAAGGGAAAGTGAGTATCGTCTTAAAAATTTAAAAAAGGAGGAAAAAGAGAAATTAACTGTTTTATTAATGAGAAATTAGGAACTATGTATGAAGAAAATATTTTAGCATATTTTATTTAAAATAATAGTAAAAGTAAATAATTAACAGTAAAAAAAATGAAGGGCCAAATTTTTTTTGGGGCGCGAAGTTGAGTCAGCTTGAATCTTTGAGATTTCCATACTTTTATTGACTCAAACTTTTCATGATTTCCATGCTTTTATTGACTCAAGACTCAACTTCCACCTTTTTTAGGCTTTTAGCCTGGTAATAGTTATGATTTCCATTCTTTTATTGAGCTCGAAGAGATTTATAGATGTAATTTGAAAATTTAAATACCAAATAAATAAAAAAAGGTTCTTGACAAGTGTATTAGTATTTATTTTAAAAAGATAAATGGAGAAACAATAAACTCTGGATAAAATAATACTTCGCAAAAAGTACCTGACGGTACTATCTGGCCAAATGGAGAAGTTGGAAGCAGGCTTGGGCGGGAATCCCGGATCGTGTTCCGGATTCCCGGATTACGGACCTTTTTTCCGGGAATCATTCCCGTCCCGGATTCCCGGATTTTCTGTCCGGAATCCGGGATTAATAAGAGTAAAAGGGAGGAGTACATATTATCATTCAAGTAGCCATTTTCTTCGAAATTTTAATGAATTATCAAAACTTTTTGGTTATCTGACAAATTTCTACTAAAAATATACTTTTTTCTTCAAAATTTTATTGCTAAAATTCACAATTGGTTAAAACTTCATGTTTTTAAGAAAATGAGGGCACTTTTTTCTATGTGAGCCTCAACTTTTATTTCTTTTACTATCTTGCTTTTTTATCGAATCAATCTTTTATTTCAATCTGACTTGCGAACAGTTAGAAGTAAGTTAGCAAAAATTCTTCAAGTTTAACATTAGATTTAGATAAAATAGAAAACAATTTTCCATAAGACATGCTCTTTTATTATTTCAAAGCATAGTCACCTTCCATCGTTGTAAAGTAAATAATTTAATGAAAAGTGAACCTTGAGATTTGGAAATAATTTCTCATCTTAATTCAAACTATTGAATAAAAATAATTAGAAGAATGAGAAAAAAATGAATGATAATAAAAGAATATAAAGATGGGGAGTGCGCATCGAAAGAAGATTCAAAATGAGTCAAATACATGCTTCCTTTTTAAAATGGCAAGCATTGTGTTTAAAAAAAATGTAAGAAAAATTGAGCTTTTAACCATTTTATGGATTCCCGAATCATTCCCGGATTCCCGTCCCGGAGTTATCATTCCCGCCCAAGCCTGGTTGGAAGTAAAAAATTGTAGCATGGGAAAAATCTTGAATTTACATAAGAAAAAGTTTTAATGCAGAGCATTTTTATAAATAACTCCAGCTTAATTAAAATTTCTAACTTAATTTTACAGCGACCAATTCACTTCATCAATGAAAAAAAAAATACATGCGAAATAACGGGGAAGTTTTATTTTTAACTTTTACAGTAAAGGTAATTCTTTTAAAAAAAACCTAAAACTTACTACTAAATATTGGAAATTAAAGCTCGGAAAAAGCGAAAAACTCTTTCGCCCTTCGGGCGAAAGAAACTTTTTCTACTTTTTCTCCTCGCATATACGTAGAATGAAAATTGGATCCCCGTTTTTTAAAATGTTCTGTATTTTTAGTTAGGTTTGCTATGAAATAGCCTTGTCAAATACTAATCCAACCACATTAGAAAAACATAGTTTACTACGTGTCACCAATTTTTTAAAGTTTTACTTTAAATTTTTTTGTTTTGTAACTTTTAATTTAACTCCTCGTGATTCATTCAAAAATATGTTTGGATATTTGAAATTTTCGAAAAACATAATCGGCCGCAGAATTCGATTAAATTTTATTTTTTCAAACTTCTAAAGATAATAAAGAAAATGATTTTAATGAATAAATTAAAATATTTTAATCTGAACAAAATGGTATGTATCAGGAACCTTGATTAGTAAAAATTCCTAACTCTCCATTATTTATTCTTTTCTTTGTTTTATGGATAAAAGCATTAACGTTTGGGTGCATAAAAACCGCCTGCAAATAAGTTTAATATGATTAAAAATTACTTCTTATTTTAGAAAAGCAGCGCTAAATTAGCTTCAAAAAACAAACTCTCAGAAAATAATATGAGGATTTTTAATAAAGGGGAAAATGTGAAAATTTGGGAAAATATGGAGACCTGCTTAATATAAAGAAAATGAAAAATCAGTTTTTACATAAAGAATTGTGAACTCAAAAACTCCTAAATTTATTTCAAAGATTTAGAAACAACAAATATTTGTCGTTTCAAATGCAAAAAAACAAATATCAATATTTTTAAAATTTCTAGTTTACATCCTACAGTGTTTATTTATAATTATTATTACATTAACAAAAGGAGTTAATATAAATAAACTTCATCCTACCAAAAAAATTATTAATATCACCGATCTTCATCCATTTGCAAAAAAATAAATTCAAAAAAGCGCTTATTCTTTCCTCTTTCGATTGAGGCAAATTCGTGCTAAGATTTGTGACATACAAACAAACAAACAAACAGACACCTTTTTTTTGGACACATTTTTAGTCAAAACTCTCGATCTATAAAGTTTTTTTTCTGGATTTCTTTACAGATATAATCTACAGATGGGCACTCATAAGTATACCAAATTTCTGCCATAGTTAATAAACATAAACACATGATTAAGCTAGTTGAAAAAAAAGAGATCTTGCGCTCCCTAAGTCCCAACTCAACTTGGGCCAGCTTTTCGCATGCAGCACAATCGCTTCGCGATCGTGCTGCATGCTCTGGCTGGCCCCAACATATGTAGTCTCTCTGGTTAGTTACTTTTTCAGCTCGTGGACATTCTTTTTAAATTATTTTTCTTCTTCATTTAAAATAGTTTTTAAGTTTGTTATTTCCTTAATAAAGTTATTGGATTGTTAAATAAGTTCGCGACCGGATAAAAATGATTTGCAAACTTTGAAAAGAAAGGCATGTCAGATTCAGACAAATACACGATGGAAGCAATACAAAATGTTTGAGAAAAAAAATTTTTTATAACAACAACATTGGATGTTTGATTTTTTTTTAAAATGTTACACTTTCAAATTAAATTATTCTTTTGAAACAAAATCAACAAATTCGTGTTGATGCAAATCTCCTTCATATTAACAAATAAGCTTTACAATTCAAATTACAAAAAAACTTCAAAGATTCTTTTTATCATTTTTACCAATTTTCTCCATCATCTTCATCATCACTTTTTTCATCATCGGATTCTAAAATTTACTTTTGTTGTTATTATTTTATTTTTAGAAATTCGTTTTTTACCTTCAATAAACTTTCTCATTTCATTCATTTTTGTTTTTAAACTTTCTGCTAATCCAACTTTAACAATATTGGACGACGGATTTATTTTATCAGGTTCATTTTCTGTGGGAGCTGCTCCTTTAAATCCACCCTTTTTTCGAATAGCTTCCATCAAGCCTGCTCTTGCATCGGTTTGTATTTCTGCTGGGACTTTATCTTTTATTCCACCACCAAGTAAATCTGCTGGTGGCGGAGGAGGTGGAGGTGGGATTGATTTAATTATAGATGGTAGTGGCGGCGGTGGTGGAGGAGGTACACTTGCTACACTTTCTATCAAAGTACGAGATATTGAAGTAAAAGGAGGTGTTGTAGGAAGAAGATTCAGAGATGGTCTTGCGGCCTCAACTTCATGATGTTGCAAATTAACTTCTTCATCATTTTCACTTTCAGAATATTCAATTTCATCAGGATTAATAAGTTTTGGTTTGAGTGAAGCTGGTGGTAATTGAGGTCGATGCTGAACTATAGCTTTAACAGGTAATATTGGTAGCTGCATCGCTGCTTTTGGAATTGATGGAATTATTTCTGAAACCACTGCCGCTGCTGGAGGAACCAAAGCTTTTGGTTTAATTAATGGCTCAGTATGTGTTGATGGTTTTAAAAGAGGTGTTTTAGGTAACGGAGGTGGTGTTGATTTTTCAATGGGTAATTTTGGTAAATGCATTGATTTTTCTAAAGGAACTTTTGGTAATGGAATATTTGGAGCCGTGTGTTTTTCAATAGGTAATTTGGGCAATGGTGGAGGAGTTGATTTTTCAACTGCTATTGTTTTTGTTATGTAAGTTGGAGATGGCGCCAATATTTCCATTACTGATTGAATAGTTTTCGGTGCTACTTTCGGCGATAGTGTTGCTGATTGTAATTGTGGAGTTTCATGTCTATGAGAATGTACATGTGGAGCTGGGTGAGTAGGTGGTGGCGGTTGCGGTGAGGGTGGTAGTCTAATAGATTCTCTTCTTTGTGGTGGCGGTTCTGGCAATCGAGTTGATTCTCTCCTTTGTGGCGGTGGTGGAGGAGGCATGCTTTCCTCTGGAGAATAATATACGGAAGTTGACCGTTCACGTATGGGCGGTGGTGGTGGCTCATCATTCGGAACTGAAACATTCCAGCCAACATCAAATCCAATTGGGACTCTAGGGATATCTCTAATAGTTACGCCATTTTCTTTAACAGTCACATCATAATCTATTTTTTGCCTTTCCCATGGGTTTAGCAATGGATCTCCAATGATTACAGGCTCGGGTTTTTTACTTTCATTTTTTCTATGTCTTGGACTATTTTTCGTTTCAGCAGCAACTGATTTGCGACTACAAAAAAAATGATTAGAAAAAATAAAAATTTATTTGAAACTTACTTTGCAGCACTTCGATCAAGTTTAGAATCTTCTTTCTTTGAAGAGGATTTTTTACTGGAGGGATCCTGTAAAGTAATTTATTTTTTTTATTTTTTTGAACAATGATAATTAATTGAAACTTCTTACTTTATTTGATAAATCCATTTTTAAAAAGCTTGTATTTTTGGGTTTTGGATTTCTTTCTAAAATAAATAAATGAGTTATTTATTAAACGAGAATAGAAAATTTCTAATAAAAGAGTTTAAAAATTTTGTAAATTGTTTTGACTACTAACTTACTATTTTGCCTTGCATCGAAACTTTGTTGCCAAACTTTTGCTGTCGTGGATGTTAAAAAAATGAGTCCCAAAATATCCTTTTTATTATTTTCATCTCCTTCGGTAATACAAACAAATTTTTCTTGAGTTTCAATAACACGAGAACCATGATGTGGATGGCTATATTTAAGGTATTATTAAACTTTGTAATTTCAAGCAATTACTTACATTTGAAACATCCATGGCTTTTCTGTAGTTAAATTTGGATTCATTTTTAATAATATAAAAAAATAATCTTTCGTTTTTAATTTTTGGACAAAACATAGCAAGCCCTGGCCCACATCTATCCATTCAAGTTCAGCCGTGGCAGCAACAATTTTAACAATGCCTTCACATTCTAACTAAAAAATATTAATTAAACAACACTCTTTTTATTAAAACTCACTATATATTCCGACGATTTAATGAAATTTTTAACTTTTTTGTCTTCATCTTTGGAAAGTTCGGATTTTAAATTTTGTCTAAAAATTAAAATATTTTTATTTTAAAGGTTCAACCAAAACCTTACATCTGAGGTTCATCTTCATGGTTTATATTCGGCATGGTATACTCTAAATAACGGTCACAATTTTTTATGCAATACCTCGTACAAACTTTTTTGTTGTTGCTTATCATCAAACAAATAATCGAAATAAGAAAAAGAAAAAAAGAAGAAGAGGAAGAAATGATTGAAAGTTGAGGCTGTCGTCTGTCGTCCCATTTATTGCCTTTTCTTCACAATGTTTACCAGAAAGCATATAGAAGGAGAAGAAAAGCTCAAAATGTATTATTGATTGATAGCAAAAAAGAAAAGAGTCGAAAATAAAATTACAATAATGCGACTTGATAAAAAAAATTCAACTTACTATTATTACTTTTGCTTTTAGGTAATTTTGTAATAGTTTTTGGCGATTCTTCAAAAGCATAAACAATGCTGCTTGAAATTGATTTAGCCCTATGTATCTGCTTTTCTTGACGTCGATAAAACGCATATTCAATAGTATTTCCATTATGATTATGGTTGTCGTCATTGTTTTGTTGTTGTTGTTGCTGCTGCTTTTCTTTTGATGAAAAGAAATGTTTAAACATTTTAAATGCAAAAAAAAAAGGCAAAGTTAAAACAAAAATAATAAATTGATGGGTGTCTAAAAATATGTAATAAATATGGAAATTAGAAGTATAATAAATTTAAATAAATTATCGAATTTCACGAACATTTTCTTTATATAAATGAAATATCTAAAATTTGTGAGTCTTCAAAAAAAATTTGAAAAATAAAAATGTTTCAGAAAGTAGGGAAAAAAGCCAGCAACAGATGAAACTCCTTTTTGATTCACAGTTTTTTAACCCTCAAAATGTTGTGCTGCCTATGTATTATTTGTTGCGTCATTTTCATTACAAATTATTTTTCTGTTGTTTTTTTTTATGGTTGTTGAAAATGAAAATGTTAAATTTATGACATTTTTTCATGCTTTTTTTCTTTCTCCCAGTGGAAACATTGGCTTTATAATTTCGAAATATTGCGTTGTTTTTAAATAAATACAGTTTTGTTTTTAAAAATAAACTTACCCGAAATACTTAAACATTTACAAATAACCATTTTTAATTAGATAAAGAAAAGCTATTTTTGGATCTTTGAAAATTGAGAGTTTGTGTTTTACTCTTTCATCAGTTTTAAGCTTTAATTGAATCCAATTATTGCGCTTTCGCATGCAAAATTCACAGATTATTTTTTTATACATACATTTCACATAAAAATTCTCAGTAATTCGTAAGTTTTAATATTAAATTTAAATTTGTTTTCCATTCTCAGAACAAAAAAGTTTATTTTCCGAAAATGGATATATCGTTTTAAACCTAGTTTGCAATTTCTCTTTTTTTCTGCCATGCCTTAAGAAGAAGAAAAAAGTTGGTGCATTTAGTTTATTAAATTACATAGCTTTGTCTGTTATTTTTTTCTGGTTGCATAACATATTTTATGTTTTGGACATTTTTTTTCTTTAGCTTTTCTTTTTAATGCCTATTTTTTTATGTAGCATTGCTGGGAAATTTTAATTCAAATATTTTTCTTTCTGAATACATATTAATTTTCAAAATGTGTATTACCATTGATAAAGGTTTTCAAGTACCAAATTTACAGAAACTATCATTTTTTGTTTGTTTTTTTCGATGCGGATTTCATAAATCAAATTCAAAACTTGCATTCTTTTGTTTTTCTTTTCTTTTTTTTGTCATCACTAAAGCAACTGAACAGTTGCTGATTTGACTTATGCCCTCATGAAAGAAGAACATCTCTATTTTTTTGTCTAGGAAGTTAAAAAAAATGCTTATTTTTTAGTAAAAATTTTATTTTTTTCTTTACTTTGAATGCAATTTTGCTCTAATGCCTTTTTATTTTGTTGCTTTTTAAACACCTGAAAACATTCATGCTTTCTTTTTTTGTATTTTTTTTGGAAGTTAGTTAGTCAAAAGCCTTTTTTCAAATAACGCTGATGTTTAAATTTTTTTTCTTCCAATACAAGGATTTATGATGGAAGAAAACCTTTAAAGGAAAAAGAAAAATTATGGACTTCCATCCAAGTAGCTTTTTTGGAAAGTGAAAACGTCATATTATTCATAATTTTTTTCCTATTAAAGCATTTTAAAGAAAATGAAAACTAACTAATTATATGTTTGCTTAAATTTCATATATTTTACCCCTAAAAGCCCATCTGAACTATTTTTTAAGTTCATTTTAATCTCGTTACAATTCGGCTCAAATCTCATTTTTCTTTGAGGGTAATATTTCTTCAAAGCCCATTATTATATTATTTTTGGTTTTTTGTTTGTTTGTGAAAATGGAAAATAAATCCTTCCTCCTTCTAGTAATGAGAAATTCACGCTCAGTTGTCTTTTAAGTTTCCGCTCAGCCGACTTTTCTTTTTAGAGATGCATTATAAGCTTTAGGCTTAAAACTTTCCCCCACTCTACTAACTCTCTATATACAGACGACTAAAAAAATGCCTTGATTGTATGGCTTTTTTTGTTTTGTTTTGTTTTGTTGCGCGTATGCATGTTTTTCTCTACCACAATTTTCTATGTTTTGTTTTGTTGGCATTGGTTTTAACTCGAGATAATTTTTAGAGAAGGCAAGAGAAGCGTCAAATCATCATTCAAGCTTCCATCTCTTCAGCTCATTTATAAAGTCATTTTTAATTTTTTTAAAAGTTGAATTCTTCCTATTTTATAAATTCAATTCTTAACGATGGCTATTCCAATTAATGAAGACCCATATAGTTCATCCTTTGCTAGACTTGATAAAGGTAAGGATAAATTTTTTTTAAAAACCTTCTTAAATTTCCATTTATCTTTTTTTTCTAAAAAAAAAAGACAATTGTCAGCAGCTTTTTTAAGTGTGGTTAAATTGCCTCTCTTTAAAACGTGAAAGCCAACCGGAAAAAAATATAACATTTGTTTTCATTTGGATGAGTTTTTTTTTGTTAAATATATACACATACATATGTTAAGTGTCACGGGCAATAACAATCGGTTTCACGCTTTTTGTCTTTTTTTATTTTCATCTTCCGTGTTTTTTTTGCTGCTGTTCATTTAAAACATATTTTCACAACCTCCTTTGCCACCAATTACAAGCTAACATAAATAAATGGCGCCCAAAGGATAGAAGAAGAAAAAAAGGAAACAAGTGGGACCACGCAAAACGTCGTAGTGGCGCTTCTTCTTCCGTCATTTTTATGGCCAATTGTTGTCCTCTTTCTTCCATCTCCCGGTGTTATGTTATTTGAATTTTAAGGAGAAAAGGTTTTACTCTTTAAGGATAAAAAAATATTTATTTATTGATTCAAAAGGGAAAAAATCTGGCAGCCTCCTCAACCTTTTCAAGCCTTCAATTTTTTATAAACAACCTTTTTTTTATGAGGTTCACGAAGCTTTGATTTCAAAAATTTTTGAGAATGTTTGCGATTCGAAACGGTAGCTCCTCCACCGGAGGTGTTAATCGAAGGAATACAGTTTTTGGGAAATCTATACAATCTGGGCTTTTCGCAGCGAGATTGGCATCTAGTATTTATAAAAGGCGAAATGGCGCAAGTCCAAAAGGAGGTATTAAAGTTATTTTTTTTTCTTGCTTAATTATTTACTTCTTTGAGTCATTTTTCAGATGATATGGACGACCCTCCTCAACCTGTCTATAGACCTAAAAGTTTAGCAGCAGTATGTGAAATGACAAAATTTACTAAACGAGAAATACAAATTATTTATCGATCTTTCAAACAGGTACATTTTTTAACATAATATTATTTTTACTGTCGCAAAATGTTGCATTTTTTGTTTTGGGTTGACTACGTCAGCTGCTGCTTTAAGCTTAAGATAATATTAATGCATTTTTTCTTTCTTCTTTTTTCACTTTTTTATTTTCTTCTTTTTTAAGGGTTGTCCCACTGGTATTGTCTCGTTGAAACAATTTCAAGAAATATTATTACAATTTTTTCCACGTGGAAATCCCAAAAGATATGCTGAGTATGTTTTTAAAACATTTGACCGAGATGGGGATCATCAAATTAATTTTGAGGTTTGTTTTTCTTCTTTGTGGGAGGGCAATGGCAAAATTGACAGTATTAGATAATGAGTCATATGGATTATAGGAATTTGTAACGGGTTTATCTGTAATTACTCGAGGAACGATGGATGAAAAAATAGATTGGATTTTTTGTTTATATGACGTAAATAATCGAGGAATAATTGGGCAGCCAGAATTATTATTAATTACTCAATCCATTTATGAATTACTTGGCAGAAATGTTGAACCTCCGATTACAAGAAAAGCTATAATTGATCACGTTTTTGATGTTTATAAAGTATGCAAATTTTTTTTAAATCTTTTCTTTTTTAATGTGTTTTTTATTTTCGCAGAAAATGTGCAAAAATGGTGAAGCATATGTTACTCGAGAAGCCTTTATTAAATTATGCAAAGAAGATGGGCAATTATGTTCATCACTCATGCTTTTCGATACAATACTTTAACAAACATCCAACATCTGCAAACAATTTAGCCTAATACATTGTTGTTAAAATATTTACGGGTTGAAACTGTCTATTTAGAATTAAAATATAGTTGTTCAATTATTCATATTTTTTTTGTTGCAATTTTATTGATGAAACATAAATATAAAATGACTCAAAAAAACAAAACAGAATGTTTGATTAGTTTTGTGTTTTTGGCAAAAGCTTTCTTTTTGAATAATAAATGTTGACTTTGTTTAAAACCCTTTTTTTCTTCCTCATCACAAAGTAATAATTAAAATGCCAAAAAATATGAAGTTAAAAATATTTATCTTACAAAGACATTTAAAATAAACAACTAAAAGTTAAAATATTACTAAAAATAAAAAAATATTTTTTTCAGCTTTGATTCTTCGATGAAAAATTCAATTATTTTAACATACTTTTTTTCTTCACTCACGTAAATTTTATTGGAGTCTTTTTTTATTTATACCAATAAAAAAGGATGAGTTTCCTTTTTTGTAAAAAAAAAACTTCATTTAATGCGCAAAAAAACACTTTTCAATTTCAAGTAAAGCAAGCTGTTGTTCTAGTTCTAATACCCAACAACAACGACAACACACGCAATATTGATTGTGTCGCCTGAAGAGTGGCAGCAAGCCAACAACCCCAGCTTAGGCGGCGAATGCAAGCAAGCAAGTATGAGAGAGAAGGAGAGTGCTAGCTTGCCTGCTTGCTTTTGGCAACAACACTAACCCACCAGAAAAAAAAAATAGCCGCTTTGCGAGGCAGTGGCGAGTATAATATTTTTCTTCTTCTTTTTCATTCATTTTGAGTGACCACTTGCAGGCAGCATTCTTCATTCTTTTGAAATATGTATTTTATTTTTTTCGATGATGTAAAACGTTCTAGTCGGCTACATCATGTTCTTTCTTTCTTTATCACCAGCAACCCTCCTTGTTTTTTTTCTTCTTAACTTTTAACATCATAAACAAAAAATAATTTAAGGCTTTTAATATATTGAAAAGAGAATTGTTTTTCTCAAATTTCAAAGCACTTCACGTGGTTATTTTTTTCTTTCGTTTATTTTACTTTTTTTTTCTGCCAAAAAGAAAACAGAACAAAAAACTTAATTTTGACAAAAAATTATGCCTTTTTTTATTTCTTGCTTTTTTCTTCGTTTTTTTCATTTTGGGTTATTTTTTGTTTTACGAACGAAGCCAAAAAGTATCAATTTAGAAACAAAGGCATTCAGTCATGGCAGTGTATGTATGACTCCAAAAAGTAAGATTGCCTTTTGGCAAAAATGTTGTTTCATTTACAGAATATTTTTTTCTTTATTTTTTTACCCTTTTTTTCTTTACTGGTATTGTCGAAAAGCTGCCATACTTTTTTGTTAAGCAAACTAAAGCTGCAAAAGAAGAAAAAATAAAAGTAGTTATTACCTTCTTTTTTTATTACTAAAGTTGTTTATTATTTTTTACTTCTTCATGTTAACTAAATTCCGTTGCAAAAAAAAGTTAGCAATGAAATGGAAAATTTTAATTAGCGGATGTCATCATAATTTAGCGACCGAATAATTTACTCATTTGATTTTTGAGAATTAGAAAGAATCATGTTGCCATATTTTAACGTAGCTTAACGCCTCTTGTTTTTCATTTTAAAACTATAATATTTTTTTACAATTCTTTGAATTATTTTTTTGTTGTTGGTCTTCTCTCTTTGCGCCCTTTGTGACGCTAACGCGTTGGGGAATTTTATGACTTTTATTTAATTTTTATTACTTCTTACTTTTTCGTAAAAAAAATATAGTTATTTACACTTCAAAAAAGGTCATAAAAAAATACTCGCGCTTTCCTACTACTTTAAGTTTAAAAATTTTTTTACAACTTGTAGTATCTCTTTTTTTTATTAAACAAAAAAAGGAAGATAGAAACTACTTTGATTTTCAAATACTAAAACAATATTAAAATATAAAATAAATATTCTCCGCCTTTTTTTCTTTTCCATTCGAAGTATGAATAGTCAGTCCCAAAAGTCAATTGTGTTATCAAACAAAAAAAAAATTCAAATGTTGGAGAAATGAACGAAAGCATCACAAATTTTGTTTTGTTAATGCTTGCTTTTTTCTTCCTCTCTCTTATTGTTTTATCGAAAGCCATTTATTTAGGTACAGCAGCCTATTTGAAAACGGAAATTTAGCGCTTTAAAAAAGATTTTTTTTGTTTCATTTTGTTTAGTTTTACTTTTCTCCATTTTTTTTTTATTGTAGCATGCTTTTATTTTATTTTTTGTTCTTTGATAAACGTTTTAGAAGAACGATAAAAGCTTTTTTGTCATTTAAAAATATTTATTTTTTAATACACACCATTTATGATGATACATTTAAAAAAACCTTATGTGTTTGTTTTAGAGGCGGCGGCTTGCAGTGTTTTATTTCTTCGTTCTTTTCATTTTAAAAAAGCGTGATAATATTAAACATTTGCTCAGCATAAATTTTTTTAATTTTCTTTTGTCTCTTGACTTTTTTTGTTGTTGAAAATTTATTCATGGGATTAAAAAATTATTGGGAATCACTCACATTGTCGTCTCCCACTCATGTACTCTCTCATGCGATGGTAAATATCTATCCATCTGCTTCTTTTTTGGGGGTGCAATTTTAATTTGTTTTGTTTTTTTAACATTGGCATCTTATTTCAAGTTAAGTTTTTGTTCCCATACATGAGTGTCGTCCTTTTCTCTCTCGAAAAAAAAACGAGCGTTAAAAAAGAAGTGTGTTTATTTTGGAACACGCGATATTTGAAATGAAAAAGCGGCTTTGATTTTTTTTTTGGTTCAAGAAACAAATATTTTTTATTTGTCTCCATAAAACAAACGACTATTTAGAAAAGACGTAAAGCTTGTGGTCATCGTTTTATTTAAATCTGCCCTATATATTTATTTTATAATCTTACGAGATTTAACTATTTACTTTGAGTCGTCGACTAAAACTAAAAATATATTTATTTATATTTCATATTCATTCAACATCGCATGAATTCATTCAATTTATTTAGCTTTAACCTTTAATTTTTTATAATATAAAAAAACAAAATAAATTCTTCACAATTAGAAGCCTTTTTAACACACATATGTATGGATGGAAAAAAAGAAGGCATTAGATTAAATGAGAAAAAGGGAAGAATGAAAGAAAGAGAGACGACACATAATCTTTTTTATTTTTTTTATTTAAAAGATTTTTGTTTTCAAGGACGCACCACTATTACCACCAACAGCCCCATATTAACTTTTTTTCTCACTTCATTTTTTATATACATATTTATATCGTCATCAAACACTTCCGTTATAATATGTCTTTTATTTATGATAATCATTTTTCATTTTTTGTTTTAAAATTTTTCATCATTCAAAAAAAAATTTTTTGTGTGTTTCAGTGAGAAATCAATACTCACATTTTTATTTAAAACAAGAAATATATTTCCCTTTGCCTGATTTAATTTGATTTTGGTGGGAAACCCACTGTGACAAGCGGCAAACAACAAAAAAGTGGTTGTTTAATGTGAATCTTTTTTTCCAGCTTGATTTATTTTAAAAATTCATATTCAATTTAATTTTTTTTCTTCAAGTTTTTCGTTTTCCGCTTCCAATCAATTTACTTTATTAGCGAAAGTATGTATCACGTGCACGTGTATCGATAACAATAATAACATAAAAAACAATAATTTTGTTTTTTTCCTTTTTTCAGAAATCGAGAACCAACACAAAAAGAAAATTGGGGAACACATTCATCAAATAAAAAAGAAGACAAGAAGATAGATACTATATTAATTTTTCAATATTTTGTTGATTGATATTCTTCCATAAAAAAAGAATTTTATATGATCAAAACTCATAAATTACTTTATTAATTTCGACTATATTTCTTTTCTTTTTTTATTAATATTTTTTGAAAAGGGGTTTTCGCGCTGTCGCACTGTCGATCCAGCGTAAATCACCATTAAAAACGGCGGCATTGCGATCGGCTTGCGATTGGCTTTGTTGTTGTTCGAGTAGCAGTACAAATAACGACAATTCTCCAACATGGACTCGAAGTCGTTCATCACGCTACTCGGTTTACGAAGTCGCCGCTGATGGTAATCATGGTGGTGGCGGCGGTGGTAATGGTGGAGGGGCTGTTCAATCAAGCAATGTTGGAGGTAAAAAGCTTTTTTATATTTTCATTATAAAAAAAGAGGTGGAATGATAAATTATCACTCTTTTTTTTGTTTCCGTTTTCTTTCTTTATTTTTTTTCTTCATTTAAACAACTGTTTTATTTGTTTGTGTTTTAGCACGTTCCCCAAATGTTGCTATAAAAAATGGACGTAAAATTTCTCCCATTATGTCAACGATACCAAATATTGATCATCATATTGTAGTAATTCGACAAAAGGAAAGAAAAAAAACTTCCAAGCAACAACACCATTTACAAAAGCAACACGAATTAAAGCAGCAACAACATTATGGCCCAGAAAAATCTAAGAAAAATTCATGCCCTGCAAGCGTTTATGCAATTGATCATCATGTTCCAAAGCAATCAATTGCTTCAATTAGAAGTTATAAAATTGGTCGAAGACTTTCTGATACAATGGCTTTATCGCCTAAGCGATCATCATTTTCGGATTTAAGGAATATGGAATCCGGTGAAATAACAACCAGCGGCGGTGAAAGTGATGAAGATGAAAGGAATCGAGAAGCGGTGAGAAGTATTCTCGGTGAGTCTGTCTAAAAAAACTTATTAAAAAAAGCCAAACAAAAAAATAATAAGAAAAACCAATTTGTATTTTGCCAAATTTCTGTTTTCTAAAATAATCATTAACTTTTTGTACTCTTGAAACTCGTTTTTTATTTTTTAATTATTCTTCTTTGTTCACTAAAAAAAAGACAATCTCATTCTTGCTTCTGAATAATTAAATTTAGTGTAAGAATGTGTTACTGAACTGTATCCAATTCTATCATTTGACTAAAGAGCAAAATCAGACATCATTTTTAAGACTCCGAGTACTTAAATATTTTTTTCTTCCATCGTCTCACATTTTTTTTATTGCTTTCTTTTTAAAAAATTTATTACATTTGTTTTTTTTTTTTGGTTTTTCACGTGAAAAGTCCAAAACTCATTTTTTTCTCCTTTTAACTTAATTATAATTTCACATTTAGTCACAAAGGTTGCTTTTTAAAGAAATGGTTTTCAAGAAAAAAACTACACTTTTTTTACTTCGTCTTTTTTTCATTTCATGTTCGATTTCAATTTTTTTTGTTGTCAAAATCAAAAACGTGATTTAATTTTGCCCCCAATCAAAACATTTCTATCAATATTTTTTTTATAGCTGACACAAACAAATCAAAAATAAAATAAAAAAGCGACGGTGAACAATTTTTTTTATTTCTCTCAAAAGATAAAAACACTCATTCTTTTGTCAATCGAATCCTTAAATTTTTTTATAACAACAAATCTTTTTGTTATGTTCCACTTAATATTTTTTTTGTTTTGTTTTGTTTATTTATAAAAAGCTAAGCACTTATTTATTCTTTGATTTTTATTTTATTTTTATTTTGAAATACTCAGCTTAGCGTCGGATTTAATTCTTCTTCTTTTTGATGATCGGAGGGTTGTTGATTTTTGTTTTGTTCATGTTAGAATATTTTTCTTTTAAAAGTTTATGTTTTAAAAAATAATCTATATTTATTATTGTTCTTTCCCATGATGTAACTTTTTTTTAAGTTTGATCAAAACACGGCATTATAGGATTATATTATACATACATATTTTATGGAGGGGTTTAACGATCAATTTTTATCTATTTTCCTTTTTTTCTGGACGTCGTGTGGTTGTGATTGATTTAATATGACAAAAGTAGAAAAATATTTGAGACACCAAAATAAAAAATTAAATAAATTGATGTCGGTCCGTCCCTTGCGGCGGCCGGCGGCTGTGGCGGGAAACAAAAAAAGCATGCCCTATTCTTTTTTTCTTTCCTTCTTTTTTTTTTCTATTCTTGCCGCCTTGTTTCCGCTACTACTACTAACAATGGTGAAAATGATGGTGGTTAAAAAAAACGAACGAACATAGCTATTATTGCTTCTTTTTCTCATTCTCTCTCTACTACCAACTGCCCCTTCCTTCTTTCCTCCTAAGCACGAATTAACTGACTTCGATCAGCGATGATGATCAATTTTAGTAGCCTTTGGGTGCGTTCTTAAGTTTTTTTAGGATCAAAGTTGTTTCGAAAAAAGATAAATTTTTTATTTATATTGTTGCTTTTTTATTTTCAAAAGACAGATTAAAAAACAAAAGGTCTAAAAACGTGATCTAAAATATTTTTTGAATGGGAAAGAAAGAAAAAAAGAGGAGTAAAGATTAGACATTTCGACAAAAAAAAATTTGTCGTCGTCACCCTCTTTCTTTGTTAAATCATGTTATTTGTATTTATACTGAGATTTTAATTTTAAAAAAAAGTTTTATGAATGAGAGTTTTTTTTGGTCGCTTTACGCTTTAGGTTTAGGTGATTGAAGGCATGTGTACATACTAAACAGACGACGGAGACAAAAAACTTAAACGTGTGAAATAAAAAATAAGAGGGAGCCCACTTTTTGTATTTTTATTTGTTTTTGGATTACACATATACGATTTAAAAAAATTTTTCAACTCTGCGTTAAACTCCAAGAAAAAAAGTTTTTTTTTATGTTTCCTAGTTTGTTTAAATGTGATAGGAAAAATAAAAGAAGAATAGTCAATTTTTTGATTGCGCTTTTTTTCCTTTCTCATTTAAATTAATTTTTAACACCATTTTTTTAATTTAATTTTTTTATTTCAAACTACAGCTGTGTCTTGTCCATTAATTTTACTTGACTATATACTTCTTTTCTTCTTTATTTTTTTCCATGCATTGATTATACCACAACTAACCCTATTTTGACACAAGCTAGAAAATAGTATTTTATGTATTTTCTGAAATTTTTTTGTTTAAGTTTATTTTATCTCTTTTTTGGTTGAATACCCGGAAAAACAACAGAATAAATTTAAAGGAGTTAAGCGTTTTTTCTAAATTTAAAATAGTAAATAAAAACTTGCCGGCACCGACAACATTTTTTATGTCATTTTATCGGTTTAAGCTTTGACTACTAAATAAACCACAATGATCAATAGAAAATGGTTAAAAACATTTATTTCGTATTCATTGTTAATGTTTTTTTAAAGTTTATTTACTTCCAAAAAGAGAGAAGAATAAAACTTTTACTTTATTTTTTTATTACTTTTTAAAATCCTTTATTTATTTTTTTAAAATTAAATTCACTCATGGCTGCCTCAGTAACATTAAATTTATGCGTCAATTAAAGTTAATTCTTTAACCACTAACGTTTTGTAAAAGAAATGATAGCGGCGCACTTTTCGGCTTTGGCAAATAGGTTTTCATTGGTAAAAAAAAGTTAGCGCATAAAAAGTTTTGTCTTCTTTTTTTCTTTTTTGCTCGACAAAAAAAAGTGAAGCAACCAAAAGCAGACGTTTCTTTTAAAGTTACTTGCTGCTTTTTGACATTTCTTTTGAACTTTTTACGCATAAGGAAGTGAGCAATATATTTGGTTCTTTTACAACCACCCTAATTACAAAAAAAAACAATTCGTTTAATATTGTCTAATATTTTTTAATGGAACATGTTTTTTTCGCTCAAATTTTCCATGAACCATGAAAAAAACACAACTTCGAAACATTCATTTATTTATTCGACTTTTTCCTCATAACCTTATTTTCTTAGTTTTTTTTGGTTGTCGTCGTTCCGACCACCACCTCTTTTTTTATGTCTTCCTCCTTTTTTTAACATATTGATTCTTTGTTTTGGCATATATTTTTTTTCTTTTCTTTGCGTTGCTTTTTTTCTGCCCGTCTTTTTTTTTTAAATTTATGATACACTTTTTTGTGTTCAACTTTAAAACAATTTTTTTACGTTTTTATTTTATTACAAGAGCGTTTGATTTTTTTTTACTATTGAACAAGAGAGTCTCATTTCATTTCATTTTTTGTATTCTCTATAGACGCTTATGAATAATCAAACGACGAACAACAAAAAAATTGTGCGGGCTAATTCAATAACTGGCACCACATCATCATCGTCATTAGCAGAAGCAAAAGCTACACGTTTACAAACAATTGATCAAAGAATATCAAGATTAAGTTTTGAAAAGGATGATGAAAATTCGATTGCATCTTGACGAAAAGTTTCGCTTATGCCTTTGGTGACTGAAGAGGATTTAAAAAAGAATATTGATTTGGGAAGGAAGGATCCTGAAGGGATTGCACAAGTTTTTGGTGATGATGTTGCTTCAAGGTTTCGATATCCATCAACACCAACAAGTGCCATTTCGCCACTACCATATGACACAAAAGAAAAAATGATTTTACGAAAAATAAGTCCCATAATTACGCCACCTTTGCCTCATGAAACTCGTGATCGCCATGTTCCAAGGTTTAAACTTTCTCAACTTTTTTTCTTTTTATGTTTTTGTTTACATTTTTAATTTAGAGGCGTTCCTACAGTTAAGGTGAGGAAACGCCGATCCCTTACAATAATTGATGGAAGTCCTGATGAACAGCCTACAACAAGTACAACAACAATGAATTTTTTTGAAGATGTATCCGTTGCTTTATCACCCGTCTTTTCATCTAAAAATATTTTGTCTAATAATACTTTAACAAACCATTCTCATTCTTCTTCTCTGTCTGGCAAAGATAATACAAATTGTTTTTTTGGTTCATCGTCATTAGATGAACCAGGACATTGGCAAAAAATAGGAAAATATAATTTTGCTATAAAAGATTATGAACAATTTGCTACAGATATCGCCGCGAGTAATCCAGATATGGTACATTTTCAACAAGTGCTAAATCAATGGGTATGAATTTATTGCTTTTTTTAAAGACGTTAAAATGATGAATGTATTATTTTTTTATAGATTAAAACTCAATCAAAATCTTATGGCGCCGCGTTTATTCTTTTATCAAATGAATGGGTCTCGTGTTTTTGTCAAGTGGCGGGAAATAAACTTTTAGAAAACCCCATTATTTGCGTAAGTATTTGTTTTTCGTTGAGAAAATAAATAATAAACTTTTTCGAATATTAAAACATAAGTTTTAACTGATAATTTCAAAAATTATTTTCAATATATAATAAATCGTTTATTTTTAGGGCGATTCCTCTTTAATTTCAAACCTTATTGCTCAAGAATGTAGTAGTAGTAAAACAAATTCCAATAACACAGATGGTAAGAAGCCAGAAGTCAATAGCATCGAACATCAACAACCTGTTATTATTGATACAACAAATTTAGTGCCGGTAAAATTACATTTAATAAAGGGACAAAAAATTACCAAATAATTGTAATATTTTTTATAGAATATTAAAGAAAAGCTAAAATTAATTGCAAAAGAAATAAGAACAAATTTAAATTCTAAAGAAGATGATACTTTGCCCCCACATTCATTAATTGGAATAAGAGCCAGATCAGATTTCACTACAGCTTTGTTTATTGTTCATCGGTCAAAAGAGTAAAGAAAAAAATTAACAGAAAAAGGAATAATTTTTTTACCTTAAAAATTTTTAGATCAAAAGACGAAGAATTATTTTGTATTCTCCCCCACGTTCAAATGATTGGAACATTAATGTCTATTGTAGCAAATATTGAAGAACAAAAGCGTTTAGCTCGTCAATCTCAAGTATTTTTATCCATGACTCAAAACGTATTTTCCAGTTTACGTAAGTGTTTATATTTCTTTTTTTAGATTTTATTCCCCTCCTACTCCACCACCAATTATCTGTGCCAAGTTTATGCCATTAAAATTTTTTTCTCTTTCCATTTTTTAAAAATTCTCATGGGTTGTTTAATCGGGCACCAATTAGTAGCCTTTTTTACGTTTATAGATTGTTTTTTTTTTGCTTTTTTGGTAGAAAATAAAAAAATGTAGCTCGTCATTGGAATCGATTCCCGAAGGAGTTTTTCTCGTTTTTTAGTTTCTTTTCTTCTTTTTTTTCAGTTAGCTATTGGACTGCCACATTTTAAAGGCATTTAATTTTGAACTTTTTTCTTTATTTTGTGGATATTTTTCTTCTTCTTGTTTTAGTCGTGTATATTTTATTTTTATTTCATTTGAAATAGTTTGAACCGTTCTGCAACTTTTTATTTTTCATTGACGCGCAACTATCGGAAAATCCCTTTTTCTGCACAAAAAAGTTTTGCACATTTGTTTTTTTTCTTTATTGTTTTATTAAGTACATACAATAGGTCAGTTAAGTGGCCCTTACAATAAGAGGAAACAAAAAATTCAAGAGTGCTTTTTTTTTTTTAAAAGTTGAGAAACTCTGCGCAAAAAAAGAAAATTTTGTAAGATTAAAGAATTTAACTTTTTTTCCTTTTTCTAACCAAAGAGGTGAAAGATTTTTAAAAAGTTCAGCTGTAAAAGTCAATGTTTATGTTGTTGTATTTCAATTTCTTCAATTTTTTCTTTTTAAAACTTTATTCCATTAAGAAATAAATAAATAAGAAAATACTTTTTCATAATAAAAATTTTACATGGCAGGTGTCATTCATAATTTTTCATTTTTGATTAACTTTTTTTCCTTCTTTTCTTTTATTTTTTTCCTTGGCATTATAAAATTTTAAAATTTTACTATCTCACTGAGCTTAGTTTTTTCTTTCTTCATTTTAAGAACTTTGACTTTGTACAAAAAGCTTTAAAAAATTGAGACCACACCTAGTGATTTAAATGATTTAAGGGCATTGACGACGTTTAATAAGGGGCTATTATTACATAGTGTTTTTTCTTTTTAAAAACATAGTCAGTTTATTTTTTGAAAATTAGAGTAATTGACTTTTTTTTTCTTCAATTTTTTTGTCTAATTTTCTAAAGAAAAGCAGAGAGATGCTTTGCTTAAGGGAATTCGATATTGATATTACATTTGTAAGCCACCAGCAACAACGGTGGACGAAAGTCCAGTCAGTCAGTTTGTTCATTTTCAATTTCCGCCCTTTAATCAAGTTTGTTGTTTTTTTTACAAAGCATTGTTGTTTGTCTTAACAGTAAGGTTTAAAAGAAAGAAATCTGCCTATTTGGCTAAAGTGAAGAAAAACTCGTAGAAACGCTACGATTTTAAAAAGGAAAACCCCTTTTTTTGTCTTCCTTTTTCTCCTTCAATACAAAAAAAAAGAAATTGATGCTTCTTCTTCTTTCTTTTTTATTTGCTTGAACAAATCTTTAATAAAAATTGCACTTTAAATTCAAATTGTTGGCATGCTTTTTGATATGTGTATGTAGTCTCGTGACATTTGGAAATTAGAATATTGCTTTTCATTTTGTTTTTTCCTCGTCGTCGTTCCCTTTTTTTAATAACTTCTGTTTTTATTTCTTTCAATAATTTGATAATTTATTCACAAGGTTTCTTTTCTTGAGTGAACTTTTGAAATTGAAACTAACAAAAATATATACTTTGGAAATTTGGTTGAACTCATTCGTGCATGTTAAAATATTGTTATTCCTCTGTACACAAGAAAATTTATGTTTGAGATATTTGCGAGCTTCAAGTATGTATTCTTATCCTTGACTGAATGACCTAAGCATCATTGTTGTAAAACTTTTTTATTTGTTATGTGACACATTGCTGATTTTCTTCTTCTCTGTGTTTGACAACTTTTTTCTCTCTCTCTCGAACTTGCGCAATTTTTTTGTTTGTTAAAACGATATCAGTGTTTAAGAAAAAAATAACAATGCTGTTTTTTTTAAACTCTTCATTTTAGTTCTCCATAAATATTTAAATATTAATGAATAAAAATTCTAGAAAAAAAGAAAAAGCGACGCCCTGTCACTCGGCCAAAGAACAATATTAAATTTTTGTGTTTGAGCCATTATTTTATTATTATAATAATTTTATGTGGGAGTGAAAAATATTGTGTTAGATTGAAAAAAATAAGCTAATCTCCATAATGTTTTAAGCAGCTTTTTTTATTTTGATTTTAAGAAACTATCTTTTTTTTTCTTCTTCTTCATATAATGTAGTTAAAACTTTTTTCTTTTTTCTTATAAAAAAGCTCCTTTTTTTAAATTATTTAAGATTAATTATTTTCAGAGAGATTTAAAAGTCGTTTAGCCACAAAGTCAGAATTAAAAAAAAATAATACGCAGTATAGCTCTTTCTTTTTTTGGGTTATCCGGCTTTAGCTCCCTTTTTTCCAGTCAGTCATGCCCCCTGCTTGCTTGCTTTCCTTTTTAGATACATAAAGCTTGCTGCTTCCCTTCCCTCTGTCCTTTTTTTACTTTAGCTTTTTTCACGTATTGCGTCAACTCACATAGTCAGTCACTCTTATTTTTTTTTATATTTTTTCCTTCTATGCGTTATTTTGCCAAAGATGAAATTTTTTTTCTCTTATTGAAGCTCAAATAAAGTTGCCACGTGCGGCGTCATAACGAGAGAATGAAGAAGAAGAAAAAAAGTGTAATTCTCAAAAAAAATTCCAAGAAGTCTATGCCTTCATTTTGTCTCTTTCGCGTGACCGTCGTGTTTTTTGTAAGGTGGCGGTGATGGTTGTTTGTTGTTGGTAGTGTTCCAAGTTTTTTTATATTCTAAAATATGCGGGTTCTTTTTGAGGACCAAAAATGTGCTTCCGTTTTCATGTTTCCGGAATGTTATTGTTGTTAATAAAATAGAGTTTTCCTTTACAAAAGAAATTCTCTCTTTTTTTTCAAAAAGGCGTGTGTTTTTTCCTTCTTTTTTTTATTTATTGAATAGAAAGGAGAAGATTTACTTAATGCGTCAGCCAGCCTTTTTCTCTTTTTTCTTATGTCGCCTTTTTTTCTTTTCTTTTCTTGCTTTTGTTAAGAATTTAGAAATCAGTTTGTCAACGAAAAAAAAATTCGAAGAAAAAAGCGTTAAATAAATGTTTCCTTTTTTGCCTTTTTAAATTGTGATGTTTCCTGCTTTTTTGACACACGCGAAACATACATCATTCTTGTCAATTCAAAACCATCCAAAGAAGCCCACACGCAGCGATGTTATAATTCTTAAAACCAAATATAATCAGGCATCAAAAATGTTAAACAGAATATTTTAAATAAATTGTTTAGTTTAAAAGGAAAAAATTCCACAACATTTTTTTATTTTTAACAAAAGCTTCTCTTTTTTAGTAATTTTTTTTTTAAATTAGACAAAGACGAACGCATAAAAAAATGCCTAATGCATTACGTTATTTTTTTTTTCTTAGTTTGAAAAATAAAAAATTAAAACCATTTTATTGAAAAAAATGAAATCATGTTTTAAAGAAGAAAAAAAATTTAGTAAATGAAGCAACAACGACAGCGGCGTGTGTTTTTTTTTCTTCTTCCTCCGTTTTCAGAAGCTGATGTTGCTTGCCACAAGAATACATGCGGCGGCAATGGGAATGCGTGCGTGCGTGCGTGCATTGTTGTTGTCGTCGTCGTCGTCTTTTTTTGTTGAACAAAGTGAAATTCGTTTCGCTGCTTCATCTTTGAAACAAACTGCTGCTGTTTTTGGCAAAAAAAGCACGTGTGGCGAATATAGAACTGAATATTTTGTTATCCTAAAGTGGCTTGTTATGAATAGTTTAAAATATTTTTAAGTTACTTTCTTTTAAACCCTCCTCGCTACGAGATTTTTAAAAAACTCTTTTTTTCGTTTTTCTCTAACCAACAATTTATTGAATGCTTTTATAGGTATAATTTTGTTTGTTTGACCCCAAAATAATATTTTTACCTTTTAATAAGCCACATAGAGGCGGTTCTTACAAAGAAAGCTGCTTTTATTTTGTAAAATGTTTCTACTTTTCTTTTTTTAATCGCCAACGCAGACCACTTTTGAAGAACTTTTTTTTCTTCAAGTGCTTTTTTAAAGAAAGAAAAAACGAAGTTTGAAGAAGATGCACATGCTCGAAAATGAATGGATTAGTGTGGATTTGCGTGTTTATGTTTTATTTGAAGAACACGGAGTTTTTCCAAAAATGTAGTATCATCTTTCGAATAATTTTTAGTTTTTCTTTGAACAAAGTCTAAATATTTTAAAGGTCTTTTCTGATAAATGGGAGCAACCTTTTTTTTATCATTCTAAAACACAAAAAAAACTCGCTGATTCATCTTTGGGTTAAAACATTTCCGTTATCATTCTTTTTTTTTCTATGCTTTGTTGTTATTATGGAAAATTTATGACATTATAAAAAAATAAAATACTGATTATTTTAAACTTTTTTTCATTTTTTCTTTGTTAAGTGTTAACTCTCTCGAAATTTTAACAAAAAAAACATCATTGTCTTATTGTTGCATCTTAGGGAAAAATAAACAAAAAAAAAGAGCGGGGGTGCTTGCTAACTTAGAACACTTGAAAGCTTTGAACGAACAACAAAAAGTATGTAATTTTTTTTTACTTAAGCAATTTAAATATTATTTGGTATATTACCTTTTTAATTATTAAAAAATCAGCATGCATACATTATAATTCTGTGAGTGTGTGTGGCAAATTAATTATTTTTATAAGTAATTCTAAGCTCCATTATATTATTCATGAAATCTTAAGCCTAACTAATTTCTGAAGCATCAACGTCTTTAGCTATATTAAATACTATTTTCGAAATGATTAAAATAAAATAATTATGGTGTTACTGATTCTGGTCACATTACTTTAATCTTCGGCTTTTTTTTGTTTTACTTTATAATTAATTTTTTCCTTTCATTTTTTTTTGTTTTGGTAATAGTCATTTCACATGTTTTTCTTTTACGTCGTTTTTATTTTTGATAAGGCGGTGGTTGTTTTTATTTTATTTTTTATTTTATTTTACGCTAAGGTCTTTAATCGCCATCAAACAAGAAATAATCTTTCTGAGGCAGCATTTTTTTCTTCTTTTTTCTATCTAAAAGGTTATTGGCACCAGGAACTTTTATTTTGACGCGCTAGTCAAAAGTCCTCAAATCTTGTGGCCGCTCCATCATAATCCAGCTTTCAAACGTTTTTTTATATGGTTTTTAGTGATTTCATTTTTTTTTCTGTTTTTTTTTTTGTTGCTTTTACGCTTTTTTATTCGTTGTAGTTTTCGAATAAAAAAGCTTCTTTTGGCTTGAACCAATTTTTTCTCTCTCTCTTTCTTGTATGTACTTGTTGTTGGCCGCCGCTGCCTATTTTTTAGTCTGCCACCTGTGCGTGCGCTTTTTTTCTTCTTTTTTTTTCGATTTTAGTCGTTGAAAGCTATGTATAAACGTGTCATTATTATTTATCTCAATATAAAAACATTTTTTAAGCTTTCCCTCATTCTTGCTTGCTCAAGTCTCTATACTCATTTAAATCTGCATAATTGAGAGTATATTTTTTGGTGGTTTTATCATTTATTTATTTGACAAAAATATTATTACTTATCAAAAAAAATCATTTACGTGTTCGCGGCGGCGATAGCCAAGTTGCCGCGTTAAGCGGCAGTTTAGCCGCCGTTACAATATCATGGATTTGGAAAGATTATCATCCACGCCATCTCCAAATTGTATTAAATCTGCTTCGGAATTAAATATTCATAAACCTGCATCGCCTTCTCCATCTTCGCCATCATTAAATAATGGAAAGGCATCGCCTCCAATGGAATCAGCATCTTTACTCGATCGGCAAACGATGAATTTAAGCGCCATTGCAGCTGCAAGTAGACCAATAGAGGGTGAAAATAAGGAAGATGCTAGAGAGATAGCTGAGGCACTAAAGAATTGTCATTGTTCTAAAGTTAAATCATTGGCAAATGGAGTGCTACCAACCATAATTAATGGCAAACTTGACAAAGATAAACCCCCATCAGATTGTATATCTCCGGATGTTTGTAAACGATTATTATCACTTTCAGAAGATATGAATTTATTGGTGAGAAATATAACAAAAGAAGCCAAAGCCTTAGTTCAAGCTGAAATGTAAGTGATTCGTGTCCTTTTTAAAAGGATTTTAAGTAAACTTTTATTTTACTTTAGATGTTCGCTATTTTTGTTGGATAAAGAAAATTCTGAACTTGTGGCCGAAGTATTTGAAAAAAATGGCACAAGTGATGAGTATTTAACCGAAATTCGAATGCCCTTAAACCAAGGGATCGTAGGCCATGTTGCTACAACAGGTGAAATGATGAATGTTCAAAATGTTTATGAGTAAGTTTGATTCATTTGAGTTTTTTATTTTTTAGTTTAATTTTATTTTGACTACATTTTTTTTAAATTCACAATGACACCATTTTAATTTTTATTTTATTCATTTTTTTAGTCACCCGTCATTTTATCCAAAAGTTGATGAACGCACAGGCTTTGTTACTCGGAATATTCTTTGTTTTCCTATTAAAGATAGCAGTGGTAAGTTCAATACTTCTTTTTTTTTGAGGAAATTAGCGTAATTTTATTATATCGCTTTAAGCCCCCATAAATTTTATTTAACTTTTTTTTACAACTTTGACCTTAGCGCTTTGTGACGTAAAACGCAAAAAAGCATACTTTTTTAAAAGTATTAAAAGTTAACTTTGTTGTTTTGTTAAAAGTTAAAAAAAAGTGTTTTATAATTAATGGCCACCACTTTTTTTTGTCAAGCTTGCAGGCTTCAATTTTAAATGTTTTAATTTTTGATAATTAAAAAGTTTTTTACTCTTTAATTTTCGGTTGAATTAAATTTTTCTTTGCTAAGAAAATTTTTGCCACTGTGTGTGTTTTATTCTTAAAAACTATAGTTTTCGAGTAATACGAGAAAATTCTAAATTTATCTAATTTTTATGTTTAAAAAACTTTAAGTTACAGGTTTATAAAGCATATATTTAGTCTTACAAAAAACTGATTATAATAGAAACACAAAAGCTTTATACTATTTAACTTACTTGAAAAAATTGTTTGTTGAATGTAAAAAAAAACTTTTTTTTCCGCATCTGTATGTTTCAGCTGGTAGTTGGTGACCGAGAGAGCCAAAGCAAGCTTTTTTTTTATGGCGTCAAAGGACTTTTTTTTTTTTAGCTTTTATTTTTCTTTTCCATTTTTCGTAGCTAAAATTGTTTTAACATGAATGACAAAATGACAAAATCAATAATGGGTTTTTTATTAGGACAAAAGCATACGCATTTTTATTCATTGGAGATTACTACTACCAATGTTTAAAAAAGGCATACATTTTACGGGTTTTTATGCCATTGTTTTAAGCGAAGAAAAAAATTATCTATGAAAAAAAAATTTTTTGTTGAGAAAACTTTAATTTTTTAATTTTTTGTAGGAAACTTAGTTGGAGTTGCTGAACTTTGTAATAAAATCGGCAAGCCCGCCTTTACGCTCCATGATGAACAAATAGCTACCACTTTTGCTGTTTATTGTGCAATTAGCATATCTCATGTAAGTTTTTTATACCGCCATCGAATTAATTATTGTAAAGTTTATTCATATTATATTATTAATTATTTAGTGTTTACTTTATCGTAAACTACAAGAAGCCCATCGACGCTCTCATATGGCAGCTGAGTTATTAGTACAAGGTTCAACACTTTCGGTAAGTAAAGATTTTTTTATTTCCCTAGAGTTAAAAAAAAGAGAGACATGTAGTTTATTTAATTGTTGTTTTTACATTCAACACCGCCATTTTTTTGATCTGAGATTATAAAAAATCCGAGAAAGAAAGCATAAAATAGAGAAATCAAAAAGTCATTACAAGCTAAAAGATCAAAACATGCGAACGGTCTGATACTACATATTTATCACGTCTATCGTTAGTTGAATTTTGATGGCCGAGCAAATCAAAAAAAAATATTTCTTCTTGTTTTGATCGCTTTTACTTGTTTTTAAAATGATTTCATTCTGGCTTACTTAGAAAATTTGATGAGTTTGTTAGTGATAAATCCAAAAACTGCGGATTCAAAAATTAAAGCTCATAAAATAAATTAAAATATTAAATTTATTCAGATTGCACCAGAAGATATTTTACGTTTAACTGTTCGAGACATTCCAAATCCTGAATCTTTCCATCCTGATTTTAATTATTTTTATTTTGTTCCACGTTCGATTGGCACTGGTGATACTTATATTGAAGCAGCACTTAGCATGTTTAAGGTAAAAACAATCAATAAATAAATTTTTGAAACTTTAAATTAAAAATTAATTATTTTAGGAACTTGGTTTTATTGATAAATATCGTTTACGACGTCGAACTTTAGCAAGGTTTTTATTGATGGTGCAAAAAGGATATCGTGATGTACCATATCATAATTGGAGTCATGCATTCGCAGTGGGGCATTTTTGTTATATGTTGCTTCGAATGGATGATGTTAAAATAGCATTAACCGATTTGGAAAGGTTTTCTCTTTTGGTTGCTTGTCTCTGTCATGATATAGATCATCGAGGCACCACAAATGCCTTTCAGTTGCAATCAGTAAGTCACTAATAAAAAAAATAAGATAGTCTAATATTAATTATTTATTTTTAAGAAAACTCCTTTGGCTCAATTGTACAGTTCTGAAGGCTCTGTTCTTGAAAGGCATCATTTTGCTCAAACAGTGACCATTTTGGGCATGGATGAATGCAATATTTTTGAGCAGCTGACGAGGGCACAATATCAACAAGTGCTAGATAATATTCGAGAAATCATTCTTGCCACAGATATTGCCGCTCATTTGAGGAAAGTGAAAAGAATAGAAACAATGGTTAAAGGTAAATATAAAAATAATTCATTCTTTCGAAATATAAATATATAAATAAAATAATTTTAGTTGGGTATGATAAAGATAGTGCAGAACATCATTATTTGCTGATGTGCCTTCTCATGACTGCAAGTGATTTATCCGATCAAAGCAAAGATTTTAAAAATTCTAAAGGAATTGCAGTATGTTTTCGAATTTCTATTTTTTATATAAAATGACTTTATTCAAATTTTTTTAGGAAAATATTTATAAAGAATTTTTCTCACAAGGTGATTTAGAAAAACAAATGGGAAATAGGCCGATTGAAATGATGGATCGTGAAAGAGCTTGCGTTCCCAAGATACAGTTGGAATTTATGGATACCGTGGCTTTGCCAGTTTTTCGGTTAGCTTTATTTATTATTTTACACCCTTTATTAACCCATAAATTTTAGTTACTTGGGTGATTTGCTACCAGCTCTACGGGAAACTTATGATTCATTAATGATAAATCGAGCTTGTTGGCAAAGTTTGGATTCCATTTTGCAAGAAGAGGGTTTACCTTCCGGTGGCCTTGATTACCTCAAAGATTTGGATCTTGAAAAGAAAGTATTGGATCGAGTGGGGAATAAAAGTATAGAATTTTATGAAGAAGAAGCTCGAAAAGCGAGGGAAGAAAAGGAGGAGGCTCAGCACCATCAGCAGCAGCAGACCACTTCAAACAAATCTCAGGAATATGTTCCCAACGATCAACCATGCTCATCCAAAAAGCGGCATTAAAATTGCCAAAAAACAACAAAATAAATACTTTCCTTATTTTATTTTCATTCCGTCCAAAGAACTTTCAATCAAGCAAAAGCCTTTCTTTCTACATCATCCGGGAAAAAAAATTCAACTTAAAAACGTATCTCAAATTTATAAAAACAGAAGAATCAAATCAATTTTTAATATTAACCTCTGATTTTTCGAAGCCTAAAATTATAATATAAAAATTAGGATTTCTAGAAATTTTATTATTGTTATATTATTTTATTTTCTATACATTTCCTTTCCTAAGCCGGTGTTCTTTTTTTAGTTTTGTTTTACCTTTTCTAATAGCTATTAATATTATTTTTAATTTTAAAAACCAACAAGATTGATTCGTTGTTAATAGTTAAATAAAAGCAGCTAAAGTGCTTTACCTTCAATTTTCGTTTATATAGTTTTATCCTAAACAAACTAACCCCAAATTAAACGGGAAATATTTTTAATAGTATTTTTTTTATTGTTTTCACTTTTTTGTTGCAAGTCTCTACTTATTATTAGGTCTAACAAAAAGAATGACAATTTTCGAAAAAACCGCTGTGCATCTCAGCGATCCTTTTTTACACAGGTAGCTTACAAAAAAATTTATATTTTGTTAAAGGAACACCGCAACTTGATGCCCTTTTTCAAATTTTAGAAAGCGCGCCATTACACGCAAGCGTAAAGATAAATACTGTCATTACACGTAAAATACAGTATTTATCTTTACGCTTGCGTGTAATGGCGCGCTTTCTAAAATTTGAAAAAGGCATCAAGTTGCGGTGTCCCTTTAAATATTTTTAATTTAAAAAAAACTAAAATTCTATCATTTTTTTGTTAATCAAAAATTTTTAAATGCTTTGTTATTTCTTAATTTTATTGTTTTAATTATTTTTCAATAGAAAGTTTTTCTCGTTTTATTGAAGAATTGTTATTCAGTTATCTGTAATTTTATTTGTTTTATAAATAGCCGTCGATGTAATAAAATTTAAGAAATTTATTCGAAATTACATGAACAGAAACAAACAACGTAACATTTTATCAAAAAAAAGTAGTATTAAAAAATAAAATGAAATAAAAATGAAAACAGTAAGGGCAATTTTTACCTCAAAAATCATGTCTCTTATACTCCGTGTTTTATGGAACAAGCTTCAAATATTTTTTCCAACCTTTTCATTATCAATATTTTTATTTAAAAATAAATGAAACAATACGAAGGGTCAGAATCAGAGCTGTCGAGTTTCGAGTTTTCGAGTCGAGTTTCGAGTTTCGGTGCACCGAATCGACTCGAAAATCGAGACCTTCGAGTTTCGAGTCAACTCGAAAAACTCGAAACTCGAAAAAATCGAGTCGAGTCGGTGCACCGAAAACTCGACTCGAAGAAATTCGAGTCAAAATTTTTAATTTCCTTAATATTCATAGATTTAAGCATCAGAATGCATTTGAATGGTATAGAAATGAACTAAATTAGATGTTAATAGCATTTTAAGCCAAAAATTTTGCTATTTGGAAGTATTTTTAAATTTAAAAAAATAGACTCGACTCGAGTTTTTCTTCGAATTTTCGAGTCGAGTCGGTGCACCGAAAACTCGACTCGTAAATATCGAGTTTTCGAGTTGGCTCGAAACTCGATGACTCGAAAACTTCGAGTTTCGAGTCGGTGCACCGAAACTCGACTCGAAGGATTTTCGGTGCACCGACAGCTCTGGTCAGAATAAAAAATATGTGAATAAAATATTTAATTTTTTAGAGTGTTCCTGGTTGCTTACTTTTATATTCTGTTTCTTTTTTTTTATATCCATGTTTTTTTCAGTTTTTCATATGTTTGTTGCTACTCATATTTATTCTTTAAAAAAATGAAATTTTTTGAGGATTATGTTTCACAGTTATAATTTCAACTTAAGATTCTCGTGTTATTAATTTTTCTCAATATCTATCAAACTTTTGTTAAAAAATTTATATGTAAAATCGATGTCATGTGCTGATTTCATAAACAAAGTTTAAAAAACTTTTTAGATGTTCCTTATTTTTTGTGTCGCATTCTAGCTTCCAATAAAAACGAAATCAGCCCCAAAATAAAATTTAATTTCTTGACAATTTGTTTAAATTTTAGAATCATAGCATGGCTATTTTAAATCAAATTTAAGAATTTAGTCTAAAAAAGAAAAACTTTCACAACAAAAATGCATTGCAAAATGCTGGATTTTGACGCAATAGCTTTGGAAAAATTGTGGATATTTTTTGTTAAAAATTACAGTCCTATTCTGTTCGTTTTTTTCTCATATTTGTGGGATTTATTTATTTTGTGTGGTTTTTCAGTATTTGACAGCTGCTTTTAAATTTTATTTTAAAATGTTAGTGTTTTTTAATTAAACGGTTTTTAAAGTTAATTTAACTTTCTGAAGAGGAGGCAAGCAAGCAAGGTGAAAATGAAAATTATTTCGCTCACTTTCCTTCCTGCCTTATTTTTTTCAATTTATTTTCCCCTTGAAAATATTTTTATTTTTGTCTTGGTGACTTTAAAATATTTAATTCTCTTTTTGTTCCTTGTTTTTATAAAAAAGATGTTTCTTTGATTTAACAAATAATATTTTTATCCCTTAATTTTAGCTAATCCCTTCAATGAAATTTTTATTATTTCTTACCAAATTTAAACACTTGCTTTTAATGAAAAAAGATTTATTAAGAGTAAACTCAAGAGAATTGCTATTATTAAAAATAACCTTTTTCATGTTGAGGGATTAAAGTATGTTCATTAAGGCAAATTATTATTAGCTATTTTGCTTCTTTTTTTAAATTATTAGAAATCAAAAAAGCAAAAAGTTTTTTTCTTTTTTTAAAGACAGAAACTATCCAAATTTGCTAATATATTTTTTTCTGTTTTTTTATGGCTTTTGAAAGAAATAAAAAATTTTTTCCTCATTTACGTTAAACATTTTTCTCGTCGTTATTGTTCTTTTCCGGCAAGGTTTATGGTCTTGTGAAATAGACATGAAATTATCGGTCTCTAACATTTAGCTCAAAACTGAGGCAATAAATCAATGAAAAACTATAAAAGCTTCGGCTATTAAAAATATTTTTTAATTTTGGTAAAAAAGCGGTGAGACGACAAAAAATAAAAATGAAAATTTCAAAAAAGTCGATGTTTGAAATTAAAAAAACAAACAGAAGCAGAAGAGTCAATAACACTTGTCACTTTTTTTTTTACAATTTAGCATTCAGAAGATAGCACATGGTTTTAAAACTTTTTTTTATGTTAATTTTAAACTTATTGTCATTTTGCTTTTATTTACTCATTATTATTCTTTGACTTTTCAAAAAGGTAACAAAGAGTTGAGTTTTTTTCCAGCTGGCATAACTGCCGACTTCCCGTCTATGAATAGCTTTTTTCCCCATGGACCTCTAAATGATGACATAAGCCGACAACAAAGTTTTTTGTTTGTTTGCAAAAAAAACATTTTTAACCGACAGACATTTGCCTTCTTACTTGGCTTTGATTTTTGGGGTCATAAAGTCGAGGATCTTAGTGGAGTCAAACACAACGAATGATACTTTATTTATCTTTTATTTATGTTCCTTCCTCACCATTGACATTGAGGTGATAAAAACAGTTGTTTCAACCCGTTTAAAATTTGATTAATTCCGGAAGAAGTTTTTTTTATATTTTTCAATTAACCTTCTTCTCATGTTTTTTTTTCTAAAAAAGAAAAAAGCTTTTGAGGTTTTATCGTTTTCTTTTTTTTGTTGTTACTGAAAAAAAAATTAACCAAGTGCAAAACTAAGAATGCTTTAAGAGTCAAAGAGCTGTCATTTTGCAGAAAGGAACATTATAGCCATGCCTGAAGACGAAGGCAATTGGACATGGAAAACATAGGGATGAAGAAGGAAACAACTCCATTTTTAATGCTTTTCTTTCTTTTTTTGCCTTCTTTTGTTCTGCCATTTTCCTGCTTCTCATTGTTTCCAACCCTCTCTTTCTCTCTTTCATAACGACAAAAAAAATCCGGTGTTGTGACGACTATTCTTCTAATATTTTTAATATTTTAAGGAGCATTGCTTGAGCTTAGCCACTATGACTTACTTATTTTTGTTATCAATTTTTTAAATTAATTTTTCAGCGGCCACGACTTTTGTCATAGAATAAAGAAAGGAAAGGCTTCTGAGCTTTGAATGTCTCTCTTAGTTTTTTTTTCAGAGTGAGACGGGGAAGCCATAATAATGCGAGAAAATGTATTTTGATAATCTCCGTTCTCTTGAAAAATTGACGTGCTAATCTTCGTGTTTCTTTGGCTTTTTTAAATGAATAACTCTTCCAATTTGTTGTTATTAAGAAAAATAATATATTAAATGTCATTCTTTTTAAGGGCGTGTTTCAATAATAAATATTACTTTTATAAAATATGAGTGAATTCACACAGGTGGAAGGTTTTCAATTTATTCAAATATCCGACAACGACGGCATATCAAATTTAGCTCCAAGCTTTGAAAATAATTTTGCTGGTTTACCACCTACGCCATATCCAGGTAACATCACTTTTTTTAAACTGTTGAACGCCTTTTTTTCGTGTAATGGAATTTATTTAAAGTTATTAAAAACTTAAAATAGATTAACTTTTTTTTATGTTTTTGTGTTTTTTTTTGTTTCATGGCGCCCTTTTGGGTGTTGTGTGGTATTTATAAAAAGTGAAATGTGCGAATAATAAATTAGATTTAAAGAAATAGAATTCCATTTATTTTTTAATTTAATGACGCGAATGAATTTTAGAAAATATGTTTAATCGCGCCCCACGTTTACGCTTTCAAGGCCGATCTCATTCAGCTAAAGAAGTTCCACCAATGTTTGAAGTAGGAATAGATCCAAGCTATTACGGCTGTTTTCCAGGTTAGTCAATTTAAAAATCAAACACTTGAAAATTTAATTTTTTGTTTTGTTTATTTAATGAAGAAAAGAATTTTTTATTTTTTAGATCAACAACAGCAACGTTTTCCTGTGATCACTCATAGATTGCTTCCAATTGCTCCGAATGATAGTCGATTTAATTTAACACCAGAAAATATGGATGATAGAAGATTTATTCGAAATACATCTCGTAATTCTTGTACTTCTTTGTCTCCATCGGAAGATAGAATTAGACGAACAGCTCAACAAAAACAAGAGGAAGTTATTAAATCTGGTAAGAAAAATAAATAAAAACCTTTTAATTTTAATTAATTAATTAATACTTAAACTATATTTTTTTAATAGGTTCAACTTCAAAATTACCAACTCGACAATTACCAAGTCCCTTTGGATTACAACCACAAAGAAATTCTGTGTGTTACTCATCCCCGGGGAGTATGCATTTAACTGCTGGAAATTATAATGATAATAATTCTCCATTGCCTCCAAATCCCAATGGCATAAAGAAAACAAATTCATTTAAACGACTAAACTTTAAAAATGTTTTTCAGGTAAGTAACAAAACATACTTACTTTTTTTATTATACTACAACTTTTCATATGCAAATAGAATGAGTGAGTATAAGAGATGAGATGTTAACAGTTAAGTGGTTAAGTAGATCACGCGTAAGATTTCGCGCTTACATAGTAGCTTTTTTTATATTTTGTCAAACATTCAAAAACATGATTGAAGTGTGATCTTCAAAGAGCTTTTACCGCTGCGGTTGCTGCAATTGACTGGAATTAGTAGTAACGCACTTTTAATTTCATTGCCGAGAGCCCTTTTCTTGCAAAACAAAAAGTGTTCCTTGATGAGCAAACAACAAAAAATAAATATGTAACCCTTTTTACGATTTTTTTTTACAAGCCTTTTTCTTGCTTGCCATCTTGTTTGGTTGATTGAGGCTGCAACGTTCCTTCCGCGTTTTGTCATATGTCGTCATCACTAATAAATAACATATTGCTTTCTTGCTTGCTGCATGCTATTGTGTTGCTATTTCGTTGTTATTGTTGTGTTGAGGATTGATAGATGAATAAATTTGAAATATTGATTCCCTCAAGGGATAATAGCGGCGTCGCCTTCTGTTTAAAGCCCAAAAATTCTTGAATAAATCTTTAAATCACGTAAAATGTTTCCATTTCCTTGAAAATGACCCTATTTTCGTCTGTCTGTTTTAAATGTAAAAAATAATAAAATGAATAGTTATTTCCTGGGAAAAAAAGAGGCTGTTTTGTTTTATGTTTGCTTTTCAAAGGTAGGAAAAAATTTTTAGGATGCGCTAAATATTCTCGTAAATTGTTGAAATTCTATGACTTTTTGCCTCCTCTTCAAAATAATTTTTGTGTGATGAGATAATTGAAAAACTTTGTTCATTCATTGTTTTACTTTCTAAATTTTGACAATTTTTATTTTTATTTTTTTCTAAAAATTCGATTTCCATATTTTTAGAATACTGTGTGACGACGGTTCAATCAGAAACAAACTTTACTTAAATTTTTAACATTTATTATTAAACAAAAATTTTAAAAATTTACATAATTTCGCAATTTTAAAGTTTTGTTACTAAAATGTGATGTCAAGTTTAGTGTAAAAAATGAACGATGTTCTAATTTTAAATTTTTTGCAAAATTAGCAATTTTTTACTTGTTTTGTTTTACTTTTTTTCCAGCGTGACTCTCTTTCCTTTAAGCGCGTGAAAAACTGTGCAGTGTCGTCTGATCCTTGACAGTCAAGGATTCTTGCTTATGTTTTAAAAGAGGATCTCAATGATAAGATAAACAATAGAGATGCGGAGATGGATGTTTTTTGAAGAAAAAAAAACCATCTTTAAAGAAAATAAAAAGGAAAAGAGGCAAACGTGGAAAAAATAAGAAAAAACCATATTTTTTTGTTATTTATTGTTTTGTCTTTTTTTCCTCCTCTTTTTTTAAACTCATTTGCCTCGATGTGTGTGAAAAATTAAAACAAAAGCAAATATTAAAAAATTTAGAGCCTTTAATTTTTTCTTTCTTTAAAACATGCAATTTACCATATAAATTAGACGACAGCGGCTTTTTTGTGATTTTGAATTTACCGCATTCTAATTTGTCGTCAATCTTCACGCAAGCATCTAATTTTCCCTTATTTTTTGTCTCCCCAGCTTTTAGAGAGGTATAAAAAAGAAAGGAATGGAGCAATGTCTACAACTTCCTTCTTCGGCATTTAACCTTTTTTTCACACTAGTTTCAAAAATTGTTAACCCCAGTTTTCAGAATCACGTCGGATTCAAAAACAATTATATATTTTCAAAAACGGAAATATTTTTATTTCGGGTCTTTATCTTTCTTTTGTTATTACATTGTTTATTTATTTTTTTACATTCTTTGCAGCGTTCGATGGGACAAATAGATTCACGCTTGAATGGCGCTCAAGAGAAGCCTAATGCTTTTAAATCTTTTGATAGTGATACAACAAATGGGTCTCCAGCAATAACAATGAAAAAGGTAAAACCCCGCAGATTTGATTCAACTGCGTCAGAAGATAGCATTTCAACCGAACCTTCACAAGACGATAAATCTTCGGCTCGTTTTGGAAGTAGTGGGTCATTGGATTTCTTTACACAAAATTCTAGCCCTTCTGGTAAAAAACACAGTATGGATAGTCGAGTAAGCCCATTGTTCTATTTTTTTAAAAAGGATTACTGTAATTTAATATTTTTTTAGGCAGGCCAACAACAAATTGTGCGGGGGCAACAACGCTCTTCAAATAATTCAAAAACAAATAATACCACCTCTTCATCATCAAGAACTTTAATTAGTCCACCAAGAGTTGTAAATAAAAAAATTCCACCTATTTCAAATTCATCTCAAACAATTATTTTATATTGTATGGAAAATGCAAGAGGTGATATAGCTTCTCGGGTTGTAGCAAGAATGGCACATAAAAGGGATGATTTTTCAAATTTTTGTGCTAATTTAACCACCGAACATTGGAATGATTTTGTTAGCTCTTTGCGAAATTATCTTAATGAAGTTGTTAGACATCTTCAAAGTGCTGAAAAGGTATATACTGTAATTGAAGAAAAATCTGTTCATAATTATTTGTTTTTAGATCCGTGAAATTTCTGTAAACTTTGGTATTAGCCAAGTTATTCGAAGAAGTGTTGGATTTAAAGCTGATTTCTTTGCTGTGATGGCAAATGCTCTTACCACTGAATGTGTTTTTCTTGATGGTGCTGCACATCAAGTTTGTTTATAATAATATTAATAAATTTTAATATTATTATTTTAGCCAACTGAAGCTATTGAAGCTTGGGCTGAACTTGTTGAGCTTATGTTTAGTAATGTTAGAGATGGATATTATCAACAAGTAAGTTGACCTGGTTTTTTATAAAAAAATTCTAAAAAAAAGTTTATAGATACGGTATTTGCGTCGAAATTCTCAATGTTATAATGGATTATTTAGTCAATCATCAGTTAGCTCCGATATAAGTGCAGAAGGATCTTCCGATGGAACTCCATCTGCTCCTTCCACCACAGGCACATTGGTTAGACAATACTCTCAAGAAGGGGCAGCTTCATCACTTAATGACAATATTGCTCGCTTTTTTTAAAACATCAAAAAACTAACTAATTTCCACATCAACATTCCGTTTTTCTACAAAAAAAAAACATATTGTAACATATCTTTTTTGTTTACAAAAACCCATTCAAAAAAACTTTTGAAAGTCAAAGTTTTTTTGCAAGCATAAAGCAAATATTTGTGTAATTATTTTCTTTCTTTCTTTTTTGTTGTTCAGCTATTGTGTAAATTGTTGGTTTTATACAAAAGAGTTTCATTTCATTTTATATTTCAAAAATATTTTCTTATTATTAGTAACAAACAAATAAAGGCAAAATTTGAAAAACTTAAATTACCGAGTTTTTACAATTTTTTTAAATGGAAAAAGCAGAAAAGCTCAAAATGCTTTGATGAAATTAATTTGATAAATTCGATGAATGCACAATAAAATTTCTAAAGCCAAAAAATTTATTCAGAATTGTTTCATTTTATTAAATTTTTAAACAAAAACATTTGTCAATTTTAAATTAAAAAAACAAACAAAGAAAACAATTAAAAAATTATTATTTAAAGCACACGTAATATTGCAGGCAAGAATGGAATAAAAAAATTTTTGTATTTAAACACTTAAATGCCCAGCTGATCGGGGACTAATTCGTTGTTCATCCATAGTTGCACCAAGTTGAGTTAAACGTAGAAAAACTTGTTCCAAACTATTTTGTGTAACAGAAAAATCTGAAATTACTGGTTGTTCACCTCCATAAGATGGCGGGGTGCTATATCTTGATGCAATTTCCTGTGCACGCCTGTATAAAGAACTCCAAGAATCATTGCCTCGACGAGGGATATCCCAATGATAAGTTGTCATTAATTCCATATCTTCAGTAGGTTTAACCTAAAATTTATAAATGTTAATTTGAAGAAGAAAAAAATGAATGGATAAATACCCCTTCAAAGACTTTCATAACTTCTCGATTAAGCATATTACGAGATAGAGCATTTGGATTATCAAGAGTAAAACTTAATAAAAATGAATTTCCATATCTACTTTTAAGATGTTGACTGGTGCCAATGCTAATAAGTGATCCTTTGTTTAAAAATCCTATTCGACTACATAAAGCTTCACATTCATCCATGCTATGAGAGGTGAGTAAAATGGCAATTTCTTTTCGTTCTCTAACCGCTGATAATAAATTCCAAATGTGACGTCGAGTTTTTGGATCTATTCCAGCTGTGGGTTCATCAAGCATAATTAAAGATGCACGAGACATTAATGTGACTCCAATGGACAATCTTCGTTTTTGTCCGCCACTAAAATTAATTTTATAAAAACCGAATTATGCAAATAAAAAAAAAGCTAACCTATAATGTAATACAAGTTTATCAGCTTGAGGTTGCATGTGAATACTTTCTAAAACACTTTCAACTCGATTTGCAACATCTGCAAATCCATTCAAATGTCCCAAAATTGTGAGAGTTTGTCGACCACTAAGATCAGAAGCTAAAGCGTCAAATTGAGGGCAATATCCAATTGGTGGCATTTTCCGAATATCGACACCATTTACATAAGCATGACCATTCGACGCAAATTTCCTTCCAGTAATAATATCAAATGCTGTAGTTTTTCCTGCACCATTAATACCAAGAAGTCCAAAGCAATCAGTTGGATTAACTCCAAATGTGAGATTTCGAAGAGCACAGAAATCTTTGTAATATTTTGTTACGCCTCGAACCGAAAGGGCTAAGGTGTCATCGGGAAGTTGATTCATTCGAACGCGTTCATTTCGAACATCTTCATCTTCTGATTCTTGAGTGCAGACAGCTTCATATTTGCCTTGTTGGAATCGACGAGCCAATGAATAAATTATGTGTTCCAAAGTGTGTTCAAAAAGAACCAACATCACCCAAAAGAAAATACCAGAAATGGTCATACAAATCATAACTTTGTTTAAATTATCCCATCGCACAATTTTTCCAAGAACTGGGCACTGCATGGTTACTTCCATAACACCATATCCGAGAGCATATGATGGTAAAATAACAGAGAATAAAGTAGTAAGAGCATTAGCAAGCTCAGGAGAACCAAGCATGGTGACAATTGTGGTAGCAATGGAAGCAATAATACCTGCGATAACATTCCATGTAAGTAAAGCTACAAACGCTTTTAATGGCGAAGAAAAAATAAAGGATGAAACATAAACGAATGGAACCGAACTCCAAAAGTATAAAGCCCAAAAGACAAGATTTCTAAAAATATTAAATTAGTAACTGTAATCAAAGGGATTTAACATACGTATTCATGCAAGCTTGCATCCAATTAGAAACGAATAAAATGGAAGCCAAAATCAAACAAAATAAGAAATAAATAATAATATACCATAAAGTTACGGCAAACCAATAAGTAAATCGATTGAGATTAGTTAAAAGCAATTGATGCTTGAATCGACTGACCCGATCTTCAACCAATGGCATAACAAACATGGAAGTAAAGAAGGAGAAACATAAAATGGTTAAAATATTAACGAAAATAGTTGCAACTGGAGTTACAACAGATGTAACATCCATAACCAAATCGGGTGAATATACTTCAACACTGGCTTGAATGGAATCTGCATTTTCTTGAAGAATAGCGTTTGCGAGGAAACTCATAGCCAAAGGAGGAGAATGATAAGCAGCGCCATTAAATAAAATAAAAGCTGATCCATTTTCAGCAACATATGAGCCTATTCCCAAAGCAGGCGAATCATAAGCGTGTTTTAAAATCATTTTATCAAAGCTATCATGAGGGGAAACTGTGAGAGGAATGGAACCAGGAAGCTTTCCAGCAATGTAAGGAAAATCAGCTGGGATTGGTTGTTGTGAAACGAATTGCATTGGAATAGTCAATGGTTCTTGTTTCAATAAACTTAAATCTCGTTTTTGAAGTTTTCCAGTTCGATTTTGGAAGAAAGCAACAATAGAAAATAATATCACAGCAACAATCAAAGGGGTTAATGTTCGAACCTTGTTTCGATAAGCGCTAATGGCGTATCTTTTAACTATGGCACTGACTTGCTTGTAAAATTGCACCGGTTTGCTTAAGACAGCTGAAAAACAGAGATTAAAAAATGCAAGGTAATTTAATATATGCTTACTTTCATCACTATGGAATAGCCCTTCAGCTCTGCTTAATGCTTGACCATCAACTTGATCATCTTGTGATTGAGCGATTTCACCAACCTTCAAAAATACCTGTTCCAAAGTATTATGAGATAAACCAAAAGAAGATATTTGAAGGTTGTCTTTTTCTGCTTCCAATTCTTCAAACAAATTTGCGAAACTAAAATCAAATAATTTAAAATCATTATATATATTTTATTAATTCTTACTATTTTTTAGAATCAGTTGGTAAAATAATTGAAAATTGTAATCCACTTCGACTTTCAATAGTAGCTTTATGAGAATGTTTTTGTGCAACTTTCAATAAATTTACTCGAATGCTTTCCAAAATGACTTCTCTTTCTCTTCCATCTTCAGGTAATTTTTGTCGGGGTTCAATAACCAAAGTAAGAATATAACCAGTGCCGAATCGATTTTTCAGAAATTCTGATGAACCCTTACAAACTAATTCGCCTTTAACCATGATCGCAATTTGGTCGCCAAGTAAATCAGCTTCATCCATGTAATGGGTGGTTAGTAAAATAGTTCGATCATTTCGCTTTTCCTTTTCTAACATTTTACAAATTTCATGACGGGCTTCGGGATCCATGCCAGCGGTAGGTTCATCAAGTAATACAACTCGACTTCCACCAACCAAAGCCATTGCAACACAAAGTTTTCGTTTCATTCCGCCACTAAGGTCTTCAGCAAGCTATAAAATTTTGATGTTAAAACCGTATTTAAAAAAAGTGAAATTTACTTCATTGGTTTTGTCAGCTAATTGATTAGCAGCAATAAGGTCTCGAAGATTAGCTTCAGAAGTAGCATTCCAATCATCGGTTTTTAATTTTCCATAAAGGCGTAAATGTTCTTCAACAGTTAATTTTGCGAACAATGGATTTGTTTGTGGACAATATCCAATTTGCTTTTGGCATTCTTCAAGGTTTCTTGAAATGGATTTTTGACAAATAAATACTTCTCCCGCTGTTGCAGAACATACACCACTGATGACAGAGAAAGTTGTACTTTTACCAGCTCCATTATGGCCCAGTAATACTGTAACTTCTCTTCGGCGAGCAGTAAAGGATAAACCATCAACCGCCGCAGTACCATTTTCCCAAACCTTTGACATATTTTGAACTGAAATATCCGCTTCATCTCGACTTATTCCTGCTTCAGATTCAAAATTATCAGAATAATCATTTCCATTTGCATTTAAATCAACTTTTCGTCCAGCATCTTTTGTTCGAATAAACGGGAAAATAAAGAACGGAGATTTTTTCGGAGCATTATCAGTGGGCCAAACCGCATCGAGATAGTAAATTAAGAAGCAGAAAATCAAAATATCAACTATGAGCATAGTAAATGCTAAACCAATTGAAAAGGATGTTGTTGATTCATTAAAAAGTTTAAACCAAGTTAGTGGAATCACTGAAAGAGAAAAATAAATATATAAAATTGAATTCGCAGATGAATCATTAACTTACATCGGCTTTCATAACTCCCCATAGCGAGTAAGCCAAGATGAAAAACGGTGAAAACATTTAAAGATCCCAAAATGCAAGTTCCAATTTGGGTTGGTGAAATTTTCAAATATGCATCCAAACAAAACATTCCAAACCATAATAAAAATACAGCGCAAATGGCTATGGTTGTTCTTCGACATAATACTGAAATCAAAACACTAAACAATACAGCAGCAATTCCAAAAAGTATGCAGAAAATAACAAAAATTGAAGCAGAAATATCCTAAAGAAAATTATTTAGAAAATGTTTGATTAATCTAATTTAAATTTGCTACCTCAAACCCAACAGATAAAACAATTGCAGAAGTTCCAACGACTATTAAAGTTTTGAATAAAGCTGTAACAAAATGAGAAGCATAAAATGCAGCAGAATCCAAACCCATAACCATGAGATGCGTTTTAATTCCAGCTTCTTTTTCTGCGACTATTTCCTTAGTTGTATGGATCATAACAACCATAACTAAGAAAATGAATAGAATGGGCATTGAAGTTAATACAGCTAAAAGGCCACTGTTACGGAATTGAGGAGATGGAAGCCTCCAAAGGAATACTTCCATGGAAGTGTTTTTTCCAATCTTCTAAAAACGATTTCGATTTATTTGAAAGTCTCAGAATATATGTATATCTTACCTGAAGAAAAAGAGTATCCAAAGCATATTGAAAAGTTAAGAAACCGCTTGACCAATAATTAGGTCGACCAGGAATATCATTTAAATCCGATAAAGAACCATATGGACCATCTGGAGGCCAAAAATCATCTGTATTCCAATCCACACCACCTCGATCTCGAACATATATGGTATATTTAAAGTTCTTTTCATTTACATCCAATTCAGTTAAATGTACTCCACCCAAAAAATTTCCACAAGTTTTAGTTGCAGTTGCATTTAAATCATCCAATAATGCCGTTTTCATATCATGGAGAGTATTGAATCTAGTAACATTTATTGGGACTTTAAAATGCGCATATCTGCTTTCAAATTCTCTCATTATTCCATCACCTATATCATTTACAGTCCTATAAAAAAGTGATTTAGAAAATCTTTGCAGAATAAGTTTTTGTTTGTTTAAAACTTACACATAACCAAATAACTTTTTTGCATTACACATTTTCGTGGATATCCTTTGAATGTTATTTACATTTCGCATTAAATCATTTTTATCACCAGTAATATGAACGGAATTAAAAATTCTTGAAGGTTGAACTTCGCTTGAAGATTTCTATAATTATATTTAAATTTTTATATATCCAATTAACTTAATTTTTATGAAACTTACAGAAACAACAAAAATAAATAATGGAAGAAGTAATAATCCAAACAATAATTCACAGAAAAACCATATTTTAGATCTTCGAATTATAAGAAAATTCTTTTGAGTTAAAATCCATACATGCCGTAGAAATGTCATTTTATAAAATTATTAATTTGTTTTTTGCGTATCAAATCATTAAAATGGCAAAATATAACGGTTTATCACCTAAAAAATGAGGGAAAATATTATAATAATCTTTTGAAGAATATATAAAAGAATCATCAACAAAAAAAGTGAATTTCACGAAAAGTTCGCGTGAGTCAGCAGTTTTTTTTAATTGAACATTTCGCGATGAGTCAGAATATGCGCTCTTTTGCTTCCTCTTTTTTACAAAATGACCTCAAAAAACATTATAAAAAATATATAGATTATAGGAAAGTGGATAATTATTGAATAAATAAAAAAAACTTTGCAGCAAAAACAAAAAAATGAAGAGTGGTTGTAGCAGCTTTTTTAAGTAAGCTCTCTTTTCTCTCTCTATCGACATCGTCCGAAAATGAGTGAGCATCTACCATCTTACCACGAAACGGATAAAAAAATAACAAAAAAAAGTGAGAGAATGACCACATGGGAGAGGAGAGAGGCTTCGGTCAGCTATAGCAACGTTATTTTTGTTATATTAAACCGTTTTTTTCCTCATTCGTTTTTCTCTATTTTTTTAACGGCTTTAAAGTTGTCAAAAAAGCAATAACTAAAAATGGATACATTTTTTCCCAGTGTTTTTTTTGTCCATCCATGACATGGTGGCAGCAAGATTAAGTTGCTTTTTTTTAACAATCAACTTTTCATTGTTGTTATATCAAATTTTTGGAAAAAAGAAAAAAAAGAGAGCAGCATAAAACATAAAAAAAATTATATAAACTTTAGAGAAAAAGAAGGAGAAAAAAATAAATTCACACCATCATACCATGTAAAAAAAGAGCAGATAAAACTACCATTCTTCAATTCGCTTCTCTTCGATTTGATTCGACGATGATAAAGGTCAGCTTTTTGGTTGTGGTTGTTTTGCATTTTTTGTTTTGTTGATCGAAACATCCTTTTTTGTTTTAAAGAAAATGTTGTTTTATTTTTTTTCGCCGATGATGCTTTCTTTGAATGTTTGTGAAAATATGTATCAACATACATATGGTCATCTTCTTTTTTTTTTCTAGAGCTGTTACATAAATATTTTTCTTTATGGTTAAGCATACATACATATGTCTGATTTGCCCTTTGCGAACAGTAGTGAGCAACATTTAAAATATTCTCTTCTTTTTTTCAATCTTTCTTTCGAAATTTTTTTTTCAGCTTATTTGAATATCTCTGTTTCCCAAACCTTTGCAATGGTTTTTTTTCAGATAAACAAAATAATTTTATTTGTTTTTATTTATTTGAGTATAGACAAAAATATAAAAAGAACGAAGGTGGAAAAAAGAAAATGAAACATTCATTAAAAATTGATTGGTTGCGAGAAAAAAAATTCGCTCACTGTTTTTTATATTTGATAACAGTGAAGACACACAAAAAAATGGAACTCCAGATTGGAAAGAGATCATCTAGAGAACCGTCTAAGATTATAAAAAAATAAACAAATATAATTGGAAAAATAACACAAAAAATTAAGAAGAATCTTAAGCACAAATATATAAGAAATAAAAAAAGAGGAGGAAGGGGACGACTGGCGTGGTAGAGAAAGAACGAGATCGCAAAGTTTTTTAGCATTCATTCGTTAACCAAAAAATTTTTTTGAATCGTTTTAAAAAAAAAGATGCTATATATAAGAGTCGCATTTCTATTCCCTGCTTGTATTTTTTTATTTGGTTTAAAACCATTATCTCCAAAAGCAAAAATTGATTACAACTAAAGTCAACAACCTAAAATTATTTAAATTTTTTTGCGCGCCATCATTTTTTAAGCCCCGTATCCAACAATATGATTTCCTTGTGATTAATATAAAGAAATTAATTTTTTTGCACCATTAAGTATAATCAAAAAAATTGGATATAAGACACATGAAAAAAAGAACTTTAACTACGCTCAATACTAACTATTTTTTTAGCACAAGTGAGAAAGAAAGAAATGGCGAAATAACTTGAAATATAGGTAGGAGAAAAAAGCTTTGGGATCAAAAAAACAAAAACAAATACATGAATGCTAAGTTCGTATTGTTACTAAAAATAATGAAAAGATTTTAACAAAAAAACTTTTAAGCAAAATACATGGATAATTTAGAGTTTCTCTTTTGAGGTTATCTTTTTGAGAGATGAAAAAAGGTCATTTACAAAAAAAAAGAAAGAAATGCTAATGGTTTAAAAATTAACCTTAACCTTTTGATTTTTGGTTTAAAAAAAAGTGTGTATGTACAACAAAAAATGAAGAAAAAAATGGAGAGGTCAATCATAAATTTGGGGATTTACTCAGTTAAAAAGCAGAGCAATAAAAAAAGGAATAAAAGAAAGTTGCAATATTTAAGTTTTATAAATTTTTGCGAAGCTGTAGAAAATAGAAAAAAATTTTTTAATATTGTTTGCATTCATTCTGATTAAATAAATCCCTGGATGTCAAAGCATATTTTTTTTGGCAGTTTTTTTATAAATTTACATTCCATCTTGTTGTGGAACCATTTGAACATGCATTTGTTGTTGTTGGGGATGTTGTTGATTCGGGGATTGTTGAATCACAACCATTTGGGGTTGTTGATGCTGCATTTGACCTTGCATTTGATGCGGTTGTTGTGGCTGAGATGTTACAATCACATGTTGTTGCTCTTGTTTTGCGGCGGTTGTAGCTGCTGATGATTGTGGTGTTTGCTTAGCTGCAGCTGGACGAGGTGGTTCTCCTCTATAGATTATCATATCCTATAAATGAGAAAATAAATTATGATTGTCGTCGTCCGTCAAAATCAATCAATAAAAATAATTTAATTGAATGTTTTTGTCTTACCGCAGCATATCGTTCCTTGTCCTTAGCTGCTTTTTGATCATATATTGCTTTTTGTTCTTCTGTTAATACTTTCCACATTCGACCCATCTCTTGAGCAATTTGTCCAACTTTCCATTCAGGATGTCCTTGTTGAACTTCAGGGCGTTTTTCATTTGAAAAAAAGAAAAAGGCTGACCTTAAAAGAAAATTTTATTTGTTTGTTATACCAAAAAATTTTTTTTGAGATAACTTACAAAGCGCGTTTAGGTGCATTTGGATCCTTTTTAGCTCTCTTCTTTTTTCTCATTGCATCCTCTCCACCATATGCAGCAATTTCAGCTGTGTATCTTTCTGAATCTTTTTGAGCTAATTCATAAAATCTTCTTTTTTCTTCTTCATTCATCGTCTAAAAAACAAACATACACAATTTTTATCGATCGATTGATTTCTTTTTGACTCACCTTCCATTTTTCTGCGCATTTTTTAGAAATTTCTGTTACTTGAACATTTTCACCTGGATATTTCTTTTTATGCTCTTCATAACACATTTTAACAAAAAATCCATATGGTGAAGTTTTTCCTCGAACTGGGCATTTCCCCTCTCCGCCACGTCCATGGGATTGTTGATGATGTTGTTGTTGGGGTTGTTGTTGGATTTGAATATGCTGAGGTTGTTGTTGAATAATTTGATGTTGAATTTGTTGGGGATGTTGTTGAATGAGTTGTTGTTGATTTGGATCAAATCGATATTGAATATTAACAGGTTGAGCATTTATATAAGCTCCATTATTCGGTACTTGTTGGAATTGAAACTAAAAATCTTTTGAGTGGTTATAGAGTTTTGAAGCAAAGCTTTTTCTCTTCTTTTTTTCAGAAAAACCAATCGATAACAAAAAAATAAGGAAAACTACGTGCTTATTTCCGAGCTTCATTAAGACTGTTTTTTTACATGCAATTTAAAAAATTAATGATATTACCATTTTCTGATCATAATTCATCGTTCTTTATGCCTTCAATCACTCCGATGCTTTTGAGGCCCGGAATTTACTTGAAACTTTCTATTTCTCACTGCACTCGTTGTCTTACTCTCTTTCACGTCTTTTTTTAAAATAGCTTAGTTGCCTTGTCTCTTTTTAAGCCCAGATCCAAAAAAGAAGTTATTGAAACACTTCAATATAACAGTTTCTGAGCTAAGAAAAAAAGAAAAAAACAACAGCAACAAAAAAAATAACGAAGAAACAAGCAGGAGGAGACGCGGGCTCGGTGTTGTGGTTTTGGTTAGTTGGTTGTTGTTGATGGGTGGTGGTATTCCGACTCTGAAAGCGCACGCCATTATGTTTTATGTGCATTACAGAGACAATATTTTTTTTTATTTTAAATACATGGTGGCATTTACGAATAAATATATAAAAAGAGAGAAGAAAAGATGTTGCTTGCTTCTTTGCGGTAAGCAAGCATTGCATTGCAATTTTTGGCTCTGTACTTATTTTGAACGAACATTGCCCAGAGGGGTGGTGTGGCAGAGAAATAGATTTGATGAGAGAAAAAAAAAAGATGGAAGAAGGGAGTAACGATTTGTAAGTAAAGTAGAAGCCGCAGCACGTGGTAGTGTTTGTCACTCACTCACATGCAAAACAACACGCTTATTTTATTTTTTTTATTTCATCCATTTTAATAGAAAAAAAGAGGAAAAGCGCGCCAATGGGCATATTTTTATTTTATTTTAGACAGCATTCGATGGATGGTCATTGTGGACCTTTTCCCTCATATTGCCGGGCTATAGTCGCCTGCCTGTGCTCTCTCCTTTATTATCGCTATTTTTTGCACGTATTATGGATGCTAAAGCCAAAGGCATTATAGTTTTTTTCATGTGGTATTTTTAAAAAAAGAAGAAAAAAAGAAACGGAAAAGGAATAGGAGCGAGGGAAAAGGGCTGGCGCTGCTCGGTCTTCGTTGAGCTCTTGATGCGATGCGGTAGGGACAATAACAGCCACAGCAATAGGAAGAGCGAGCGCGCTTTCTTTTCTATACACCACATATACAATTGTGCTTATCCATTCCCAATAAAAGAAGAGAAGAAAAATGAAAGTCGAGTCTACACTGCAACCCTTCAAACACAGCAAATGGCAATCGTCAGGCAGGCAGGTCGTACACAAAGAGAAATGAAGAAAAAGTAAAAACAGAAATGTCTTTCCATGCGTAATGTCTTTTTTGCTCGCTATGTTGATTGAATGCCTTCTTACTGCTTGCTCCTCTCCTTTTTTCTATTTGTCTTTTTTGTCTCTTTTTTTATTGACAAGGGAGACAGCAACCAAATTGCGGCGGGCGGACAAACACTCTTTCGAGGCCGGTTTTTTTTATTTAAAAAGAAGGCAGGCGCACACAACAGTGACGTATCATTTTGCATTTTTTTCTGTGTGTTCTCTTCTTTTATTCCAATATTTCTTCGTTGTTCGCTCATTCGTCAAATAAAATGTTGGGTTGCTGCAGCTGGTTTACATTTTTCTAAGTGCCTCTGTTGTTCAGCAGCAAAGCAGTAAAAGACATTTCTTCTATGTCTTTTCAAAATATAAAATAAAAATAAGGAAAAGAGAATGGAAGGGACCGGATGACTGAAACAACAACAAACGCAGCAGCAGCAGGCAAAAACAGGGCGCTCAATCAAGCGTCGACGACGACGACCCAACTATGTTGCTGTTGCTCTTATATTTTTTGAAGAACGCGTTTTCCATTCGATGAAAGGGGAGAAGGAAAACGAAAAAAGAAAGAAAAGAAAAAACAAAATAAAGGAAAATGGAAAGCAAAGAAAAAAGGAAAAGAAGGGAAGAGAAAACTCCTCAAGTATGAGCTTATTTGACACCATAGCAGCAAACACAAACAAACACAAGTAATACGAACAAAAAAAAATTCTCAAAAAAGTGACGACGGCTATCAAACCGTGAGTGGTATATGTATGTTTCAGATATGTACATGAAGAAAAGAAAAGAAAAAAAGCTAAACGGCAGAGTAATGAAGAATAATGGAAAGAGTCAGTCGGTAAAATCGCGCAATTTATAGAAACCTTGCTTAGATGCTATTATTGAAAATCTAAATCAAAGACTATAGATTTTTGTTAATTTTTTATATTTTTTGTTAATTGTTACTGTTTTTGTTGTTTAACTTTATTTTTTAAATATTTTTTTACTCTTATTAATTTCTAAATTGTTTGGAAGTAAATTTAAATTAGTAATCGTTTTATTTACATTTTTTGGGCACAAATATAAAAATTGAGTCATTATTGTCATTAATTTTTTTTATGACGCCTTTTATTTACTCAAGTTTCAAAACTTTTTTTGAACACATATTTTTCTTGCTGCAATAAAAAACGATTCTAAAAATTGATAACAGTGCAAAAATTCATCATTTTTAAGGAAGAAAAAAGTAATATCAAAAAATGCAATAAAAGAGTTTTTGAACGCGTGTATTTGTTTAAAAAAAATAGTATTTAAAATTATTGCGAAACTCGAGAAACTGTTAAAAAAGTTACAAAAAAATCAAACCTAACTAAATTTATTGTTATTTTTTTCTTTTATTAAAACAATTTATCAAGTTCAATAAAAAAACGAAAACTTGTTTCACAAACAAGTAATTTTTGAGAAATTCACTTTTATTTTTAATTAAAAGATTTAATCATTTTATTATAATAAAAAAGACAGATTTTAGATAGTATTTTATTCTAAGCGAAAAGTTGCCAAATGCAGTAGCATGAAGCGCTTCTTTTTCCATCATTGGTTTGTCAATACTTTTCTTTTTAACTATGCAGTCGTAGCATAGTTGTGTCCTTTTTTGGACAGCTTGAAAAAGCGAGGAAGAAAAATATATAGGAAACAAGCCAGCGGGGACCATCATTGATGGCACAAAGAAATCGGAAACATTTTTGCTTTTTACAATTTTTTTATAAATATTATTACTTTTGATTAATCTTTTAAACTTTTAAAATCAAATTTAATGAGTATAAAATTTGAGATTACTGCTTTAAACTATGTTTTCAATAATTTTTATTGAAATTTGCAAATATAATACAATTAATTTAATTTATTCAGACGAACGAGATCATATTTTATTTTGAGAACAGTTTGAACTAACTTTCTTTTTTATAAAATTGCATAAAAAACTCAAAGGAAATAATGTAAAACCGATGATGATATAAAATTCTAATAAAAAACCAAATGGTTTTTGAATGAGAAAGAAATAGAGATCATAATTCCATCAAAATCTTAGCTGCCACTCGTCCCGGATTAAATACCGCAAGACATTTCCTAAAATGCTCCGTTCGAAAACAATTGGATCTGCAATCTGAACGCATATTCGGCCGTTCATGTGAAAACATTTCATGACATAAAAGGCATATTCGATCCATAAGTACATGAAGTTCACTATTTTGCTGCACCTTAAAAAAATAAATGTTTAATACAGTATGAAAAAGGCAGAGAGAGCGAATATCAAATTTTTAATTTTTAGTTTTTACCTTGCATTTTGGTTTTAATGTGTTACCACTCCTTGTTTGAACAACATAAACTTTAGCTTCTGCACTATTGCTTAAAATAATCATAGATGCGAAAAGAAAAAAGCTAAAGGCAACAGTAAAATGGATAAATCCGCAATGCGATAAGTGACGGTTTCCTAAAAATAAATAAGGAGATTAAAGAATAAAAAGCAAAGATGAAAACACATACTTTTGAAAGAAAATAAATGGAATATTGCAGAAATTGCTTTAAATAATAATGAGCAGTTGTGCATACCTTGTATTATTATTTATATTTTTTTATTATTATTACAATCCAAGAAGATGCTTTTTAGCCGATATTCGTCGATTTCGGCATTCAGCTAAAAACTAAAATAATATTAAGATTTTAAAAAATTTAAGCAAGTTTTTATATAATTTTTTGTATTATTATTTACACGAATTTGGCCCACGTTTATACATACATACATCATCCTCCGCAGAATGACCCAAAAGCAAAAAATGAGGGAGGAAAAAAACAAGCCTGCAGCAACAAACTTGATTTAATTCCAATTTTCTAATTGTTTTTAATATCTTTCTTCAAAAAAGTCGGTCGAAAAAGGAGGGAAAACAACCACAAAGCTTCATTTACCAATGATCTAAGAAATTAGAAAATTTTGGAAAATAAATTCCGGAAAAAACACTTTCAACAAAAAATTATTTGTGAACAAATAAAGCATATAAAAAAGTTAATAATGAAATAAGCAAAAAAAGGTTGTTTCAATAATTTAAAGGTAAAAAAAGTGTTTCAAAAATGTTGAAACAAGAAAACATTGTTTGTTATTCTTTCGACGTCAATGATGTTAAGCTCATCAAAAAGTAATTTGAGTGAATATTTAAATGGCATTTGATTCTTTGGGTGACGATGGTAGACGACGCAGCAACCATGCATACTGTCGCTTGGTTCCTAGCTAAATTCGCTACCGGATACTCTTCCAGGTTTTATCTTCTTTTTTTTAATTTTATTTCTAATTCAAGAAAAAGGGTGGGGGCTGTTTAAAGAACATAAAACCATTAAACATTGCACAGGTCATCATCACCACCATCTCCACCATTTTTTTATTTTTCAAATAAATTTGATAAACAAAAATTATTTTTTTATTTTTTTGAACTCAAAATGGATAAAGGAAAAAAACTAAAAGTAGAGTCATCAAGCTACATTCTAATAATCTTAAAATTAAGTGCTTTAAAAAGCTACAGCTTTTGCACCATATTTATTTTCCATGTTCAAAAAAACAAACTTAATCTTTGCACATTATTCTTTAAAAGATTTATTATTAGTAATTAATATTACAATTTTTATTTTATTTTTATTTTTATTTTCTTCACTCTATCAATATTTCTCTAACAAAAAAATTAACTTTAAAAAGTTAAAATCAACTAAAAATAGGTAAAAATAAAAGTTTTTCGAAGACATAATTTGAAAGAAACAAAAAACAATAAAAAAAATTAGTGGTTTATTATTAACTAATAAAGACAAAAAATAACTAAATAATCTATGTATCTGATTTTCAATCATAAAATAATAATATAAAAATAAAAATAATAATCAACGAATGTGTAAAAATGTAAAGACGAAAGCCAAAAAATAATATTGAGCACCGCTTTTTTAAGTTAAAACAAAAAATCCGGACATTAATAATTTTTTTCATTGCAGTGTCAAAATTTTTTATATAAAAAAGAGTTTTATAATTTTAAGAGATCGAGTGCAAAGTTTTAATCAAAAAGGTTTAAGAATTTATTATAATAAAAAATGAACCTTTTTGATTTTTGAGGTTTTTTAGCACTCATAACTATTTTTTTAGAGATGGTAGAAATTAAATGAGACAGAAGGAAACAAAGTTGCAAATATAAAAAAAAGAGAAATTTTAAAATGTTTGGGGCAATGATGGCACGCACTACCGTATATTTTTTTTCCATGGAACTTATTCCAAATAACAAAAATTATTATAATATTTCACATATTTTTCTTTAAAGTTTAGTTGAAAGTTTCCAAAGAAGTAAAAAATTTAAAAAATAATAATACCCGAAAGTTTGCTGCAAAGTACTTTTTTTTAAAAACAGAAAAAAAAGAAAAAAATTAACCCTCATTTGACAGTTAAAAAAGCATATTATATAAGTCACTATATTTTTTTTACTTCCTTCAAACACCAACACTCACAGTAAATAAGCACTTTTTAAATAATAAATTTTTCAAATAAATGAATGACTCGTTAAAAAGAGTAATGTAATAAAATAATTTTTGCAATTTTATTCATTTTTTCTTTTTTAAATTAAAATCGTAATTTTCCTTTTCATTTTTTCTTTCTTTCCTGTACTTCTTTGCTTTTTGAAAAATAAAAGTAAGAGGAAAAGAAAAAATAATATAATAAAAAAAGGTGCCCATTTTCTGCTGGACAAAGCAGAAATGGCTGCTTTTGAGTCAGTAGTTTGATTTTAACAACGCTTTGAAAAAAATTATTACTGTATAATTTTGCAAAAATAAAGAAGAATGGTAAATTATTAGGTTTTTCCATTTTTGACTATTGCTTAATTTATAAAAATTTTCGTGGATAACAGACAGAAAAAAAGACAAAGAAAAACGATCAAAACTAAATTTTGAATAAAGCAAAAAGGTTAATAAAAAAATTTAATCGGTAAAATCTATGCATTTTTTTTAAAATTAATTCATTTTTTGTGCCGTACTGCCGGTGTTGATTGAAGTGAACCTGCTGGAGTATTTGAGCCTGCAGGAGTTGTAGATCGAGAAGATACAGGTCCAGTTGTTGCTCGATCAGCAGCAACAAATACATCGGGTTTTAATGTATGTAACATAACTCCACAACCACCTAATGGAGGCTGCCACATATCATAATCAAGTTTAGCAAGTTCATCTTTAATCATACTTATAATTGTTGGGGGAGTATCTAAAAAAATGAAGTACGTTTAATAAGAAAAAATTATAATAAAAAAAAACATACCTGGTTTAAGGAAAGCAAAGACGCTTCCACCTCCTCCAGCTCCTGTCATTTTAGGGTGGATTCCATATCGAGCAAGCAATGTACAAATTTGATCCACTTTAGGATGTCCAACTCCAAGGGCAACAAGCATAGAATTATTTATGCGGCAGAGATCCTATAAAAATAACGAATTTTAATTTACTGAAAAGTAATCATTTTTAATTAAAACTATTTAAGTTTGAGCGCCATAAAAAGCAAGGCCACATTTAACCACCATTGCCTTTTAAAAAATATTGCGGAATATAAAAAAGGTATTTAAAAATTTTTAAGGGTAGATTCAAAAAAAAATTATCAATAAAAAAAAACAACGTTGATCGAGTTATGTATAATTAGGCACTCCAACTATATGTATAAATAACCATTAAACAAGCAAAGGTTTACATACGTTAAGATGGGCAAAAGTTTCATTGAATTCATTTCGCTCTGATTTGTTTCCATCTCCGCCACCCGAAACTCCACTGAGGGCACTTGCGGTTGATCCACGTTTTCCGCTTGCTACGTATGAACTGAGACTGGACGATCGACCGCCTACCGACATAGGCTGCAAATAGTTAATTCCACATAGTTTTTTTTTGTTTGAAGAAATAATAATAAAAAGTTTTGTTTTGTTTTGTGTAAAAAAAAAATAGAAAGAAAAAGTATTTGGTAAGGAAAAAATAGTTTGGGTTTTTTTGTAAGAAAAATAAAATAAAGTGATAAAGCAAAAGTGTGCATTGCATTCACTAATCCACAAAGCGTGAGAACAAATTCTGTGCTGTTATTTAAAAAATTTTGAAAAGAAAAAAACTCCACAAAAAATGGATAGAAAAATCAAAATGAAATAATTGCTTAAAATTTTTAAAACAACTAAAATGCAAAAAGCGCAGTCAAGCTTTGGAAAAAAAATTTTGTGGAAGAAAACCGAAGTTGGAAAAAATTGCGAATGGAATTTTCAAACTAACCTGTAAATTATGATGATCAGCTTCGGTTACAAATGCTGGAGTTAAAGTGGCACTTCGTCCACCATTTTCCAATACACCACTTCCATTTTCATCTGACTTTTGTAAAAGAGCTGCAACCTCCAGCGAAATTGCATCAATAGTATTTAAAATATTTTCAACAACAAATGGTGACTAAAAATTGTTTAGACATGAGCAATAACCCATTAATTATGCTTACTCTTTTCATTCTTTCCTTCACTGTTTGCACCATCCTTGAAGTATTTCTTTCAACTTTAGAATTTACTAAGATAACTTTGAGATTTGGAATACTAAAACTTAACGTTTTAAATTCATTCAAAAATGAAATCAAAAAACATACTTTCGAAGATTTTCTATTGGCCTTCCAGGTTTATAACTTGCGACGCCACCTAAAAACATTATTATTAGTTAGAATATCGCAAGTTTAAGCTAACTAAAAATAATGGTATCTGACTGATTTTTTAAAGGGAAGTAAAATTTAGTTTTAGAATGATAAAAACAAAAGGTGCAAAAAATAAGAATAGTTTTATAAGCTTTTCCTATGACTCTATTTTTATTTTTTATTATAACTTAATAACTACCATAAGTGGACATATGTGCTAAATGAGTGAAGCTTTGATATCCATAGCGTCGTGCAGCTAAAAAAATGTTTAAGATTGGTGAAAGAGAAAGTTTTTTAGAAATTAATAACCGAAAAAACCTTAGCTTACACAAAAGCATTAACCAAAAGAAAAACCGAAAAATCTATTAATGACGAAAAAAAATACCCCTTATCAATGTCATTTTAAGCAACAACAAAAAAAGAAAATTGCAATAGGGTTAATAAATTATGGAAGGTATATTAACTTAATATAGATACCATTAAAGCAGAAACCAAAAGCTTTTGTTAATCCAAAAAATAAACAAACCGTAAGTGCACACAGCCGCATCCAAGCCTGAAGCTCGGCCGTGAATCAAAGATTCAGCTGCAGCTGACCACTTTCTTATCATATCAAGATGAATGTCATCCCATGTAAAGGCTCCATCTTCATCAGTGGGAATTGTTGGTGGGGGAATAAGACCGGCAGTTTGAAGAAGGGATGTTGCAATACAGACACAAAAGGCTCCTAAAACCAAAAAATAATTTTAAATAAATTGCGCAAGGGTATTGGGATTAAACTCACCGGATGAACCAAGTCCAACGCAAGCAGGCAGTTTAAATCGAACAGTTACTTTAACTGCCAATAAATCCCTGAAATTAAATAAAAAATTAGCATATGGAAGGGTTATATTTTTGTTAGTAAAAAAACCACTAAAACTGCATTCGACAATGAGTAACAAACTTAAAATTTAAATCAAAAAATCACAATAACAGAAAAAAAGTGCAAAAAACAGTATGTTACCCAAAGCAAATTTTGAGAATGTGTATTTTTTATACGATAAACATAAAGGAGAAAATGGGGAATAGAAGAAGTAAAAAAATGCAATACAAACACGTACCAAAGAACAGAATTTTTCATTGGATCACTATCACTATTTTCATTCGATTGAAATCCATTGCCTCCACTTTGAAGTTCCATAAAGCTACAGATATAAATAATAAAAATAAATTAAAAAGAAAAATATTATCAAAAAATTAATTTTAATAGTAAAAAAAGAAACCAAAAAGCACCAAACAACAGAAATAAGTGCAGTGCCAAAATAAATATATACATAAGTTTTTTACGATAAATATTAATAAAATAAATTTGTGATATAAAAAAATGCTAACCGTTTCCTTTGTACAACGCCAATAAGAAGATACCAAAATGATAGAATAGCTAAATGTTGAACACCATATTGGTCTTCGCATGAACCAGATAACTTCCTTGCAATTGGTACTATGAGTTCTAATGATGGTGGCCCATCATCAGTTGGAATATCCGTATTTAAATCAGGGTGAGATGCAACTGAAAGCCAAATACTATTTAGGAAAAGTAAATAGTATTATTGCTTACCAGTTTTTAACAAATCTTTTAGCATCCATGTTTTTTCAACGCCCAAATCCGGCAGAGATAAATATATTCTTCCATCAGCAGATGTAAATAAGCTCACATAAGTTCTTAAATCAATAGAACCCGCAATTGCAGTCTAAAAATAAAGAAAATTTGAATCATTTTTGGTTTTCTTTTTATTTTTATTAAATAAATTTTGCTGTTTTCTTTAAGATTTTCAAAAAAGCGTAAAAAGCGACGTCATTAATGCAATGACGCAGAAAAACAAACTTTTGTGTATTTCCCCCAACTTTTTTGTTGTATAAACAAGCTTTTAAAACTTTTAAGAATGTTACAAAGCCGATTAATTTTTTTCTCTCCAAAAAGTTTTTGTCTGATAAGTATAAGAACTTACTCTGCCGTAAACAACTGCATGTTCTCCAAATAAAATAATTTTTCCTGGGGCACTAACATAAAGTCCGCCCGAAGCACTTGATAGCGATCTCATAGGTGAAGAATTTGGACCTCCTGTGGAAGATGGTCCTAGCGATGAAGAAACATGATTTGTAACCATGTGGGAAGAAGAGGAGGATGCGGAAGGCGAATCTTCAACTGAAAAATAAATAAATCAAAATCAAATATTTATAAAAAAAAATCATAAAATCTCCGTCAAACAAATGGAACGCTAAGGCAAAGTACAACGATTATTTTGAAATCGAGAACGAAAAAAGAAATCTGAGCTGAAAATGCTTTGTGCAAAATGCGACAATATTTTTTTTTCCATCGATTCTCTATTATCTCTTTTTTCAAAGATGACAAAAAAACAATCAAAAAAAACTTTTGTTATATATAAAAAATTACTAAGTTAAATAAAGATTTTTTTGTGATTTTTGCTTGAAAAAAAATGAACTCTGAATTATATTTTTTCCAAGCAAAAGCTTAACAAACGTGGCTTTAATCATTTTTTTTAGAATTTTGTTATGATTGAATACGGCCGTTTTTTTAGCCAGTCGTCTGCCTTCAATCAAAGCAGTAATCATAAACATACGGAAAAATAGAGAAAAAATTTTAAAATATAACTAAAGCAAAAAACTCATGTTCATGATTAAAAAAAATAAAAACAGTAGCTGGCTTTTTTCAATAATCCTATTTTTAAAAGATAATAAACTCCAAAATAACTATAAAAAGCCCAAAAAAAATATTTTACTTACTTCCATTGCGACCAGGAGCAACCATCTTCGTTCATCAAAGCAGGTGTGTCAAAACTGTCTTAGTTGGCAGTCGTCGGAGTCAGTCTCTTTGGGTTGGTTGGGTTTTTTTTGTCTGACTTATTGCAAGAAATAAAAACGTCAGAGGTAACAACTGCAGCAAAATTTAAAATGATGTTGTTGTTGTTGCAATATCACCCTTCTTCTTTGATCAAAGTAAAATATTTAAAAGAAAATAATTAAAGAAATATGGAAACAGAATACTATCGTCGCTTTCGTCTAAGCATGGATCCAATACTCAAAATTCAATAAAATAATGGAACACTGCTTTACCAATTTGGGCAATGTATTGTATTCAAAATAAATTGGTTGAAATAATCAATGAATCACAGACTAAAATTTGATTCTTTTTGTTATAAGTTTGAAAAAGCACACCAAAAAAATTACATTAAACTCGCGAACAAAAAAATAAACGCGATAAAGGAAATACAATTGTATAAATTTTTGATAAAAAAATAGCAATCACGGGAAAATGCGAATAATAATAAAAACGACGTATGACATTCATGGGTGAAAAGAAAAAACAAAATGCGAAATTTTTTTGCTTTCGTTTTTTATTGGTGACTTTCTCCAACAAAAAAACGGAAAAATGTTGTATGAGCATAAAAGCCAATACATACATACAAGAAAATGACTACCTTTACAATGAATAATCAAACATTGACGTAAATCAACAAAACAAAAAAATAATATTGTTTTTGTATTAAAGCGTGATAATAAAAAATCAGTTAATAAATACATAAATTAAATTTTTTAATTTATTGATCTTAAGTTTTTTAGAATGTGTCTAAAAAACCAAAGCTTTGAAAACAAGAGAGATACAAATTTAGGAAACTGGTAGAGCATAGTAAATACATTTCAAAAGTATAAAGCCAAATCCCGTTGAATTGTTATAAAAAAATAATAAGGAAAAATCAAAGCGAAAAAAGTTTTTTTTTACAAAGGCGAACAAAAAAGACAAACTTTGTTAAAAACAAAAGTTATTGATGACTATTTATACACCCTTTTGAGCTATCTAGACCAGTATCCATAAAAAATAATTAAACAATGAAGAGAAAAAAAAGAGAATGAAAATTTGGCTTGTGAGATAAAATGCAAAAAATAAATAAGAGAAAGAGTTTAAAAATGCCACTTAATTAATAAAATAAATATTTTAATAAAAATCATAACAAAATATGAAAAAAATATCACTGACAAATAACTAAAATAAACCAATTTTGTGAACAAATAATGACGAGAAGTGCCCTCACATTTTGGCAAATGTCCTTACACCATATTTTGAACTGCAAGGTCATTGCTTTCAGATTTGAAATAAATATCTTGGAGAATTTCTCAGAGAAAAATATAAAAATCTCGGAATATTGCTTAAATTTATTTGTGGTGGTGGAAGTCAATAACAAAAAAAGGTAGAACGACTAAAAAACAACTAAAAAACAGTAAAAACTATAAAATCAAAATATTAAATATATAGGTACAATCGCGCAACAGATGGCTGTAAAAAAATTTCAAGCCATAAATAAATCTAAACTAATTAAAAATTTCAAAGCATTGCTTAATTTAATAAAGCCTTCCTAATTTTTATTTTCAAAAATAATTTTATGACTTTCTTTGACTTTTTTACGATAATTTAAGGTCAGTTTTTTAAAGAAAGAAAGAAAGAAAAAAGTTTCTTTCTTTTAGACAAATCTTTTTTAAAATAATTTTTTCGGCAATTTTATTATTCAAAAAAAACGAAGAAGAAAGAACAATCATCTTTTACTCTCTCTCTCTTTTGGCACTTAGGTTCTTTTTATTTTTTATTTTTTTTCTTGCTCACAGCCACTGCCGCTAACTTAGACGACGCAAGTGAATAATCAATTTGCAAACAATGAATGCCTGTGCTCGAAGAAGAAAAAAAGAAGTTTTTTTTGCCGTTTTTTTCTCACAAGTGAACGCAACTTTTTTTTCTTTTAAAGAAAACCAAAAAAATTCTTTGAGAATGTAAAGAAGAAGAAAAAATGCGAATAAGCAAAAACGGAAAAGAAAAAAATTGACAAAAGAGGAAAAAAAGTGTAAAAGTCTCTCTCATATTTGAATTTTTTTTGTTTGAAACATTTCTCAAAAAAAGCATTGAATCGTTTGCTTTTTATCCTTTCTACCGATTGTTTTGTTTGGTTGTCAAAAAAAAAGGAAGGAAGGAACAATAGAGAAAGTCTATTGAGATAAACATAACCCATTTTAACTAAGGTTTTTTTTTCATATGTGTTTTTTTGTTCTGTCAATAATGGCAATACCACCTATTGACTTCATTTGAAGCTTGCCTTAAAGAGACCAAAGTTGTAAAGGTATTTTATCCCGCATAGAAAAAATATGATTGTGCTATCGAATGAATATCGCCACAACACACATACTTATTTTGCACTCAAAAATAAAAAACATTTTACTGCATTCCTTCTCTCATCCATATGTATTTTTTGAGTGTACATATTTGCATTAAAAAAATAAAATTAGAGAAAATCCATTTTCTTTTTACATAAGTTGGCCAATAAAAAAAGTGAAGAAAAAAGTAGAAGAATCTTACAAAAAGTCTTGAAGAAGAAATAAGAGACCAAAAAAAGTCGTTGGTCGTCATCGTGAATAAGTAATAAAAAAACGAAAAAAAAACTTCACTTTATGCCTTCGTTGTTGTCGTCGTAGGTCGTCAACAACCGACAACTACATAATCAACAAAATAAAAAACTTCTAAAAAGGGCTTGGAAAAGTTTAATATAAAAAAGGAGACAGACATTGTCTGTCAGCTTAAAGGTCGAGGAGGTTATGTAAAAAAAGAACTGATCAAAAAAATATTTTTAAAAAAAAGTCAAATCATCAAAGTTGTTTACGCAAAATTTATAATTCAAAACTAAAGAAAACAAAGTGGCATCAATAAGAATATATTCTCTCTCTCCGATATAATCAAAAGCAACAAAGAAAAAAAGTGATCATCATCAACTATGAAGAAACAAAATCAAAAAAGTGAGCTTATTGTTAAGCTTTAAACGCATCATCCACTAAATTTAAAAAAAAAGAAGAAACAACAGGTGACACTCTAACACCCCTTCACCTTTGTGCCACAACCAACCACCATTAATCCATTCAAACGATGCCAGAAAAAAAGAAAAAAAATATTATTGGATTGATGAGGAGGATTAAGCAGTCAATAATAATATAATATCGATCAATAATAATTACAGCAGCAGCAAACACGGAAGAAAAAAGAAAAAAAGAAAGATTAGTTATGGCAGCATTTAAAAAAAGTATAAGAATCCACGAAAATAAAAAAGGTCGTAAATCTGACGCAAAAGTCATTTTTAAAGAAGAAAAAGATGGTTCTGCTATTGCAAGGAGAACAAAAAAAGTTTTTTTCCTCGTTCATCCTTTTTTTCCTTTAACTGACAGACGGAGAATAAAATATATGGCAATGTCGGCGGCGGCAAAGCTGCATAATGACGTTCTCGAGAGAGAAAGAAAAAAACGCATGCCAAAGAAAAAACTACGACGCTACTACTCCTTCTGCTGCAGCCGCTTCTACTGCTACGGGTGCTGCTGTTGTTGTTAGTAAGCAACAGAAGCACCTCAAATGCACAGAGCTCAATAATTTTTTTTCTTTTTTTACTTGCAACAGCCCACAAAAAAAAGTTAGGATAAAAAAACTCATAAAAAACGAGTTTAAAAATGCTTTTTTTTTACTAAAATGCTTAGCATACTTTTTAAGTTAAGTTTTGTTGGGCTTCAAGTGATTTAAATAAAAAAATTCCTTAACTTCAAATGCTCAAAAAAATTCTACATAATAATAATAAAAAATATGGGATAAATCAAAACAGCAAAAACAAAACATAGCATGAGAGTGCCCCTTTTTCTATTATTTTTTTTCTTTCTTTCTATTTGCTTTATTGACTTTAATTCGTGCCACAAAACAACAGCAAAAACAGCCGCCGCTGTTTTCATTCAATGCATTTATGCTAAAGGCAAAAGAGACAATCGAATGACCCCCTTTAATGTGCTCTCATTTTCTTTTAAAATCCGCATCAATAACAAACAAAAAAGTAAAGACTTTAAATTAACATAAAAACCTTCTTTTTTTGTTGGTAAAAATCCGTATGGAAATAAACATTCTTTTTTATGGATTCTTTCTTACCGTTGCAAATATTTAAAAAAAAGATAGAAAAAGATTTTCTCACAATTAAAAATGAAAAAAAGCTTGGAGAAGATAGAAAACCGATAGTTTTAAAAGATTCAATAAACTTCAGACTTCAGAAACAATGATATAAATAAAAAATTCACAGACGTGCGAAATAAATGAAATGAAAGCTGATCCTCGTCTCCAAACATCTTTCTCAATAAAACTAGAAACTATCTTTCCAATCCAAATAATTTCCTACAAAAAAAATAAAATTAAACTGGATTTATTATCCTCGATGAATATGTATATCAGGTAATTGATGAAAAGTGAGACGAATAGAAAAAAAATAATAGAAAAAATGTATGTCAAACAAATATATGTATGTATACTTGTGTTAATTTATATAAAAAAGAGAGAGAAGAAATTAACCAAGTAAAGTTTTCTCACAAGCTTCAAATTTCTTTTTCTTTTTTGAAAAGCAAAAATACATATTTTTTTATTTTTTTTCAGGATTCGGGCTCCAACACAAATAAGTTGTCTAGAAAGAAGGAGCAGCAGCAAAACTCTTTGATTCAAATACAACAACTCAAAAGTAAAGAGAGAGAAAAAACGCAATTGCAAATTTCCTTTTTTTTCCTCAAAAAAGTTTAGTTTAGTTTATTTTTGAAAAAGAAAAGGCAGGCATAAAAATCAATAATAATCCAAAAAAGAATTCCTAAAAAAATAAAAAACGTAAAAAATGACTTAATAAGCTTCCTCCTCCTTCAGTTTGGTTGGTGGTGGTCGCTGTCTTTCAGGAGAGAAGGATGATTTTCAATAAGCTAATATGACGCATATTAACTGAAGCCACTACAAAATGATGAGAAGTTTTTTTTAAAGACTCAAAATAATGCATAAATGGCTTTGAATAGAAAAAAGGCAATAATAAAAAGTTAGCCATTTAAAGTTAGAAAAAGAAAGAATGAGTCTTTATTCTTTATCGAAAAATCCATAGAATAAAAAAATGGCAAAAAAGTTTTTGACTTTTGAAAATATAATTTCCTGGATGACAGAATGAAGAGGTTAAACTTACTCAAAAGTATGTATGTATAAATGTGGCAATAAATGGAATGGAATATTTCAATAAACATGTATGATAAATTTAAAAATATACATCTTCAGTTTGTCTACGGACTTACCTAACAATGACGAAGGTGGTTCATCAAAAGCAAAGAAATAAGTCTTCAAAATATATAATTTAAAAACAAACTTTTTTTGAATTCAGATTTTAGACAATTTTCTTGTTGTAAACAAATTTTATAATAACAAATACCAAAGTATGGAAGCTTGTAGCAGTTTAAGAAAGAAAGAACACTATTTAATAAACTATTGAAAACATAAATAACCCCAACAAAGTTTGTCAAAAAAAAAGAAAACAAAACATTTAAAATTAGCACTTATATTATTTTGGCTTCCTTCTCTAATATTTCTTCTTTCCATAAACTACTTTTCTCCCAAACTAAATTTTTTTGGAAGTTAAACAAAAAAATAAAATTCTTTGTCTAAAAGTCTAAAAAGTTAAACTTCAAAAGTCTGAGATATAACTTTTTTTTGTTTAGCCACTAGCAAACATGAAACAATTGTATGTATGTATATGTATAATGGTAAAGCGTCAAAAAAAGAAGAAACGAAAAAAAAACATAACATGTATGTATCCCAAGGGGAAAATTAACTAAAATACCAATAGTGTTAGTTTTTTCTATTCCTTTCATGGACAATGCTTAGAAAGGCAAAAATAAGACGGGAAAAAAATATATGTATATGTACGATCAAGCAAGTGACGGATTGAAAACTCTTCCTTCTTTTCTTTTTTTTTTTGCTTCTGTTTTCAGCTTTTTTCTTTCAAGTCAAAATATAAAACAAAACAAAAAAGTTTTAAGAAAGGAAAGTTGGGATGGATGTTTCAACAATAAAAAAAGCGCATACTCAAGATTTAAAGTTGGACTCACTTTAAAAATTGATACAAGCTACGAAACTTTTATCGAATTAAAAAAAATAAATGAAAATATATATGTGGGAGTAGGCAAGCTTAAGTAGTATGGTTTTATGAAACAAATACAATATGTACTTGAATGAGAAAAGAAAGAAAAATGTACACAAAATTAAGTATGCTATTTCAATAATATAAAAAAATAAAATGTAAAGCTGAAGAAGAAAAAAATAGTAACTGCTTACTTAAAATCATATAAAGTAGACAAAGTTCATAATCTGTTTTTTTTTCTTTATCTCCTTAACTTCCCACATCATAGCAAGAAAATAATAATAATATCATCACTTTTGGGCAATTACTTCCATGCTATTCATTTTTTTGCACTTTTTATTAACAATTTAAAAAGTAGTTAGTTAGTTTAGTTGTAGACTTGGTAAAAATCCCGGCAAAAAAAGTTATTGAAGCGTTAGTTGGTAGGAGGTGGTTGGGGCTACATGCAAAACTAAGAAAAAACTGCTTATGTTTTTTTGTTCAGTGTTGCATGGATTTTTCCGAATGCAAAAAAGTAGTGGTTGGATGTTTTTTATTTTTTTTTCTTCATTCTTCAACGCCCCAATGAATAATATAAAGCAGAAATGCGGCTTTTTGAAAGCTTTTTTCCCGATTTAAAGCCAAGTGTTGAGTTGAGGAGCCCCCCAAAACGACTTGAACCGCGTCGCCGACGACAACAACAACCAAGATGATGATGGCGACAGCCGGCATTTTTTCATCGTCTAAAGCAATAAAAAAAGTTTTCTTTTTTTTCTTCGTCGGTTGCAAAAACAGGAGAGGTGCACACCACCATCACCATCACCATCACTATGCTGCCCACTCATTTGATGCCGTATAAAAAAATCTCTCACGCTTAAGTACCAAATTGGTGGAAAGTTAAAGATTTCTGGAGGCAATGTGAATCCTATTTTAGAAGTAAAACCCTCTTTATTCGATGATAAAAAACGTCAAATTTCTAAAGCAACTTTTTTTTTTTTAGCTGCCTTATTATGTTATAAAAAAAATTGCAAATTCCCGTTGCATCAATAAAAAAAAATCCATTTACATAAGCGCTTGTTGTTGCTGTTGCATACTTATTTTGTTGTACTATTTACTACGCGTAGTGAAGCAAATGAAGAAAGTTTAAATAATAAGTTTTTTTCTCAAAAAAAAAGTTCAAAAAACTGCCGTTCTTGTTGTTGTTCTTGCTTGTCAGTACATGTGCGGCATGCAGCGTGTATATCCCTATTTGTGCGTGTCCTAACTCAACAAATCGCTTTTGACAAGCATCCAAAAAAGTAAAAATGTGTTCTGGGGCCATAGAATAAGTTTTTTTTAGGAAAAATAAAATTTAGTCTCGTTGCAGCACACCATTGAGATGAAGCATACTCCACCACTACTTCTCCCATCTAATACTCCCATCGGTGAAGTTCAATGAACATTATTTTTTTGACCATTTTTTAAAGATCTGGGGAATTACTTTTTTTTTTCTCAAAGAAAGTTATACATTTTTTTAAAAAACAAAGTTTAAAAAAATAACCTTAAACTCTTTGGACATTATAAATCATTATTTTACTACTTCTGATTATGGCGAGAGAAAAGAACATAAGCAATATAATTTTCCGGAAAAAATATGTGCAATCTTATTTTTTAAAAATAAATATTTTTTAAGTCAAATAAATATTATTCACATAGAAAAAGAGGGGTATTAACGAAAGCTTAAAAATTAGAAAAAGTAAAGCTTTTTAGATGAAGAAAAAAAAATTTATATAAACACACTAAAAAGAGAAAATTATGTTTCTCTTTTTTTCATTAAAAATTGCGTGTAATTGTAAACCAAAAGTTTTTCACAGCCAACTAAAGCAAAACGAGCAAGCAAACAACCTAAAAGAGCGAAAGATTTGACACTTTTTTTCTTCTTTCAAAAATATATATTGGAAATAAGAGTTTGCCAAAACAACAAAATATAATTTTAAACTATGTAAGATATATTTTCCGTTTAAAATGAAAAAAGAAGATAAATGATGGAAAATAATTTAAAAATGAAACAAAAACTGATCTCTCCCTTAATTTTAAAAGTGCAATAATCAAAAATTAAGGGTTAAAATTTTACGAGAGTAGAAAAGCTTATTGACAACTTTTTGGCACCTCTATTTGATAGTCGTCGTAAAATGTGAGCCTTTTTCAAAATGATGATGGAATAAACCAAAACAGAAATGTGAAAAATAAAATAAAGGAAAAAATGGCAGGTGTAAATTGATTACGTCGATGATCGTTTTCATTTAAAATGCAAAAAATAAAAAAATAGTAAAATGAACAAATTTTGTGAAATTACAACTATTTACTCTCTTTAATTTTATAAAAAATACTTATGGATTAAATAATCCATTTTACAAATATTTTTTAGTTAGTTTTATTTCCAAAAATGTGGCAACAACCGGCGACAACGACGCCCTCACCCAATGAAGGACTTAGCAGCCGTGGCAAATGCCTCAGGAGTTCTCTCGAAGAAGAAGCAGCAAAAAGAAAAAAAAAATACGCGGGTGACAAGAAAAAAAAATAACGTAAAAAAGATGTACACGCTACGTTACTTGTGTGTTTGTGCGTCGATTTTTTTTGCTGTTAGTGTTGTAGTTGTTGCTATAGTCAATATATATATTTTTCAATGTCACAGACAAACTAAACTAAACTTTTTTTTCTCTTCCTCTTCTTTTTTTCTTTCTTTATGGACAAAATTTTAAAGCAGCAGTTGGGCAACAACAAAAAGAAGAAGAGTAAGAGAGTAAAAAAAAATTTATTTTGAAGAAAAAAAGCTGCCGAGACTACTTTTTTCTTTTCCAGCTCTTTTTCTTCTTTAGCTTTTGAATAAAAAAAATCTTCCAAATATGGAATGGAGGTTGTTGTCAGGCCTTTAAAAATTCAAACGAAATAAGCAGCCGTAAGAATGCAATATAGGGTTGGGACGCCCGCTTAAAAAAAATGATGATGAGAATGAGGAAGGAGGAATCAGAGTTGGTATCGAATTTACTTTTTTCTTTTCTTCTGTCTACTTCTATCCTTATAATATTCTGGATATTCTATTCTGGACATTGACAAAACGAAGGAAAAAAATACTCCTTTTCTCCATCGTCTTAAACTACTTTTTTTAGGATGGCGCAATTGCGTCACAACTCTCTCTCACTCTCCTCATTTTGCTTCTGTTGTTGGCTGCTGCTTATGGTTCTTTCTTCTTTTTTGTTTTGTTTTAAAAATAAAAAATCCACACTCCTTTTTTTGCTTTATTTTTTTTTTTGCTTAAAGCCCGCTTGCTGCAAAATTTTTAGAAAAATGGACCTCCATGGTTTTGCAATGCTTTTTACAATTATCTCGTAAATCATATTTTTTATATTTATTTAAACGGTTTATTCATAAAAAATATATATATACTATCTAAAGAAAGCATTATTTATTGCACCTTCTTTGTCTTGGTCATCGCTGTTTTGGCTGCTTTTGAATTCTTGAAATAAGTATTAACAAAGAATTCAACAAACAATATGGCAAAAGTTATATAAATTGTAAAGGCAAGATAAAGATTTGCCATGCTTTGTTGACATCTAAAATAAATTTATTTTTGGTGGTTTTATAACTCAAAAAACGACAAACTTGTAATTTGTGTTAACTTTTAAATAATAAACATAGCATGAAACTGCAACACCCAAAAACATTTGAGTTGTTTGAATGGTTGTTACAAACATTGAAACCCATTTTGGAAGCTTTTTATATGCCGTAACTGCATAGTAACTATACATGAATGAATGTGCAAGATAATTCATCGTGATGAAAGCTTGCCCAGGAGCAGTGTGTTCTGCACCGGAATGAATGGTATAAACAAGTACAGCGACATGATGATAATAATGAAGAAAAATTAGAGGCTTTTTGCGAAGAACTATAAACATGGTATCTCCGAGTTCGACAATCTTAGAAATTGCAAATAATAATGACCAATAAGCCGCGACACTATCGGGATTGCATGAATGACAAAGAGAATATTTTAATCCTGATTCATACCAATTTACAAAAAAGTCCTAAAAATAAAGTAAATATTTTTTTTTTTGGCAAAAACAATAATAATAAAAAATTATACTTCTGAAAATCGAATAAGCCCAATAATGCTAAAAATAGCTAATCCTCCGTTCCATAAAAATAAAGGCTGTTGTAAATTATATGGCTTCCTATCCCTCATCCACCATTGAATAACTCTGATAAGAACATAATATATTATTGAAATTGTGATTGAATGAAGCCAATTTTCTTGAAAATACATAGTCCATCCAATTTTATCATGAACTTTTTCAAATGGCAAAGCATACCTTTAAAAATAAAAATAAATGATGGAATGAGAAAAAAAAATAAGAGAAGAGAAAGACACTTACTTATATTCATAAGTGGAATGAAGTGTCTCAGTTATATTTCCCTTATATATTTCAAAGGTGTTCCACCCAGAAATATATTTTGAGATATCCATATCTGAATGACAAAGTAAAATAAAAAGTTCAAAAAATTTACATAAAAATGCTTATAACAATTTAAAACTTTTTTTCAATCTTTAAACAAAAAATAACAATTAAAAATTTGTAATGACCTAAAGACCTTTTTTTTTATTCTTCCGTTTTCTTATTAGAAAGTGTGAAGAAGAAAAAGGGTTAGTTGAAGAATTAAAGAGGACGACTCTAAACACACGGTAACAAGTTAAATGAGTTTTACGCGCTCCAAACGTTTTTAACGTCCAATTTTTTTCTTCTTCTAAATTGAACCCATCGTCATCGCCAGCTGACCGTTGTGTTTGTGGTATTTTATTTTATTTTGCAATCTCGCCTCGATCATCCCCAGAGGATGTTTGCTGTTGCTGCCACTCGTTTTTGTTATGGCAAGAGGATAGACGATGGCGGCGGATTTTCTTTATTCCTTCACAATTTTTTGATCCATCCAAAATGAATGAAGATGTGCGCAACCAAATAAAAAAAAAGTCTTGATCTCAAAGAATACCAAAGGGGGATTTAGTTCGAAATGAAAGAGAAATTATAAAAAAAATGATGAAAAAAACGGGTCGATTTTGAAAAAAAGAAAAGAGAAAACGGATACTACGGGATCGCCTTCAACAAATTTTGTGGTTAGTAAACTAACGAATTACTGGATTTTTATGTGGAAAAAAAATGCTGCCTTAGGGCAAGGTTTTACTTATTTTTCTCCTATGTTTTTATAGCAGATTGATATTCAAGAAATATAGGACTTTGTACTTCTCAAAAAGTGTGATTTTGAAGGCTTTAAAAAATGTAAATAATATAAGAAAAACGACATGATAAAAAATTATACAAAAAAGTGACCATAATGAATTAAATCTTTCTTATCCTTTAACAAAGAAAAAGATAAACACAAAAAAGTGGAATTGACAATGTTACTTTCGATTTCATTTTATTGACCCAAATTTTCACTTTTCTTTTCTCACTTTCTCCCAACTTTCTTTTTCATTCAAACTTAAGACTTGTATTGCCATCGGCAAAAAAAAAATAATCAAGTGAAAGTTGTTGCTGCTGCTTTTACACTTGATTTGCTTAAAAAAATTCTTTCAAGTTTCAATAATTATGACTTTGAAAATATTTTTTATATTTATTATTTTTTTGCATACTGTAATCTCCCAAGAAGATGGAGAATCGTTTTATTGTGAGTCATAGAAAACTTTTTTATTTTGTTACGTCTAATAGGATTTAATCAAAATTGATTTTTCTTTTTTTCAGCCTCACCCGCAGCTGGAGCACTTTCGGCAGTTGGAGGTTAATGGAATTTTTTAAGCTTTTTTTTCTCATCCATAAAATTCTTTATTTTTAGTTAATTTCGAAAAAACAAAGATTGAACATGATGCCGACCTTTCAAGGAGTGTAAACGCTGACAGCATAATTGCACCGATCATGCAACCCATTGGAAAAGCTTTTAATTATTTTGCTGAAAATAGAAGGACCGAAGAATTTGCTAATCAAGTTAGTTAATTTCCCAAAAAAGTTTGCCTCAACTTCTAAAAAACATTTTTTTCTAAAGATTCAAGACAAGGATGAAAATAGCGAAGGAAGAAGCATGTTTGACCCTAAATCGATTTTGGCTGCATTGGGCGATAGTGAAACACGTCAACCTCAATCTTCATCATTCATGGAAAAATTGCTTGAACCATTTATGGCTCCAATAAAAAAGGAATTAAATAAAGTCAAAGTAAATAGTTCTAAAAACAAACAAAAAATTAAGGAAAATATAAAATATTAATTTAGGCTTCAACACCAGCAAATATGTTTCACGATCTTTTCACAACTCCTTCAACACCCATTAACTCAGATGGCATTCGAAAAGCTCAACCTTCGGCTCCAGATGCATCAGGTGTTAAATCTCCATTTGTTAGTCTTTTTCCAGATATTTCCAAACCTGAAACCTTTTTTAAAACTGCACCCGATCCTCCAACTTTGCCACCTTTGTTTCCAAAACAAGCCCCCAAAACTTTTACACTTGAAGAATTGCTTCAACCTTTTGCCCCGCCAGATCCTTTAAAACCTTTACAATTATCTGATCCTTTCACTGTAAACCCTCTAATGGCAGCTTTCACTACGCCATCACCCTTTAAACCTTTAAATGTCCCAGAACTTAAGGGTATTCTCCTTCATAGACCTGATACTTTACCTATCTTTCATCAACCAATTTTGCCCCTTCAAGATCCATTTTATAATCCTCTGCTTCCAAATCGACGAAGTAAATTTTTCGAAATGCTTCGAGGAAATACTAAATAAATTTTTTGTTGTTATTGTTTCTTTTTCTTTTTTCCTGGTTTGTTTGTTTTTTGCATTTATCTTAATTAATAATAATAAAATCCTATTTTTGTGTTGGAAAAAAACAAGCAGAATATTTATTTAATTTTTTAGGATGAAGAATCATCGTCGCCGTCTCTTTCATCCCTCCTTTCGCCACTTGGAGTTGAAAGCAATCAAGAAACAGATGAATTTCAAATGGGAAGAGATAAAACCATTTCTGTTATGGGAATGCCCGTAGGACGTCGAGATGGTTTAGTATTTTCACCTTTTAAAGGTATGAGTTATGGAAATCAAGATATGTTAGGTCCCATTGCGGTTAATGATAAATACAATTTGCAATGGGATTGGTTGAATAAAGTTCAAGCCATGTTTATTCCAACCACCGATGGGGTAAGCAATAAAAAAATGTGGAGGGAAAAAATTTATGAAAGTTTTTACAAATTTTAGAAACCAAACTTCGGCAGCTTGATTCAAATGTTCACTCAGCATCAGTGAAACGATTTATTTTTATATTTTGATTAATCAATATTATTTTTTCTTAAAATTTGTAATAAAAAGTACTCTTGTTTTAACACTTCCAAAAACAACCATTTTTAAACATTATCTAGACGCTTTTAAAATACCAAAACTAAAAAGTAATTTGGCAAATATATGCGTTTTGCCAGACAAGCTATAGTTAAAATAAATTTTTTTATGTTAGCTCTATTGCATTTTTACGTTCAATACAAAAAAAGTATCAATCCTTTGACCATGACTTCTTTGTCTACAAACACTCCCTTTTTCTATATGCTTTTTTCTCTCCAATCACTATACTATTGATTACAGACTTGCAAAGCAAATTGATTGAAAAAAAGCATCGGTTGCTATGCTTAAAAAAGACCACAAATATTTTTTTATTCTTGTCTAAACAAAACTGTGCAATCATAGCGTTTTTAAAAATAGTCATAAAATTGAAAAAATGGAGGAATAACATACGTTTTTTAATATATTTTTTTGGTGGATGCCAGCGTGGCGAAACGAAAAAGGAAAGCCACGTTGCTTCTCTCTCTCTCCCCTTATATTTCCATTGTGATTTTTATCTTTTTTTAAATAACGTTGACTCTTATTTCAAAAATTCAGTATTAAAATTATTTCCTTTTTGTTTTTTTAAAGTTCCATTTATTTTATTTTTTTACGTGTCACTTCAATTTGTAAAACATCCAAATAATCATGGGTAAAAATTTGCAATTAATTGCTAATTAGCAATGTTGAAAGATAATCCTTTATTTTAGGTAATACTGTTTCATCAGAAGAAACTTCCCAACAACTTCCTTTAGAACAAGAACCCACAGGAATGGCACCTGTAACTATTCTCGTTACTGGTGGATCTGGTTTAGTTGGAACTGCTATTTCCAAGGTTTTTAGTTCCACAAATTAGCTGTTATTGATTGGCTTCTTTTTTTAGGTTGTTGTTGGAGGCGATTGTCGAGTAAATGAAAATTGGAAATTTATTAGCTCAACCGATTGTGATTTAACTGATTTAGATGCCGTTCGAAAATTATTTGAAGCTGTTAAGCCTACCCATGTTATTCATTTAGCTGCCATGGTTGGTGGCCTCTTCCACAATATGAGTCATAATTTGCAATTTTTTACTAAAAATATGGTAATTTTTTACTCATCTCAACTTTTTAATAAGCTTTTAATTTAAGGCTATTAACCAAAATGTTTTACAATGTTGTCATGAATTCGATGTTAAAAAATGTGTTTCATGTCTTTCAACTTGTATTTTCCCTGATAAAACAAGTTATCCAATTGATGAAACAATGGTTTGTTAAACTACAGTTTTTTTGAGGTGGTTTGACTAATAATTTTTTTAGATTCATAATGGCCCACCACATCCTAGCAATTTCGGTTATTCCTATGCTAAACGTATGATTGATGTCCTCAATCATGGTTATGCATCAGAACACAATAGAAAATATACAGCTGTTATTCCATGCAATGTTTTTGGCCCTCATGATAATTACAACCTTGAAAATGCTCACGTCATTCCAGCACTTATTCATAAAACGTTCCTCGCTAAAAAAGAAGGCAAACCATTGGAAGCTTTTGGAACTGGAAAACCTTTGAGACAATTTATTTATTCAATGGATTTGGCAAAATTAATGATTTGGACCGTTCGACATTATGATGAAATTGATCCCATTATTCTTTCCGTTGGCGAAGAGGATGAAGTTTCAATTAGCCATGCCGTTAATTCTGTTTTAGAAGCTTTTGATTATAAGGTTAGATAGTTAAGGCTTTTTTATACATTTTTAAGGAAATTTATTTTGCAGGACAAAGTCATTTATAACACTGAAATGGCTGATGGTCAATTCAAAAAAACAGCTTCCAATGCAAAATTACGCCAATATTTACCTGGTTTTAAATTTACTCCATTTAATGAAGCCATCAAAGAAAGTGCTCAATGGTTTATTGATAATTATGAAAATGCACGAAAATGAATTTGAATTAAAAAAATTTTATGTATCATTATCATCATATATGTATTTTTATCCCATTATTTATATACCAAAGGTTTATATCATTTAATATTTTATTTAATCACACACAAAAAATCTTAACATTTAAAAAATTTGTATTAACTAACAAATTTGAAAGGGTATAGTTGAAAGATAAATAAAAAACTGTTTTTGGTATACATTTTTTTTTACATCCTACTACGCATTTGCATTTGGCAAACTTGTTCACGAATCTGAGACTGTTATAAAAAAAAAGAGACTAAAATGAAAAGTATCAATTACAGTTCGAGAAGGAAGGAGAAAAGCCATATAAAAATGTATATATGTACAATTTAATTTCCGGGGTTAAAGAAAGACAATGGGTTGTATTTTTCTCGTAAAAAAATAAAAATCATTTTTGAGAAACGGGAAAAAATAAAAGTAAAATAGTTCCACCTTTTGCAAAACCGGTTTATTTTAGGAAACAAACACGTATAACCGCCGCTGGTTATCTATCTCTCCCTTGAAGAACGCCATTCCTTTTATGGCAAAATGGTATTGGTCTGTATCTTCGAAAAGATAAATACATACCTAAATAATCAGTCAAAATGCCTGATACCATCGATAATATTATTCAAAAAAAATTTCTATTGTTTATTTATTTTTTTGCGATAATAAATAACCAGTTGATCGGAGTATTTGAAAAATTAAAAGGAAGTACTTGATTGTTCATTCCCCTCTTCTTCACCCCTCTTTTTTACGAAAAATGAAACAAAAACAATGCACTTAAATGGCTGCTTTTGTTCTACTCCAACTTGTCTCTCGGAGAAGCAGTACAAGGCCAACCTTATTACGTAATAAAAAATATATAGAGATTCTTATTCTTGTTTTGTTTTTTCCCTCTCTAAACTTTTTTGTTATTTGTTTACTAAACTCACTTGAATTTAACGCATTTAAACTAACTAAGCGTTTCAGCGTTTCCATTTAAAGAATTTTGCGTTTCTAATTAGTACAGTTTTAGACAAAATGAAGCTGTTGCTAATTTTGTCAATTTTGGTTAGTTTATTTGCCATTATTATTGGTCAAGGCTTTTCACAAAGAAGAATGCCCATGAGAAGGTAAGAAAATTTAATTTTAGCTGTGATTTTTTAGGAAATATATATTTTAGGGCTATTCCACAAAGACCTATGCAAATGCGATCCTTCCAAAGAGGTAAATTAAACTATATTATTATTCAATTTTTTAATACGCATTTCCTTTAGGACCTATGGGGCCACCACGTCGTTTTATACCTATGTCATCAAACTTTGGTGGAAATGGAGGAGGTATGCCTGGACTTCGACCTCCTAAAGGTATTGCAGAACAACTCAATCGCGCTAAATTGAAGGATTTTATGCAACTTGGACAATTTTTAATGCATCGTCGACGTGCACTACAAGCTTAAAGAAATATGTGTTATCATCATATTGCTTTTTTGATTTTTTGTTCCTTAAATTTTATCATCACCATGTAAAGACGATTATCAGCTTTACATCATTCATTATTTTGACAAACATATTACTGCCAAATTAATCATTTGAACTTACTTAGAAGGTTTTCTTATTGTTTCAAAAGCATTAAATAATAATAAAAATTAATATGCATTTAAATTAAATACACATATTTTTTTACAAACTTAACTAAATGAAATTATTTTACTTTCGACAATGTGGTAATATACTAATTTGATGAAAAAGGGTTAAAAGGGTAACACAAAATGTGTAGTAGGCTCTCCCATGTTCTCTGTTGTATAAACTTGTCCATTCTGCCCTTTTTTACATGTTTTGTCGTGTTAATGGAAAATATAGCGCACGTGTGTATTATTTGAATGACACTGATAAACTCAAATAGCGCAGGTAACAACCAACCAAATAAAGTTTGCTTTCAATAAAACAAAATACATAAAAAATATTGCTGGTGGTAGAGGTTTGCACAAATTATTTTTTTGGGCTTATCGAGTCTTTATTTATTTTTTGAAGGTTAAAAACTCTGGAGTCAAAACAAAATGCAGGAAGGTACTTTTTTGTATTTCTAAGGCTTTTATTGAACGCTTTATTGAATTTTTTAGTTAAAAGTCCATTGTTGAAAGTTTGCTGCATTTGTTCATCTCCGTCAAGTGCAAGCCCTCATTTTGGTGCAATTTCATGTCTTGCATGTGCCGCATTCTTTCGTCGAACGGTTTCATTAAGTATTGAATTTCAATGTACTGAACTTACTTCTTGCAAAGTTTATTATGGTTTGTTTTTATATTATTGATCTTCGCGTATTTTTTGTATTTTAGAGCAAAGAATTATCTGTAAAGCCTGCAGATATCATCGTTGCGTCTCAGCTGGAATGAAACCTGAATGTAAGTGTACTGTTTAGTCTTCCATAATTAAAAGAAAAATTTAAGGTGTTCAAAAGCGTAAAAACATAAAAAAGCCAGCAAATAGCGATAATTGCTCAAGAAGTATTTCACCGATAGAAAACAAAGTTTTGATAAATTTTCCAAATGGTACAAATAAAAGCGCATTAAGCCGTAAGTTGTTGAAAAAAAAAACTACAATTTGTTACAAAATATATTTTTAGCTTCGACAAGCAGTATTTCCAGTAACTCATTCCCAAATAGTCAAACAACAGAATGCCCTAATACACCGCTATTTTCACCAACCGTTAGCTTTTCATACTGTTTTATTTAGTTTCAAATGATAAAATTTTAGGCCCATCACCATTATGAAACTTATAAACCCGTCCAACATAATTTTGATTATTTACGCTCCATCAATATTTTGGAGCATTTTGTGGAGGAAGAAAAACGATCTATGGAAAGACGAAGGATAATGTTTTCAAGTTCACCATTGGAAGCTTTATTGGGTTGCAGCACTGTAAGCAACAAGTTTTTATTTTATATTTTTTAATTTAAAGTTCTTTTTTTCTTCAGCCATTTACGGTAAATGATCTCATTCCATTTACTGTAAAATCACATAACACTCATATGCGTTTTGATCATTTATTATCATTTGAATATACAAAAAATCTTCCGGGTTTTAATCATTTATCCATCGATGATCGAATTGTTATATTCAAATATGTGACAATGAGTTTTTGTGTTTTGGATATTGCATTTTTAACTGATCAAATGAATATGGTTGATGATGGATATTTAGTTTTTACTAATGCAACATATTTATCTGCTCTCAACCTCGATGTAGGATGGAGTGCTGAAGATGAAATATCTGCAGAAGAAAAAGCAAAATTAATGTGGCCTATGAATCAGAAATTTTTTAAAGAATTACTTCAACCCATGGCCCAAATTCATTTAGATCAAGTTGAATATTCAGCTTTAAAAGCGTTGACACTTTGGAGAACTTGTAAGCAATATTTTAGTTTTAAACTTATCGATGACATTGGATTTTTTTTTGTAGGCTATTTTGAACTTTCACCCTCAGCCAAAACATTCGCAAAAGAGCTGGAAGATGGTATTATAAGAGGCTTGTACAATTATTATCAAAATCGTACCGATGGACCGGAAAGAATGGGTGATGTCATTTTATTTATTAGCAACATCTTTGTAAGTTTTTTTGTCATTCTTTTTTTCGTGTTTCATAATAAATGATTTTTTTAGGACGTGTATTTAACGATCGTAGAAAATTATAAAAAATTGGAGCTATTTAATTTAATTAAAATTGACATTTTTGTGAAGGAATTGTTGCAATTATAAAAGATTTAAATAAAATAAAGTTTTGACAGTTTTAATTTTTTTATTGATTGAAATTTAAACATTTTTCTGAAATTTTGAAACAATGTCCAATAAATTTTCATCTCGAGGAACTACGAGACGTTCCAAAGAATGAACGATTAAAGTCCCGTTAGCCAATCCCAAACCCATTACACCAATATTTTGTTCAGTTCTCCAAACGATCATGCTGATTACGCGTGATTGATATTCGGATTGAAGATCACAGATATGTAAAGGCGATTTACCTGTAGCTATATCCCAAACAAGAAGCCTTTCACCACCATGGATTGAATAAAGAATGTGAGAAGTTCTAAGAATTTTTAATATTTAAAGCAATTTTTTTTGTAATTACTTACGTTGGAGACCATTCAACAAAAGTAACCGATAATTTTGAGCTGTTCGGTGGGCACAAAGTTAGTACTGGATCACTTTGTTCAACTCGATAAATGACAATATTGCCATTTGATAAACCTGCCTAAAAACCCTAAATTTAGTTTTTAAAACTAATTTTTCAAATGTAGCTTACCGCAAATAAGCGACAATCAAAATGTGAAAAGCGTAAGGAAAACGCTTCAGATGCGGGAACTAAAAATAATTAAAAATATTATTTCTCAAATACGTTTTTTTGAAATCCAAACCGCAAGCATTGAGATAACTTCTTGGACCAACAAAATCTTGTTTTACTCTGGTATAATTAGCAATGGATCCATCATTAGTGGCCACAAGAATTTGATAAATGTTTCGAGGATTTACGACCATACAATTTGCTGATAAAATGTTTGACCTTAAAATGCAAAGTTTTTAAAAATGAAAAAATTTCTTTAACGAACCTCAAATTTGGTATTGCAGTTGTAATTACATTTATTTTAGTTAAACGAATTCTTGAATTTGGATCCAACCCAAAGTCGGATTCAATTGTTGATGAATTATTTTGGGTTTCAGTGACATTATAAACCGTAATAATGCCCAATTGAGTCATAGTTATTAATTGGAAAGAAAAACTAAAAATATAATTTTATACCTAGCTTTTAAATGCAAATTTACTTTGTTTCTTCTCCAATGGTAACTATCCAAATTACAGGTGATCCATTGAGTTTTGTTGATACATTATTACATGATTCAAAAGATGTATCATAAGACGGACTTCGCATTTGCATACAATTTTTAAAACCGGGCCATGGAATTGTTCGCTTTGTATGCCAATAATTTGATTCAGCTGTGTCATAAGCTACAACACTGCCATCAATCTAAAATTATTTAGCTTTTAAAAAACTGACAAGAAAAACTTTTTACCAATCCTGCACAAATTATTGGTGAATCCAATGGGCCATATGCCAAAGAGGTTACTTCATTATCCGCATATAAAGCCCTTAAAAATTTAAATATTTTTTTTTCAAAATTAAAAAATTTAATAACTAACATAATTGGTTCAGCAGGATCTTTTAAATTATGCTCAATTATCACAGTTTTCCCTACAATATTTGCTATATCAGAACTTTTGACATAATAAGCTGCCATTACTGTATTGCATCCTAGAACGCCACGAACCGTGGTTGCGCTAACTCTGCATTCTAAAATATAACATTTTTAATTAAAAAAACAACTTTCCAAAATTTTTTACCTGTTTTTTGCAGCTCTAATTTGTATGATTCAAATCCAGAGCTGAAAGCAAATTTTGTGTTGTTACTCAAATGGAAAGCTTCTGATTTTTCGTGGACGCTTGAAATTACATCCAACATTAACTGAAAATTATCAAACTTAAAAATATTTTATATTTTGAAAAGATTAACCTTTCCAGCGATGTTAACAAATTGAGAAAATCGTTCATCATTAATTTTTGTTACATCTGCCATACTTAAATTTTCATTGCTGCTATAATCCACTTTTTCGCTATGTTTTTGTTCATCCAAATTTCTTCCCCAACCAATACCAAAATTATCACTTGGAGGAAATTGTGTCCAAATCGTAGATTGTTCAAAGCCTTCAGTTTGTGTGTTGCTGCTCATATGATCATCACCTGTTTGGCATGCTATCTTTAAAGGTAATAATTTGTTTTACAATAATGAAACATATTATTTCACAAACTTGGCTTCGATTTCCTTTTCCAAATAGTTGAATATAATATTCATATGAACTCAATGGCACCACTTCGGCTACTTGTTGGCTCACAGTTTCAAAAGTAACAAGATTTTTAAAATGCGTTAACCAATGTGGCTGTTGAGCATATCCTTGTTCTCGAGCACTAGAAAAATTAATTTTTCTATTTGCAGAAGAAATTCTTTGAGTGGGTTCCTGTAAAAGTGTTTATGACTACTTATGAATATTAAAGTTATTTTTGAACTCTAACCTTGGCGATGGTTTCATTTTTTTGTTGTATATTTCCACCACCACCGCTGGCACGCCGACTTGCCATTCTTTGAAGCAAAATACTTTTTTCCACTTCTTCTTTTGGAATGGGTGACTCTTGTTGAATAGGTTTTGGCTCTGGCTTTGGTTCAACTATTTTTGGTGTAGTTCCATTTGCACCAACAACTTTTGGCGCTTCAACCCTTTTTGGTTTATCTTCTTCCGAATCTGCTTCAAAATCATCTTCATAATCTTCAAAGTCATCCTAAAAAACATTATTCTGTTTATTGACGGATAATTTTTAAACTTGCTTCGTATTGATAATCATCTTGGGCGATTATCGGTGGTGGAGGACTAGGTTCTCGTTTGGTGGATTTTTCACTTTTATTACTTCGATGACTACTTTTCTTAACCTCTTTTCCATTTTCATCCTTCGAACTTTTACTCTTTGATGAGCTCCTTTCCTTCGATGATTTCTCTTTATCTTTACTTTTAGATCGCCTAAAATTATCATACAAAAAATAACAAAAAAGGTTTTTAAAAACTTACTTTTTTTCTTCTCCATTTGTTTCCTTTTCTCGCTTCTTCTTTTTTTCTTTACTTTCATCTTTATCTTTAGAAGATTTACTTGACATAATTATTTACAACAAATACCTACTTTTGATCCATTTAGATGGACTTTTTCCTGATGAATGTTTATAATTTAACAAAAACCTATTATGAATATGTATGTAAGGTTTCTCGTTGCTTAGCAACATTATTTTCAACCTTTTTTTTATCACCTTATTACCTAACACAGATGTAGTTTTGCATTTTTTTTTAGATTTTATATCAATTTTTACTTTATTAAAATTTTTAAACTTTTTTAATTTACTCAAACGATTTCTAGTTATTGTCTGTGACTCTTTTTTGTTTATGAAAAATTATTGAACTCTTGAATGGAAAGAACTAAATGCACTAGCTTTGCCCATTTTGATCTGTTGTCCAAAAGCCAAACTTTCAATACTTTTTTCTTTTCTTGGTCTTTCTTTTCTTTTATTTTTAATAATTATAAATTATTTAACTTTTTTTTTATCGCGAGCATACGAGAAAATAACATTTGGCTTCATAAACATTATCTAATTTTGAGTTTCAGATGACGTTTTTTCATTTTTTAAACTGCGTTGCATTAGCATATATACCTTTGGTTATTTTATATAAATATTCTGGATTCAGCGAATATTGCAGTATTTGGAGATGTTTAAGAGCAACGGGTATTTACTTTGTAACCCAATTTGTGAAGATGATGGTTTTGGCTACCTTCTTCCCTGATTTAGAAACAGAAAATTTTTCATTGGGTTTGGTTAGTTTTACTTTGCCTTTTACCCTTTAAATTATTTTACATCGCCAATTTTGTTTCAGGAATTCTTTAAATCCCTTGCTGATGGATTTGATATTCTTGGACTTTATTTTGCGATAACTTATGCCTTTACTGGTAGAGGTGAAGTACGATTTTTTGCTGCTGGTTATGGTTTTGCCATTGGACATGCAATTGGCACTTATCTTGTTCCATTTTTAACTGTTGCCCGTGCCACTGCTTTTCATCCAAAATATATTCAATACGCTATCGAAGCCAACATGGATTTATTCTATTGTTTAGCTTTTTCTGCTTTAATTTGGGTACAAAGTCGTAATGATCTTTCATCAAAAAGCCGCACAGTTGTTTTTATTTCTTTAATTTTATGCGCACTTAAATCATTTTTCTACGGGTAAGTAGCTTAAGTGTTTTATCCAACTTTTCTAATCTTTATTTAAATTTTCAGCATGTTACAACATTCAGTCGGTTTATATTCTTGGAGCTTATTAGGAGCTAAATTTGGTCTTACCATTGCTTACGTTGCACTTGCTTTCCACTCATATTCTCTTTATCGATCTCAACATAGTCCCGTTCATACTAAACGCCATTAAATTCATGGTTAATTAATGACAAAGAGAGGGTAATTACAATATAATATTTAAATTATTATCTTTTACGTTTTTTGTTACTTAATTTTTTTCCTGATTTTATTTTTCTCAATAAAAATTTTATAAGACATATTTTGAGTTTCATTTGTTATGGTTTCTCAATCTCTTAGATGATAAATAAGAGAGACCTCAAGCCCGTCATTAAAATAGGGTGATGTCAAAAGATTTTTATTATTATGCTGGCCTTATGTGTGCACGCATAATCAATGGCTTGTAAAGTGCAGCTGTTTTAAAACTTTTTTTTATATAAAAGTATCAGCAGAACACATTCTCCATCCACACGTGACGGACGGCATTTTTACTTAACTTTTTTTTATTATAAATTTATTATTTTGTAAATATATGGAAACTGCTAAAGATCTTGCAGCTAAAGCCGTTGCTTTTGATAAAAATGGAGAATATGATAGCGCAGCATTTCATTATTTTGTAAGTTTTTATGATTGCAAAACTTTATGACAATGACTCATTGATAAACAAATTTAGGAAGCTTCTCGATGTATATTTCGTGCAATCAGAGATGGAATAGTTCCAGATCATTTAAAAGCTGTGGCTCAACAATATCATAATCGTGGAGAAACTTTACTGATAAAAAGAAATTCCCCAACTCTTCCAAGACATTCTGAATGGAATCCACATTTAGAGAGAGCTGTTACATTATTTTCATTAGCTATAAATGCCGATAATGAAGGAATCAATCAAGAAACTCTCAAACTTTATTTAGATGCTGCAGAATATTGTATGCAAATTGTAAGCAAGCTTTTAAAATTTAGTAATATTTTTTAAATTGAATTTTTTAGATAAAAAATTGTACCGATGATAAAGTTAAAGAGCGTCTTCGTAAAGTCGCTGATATGGCTCTAGATCGCAGTCAAGAAATATCACAGAAAGCTGAAGAACAAAAAGTTGAACAAATTGATACTTTTAACCTTCCTGATATTCCAAGCCATGGTAAAATTAACTTATCCCTTAAAACAAATATACTGTAAATATTTATAGATTTGGAAGAAACAGAACTTGGTGAAACCCCAATGGGAGATGTTTCAGCTGGCCCTCAAAAAGAAAAAGATGGTATTGCATCTAACCTTAATATGGCTGTATCATTAACTGCCAAAGAAATCAAAGTTTTAACTGCGACTTCCACAATAAATCGAAATAGATATTTACCATTTTTGCATGCTGACCTCAAAGAAAAATTTACATTCCCTATTGCATTTACGTACGAATTTAAAAATTATTAATGACTTAAATATTTTAATACTTAAATTTTAGAGATAAAGATGGACCTTTAAAACTTTCTGCAAAACAAAAATCCAGATTTAAAGCTTATATGAGGCCAGATGAATTTCTAACTGATCCAAAAGTTATTTTTGATATTGATTGTTTTAAAATTAAACAAGTTAGAATTATTAATCTTTGGTTCAAAATAATTTTATTAAATTTTAGACTATTGTTTCTGATTGCTCATTTGTTGCTTCTCTTGCCGTCGCTGCCCATTATGAAAAACGGTTCAAAAAGCCTTTAGTTACAAAGTAAAGCTCCATTTTATTCAGCATTAAAATAAAACTTATTAATTTTTTAGCATTATTTATCCCCAGAAAAATGGACGACCAATTTATAATCCCTTTGGAAAATATATGGTTAAATTTTTGATGAATGGTGTTATGAGAAAAGTAATTGTTTCAATTACCACAAAAAACAAATTATAATATAGCTGTTTTTTGTGTTTCTTGTCTTTTGAATATTTTATTAATCAAGTATCTAAATTTGCAGGTAATTATTGACGATTATCTTCCAGTTGGTAAATCCAATGAATTACTTTGTTCATACAGTCAGCAACAAAATGAACTTTGGGTTCCACTCCTAGAAAAAGCTTACATGAAAATTTTTGGTGGTTATGATTTTCCAGGATCTAATTCCGTAAATTTTTTTCTTTTCATATCTTTGTTTTTTTAACCCTATTCAATTTTAGAACACTGACTTGCATGCTTTAACTGGATGGATTCCAGAAAGGATTTCCTTTAAGAGTGCTGAATTCATCCCTGATGTTGCATTTACAAAACTTTTTACACGATTTCATAGCGGTATTTTTTATAACAAGATAAATAATTGGCTATAATTTTAAATTTAGGCCATTGTTTGGTAACAGTAGTAACAGGAAAAATGACCCCAGCTGAAGAAGAACGCACTGGTCTCGTGGATTCTCATGCTTATGCAGTGCTTGATTTCCGTCAAGTTGGAAACAAGCGTTTACTTATGCTTAAAAATCCATGGTCCCATATTCGATGGAAGGGAAATTTCTGTGAAAAGGATACAATCCATTGGACTCCTGAATTTCGTAAAGCTCTCGATTATGATCCTAAAAGTGCTGCACAATTTGATGATGGTATTTTTTGGATTGATTATGAATCAGTTTGTCGATTCTTTGATTGCATTTATGTTAATTGGGACCCAAATTTATTTAAATGGACTTATGAAATTCATGAGTAAGGAATTTTCAAGAATTTTTTAAGCTGATAATAATTTCATGTTTTTAGTGCATGGTCTGCTGGTATTGGACCTGTAAAAGACCTTTACTCAGTGGCTGATAATCCGCAATATTACCTCGAAGTTGATAATAAAGCTGATACAGCTGCCCTTTGGATTTTATTATCTCGACATATCACAGATAAAGAAGATTTTGCAAATAACAAAGAATATATTACAGTTATCGTTTATAAAGGTGGTGAAAAAGTTTATCTGCCATGTAAGATAATTTCCAATTTAAATATAATCTCTAATTTATTTGATAATTATAGTCGACGTTAAACCAATTTCTAATGGAGCTCGAATTAATAGTAACCATTATTTATGCCAAATGGTTTTAAAAGATAAAGGCATAAACAAATTTACTCTTGTTGTTGCACAAGTCTGTTTCTAACGATCACGATCTTTAATCATCTTTTTAATTTACAGTATGAAAAGTCGGCTACAATTTTTTATACATTAAAAGTGTTTTGTGTTCAACCATTTGTTTTTCATCCCATGAAAACACCTTTTAAAATCAGAAAAGAGGTTTGTGAATGAAAAAAGAAGATTAATGTCTTTTATAATAAAAATCAAATCTATTTTTAGGAGCATGGAGAATGGAAAGGAAAAACAGCAGGAGGATGTGGGAAGTTTAATATGGAAACGGTTAAGTAAGTCAACGTCGTAAAAGTTTCTTAAATTCATCCCCGTGAAAATCACATTTTATTTTTTTTAGAAACAATCCAGTATATCATATTTCTTTGGATCGTGATAGTGATGATAATGATGTTTTAATTGAACTTCGAGGACCACGTGTATATTCCGTGGGCTTTGATTTTTTCCAAGTTTCATCAATCAGATCCAAACCTTTTACAACAACAAATTCGGGGCCTTACAGGTTGGTTTTTTTGATTTAAAAATAACTTTAATTTAGAACTTATTTTTAGATCCGGTATCACAATATTACGTGTTGGTGGCATCCCTGCAGGCGTATACGGTATTCGGCCAATGACTTTTGAGCCACAAAAAGAAGGGCCATTTATTCTTAAAGTTGAAGCATCGTGTGGTTTTACAATTAAACGGGTACAATAATTTTTTTGTCGTCAGTTATTATTCTTTCTATGTATGTATTGTGAAACGAGGTTATCAATGAAGTTATTACTTAATTTATAATTCATATAAAAACAAGGATATAACAAAATATCTCATAGAGATGGCATCAAAAAAAATTAATTATGCCCAAATTTTTACAATAATAAAATTTAAAACAAAGACAAAAATGAAAGAGAGAAAAAAGATTGCACAAATAAAATATTCGACGAATTTCATGCTTTTGTTTGTTTTAAATTTTTTTAGTAAAAAAAGGCGTTAATAAGAAAAGATACAAACAACAAAGAATCAAAGACAGAAATAACCAAAGTTAATTTTTTTTAAATGTTAAGAAGACCGTAGACCGTAGATTTTGGCATAAATGGTATATGAAAAGTTTGCAAGGTTTAAAAAAAAGACTTATAATAAAAAAACTAATCCAAATTTGCTAAATAATTAATAAAAAGAAAGGAAACTTGAGGATCTCTAACCGGAGGTTGTGTACATTTGGGATAAGAATTATGTTGATAATTACTTAACGAATTTTATGCATGAGTTGTATCACTTTTCGAGGAGCTGTTTCATTTTGGGAAGGATTGCAAGATCGTTCCATTTCATCGAAGCAATTCTTAGTTTTAATGATATCGAGCATAGCTGTCATACTTCCATCAGAATTATGGTAATGCGTTTTTCCTGAGAAGAAGCTAAAAATAATTTAATTTTGTTATTTTTGGGCCTAACTTTATGTTTTGTTTTTGACTTACATCATGCCATTAGGAGCGAGAGCCAAATCCAACATGTCATGAATTTGTTCAAAATATTCTTGTTTGGTATTTACAAGTTCAGGAGCAAGGATGATATCGTATTTATTGGTTTCAAATTCATCTTTTAACTGTTCGATGTCGCAGGTGAAATAATTTACGGAATTTCGAAGATTATTTTTGCGCATCGTTGGTTTTACATAACTTTCAAGTGCATCATTATCCTAAAAAATTGCAAATTTAGTCTTTGTTTTTTTTTTAAATAATTTTTTTTAATTATTACCGTACAAACAAGTGTGGCAGAAATAGCTCCATGTTCAAGGGCATAAACAGAAGGAAGACCCGTACAAAATCCAACTTCTAAGATTCGTTTCCCTTTAAACAAATTTGTTTCTCGTTCAATTTCCACGAGATGATCCATGGTTTGACAAAGTTCGGTGACACCAGCCCATTTTTCAACGTCTTCACTTACATCACCAAATAATCTACGCTTTTCTTGAGCCATCATAACCACTTGATGATGTTCATTCATTTCGGTGCAATCTAATGTCATAGGGGCTACATAACGAATAACTCGACCGGATTCCATATGAAGTTCACTGGCAGCGGAAGCAACATCAGCATGATGGGAAGCAGTTTTGACAACGACCATATTTGTTTCGTAGAAGTAAGTGGAAGGCAAAAGACAAGAAAGATTTTTGATTCCCTTTAAAAATTATTAGTTTTATTACACTTTTTTAAACATTTTAATCAATTAAAAAACACGAGAAAATAATATTTTAAGACAAAAAAAATTTTTTAGTTGTTTTTCTGAATTCTCTTAAATACTCCAGCAAACGCATTTGTTATTGAATTTAAGCTTTGAACTTTATTTTTGCAAAAAGGCTTTAGTTAGTTTTGCAAGAAAAATAACGCTTTTGTTTACTGAAAAGCGCTGCAATTTTTTTGAGTTTACATTAAACTTAGGCTACATTAATTTGGATCCTATTTTTAATCCCACTTAAACCTAAAATTAGCTTGCTAGTTTTTACGGTAAAAAATAGAAAAATATTTTTTCAGTTACTATTTTTAAAAAACAGGGAAACCCCAGAAAAAAAAGAGAGAAGTAGAGCGCATTGTAAAAAAGACAACGATAGGAAGAAAAAAGCAGCAAAAAAGGATAACTAAAACTAAAAGAGAGATGAAAATGCATTTGCTTTTATGCAGTGAAAAAAATAAAATTGGAGGCGGAGAAGAGAGAGATGTAAGAGAGAGAGGGGCGCAGAGAAGCAATAGAATTTTCTCGGTGCGTTCATTCTCTCTCTGCTGTCTCTATTTTTTAAAAGAGTCGTTTTCTTTCTTTCTTCGTTCCCTTTTTTGCGACAAAAAAAGTAGGGTGCTTTTTTCAACCCGACCCAAAGTTTGTATGTGGTGGAGGCTGGTGGTCACTGATCATAATAATACACTCTTTAACTGACACTGACGACGTAAGGGCGAATGAACGAAAGATAAGAGAAGCATCCAAAAGACCAACCAAAAGCTCATCCATTTTTTTGCACAAAAAATTTGTTTGTGCAATTTCTGCCGAGTGTGCAGAAGGATGCAGCACAAATGTGCATTCCAGCCTACAAATAATAATAAAAAAGTTTGCCGTTTGAAAAACACATTCATTGAAGGAGAAAAAAACAACACATGAAGGGCTAAGAAAATAAAAAAATAGAAGCAGCAAAAAATGTTTCAAGTAAACAACAGCTAACCAGCCAGCCAATGGTGAACCCCTAACTTTAGCAAAAATAAAAATAAAATTGATGTCAGTGGTCTTTATCTTCAAAACATCAGCGGGCGTATAATATCCCGTTTATCTTTAGGGCATTTCCGGTGATGATGATGACAAAGATACTCAAAATGAAATAAATTTGATTAATTTTCGCATTAAAAATGTGATTCATTATATAACATTATTTATTTCTAAAATTAGGGTGCATCAATAATTATCATAGATACCTTGCATGAGAATTTTAAATGTTAAAAACACCAACACAAGTTTCTCTTTTTTAGACGTCTCTTTTGCTTTTTCCAGTCTGGGTTGGTTTATGTATATGGTCACACACATTGTTTTTAGTTGCCCAGCCCTTTGACATACTTCATAATGTTCCTGTCTCCTTCTTTTGAAATAAAAAAAATGGTTGTCCAAGAAACACTCCTTTTTTATTATAAAAAATAATAGAAATACTGTAATTATATCAGATGTTTTTCCAAATTTCTATTTTTTTTTTACTTTTCGTATAAACACTAACTTTCTGTTGACTATTTATTTGTTTTATTTTTATTTGTACAATTCTTCCTGTTTTTTAAAGACTGTTTTCTTCTTTTTAAAAAAATCATACATTTGATCTATGAATGGATGGATGACTTTTTTTTGTTTTTGCATTTTTTTTGCAAGAAAAAAAACTAAAGCACACTCTGGAGAGGAAAAAAGTAAAGATAAAAAAGAAACTTTAAAAGTTAGGCCGTCTCTTTTAATTTTTTTAACGTTTATAATGCGTTTATTCGGTGATTGATATTCAACCCCTAAAAAATCAAAAGGCATTGCGTATTTCTAAAAATAGAAAAAATTGTAGTCTCTTTTTTTCGTGGCAAATAATAAAAAAGGCGCATATTATTAATTAAATTTATTTATTCAAAAAACAACTAAAAAATATCCAACAACCATAATTTTCAAAAATAATAAAAGCAGGCAATCCGGGAAAAAAAGAAAAAAAGAATGAGAAAAAAGGCAAGCAAAACATGGCAGCAAAAAATAAAATATGATCCAACAACAATCCACAAATGTTTCATTTTTTAATATTTTTTGTTTGAGAAAATGGAATTAAAAGAGAAATTTTTGGGCAGTATCAAAGGAGAAACGAGTGATATTTAAATTTAATAATCAAAGGAAAAAAAGAAGAGTGAAAGATGCTGAGATTGAGATTTCTTTGTATTTACAAGTAAAACTTTAATAAAAAAAGAAAACTATAAATAATTTAAATTAGCCACCGTAAAGCTTTTCGTACCATTGCGGGCCATTCAAATGATAAAACTTTGTCATCTTCTGTTTTAATAGTTGCCTAAAATATTTTTTAATTTAAATAATTTTCTATATAAAAAATAGATTCCCAAAACTCACTTTAAAACGACGACCTTTATCTGTATCAGTTGACGATACGCCAACTTTATGCCCATCAATATTTTTACTATTAGCATGTAAATATTGAGCTAATAATTCTGTAATTCGATCAAAGCTACCAGCGACATTTATACACGTTTTATGATCAGCGGGATCTCGCATCATTCCATGCGGACAGGCGCAATAAAAATCGCCTGGTGTATTTATGCAACCATGTGAACAACCCCCATTTTGTTGTTGACATTCGTTGACATCTTAAAAATTAAAATTTATTTATCACTATTCTTTTATTAAAGTGTGTTTGTTTCTTACCAATGCACATAGATTTTTGTAAAAAGTACCCGCTTGGACATCGACCTGCATTAGCTTTTACGGAACATGGACATTCACCTTCAGTTGCAGGTGGCAAAGTTGCTACAGGTCTGAAGGCATCCATATTTTGTTTATTACAACTTGCTTGAATAACTGCTGTTCCATCATCGGAGCACAAGCATTGGCAAGGTGATGCTGGTTGATCTTGATCCCATGGCTCATAATCGGGTGGAGCAGTAGTATCTTAAAAAAGAGAAGGATTTTTATATTTTTTTCCAATAAATTAAAACTAACCTTGATTTAGTGAAACATTATCACAATTTTCATCGTCAATTATTGCACTATTATTGCTTGCGGATGCTTGAGTTATCACGCAAACTTTGTAATCTGAATCAGATGGTAAATTTTCGATGACTTTGCCAAAACTGTCTCGACATCTTGCTGGAATGCGTTTCCATTTATCAAGAGATAAAGATTCATCTGGCGTGTAGAGAATGACATAATCCTAAATTATATTTAGTTAAATTTTGATTCAAATTTTTATATTTAAAAGTCTTACTGCTTTGTTATTTGTACAGCAAGTCCATGTAACTGAGAAGGATGTAGGTGAAATTGGAATAACGTTGATATTTGCAGGCTCTTGAGCCGTTGGAGATTCTAAATTTTGATGCTTTAATTTATATTTACTTTTTGTTAAAATTACTTGTAGTTTTTAGTTTTGGTCTTTTTGTTGTTAAAGTTGTTGATTTTGGCTGACTTGTTGAACCAATGGATTCACAAACAGCATACGAGAACCAACTATTAAACAATTCATTACTTCCTTTCCATTCAGATAAATGGATAACTCTAAAAAATAAAAAATAAAGTTGAATTTATGCTTATTTTTAATTCTTTTATTTACCGAGTTGGACTATCATCTGCCATATCTTTGAGCAATTCGGTTGTTGGTTTTCGAACTGATACAGCCATAATTTTATGTTCATATTCATCTCGGGCAATTTCAGCTGATGGAAGAGCGTCATCACTACTTGTGGCATCAGAACTTACAATTAAAATGACTTTATTAACTCCAGAAATTTCATGTTCTTTAGCTAATTCTACAGCAGTATCGATTCCCAACCCCATTTTGGGAGATACTTCGTCATTTCTATAAAATTTTCAAGGGTTAGATTTTTTTGAATTTTATTTTTTAAACATACTCATTTTGAAGTAAATTCAATGCGAAAGACGAAAATTCACTAACAGTAAGACCCGCTTTTTTAAGAGAAATATCAACACTATTTACAGCTATTAAATTCAATGACATTCTATCCGATTCTAACCCAAATTTATCTTGTAAAAATTCTGAGATCATATCAATAACACGACGGAAATCCTGGAAAAAATTTCATTTTATTTTGTATTTTATTTTATTTTTTTAGATAGGATTTACTTCTGGCGTAGATCTGGCAGTAACATCAACAATTACAGATAATAAATATGGACGCAAATAACCATCTTTACAAAGAGGTGTAGGCCTAATTGCTCGAGTGGATCTTCTTTCTTCAACATCAGAAGGTGTAACTCCACTAAAAAAAATATAAATTAAAATGAAACTTAATCTTTTATAAAAAAAAATTAAAGTATTACAGTTGGAAGCCACTGCTTCGTTTGGTTGTGGTCCATGATGGTTCAGTAGATTCAATGGAACCAGCAGCAGGAGTAATATGACCACATAATGATTGTCGAATAAATGCTAATTGGTCGCCTGATAAATCCTCAATGGCATTAATTTTCAAGAGTCGATTATCAGCATGCTCTGAACCAACTAATCTTGCAAGAGATGCATAACGTTCAGTTGTAGGATTAACAGCGATGGCAAAGATTTGGATTCCATAAACTTCACGTAAATCTTGTGCGGCCAATGCAGCATTTCCACGATTATTACCATTTGTAATAAGCACAATAACTTTGGATGCATCCTCTCTACCATGAAGGACAAATTGTTGTCTTGCTGCATCCAAACTTTTAAGAGCAATTGCAACGCCACTGATACGATCGCTATCGCTAATCTTTTGCAACAATTCAATTTTATCTTCATAATGACCAAGGGCAACTGGCACGCTAACTTTATCACTAAATTTTTTGTTGTTGTAAAAATCTCAAAGATAAAATGATAAAACTAACGTGTAAACGATAAAGCCTGCTCTCACAACATCGGGTGCTAAATCGAATGATTCATCAATGAGTACACCAACATGTTCTTTAAGTAGTTCAAATTGATCATCATCAAAGGTGGAGGAATCTACGACAACCATAACATCAACGGGATAATCTATTCGGTTACAAGTTCTCATAGTTTTAGGTCCAGGAACAGTTGTTTTTCTCGCTGGCCAAGTTGCAGCCAAATTTACTTGGTTGGCATTTGGAACAGCCTATAAAAAGTTTGACTATTTTTATATTATTTTTAATTTACGGGGCTTACTTCACAAATTAAATCAGCTAAAGGTCCAATATCCGCTGAATCCATACCGCGCCATTGTTCAAAAGTAATAATATTTTTGTCATTTCCATTACCAACCAATTGAATATTTTCATCTTTATCATTTCCAACTGATACAACGAAAATCTTAGCATTAAATTCATCTCGAAGGGCAAGGGCTGGTTCAGCAATATTATCACTGGAATAATAAAAAAAAAATAAAGACTATTTATTAATAAAAATAACTAACGCAGAGGAGCCGCTTTTGAAAACAATAACAACTCGAGGAGCACCAGAAACTCCAGAAATTTGGAATTCTGAAGCAACATCGCGTAATGCATTTCCAAGACGAGCTTCACCGCGCATTCTTCTTGTATCTCCAATGCGAGAAAGCAAATCAGGTGCATGATCGTAATCACCAAGAGCAACGGGAATTTCAACTGAATCACCATATTTGACTACACCAACTCTAACACGATTTTCTTTCAAATTAAAATGATCGCTTAAGAATTGTTTAACGGCTTCTTTCATAACACGGTAATCCAAAATTCGAATATTATTTGAGGTATCAAAAACTAAGATTAAATCAATATACGCAGAAACAAAACAATGAGGTGATGAAGGTCGTGGCTCTCTAAAACAAGCAAAAATAATTATTTAAAAACAAAGCTCTCTAAAAACATACTCAAGATAAACAAATTGTCCAACATCGTTGGTGGGTAAAATATTTCCATCTGGGTAGATGGGATAACCTTGATCATCGTGCCCAATTTGAGATCCTTGACTATCAACATATGAGCCAGTTGCATCCGTTGGTAAGACGCTGTTATCAGAACCAACAATAGGATAAACAATATTGCCAGCAGCGTTGGTAGGAAAGAGGAAAGCTTTACCGTTGTCAGCAGTGGGTAAAGGTGAACCATCCAATCCAACATAAGACCCATAAGCATCAGTTGAAACTGGTTTTCCAGTTTTACCATAAACAAATTGACCTTCATAATTTGTGGGCAAAACTTGTCCATCAGGACCTATTATTAAAATTTTTTGTCCACTAGAAAGAGTAGGAAGATATCCGGCATGTGACCATACATAGCGTCCAAGCGAATCAGTTGGTAATGTTTCGCCATCAGGGCCAAGAGGGATACCAGATTCATTAGTTTCAATGGGTTCGTTATCATTGTTAACATGGATACCAGATGAATCTGTAGGAAGCAAGTGTCCATCAGAACCAACAATGGGATATATAAGTTTTCCAGAAGAGTCAGTAGGAAGGGTAAAAGGGGCGTTAGCTGTACCACTAATAACAACAATATTTCCACTTTCATCTGTAGGTAGAGGGGATCCATCAGGACCTTTATAATTACCACTTGAATCAGTTGTTAAGGGTTCACCAGTATCAGGATTTACTGGTGCTCCTGAAGAATCTGTTGGAGCTAATCCTCCATCAGGGCGTACAAAATGTATTGTTGTAGCTGGTTTAGCGGATGTTAATGTTGATTGATCTTTATAAATATAACGACCAAGGGAATCCGTAGGCAATGGTTGATTATCAGGTCCTAGAGGAATTCCATTGTCATCAATATCAATTTTTTCATTTTCTTTATTAACATGATTACCCGATGGATCAGTCGGTAATAATTGTCCATCAGAATCCACAATGGGATAAATTATTTTACCAGATGAATCAGTAGGAAGTGTTTGTGCTGGCTTATCTGTCCCACTCAAAAGAATAACATTCCCATTGTCATCAGTTGGAAGAGGTGAACCATCAGGGCCAACAAATTCATTTTGAGCATTTGTTGGAATAACTTCTCCTGTATCTGGATGTACCGGTCTACCCATTGTGTCTGTTGGAACTGGTTCACCATCCGCACCAATTACATTAATATTTGTTCCATAAGGAGTTAATGAAGGAATAGGTTGATAAATTGACGGTTCAGAAAATATAAAGCGACCTAAGGAATCTGTAGGTAATGGCTCTTCATCAGGTCCAAGAGGTATTCCAGCTTCATTCGTTTCTATAGGTTCGTTGTTTTTATTGACATGCGCGCCTGTATCATCAGTGGCTAATAATTGTCCATCAGAATTCACAATTGGATAAATTATTTTACCAGATGAATCAGTGGGAAGTGTTTGAGGTGGTTTTGATGTTCCACTTAAAAGAATAACATTCCCATTATCATCAGTTGGAAGTGGAGAACCGTCAGGGCCAATGAATTCATTTTGAGCGTTTGTTGGGATTGCTTCGCCTGTATCTGGATGAACAGGTCTTCCCAAAGTATTAGTTGGAAGGGGTTCACCATCAGCGCCTATAACATTTATAGCCGAACTATAAGGAACTGTCGAGTGTATTGTTTCTTGAATTGATGGTTCTTGATAAACGTAACGTCCAAGTGAATCGGTAGGTAATGTCTCACCATCTGAAGCTAGAGGAATTCCATTATCATCAATATCAATTTTTTCATTTTCTTTATTAACATGATTTCCATAAACATCGGTTGGAAGGAGTTGTCCATCTGAATTCACAATTGGATAAATAACTTTCCCTGATTCATCAGTTGGAAGAGTTTGAGCTGGCTTATCTGTCCCACTCAAAAGAATAACATTTCCATTATCATCTGTTGGAAGCGGAGATCCATTGGGGCCAATAAATTCATTTTGGGCATTTGTTGGAATAACTTCTCCCGTATCTGGATGTACAGGTCTACCCATTGTATCGGTAGGAATTGGTTCACCATCCACGCCGATTACATTTATTTTTGTGCCAAAAGGAGTGGAAGCAAGTGTTATTTCTTCCTTTGGTGGTTCTGGGTTTACATAGCGACCTAATGAATCCGTTGGTAATGGTTGGTCATCGGGGCCAAGTGGTACTCCGGCTTCATTGGTTTCAAATGGTTCATTATTTTTATTTAAATGAACGCCAGAAGCATCCGTAGGAAGTAATTGTCCATCTGAATTCACAATTGGATAAATAACTTTACCAGATGAATCAGTTGGAAGAGTTTGAGCTGGACGGTCGGTTTCACTTAAAATAATAATATTTCCATCTTCATCGGTAGGAAGTGGTGATCCATCAGGGCCTTTATATTTTCCACTTGAATCAGTTGTTAAGGGTTCGCCAGTATCTGGATTAACTGGGGCTCCTGAAGAATCAGTTGGAGCCAATCCTCCATCAGGGCGTACAAAATGAATAGCAGGTGTAGTTTTAGCTGTTTCAAGCGTTGCTGGTTCTGAATGAACGTATCGACCAAGTGAATCAGTTGGCAAAATTACACCATCTGGTCCTATGGGTATTCCAGCATCATCTGTTTCGACAGGTTCTTTATTTTTGTTTACATAGTTACCAGAATCATCTGTTGGAAGAAGTTGTCCATCTATTCCAATGATAGGATAAATAATTTTTCCTGCTTCATCTGTTGGAAGAGTTTGCGCTGGCTTATCTGTCCCACTTAAAAGAATAACATTACCGCTTTCATCTGTGGGTAATGGAGATCCATCGGGTCCAATGAATTTTCCACTTGAATCTGTTGCATATGGCTTTCCAGTTTCAGAATAAACTGGCGCTCCTGATGAATCTGTTGGAGCCAAACCGCCATCTGGACCTACGAAATGAATTGTTGTTGTAGGTTTAGTTTCTCCAATCGTAGAGGATTCACTATGAACATATCGACCAAGTGCATCAGTAGGTAGTGGAGTGCCATCTGGACCAATTGGTATGCCAGCTTCATCAGTTTCAAAAATCTCATTATCTTTATCAACATGATTTCCAGAAGCATCAGTTGGAAGTATTTGTCCATCAGAATCTACAATAGGATAAATTATTTTTCCTGAAGAATCGGTTGGAAGTGTTTGAGCTGGTTTAGATGTTCCACTTAAGAGGATAACATTTCCATTATCGTCGGTTGGAAGAGGCGAACCATCAGGGCCAACATATTCATTTTGAGAATTTGTTGGAATAACTTCCCCAGTATCTGGATGAATCGCATTTCCTAATGTATTAGTTGGTACAGGTTCACCATCAGCGCCTATAACATTTACAATTGCACCATGTGGAGTTATGTGGCTTTCTATTTCATGTGGAGATGGTTCATGATAAATATAACGACCAAGAGTATCTGTTGGTAAAGGGCCACCATCAGGTGCAAGAGGAATTCCAGTGTCATCAGTTATAATAGGTTCATTATTTTTATCAACATAAATTCCATAAGCATCTGTAGGAAGTATTTGACCATCAGAACCAATAATTGGGAAAATAACTTTTCCTGATTCATCAGTGGGAAGTGTTTGTGGTGGTTTTTCTGTTTCATGAATTACAATTACGTTGCCGCTATTATCAGTCGGAAGAAGATTTCCATCGGAATCAATGTATTTTCCGCTTGAATCCGTTGATAAAGGTTTACCAGTTTGTGGATGAACAGGGACGCCAGAAGAATCTGTAGGAGCAAGTCCACCATCAGGGCGTACAAAATGAATAACAGGTGTTGTTTTAACTGGTTCAACCGTTGCAGGTTCTGAATGAACATAACGACCAAGTGAATCGGTTGGTAATGGCTGGTCATCGGGACCAAGTGGTACTCCAGCTTCATTAGTTTCGAATGGCTCCTTATTTCTATTTACATAATTTCCAGAATCATCTGTTGGAAGAAGTTTGCCATCGGAACCAATGATTGGATAAATAACTTTTCCTGATTCATCAGTTGGAAGTGTTTGGGCTGGTTGCTCAGTTCCGCTAATAATAACAATATTTCCATCTTCATCGGTTGGAAGGGGTGATCCATATGGGCCTTTAAATTTACCACTTGAATCAGTTGTTAAGGGTTCGCCAGTATCTGGATTAACTGGAGCTCCTGAAGAATCAGTTGGAGCCAATCCTCCATCAGGGCGAACAAAATGAATAGCAGGTGTAGTTTTAATAGGTTCTTGAGTTGATGGAAGAGGATAAACATAACGTCCAAGAGAATCTGTTGGCAATATTTCACCATCAGGTCCAATGGGTATTCCAGCATCATCTGTTTCTATGGTTTCTTTATTTAAATAATTACCAGTATCATCGGTTGGAAGAAGTTGACCATCTGATCCAATGATAGGATAAATTATTTTTCCTGAAGAATCCGTTGGAAGGGTTTGAGCTGGTCTAGCTGTTTCACTTAAAACGATGGCATTTCCATTATCATCTGTTGGAAGGGGTGAACCATCGGGGTCAATATATTCGTTATAAGTATTTGTTGGAATAAATTCACCAGTATATGGATGTACAGGTCTTCCCAAAGAATCTGTAGGAACTGGTTCACCATCTGCTCCGATTACATTTACAATTTTTCCATGAATATTTGTTGGTTTTATGATATCTGGGGTTGATGGTTCAGAATGAACATATCGCCCAAGTGAATCTGTTGGTAATGGTGTACCATCCGGTGCAAGAGGAATTCCTTCTTCATTAATTACAATTGGTTCTTTATCTTTATTTACATAATTACCAGATTCATCAGTTGGAAGTAATTGACCATCTGATCCAATAATTGGATAAATAATTTTTCCCGATTCATCTGTTGGAAGAGCTTGAGCTGGCTCCTGGGTTTGACTTATGAATATAACATTACCCTCTTCATCTGTAGGAAGTGGAGAGCCATCAGGGCCATTGGATGTATCACTTGTATCAATGAGTAATGGTTTGCCTGTATCAGGATGTACAGGTGCACCGGATGAATCTGTTGGAGCAAGTCCACCATCAGGACCAACGTAATGAATCGCTGTTGTAGGTTTAGCTGGTTTATGTGTTGAGGGTTCAGGATGAACAAATCTTCCAAGTGAATCTGTTGGCAATATTTCACCATCTGGTCCAAGAGGTATTCCTATTTCATTAATTATGACAGGTTCATTATCTTTATTTACATAATTACCAGATTCATCAGTTGGAAGTAATTGACCATCTGAACTTATTATTGGATGAATTACTTTTCCTGTTTGATCGGTTGGAAGGGTTTGAGCTGGTCTAGCTGTTTCACTTAAAACGATGGCATTTCCATTATCATCTGTAGGAAGAGGTGAACCATCTGGGCCAACAAATTCATTTTGAGCGTTTGTTGGAATAGCTTCACCTGTATCTGGATAAACAGGTCTACCCATCGTATCGGTAGGGAATGGTTTACCATCTGCACCGATTACATTTACAGCAGTATGATAAGGAGTCGAAGATATTGGTATATCTTCTTTTGATGATTCCTCGATGACGTAACGACCTAATGAATCAGTAGGTAATGGTACACCATCAGGACCAAGTGGTACTCCCGCCTCATTAGTTTGGAATGGTTCATTCTCCTTATTTACATGAACACCTGAATCATCGGTAGGTAGCAGTTGTCCATCAGAATTCACAATTGGATAAATTACTTTACCATATGAATCCGTTGGAAGTGTTTGTGCTGGTTGATCCGTTCCACTTAAAAGAATAAAATTTCCATTATCATCTGTTGGAAGTGGGGATCCATCAGGTCCTCGATATATTCCACTTGAATCTGTGACTATTGGCTTTCCAGTATCCGGATGAACATATACACCAGAAGAATCTGTTGGAGCAAGGCCACCACCATCTGGAAGTATAACATGAATTGCTGGTGTAGGCTTTATGGGTTCAATTGTAGATTGTCCGGAATGAACAAAACGGCCAAGTGAATCGGTTGGCAATATTTCACCATCAGGTCCAATGGGTACCCCAGCATCATCTTTTTCAATAGGTTCTTTATTTTTGTTTACATAATTACCAGAATCATCTGTTGGAAGGAGTTGCCCATCTGATCCAATGATAGGATAAATTACTTTTCCTGATTCATCGGTTGGAAGAGTTTCCACTGGCTTATCTGTTCCACTCAAAAGAATAACATTTCCATTATCATCGGTTGGAAGCGGAGATCCATTAGGGCCAATAAATTCATTTTGGGCATTTGTTGGAATAACTTCTCCAGTATCTGGATGTACAGGTCTTCCCAAAGTGTCTGTTGAAACTGGTTCACCATCCGCCCCAATTACATTTACTTTTGACCCATAAGGAGTTAATGAAGGAATAGCTTGATAAATTGAGGGTTCAGAAAATATATAACGACCAAGTGAATCAGTGGGCAATGGTTGATTATCGGGTCCTAGAGGAATTCCATTATCATCCATATCGATTTGTTCATTTTCTTTATTAACATGATTACCAGAATCATCGGTAGGTAGCAGTTGTCCATCAGAATTCACAATTGGATAAATTATTTTACCAGATGAATCAGTGGGAAGTGTTTGTGCTGGCTTATCAGTTCCACTTAAAAGAATAACATTCCCATTGTCATCAGTTGGAAGTGGAGAACCGTCAGGGCCAATGAATTCATTTTGAACGTTTGTTGGGATTGCTTCGCCTGTATCTGGATGTACAGGTCTACCCATTGTATCGGTAGGGACTGGTTCACCATCCGCGCCGATTACATTTACTTTTGTACCATAAGGAGTTGAAGATAAAGTTATTTCTTCTTTTGATGGTTCTGGGTGAACATATCGACCAAGTGAATCTGTTGGTAATGGCTCACCTTCTGGGCCAAGTGGTACTCCAGCTTCATTAGTTTCAATTTGTTCATTATCTTTATTTACATGAGCGCCAGAAGCATCGGTAGGTAATAAATTACCATCACTGTCAATAATTGTGTAAATATTTTTTTTGGGAGCTTTTGTTGTATATTTATCGCTTTCATCGATTCCTTCTCCTTCTAAGGTCACCAAATTTGATTCATCTGAAATAGTTTTATAATTTATTTTTATCATTGTCACCTTTTAAATCGATTTTTTTTTATCATTTTATTTTGAAACCTTTTTTTTTATTTTTTTCTTTGGATTTTCTTAACGAAAAGATATTTTTGTTTTAACTTCATTAATATTTTGTTTTTTATGTTTGGAACTAAAAATTGTTTTTATAATTCTCTTATTCTTCCTTATTAAAAAAATGTTAATCGAAATTACTTTTTTGTAATCTTTTTCATTACTATTTTGAGTTCATTGTTAATAAAAGTTTAAATGTTTTTCTTTATGAAAAGATTTTAAACCAACGCAAAAAATACTATTTATTTTTTAATTTCGAACTGAAATTAGTTATAAAGTTTCTGATATTTTATTTTATTGTCATTTTCTGAAATTTTTAAATTCTTTTATATGTTTAAGGTCGAAAAAATAAATAATTTTTTATTTTAATATTATTTTTAAAGTCACATTTTTATTTACCGTCCTTTGGAAAATTTCGTTTCTTACGAGGATAAACAATTTTGGTTAAAGGAATTCATGCTTTCATTAAAGGACAGTAAATGGCAAGTAATTTTAATTACTTATCCCCTGCTTTGCCTCATAGGCCAGAAAACAAAATTTTCTAAAAGACAACGAATACCTACATAAGTACTTTTAACGGAAAGTTTTTTTGCATTAAGAAAATAATAGGGAAAAATTTAAAAGTTTATGCTTTCTTACCTTCAGACTTTGTACAAAAAGTATCTTCCCATTCTCCAATATCATATCCTAGCTTATTCCATGAGCGACTATCAAGATTAATTACTTGAACACCATATTCTTTTAAATTGTCAATTTCATTATAAACGTCATTTCTGGAAATTTTTTGTTTATGTTTTTAAATGTGTTCTAGGCATCTTACGTAAAATCTGTTTTATAAACATGAACTAATGCTTTAATAATTTTTTGTTGACTTTTTTGTTCGCGGAATAGTTGTAATGCTGTTTTTAATGCGAGTCCAGCATCATCTTGGCCTCCAACAAAATGCATATCACGTATCTCTTCTTCCAACTCAATGAGATTCTCATAATTTCCGATATCCGATATAACTTCTGCATTTGTACCATAGTTAACAATGCCATAACGAACATCATGATGTTCACCAAAATTATGTACAAATGAAACAACTTTTTCAATTAGGTTATTTTTATCAGAAGCAGTTTCATCAGAAGTTTCTAAAACCACGATAATTTGTGCATTACGTAATTGCTCTGCACACAAAGGAATGGCCGGACGAAGTGTTTGATCGACGCTAATAGCTGTAGATGGGGGCATGCTAACATCAGGAAATGCTGTTGGCAAGATAATGCGATTGTTATCACATTCTGCAGATAAGTAATCAGCAAGCTTTTGAGAAGTAACGTCTTGCCAGCTGTCAACAAGGATATAATGATCAGTTTCTCCCTGAATTTCAGATTCAAATGATTTGGGTCCAATTATAATAACATCAATGCCTGGCCGCAAATTTATGTCATTTCGCAAAGTTCTAAAAAAGATTAATAACAACAAAGAAATGAATCAAGAAACTTTACATATCATCGCCAGTTGTGAAAATAATCATAATGCGAGCGGCTCCATCACGATTAAATGTTTCATATTGCTGCATAGCTGCTGCATATGCTGCTTCAATCTTCGGAATTCCAAGATTTTGATATTCCGGAAGATTTTCCATCATTTTTAAAAATTCAAGCCTTTCATTATATCCACCCAAAGTAATAGGTACTTCAACGCTTTGTCCATATTCAATAACTGAGATACGAGAAATATCAGGTGATAAATCCAAATGGTGTTTAGCAAAATCTTTGACAAGTTCCCTCAAATGATCCCCATCTGCCTTGATCGCATCTTGGCTCAATGCAAACACTACATCCACAATATTGTTAGGCAAAAAGCATTTTCCTAAAAATATTAAGTTTATATTCCACGTGAACATAAAATTAAACAAAATATGCTGGAAGGGCTTCTTTCTATTTAAATTAAATAAAATATATTGAATCTTGTAAGTAATTTTTAAAAAAATAATTTTTATGAATATTTAACTTTATATTAAGCTCTATGGGAACAAAGATTTTAATTCCTATATGTATTTTCGGCATAAATTTTGGTATACTCTTTTAACTTTTATAATAGTTAGACTTATTTAGGCAAGTATTAGCTAAAAACCTTTTGAAGTTTAAATTAATTTAATATCAATGTTATCTATGAGAGAGAAAAATAAGAAAACTCAGGCAAAAGAATATAAAGAGTGACTTTGAATTCAAGAAGCTTATAATAAAAAAAATGTAACAATTGTAGGGGATAAAATTTTGGAAACTCAAGTTATCTAATTTTTAAAAGAAAATATAAGAAATTAACTGTTTTTATGAGAGCAGATTAAATTACAATAAAAAGGATATGAAGAAACAATTTTTTAATTTTTTTTTAAAATGAGAAAATGGCATATTAAAAATACTTACCATCTCGGTGAGGAGTCATATCAGACGTCTTAGCTTCAAAAACCGCTGAAGGTACTGTACCACTAATAACAACAATATTTCCACTTTCATCTGTAGGTAGAGGGGATCCATCAGGACCTTTATAATTACCACTTGAATCAGTTGTTAAGGGTTCACCAGTATCAGGATTTACTGGTGCTCCTGAAGAATCTGTTGGAGCTAATCCTCCATCAGGGCGTACAAAATGTATTGTTGTGGCTGGTTTAGCGGATGTTAATGTTGATTGATCTTTATAAATATAACGACCAAGGGAATCCGTAGGCAATGGTTGATTATCAGGTCCTAGAGGAATTCCATTGTCATCAATATCAATTTTTTCATTTTCTTTATTAACATGATTACCCGATGGATCAGTCGGTAATAATTGTCCATCAGAATCCACAATGGGATAAATTATTTTACCAGATGAATCAGTAGGAAGTGTTTGTGCTGGCTTATCTGTCCCACTCAAAAGAATAACATTCCCATTGTCATCAGTTGGAAGAGGTGAACCATCAGGGCCAACAAATTCATTTTGAGCATTTGTTGGAATAACTTCTCCTGTATCTGGATGTACCGGTCTACCCATTGTGTCTGTTGGAACTGGTTCACCATCCGCACCAATTACATTAATATTTGTTCCATAAGGAGTTAATGAAGGAATAGGTTGATAAATTGACGGTTCAGAAAATATAAAGCGACCTAAGGAATCTGTAGGTAATGGCTCTTCATCAGGTCCAAGAGGTATTCCAGCTTCATTCGTTTCTATAGGTTCGTTGTTTTTATTGACATGCGCGCCTGTATCATCAGTGGCTAATAATTGTCCATCAGAATTCACAATTGGATAAATTATTTTACCAGATGAATCAGTGGGAAGTGTTTGAGGTGGTTTTGATGTTCCACTTAAAAGAATAACATTCCCATTATCATCAGTTGGAAGTGGAGAACCGTCAGGGCCAATGAATTCATTTTGAGCGTTTGTTGGGATTGCTTCGCCTGTATCTGGATGAACAGGTCTTCCCAAAGTATTAGTTGGAAGGGGTTCACCATCAGCGCCTATAACATTTATAGCCGAACTATAAGGAACTGTCGAGTGTATTGTTTCTTGAATTGATGGTTCTTGATAAACGTAACGTCCAAGTGAATCGGTAGGTAATGTCTCACCATCTGAAGCTAGAGGAATTCCATTATCATCAATATCAATTTTTTCATTTTCTTTATTAACATGATTTCCATAAACATCGGTTGGAAGGAGTTGTCCATCTGAATTCACAATTGGATAAATAACTTTCCCTGATTCATCAGTTGGAAGAGTTTGAGCTGGCTTATCTGTCCCACTCAAAAGAATAACATTTCCATTATCATCTGTTGGAAGCGGAGATCCATTGGGGCCAATAAATTCATTTTGGGCATTTGTTGGAATAACTTCTCCCGTATCTGGATGTACAGGTCTACCCATTGTATCGGTAGGAATTGGTTCACCATCCACGCCGATTACATTTATTTTTGTGCCAAAAGGAGTGGAAGCAAGTGTTATTTCTTCCTTTGGTGGTTCTGGGTTTACATAGCGACCTAATGAATCCGTTGGTAATGGTTGGTCATCGGGGCCAAGTGGTACTCCGGCTTCATTGGTTTCAAATGGTTCATTATTTTTATTTAAATGAACGCCAGAAGCATCCGTAGGAAGTAATTGTCCATCTGAATTCACAATTGGATAAATAACTTTACCAGATGAATCAGTTGGAAGAGTTTGAGCTGGACGGTCGGTTTCACTTAAAATAATAATATTTCCATCTTCATCGGTAGGAAGTGGTGATCCATCAGGGCCTTTATATTTTCCACTTGAATCAGTTGTTAAGGGTTCGCCAGTATCTGGATTAACTGGGGCTCCTGAAGAATCAGTTGGAGCCAATCCTCCATCAGGGCGTACAAAATGAATAGCAGGTGTAGTTTTAGCTGTTTCAAGCGTTGCTGGTTCTGAATGAACGTATCGACCAAGTGAATCAGTTGGCAAAATTACACCATCTGGTCCTATGGGTATTCCAGCATCATCTGTTTCGACAGGTTCTTTATTTTTGTTTACATAGTTACCAGAATCATCTGTTGGAAGAAGTTGTCCATCTATTCCAATGATAGGATAAATAATTTTTCCTGCTTCATCTGTTGGAAGAGTTTGCGCTGGCTTATCTGTCCCACTTAAAAGAATAACATTACCGCTTTCATCTGTGGGTAATGGAGATCCATCGGGTCCAATGAATTTTCCACTTGAATCTGTTGCATATGGCTTTCCAGTTTCAGAATAAACTGGCGCTCCTGATGAATCTGTTGGAGCCAAACCGCCATCTGGACCTACGAAATGAATTGTTGTTGTAGGTTTAGTTTCTCCAATCGTAGAGGATTCACTATGAACATATCGACCAAGTGCATCAGTAGGTAGTGGAGTGCCATCTGGACCAATTGGTATGCCAGCTTCATCAGTTTCAAAAATCTCATTATCTTTATCAACATGATTTCCAGAAGCATCAGTTGGAAGTATTTGTCCATCAGAATCTACAATAGGATAAATTATTTTTCCTGAAGAATCGGTTGGAAGTGTTTGAGCTGGTTTAGATGTTCCACTTAAGAGGATAACATTTCCATTATCGTCGGTTGGAAGAGGCGAACCATCAGGGCCAACATATTCATTTTGAGAATTTGTTGGAATAACTTCCCCAGTATCTGGATGAATCGCATTTCCTAATGTATTAGTTGGTACAGGTTCACCATCAGCGCCTATAACATTTACAATTGCACCATGTGGAGTTATGTGGCTTTCTATTTCATGTGGAGATGGTTCATGATAAATATAACGACCAAGAGTATCTGTTGGTAAAGGGCCACCATCAGGTGCAAGAGGAATTCCAGTGTCATCAGTTATAATAGGTTCATTATTTTTATCAACATAAATTCCATAAGCATCTGTAGGAAGTATTTGACCATCAGAACCAATAATTGGGAAAATAACTTTTCCTGATTCATCAGTGGGAAGTGTTTGTGGTGGTTTTTCTGTTTCATGAATTACAATTACGTTGCCGCTATTATCAGTCGGAAGAAGATTTCCATCGGAATCAATGTATTTTCCGCTTGAATCCGTTGATAAAGGTTTACCAGTTTGTGGATGAACAGGGACGCCAGAAGAATCTGTAGGAGCAAGTCCACCATCAGGGCGTACAAAATGAATAACAGGTGTTGTTTTAACTGGTTCAACCGTTGCAGGTTCTGAATGAACATAACGACCAAGTGAATCGGTTGGTAATGGCTGGTCATCGGGACCAAGTGGTACTCCAGCTTCATTAGTTTCGAATGGCTCCTTATTTCTATTTACATAATTTCCAGAATCATCTGTTGGAAGAAGTTTGCCATCGGAACCAATGATTGGATAAATAACTTTTCCTGATTCATCAGTTGGAAGTGTTTGGGCTGGTTGCTCAGTTCCGCTAATAATAACAATATTTCCATCTTCATCGGTTGGAAGGGGTGATCCATATGGGCCTTTAAATTTACCACTTGAATCAGTTGTTAAGGGTTCGCCAGTATCTGGATTAACTGGAGCTCCTGAAGAATCAGTTGGAGCCAATCCTCCATCAGGGCGAACAAAATGAATAGCAGGTGTAGTTTTAATAGGTTCTTGAGTTGATGGAAGAGGATAAACATAACGTCCAAGAGAATCTGTTGGCAATATTTCACCATCAGGTCCAATGGGTATTCCAGCATCATCTGTTTCTATGGTTTCTTTATTTAAATAATTACCAGTATCATCGGTTGGAAGAAGTTGACCATCTGATCCAATGATAGGATAAATTATTTTTCCTGAAGAATCCGTTGGAAGGGTTTGAGCTGGTCTAGCTGTTTCACTTAAAACGATGGCATTTCCATTATCATCTGTTGGAAGGGGTGAACCATCGGGGTCAATATATTCGTTATAAGTATTTGTTGGAATAAATTCACCAGTATATGGATGTACAGGTCTTCCCAAAGAATCTGTAGGAACTGGTTCACCATCTGCTCCGATTACATTTACAATTTTTCCATGAATATTTGTTGGTTTTATGATATCTGGGGTTGATGGTTCAGAATGAACATATCGCCCAAGTGAATCTGTTGGTAATGGTGTACCATCCGGTGCAAGAGGAATTCCTTCTTCATTAATTACAATTGGTTCTTTATCTTTATTTACATAATTACCAGATTCATCAGTTGGAAGTAATTGACCATCTGATCCAATAATTGGATAAATAATTTTTCCCGATTCATCTGTTGGAAGAGCTTGAGCTGGCTCCTGGGTTTGACTTATGAATATAACATTACCCTCTTCATCTGTAGGAAGTGGAGAGCCATCAGGGCCATTGGATGTATCACTTGTATCAATGAGTAATGGTTTGCCTGTATCAGGATGTACAGGTGCACCGGATGAATCTGTTGGAGCAAGTCCACCATCAGGACCAACGTAATGAATCGCTGTTGTAGGTTTAGCTGGTTTATGTGTTGAGGGTTCAGGATGAACAAATCTTCCAAGTGAATCTGTTGGCAATATTTCACCATCTGGTCCAAGAGGTATTCCTATTTCATTAATTATGACAGGTTCATTATCTTTATTTACATAATTACCAGATTCATCAGTTGGAAGTAATTGACCATCTGAACTTATTATTGGATGAATTACTTTTCCTGTTTGATCGGTTGGAAGGGTTTGAGCTGGTCTAGCTGTTTCACTTAAAACGATGGCATTTCCATTATCATCTGTAGGAAGAGGTGAACCATCTGGGCCAACAAATTCATTTTGAGCGTTTGTTGGAATAGCTTCACCTGTATCTGGATAAACAGGTCTACCCATCGTATCGGTAGGGAATGGTTTACCATCTGCACCGATTACATTTACAGCAGTATGATAAGGAGTCGAAGATATTGGTATATCTTCTTTTGATGATTCCTCGATGACGTAACGACCTAATGAATCAGTAGGTAATGGTACACCATCAGGACCAAGTGGTACTCCCGCCTCATTAGTTTGGAATGGTTCATTCTCCTTATTTACATGAACACCTGAATCATCGGTAGGTAGCAGTTGTCCATCAGAATTCACAATTGGATAAATTACTTTACCATATGAATCCGTTGGAAGTGTTTGTGCTGGTTGATCCGTTCCACTTAAAAGAATAAAATTTCCATTATCATCTGTTGGAAGTGGGGATCCATCAGGTCCTCGATATATTCCACTTGAATCTGTGACTATTGGCTTTCCAGTATCCGGATGAACATATACACCAGAAGAATCTGTTGGAGCAAGGCCACCACCATCTGGAAGTATAACATGAATTGCTGGTGTAGGCTTTATGGGTTCAATTGTAGATTGTCCGGAATGAACAAAACGGCCAAGTGAATCGGTTGGCAATATTTCACCATCAGGTCCAATGGGTACCCCAGCATCATCTTTTTCAATAGGTTCTTTATTTTTGTTTACATAATTACCAGAATCATCTGTTGGAAGGAGTTGCCCATCTGATCCAATGATAGGATAAATTACTTTTCCTGATTCATCGGTTGGAAGAGTTTCCACTGGCTTATCTGTTCCACTCAAAAGAATAACATTTCCATTATCATCGGTTGGAAGCGGAGATCCATTAGGGCCAATAAATTCATTTTGGGCATTTGTTGGAATAACTTCTCCAGTATCTGGATGTACAGGTCTTCCCAAAGTGTCTGTTGAAACTGGTTCACCATCCGCCCCAATTACATTTACTTTTGACCCATAAGGAGTTAATGAAGGAATAGCTTGATAAATTGAGGGTTCAGAAAATATATAACGACCAAGTGAATCAGTGGGCAATGGTTGATTATCGGGTCCTAGAGGAATTCCATTATCATCCATATCGATTTGTTCATTTTCTTTATTAACATGATTACCAGAATCATCGGTAGGTAGCAGTTGTCCATCAGAATTCACAATTGGATAAATTATTTTACCAGATGAATCAGTGGGAAGTGTTTGTGCTGGCTTATCAGTTCCACTTAAAAGAATAACATTCCCATTGTCATCAGTTGGAAGTGGAGAACCGTCAGGGCCAATGAATTCATTTTGAACGTTTGTTGGGATTGCTTCGCCTGTATCTGGATGTACAGGTCTACCCATTGTATCGGTAGGGACTGGTTCACCATCCGCGCCGATTACATTTACTTTTGTACCATAAGGAGTTGAAGATAAAGTTATTTCTTCTTTTGATGGTTCTGGGTGAACATATCGACCAAGTGAATCTGTTGGTAATGGCTCACCTTCTGGGCCAAGTGGTACTCCAGCTTCATTCGTTTCAATTGGTTCATTTTCCAAGTTAGTATGTGCTCCAGTATAATCTGTTGGAAGTAAATTTCCATTTTTGTCTACTATTGGGTATATTATTTTTCCAGTAATATCCGTTGGTGGATGAGTTAGTCCTTCATCTTCTTCTGTCAATACAAACCTTCCCATTTCATCTGTTGGTAACGGTGAACCATCGGGCCCTGTTGGTTTTCCATAGCTGTTTGTTGGAACTACTTTTCCATCACGGTATGTGTTTGCTCCATCTTCATTTTTATTTAACATTCCATCTTTGTCAATGATTGGAAACACATATCGATCATTATTATCTTTTGGAAGAGGGTTTCCATTTTGATCCAATGGTGGGTAAACCCATTCATCTTTATTATTAATTGGAAGTTGTTTTCCTTTTGGATCAAGTGGAATACCAAATTCATCTTTTTCTACTGGTTGGCCTAATTGATTAAAGGTTGTCCCATAGTCATCGGTGGGTAATAATTTTCCATCCATTGTGACTATCGGTTTTATTACTCTTCCTTGTTCATCAGTTGGCGGAATATCGGTTTCTGCTTGCTCCACAATAACTGTAACACCTCGAAAATCGGTTGGCATTGGCGATGATTCACTTCGAATTGTTGGAACAATTACTACATCTTCGGTGGGAATCGTTAATGTATCTCCTGTTGGTGCAGCCGTAGGTGTTACTTCTTCAGGTTGAAGCTGATCATCATCAATTGTAGGACCAACCTGAAAAAAATATCTTTTTAGAATTTTAAATTTATATTAAAAAAATAGGTTTTTGTCAACTCCTTAGCTCTTCCTTAATTTATTTAAAGTTATTTTATTTTTTGAAAATGAAAGATCTTTTTTGCTTAAGACTTTTGTTTTTTTAAAATAAATTTCGAGTATGTACATACAAGAATATAAAAAAATAATTTTTTTAAAATTTAAAGTTTTACATTTATTGAAGAAAAAAAAAATTTCGAAAACTAAAAGCTCTTTGAAAGGATTATTATTTATTTTTATAAAATATACAAAAAATAAAATTTTTGCTCCATTTTTCTGAAAGATAAAAAAAAATTAAAATCTTTAATATTACAGTCGAGAAAGAAATAAATAATAAAAAAAAGCTACAAAAAATCCTAACAAACCTCAATAACTTCGTTTTCTTCTTCTGTTATTCCCTCAATACAAGTTTTTCCATCATCGGCTAATGTATATCCATCGGGGCAATAACAAACAATTTCTCCATTTTCGGCAAAATTGCATGCATGTGAACAATCGCATTGCACATCTAAATATATTTTGTTTTAGTTTTATCGTCGAAGAAAAAAGTTATTCTACCATCCGCTGGAATTTTAAATATAACTTTTTCTCCAACAAGATCATCTGCATTTTGAACTTGTGCAATTGGTTGGAAAACATAATCCTTGCCAGGTAATAAACCTTCAATAATTGTTCCACTTGTGATATTTTCTGGTTTTATTTTTACATAATTTACTTCACCTTCATCATCGGTGGGCCAATAACGAATCATGTGCTCCTATAATTTTTAAATATGCATTAATTTTAAGCAAATATTATTCGCGTCTTACAGTAATAGGATCAGAACTTATTGCTGGTTTGAAATCAATAACCGTTTCATCATTAATACTAGTTCCAACTCGTAAATCATGTGGTGGCCCTAAAATTTAATTCTTTAAAATTGATAAAGAATTAATTACAAACTTGGTGCAGTTGTAACAAATTCGGGTGAAGTTATTCCTTCTTTTGGATTTTCAATTACAATATGATAAGTCGTTCCAGGAATTAAATCTGGTACAATAACTTTATCCAATTTTGTGTCATCCGTTGGTACTGTTTGCCATTGATCTAATGGAAGTGTGGGATCTTCAGTGAAATGAATAATCCATTCACCAGGTTTTTTCAATTTTTCTGGAATAACATCAGAAAAGTGAAGGGTTTGATCACCATTATCTAATCGGGCTTTAACGCCTTCTTTATTCCAATCTTCGGGTAAAGCTAAAAAATTCATGAAATAATTTTGTTTTAATTTTATTTGAACATTTACCAGATTTATCAATCTTAATATTAATTGTCCAATTTGCATGTCCCAAAGGATTATTGGCATAACAAAGAAAGGTTGTATCTTCAGTGAGATTTGTTAATTTTAATGACCATTCTGCTGCACTATTGTCACTTTTTACCTAAAAATAATTTATTGTTTTTTTTTTGTTATTTAAAACTTTAAAAAAAATTTCTTACTTGACTTGGATCAATTGCAAGACTTCCACCTCGAATCCATTTAACTGTTGGTGGAGGATCTCCAGAAGCATTGCAAAAAACGGTGAAAGATGAACCAGGCAAAAGATCAATATCAGTTGTGCCATAAACTCCATGGCCTCCAGCAGATACAACAATATATGGTGGAATTCCAACCGGTGGAGTTTTTGTGATGCAAGCTTCAGAAAACACGCCAGGTCCATTTGCATAAATTGCACGAATTTTAAATACATATTCGGTATCGGCTTTTAACATATCCACAAGTTTGTGTTTTAATGTCGCTGGATCATCAATGGCAATTTTTTCCCAATTTGGTAAACTAATAATATCATCTTCATCAATTTCTTTATCAGCTTCGATATAATATAATTCATAACCCAAAAGAGCTTCATCACTTGGATCTGGTGGATTCCAAGATGCATTGGCTGATGTTTGGTTTATTGGATCGACTCTCAAATCTTTGGGTGCTGCTTCACGAGCTAAAAATTACTTTTTTAGAACACACTTTTTTGCCTTTCAACTAACCCTTTGACATAGTTCGAATGGAATGTTGAATGGAATAAGGTCCAGGGCCATCATCATTTGCAGCTTGAATTACAATAGCATAAGCGGTATCAGCATCAACAAAATCTGTTAATCTTGCATGTTTTTCACCTTCATTTAAATGTTCCCCAATTACATGATAAGTCATCCATTCAGATATTGGTTTTTTAGGAACTTGTCCAACTTGATATGCTCGTTCTTGATCATCAAGAGGTGTGTAATAAATGATATATCGCGTAATATTTCCATTTGGAATGGTTGGTGGATCCCATCGAACATCAATGGTTCGAGGATGATTAGCTGAGACTCGAATATTTTCTGGGGCATTTCCAGGTCCAGCAACATAAAGGGTGAAATCAGTTTCTTTAACGCCTCCAGGATTTTCAGAAATACATTTTGCTTTTTTATGTGTTTTAATATCATAAACTCGAAGCATTCCATCTTCGCTAATTTGCTAAAAAAAATATATAAATAAATTTAAGCATTCTTTTTTTTTTCTTCTAAAAATGGAATAATCTTACATTTCCTTCATGATCGACCCATCGAACAAAAGGTGTTGGAAAACCTTGGGATGTACATAAAACAGTGTAATCTGAACCAGCAGGCACACGAACAATATTGCCATCTTCCATATCTGCATTAATGACAGGTTGATCGGGTGGAATAACTAAATAAAAAAATTTACTAAAAGCCTTTAAGTTTTTTTAAACTTACTTCCATCGCCAGTTTGGAAAACAACAGTATCCGTTGGTGGACCTTCAATTTCGCCAATTGGAATAATTTTAACATTGTATTTAGTATCGGGTGAAAAGTTTTCTCCATCAATGGGAACATTAATGGTTGGTTGATCATCAGGTTGATTCCAAATAAGTTCCTTCCATTTTGTTGTATCAAGTGAAGGATCTTCGGGTGTATACAAAATTTTATATGATTTAATATTAGTTGTTGTATTTTCTGGATTTGGAACTGCATCGAATTGAACTACAACTGTGTTATTATCATGCACAACAACATCAGCTGATTCTGGAGCGACAGGTGAAAGTGGTAATGTTGTAACGATGCTTGGACTTGATTCAACTCCGGGACCTCGATCACTTACAGCTTGAACTTTAACTACATAATTTGTTTTGGGTTTAACATTAGTAATTTTATCTCGAACTGCATCAGGTGAAACTGTGATGGTTTGCCATTCAGTTGGTTCTCGCTGACCTTCAGGAACTTCACCATAATGAATTACATATTCTTTAAGTGGGCCATTAGATTCATCGGGTGGACTCCATTCAACATTAATTTCTTGATTTGGCATTGGAAGAACTACAACTTCATTGGGTGGTGTACCAGGGCCTTGAACTTGAATATCAACAATTTGTTGAGCTTCGCCAGCATTGTTTGTGGCAATACAAGTTGCTGTTACATCTTTTCTAACATCCACAAGCCGAAGTTGACTTGTTGGATGTTCTTCTGTGCCAACAACCCATTTAACTTTAGGCATTGGAACTCCAGTGGCTTCACATTTAATGCTGACATCTGAGCGTGGTGGAATGAGATATGGATTATCATCAGGAGTTAAAGTAATCACAGGTGGAAGTTCTAAAAAAAATTTAAATTAACATAAAAATATGATTTTTATATATGGATTACCTCCACTGCCAGTTCTGAATATTGTTGGTTCACTTGGTGGACCTTCATTCATATCATTTTTAGCTGTGATTCTGGTTTTATAATCGTGATTTGGAATAATATTGTAAGCATCATTATCGAGCGAAACAAATCCAGTATCATCTGTTGATGGAATATCCACTTTTGGCCAAGATTTATAATCTTCATCAATAGTATTCGGATCCGATGGAGTGAAATAAACTGTATAACCTTGAAGAGGCCCATTAGGTTGTTTGGGCCCACTCCAAGTTAGATTAACAGTATTATCTTCAGCAATATCAACAACAATATCCGTTGGTGAATCAATTGGAGCTCCACTAACCGTTTCAAAGCTTGATGGATCAGATAATACTCCTTCACCTTTATCATTTTTGGCTCCAATTCGAACATAATATGGTGTTTCTGGTTCCAAATCACCTCTTCCAAATTCAATTTTTGGTTCATCTTCGGGTGCAACAGGTACATCAAAAACTTGCCAATTTTCAAGTGGTTTAGCTGGATCCGCAGAAAGATAAACTTTATAGCCCTAAACATTTAATTTAAAATCTTATTTGTGAATTTTAAAAGTGCCACAAACCGTTATGTCTCCATTAGGATGATCAGGTTTATCCCATTTGATTGTAACTCGATTATCGATATCAACAATGGGTGAAATATCTTTAGGTGGACTTCCAGGCTCTTAAAAAAATATATTTTGTAATCTCAATTTTTCAAACCATTCTTGACTCACTTATAACATTAAAGACATGACTATCAGATACTGAACCATCTTGATTTCTTGCTTGACAAAGTAATGATCGTCTTGTGGATGTTGCTGTTGTGGCTGTATCAGAATTATATCTATGTTCAGCATCAGGGGCAGGATTAGTGTTAAGAACAACTGGTTCTTCGCCGCTTTCAGTATTATTAAATGGCAACCAAGTATATGATACAGTTGGAGCTGGACGACCTTCAGCAACACAACGGAAAGTAATAACTTGTTTTGGTTCAACAACAGTTTCTTCACCATCCATCGGTCGTGGATCGAGGACTTCAAGTCGAACAAGCAATGGAATATCTAAAGTATTTTTGGTATTTAAAAAATTCTTAACAAATAAAGAAAGATTACGTTTTTGCCCAGTTTTAACTTTAATGGTTTCTGAAATAATACCAGGACCATCATCAGAGATGGCTTGCATTCGAACAACGAAGGGAGTATCTTCATTTTGATTTCCAATGGTTGCAGAAGTATCAGTACCATCAACAACTTTAGTAGTGTAATCTGATAATTCGGCATCAGAATCCTCAGGGGTATAATAAATGACATATTTCTAAAATAAAATCAAAGTTTAAAAATCATTAAATTATTTTAAATTTACCGAAATTGGCCCATTTGGATGCAATGGTGGCTCCCATTCAACAGTAAAACCATTTTCTTGTGTTGTAGGTTTGATATTTTTGGGAGGACTACCAGGACCAAGAATTTTAACATCCACTCGTTTTTCATCTTGACCATTTTTATTTATTGCTTGACAGGTAATTGGACCAGATTTTGTTGTGGATTCTGCTGTTAATTTACTTGAAGTTTTATCTAATACATTATCCGTTTTAACTTCATAAATTCGATAATCATCTTTTCCATCTTCAATTGGAAGGCCATTCGATAACCAAATAATTTTAGGTTTTGGTACACCCGTGGCTTCACAATTAAATACAAGTTCATCTGTGCTTGGTCGGGATGTGATGGGTTCAGCAGGGTTCAATGTGACTTCAGGCTCACGAGCTAAAAATGATATTTTTATATACGTATTTAAAATAAATTTATATTTACGTCCTAGCCATGTTTGAACATCGAATCCAAGACTAGGTTGACCTGGTCCACGATCACTGATACCACGGATTTTAAATGAATATGGAGTTTTTTCATTTAATCCATTAACGGTAAAAGAATTAGCATATGGGTCTCCAACTTTACTACTTTCCCATTCTTCTAAAGGCAATGTTGGATCTTTAGTGTAAAGAATTTCATAATCTTTAATTTCGCTATTTTCATATTTTGGCTTTTCCCAAAATACTTGCACACTTGTTCCATCAACATTGTATCGAATTCTTTCAGGCATGGATGGACCAGAAATCAAAATGCTAACATTTTTTTCTTCTGTTCCTGCTTCATTTTTAGCTGTGCAAGTAAATACAGCATCTTCAATTAAACCATTATGTTGAATAGTGAATAATCGGGTGGTTTTTTGTTGAGTAATTGGTCGTCCGCTAAAATTTTTTAAAATTAATTAAAAGCTTCAAGAAATTAGCATAAATATTTACCGGCTTGCCCAAACTAAACTTGGAGTTGGATCACTTTCAGTAACATTACAACTAATTGAGAACGAAGTATTTGGTGCAATAAACTTTTCAGCTCCATCAACAATTTCAATTGTTGGTTGCTTTGGTGGTTTCAAAGTGCTGACTGAAACGGTGCTGGAGGGCTTGCCTGGACCTTCTTTATCCAAAGCTCGAACACGAATGAAATAAGTTCGATGGGGAGTTAAATGTGGAATTGTTACTTGACGTTGAGGTTCATTAACATGCAATTTCTTCCAAAATTTAAGTGGCTGTTGTGGATTTGTGGTATAATAAAGCGTGTAAGAAGTGATGGGTCGATTTTGCAAATGTGGAGGATCCCATGAAATTTGAATGGAAGTTCGTCCAGCATTGGCAGTTTTCAAAATTGGTGCTGAACCAGGTCCAAGAACATTTACTTCCACAGCTCGCTCGGTGGAACCTTCATCATTTCTTGCAATACATATAAATTTGCTGTTTTTATAAACTTCTTTAACCATTAAAACTTGTTCACTTCGATATGCACCTTTTCGATGTTCAGTTTCATGCTCTTCTTCACCTTCTTTTTTCCAAGAAATTGTGGGGAATGGATAACCTACTGCTTGACAGGTGATATTAATGGAACCTCCTGGAATGGCATTGAAAGGTGGATTGGGAGTGAGATAAATTTTTGGTGGGCCTTTTAATAATAAACATTTTTCTGTGGTTCCTGCGCAACTGCAAGAAAATTGCAATTCATCCAAAGCACTGCAACGACAGCCAGCAAGATTACGACATAAATTTTTGGGTACAGGTTTGATGCAAGTTTTCTTGTCGGTGTCTAATACGAGGCCTTTGGGGCATCGACATTCAACAGTTCGATTATCAAATGACAAGCAAGAATGACTGCAACCACCATTATCTTGTTCACATGGACCTGAAGCAATAAAATAATTATTAAAAAACTAAAGTAATATTTAATTAAAGCTAACCTTTTCCTCGACAAACTGGAGGAGTTTGAACCCATTGTTTGTTTTGACAATACATGGTATCAATTTCATCAACAAATTCGTATCCAAATTCACATTTATATTTTACGAATAAAAATGATCGAGGACTGAATTTAGTTTCAGCTGGAATGGGTTTACCAAGTTGACGATAATATTGTCGAATCAAGCGTCGTAAATTATCTGGAGGAACAAAAGCCATGGCTCGAACTCTAAAGTAAAATAAAACTTTGCGATGTCCATTTTTTTAATAAAAAGCTTACGTTGCATGTTTAACAACTGGAGGAGCAACAAGTCCTGAACCTCGATCACTTCGAACATCAGTACAACTGGTATCAAGCTGCTCATATTCCGGATAACAAATATTACGGCCACTTAATGTGCTTAGATGACACCGACCTGTTTCCGGTGGAGGAATAGGCGGTGCATTTACTATAAAAATGGAGTATTAACACTGCGACAATTTAAAAGCAAAAACATAAAAGAGAAAGAACAAAGCACGGCACTCCAAAAACAAACTAACTAAATATATTGAATATTTATTAAATGTTAAAAATGAAAACACAGCACAATGTTAATCTTTTGCAAAACAGTGAATTTGATTTTTTGCAGGTTAATACGAAGATATTAAAAAGCTTTTTTAAATACAATTATAAAAATAAAGTTATTTGAAGCTATTATTTTTTTAAATAATTAAGACACTATTACCAAATTAAGTATAATAAAATAACAAACATTTTTACATGTTTTTAATTAAAGATTATAACTTTTACCCAACTAAAAATCTAACAAACAAACGCCAAATATTTTTCATTAAGGATTATACGTCTATTTAATCACAATAACATGACATTTCCACTATATATATTTTTCTAAAATAGCTACATTCAAACTAAAAAAACATGATAACGACAAATTTACACTTTTTTTACAGCGATATTAAACTATACCTTCTTCACTGAAACCGCAATAATGTACAGCTTGATCTGCACTGATTATGCATCGCCCCGTTTCATTTTGTGATGCTTGAATCACAACGGGTCTATGCGTTTCATCTAAATTTTTAATTATAACGAATGTAGGTAGCTAAATTGCCAGATTTGTAATTTAAAAAAACTTTAAAATTTAAATTTGCGCATACTTTTTTATTTTTTGTTTTTTAAACCCCCTTTTTACATATGTATTTTGCAGCTAATTAATGATTGGATTAAGAAGACAAGAAGAAGAACAATTGACAATATTTAATTCATTAAGTATTAAGAGAAAAAAAAGAGTTGTTTTTCAAAGAAGAAAAAATTCTCTGTAACAGTTGTCATTTTCTTTTTTCATTTTCTAAAATAAAATAATGATGGATAAAAGGCAAGATAATATGGATAATGATTCATAAATATAGTTGTTGGCAAATCACACACATAACACAGCAAAAAAAGAATATTTTTTGTGCTAGGAATTTTTTAAGTAATGTTTCAAACAATCAAAAAAAATTGTTAGCAAAATTGATGAATGTGCAAAAAAAATTAAAAATAAAAGTTTTAAAAAAATGATAAGAAAAAAAAGGAAAAAATAGTAATGAAATGAAACAAGTACCAAGAATAGGGCAGAAACCGACACGCCGCGCTCGTCGACGATATAAAGGTTCGGGTTCATTTTCACTTCGGCGTGGACGATTTGGAAAATCACTTTCACGAACGGGTATGCCACGTTCATCAACAACAATAGTTGAACGAATTTCTGTAATATATTTAAATTTTGGATTTTTATAATCGAAATTTGTGCAACAAAAAAAGATTGAATGTGTAAAATAATTTTATACTTAAAATTTGGGATTTACAAGGGGAAGAAAAACTTAAGACAAAATCGTTTTGACAAATATTTTATTTACCTGGAAAAGATCTTCGTCGATTGGTAGTTGATTTGGATCTTGATTGACAACAACTTTGATAGCCCGAAACTGGACAAGGTTGAGCATATGGTACAGCAGGATGATATTGCTGCATATTGTCTGAACCAAAAAGAAACATAAAACCCCATAATTTGGTGATAACAACCAAAAAATGAAAAATAAAAGAAAACGAAAGAGACAAAATGTTAGTAATATGGGAAAGAGTATAAAAAATGTTAACTATCAAATCCAATCCACACAAATTAAGGTTAGAAGCTGCTTTTATAAAAATAAAATGATTTTTTTGTGAACCAAAAAATAATATTTTTTTACTGTTTGATTTTTTTTTGCAAAGTGCTAATTTTTCTTTGGCATTTGCGTGAATTTGCAAGAAAAATAAAATAGTGCAAAAAAAAGAGAATAAGCAAAAATTTTAATTTAATGCAGAAATAAAAACCCCGAAAATAATTCAGTGCTAAAAATTTTCATCCTTCAACCTACTTCTTCCAAGGGCACGTTTCATTCGCCTTAATTCAACCATAACTTCTTCAAGATTTAGATTTCCCACTACCATTGCATCTGTTTCATTAAGAAGCACGGGATTCGCCACCCCATAATTGACGAATAAATCGGAATCCAAATCTTTGAATGCATAACTAATACTAAATCCACTTAAAAATAATAAAAATATGACCCGAAGGCCATAATATGGCCATATATCTTTAGGTAACATTCCTTTAAAAAAATTAATGTCAAAAAACTAAAGTTTAAAAAAAGAAAAATTACCCTTACCTAATATGTGCTAGATAATGCGTGCTTCCATAAATGATATTGTGATAGATGTTTAAAAAAAATTTATAAAAAAAATGATATACTTTGTTGTTGTTGGATTTGTGCTGGTGGATTTTTTTGTCTGCACAAAAATTTCCCCTTTGTTTCTAAAAAATGGAATAGACTACAGTAGTTTTTTCTCAAACGAATGTAAACAAAAAAATCCGATCAGTAAAAAAATCTGTCAGTCAATGAAATAAAATTTTATGTGAGGGTGGAAAGAAGAAAGGAAGAAAAGATGGATTTGAGGCAAAAAAAAAACATGAATAATGCCGGGCTTTTTTTTACTAATATAAAATATCGCAATTTTTTATGTTGTGTAACAACAAAAAGTTCCAAAAAATAAAAACAACGACATATCACGATCAGAAGCAAGCAAGTGGACAAAGAAAGGAAGAATAAAAAAAACAAAGAAATTCTATCATTTTTTGCGCGCTTTTTTTCACACTTTTTTTTGTTGGCAGAAAAGAAGCGCTCAAAAAAAAAACACAGGCTTTCCTTTTTCCCACATTCTGAAAGACGAGGAGAGGACTTTGAGGAATAAAAAAAATGCGCTCAGGAGTGTTCTTACGGAAGTTACATCTTTGACAATTTTATTTTCACGGCAATAAAAGAAGTTAAAGCTAGCAGTTGCAAAAATGTACACAGAAGAAATAGGCACGAAAAAAAGCTGTTAGCTTTAACACCGCCGCCAAAAAGAAGAAGATTTCATCCTTTTTATTTTTATTTTTCAAGGAGCTAATGGCTGCTTTAAACGGCATCAAAAAAATGTCGAATAATTTCAAGCAAAATAAATGGGTGCAAAATAGTTTAGAGGAAATGAATTTTTATTATTTTTTGAAAATGTATATACAAAGACAATCATAATGGAAGAAGAAAAAATGAAGACGGTAAACAAAGGCAATTTTTTTGTTTCACTCACGTAGTGGTGCTTTGTGAAATGTAAACAACTTAGGCATTTTTTAAAAATTTTTGTTGAAGAAAAAAAGAGAAAAAAAAACTAAAATGATATAATAAAAAATAGTGGCGCGCGTCAAGTTCACTCACTCAAAGAAATAAAAAAAAATAAAAAAAATGTTGCGAGTTAGAATGAATGCCTGCAACCCTTTCTGTCGTTTGCCGCCGGTAAAAGCTGTTGTTATCGCTTGATTTTGTGTGGATCCAGCAACAATTTGCTGTCATTGAAGATAGAGATATTACACAACAAATGCTTGCTTGCTTTACTAGTTTGGCAATCTCACTCAAAAAAAATTCGTTTGAAGGTACCACGTTTTGATTGAATCATTTCCAACCAAAAATATATTATTCTTCCCTTCCTTTTTATCAAGACTCAAAAGTCGGCTTTTTCTATATTTTTTGCTCTCTTTTTTTCTTTTATTCTTAAGGATAAAATAGATCTAAAGGTGGCCAGTAAAAATAATTCGCGTAAACGCCTGTTCTCTCTCTCCCAAAAACGCCATCATCGCTCATTAACTTAACAACCGAGAGTTAGATAGATTGGGAAAAAGCCGTTAAAGATTAAAGCAAGTCAAGGAAGAGTGGCGGCAATATTCTGTTGTTGCTGCTTTTTTTGCTCAATTCATTTTTCATTTTTTGACAAACATTAGATTTATTTAACAGCGCATTTGATGATGACAAGATGAAGAAGTAAAAAAAAGTATCGTCGCGCCATGGAAATAAATAAAAATAAGAGAGAAAAAGCATTAAAAAAATAGATGCGTTGTTTAGGAAAGACAGAAAGCAACCACTTAAATGGAGTGAAACTTTTGAGTGCTAAAAATAAGATTTCTATTTAAAAAAGTTTGAGTTTTAATCATTTATTTTCATATATGTTTTTATAAGTTCAAACGTCAAAAATGAAATATAAAAGCCATTCATGATTTTTGATGGCTTGAAAGAATGTAAAGTACCGTAGTGGGCCTAGTCGGAATGTTTCAAAGTGTGCAAAGAAAAGCGAGACGGCTAATATCAAAAAGAGAACTTTATTTATACACATTTATTTTGCATGCAAAATTTGAAGATTTACTTTCATAAAAAATATTGTCTATAAGACTTCTACAAATAGACAGTCAATTTTTTTAATTTTATTTTTTTTTATCAAAATTCAGGAACACGCAAAAAATGCAATCGAGCTATTTGGTTTCTTACAACAACAAGAGCAAAAGCCGCTATCGCCGCCATGCCACCACTCACTTTTTTCTTCTTCATCAAATTCTTCAAGACACGGCATTTTTTATTTTATTTTATTTTAATGCTAGTAACTAAAGAACCTCTCAAATAACATTTGCCTCATCGGCTTCTTATTACCATGTAAGAAAGAAAAAAATTTATATACAGCGAGCCTAAAAGAGCTTAATTGAGACCGTGGTTTAAAGTTGCCACCGCCGCTGCTTAAAATGTCGCAATTTTATCGCTTTTATATAACAAAAACAACACTACATCATCGGCAATCGTACAATTTTACGACGACTGCCAAGTAGTAGCCAATGTCCATTTTTCTACGTAAAAAATAAAAAATAAATAATTTTTTGACCGAAGAAACATATTTTTTTTCTTCATCAAAAACAAAGAAGTCGAAGAAGAAGAACTTCCCCTTTCTTTAACTTTCTCCCTATTTTTTCTTCTTCTTATAAACAATGATAGCAGCAAATTGCATAACTATGTATAACTAACATAAGCAATTTGAAAAGCTAAAAAAAGTTCGTAATATTTTCGTTGCTGGCAGACATGAATTTTTTTCGTAGAAAAAAAGAGTTGTAGAAACAATCGTCACCACAGATGTTGTTGCTTATGTGATGATTGTGTTCAAAAAAGCTTACTTTCAAAAGCTTGTGTTTGTTTGACTCATAGAAAAAGCGTGCCAAAAACGCGAATGTTCATTGTTGCATTATCTCAACAAAAAAACTTTCCTCGAATCTGTCACAAACGAAAGAAATGCAGATGTTGAGGTTGATGATCGAAGGAAACAAAAAACGCCTTCATTCTATTTCGTTGACTCAACAATCCAAACGACACATGAGCAATGTTTAAAAAATTTAAAAAACCAAAATAGAAAAAAGAAAGAAAGGGATTACGATAACTTTAAAAAAAATGAAGGAAACAAAAAAATGCTGTGAAATTTCTTAAAAAAAGAGTTTCAAAGGAAAATTAAAATCCAAAAAACTTTTGCTTTTTTTTGTGAAAGTTGCAATCCTCTCCAAAAAAATGAAAAATAGAAAAATGTTTACGTTAAAATTATTGGCACTGCTTTATAATTTTTTGCGCTAAAAAAATAATAAACAAATGTGTTATATCGCAAATAGCAAGCAGAGTTTGGAGAACGGCGTTCAATCCCATCCTTTGCCGCGGATGTTTTCCTTCGTCGTTATTAGGCTGTTGTGATTCATCTAAACACATGGGATATATTACTTTTTTTTCAACCAAAAAAGATGTTCTCAAAAAAAAAATATTTTAAACTCAAAAGTGAGTGAATGAGTATAATGTTGCTATTTGATGCCCTTAAATTGTTTACTTCCATTCGATGGTGTTGATGATTACTAAAGCAAGCATTAATTTTTTTATTTCTCACAATAACAGTTTTTTCTTTTATTTTTTTGCAAATTTGATACTACCATAAAAATGCACGTCGGCATCGGCAAAAAAGAAGGAATCAAAAAAAAAGATAACAAATTTGAAAGCGGTTTATTTATTTTATTTGTTTTTTGTTTAATTTTGACCGTTTAAAAATTATTTTGTTTTTTTCGCAACTTCATCAAAACAAAATGAAAGAAAAAAATGCTATAAACAACTTCTTTCAGTTTTAAGTGTGGAAGAATTAATCAAAAACCCAAAACAAGAAATTAATTAATGCAAATAAAAAATAATAATTCTTTTATAAAAATAGATTCTTCTCATCGAATTAAAGCTTGACTCTTACTCTTTTGGAATTTTATTAGTTTGTTAAACTAATTTCTTGTTCTTCCAGAAGAGTGAAAGAGCAATAATAATAATAACAACAACTAAAACAAATTGCTTCTGCCTTAGGCAGATTCAAAAATAAAAAACCATCTAAATTTAGATACATGGCTATGAAAAATTATTAAGTCTCTTTCTTGCTTTTTTAGTTTATATTTTTGTCACCAATTTTTTTTTTTCATTCCTTTTTCTTTCTTCCACACGCAATAATCATAATTTTTATTTGTATATGTATATGCTTGAAAAAAAGTGTCTTCCTCTTATTTCAAATTTTAATAGATATATATGGCTTTGGAAATGTCATTTATTTTTTTTAAGATTAAAAAAGTTGAAAGATGCAAAAACACATGAACATAGAAAAACCATTTTGCAACCAATGAAAAAAAGAGAGAGAGATTTAAGCAATTGCATTTTTTTCCTTTTCACTTTTAGTTGGTTAAAATAAAGCAATCTTAAAAACCATTAACTGATTTATTGCAAACAAATGGTCTCAATCGTCGTTGTTGCCGATGTTGTTGTCTATGCCGTGTAACTTTCGACAAACCTTTTTTTCTTACTTTTTTTTAAGCTGGTTGATTGCTATTTTTTTCTAACGACTTTTTGCCATCATTAACGATAAAAAAAGAAGATGCCGCTGCTCGCTTTTTTAAATAGGCAATAAGGAAAATAAGTTCTGCGCTTTTATTTTTTTTTATTTCTTGTGCTTTATCTGACTCATAACACATTCGCATTTCTTTTTATTTTACTTAAAAATCATAGAATGCAATTAATCTTTTTCTTCTTCAAGTAATTGGCAGAGAGTATGCTTCTTTTTATTTTATTTTATCTTTGCAAACTTTTTTTAAAGTTTAAAACAAAAAGAAAAAAAGATAAAATTGTTTGTACCAATCAAACACATCTGGTTTCGAACACATACAAACTTCTGGTGTCATACTAAAACCAAAGCACAAAGGTTTCCGTATGTTTGTTTATTGGAAACTATTCTTGGAATAAAACATAAAAAAAAATTGAGAGCCATTTGATCAATCTGGAATAGATTTTTCTGCAAAAGCTGTGATCATTTAGTTTAGAATGATATGATTTTGTCTGGCACAAAATTAACAAAGAGTATTGAATGATCAGAAGAGAAAAAAAGAGAGAGTTTTAAAAGTCTGAAAAATATCTAAACAAAAATTATATTTGTTGGTACTTTGATATCTAAATTTGAAGTCAAAAAAGACAGACAAAATGTCTCTTTTTTATTTTGATATTGAAAATTACGCAAATAGATTTTTAAACTTTATACAATTTGGTTATAGATTTAAGAATACAGAAACGAAAAAGAGCAAGGTTTTGCTTTTCGATACAGTAGTCTTCTACCATGAAGTTTCTAATCAAGGAATTTAAAATTTAAAATCTTTATAATTTTCCGCATTTTTTTTAATAATAAAGCCATGAAAAAGAGCAAAAGTCATGGCTATCTCATTTTCAGACATTTTTTTTTTCTTCATTATTTTTGACTGACTAAAAATCCGCCATGAAATAAAAAAAATTCAAGCTGCTGTCGCATTTTTTTTTACAATAAGACTGTCATCATTGCTGCGGTTTTTGATGTGATTGAGTTTAAAATTTATTATCCAAGCAATAGACTGACTAAACTAACAGGTGTCTTGAATTTGTCGATGTAATCTTTGCACTTTTAATTTGATCCTTAAAGAAAAAAAGGATGAAAAAGTTATGGAAAAAATGTGCAATTTTTATGATTCATATACGTACGTATATGTAAGCATTATTTTTAAGGCATCAAAAAAAGAGGACTTAAACGTTAAAATAAACTTTACATTTTTGAAAGGAAAGCTTAATTTATGTAAGTGACACCAACAACCAATGTGTACATTTATTTTTGAAGAAAAAATGAAGAGGGAAAAATGCAAAAAAAAAAAAAATGGAATGGCATTAACTTTTCGAATTGTTGAAAGTTTTTTGTTTTTTTTTATGTGCCAAAAAAATAGTGCTTCCATTTTTGGAACTAAATACTTCCTTAGACAACAAAATGCATACTGTAAAGTCAAGCTTGAAAAAATTTCATTGAAAATTATTTATTTGCATGCATCTTTTTCTATTTTTCTTTGCTTTAAAGATTTTTTTGTTTTGGCAAAATACATATTCAAAGTAAAAACAAGCAACCACCAGCTAGGTCAAGTAAGATAAAAAAAGAAATATGTTTTCGACTATTTTTGGCGCCCGATCATCGATGTTTATTATTGAGAGAAAAAAATCGGACGATAATGCCTCAACACTGTTTTGAGATCAAATAAATGCATACAAACTATCAAAAAAAATTGTATCGAATTTCTTCTCTTTTTTTGTTGTTTAAAGTAGAAAATTTAATTTTTCTTTTTTCAATCGGTCGGCATCTTTTTTCTTCTTCTACACATGGTTTGTTGTACCGCCTCCCTCCATCGATGGCTGGCGACGATCTGTGCTCTTTCAAAGGCAGGCGGGCCAAAGTTCGTTGAAGCTTAAACAAAAATTTGATAGAACCAAAAACTGATTTCGGCCACGCCGACAAACATTGAAAAAAAGCTCAATATAAAAGGCATCAAAATTTAAAGCATTAAATTCAGAGCTGCGATCAAAAAGCCTTTTCGATTAAAAGCGTTTGAAAGAAAAAAAATCATCGAGTTTTAATTTTAGCTTTTTTAGTCCGTCCATCCAAAATGATTTCTCGCGGTCTTATCTTCTTGGCTTTCATCGTCGTTGCAGCTCATGCTATGCCATTCAACTTTGGCGCCATCCCCGATCAATTCAAAGGTAAATATCATTTCTGAATTTAAAGCAAATTTCTCAATTATAATTTTTGGCTGCTTTTCAGAATTCTTGCCAGAAGAAGCCAAGAAATTCTATGCTGAACTTACCGATGAAGATAAAGTCATCTTGAAGGATATCGCCGCCCAACACGAAACCTTCGAAAATGAAGATCAAGCTATGGATGCCATTAAAGCCAAGAGTGAAAAACTTTACGAAAAAGCCGCAGCTCTTCGCAAACTCGTCAAAGATAAGATTGATTCCCTTGAAGGTGATGCCAAGACCTTCGTTGAAAGCGTAAGTTGATTTTGTTGCTCTCTATCCCTTTGCAACTCTTAATATTGCTATCATTTTTTTCAGACCATTACCAAGCTCAAGGCTCTCCGCCCCAAAACTGGTGAAAAGCCAAATCTTACTGAACTCCGCAAAGCCGCTAATGAAATCATTGAATCATACAAAGCTCTTTCCGATGCTGCCAAAGAAAGCCTTAAAGGAGCCTTCCCTCAAATCACCGGTGTCATTCAAAGTAAGCATCATCCACTATTTTTCTCATTCCAGTTACTAACTGCTTCCACCTTTTTTCAGATGACAAATTCCAAAAACTCGCTCAAGGCCTCCTCAAAGAACAAAACTAAGCGGTTTGATTCATGCAAAACACCGCAAATCACCGCCTTTTTTTAAATAAGAAAAATAATAATAAATTGGTTTTTATTGGCTCGTAGCTTCTTTATTTTTTTAAGATGTGTAATTAAGACTCAAATAAATAAATAATTTTAAAAAGTTTTCCCAAAGTTTCGATTCGACAATTAAATAACAAACACACAATCAGCTATTATTGGGACTTTAATTTGGAAAGAGTATGTTTACGAAAAGTGATATTTTCAAGCAAGCAAACACAGAAAAAAAGTGATTTATTTTCACGAGAATAGATTTGATTGGACTTGATTTTGCCATTGGATTTTTTGTTGATTGAAATTGCTTCTTTTCTTCTTCTTTTTTCATTTCAAATCTAATCTTTTTGTTCAACTCAAAGCAAAGGTTGATTTTATTTAAGAATGGCGCCTATTCAAAAATTTTGTTGCTCTTTATTTGGGTTATTTTTCCTTTTTGTAACCTTTGGAAATGCAAATGATATTTTCTTAAATAATAAGAATTCAATTTCAAGTAAAATCGAAGGTTTAGTTTTACCCTTTTATTTTCTCTTCCGTTTAACCTTTTTTAAATAATGCCGTCTGTCTTGTTTTTTTTAGAAATTATTCCAAAAGATGCTCGTCGATTTTATAATGAATTAAGCACTGAAGACAAAGAAGTTTTACAAGATGTTGTTGAAAATCGAAGCAAATATGCCACAACTGAAGCTTTGCTTGAAGATGTTAAATCTCGATCATCAGTTTTGTACGAAAAAGCTCTCAGCTTCGTTAGTGGATTCAAAGAAAGTTTAGATTCATTAGGACCAGATGCAAGAAAATTTGTTGACGATGTAAGAAATAAGAAATATTGCATTTCATAATTTTGCGCAATGTTGCATAACAAAAATATTTACTTTACCCCCTTTTTTTCAGACCATTGAACGATTTCGCGAAGTTGGAACTAACGTTACAATTGATAAAATTAAATCGGAAATTCTCAATGCTGCTGATCGTTATCAGCAACTCAATGCCGAAGCGCGAGAAGATTTAAAAAATGCTTTTCCTATCGTTGCTGGACTTATACAAAGTAAAAATAAATTTAAAAAATGACGTCTTTTTAAAACCGCCTATTTATTTTCTTACTATTTTTAGACTCCGTTTTTCGAAGTGTAGCCTCAATGATGTTTGGAGTTTCATTGGATAATTTTGATACCAATCCTAATCCAGTCACTTTAGCTCCAATTAATCCAGAAATTCCAAAAACCAATGATGAGGGAGATTCTACAAGTGAGCCACCTATGATTTCCGTTACTGCTGTTCCCCACTAATAAATAAATATACAAATAGTGTAATTCGTCATTGCGCGTCAGCAACAAGCATTGTGCCCTTTTTTATAATTTCTTTTTCTGTTTTACTGAGGCTTTTAGCATTTATATTTTGCATACTACTTTCTTTCTCTTTTTATTTTTTACTCCCTCCGCTTCTTTTCAATGAAAAAAAGATGAAAGCCTTTTTTATTACAACAATGTGGTGCAGCTTTTTTTTTGTTTTGTGTCTTTTTTTGTCTACCATTCTTCCTTTTTTTTATTGTAAAATTTACGATGATGATGTGGCATTTTTTTAGGATTGCTTTCACAGTTTTTTCTTAGCTGTTTTTTAATATTTTTTTGCAATAAATAAATACTATAAAATGGTTAAAAGGAAGGATATCTAATTATAGAATGATATACTTTTCTTTTTCTTTTTTCTTTGCTCCTTTATCCCACGTAAAAGTTAAAACAACATAACAGAAAATATAGAGAGAGAGTGAAAAAAAAATGCTTTAAAAGGATGGTTGGTGGTGGTTTCGCCCCCATACTTGTGACGCCAAACAAAAAATTTCACTCATTTTTAAACAATTTATCCCTTATTATTCTTTTATACTGCTGCGTGCTTTTTTTTGTAGCACATTGAATATTATTTACTGAGCATAATAAAAAAAATTGAGAACGCAGAAACAAAAAAAATCTCAACAATTAAATATAAAAAAAATGTGACCAAAAAACGAATAAATTTTTTTATTTCCACGTTCAAATTATTATTATTATCCCCAAATTAATATTATATTATATTTTTTTTAATCCTAACCAATATTAACCTCATTCACGCATTTTTTCATTTTTTTCCTCAAAAAAAAAATGAACAACATATCATTATTTTTTTCTCCTCAAATTTATTTTATTTTTTGGTTGTTAGTTCATTTTAATAGAAAAAAGATCACGAGCAAAAAAAAAAGCTTGCGTTGGGTTGTTGTTTTTTTTTTTGCGTGTCATTTCACTCCTTTAATGGGCGTCAACACCATCAGCAAAGCAGCAGGCAAACAGGAAGAAAGACAAGCCTTCATGCCTTGCATGTACCAAGCCAACATCAAGCTCCAACCAGAGGCGAAAAATAAAATTAAAATAAAAACAACATGACTCTCTTTTTCTGGCGTCATTGCGCTGCTGCAGCTTCATTTTTTCTGAGTAAAAAAAGGGTATGATGATGTTTTCAAGATATTTACTCTCTATTTTAAAAACAATATTTTGTTAATTTTTGCTTTTTTTTGAAAAAAAAAATTATACGTTTTTAAATTGGTTTTCGTTTAAAAAAGTTTTTATTCTTGTTTGTTTTTAACCCCCCTCCTTTTTAGCTATGAACTTCCTCTCTCAATTTCTCCTTTTTCTTTTCTAATTACTACCTCCCTAAAAAGCCATTTTCAAGTGCTTAAAATACGTCCGACGAAAACGTCTTCACAACTTTTAAGTAGGGCTTTTTCTATTTTAAATATTTTATTTTTATTTTTTCTACAAACTTTCTTCTCAAATTGGTTTTTAGCCAAAGTCACCTTTCACTTTAATGAATGAGTCCATCTATCAGCTGCTGGCTGTCGTCGGTGACGGCAACGGCGTGTTCCTTTCTTACCTTTTTTTCTTGTTTGTCCTTAAAACTTTTTAAAAAAAAAGGAAGGGAACTGATACGATATATGTATGTGTTGTTTTTGTGCCTTAAAATGCTCAACCTTTTAAAAATATTTTTGAGAAGCGCACCATACTTTTTAAATGGAGTAGGTTTTCACTTTTCTGTCGAACATGCTGCTGTTGCAATGCTATGTTATGTTATTTAACGGACATACAACAAAGAAATATGAAGCTATCTAGCATTGTTGTTTGGCTGGCCTTCACTCTGAGACAACAAGGACGACGACGACGGCCATCACCAACATTGGGCAGCAAGCAAATGACTGATGGGAAGAGGACGACGACTGTCTCGTTTCTACTCCTTTCTTCTTCCTTTATTTTTTTACGTTGTCTGCAATATTCTCTTTTTCTTTTTCTTTCATAGCAATGTTTTTTCTTTCAACATTATTTAGGCTACCCTTAGTTTTTTTTCTTCTCCAAAAGTCTTTCTTTAACATGTTTTTTTCTTCCTTTCCTATTCTTTGTTGTGTTTTTTTATTACCCTAAGAGTATGTAAAAAAAATTCCTTCTCCTGAACTTTGTTTAAAACATATTATTTTATTTTAACAAAAAATAGTAAAAACAACAGAGGCAGAAAGATAGTAGACATTTTGAAATGGATCACATCGAACCCAAATAAGAGAATTTTTCTTTTTATGTTATCAAAAATTATTATCATTGATTATCTCATGTCATTTTTATTTTTTCACCCTGGCAGCAAGGCAAATACGAGAAAGAACAAAAAAAAGTAATTGACAGTAGCGACGCGCAATAATAAAAAAAATATGTACTTCCAAAAAAAGTTTTTCTCCGTCAAAATGTTACGATCATTCGTTCACTTTTTTTTCAATGTTCCCTAAATTATGCAATCTCTCACGACGAACAAATTGCTATGGAAAAAAATGAAAAAAACCTGGCAGCATTTAGGTTTATAAAAAAAAAATAAAGTTTCCGCGTTGTGTTTTTCGTTTGTATGTTTAAAAAAAAGAAGAAGTTTTTTTTACTAAAAAGTTTTCTATCATTTGTAGAATATATAATTGATAATAAGCACAATTAGTGCCAACCAAGCAGCCAGCGCCAGTCATAAAGTTTTTCAAGCAAAAACAACAACAACTCAATTCAATTAGGTGGCGCCTTATGGTCGCATAATGGTATCTGGATTTATAAGATCCTCATCAAGCATACCTAAAATTGTTGCATTTGGCGGCTTATCAATTGCGGTGGTCGCAACTTTATATATTTTATTACGAAAAAAAACTAATCAGAAAAAAGAAAAAGACAAAGAAAGTTCTTCAAATTTGGATTCAAGTGAAAAAGAAGAAAAGATAATGTCGCGGAATTCGAGAACCATTAGTAATAATGTTCGAGAAAATGGCGTCCTTCCATCCTCAACAAACATTGTTGAAGAAATAAATGGAAAAAATAAGGAAAATGCGCCACTTCCTGAAATTATAACCCTTTCAGTTTCCGAGAAATCAATGCCAGAAGAAATTGATCATCAAAATGAAAATTCTTCATTATCCACTGATATTGAAAATAATTTTGAAAAGCTTGAAGTTTCTAAAAATGGTAATGAAACAATCGAGCGCGAACTTAGCCCTGTGAGTGCTATCTTTCTTTTCTTTCTTTTTTTTTTGTTTGCTTGCATGATAAAAAAATGTCAATGAATAACAACATTTTTTTTATAGATTGAAAAATTATTGGCTGAAGAGACGCCACATCTTGATTGGGCGGAGTGCTCATTTCAGGACATAAAGGAAAATGAAGAAAGAGAGGCCAATCAAAATGGCAATGCCACTGCCGTACAAAATATCGATAGCAACAACAGCAGCAATAATATTCATTCAGGTGGAAAAATGAATGAAACTTCCTCCACCACCGTTGTTGTTACAAATGGAATAACTCCAAATGGAGATTATAAAATGGCTGATTCGCCTTCAGTTGATTCGACTCATAGCGAAGTAAGGAGGATAAGGGATTTACCTTTTAAAAAAAATACGATTAAAAAAGATATATTATTTTTTTTTATTTTGTGAAACTTTTTTTTATTATTTTTTGTTGTTTATTGTTTTTTTGTTATTTTATTTAATAACGAAATTTCAGGTGTCAAATGACAGCGGACGCGCCACTGTTATGGTTCCTTCCGCTTTTAATTCATATGATTATGATATGAATATATTGCCTATGTATGAATTTGAAGTACCTAATACCCTTGTGGGTCTTATCATTGGAGTTCGTGGAAAAACTATTCGAGTATGAGCTTAGATTATTTAAATTTCCTTTTAAAAATCAAAGGGTTTAATTTTAGGAACTTTGTACACGTGCGGATGTAAGAATTTTAATTCGGCCTCATCATGATCCAGCTAAAATCAATACACATCAAATTTGTAGTATTGAGGGTAAAAGGGATGATATAAACAAATGTTTACATATGATGCGCCATCGATTTCCTCCAAATCGATTCCCAGATTTAAATTTAAAGCCTATATTTCCTCCACCTGTTCAACCTCCATTATTACCAAGTAATGATTTGATGCAACTTTCATTACCCGCGGGTGTACCATGCGAAGTATATATCTCTGCTCCAGTGGATGCAGGACATTTCTTTGTCCAACTTCCGACTCATCCCACTTTTCCCCAATTGAGTTCATTGGATGGTGTTATGAATAATTTATATTATCAATCATCGGGCACATTAGATTCCATAAAACCACCTAAAAATTCAAGTTTGTGTTTTAATTATTGATTCCAATTTTATGTTATCCACACAAATTTTTTTAGTAAACATTATGTGTGCTGCACCTGCAAGCAATGGATGGTATCGGGCTGTAACGCTTTGCTATGATGAAATGCAAGATGAAATGCTTGTACGTTTTGTGGATTATGGTGGATTTGCTCGTATGGCTCGAACAGATTTGAGATATCTTTTGAGACAAGATTTATTAACTTTGCCTTTTCAATCCATTGAATGTTATCTCGCTGATGTTGAACCTCTTGATGGAACAACTTGGAGTGAGGAAGCAAATTGCTACTTCCAAAAAATGTGCACTCAAAAGATTATTCAAGCTGAATTAGTTGGTCATAATCGATTTGATGGTTTGCCTTACGTGAGATTATCGATAAGAAATAAGAGAAATGAAGTAAAAATTAAAGTTTTCGTAAAGATAATATTAAATACTTATCATTTTTTAGCCCGTTCGATTTGATACTCTATTATTAAAACACAGATATGGAAAACCATGGGATTCATCACGTTGTCAACCCCTTCCATTGCCACAAATTACAATCACCAATGAAGATACTGCCGAAGATTCTGATGCCACCCTTGAAAGTCCAGTTCATCAAATTGAACGAAATGGAACTGTAAAGCCACGATCTAATTCAAATAAGTCTAATAAGGATAATAGCTTTGTGAGGGCATCCACTGTTTTCGAACAAACAGCTTAAAAACAAACTTTCTCTCTCGCCTTCGAATGATTTCCATTCCTTTCAACAAACAAAAAATCCATGATGATAGCTTACAATTATTTGTTGTTTCATTTCTTTTCGAATTTTATCTTTTCTTTTTTTTTCTTAACTAAAAAAACAATTCTAAAATCCTCAAAAAATTGTTGGCATATATGTTCCCATAATTTTGTGTGAACATATTTCTTTATAAATTTTGTATAATACAAAAAAGGTTGTTTTTCTTTTCTTTTTTCTTTTTTTCTTGTTATAGGTGTTATTTGTTTTTAAATTTTTATTAGTTATTAATTTTATTTTTCTATCTATCTTTGTTGTTATACACACTGGTTTCTTTTATTGTTACACGAGTTTCCGTTTTCTCTCTATCAAAAGAAAAATATTTAAAGCATATATTTTTTTTTGGGCATATCGAACTAACTTTTTTTCCTTCTAAATTTCTTTTGTTTCATTTTGTAATGATTGATTTTTTCGATCTATCGACGATCTATCGTTTGCTTTCAAAAAGTTTGTCCTCCTCCTCCATCATTATCAATAAATATGTTCGTTGGGTTCTTCCAACGAAAGTGCCTTTTCCAATGTGTGAGGCGCTGCTGATTGTTGACAGAATTATTGTCAACAAAAAAAGTTATTTATTTTTTTTGCATAGTAGAAACGGAAGTTTATAGTAGCGCTGGTGCTTTCCTCTTTTATTTCATATTCTTTACTCTGTAATACATATTTTTGTATCGTAAAAATTTATATAAAGATATTTAAATTTTTGAAAGGATTATCACAAATTAAGACATACGTTATGACGTTATATATAAAACACACTTTTCAAAGAAGATTAATTTTTCATCTTTCTTTTTCGAGATCAAAACGTGAAATACAAAATTAGATAACGACGAAACTAATTTATGATTTAAATTGTGTCCTTTTTAGAAATCATGAGCGTTGTTGGCCCTTTTTTACGCAACGCCACTCGCATCTTCTCTTCACCAACCCCTCTCTCGGGTATTTTCTATGCTAAAAGGTTCTTTTTTTTTGTTTATTTCCTTAACTCACTTTTGCTATTTTTTTCCACAAAATGTTAATTTTATTACATTTTTTGTGCGTGAATTATTAATAGCCTTTAGTTCTTCGTCTAAATTATTTAAATCCGTAATTGTTTCAGAATGGCTTCAACAGTTGGTGAAGTTTCTGATCGGTTTGCCCGACATGGTATTATCCCTGATATTCTGACAAAAGCCCCAAAAGAAAGACTTGATGTTATTTTCGATAATAACCTTAAGGTTGGTTTATATATCAGTGTTTCTTATACATATTAAAGAAATAATCTTATCAGCTTGAATTTGGCAATGAACTTACTCCATCTCAAGTAAAACGACAACCTCATAATATTCTATGGAATGCAGATCCCAATGCTTTTTACACCCTTGTTAAAACTGATCCTGATGCACCATCTCGGGAAGATCCAAAGTTTCGGGAATGGCATCATTGGTATATTATTTTTATATATCTCCATTTAAGCAAATGAAACATATTTTAGGCTTGTCGTCAATATTCCTGGAATGAACCTCGGAAATGGAGAAACCTTGAGTGAATACATTGGCGCTGGACCACCAGAAGGTACAGGTTTCCATCGTTATGTTTACCTCGTTTACAAACAACCTGGAAAAATTAATGATTCTGAACATGGCCATCTTACCAACCGTTCAGCTGACAAGCGTGGAGGTTGGAGCGTATCAAAATTTGCAAAAAAGCATAATCTTGGTGATCCAGTTGCTGGTAATTTCTTTCTAGCTGAATATGATTTTTATGTTCCAGAACTTTACAAACAATTAGGCGCTTAATAGTAGGCATATATCATTCTTACATATGTTTTTTATCTTTTTTTAATTTATTTTTTGTGATTAGGAACTTTTTGTTTATCGAATAAACATGTATTTTTTCAAACTTTTTCATAAATATTAATTAATCTTATTCCATTTTTTTCAAGATCACTTTTTTTTTATTGCTTCGGCCTTGGTCCACTTTTGAGAATCATGGAATTAAAAAATGAAATAAATACATTAGAGAGAGCTCTCAATCTTAAAAATTATTTTATCTTTTCTCATTCGTTTCATGCATTTCTGTTGGTTGTGAAAAGGCAGTAAAATTATTTTGAGAAATGCGGTTCTTTTTCATTGCTGTCTTGGCCCTTGTTGCAGGGATAAAAGCAAGTGAGATAGAAGATTTATTTGTTCGACATAAAGTTGTTAAGGAAGTTATTGGGCTTTCTCCACCCAAGCTACTCAAAGTCTCATTTGATAGCGGCCGAGAGGTATTTAGTTTTTATGCTTTTAAAAAATCGGAACAATAATGGAAGTAAAATTTAGGCATTTTTGGGAAACATCTTAACGCCAAGTGAAGTTAAGAATAAACCTATTGATTTACAATGGACTATAAGACCAGGATCTCTTTATACTTTGGTTATGATTGGTAAGAATACAGTAAGCTTAAAAGTTTTTTTAAGAGAATATTTTTAGACCCCGATGCCCCATCACGTGCAAATCCATCTAGACGTGAATATCTTCATTGGTAATTTTAAAAAACAATAAGCAATGAAAGTAAAACTAAAATTTAGGCTTGTTGTAAACATTCCTGGAACAAACGTTTACCAAGGCAAAGAACTCGCTGAATACATTGGCGCTGGACCACCAGAAGGCACCGGCTTGCATCGTTATGTCTTCCTTGTTTATCTTCAAGATGGCCCAGTTGTTGATTACCGTATCGGCCATATTTCTAAATATACTGGATCTGGCCGCCCCATGTTCCGTGCCCAAAAGTTTGCTGATAAGCATCGTCTTGGAGCTCCCGTTGCTGGAAACTTTTTCCAAGCTTCATATGATTCATATGTTCCCATTCTCCATCAACAACTTGCTGGAAATGGACGCTCCTAAAAAAATAAATGTCTCACAATGGTTTCATATTATTAAATAATAAAAAATCCATTATATGATTATTTTTAAATGTCTTTGATTTTGTTTCCTAAAATATTTGTATACAATAAAAAATAAATAATAATTTTAAAAAAATAAAATTTTTACTGTAAATTTATAGCTTTTTAATAGTCATTTATTTTGTTTGTATGAATGCAAACAGAGAGTGACGAGCCAAAAGGGAAAAAGAATTACAAAGTTTTTGTCAATATGAAAGAAAGAAAATAGGCGATGAGATAGATGATCATCAAACGCCATTTTTATGTGTGTATTTTTGAGGAAAAAAATATTTTATTTTACCTTCTTTTTTATTTCAAACTTATTCGGAAACCTTTCTGAAACTAAATTCTGCTCATTTCATTGATCATATCTTCTTTTTCTTTTTTGCTGCGATTTCCTCTTTATTTATTTTTTTATTTCTCTTTCTTCATTTCACTTTTTTAGGGTAATGATGAACATAAAAAAAATAAATAAATAAAATAAGTCTTTGATAATTCGTGTTTACTAGTTTACTACGCGCGTTAAATTGTTTATATTTATAAAAGAAAATATGGAAAGGCATCAACAAGTGGAATCCTACTTCTTCTTATTTTTTTCTAAGCAAGCTCAATATTATTCTTTATCTAATGAGCCGATTATCATTGCTTTCTTAAATATATGGTTGATCTTCAAGAAAGCAATAAATACGTCAAGGCATTCTTCTTCCATTTAATTTAAAAATTAAACAAAAAAGAAGGAAGACATTTATGGCACACAAAAAAGCTATTTACACCTACCAAAAAGAATAAAACAATCATAATTTCCTGGATAACTTTCAAAATAAGCGTTGACATTTTTTTCTCTCGTAAATTCGAATTTTCAAAAAGATATTATTTATTCTTTCTTTCTTTTTCCGAGTTTTGTTGTTTCTTTCATAATTAATAGTTTTATAGTATTATTATTAAATTAGAAGAAGATATTGAAGAGAGAAAAATAAAAACTTTCATTTTTTTAGTTTTAGAAAATACGTCATATTTGGAATTTTTGTGGACGCAATAAAGAAAATCAAATCCAACAAAACAGCGACAGTTCCTCCTTCCTTTCAAAGTATTATGGAGTCATTTCTAAATCTTCAACGCTTATTAGAAGCCCACATTAAAGCGGCAGTTAATCAACAGCATTCACCAACTGATTTTAGTTTAGGTTAGTTTGTTTTTTCAAGTCCTTGGAGTCGCATTTTTTTTTTCGCTTTCCTTCTGAAACCTTTAATTTTACCAATTTCTTAAATTCACTTTTTTTTCTAAAGCATTTGAGATCTATATTTATTATTTTCTTTTTTTCACTTTGTCATTGCTGTTATTATTCAACAACACAAAAAAATACTTTGTTGCTTATAATTAATTGAAAGCAAAAGTAAAGTGGTGCTCGTTAAATCCGCCTGCGCCAACAACCGCTTTATCAATAATCGGTTTTTGTATAAAATAAAATCCTTTCTAATTCCCTTTTTTCTTTTTATCCTTCTTGCTTTTAAGTACTCCAAAACAAAAAGAGAAGGCTATTTAGATGTGTTTAATATATATTTATTATTAATTTAGACGATCAACAAAAAGTGGTTGCTAACTTATTTTTTTCTAATCAAAATTCTTCTTCTCCTTCAAGTAACGAAAATAATAGTAATAATTTATTTGAAATGTCTTCGTTTAATTGTGAGAATGATTCTTCGACTGATTCATCTTCAAATGGTTTCCAAATTCGTGCTCAGTTTTATGATTATCGTGGTAAACAAGTTATTGGATTCGATGTTGATGACAAACAAATGGTTTGCCTTCCACAAGTTTATGATTTATTTTTAAAGCAATTAGTTAGTGGTTTGCATACAGTATATACTAAATTAAAGCGACTTAATATTCATCCAATTATTTGTAATGTTGATCAAGTAAGGATCTTTTAGCCTTTTTTGTTACCTCAAGTACTAATATTTTTTTAGGTAAGAGCCCTTCGAAGTCTTGGAGCGATTCAACCTGGTGTAAATCGATGCAAATTGATTGACAAAAATGATTTCGACAAACTTTATGATGATTGCACTAGTTCGGGGTGAGTTTTAGACTTTTAATAACCTGTTTTTTTGTTTCCTCTCTTTCTTTTTCCTTTTAAATTAATTAATTAAAAAATGATTAAGATCAAGACCCGGACGACCTCCAAAACGTTGTTCACCCATGCCAGATTTAAGATATTCAAAACGTGAAAAATTAAATTGTAAGCTTTGCACTTTCTCTTTTTTCTTTCAATAATAATTTTCAAAAACATTCTAGATGATTCTGAATCTCCTTTCTTCTTCAACCCTACGACTTCTTATCGACCAAGCCATTCTTCGATGGACGTCATTCCAACATCAACAACAACAACAAAATGCACAAAAAGAAGTTTAGGAGGAGTTGATCCAAATTCTCAAGATAATACAAACTCTTCGTTAATACCCTTTCCTCAATTGCTTCCATTAACAGCCCAACAAATTTTTATGCAACAGCTTATGGCCGCAGCCACTTTAGCTTCTCAACAACAACAAAACAATTTAAGAGATATAAAGTGTAATGAATCTGCTGAAGTTGAGGCATCAACCAATCAAGATGAAATCCCCACTAAAGCTGATTTAATAAAAATCCGAAATAGAGAAAGTGAAAGTGGTGAAAAACGAGAATGGAATAATCACAAACAAGGAGGAAAAGATAAAAGCTATAAAATGTATGGAATTTGTTTTTATCAAGGGTTTTTTCACCAAATTAAGCTACTTATTACTATTTTTAAATTAATTTTAGAGATCCTTCTATATCGCCTAATAATGATTCTGAAAGTTCAAATGAGAATTCATCAGGTGGAAGCGCATCATTGCCTTCCATTTCACTAAATTCAAGCAGTGAAAATAATTCTGACTCCTCTCATTTTTCATTCGATCGAGAAAAATCTAATTCTTTAATGAATAATTCAGCATCGGAACGTGAATTCAGTTCAGGATCATCCTCAGATACCTCCAACAATGGAAATGACGCTCAAATAGTCATGCATAAATTTACTCGAACCGTTGAAGCCATGGAAAATCGGTTTAAAGAACAATATGATAAATTAGCGAGTAAGAAAAGTTTTTCACTTTTCCCCATTCTAAACTTTATTTACTTTTAGCCATGGCTGGTAACCTCCAAAAAACTCTTGACGAAATGGATAAACGTGAAAATAATTTATACAAACTTCTTGATGGCCATAAAGATCGTTCTCGTAATAAGCATCCATTAAGCCTTATTTTTATAGTGAATTAATTTTTTTTCAGACCATTATCTTCGCCGATATCTCATCAACCGATATAGCAATGCAGCACTTAAACGTCAAGTTTTTAGCAAGCAACATGGTGGGAAGAAATCAAAATCTGACAAAAATCTATAGCTTTATATAATTTTATTTTAATTTTTTTATGTAACTGAAATAAATATAGAAGAACTGAAAACAATTGACTTTTGATAATTTACAATAAATATTAAATAAATAAGGCTACAAAAATTTTGTGATGACTGAATAAATGAAAAATGCAAAGATGCGTTTTTTAAGCAAATTTGGAGTCCAAAAATTCTTTTGTAATTTCATCAATTTCTCGAACTTCTGCATTCTTTGTTAAATCGCATGCTTGGACAAGGTGATTTCGAGATCCAGCATACAAAATTTGAAGTTCAGTGCTGCATCCAAAAGGTGAATAAAAGATAAGAGCTAATGGGAATGAAATTCTTCCATCTGAATGCTTTAATTCATAATTGATGACGATAAAGCGGGGTTGTTGATCGGGTAATTCGTCTTGAATTTCTTCAATCGAACATTCCTGAAATAATAAAGATTTAGTATTATAAGAAAAAGTAAATAAATAAATAACAAATTGCTTACGTCTAATACCGCATCAACTTTCATAATGTGGTCATTTCTATCTATTTTTACTAAAAAGACATATAAGGAATTTAATAATTGACGTAAATAAATAAAGAGAAAAGAAAAAACTAACAAATTATTGCACTGGTTGAAGCAGAATGTTTGAAACGGAAATCTTTTAGTTGCTTCTTTAAATCATCGGGAATTTGACAGATTGTCTCAATACTCCCACTCTGTAAAATGAAGTCAAATTTGTAAAATTCTATATACCAATGAGATATATGTATTACTTACCATGTTTTTGTATTTCAAAAAAATAAGAACAACTGGCTGGAATAAAGTGAAAAGTAATGTGAATCAGCGAGGGAAGGGAGTATGTATGAACAATCAAAAGTCACGAAACGTGAAAAAGCGAAGAAGAAGAAAAAAATATACCCGTAATCTCCGATAAAAAAATAAAAAAGCAAAAATTGGTTTGATGGTTATTTGGTGCACAAAACGCCAGAAAAAATATGACTAATAAGGATGAAGAAGAAGCATTGATGATACAAGTTCATCATCATATTTTCTGTAGTCGGTTATTTGATACTTTGTTATGGCTTTGAAAAAAAAAATAAACTATGGTTAATAGTAAACAAAGATGCTTCAAAACCATTAACAAAAAGAGTAGTCACAACACTTTGAAATTACTGTACGTACCTTTCTGAAGTTTTTTTTAAATAGGATATTTAAAGTTATGCTTAACCTAATAGCTTTAACACATGCAAAAAAAAAGAAAAAAAGAAAGTTGTTTTTGACAATTTATTAACATACATACAATTAATTGTACTCTCACTTTTTATAAAAAAATTTAAAAAAAATTAAGGGGTATTTAAAAAAAATGGAGCATTTATAATTGAAAATAATTGGGTTTTAATAAATATGTTCGATTTGTAGCATAATCTGGTTCATTTGGAGAATTGACATGTAAAAAGGGATTTGTTTCAGTTGGGTCTTTCATTCCACCAAAAACTACCATTTCGCCATTAGCCTCGACCAGCGAGTAAAGCAATAAAATTGGTGGAGCATTTGGTTGTACGGCATTTTGATGCCAACTATAAAAACAAGGAAACAATAAAAAAAGTTGTAAATCATTTTTTAAAATGTTTCAAACCTTGCTTCATGCGAAGATAAAACATTTGTGATGTCAAGATAAAATACACATAAACGCTGATTTAAATCAAGTGAAAAATTTTCGTTGCTTTTATTATTTATCATTTCTCGATGGTTATTATCCCTAATAATCATTTCATCGTTGTTACTGCTGCCGCTGCTGCATGGTGAAAAACCATTTTGTTGGTATTTTTCTGAATCACTAAAAAAAATTTAAAGTGTTTTTAGTTTATAATTTAAAAAGACGTCATTTTTTTTTTCTCACGTTTGGTTTCCTCCTTTTTGCTTTGGAGTACAAAGTTCTGCGGTAATTATGAGCTTAGGAATTTCACCAACAATAATTGCTGGGATTGAACATGCTCGTTGTAGTTCTAAAGACTTATTATGCACCGAAGTGGAAGGTTGTTGCTGTTGATTTGGGAATGAAACTTTAAGAAATTCTTGCAATTTTGGAATATTTTTTTCGTTGTTCTAAAAATATTTTTATATATAAAGATTAAATGAGGAAATACAAAATGACGACAACGAAAATGAAGCTTACTTGTTCGTCTAAAGATTTTGAAGTAATAAATTGCGATTTTCTCCTAAATGCAGCGGATTCAGTTAATCCATAATTTTTGTTGGCATTTAAAAATGCAGTTGCCACTGCTCTTCTATCTTGTGGAGAATCGGGGGAAGATAAACGGGATTGACATCCACTCGAAGATGAAGCTATGGATGAAGTTGGTGTAAGCACTGGACGCGAAGGATATACAGTTGTTTTATCGTTATGAACATAACGAGGTCGACTAAGAAATACAACTTTATTATCCACTCGACTACCTCGAATTCCCCAAAAATGTGGCGGCCAATACTCTGTATTATTAACCTATAATTATTTTAAAGTTATTATTAATCCTTTCGCTTTGCTTCTTTTTTACTTTAATAAGGGTCCATTTAGCTGTTTCCATATTTGTATCAAATGTTAATAAAAATGTGTCAGTGTAAGCTCCTTTAATAACACCAGCTCCTCCTATGATAAGTACATTATGATCATCTATCGTAATTTGGCAATGTCCATGTCTTGGAGATGGTTCTTCACTAAAAAATATATTGTTAATATTTATCTTCTTTTTTGTTGTAAACTACCCAGTGCATTCAACTGAATTCCAAATATGATTTTTTAAATCAAATATATAAACTTTGCCGCTAAAATCTTCTCCACTTGAGCCTCCAGTAATTAACATCCATCGATTTTGTAAAATGGAAGCGCCATGAGAAGCCAAAGTAGGAATTTCAGATGTATCAGATCCAACCTAAAAAAATAGCTTGATTGTTTGCTTTTTTTAACATTAAAAACCTGAATCCATTTTTGTTCTTTTTTAACAAAATAATACAAATCTCCAAAGAATTCCACTCTTTGGTGAATTGGATTCATCGAAGATTTAGAATAACCTCCAAATAAAACAAGGATTTCATTGCAATCCAATAATGTACATAAACTTCTTGGAGAAGGTATATCTCCTTTTTGCTCCACTCGCTGCCATTCAAGTGATTCCTAAAGAAGCAAAAATGAATAATGGTAAAGTAATTTATTTTAATTTCAAACCATATTTAATTTCCACATATCTGATAGTGGAGTATATCTTGCTGTACATCCACCAAACATATACATTGCATTGTCAGACTTGGAATAACATGCAGCATGACATCCTCTTTCAGGGATATACGATGAAAATACTTGATTATTATGTACTTTTTCGCTTATTTCATTCCATGAAAAATCTTTACATGATGAATATCGTCTTTTCATATACCGCACTGAACCATCAATAATCCTTCGCCATCGAGAATTAACTTGTCGAGCACTATTTAATGAACCATAAGGCCGTAAAAAGAAGAATATATGTTCCAAAACTGTTTGGGGAAGATCTTCAATTCCAATTTCTTTCATTTTTTCTTTCAGCCTTGAGGCAAAATGAGTTTCTTTCACTCATAAAAGACGTGGTGGCAATATAATAATACTGACGGAAGTTCATTCGTTTCGTTTAGTTAAAAATCAAAACTACTTTATTCTTCCAAAAAGCTTGTTTAACATTAAATAAAACAGTTTGTTTTACAAACATGAATAGTTAAAACAGATTTTTTAACTTGAGTCGACGACTTAGTGACGACTATTACGCAGTTGGCAAGCACATTACATTCATCGTCGTCGTCAGAGTATGTAAGTGAAAGATGAAAAAGAAGAAGAAAGCAGCACTCGTGTTTGTTTTGATGCAAATGTAAAAAATGCTGCTTAGTAAAGCGCCCTTGGCACTCATTCTTTTCACAGCTTATAATTTCCATATAATTATATATGTTTGAGTTGGATGAAATGGAAATAACAGAAAATTTATTACAAAAAAAGTTCGTTCAAAAATAACATGCAAAAAAGGATGAAATGAATCCAAGGTACAAAAGGTTGAATGCACAGTACAGTATCAAATAATCAAAATAAATAACAAAGCAACATAATTCAAAACGAAGATGAGATAAGTTAAGGATTGAAACAACGATTGATGAAACGACGCTTGCCAAACATGGTCCAATGTTTATCAGCACCACCAAAGTTCTTGAAAACTATATCAACCAAACGATCACCAAGTTCTTGTCGGAGTTGTTGCAAGTAAGCTTTCAATGTTTCTTCTTCTTGAGCAGTTTTCGGAGCACCAAAGAAATCCTTTAATGGGAATCGAGCGTCACCAGGAGATGGAAGATTATGTTGGATTGCAATATCACGTAATTTTCTTAAAGCTTCTTGTTTGTTTTCCATCTAAATTTGATGACCATTAGTAGAATATAAACAACTATCAGTAAACTTACACCATGAAGTTGTTTGCAACATTCGATAATATATAAAAATAAATACATTAGAGTACGATCAGCTTGTCCTTTGATTTTGAACTGTTGATGGAACATTGCTGGACGAAAAATGTAAAGAGCTTCATCGATTATATCTTGGCTGTCTGAAAATATATGTAATTAAAAGTGGAATAAAAAATGTACAACTAACTGTCGTTAATAATTTGAGCAGGTCCACGATATCGAGTTCTTAGAGGTAGAATTTGCATAGAAGCAATCGCAGGATATTGAGTATCACTATTGAAACTTGAATGATAGCCAATGGCTAAAAGCTCTTCATATGGGAAATCGAGTTGAACAATTCGTTGATTCATTCTGAAAATGGAAAAAGTAAAACAAAGGCAAAAACGAAGAAAAATTGGAAGTAAATAAACAAAGAAACACACGCGCGTTTGAAAAATATATGTAAGAGTAAAGTAACGAGGCGATTAAACGCTGATCAAAAACAAAAAAGATAAGCTATCGGTATCCTTTATGTACAATACAAAATCAACTAGCTACTAGCAAAAAATAATTGAATAGAAAAAAATTGTGAATAACAAAAGCAATGATCGATCTAATGTTTGATTTTTTGGCTGCAACGCTGCTTGAAACTGTTTTTGGATCAGAAGGCGCAACGCCAAGCTTACAGAAAAAAATGCGCAATTTTTGTAAAAATGGTAGCATCTTATAAAGTTTTGTTTTGATGTTTTTTTACACCAATAAAATTTGGTTTTCAATCAACTTCAAAATATATAAACATTGGATCGATTTGCATTGTTGATATTTGAATTTTTAAAATAATGAATAACCCGTAGAAATAGCATCTTTGTATCTGAGTTTTTTTTTGTCATTTGGAAGAATCAGTTTGTTCGCTCCTTTCAGCATCTGAAACACTTCGAGCAGCAATTTCTTCTTGATACATTTGTTTTGTCGCTGTTATATAATCCATTGAACATACTGTTAAGAATGAAATCCAAGTTCCTAAAGTTTTAAAATCTTCCGCTGCTAATTGAAATACTCTCTTCGTTCTAGAAAAAATGGAACCGTTTTAATCGAGGATGCAAAAAATTAGTAACTAACGATTTAAATCTAATAGCAAATGAATATTGTCTCCCTGTTTGATTATCATCTGATGGTTCGATAGTGCAATCTTCAACGATTAAAAGAAATATTGGATTATCCATTTGGGTTTCCGATTCAAAGAAAAACAATAAATTTGCTTTTAAAACAGCAAAAGTTTGTCGCCATCTATCTTCCTGAAAGTTAAAAATTTACATATTGAAAATTAAGAATTTTTAGTTAATAACCTGCATGACAAATAATTTGCCGGATACAGTTCGATCATAAGATTTATCATTTATTAAGGAAACTAAAGATCTTCCATTGGCTAACATTTTTTACTATTTATTTTATGGAAACTTTAGAAAATTGAGTATGCTTTTTGTGTACAAACGAATGAGATGAGTCAACATTGTCCGAATCAATCGAATAATTGAGTTTCACCGCGAAAATATATTATATTTTGTACTTTTTCTATTTTTTGCTAATCCTTTTTTACGCTAACTTTTTTGTGAAAAATATTAAAAAAAACGATCTGATCTTTATTAAAAATTCTTAGATTTGTTCATATACAAATATTGTTTTGTTTTTCCAAGAAGAACACTCGTGTCGGTCTATTATAACCTGAATCTTTGAACAACGCCACATGATTTTTTTTGAATCATGTTTGTTGTGTTCCTTTAAGATCTTTCGTAAAAAAAATGCCTGGCTTTTTTGTTTTTGTAAAAGTTTGTTTTCCTAATTTATTTTCTTTCAATCAGCTGTATTTTGGTCATGACATGCTTTTGTGAAGAAGCAATGTTGTTTGCCTGATTTATATAAATACACAAAACAAAAAAATGTTTACAACTTAAATTTTAAAAATCCAAAAAACTTAAATAACATCTTTGCATTATTATTATTTTTTTAGTACACCGTAATCGCGTGAATATTATTAATAAAAACAAAACAAAAAAGTGAAAAGTGAGATCAAATTTGCTGGTTGTTGTTCTTTTTTTTGATAAAATTTTTTTATATTGCGCTTGTAAGAAGGCTTTCTCCTTTGGAAGTAGTAAATTTGCTGCTAAAATCACTGATATCATTTCCTCGACAAAGGGGCAATACTGTGCTTGGTTCATGTTGATATCTTTCATTATAAGCAGTCCATGCACGAAAATATAAAAAGCATCGATACAGCACATACATAAGTAACACAACAGTAAGCATGTAAATAGTTAATGGAATAACAATATTTAGCCAAGGTAAAGCTTGAAATGGAAGAGGATATGATTTATCTTCATAATCTTTCACTATCATCATGAAAGTTGTTATATCAACAAATGGGCCAATTGTTGCCTAAAAAATGGTTTCATTTGAAGATAAAAAAATTACTGTAGTGAATTTAAGTACCTGGCTGAGAGCAAATGGCAAAAGATAAAACCTCCTATATTTATAAAGCCCGCCATATAAAATTGCAACGGGTGGAATTTGAATAAATCGACAAATCATTAACAACACAATTCTAGCACTTATATCACCTCGCTTTATTTCATCTCGAGTTAATAAAATAATAATACCAAATACAATTTCTTGTAAAACTAATGTACAAAAAACATAAGTTCCAATTTTAATATGAAGTAATCCAAAACAAATTCGATGCCCACGTGAATCAAAATATCGTTGATCATTCTTTTCTCCTCTTTCATGATATTCCTAAAAATTATTTAGTCTTGAAGGAATAAAATTTTTCTTATTTAAGTAGGTCTTATTTTTTTTATTTCTAACACTTTTTTTTATAACAAGAACTAATAATAAAAAAAGAAAGAATGGTGTTAGTTGCGTAGGCGCAAGCAATGTAAATTATTTATAAAAAAATGGTAGCAAAAAGCATTAAAGAAAAAAATCTTACATTTGTTAATTGTTGTCGAACTGGAAAATGTGATGGTGGAGGAGTATTTTCACGAATTTTATCCAAATCTGTTAACGAATTTGAACCTCGCATTTTAACCATTTTTTAATTTTTGGAGGCCACTAAAAAATCAATCAATTCAAGAATTACTTAGGTTAAATAAAATTAAATGAGAGTAAAAAACGAATGAAAAAAAAAAATAAACAAAAGTGTAAAAAAAATTTGTTATATGAAACGGAGACACGAGAAAAAAAGAAACTCTGCAAACAACCTTTTTTTGAGATTGATTTGTGACAGATGACTAAAAATATGTAAATAATTTAAAACAAAGCATTTGAGGTAAAAAATAAAAATAAATAATAAAGGAAAATATTAACAGGCGTAAATAAAATAATTAATCTTTTTTTCTACAATTTTTTTTATGATTCTTCAACTTTCGTTCAATCTTTCCTTTAAAAAAACGTGAAAAGAGAAAACGAAAATAGATAGATAGGAAGAAACAATAGGCGCTGAAAGATCTTCTATGTATTACTGCTGCCCCTCATGCTCCTGGCAATCCGCCTGTCTTTATCATTTTTTCCATTTCTTTTGCAAATAAGTTTAAGAGAGATTGAAAAAGAAAAAATGAAATGGATCATCCTTTCAAAGAACATGAGCATATATGTGTGTATATTAGAAAAGCAGCCAATTTGATACACATAACGCAAAGAAACGAACAACAAGATGAGGAATGAAACTGCACCAACGACGACGACCGCCATCAACAGCAAGACCAAAAGGGCAAAAAAAAGATGTTTCTTCTGTTACTGCTGCTTATGTTAGAGCGTCGTCGTCGCTTGCTTAAAAAAATTCTTTCATTCTTTCACTTGCTCGAAAAAAAAAGAGAAAACTCCGCGTGACAGACGACGAAAGCACACCAAAAGTTTAAAAAGAAAATGGGCGCCATCCTCATCATCCCTCTGGCGCTGTTCACTTTCTTTTAACACATTTTTTCTTGAATGAAAAAAAATTGCTTAATTTTTTTCTTCCAAAGCAATTTTTTTTAAATCAAAAAAATGACAAATATTTATGAGTATTTATTGAGTTTATTTATTATTAAATTATTTACAAATAATAAAATATTTAGAAACTAAAAAGTTAAAGCTCTAAAATTTCCACAATAGTATTAAATTAAGTTAGTCATAAAAAAATAAAATGAATTTCTAACATTTTTTTTTTGCAACTTTTTTGATTGATTTTCTTTTTTTTTTGTTTTATTTTTTGGTTACTCAAAGGCTTAATTAATTCTTTTTTCTTTTTTTGTTTGAAATTTTTGTTAGTACACGTAAGAACGGAATGAAAAAGCAAAAAACTAGAAAACTAAAGAATGGTTTAAAAATTTATTTTTATACAAAAAAGAGATTAAAAGAGTGCACTGTTGACACGTTCAAGATGATGCTCGATGTGAGGTTCTTGCTCTTCGTAAAAATCAATATCGGCTCTAAAAATTTTCTTGAAATAAAAAAATTATAATTATAGTTGCTTACTCGATAAGTCTCTTTTTATCTCGAATCATTACAAATGTCATACTGCCTATAACTAAAAACCATAAATATATTGCAACTAAACCCATCGAACATGCAGCAAATACAGGATATAATTGACTATTACCATGATCAGCCGAAATTAAAAGTATTAAACCAAGACCCATTGCACCCATCATATTAAAAACCTATAATAAAAAAGTCTTTTTTTATCTTCGATAAATTTAAATTCCGTGAGAAACTTACGCAACTAAGCTGAAATGGAAGAAGAAACCAATGAGAATCAGCAAAAATTCCGATGAGCATTAAAATGCTGCTAATAAGTTGCAAACCCATTAAAAAGAATGCAGGAACTGTGAGATATTCACGTTGAATGTCAGTTAAATGTGAATTAAAAAAAGCCATAAAAATTATAACCATTATTGAAACAAATAATGAAATAAGTGAAATAACAAATGAACCAATTCTCAATCGGCAAAATCCGCAACAACATCGATATTTTGCCATTAAAGTATATAAATTTACTGCCGAATCAGAACCTCGTCCACCAATAAAACCTGTGACGCTCATGTTGCTATAAAGTGAAACAGTGGAATTTTTAAGATTTGAAAATGCTTGAATTAGTGGATTTTGGCTATTTTTTGATAATGGTAATTGCAATGAGCTGGAACGACGAATCTGCAAAATTTATCCATTAAAAACTTTTTGAAGAAGTAAAAACAATGATTGAAACAAGCAAAAACTTTGTTTTGTTTTTTCCTTCTTTGTTTAAAATGAGCTTGTAAAAAGATCATTCATGCGATAATTATTCAATTTAGAAAACAGCAAACATCAGTTTTAACAAAATCAGGAAATTTACTTTTTTTAATGATTTTTACTCTCCTCAAAATGAAGTGAGATAGATAACTTACTTGACGTCCTTTAGGGTCATCGGTTAACAAAAAGCGGTTGGACATCGACATATTCTGAAAATGGCCCACAAAAAATTACTGTACAAAGATAAAATCAGAAAAATTATAAAGCACGATGACGGGGGAAAAAGAAGTAAGAAATAGTTAACGGAAGAAAAAAGGAGGAAATTATATTTTTTTAAAGTAAACGATTACTTAAGAAAAAATACTTTATCATGAGTCTTCAATCTTAAAACCCGAAAGTAAAAAAAAAAACAGATGCTTTTTCAAGGAAGCAAAAAAAGAAAGAACTAAGCTTGGTATTTAAAAGATGTTTGCCATTTACGTGCTTTTTGACAAAAAACCATTTTTGAAAACCCAAAAACTTCTTTTTACCACTTTTTTTTTCTTTCGAAGTTACCGACGTCTAAAAAGACAATCTTAGAAAAGAAGAAAAAAAGTTGAAAGCAATTACATTTACAAAAAATATTGAAAATAGTGGGCCTATTTGCGTTTTTTGGCAGCAGAGGAAGTCAATGTGAATATTCATCAAACAAAGGTCAAAAAAAGTTTTGATTAGAATGCAAAAACTTAAATATTTTTTGCATTCATAGAAACAGAATTTCTGTTAAAAAATTTTTTTTGGTAGTTTGTAAAATTATTTTTTTTTATTCCGTCGCCTACAACAATTTTTAAGTCAAAACACACCAAAAATATGAATGCAAAAAAATGAGGCTTAAAGAACAAAAGTTTGCAAAACCTTAAAAAACAATTTTCTTCTTTTGTCTCCTATAAAATAAAGCATTTATATTCTATTCTTCATTTTAGGAGAAAACAACAAAAAACTCTTGAAAATCAAAACAAATGCAAATGGAAGAAATAAATGCCAGGAAATAAAAAAACGGTTAACGCTGAAATGTTTTTTTGATGACTATGAATTTTTTTTGGCAATGAGCTTTATCGCCTTTTTTTATTTTAATTTGGCTTAGATATTTTATTTTGTTCAATAAAAATAAAACTTTTAAATGAAGTTCCTTAGTATCACACTAAAAAAATTGATGTGCAAATGACGACAAAAACCCCACTAAAAAAAAGTAAAACAGCAGCTTACTGGATATTTGGCAAATGCAAATTAAATTTACTTTTTTGGGAGATAAAAATCAAATAAAAAAGTTTGTTGGTAGCCTTAGTGAATTAACAAACAAAATGTTTGGAGGCGGCTAACGTTCTTATTTATTTTCAACTTTTCTAGACTTTGGTCAGAAAAATAATAAATGTTTACAAAACACTTGAAAAATGATGGCAGTTGTGAGGTACTTTTTAAAGTCATTTTTTCTCATAACCTTTTAACTTAAGTGGTCATGCCTTTTATGATACTTGTGGCATCATCGTCATTTCTGCTTAATGTCGTCAACATTCCCCTATGGATGAATTTGTGTTGAACTCAAAATTCAATATTCCCATAGACTAAATGGTTTGGTTTATAAAATTTATCATATCGTTATTAGTAATTTTTTTCTCTTTATTTTCATTTGATTCTTTAAAAAAATAGTTTATTAGCAAAAAAATTTGAAAGAAAAAATGAAAAAATTATAGGTCTTCTTTCCAATATTCTTCAAGATTAGATCTCCTTGCAAGTATACTACATAAAGGCAAAATTATGTTTTTTCTTTTTCTTAAATATTTCAATAACCTTTAAAAGATTTTTTTAAATCATGACATTTGAAGAAAAAATCAACTAGAATTAAATCTTTTCGATTTGTTGACACATGTAATGTTTACAAAGTGAGATCTTTTCATTAACAATTGAGTAAGTAACAAGTAATCATTTCGCGAAAAGTTTTCACTTTTGTGTATCCTTCTCGGGAACTATGTACATAAAAAAAATACTTTGTGTCAAAGAATTTTACAGCTACCTTAAATCTTTTTCGAATACTTTTTTTTCTTTATAAACTTCAAATTTTGATCAAATTTAGAGTTTGATTCTTCTTTTTATAGTAAAAATTTATTATTGGGTTTTTCTCTCGTTCATATTTTACCCTAAAATGTTTAAACATTGTTTTTTTGATATAAAAAATGATTTATAGTGCTTCACTGATAATTATTGTTTAACAATAAGGTGTAAAGAGTCACGCCATTTTTCATGCATGCAGCTGTAGACCCCCTCTTTTCTTGTTATTCATCATTTTTCATTTTCCTTCCTCACATTCTTATCGCCGTTCATATGCTCTCAAAAAAATACATCCTGAATAAATGTTTGTTTGTGCAACACGTGTTTAAAAAAACGACGTAACTTTTTTAGAACAAAGAGAGTTAAGCAACGTAAGATAAACACGAAAAATGTGGTAAAAGGAATGAACCAAAGAATTTGAGTTTCCTTTTGCAGCCTTAAAAAGCTAACACTTTAAACTTATTCTAATTGGCTGATTTGGGGAGGAAACGTCACTAAAACATTATAACAAATAATATTGAGTCTTTAATTTTTATTATTTATTTTTGCTCATAAATGAATGGATAATTTGTTGCTGTAATGAATCACATACTCTTCTATTGAAAGCTTCAAACATCATTCATTTTTCTTCTTCTTCTAAACATTTTTTTGACCTCATGACTTCCTCGATTTTTTTCTTTCTCAAAGCTGATTACTTATTTTCTTGCAACAATGCTCTCCAAAAAAAGAGGTAAAGATTATGTAGCATTGAAATGTTAAGCTGATAAAAAATTCCTTTAACATCCTTGTAAGGGATTAACTTTACTTCCTTTTTCCTCTTTAAGCTGCTTTTTAAAACTTTATAGTATAGCTAAAATGTTGTCCGGAAACTTTGTTGCATTTTTCCTTGAAAACTTTAGCAAGATTTAAAATTATTCTTTTAATACCTGATTAAATAAATTAGTATAAAAGCATGTTTCAATGTTGCAAAAAAAAAGTGAATTGAATTTATTTTGAAAGATCATCTTCGAAGTTGTCGTTAGTCATCGTGTACATACATATTTCTTCGATGATGAGGATGATGCTAGGATGCTCCTGCCAGCCTGCACCATTTGTTATTTATGCGCGTCTTTTTTTGTTGTTGAATTGAATGAAAGCCAGCACCAACGATTGCTCGCGCAGAAACATACCGCTTTCTTTTGCTTTTTTTTAAAGTCAAAAAAATCCTTAAGTGGAATACACATTTTTTTTTTCGGAGGCTTTCAATCAGTTTGGGGCTTTTTTCGAATTCGAGTTGTTGCGTATTTACTTTTTTTTGCTTTCGAGGTTTTATTTATTTTTTAATTCATAATTTCTTTTACATTTGACAGCTTTACTATTTTTAGTTTATCACATTTTTTTAAATTTATTAGAGGTAGCAAATATATGTTTTGTTTCTTTATGCTTTTTTCGCTTATCTAATTTACAAATTGTTTTTATCCTTCGTCGCTTTCCTTTTGGCTTTTGCTTTTTTTTTTACTTTCGAAAATGAATGAAACAGGTTCATTTTTTGTTTTGTTTTTGCAAATACATGTATGCTTTGAAATTTGTACTTTGTCCTACCCCGCCACCGTGGTTGGTCGATCAGATCTTCTTCAAAGCGTTTATAAAAAATGAGCACCACGCGACTTTATGTTTTTCTTTTTCCTTACGGTTAAAGGAATTTTGATGTCTAAAAGGTGTAAGTAGACTCAGCATGCAGCATTCTCATTGTAAAGTTTATTTTGATTTTTTTCCTTCTCTTTTAATGCTCATCGGAAGCGCGCCTGTTCTTCCAAATTGACGCAATCGAGATCATCTCATTTCTCTTCATGTCATGTTTATCATTTGGCTTTTTCGAAGAAGAAAAAAAATTGCAAAAATGAAAGAATTTTATGCTGCTGTCCTCTCACTTTTTTTGGCATCCATGTGCTAGCAAACGAAGGCAACGTGGCTCCTTTGCATAGCTACCAGCTGTTTTATAATTCTCAATTTTTGAGAGACCCAAGCAAGGAGTGGTTTACAACAAAAAAAAAAGAAAAGTTGTTTTGATGTTGTTTATTTGGTTTCTTTGCCTTTTTTTGTTGTTTTGGTTATCTAAAAGACCAATTTTTTTTCTTCTATTTTTTAGTTTAAATTTAATTCTTTGTGTTTAATAAATAAAAAATAGTTGTTGAGAAGGTGAGAGGAGCTCCATTTTGTTGACGACATTTTTTTGTATATTTTTTAGCCTTTCTTTCTCACATGCTCTTTTATTTTTTTTGGATTTCTCTTTCCTTATTTCTAAAGGCTGCGCTAAATTTCATTTTCTTTTTTTCGTTTACCCTTTTCTAACTTTCCCAAAAAATAAATGAATTAACTTTTAGCTTTACTTTTTTCTTTTCACCGCAAAAACAAAACAAGCTCAACCTAGAATAAAAAAAGGTAGCCAATTTCCATACATTCATTTATGTGTGGCGTGATAATCAAGGGCAAAGTCCTAATTTAATTCGATACACTTTGAACCATTTTTTGAGGAGGAAATGACTTAGAAAAGTTTTGCTTTTACGACTGTGGTCGCCAATCAACCCAACATCATCTTGAGACAACGGGTTTTTATTTTTTTGGCTGTGTATGTTTTTAGAATTGATAAAATTGCAAGGTCAAATTTTTATACATTTTTATTTAAAAAAATCTTTTTTGAGCCAAAAAGTATTATCACTTTATTACGAATAAAAAAAATGTGTTTAGCAAGAAACTATACAATGCACACAATTTTTTTCTTCTTCACCTAACGGTCACTCCTTTTCCTTTGCAATGCTTTAAATTAAACCTCTCAATGGTCAGTGAGAAAAATGCTCGGTCTTTTTTTTGCGCAATTTTTATTTTCCTTTGCCTTTCTCTGTCGTTCTCTTTTGTGTCAGTCTCTTTCTTTTTTCTCCATTTTGCAGCTTTAACACATACCAAAATGAACGAACACACCACATTTATTTTTGCGGCATTACACATTAGCTGCGAGGGTGGCGGTGTATGAATCAAAATGATGCTTAAAAAAACTCTAATTTATATCATCCTTTTTCCAACTCAGGTTAATTTTCGATTGGGTTTATTTAGTTGAAATAATTTCTTAAATATTTGATAACCAAATTTCTTTGTTCTCAATGAGCAAAAAAATGTCTTCTTGTTTCGAGATTATTCTTCAAAGATAAGCAAGCTGTACTTTGGCCAAAGGTTCGATGATCTCCAAATAAATGATGGAGTATGATTGCAATCGCAGCCAACCAACCATTCCAACCTAAGTAACTAATGAGACCGCCTATTTTGTTTTGTTTGATGGAAAGGTGCAAAGGACAATCATCCATCTATCTAACTATTAGTCTTGCCATTTTTTTTCTTCTTCTTCTCTTGATTGCGTTTTTTCTTTCATGTGTGTGTTCTAATTTAGTATCCGCGTTCTATATTACCCAATATAAATAATCAGTATTTAAATAAACTTTGCAACATATAACTTTCTTTCATATCTACAGATTCCCTTCTTTCCCAAATAATAATATCTGTTATATTAACAATGGTCAAAGATTCACCCCTTTATGTTTTACCTTTGAATATTGGTAGTCGGTAAGTGTCTAACTAAAAAATATATAGTAAAGCTGTCAAAAAATCTTTTTTTTATTGCTTTCGTGCTTTTAAATGATTTCAATTTCAAGTCTATAAATATATGAATTTAGATTCGTCGACTTAGCTGATTGGGCTACAGGCAGTTCACATTCAAATCCAGCATATTATTACGGCGTTGCCGCAGCTAGTATTGGAACCATGGGTCTTGGATGGTATTTATGGAATAATCGCCCAGAAAAAATTATCCCTCTCGTCAATCCTCAATCGCAAACTCGTGAACTTCCGGTATGTGTCTCATTTCCTAAGGCCATAGTACTTTTGAGACAGACAATTAATTAGGAACACATTTTTTCTTACCTAAAATGGTTTTTTTAAACGTATCAAATTATATATTTACATTTTTGTCCAATTTTTTTATTCATCTAATCAATCAAAAAAATGATTGAAAAGGGGTTATCTTGAAATAATACTAACAAAAAAAGTTGCGGTATAAAAAAAATGTGTTCATTTTTTATGGGCTCATATCTCATAATTTGACATTTTGAAAATGATAAGATCAACTTTTTTCTTTTGGCATCTCGCTTCATTATCTATGATATATTTTTTCAGGATGGCTCTAGAATATGTCGATACCTTAAGACTGATGCATTGATGAATTCCCTTCATCCAGATGCATTAACCATGTATGAAGCTATCCGCCGTGGTGCCCGAGTTTCAAACAATGGCCCAATGCTTGGAAAACGTGTTAAACAAGCTGATGGCACCGAACCATATGTTTGGATTAATTACAATGAAATCATTGATCGTTCGATTATGGTTGCCCATGCTATGAGACATGTTGGAATTCCAGCCGGTCAAGAAACTTTCATTGGTATTTATGCTAAAAATAGACCTGAATGGATTATTGTTGAACATGCAACTTACACCTTCAGCAATGTTTTGGTTCCATTGTATGAAACTCTTGGAGCTGAAGCATGCACCTTCAGTCTCAATCAAACTGAAATTCAAATTGTTTTTTGTGATTCATTGGAAAAAGCTAAAAGTAATTTTTATAACAGCCCTTTGATAGTTGCTAACATTTATTTTTTTAGGTCTTATGTCTGAAAAGAAAAATTGCCCCGCTTTGAAGCATATTGTAATCATGAATGAAAGTGGAGTTTTACCAGGAGATAAACAATCTTTCGTTGAAGGTGGAGTCTCACTTTATAGTTTCACCGAATTCGAAAATTTCGGAAAAATTGCTCAAAAAACTCCTATTATTCCACCAAAACCCGATGATCTTGCAACCATTTGCTATACTTCTGGCACCACTGGAACACCTAAAGGTGTCATGCTTACTCATGGAAATGTAATCGCTGATGGGACAACTTTGGATTATTTTAAACATACTGAATTAACTTCGGATGATGTTATGATGAGTTTCTTACCTTTGGCACATATGTTCGAAAGAGTTGTTGAATCTGTCATTATCACTCAAGGCGGTCGAATTGGTTTCTTCCGTGGCGATATTCGTGGCTTAGCTGATGACATCAAAACCCTTCAACCTACTTTACTTCCAGTTGTACCTCGTGTTTTGAACCGCCTTTACGACAAAGTTATGTCAGAGGTCAATAAGTCACGTTTCCGCAAAGCAATGTTTGACGCAGCACTCGGTTATAAATCTCGGGAAATCAATCAGTAAGTTCTAAGTGCATTTATCTTTTTATTTACTTTTTTTTATTGCATTTTTTTCAGAGGAATAATTCGCAATAATTCATTTGTTGACAATTTCGTATTTAAAAAAATTCGTGAACAACTTGGTGGCAAAGTTAAATTAATGATTACTGGTTCAGCTCCCCTCGCAGAAAATGTATTAACTTTTATTCGATGTGCACTTGGTTGTGTAGTTGTTGAAGGATATGGTCAAACTGAATGTGTGGCTGCTTCAACCATCACCCTTGAAGGTGATTGCGTTCCTGGACATGTTGGTGTTCCTTCCCCTTGCAATATTATTAAACTTGTCGATGTTCCTGAACTTGGATATTTTGCTAAAAATAATGCTGGTGAAGTTTGCATTAAAGGTTCAAACGTTTTCAAAGGATATTATAAAAATGAAGAACAAACTAAAGAAGCTATTGATGATGATGGGTGGTTGCACACAGGCGATATTGGACGATGGACTGAAGTTGGAACATTAAAAATTGTTGATCGTAAAAAGCACATCTTTAAATTGGCTCAAGTAAGAAAATTTTTAATTTTTGCTTAATTAGTTTTTAAACAAAGGATTTTTTAGGGTGAATATGTTGCTCCTGAAAGAATTGAAAATATTTATGTTCGATCAAAATTTGTTGCTCAATCATTTGTGCATGGAGAAAGTTTGAAAACTTGCCTCATTGCCATCGTAGTTCCCGATCATGAAGTTCTCCCTTCAGAAGCTAACAAACAATTAGGCCTTAAAGGACTTTCAATTGAAGAACTTTGCAAGAGAGATGATGTCAAGAAAATGATTCATGATGATTTGTTAGCTGTTGGAAAAGAAGCTGGCTTATTTTCATTTGAACAAGTTAGAGATATTTATCTTTGCCATGAAATGTTTTCCGTTGAAAATGATTTATTAACTCCTACCCTTAAAAGCAAGCGACCAAAGTTGAAGGAACATTTCACGCCTCAAATTACAACAATGTATGAAAAGCTTGATTAAATAAATAAAATAGTAAGATTCCAAAGGAAAGCATCCGCTTTTTTTTTTCTTCAATAATTTTAAGATAACGAGTATTTGAGATATATTATATTTTTACTAACTAAATTCTTTTTTTCTAAATTTCCGGTTCAAAATTTATATTATTTTACTTTTCGACCTGTGTGTCCACTCGGGTTTTATTTCTTACGTTGACATTTATTTTTGTATATTACGTTTGCTTGCCACAGAGTTTAAAATTTAATAATTAAAAGTAAAGCAAGCACTGTTGCATTTATTGCCATTTCCAACTATCCATCCATCATTACTTTTGTTGGCAACTAGTCTCTCATTCTTTCCATTTCTATTATTTTTTTCTGTATTTTTATAAGTTTTTAAATTTTATATTTTTTGTATGTCGTTTTTATAATAATATATATAAAGAACAAAGAAAGTTTATGATTTTTAATAAATTGAATGAAATTAAGGAAAGAAAAAAAGCAAACAACATTTTTTTGTTTTTTAATATATCAATTTAATTGTTTTGTTATTGCATTTAAAAAAATGGAAAGTCATTGTACAATTAATTATAGAAAGGTGATGATGAAACAGATTTGTTCGAAAAAAAGAAAATGGAAAATAAAAATAAACAGTTTTGATAAACGAACAACAACAATTTCATTCCATCACCGATGTTGAGCTTCATTTGGAAAATAATTGGTATAAAGTCCACCCGGTGGAACTGGTAAAAAGAAGGGATCGGTTCGATTTCCAAATTTACGAGATATTCCTACTTGCTTCTAAATAAATGTACCATAAAATTTTACTCATGGATAAAAATTAACTTCGTTTTTTTAGTTTATTACTGTACCCTTAGAATATCTTGTAAATGTTGAGCGAGCCATGAAAAATCTGGTCGGTCATTTGGATGTGTTCGCCAACAACTAAGCATAACTCCATAACTAAAACAAAGCAAAAAATAAACAATTATTTTCCCTCCATTTCTTTGTTTTGTTTTGAAAAACTAGTTTTAATATTGTTTTTTTTAAACAACTCACATTATATCCGGGCAATGAGTTGGTTGTGGCAGTCTTTTGCCTGCTTCTAAATATTGTCGAATTTCTGCATTTGAAATATCACCATAGGGGGCTGCCGCGCGGGTCATTAATTCCCAAATTACAATACCAAATGACCACTAAAAAAATGGTATTTTTCAATTTTTTTTGCGATGTGAAAGTGAAAGGAATGTGAAAGAAAGAAAAAAGAAGTGATACGTACCACATCAGTTTTAACATTAAATATTTTTCGATCTCGTAATGATTCGGGTGCCATCCATTTTAGTGGTAACCTTGCAGGCGCCCCAGGACGGCTGCCATTTGTTTGATCATTATTTAGCAAATCAATTGCGAGACCAAAATCAGCAACTTTTACTATGTGATTATCCGTGAGCCTTAAAAAATAAAAACACACTTTTATAAAAGCTCTCGAAATAAAAATTAAGCTTCTTACATGCAATTTCTCGCTGCTAAATCTCGATGTATAAAATTTTGTGATGATAAATATGCCATGCCTTGAGCAATTTGAAATGCAAAATCTGTTAATTCAATAACGCATATCCTCTAAAAATTCATCAGTTTAACTTAAAAAATTTGCTCAAAAAAACACAAAACAAACTAACTCTATATGGATCAGCAATATGTGAACGTAAATCGCCATGACTCATAAATGGAAGAACCACCCATGGAATACCTTCGGGACTTAAACAAATTCCTAATAATCGTAAAACATTTGGATGATTAAAATGTTTCATTGTAGCACCTTCTTTTAAAAAATCTTCTATGTCATTTATATCTTTTGATCGTTCACCTTTAAGCGTTTTTACTGCTACCGGTAACATATAACCCGTTCGTGGATCTCGCATTTGACCTCGATATACATTGCCAAAATATCCTAAAAAAATTAATAAAATTAATAAAGCTTTTAGAAACATAATAATGTAAGATTTTTTTAAAATACTATGTATCTTTTAGCTATGCGAACGCTTGTTTTAAGTACCTTATACTTTAATCGGGAGCAATGTTTGCGAAAACTTTTCCTTAATTAAAAAAATAAACAAAAATATTATCCGAATGAAACTCCGACATTATGGTTTTAACCGTTCGAAAGCAAATTTGAAGCAATACTGCTTCGTTGCTTTACTTCTTTGGCAGGTTCAATAATAACGAAGAAAAAAAAATATTTTACTGAACTTACAAAAAATTAGTATAATACTTATGGAAGTTTGGATGTAATTTTATAGGTGTATTTTCAACTTTCAAACCAGCTTTAGTCAAAATTTATAAAAGTCTCAATTAACTCAAATTTAAAAAACGTTCCAGTCATGGAAAATATTTTCAGAAAAATTTAAGTTAATTTTATTTCACCACAAATTTTATAATTAGCACACTTAATCCTTTGGTTGTGATTCCTCATAAAATTACCAATAATTAATTATTTTTCTCACCTTTTCCAACAATGTCATGTAATTGCACATAATAATGTGGAATTAACAATGGTTCTATAGATAATCGAAGATTTCCAGAGATCAATGAAAGAACTTCTTGTTGTGATAATCTTGATGAAGATGAAGTCGATGATGTTGTGTGAGTTGAAGCTGACATAAATTCAGAATTCACTGAATCACTATCATAATCTGGTAAAGGATTTAAAAATACTCCACCACGGGACACTGTTGGACCAGCATGAGTGGGAGCAGCCGTAAAGGCTAAAGGTTCACTACGTCGAAGCGGAATATTTGATAAATGTTAATAAAATTTATTGCAATAAAATATATACCCAATGGCGGCGTCGAAAGCATTCAATTACCAAAAGTTTTTCTATAATAGAATAAATAAATTTATTTTAAAATTCACAGTTTAAAAACGAAGCAGAACCATTTACAAAAAGGTGGTGTAACACGATATCTCGCTTCAAAAGAAAGTACAACTACAAAAAAAATAAATTTGACGACAAAAGTTTCAGAAAACACATTCATTACAAAAGAAGTGGAAAGTGAGAATAAATCGATAAGAAAAAAGCTTTTAGTATCTTTAAAAAGCTAAAAGGAAAAAACATTTTGACAATAAAAAAAAGTGAAGGTGAAAAAGAAAAGAGAAAATGCGTAAATTCGAGAGGAGGATAAGCAGCAAGCAGCAGCAGCCTCGCATAAGAAAGATGAAGACACGCGCAAATGATGCGTAGCGAATCCCCCTCTCTCCTTCAATGTTTCGCCGATGCAATCCGATCGCAAATTTGTATGCATAAAAAATTGATGATGGAACGAGCGTAAAGGCCGGATTGGCTTCAATTTTTTTATTATTTGAAGCCACTTAAAAACTTACTTTACATGGTTATGAAATATTTTTTTTTAATATCAACAAAACATGAATAAATAAATGAAGTTTAAATCGCGCATTAAAAATCAAAAAGAAGAAGAAAAAAAAGATGAGAAAAGAAAAAAGGAACAACTCTAATCTTCGAGGGATTTAGAAAATCATTACGCTGAATGACTGAATGCAAGGAAAGAAAGATATATGTACTTTTGTTACAAATAAATACGCATACTTAAGAATCATCAGTGAACGTGAAAATTGTAAAATAGTGAAAATAAATACAAACAAAAAGTTTGAATTTAATAAAAAAAAATTGAAACTTGACAAGTTTTTACACTCAAAAAAAAATCGGTCATTTGGAAACTATCGCTTTTTTGTTGTTGTTGGTTACTTATTCAAGTGTAGCAGTTATCCGAAAAGAGAAAGTAAGTGAGCCATAACTGATTTTTTGTCGGGGATTTGAGAGGAGATTAAAAATAAGTGGAATACTGTTTTTGTTTAAATCAAAAATCTTTTTAAAAAAATACATAAAAGTTCGAAAATAATAGGAAATGTATAAAATCAAAATCAAAAAATTGCTCTAACACAATCGACAGAGTAAAAAAAGAGAGAAAAACTAAAGCTTTTTTTTTATTTAACAATAAAATAAAAAATTCGGAGAGAATAAAAAAAAGATTGCTTCATTGACAGATATTTTTGACACAAGCGGTGGTGGTTTTAATTTGCGATTTTCCTTTATTATTTGCACATTTTCTTTTTTTATGATGTGAATTTAATGACGTTAAAAAACAAATTACTTATTTTTTCTTCAAAAGATAAAAGATAGATTGAGAAAGAAAAAAAGGGAATAAAACAGATGATACCAGTAAGTTTAATTTTTAAAATAAAACTATCAAAAAAGGATCGCAAAAAAAGAAGAAGTGTAAAATCGTTAATCTTAAGATTTAACAATTTTATAGTTGAGTAAAAACCTAAATAAAAAAAGGCACAAAATTTAAAGAAAAAAAGCGGTTTGAAGGAAGATAAAAAAATGGATGGATGAGACTGTAAAATAAAAAAATTTTAAAAATGGAACCAGGAAATTATCCGGATCCATCCCTTGCTTTCTTGTGCTTGCTTTGCCCCATGCTGAGGACAGATGTCTGAGTTCTTTTTTATCCACCATTCCTTTCCTGAAGATCTTTTTTTTATTTCTTCAAAATAAATCAAAAAGAAAAAAATGAAAGCAGCTTTGGGATATCTCGATTTAGAACACATTCAAATAAATAAATGGAGAGAAACAAACACACATGCAAGAAACACAATCATTTTTCTGAGCCACAGCAGCGGTAGTTGCAGTGGTAGTTGGTTGGTTGGTGTTTCGCTTCTCAAAAGTTGGCAGTCGTTGTTGTCATTCATTCATCGTCGCCGCGGCGACGACGATATGAAGTTAGTTAGTTGGGCCCAGAAACTGGCCTTGTGTGATTTCCTTCCATTTTTTTCTATTGCGCGGGTCTTGACAAAAAAGACAACATCAAGACTAAAGGAATGTGTTAGTTGCGCAAACAGCCCCCACATAAATAATGATGATGTAAAAGCAGCAATGGTGTGTGTCCCAGATGTTGATGCTGCTGATGCAAACAGCTAAGCGATGATAAGTTGCAGATAGTTGAAGAGATGATTGCTTGCAGAAGCAAAAAAGAAAGAAGAAGCAAAAAAGTGCGGATAAATGAAAAATTTTGTTTCACTAAATAATGATCACACTTTTTTAACGCAGAGTAAATATTCCACAAAGAAGTAAGTGAGCATAAATATCTAAGAAGAACCGGAAGCCATTCATAAAGGAGGGTTAACCACAATAATCCGCAACATTTAGCCTCAATCTTTTCCTAATCTTTTATTCAAACAGTTTTACAAACTTTTTTTGTGCAAAAAATCACGGAATAACTTTTTTACTGCTCAAGGATGTAGTGGCAATACTTAGGAAATAGTTCAAGGGCCATGGAGGAAAAAAAGTAAGTAAAAGCTAAGGCAAAAAATGCTCGTTGGCTTGACTGAAGAAGCAAGTAGCAACAAAAAAGAAAGAACGATTCATTATTTCCTCTTTTCAACAACTTTTATTTTATTTTATTTTTTTCTTCATCTTCCTTGACAAACATTAAATTAGTTTTAAATTCAATTTTCAATGCTTTATGTGTACGTTAGGATAATTCAAAACTAATCATAGCATTAGTCAGTCAGTCGTTAGACTCTGTTAGTAGGAACAAAAACCAACAACAAAAAAATCTGAAAATCTCTCTCCTTTAATGGGCGATTTCAATATTTGTGAACAGAAAAAAGAAGAAAAAAGAAGCAAAGATAAATAATATGAAATAAACGTGCATTTTTATTTTGGATATTCCCGGAAAAAAACGAGTAAATGAAGAAGAAGAAAAAGAGAGTTAAATTTTCTGCAGAAATCAAATTGGTGAAGAAAATTTTTTGAGGGATAACAGGAATATAAAAAAGACTCAAATCTCCATCATCTCTTCTCCTCTTCAATTTTGACAATAATAAAAAAATCATTAACACTGTGTGTTTGTTGTCTCAATAATCTTTTTTCGTTTTTTTTGTTCAGGCGATTCAGAAAAAAAAGCGAAGAAAAATACCGCAAAGAAAAACAGAAAAAGAAAAACGCGGGTGTTGCTTTTTTTGGGAGGAAAAAAGGAATATGACAACAACAACCAAGAGCATGAAAGCTGATTTTAAAAATAAAAATAAATCTTAAAATTCAATTGCATCATGAATGTAAATAATCATATATACTTATTTTGGACCACAAAATAAAAAAATGAATCAGCGAAAAAATAAAATAAAAAAGAACATTCTTCGACTTGAGGAGATCGGATTAACTCTTTTTTGCTAAATACTAAATGTTGACATAAAAGGTCGGAAAGACTCTTTTTGAAGTTTAAAGTGTCAGCAAAGAAAAAAATTATTTTGAGCAGGAAACATAAAACTAAATTCTAAATTCAAACTTAAGACTTTTTAAAAATAGATGGTTATCAATGGTTTTTATTTTGGTAGGAAAATGTTTAGAAAAGCTAAATAAAAAATGATAGGTGTTTATTGAATTATTATGTGATAAAATTAAATACAATATTTATAAAAAAATCTGTTTGTTTAAAAATTATGCATGGGCAACAGTAAAACGGACAAAACGTTTAGCATTTATGAGTGAAGTTAAATCACCCGCACATCGACAATCAAATTTATCAAAAAGTTGAAGAAATCGACCAATTCGAACTACATTTCTCGTGACTGAACCTTGTTCAATTGAAAATAAATTTGATGTTTCATCCGTGGCTTGAATGATAGGTTGCTGAGTGGTGGTGGTTGGGACTTCTTCCATGGGAACATCGTGATCAGCTTGAATCCAACCCAATTCTTGCAGTTTTTGTTGGGATTCTTTAATCAAAGTAATTAAACTATTCAAAAGACTTTCATTTTTCTAAAAAAAGTATTTTTAAGTTCAAAAATTCGCTTAATTGAAAGTTTTTAATAAATTTTTTTCCTACTTTTATTGGTACTCGTCCTTCATTTGTATGTGGTGATGCTGTTGTGGTGGAGGAAGTAGGAGGCACTGTAGGCTTTGGATCCCGATTTTGATGAACGACAAATAATTTTGGATGGAATTGCGATGTTGTAAGATTGGATTCAAAGCTTAATGTTTTTAAAAGTTCATCAATGCTGTTTCCATGATTATTTCTAATAAAGCAATCACAGCTAAATACATGATTCATAATGGACCCTAAACTCTTTTATTTCCCTTTGATTTAAGAATTGAAAAACTAAAAGTTTACCAAACTTTGATCTTCCAAAAGCATGAGAAACAAAAGTTGCAAGAAAAACAAAGAAAATCAGTCTCATTTTGAATTTCACCAAAATTCAGAATGATCGCTTTCGCATGAAACTTATGTAATCCATTGAAAGTAAAACAACGCCCTTTCATTTTATTGTTTGCTTACTTTTTAGCTTCAACTAAATGAAATATGCAAATTTCCATATTATGATTTTTATAATGCAGTTGTCAAAACAAATATGCGTGAGCTGCGTAATCGTAATAATTAAAATTGTATAGTAAGGTGGACTTGGAACAATATCTCCAAAACCAAACTTTGAGATTTTTTACACATTCATATGAACTATATTATGATAGAAAAAAGCATGCATTTAATCATCAGAGTTAAATAAAAATCCTATAAATCTGGCAATTTTATTAAAACAATTTGAACCATGAATTTATTTTATTAAACCTGCGTCATAAAAATGTTGCTCAATTTAGATTTATCAATTTGTTATTGACTTTTTATAGAAAACAAAATGTGCCACTGCTGATACTAGAAACATTTTGCCATTAAAGCGCGCCATTGCCAAGTAAATTTTTAGCATTTTTGCATAAAACTTACGAAGTTGATAAAGTTCTTTAAAACAGTAATAATTACGGGTTTCCTAAGATATTAAAATTTGTTTCACTTTAGAATGTGTTTACCATAATGCGAAATTCCGTTGAGTAGCTTTTTTATTTTTAGTTAACCAACTTTTTTAAACCTACTTTTTAAAAGCAGCTGTATAATATTCTTCTTTTATGTTATTGATTTACACATTTCCTTTTATTACCAATGCTTTATTTAAAATGCTGTAAAAAAGCTTTTTAAATTTTAATATTTTATGTTTTTTTGCAAAATTTTTCTTGCTAATTCAAAAGTTATAATTATATATTTTTCCATTTTTCTTTGAAAATCTTTTAATTTTTTTTTCTATATTATTATCACTTCAAAAAATTTTATATTCCAACATTTTTGATTATAATTTCTAAGGAAATTTTACATAAAAAAATCCATAAAATGCAAAAATTTTGGTTTGATTTTTCTCCACCAAATCAAGCAATCAAAATGTTATAATCCTAACACGATAAATGAAACTGTAGTATTGGCTGCTGCTGCAGCGCTTTTTTACTTTTTTTTTGTCTGATCGTTAAAAAAATGATGGTGAAAAAAATATAATAATTTTTCAAAGATTCTCTTTAAATAAAATTTATTTATCCTTAATTTCCTATATTTATCCTTGATTTGATGACCTGGCTCTTGCTTCACAATAATTGTGAAAGGCTGCATGCCAAAGTAACTAGACAAATAGAGCCTCATTCTTCACTAACTTTCTCACTCTTGTCATCATTTTTATTTTTAGTCCTTACCTTTTTTAGTCTATAGCCCAGACTTGTTTATTGAAGATGCCATATCTTTCCTCCCTTTTCATTTAAAAGAATTTCTGTCTTTATCCTTCCTAAAATTTAGTTCGCTATTTTGAATATTGCGAGCGTCCATCCTTTTATTAACCATTCGCATTATTTTTAAAAAGTTTGCCTCTAACTTTATATATATATTTTTCTTGTAGGTTAAAATAAAAAAACTAATCAAAACGCGATCAAAATGGCTACAGAAGCTGTAACCAAAACCACTGAAGAATGGAAGTCGGAGCTTCAACTTCCTGCTAAAGATATGAGATACAAAACTATGGTGAGTTTCACCTTCTTTTATTTTTATTACTTTTCTTATGCCATGATTTTTTAGGATGTAACAAACACACGCGGCTTGGATTTTGAAGAATTTTCTCTCAGTCGGGATCTTTTAAAAGGTATATTTGAAAAAGGTTGGGAACGTCCAAGTCCCATTCAAGAAGCATCTATTGGTATTGCCCTCTCTGGACAAGATATTCTTGCACGTGCTAAAAATGGTACTGGTAAAACTGGTGCTTATTGTATTCCTCTCATCGAACGCCTTGACACCAAAAAAGATGCCATTCAAGCATTAATTATTGTCCCAACTCGAGAATTGGCCCTTCAAACTTCACAAATTTGTGTTGAATTAGGAAAACATTTGGGCCTTAAAGTATGTTTCCCTTTTTTATTTACTTTCTTTATAGTAACTTAAATTTTAGGTGATGGTAACAACTGGTGGAACAGATTTACGCGATGATATTTTGCGTCTAAATAGTACCGTGCATCTTATTGTTGCCACTCCTGGACGTATTATTGATTTGATGGAAAAGGGTGTAGCTGATGTTAAAAATTGCAAAATGTTAGTCTTGGATGAAGCAGATAAATTATTATCTCAAGATTTCCAAGGTGTTCTTGATAAACTTGTTTCATTCTTGCCAAAAGACCGCCAAATTATGCTTTATTCTGCCACATTTCCCCGCACTGTGGCATCTTTCATGGAAGGTCACATGAAAAATCCATATGAAATTAATCTCATGGAAGAACTCACTTTAATAGGTGTAACACAATATTATGCTTTTGTACAAGAAAAACAGAAGGTTCATTGCTTGAATACTCTCTTCCGAAAGGTTTGTCACCATTTTATTTAGTTTTGTCTTTAAAATATATATATTTTATTTGTTTTAGCTCCAAATTAATCAATCAATTATCTTTTGTAATTCCACTCAACGGGTTGAATTGTTAGCCAAGAAGATAACAGAATTAGGCTATTCCTGTTATTATATCCATTCTAAAATGGCTCAACATCATCGTAATCGAGTTTTCCACGATTTTCGTGAAGGACATTGCAGAAATCTTGTTTGCTCCGATCTTCTTACTCGTGGTATCGACATTCAAGCTGTAAATGTCGTAATTAATTTTGATTTTCCACGAAATTCTGAAACATATCTTCATCGCATTGGTCGAAGTGGTCGATTTGGCCATCTTGGTATTGCAATCAATCTCATCACTGCCGAAGATCGAGGAAATTTAAAGCGAATTGAAAAGGAACTTCGCTCTGAAATTGCTCCTATTCCAACTGATGTTGATCCAAAGCTATATGTTGCTGATTTTCAACGCGATCTCAATGATGATGATTTTGCAAAGAAAACGGTTGAATAAATAATATTATAATTCGGGTTACTTTTTTTGTTTTTGTTTTATTTTGTATTTCCTTTTCTCCAAATTTTGTTTGATTTGATTATTCTACGTAGATGCTTCTTTTCTTGAAACGGGAGATATCATTTTTATTTTTAAACAATTTGTTTTATTTTGTGTTTTGAAAAGCATTTAAAGAAGCAAGATATACCATTGTTAAATTATTTTGGTTCTTTTGCGGAACCACCCTCACAAAAAAAATTTGATTTGTCTTCGGATTTTGGACTTGGTTAAAATCAGTCTTTTTTGGGAATCATCTCTCCTAAAAAAATGTCACCATTGCTATTATTTCAATTTTATATTTTTGTTTTCAGAAAAATTTGTGAGCATTGTCTTCTTTTCTTGCTAGTTGTTGTTGTTTTTGCGCGAGTGTGTCATTTTAAAAGATCAAGATCCATTTTTGATCTCATTTTTTATATATTTAAACTATTATTGAAGCAATGTCTTTTTATTATATTTTTTCTTATCAGTATTTTATTTTTTATTTTTTGTACAACCTTTTATACCATCTACCATCAGATGTTTCTTTTTTTGTTGTCCATCACTCTCATTTCATCGAAGTTTGATTGATGCAACAAAAAATGCAACAAAAAACAATTAACTTCTGTGTGCTATTAATCAGTTCCACAGACTTTTTTTAGAAATTCATTTATTTTACGGGTTTGTATTGAACGCATGATCAATACATAAAAGTTTTGTCAGGCATGTAATTTGAATTATTACTACTCTCTCTATCTCTTTGTCTCTTTATTTTTTGTTATTTAAAAGAAAAAAACAACTTAAACAAAATCTTTTTTTTTGTTAGCCGTTTGCTTGTAGTTTCTTTATTGATTTAAATGTTTTCTAATTTTTCTTAGTTTGTTATTTATTTTTTTAATAAAGCATCGGCGCAAAAAAAAACTTTTTTTGAGTATTGAAATTGACATTGGAATGAAAGCAGCAGCAGACAACAGCAACTTGGAACAGACAGAGAGCAAAGTTTTTGTTGTTGTTGGGCTTGCTTGCTTTTATCTCTTCCTACTGCTTTTTACGTTTTACGTGTGTTTGAAAGAAAAAACGTTTAAGCAGTCATTTTGCTTTATGTTTTTTTTTGTTGCAATTGTTTTTACACAGAACAAAAAAATTGACAGCGTTTATTAGAAATGAAGAAAAAAAGTTGACCTTTAGCTTTCAGAATTTTTTTGGTGGTTTCGTTTATTTATTTTTTCGATCAAATTTTTTAATTCAATTTCCTTCGTTCCTACTGCCTCCGTTGGTCCTGCTTCTTATTGCTTTTCTTTTTTCAGCAAAAAATGAATCACATATTTTGGTTGTTTTTAATTTTTTCAATAATATTTTTAATTGTTGATGGTGCCAAAATATTAATTTATACACCCAATATTAGTCCAAGCCATGTTGTTATGAGTGGTCGAATGGCTGATGTTTTGATTAAAGCTGGTCATGATGTAGTTCTTTTTATTCCTGAGTATGATCGCACAGTAACTTTAAATGGAACAAAATTAGCTAAAGTTTGGAGAATGCAAAATATTAGTGATGCATTTGAAAAAGGTATGGAAGAAGTGGGACCAACACTTTTTACTCATCCATATGGGACTCCCGCAGATAGAATTATTTTTGAAGAAAGTGTTGGAGAAATGTGTGAAGGTAAAGGATTAATTTACAATTTCCGGAAGAAAAAATTTATTTTATAGCAATTATGGAAAGGCACAAAGAACTTGATATAATAAGAAATTATAATTTTGATATAGTTATCACTGAAATGATAGATCTTTGTGGTTTGGGAATCACACATTTTCTTGGAATAAAAAATCATATTTGGCATTCTACAACCCCATTGCATGATAACGTTGCTTATAATTTGGGTGTTCCTTCTCCAATTAGCTATGTTCCTTCGACCGAAGAAAATCTCCTTGGTCCAAAAATGTCATTTCGGGAAAGAACATTTAATTTTTACATGTATTTAATCGCAATATATTTACATCATTATGGAACAAATAAGGTTTCTTTTTTTAAAACTCATTTTCATTCTTTTGCTTTTTATTTATGGACGCTGTTGCAAAGAAGCAAAATGCATTAGAAAATGGGGCAAATGTAAAAAAAACAAAAGCAATTAATTGTGTTTTTTAGGCAACTGTTGCAATCCAAAAAATTGCTGGTCCCAACTTTCCAAATGTTCGTAAAATAGCATCGGAATCAACTTTGGCATTTGTAAACAGCGATGAATTTCTCGACCTTCCCAGGCCCATTCTTCATAAAACAATTTATATTGGCGGTTTGGGAATTGATTATGTTGCAAAACCTGTTGAAGAAGTAAGCAAAAAAGCAAAAGCCATTAAATTACATATTATAACAATCATTTTCTATAGCCATATAATTCCTTTTTAACGCAAAAAGGCAAAAAAGGTGTAATTGTTTTTTCACTTGGTACCATTGCACCTACAGCCTTGATTGATGAGTCAACAAAGAAAAATCTAATTAAAATTTTTGCTCAATTTAAGGATTATAATTTTATTGTTAAAGTTGATTCTGATGAGGAAATGTTGGTTAAATTAGCAGCAGAAACTACAAATATTATGACCACTTCGTGGATGCCACAATCGGATATTTTAGGTAACTAACTAATTTTTGCTTCTTTAAAAAAACAAATGAGTTAATTATTTTTTGCAGGTCACCCAAATATTAAACTTTTTATTATGCATGGCGGTTTTAATGGTTTACTTGAAGCTGCACTCCGTGGTGTTCCCGTGGTTGTTATTCCACTTTATGCTGATCAATTTCGAAATGCTAAAACAGCGGAATATCGAGGATTTGGAATTGTTGTGGATAAAATGCACCTTGGTGGTTCAGAATTAAAAAATGCAATAAATACTGTTTTAACAAATCAAAATTACACTTTAAAAGCCAAACGTATTTCTTCACTAATTCGTTCAAAACCATTTAAACCAAATGAAATTTTTATTAAATGGATTGATTTTGTTTCAACCAATGGTTTGTTACCCGAATTAACCCCTGAAGGAGCTCACATGGGAATAATAGAATATTTTTGTCTTGATGTTATTGTTGTTGCATTATCCATTCCTATTTTCATAATATTTTTATTGTTTTATATCATACGACAAGGATATTACTCATATATTCATACGAAATTGAAATCTGAGTAGTAAATAACATGAGAAATATTTTTACTTTTTTAAAAACAAAATAAACAATTTTTTAAACACTAAAAGTATCTTTTCTCGTCGCAAAAAAAACAAGCATTGAACAGAAAAGAAATAACAAAGAAAATTAGTGAAAGCTCGCTTTTTTCTTTTCAACTAACTATCATCCATCTTCATCAAACTTATAGACAGACAGTATGTATCATCCAAAAATATTAACTTAAAAATAAGCAATGTCATCAAATTCTTGTTTTTATTACGAAATAATATGTGAAAATTTTAAAAAATAAATATATATGCTTTTTATTAAGAATTTAAAACAAAACAAAATACTTTTTGTAACATTAGTTCGTTCCGTCACGTAACTAAACGTAATGCGAGAAAACATAACAAAAAAGTATACACATGTTTTTTTAACAAGCTCATATTACAAATTAAATAAGCTCAAAATATTTTTTTATCTTTACTAAATTTATTCCACTTCAAAATTAAGAAAAGCAAAAACAACGATTGTTACAAGTAAAAGTTCAAAAATTGAGATCGACTAAATTGTTCCTTAATTATAGGTACTAAAAATAATAAAATAAGCACATAGATTTTAAGATGGCTTAAAAACGATAATTTAAACCTAGTATATTTGCTTGAGTGAGATCATGAACTGCTTGCTCCAATTCATCGCAACATAGCCGACTAATAATATCATAAGTGCAAAAACCGGTACAACATAGATGCACAATATTTTCGTGAAGATTTATGGATCCTTTACCAACAACATCGACTGTAATTTATTAATTAGATAGAAAAAATTAAAAATTAAAAATTCAACTTACCAAAAACTTCATTTCCTGTAAAGCAAGCATTCTTATATCCAGAAGGCGTGCAAGCTTCTTTCAAAGTTTTAAATAGTTTTGATCCACATCGAACCGTTGAACTCTCAACAGTTAAGGCAAATAAAGAAACAATAACGAAAATAAGAAAAATAAACACTTTCATGATTGATGAAATTACAAAAAATATATTTTCCCCTGAGTTTATTATTATTATTATTATTGCTTTGAAAATGATGACCTTAAGGATGGAGGAGGTGGAACTTTAGCATGCGCGGTCATTCAGCCACTAAGTCAGTACAACGACATGCTACCCGCTTTAAGGGCGGGTCCAAAACAACTTTTGATTCATTTTTTTGAACGTAAGCAAGCTTTCATGCTTTTGGCTTTTGTGTCTCTCACGCAACCGGGCCCAACCCTTTTATTCGCAGCTGTTTTGTGGCTGCTTTGCCGCCTTTAGTGTGTGTTACACTTTTTTTAAAGAACGGCGATACAAATAAATATTATGGCTTTAAGGGTTGGGCCAAAATATACCTGAACGAAAGGCGAGGCCACCAACGTTGTAGGTAAATTGCTTTGCTTTGATGACAAAAAAGCTCAAATACTAAATGAAAGTAAAAAAAAACAATTTTTTGGTATATTTCCCACGATACAAATAAAGAATGTGTAAATTTCCATTTCATGAAAAAAAAGTTCAATAACAAAACATAAAATTTTATAAAAATGGAAAAGAAAAAAATTGTTTCATTGACAGACGTTTTTTTGCAAAAAATGTGACGCAAAAGAATATTAATTACTTCGACTTAAAGTTAAAGCAAAAGAATGCAATGAGGTGTTTTTTTACTTTTTATTTTCAGTTTTTTTTATGGAAAATATTGATAAACTACAAAAAAAAGTGATCCAACTGTTTTTCCAATAATGTTTTTTTATCTCGGTCATAACCTGCAAACTTCACAACTTTTTTTCTCTCAGGATTAATGATGATTAATTTTTTTTTCTGCAATTTACCGAACTGTCACCTTAAAAATGAAAAGAAGAAGAAAAAAAAACTTTCAATAAAAATGGATAAGTTTTTGAAAATGACCTAGAATAAACAAAATCGAGAAACACTTTTTTGTGATGATTTCAGTCTTATTTGGATATAAAATTAGGATTGCATGCATCTCTTCTTCTTCAAAATATCATCTTCTCCTTGTGTTTGAATACTTTAAAAAGTAAAGTACTCCTTCATATTAATGTTGCTGCAAGGAAATACGACTTTTTTATGTAAAATTCCTTACTTAAATATGCATAAACAACTACTAAAAATAAGATCCCGGATGGATGACGTTAAAAAACTTTTACTAAATAAATATGTAATTCTGTAATTTTAAATTAACCAACCTGTGATCATTTTTTGGGCAAAAAAAATTAAGATATCCCTTTTCTTTTTTCTAAATTCAAACAGAATTAGTTAAAATTGATTTCGTTTGATTTTAATTTGGTACTTTCATTTTTTTCGTTCTTCTTTAGTTTGTGATCGACTACCAACTAAATTCATCCGAGATAAATTTAAGTATAAAAACGGAAGGGATAAATGAAAAAAATTGGATCATCGCAAATTTTCTGTTTTTCTTTTCTCCTTTTCTTTTATAATCAATTCATAGAAGATAAAGAATGAAAAAACATTTGAAACTTAATTTTCTTCTTTTTAAACCTAGGCTTTAATTTTATCGTGTTATCATTCTTCATTTGACGGATATTTTTTATATAAATATGTAACAAACTTTATTAATTGTATGTATTTTTAGGTGATAGCCACCATTAAACTACCAGTAATAATGGGCATTTTATTAAATACTTTCACTTTAAGTATGTAATTTTTACTATTTATTTTGCTTAAAATTCCCTAAACATTTAAAAGAAATTTTTAATATTTAGGTATTTTATGCGTTGTTGCCGCCAAATTAGACTCCAATGAAGATCCAGTTCCAGTAACAAAAGAGTATAGGTTTCACCGGCGTCCATCTCATGGCATATCAGATCCAGGATCACCATGGATAACAGGACCAAATAATAAGAAATATCAATTCCATGTCGGTCGACAATCATGGCTTGCGGCTCGTGAGCATTGTCTTGGGCAAAATAGTGATTTGGTTACAATTTCAACTCAAAAAGAATTGGTTTGTATTCCATTTTTAAGCTACTATTTTGTCAAAAATTTATAGGAATGGATTCTTGCTCATTACAGTCCACAATTTCCTAATCTTAAAGATCGTCTCGTTCAAATTGGTCTCATGATTGATATGCAACAAGGCACACGTGAATGGCATTGGGTTAATAAAAGCCCTTTAAACCAGGATATCCTTTCATGGATTTCTGGTGAACCTTTTGATCATGCTGGTGGCCGTGAACGTTGTGCTCTTCTTCGAGTAAATGAAGAAAGTATCGATGATGTGGATTGCGACTTGCCTGGCAATGTGGATACTATGTATCGTTTTGTATGTGAACGAACTCATGAAGAACATGTAAAGGTAAAATACTCCCAGAATAAAACATTTTGGTAATTACAGTTATTCTTTTTTAGCATGAAGAAGTTAATAATCCTCTATGGAAAAAATTACAAGATATTTTGGATTTCTTTGGCATCAGCGGTGGACAAACAACAAATAAAGGAGATGATAAAAATGTAACTCGTCCTGGAGAAGATGAAGAGGATTATTGGGAGGCCATGAAAACAAATGAAACAACAACAACCGCATCCAAGCTAGTTGCAAACAAAGTTGAAAAGGAAGAAGTTATTTCAAGCACAGCTACAATTGCAAATGCCGCTCAAAGTGAAGATATTGAAGGTTCGGGAGTTGAAGCCGATAATGAAATTATTAAACCAATAGTGTTTCCTCCAGCTCAAGCTAAAGCTGCTAAAACTCTTGACAGTACACTAGTATCGGATGAGCTAATTTTGCCTGAAACTCTTGAAAAAAATAATGAAAAAGAAACAAATGAATCAACTACAACCGAAGAAGCTAAAACTACAAATTCTCCCGATGTTGTAATTTTAGAAACAGCTTCCATTGAAACTACTCGAACAACAAAACCCGATCCCTTGGATAAACCTAAAAAACCAGCAATGGAAATAATTTACATTGATGCGCTTCAAAAAAATATGGAAAAACTTGAAAATATTGTGAGTGCCGTGGAAAAAATGATTGATCCTCTTGAAGGCCTCGCTGCCCCTCCACCATCCAAAACAAAACTTGATGAAGGAATTGTAAAAAAAGAAAACAACAATGAAAAACAGGTGAGATTTCTGGATTCTGACGAAGAATTCTTTGCTCCCGTCTTTGGTGATTATCAACCTCGCTTTGAATCGGCACCTCGTCGGCCATCTCCACCACCATCTTCTCGTCCACATCGCTTCCATTTTACCCAGGATGATGTTCCAACAATAGATGGAGCTATGCTAGGAATGCTTCATCATTTGCTTAATCTCAATCAAATGGCTTTTATGGGTGCAATCTAATAAAATCTTTTTTTTCTTTTTTTCCCTTTTTTATGTCTTTGTTTTGGTTGCTAATAATTTAAATATATATTTTTAATAAAATTTGCTATGGGTATCTTATTTATTTTTGGTAGTTGGTTGGATTTACATTTTTTTCATTTTTATTTGCTTTTTTTCTCATCCCATTTTTTTTAATACTCTATTGGCTTAATGGAAGATATTTTCTTTTAGGAAGGAGAAATAGAGACTTTAAAGCACACATTTGAAATTGAATCAACGAATGAGACCATAAACGAAAACGATGCTGCTCTTAGCTTTAATAATAATGCAACTGGTAAGTATTAGTTAGTTAACTTTGACCTTTAGTTTACTAAAAAAAACATAAAACCAACCAAAGCCTTGTTTATAGACGCGGATAATGAAATTAATGAAAAGAAAGAGGGAAATGAAAAGGATACGGTAGATGCAATGGAAAAAGATTTTGATGAAGCAGAACACGAAGCACAAGCACATCCAAATGTGAATAGTGGAGATTTGGTTGTTACACCTGAACATAAAGAAAATATTGAATTGTGCGAAAATGAAAACGAAAATGAAAATGAGAAGGTAGAAGAAAAAATGGAAGAAGGAGATCGCCGAGTAAAAATTCATACATTCCTTAAAACCTTGCATCGTTTCCTTAATCGAGCTTCAGCAAAAGATTTGAAGGAACTTGTTGAGGAAAGCAAGAAAAATGGCACTTCCCTTTTGGATCGTTTAAATGAATCCATTTCAAATGCAGCTGAAACTCAAATAGATAAGATGGAAACACTCAAGCAAAAAATAAATGAATCCATTGGATCCGATGATGAAAGCGTTGTAAAGCAACAACAACCCGAAAATGAAAACAAGCGTGAGAATGATATTTCAACAACCATTATTCCCGCTGTCATTAAAGGTCATGATTTAGTACAAATTTCAAGCGTGGAAAATAATAATAATACAAATGAAGAAAATAATAATAGTGAAAGTACAATTGCTGCTGTTGTTAATGAACCCGAAATTTTGTCAACGCCCGTAACGACAACATCTGAGAATTCTACCACCGACGATAAAGTTGATGAAAAAGCTACCACCAACGTTGTTGTTGATGAATCAGAAAGTACTACAATTTCAAATGAAAAAAGCGAAAACCCCAGTAACGACGATGATAAAGTAGGTGCAGAAATTTTAAGCGGAAATGCTACACTTGATGATGAAGGAAGCATTGAAAAAAATAACAGTAGCGGTAATTCAGTTGAAAAAGAAGAGTCAAAAGCAATTTTTGAAAATAAAAATGAAGGTGAAAGCAGCAATTTGAATGCAACCAATGGTTCAACTAATCCTTCGGAAAGTGGAGAAAATAAAAAAGATGAGGAAGAGGAAGGCCATGAAGTAACTTTCACCATTTATCTTCCTACAGCCAAAAATGATAAAAATGCATCCGAAGAAATTAAAGAATCTAAAGAAAAAACGCATGATGTAAAAGAAGAACCCAAATCGCGTGCTGATAGATTTCCTTCCAAAGTTTGTTATTTGTTTTTAAATTTTATTTATAAACAATTCATCTATTTTCTCTTTTTTCAGAAAGAAGACGATAGTGTATTCCCAACGCCACGCTTTGATTTATTGAAACCCGAAGAACTTAAACAAATCCCAACAGACATTAGTAAAGCCATAAAAAAAGAAGCAAATGATATTGGAAAAATTTATGATGATTTTAATAAAAAAATCGACACTTCTGCACTATTAAAAAGAATTGAAGAAAGTGAAAAGCGTCGATTAAAGGGACTTGAGCCACTTCCAATCGCAAATGTAGAACCCAAAGTTACTCTCGCTCCAAGCCATGACGAAGTTGAACAAAAAGCCATGCGGGAATTGGAAAGCCTCTTCGAAGATTTGGGCAGAAACTTTCAACAAATTGTTCAAGGCTAAATTTCAATCAAATTTCTTATTTTTTTTATTAAACATTCCAAAATGCGTTTATTGTAATTTTTTAAAGCTTATCAGAAAATAATTATGCAACGACAAAATAAAGTTAAATATTTACAATAAGAATAAAAATAATAAATTATGCATATAATAAATAAATAAAGTTTAAAAGAAAGCACTTCCAAGTTTAGGAATGGCTCGAGCTATTGCATTTTTACTTCGTAATATTCCATATCCACACAAACCACTAAAAACAGCAATAGGGAATGAAGTTGTAACTACACCAAAAGCAACTCCAAGGCCCACAGAACTAATAATCGTAGATTGAATACTTTCACGATCGCCGTATCGACATTCTTTAGCGAAATGTTCACAATTGTTGTAAATAACATTATATCCGCTTGTTCCAAGTTTATACACGGCTCTAGCATATATGACACATGGAGGAAAGGGTTTCCTTCGAGAATCCATGGAATTATTTATTCTGCATTGGCAACCCGAGGATATAACTGCAATTGGATCACTTCGAACATGGGCACTACTTCCATTAAAAGTTAATTTAGAGCGAATTTCTGTTTTATTTTCTATTCCAAAGTCGCTTGCTTCAGTTGAAAGATGTACAGCACAATGTCGGTTATCAACCAAACCTATATATAGAGCCCAGTGCTAAAAAAACCACTCCTTTTTATTTTCATTTTATTTCTCAAATGATAAGAGGGAAAAAAACTCACAGTATAAGCAATTCGAGCGCCCACTATTCTTCGAAACTCTATTAGATCGCCAAGTTCCAGTTGTTCAACTAATAAATCAGCTGACATCCATTGAGTTTGTAGTTTGCCCGGCTCCATTTTTTTTAATTTATGGAATGGAAAATAGTAAATATTTAAAAATAAATGCTACAATAACGTTAAAATTTTAATTACTATGCCATGCTAAAAATAATATTATCACGAGATAATAGAATAAGAAAAGTGAATGAAAAAAAAAATTGTGAACTATTATTTCCACAGAAAAAAGAAGCAAGTAACTATTTTTAAGCACAATGCACGCTCATTTGCCTTTTTTGGTGCTATTTTTTTCCTCTGTTTTTGACTTGTTTTTTTAGCTCTCTTATTTTCAGACGTAATCGAGAATTTTTAAATTTTAAAGTTTTTTTTAAAATAAAAACATCTTTATCACGCAAATATGTGAGACTTTATTTTTAGAATAAAAAAAGTACAAATGTTTATTCATTTTGTTATGAATCTTTTGAATTTTCAATGCTGCTGTTGGCGGAGGCATTTTCAGCTTCAAGGGACTTGATTTTTGATTTAAGTTGTTCAATAGAAATTCGAAGTTCATCAATGGCTTTAGTCTGGAAAAATAAAATTTATTTGCAAAAAATAAAACTTTTTTTAATGTTTACCTGCATAATGATATGATTTTTTGCAAGTAGCAATGTAGCTATTTTAGATAGCTTTCTCACAGTTGTTCCATGCGCATATGGAATGACACTTCGTAACTCATCTAAAGCGCCATTGAGATCATGCATGCGACATCGTTCACGATAGTTAATAGTCATACGAAGATTTGAATCCATGATCGTGATGTCCGAATCAGAATTGGATGAAGAAGTTTTACCCATAAATCCTAAAACTCAAACAACTTTATTTTTTTCAATAAAAAAAGACAGTGCTTTTGTTTTGTTTTTGTTTTCGAAGTAAAAAAAGGATATTTATTTGTTCGAGTAAAAAAAGGCAAAGTTAGTTATCAATCATGGTTAGCTCAAATATGAAGTGACAAAAAAAGCAAAGTCATGACATTTTTTATTGTTTGTTTCGGAAGCCGAAAAATATAAAGCGTTCGCGCCTCTTTGAAGATAGACGATCCTTTTTTTCTGTCTTCTTTGATGCCAGATGCATCCATTCCAAGCACAAAAGAAAAAAGAATGAAAAATCCAGCAACAACAAGTGCCAAAATAAAAACGGCAACAAGCAGCGATTTATAATGGTAGAGCAGCAACAGCATATTAATAAGCAGCAAATCGACTCCCCATCTTCATTTCATTAGCATTGCAAATTGTGTTTCTAAAAACAAGGAATAAGAAGTTGCGCTAAATTGGTGGTTTTCATTTTAATAAAAAAATAGAAATATATATTTTAATTTTTTTATTTTTGAATAAATTTTAAATTTATGCCATTTTACATTAAATAATATTTTAATAACAAATCTTTTTAAAGGTAAGATGAAACAGTAGCAAACGGCACTTGAAATGTTCTTTAACGTTCAAGTATTGATAAAAAAAATTAATTTATTTTCCCATATTTTAATGATCGTGTCTTGAGCTAAAATATATGTTAAAAAAGTTTATTTAAAAGAATTTCAAATACAAAAAAGCAATCAAATTGTAAGATAACGAAAAATTGGAATTTACAGTTACTAGCTTAGGAAATAAATAAATAATAAATTCCTTTAAAGCTTTGTTCTCAAAAATACTTTTTTGTGTAATACAGAAATCATGCAATAATTTCCTTCCATTTTTGTCTATTTTTTTTATTTAACGACATGTAGCTTAAAACCTTTAGTCATTATGAATTAGAGAAAAGGATAGATATTTGTCTTTTGTCAAAATCTCATATTAAAATACGCCAACATATTTTTATATATGCGAAAGCAAACAATAATCAGCTTTGTTGTCGTTGACGACCATGGATAATACAGTGTGGATGAGAATCTTATGGTAAAAAATGAAATGAAATGTAAAAAAGTCATTACTTCTCACATTTCATTTCTTTCTTTTTCATTTTAATTATTTTAGAGTTTTTGAGTTAAAGTGAAAAAGTGAGTGAATGTGTCAAAAATTTAAAATGCTGATTTTTTATTCTTCTTTGTTGATTGTATCAGCATTTTTGATTGTGACAGCGGATTCGGATCGCCACAAACGTCAAAACCAACATTCAACTACGGCGGCAGAAGCAGCACATTCACATGCAACAAATGCATCTTCTGATGATTACACTGGATCAAATTATACATCATTGAAATCTCAAACAGATTTAAAAGCGGATGTTAATGGTAAAGTTATAATAAAAGTTGGACATATTGGAGCGATGGGAGTTTTACCGAATGATAACCAAATATTAAATGTTAGTAGAATGCAACTTTTGGATGAAGGAATACTTGGGAAAAATTTTGATTTTGAGTAAGCACGTTTGAGACTGTTTTTGTAGACTTCTTAATTTTTTAGAATCATTTCGGTTGCTGGCTGTGGAGAATCATTTGAAGGTGTTGCAGTTGCGGCTCAAATGTATCATGTTGATCAAGTTCGAGCTTTTATTGGGCCTTATTGTAATGGAGGTAAGAGCAATCTAAAAATTTATTTAGTGTTAAAATGCATTCGAAAAATATTCCAGAATTGGATGCTGTTGCTAAAATGAGTTCATTTTGGAATATTCCTGTTATCTCATACATGGCTACCGCCACTGCACTTTCGGATCGAAACATTTATAAAACACTTGCAAGAATTTCATCAAAAAATACTAATTCCATCGCAAAAGCGGTTGTGAAATTATTCGAGCATTACGGTTGGAAAAGAGTATGTGTCACAAAAAAGATGTCTAATACTTACATAAATAAGCTTCTTTACATTTTTTGCTTTTTTATTTTTCTAGATTGCTATCGTCACAAATACTGGCGCGCTTGCGTATGAAAGAGTTCAAGGTTTTGAAGAAGAATTTCGAAAATCAGGAATCATGACAACTTCAAAAATTATGTTTGAAGAAGGATGGAATTCAACGGATATTATTCGAAGCAATTTATTGAACGATATTGAAAATAATGCGAGAAGTAAGAAAACCAAAACAAAAAAGTTCAAACGATTTTATGCAAAATATTTTTTTAGTTGTAATTTGTATTTTTTCTGCAACTCGAGAATTAACCCGAGAATTTATGCAAGCAGTTTTCACTCAAAAAATGAACAGTGCCGAATATGCCTTTATTTTGCCTTGGTTGCAAGCAGGCCCCAAAGATACTTCACCTTGGATTGGAGCAAGTGGCGAAACTCTTCAAGAAGTAAAAGAGCATTATGCAAATGCTATCATTGTAGGATTAAAAAGAGCTATGAAAAGTAAACAAATTGATTAGTTTTAGATTGATGATGTAAATGGCTTTGATAATACGTTCGTGGATAATTTTATTAAAAGTATTGAAAAATACGGTATGTCCAAGGAGAGCATCGACGTGGTAAGTCATCCTTTTTACTGTTTGTAAAAACTTGTATTAAATACTTTTTAGGCAAATATCTTCAGTTATATTCACCTTTATGATTCTTTAAAGCTCTATGCCTTGGCTGCAGTAAAAGCATATAAAAATTCAGGAAATAATATTTCTGCAATAACTAATGGCCGACTTATATGGAATAATATGCGGCGGCTGAGCTTTGAAGGTTATCTTTTAGAAAAGAGTTTTTAAACTTAACTTTCTCCGAGATACAAAAGTTTCATTTTTTTTATACATAAATTATACATTCAGGAATAGGAATTTCTTCTACAGGTACCGCGGGAACTGTCCTTATGGATGATTTAGCCGATAGAGCTCCTCAATTTGCGGCATTTTTTATTTCTCCCAGTCGTGATAAAGTTATGAAAATGGTTAATATGGTATCGGTAGCTATTCCAAATTGTAATAGTGCAAATAATAATAGTGGTTGCTTCGATTTGGTAAGAAGACTTCTTTTTTTATCTTTAGCTTCTTAACTTTTATCTTCTTCTTATTTTGCAGAAGTTGACTGACGTTATTAGCGGATTTTGGCCAAGTGAAAATGGTAGCATGCCAGTTGATGAACCGATTTGTGGGTTTAAAGGTCAAAAGTGCTCATATATGGTTGAAATAGCTATTGGAAGTACATTACTTGGATTAATCATTTTGACTGCATCAACATATGTTTTGTATCGATACTGGTATGATTATCTCTATAAAAACACAACTATAAATAAGCTTCAACTTTTCTAAAATTATAGTCAAGCACGCGCATTAGATCAAATGCCATGGAGAGTTTTTCACGATGATTTGCGTATGATTGATGATGAACAAGCTCGTTCTTTGGTATGTCTGTCTAAAGCATTGCTTTTCTTTTTTAAAAAGGAAGTACATACTTAGATTTCATTGGGAAGTGCAAATACGAAGCTAAGTAATATGAGCACAGGAGCAAAAAGGCATGCTATTATGGGAGTTAACACGCATGCCACATATCATCAATATCCACAAAAGCGTCCAATTAAATTTAATAAAGCTGATTTGATACTTTTAACTCAGGTACAGAAATGTTTATTAAAGCAATTTTAAAAGGACATATGCAAATTTAACAGATGAAACAAGCAATTCACGATAATATTAATCCTTTCCTTGGAATTGCATTTAATGAAAAAGAACAAATGCTAGTTTTATGGAAATTTTGTTCACGTGGAACCGTTCAAGATATTATTTATAATAAAAATATGTCTCTCGATGAAAAATTTCATGGTGCTTTTGTTAGGGATATTACTTTGGTAAGAGATAATATTTGTACTTTATTCTTTAAACTTTATAACAACAAAAAAATTAGGGCCTCGAATATCTTCATTTATCTTTAATTGGCTTTCATGGCTCCTTGACTCCATGGGCTTGTGTAATTGATAGAAATTGGACCGTGCGTTTAACCGATTATGGCATAGCTAATGCTTTGGAGCGTTGGGAAAAAGAAGGTGCAATTAATATTGAAGCTCTACAATCTGATGACGACAAATCTCAAGCTGCACAAAGAACATGTATGTAATTTTAATAGCCTATAATTGCTCCATTTTGCAATAAAAAGCTACTCTTTTATTTCAGCTTCACTTTATCATGCACCAGAATTTATAAAGAATCGTCAACAAAATAAACGAAGTCGAATGGACCAAAATTGGGTAGCGCAAAGTAAATCTCGTCGACAATCAGGAGATATTTATGCATTTGGAATGGTGATGTATGAAATTCTTTTTCGTTCTTTACCATATCCAGAAGGAACGGATGTGAATGCATTGGCACAAAATGTCATGGAATCTGGTCGCCCCATTCGGCCACAAGTTCAAGATTCAAGTAAAGTCCATCCCGATTTATATGCACTTTTAACAGATTGTTGGAGTGAAAATCCAGAAATTCGACCAAGCATTCGAAGAGTTCGGTTAAATACAGAAATGGTATTAAAAACGTAAGATGCAAAAAAAAGAATGTAAAAAATTGTATTAAGTTACTCTTTTTTAGAAAAGGTTCATTAGTTGATCAAATGATGCGAGTTATGGAAACGGTAAAAATCACTAAATATAAAACCTTTTATAATTTCTGCTTTTTTCAGTATGCAAATAATTTAGAAAAGCTTGTAAAAGAAAGAACTGGAATGTTAGAGGAAGCAAATCTAAAAGCTGATAAACTTCTCAACCAATTATTACCAAAATATGTTGCAAACGAACTAAAACTGGGAAGACCTGTTGCTCCAAAACTTTACAATACTGCTACAGTAATTTTTTCTGATATTGTTGGTTTCACAAAACTTTGTTCAACTTCAACCCCTTTGGAAGTTGTCAATATGCTCAATGGCATTTATACTGGCTTTGATGAAAGGATTCAAAAGCATGGAGCATATAAAGTGCGTTTTCTTTTTTTCTTTCTTTTTTTGCAAACAAAATTAAAATAATATAATTAATTGACGTGATGCAAAAAAAGAAAAAGTTTATATTTATTTTTAGGTTGAAACAATTGGTGATGCTTACATGGTAGTTTCGGGCATCCCAGAAGAAAATGGAATTAATCATGTTAAATGCATATCAGATATATCCCTTGAGATGCGCACAGTAAGGAATAGAGTTTTTATTTATATATAATTAAATTATACATAATGACGCCATCATTTTGACATCCGTTTCATTTCATTTCTTTACTCTTCTTTTTTCAGTTTTTACTTGATTACGAAGTTCCGCATCGTAAACGTGAAAGAATCAAATGTCGTTGGGGTTTCCATACAGGCGCAGTAGCTGCTGGCGTAGTTGGGTTAACTGCCCCACGTTATTGTCTCTTTGGGGATACGGTAATTTAGCAACAATAAAAAAATGAAAAAAAGTTTGCAAAATATAAAGCATCAAAAAACTCTTTTAAGGTTAATACAGCTTCGAGAATGGAAAGCACAGGTTTACCAGAAATGATACAAATTAGTCAAGCATCATTTGACATTTTATCTTCTAAATTCCCTATGTTCCGATGCACCAAGCGTGGAGAAATTGAAATTAAGGCATGCACATTAACTTATTTACGGAAACTCTTTAATCGTTGTTTATTTATTATTTTCTTTTTTTAGGGGAAAGGACTATGTACAACTTATTGGCTGGATGGAAAAGAAAATGAAGAAGCAGTATATCAACAACAACTAAAAAATTTTGATCAATTATTTTAACATTTTTGGTTTTACTAATTTTTTAACTTTGTAATTGCGAAACATCGGACTTTTATTTTTAAATTTGTATTTAATACCCCTGAATTTTTATAGAGATTATAAAAAGAAGAAAAAATTTCTAATTAAATTTTTGTTCATGCTTTTTCCCATGTTTTTACGTTGTTGTATTAAAAGAAAACAGCATTGTCGTAATCGTAAGTAAGTAAGCTCCCCCTACCTTTTATTAATCATTAATCCTGACGTTAAAAAAATACGGAAAAAAAGAAAGTAAAAACACTTTAAATTAAAAAAGAAAGAAAGAGCAATAAGTTCTTGTTAATTGTATTATGTTTTGAATTTAAAGACATAAACATTTTAGTCATAAATAATAAGAAAGAAAAAACAATCTTTGAATGCTAAAATAAAATGAACAAACAGAGAAGTAATTTTTGCTCCGGAAAAAAAGAGAGAAAAGAAGTCAACGATCATGGTGATGTCGATGATGCTCAATGTTGCGTAAAAACTTTAGTCATCTAATTTTTCTATGAATCCTTTTTTGAATTTTTTATTTTATAAAGACCAAAATTTACCGGAAACCACCACCAAAACAATAGTGGTCAAATGCCTAGTTTAAAGAAAAAAAGTTTTTCTTCTTTGTTGGTTTCGATCTTTCATGTTTTCTTCTCAGCTGTTTGTTGTTGTCTATTTTAAGAAATTTCTATCTGTCTTTCCATATAATTCCAAAACTATAAGCATCAATTTTCATCCAAACTTGTCGTCGCCGTCTGAAAGCTATTTTTAATTTTTTATTTTTTGCACACGTTTTTCTTTATTTATAAAAATGATCTGATTTCGTACTTTTTTCTTTGTGTGTTATTGCTGCTTATAAATAATAGGCATTACCAAACATAAAGGTTATATTACGAAAGTAACGCTTTAAAAATATAGTTATGTATGTGAAATATATTATTTTTAAAACTTGAAGCATAATGACGCGTTTGGGCTTCTGTTTGGCATATGTATGGTTATTCTATCTCAAGAACTTAAACGCCGAAGGGAAACAAAGCTTAATTTCAAGCTATTGTTACTTTTAAAAATGCGAAAACTACAATGTGAGTGAGAATTGAGGAGAACACTTGAGAATAGAAGTTTAAAGGGTTCTTTTTCTGTTTCTTCATTGTTGTTGTTAGTTGGTATTGGTTTCAATGATATCTTCTCGTGTAAAGAGCTTTCAGCCGCTACACCACATTTTAAGATATTTCCAAAATTGTCGTCTTCTCTCTATTTCCTTTTTTGAAACACATGGCTTGCTGCTGCTTCACACTTTTTGTTTCTTGCATAAAAATGGATATTGAAATTAAAATTAGACCGACCCCTCGCTTTGCGCAATTATCAAAGTTTTCTTTTTTCTTTTTTATATTTAAATTGCGTTTTCTAAGGTCAAAAGCCACTCTGTTTAGAAGAATACATATTCTCAGTTACTACTTCGAGAAATCACAAAAAAATTTGTTTTTTTGATTATTTTTGTTTTAACTTTTTTTATCCACTCACGTGTTTTTATTCTTTGTTTCATACATTTCAAAGTTTTTTTATTGTTTTCACATTTAAGGACTCTAATACAAAATTAACTTAGAAATTGCCCACTCACTTTTTGTCCCGACATTTAACTCCTTATTTTGTTTTACTTTTGTTGAGAAATAAAAATACAAAACTTTCGACCGTACTTTATAATTATCCAACCTTTTTTTTTCTACGTATTTTTTGTTTCTATTTACAAACTTTTTTGTTTGAAGATTTTTATTACGTGAATTTTTTTATATTTATTACTTTACGTTACTTTTTTTCATTCAAGAGTTTGTAACAAAATAAAAAAAAATTAATTTGCTTTTAATGAACGCTACTAGCTACATCTCTCCTTTGGGATTTTACCCATAATAAAAAAAAGCGGCATGGGTTTATTCAACCTACTCACTTTTTATTTATTGCTCATCCATTTTGTATACGCAAATTATGTTATGTATCAACCAATTCCCTAAAGCGCTCACCTTTTATTTTCGAACTTTTGATGATAATTTTTTTTACTTTGTTTATTTTTTTGAATGAATAAAAATGAAAAGTGTAGTCTTGGCACTTTACAGTCATGGAAGCGGCGTCGTTGCTGATGATTCTTTTTAATGAGTTTCAAATGTTTGTCATTGAAGATTTTTTTAAATTTGATGTTTACCTCTAAAAGCATACCACTAATCTCCCACAGCACTTGACCTTTATTTTATTTTTTCTAGCCACAAACAGACAAGCATTTTATTTAATTAATACTTTGTTTTTATTTCTTCTTTTTCGTTTGTTATGGAAATGTATCCACCATAATTATTTAGTCCCATCATAATCGTCAACTAACTTCCACCTTAGAAAACATAAAATTTAAGTTTTTTTTCATTATTGTTTTAGTTCCCTCTTTTCATTTTAAAATTTAGCATCTTAGTTTTTAAAAAAAGAAACATCCTTAAGTTCCTCGAATTTGCAACTATTTTTTGATACTTCCAATTTTTTATTCTTTGAACATGTTTATTATTAACGAATGTTTTGACAAGCTCTCTCTCTCTCTCTATTTCTCTCGATAGAGAAAAAAATATGTATATGGCTCCCAAATGAATATGACTTAATCACATTTTTTATGAATGTATAATAATTATTGTATAAAAATTATTTTTTGAAAAACATCATCTTCGTCCTTGTCCATCCTAGTAGTTGTTTACTTATTTTCTATTTCGTTTTACAAACTGAAATGCCAATTTTTTATTTTATTTATTTGAAAGTTTGAAAGTTCAAGTCTCTGTAACCGATGACCAAAGAATTAAAATTTTTATATTTTTATTTTTTAAAACTAAAAATGTTTTAAAGTCTAAAACTACGATGATTCGACGACAAGTTTATAGTAAAAGCAAAAAAAGTATAATAATTTTAGTAAAACTTTCTTTACACCCTTCGTTTTGCGTATGTGTTTGGAATTTGACCCCGATTTTATCCATATACGCAAGTTTTCTAGAAATCATATTTAAAAAAATGCAAGCATAAATTCCTTTTTTGCCTTCATGTGACTAATTGGCTTTCTCTTCAAAATTTTTTCCTTTATTTCCTCTGCTTCTGCCATCCTTGTTAGAACCTGATGTTGTTGTTAATCGCGCTTTCTTCTTTCTTATTTTTTCTTTCTTTTATTTTTTTTTGAATGAACCCTTGTGTCTTTATTGCCTTATTGGCTTCCTTGTCGTAGTCATTTCACACGTGCCAATTTTATTTTTCATATGTTTAACATGGGACCTTTCAAATACACCTTGTTTTTTTCTTTAAATTTCACGTGAAAAAATATGTGTGAAACATCTACTTACATAGTCTGGCCTAAAAAATCTTTGCATCTTTCATATTTTATTTATTCCTGTAATCCATCCTTTATTTTTAACATCACTTTTTTTATTCTTCTTTTGGTTGCTAGACTTAATTTTACATATAGATAGTTGCTGATGCAACACAACTTTTTTTGTTGCTCAAAATATTTAATCCGAACGACATTTTAAATTCTGGGATTTTGTTTCTATTTTTTATACATATATGTTTGTTTGCATAAGATTAACTACAAAATTTTTCGCGCTTTCCAACAGCAGCCATGTTTAAAAAAAAATGACACTTTTGTTTGTTTAAGATTTTTGCTTTATAATTATAAATGCTATTAAACTAATTTTTTAAAAGCATCCCACATAATCAGCGAAGAAATACTTTTTACATTTTTACATTTGAGAACCTAAGTAAAATGAGTAATAATTAACTCGTTTTTTGCAGCTGCAATTTTGCCTTTTTTAGAACCAAAAAACAAAAATTGTTTTTAAATTGTTTCAATTTTAAGTGTTCTTTTCTTTATATGAACCTTCACTCTGTCTATTATGAACTTATTTTAGCTTTATTAGAATTAAACAACTTCTTTTTTTCTATCAAAACATTGGTTAAATTATTTTTAGTGGAGCTAATAAACTTTTTTCTTCTTCTCTTTGTGGGGGTAAATCTCTGAAAAAACAGATAGATATGTAAGTGTTTAAAGTTTGTTATCATTTTCAAGCTTCTTTTTTATTAATCTGTGTTTCATCTTCTTTTTTTTATTTGTTTAAAAACCAATGACGCGATATATTATTATTATTTTTTGTTTTGTTGGATTATTGGATTAGCATCATCTTTAAAAATTAAAAATTTTTGATTAATAATTTTATTTTGTTATTTTTCAGGGGTATTATAATTGACAAGCACTTAGTGCATTTGTCAGATTCAGATTTTTAAAGACAACCAAATGTCTTCATTCAGAAAACTTAAGAGATTGAGGTATGTCAAATTCATTCTTTTTTATGAATCATTAATGAGTAATTTATTTCCTTTTTCTAGCCATCATACATTGTTATTTTGCTTTTTATTGATAGCAATACTGCCACCAACCGCTGAATGCTCGTTTCGTTTATGCGGGTTTAAACTTACGATGACATTGCAAGCATTATGTAAAAATAAATTTTGTGGTGGCTTTGTTGTTAATACTTTATCAGGTCCACAACAACCAGGTAAATTCTTTGCCTTTATTTACCTTTTCTAATTACGATATTTATTTTTTGATTTTCTAGCTTCTGGGGACCAAACTGAACTTGATGGAAGTTCTTCTGCTGCTGTTGAACAACAACGAAATGCCATATTTTTGTATACTCCATCATACCAAAAACGTTCAGGAATTGCAACAGAATGTTGTGAAAAGCGCTGTACTTTTAGTTATCTAAAAACATATTGTTGCGCGGGTTTTGATAATGGTGGCGGTGGAAATAATAATAAACCTCAATCATCCAAGCGAGCTTCATCACCATTTTTTAATTATGATTCCAATCGAATAATTGACGCAGTAAATTCAAATTTTACATGAAAAAAAATTTTATAATGTTTATTATTTATTTTTTTAAATATAATTTTCAATTATTTTTAATTGTTTATTATTTTTTATGAAACATTTTTAAAATCTGAATTCATTCCCCTTTCTTTTTCCCTTTTAACATTTTTTTGACAGCGCATATTATATTTACACATATTTTGTTTATTTATTATAAATTTACATACATAAAATATTAATTTGTTATTAGCCACTTTTTATTTTAAAGCTACAATTTTGTCACCCACCTATTTTTTGTTAAATGAAGATGTGAAATATCTATAAAGAACCAACTAACAATCGTATTTATTGCCTTGCATTCAGATTGAAATTTTTAATAACTCGCTTTCTTCACGTTTTGAGCAGCCAAAAAAGTCCAGGAATAAAAACTATTTTTTGTGATAATTTCAAAACTTTGCTATATTTTTTTTAAATTTGTTTTTACCTTTTCTTTTTATTTATTTCTGTAAACATGTGAACATTAATTGTATTTTCTCATTGTAGACTCTTTTCTGTTATTTTGGCTAAAAAAATATAATAATTTTTAAAATAACGGAAGTTTATTTTCTGAATAATAATAAAGCAAGGATTGTTACTTGTATTTTTATTTTTGAAAATTAGAAAGAATGATCGCAAATGAAAAGTATATGCAAATATTAGTTAAAAAAAAATGAAAAAACATGACATCTTTTATCTCTCTGTTTTACTTCCCTATAAAGAAAAAAGATAAGGAGACTCTAAAACCAAGATGTGTGATGGTAGTAGACGACTGACTTATTGATCACATTTTTTATTTTTTAACCTCAGTTTTAAAATATAATGGAAAATTCTAAAATTGGTGAATCTATTTTTACAATTGGATTTTTGCTAGAAAAATTACGGAATAAAGGAGAAACAAATTGTACTCTCGAAAATTTGGAATCTTTTGAAGCCGAAGTTAGTTAGAAATTTTTAAAGTTTATTGAATTTACATAACTCAAAATACTTGCATTTTAGGATATTACTGCTGGTTCAGCATTCTTTTCTCAAATTTATTCAGTTCGATTTAAATGGAAACGACCTGCATCATTAGACAGTATCATCGTCAAAGTACGTCAAAGTCTAGGCTAGCTCATACTTGTTTTGATAACCTTTTAGGTCCCAAAACTCCAAGGCGCATTGACTCATATCAAAAATGCTTTGGAAAACAATGAAGCTGATGAAAGCTTAATAGACAAATTTGAGGACCATTTAGAAAAATCCCATAAGGTAATATAATATTTTACTTTTCTTAAAAGTCTGATGACGACATTCTTAATTATAACTTTAAGATTGAGGAAGCAGTCTACGATTATTTTGCCCACAAAGACAACCATTCTTTAAAGCTTCCGAAATTTTATTATAGCCAATCTTATAGTCGTCACGATAATAATGGAGTATTAATTATAGAGGATTTAACTCCACGAGCTACAACGGTTAAAATGATTCAAGGGTTTACTAATGGACAGGTTGAAAGCGTTGTTGACGAATTGGCTAAGCTACATTCAATAACTATCAAAGATAAAAGCTGGTTTGAAACTTTAGGAAAAGACATGCCAAAAGCTGAAACTATAAATGATTTTATACCTATCGTTAAAAAGCTTATGGACGTCAGTGAAAAAATTATGTTTTGTTTCATAAATATTTGTGTTTTAGATAGATCCAAAAAGATTTAAAGATACCATTCCAAAAGTGATTGAATTATCAAAAATATGCACGGATTTTGCTTTTTATAAAGAAAACCAATTTGGTTTCCAACCTTTTATGGTTCATGGTGATTTATGGTCTTCAAATGTCCTATGGAAATTTAATGATCTAAAGGAAGCTGCAACTAATGAGCTGGTTGCAATTATAGATTGGCAGATGTCGCGGCCTGGTATGTACTTACATTTATTTCTCTTTTTTAAACCAATTATTAAAAAATAAATAAAAAGTTAAATTTAAGGAAATCCCGGTGTGGATTTTGGTCGCTTATTAGCTGTCAACACCAGTGTAGCTTATCGAAGAGAAAACACGGACAGACTTCTTAAACGATATTTGCAAAAGCTGAAAGAAAATCTTGGGGAAACTCCACCATTAACTTTTGAACAGGTTTTAAAACATTAAAAATACTTCTAAAAATTTTTAAAATTTTAGTTGAAAGACGCCTATAATCATTCATTATCATTCACTGCATATTTTACAGCATATGGCGCTCCCTCATATTACAATATGACTTCCGTCGTTGGCACTCCTCCAGATGAAAACCTTCGAGAAGAATTACTTCAACGTACTCAAGGAATTATTGAAGATGCTCTTAATTTTTTTAAACAATAAAAAAAAATTTTTAACCCCTTTTTATTTTAAACTTTACCCTAATAAACATATTTTTTCTTCCATCAAAAAGAAAAAAACTTATCAAAGAAGTAATAAAAAAGTAAGAAGAACAAAGCTTTCATGGCTCCGAAAAAAAGCAAAAGTAAAAAGAATTATTTACAATAATCGTATAAGAATTTTTCTTTCCTGGTAAAAAAAAGAGAGAGAAAAGAAAATACACGGAAAAGCACACATTTATCTTATCACACTTTTTTATTGAAGGAATTGATTTGATTTTTAGCAAGCATTTTCTTACGTTGTTCGTTCACACTATTTGCTCCACTCCAAAAACAGAAAAGAAACGTAAAATAAAAAGCTAATAATCGACGATGTAATTAAAATTCACTTTTTAACACCTCCTTTTAATTTTTTAGTTTTAACCTTTTTACAATAAAAAAGATTTTTATTATTTAAGATTTTTTTCATTGTTTCAAATCTAAATTATTACTTTTTTGAATCTTATTTTTTTAGAAAACTATCCCTTCCATTGAAATAACTGCTGAATAATAGATCGATGCTTTCGTTTTTCTTGCAATAAAAGGAGAGCAGCAAGCGTTATCAAATTTTTGTGTTTCCAATAGAAAGAATGTTTTATGGATTCCTCTTTGAGCAGCTTGTGTATTTTCTATAATCAAGCAGTATTCTATCGGCGTAATATACAAGTTCGTTAGAGAAAAAAAATCGTGTTCACTTTTAAAATTTTAAATTAATAATTATTTTAGGAAAAACAATTTATTCTTGATACAATCAATAAAAAAATTGTTGAGCGTGAAAAGGAGTGTAAAAGAATAGAAAAAACTATTGTTGATTTAAACAATCAAGTTTGTTTTTCTTCGATTTGCTTTTTTTTTATATGAATGCGTGTTTAAAGAAGCTTTTTTTAGCCAAAAGATTCCATTGCAAAGTTGAGGCAAGAACGATTGAAACTTGCTGATTTATATGTTAAACAGCTTTTGGTAAATCAAAAAGAAGAAGAAGTAAGCTTTGTGGAAATATTAATTTTATAAAAATAAAATTGCAACAAAATTTTGTTTGCTTTATGGGGTTTGGCAACTTCTGCTAAATATTATAGTTGCATTTTTAGGATACTCTGCCACAAATAATAAACGATCAATCAAGCGAAATGGAAACTCACCACCATTCTCCATTTTCTTCGTCTGCTTCATACTCCTCTTCTCCATCATCCAATGAAGAGCAACAACATTATGAGATTGAAACATCTATTTCCATTTCTTCTTCATCTTCGAAGGATACCATTTTGGAATCACCTTTCCGTAAATCTAAACAAGATATGTTATCTTATAATCCAACTGAACATCAACATGTTGATTGGATGGTTGGAAATCATGGATCTAAAGCTGGGGATGAATTTGCAAAAGTTATTTATGAGCAAAAGCTTATTGAAACTGTTGAAAATATTGTTGATTCTGCTATCGAAGAGCATAATAATGAACACCATACCGGACATCATAGCGGCCATGACCATTACACTTTTTCGCACAATAATGGCTCCCATCCTTCCAATTATACCGAAAATTATGAAGTTCATTATTACACTGAGCAAAATGGCACAAGAGGAAATTATCAATACACTCAAGAAAATCAACATATTCGAAGTACAGATAATCGAAGCCCAAATTCTCATATTTACGAGGATAACGAAGCTTGTCTTGATACACCTATTCCAGTAACACGAAAGGTTTCAAAGGATCTTGAAATGGATGCTATTGTTGAGAATGAAAATGAAGCCCATCATGTTCCACCGCCATTACCACCTTTATTAACTCGTATCTCTTATTCTGACATGTATTCTTCGCAACCTCAACACGAAGAAAAGCATTATGAAGAAAAGTATGAAGAATATAATCGAGAACAAAGCATTCCTGAAATTGTCCTTTCAACTCCACCAAATGAGTCACCAGCAAGTGACGATGATGAAGATGGAGGCGAATTCATTCATAAAGAAATAGAGCCTGAAGCAAATACAAGTGACACCTTTGAAAGCACAATCACTGTGGATTATCCAATAATGAGTAAAGATGAAGCAGGAAAGTTGAATGAAGTCACATTGGATGCTACAATCATATTGTCTCGTAAAAGTATGGTCGAAGAAACTGTGCCTTTGGAACACTGGGCAACCGTACATAGTGAAGCATTTATGGAAATTCGACCAAAAAAGCCTGAACGTGTTTATGTAGAACCCGAACCGGAACCTGAAGTACATTATGTACATGAACCAGAGCCGGAATCAGAATCCGAGCCTGAGCCAGAACCTGAACCTGAAGATGAAAGTGAATCTGAATCAGAGGTTGAGCCTGAACCACAAAGATCCCCATCTCCTCAACCACAAAGAATTCCATCGCCTCGATATCAACCTCAACGAGTTTTTAATATATATGAAGATCTTGAATCTGAAGAGTTAGATAGTAAAGGAAATAGAGTAGTCAAAGGCAATGGATATGAATATTTTAAAAGAATTGAACGTCATGAAGTTAAAGAGGAAGGAATTAGTGATGCTTCGAGTGTTCGTTCATCAACCGATCATGGATGGCAAACCAACACGCCTGCAGCAAGTGCAAGTCCAAGCGATATGCGAACTTCAAGTCCAAGAGAAAAGTTTGAAAAGTTTCCATTCCGTCATAAAGAATTGGATATTGGAATGGATAATCAATTTCGATATGCAAAAGGCAGATATTCAAGTTCAATTTATACACCTCAACCTAAATCAGCAGATTCAACGCATTCAAGCTCATTTGCATATCCAGATTCAAATAAAAGCCCCATACGTACACCAAGTCCAACTAGAGATGTTCCTGATTATCGTGATGTACAGCAAAAGGACAACTATCAAAGTTCGTATGACTCTAATAAACACATTCATAGAAGCAAAGTTGCTGATTCCACAGCTCATTATGATGACCATCCAATTGAACAAAGTGGCAATTATCAAAGCTCCTATGATTCTAACAAATACATTCAACGAACTAAATATGTTGATTCTCCAGCTTATACACCGATGTCCCCTGAAGAAGAACCAAGAATTTTATCACCTTCACAAAGAACATCATCTCAATATTCAGAAAGTAGCTATGAAGTTCATCGATCCACAAAAAGCAGCGAAGCAATTGAATGCAAACCTGTTCACTCCAAGATTTTTACCATTCCACAAACTCATCAAGGAGATCAAGTAAATATCGATGATTGGCATCGATATAGTCAAGAAGAGGAAGAACGACGTCAAGAATCAACACCCATGGTAAAACAGGAAAAATCCCATTCCATTCATCGAAGTTATGCTCCACAAAATAAAACAATGTTATTTGATGAACATGTAAATGTGGATGAAAAGAACGAGCTTTTCAAAGCTAAAGCGTTTAAAGCAGAACGCGAAAAGATTACTTCAAGTAATCGCTTTGACGAAAGTCATGAAAGGGTGGAAGTTGCAAATGTTCAAAGACCATCTGTTAATGATTCTTCGATCCATCGCACACATGAACATGAACATGTTGACCATCAATATGAACAAGATGATGCTCCGCCAGCTCCTGTGGCTGCACCAAGAAGCGGCAAAAAATATGTTGTTGATGCTAAAAATGAAAAAGCACCTGCATGGCAAGTCAATCGACAACCATTTCGGCCAAAAGAGGAACAGCAAGAATATGAAGTCAACACTTTGAAACATGAAAACCATCATCCAGCGAGGCACCAAGTTGTTGAGCATTCTCCAGAACAACACCCTGTTGTCATCGAAAAGCAAGAACACCTTAAAAGCTCCACCACTATTTATTCTTCAATGAAGCCTCATCCAAATCTCCGAGTCAAGGTCACTAACGATAACAATAAAGTTCATCAAGCAGTCACAGAAGCAGCCGAAAACAAATTTATCAATGCTCGAATTCCTCATAGTCCAATGATTACGCCACCTTCAACACCCACTCTAGCTGAACCAGATGAAACAAATGTTCCTGCACCAAAAATAGCAAGAGGAATATTTAAAAATCTTGAAAGATCTATCACTGAAGAAGTTCGACGTGAACAACAGCAACAACAAAACTTTTCTTCTTCTCAACGTGAATATGATGCCCTTGAGGCTAAAAGGCGTTTGGCAGAAGAAAGTTTGCAACATCCTGGTCGACGGCCCAAAGGCGGTCAAAGCCTTTTTGGTGGTGCCAGTAGCGGTGGTAGTGGCGGCCAGGGCCATTCACTTGTTGACAACAATAGTAATAGTTCAGAAGAAACTTCTTCCTCTTCCCAGACAAGAGCAGCGGCAACAAAGTATAATATTGACCAAACTCCTTCACCACAAAAAAGATCTGTAACTTTTGCATCGGAACATCAAGAACATTTGTATGAAGTTTATCAAGAAACATCAACAAAGATTATAAAAAAGTCTGAATTTTCTGAAACTGACACATTCTCATCTTCGCATGAGTAAGTTAATTTTTAATTAAAATTATTATGTCTTTTTTTGTTGCACTATTTTTAAAGCATTTATTTGTATGGATTTTAATTTACTCTTTTATACATACATATCTAATTTCCATTTTTAAACCTTTTCATTGCAAATAAAAAAGAAAAGAAAGAAAACCCATCTGTGATTCAGCGCGGCTTTTTTACTCTATTTAGCTCTCTTTCTTTCGACCAACAACAGCTCGCTTGCTTGCTATATCTAAAGCTCGAGTGCCACAAATAGTTTTGTTAGCAGCAAAAAAGAAGAACAGCCGCCGTATGGCTGGTTGTGTATGCGTGTATCTTTGGTTCTGAATATATTTAGCTTTACCAAAAAAAGAAAGAAGAGAGTCTTATAAGCTCTTCTCTTACAACAAAAAACCCAACCACAAAAAAATGGGGGCCAAATGGCGCCGCTGCTTGCTTACTAGCTTCCTAGGGGCAATGGTGTTGGTTAAAAAAAATTTGCCGTTTGTGGAAATAAAAATGCGCGTTATTCTATTTTTTATTTTATTTTTCTGCAAGCAGTTAGCCACATTTGCCAGGGGCCATAGACATTCTACTAGCGCGACCCCAGCCAACAACAACAACTAAACTATGTTTTTGTCGCGCCTTCCGGGCTTTTGCCCCAAAATAAAAAAGATAGATAGAAAAAAGAAAAAAAGAAGCGGCAAACAACAAACCAAGCAGGCAAAGCCGCCGCCATGTCGTCAAAAAATTATTTTTTTGTTTGTCGCGCTTAAATATTATTTTTTTGTGTTACTCCATTGGAAATAAATAAAATATTGTAATTGCTTTAAATCTTTTAATAATTTTGAGAATCAATTGTGAGAATTTGTATGTTTGTTCACATTCTCGATGTTATTTTTCTTTATTTTTGACCCTTCAACACGTTGTCTTTTTGGAAAAATGCTTTTCTTCTAAAAAGAAACAAAAAACAAGATCCGTTAAAGCGATAGTCTCTCAAGATCGATGTCTAAATGTAGTAGTGGCCTTCACTGACGCATTTTTGCTTGAATGATAAATTCCAAAAAACATTCTTTTGCCCTTTTGCAATGTCTTCACTGGAGCCTAGCTTTATTTTTTGACCACAACAGCATAAAATAATTTAATTTTGTTTTTTCCTTCTTAATTTTCTCATTTTTTCGATAAATAAAAAACCATTCCTTTTTTAATGCAAAAACATCCCAATCTCTTCTCTTATATGCTCGGCGTCCTTCATCCAAAATTAGTATTTTTTTCGTTGCCTTGAAACGAGATTTGATGATGCGCAAAATAAAAAATAAGGCCGCCGACACCCAGGGTGGCATTAATATTATTGATTCTCAAATTATTTTCTCTCATTCCATTCCCTTTTTTATTCATATTTTTTACTTTGTTTACCTTTTTAAAATAAAAATATTCATTTTTCTTTGAAAATTTATTTTACGTTCACGCGTTTTTCTTCCTACTTGCTTTTTTGTGTGCAATAAAGCAAACATTTAAATTTTTGATTGTAAAGAGAAAAGAAAACGAAAATAGATAAAAATGGTAGTAAATATTTTGTGTGTGCTTTCTCCTTTATCCAAATTTGGTCTCACGCTTTTTCTTATTTTATAATATTTACTTTAAAAAGCGCAATATTAAAGTGATTCTTTGCAAACAAATAAAAAAATCCATTCCCTTCCCTCCTCTTAAGTCAAAAACAAGCGCTATTTACTTTTTCAAAATAATAATAATAAAAAAAGTTGCGTTACATGTTTTTCCTCAATCAATCGATCCTCCTCCAAACAACAAACAACAAAAAAAGTTTTAAAAAATATATATATATATAACAAAAAATTATAACCGCATCGAGGAAGAAGAGGACCGTGTGATGAGTGAAAATGGTTGATTGTCGTTGTTGCTGCTGGGACTGCACCTCTCTCATATTTTTTTTTATTGCAGCTGTCAACAACAAAATTTTTTTGAGATGCACAAAAACCTGAGATATTTTTTTGCTTCGTTCTTTTTTTCATTTTGCATTATTATTTTGACAACATTCTCTTTTTTTAGCGTGCATTTATTTTTTTATTCTTTGCTGCGGCTGTAAACTTTGACTTTCGATCATAAAAAAAGTTTATTGTTGTTTAGAATTAGTCATGCCCAAAATTTATTGACTGTAAATTGCATGCATGTGAAATTTTTTTAAATGTTTTTAAAAAAACAGGACACTTAAAATACTTAAAACTCTCTCTCTTTCTTTTTTACAATTCTGACGCGTCTGAATGAAGAAGACTCGTTCAGTCTCAGATACTTTTTGACATTTTAAACATTTCCCTTTAATTTTCCGGAAAAAAATATTTATTTCTTGAATTCTTTTGCTTTGATTCAATTACGATTTTCTTTCTTCTTTTTTTAAGTTTCTTCTTTTTTTTGTCCAAAGCAGAAGATGCAAAAAACTAAGCGTGTTAACGAGTGGTGGTAGTAGTAAGCTTTTCTTTTTTTATTTGTTTCTTTCTTCTTGCTTCTTAATGACAGCTGTTTTGCGTTTTTTTTGCTTCCCAGATTTTTTTTCTTTTTTGGTGTCGTGTTTTTTTAACAATAAAAAAAATGCTAGAGTAAACAAAAACTAAACATATTTTATTTTTTTAGTCAGGACTTTGCGACTCAATTGGAAAACTATAGTCCTCAGCTCCCACACCAACAACATCATTTGTTAAGTGGTTTTACGGAAGCGGGTGATCAAATTCAATCAGATATCTTTGATTCCACTGCCAATACCGATCATCATCATCACCACCATCACCATCATAATCAGGGGCATCACCACCATTCATCCCCAAAACGCCACCATCACTTCGAAGAAGAACAAAATATAGAAGAAGATTTTAGACAATCAATAGTTTTTAAATCTGTGAAAGAACCTTCTAAAAGAAGACAAGAATTATTAGAAAACACTGAAAATAATTCACAAACAAACTACACTCAGTCATCTTCCCAACAAGATTATCAACGACACCAACGACCTTCACCTCGGCGAGAACCTGATTCGATAGAAAGAAAATTTAATTTTAAATTTGTTCAACCACCAATTATTCAATCATTTAATCAATATTCAATCATGCCAGAACTTGAAGATGGAATTATTGATAATGGCGCTACAACGTTAAATAGTAAAGAAAGTGATGTAATTAGGAATTGGGATCCCACAGAGCTTGTAAATGCATTGTATTCAATCGATTATGAACCAAGACTTGAACAAAAAAGAAGCAAATTCCGAAATATGGAAGGACATTTAGAAATTCCAAATGAAGATATAACTTTGCCTGAACTTGAAAGTGAATGGAAGAAGGTTTATTTTCGAACCAAAGATAGCAGATTGCAATGGTTTGCGGTACGATTCAAAAAGTTGAAACAATAAATAATAAAAGTTATTAATTTTTAGACAAAATACGCAGATGAACATCCAATTGGAGATATGCTATTATCGGATGCTGATATAATTCCAAATAGAGATGATTTTACAATTACAATAGTTCCTAAAAAAGAAATTGTTGTTCCCAAAATTACAGTAAAAGTTCCATCAAATTTATTCGAAAAATGGCGTCAAGCATTTTTGAGTCATCGAGATTCCACTGAATTGGATGGTTACGTTCAGCCTGTATTACCCGTTCTTCCACATTTAACAGAAAATATTGTGATTATCGAACTTGGTTCATGCTCAATCAGAGCTGGAATTCTCACCCATCGTCCATCGTTGCCTCAATCATTTTTCCCTGCAATTGGATGCGTGACAGAATCGAGTGAAATTTATGTTGGAAATGAAGCATTAAAACCTGAAATCCGACATAATGGAACCCTTCAACAACCAATTGATTCCGTAGATTTATCAGTGGAAAGATATCAATTAAATAAGCCTGTGCTAAATGCATGTTTGAAAAAAATTATTAATGATTTAGAAATTGTACCTTCTAAATTTACTGTATTATTATCCATTTCACAAAACATTCCAAGCCTTTTTATTTCTGAATTACTTAAAATTTTATTAAATGAAAATAATTTCAAGGTAGCGTCGTTTTTGAACTCAAACTTTTTTTATATTTAAATTTAAATTTTAAATTTTAGGCTGCATCAATTGCTCGCCAACCAAGTTTGATTCTTTATTCTTACGATGTTACAACTGGGGTGGTCGTAGATATTGGAGAAAGGTTAAATATCGTCCCAGTTATAGATGGTAAGGTTTTTTGAAACCAAAATATTTCTAAGAATAGAGTTTTTTCAGAATACATAGTTGAAAATGCAATTGTATCATTACCATTTGGAGCTAGACAAATTCGAGATAGTTTGAGAGAAAATTTAAAGCAACGTAATAATGGATTATATGCATATCAATCACCTATTGAACATACATTATTACGGTATGCTGTGGAGCAAGCGTCTTATGTTTCAACAGATTTCGATGAAGAAGATGCAAAATCAGGCGATAAAGAAGTTGATATGAGTGCATTTAAATTGGCACCAAATATGGAAAGCAAATTTACGGTATATCTAATTAGAAACTAGAGATAAAGAAAAAAATTAAACAAAAATTCTAGATTGATCAATCCCGTTTCCATGCAACTGAAGGCTTATTTAAACCAAAAAAATGGAATCTTGAAGTTAAAGGCTTGCATCATCTCATCCATAATGCCATTCTGCTTTCACCCATCGACAGCCGAAGAACTCTCTATCGGTAAAAAAATCCACATAAAAAGCGTCTCAAAAAAACAAAAAAATTTCAGAAATATTTATCTTTGTGGTGGAACATCACTTTTAATTGGAATGGCTGAAAGAATAGAAAATGAATTATCCAAACTTGTGCCAGGAAATATTCATGTTCAAGTTCATATGTCTCCATGGCGTTATCATGCAGCATATCTTGGAGCTCAAGTTATTGCATCTGGAAAACTTTTCAGCAAATGTTGCGCAACCAAAGAAAATTTATCTGATTATTTAAAACAGTTAGAAAGCAGCGCGTATGCAAATGGAAACTAAAAAACTTTACTTTGCCGAAAAAAATTTCATTTCACAAACACATTTGTAAAATTACTGTGATTAAATTGTTTTCTTTGTTTTGTTTGCTTCATTGCTTTTTTTCATACTCTTCTATCATTTTTACTTCGTTTTTATATTTTTTTTGCTCTACGGATTTAAATTTAATATTTTTATTTTTTTACATTTGCATTTTACCAACAAAAAAGATGTTTAGTGAAAAAATATATTTCGTGGTTAGCTTTTTGAATTATTAATTGCCTTATAATTAACTAACTATTAAATTTTCTTAAAAACTATAAATGACTTATAAAACACATTTAAAAATACATAAAAACAGGAGAATGAATAAGAAGATCAAGATTCTAAAAAAGGAAAAAATTGAGAATGCCCTAAACAGACAGAAAAAAAATGTCGTCATAGTAACGAACAAAAAAGGGCAAGCTGCCATTTTTTTTTTGTTGGAAAAGCTTTTTATTATAAAATATACCTTCTTATAAATAACCCACTGAGGTGGATTTTTTTGGCGACAACCGACTGGATGTTGTTGTTGGTGTTTTGACCATCTGCTTTCTCAATGTTTGCTACACCGGTGCCGAATTTGGTTGCTGCTTGCAAAACCCATCCTAATTTTTCTCGAATAAAATTGCGCAGTCTATTTTCGCGCAATTTCATTCGATACACCGGGTTTTTCTAGAACAGCATGCAATCAAATTTGTTACCTTTATTAAATTCCAATAATTGTAAAGCTTTATTTTCATCCAAAGTTTTATCAAGTAAATCAATTCAAAAAGATTTTGCAAGATTTTTAGCTGCATATTTTTTGAATCTGCCATTAATTTATTCGAATGATCCAAAGAAAAACTTACCTAGTTTGTTTGAATGGACTCAAGCTAGTCTTGAAGGTAATTTAAAAATTGATTTTGGATTTAAAGAAAATGTTTAATTTCAGATTTATGCGCCAAAGGATATTTACCACTGCCGCGTGAAAACCTTGCTGCCAAATTATCTCCTGAATTCTCACCCAGATCTGCCATATTACTTTTATGCAAATGTGAATTAGTGTTAGAAGCTGTTTTATATTCTGATTATTTTAATGATTTTCGAACGGGTTTAATTTTAAGATTTTATGTTGAAAAAACTTTAAAGTAAGTTTCATTCTCAAAAATAAAACTTCACCCAAATTCACATTTTTTTAGTTTAAATTTAATTCAAAATACTTTTGAAAATTTGATTGAAAATTTATTTGGTATTATTGAAAATTTTAATGGAGCAGAACAAAGGCTACAAGATGTTACGGCTTCCATAAATTCTCATATCGAATGCATCGTACAAATTAGCGTAGTTTTTGATAGAAACATTTTAAAAAATGTAGAAACCGCTGTGATAGAGCAAATCGAATATTTATTTTCTTCACTTGAAACACGGGTTCCTGAAAATATTTTACTGCCTCGACCCCCTGTATTTTCTTTGCCTGCTCAATTTGGATCGTCGCAAAATATTGTTCTTGAAATTCAAATTTGGAATAAAATATATTTTTTAATTAGACTTTTTGTTGGATTATTGCAACGAACTAATCGATTGCATATTATTTTGGCAAAAGTTTTGGAACAAGTCAACGATGTTTTCATTCATTCGGATGATGAAAACAAAGTAGCTGTACCGATTCATGAATCTGATAACGAAGTGTTAGAAGAATCATTGGATAATTTTTATTGCTTATTATTGGTGGTTTTAAGAATGTATTATAGAGATAATCTATCTATAGCAAGAAATGAAAATTGGGTAAATTTTTTCCATATTTAACACAAGTTTTAAATCGCTCGTTTTAGGATGGAATTGAAATTATGGAAGAAACTTATTCTCGATTATTTCCATCTCCACAATTCAAATCAGATAAGGAAATGTTTCAAAAGTATTTAATTTTTCCATTCAAAATGTGAGTGTTAATATATAATTTTCAGTTTTCTGAATCACGCTGAAGAAGCAGATTTTGATTCTGTTTTCACTTTTTTACACTTTCTCCGAGAAAATTATCGCCAAAGTGAAGTTTTTCTTCCACCGCTTTCAAATGAAACTCTTCCACGATGGCAAAATGTTTATTCCACGACTAACAAATTTCCTAAAAAAGATTCGAATTATGAATCGGAACCAGAATGGATGTTTCCTGAAAAGCTTGTTTTATCTTTACAAGATATATCAAAAGTGCGATTTATTTCAAATATAATGAAAAGAATATTTTTGATAGAACCAAACTTGATTCAAATATGTTTGAGAATTTCGACCGAAGATATTTTTGAGACTGATGCTGCTACAGTTACTCAGCAACTTACTGACTTAAATGAAGATGTGTTCTTTTCACAACAGCCGAGAGCATTACCGTCCAAATTACCAGTAATTGAAAAAGGTATTAAATTAATTGTAACTTTTCTAAGCACATAAAATTTATTTTTCAGTTTTGTCTTCTGAAGAATCCGAATTGGATCTTGATTTATATGAAAACGAAGTTAAGCAAGAAAGAGAATTTATTAAACGCCTTCACATTTCTCCAGTTTATTATCCACCAATCAGTGATAATTATCGACCCAAAATTGCACCACCAAAACCAAAGCGTGATATTAAAGAAGCTGCTGCTAAAACTTTTGCAAATATATCCCTAAATGATAAATTAAAGAAAGAACTTGAATCAATAACTACACGATTAGAAAAATTAAGGCCAAATGAAATCCAAACTCAAGCTATTGTTCCAATTTCTCAGCAAAACAGTCGCCAAATAAGTCAAAGAAGCCAAGAAACGATTCAATCAAGTTTGGAAAGCAGTAGCAGTTCTTCGAAGAAACTAAAACACGAAAGCAAAGCTCGATTGAAAAGAGAACGAAGAAAGAAAGAGAAAAGCCAACAACGACAGTCGTCTTCAAGTTATTCGTCACCAAGACACGAAACGAATATACCATTACCACTTGACATCTCTGATTCTAAGAGACATTGTGATTATTTACAAGATATGACATTGATCCCTGCTCCAAGATTGCCTAAATTAGGAAAATTGGATTTGGATAATTTAAGTCCGCCAATTCAAAAGAAATCTGAAAGAACTTGGCAACAAATTGAAATATATTCTCCAAGTTTAGAAGAATTAAAGGAGCCTTCCATGGAGTCATCAAGTGCTAATAATGATGTCTTTGTACAGCCAAAGAAACAAAAACAAACACAAAAGAGAGAAGTTTTGAGTCCACAAAAGCCTCAATATCCAGATTGGTTGAGATTGATTCCTCCGAAAGATGATGATAGCGGACGTCCCAATACTTCAACATCAAGACTTTTAGACATTGAATTAGCAACAAAATTAGGTAAAAAATTATCCATTTGTTTCAAATATTAATTATTTGTCTTTTTTTTAGCTCGAAAATCTAATACAATCAGTGAGTCTTTTAAACGATATGACAGTGGATTTTTGGATGAAGTTAATCCATCTCAATCTCAACGATCAACTCGTCACACTATTCAACATTCCATATCGGATCGGAGCCCAATAGCATTTGCTTGTTCCATGACTCAAAAACAAATTGAAGATTTAGCTAATATGTGTAATTAATTAACTTTGTTACTAATTTATTTTTTTTACAAAATAAAAATAAACTCTTATTTATATATTATTGTCTATGATGACCTTTCTCAGTTATCCATCACTCATTATAAAAGTCAAAAACATTCATGTTAATCTCCCAAGTTTTATAAGCTACGTGGAATGCTTCGAACATTCAATTTCATTTTACAGTTAGTTAGTTACTTTTAGGCCATTTCATCTTCTTTTTTTATGCGTGTTGTGTTCTACCTGTGACATGTTATTATTATTTATGAAACGCAAACGATAAAAAAATTATTTATATGTACATCACTTTTGCGCATGCTACCTAAATTTTTTGTTGTACGCTCGCTTTACCTTGCATCCTCGTCATTTCATTTCTCTTTTTTTCACGCTTAAAAAAACAAGTTTCAGGAAGGATAAAAATGACCAACATAAAAAAATTGGAAGAATGGATTTTTAGATTAAATAATTAGTTGCAATAAATAAATAAATAAAAGTTAAAAAATGACTTTGAATTGAGGGTTTCTTTTTATTGATATCGCTTGCTTTTTTGAGGAAAGAATGAATTAAAAAATTTACTAAAGAAATTTAATAATAAAAATAGTTTTATTTATTTTGACTTATTGACTGTCTGATTCTTTTTAAAACCAGTTTTCTCGTGTTCCTCACCCCTTCACATTTGCATATACAGACTAAAAAGGCTTATGAATGAAAAACAGAACAGAATGCATGTAAAAAGTTTTCTCTCTCACTATTTTGCTGCTACTTTCTCTATTCTATATTGCAATGATTGCAATTATGAGTCGACGCCAGCGGCGATATGTGTACATTTTGTTGAGAGAGAAAAAAAGAAAGTTTTTGTATTTTTTTTAAATGCGTTTTGAAAAATTTATTTTATTCTTTTTTTAATTTTAAATTTCCAATAAATCAACCAAAATGTTTTTCAATTTTTATTATACGCCCATTAAATTATTTTTGTTGTTGATTTTTATTTGGAACAATAAAAACTTTATTGTGTATTTTTTGATTCGATTATATGATGCTAAAAAGTTTGAATTTCTTCTTGCGCTTCAAGTTTTTCTTTTCTTTTGTTTTGTTGACTTTCTCAGGGATGGGCAATTGCATTGTCTGAAAGCTTTTTATCCTTTTCCTATTCAAGCTTGATATTCGATGGATTTTGTTCTAGTCATCTTTTTTGTCCAACTTTTTTTCTTCATCTTCGATTATTGCAGAAGGTATCATCTTTCAAAAATTTAAAAACTGAACTAAATATTATTGTTGTTTTATGCTTGTTCAAATTTAAAAATATAAGTACCTGCTTAAAATGAGGATTAGACTGGCTACATATTAAATTTTTTTTCTTTCAATAACAAAGAACTTTTTTCTTTGATATCATCATTCGTAATCTTTCACTTAAAATTCTTAACTTTTATATGCTACATTATTTTCTCAGGCTTCCTGTTTTTAATTAATAACGGAAATTCCACTTTAAAAAAAAGTCAACTTTTAAAGGTGTGAAAAATAAATAAAAAAAACCATCCTTATTTTTAAAAACGAGTGCGCATCTGGCCGGAATATTTCCACTTATGTCCCAGCAATTTTTAATTTTTTCCTTTTTTCATTTTTCAATGAGCCATCCTTGATTCTATTTTTTTATTTCTTTCTTTTTACTTACCCTCTAAAAAATTTTGAAAATTTTATTTCTTCTGCTCTCTTTTTTTTTCTGTCTAAATTTAATTGAACATTAGTTTAATGGGCATTCATAATCTTTATTATATATTTTTCTTTTATTAGTTTTATATTATAACTTTTTTTATCCTCCGTAGAAAAAAGAAAATACTGTTCACTACCCTGATCGAACTTTAAAAGCATAATAATAAAAATGAGAAATACTATTTTAAAGGAGTCGATAAAGTAAAAAAATTAAAGAGTGATGAGCATGAAATTCAGCGTGAAAAAATAAAAAAGTGCTTTCTTTTTTTTCGAGGTTAAACTGTCTTTGAAACCTGAGACAAAAGAAAAAGAAAAAGAAGGAAACTTTCTGAGGCGAAAAAAAAGACGAGCAATTTTCAGGAGTGACGGAGTCTAGTTTTGCGTGAAATTTATTTTTCTATCCATCCATTCCTTTCCAAGCAGGCAATAGAAACACAAATGGTGTCATGAAAACGAAAACCAAAATCATTACTTTCAATTATGCGAATTTATTATTTAACCATGATATTTTCAACTTTTCTACCTCTGTTAATATTATCAATATTTTTTAATTTTGTTCAAACTTTATCTCCCGAAGAAAGGGGCGAACTAGCAAGAAAATTTAAATATTATCATCCGAGTGTAAGGCCGGGAGATAAATTTAATTTAATTGAAACTTTAAATGGAACCTTTTTTAATCTCAATACTGAAATTGAATTGCTTCAAACTCGGCCTTTAGTTGTAAATTTTTTCATATCAATAAAATTTCATATTTCTAATAAATGATGAAACAGTTTCAGAAACAGATTCAGCTTGAATTAGTTATGATTATTCATTATTTAGATGATCGATTAATTATGAGAGAATTAGATGAAGTTCTTACCATTCCAAGAGAGTTTCATCCATGGATGCCTATAATTGCTATCTTTCCAGGCGATGATCCTCAACAATCAATTCACGTGGATCCAAAAACGGGGCAAATGACAGTATTTTATAGGATTTTCTCACATCTACCATGTTTCGCTGATACATGGAAATATCCATTTGAAAAATACCAATGTGATTTATTTTTCACTACTCAACAAGGTTTAAACTTATTTTTGAAGCTATTTTTTAAATTTTTAGTATATTTTTTTAGATGAAAGAATATTCGTTCGACGATTGCGAGATTTAAGGCCTGATAGTCAAATGAGCACAGTTGGGTATCAAACAGGTAAAAAAAATAGATTAAAATTTAAATTTATATTTGTTTAATGTTTTAGAAGAGTGGCCAAATATGGTCTTTCATTTATTTTTTAATAGTCAATGGCATTCATCAATTGTAAATGTTTATCTTCCATCAATATTAATATTTTCTGTTGTAATTTTTGCTCAATGGAAGCGACGGAAAATTCAGATACTTGTATGTTCGGCTGCGTTAATTAGCATAATTATTATGGTTTGTTTTTACTATTTTACATTATTATAAAGGTTACACTTCCGAGATTTTAGCAAGCAGCACAGCGAAAATATGATCAAATAACGATGCAAGATTTATGGATGACTGGAATATTATTACATTTAATCGCAATTTTGACCATTGATTTGGTATTACCTTCGCGAAGAATTATTTATACAACTTTTCATACATCGTCAAGGGTGTCACCTCAATACTCACGTAATACTCATTTTTTAAAACTCGATTTTTATTCATTCTTATTCCAGCTTCACCTGCAAAATATCGACGAAAAGAATCTGCTGGACGTTCAGAGAGGATGTCTTTAATGCGTTATAGTCCACCATCAGTGCATCCCAAACCTTTAGGTGGACAAAGTGCTTATGCCTATGTTAATCCTGCTGCCATAACTGATGAATCTCATAACCCTCCACCGAGGGCTGAAGAAGAAAATGATTCTTTACCCGATGCTTTACTCATTCGACGCCCATCAGAAAGGAATTTTTCTTCACCGCCAGTAAAGCGCCAATTAACTCAAATAACAATTGGCACTAAAAAAAGAATAGCTTTAAGCGTAATATTAGTTGTATATGCAATATTTTTTATTGCATATTCTGTACTTGTGTTTTTTGTTTTATCAAATCCTTAAAAATCAACAACAACAAAAAAATAAAATGTACATAACTTTATTTTTAATTTATTTATTTATCATCCTTTAACCATTTGAATTTCTTCCATTGGTTCATCAATATGTTCTCCTTCTTCAAGAGCACTGTTAGGACTTGCTGGAGTTAAAGTAGGTCGAAGCATTTCAACATCGGTGGAATTAAGCATGCAATAAAATTTTGGAGTTGGTTCAAGGATTTCATCATCGCTTAACGGGTCATCATCTTCGTAAATGGGACGTCTTTTTCGATTAAGTTTTAGCTCAGATGTTAAACCTCTGCTGTCAGCTAACTTGAAAAATATTTGCATAAGTTCATTAAAAGTATGGTAAAAGAGATTTGGCATGTCTTTTTGAAGTTTACCAAGTAATGTGTTGATTGAGAAAAGATAGGCGTCAATACTGAAAGTTATATTGATGTAAAAAGTATATATGTAAAATAATGGAAGCTTACGTAATATAAGGATAACAATGTTTAGGCCACTTTTCAATTCTCTCCAATAATCCATCTACATCCTGCTTTAATTTCATTACAACTTTTTTAAATTCGTCGGGTGTGATTTCAGACTTTTTCAAAGCCTCCCGTATTTCAGAAAACTAAAAAAGGTTAATGGTTAATAAAAGTAATTTAAGGTTAATTTTTACCTCAGCATTTTTTGTATAACATGGATATGCATCTTGTGTATATCCTAAAGAATAAGTAAGCTTTTTAGCGAGTGTTTTAACTTTGCTCAAATAATCTTGTTGAATTGGGAATGTATCAGGTTCAAATTCAGGAAATTTGGCAGCTGGAAATTCAAGCATAAATGGATCGGGTTCATCAATATATACAGTTTCCATTCGATTATTTATTTCAACCATGGGCTCTTCATCTAACTTAGTTAAAAATGATTCATTAATTAGCATTAATCCAGATGAAAAATCATCCTCGCTCGGTTGAGTTAATTTATTGATTTGGTATTTATGAGTTTCCACTAAAAACTTTTGAAGTTTAAAAAATACAAAAGTAGACGTCGACTTACAATTAGTTCCCAAAGCCATGGCATGAATAGTCATTCCTTGTCGAGAAGCATCAAAACATAAAACATGTGAAACTACTTTCCCTGATAAATTACTTGCAATTTTGCATATAGGAGTATCCGGAAGTTCAAGCCAAATGCATTTTCCTTTCTTTAAAAAAGTTACAACGCAAATGGTTGGTCGACTTAATAAATCAGCTGGGGTTGAATAACCGCATGATTCTCTTATTGGGTACTAAAACTCATATATTTTTTATAACTGTCCCTATTTTTTAATTAGCTTACCGCATCTTTTTTGAGTTTCTGAACTGGATTACACCATTTTAAAGCTACGGTATTATATCCACCTTGAGCGACTCTTGTAATTATTGGAGAATTATCCTTCAATAATCCTTCATTTTCAAGTTGTTGATGTAAACATTTTGGATGGAATATTTCAACATCATAATCAAGCGATTTTCCTGGTTGAGCTTCTTCCTTCATTGGAATGCCTTTAATTGTAGTGGAAACGAGATCATAAGCATCTAATAAAACTCTATGCAAATATGGATACATCATTTTGCCATTAATATTAAACAACCGAAATGATAAATGCTAAAATTGGGATTTTTTGATTTAATAGATATTGAAAATAAGCAAGCTTACATCGTTAGCTTTTTTATCAAAAGGCATAATTGGATCTTTAACGCTATCCGAATCATCAACAATATTAAGAATAAAAACTTTTAAAGAATCTAAAGGCATTTCACTAAAATTTTAATATTTAAATAAAGATCTAAAATTAGTGGAAACTAACTCGGCATTTTTCATATCATCAATAATTCTATTTTTGTCATTCATATTTTGTTCGATAGTTTCTGTGAGTTTTTGAAAATCTTGTTGAATATCATCAAAAGAAGTAATAATTATTAAAGTACAAGAATTTTCCAAAAGGTAGAAATTACTGCTTTCATCTGGAAATGGTTCAAGCTCTCGATCGCTTTTAATAATATGATGAGCATCAATTCTAATAATAATTATCAGTTATTGGTAATATAAAGAAAAGGAAAACAAACTTTTTCTCATTATACTTGCTTCGATAAAAGCCATCAGCTCGAGTTTGGTGAGGCGACCATTGAGTAAATGCATCCACAGCCAAGGATATGGCAGTGAGAATTGAGCAAGTACTTTGATCTGTTTCTGGGTTGGCTTCAACGCATCCCAGATCGTAGAGGGCTTGGATAAACTGAAAATTTCAAGTTAAGGTATCACTAACAGATAGAATAGTTACCTCTTCTTGATTCAAAGCAACATTATGCCATCGATTAAAAACAAATTGGCTTGATACTTCAGAGACAATATAACGAACGAGATGAGTTCCTGATGGAAAGATATCAGAAATAATTCTATGAAATTCCACTGTACAATCAATGGAGCAATTCCAAAGCGTCTTTGGAGCAAATCCAGCTTTTTTCTGCTTTGTTCCATCTTTATAAATTATTTCAAACTCCTAAATACTAAAATTAAGAGAATTTGAAAATTATGGAACTTACAATTTCAGAAAATTTAGCAAATTTTGGTCCTCTATCCAAAATTAGAATACTTTTATGAGCTGGGTTTTTAACAAATTCCATAATTTATAATTTATAATTACGAGAAAAATTTGAGTATTCCTTTTGAAGAAAAAAATTTGATGCTTTTATTTGCGTTGGCAGACATCGCAGATTGACAAGACACCCAAGAGACTGAATAAGTTGTTCTTTGAAATATTCAAATAGCCAGACAATTTATTTTTTATCAAAAAAATGTCATGGCTTTGATTCAGTTTCTTTTTAAATTTGATAGCTTGATTAAATTTATATAGCATAAAACAACATCATAACAATGCATGTCAAAAAACAAAGAAAAAAGTTCTTAAAGACAAACTCAACTCAAATTTGAACGTCTATCAAAAAAGCTTCTATATAAAAAATAGTTCCTGAATAATAAAATCTCACATTTATAAGGGGTTAAAAAATAATTATTTATTCGTTTTACTGCTTTATTGGGACACTAATTTGGTTATTCAGTCTTTTTTTCATAAAAAATTTGGACTTTTTGAGGCAAATAATTACTTTATTAATCTTTTTTATTTTTGTTGAATAAATTTGGTAACTTTCCAAGAATCAATACAAAAGAATTATGGTTCTATTCTACCTTTGTATTCAAATTTCGTAAACAGGATTTCATTATTAGAAAATTTGATAGCGCTCTACCTTGAATTATTGGACAAAATAAAAATATTCGTTTAATTTTTATTAAATTTTTCTTTCTTTCTTATGGAGGAGTTTTTATCCTCTTTACTTCCAAGTTAAATGCATTTTTAATAATTTTCCCAGCAAACTTTCAATTGCAGTTTCATCTAAATAAAAATAAATGCGGAAGGTTGCCTCCGCTTTTTATTTCTATCAATCCAGACATGAATGAAAAAAGGGTTTGAGTATCACAAGATAAAAAAAATTCAAAAGGTTCAAGTAATTTCAATTATTTTCTTCTTCTGCAATTGAATTTATTTTATACCGACTTCCTTATTTATCGAAAGATAAGATAGATAGTATAGTTGCATTTCCTGAAGTAATCTTCAAACTTTATTTAACCTCTTTTTTTCCTTTAAAATATTGGATTTGTTTTTATTTTTCTCTAAACAATGTACTTTTGTTTTTGTTATTTCTCTGTCTCACTCAAAAAAATAAGAATACAAAAAACAAAAGTTTATTAATATAAAAGAAGTTTTGAAGCGTGTTAATTTCAAACTTTCTTGGAACGTTATAAATCCAGAAAGTGTTCTAAGATTTTCTAACAACAAAGGTTTTTTTAAAACTCAGACTATTGTTTTGGAAGTAAAAAAAATACCATAAAAAACTGATACTAAAAATTTCTTAATGTTCCATTCTTTGATGCCTTTTTTATCCACAAAAAAAAAGAAGACGCATGTTTATGCAAATAATATTCATAACCCACGGAAATTTGTTTGTCGAAAACGTAACACATTTTTATTTTCTGCTACGCATCTTCAAATGTTTCTGTTTTTTTTTCTATTTAGTCAGTTATTTTTTTTATTTTTGAGTTTATCGGGATTGCCCTTCACTTTTTTCCTCTTTTTCTTCTTCTTTATTCTCTCTCCGACTTCCGTTCCTACCAATTGCAACACACGTGTGTGGTTAATTGCGATTAGCAAAAGTTTTTTTGCATTTATTTAAATTAGCCAAGCAAAAAATTTACTAAAAATTTGCCATCAAAGCCTGGGTTTTTATATTAAAAGAAAAATAAGTTCTTTTTGCCCATGCCTTTCAAATAAAAAATGAAACAAAAAATAATAATAAAAATTAGTAACGGTTTTAAATTCAAACTTTTTTCTATGACGTGAATGTCGCCTAGCTTATGGCATTTAAAATTCCATATATTTTTGTTTGTTTATTTTTTAGGATGAATATTTTGGATCAATTAACATATTTAATGCTCATGCAAATCCAAGCTAGAGTTTTGGATGCTGTCAAAGGTATTCTTTATTTTAGCTTTGTTCAAAAAAGAGTAAAAAAAATTTTAGATGATCCGAGTCCAGCAGAAAATTTAATGAATACTCTATTTCAAGGATATGATAAAAGAATTAGACCTTTTGCAGCAACTAAAGATACTCCGGTCATGGTTGATATGACTATTGTATTAGGAATTTTAATTGAACTTGTATGTTTCTTGAATTCCTAAAAGTGTACTCTGAAAAGTTTATATTTTAGCGAGAAAATGAGCAAGTTGCAGCCTATGTAATTTCCCACACTCAAGTTTGTATTTCAAAATAAATTATAAAAAATTAATTGTCACGGATTTTTAAGAGATGGAAAGAGCCAAATTTATCTTGGAACCCTTCAAATTACAGTAACATTAAAGAACTTGTAATTCCTCAATCAATGATATGGTTGCCAAAATTATTTGTTTATAATTCCATGAATACTCAAGAAATGCTCACAGATGATAGATATGATGTTCGACTTAAAAGTGATGGAAGCATTAAAATTAACATTCCTCAATATGTCACATGCATTTGTAGGCTGTCTATCGGTAAAAAATTTATTTATAGAAATTTTAATTTATGACTTTATTTTTTTTAAAGAGCAATTTCCATTTGATACTCAATATTGTGCTGTCGCTCTTGCATCTCCTTTGCTTACTGTTGAGGAAATGGATGTCAGGTCACATCCGCCTCCAGTAGATTCTTATTTTGCTGTAAGTTATAATTTTTAAATTACTTATTATAAGAAAAATAATATTTACAGGGAAATGCAGAATGGAAATTAATGAATGTAACTGTAAGACATATGAGATTCATGGAGGAAGGCGAATATCGAGCAGAAGTAAGCTTTTTAATAATTGAATTTTAGTTTCTATAATTATTTTTTTTAAGATTCATTACATTTTTGAAATCAAGCGAAGACCTATCTTTTATATTACAGTCATCGTAGTTCCAATATTTTTAATTTCAACTTTGAGTATTTTGGGAATATTTACACCTGGAGAAAAAAATACTCCAAGAAATGAAAAAGTTTCTATGGGTTTGGGCTCTCTTATGGCTACAACAGTTTTACTTGGAATTGTGGCGGGTGCGATGCCTAAAAGCAACTCGCTTCCTTTACTTGGTACACATGGAAATTCTGAATTTTATAGTATTTAATTGTGCCCTTTCAGGATATTACATACTCTCAGTAATAATTTTATGTGCCGTCGCAGTTGGACTTTCAATTATTTTTTTGACGGTTTCAAGAAAATTAGTTGCAAAAGATCGAATTCCATCGGGTTTTACTTATCGCTTATTTTTATTAAAACCTCGAATATTTTCTACTAAACGTTTATCGTGTGCAAGTCGATTTTCTGTTGCTTCAATAAAAATTGTTCCAAATGGAAAGAGAGCAAGTTATTCCATTGCCAATGGTCAAATCCGAAATAGTAGTATCAAAAAAGAAAGTATCATAACCAAGAAAGAAAGTATAGTTAGCGATAATAATGGATTTGAATTTGATGATTTAGCAAAAATATCAAATGCTGTTGGATTTTTAGTTGAATCACAAAATTTTATTAGGAGGAAACTTGAAAGAGAGCAAACTAAATGTTTGGTATGTAATTATTTTGTGTTAATGTCATCGACGTTTCTTATTTCTTTTTAGATCGAGCGTGAATGGGCTCGAGTGTTTACAAGAATGGATATTATAAGTTTAACTATATTTCAATCGTTAAATATTATGAGCCTTGTATTTTTCTTGCAATTTGCATGGGCGCCAGCTCAACCAATGCCTGAAATGCTCGTGTGAAATTATTTTTTTGCATTTATTTATTTTTGATTATCTTCTTTTCTTATTTTTGTATAAATAGTTTCCAAATTTGAAACAATAAAAAAGCCTTCTTATTTTTTTTTAAATATATGCTTATCCACGTGGGAAACAACACGCGCCGTTGTGTTAGTTTTTATCAAGGAAGTTTTTTTCTTCGCCTTCTTTTTTTTTAATCCGTGTAAAAAGAAATATTCTTCCTTCGTTTAAAAACGACTTTATTTTCAATCACTTCCTTGCACCCAGCTTGTCGGCCATCCTACGCTTCAATTCTTAAATCCAATTCCTTCCACTTGACCAAAGTTGTTTTTGAGGGAGAAAAATATTTGAATTTCCTGTGGTATTTAATATCGGAAGTAGTGTCTCTCGATTAGATGTATTGTTATGGACCCCACCCATTTTTTTGCTAAAAAGGCTCCTAAATTTATTCGCTTTTTTGCACAAAAAAAGAAAAACAGGGGTTTGGTTTTTTATTTTCTAAATATATATAAATACTGACCATTTAATATTTATTATTTATCCTCGAATTTATTCTTTAAAATTATTTATTAACAGCAAAAGAAAAAAATTGCTGTGCATCTTTGAATTTCGAAGAAAAAGAAAAAAACACTGTCAACTGCTACTTACTTGAATGGTTGCGCTGCTCCGCCTTTTCAAAATTAGTTGCTTGAAAAAAAGCTTTTTCAAATCCCAGTAAAAAACTTTGGACTTTTTAATGACTTTTAGAATTAATAAAGAAAAAAAATAACATAACTTGCTTATTAAAAATAAAAACAAAATTCAAAAAAGGGAATGGCTAAAAACCTTTAACTTTTTTTAAACCTTCGAATCGTCATAACTTTTGAAAAAGAAGAAAGATGGGTTTGTTCATTTAGAGTTTATTCTCAAGGCTTACTACAAAACCAGACGTTTTTATTTATTTATGTTTCCGTTTTAAAAAAAGAGTTTTTCCTTAACTTTTTCTTTCTTTTTTTGCTCTTAAGTGTGACTGCCATTTTCTTTTTACTTTACCACCAAAGTTTTAAGTTAAAAGTAGTACCCATCTTAATTTACGCCATCACTGTGTAGGAGTACAGTTTATCCTTTTTTTCAGTATGTATTCTTTGCTTTTTAAGCCATTAACAAAATTTTATTCATAATTTTTTTCCTTTTTAAAGAGCATTGTTCAAAAAATAAAGTTTTTTGTGTTTTTAAGAACCACAAAGTTTTTAAAAAAAAATTTTTTATAAATAAAGAACCACTTATGGTCATCATATAATTCTAATTATTGTTTTTTTCCACGGCATTCCAATAGTTTTTTAGTTTGTCGCCTATTTTGCAGCAGAACAAAAAAAAAAGAGAGGGTTATTCAATGAAATCTTAAGAACTCTAAAATTTGCACTATTTTCTATTGTTTTTTTTTGTGTTTCCACTTTCATTTTTCTTTGCCAACTGTTATGGTTTTTTTGTTGTTGAAAGTATGAAAGTTTATTTTTTTTCGTGAGCTTGATTTCCAATCCCTAAGTGTATCGAATTTCGAAAGAAAGGTGCGACTGTTTTTTAGAATTTAAAGTAGTAGTCTACTCATTTTTTAGAAAGATTTTTGAAACTTTAAAATTATTATTTTTTCCGCTTTAATGGTTGCAACCACAATATGAAATTTTGAACACTTTACTATTTTATTTATTTCGAAATATGTTGTATAAAGTTTGTATTGGATTAATAATATTTTGTAATATTGTTTACGGTAAGGGCACTTAATATTTCATAATCCCAACTAATAATATGTAAGTTTTAGCTGATCCCACAGCTTTGCTGGATCATATATTACATAATTATGATCGACGCATTAGACCTTTCGCTGCAGCGGATAAACCCGTGATAATTGATATGACTATAGTTTTGGGAATTTTAACAGAATTGGTAAAATTATTTTTCCCTTCATTTTTCGACCTAAAATTACAATTAGCTTTTTTTAGAGAGAAAATCAACAAGTTATGTCCGTTGTGATATCACACGTTCAAAAATGGACTGATCCCAAATTAAAATGGGATATCGAAAAATTTAATGGTGTAAAACAAGTCGTTGTTCCACAATCATTAATATGGGTTCCAAAATTATTTATTTATAATTCTCTTGATACTAAAGACATGTTAACTGATAATCGATATGATTTACGGGTATGGCATAATGGTAGAGTAAAAATAAATATTCCACAATTTGCAACTTGCATTTGTCGTTTATCAATTGATATGTTTCCATTTGATACGCAATTTTGCGCCATTGCTTTGGCATCACCTTTGTTGAATACAGAGGAAATGGATGTCAATGCTACACAGCCACCACCAGATTCATATTTTGCGGTGAGTATGGCAATTTTTGCAAGTATTAATATTTTTGTTATTTTTATTTAAGGGTAATGCTGAATGGGAAGTAATGAATGTAACTGTGAGACATATGAAGTTTATGGAAGAAGGAGAATATCGAGCTGAAGTTCATTACATCCTCCATCTTCATCGAAGACCAATTTATTATATTACGGTTATTGTCGCACCAACATTTTTGATTTCTGCTTTGAGTATTCTTGGAATTTTTTCCCCTGGTAGTAATGATGGACCAAGAAGCGAAAAAGTATCTCTTGGCCTTGGATCTTTGCTAGCTCTTACCGTTTTGCTTGATATCGTTGCTGGAGCTATGCCAAAAAGTAATTCGGTCCCACTTTTGGGTAAGAAATAAATTTAACATCGACTCTCCAATATTTAAAAAATTTATTACAGGTTATTATATAATTACTGAAATTGTATTATGCGCTGCAGGAGTTGGAATTTCTATGGGCTTTCTTGCACTTAGTAAACAATTTATTCAAACTGAAAAAATGCCTTCTGCTTTGGCTTATAAAGTGCTATGGATGGAACCCAAAAAGCGTCGAATAGATTATTGGCAAACTTCAGATTATGTGGATAATTATGAAATGCAACTTCCCAAATTTCCTGATCTTATTGCAATTTATAATCAAATTCGGGAAATAGCTCAAGCCCAATCAACTTTTAGAAAGAAATTAGAAAAGCAAAAATGGCACGGAATGGTATGAATTTTTTTAAAAATTATTATTAACATTTTAATTGGGTTTTTTTTTTTAGGTTGAATCTGAATGGAATCGTTTATTCAGTCGATTCGATTATTTCTTTTTATTCCTTTTTCAAGGACTTAATTTGGTTGTTTTAATGTTATTTTTAAGAAATGCTTGGCTGCCAATTCCTGAATTACCAGCTGATTTTATGGTTTAAAAAAATTTTGTTCTTTTTATTTTTGTGAAGTTTAAAACACAATAAAATTTATTATTATTTTTTAAAAACGTAAATCATTATTCTTTTGAAGAGTTTTAATATCGCTGCTAAAATTGCCATTTTTGGTATCAGAAAAAACCGAGCCCGTGTTTGATGCAATTCTTTCTCTATGATTTGGAGAAGAATAATTTGAAGAAATGGAAAATCTTGAAGCAATTGAACTAAAAAGCATGAATAAAAAAGACATCATTGGAAAACAAAACAAAAAAAGAACTCAAGCAGAAAAAAATAAAATTTATTTACCCGTTTCTTTCGTCGGCTCTTGAAGGCACTGAGAGTCTTGTCAATTTCATTCCAGCTAATCTAAAATAAAAAAACAAAATGTTTGCATTGATTTATTTTCTTTTAAACAAAATATAAGTAAAAAATGCTCTCACGAATTGTTAACTGAATTAGAAGCAAGCATTTGCTGAAATTGAATTTTATCGTCACCGTTGTCGGCATTATTAAAGTCGATAGGATTATGATAATCACTGACGCTTAACCTGTAAAATTTAATAAAACTCAAGGATAGGAAAAGATGTATATTAAAAACAACAAGAAAGTAGCAAAGAGGATAGATGAATTAACACCGATAACAAAACATCACAAAATATACATACGAAAAAAACAGATAGAATATAAATTTAAGGTTGGCGCATTACTTCAGTTTGATTAACCTAAAAAAGGAAGAAAAAGTAGGTAAGCGACTCAACAAAAAAGTAAGAAAACCACAATAAAAAGGAATCTTAAAAAAGTAAAAAAGCTTTAAAAAATAACTAACCTCTGTGAATGCTTTTCAATAAATTCCATGGCATTATGAGTAGCAGAGTGAAGGGATTGTCGCCGCTTCAACATAGCTTTAACATGTTGTTGCCTAAGTTCCCGATTAATTAAAGCATATAACATAGGATTTGCAGCGGAATTAAAACAAATAAGAATGTGAGCCCCAAAAAATATTGAACTTAATGTTAAAGTCGACCACGAAACAATAATAAGGTTAAATTGTGATAAAATATTTAGAGTCCAATATGGAGTCCAACAAAAAAAGTAAAACAAAACAACGGCAACGATTCGTTGGGTAACTTTTTGAAGTCGATCTTGCGAAACATTAGAATGGCATTGCTTTCTAACATTTTCAGCGCTTTTGCGAAGTGTTAAAATCACCTAAAAAATATTATTCAATGGAATAAAAAAAAACTAATGAATGTCAAACTTTTAAATAGAAAAATGAAATAAGCATTGCAGGAGCTAAATATCCCACGAAGAATGTGTATAACATAAAAATAGGAGATGTTGTATCAAAAATGCATTTAGAAATAGTTAATCCATGTTTATCTAAAATGTGAATAAAAAATGTTTCAAATAATTTTAGAATCACCCAACCTGATTCAATCAAATCAACTGTTCCTTCAAATAACCGAACTCCAGTAAGTTTATTAACTTTGAGAACCATGGATTCTCTTAATACTGGCGCCAACATTAATGTGGCAAGAAATGAACAAGATAACAAAACTCCGATTGCCACTGAATTTCTTCTTACTCTACAAAGGTCTCCATTGAGATAATCTCTTATTTTTTTTCTTTGACTAACCTCATAGAGTTTATTGGAGAACAAACAGCTAAATATCTATCCCACGATAAAACCGTCATTAAGAATGAACTCAATAATTTATTTACACTTTCTCCATACCAATAAAGTTTACACATAACTGTACCAAAAATCCATTGGCCTTCAACCATTTCAAATATAAGAAATGGTAAATGTAATATAACTAATAAATCAACAATCGATAAACCTAAAATTGAAATTCGTTTTTTTAAAGATAAAAAAACGTTTATAGCTTTACTATTTTTATAATTCTAAATAATCCATGTACTTTTTTCTAAAATAAATTATACTTACCTAAAACATAAATAAAAACATGTTTAGTGCTTGATGGAGACACCCTTCTCCTTGAATTATTTTGATATCTATTTATAGAAAGCATAACATTGCATATCATAACTATCACAACTCTAAAAATATTTTATGAAAAAATGCTAAACAAAGTTATTGCACGAATTTACCCATTTCCAATTGTACCAAGGACAAATAAAATTCCATAAATAATACAAAATACCAGTTTTACATGACGCCTTGTTTTTTCCTCCTCTGCGAGCAAAGCTGCTTCTGCATCCTCATCTGGTGAAAAAAGAGACGAAAAATTGTATATTGCATTAAATATATCCGTATGACTTATATTATTAGTCATCTTTTTGAGGCTAACAAAAAATAAGCCTGAAATTCAAAAAAATGAAAACAAAAACAAAGATGCAACAAATTTAAGAAGGCGAAAAAATAACGTTAGTCGATAAAATAATTTTGAGATGTAAAGAATAGGCAAATTTTTTATAACGAAAAAGCAAAGCAAAAACATCATTTTTGCCAACAAAAAGTTATACATGCTGACGCCCTCTTCTTTTTTTACACGATAATATATATTTGATGTTGCTTCAGAAACCTTCTTCTTGCCGCTCAATGAGGTTAACGCGCATCTTCTTTTTTTTATTCTTTTTCTTGAAGTTTGAGATTTCAAAAAAGCTTCTTCAACAAAACATAAAATTAGCTAAACATGAAGTTGTTCTCAGTCAGAGTCAGCTGGTTGGTAAACAAAAAAAAGAAAAAGGAGGAAGGAAAAAAGTACCATAAAAATGAAATTAAAGTAATTTAACAAAAAGCATTGAGATTCATTCAAATATCGACCTAAATTTTTTTTCCGTGGTATTTAATGTTTTTCACTTTTGGACATCAAATGGCACAATTTTTTATTTCCCATAAAAAAGAAGAAAGAAATCCTTTAACTCCCAAAAATGAATGTATGTATTTTTTTTTTATTTGTCCTATTGACAAGGATCCTAATATCATCAGTATTGGCCGGGCATACAACGAACACATAATTGAATTTCAACTTAGTAGACCCTTTTGCATTTTTTTGCCGCATTTTCGTGTTTTTTTTCTTGCATGAAGAGTCTGTTTTTGGCAATAAAGAAAGAAGAAGACTAAGCATAAGAAGTTAAAATGAAGAAGTAGTTCATGCAAGTTTTTAAAGAACTTCTTGAAATCTGGCGCTTCTCAAAAAAAAGTATATTAACAATTTTATTAACAAAAAAGTCGTTAACTTGCAAATTGTTCTTAATGTTATTGATTCTTTCATATGTGATTGTTTTTCAAAGGATGTAAAGCAAGAATCACAAAAAAAGTTTATTCAATTCTTTTTTCTCAATCAAAAAATGAAAGAAAAAAATTAAAATCAAAAAATTGTGTTTTCACGCTCTTTTATCTTCTTTGGTTTTTGAAATCGCTTTATTACCTCTTGGTGGAGCAGTGGGTTTAACGTAAGATGGACGTAAAAGCTGCATTGACCGCCGTTCGACTCCTCTCGCTGTTGGGTAAATTTTTTTTAACATTCAAATGTGGAAGTTCTAAAGCTTTTAAAATATTGAAAGGAAGATTTCCATAATTTATTTAATAATTGTTTTTGTATACAAAAATTTTTAATCCCTAAATTGTGTCGTTATTGGTATAAAATCAATGATGTTGGATTCAAAACCTAATAAAAGTTGCAAACTATTTCGTCAAAAAATATCTTCAAACTATATTGTGTTTTCAACTTTCATTAGCCAAAGTTTAACGGAAGCTTATCATTTTTCATTGACAATTTTTTCATTACATTGAAATGAAAGAAAAAACAATGATGATTTTTTTTGAAAAGTATTATGTATGACGCAAATGCAAAATTTGTGATGATACTACAAAAAAATCGAATTATGAATCAAAAAAAAACTGCAACTTTTAAAAACAGAGGCAACACAAAAAAAAAACAATGCATGAAACAAAAATAAAAATAACACAAACCAGCTGCTGTGAGGGGTGGTGGTGCTGATGTCGATCAATTTAATTCTTTGAAAGTTTTTTGAATAGATACCATCGGTTGTTTTTTTTTTGTTGAACTTGTACTTAAAGTTATATTTTTCTATCAAATTCTTATCAGATAAAAGATTGCTCGATGTACGGAGAAGATTTTGGTATATAAATGCCCCCACGTTTGTGGGAAAATGCAAATCATCAAAAGATGGAGTCTGTAAAAATTATGGTATTATTTTTATTTTTATTGAGCTTTTGTATTTTGAGCGCAACAAGTGAAAAACTTGTTTATGTTCAAGCAATATGGAGACATGGAGATCGGGCACCTGAAAAGCTACCGTATCCCGACGATAAATATACAGAAGATTATTGGCCAAGAGGATATGCAATGTTAACAAATGTTGGAATGAATCAAATGCACGAGCTTGGAACATTTTTTCGAGAACGATATGTTAATAGTTTTTTAAATAAAACTTATAATTATCAAGAAGTAAGCTTTTTGCGATTTAATATTTTAAATATTGGATAATCTAATTTTTTGTGAATTGCAGGTATTTGTTCGCTCCACAGATGCTCCTCGAGCCCTTGCAAGTGCTCAATCATTTTTAAATGGAATGTTTCCACCTTCTTCCAAGGATGAAATATGGCAATCAGGACTCAATTGGCAACCTATTCCTGTTCATGCTTCATCTCCAGGAGAACCTGACCCAGTAAGATTCAAATATAAATTTTGAAAGTAAAGCATTTTTTGATTTTTAGCTTCTTCGCCCCACAGATCTTGATTGTCCTGAATATGAAGAGTTATGGGAAGATTTAAAAAAGCCAACCAATAAATATATTGAAAAGAAATATAAGCCCGTCCTTAAATTGTTATCTCAAGTAACAGGGTTAGGTGATGATTTGACTGTAAAAAAAGCATCAAAACTTGTTGATATCACTCGAGAGGTAATAAAACGAGAAAAAAAAGTACGGTAAATGAAAAAATAATTTTAGGTAGCTCATAATATGTCACAACCAGAATGGGTTACTAGAAAATGGACTGAATTCGATAATAATAGCACATTAGAAATCATCAGTGAAATTTATCGAATTCGAAGAATTGCATTGTTTGATAATAAAAAGCTTGCACGATTGAGAGGCGGCTATGTTCTTAATGATTTTCTTAAACGCCTTTTAAATGCAAGCAATGGCGCATTTGAAGAAGCAAATAAAATGTTACTTTATTCATCTGTAAGCTTACAATCACATTTAGAACCAAATTGTAAGTATGTTTTTCAGCATGATGGAACACTTTTGGGTTTAATGTATACTCTTGGAATAGGCGATTATCAATTAATTCCATATGCGAGTGCCTTAATTTTTGAGCTATACCACGATGGTGGAAATTATTATGTTCAGGTATAGAAAAAGTTTAAAACGCTTTAACTTTAAAAGACTATTTGCAGATTCAATATCGCAAAGAAGGTGTATTACAAACTCTAACAATCCCAGATTGTGGAACCAAATGCGAAATAAAAAAATTTGTTTCATTATTCTCCTCGATGTCTATTCCCACTGAAGCTCAACTTTATAAAGTAAGTCCAAAAATTTTGTAATTATAAAAACTAATGAACTCTATTTAAGGAATGTAAAGTAAAAGATGTAATAGTACCGCAAAAGTTCTTTCGACCTTCGAGACTTGCACCAAGTTCTGCAACTTCATTGTCAATAACTCTTTCATTACTTTTTGTGTTTGTTTTTAATTTGTATAAATAGAAAGCTTTAACATAAATATATATTTAATTTTCTACAGAAAAAGTTAATACCAATAATATTGGCATGCATACATTTGTCCTACAGTACAATCCCATGTCCACCAATTACCCATATAGGTATTGAGATAGGCGCAATACCAATTGGGAAGATTACTTGGGTTTCCAATTTCCCAATCGACGTAATACACAGGTGAGCCATCAATCCATGAATAATGATAAGGTTGACTGATACAATTTAGGCCAATCCAATAACTGTTGTAATCAGCTTGACTGTCGGCTAAAAGAGCAATAGAATAAAAGGTTAAATTTTAATATTTTATATATTTCTTCTTACAGGCATATTCAGTGTTCTCAAAAGCTGATTCAATCACGAGTAAAGTTGCATTTTCATGAAATGATCGGCAAATTTTCAAAGCAGACATATATGGTTGGAAATCTTTGACAAATTTATAGCACTTGCTTGACACTGTTAGTCCTTGTGTCCATCCCGGATCACATCCTCCTTAAAAATCCTTTGGTCTAACACCACAAAAAAACATTCACAATTACCTCCAAAGATTAATGCAGGAAATAAACAAAGAAAACAAAAAATTGCTTTTTGCATCATGAGACAATTACCACAGAAAATAAAAAAATGAATCTTTGCTTCCTTTTGACATGGCGAATTAGCGCCCCCACAAAACGCACGCACCTTTTTAAGGTGCATCATTGTTTGATTAAAAGAGGAAGCAAGATTATAAGTTTTTTATCACAAAGAATTGACAATTGATAATACAGAATATAAAAAAAATTTAATCACAAGAATGGGATTGTCTCTCTCTCTCTTCATTAAAAGAGCAAAGCACGAGGATCAGAGCTTATCGTTCGAGCTGTATCTTCCGCCAATGGAGGCCTGTTTGAGCCATCTAAAGAAAAGTTTACAAAAAAATAAGATGGCCCAAAAAAAATACCCGTGACAATGCTACTTCTTTCATCAGCATAAAATATACTAGGTTCACCTGATTTTCTTAAATCTCGATAGGATAAAGGTTTGGATTCATTTCGCATATTCACTTCTGGCTTCTGAAACAACAATTAAAAAATATTTAATTTGATTCAAAATTTTTGTAAAGTTTATTTTGAAATTGCTTTCCATCGTATATTTCTTTGTCATTTTCGAAGTTGAACAAATGAAACGAAAATGGCAGAAAAAAGAAAGGCACAAACGCATAAACATGGCGGGTGGCCTTTTTCAAAGACACTTACACGTAATGTTTTTATTTCTCCTTCCGTTACTTTAATTGCAGAATCAACAAAATTATCAATATTTAAATTTTTCATGTCCTCCACGGGTACATTAAGTTGATCACCCAAATGTTGAATAAGATTTCTCAATTTCATTCTGAAAAATAAATATTTTTGTACAAACAAAAGGTGTTAATAGTAACTAACTTTTTACCACCAAACCAAACTTCAACATGAGCAACGCTTTCAATTTTCCTGCCAAAATAATGTAATTTTTTAAGATATTCTGCTGCAATTTCAACAGCCATTGTGGTTAATGCTAATCCAACGGTAATATAAATAAATGTAACAAAAAGATAATTGTAGCTAAAAAATAACAACAATAAATTAAATTTAAACAAAAATGTTAAAAATAGCCAACCTTCGAGGCACTAAGTCTCCTAATCCAATAGTTGTAACAGAAACAAAAATAAAATAAAATGCTTTAAAAAGCCCCATAGGCTCATATAAACTAATAACAAATGCTCCAGTTATTAAATAAACAAAAAAAATAATTCCAAGGGCTATTGATTCTCCTGTTGACCTTAAAAGAAAAATATAAATAAACAAAAAGAAAATGTAAAGTTTTTTCATTTAGTAGTGGCTTTTTTTAAAATATTTAAATTTTTTTTACCTTTCTGGTGGTTGATCTTCTTCAGTTTCAGCTTCTTCTGAATATTCTTCACTTTCGTTTATTGCTTGTAACTCTTCGGGCGGCAGTTTTTTATCTTCAAGTGAAGATTTTGGTGAGTCTTTTTGCTATAAAAAACAACTTTAAAACTTCCCAATTACCTCCTCCAAAAAACTCTTACTTTTGAAAATAATGAATCAAAACTTCTTTGTTGAATCACTGTTTTAATTTTGATATATCCCATTTCTGTATAATATACAATCTTTTTAACGATTTTACTCAAAAACATTCCAATATCAGCTATTGTTAAAAGAGTTAATGGAATTCCAATTAAACCATAAAAAATACAAAATAATCTTCCTTTAAATGAAACTGGTGCAACATGACCATAACCAATAGTGGTGATTACGGTATACGAAAATACCACAGCATTTGGAAATGACCAAGGGTCGTCGTCTTGTGACTGCTTTGCTTTTATTCCTGAATCTTGTTTCTCTTCTAAAAATAGTTTTTTATTTCTTTTTAAACAAATGTTTTCCGTTTTTTTTGCCTTTTTGTGAATCAACAATTTTTTCAATTTTATAAGTTTCATTCACTTCAATCCTGGCATTTCTGTAACAGTCATCGATGGGAGTAATCACAAAATGATCCACATCCGCCGCATTGCATTTAGTTATTTCCATAAATTCTTTAATCCTTTTTTCCACGCAACTATGAAGCTAAAAATATTTTTTAATATCCTTGCAAATTGCAAATAAAAAAATGTTTCATCCATTACCTCAGGGGCTAATAAATTGAGTTCTGCTCCACTTAAAACAATACGCTTGTCATCATCTAAAATAAAAATGGAGAGGGATAAAATTTAATTTAATTTTATTTTTTATTTTTCTTTCTTTTTAAACTCACCAGAAGCTTCACGTGATTTTCTTTGCTTTAAAGTGGATGCATTTGGAGGTTCGAAGTAACCATTTTCTTGGTTAACTCTAAAAAGAATTTAATGATTTTATTGCAAAAAAGATGGACTTTGATACTTATTAATTTCTGAATTTTCTATATATCGCATTGCCAAAGCACCAAATATGGTATAAGCAGTAACAGAAAAAACCATAAAAAAGTGAATTAAAAATGGCGATGCCTAAAAATATTCGACCATTATATAAATATTTTAATCCATTTAGGATAAAGTTTTAAATATTTTTTTTTTTACTTACTCCAACAATTCGCTGCTTTATTGTTGAAACGAACAACATACTTTTGATCCTTAAAGCGTTTTTTACACAACTAACTTTTGAGAGAAATATAAAAATTTTAAAGAATACACGCTTTTTAAATTTTCTAACTAAAGTCAAATTTTTTTTTTGGAATGAGGACAAGAAAAAAGAAATGCATAATTGTTGCGCTTATTCCAAAAATAAAGAAGCATTTTTTCAAGTCGGTGGTTGTTGTTTGCCGCAATTTCCTTTAGTGTTTTTCTTTTATTTTTAAAGTCTTCAAAAAAAGGCATTTATTTTTCATAATCGTCGTCGAACGTTGTCAAGCTTTTTCTTCGCCTTCAAAGGAGATGGCGAGACAAAATCAATTTGAAGAAGAAAGGAAAAAGAGGAAACATCGAAAGAAAAAAATGTTTGTTTTTATTTTAAAAAAATTGTTAATGAATTTTATCGAAGAAAAAAAAAATTTAAATTTTGTAACTAAAATCTAAAAAGTCTAGCTCTTTGTTTTTAAGGAAAAAAGTGATGCTAGTTTTTTAAACTTAATTTTATTTTCATTTGGATAAGAAAAAAAAAGATTGTTTTAAAAAAAGTCATCATCTGGTTGTTTTAAGAGTGCAATATAAAATAGTCTTTGTTTCAAAAAAAGATTTATGATCAAAGCTAGTATCGATATTTTTAAATCCAAAGATAAAAAGAAAAATTTGCTTTTCCATAAAAAATAGAAATTAGCCTTCCTATTTTACAATATTTCAAATTATAATTCTGTCATTTGAAAAAAAGTATGAATAGTAAAAAAAATTTAAATTCTAAACACATATTTTCCAAGTTTGTTGTGAAAAAACAAAAAGAAAAGAAAAAAAAGCGGAAGGAACTCTTTTCTTTTTTTTCTCAAACAAATTAAATTTAAAAAATAAATAATTTCTCCGACATGACACTCAAATAGTTAAGTTTAACAACAAAACATCTGTCTTCTTCCTTCTTTTCTTTCTTCATTTTTTATATTTTTTAAAGTCAAGAAATTGCAAATAATTTTCCAAAATGAAGAAGAAAAAAACCAAAGCGACATTGATTTTCAAGAGTTTTATTTTTTTTTATTTTTTACAGAAAGTGTATTTAAAAAAATTTATTACTAGTTTGTTTCTCTTTAAACTTTTTTCTTACCTTTTTAATATCAACCATAATTGCAGTTTCTTATTTTCACAAATTGGATATGTAAATGGGAGAAAAATTAAAAGCGTTCTCAAACTTTTAAGAGTATAATTTATTACAAATAAAATAAAAACAACAAAACAAAATGTAAAATAATTTATTCTAATATTTCCCACTTTTTTTTCTCTAATACAACAAAACTACACCATGCCACTCATCCAAATGACTTTCACCCAATTCGTTGTCTTCGTCGTTTTTTTATTTCAAGCATTTTTTTTGTTTTGTTTTACTCCGATTCTATAGCAATTTTGCCTGGTCCGGTAAGCTATAACCCTATGTTTTTCCTGCAGCAGCAGCAGTAGCAGCTCCTCTCTCTCGAGGACAATTGCAAAAACAAAACGACCGCCTCGATTCAATTTATGTCCTTCATCTTTCTTTCTTTTTTTTTTATTATTCCACTATTTTGACTTCAATCGACGCATAAAAAATATCCATTCAATTTTTTTTTGCTGCGCATAAATAAAGCTTCTGTTTTTTTTTCTGATGCTGGTTGCCATCATAATTGAAGCTTGTCATCGACCATCCTAAATAAAAAATGGACAAGCATGGATATAAATAAATTTTTCTTGCCAAAAAGCAATTTTAACTTTATTCTCCAACTTTTCAAAGGGTGAAGATTAAATTGTGTGAGATAACGTGCAAACTAAAAAAAGATGAGTTAATTACAGAGTAAAAAAAAGAAAGCTGAAAACAAAGAAACAGTTGTGGCAAAGTAAATAAATTATTTTAAATATTCAAAATGTCTGGAGAGTCTGAAACCGAAAGATTTATGTTGATTTCCTTTGTCGGCTACTATTAATAGTCTTCAGAATTGTCTTATTTTTTATTCCCTCTCGTAGTAGTAAAAACGTGAAAGTGAAAAAGTATATGTAATGCTAGTGCCTTGGACCCTCTTTAACTGCCACCATCTTTTTGGAGCCATTTTTCATTTTTGCTTTATCCAAAAGTGTTCAAGCTTCTTTCTTGCTTTTGTTTTTTTGTTTTTGAGCTTTGTTTCAATCTCCTAAACAGTGGGTGCTTTACATTAAAATCCCTTGAGGCTTAATGTCCACACACTTAAAAAAAGGATAGTCTCTTTTAAAAAAAATGTATATTAAAAAATGCACGTTTAAGAAGTGAATGTTTAAAAAAGATACTTTGTCTTTAGTTTTTCCTATTTGAAAAGTTTTCGATAAATGCCAGAAGAGAGAAAAAAAAGTTGGTAAATTTGTGAATTCACAAAGCTTCTCGAAATGATTCTCAATTTCTGGTCGAAAAGAAGATTTAATTTTAATTTAATGAGGTAGCTAGTATCTCATCCGAGAGATAACAATATTACCCTCGTCTGAAATAAAAGTGGCTTTAAATTAAAATATACTTTTTTTATCGTTGATAGAAATAAGTAATGGAAGCTCTGTGGGAATAGAAAAAGAAAGGAGGTTGTTCTTTGAAAAAAGAAGGTTCATAGACGAGAAAAAAATGTCTAAGTTTGAATATTTTTTTGTTAAAAGAAAACCATTCTTTCTTTTCTCTAATTTTTTTTTGGTTTTTAAGAAACCATTGAAAAATACCGGTAGAAATTACTAAAATAAAAATATTTAATTCCTTCCTGTTGTATTCATGCTGAAATTTAAATGCGGCTTGAGTGCGATAACAAAAAAAAATATTATAGTTTTAAAACCTACTACTTTTGCATATATTTTCTTATGTTAGCTATAGTTTAAGACTTTTGGGACATCCAAAATCAGTCAGTCAGCTAGCAATGCTTTGAAGCGCGCTTAAGTCATTTTCTATTCCAATAAAACGCCTAATTCACTTTGAAAAAATGCCTTAACTTTAAAATATCGAGGAAATAAAAAATGTTGTTTTTTGGCATTTGGTTTTCGGACTTATTGGAGCTGACTGGACTATAATAAACTTGCTTCTTTTTTTACTTTTTATTTATGTAAACATACTTTGTACTGTTGAGGAAAGGTTTTTTTGGCTCCAAGCCTTCATTGCTTATTAATCAGTTACACCACAGACCGTGACACTCTTTTTTAAATTTAAAATAAAAAAATAAACATCTCAATATCCATTATTTTTCTTTCTTTTTCTTTGCTTGCTTCAAAGCTTTTTTTGACATCTGGAAATAAAAAAAACAATCCTTAAGCCACAAAAAAAAAGAAAAAAGGATAAAACCCAAATGATAGTTACCATCCAATAAATGGGCTTTTTTGAGTGACCATAAAATTGGTTGTTATTTTGTGTTACAACCAAAAAAAGCGTGTTCACTTTTTTATAGCTTATTGAATTGTGGTATCTATGAGTTACAAATATCATTGGCTTATTTTCATTCTTTATGCGTGTCCTACGTCTACTTTTTATTTGCTCCTTAAATTAATTTATTCATGTGTAAAAAATTGTTTTAAAGAAAAATTATTTTTTTTAAGGGTGGCATTCTTTTTACGGGCGAATATTATTTTCTTCTTATGTAGCGGCTTGAAATAATATTCCTCATGTTTCGCTTTCATCTTTTATTATTATTTTTATACCTCACTTTGAATGACGTTTTGGGAACTGACAATACTGAATTACGGGATAGATTGCAAAAAGATGCTAAAAGACCTCCATGGCCTTCAGGAAGTTCTAAACCATTGGACGTTAAAATTGGAATTTATGTTGAAAGCTTGGGAAAATTTCAATCAACTGAAATGGTTGGTTTAAAAAATGAAATATTACTTTAATCATATGTTTTTTTTAGTCATTTGACGTTGATTTATATTTGTATATGTCATGGAAGGATTACACTTTAAACCACACCAATACTGACTATGTTTTAGTTAATGATCCTAAAGTACGCGAGCAGATTTGGTACGTTTGAAATATCCATAAATCAATAAAAAAATATATTAAAAACCATTTATTTTTAAGGTTGCCCGATCTTTACTTTGCTAATGCTAGAACAGCATTTTTTCATGATGTCACAGTACCTAATTTTAATCTATTCATTGCTCAAGATGGCACCATTGCTTATTCAAGTCGCGTAACCCTTACGGTTGCATGCAATTTACTACTTTCTCATTATCCAATGGATCATCAAATTTGTAAAATCAAAATTTTATCATATGCTTTTATCGCCCGACAAATCAATGTTACATGGTTTACTCAGGATCCAATTAGATATAATCCTGAAATTGGTTTACCTGAGTTTATAATTAACGATATCGATCAAGGTTATTGTGATGGCACATATATGTATGCAATTATGGATGGATCTCATAAAATTGGTAAGCTTCTTTTTGGGGTAATTGTTTATTAAAGAAACTTGCTTTTGTTTAGATAGATTTAGTTGCCTTGATGGTCTCATTCATCTTAGAAGAGCAATAGGATATCATGTAGTTCAAAGTTACATTCCAACAGGTTAGTCTAAACTCTCAAAAACAACAAAGGATTTTTTATATTATAGCTCTGATTGTTGTAATTAGTTGGGTTTCATTTTGGATAGATCGTCGAGCAGTTCCTGCAAGAGTTACACTTTCATTTACTACTTTGCTTTCGCTTTCAACCCTTGGAAATGGCCTTCGCTTTGGACTTCCAATGGTTAGTTATGCAAAATCAATTGATTATTGGTTTGGAAGTAAGTTAATTACATCGAAATTATTCAGTAATCGATGTACGTATTTATAGTGTGCATGGTATTTGTATTTTTCGCTTTATTAGAATTTGCAGTAGTAAATAGTTATATGAGAAAAGAAAATAAATATGAAAAATTATCAAAGGCGCTCGAGAAAAGGCAAATTAGCTTGGAATCGGATGGAGAAGAAGATATGCCATATATTCCATCAAATTTTCAAAAACATTCATACCATCTGGTTGGAAATAGCTTTGGTGGCGAAAAAAAGAAAAGCACTAACAAAAAAATATCATCAAGAGATTCTTCGATTCCTTTATCAACATTTTCTGTGTATCGAAAGAAAATAGGTAAAAAAATTCAAACGTGAAATGGTGAATCCTAAATCAAACACATTTTTCAGCTTTGAGTCGATCATCAAGTTCTCTTAAAAATCCGCCATCCCAATCTCAAGAACCTGAATCACATCCATGTTCAATTTACACAACGACCATAGCTGATCCATGCAATAGCATTGTTGGAACAAGTGGGAAATTTGCAACCTTAACTACCATTGATTTGGAAGATTCAATGACTTTATCAGCCGAAAATATTCCTTTAAATGTTAATCGAGCTCCAGCAGCAAGGATTCTACCAAATTATTGCCGTCCAAATGATGAAAGTCCAACCAAAACTACTTTTATTAGCGACGAAGAATGGCCAGATCAAGTAAGTACAACATATTTATTTGCTTTTTTTAGCATTGAAAATTTTAGCTTCCTGTATTCAAACCACCACCAATACAAATGCGAAGCCGCCGTGTGCGGCGTCCAAACCGAGAGCACAAAGGAATTGGCCTCGATCATTTCATTCAACTTGGTTTTCTTTATTCTCGAAAAGCTCTTCGAATAGATAAATTAAGTCGCATTTTGTTTCCAGTCAATTTCACATTATTTAACTTTATTTATTGGACCTATTACCTCTATTACATTCCATTAACAAATGCAAACTATCAATAAATTGTATTATTATAACATAAATCAACAAAATCTATATATGTAATATTAACCAAATTTAAGCAGCCGCAGAAGTTGTCTTCTTTTTCACATCAGAATTACTAGTAAAATAATAAAATAGAGCTGAAGCGGATAATCGAGAACAAAGTTGTTGATGTTCGATATCATGTGACCATTCAACCTGAAAATAACAACAATGCATAAAAAACAAGAATATTATAATAAACAAACATTTCCCCAAATTGTTGTTTGATAATATTGTTCCAAACGTGACAATTCAGCTGCTTCTAGTGCAGTAATACGAGCTCCAATTAATGCCATTGAAAGCAAAATACTTTTCGCTGCTTCAGTACCATATTGAATACCATGTAAAGCCCAAAAATTGTTTGAAAGCAACCAACGTTTGACATTTTCACGACATTTATCAGTAATTTGAGGAACATCCATAATATTGTCGGTAGCACGAAGATCCAAACCATAAGCGTCATTAGCCCATTTAATAATAGGACCCCATTTATCGTTTTGCATTTGTACCAAATTTTGAGGAGTTTCAGAAAAATAAAGAAGAGTATCGGTATCAAAGAATTCCATAATTCTCTTTGTCAAAGATTCTCTAAAAATAGAAGAAATGAATTAAGGTAACAAAAAAGATAACGAGAAATTTACTTTGTTTCTTCAAAAGGATTATCCGTTGCTGTGAATGCAAGACCAGTAAGAAGCATATGAGCTTTGTGAATAGTAGTTGTTTGAGCATCCCATTCTTGAGCAATTGCAAGAGCTAAAGGCTCTGATTTTACCTAAAAAAATACATACGATAAGAAGAAGAAGTTAAAGCGAAAGGAGGAGGAATATCTCATGTTTACGTTTTTCCCTTTTCTGTTTTCTTTCACGCGAGAGCTAACACGCACACAAAAAAAGGTTGACAAACAAACGAAAGAGTCCACCTTTATTCTTTCTCGCGCTATTTTTATGCATGATTTATGTTTGGAAAAATTCTTAATTCAAACTTGAAAACGAAAGCTTTCTTTTATTATTACTATTTGCAATGGAATATTCTCATTTAAGGCTAAATATTCATGATTTTGGTTTATATATTATTGCTATGCTTTTGTTCATATTGGTAAGCTTGAGTGTACATATGACTCATCTCATATATTCTTTGCAGCTACTTTTCCTTCTTTATTGCGTTTATCGATATATGGATAAAGTGGTAACAAGAAGTGCATATAGTTCAAGAAAAGCAAGTTTGAAACAAAGCAGCCAGCATGATTTCTATTTGCTAGGAGAAGCTCAGCCTGAAATAGCTGATCGTAATACTCCGGATTTGTCAGTTAATACAGATACTCAAATGGATGGTATTGTCATTGAAAGATTATCCCCAATCTTAAGCGAGCATGAAAAAGTAAGCAATTTAGAATGAGAGATGAGTTAAAAATACTTTAATTTTAGGAAATCCTTGAAATTCATTGCGAAGAATGTGAAAATATTAAACATATGATTGAAGATGAAAAAGAAATCCCTTATAAAACTACTATCTTTCTTCCATAATATTCCCAAACAATGAGTGCCATATTTTCTTCATAACAAACGGGTAAACAAAAATGTTACTTACTTTTAAAACTTTGCCAGCAAGTGTTTTCAATTTATGCTTATCAAGTAGAACAGAATAAAGGGTTTCACCATTAACATTTTCATCAGCAACCGTTACATCTTTGTAAAATCTTTTTGGAAGAGTATATATTGAATTATATCTGACAGCTGTTGTTGTTGTTATAAAATTGCCATGAGAACAGAAGATTCTTGAGAGGCGATGATAAAGCATAATAACCTAAAAACAAAAAAGGTATAAAAGTAAAAGAATATTTTGTAACGCAAATGAGAAAAAGAAGTAATTCACGGAAAAAGAGATAACCGTATGTATTCAAGAAAGATGTTTGTTATAAGAAAATCATTTTATCTAACAAGTAAACTAACTAAAAAAATATACAAAGTATGAAATTCAATCGAAACCACTTTTATCCGTTTCCCATGTTTGCAATCTGATAAAAGTTAGTGACGCAATGCCATACCCATTTTTTGAAACCGTTTCAAAGCTTTTAGGCTTTTTCCACACATAAAAAAAGGCATTACATTAACAACACTCGAGCATCATATCAAAAACATACAGATCAGAAAAAGTGTCCTCGATTGATAATGAATCAAAAATTAATCTTTACTATCAGGCTTTCTTGCACCGGGAGCCATTTCTAAATCATCGTATGTTGGATATTGTTTTGGACGATCTATATCCCCAGCACCTTTTCCAGTTGTTCCAATATAAGGTGCACGTTTCTCAGTTACTGTATCTTGCTCTAATTGTTTCTAAAATTAAAATATTATTTAACAAAATAGGTAAATAATCTTTTTTGCCTGTTGTCTAATTCGATTAAGAGCAATTTCTTCATCTGATGGAGGAAATCGACGAGTACCTTTGAGCCAAGCTTCCCATTCAACTGTTGGTTTAGGTGCATCTTCTTTAAGGGCTTCATATCCTCTAGAATATTATATTTTTATCTTTCCAAATCATAAAAACTTCTGAAATTCAAACCTGTGGATATTAGTTTGAGCAGATCGAGCATTTTTATATTCATAAAATCTATTCCCAATGTTATCTTCTCCAACATATATCTTTTCACTTGATTCTTTTGTTAATAGCCTAGTAAGATTATTCCAAGCACGGGCCCATACGCTTGGTCCAATTCTTTTCGTCATAATTTTTATAGAACTATAAAGTAATAATTCAAATTTAATTAAAGAAAGAATATCAGAAACAAAAAAACGATGGAAGTTTTTAGCTTGTGATTTTATGGAATGAATTTTGCGCGAATATGAGGAAGAAAAAAAAGAAGATTGTTTTCTAATCACTATGGGCTTCATGGCTATTGCCGAATTAATAATGGAATAAGTTACTACATCCAGAAACGAGAATAATAAACAAATATTAAGTAAGTTGATAGTCTCACGACAACCTTTCACGCTTGCATCATTGTCTCATGGAAGCGAAGGAATCTAATGAACAAAGTAACAAACCTGTAAACAAAAAGAATTCACCAATTTGTTTGAGATACAAAATAAACCAGTAAAACTATACTAACAAATAATAAAAAATCATAAACAAAAAATTTATTCCTCAAAAAATATTTCAAATGAACTCTTGTAAAATTTCAGCTTGAATGAAGGTGCGTTGTTTTCCAACAAAGTGTCCTCCATTGCCATTTGATAAAGTTTCAACAACAAAATTTAGTCTTCTTTTTTTTATCGAAATCTTCAGCCTATTTTTAATCAATCGTCAAAATGGTAAGTAATTTTTATATTTTCATCTTTATAATATGTATTTTATTTATAGGGTAGAGTTAAATCAACACAAAAATATCGCAAAGCTATGGTAAAAATGATCAAACCAACTGATAGTCGAGTGTAAGTACATTTTTCATATGTTTTTTAACTCTTTATTTATTTTTTAGTAGCATTGATAAACGTGTAATTCGTAAGAAGAAGGTTGATGAGCATGAATTGAAGATTGTTGAAGCACCTCAAATATCATCAGCTATGTTTCTCAAATACAATGATCAACTTGGTCCTCCATTTCATGTTTTGATTGATACAAATTTTATTAACTTCACCATCAAGAATCGAATTGACTTATTTTCTGGTTTTATGGATTGTTTATATGCGAAAAGTAAGAAATACTTTATACATTCAACTCTTATTGTCTCTTTTTAGCTACTCCTTATGTTACTGATTGTGTCATGGGTGAACTTGAGAAGATGGGTCAACGTTTCAGACTTGCAATTAAAATTTTAAGAGATCCAAGAGTTCAACGATTATCCTGCTCTCATAAAGGAATATATGCTGATGACTGTCTTGTTCAACGTATTACTCAAGTATGTTAACAATTCTCCTATCATTTTTAAAACTTCCTTTTCAGCATAAATGTTATATCGTTGCAACTTGTGATAAAGATCTTCGTAATCGTATTCGAAAAATACCTGGTGTTCCAATTATGTATATCCGTGATCACCGATTTACAATTGAACGTATGCCCGATGCTTTTGGCGCTCCTAAATTTTGATTGGTTTTGCTTTTACTTTGTTATTTTATGTTGTTGATTTTTTGTGTGTTTATTATCAATTAATAAAAGGTTTATTAGATGTTTACATTATGAAAATAGAATGCTTTTTCAAAGTTCTGACTTTATTTTGCGACGAAGTTTTCGTTGTTCTTCCACGAATGTTGGGTGGCGGCGAACATACTCGATCATCTAAAATCAAGACATATACAGTCGAATACTGAAGAGGAAATTACATACCTGTTTGACTAATCTAATAAATTCTGGGACATCAAATGAATAATTTGTAAACTTTTTATGCGGTGTTCCCATAGTTGGATGCCTTCCTTCACCTTCTGGATAGACTAAGTTATCTTTTCTCCATGTCCAATACTTTACTCCACGAAGCCTTGAAAGATCGTGATAGCATTCCGTATCATCACAATGGTATAGCTCGAAAATTCCTGCCCAATCAGGTAAAAATAATAAATGAGTTAAACCTGCTCCATGCATGCCAATAAAAATATCAGAATTATGAGTTATTTTCAATTGATCCAAAAATTTAATTTTACTAAATTTTTTCTTCCATGACTAAAGTTATTTTACGATAAATCACTTACTTGTCATACACGACCACCTTCGCTTCAACATTATTAAGGCTATTTGTAGCGTTAAGCAGCTGTAAAAAGAATAAAAATAAAATGATGTCAAAATGAAAGAAAAAAATTAATTAGTTCCAGAGGAATTTTCCTCAAAACAACTCATAGAGATATCATAAACAAAGACAGGTGTCATTTTTTTGTTTTAAAATCCATCACATTAGAGAAAACTTGCATTAAATTTCAAACAAAAAAAGAAGAAGCTATATTATCGAAAAATGAACCTAAAAGCATTATTTTCATTCTCGATTGAATCGATTTGCCTATTCCTTTTTCTTTTGCTTGCCGCCAAGCCGCTTGTGTAATCTATCAATGCAGAATAAGTAAGCAGCAGTAACAAGCCATGTCGAGATTGGTGTTTTATAATAAATTGCAACTTGTTGCTTGTTAAGCCACAAAATTCCTTTTTTTTTTTTGATTAACCGTGTTTCTTACAAGTGTAAAATTAAAGCTTTAGGATAAAGTGTTATTTCGATTTTTTAGGCTCTTCATTATTTAATTAAGTAAAGAAACAAAGAAAAAAAATGGCGGCGCCACCGGTTGCTTTTAGAGCTAAAAGTGCAGAAAATCAGGTAAATTATTACTTTTCTTTGTATTCATTAATTTTAATATTTATAGCCGACAGGTTCATTTCCACCCAAAGTTTATTATAGAGACACATATGGATTACAGCCGGTTTATGAAAGGAAATTTACTGATTCACTTACAACTGATGGATCAGATGACAGTGATGCAACAAAATCTACGAGTAAGTTGGATAAATTTCAAAAAAATTTTCCTAAAACTAACGCTAGAAAGTTACAGTACGAACTACATTAAATATTTTTCATCATCATAATAATCCAAATATGTTTGAAAGTCAAACATCAAGGAATACAGATGCTACACCTTCTTATCATGTTAGTCAACTTTTTACTAGAATTAATTACCCAAAGAAATATTTTTCCTCTTTTATTCTAGGTGGAGCAAATCCTAACTAATCAAGTTTTAACTTCAAAAGCACATGCATTATGGATATTAACTTTAATTGCATTTGCATCCGCTTTACAATTATTACTTTTTGCAATAATTTGTATATTTTTTGGTGGAGCACCATATTTTCTTTCGCTTATTTGTAGTATTTTATTTATGATTAATGCAATAATTTTGGGATATTTTATTCGAAAGCATCCATTGCGTTTAATGTTAATAGTTTGTTGTGTTACAACAAGCATAAGCTTTGTATTATGCGTGGGATTATTTTTTTGGACGGCTTATTTGATATATGGCGAAGATAGAGATATAAGAAAAGAAGGATTTGATTATTCAAGAGCAAATTTGTTATCCACGAATCGAATAGTAACGAATACTAGGGTAGCAATGTATAGTTTACATATGATTCTTACCCCTATTCAAGGTAAATATTTTGCGATAATTTATGCCTGTTTTTAAAAATGTTAGTTTTTTCAGCATTATCTTGTGCAGCCATTTTGTATATACTGTATGAAACTTTAAAATCTCTTAACGAAGATGCCATTACTAAAGGCTATTTTTTCACGCATCCCACTGGGCATCAAACGGTTCTAGTGCCCATAGAACTCAAACAAGTTAGAAGATTCGAAAACGAGCAAGATCTTGAAAATGTTTCCATTGGTGTCCAAACTAGTGGAACTCAAAGGGATCTTGTTTAAATACATACATATAATCCTTTTTTTTAAATTTTAAAATGTCATCATTCCTTAATCCCAGTGAAAACAAAATTTCTTATTTCTTTCATTCTATTTTTTGTTGCTGCAAATAAAATAAAAATCAAACCTCATCAATATTTTTAATCTTTCGAGCAATTGAATCCCTTTGCAATATTGTTATTCTAAGCTTATCTTTTATTGGTCCATTTTGAGTAACATTCAAACGAAAAAGGAGATGTTTAGTAAAAGCATGAAAGAGTCCACTTCCTTGGCAACCATCAATTAATGGCATATTATAATATATTCCCATTCGTTGACGAGCTAATAAAGGAAAAAGGGCATCACGGAAGCAAACTCGTTTGTTTTCAAATTCAATTAATTCATATGGTTTATTGAATGTAAAGGCCTTCCATACATCACCAAAATGTTTGTCGACAAATCCTCCAGAGTACTGAAAAGAAAAAAATTTAATTTAAGGTGGGAGGAAGAGATAAAAATAAAGGATAAAGCTAAAGGATAAAAGTAAAAGAAATACTCACAGTGTCCCACCAAAGTACGTCAACATTTTGTGTAAATGAGCCATTGATAAATTGAGAAATGTATAAATTGATGAAATCACAAAAATGATGATATAAATTTATTGAAGCGTCAAGTTTTATGACAATTGTTGGTTTTTCAAATATGAAATCACAATGTTCATTGTCCATTTTAAAATCTGGATATGTCTCAAAATGTTCGAATTCGTGGCCCCTAGAAATTTTTTAAAAGTAATTTCCTATTCTTTATTGAGATAAGAAGAAGCTTACCAACTTTGAAGATAACTCTTTTCATCAATACGTCCATTGAGAACCTCTTTGTCGAAAGTGTCACAATTGCCTCCAACTTCACCTTCATGAATAATATCATTCCGATATCTATTTGATCGTTTAACTTCAAAGCCTTTAAAATTAAAAAATATATTTTTTGCTTTACAAATTCTTAAATGATCAGAACATTCCAAAAACGATCCATCCTATAATCAAAAAATTGTATAATATAGTAATAATATCTTCCATTGCTTACATCACTTTTCGATGAACAAATAGGTTTCATAGTTTTAATTCTTGGAATGGCATATCCGAAGTCTCCCTGCTCCCAAAATGTTCGCCTCTTTGTCTCTGGAGTCTGTGACCTACAATTTCGTTTTCAATTTTATACTTTTAGTAACATTTTTTTACAAACCCAGTCTTTGAACATTTTGTTCTATTAAAAGAATATGCTTTTTCATTATAATCACAAGCATTTTCAAACCCAAAACATAAGCCTTTTGATAGTTCCGTTTCCTAAAATATACATTTTTTAGTTTAATAAAAAATAAGAAATGCTAAACTTGCCGAAACCGGACATCCTGGATCTTGCAAACATTGCTTGCGTAAAAAATTATTTGAGGAAATGTGCCAGGGTAAGAGACTTGGCTCCAAATTTAGATCATCCCATTCATTTGCTTCGCTAATAGTAATAAGGATAATGCCAAAATAAAAATATATCAACCAACAAATCCGCATATTATTTTTTTATTTTTTTAAACAACTTTTAAGGCAATTAGCCATAACAACAACTTTTTGCTTTATTTATTAGTCCATGTGTTGCTTTTAAATTATTTAAACACAGGGCAACCATCAGCCTTTTTATGAACAAAAACAATTAAGATAACAACGATGCGGGGTTTCTTCTTGTGTCTTTTTTTTCTATGCATTTGTCATTCGCGACAAGATCAACCTTGGGAGGTCTATCTCTTTTTAAAAAGCCATGTTCTAGTTTTTCAAATAAAGTTTAATGGATCTTTGAAGCAAATTTTATATTTCAAAAGAAAAATACTAAAATCTCACGTGTTGTCTTTCAACATTAATGCCACAGCTGCAACCGGAAATGTTACAAATTAATAAAATGCTCATTCTGTAGCAAAAAAAAGGATGAGAAAGATTAAAAACGCTCCATTAATGACATTTAAAAAACTTTTGACCGGATTTGCTCGATACAGCTTAAATAAATAGTGCCATCCTTTGAGCGAAAAAGTTATTACATTCATTTATTATTTTTTCTTTAATAAAGACGTCGTCCAAAAAAACCATGTATCGTATCGCTTTTCTTAAACAAAAAGCAGGAGATTTGAAGGACCAAGAAATTTACAAAATGAATTATGGCTCCATTGGCGATTCGATCGATTCTTGTGGTTCAAGTGATTCCTCGGAAATCCGTGATTATCCTGTTTTGCAACTCCCTGATGATGGCATAAAAATTCATGATGTCGATAATAATAATGACAACCGTTGTTTACGTGGCCCTGAAAGTATGCTTTCTATTGACAGCGACATGAGTGAAGATAATGAATACAGTAAGTTTTAAAACTTATTTTAATTATTAGAAATGTTTGCTTTTTCCAGCAAAAATTATTATCACTGAAGTTAGTCGACTAACGTTAAAAGATCGCAAAATTCTGAAAGAAACTTTTAAAATGATGGAACATCGTCCAATTCGATGCGGATTAAACATTATGATTAAGTAAGTTTAATTTAAATTAAAAATAAATAAATATGTTTTTTGTTTAAGTTTATTTTCTGAACATCCAAGTTACAAAAATATTTGGCCTCAATTTAAACCCATTCCTGATAGCGCATTAATGCATGCCCCAGCTTTGACTAAACATGCCGCAGTTTACATGAGAGGTCTTCGAACCATTATTGATAATATGGATGACAATGATCGAATGATAAGAGCTCTCAGAAAAATAGCTCATGCCCATGTTAAATGGAGTGTTTATAAAAAACACTTAACTGTAAATTTATCAAATTTTTATGAATGCAAAAACATAAAAAAATTATTTTTTAGCACATGCTTCACCCAGTTTTGGAACAAGTTCGAACTCATGCTGGAATGAATGCCGAAATTGAACATGCTTGGACTACGCTTTACGATGTAATTGCAAATTTAATTGATGTCTTTCGAGCTTCAGAAACCGCTAATGTTCGTGATAATCGCATAAAAAAGGATAGAGATGCCACTGCTCGTTTCAAAAATATTAATTAATTATTTTCTATGAAAAATATTGTACAAAATTAGTACCATTTTTTGCTTATTTGTTTTATAACTTTCTGTGTTTTTATTATAATTTTCACTAAATAAAAGTAAATTTTAATAATCATTTTAAATACATTTTTTGCTCAAAAGCTTCTTTACAGAAAACTAATATCCAATTTCCTTTTTAATTAAAAAATAAATCAAAAACAAAAATTGAAGAAAAAACGTCTAATTGTATTTATAAAAAGTATTTCAAAATAAAAAATGACTAAAATGCTTTTTATCTTTTTTTCATAAGTCTTTTTTCCCACATTGGTCTTTAAACGACAATTATATAATATATAAAGCTGCAGAGTTCGCTTCGCCACTCCATTTTTAATCACGCGAAGTAGGGTTTGTGAACTGAAGTAAACAACAATTCAAAGTGACAACGATCTATTGTTTTTGTTTTTTGTTCTGCAATTAGTAATCAATAAAGAGAAAAATAATATATTTATAACCAATTAACACCCAACAAGTTTGCCCTTAAGCTATTTTTTATTATTATTTTTATTGAAACTTTTTCTTATGGACTTTATGAGAGTCCATAATTATGGCTTATTGTAAGTAAACAAAAGTTTGGGAGCGAATCAATTTGGAATAATGAAAGGTTTAGATAAAATAACAGAACAGCATGGAAGAAGGTTGAGTGCTGTTAAAAATTCTTCTTATCAATCCCCTGATATCCCACCTTTATTACCGAGACGCGATGTTGAAGTAAGTTTATTTATTTATTTTTTTGATTTGGGTCTAATTGTGAAACTTTTAGTTAGCAAGATTATGCACTCCAACGATACATCAACTATGTAAACGAGTGCCATTAGGAATAATATCTCATGAAGCTTTCATAACTTCTATGTTGAAATCAAGACTAAATCGATTAAATCCATTTTTGCCTAATTTGCATTCAGTTTGTTTTTTTCCTTTTTTATAAAAAATATTAAATGGAATACATTTTTAGCAAACGATAGGCGATAATCCCACGTTCACCATCGGTTGGGAATATTTAGATTTAAGTTCAAATGGCAAATGCTTAGCTGCATGCTCCACACTTAATTGTAACTCACGTCATACTGCAACCATTGTTGAATCTCAAGGAGTTCATTTTGATAATGTTTTTTCAATGTAAGCCAGCTACTAAAAACCATTATAGAAAAATATTTATAATTTTATTTTACAGGCAAGAAAGAAGTCGACGTGAAACAGAACGCTTACAAAATAAACCTGCAGATAAAAATGGTTACAATGTTATGGGAATTAATTTTTCATTATTTGATAATTCAAATTCACGAAAAGTGCAAGACGCACGAGTAGTTGAAATGATTCGTGCCCCATTTGATACGGATGTAACTTCAATATTATCAGTATTAGCGCATGGATTTTATTGTAAAAACCCTTCTACCGTAGAATTAAAACCTATTATTGGATTCAATAAACCGCCTGAAGAGGTTTGATTAATTTTATCACAGTTTAAAATTAAAATTGAAATTTATAGACGGATAATCAAATCGGTTCAGATTTGTACAGTCGAAGTTGGAAAATGGATGAACCAAGTTGGTCGGGAGCTTTTGATTCAAGAAATCTAAAAATTGCTGTTGGACAAGATTGTGGCAGTTGCCTTATCGATGTTATGACAGGAGAAAAAACCTTTTTACCTAGCAATAGAAAAACAGTCATCAGTCAAGCCTTTTCATCTGTAAGCTTTTAGTTTTTCCAACAAAAAATTTCACCATTAAAATTAATTTAAGGACAGCAACCTTCTATTTTGTGGAAGAGAAAAAGACGATGTTGGAATTATTGATCTTCGAGGACATCGAGAAATTACTAACATTCTTCCTGGATCTAAATCAGCAGGATTTGTTTCTTCCCTCAAAACAGATCCTAACCACGTCGTTACTGAAACTTTTTCGGGAGCGGTAATTTACATAAAATAACAAATACTTGGCTAATTTTAAATTTTAGATCAATAAATGGGATTTACGAACCTTAAAACCAACTATTGTTTTCGAAGGGCATAGTAATCATCATAATAAAGTTCCCTGTCATATTGACAACAAGGAGCGCTTCTTATTTGCAGGTAAAATCTTAAATCAATACATTTTTAAATAATTACAATAAAATATATTTTAGTCGATGATGGAGGTGCAACACGCGGTTGGTCACTTGATGACGGAAGCCTTTTATGTACAATTCCTATTCTTAATTCTCCTGAAAATTGCTCTTTCTTCCCTCGTATGGTTTATTCAGATAATTGGGGAGGACGAGAAGGCAATTCTGGTCTCATGTTGGCTCACAACAAAAGCTTCTACATGTATGATTTATTTCCATAAAATTCCGGTTTAGCTTTTCTTACTTTTGTGATTTTTGTCAAATTATAAATAAAGTTTTCTGGTCAATCTATTGAGTTCTTAAAACAAAAACAATCGGGCCATTAAAAAGCGAATTCACATAGGACGACAACAAGCAGACAGTAACATTTTTAGAATCACTCAATTAAATAATTCAAATTATCGAACTTATTTATCCAAATCCCAGTTTCTCATTTATTAGTCAGTCTAAGTAAAAGAGCTTGAAAATAAAATAACTATTTAAAAAAAAGTAAAAATGGCCAAGAAATATATAAAAATTTTATCCAAAACGAAAAAATTATAAAAATACAAACAAATTTCACATTTTCAAAAACAAAACTAAAATAATCATCTCCTAATAAAGGTGAATTAACGATACAATAAAAAGCTTTTCAGCTCACATCCAAAACTAATTTATTCATAGACATCTTCTTTATCGCAGATATAACGATGAACATCTCGTGGGGTTTTAAGACGATCAGCATCTCCATCGGGGATTTCGAATAAAAATTCATCTTCCAACATCATAATAACTTCGACAAAATCAAGGGAATCTAAACCGAGATCTTTTGAGAAATCAGAATCCATGGTAAGTTTTTCGGGATTGATTTTATCATAAAGGGACAAAATAAGAATGATCCGTTCTTCAACTGTTTTGATTGATAATGGTTGCTTAAAAAACTTTGATAAAAGGAGAGTAAGATATTTAAAACTTTACTTTAGCCGAATAAAACCGATGTTGATCCAACGAAAAATTTAAAGGTTGTTGAGGAGTGAGTTTGTTAACATGATTGAATGAAGCCAACGAACGAGAAATAGGTTGAATTGTCCTATTCAAACGAGTAAAGATGCAAATACCGGCTCGAGAAACTTGTTTAAACATCTTTAAAAAATGGAATATAAAAAATATTGGTTGTGCAGAAAAAAAATCAAACTAGATAAAAAGTGTTCTGATAGTAAAGCAAGAAAAAAAGAAAAAATTAAAATTTCGCTTCAAGATTTGCATGATAAATAAATATGGAGAAGGTACGTTCAAGCGTAGCATAAATAAAATGAACGGTCAATAATAACAATAAATTATTTTTCAAACTTTTATTATTATTTTATAAAATTTTTATGTGATGGAGATATCATCAAAAGGCTTTCATGCCATGGATCATACATTTCCTTTACTCGAAATATCAAATGAAGTTTGCCACTGTTTATGTATCAAAATACGAACGTATTTCTACTTTTTATTATATAGCTTAACTTTCATTGTAAATAATTTTTTAAAAGTTTATTGGAAGATAAATATGCTGCTTTTGGATTTTCTCAATTTTGATGAACTTCTCAAAAACCTTTTAATTTTCATAATTGTGGGGTAAAACAAATAAGCAAGTTTTCTTTTAATATTTTATTATACAAAGTAAAAATGACACAAAACAAAGATAAAAAAACAACCTGAATAAATTTCAGAACCTCGATAGTATATTTATCAACGCCCGAATTGCATATTTTTTTTGCATCTATTAAAAATAAATATGGATGCATAAAAAAATAATAACCCAACTTAAAGAAGAATAATAATAAAAAAGAATTGACAAATTTTGTGATTTTGATTAATTATTTTAAGGCTAAATAAGATTGCAAAAATAAGAGGAGAGGTTTTGATAAGGCCAAACAAATACAATAAAAGTAAATGTAAAAAAATGAAATAACACGTTTTGACTCAAGCACAACAAAATGATGATTGCGAAGATCACATTGAGATTTTAGCTGTATAATATAAAAGTGAAATGGATCCAAAATTTAAAAAGTGAAATTATTTAGTTACAAAATATTGTAAAATAAAAAAAGAAGTTACAATAAAAATAAGAAGATCAGATTAACAACTAAAGATTTAAAGAAAAAATGTAAAGCGAAAATGTACCAAATTTAATTTTTTTGTTTTACAGAATGAAGAAAAGTTTAAGCCCTGACAGAGGACAAACTATCAATTTGAGTTTCTAAAAATTTGAAAAAGGTTTGCATTCCAACTGCAACTGCTGGAGTTCCAAAACCATGTGTAAGCATGGAGTAAGTTGCTAGAGGGTCTTGGATGTTATTTTCAAGAATGGGAGTTGGATCCTGAAAATTAACTTTTATTCATAAAAGAAATTTAAGATCGAAAATTAGACATACCTCATCGCAAACTGGACTTCGATCCATTTCAAGCAAATTCATAAATTCTAAAGCCACACTTTTAGCTTTTTGAAGAGTTCTCAGCCGCTCTTGAACAAGCATACTTGCATCGTGAGCATTTTTTAATGGTCCCATAGTTAAAACTTGAGAATTAAAGTGATCTTTAAAAGCTTTTTCAGCAATTTGTTTGATTGGAAATTCTTTATCCGTGATTTGTCCAAAATCTTTTGCAAGCTGAACTGATTCTTGTTCGGTTAAAGCTGATAACAAAGTTACAGTTCCCATTCTTCGGCGACCACGAGCAATGGAAATTCCAACCGAGTATAATTCTTCCACCAATGCTTTACTCTTTTCAGGCATTTTTGCACGACGCAATAAAGCTCCCAATAAACTAAAGTTAAATGCTTCTGGTCCAACCAAACGTCGACGAACTTCTCCAACGCTCATTTTATATTTAACAACATTGGATAAAAGAGATAAACGACCGGGAACTTGAGCAAAAACTCGATCATGTGGAACCATTCCCTCAACAGGATGTTCCAAAACTCCACTATCATTTGCACTTGAAGGAATTCTGTTTTGTGGAGTTAAACTGAAGGATTTATTATTTTCTGCCATTTGTTTTGAATGTAATGCAAGAATGAGGGCACTGTCGGTCGAAACATTAGGGCTAAATGTAGTTGAAGCGATATTGCCATTTGTGCTTCCACCTGAACTTGTTGTTTCACTATCATCTTCATCACCTCGAGCTAATCTGTCGATGATATCACCAAGTGGGGTGCCATTGTTATTTGTAGAACCTGATGGAGCAGGGGATGGATGTTCAGAGCTTTCGACCTAAATTTACAAATTAATAGAAACCTATTTTATTTTTTAATGTTAAACTTACAGATTTGATTTTATTTAACCGCGCCTTTTTGCTTTGTAAAAGTTCTTGAATAGCTAATGGCCGCTTTCGATCAGCGTGTTCAGCTTCTTTGGGAAGACTTCCTGCTGTAGAAGCAGGGGATTCAGAGCGTCCAGCGCTTCCCTGTGGTGACGAGCTGCTTGATGAGGTTGCTTGACCTGGTGATTTCAATTCCTCTTTAATTTTTAATTCAAGTGGATCAGAATTATATGTTTTTTGAGTTGTTTCAACTGTAAGATTGCTGTTTAAAGAAGAATTGCCAAAATGTGAAGCTATAATAGCTCTGGTTTGATCATTGACTAGATGGGAAGCAAGCAAAGCTCTAGTTTGATCATTAATATTGCTTTGATCACAAAATGCTGCTTTGAATAATTCTGCCAAATTTATTTGTTTGTTATTTGGTACAACGTCCGGCATAATTTGAGATCGGAGGAGGATAAATGAAAAAAAGAGATCGGTGGAATAAAATTAAAGTGAAGGAAACCAGAAGAAAAAAAAGCTGAAAATACGGAAAGTTATTATTTTTGATTAGGTTTATTCATAAAAAAGTAGTGAATAATCAAAAGCGAAAAAACCGCGTTAATCAATTTGATCGAAAGAAAAAGGTTGGTTGAAAAGACACTTGCTTAAGAAATGGCGCGAAACAAAAAAAATCACTTGCTTTCTTTTCCTTTATTTTAATGGCCAATGGCATTTGAGCAGATGGCGATAAAGTGCCACAACAACATACAAAATAAAATAACAGAAAAAGCGCGGGCAATAAGAATTGCGCGGTGCCTCCTGGCATGTGTCCCTTCTCTAATGTTATTGATGCATCGCGCCTCAAGGATAGCATGAGGGTAAAAGGATGAGAGACACTAAAAAACTATTATGCCATTGGCCATTTTTTGGAAGCAATAGGTCAAACATTGAGCTCCTGGAGAAAGAAAAAGGTTGATTTCTTGCGATAAAAAATGGAAATATGAAAATAGCAAGCATTGTCTGGATTTTTTTGGAGGTAGAAAAAAGTCAATAAAAAGATAACATTATAAAATGTGTAGCCGATTTATAAATCAATCAAGAAAAATCAGAAGTACAGTAACACATGAAAAGCACCTTTTATAGTAATTTTTAATAAATTTTTTAAAGGCTAAATTTTTTTTGAAAGTAAGCAAACCTATTAAACACAGGAAAAAAATTTAACAAATACTGAAACATAAAATCAACGTTTCTGTAGGGCAAGAGAAGAAGAAAAGAGTCAACATAAGCCAATGACGCACAATTACGTAAGTTCAGAAAAAAAGGCTAAACACTTCTTTTTTTACCTTGGTGTTTTTGACATTCAAAAGCAAAGTTGTTTAGAGTCATCATCAATGCTAAAAGAAAAGAATCGTACATCATTGGAAAAAGAAAAAAAAATCAAAGATAAGCAAAGCCTTAGGCATGCGCCCTGAAGCAGTGCTGATAAGAAACTTCTCTTACTCTTCTTGCTGCTTACTTCTTTCTCCTCTCATTAAAAATATTTTCCCTTTTGGATATGAAACTGTCATATTTGAGGCGGCCACGGGGTGTGTTTGTTTCAGAAAGTTATCAAAGGAAACTAAAATAGAGAGGGCAACAAATAAAAACGTTTCTTTCTCTCGTGATGCTTTTTTTTTTTTTTTATATTTGGAGGAAGGAACCGTTTCCATTTTAGGCTAACATGATGATGCTGCTTTAGGCAAATCAAAAAACACAAAGGTGTGCCTAGGTAAATTTTATCATCATCACAGTGATGGTGCAGCCCTTTTTCTTTGCAACGACGACAACTTGCCTGTGGCACCCCCTCTCTCAACAAACTTTTAAATGTTTACAAAACCTCAAGCAACAAAGAAAAGCATTTTGAGGAAAAGAAAAAAATAGAATAAAAACGTGAAACAGTATGTATGTGTTCCCGGTATAGAGAAAATGGGTTGTTGATGTGCCTCTCTTCTTGATTTTACCTATAGATGACGACGATGGTCTCGTATGTCGTCCCAATCCTCCGGAAAAGAAGGTTAAAAAAATAAAAGTATGTTTCAAAAAGCAAGTGCGCAAAGGATGTATGTGTGCATATACTTCATTCAAAATAATACTGAGACTGTCGTAAGTCAGTTCAGTTAGTGAATATATATATATGCCGGCTGTATTGACATTATTTCACTGTGATCATTGTGGAACGGACCCGCCGCTGGCGCAGGAAGCCGTTTGATAGGTCGTGGCAATGGATGACGATGAGGTGAAAGGTTGCTGCGTGAGTGTAACCACAAAAAGCATACCAAGAATGAAGGGAAAAATCTTTTGTGATTGGAAAAAAGAAGAGACATAAAAAACTTAAAAAAAATTTTAGGTTAAAATCTTAAAAAGCTTTAATTTGAATTCTAACCAAAGGCGATAAAAAAATAAAAAAATCGCACTAAAATACAAAACAGAAAATGATTATCCCTGATTACGGCTGATTTAATAAAGTCACCCAGTAATGTCGCTGAAACCTAAAAAAAGATTTTTACAGACAGAAGCCAAAGGCATTGTTTGTTTTTGAAAGCTGCGTAGGAACTTATAACATTTATTCTTTGATTTTTTTTATTCGCTTTGATCCCTGTCTGCAGACAGAAGTGGCGGTAGTTTTTTTTATTATTAACCTTTTCAACTTGAACAAAGGTCGGAAAAAATCTTCGCTGCTCAAAGTAAAATAAAAGAGAAACAGAAAATTATTTAAAGTCCCCAAGCAATCATGTATCTTTTTTCTTCTAAAACAAATAACATTCAATGATTGTAAAAATAGCATCAACAAAAAAATAAAAATGAAAACCTCTTTAAGATTCGCTGCAAGCAAGCTCTGAATCGATGGTGACTTTTTTATGAGAAAAGAGAGTTTTCGGCACCTGCAATGTTTGCCAACTGGAGGCGGTGGGTCACAACCACAACGATGATGATGATGACCGATCGGAATTGGAGGCACAAGAAGAAGGAAAAGGCTTTTTTTGTGTACAAGTCAACAACGAAACGGCCAAGAGAGTAAACTCGGCTACGGCGCTAGGGCAAGTTGACACCACCGATGGAGGGCAAAAAAATAAACGGAACACCATAAATGGAGAAAGCTATTTTTGATGCACAAAAAAAACATAAGCAAAAAAAGGAGGAGCCGTTGGCAAAGCAAACCAAAATCGAGCGATTTTTTTTCTTTGGCGCAAATAGAGGTGAAATTCATATATTTGTGAGCAACGCTTTTAGCATCATATATTCATCTATCCTTCCTACAATCGTGCTGCTTCGGGCTCATTTCATTGAAATTGGCTGTAGAAAAAAAATATTTGAAGACTGTCAGGTGGAGTCAAAGTTCAGCCCAAAGGCAGTACAGAAAAAAAATCAAGCGACAGACTTGAGTGAAAGAAAAGAATCGACAACAGTAGCGGGGTTAAAAAGACAAAGGGCATGACCCCTCTAGGGTAAACATTAAACACTCTACCAACCTTCCTTCCTTCCATCGACCCAAAGGATAAGTTGCTTGTGGGTTTTAAATAAAAAAGAGACTGTTTACAAAAGAGCGGAAAATGGAACACGCAAAGGTAGTAGATAGGTAGTTGCAGCAGACGCACAGAAAAAAAATTAACTGTTACAAAAAGCATTTTAAAAATATGAAGTTAAAAAAAGAATGCTTTTCTCGAGGCAAAGAGGTAAAAAAATACAGAAATAAAAAATGAAAATAAATCGCGCAACTTTTTATTTCATCCGTGATGACAGACATTGATTTTTACAGTAACAATGTTCAACGAGGAAAAAAATAAATTGTAAAAAAAAGCCCAAGGGCACGCATTATTCTTTTTTTTATTTTCTATTACGCCATCGAGTTTTTTTTGTTCCACAGCCGGTTTTTTTATTTTCGATTATGCCTCGAGCGGGAAAGTAATCGGTTAACAAAATCCGATTGAAATTGATAGACAGGCAAAAAAAGTTCCCTTGGATGTATTGGCGGATTAGATATATTGGAAAAAAAATCAGAAATCATTCACCACTTAAAAAATAAAAATAAATAACATCGACAAGAATAAAAAACAAAAAATCCAGGACATTTGTTGCGCAATGTATGTCTAAAAAATAAACGGAAAAATAATAAAAAATAAAAACACCCTAAAGGAAAGCGGAAAATGAGAGAAAGAGTGAAAAGCAATGACGAGCTTGATCACCGACATTGTGTACGGCAACAAAAAAAAAGAATACAGAACAAAAGAAGCTCGATTTATAGAAATAAAAAATATTCGATAACGGAACAATGGTTCAGAAGGTCAAGAAAAAACTTTTATGAAAGCATAAAAGAACATTGCTGGCTGCTTCTGGCAAAACAAAAAGGAAAAACAGTTCCCCGCGCATTTTTTGGTCAAAAGAAAAAAAACATGAGTCAAAAAAAATGACCAAAGATGGAGAATGAATGAATGCCTGCCACCGGCGCAAGGCTCTTCCAACAACAACAAAAAAAACGATGCGACAGGTCCCGATTGCCGCTGCCATTGGAAAAAAAATCATGCGCCTTCATTCTTTGGCACTGCCCATGGAAAAGGAAGAAACATTACCATCCGCGATCGTGGACGGCCAGAAAAAAATATTTCCCTCATTGAGCTAAAAAAAGATGATGAGTGAAACCACGAAGAAGGAAAAAAATTTATATGCCAAAAAAGAGCCGTTTGTCCGTCGGAATTGCGGAGGAAATGAATGTTTGAGGTGCTGATGACCCCGCGCAATTTTAACTCCCGTAAAAAAAAGAAAATAGAAAGCACTTTTTTTTGTCCAAATAAGGAGTGCCCGCGCCGATGCTGACCCAGCGGCATTTATCCGCCCGATCCAAAAAAAACGCCATTGAGTGCTTTGTCGTCGTGCATTGGCCCTACAGTCTTAGTCGTTTTTTTAAATATAGGCAAGCAAAAAAAACGCAAATTGAGGGAAGAAAGAAAAAAATCGAAAGTCAATGTCGCGCACTCCGCCGCCGCAAGTGAGAGTTAGCGCGCCATTCAAAGACAAGGGCGTCTTTCTCCGATCGCATACATGAAATGAAATGAATGAGTGGCCTGCAGCATCAACATCGACAACATGCTCAAAGAGGGAAGAACAACTAACTCTTTGCGCAAACTACGACGACGACGACCTCGGAACCAAGCACGGAACGTGTCGACCTTTCCCTGAGGCCGTTTTTTTAGGGATTGGAGGAGGACAATACCTTTTATATTTAAAAAAAGAAAAGTTTGAACAAATGGAACAATGCTTTATAAATACAAATGAAATTTATCAACCAATGATATTTTTAAATTGAAGGAAAAACTGGATTTAACCGACGTTGTTAACCTTTGGCACAAAATTTTTAGCATTAATATTTATTATTGTAAAATTTCACTATTTGCTAGAAGAAATGTGGTTATCTGAGATTGTAATCTGCAATTAAAATCTCAAGACTCGTTTAATTTCAAAGATGATATTGTTGTTTAATTGCGGTTTGTTTCAACTTCAGTTTCTATGAAAACTTTTTGTGAAGAAAAAATTGGTTTTACCTTAAACTTTTTGTTCTTTTTTCATTTTCTTGAATAACTTTTTTCTTTGATAATTTTTTAATTTTGGCCTATGTACTACAAAGATTCTATCCAATGCCAGAAGGCTTATTATGACCTTGATCACAATAATATTCATGATGATGTTGAACAAGCTTTTTAAAAACCATTTTTGTCCATGTTTTTTTATTTATTCCCAAATTTTGTGAAGTCTTTCTTTCTTGGCGCCATTGAACTGTAACTGTAGAGGCAATTGCCTTTTTTGATTTGTTTTCAGCCTTGGGCAGGCAGGCCAATGTCATCTTTTTTTGTAAGGCGCCAGAGGAGAAAAAAAAATTGCTTATGAAGGTCAAGGAATAAAAAGAAAGTCTTGAGGTAAGAAAGAAATTGCTTTGGCCCTCACGGAAAGAAGGAAAGCAAGAAAATGAAAAAAATAGCTGAATTCACATTGAATTGTCATTTTTTTTGTTGTTGAACGAGGAGAAAAGAGTGAATGTATACGCCCGATTGCTTATAATCCGCTGCAGTAGAGGAAAAAAAATATTGAGCTGACCTCGAAAAAAAAAGAACTTACTTGGTTGATTTCCTGTGTTTGATGATGACGAAAAAAAAATTGACGAGAGAGGGAAAGCGAGAACACAAAGAGAAAAAAAGAGTGATGGAAATTTACAAAAGTGCTCGAGGGTCTAAGCAATCCTGACGGTACTGCTGTCAAAGTTTTCTTGTTCAAGGTCAACTTTAAATATTTTTTTAAAAAGTTAAAAATGCAAAAATAATTTTTCTATAATGAATTCTTTCAAAACTCGAAGTATTTGAACTTTTTTAAAAACTTTATAACCCAGAACAACAACTATAAATAAATGGATGGTTCACAGGCATGAATGTTTTCTTTTATTATTATCTCCTCCTTTATTTATTTTTTCAATCAAAGACCACTCATTCAATTTCACCTTTAGGTAAATAATAACGATAATCATTGTTATCGATCAACTTATTTTTTGTTCACTTCATTATTCTTTCTTTCTGTCTCTTCTTGCATTAGCGTTAATCTTTTTCTTTTATTTTCATATGTTGCAAAGTCTGTCTTCAATTAATTTAAAAAAATGGTTTGAAATTTTTTTCTTTTAATTGTTTAAAAATAAAATATTTTTAAATTTTAAGGAACAACAACACCAAGAAAGAAGTCGATGGAAAACTATTTTACGGCATATTTCACAATGGAAAATTCAAGTAGAACCCATCATTTTTATTCTTTCATTATGTAATACAGCGAGGTAAAAGATTTGAATATGACGCAAATTTTGATTTATGGGATACTTTTAGAAGTGTCGTAAATCCACATTTAATGGAAGATAAAATGAAGCGAACTTACTTTCCTCCATCAGGTTTAAGTCCTTCAGAACTTAAAAAATTTTATAATAAGAAAATAACTTTGTGGGATCAAAATTATGAATATGTTAATTTACCCATAGCTTGCATAGCCGGAATTATTTATGGATCATATAGTGATCAAAAAGGAAGAAAGTTACCACTTTTGATTGGTTTAATTAGTGTTATAATAGATAATATATTTTATATGTTAATTTGGTCAGAGAAAACTGATATTTCCTTGCAATGGTTATTCCTTGGTGCAACGATAGTTGGATTAATGGGAGATTTTATGTTATTGATGAGTTGTGTCAACGCATATTTAGCTGATCAATTTGGAAATAAACGAACTCTTTCAATTCGAATGATCATAGTTTCAACTATTTTTAGTTTGGGTTCATTTTGTGGCTCTCAAACTGTCGACCATTTGGTGGATGTTATTGGGGGAATTGGAACTATGTTCGTCGTCCAAGGAACTTTAGTGGCGACTTTAATTTTATCAATTTTAATTCTAAAAAATCCGTTACCTCAAAATCAACAAAATTTGGCCAACGACACTGAAGCCGTTATTCCAGTCGAAGCTATCGAAGCAGAAGAAATTCCACTACAAAATCAAAACTTTAAAAAAGTTGTAATCGAAAAATTTAAATATTTATTTAATTCCATCAAAATTTTTTACGTTCCTCGAGAAGGCCATCGCCGTTTATTTTTGTATGCTTGTTTTGCAGCTAATTTCTTGGATCAACTTGCATTTGGTGAAGAAAAAAGTTTAATTGGAAAATATACTCTTCTTGATCCTTTTAATTGGAGCACGCACGAATATGCTCGGTATAAAGAACTTCGACCTATTGTACGTAAGTTTCAATTAATTTTTAATTTTCAATTATAAATATTTTTTTAAAGAAATTATTGGAATGATTTTTGGTCTAATTGTTCTTAAATGGGCTTTAAAATTCCGTGATACTTTTATCATTGTTCTTGCAATTGGCTCTATGTCACTTTGCACATTGGTTATTGGATTAGCTAAAAGTTCAGCTTTAATCTATGCTTCTTTGGCACCTGGAAGCTTACATGGATTATTAAATCCATTGACTTATACTTTTATTACATGTTTAGTTGATCCCAGCGAGGTAAAGTTATGAGTAAAAATTTGACTATAAATAGTTTTTAATTTTAGATTGGTCAAACATTTGCTGTTAGCACAATTGCTGGAAAATTAGCTGGCATTGCTCAAACAGCAATTTTAGACACGATTTATAGAAAAACCATAGATTGGTATCAGGTAAATTTGTTTTTAAGATAAATTTTCGACTCATAGAAATCTTTTGTTTTAGGGCTTTGTTTGGTTGTTAATGTGTCTAATAAGTGGCATTGCAGCTTTTCTTTATCTCATAATTCATATTATAGCAAAGAAAGAAAATATAGGCACATAAATAAATTTATATATAAAAAAATTAAATAAGCTCTGAATAAATAAAAATTTTTATGCAATAAATAAAAACCCGATTAACTGAAAATTCCAAGATTGCGTTTAGGTCCTTTGAAATTTTGGCGAAGTTGAATAAAAGATTGAATCATATTTCTATCAATTTCAGCGAGAGTTGAAGCAGCACATGCTTGATCCAAATTTTCTGGTTTTACCACCAACAAATTACAAAGGGCTGGTAAAACTTCAAATTTGCGAGAAACTGGAGGCATTCCCCATGAATCAATGCAGTTACTAAAAAAACTTTAGAAAAAGGCTCCAAAAAAAGTTAAACAAACTTGTATTCTTTAACATCGGTTAAAAGCAACAATCCACCTGTTTCATTATATGTGAATGAGCGAATATGATTTAAAATAGTATTATACAATCGATTACCAAGTTCAGTCATAATGGTAGTACGATTTGCTCCTTCCGTGGTTTGCTTAATTTGTTCTCCTTGCTTTTTAATGTATCTTGAAACTATTTGACATGCCTAAATCAAACCATAAAAATATATGGGGAAATTTTATGGTAGCTTACCTTTGAAATATCAATAACTAAAAATGAATCACTATCTGGTCGAAAATCAGTCTTCTTTTGTTCTGTATTTAAAATGTAGCGAACATACATGACAATGACATTAATTTGCCGTTCGAGTCCAATGTTAATACGATTTTCAACATGTTGTAAAGTGGAATCTCGCTTTTTAACGACATCATTCTCCAAGACAGCTTCCCTGAAAATGTTACAGTAATTAATTTTTTGCAAAATTTATAGTGATACATACTTGACAAGAGGATGAACAGAATCATCAAATTGTTTAACAAATAAATCAGTGATGGAAGTTGTTTGTAAAACTACACCAAAGAAATTATTTGGTGGCTCAACTTTTGGCTCAGAAGTTGCGATACCTGGAAATACAAAAAAGTCATACTTCGCTTCGGCCACATAAGAACGAATCATTACCAGTTAAAGCTAATTCAATGGCATAATCAACATGTTCAGTATATAAATAATTTAGTAATAATCCAAATATCATTGCTGCCATCGACGCAACATCCTCTTTTTTACCACTCAAAGCGTTGCATCTCATAAAAGCGCTTTTAGTTTCTTGCAAAATATTAATTGCAACTTCTTCATCCAAAAATGTTTCGCCACCAAAATTTTCCACGGTTAAAAGGCGAGCTTGAAAATCTCTTTTTAATTCTTGAAATCCTCCTGATTGAACGTTGCGTTTTTGATGATTTTTGCTTTCATAAAATCGATCAAGAATTTGTCTGCATTGGAATTGTATTTGTTGTTGCTCCCGTTTACTATAGTCTTTGAGATATGGAGCAAAAACGGATCGAGTGAGAATTTTCAAAAAGTTTGGATCTGAATCAAATTTAAATTTTTGTAAAGCACCTTGAAGCTTTAATGTTCTGAAAAAAAAAGATTTAGTTGGGAGTTTTTTATATGGTTATTACTTTGTATAATAATCATTTAGCATCGTTAAATAAGCTCCATTATCATTTTCATATTCTTGTAGTTTAGCTCTGAGTGATTCCTAAAATCAAAATTTATTTATAATTTTTTAAATTCAATGTTTTTTTACCGAAAGTTTTCCATGAAATAAATTCAAAATTAATTTTCCCATAACTTGTTGAGGTTTAGGAAAAATTTCTTCAATCATTGGTTGAGTTTTTTCACATAAAGAAAAAATATCATCAAATACACTTCCAGATCGAAAAGCACCGTTTTGAACCCTTTCAACAAAAGCATCCAAACATTTTGAGTATCTACGAAATTCAGATAAAATAATTGCAATTTCACGCATATTTTTTCGATCATGAGATTTTCCAAATTCTTCAATCAACAATTGCTCAATTTCTTCATATTTATGTGCAATTCTTAGTTGAACATTTGCAAATTTATCTCGTGCTAATTCTTGCGAGATTGATTCAAGCTTTTGAATCATTTCTGCTGATTCAAGGAGCTAAAAACAAAAGTCTTAGAAAAGTTATTAAAACATAAAAAAATTTACTCTATCAGGATCAGTAAATATCGGGGAATGTAAAGGTTGATCAGCAAGAAATTCATCAAAATGTTTCATAAGTTGCAGGGCTTCAAATGCTCGAGCTCTAGGAGCATGAACACTTTCAAGTTGATCACCAAGATGAACAACTTTAGTGAAAACTGATTGCATCGTGCTATCAAGTTGCTTCAACTTTTCTAAAGCGTTTGCATTTCGATCTTGAAGAACAACAAGGTCATCTCGAATATTTTGCTTTTCCACGGTATTCTGTTGCTCGAGAATATTTAATTTTCCCTTAAAAGAGGCGAATAATGAGGCTGAAATAAAAAAAGATTCAAACTTGAAATTGTTCACTAAGCATTTGCAAGCTACCAATTTCTTCTTCAAATTTTTTCATCAAATGTGTTGCATCAACATCATCTTGGCCATTGCTAATTCTCCAAGCTAAACGTTCAACAAAATCTATTGCATCAAAGGGATCTTGTTCCAAATCTTGAATATATGTCGCAAAATAAGTCATTTTCCTAAAATAATCAACAAAAAATTTAATTTAATTGCGGTTTTCAGGAAGAAGAAAAATGGAAGCAAAAAAGTATGATAAATTGGAAAATCCTTTCTTCGCTTTAGAACAAATTTAAAATAAAAAATCATTTATGGCTTTATATTATATTTGCATTGTGTCATGTTTATTATATATATTTAAAATAATAAAATTTTTAAAAACCCTCTGTTAATTTCTTTGGCACTTTTAACATATTTCAATATCAATTTTTTAAAAATGAGGCAGGATTCATTCATTCGTTTTCGCTTTTTGGTTCAGTCGAAGAAAAGTAGAGGGAACATTCCAATTAAGCATCCAACTACCAAACCAAAGGCTCGAGAAATATTTACGATATATCGAACTTTAGACAATTCAGCTTGTTCGGAAGTTAATGCAGGTTGTTTCACGCCTGCTTTTTGTACTAAATTTTCCACGTAAGTACTTAAACCAATTCCAGCCACATCAGAAATAATATTTCCAAGGGCTGCAGCGGCCATAGTGGAAATACTAAATAATACTCCAAGTTTAACATCAATATATTCACCAGCTAAAATCATAATCGCATTGTCCAAAAATCCAAAACCAATAAAAGGAAATACATTAAATAGCATTAAGTGTTTCGCTTGTTCTGGAGTAATATCATTCACATTAACTTTATTTTTATTGTTATCGCTTTTAATTGCTTCAAGAACTAATTCTTTTTCTGAAGCAGATAACTTTGAAACCAAATTATTTGCATCATGAATATCAGATATATGAAATCCCTTTTCCGTGGATGTTATCCCTGAAGTTGAACATCGAAATGCTAAATGGAATGGAATGTGATTGGAAGAAAGCAAAAAGTTGGTAGAAGATTTGCATTGGCGAAATATAGAAAGCACTTTGGTGGAAGAAACATAGGATTGTCGTAGCAAAGAAGAAGAAAATTTGAACAACATTATTGAGTGCAAAATATTTATATATGTATACTGAAAGAGCAACAAAAAAGATAGAGAAAATAAACTTTAAAGTTTAAACATAAAAAAGCAAAAGCTAAAGAAAACAATGAACATAATTAATGACTACAGTTTTTATCATTTTTAATATTCTTACCTTATTTTTTATATTTTTATATATAGATTAATACTTTAAAAAAAAATATTTATTCGTTTAAATTTACTTTCGTTTTAAACATATGTGGATCATCACATTTGTTAAACATAAACATTATTGAAAAAAAGGACAATGAAGAAGAAGCTGTCCGTGACAACCAGCTTTTTTGCATTTAAAATGATTAGTTCGCTGCAAGATTTTTTGTTAGTCATTTTTACAGCGGTTTTTAGAATGATTTTGCCTCTGGCAATGAAAAATTGAGATTTATGAAAATTATTAATCCGTTTTATCAAATTTGATCAAATGATTTTAAAAGTTTTAACGAGGAATAAATTTTTTTTGATGTTTACTAAAAGAAATTTACACCTACACTACCGTAAACAAATTACAATGTGAATTTATTCAAGTACAAAAAATCAAAAACTTAATTTTTTTATTAGCCATGTGTTTTAAACCCACCAAATATCTAATTCAAAATTATTTACTTAGCTCATTCAAAATCAAATGTTAATATTTGCACGCATTCCACCTTCCATTGGAAATGGGAATTACAAAAGAATAAAATCAGCAAAGCCATGGAAATATTTTGCACTTTTGTAATGCAAACCGATTATGCGCTACAACAAGAATCAAGAGACAAGGAAGAAACTATTTTTTAAATCTGTTTAAATATGTGGGCAGCATAAATTGTTGCGATAAATTTTCCAAACAAAAAATATAAAAGCGGTAAATCATGCGTATTTTTAAATATTTTATATCATTTTTCGAAACAATCATTGTTTTGAAAGATGTGGCTTCTTCCGGTTTCTTTGTTATTCTTACTCACATTAATATCATGTCAAGAATATCGGGTTTTGGATTTTGGAGCGGTTGGAGATGGAATTACTTTTGATACCCAAGCTGTAAGAGCCGCAATGGCTGCTGCCGCTAATTCCAATGGTGGCAGGGTTATTTTTGATCAAGGCTATACTTTCCTTACTGGACCTTTTAATATTACAAGCAATGTTATTGTTGATATTAGAGGAACTATTCTCGGATCACCCAATAAAACTGATTACTACCCAATTCCTCAAGATCCATGGTTTTTAGAGTTAGTTAAATTTTACAGTTATTTCGAAATTTTTTGAATGACAAAAAATTACAAAAAGTCAGAATCTTGAGCGCGTTGAAACAAATCTCCAAAAGTGTTTTTATATTAAATAAATTAAATAAATTTTTTAAGCTGGTCTCCATCTCAAAGTCATTCTCTAATCTTAGCTTATGAAGCTGAAAACATAACTATCACAGGCGGTGGATTAATTAATGGACAAGCAGAAAATTGGAATTGTTCTGGATGCGTTGGGTATACTTTCAATTATTACTTTTATAAACTTATAAAGCATCTAAAATTTAGACCATTCACTCTTAAACTTATATACACAAATGATAGTGTTATCGAGAATATTAATTTATTAAATTGCCCTCGATGGACTTTGGTATTAGGTTATGCAACGAATATTCATGTTAATCATGTTAATATTACAAATCCACTTGGAACTCTTCCAATAAATGGTGATGGAATTAGTAATGATGGATATGATATTGTTTGTAGTGTAAATATTACGCTTGAAAATAGTTATTATAAAGGCGGTATGTCCACAATTATAAAATTTTTAATTTTAAAACATATCTCTCATTGTTTTAGGTGATGATGGTGTAATGATTAAAAGTGGAAGACATGGACCTGCACTTCAGTATGGTCGAGCATCAGAAAATATTTATGTCAGAAATATGACTTTGGAAACATCGGGAGGCATTGGAGCTGGAGTAGAAATTACAGCTGGAGTTAGAAATGTCACATATGAAGATATTAATTTGATTGGAGCAGTAAGAGGCATCAATGTGCAATCCCAACGAGGAATGGGAGGTAAAGGTTTTTTTATTTTATGTCTTAAAATTTCAAAGTAATTATTTAGGCTTTATCGAAGATATGACTTTCCGAAATATTAAAATGGTTAATGTCAATCGTACCATAATTTTTTCTAAATGGTATACATGGAATAATGGTACATCCAATACACCAATATTTAAAAACATTGTTTTGGATAATATTACAATTGATAATTCTCAAATGTCACCCAATTGGTTTAGCTATGAGTGGGAACTAAATGGCGCAGAGGAAAGCCCTATTGAAGGATTTACAGTTAAAAATATGAATATTAATTCAAGCCTTTTGTACGTTAATAACTGTTATGAAACAATTGGAACTTGCTAGAATGTTTATCCATCATGTCCACCATGTTTAAACCAATCACAAGAAACTACTACCACTTTAGCTCCAACTACTACAACTACTACGATACCTAAAAAGCCTCTTACAACTTGTGCTGGAGCAATTGATTTAGTTTTTGTCATCGATGGTTCGGATACTATGACTGCATCAAGATTTAATACACTCAAAACTCAATTGGCTTTAGCTGTTACTCAATCAAATATTACTTGGGGCGATAATGTAATTTACTTATTTTTTAAACTTTGTCGAAATTAATCGCATGTTTTTAGAAAGCTCATGTTGGCATTGTTCTTTCAACTGGATTAATGCCAAATGGAAGAACCACTCCATATCGATATCTCGATTTAAATGGATGCCAATTTTATGCGTGGGATTGCACTCCAACAATCACAACCACAGCAAAATTAATTACTGCAATCAAAAATATGCCATTTTATGGAGGCAAAAATAATATTGCATTAAGCATGAATGAAACAATGACAGGTGAGTACGATGGTTTACCTGATTCATGGGTTATTTTTGGTGATCCATATTGGAATACCGTTGGTGATCGACCAGATGTTTCTGATGTTATGATTGTAATCAGTGGAAAAGATACCAGTAATGTGTCTCCTGTTACTAATGCCTTATTAAATAAAGGTGTAAAAATTTATTCAATTGGTTTTTCTGATTTGCCAACAACCCAATTGCAAGCAATTTCTGGAAGTGCTACTACACCTTTTACTACAACACCACAAAATTTGGCGAGTGTTATTAAAAATATTTGTCAATTCAAGTAATTAATTATCTATCAACAAAGCTGGTTGCAAATTTTACAATGATAAATATTTTTTTTAATAAATTTAAATAATTTCAATAAAATAAAATTAAAGCATTTTTGAATAATTACGATATGGAATATTTTTTAACACTCTTTTTTATTCCTTTTTAGTAAACTTTTAGTAAATAACCCTAATGGCAATGGAAGATTTACAACATTTTACAATGTTCCCTTTTTCTTTCCTTTCATCAAATTAAATTTATTTTTTATGCATTATTTTAAGATTTATTGCCAATACACTTTATTTTCTTACGTAAAAAAAGAAATTTAAGAAAAGAGTTTTACATTTTGTTTTATTTTTCTATCATTTTTTTTATTTTTTATATGTTATGAGAGTTTCTTGACATTGGAAAAACACACTATTATTATGATTAATCAACAGCTAGCTTTCTTTTAAAAAATTGTAGTTGAGGAAAGTTTTTTTTTGCAACGAGAAAACGAACTTTTCATGGAGAAAAAAAGAAAAAGAAAAATATAAAAAATACTTCTTTTTTCTCATTTTTTCTTTATTTTTTAAAGTAAAATGAGTTAAGCTTTTGTTTGTTTGCTTGTGAGACTTTAATTGTTTTATGCGTGTGTGTTTTTTTCCTTTAAAAAAAGCAAATCTCATTTAAATCTATTGTTGCTCGGCCATTTTTTGATCGTATCATAATAATTGAAAAATATTTTAAACGAAGAAACTAAAAGTATTTTTTAAATCGAAAAATAAATAAATGCGGCAGCAGCTATCGTAGTTTCTGGGATTTCAAATTAATTAAGCATGAGGCTATCTCTATTCTATATCACAAAGCTTTTTATTCCAAAAAATGCCATTTCCATTCTTTAGAAAAAGAAAAAACACGCAAAAAAAAAATAAAAAGTTCTTCGCAGAGCTCAGAAAAAAAACTGATGATGCTCTGGCGCCAGTATGAAAGTATATTTTAGTCTAGCAACTAAGGCGACAACAACGACAACATGAAATTGGCCGTCGTAGTCGTCGCCGCCCTTCTTCCTCTTCTTTTTATTTTTCTTTTATTTTTTTACTCGGAGTTTTTTTTGGGCAGCAAGCAGCTTAACGGCGATATATGACATCGTTGGGGCGGGCGCGAGCGCTCAAACAACTACAACTAACTCTCGTGGACCACGCCAAAGTCCTCCCTTTGAGTTAAAAAAAGAAAGAAAAAAAAGAAGAAAGTGAGAGCGGTTTGTTGTTGTTCCACGGACGCTGCAGTAGTTAGTTGAAAGTTGGATGGATGAAAAGAGGAGTCCCTCGGCAATGAGAGAGAAAGAGTGACACTTAGGCTGTTGTCTTTTTTTTTATTTTTTGAAACACTACTTTTTTCATGTTCACTTTTTTTTTTCGTTCAGAAAAGTGATATTCATATTTAAAATTTAAAAACCTTTTAATATAAAAGACATGTAAAAACTTTTCTTCATAAAATTACCTTTTGGGTGCTTGATTACAAATTTATTTTTCGAAAGAAAAAATGTTTGATTTCATTTTCTATTTTTTTAGCCTTTAAAAAGTTTGTAAAGTTTTTTTCTGCTCAAACTTTCTTCTTTTTTGAATTTTTTTAAAGTAAATATATTATTTTCTTCAACATTGATCATCAATTTTCCCACTTATGTTTACTTATTACAAATAAAAAAATCATTGATGCGTGTGTTGTCATTTTTCTATTGTTGCGCGGTTCTTCACTATTTTTTTGTTTTCCGTGAGGCGGGTCTTCTTTTTGCTTCTTCACTCAACCAACTTCAGGACAAATAATTTTTTCATTTCATATTTCAATCGATTTTCAGCAGCAGCCTTAATGTTATTTAAAAAATTTTGTTGATCGTCGTCTCACTGACGAACTTGTTTTTTCCTGCACTCGGTAGACTGCCAAAAGAAAAACACGAATATTTTTTTATTCTGCGAAATGACACCGAGAAATTTTATTTTTCCATCCTCAAATCTGTCCTTTATATTTTTATTAACAATATTTTATCAATATTTTTTATTATGGGTTAATGCTGAAATATGTCCAGAAAATACTGATACGGTTGCAAAATTACTTTCTGCCTCAGGGATTACTGCACATCGAAAATCTTGTCCTGATTTTAAAGATGATACTGATCAATCTTCCTGTTGTCCATCATCGATAACTCCGGGTACATATTATTGTTGCACACTTGAAAAGCGTGAAGAAATTGATGACGAATTAGCTGCGGAAGCAAGGAGAATCTTTTTTAGAAAGTAAGTAGGAAAAATATTTTAATCTTTTTTAAATCTTTCTGTATATTAGCTTTGAAGCTGACTTTTTAAGTTAAGCAAAAAAAAATGATTACTAAATAATGAATGGCTGGCATGTTTGCTTGCTTCTTCCTCTTCCTTTTTTTCAAAACATTATTTAAAAAAACTTTTAATGGAGGACGACTCCAAATCCCGGGCAGCAACAACGGCTTAATCCCCCTATTTTGCATGTTCCAGCACTACTTTTTTTTTGCGCTATAGAATATGTTAAGCGGGGCTCAAAAGCAACTAGTTGGCGGTGTTGCACATTGAATTCATCAAAATATTCTGTCAAATATGCCTTTTTTCTATGAGTCGAAGGAAATAGTGACTTTTTTGGGTTATTTTTTATGAAAGAAAAAAAAATAACGGAAAAGGGATCAAATTTCGTTATTTAGGCGATGGCTTAAAAATTCTTACATTGCTTTGACTTTTGACTTTATTTTAAAGCTTTTTTATTAAATATTATCTTTAAAAATAAAAGAATCTTCAATTAAAAATTCAAGTCATGAAAGTTTTAAGAAAAATAAAATCTAAGCTTAAATTATTTAATCCATTATAGCAACTCTAATGTATTTTTTTATTTTGGGAGAGTTAAATTTAGCCCAATAAGAACAATTAGTTTATACCTAGAACCAAAAAGCTAATAAGCTATAATTTTTTTCTTTTATTTTTGGTTAAAGAGCCAATTATTTTAAGAGTTTTTTTATTTTTAAATAATTAAAGAGCATCCGAAAAAAAGACGTAAAAAGTAACCTTTTAGAAGCACACACAAAAACTAAAACTTTCGTATCTTTGGATTTCTAATAGCCACTTTTATTTTTATTTTTGCAAAAAATCCAAATTGACTCAAAAAAAAGTAAGAGACCAATTAATTGAGAGAAAGAAAAAATGAATGTCATGCGTGCTTATGCTGCAGCAGCAATTTCTCTACAAAATTTATGACTCCCATTTAAACTTGGGACATTTTAACAACCTATCTCTTGGTGGACTTTTATTTTTACTCGACTTTTAGTTCATAAAACTTTTTTTCGTTTTATTAGGAAAAAAAGTAAGCTCCAAAAAAAGCAGGCGTATTGAGCTCCCTTTGTAATACAAATTATATATGTCGTGCAGCCAAAGTGGAGGGGACTTCACCCACAACAACTATAACAAAGAAGTACATGCATCCAGGCAGTCTAAAAACTTCATTAGGCAAATTTAAAAAAGAATGCATTTGAAATATTTTTTTCTTTGCTGCGACTAGTTACTCTTTTAGCTTGAATATCTTTTTTGTGTTAAAAAAACAAAACAGCAAACAAAAAATGGATGGAAAAATAGAAGGAAATATTCACTTTGTTTTATTTTTTTGTCTTTTCTTTTTTGTTTCTCGAAGTCTTATAAATGCAAAAAGGATTATTATTTCTTTTGAGGATGTGTCATATAAAATTTTTTTTACTCACATAAAAATAAGCGAAATCTTTTGTTCATTGAAAAATAGTAAAAAAGCAATAACATATATGCGAAAATATAAAAAGAGTAACCGCTGCTGCAATTGACGGAAATTGGTCTGCCTCTGGTAATGTGGCTTTTGTTACTTTTTAAAAAAGGTGATAATGCAATTTTTCCTCTTTTTCTTTTGCATGTGTTGGGCAAATCAACGCAAGTAACATAGTTTCAAGTTTCACTTCGATGCCTTTCTTTTTTTTCTCTCTCATTTGCACATTTCCATTATTTTTTCATTGCTTAAGATTCTCAACTTTCTGTGTTACTTTTCGCACTTGTTTCATCAAAAAAAGAAAAAGAAAATAAATCTTTTTTGTTAAAAAGTAGGAAGCGCAAAAAAGAAAAAAAAAGAATTTTGTTGAATTCCCAAAACGCGTTAAATAAAATAAAATAAAAAATGTTTGTTATGTGGATTTATGTTGTCAACAAAATGCAAGTAAAAAAACAAAATAAAATTGACAAATGGAATTTTTTGAAGCTAAAAAATCTGGCACACAATGAATGTATATGTAGACGAGGAGCAAATTGAATTGCGCGTATTCCTTTGGGAGAGTTAGTTTGAGTGAGAAAGATGTGCGTGAGAATAAAAAAAAACAACAGGCCATTCGGGAGTTGAAAGATTTTAGAAAAGGGATGAAAATTTTGTTAGGTGACAAACAAAGGAAAAAAAGAGTGTTTTTGCTTTTTAGTATAATTTTGAGAAGACTCTTACAGTATGTGCAAAAAATATATAAAAAAATCATGCATTTTTAAAGTTATTTTATCCTAATTCTTAAAGAAATCTGATATATAAAAGTTGTAATTTTCACACCTGTCAAAAACAAAAAAATGAAGCATAAATGTGTCAGTTGCCAGAAAGAGAGAAACATGTATAACAAAAGCATTAAAAACACCTGTTAATGACATATGTATGTATAACTTTCATTTTCAGCCATCTTGCCCAAATTATTATTGGATCTATTTTAAGTTTGGTTATTTTTATTGTTGTAACTTCAATCGTTTGCAAACGGGTTAAATGGTGTCCAATGTATAATGGTAAATCAAGTAAGACTAACCCTAAATATTTTTCTGAAACTATGAACTGAAAAGTTTTAGTAAATACACCATCTTCCCACCAGATAATATCAAATTCAAGTTACCGTCCAGTAGATACAATTCCACCAAAGCCTCCATCAGTTTATGAAGGTAAGCTTTCTTGTAAAAATGTATCGTTATTGCCTGCAATTATAATTCTCGCAAAAAAAAATCTGAATTTAAGTGTCATTTTTTTTACCACAAAAATAGCTCAGTAAACATTTTCTTTGAAAAATTGCTTTTTTGACTTTGGTTTCAGCGTTAAAAAATAGGAGAAAGCAATAGTCATTGTTGACATTGGCTTTTTTACACAGTAATGCTTCCTTTCATTATTTTGCGTTTTTCTTTATATTTTTTTATTTCAACAAAAAGCAAACGATGACAAACGAAAATAATTTTCCGGAATGACAATTAAAATTTTGGTTTCTTTTTTAAAATGTCTTTGAAAGTCAAAAAAAAAATTAGCTATTTTTTGTTTGTTAAATAACCATTGTCAGCAAACCACGCCAATTAGCTTCCACAAAAAATGAATTTTTGCGCCAAAAGATTCTTTTCTAAAAGATTGACTCCATTTATAGCCACTAAAACGGAAACTGCAACTTTTCCTTTTTTAGAGGGACTAGGACTTGTGTTTGAGTAGCTTTTTTGTTTTTTCGACGACAATAAATAAAATATTTCCTTCCATTTTGCAAAAAAAAAACTAAATTGAATGTAACTGCATTTTACTCTAAACGAGCCACAAATGCACACAAAACTAATAATTCATGCATTGTTTTTTTTTTCATGAATAAAATTGAACTAAAAATCAAAGATTATCCTTCATATATTTTTTTTTTAGCTCCACCACCATATGATTTTACCACAGCTCATCAACAACAACAACAATCATCAAATCAATTTTCAAGTAATAATCCTCATCAACATCACCCACAACTGCCAGAGCATGATTGGAATTGTTTAGTTGAAAATGAAATCAATGATGCGAGATCATCATTTGAAAGGAGGTCATAAAACAATAACATTGATTTTTTTGTTTTAAAGCTTTTGAATTAAATACGGGCAATTATAATTGTTTTTTTTTCGTTATTTTTTTAAACGTCCATTCAAACTTTTTTCATTTTTGTAAATATTGTATACATCTTTTTTCAAACAACGCTTTTTTTTAAAAAGAATTCTCATGGTTAAAAAATGTTTTTGCTTCAATATTTTATTTTTAAAAAATGCCTTAAATAAAATTTAATTTCTTTATTAATAAAAAAAAAACAAAAACAAACATAAAAGTTTAAAATATTTATTCAGAAGATGGAGATAATTTGAATTCCACACCATTTCTGTAAAATAATCGACAGCCATTTGGTTGAATTACATCGATATATCGTCTGCTTTTTTGTGGGAATAAATTATCGGATTCATATTTAAATTCATAACAAAATATAAGTTTAGTGCCTTTTTCTTTAAGATATTCTGCAATTTGTAACTCAAGTGCCGATGGACCTTTGCACTTTGATTTTAGCTATAAAAATAATCAATCATTAATTAATCAATCAATATAAAGATTGAAGATCTCATTGAGCAAGCTTGACTTGTTCTATGACCGATCGAAAGTCAAACAAAAAATAAAGATTTTTAGAGAAAAATTGCAAAAATCTTTCTGTATTCATTTAATATTTTTTAAAGAATTTTTCTTACCTGTTTAGTTGAAGGCAAAACATAATTATCTGGATGTCCACCACTTCCACCCCAGCATTCTGGAATTAGCTGTTGTACATTAACTTTGCTTCCACAATGATGCCTCAAAATATTTTCCAACATTGAACTTATACTTGAACCAGATGGCATTTGATCTCTCCATTCAATAACACCTTCAGCTTTAATAATTCGATCATACGAATCTCTAACAACGTTGGGAACTAAATTTCCAGCGGAATCGCGATTTACCCAATTTGCGGTTATTGGAATAGCAAATTTTTGATTCTCTGATGGACTAATCATTCTCAATCCGCCACAATAGATTTTAGTCACAAGAAAATAACTTTTAAACCAAGATCGACAAGTTAGATTTTGCAAGTTGAAAATATAAAATAAAAACAAGATTAATATAAAGCTAGTCAAGAAGCCAAAGAATAAAAAAAAAACCAGGAAGTTATTTTTATATTGAGTTTCGTTAGTCTTTTTAATCTCTTTCTTTAAAAGCAGGCGGTACCAATTTTTTTGAAAAAAGCCATTAATCAAGACTGATCGTAAGCAGCAAACATCCTCCCAGCAGTGATTTCTAAAAGCTCTTTCTCTATCAACAACATAAACATATAACATTTAAAAATCATTTTACTTTTTTACTAAAAAACATTTAACAAACATATGTATCAATATGTCTGATTTCAATCAAATATAATTTTTGTTTATTAAAAATTTATTTTTGAATGGAAAAACATTTCGAAAAAAGATATATAACAAAGAACATACAAATTTTTATAGACGCAAGACAGAAAAATTCACATTAACAAAATCTTTAAAAACAAGGCATATAACTTTTCTTTATTTTTTTTCTTTGATTTCTTATATTATTTGTCAAAATGGAATAAACACCGGTGTAAAAGCAGCTAAAAATAGAATAAAACAAATGTGTATCATTAACCAAATGGAAAAAAACTAATGGGTTTTGGATGTTCATGTTCCGTACCAGGTGGACCAAACCTTCCTCTTGAATGATTGTGATATTTATGAGCTTCGGGCAGCTCACTTTCTGAATGCAAATTGCTTTCTTCTTCCTCTTCAGTTTCTTCACCACCCAAAACGTGAGGTGAGAGAATCTGCAAAAAAAAGGTAATTCAAAAATCGATTATAGATTTAAAAAAGTTTTACTTCGATCATCATTCGTTCTTTGCTCATAAGACGAGGAGATAGAATATTTGGGCTCAAAATGAGAATGCTATTTGCTTCATCAGAGCCTATCCTTGGCCCAACTATGTCTAAATTTAAATTATTTTTTAAATTCTGCAAAAAAAGAATGACAAACTTGGACTCAAAATTTGAAGGGTAAAAGCTTCAGGACTCGCAATATGAGCTTCAAAAAATTGTGGAGATAATATTTCGGCTGTGAAAACTTCCGGTGAAAGTACATAAGCGACAAAAGCTCGAGGTGATAATATTTCCACGCCAAAAGCTGAGGGTGTAAGAATTCTTGATAACAGTGCAGCGGGACTTAATATAGCTGGTTGAAAAGCTCGCGGAGATAAAACTTCCATCTACAAAAATATTTACTAAAGAAAAAAACTTGGAGAAATATTTACTTACAACCATAAATTCAGGACTTGACATTTCTAAAAAGAATGCATGGGGTGAAAGAACCACAGCTTCAAGTACTACGCCTTCATTTAATCGATTTAGAAAAGCCCATGGCCTTAAAATACGGAGTGGCCTTCCTTCATCCTCTCCATCAGGAGTGGTTCCATTAACATCAACTTGACCAGGTGGATTATTATCATTACCATCTTGTCTTTTAAATCTTTTGGAATGTTGAATATTTTCTTCTAAAAATAATGTTTCAAATCACTTTTGCTACTATAAAAACTATAAAAACAACTCACTTAATTCTGTATCAAACTTTGCTAATTTTCGAATATCATCTTCAAGTTTGACTTCAAGAGATTCTTTGGAACATTTTTCAGCGGCCGAAATATTTAATATCCCTTCAATTATAAAATTTAAAAAAGCCAATCCGTTTATTTTTTTACCTTCTTTTCCATAAATTAATCCGAGTTGATCAGAATTTAAAAAAGCATAACCCTGCCTTTCAAGATGGATTCTTTGTTCAAAAGACAGCGTTCTCTTCATTAAAGCATAATTTTTTTCTAATTCCTCCATTTTATAAATAGCTGGAAGAACTTCTTTTTCATAATAATCTATTGTTGGCTGAAGCTTTTCAATCATGCTTTTCAATTTTTTAGATGTCCCACTTATTTCCAGCAACATATCCAGCCATGCATCTTGTTCGCTTTTATCAGTATGAGTTGACTTGAATTTAAAAAACGTTGTTAATAAGTTTTACAAAGTTAAAAGCTAACCTTTAAAATGTCTGGCAATGGTAAAAAGCCGTCATGATTAAAACTAAACAAAGTAGGAGATATCAACTTTTGGCCTCTGTCTTTTGATGGCAAAAATGGTAAAATTCTTGGAGATAAAATTGCAAAGCTTTGAGTCTTAAAATCCAATTATTTTATCAAAAAACCAAAATATTTAAGCTCATACTTGAAAATTTTCTATCATTTTGAATAAATCTTTTACCATATTGTTTTCGGGATTATTTTCTTGATGATTGACAGTAACTTTTAAGCCTTTCAAAAATCCATCATTGGCCTTTTTTATTTTATCCAAATATGATTGACATTTTTCAACTAATTTTAAATAATGCTGAATAATTCTTAAATTTTCAACATTTTTATATACTGGCTCTTAAAAATAAATTTAAAAAACTGTTTATAAGTAAAAAAAGTGTCTTACTTATTTCCCGCTTTTTACGTTTATAAAATTCTTTTACCGGTTTTAAATAAGTTTTTGTACGTTTTTGCACTTCAAACCCATCAATATTAAATAAATACTTTAAGTCATTTAAAAATTTATGCCTTAATTCTTCATGTCTCATTTCTTCCGAAATATACCCATTTTGATAATTTATTTGGTCTCGCGTATCCAAGAGTGGTGCAATGCATTTAGCCAGCTGACTCGGCGTTTTTGCTTCCTTGTTGCATTGCCCATAAATTACTTTTTCAAGCTCAGGAAAACTTCTTTCTTTCATTATTGCATTTGCTTTGGCCTAAAGTGTTTTTTTTGTTTAGTTTTTGAGCTTACAGACTAATCAAAAGTTAAAAGAAAATTCTAAAAATAGAATAATAGCATAGTTTTAAAAATAAAATATACCCGTAAAAGTGTCATAATCGCTGTTCGATGCCAATAAAAATTCACGGTTTCCATATCTAAAGAAAAATATGTCGATTTCGAGAAAATTGTTGAAACAAAAATCAACATGATAACGTTGAAATATAAAAACATATTTTTGAAAATATCCATAATTGATAAAATCCCATTATATCATCACTTGAAAATATAAAAAACACCCAAAGTTGTAATTTTATGAAAAATGACTGAATTTTTATTGTCTGGCGATTTTAAAGTGAAAGTGTTCGTTCTCATTAATATAAACTGGACATGAGGGAAACCGTGCGCTCATTATCCTCTCTCATTTCAATTTAAATCCCTGTTTGACACTATTACCTATCGATCAACTTATAGGCAAAAACAATTTAGGATTTCTCTTTCGTTCGTGATCTCTGATGCAACTCGAACATTAAACTTTTTGTATGTAAAAAAAATAATACAGTTTATTATGCTTGAAAAAATGTTTTTTATTTTGCAAAAAATTCTATAGATTTGCATACAATTTTTTTATTTCTTTAAAGAGTAGTTTGTACTATGCACTAAGCACATTTAATGCGCACCAATGTTTTGCTGAACAGCAAATTCATAGAATTTAAAAACCAGCTGCGCTTTTTATCGTCTTTTTTTAAAGCCTTTTGCATGAGTCATATTTGCCGAATTAGTAGCAGACACCTTGCATAATATTATGCAATTATTAAATGTTTATATATAAAGAAAATTGAAGAAAACATTTATATATATTTCATTATTCATTTCGTTGTGTAAATCAACATGTCTGGACTACATTTAAACCACCATGTTTGTTGGGATGATCTCCTGGGATTTTGTTATATTTATGAAGATCCTGGAATAACATTACCAATTTGTGAATGTGGCCGTATTCAAGCAAGTAATAAACAAACGAAACATCAAATAAAGAATCGAAAATATCTTGATGATAAAATATGTACAGCTCCGGATTGTAAAATTGTTGGTGAAAAAATATTCAGAAAGACTGAAAAGAAAAAAGTTGTGATACGCAGTATGTATTTATATTACATAAAATCAGACCCAAATATAACTCGATTTATTGACAAATTTTCTATGGTCATCAAAGAATTCGCTGATACAGAACGACGGAAGATAGGAGATAGAAATGTTTTTCAATCAAAAGGAACTATTCAAAATTATTGTGAAGATATCAAGAAAAGATTAAGTGAAGAGGGAAAATGGCTAAAAGATCTTGGGTATGTCCTTGAAATTAAAATGAAGCCCAGGTAATTTTTTAAATTATATATATTTAGGGGTTGTGAATGGTGGTCATGCTCATGCAAATTGTTTTCACTTCTTTTGGAAGATGGAGATTCAAAAACATTGCTATCATTTCCCGATGAAAAGATTAAAGAAGTTTTACTATGCCAACACGGAGGACAAGCAGTTGGAAATAACTTTAATTTTTTAACTCATCATGTCATGGAAGTATATTTATGTACAAATTTGATCTTTGCTTATGGTTTACAAGTAATAATTTGTAAAGATTTCTCCTACATGGTTCCATTGTCTTTTTTTTAGGATAAACCCGAAGATTGGGGACCAATGAAACCTGGCAGTTATTTCAGAAGTTTTCTAATGTATGATTGTGATGGGCAAACATTTTTATTTGGATGTAGAAAGTATTTGACCGATGAAGTCTATATGAAAGATTTTGAGGCAATGAGGGAACTCTGCAAAAAATGTTTTCAATTTCTTTATATTTTGGAAATGCTTAAAAATGAAGTTGGATATGGATCTAAACCAAGCGAATTCTTTAGTTATTGATTTATGATACAACGCGGACATAAAAAATGTATGTAAAAAGAATGGAATATTTATTGTTTTTATTTTGCAAAAAATTTAAAAGATTGCGTACAATTAAATTCATTTAAAGGAAGACCCGTAATTTTGTGATTGTGATATCGAATCTGAAAATAATGGTTTAAAACGTAAATAAAAATTTGTTTAATTTACTTGAGGCAAGGTTTGGTAAACGCTGGGATCAAATTTGCTTATTTCATTATTCTCGAAATAAGTTCGATTATACACCCGTTCAAGCATGCATTCCACTGCAGCAAAATCAAATTCACCCATTAATTTATTTACATATAAATGAGGAACAGAATCAAGATTTATGAGATCTTCTAAACCATAAATGCAAACCCATCGACGAAAATAATTTGTTGAACATGGAATTAAGGGATACTTTTCGCTTACCCAAGTTGTAAGTCTAAAAAAATATCCATTTTTAAACAAAAACCCTCCCCTTCTTTACCGAGTAGCCATGAACACTTTAGTATCATTAACCATGCATTTTCGAGTAAACCCTCCAGGGAGTTGAATTGCATCATCGACATTGAGAGTGCCCCAAAATAACTCATCAACTCCAAAATGTTTTTCTTCAAGCTTTTCAATAAATTTTTCCACATTTAATTCATCCAAAACAAAGTCCACTGCTTCACGTGAAATTGAAACTTGGACCAACGACTTTGTTACATTTAAAGACAACAACTGACCACTGCCATCTTTTAAATGATTAAATGCATCTATAAAAAAGAAACAAAAATGAAAGTCTTTTTTTAAAAATGAGTCATAAATTTTACCATGTTTAAAAAGATTTAATGCAGCAAAAGTCCAATTTGTTGATTTATTGAATGTATGAGTGCCTGGAAGACTGGCGGAGATATCATTTGCTCCACCAAAAGCTTTTAAAATTTTCACCATCTCTGCATTTGTTTTTAATTTAACGTCGTGATTCTAAAAATTTGCTTTAAAACAATAATCAATTAAAGACTTTGCTTGCTAGCTTACTTGCAATAAAATAACATATTTCCAATTTCTTTTTTGCAGACGTCTTAAACAATTTAAATGCGCCATTGTCATATTATGTCCTTCACTTTTAACACTTAATTCTTCATCTGGTACTATGACGTTATTAAAACAAGATGCAAATTTGCGAATTCTTTGTTTAAACAAATTATCTGCTTTGGAATCAATAAAATAACAAAAAGAATTTTGTGGAGCATATTCCACTCGAAATTGAGACTCAATAAAATAATAATCCTTAAAAACAAGGAATTGTTTAATTTCCTTTTTTTAGTTGAATGAAAAAAAATAAACCTTATAAATAATTCTTGCAAAAGCTATAGGAAAATTTTCCTCTTCATTTGAAAGAGGCACATCCGGAAAATAGCCTCGACTTTTAATGGAGTCACAATCCATTGGAAGGCCTTGAGAGTCAACATCGTCTTGATATGTAATACGATGGCGTGCAATTAATTGTTTTGAATAATTTTTTGCCTTTGCGGAAGAGTCAAATAAAAGTGAGCATTGAATATGTTTTGTTTTTGGTAAATGATAAAATAATGGAACATCTAAAGCAAAAACTAATATTTAAATATGAAAATTTTTTAAACTAACCTTTTTTAAATTTAAATTTTTCATTGTTTAGCAGAAATATTAAAACCAAGATGCTTGCGACTGAACAAAAAGGTAGAAGGAAATACCAACATTGATTTGCAATTCTTTTGTTAAAAGAATCCGATGCAGATTTGGAAGCATTTTTAACTATTTTTAAATCTTGTGGACTTAAAAGTAATGCCGCATCATTTACCGATCGCATAATTTCAACTGCATATAAACAACATTTAAAGGCTTAAATGTAGGTAGCGCCTTCACACTCTTGCACCACTCCACTTCACTTTATGGTGGTGGTATTCATTCATTCATTTTTTTTTGAGTCTAAAAACTTGCAATCAATGACACTTTTTTTTATAAAAAAATCTAAAAAAAAGAAAGAACGATTTTTTTTAAAAGTGGAATAGATACAAAAAACGGTCAAAAAACTTCTTTTTTAACAAATAAAAAATAAGAAAAAATAATCGAGAGCTTTACTTTTTAAAAATAAAAAAATATTCGAAGGATGGATAGTTGATGTTATTGCATTTGAAGCGTAAAAAAGCGGCAGAAAATTTAGAAAACTGTTGAGTTTTCAATTATGCATGAGAGAGTGAAAAAGTGAAAAAGCGGGAAAAAAGGAATAAATAAAATAATTTAAAAAAGTGCAAAAGAGTAAAAAAAGCCCGAGAAAATTTATACATTTTATTTTTTTATTACAACTTTTTGAGCTTTTTGGATCAAAAACAAAAAAAGGTCTGTAAAGAAAATGAGTAGCTAGAAAAATAGGAAGGAAAAAGCAATTTTAAAATAGCCAAAACAAAAGCGGAAATGGCTCATTTTTTCATCTGTCTCTTGTCTCTCTTTTTTCGAATGAGAAATATTTCCTAAGCCGTTCCCTCTTTTTTATATTTTGTTGTTATTTACTTCTTTTTTATTATTATTACTTTGGTACATTTTTTAATTTTAATTTTAAATTAATCCAAAATTGGTATCTATGGAAACAATTTAAAAAAGATTTATGCAAACAAAGAATCGATAAATACTAATCCACTTTTATTTTATTCTTGCCTTAATACAAACAAAAAAAATAAATACACTTACAGAATTTAAGAGTTTATTATTGCAACAACAGCAATTTTAGTATTTGCAAACTTTATTCAAGAGAGTGTAAATATAAAGCTGAGAAAAAGCTGTCAAACTCTTCGAAGATCGCGAAGAGCATTCATTTTAGTTAAAATAAAACGCAAGAAAAAAAAAGGAAGAAAATGAATAAATCTTGTTTTATTCAATCCATCGCTTAAAGATGAAACGCTAGCAATGTTATTGGAAATATTTGATGATTTCAGAGTAATAAAAAAATCTCACAACATTCTGGAAAATCCAAATAATATAATTTGTTACAAATTTTATATAAGAGATAAATAAATAAATGTATAATTAAAAACCTTATCGGGAAATTGGGATTTGAAATGAATAGTAAACTCTTTCAACAGAAGTTTAAAATTTTCATGTTTAAGATTTAGGTATGCAAAAGTCCACCAACTTTTTTTAAACCTCAAAATTTGGTGATGCAACACACTTTTTTAACTTTATTATTGTTATTTCTCTTTGGAAATGTTGTTATTTTTCTCTGCAGAAATAAAAAATGGTATCCTTGAGGGGCACTTCGTGCAATCGTCCCAGTGAAAAAGCCCTTTAAAAAGGCGCGATGTAGCATTTATAAAATTTATCGATTCTTTAAAAAAAATATTGATCACATTTTTTGCAGCGCAACGCAAAAATCGGTCATTCATTTTTATTATTTTTATTAAATCCTTTTTCAGAATTTTTTCCTTCAAAATGGCTTCCTCCGGATATATCCTTGTTCTTTGTTTTGAAAAAGATAGCTCAATTCGAGTTGCATCAAATAGAAGCGGTGAAATACATTCGTTAATATTTCCAAACATCTATGAAAATGTCGAAATAGCTTTGACAGGCGTTCAAACGATGTTCAAATCTCCTATCAAAGCTATGGTTTTTATGTTCCATACTCATCCTTTTAAGATGCAAGATGTAAAACAAAAATGCCAAAAATTCTGCGAGAAAAGAGAATATTTTCCATATTTTTTATCTGTCGTTCAATTAGGTATTGCTGGAGCTTTGAACCACATGAAAATTCTTGTTCCCGAAAATGAACTTCTCGTCGTTTTTTCTATTTACGATATGACGTACCATATATTGTCGCGTAAAAATGGATGTTACCACGTAGAATCAACCAAAATATTTTCAATTTCTGGTTCCAAAACACATCAAGATATTGAAAAGGTTTTTAAAGATATTATTGACCAAATTAAACCATCAAAAATATTTGGAATTCGAACGACACCGGGTAAATCCGAAAAAGCTATATTCGAAGTGAATTTACTCGAAATGATGAAAGAAGTCCTTGAAAACTACAATGTTATTATTTGTGATAAACCAATTGGAGAATTTTACTATTACTTTGCCCCAGCAATTGAATTGTGTTTAAATGCGATGGGAACAAAAAAGAACCCTTACCTTCCTGGTCCCGCTTTTGTGAATGATTTTGTTATCAAGAAGAATTGCGAAACTTTAATTGAAGTTGATGGTTGGGTTTCATTACCGTATGAACAATCAAAAATAATTAAAGTTACTTCATCTGCTGATAAGCTTACAGTAAGTTTTTAAAGTTATAATTGTCAATAAAATATGCATGCTTTTGGGAATGTTCATTGCTAACCTTCAATTGCTTTGACCTTAAAAAAATAAGTTGCAGTTATTCATTTTTTTGACTTTTTAGCTCAATACACCCTGTGGAAATTTGGTCGAAACTATCGATTTGAAAAAATATACGTATTCAGAAGTCAAAGCTACCATGAAAATTAATGTAAACGGTTTCTATGACCTTTCTGTGGAACTTTTGAAAGACGAAACGCTCGAACAAACTTTCGATAAAACTTTAAATTTATCTCCAAAAATGCAAGCAAATATTATTTTAAGCAACAATGATTTTTCTATTTCGATCACAGAAAATGGCAAAACCAAAACTTTAAAAGATTCAAATGGTAAGCGTTTAACTTTTCACTTTTATGTTTAAAAATAAATTTGTTTAGGCCAAGAAAAAACTCCGTTGTATATAAGTTTCAGTGAAGAAAAGCCGATAATCGGAGAAGATGCCAAGAAAATGTTTAAAGAAAAACCCTTGTTTGTTGTTTATGGTAAGATTCGGATTCCCATACACTTCAAAAGTGTCTAAACTATCAATTTTCAGATCTCATTAAGCTTTGCTCAATCACAGATCAAAATATGTTTAATCCAAATTGGACGTTTGAATTGAAGAGAGATCCCATCGGCGACGGGTTGATTGTTAATTTTGAAACCAAAGAAGGAAAGAAAGGTGCTTCGCCGGCTTTTTTGATGGCTTTAATTTTTCGAGATTGTTTGAATCGTATCAAAAAAGAAACTGGAATGAAAGTTTCTGAAGCGGAAATAAAATTGATGGAAATTAAACCTAAAAAAGAAACACTTGAAACTTTGAAAAAAGCTGCAGAACTTATGAAGCTTAAAATTAATTTTGTTTAAAATTTTTTAAATTTAGTTTAGTATTATTTCCTTGACAGTTTTGAAAACTCTCCTTGCTTTTTGGTGGGTGATGATTATACTCTATGAAAAAAAATTAAAGAAGTTTTTGAAAAATTTGCATTTAATTTATGTTTTGTATTTTGATTGTTGATAATAAAATATTTTAAGAATGAAAAGTATGTATTAGTAATGTCTTCAGAATAAAAGGTGGCTTGTGAAAAAATTTGTATATGTTTTTTTTAAATTGCTGAAAAATATATAAGATAAAATCATTACTTAAAATGTATTATTTTGAAATAAAAATATAGTGCTTTCCAAATTTTTATTGTCACAAAATCAAAGTTCTGCGACACAGTAAAAAGTATAATAAATTATTATCAGCTAATAGAAGATGACTGACTAGATGAAGTAAAAAAGCTTGTGACTAACCTTATCAAAAAACGCTGTGTACGTAAGGTTTTACTTTGTTAAAAAATAATTACCGACTTTAGAACAATGACCAACTAAATCAAGAATTTTTTAATTTTCTTATCTTTTATGGGAAAACCGAACTATTATTTTTTTATATAGCGCCGGAGTATTATAGCTTTTCTTCATTTTTATTCTAACATTATTATTTTTTTGGTTGCCCATTAGAAAGCGGAAAAAAGGTAATGGATTTGTTTAATTCGAGAAACATTAAAAAGTTAATTTTAGATGTCAAAAAAACATGTTCTTGTTATTTTGGATGTTACTAACAAAAATGTCACAAAAGAGTACTCATTCGACTTAACTAATGAAGAATCGATTCTGAACGTTGTTATGACGGCTGTTGATAAATCAGGATTAAAAACAAATTTTGACAATCTTAACATAACCTCAATCAAAAAATACGATAAAGCATTTGAACAGTATGTTGACGTTCGAGGAGCTGATGTTCCGGAAAATTTAGGAAAGTATAAAGCTTCTTGCACTATTAAGAGTTGGACTTAATAAATATTTTACTAAAAATTATTTGATTAAAAAATGAAAACATTTTACGATCTTAATTTTTAATCACTTTTTATGTAACAAACAAAGAATGGATTTCCATTTTTTTCCAATAAAATATTTATAAATATTTTTTTGTATACATTTTTAAAATCCTTACATTCAACACCTTAGATGGATAAATTATAAAATCATTAACAATTATCTAGTACCATTAGTCATAGATTTAGCATCGCAGCCTTCAAAACAAGTATAAATTTTCCAAATATGGATTATGAAAGGGCATCGGCGAGTTGAAAACACTAAAAATCTATCTTTATTACACCAAAAACTTTTGCTTTGCTTTCTGTATTATAAAATTATTGAACCCAGCAGCACTATAACGAATCATATCATTTAAATTTTTAGAAAGTTTTCAATAAGAATAATGCCTAAAGTTAAAATTATCATTTCCCTCATAAAAGTATTATCTTTATAATTTGCATATTGGTATTTTCTATCCCAATGCCAAAAAATTAAATTAATTTATTCTTTACTATAACCAAAATTATGAAAATAATTCGCCAATACTTTTTAAAGATCTTTACTTATAAATAAGCTATGGCATATTTGAATACTGCATCATATCTTATTGGTACAGATACTATTCGATTTTTAAACTATAAAGGTCAAGCTTCAAGTCAATGGATAAATAATGCAGTTGATCCCCGTGAGTTTATTTTAGCTCTGCTTTAAATACTATCAGATCCCATAGTAAGTTAGAAGTAATTAGAATCTATAGTTATATAATGACATAATAGAACAAAATATTTTGCTCCTAATTATTTTTTGGCTTTTAGCAATATGGACTCCAGAAGCACTTAAAAAACGATGTGAAGAAGTATTTAACTTGGCGAAGGGTAAACTGCTGGGTGTTGCTCTCGTAAACGCTCGTCAGTTACCAATTGAATGCGTTGAATTTGCTGTGAATGCTGCATCAAAATTCACGGATAAAGTATATGTGATTTCACCATTAATGGCAATATTAATGTATGCTATTGGTGAAACTAAACTAAAATTTTCGAACCCAAGTGAAAAGGTTTTGATTGGATTCTTCGCTAGTGAATATTGTGAAATTTACGAAATTAAAGTTATGGATAGTACTTGCTATGGTTTTGTAAGCGCGAGAAAGTGTAGACGCGATAATGGTGAAGAACTTTTACTTGACCAAACAAACAAAGTTCTTCCTTCAGCTGTAATATTACTTTCTTCAAATGATATTAGTCCAATCAAAACTTGGTTCGAGGAAAGATATGACGGTATTATCCATTTAGTAGTTGAAAAACCTGATTTTATGGTTCGTTCTGGCGCCTTAGCAAAAACGGCTGCATTAGTTCCTGGTTTTGCCGACACTCCAATGGACATTATAGATTTTGCGAATGGATTTAAAGTCGAATATTATAATGATTATGAAAGTCAAGAGGTTGACTTGATTTCGTTTGGTCAAGAATTACCAGCAAAAGCAATTATTGAACTAAAGAATATTAGATCGCTTTTTGTAAGTTTATCTTAGAACACTATTATCGAGTATTTAAATTTGGGAATTAAGATTCGACACAATGATGAATTCATTGTTAACTTTTTCGACAAGAAAATTGTTCCAAAATTTAAGAAGCAAAGAGCAATAGTATTCGAAACAATCAAAGCAGGAAACTATAAAATTACAGCGAGTATTAATAATTATGGCATCCCACATTTAAACGTTGATTTACAAATTGATAAAACATTTTTGAAAAATAATCCATCATTATTTAAAGAAAATAAAATAACCATCATTATTAAATTAAAAGCAAACTATGGTTCTATTTGTTGTAAGTATAATGAAAAGGAAATTGTTTTAAAAAATGTAAATAGTAAGTTCCTGAATTTTGGATGTTTTCATTGCCATGGTTTTTCAGACAATGAATGGACTCCATTGTATATTAGCTTTTTAAATTCAAAAGTGGTCGTTGGTGAAAAAGCCATTCAAGATTTCCAAAAGAAACCGGAATATGTAATTGCGGATATTCATAAAATTATTGGAATTCCATTTGATGATATTAAATTCAATCCAAAATGGAAATTTAGTCTATCGCCAGATCCTGAGGATGCAAAATTTGCAACATATGAATTAGAAACTTTTGAAGGTCCACGTCGTGTTTCTCCGCATTTTGTTATGACTTTATTACTCAAAGCTTTAAAACGTATTGCCGAATCTGAACTCGGTATTGAAATTAAAAATTTGAATATTCAACTTTCAAATGCATATAGTCTTCTTCAGTTCGACCAAGTTAAAAAAGCTGCAGAAACAGGTGGAATTAAAATTGATAGCATTGAATACGCCGATTTTTATTAAAACTTAATTTTTACGGGTATTTTTATTTGTGCAATGAAATTATTAAAGTGGTTTATTTCTTCATTTTTTTTAGCAATTATTTCTATCCTTTATTGACTAATATCATTTTTACGTGTAAAGCATAATAAAGTTATACTTTAAAATTTGTCTTATTAACAAATTTTAATAAACTTCATTAATAGGATCATTCCTATTTCATAAAATATTTCTTAGACATTTATTAATATTTAAGGATTTTTTAAATGAATGAGACTTAATGACTTTTTTTGTTTTAGAAAATGTTTTATTTTGTGGTAAAAGGAAATAACGTTAGTCCTAAATAAAAATGTTGTTAATACAGCTGGAATGTAAAACAACGAAAAAAAGAAGGATTTTTCAAAATGCATGTTTATTAATTTTTCAATAAACGACAAAGACTAAACATTTAAAAAAAAATAGATGGTAGCTTTCTTTTCTCATCGAGCAGTTGCTAAACTTATATTTATTTTATTTGTTTTTGTTTTTTCAATTATTTTATTAATAATTGATTACAATTTTCTATGGCAAAATGATAAATATAATTTTTCTCAAAAATCTGGTACATATTTGTTTATTTTCAGTCCAAAAAAATTATAATTTTGAGCAACTTTCTCTTTCATTTTAGGTATTCACTTTTACAAAAACTTGGGAAATCACGAGCCGAGAATATTATTTGACCATTGCAACTTGACCGACCTTGATCCATGGGATCCAATGATTCGTAAATGGCTTTATCCCATACCAATTCCAGACCCCATGAAAAATTGCAAAGTTCAAGTTAAACAAATTTCGAAAATTGTCAATGGTCAACTTTTTATTGACCTCGATGAACGAAAAAATGCTACATGCTTATTTCGATGTTTATACCCAAATGGTGATTGGCAAATAATATTTGGTGAATGGGTTAAAGTAAAAAATGGCATCCAACCTCAATGTGATGTAATCGAAGTTGAATGTCAAGATTCCAACAACAAAAATGGAACAATGGAAACATTTTATAAATTTTTACATGCACAAATTTATCGATCTGAGTTCCCAGAAAACCGGGTTGAAGCCATTTCAAAAAAGCCCGATGTTCACATTATTCTTTTTGATTCCGTATCTCACACTCAATTTATTCGTTCCATGCCTAAAACGCTTCACATGCTTCGAGAGCATTATAAAGCCATCGGATTTCGGCATCTCAATAAAATGGGACTTAACAGTACACCCAACGGATTTGCACTTTTGATTGGTATGTGTAACTCCTTGCTTAGATTTCGTTAAAATTACTTTAGTTTTGTTTTAGGTAAAAATATTAATAACATTCCAAAATCACCAGTTTCTCGGGGACATAAAGCAGATTACAACGATACAATAGGATATTGCAATTATCCCTTGGATGACGATCAATTTATTGGATTTCGATTTCAAGATGATGGCTATGTGACGATGATGGTGGAAGATTGGACTGTCGGAGTTTTTAATTATCCAAATTGTAAAGGTTTTGCAAAAACACCTACTACTCATTACATGAGGTAAAAATCAAAAAGAAAAGCGATTCTTAAATTATAAAATAAAAAAGTTTTATCAAAAAGAATTTAAGTCTATTTTGGCTTCTTTTTTTTACAGACCCTTTCAAGCTCGACTTGGAGGCAACAAAGGCTATAGATCTTTGGAACTTAGAAAAACCATGTACTCAGATATTTGTAAAGAATCATTTGAATTTGAAATTGAATATTTGAAAAATTTTATTGATGCATATCCTGATAAACCAAAATTTTCTGTAACATGGATGACAAACTTGGCTCACGAATCCCGAAATAACCTTTATCACACTGATGATTATTTTTATGATTTTTTAAAGAGTAATAAAGAAAAAGTTTGTTGCATGATGAGTCACCAAAATCGCTAAATACTTCATTTTTTATAGTTAAACAATTCATTTGTAATCGTCTTGGGCGATCATGGAAAACGATTTAGTGGATTAAGTAATAGTGCGATGGGAGAAATAGAAGATAAAAATCCTTTATTTTTTATGTCAATCCCAGCAAGCATGCGACAAGACTATCAACTTATCAATAATTTAAAACATAATTCTCACCAATTAATGACTCATTATGATATTTATGCAACTTTGCTTGAAATAACAAATGTAAGTTGCATGAAAACATGCAAAAACGAAGGCAAATGCCATAATATTAAACGCTAAACAACATTTTGTTTCACTCATGAATTTTTATCTTTTGCTTTAGCCATCCAATCCTAGACATCCAAATCCTTTAATTAGAGGCAGTTCTCTCTTTCACCCTTTACCTCAACCTCGGACTTGTGATCATCTGGGAATTCCATTTCGATTCTGTATGTGTGATTTCAAAAAAAAATTACTTCCAAAAGACAATGAAGTTGGAAATGCTTCAATTAAATTAATTCTCGAAAGAATGAATCAAAACTTGAAAGAATTCAATGACACCGCCGAATGCTCGCTTTTAACTCTCAATTCAGATGCAAAACTTGAAGTTCTAGAATTTGAAGAAAAAGGGGAAGTTAAGATTTATCAAATTAAATGGAATACTTTGCCTGGAAATGGAAGTTTTTCTGGATTTATCACACAAAATATTCAAAATGGAAGTATCACAATTCACGGCGGTATAAAAGTGAAGTTCAAATGGAAATGAAAAATTTGGTCGTTGGTGGTCGAATTGCCAAAAACCAAAGGAAAAGCTATTTTTTTAGTAAAAAATGTCTGTTTTTTTGCATATTTAATTATAATTCTCTACGGATATTCAGTTGAAAAATATTGAAACTCTCACAGAATATGTAATCGAATATTGCGGATAAGATCGTGAAGATAGATTTTCATAAAAAAATCAATGAGCCGAAATCCTAGCGTAAGAGTTTTGAGCATTTTGGTCATTTTTACGTTAGAAAAAGTGATTTTTTTTGGAACTTTTTCAGAAACAATTATGGCTAAATTCATTAAGTTGCTTTAATTTTATTCTGTGACATTGAAAATCTATAATCTTATCTTGCCTACAAATTGGTGCAATCAGTTTTTCCGAAGACAATCTTTTTCCGAAAATCCTTACGTAAGAGTTTTTGGAATGCATGGAAACATAGCTTCTGCTTTGAAAAAAAGCAAGAAATTGTGATATTTTTTATTTTTTTATTTATTTTTTAACCAAAAGACAAAAGTTTCATAAAATATTTTATATAAAAATAACAAAATTCGGCTGTAATATGTTAATTTATATCTTTTTAATCATGGGAATTATAAAAAAATTCAAAAACAGAAATTATGATAAAACTTTATCTTTGAATTCAAAGAAATTGTGAATCAGTTAAGCCTCTGACTTCTTCATTTGGTAAACTTTCTTTTTCATCGAAGCATATATTCCTTTCCCAGCTCCAGCTCATTACCAACAAACATAATTTTTTCTCATCATGAGTGGCAATTCTTCTTAGCCATTGTTTTATTACAGAATGCATATGCTCGATTATCTGTTCAGAAAAATAATTGAAAGTTCTCCAGCGGTCAACAAAAGGTGGAACATGTTTTAATAAAATATGAAATTTTTGTGTAACGCTAACTTGCGGTAACTTTGATTTCATGTGAACTTCTAAGTTGCGAATATTTTCTTTAAGCTCATTTATCTCATCATCACTTAAACGCCGAGCTACAGATTTATCTTGTATTTTCGATAACAAGATAAGTGCCTCACAACAAGAAACAATTCTTCCATTTTGATCGGCTTCTTCAATTCCAGCTAATCTTAATGATGTTAAAATACTTGAAGCATTTATAAGAATTCTTCTTGTATGCACACCATTGTATGCCTGATAATAAGGTTGTTTATAAGCGCGGAAACTTTCAAAAACTTTTTCAAGCTTTCTAACAAATACAAATTAAGCCTTGAAGATAACACTTTTCAATTTAAAATTAAAAAGTGCAAAGATTGGAAGAAATTTATACAAGAAAATATTTTTAAAGTAAGCTTTTCTTTCTTCTTTATCAGTAAAAGTATATTTATTAATAATTCATATATTTTCATAATTGTTGAAACATTTAGATCGACAACGATAATGAATTTGTTATTCCCAATAACCTCGATGCCTTGCTAGAATTAATAGAAGCAAAAAAACTTACCTTAAACAATCCTTTTATCCTTTGTGTAGTTATGCAAGAAAATGGAAAATCGCGGTTGAGTATTGAAAAGATTCTTTCTGCTTGCCTATATAAAAGCCCAGCATTGGTAATTTTTTAAAATAATTATTTAATCGATTATTAAATTATATTTAGGTTGCTCCTATTTTTGTTGAAGTAAACAGGGATACTAATGTTATCAAAAAAGTAGGAATTAGCTCAAAAGAAAAGAATGGCATCCTAGATTTTCTATTTAAAAATTCAATATTTGGTGTTGAAAAAAATGTTTCATTTTACTTTTTCGATTGAAATTTTGAATATTTTTTACATTAAATTGTTATTGATTTATTTTTTTATATACATATATTATAGAAAAGTGCACATAAAAATGGAAAAAAATGTTTTTATTATTTTAAATATGTATTTTGGTTAAAAAATAAATAAAAAATATCACAATTTCTTGCTTTTTTTCAAAGCAGAAGCTATGTTTCCATGCATTCCAAAAACTCTTACGTAAGGATTTTCGGAAAAAGATTGTCTTCGGAAAAACTGATTGCACCAATTTGTAGGCAAGATAAGATTATAGATTTTCAATGTCACAGAATAAAATTAAAGCAACTTAATGAATTTAGCCATAATTGTTTCTGAAAAAGTTCCAAAAAAAATCACTTTTTCTAACGTAAAAATGACCAAAATGCTCAAAACTCTTACGCTAGGATTTCGGCTCATTGATTTTTTTATGAAAATCTATCTTCACGATCTTATCCGCAATATTCGATTACATATTCTGTGAGAGTTTCAATATTTTTCAACTGAATATCCGTAGAGAATTATAATTAAATATGCAAAAAAACAGACATTTTTTACTAAAAAAATAGCTTTTCCTTTGGTTTTTGGCAATTCGACCACCAACGACCAAATTTTTCATTTCCATTTGAACTTCACTTTTTCATTGAAGCTATACCGCCGTGAATTCTTTCGGATCGTTTTCCGCGATTAAACAGATACGCCCCACAAACTAAATGTGCAATCAAAGCAAAATGGGAATCATATTGCTTTTGCAAATATTTACTAAACCTTACAACGGATCAACCAAAAGTGAATAAAAAAACAACAAAAATTTTAACCGATAATGCTCCAACTTCTACGATGTAAATGTTCAATTGATGTAGTTCAACCACAACCGTAATTCCAACAAGCAATAACGAAAAAAAAGCTTTAACAATTTAAAATGCAGAAAAAATAAATAAATATTTTTTTGTTGTTGTTGCGTAATTTAAGTACCTGAACGTTAACTAAGTGACATAGTAAAGTGCATTAAGAAAAAAATATACGATAAGTTGCTCTTGCGTAAACATTTTTTGTTGTACCAAACTTTGATATATCAAAGTATGCCTCTAACAAACTTTTTTATTTATCCATAAAAAATTTGTTTATTGTCATTTCCAACCATTATGCCAAGTTTGCAAATTTTTATTTATTATCTAAAATATAAATCTCTTCATCAAGGATCATACTTATAAACAAAGTTATGGCACATTCAAATACGGCAGCATATCTTATTGGTTCAGATACTCTTCGATTTTTAAATTGGTATAAATGCTCTGCTTCCAGTCGATGGCTTGATAATGCTGTTTCCCCTTGTAAATATTCAAATTTGTTTGATTTTCTTTAATTTTCAATCTTTCAGCATCTTGGACTCCAGAAGAACTTAAAAAGCGATGTGAGGAAGTATTTAACATGGCAAGAGGTAAATTGCATTCGGTAGCCCTCGTAAATGCTCTTCAGTTACCAAGTGAATGCGTTGAATTAGCCGTACAAGCTGCATTAAAATTCACTCCTGATGTATATGTAATTACGCCCTTAATGGCAAGATTGATGTATGCCATTGATAAAACAAAATTAAAATTATCAAACCCCTCTGAAAGGGTTTTAATTGGATTCTTTGCAAGTGAATTTTGTGAAGTTTATGAGCTTGAAGTTATTGATATTACTTGCTATGGTTTTGTCAGTGCGAGAAAGTGTACACGAGAAAATAGTAAAGAATTTTTACTAAACCAAATTAGCGCAATTGCTCCAAGTGCTATTGTACTCCTTTCCACAATTGATATGACTCCATTTAAAATATGGCTTGAAGGAACCTATGATGGAATTATTCATTCTTTAGTTGAGAAACCCGAATATATGATCCGGGATGGAGCCTTAGCTAAAACAACCACTTTAGTGCCTGGCTATTCTGATCCACCAATGGATATTATTGATTTTGCTAATGGATTCAAAGTCGAATATGTTAATGATTATGTAACGAAAGTAGTGGATTTGATTCCGTTTGGTGAAGAACTGCCAGCTTCAGCTAGGCTTGATTTAACTAATATAAAGTCATTTTCTGTAAGTTTTCAAAATGATGATAATTATGCTTCATATTTGAAATTTTTAGATTCGTCATAACGATGAAATTATTATGACATTTTTTGATAAAGCTGTTCTTTCAAAATTTAAGAAACAAGGAGGAGTAATATACGAAACGAACAAAGCGGGAAACTATAAAATTACAGCGAATATTAATAAATATGGCATCTTTCATTTGAATGTTGATTTACAAATTGATAAAATATTTTTAAAAAACAACCCTTCTTTATTTAAAGAAAATCAGATTAAATTTATTCTTAAATTAAAAGCTAATTATGGTTCTATTTGCTGCAAATATAATAAAAAAGAAATTGTTTTAAAAAATGTGAATAGTAAGTTCCTGAATTTTGGATGTTTTCATTGCCATGGTTTTTCAGAAAATGAATGGACTCCTTTGTATATTAGCTTTTTAAATTCAAAAGTGGTCGTTGGTGAAAAAGCCATTCAAGATTTCAATAAGAAACCGGGATATGTAGTCGCGGATATCCATAAAATCCTTGGAATCCCATTTGATGACATAAAATTCAATTCTAAATGGAAATTTGGTATTGCTCCTAATCCTGAAGATGGCAAATTTGCGACATACGAATTAGAAACTTTTGAAGGCCCTCGTCGTGTTTCCCCACATTTTATTATGGCTTTGTTACTCACTGCAATCAAGCGAATTGCTGAACAAGAACTCGATATTGAAATTAAAAATTTGGTTATTCAACTTTCAAATGCATATAACAATGAACAAATGAATGAAATTAAAAAAGCTGCAGAAAGTAGTGGAATTGAAATAAAAAATATTGAATGGTCAGATCTTTAATTTTGTTTTGTTTAATATGGGTATTTTTTGCAATGAAATTGTTTACAACTGTTTTTACTTGATTTTGCAATTGTTAAATTTAAATGTAATTTGATGTCATCAAAATAAAAATAATCTCACAATATGTTTCAATAAATAAGATTTAATACATTTTTAATATAATTCAGGATAAAAAATGAGTAAAGTCGACATTGAGAAAACTCAATGGAAGACAATCTTGCAAGAACCAGTTGGATAAGATTTCTGTAAATTCTCAACAATGAACTTTTCTTTACTGCCAAGCTATTTTCTTCAGAAATACTTGTTTAAAACTCGGATATTTCTACTTTTTATAGAAATATTTTGAAAAAAATTGTAAAAAAAATGAAAAGTTTATGCTTTAAGTACGAATGTTAAAAAAATATGTAAGTAATAATGTAATAATATTTCAATAAAAATAGCTAAAAAAATTTGATTCGTGGACGAAGAAGAATATAGAATGTAAATACATATTTTATAATACAATTTAAACAAACAATGCTGTAGGAGGATAACTTTGGGGAGTAAAAGGAAAGTTTTGTGGAGACAAATTTTCTTTTTCCATAAAATAAAGTGGAAATTGAACTAAATGTCCAGTTAAATTTTTTATATGTTCTTTTGCTGTTTTGGGATCTGAAACTGACATGGGTGTTTCTTTATTCCATTCTCCTAATTCATGAAGCGTTTTAACCTAAAAAAAGTTTTTGTTTAAACATTTATTGCGAGAAAATTTTGGATTTACCTTGTCTGTTGGAAGAGCTTTGAATACATCGTCAAAAATTCTTGTATTGTTTTCAGCAGTTTTACGCCATACTCCTTGGAAAAATGATTCAGCCACTGGATCACTAACATCAATATCATCTTGGGCTGGTGAACGCATTCCCGGTAATAAACCCAAATGTTCTTTCATACATCTTATTCTCATCGCATATGCATGCTTCCCTGCATAAAATTCTTCACCATTCATTGTTGATTTCACAAATTCCGTATCTGTTATACAAAGGGCAACTTCTGAATCCCGATCGCCAACCAATGAACGGTCATTAATATTTGCGCTACTATTAATAACATGTAAATCATCAATAATCATAAATTTTGAATGGATATAAACTAATTCGGATAAGATTTTTCCTGCTAATTCGTCATGTGTTCTCAATGAAGTAAAACATAAATATTTAAATGGATCTTCGACACCTGCTTCTTTTAAACATCCCAACAAAGAATATGAACCACGTGAAAGGGATGTGTATAAGAAATGAAGCATTGTATACATAACATTATATTGATTGCTTTTCATGTCTGCTTCCATTGCAGGAAATAGGGGAAGCATAATGTATACACGAAATGTTTCATCATTTCTGAAATAACTAATTAAGATTATTTTAGTAAAAGTAGTTTTTTTAATATAATTACCGATGAGCGCGAATAATTCGGTCACAAATTGTTTTGCAAACTTCATTGGAAACATCCGCGTTATTGATCATTGAAACAAAAAATTGATTCTCGATATAAATGTAATGCTTGGCACCAGCGATTAATGATATGTATGCTGTATGTATACTTTCCTCTGTTTTATCTGTCATTGCAGACCATCGAGTTACTGAACGAAGCACTTGAACTTCGGTTTTAAACATATCATCTGTAATGAGAGTACTTGGCACACGAATATTGTCATACGATTTTGGAATAAGGTAAGGATATGAATCATTATTTCTTAATTTCTCACGCTAAAATATTGCTTAATGAGACGATGGAAAATGTATGATAAAAAGAGCAAACCTTTGCAGCATTCCATCGTTGAATGAAATGTCGAGCTACGTCCCGAGCTGCTTCTCCATAAGTTGCTGACTGACTATCATGCCATGGCATACGAGGAACATTGTATCTATCAGTAAAATCTTAAAAAACACATATTTAAGAGGAAGTTTTTCTAATCTAATAACAAACCACTAAATGCATCATCAGCATCAACAACATCTTTGTAAATAAAATTAACATAATCCTTTCCAGGAAATAATTTCCCTGCATTTTCTTTTCGTCCAATTTCTGTTTGTTGCTTCGAAATTGTATATAAATTGATAACATATTCCTCAATTGTTTTGCTTTCCTTTGAAAACCCATATCGACGTAATTTAATCATTAAATTCTCATAAACTCGTCTAAAGGGATTGTTGCTATGTGAATGAGTTCCACGTGGAATTACAGTTGTTTCGTGAATTTCATAAGGATCTGGATTAAGAACTGAAATTCGTACTAGGTCGGTGCCCTGGGGAATGGAATGCTGATATGTTTGAATGATAGAACTTGAAAGAATTTTGGAATTTATCGAATGTTCTGAATTTTTATTTTTGACAATTTCATTTTCTGGTGATTCGATTGGAGAAGGCGTTACCAAAGTAGTATTTTCTGTAATGAAAGATGAAACCTCTTCGATTTCATTATCATTAATCAAAGCTTCAGCAATTTCTTCTTCTTGAAGGTTTTTTATTCCTTTCATTTTAAACATTTTCAAAATTATGCTTCCAGTTTCTGGTTTTGATTTATCCCCGTGTTTTAGCAAGTAAACATCTTTTCCAATAAGATCTCCATTAATTGCCAAAAATAATAGCTCAATTCGCCTTTGAGGCTTACATTTATTTTCCTTGAGTTCGGGTAAATTTGTATCCGCAACAATTGCTTGGATTGCAGCTTCCACTGCTGAAGTTAAACCATTTTCAATGGATTCTGTTTCATTTTTTAACCGAGGTAATACATCAACATAGCCGAGATCAGTTAACACATGTCGATGATCATCCCATCGACCATACGTAAAATCAATACCACCAACAAATGCAATTAATTGATCGACCACAAGGAATTTTTCATGATGGGTCCATAAAAATACTCCAGCGCAAGGGGCATGATCTGGATGACGGATAACCTAAAAATTATTTTTTTAAAATTTGATTTAAAAATGTTTGATTTATTTTTACTTTGATATTTGAATGCAATCCTTGTAAAGTTCTTTTACAATATTTACTACACATTCCTTGAGAAAATTCTTTAAAGAGTAACACAAAAATTCGAACGCCTCTTTCGGCAGCTCGTTTAAGAATATGATCTAAGCGCCATTTACTTCCATTATGAATTGGCTTTTTCAAATACATTTCTGGAGATAACCACCAATGCCCAATAAATATTTCTTCACGTGCCATTTCCATTATGTCTGCAGCCCGTTCCCAATAATCACATCCATCAACAAATGTTTGAGAATAATTTTCTTTTGTTCGAAGTGGATAAGTTGATTTGAAACGCTTGTATTGAAGCCATATTGCTCCAGTTGTTTGGGTTATATCCCTAATAGCTAATTTCCATTGAACTGCATCTTCTTTTCGATTGCATTTTATGTAAATTTTACTGAAAATTAATGAAAAAATAAACTTTTTGAAAATAAACGCAAATTATGTTTTCTAATTTCTTATTAAAAATTCTTTGGAACAAAAGCTTACTAATCATCATTCATAAGGGCAAATTCGGTTGGTGAAAATCCGGCAAGTCCAAGATCTCTTGGTTTAATTTTGAATTTTTCATCCATGAGAATAACTAAGCGAATTGTTTCTTTCCTGAGATCAGTGTAAAAGAGGTAACTATCTTTTATAACAAGCCATCTAAAAAAATTTTAAAGCATTTTATTTAAAAGGGACAAACAGAAGATAGCACCTTTTAGTTTTTGGAATGAAATAATGTAAAAACATTTGCGAACAATCCATATACACTTCCCCACCAACAGCGAGACGTTTCTTTACAATACCTTCGTGGCTCTTTTTTCCAATACCTTTTACAAATGAGAATCTTGAGACATCCAAGAATTTTGTCTTCAAAAGCTTTTATTTAAAAAAAAATAATATTTGAATGAATAAATTTACCGTTTCATTAAAATTTCGGACATATGGAATTTCAATGACATTTCGAATCCATGAGTCTAATTGGATTTTACGTTCTGTTGGTCGATCTTTTGGTACATTAGGAAATTCAGGTAATGTCAAACTTTTTGGCTCAGGCTTGACCTTTTGTGGGGCAAAAGTTGTCATATCATATTCATCACTATCAATCGACCATCGATAAGGGCAACCAGCGCGATGTCGCATACCCATACCGTAATTTAAATTATTTTTACAACTTTTGTTGTTTCTTCTTTTGAAAGTACGTTTTAGTCGATTTTTTAAGCGACGAGCTCGAAGGCGTTTATCGAGAATTACAAAATCAATCCAACGCTTTTCATCTTGCCATTCATGTTTACCATGTTTAATACTTATAATATATCTAAATCAAAACTTTTGAGAATTATGTTAAAAATAATAAAAAACTAACGAAATTGGATCAGAGCAAAACCCAATCACATCATCTTCCTTAACTTTTGTAATTTCAATATCAATTGGTACGTCACGAAGCAAGTAGCCATTTACTCGGCATTCATCTTTCTTTTCATAAATAGAAAGATATGGAAAATAATCTATACAAATTACATTAAATTTGCCAGATAAAAGTAATAAAATTACCTCGATTATTATTTCTTCTTTGAAGAGATGGATCTGAGAAACATTTGCATTCATTATTTGATGAAACGGCTATTTCTTGTGACACTGGTCTAGCACCAGCATTGCTGCTAAATGAAGTGACAGTTTGAAAGTGTGACATTTGAATAAAACTTGAAATCAAATTTAAAAAGCTGCAATAAATTTATAAAGGTAAATTAAACAAATGGGTGTTGATTTCAATTAGAAATCAAACAAATGGAAACTGGGTGGCGCGAAAATGGAATGTTTCGGTTAAAAAATAAATAACAACAAACAAACATTGTTATAAAAAGAAGAGTCTTATTGATCGATCAAAGAATGTGGTTGTTGATCAACAAAGTTTCTGCAGATTTTTGTTTACGTCTTAAACTTTTATATTAAAAAAAATAACAACAATATTTCTTTTGTTGACATTTTTTGAATTTTTTCCAAACAATGGTGGGCCAACCTTTATTTCTTTTTTTTTTGCACAAAAGAAATAGTAAAAAAATCATTTCTGCAACTTATCATATACCTATCACGTGCTTTCGGCTATCTCAAAAACAAAATGTGTATGTACAAAGAATCGTAAAATTTTTATATTCTTCAAACAAAAGTTTTTTAATTTGCAAAAAATTTAAAAGAATGCATAAAATTAAATTCCTTTAAAAGAAGACCCGAAGTTTTATGTTATGGATATCTTATCAGAAAACAAAGATTAAAAAGAGAAAGATAAAGGTAAGAAAATTACTTGAGGCAAGCTTTGGTAAACGCTGGAATCAATTTTTCTAATTTTATCATTGTAAAAATAAGTTCGATTATACACTCGTTCCAGCACACATTCAACTCCAGCATAATCAAATTCACTCATTAAGCAGAATAATGATTTATGAGATGAGATGTTCAACAATATAAATGCAAAGTTATCGATGAATATTGAAAGTTACTAATTAAAATTATTAATGTTGGCATTTTCTACCAATATGCCAAGAATGTAAATTTTTCATTCTTTACTATTGTCAAAATTGCAATTCGTTCCCGTGAAAGGTTTGAAAGTATATTTATTATTAAAATTATGCCATTTGAAAAGGAAAAGTCACATCAGAATACCGCTTCCTATCTCATTGGTTCAAAAACTATTCGATTTTTAAATTGCAATAAATGCCAAGCTTCAAGCCGATGGCTCGATGATGCTGTAGATCCTCCTAGTATGTTTATTATGGTTAGGTAGGGATTGAATGAATGAAAATGTAAAACAGTTTTTTAGCTTTATGGACGGTAGAAACACTAAAAAAGCGATGTGAGGATGTATTTGATCTGGCGTGGAACAAGCTGAAAATAGCTGTTCTCGTAAATACCATCCAATTACCCATAGAATATGTCCAAACAGCAGTGGATATAGCATCAAAACATGCAGAGAAAGTTTATGTAATTACACCGTTAATAGCGAGAATAATGTATGCCATTGCTGAAACAAAATTAAAATTATCAATACCAGGTGAAAAAGCGTTAATTGCATTATTTGCGAACGAATACTTTGAAATCTATGAGATTGAAGTTATCAACGATAATTTTTATGGGTTTGTAAACGCTGTAAAGGGTTCCTCTGAAAAGGGCACAGAATTGTTGCTTACTCAAATTAAAGAAACAGCTCCATCAGCAGTTATTTTACTTTCAGCCGTTGACATTCGTCAGGTTAAAATATTGTTGGAAAAAAAATATGATGGAATTATTCATTCCTTCCTAGATAACCCATACTTTATAGTGCTTTCCGGCGCTTTAGCTAAAACAGCCGCTTTATTTCCTGGTAATTTTGATCCCCCAATGGATATTTTAAATATTTCTAATGGATTTAAAGTGGAATATTTTAATGATTATGGAAAGGAAGAAATTGATTTAATTCCATTCGGTGAAGAACTCCCAGTTGAAGCAATAATTGAATTGACGAACATAAAATCATTTTCAGTAAGCAAATTAATATATAGTAATTTTTGTTCAGTTAGTTAGAATTCATTTTATTTTGTTTTTAATGAGCTGTATATGTTAATTTTTTAGATACGACATAATGAGGAACTTACTGTGGAGTCACGCAAAAATGCAAAATGTAAGAGAGAGAAAACAAAGATTTACGAAATAAATCAAGCTGGAACTTATAAAATTACGGCGAGTATTAATAATTATGGCATCCCACATTTAAAGATTGATCCACAAATTGATAGGATATTTTTAAAAAGTAATCCATCTTTATTTAAAGAAAATCAGATCCAATTTATTATAAAGTTGAAAGCAAACTATGGTTCAATTTGGTGCAAATATAATGATAATAAAATTATTATTAAAAATGCGAACAGTACGTTTTATTATACCATTTTTGATCTGAACAGTTTTTTTAGACAACGAATGGACTCCATTGTATATTAGCTTTTTGAATTCAAAAGTTGTGGTTGGTGAAAAAGCCATTCAAGATTTCCAGACGAAACCGGAATATGTAGTTGCGGGTAGAATCATTTATATACTTTAGCATTTTATAAATACTTTAAACTTTCAGATATTCATAAGGTTATGGCAATTCCAATTGATAATATTAAGTTCAATGACAAATGGAAATTCTGCCTTACTCTTGATCCCGAAAATTTGACATTTGCAACATATGAATTAGAAACTTTTGAAGGCCCTCGTTGTGTTTCTCCACATTTTATTATGTCTTTATTACTAACTGCAATAAAAAAAATTGCTGAAGCTGAATTCAGTATTAAAATTAAAAAGCTGAATATTCAACTTTCAAATTCATATAGCAAAGAACAAATGAATGAAATTAAGAAAGCTGCAGAAACTGATGGGATTGAAATCGATAGCATTGAATATGCCGATTTTTACTAAAACTTATTTTTACGAGTATTGGTTATCAGCAATGAAATATTTGTGTTTTTGTGCTATTGGTGATTTTAAATCTTATGTTTTTAATCACTTTTTCGAGTCTAATCAAAAAATTGTACTTAAATTTTGTAAGGATAATTGATTTACTGCCTATAATGAATATTTTTTTATTTTTCCTAGTCTTGTTAATAAATATCAATCTTTTTCAAACGTTCACCATAATATAGCAAAAAAACATTACAAAAATACTTTTTTAAGCTTCCGATTCATTTTTATATATGTACTAGGCAACACGCGGACCTTCGGCCCGCGATATAACTATTTCATTATGCATTTCCTAATTTTATATCATCTAATCCGTTTTCAAAAATACACAAAACTTAAACTTTATATCATCTCTAAATAAATTAGGTCCCTTTTTTCATTTTTACTCAACAAAATAAAAGTCAGCAACGCTTATCCAACAGAATGGGAAACGCGGGCCTTCGGCCCGGCATATTTTATATTTTACTAACTCTCCTTGCATCCTTTATAATTTATGGAATTTGGATTCTTTATCATATTTAGATCCGTTGAGTATATTTTGATCCTTTTTTTCTTTGAATACTTCAAAATCAACAGCCATTCTCAAGCGCTTCATTTTTATGCAATACAAATGTATTTTTCTTTCCTTACGCAATTTTTTCTTTACATTATGGCTTTTTAAAATGTTATTGTATGGATCTTCTTCCTTCTCAAAATTGGTGTATAAGATTTTCATCTCATATACCTAAGGTTTTTCCACCGGGCAACTAATTCCTTACCCAATTCTCCCATTTCTTCTAACGAATCCCAAATGATTTAAAGCACCTAAATAATAATAGCAACTCGCTTCTTTCCAATAAAAAATTCCATCAATTATACCGCCGGCCTTCGGCCGGCCATGAATTTTGTTTTAGGCAAATCTCTTTCGATCTTGGATCCTTTACCATTTTTTGGATCCTTTGGGAATATTTGTATGCCTTAACATATTTGGATACCTCACAATCAAAAGTCACAACTCTTCACCGCTCCATTTTTATGCAATGAAAAGCAAACTTCATTCTTTGCGCATTAATTCATTTTTTTATGCTAATTTTTTCATTTTTATTGAATTTTCCCATGATAGATTTCCAGGCTTCCACACACAATCAAAATTACTAGGAAGGATATTTTTTTTATAATTTTGTAAAAATAAATCTCCATTAAAATTTTGGATATTGGCTTATTCTACCTCTATGCCAAGATTAAAAATTTTTTTTAATCTTTGCTATATCCAAAATAGTGTAATACTAAACTGAGAGATTTGATAAATATTTATTGTTATTATTAGTAGTAATATGGCTACTCAAAATTCGATTATGACAGTCGCTTATATCATTGGTTCAAATACCATTCGATTTTTAAATTTGGATAGTTACCATACTTCAAGCAAATGGCTGGATAATGTTGTTAATGCTGTAGATTCTCGTAAGTTTTTTATGAACTTTTGACAATGAGAGCTGAATGAAAGAGAATGTGAGTATGATAAGAAGTTATGCTACAGAAATCATTATAATCTTTTCACATTTAATTATATCTGATTTTTTCATATCTTTTTAGTATTATGGACGGAAGAAACTATAAAAAAGCGATGTGAAGATGTATTTAATATACCGAAAGGCAAACTTAAAAGTGTTGTGCTCATAAATGCCGCTCAATTACCCTTAGAATATGTTCAAATCGCCGTGGATATTGCATCAAAAATTACGGATAATGTATATGTGATAACGCCGTTAATGGCAAGATTGATGTTTGCGATTTCTGAAACAAAAATGAAGCTTTCAATGCCCTCTGAAAAAGCTTTGATTGCTTGTTTCATCAAAGAATATTGTGAAATTTACGAAATTGAAGTTATTAACAATAGTTTTTATGGATTTGTAAGCGCAGTAAAAGGCTTACATAAAGATTGTAGAGAAATGTTGCAAACTCGCATAAACGAGACAAATCCATCAGCTATTATTTTGCTTTCGATTCAAGATATTAGTCCAATTAAAAATTGGCTTGAAGAAAGCTATGATGGGATTATTCATTCGTTAATGGAAAGACGAGATTATATGCTGCTTTCAGGTGCTTTAGCTAAAACAGCCGCTTTATTTCCTGGTAATTTCGTCCCACCAATGGGTATTATGGATTTTGCAAATGGTTTTAAAGTGGAATATTTCGATGATTATGGAAAACAAGAAATCGATTTAATTCAATTTGGTGAAGAACTGCCAGTTGAAGCGAAAATAGAACTGAAGAACATCAAATCATTTTCTGTATGTAGGTCTTTTTTGGTTTAGCTCAATTTATTTTAATTTGTTTCTATAAGCTTTGTTTATTTTGGTTTTTTAGATTCGACATAATGAGGAGCTTGTTAATGTTGCTTCTCTTGACTCACGTAATAAGCCAATATGTAAAAGGCAAAAAGCAAAAATTCATGAAACAAATCAAGCTGGAAATTATAAAATTTTGGCAAGCGTAGATGAATTTGGTATTCCATATTTGAATGTAAAACGACAAATTGATTTGGAATTTTTAAAAAATAATCGGTCACTATTCAATGAAAATAAAGTAACCTTTATAATCAAGTTGAAAGCAAATTTTGGTTCAATTTGTTGCAGATATAAAGAAAAAGAAATTGTTATAAAAAATGTGAATAGTACGTTTTCTTATAATATAATTTTTTTGCACTGAACAGTTTTTTTAGGCAACGAATGGACACCTTTGTATATTAGCTTTTTAAATTCAAAAGTTGTTGTTGGTGAAAAGGCCATTCAAGATTTCACGAAGAAACCGGAATATGTAGTCGCAGATATTCATAAAATTATTGGAATTCCATTTGATGAAATAAAAGCGAATCCAAAATGGAAATTCGGTATAACTCCTAACCCAGATGATGGAAAATTTGCAACATATGAATTAGAAACTTTTGAAGGTCCTCGTCGAATTTCTCCACATTTTATTATGACTTTGTTACTCACGGCAATTAAGCGAATTGCTGAACAAAAACTCGATATTGAAATTAAGAATGTAAATATTCATCTTACAAATGCGTATAGCAATGAACAAATGAATGAAATTAAGAAAGGGGCAGAAAAAGCTGGTTTAGAACTGAAAAGCATTGAATACGCAGACTTTTTTTAAAATTTATTTTTTACGGGTATTTCCTAATTCGCAATGATTTTATGATCGCTTTACATTTTTTTCAATTGATTAATTCCTTTTTTAATCGCTTGCCAAACCAAACTAAAATTATTCTTTCTATTAATAAATTACCGTATGAATAAGCACGCTATGACCTTTTAAAATATTTTGTGTTAGTTTTTTAATTTCGTTTGCTTTTTATAAAATTTTCTTAATTTTTATAAAAATTTATTACTTTAATAAAATTCGAGACATTGTTACATAATGTTATTCATTTAAAAAATAGAGTAAAAAAAGCAGAATTTGGCAGGAACTTAAAATTTGACCAAATTATGGCGAGCTTTAAAAGTTGAAAGAACTTCTTCTTCGGTGCATTCAATATTCTCATTGCTGTAAATTGAAAGCAATGCATTGAATTGAGAATCTGAAGTTGATTCTTGGAGGGAATCTTTGACGGTTCTCAACAAGGAGCTTCTTTTAACTGCCAAATCTGGAATAGTGACATAAGCTTGAAAAAGGTCGGCAATGGTTTTGAAATTCATTTTATGAGCTTCAGGAATCAAATCAGCAACGGGTAAATGAAGCTTCGCTGAAGCATGTTTATGCCATTGATAATATTCATGGCGAACGTCATCAATTCCAGCGGAAATCAAGTTGTTGTCAATATAAAATTTGACCAAAGGCGAAAGTTCACGAAAATCAGCTTGTTTTCCAGGTAAAAGAAAGACAAATTGAGCCATGAGTGGAAAATGAAAACCATAATAGTTTTTGATTTGTTGTTTCAAATCTTTCAAAAATGGCCGAAAGATTTTTTCTTCAAATTTGAAATCCATCGGTGCTCGACGAATATAAAAATCCAGCATTAATTCTCGAAGATCAACATAGTCAGCTTCGATGTTGGCAACGGTGCACGAACCTTCTCCTTTGAGCCAATCATCAATTCGAAAAGTCAAATTTTCGATTCGTTCCATTGCTGGAAGCAACCGAGAATCCATTTTCTGAAATTCTTCAGAAATGTCTGTCAAAGTTTTGAATGCTTCTTTTAAAAGTAAAAGAACTTTGATAAATTGTTCCTTCAAAATTGTATCCAAAAAGTTTCCAGCTTTTCGAGCTAAAAGTGGAGGTTCAGGAGTGTTTTCATTATCAAGAGATAGTTGTGAAAGTGCAATGGTTACAGCAGGAAATAAATGGAAGAAAGCATTGAAAGACATGGTTTCGCCTGTCCATGGATTTTCACAAAATGGATAAAGGAATTGCTTTCGGCCATCGCTCAAGGGCAATTTATCGACAGCTTTTCGAAGTAACTCCCATCGTTGAGGTAATTCACCAAGAAATCGAGCAATTTTATTGATTTGAATCATCGCGGCCGTGACCACTTTGACGCTCGTGGCATTACAAACAGCTGAATTAAAAAAATGAGCTGGAGGATGGAAATAAAAAGCCATGGGTTGACGATCTTTGATAGCTTTTGGAACACCACCTTTGTTTCCTACAGCCGCATTAGGCCCACGATACTCTTGCCCAATGAGTTTTGCATTCTCAAAATCAATTCCAATTTCTTGAATCGCATTTAAAATGCAATGAGTAATTTCATCAGCATTTTTAGAAGGAAGCCAACAAATACCAAGGAAATTTTCACAAACTTTGCCATCGTAATAATATCGAACAGTCAAGCATAGATGTTCTTTTCGGCTAAAATACAGTGGTAAGCGAAAAAGTTTATTTTAATTTTAAAATTTGCAAAAAAAATTCTCGCCCTACAATTTTTCTATCTAAAAAATTAATTTTATTTAACATAGCCAAAATTTCTGATATTTTCCAGTTTGCGATTTCTCCAAATTTATGCTTATTTTTTTAAACTCTTTTTTGCAAATTCAAAAAGTAAAAATAAATTGTCGCTCATCCCTGGTGCTAAAATCAACGCTTTCTTCAACGATGATAGAAAACATTTTAGCTTCATGAATTCTTTCAACCAATTTTTTCATTATGTTTAATCGCGCTGAATCCAATAACTCGTTTTGAAGCTTCCAAGATGAACATTGTAAATAACCTAAAAATAGTAATCAAAAATATAAGTGTTTATTCTTTTTTGTTAAACCCTTAAAATCCTTTAAAAAGTAAATCTTTTTAAAAATATTTATGAAGTTTATTTTTTGTATCCAATTTTGAAGCAAATAGAAAAATCATCAAAAAAATTAACCTTCATTTTGTTTAAAATATTTTGGTGATATTTTTTCACTCCATTGATTTTGTGCAAAAAGTAAACAATGAAAGAAGTTGTTACCTTTTGAATTATGAAGAATACTATTTGATTTAATTCCTTTAAAACCATCTGCTCCTTCAACGCCACCACTGCCATTAACCGGTGGCTTTTCATGATGGCTCAAATACAAAAGGGAATTCTTTCCAACGGCGCCCAAAACAAGGAAGGGCTTCATTTTGTTGGAATTTTTAAAAATATAACAAAAATCTTTGTTTAGTTAATTTGCTTTTATATTCAAAATATTTTTGTTAAAGCAATTTGCTTACGTACGAAAGCAATTTATTGAATCATGTTAAAAATTTTGTTAAAAAAAGCGAAATAGATAATGTTTTGCTTTCTTTTTTTGTAAAAAAATAAATGTAAAATTCCAAATGGCTCCTTTTTTATTTTCTTTGAATTTGAATCATTTTCATTTTATAAAAACAATTTTGAAGAAAAAAATTTGATTACATGCTTTTAAAGAATCCTTTGAAAAACAATGATGGAATTAATTTTTTAATGTGGAATTTAGGATAATTTACTAAATAAAACTTTTAATATTTTTAGTGAAAAATTCACTAATAATTTTGATAGTTTTTTTTAAATTAAAAAAATATTAATATAAATATACAATGTCGGTGAATGAAATGAAGTCATATTTATCCTTTTCAATCCGGTTTCATCCGTTTTCATCCTGGCGTACTTTGCCAAAAGACACGGAAACTTGAAGCTTTTTTTGCTTCAATTTTACAACATTTTTTTTGTTATATCGAATATTATTTAATATTTTTATTGGTGATTTTGGCTTAAATAATGAGGAAAAAATATTTGCAATATTGCATTACAAAGTAATAATGAAAATGGCGGATGAAATCATGTTTTTTTCCCGATATTTAACATTGCAACGGTTTTTTTGTTAATGTAAAGGTGAAAATGTTGGAGCATTTGGGTTTGGACGATTATCAAAAAATAAAACAACTATTTCAAAGGCGGTTTAAAAAGAGAAAGTATCTTTCCTTTTAATCAAAGGTCGTGAATATGCCCCTAAGAGCCAAATTATTTTACCCCCAATTTTTAAGAAGCAGTGGAATAATTGTTGACATTTTTTCTTTTCATTTTTGTAAATTTTTGCTTACGAAATTGAAGATATTTCACTGCTATTAATCAACTTAAAAATTGATCATTTCAAAGTCATCCGTATCAAACAACTCCGCAACAGAACATCCAAGCTATTGAATTGGGTATTAAAGATCTTATTTCAACGTTTGTTTTTTTTATTACAAATTTTAAAAGTTAATTTACAAAGACCTCTATAGAATAAATTTCGGCCAATTTTCTGACGTTTGAATCCGAATTACTCATCTTCTAGCAACAGCTCAACAATTTGAAGCTGATATTGAACGCCTTCCAGACATTAAGAATACTATTAAGGATCACGATAGCTTCATAAAACAATATTGCTGAAGCTTAAATTGAACAATGATTAATCCAAGTGTGTTTTTCATAAGGTAATTCCTTTGAAACAAAAATTATTTTTAGTACCCTAAAATTAAAATGACTTCGCAACAACGGATGGATATCGAACGACTTTTTCCTGTTGCTTATACTCAACGGGAAATATCCAGAATTGTTTCTTGCTCATTAATAGGTAGAAGAAAAAAAAGAGACACCAAATTTTATTTGTTTTTTCCGCTCAAGGCAATCCGATGCAGTTTTTTTGTCTTTGTTTTTGAATTAAATGTATGCCATAAGATTCATTCATTAACCTTTTTTCCACATGGATACAGTCGAATTTCTATTTTTAAAAAGTAGTTTTAAACCAATAACACAATAATCCAGTTTAATTATCGTTTGTAAAAAAATATCACCGCCTTGGAAATAGTTGTTTTATTTTTTGATAATCGTCCAAACCCAAATGCTCCAACATTTTCACCTTTACATTAACAAAAAAACCGTTGCAATGTTAAATATCGGGAAAAAAACATGATTTCATCCGCCATTTTCATTATTACTTTGTAATGCAATATTGCAAATATTTTTTCCTCATTATTTAAGCCAAAATCACCAATAAAAATATTAAATAATATTCGATATAACAAAAAAAATGTTGTAAAATTGAAGCAAAAAAAGCTTCAAGTTTCCGTGTCTTTTGGCAAAGTACGCCAGGATGAAAACGGATGAAACCGGATTGAAAAGGATAAATATGACTTCATTTCATTCACCGACATTGTAGTTTATTTTTTCTATTTAAAGAACAGTAAATATAAAAAAGCAAAGAAAGAAAAGGTTATTCAATGTTACACCCTTGAGGAATAACAAGTGTTATTATTATTATTATTATTTTGGTTTTTATTCAATCACACACTATAGTTTGCTTAAGCCGCAAGGAAAAAAGGTGAAAAATAGAACAATTTTTTTTATTATTTGATCCCACAAGTAAGTCAGAAGCTATGTAGAACCAACTCAACTCAAAAAAAAAATGCAGGCGTGGAAAAGAATTGTTAAAAAAGGTTTTAATTCGAGACGTAACTTTACTAAATAAACAAACTTTAACGACTTTTTTTCCAACTGCGCAAGACTTTTTTTCCTAGCTGCTTTGCTACTGCCTACCTGAAAATGATGACATTTTGAAGAAGCATGTGTTCGTCGTCCTTGTGCTTTAGTAAATATGTAGGTTTCGGGAATGAAGAAACATGAAAAACAAAAAGTACACAAAAAAGTTCGGAAAATTTTCTTTTTTGTTTTATTTAAATGATTGATTTTTGAAGAAAAAAATAAAAAGAATTTCACGTACGTCGTACTTGTTTGTTATTATGTAGAAATTTTTTTTTGATTATAATGCATACATTTTTTACCTCGATTTTTCGTTAAAGCATTCAATTTTGCTAGAATTTTATAATTATTTTTCGGCGAGCTTGTAAATCTCCCATGTACCCAAAAATGCTTTTTCGCATCCGTTTTAATAGATGACATTATTTTTTTTATTTTGGCTTTAAAGTACCTATAAATTTCGAAGAAATCTCCGGAGTCTCTCATCATCGATTTCTAAAAAGCTTTTTTATTTTATTTTTTCAATGCCGAAAAGCGCCAATTTGTTTTACCTTTTATGTTTGTTTATTTTATTTTTCATATTTATTTGTTTGTTTATTATTTTCGGGTTTAACATTACCTTTGAAGTGAGCAAATATATGAGAAACCTTAATAAAGATTGACAGGCTTCTTAAATGTTTCTGCTGCTTACTTTTTTTTCTCCACACCTATTTTTCGATCAATTATTTCTATTTTCCTCCTTCCAATTTTCCTCCGCTTCATGCAAATATAAAACTTTTAAGCTCTAAGTTACTAACATTTACTCATTAGAAATCGATATTCTCGGGTAATGAATGAAAGAGTATTTATTTATTCGAGGCTCACGGTTTTTGTCGATGATGAAAAAAAGTATACGGAAGCAAACCCCGACTTTATTAGTTTTTTTTTCTTTATTTCTTTTTTATTGGAACGAATGATGCGTATTATTATATTTTTATGGCATTGCTTTGGGTTAATTTAGTTTCGAATTAATCCCAAAAAAGAAATTATTATTGTTTTAAAAAAGGTACTTATAAAGTAGAGATATAGAGAGGAAACTCAACTCTTTATTGCTGCTGTTGATTTTTGAGTATTAATACGTGGCCAATCACCTAAAGTTCGTGTTCGCGCACATTACAATCTTCATCCGCGTCCTACCTATTCGTTGATGTTCAATGACTAACTTTTTTGGTCGTTCTTTTTTTGCAGGATACGCGTAAAAAAATAAACTAAAAAAAATGTTGTATAGATATGGATCAACTAAAGCTTCATCATCGAAATGAATGAAATTATTTTTATTTTATTGAACAAAGAAAGATATCGATATCGGCATTAGTTTTTGAAATTCAAATATTTCTATTTTATATTTTTTTATTATCAACGAAACTTTTTATTGTTGGTGATTGTTGCATAATATTAACAAACTACCACAATTGTTGTCACCAGTAGTAGCAGTCTTTTGCCGCCGCCATTGGAAGTAAAAAAATTGAAAAGAAAAGAAATACATATAAAAAAAAAGTGGTGCTCCTGTGTTGCCAGCGGCAACGAACATTGGTAAATTACTGCTATTCTATTTGAATATTTTTTGTCACATAACGGGTACAAAAAAAAACAAGAAAGACAACTAAAAAGCCGCATTTCCAAGCAGCATTATATTTTCATTTCAAAAAATGGGTGAGTGTATTAAATAAAAAAAAAGTTTTTTTTGACATTCAGTTACTAAAGGTTGAGTTAGTTATTTGGTCAAGAGAAAGCTGATAAATGTTATTATTCTTTCGTAATGTTATCTTATAACTCGTGGCATTTATTATACTTTTATGATTTTTACTTTTGGCTTTTGTATTTTTTGTCAAAAAAAGCAAAATTTATTTATTTCATTTTTTTATTGGTTTTGTTTCTTAGGAATCGTTAAAGCTTGTTTTTATTTGAGCTTCAAATGAGTTTTTTTTTATTATCATCTCTTTTTATTTTATTTATTTTTTTTGCTAGGTTACATATAAGGTTGCTGAGCGTCTCCCAAGAAACTAAAAAGACGCAAAACTTTTTTTCATTATTGCTTTTTGATAACATTTTTTTGTATTTCTTTTTTCTTTTTCCATTTTAAAACGATTGAGGGTGGCAAAGCGCTTTTATTCTTTCCTTTTCTTTTTCTTTTTTTCTGGACTTGAATAAATTATTCATCCTCCTTCGCGATGCTTTTGTTTCACCTGAGATATTCCTTTTTTTTTTGCTTCCAACACCCAACTTTTTTGTTTTTTTATTTGTTTGTTAAAACTGTTTCTTTTCCTTCCAAAAAAGTATAGTCGCTCACAAAAAAAAAACTTTGTAATCTCCATTTCATTTGGTGCTTCTTTTTTTTTAAAAAAAAGTTTATTGCAATGAAACGCTTTTTTTGACGTCAACAAAATTGACACTATTTTTTTTACTTCTTTTTTAATCAAACTTTTAAGGTGTGCGCGTAAACGATGCTGATGCTGAACGTTTTTCTGCTTAAATGTGTATAGGCTTTAATTTAACTTTTCTTCCCAGCTCCAACCAACCTTACCATGTATAAAACTTTTTTCTCTCTCTTTTTTTGTTATTTCTGGAAAAGAAAAATTTTTATAATAAAAAAAACGTAGTGTTTGTATTTTTTTGAGGGAAAAAAGTCCGCATGTTTTGGGCTTCGTCGTTTTCCATCCATGAATCACGTCGTCGAAGAAGAAGAAAAAAATACGTTGCGGCTGTAGTCGTCGCTTCGGTGTCCGGAAGATCAAAAAAGGGAATAAGCGCGATCGTCGTCCCCACAAACTTTTTATAACGAAAGCAAATAATAAAATCGTTTAGTCAAAAAAAATTCAAAAATCTTTGCACTAAAAATCGCGAAGATTTTATTCCAGCTTTAAACTCAATTTTTCATGAAACTTTGTTTTAGCTTTTTTGCAGAAAGAAAATTATTAAGCTCCTTTTACAATACAATTTTTATTTTTTTTCCACGTAGTGAAAGTCATTGCTATCATCAACATCATTTTAGGAAGAATATTTTGAGTATGACTCAATGTGAGCCAACTATAATATTTCTTTTTCCTTTTTTGATAAGAAAAATAAAAAAGAAGAAAAGAAAGGCGCAAAAAAAAGCGAATCATTATTTTTCTTTTTGTTTTCCGTGTAATTTTTAAGACACTTATTTTATACAAAAAAAGTGTTACTTTTACGTCCATTCTTTTTTTTCATTTTCAAATATTAAAAATTCAGATCAGAGATAAATTGTAATTTTCCAACTCTATTGTCTGACTGACTCATTTTTTAAAACCATTTTAGAAAATAAATTTTTGAGATGTTTCTCCAGCTGATTAAACATGATTTTTTTGCCTTTTTTGTCTTTTTTTTTCTTTCTTTCTTGATTGCTGGGTTTGTTAGTAGCCCACACCATCCAACAACCAACAGCACATGCGCGTTCCATACACGCATTTTTATTTTTATTTTTTACGCTTATCATTTCCCAATTATGCTTTTCAATTTTCATTATTTTTTTTAGTTCCTTTTAAACCATTTTTTCACATTCTCTTTTTTGAAGTTTTTTGGAGTAATTAAAGTTTTTATTTCTCTAAAATTAATGTTTTTTCTTTAAATATTTTTTTGTTAGATCTGATTTTTGCATTTTTGAGCTTTGTTTATTATAAGCCTTCACAAAGCTGCTTAGAATAAATCGTATATAATATTTTATTTGAGATATATTCTTTTGTCTGAAATATATTTTTTTTCACACTCCGGTTTATGCAAAAGTGTTCGCAGCTCGGCGATCACTGAATGAGATGGTGACGATGATTTTGTTGTCTGCCTCCACCTCATCGTTGACGATCGATGCAAATTCATTTCCTCCTATCCATTCCCTTATCGAATCAACTTTTTATTTGTTCGTTTTTCACTTGTAAACAATATAATCAATTAAACTTTAAAAAAGAAAAACAAAAAAGAATGTTGCAAATTATTTTTAAAATTAAATTAAAATATTAAACTTTTATTTTGTAGCAGCGAATAATTCGGCATCTTTGCCATCGACATCATCATCTTCGACTTTTCCAGTTTATTCTCAACCATTTCGTCATCATAGGACCGAACAGCAACCAACTGTTTTTCCTTCCACTCGCCCAAATAGTCAAAGTCACCAAAGAAGAGCAAGTTCTGCGTCAACAGAAAGGAGAGGTAAAATATTATTTACAAGATTGTGTGTGCACTTTTCTGAATCATTTTAAATTTATAAATTAAGACATGTGTTGCTAAACTTATGGCTATTTCTTTTTTCTTTGAAATATATTAAGACACACCTTAAGTTATAAAATTGCCATAAATTTGACACAATTTTTTTATGTTTTTTATAGAAAAGAAAAAATGCAATTATTTTTTTATTTAACCTTTTTTTATTAACCTTTTATTTAAGTCAAATTTGTACCTGAAGTTCGAGATAATATCTATTCACCTCCACCGGGTTCTTCGCCAGCATCTTTATCCACTGCTGCTTCGGCTGCTCCTAAGCGACCGCGCTCAGTTTCATACGGTGGTCCATCAACTTCCTTTGGTAGTCAACCCCTTAATTCAGCGGAATTAGCAGCAGCGGCTGCCTATAGGCAGCACACCGCCGCCGCAGCTGCTGTATCTCAAATTAGACAGAAGCCATCTTCATTAATTTCTGAACCAATTAAAACTACAACGACTACATTACCAACAAAGAAAGCAAAAAAGCAACAATTAAATTTTTGCAATCGGTGGTCACAAAAAATGTCAGAATTATTTTCTAAATGTTTTGGCAATAATTCTAAAAAGCGTAATAATTCTTCTAATTCAAATAGCGAAATAATTGGTGAACAAGAACGAGTATTAAAAGCAAATGATCGAACATTTAATTCCGAATTTAAATATGCCGATAATTATATTAAAACTTCAAAATATAATGTTATTACTTTTATACCTAAAAATTTATTTGAACAATTTCAAAGATTAGCAAATTTTTATTTTTTAGTTTTAATGATTTTACAGGTAATAATATTTTTCTTTATTTTAATCTCAAATGGAGCTCTGTTAATAAATAATTTTAGTTTATTCCATGGATAACTTCCATAGTTTGGTATTCCACTGCAATACCTTTATTTATTGTATTAGCATTTAGTGCAATTAAAGATGCTTATGATGATATTGTAAGTTGATAAATTTTAGCTTAAATGATTTTTATTTAAGTTTTTTATTTTAGCAAAGGCATAGAAGTGATAGTCAAGTAAATAGTAGAATATCATATGTTGTTAGAAATGGAAGATTAGAAGAAGAAAAATGGATGAATGTTAAAGTAGGGGATATTATTAGAATGGAAAATGAGCATTTTATTGCGGTGAGTCATCGCTTCTTCTTTTTTATGCGCGCCTTTATTGGGTAAATATTTTTTTATAGGCTGATCTGTTAGTTCTGTCATCATCAGAACCACATGGATTATGCTATATAGAAACTGCAGAATTAGATGGTGAAACAAATTTAAAAACCCGAAATGCTCTAACTGAAACTGTATCATTGGGTGATATAGTTCGAGATATTTCAAATTTTGATGGAACAATCACTTGTGAAGCACCTAATAATCGATTAGATAGATTTGAAGGAAAATTAACTTATAAAGGAACATCATATCCACTTTCAAATGAAAATATGCTTTTACGTGGTTGTCGTTTGAGAAATACTCGATGGTGTTATGGTGTCGTCATATTTGCAGGTCGTGAAACTAAATTAATGATGAATAGCGGGAAAACCACTTTTAAACGTACTAGTCTTGACAGGTTTTTAAATATTTTAATTATGGGTGTAAGTCTTTGAAACCTTATCGGCAGCTTTTTAAATTTTGTTTAATTTTAGATAGTATTATTTCTTATTGCAATGTGCCTAATTTGTACAATATTATGTGGTGTATGGGAATGGGTTACGGGTCGCCATTTTACTATTTACCTTGAATGGGATCGATCCATTGTACCAAACATTGAAGAAAAAGGGTCTCGTCAAATTGCCATAATTTCATTTTTAATGTTTTTTTCTTACATAATTTTATTAAATACGGTGGTGCCAATTTCGCTTTATGTTTCCGTGGAAATTTTACGGTTTGTACATTCAATGTGGATTAATTGTGATACTGAAATGTATGATGAAAAAATGGATATATCTGCAAGAGCTCGAACGACAACATTAAACGAAGAACTTGGACAAGTTCAATATATTTTTAGCGATAAAACTGGCACATTAACTCAAAATATTATGACCTTTAATAAATGTTCCATCAATGGCAGGGCGTATGGAGATTTATATACACCCAGAGGGGAACCAATAGATATCGATGAGGTTTGAAAATTAAACTTAATTTTTAAAGATAATTTAATTTTAATTTTTAGAATACTCCTTCAATTGATTTTTCATGGAATAGATGGAATGAACCTACTTTTAAATTTTATGATAAAACATTAGTTGAAGATACAAAAAAGAGGATAAAAGAAGTGGAACTATTTTGGCGCCTATTAGCTCTTTGTCATACTGTAAGTTTACTAATGATTCCTAATTGCAATAAATATATCATTAAAAAATATGATTTAGGTTATGCCTGAAAGAAAAGCGGGAAGTCAATTGGAATATCAAGCACAAAGTCCCGATGAAGCTGCTCTCACATCGGCGGCAAGAAACTTTGGATTTGTTTTTAAATCTCGTACTCCCCAAAGTATTACAATCGAAGTAAATGGAAAAGAAGAAATTTATGAAGTATTGCATTTACTTGATTTTGATAACGTTAGAAAAAGAATGTCGGTCATAGTCAAAGATCGAAAAGGAAAAGTAAAGTTATATTGTAAAGGTGCAGATACAATTATTCTCGATATGTAAGTCACATTAAACAAATGAAAAAAAAGAAAAAACAATAACTTTTTTAAGGGTAAATCCTGATACAAGTCAATTACTTAAAAGTGCAACAATGCAACATTTGGATAAATTTGCTAGTGATGGTTTGAGAACACTTTGTCTCGCTTATAAAGATCTTGAAGAAGGCTATGTTAGAGACTGGCTAAAAAGGTTGAAAGAAGCCAATCTAGATCGATATAATAAAGATGAAAAAGTTAATAAATTGTATGAAGAAATTGAAGAAAAGTTAACTCTATTAGGAGCCACAGCAATTGAAGATAAACTTCAAGATCAAGTTCCTGAAACCATTGCAAAATTAACAGCTGCAAATATAAAAATTTGGGTTTTGACTGGCGATAAAACTGAAACTGCTATTAACATTGGATATTCATGTCGTTTATTAACAGAAGATATGAAAGAAATTTTTGTTATCGATGGTAAAACTGAAGAAGAAGTGGAAGTTCAACTTAAAGATATTCGGCGAAGAATTGAAAGAGCTACATCTCAAGTATGTTTTCATGTTTTTTATTTCTATCTTGAACACTTTGATACACCACTATTTTTTCACAATGATAGAAAAATCTTTTTTTGGCGTGTTTGCACTATACTATTCTAAGTGATGCAACAATATTCCTTCTTCCAACTATTGCAAATAAACTTCTTTAGTCCCATTACATTCTTTTAGCCAATTTTCGACACATTGTCGATTGATTCTGATGACCCTGTTAAACGATACATCGAAGAACAATATCAAATTTTAAAAAATCAACGAGTAAAAGAAGAAGCAGAAGCTAAAATTTTAGATGACGGTCCTCATCGAAACTCTATAAGTGGACCTAATCGATTGTTTGAACCCCCAACACCTACTGCCACGGTAAAAAAAAACTAAATATCTGCTACTAATTTACATACTAATATGGTTGCTAATTAATTATGCTTCTCGCTTCAGCACTTTTAATTTAAAGATTTTGTTTGCTAAAAATTATAATTTTGCTTAAAGTTTTAAATTTAGAAAATGAAGAATTTGTAATTTTTAGAATGCTCCAGGAAATAGTGCCTTTTATGATAGCAATAATCCAGGCGGCGCTCCTCGTGGACCAAATTATAATTACAACATTGTTCAATTTCATCCCGATTCAGCATCTTTACCCGCAGTTTCCGCCCATGATGTAACTCTTACCAAACCAAAAGAGGAGCATACTTCACCAATGGAGCAACCAGAAGATCCAAATTTGCCTCCTCAAGAAGGTTTTGCTTTGGTCATCAATGGCAATTCTTTGGTACATGCGTTAAAATCAAAATATGAAAGAATGTTTTTGGAAATTGGATGCTTAATGATTGTAAGCTTTCTATAAATTAGATTAAGAAATTACAAATTTATTATTATTTTAGTCGGTTATTTGTTGCCGTGTAACGCCATTACAAAAAGCTCAAGTCGTGGATCTTGTAAAAAGAAACAAAAAAGCTGTAACACTTTCAGTTGGTGATGGAGCAAACGATGTGTCCATGATTAAAACAGCCCACATTGGCGTCGGTATTTCTGGACAAGAAGGCATGCAAGCTGTTCTTTCATCTGACTTTAGCATTGCCCAATTTCGATTCCTTCAAAGACTTTTACTTGTTCATGGTCGATGGTCATATTTTCGGATGTCAAAATTTTTGCGCTATTTTTTCTATAAGAATTTTTCTTTTACTTTAACACATTTTTGGTATTCCTTCTTTAATGGATATTCAGCTCAAACAGTTTATGATCCCATTCTTATTTCATGCTATAATTTATTTTTTACAGCTTTGCCTGTTTTAGCTATGGGCATTTTCGATCAAGATGTTAACGATGAATATAGTTTAGCATATCCTAAACTTTACATTCCTGGACAATACAACCTATTTTTCAATATGAGAATATTTATTTATTCCGTTTTTCATGGTATCGCAAGTTCACTGGTTCTCTTTTTTGTGCCATATGGAGCTTTATTCGAAGCCACTGATCATTCAGGAAGAGATATGAATGATTATCCAATGCTTGCTTTTACAGTTTTTACGGCTCTCGTCGTAGTAGTTACTGGGCAAATTATGCTCGATACAGCTTATTGGACTGTTTTTACTCATATTGTAATTTTCGGGTCGCTTGCTTTTTATGTGGGTTTAGTTATTGTTTTATATGAAGGTATGCTTTATCTTTTCTTTTACTTCCATAGGGATGAAATTTCAGTATTGCCTGTAAAAGTTATTGCAAATACTCAAGCTTCTCAGTCATATGGCATTGTTTTTCGTGCTTTTTCTTCTGCCCAATTCTGGTTCTCGCTTCTTATGGTTACTGTTGTTCTACTTCTACCAATTATGCTTAATCGCTTCTTCTGGTTTGATACACATCCATCATATGCTGATCGACTACGAGTCAGACATAAATTACCAAAAGGTGCTCGAGGCCGAGAAGGCGAAGTACCCAGCAAACAACTTCCACGAACTGCAATTACTCGAAGAAGTCGTCGTGGCTCTCTTCGTTCTGGTTATGCCTTCTCACATTCTCAAGGCTTTGGTGAACTTATTGCTAAAGGAAAATTATTTAAAAATATTGAACATTTACGTTTACCTTCAAATCGATCCACACCTACTAAAATAAGGGGATTGGCTCCTATTATTGAATCACCACCTGGAATGTTTGCTGCTGCAGCAACTGTTCCACAAGCCCATCATCAAAATTTAAGTCGACCCACGTCACGTGATGAAAGTCGATCACAAAGTATGATGTCATCTCCACATAGCATCATCGTGAATCAAGATGACGAACCATTACCAACTTATTGGAAAACTGATAACAATATTGATGGCAAACCTTCACATCCTGGTTATACTTCAGAAACTATGCCTCGACCAACACCTCGAGAAGTGCCAACACATTTTCCCGCATATCCTCCAAACATTCCAGCCACAGGTGCAGCAAATCCAAATAAACAAAACAAAAAACGAAGATCTCCTCATCATGATCATGTCATTTCTTCACCTATGCCTTTGCCCGCTTCAAGCAACAGTAGTGCAAGTTCAGCATCAGCGTCACAAGGTCCTCGATTTATTGGGCGTCAGCGACGACAACATCTCGAAACTGAGGTATAATTTAATAAATGCTTTTTGTGTTTTTCTTTCATGCTTTTGTGCTGTCTGAAGTGTTTTTATTTTTCTTCTGTTTTCATTCTTTATTTATGATTTTAAACTTTTTCGATTTCCACTGTTTTGGTTTTTGTGGCTTTAATCATCATTTCATTAGCTTAGTTTTATTTTACACTTTTTATAATACCTTTTTTCGGTCGCTACAACTTTTTTTAACTACCATTTTCTCGGTGGCTATACTCCCTTTTTTCGGTTGCTTTTGTTTTGTTTATTTTCAAATTTTTATGATGATATTTTTAAATTAATTAAATATACCTATTCAGGATGATGACTCAATCGAACGCATAGTTGAACGTTTTTAAAATAAATTCTCTCAAATTTTTGATCTTGCTTCTTTAATGCATTTTTAAAATTTGCATTTTTTGATTTGTCCTTCTCTTTTTTTAATGGCAATGAAGTGAAGCTTCTCTGTGATGTCGTCATTGCTTTTTTCTACACTTTTTTTTTCTACCATACTTTTTCAACTGCTCAACCAACTTTGCATCAAACAAACAACAAAAAAATAATAGTTTTAATAATTCCTTCGAAATTTAAATAAATATATTGAATTTAAATTTCCTACGCAATATTTTTTCTTTCTCTGTGATAAAATATATATATTTTTTAATTTGCTCTTTCAAACAAAACGCGTCTTATTGTTTTTTTCTTTATACATCGATGAATTTCTTTTTATGTGTATTGTTTTTTAATTTTGTGGCCTTAAAATAGCATTCATTGGTTTATTTTTTCTTTATCTTTAATTTATAAAAAACATGTTCGGTTAAGAATCATATTTTTAAAGATCTTCTATGTTTTACAAAAAAAAATTAAAATGTGCAATAATAATAAACAAATTTTTATGATATGATTTATTCGCAGCTTACTATTACAGTATCTATGTATAAACATTTTACATAAAAACCAAAAATTATTTAAATTTTTTACAAATAAAAACAAATAAAAAATTTAATAAAATCAAGCAACTTTATCGTCAGCTCTTCGAAACATTGGATGCAATATTGCCACCAATCTATCACATACTTCTCTAGTTTCTTTATTCTTTTTCACTCTTCCAATATTTTCCAAATGTGGTAATAATTCACAAAATCGATAAGCACTGTACATTTCTTCATTCGTCAGAGTTGATTCAGATGGAATTATCGCATCTTCTTCAAGCGGCTTTAAGCCTTCGTCATGCCCTGGTTCGCTTACTAAAAAAGAATTAAAATTAACAATAAAATTTATGTTTAAGCTTTTTATTTCTCGCCTCCACTTTATTTTTCTTTTAAAACTTCCGTTTATTTTTTTATTTTGTTTTAAAAGTGCCGACTGGTGTCTGTCATATTGGAACTAATCCGAGAATGATAAAAACTATATTTATTTTAAGCTTTTGCAACGTCAATAATCTTTTTATTTTCATAAATCGCAAATTTATCTCATCCAACTTTAAAAAAATATGAGATTAATGTAAATATAAATTTTACAGTAATCTTTTAATAAAGTAAGAACAAATTTAAAACTTAATTAACAACATTTTTTCTCTTTTTGTTTATTTTAACATTATCAATAAAAAAAATGTTAAACTTTTTTTATGTCAAAAGTTGTAGTATTGCTTTAAAAAAGGTAAAACAGAAAACTAACCTCCATAAAAAAATGTCACGGATTCTGCTCGGTCGAATAAAGGAATAAAAATTATTAAAAACACAATTAATTTTGAAAGGTTCATAGCATTTCGGTTTTGTGGTTTCTTGGATTGTACTGATATATTATTTTGCAAGGAACCTTTTTCATTTAAATTTAAAGGATTCGTTTGCATATTTCTCGAAGAGCAAAGCGGCCTTTGGTACAATGGTTTAAATAATGAACTTGGAGCGAAATATTTCATATCTGGAAATTTTTTAAATAAAAAATTAACTAAAAAAGACAGTACGCAGCTGTTGATAATGAAAATAAAAAAATTCTATTAAAGTGTGAAAAATTAAATAGACGTAAGCAAGATTATAAACGCAAGCATAAATTCCAAAAAGAGCAAAAAAATAAACTTTAAAAGATTTTTGAACATTTTAAGGGTTATTTGTTTATTGCTTAATTTTTAAGAATTAAACTTAATGATCCACAAAAAAAAACACGGCAAATGAGATAAATAAGACATCAGCAAGAAAAAAAAAAGATTCTAGCAGCTAAATAAAGCCATTACCAACGGGAATTAGTAGCAACAGAAGAAAAAAATAAGAATTATGATGACAAAAATAAAAAGAGAAGAAAAAGAAGGTCAGAAAAGCAGCAGCGAAAGAAAATGTTATATCAAAAATGTCAATGTAGCACCAGTAGCAAAAAAAAAATAAGACATAATTATCTCCTTTTATCCTATTTCATTTTTTAAAGATAACAACACCCTTTCCTTACTTTCTTAGTTTGCAGCATCAAACATGATGAAAACTTTAATCTTCATTACCAACGAAAATTTGGAGGTTTATCTTAAATAACACAAAATTGGCAGCCAGCCTCTTCGAATTAGGTTAATAAACGTGACTGTACTTATTCTTTTTTTTAAAGTCATTCAGTTGAAAGTGCAGAACCGAAGGCATACATTTAGTCTTATATACTTATAATAAATGACAGTAATTTATTTATTAAAGTGTTATATTTTAAAGGTTGTTTAAATTGCTGTAAACTTAACTCTTTATTTTTAAAAGCCTTTAATTTTAAATAAGTTTAACATGTATCTATTATTTACCTGAAACGAACTTCTTTTAACGCATTTTAACTTTTAATTTTAGCATCAAAAATTACAAAAATTACCATTTTTTCACTAGCATTTTCAAAACATGGCTAACTTAAAAACTAGTCTAAGATTCTTTTCATATTTGACTATTTTAAAAACCTTTTTTTTATAAACGAAAAACGAACAACAGGTTTTGAGAATTGCTACCTCAATTAGCAAATGTTTCAGAAAGGAAAAAAGGAAAATGAAATCTCAGCGAACGCAAAAATAATTAAAATTATTTGGTTGAACTTCAAAAAAGAGGATAATTTTTTGAAGCGATTCTGAAAAGAGAATAAGAATCCACTCTTCACTTTACGGATATGTAACCTTGTTAGAATAAAGATCGCAAACCTACTTTTCTGAGTATAAAAAGGCAGGCGAAATAGATGGATTTGGTTCAAAGTCAAATTTAAAATGTCAAATATTTCTTTACTTATTATTTTCTTTACTGTTATTTTCCTTGCTAGTATTAGCGAAGTCGATGCTTGTCCAGGATTATTTGGAGGCGGAGGTGGTGGTGGATGTGGCGGAGGATGCATGATGGGACCTCCTATGTGTGGGGGTGGATGTGGTCGTAAAAAGAGAGAAGTAAAAGATATTTTTAGATTACAATTTGTAATGACGTTTGTTATATGTAGGTTTTGGAACAACAAGTAAAAACAAAAGAAAACAACCCATGTCCTCAAAGTGAATGGAAAAAAATTATGGAAACAGTAATATCCACATTCTTATTTATTTTTTTCTACATTTAATAAAATTTTAGATCATCACTGATGATAACATTAGCTCAGTCTATGCAATTCAAGGAGCTCTTCATAAACAATATGAAGCTAAATTCTTTGTTACTTGCTCAAACGTAAATGATCATGCTAAACAACCCGCAGCATTTGTTACAAATGGTGACGGATATTGCAGTTATGGAAATGATAAAGTTTGGTGTGAAGCTATTGCCCTTTTTGGATAAACTAATTTTGTTCATTTTTTTAAATCTCTAATTTAAACAATAAATATTTATCACTTTTTTAATAACTAAAACCAACAAAGAAGAAAAAATAAAATAAATTTATCAGAGAAATTTGCACACATCACTCGTAAAATAATAATAACAAAATTAATTTGAAATGTCGGTGTTTTTTAATGAAAAAATTGTCTCCATTTCTCCGATGTGATCTTTGAAACATTCATTGAATATGATTTCCTTCAGATTTTGAAAGACTTCATCCAAAAGTTGCGGATTTCTGAAAAGCCCTGATTAATTAGAATAGATATTATATATAATTACAAACTTTGAAACCAATACAATTCCTTTATACTTGTATCCACTTCCAAAGTATTTTAGAGCCTCTCCTTCTATCGGTGGAATGAATATATAAACAGAATTTTTTGCACTGAATTCCGCGAAATACCATGGATAACAATTCTCATCGGTGAATCTACTATCATTAAGAATGTGACTGATGAGAAAAGATCGAATTGTCTTTGTTAATGGTAAAAACTTTCTATCATAAGAAAGACCGCAAAGAAAATAAATAGCATCCTCAATTTGAGTGGAGCAACAATCGATGAGAGAATTGTAAATCACATGAGCATTTGAGAATCGGAAATAAGTTTTTCTTCCCATATATCCTTTTCGCGGATAAATAAACATTTCGCTCGGCGTTGACTTCATTTTAGTAAGTTTTCGAGCATCTATGGAAATTTCATGGGTATTAAATTCAAGAGTAAATGGTAAAGAAGTCGAGAAAAGCATGAACCAAATATTTGTATTTTTTAAAGGTTCAGCAAGCAAAATATCTGCTGGCGTTGATGTGAGTGCCTTGGCTGAAGCTACTTCTGTGTATCTCAGATTTAAAACAAAGTGCCTAAAATCCATTTTTAAATCAATCAAGAAAAAAAGAAGCTTACTCTATTTCAAAACCAGGGATTTGCTTTACATAAAACCAAACTCCAACATAAGGAAACCAATCAATGACTTTTAAAACATTTATGGTATTTTCATCGGCAGGAATAATCAAATCAGCAAGCCCCTAAATTCGGATATAATTTTAATAATATTAAATAAAGCTTACTTTTGATGAATGGCTTTGTTTAATTTCAACATTTCTAACAATTAGATCGGTTTGTTTCCCGTAGTTCATAAAAAAGTGTTTAAATAGAACTAAAATTTTTGTTGTAGTTTAACTAAATTTTTATCCTTATGAAGTAAATTTGGATAATTAAGAAATAATAATAATAAGTAAAATGCCTTTAATTTTAATACCACTACAAAAAAGGAAGAAATTTTTTTTCGCAAATACTTGCAACTAACTCCTCGCGCTTATTTGGCATTGCGCTCCTTTCTTTATACAATTGCTAATAAAAATTTCGATTTTCATTACTTTTATTTTTATATCCCTTTTTTATATATATTTTATTATTTGATATAAATATATTTAAATATACAGATGCCAAAAGAAATGGACCATGATATAAGCGCAGATGATCTTGCTCGTAGAATGAGAAACCTCACAGAAGCGATAGAAGATGGTGCATCAACAGCTTCTTCGAGTCCTTCATTAATGAATTCCCCAGAACGGCGTCCAGCTAGAATAGATGCACCAAGATTAAATGCATCTGGCAATCGTCAAAGAAGAGCTTCAAATGATTTAATTCCGGATCCATCAGTTTTACGAGATTTGGAAGTTCATGCCCGAGCTATGGCATCCAATGTTGATATGTGTTTGAGAGATTTGAGAGGTTAGTTTATTCTATAAAGTATAAATACTTTTATTCTTTTAATTACTCTTTTTTAATTTGAGGTTCATTACGAGGTATGACTGATTTAACTCTTGAATTTATGCAAGCTTATTCAAGTTCTATTAATTCTGCATGTGATAATGTTGACGCTGCAATAAAAAGTCAATACAAAGTTGGTCTTTTTTATTTATTCTTCTTAAATTTATAAAATAACAAAATATTTAGTTGATAGCCAAAGCCGAAGAATTAAACGGAACAATGCAAGATGCAAGAAAAATTGCTCAACAAGTTAAAGATATGAAGCGATTAGTGGAACTTCTGGAATCTCGATTACTTGTTGCTGATACTCATAAAAATTGATTTTGTTTGTATATAATTATTTTTTGGATTACAAAATATTTAATTTATTGTTTAAAAAATGAGGCGTTTAAAATTTACGTTAGCGTAGTATATATTTCTGTACAAAAAATGATATCTTCTGCATAAAAATAAACAAGAAAAAAGAAAAGAAAATTTAATCACAAATTAAAAGAAAGCCTTTTGTTACAAAAATCAAAAAAATATATATAGAGTAAAAATTATATTTAAATTTAAAGGTGATGAATACTGTTAAAGAATGCGATAGCAAGAACGAGGGAAGTAGCGATGAAACTTGAAGATGCGCTATTTTCAGTAACTCCTGAAATTCCTTGTTCAGCTGATTGTCGAACATCACCAGCTTGGCGGGAAATGCTATCGGCTGCTGAAGAAAGGCTGTCTTTTGCGTTTTCTGTAAATTAGTAATTAAGTTTTTCTTTTTTCTTTAAGACTGTCTGAAACTTACGAGCAGTATTTGAAATGCTATCTGAAGCATCTTTGACTGCAGATTTGGTTGAATCCACAGCGCTGGCAATCAAGTTTGAGTTGTCATCATCGATTTTAATCACGGGCTTTTCAGCTTTTTGTAAACTAACAGTTTGTTTAGATTCCGATGGTTCAACAATAGCAGCAACAGAAGCATTGGGAACTTCGCCGGACATTACTTCTGTTGAATTTCCAGTTGCTAAAGCATAGATAGTTTTATTTTTCGATATTGTAAATGGTAAAATTACCGTCAACAACTACAACTTCCGTTTCATTTGTTGATTGGCCATAAACAGCAAGAATGCCGCAAAAAACAATGATAATAAATGGCTTCATATTTTTCGAAGTACAACTAAATTTTTTTATTAAAGTTAGTAAGCCTTTACAAAAAAATAGGCCCATATTGAACTTTTATTTACAATCAATGTCAAAAATTTCATAATTTAAAAAACAAACAAGAGTAAAAGCATGAATCATCAAAAAAATACGTCACGGTATATTACACCTATTTTGATACGGTAAGTAGCTTGTACAATTTACAAATTTAGGCTTAAAAAAGAGCACACGCACGCTAAACTATAAAAAACACTAAATACTTTCTTCTATGGCGGCTCATGATGGCTGAATACTATAAGAGTAACATATTAATGACACATGTTAAAAAGCTATAAACATTCATTTTTTATTAGCAAAAAACTAACTTTTGTTTCTCAATTTTTTGGAAGAACGAAAACCACTCGATTTTTTTTTGTTTGGTGTGGTCGAGTCAGCTAATATGTAATTGCTTAAAAACACTAAGGATTCGAAAAAAAAAAGGAAAAAAAAGCAGTCGATTTTTTTTTATTACAGTTGTTGTTATTTCGGAAAAGCGATTAATGAGAGAGACTCCTAACTAACAACGAAAATATCTATGTTTTTCGCTAAATCTTTTTTGATTCTTTTTTTTTTGGTGAGGGATCGCGCAATCCAACCAACGACGACCGCCTTTAGGCTTTATTTGTAGTATGAGAGAAAAATAGAGGGACATAGGGAGAGCTATTTCTCGCATTTTTTTTATAGAAAAAAAGCTGTCGTATTTTTTATTTTGTCAGAAGCGATCACCTTGAATATTTGGCCCCTACTGTTTTTCTCCCCATTTTTTGCGCTAAATCAATCTCTGTCCATGCATGTATCCTTTTTTTCTTTTTTGGCTTGATGAAAACTTGTTTTTTGGCTATAAAAACATAGACTGTAACTATTTTTTTCTTCATCCTGCAAAGTAAAAAAATGAAAAACAAATCACGAAAGAAGAATAAAAAAACACTATGATTCTATTATTCCATAAATGACAACCAATAAATATATTGTAAAAGGATGAAAAAAATATATTAGAGAATACAACAATCGATTAGAGATGATCATTGAAAAAAAAATCTATTACTTCTGAATGAAAGCGCTTAGAGGGAAAAAAGGAGGGAGGATGAAAAAAAAAAGGTTCTGCAAAAAAATAAAAGAGAACGAACCTAATTTGAAGCAGCAGCAGTAATGTGCGGCAACCCGCTTATTTCAACCGCAAAAGCTTAATCGGATATTGCTCAACTTTATTTTTTGATTGGAGAAAGAAAAAACTTTTATGACTCTTTCATCATTTTTTGGAGTGAAAAAAAATTAATCTTATAACCGTTTTTCTTTCTTTCTTTTTTCCTTTTAAGCTTCTTTTATAAATAAGCGTGAAATCAATGTTTTTGTTGCGATGAAACCAGAATTTATTCTTCTTTTTTATTTTCTTTATAGGCTTTTTGTTAAGCAAACATATACTATTTATTCACACAGTAGTTTTTTCGCCTTCTTCTTCCGTTCATCCTCTTTTTCCCCCTCCAATAAAAAAGTTGTTTGGCTATTGGCCCAACAACAAAATCGTTAAGAAATAAATCCACTCAAGTGCGCAATAATCATAAAAAGATTGGGACTAAATAAATGATCCATTCATTTATTTATTTGGTTGTCTTCAAGCTGGCTGACTGGAAGTCATTCATCGTCGTTCCCTTTTTTGCAACATAAGAAATAAATAAAAAATTTATATATATATAAGCAATAAGATTGAAAGATTTGGAAGAAAAAAACGAAAAAAGGGAAGAAATCATTTGTCTTCTAACACACCCAACCACATCGCAAACATTGTTCGAAGAAAGAAAAAAGTAAGTAGTAAGGGAAAAGAAGGAAAAAACTAGCCATAACAATATCCTGAATGAATAAGAAATGAGAAGTATAAGAAATTTATAAGATAAATAAGAAGCTTTTAATATATAAATAAAAAAGGAAAGAAGAAAAAAAAGTAAAAAATAGGTGATATGAATTTTTTAGTTTTTTTTTTGACGGAGCTGAAGCTAAAATTTATTGCCTTGGCTCCACCCCATATTTTCTTTTTCACTGTTATTATTTGGCAGACTATTTTTTTCAATTTTCATAAATGGCATACAATCTGGGATCAAAGCGATGATGACTCTAATAATCAGGATAAATAATGGCAAAATAAAGTTAAATAAATACCTTTTATTTTTTATGGCTGATTAAAAAGGTATTTACTTTCACTAAGTAGAGGTCTATTTTCAACAAAGCATTCATTACGAAATTCAAAGTAAGTAATGAAAATGAGTGAAGGTTTTTTGGAGTTATTATATTTTCTCTCTCTCTATTTTTTTAAAGCTGTTTTTGTTCAACAACGACCATAATCGGATAATACTTTTACTCAAACAAAAACTGCTACTACACACTCAGTGACATTAAAATGAAAAATGAAAATGAATTGCGGAGGATAAGTAAAACAAAAAATAGGATACACATTTAGAAATCACAAAATATTACGTTATATGTTTTTTATTTTTTTAGCAAAATAATGGCAACTACCCGATAAAAAAATAACAGATATAAAAAATATATAGACTCAAAAAAATATTGATGGATAAAAATTGCGCTGCACTTTGGTGTTTTATTTCTTCTCGTTTTTTTTTATTCGTAACTTAATCTGAACGTTTTAGATGAAGCATACGTCGAGGGGTGCGATTAATTGGATCCAAAGCGGAAATAAATTGAGGTAACCATAAAAGGGCATGAAGCATACCAAAAATATTTACTAATACAACAGTTTGAACAAAAACTCGAATAAGATATGCTGGAATTAAAGGCAATAATGTCATTGACCATAATGTAGAGCCTCCAGCTTGAAGAATTGGATATCCCACAATGGATAAAGTGTCAAGGACCTAAAAAAATGAAGACGTCAAAGCTAGATAATAATCCCTCAATTTATTAAAGTACCTTTTCATCGGGAGTCAATTTTGATGAACAATGATATTTATAACAAATATGAATACTGAAATCCACCGCTAATCCAATGGCCATTACAATGCAACCCATTGAAACGGAATCTAAGTCACTTCCGAGATGAGCAAGGAATCCACAAACTCCAGTGGAAATTGAAATAAGTGAAAATGACATAATGAAAACTGAGAGCTAAAAAATAATATAAAAAAATAGAGAAAAAAAAGGCAAACATAAAAATAAAAACTGCATACTCTGTCTGGAAGGAAAAATGTTGAAACAATAGCCATAAATGCAATGGCACATCCAATGGATTGCATACTTGATGGAGCTATGGTTCTACGTTGATCGATAAGGAAGGGAGAAAAAATGCCTGCTAAGAAAACATCAAATTCAGGATAGGATTTTAGAATATCTCTCCAATGGAAAAGTTCTGCTTGACGCTTATCCCAAGAATTTAAAGCATAAAAACTTGTTTGGAATGTAAATGAATTTATGCAAGGTTCACCATCGGGAACGCTGTCGTTAATTTTTACCATAGCTGCAAAAATATTATTTCAAAAGATTTGCTTTTAAATGACTAACCTCTAAATTGTTGATAATCAAATTGTTCAAAGAAATTTTTTAAATATTTTCTTTTATAAAAATCATTTTCATAAATGACTTCTGGAAAATCGTTGAGGAAGCTTTGATATTCCCATAACCAAAAGTTAGTTGAAACTCTTCCAATACTATAATGAGTGCCTTCCAATTGGAACACCATTTCATTAAACGTGTTTCTTTGACTACTATTTCGGAAATCAGGCGGAGCCATTACATGGAAACTTGGCATAACATTGTCAGCCCAAATGTATTTATCTATAATTCAACTTAAGACAATTTCATTAAAAATAGTTGTTGGTACCTGCAAGATAAACGAATGTTTGAATAGGAGAAGTATCACGAATATATTTATGTGGACTAATATCAACTTTCATACGAATGCATCCATAAAAGCTTACAGCAATATAAACAACAAAAAGAGCTCCACTAATGGCTTTCACATCCGAACGAAGAATGAATGGACCCCATTTGTCGCGGAATAAACGATGCATAATTGTAGCTAAAAGTTGGATATCATAATTCGAGGTTATAAGTGTGGTTGCTTACGCTCTCGATAATCGAAATTTACATCATCGCTTTTAACTTTATTAATAAGTTTCATCCAACAACCGCACCATGGAAAATAAGCAGCAAGACTGCCTTCAGTTTCTTTTCGACCTCCATAAACGATCAAAGCGGCAAAGAAAGTTATTTGATAGACGTAATCAAAAAGTACACCAACAGCAGTTAAAGTACAAAAATCACCAACAGCTGGAGTTGGTGAAAGCCAATATCCGAGCGCTTAAAAAAATACCAAAATTTTATAGTTATATTTTCTTTGCAAAATATCCTACCAAAACAACCGAAATTGGTTAATGAAGTGACAGTAATACTAACACCTGCATCAGCCATGGTTTCACCCATTCGTTTTTCTACAGTATGATCTGGATTTGACATTCGCCAAGCACCTAACATCAAGAAATCATCATCCAATCCAACTGCCAATATAAGGAAAGGCATGGTACTTGAAACGGGGTTGAATGCGAGTCCACACCAAAAACATAAACCAAAAGTAACAATGAGACTGCAAATAACTGCCCAAACCCCAAAATAAGCTTCAACAGGTTTTGATCTAAAAAACACTAATTTTTTTAAAGGTTGAGAGCTACAAATTTTTTACTTTCGAATGTCCTTAGCTAAATTAGTTAAAATAACAAAAAGCATGAGTTGAATGGTGGCAGGAAGGGCAAATGGAATAGCACCTTCAATAATTAATCGAAGTTCATCATCCATAGCTTTGTCACTGAAAAATCAATGTTTACAATGGAGTGGCATCTAGAAGACGTACTTATGTGGAAGAAAATTAATTCCAGAACTTTTAGTTTTTTCTTCCCAAAATTCATTGCATGCATCTCGAAAAGCATAATAAGCTTGCATATTGTCGCCTTCGATAGGGAAATTAATAAACCAATGAAGAGTGAGAACTCGAGCGCCAGTAATTTCATGCTTTTCACCTTCAACATCAACTCCATAGATAATCTGTAAAACCCTTATTTTTCAAAGATGTTTGCTTTTATTCAAATTTTTCTTACATTTCCAATATCTTTAGGCCGATTAAACAAATACATGACTGGATAAGAAAGTTGTAAATTAGGGTTAATTCGGCTACTTCCCGATTTGAAAAGATTTTCAGCATGCTTCAACCAAACATTGAGTTCATTTGTGCATTTCTAAAAAGATTTAAAAAAACTTTTTAAAATAGGCAAATTAAGAAATTATTATTTACCGTTTGTTTGCCACTTTTCTTGCAAAATGTTTCAAAAGGATAAAATTTGCCTTTATACGTGGTTGTAACTGTTTCCGTCATTTCATTTGTATAATTCCAAAGTTGTCCCAAAATTTCACTATCAAGCAAATTTTTGTATTCTTTGTCGACAACATAAAATCGTAAAATATCATTATGTCTTGGAACATCTGAAAATCTATAGTTTTTCAAAGTCTCGAAAAATGAATGTTAAACCTCTTTTGGATCGATCAAGAAAATTTTCTTCATACTCCGTTAATGCAGTACCGGTGGCATTGTTATAAATGCTTTTGGGCACTCTGGGTGGTGGAACAACATCCAAATTTCCAAGTGGAATTCTACCAAATTCTTGTTGTCGCTCAAATTCGGTTCGAACATCAGCATCCAATGGGACAAATAATTTATATAAATCCAAATTAATTCTAACATAGAAAAATCCTGGCAATGAAATAACCACTAATAACAAAGAAGCTATGAGAATTTTACCAGGATGTCGACCAACAAATTTTCCATATTGATAAAAAGCTTTAATGAAAAATTTTTCCAATTGCTGCCCATAATAATCTAATCCTTTCTTCATTGAAAAGAATTGGATTGATTCAAGTTTTTCAGAAAAAAAATGATAAAACTTAAACTTTTTTAGCCAAACAATTTGTTAGTAGATAAAAAAAAACGGCAACAATAGATTAATAAGATTCAAGTTTTATTTTGAAATTTCAAGAGAGAGAGATCAAATGCGTAAAAAAAGTTTGATTCCAAAAAAAGTCACCACCGCCGCCAGGAATTTGTCAACGTAAACGTTATTTTACGTACATAAACGGAAAAAAAAGGAAAGAAGACGTCCTGCCGCTATTGTGTCGCATGGATATATCCGACCTCATCCCGTCGTAACCCCTTCCAAGAGTGGGTCATCATCAAACCAACCAAAAAGTAAGAAAAAAGGAATCAGGCACAGAAGAAGAAAACGACGACGGTTTTTTCCGATCTAAGAGATTTTGTCTTCCATTATTTTTTTAATTTTCAACGATCAAGAAAAAACTTTTTTTTACGTAAGATTATATAAATGTGTGATTGGATGAGTTTTAGTTCGTCAAAGTTGGATGTTTAGTTTCGTTCTGCCTTTAGCGTTTTTATTTTTGACTGGTGACAACGAACAGAATCGACCAGAAGAAGAAAAAAATGAAATTAAAACTTTCTTGTCTTCGAATGATTTTTTTTCTACCGTTTAATAAAAAAATAAAATTTTGAAATAACAAAATAAAAAATGCAATTTGAAAGAAAAAAATATTGAGAAACAAAAATAAAAATATAAAAAAGAATAAGAATTGCTTAAATTAAACTTTAATTTCACCAGGTCCATCAAGAGCTTCTCGATTTTTGATTGGAAGATTATCAGCAATTTCAATTGTGCCTCCGTCGGCAGAAATTATGATATCATTTTCATTGTTTCCATTAATACCAACAAGTTGACAAATCCATCGCCATGGAATTTTTCGTGATGTTGCGAAACTTTCTACGGCTTTAGAATTTATTATTGCGACATTTTGTTGGGAAAATTCGTCATTGGTTTCTTCGATTTTTTCGGCCGATAAGCCCCTACTGAAAAAAAAGAAGAAGATGAAAAATAAAAAAAGGATAAGCGCCTTATTTTTATTTTTTTAAAGTTCAAACCTGCAATCGGCGACAAGAGCTGTAAAAAATCCAAGATTATTTGCTTCTCGTGTAGTTGCAGCCACACAAATTTCATACGCTAAACCAGTAATAAATACACCCTCAATATCTTCAGATCGTAAAAGCATGGCTAATTCACTTCTAAAAAATTAATCAACATTTTTTTATTAACAAATTTTGAAACATTTATTTTGCTTACTTATTTTCTCCATTATTGTCTGAGAATGCAGAATAAGCTTCAACATAAACATTTAAACCTTTTCGAATGAATTTAGCAGATGGTACTCGAACTAAATTAGGGCATAATTCTGCACCCCATGAATTTTGCAAACAATGAACAGGATATAAAACCTGAGAAAATCCATTTTTAGATGCAATAGATTTTGAGTCAACCTGAAAACATTTGGGAGCTTCAAATGCCACAACGTCAAATGGTCTAAGTTTTCTTGATTTATCTTCAGGTCTTAAAGATCGATCTCCATTTCGACAATGTTCATAAAATGAAATATGATTTGGTGGATGCCAATCTTGGGTATAAACAACTAAATCAAATTTGAATTCTTTAAGTAAGCGATTTAATGGAATTAACGCATCATGGGGGTCTTGTTTGGCGGGTCCTTTCTAAAAAAACTTCCTTGTGTATTCTGATTATTTAATCTTTAATGATAACAATCGGAAAAATTATTGTCTAAATGATAAGAAATAAAACTACACATTTAATGAATGAAATTAAGTATGCTTTGTTTATTGTTAAATATCACTAACCTTAATAGCCAACGATCCAGTAACAAAGTCATTTTGAAAATCCACAACAATTAAAGCGCATTTTAGCGTATTGACTTTGTTGATTATTACATGGTTCAATGCTTCACTTTCACTTGAAGACAATTTACCGTCATTGTCCTAAAAAAATATATTTTTGATGACGCAATTTTTTTACAAAAAATAACGGAAAAGTCCCAAAAATAGAAAAACGTAATTTGCAAAAAAAGGAAATATTAAAAAACTTACTACGTCAAAAAGTTTAAATAATTTTTTAATTTCATCTTGAGAAACTGTATGAATATCGGAAACCATTGAACAAATAAGAGTTGAAAATTCCACAAATGTCATTCCCTCTTGACTTTGAGGGAAATACGATTTATCCATGATAGAAATTTTATCTGTTAAACCGCCGTTCATTCGATTATTATTGTTATTATTTTTTAAAGATTTAGTTTTATCTTCAGCGCCAGTCGCCACAGCAAGCGAATGAGCCAGCTGTATGGCGCTTTTAAACAATGATTGCGACCCTGACTGAATGGTTGCGAATGCTAAAAATGAAATGATCTCAAAGTTGTTGACATTTGAGAAAGGCGGGGTTAATGTTACAAAAAATGCCAACAACAAAAAAATTCAATAAAATAAAATAAGCAAATCTTGCTTGCGCAAAAATGCATTAAAGTTAAATGGCAAAGAGTTACGCGAAGCCACAGAGATGAAGCAAATTACATATTTCAAAATCCTCAAAAAAGGAATAAAAAAAATAAAGCCCTTTGCGGGTGAAAAAAAAAGTCTAAACTAAAGACTGACCAAAAAAAATAATAAAAAAATTCAACATCTTTTCTTTTTCAAACTGCTGGTATATTGGGGGTGCTCAAAAGATATGACATCACAAAGACGGCTGGCAGCAACTCAAGGCAATACAGTTAGGCAGTCAGTCATACACCAAAACATCTGGAATAAAAGGAAGCCAAAAAGGTTAGCAGATTTCGAAAAATAAACAGAAGCAAATAAAATTCTTTGATGTGAATTTAAGCAGAAATTTTTTTATATTTTTTAGTAAAAAAAATTTCTATTTTTTTATTTCTTTTATTTATTGAAAGCATTATATTTTTTTAAGGAACATAGATCAAAAGTTGGAGAAACAGCAGCTTTACGGTTTTAACGAAGCTTAATTTTGATTAACGCATTTTTCTCACAATAGTTAAGCCGATTTTTTTTATTGTGTAGTTGGAAAAGTTCTTTGTCCTTTGTCTAGAAAAAATAAATTCCAAAGTGTTCTTTGCTGTTTCAACAAATTAAAGTTTTTATTGTTAAAACATATAAAAATTAATAGCCTTCATAAATATCTGAAGAATTTGAAGGCTTATAAAAGTTAAAAAATGAATGCCAAGTGTTCGAAATGCCTTTTCCAAGATCAGTAAAAGCAGATTTAACATTATTTAAAGCACTTTCAATTTTAGGATGTTCTTCGTGAAGCCATTCTTTAGTGGAATTTTTGAAAATATTTGCTGTTATTTTAGTGTTATTCCAAAATTGTTGAAACACAGTTTTGACATTATTTTTGACATCACTCAATTGTGATTTCCATTTGCTTATGGTCGTTTTTAAGTTATCGAGTGTCTAAAAAAAGATAAAAATTAATGACCAACTAAATTTCATAAAAATTACATACTTCATTGTATCGAGAACTTATAGATGGGCCAATCGAAGATAAATTTGTAAACCATTCATCGATGCTTTCATTATTGTCAAACTTAAAATTACTTAGTTTATTTTTATCAAAAAGAAAGCCTTTAGGACTTACGTCAGCCACAAATGATAGATTAGTATAAATGTTCATTAAAACATCAGAGACATTTCCTAAATCATTTACAGCTTTTTGTCGTAGGATTTCATAATCCCACATTGTAATATTAGGAATATTTTCTCCTGATGAAAGACTCAAAGAAGCTTGCTTAAAATCACTGAAAATCTTTTGTTGAGTTTTGTTTCCATTTTCTTTGGCCGCTTCTTCAAGCTTATCCAACACAGGTTCCAAAAGATCATCGCGTCTATCTTCCCAATCAGTAATTACATTCTAAAAATGAAACCATAAACTTTGAAGAAAAATAAAAAGAAAAATAACGAACTTGAATGCTTTGAGGAAGGGTAATTTTAAGTTGATGCCATGTGTCATAAACTTCAGATAAAGATGAAGTGGAACTATTATTCAACAAATTATTTAATCCCGTGACTAAGACTAATTGTTCTTGACTTAATGGCCCAGCATTTAGCTTTTGAACATCCGTTAAAGTAAGCGCCGATAAAGCATCGCTACCAAAAATGGGTAAAACAAATAAAGAAAATATTATTAATTTCGTAAACACATGCATGATTGAGCAACTTTTTTTACATACACACGCACGTTAGATTAAAAAAAATAAATTTAAAAAATATAAACTTTATAACATTTATTTTTGTTTGGTTTTATGGTTCATCGTCAACTAATAATGAAATAAAAAAAAAAAGATGAGAGGGTCAAAGGATTAAATTTGATCATAAAAATTGTAAAATGATAGAAACGAAAGTTTTAATGAGATTGATTCATTCATTTTTTTATTTTTGGAACAGTGAAAAAAGAAAATAATTTTATGCAAATAGTGTTTTCAAAATTTTGTAAACTTTAAAAATTAAACCAAAATCAGATGTTTTTGTTTTTCAAAAAAATAGACAAAAAAATCGTTTTTTTTTTTCTATCATAAATTCTTTTGCTCGTTTTAGTGGCTTTTGGAATTACCCGAAAAAAATAATGTTTCAAAAACGTAGTAATTTGTTATAAGAAAATGAAAAATGTACGTAGGTGTATTATTTGACAAATGCATTTTTTTACATTGTTTATTATTAGCGATGATGACTCATTATGAATTTAAAATGTGGTAGTACATTGTTTTAAAACAAAAACTTAACTTTAGCTTGTTATTATTTTTTTGATATTAAACAAAAAATAGGGAGGAAACCGGCTTTACGAGGAAAGGTCATTTTATTTATGGTCACTCAAACTTTTAAAAATAATTGCAAAAAAGTGAAATCCATTGCAAAACAATTAACTCTTTGCCCAATTTCATTCATTCAACAAACAAAAAAGTCGACGTTGTTCCGCTTCATTTATTGAAATGATCGAAAACGAATAAATAAATATATTTTGAATGCCTTTTGAACTTCGAGTTTTGTTGCATCCATTATGACGAAGAAGAGGATTAGACACCTTTGACCAATTCGATTCACACATAATAGAATTATGACAAAGATATATTTTAACTTTCCTTTTTCTTTAAATAAAATTTGGTTAATCTGTGTTCTTATTTTTTTTATTACATAACACAAGGTTATAGAAGGTTTAAAAAGATTTTAAATGGGTCATAATTGGATATTGGATTCATATATAAAAGGGAGGCTAAAATTTAATATTGTAAAATGTCAGATATTTAGTAGCTTCTGATTTTGTAATTCATTCTTCCCTGTGTTTTTTTTTGTAACCTTGAACGGTTATTTTTTAGTTACCCATCCATCATAAAAATCCTTTTTAAAACCAGTAATTTTATCCTTTAATCTTTGTATCTTCCTTTCTTTTGATGAGTTAAATCCTATCCACACAATTCTAAAAAAATAAAATAGCCAGGAGAACGTAAAAAGAAAAAACAGGTATCAATTTCAATAAAAATTTTCCATAATTTTGTGTAGTGAACGCCGCCGTGAGCTGTGGTCATGCGCGACTCGAGTTGATTGTCCATCACTTTCACTTCATTCAGTTACTTACTTATTCATATCCGGTTTTAGCTTTAGATTACCTTTAAAAAAATATATGCATTTTTATAATATTTAAAGTATCACTTTCAATAAAAAACAAAACAAAAAATTGCTTTCTTTGGTTTATTAATTTTTTGTTGTTGATGGCAATGTTCCACTTTTACTGATGGCTTGGTTTCAGCTATGGTTATTTAAACTATATTTGTTATTAATTTTTATTAATTTATTTATTATTTGTGTAAATTCAAACAATGTTTTTGATTTAAATTTAGATAATGTTAATCATGTTTATCATCGAGCTGCTGTAATGACTTTGCTCAAAGTAAGGAAAATAAATTCGAATAAAATTTAATTTATGAGAAATTTTTTTTAAGGCGCGTGCTTCAACGTTGTTAAATTCTGAAACAGTGACATATACAGATCGGGTATTTTATAAACGATGTAGCCAAAATGCTATGACTCCTGTATCCCTTGCCAAATGTGTTGTAAATTTATTGGATCAAACAAATTCTGAATTTCATGAACAACAAAAAGATTCTCCAACAGCCATAGAAAAAATTACTCAATTTCTTTTTGGAAATCAATATTTAAATTCACCAAATAATTTTAATGATGGTGAAAAATCTTTGCGAAGGATTATTCCAGTGAATAAAAACTTCGAAGCAGAAAAATATTATAAAACAACAACTTCACTGCCTGATACAATGGCGCCCATAGCTGCAAAGGAATTTTATTCCACCAATGCAATCGAAAATGCTGATGATAGTTTTTATCAAGGAGCAAAATTTGGTCTGAAACCATATCCAGTGAGGATAAGGCCATTAAATAAAGCCAAAAGTAATTATTATCCAGGAAGGAGTCTTTTGAGGAGACGACTAAAAAGAGAGATGAAAAGACCAAGTAAGTCGGACTTTACTTTTTAGCAACTCTGAAATCATTTTTTAGAATTGCATGATTCTGAAAGTTTTAGTGGCTTATCAAATTTAGCCAAACTTGAAAAATATCATCAAATGTTATCACATTGTGAAGCGTATATGAAAAAATTAAATGATGAAAATTCTCGTTACATTGATTCAAATTCGAAGTTGCCATTTAAATTTGAACTTAAAAAAGATAAAAATATGACGGTTATTGAAAATGTTTTTGAAGCTTTAGGTTCGGCAATGGTAATTATCATTTTTCTTTTACAAAGACTTAAATCCTATTATTTATAATTTTTAATAGGGATCAACAAAAATGGGCAATAAATTTTCATTTATGTCACCTCGATTATTTTCAATTTTACCAACTGATGATGATAAACGAAAACATTTATTATCTCCAACTTTATTCAGTTTTCACGAAAAAGATGGATTTTTTCCTTTACCTGATGTTTTAAAAGTAAGCCATCATACAAATGAAATATTTAAAAAAAAAGCCATATTTAGAAATTTAATGTCCAAAATGGAGCTGAAAAAGAATGGCTTGAAACTTTGTTGGAAATTAGCGGCGCTTCAAATACAATAGAGAAACTTGTCAAAAATATGGAACCACAAATGAAAGAAATGAATGACAAAATTTATCCAGATGTTTTGGAACTTGAAAGGATTGAAGAAAATTGGAGAATCGTAATGCAGAGTTATACCAACGATCAGCGAAATGATATCAAAGAAAGGGGTTATGCATTTTTAGAACCTGAGCAAATGCAATTACTTTATAGTCGAGGAAGTAATAATTTTATTTATTTAAAAATCAAAAAAAGATAGCATATTTTCAGCTTCTTCAAAGTTGAATATTGATTTTAATGAATATGCTATGCTGACAAAAGAAGAAAGGCAAAAAAGAATTGATGATGATATTCGAAATTTGGCGAAAATGAATTTGAACATAGAACAAGAAAAGTTTTTTAAATGTTAGTAACAATTTTAATTTTTGCATATATTTTGATAGTCAATTTCAGATAAAAAGAGACGTCGCCGCCAAGTTGTTCATCCAAATGGAGAAATCACAACAAATACAGCGGGTGAAGATTATAGTCAAGAAGCGACGCATGAACCTCATAACGATCATGGCCCCATCCATTTTATTACCCTTGAACCATGGGCTTTTGGAAGCAAGATTGGTCATGGAGCAGCTTTGGAAGCGATCACCTTATCTCCTCATGCATTTTTTACCGAAGTTTTGATGCCAGAAGCTCTAATTGTTTGTTTGAAAAAACATTTTCATAAATTTTAAAATGGATTATTTTTAGTTACAAACTCTTGGCCCTCGTGCATTCATTCCATCAATTTTAAGCCCCAACGCTTTGGTTGGCCGAATTCTTTCACCTGCAGCATTTCGAGCTGAAGTGCTTTCACCTCGAGCTTTAACCGCTTTTATTCTTACTCCAGAAGCACTTATTGCCGAAGTATTATCTCCTAAATTTCTTGAACTTCGAGTTTTAAGTCCTGAAGCATTAATCATACAAGTTTTAAGTCCTTGTAAGTTTGTTATTTTTTAAATAAAGTTTTATTCAATTTATTCACATTTTTTTTAGCAATAATTGCCCCTCGAATTTTATCACCTGAAGCTGGAGCTCTTTTAATTTTAAGTCCCAACATTCTTTCTCCTCGCGTTCTTAGCGAGCATTCATTAACGGTGGAGGTAAACAAAATATTTTCGTTGACCATAAAAATATAATTTATTCAAACTTTATTTAGGTCTTATCACCTCATATTCTTGGTGGTGGACATGATGAACATGAAGATCATGCGGAAGGAAAGGAACATCACCATAAACCAGACGAAAATGTTGACGTTGAACATTTATTAGGACAAGGCGAACATGGAGATGCGCATCAAGCGATACCAGATGAACACGGAAACACGCATGAGGTGCAAGGGCAACCAGGGAATGCACATCAACAAATAACTACAAATGACCATGACGGGCATCAAAACGGTTTAGATTCTCATAATACCAATCATGACGAACATGAATCTCTTATACATGTAATTCCTTAAAAATTTAATTTAAAGTAAAGTTTATTTAATTAATTCTTATGGTTGTTTCGTTTAAATACATTATAATGACACACAGAAAAAAAACAAAGTGAAATATTAAAATTAAAAAAAGAATGACCAAATGTAACTCATACCCGTAATGAACGAAGTGTTAGAAAAATTGACTAAAAATAAAACAAGTTAAAGTAAAAAATCGAATCAAAGAAAAAACTGTTAAACCGGAGAAGAGTATCACAGAAAATGAGGAATAACAGTATCATGCTAAGAAATATTAATAATTTACAAAAAATTAAATAAAGTTTAAATTATTTTTACATAATTAAATAATGTCAATCACATTCGTTCTCGTTAACTTGTGCTAAAGCATTTTCCCATCTAAAAAATCAAGCATGGCTTTAAAAATTGAAAAAAAGAAGCTATAACTTACTCGGCAGTAAATTTTTCAGCTATAGAAAATTCAGTGATGCTATTTCTAGCGCCAGCTTGTTGAGTTAATTTAAAATGATAACGATGTTCTTTTTCTCGATGGGTTACGGCACATGAATGACCCGTAATGAAATAATGCTCTGATGGCTCTGGATCATAACGGGCTGCATAAAAATAAAGGTTTCCATCGGTACTCAATCTGGCATATCGAGTTCCATTTCTAAAAATAAAATTCTTAGTATAAGAATTATGAAGATTTGAAGCTTACTTGGTGAAAGCAGTTCCAGTGGCAAGATATTTCCCTGGTTTATTATAATTATCCGCTCTCGTTCTCTTTCCATTTTTTGGTGGAATAAATACATCTTTGAATGGTTTCTCTTTTCCACCTTTAAATCTCACTCTTTGCATTGTAACCTCGTCAATTTTATTATGCCATTTTATTTGGCCTTTTTCCACTAAAAATCATCGATATAAAAATATATTATCGATATGATAAACTCACAATCATCCATAAGTTCATAATAACAATGTGAACACACCCTTGAAAGTTCACATCCATCATGCGGTAGAATAGCAAACCCGCTGCAACCTCTACAAATAACGTAACCACATTTCCGACAATGATGTCTACGATTAACAACATTAAATCTCTTGGTGCAGTCTGCCATCATACACATAGTGGTTTCATCATCTGCAATCCATAAAGCTGAAAACATTGAAGCTTCATCCTCTTTGTGAATATGTTGGGCCCTTGGAAGCCGTTGGTTTAATGATTGAATTTTATTTTGAGCTCTTTTAATATCTTGAACCCAACTATCTCGTTCTTCTCTGCTGGCACAAACTATGGCAGTTGATTTTTTGGGACTATAGAGGTAAAAATATTTGTCTCGTTCATTATTATTTTCCACATCGATTCGCATTTTATCCAGTTCAAATCGCCAAAATTTATCAAAATCTGGGTGGCAAAGAAGTAAACAATCAGAAAACTAAAAAAAATATTTAGTAAATTTTTAATTTTCAAAAGCAAAGAAAAACTCACCAAAATAAGCCTTCTTTCCATTAAATCTTTTCTGGCTTGTCGCATAACAAGCCCTTCTCGATTGAAACTTCTTCCAGGGCAAAGAACATTAAACTTCAATTTTTGAAGCTTATCTTGAAGCTCCACCAAAAGCGTCAAAGATTCTGTTTCACCCAATCTTGCATTAATAAGTTCAACAATTTGATCCAATTTTATTAACACTTTATCCGTCAATTCCATTTCTTCTACATCTGTTTCAGTAAGCAATTTTTTATATCGATCCATAAATAATTTATATCTCACAACATTTTGATGAATCATATCCATTTGTTGTAAATAACTCACACCAGTAATATTGTTTCCAACTACACTTAAAGTGGGTGTGTAAGCCATAATGGAAAATTTGGAATGTGTATGAACTTTGGAACAATTCATTACTTGATCCTCAAATTGATATGTGGCATGAGCAAATTCTTTATTTGATTCCAAAGCTATTTTAAGACTTTGACATAATTCTTGCTTTCGCTTTAAAAAAGGAAGGCAAATTTTGAGATAATCAACATTTTTGAGCATAGTTGTAGCTAAGTCGGGTTTTCGAGAATCCCATGAAGTTCCAAGAATTTCAAATTCACTGAGTAAACTTTCATGAGCTTGCAAAACGGGATTGAGTTCAAGAACAATTGTAGCAACAACATCATTAAATTTTGAACCCGTTCGAGATTTGTTATTTTTAAGTTCGCAATTTTTGAGGTATTCAGGATATTTTCGAACCATCAAAGATAAAATTTTAATAAAATATTCTTCTTTCATACATATTTCTGCTACGAGTCTTTCCATATATATTAATCTATCTTGCTCTTTTTTTTCTACACCAGAATATTTATCACACGATCTAAAAATAAGTTTTTTTTAATTATTCTGGTATTTGGGATTGAAATTTTACCTATGAATTGGAACAGCGGGAGCTGGTCGCATTACAACTGAATGACGAGGATGTTGCTCATCTTCATCATCGCCATCATTTTCGCCACCCTAAATGCCGATTTATTTTAATAAAAACAAATATAAATAATTAATAAAAAAAATAACTAACACTTTCATGTTCAATAAATCCATTAGCATATTGAGATTTTTGATTTTCCTTTATGGATTCCAAATGCTCAAATAAACCTTTCTCTTTCATTTCGTTAATTACAGTTGTATGAAGCGTTGCTTGTTTTGGACTGGCTGAATCTGTATCAATTGGTTCACCATCTTCGAAACTATCATCTGGAAAATCCGAAGGACTATCATCGGTGCTACTTGAATCTACTGCAGCTTCAACGGGATTGGAATTGGATGGCAATGCATCATCTGATATAACCGAATCACGGTGATTATCGCTGTTGGCGGAGCTAAAATTAAACAAAAAATATATAACAAAATAAAGCATTGATTTTTTTAAAGGAATGTTGGTTGCCACACTTACTGCTGCTGACTAAAATAAAAAGGAAATCCAAAACAAAAAACTATTTTGTATAAGCTCATTTTTTTCTTTTTTGAAAAGCAAGCGACAGAAAATAGAGCAAATAAAAAATTTCAAGATCAAAAATATATGCAGACAAGGAAAAGCAAGAGATTGCAAATTGAAATAAAATAAATTAAAATTTCACGAGTGTTAAAAGGAAAACTTTAGAAAAGGAAGCAAAAACATTGTTGACTTTGTTATGATAATCAAGAAACTACCTTTGAGGAGGAAAAAGATAATTTAGTGGCATCGCTGCGGTTTCATGAATGACATTTAAAGCTCGACGAATATAACTATTATCATTTGATTCCATTAAAAAGCTTATTTTCCTTTTTTAAAATAAAAATAAATTTTTTTTGTAAAAAAGCAAACCAAAAAAATAAGTAAATAAAAAAATTGAGTGAATTATTAAATTTTTGGTTTTTTTGTTTGTTTGATTTAGTCCAAATAAAAAATGCAGCAGCAGCACGAGGGAAAAAAACAGGTTGGTGTTTTTGTATAAATTTCATTTTTAATGCTTCTTACAGCCGTCATCAAGTGAGACGACGACGACGCAACTGTACAGATTATAAAAAAAAGAAGGAAAATGAAAAAAAGGCCTCAGTTCACAAACCTCAAAGTTGATGAGGATGATGGACATTGCGATGAGCCACCGCTACACCGAGAATTTGTAAAACAATTTAAAGGTGGTTGTTGTTGAATAACAATATTATTTTGGGTTTGTAAAAATTGGGAAACTATGGAAGGATTTAAAATTGTTGCATGTTGTGGAATTGGTGGAGGTGGGATATCGTGTTTTTTCTAAAACATGATATATATAGTTTTTTTTAATATAAATATATATAATTTTTTCCATACTTGTGGAATCTGTGATAAATATTTGGGTTTGGGTTTGATTGTTGGGGGTTTATTAAATCTGCCAGATGGATTTTTTATAAATCGACCCACGGGTTTCTTTTCGGCCTTTTCAAATATTTCTAAAAATTCGCTTTCAATTTATTTATTTCTTTAAAAAAATAATTTAATCAATAAATATAAACAACTTACGTTTTGGTTTTGTGACAGTTGACTCATTATTTTTGACAGCAGGAAAAGTGGTGGTTTTTGCTGCTTCAAATCTTGCTTTGATATCTTTAACATTAATTGGTTGATCCGTGGACATAACTTAAAAAAATGCCGCGGCAATTGTTATTCTTTTCTTGGGCTTTTGTTTTCACCTTTGATTCACGTATAATCCAATGAATCAACCACAATTTTTTTCACAATAACACTGTTACTATTGACCATTGAGTTAAAATTAAAAAAAACCCAGCCAGTCAATTATGACTCATCAACAGCAATGGAAGAAAAAAATGTCAATAGTAAAAATGAAGAAGAAGAAACAAGAATAAAATAATGTGAATGAGTCCTTTTTCAGAGTCTAGAAAAATCTTTAAAGTGATAAAATAAAAGCAAGGAAAAACCAGGTAGGGTAGTTAGGACGTCACTGAAAAACATTCTTAAAAGTTCAAAAAATATAAAAGCAATAAGAATGAAAATAACACGATCGCGGAAGAAGCTTGTGATCGGTCATCGCTGATCGAAGATGCAGATCTCCCCGCTGTGATTTTTCTCGTGAGTCAACAACATTGGTCACTCAACGCCACTATAGAAAAAAAAAACAATAAAGAAACAAACGCATGCTTTTCTTCATTCTAAAATAGTAAAAAATCAAAAATCCATTTTAATAAATAAAAAAGCAGCAAGGATTTTTGTTTTTCAAAAATAAAAAAAATCCGAGTAAGCGTGGTTTATTTTCTTATTCTTTTTTTCTTCATGTGTTTACTTTATTGGATTGACTATCTTTGTTGCGCACCAACAACACACGAAGACGAGATTTCAAAATCATGTTGCTTTTCATTACACACACTTTTTTTTTTGCTGATGCAACACGTTTTAAAATAAATGAATAGCCTATATATTTTTTTTATAGGAATTCCTCATTTGAAAGCAGTCAAACAAAACAAAAAATATATAATAATAATGAAACATCTTGTACATATGGGTTATGCTGTAGTTGGTAAGCATTCTTCTTTCTCTTTTCATTTTTTTGTGAAAAAAGCAAACAAACCAAAAAAGGGAGAAAAATAAAAATAAATATAGATTTGTTTCATTTTTCTTTCAGTTCCTGTGTGCTCATCAATTTCCGAAAATCCAGGTGAAGCAATTATAAATTTAGAAATCAAAGTAGCTGACACAGAAAGTAAAAAAATTGAAAATCGCATATTTGAGCTGACCCTTGGAGAATTTCATCGATTTATTACAAATTTAAAGCACTCCGTTGAAGCGGCTCTCGACGCCTTTTGATTAAGTGATTTTTCGCTTTTTGAGAATTTCTTTTCTATCATTTTTGTTTTTTCTTTTATAATAATAAATACCAGATGCTTATCCATCTCAGATATATATATTGCCTTTGAAATAAAAACCTAGATATTTTTTATGAATAAAAAACAAAAATCTTCGCACACAACAACAACACACGTGTATGAAAACCACCTCCAACTGTGTTTTTTCTTTCGAATAAATTATTAAAAAAATACTTTTTCTTCTTCCGTTTTCCTTTTCTTCAACAAAAACGTTTGTAAAATTTTGAAAGAGTGAAGGACATTTTTTTGTTGCTTGATGGCGACCTTGAAGGTGTGCTTTTATGTTTCATTTCTTCTCCTCTTTTTGGCTGTTCTATGAGAAATGTTTTGAAATATTTAAATTTTAGTTTTAGGAAAAATGGAAGGAAAAATTCAAAAAGTTATTGACATTTTTTGTTTTGTTACCTTCGTTGACTGTTTTAATTTCAAACATAATTACTGTGAGAAAAAAAAGTTATAAAAATCGAGAATGAAAGAAAATCTCAACAGTTTATTTTTCTTTGTCAGTGAAAAAAGAGCCTTTCTGCATTTCTTTTTTTTTTTTTTTTTTTTTAATTGATAAACTTGGATCAATGTCACATTGATTTTTGTTCAATTTGTGAAAAAAAGAAAATGTTTTTACAAAAGATTATGGCTCTCCACTGCTATACAGGTCTTCATTTTTTTCTCGCTTTAACTTTCATTGAAGCAAGCTTATGTCAATTTTTTCTTTCGCTAAAACCATTCAAAAAAATATATCTGGTTTTAATGCTTAATTTTTTCCACAAATGTCATAGTCATCTTCGTCTAACTTTTTCATATTTGGCTAAAAAGCCTTTTTTCATGTTTCACAGCTTTAGCAAAGTAGGTCGTCGGCAAAGCCTTTATTTATTCCCGCTTTTCAAAAAAAAACTGAAATCGGAACTTTTTTTGGAAGACGACACACACGTGGAAGTTTTTCTTTTATTCATTTTTGTTGGGCTTTTTTTCTTTGCCACTTTGTTCGTTAAAAAAAAAAGGTTCAAAGTTTAATTTTATTGATGACAGCTTTGTTGCTCTGATTGGAAAATAATTCTCCCACCACACAATATTTTTATCACTATGTGCATGAAAAAGTGCATTCAACAAATACCCTTTTTTGCTTTTTCTTTTTTCCTCTTTTTAGTTTTAGACTTGTCCCCTTTTTCTTCATGGACCCATAGAAAGTGCAAAAGACTGGAAACAATGCTTCGAGCCACTAACTGCAAACATTTTTATTATTCCTTCAAAATAAATATTTGGCACCAAAAACACTGCAGTAAAAATTAACGTTCGGAACAAAAATATTCTTTTTTTTTTTGACAGCGTACTATAAAATAAAATAGCAAACAGGCAGAAAAATGAACAAAAGAAAACGCGCAAATTTAATACAATAAAAAAAGACAGCGCAAACGATATATATTTGCTAATCCATTGAATTTGTTCTGAGTCGTCTGTCTCTATCTCAAAAAATCTTATGAAAAAAGTTTTAAACCGATTTATACGAGTATCGTTTATTTTATACTTTTTTTCTTTATTTTGCTTTACTATCGATGGAAAAAAGTGCGAAGAAGTGCAATCAAATTTCGCTGCTATCATACCTAACTTTTTCCGCGTTCGTTTTTATTTTAGTTTATATTCGTTCCTCTTTTTTTCCTGGCAGATTGACCATTTGTGCCAACTGCGACGTATCTAACATTTTGAAAAAAGCGCGCGTTTTTGCCATCGCAAAATGTTATGGACTTCCTTTTTATATAATGGATCGAAGAGGAGCAAACTAAATTTAAATTTTGAAATTAAAAAGAAGCTTTGGTAACTTTTTTTTGGATCCAACCCCTGAATTTGTAAATTCCAATAATTCGTTTTTTTTTTAAATTTCTTTGTGATTTGTTCTATTCATAATTTTCTTAATTTTTTTTTCGCAAGTTAGAATTATGAATTACTATTACTGCTTTGTTATTTTGTGAAAAAATCAGTCTGATTGCTTCACTAAACTAATGCATTCCCTTTTTTGATAAAAGCTGCTATCAATTAATCCCTCAAAGATGTGATTATAGCCCAGCATTCTTTCACACATTTTTCTTCAACTAAATTTATATCCCTTGGCATCATAATTATTTAAAAAGTCATGCATGCGCACTCTAATTCTATTATTGTTCAAGGTAGGGTTCCGACGATTCCCCGAAATCGGGGATTTTCCCCGATTCCCCGGCCCGGGGAAACTCCCCGATTCCCCGTCCCCGGCCGATTCGGTTCCCCGGACGGGGATTCCCCGACTCCACTTCCCAAGTCGGGGAATCCCCGACTCCCCGTCCCCGGCCCATTTTTTATTTCGGGGATAAATATTTAATTTTTAAACATGAGATTTGCTTTAAATAACCTCTCACCAATACTAATTAAGGATAAATATGCTATAATTAACACACAAAAAAAATTTTTTTCCTTCAAAAATTAACATTAAAAATTTTTCGGGGAATTCCCCGGTGAATTTTTGAATTTCGGGGATTCCCCGATTCCCCGTCCCCGACGAATGCACTCCCCGGCCGGGGAATTCCCCGACTCAAAATCCATTTTCGGGGATTCCCCGTTCCCCGACTTTTTTCCATTTCGGGGAATCGTCGGAACCCTAGTTCAAGGTATTCAAAAAAAAAGAAGAATAAAAGCGCGAAACGCCAGAAAACTTTTGAATTTTTTTGATCAATGCACGCTTCTTCGGTTGCATTCATTCATTTTTTTTGTTTTTAGTGGCTTCACTATTTTCATTGTATTTTCTTTATTTTTTTCATCTGAAAGTGATATTGTGTCAATTCCATTTTTTTTCTTCATTTTTATGGGTATCAATCAAACTTTTCTTTTTCTTTCTGTTTTTTCTCACTAATTTTGCCCCAATATATATTTTTTTGCAAAAATGACCACTATAATTTCATGATATTGTTGCGTGCTCCTTTTAAAATTGCCAACGTACATATATATTTGGCGTCATTAAACTCTTTTTTCTTTTTAGATTAACTTTATTTAAATTATTAAAATGTCGGACTCGGCAGTCAAAGTTGCTGTGAGGTATGCAAAAAACAATTATATTTAATTTAGAGATTAATATAAAAAAATTCTTTAAGGATACGGCCACTTGTTAATCGAGAACTTGCTCGCGGTGATAGAACAGTAACAAATGTAGATGAAATAGAAAATCAGCTTACTATTGGTGGAAAAGCTGCATTTACATTTGATCATGTTTTTGATTGTAATACTCCCCAATCAAGCGTATATGAAGCTTGCGTTGGTGGTCTCGTGGAAGGAACATTTGAAGGATATAATGCTACCATTTTGGCTTACGGTCAAACGGGATCAGGAAAAACTCATACTATGGGAACTGGAATGGATTTAACCGGTCATATTCCTGATGATGAACTTGGTATTGTTCCTCGAGCAGTCAAACATATTTTTGATGGAATTGAAGAAAGAAAACGCGAGGCAGAACAAAAAGGAATTTTGCCTCCAACTTTTGAAGTTTCAGTTACTTTTGTTGAAGTAAGTATTAATTATTTGGCGCCCAAAAATTAAAAAAGTTTTTTAGTTATACAATGAAAATATTTTTGACTTACTTGAAAATGAGCGAGATCGAAACAAAATAAAAATTTATGAAGAACCAGGCACTAATGAAATCCAATTACATGGTGTCAAAATGGCAACTGTAAAATCTCCTGGAGAGCTTATGGAAATTCTTCGTTTAGGAGCACTAAACAGAACCACAGGAGCCACAAATATGAATGAGCAATCATCTCGATCTCATGCAATTTTTTCAATTTATATTAAACAACAAAGACCGGTAATTAATACCTCTGAAAATTTTGTAGCTAACAAAATTTAATTTTTAGTGCCAACTTCCTGATGATATGGCCGCAGCAAATACCACAACAGATTTTGAATTTCTTAGTGCAAAGTTTCATTTTGTTGATTTGGCTGGTTCAGAAAGAGTAGCAAAAACGGGTGCAACTGGTGCTCGAGCAAAAGAAGGATGCAATATCAATATGGGACTTGTAAGCACCATTTTTTTGAGTTAAATGAATCACATTTTTGATGATTGGTTAATTTTCAGTTAATGTTGGGTAACGTCATTAAAGCTTTGGCAGACAAGGAGCAGGCAAATTATCGCTCATCAAAGCTCACTCGTTTATTGAAAGATTCGCTTGGTGGAAATAGTAGAACCCTCATGATTGCATGTGCAAGTCCAAGTGAATCAGATTTTGTTGAAACATACAACACAATGCAATATGCAAATCGAACTAAAAATATTAAAAACAAAGTTGTGGCTAACCAAGATAAATCCAGCCGTCTTATTAGTGATCTTCGTCGCAGAATTGCTGAACTTGAAGGAGAACTTCTTGAATTTAAAACTGTTAGTTTTTCTTTACCTTTGAATTTGTGATTTTTAATATTCCGTTATAGGGCAAGAAAACTTTCAATGCCGATGGAGCTGTCATTTCGACGGATGCAGATATAGAAAATTCGGCTCTCCTTGCTGAAGTAAATAAATTAACAACCAAAGTCAAAGCTCTTCAAGATGCTTTGGAACAAAGCAAAAATCGCAATACAGCTTTGCAAAGGCAAAATCTTCAAGATCTTGCAGCTGCTCATAATGGCGGCATTGGAGAAGCTGGTGAAGATACCATTGTTTCAATGGCGGAAAAATATTTTGAAGAAATTGAAGTTCTTCGAAATGATTTAACTGAAGCCCATTCAACCATTGATGATTTACGAAAACAAGTTTCCCGTCTAAAGCAAGCGTTAACTTCCCGTTCTCCCCATGTTGCGGCTTCTTTTACCAATGATACAAATAATGCTTCACAAGTATCTGAAGTTTCTGATTTACTTGCTCATATTCAAAAAGATCTCGAAGAAAAGAAAAAGCGTTATGAAGAAGGTGTGGCATTTTAATTTTGAATTAAAATATATATATTCTTATTATTTTTTAGTTGAAGCCATCGCCCTTAAACGTGTTTTGCCCGAAAAACGAAGCTCTTCAGCAGCTTCAAGTGAAGGTGACGAACATTCAAATGAAACTTCGGGTGATGATAATATGGATGAGGAAATGAGTGAAGATGAAGAAGAAATTATTGCTAGTGAAGGTTTATCAATTATTTAAAGAGAAAAATTAAAACTTTGCTATTTTAGAAAAGGAGCGTTTATGTGATGAACTTACCCAATTGCAAGACGATATTAATGTTAAAATGCAACTTGTTTCAACTTTGGAACAAGGTGAACAGCGAATTTTGCAAATCAAGGCAGAATATGAAAAGAAAATGGCTAATTTATTGGAACGCATTCAACAAACTGAAAAAGAACGCAATGAAATGCTTGAAAAACTTTCGGTTAAAAGTGGCAAAGGCCAAGATAAAGAGGTTGAGAAAAAGATTAAAGAAGTCAAAGCCCAATATGAAGAAAAATTGAATGGTTTGAAACAGGAATTTAAAAAATTCAAGGATATGGAACGTAATCATCAACGAATGATTGAACAACAAAAGCGACAACAACAAGATCTCGAAAAATATCGTCGCGAAGTTGAGGCAATGAAGAAGAGCAAAGTTGATTTGATGAAACGCATTAATAGTGAAGCCAAAATTATTAAAGAACGTGAAAAGGCTCAAGAAAGAAAATTAACTGCAATGACCAAAGAAGCTCGCAAGCGGGATATGAAAATTCAACTTCTCGAACGCAAAGAACAACAAAGAGAAGAATTTTTGAAGCGTCAAAATGAAGATTTGGCTCGAAAGCTAAAGCAGCAAGAAATGAATTATAAAATTAATGCAATTAAAGCTCCACCAAGTATTGCAGCTACTCCGAAATCATCCAAAGTTAGAACTCCCCGAACTCGATTGAATTGGGAAATTGTTGAAAAGGGAGTAAGTCACATCTCAATTTTTTTTTAATTTTTTCTAAAATTATGGTTTTCTTTAGATTAACAAGCAAGTAACCCAACGTCAAATGTATGAACAGCTTAAAGAACAATTTGAAAGTAAAGTGGCGGAACGACAAAAATTAGATAGAGACGTTGCAGATCTTGAAAAAAGTTTTATAAAGTTGCATGATCCCACGCAAAGGCAAGATGTGGATGTCCAAATTCAAAGTATTCGTGAAAAAACTGAATATTTAAATAGTGAAATCAATGAAATTCAACAAGAAATTGTAGGAACTGATCCAGATGTGAGTTTTTTATTTTATTTACATACATTTTAAAACCGCAAAAACAAAAAGGAAAATAAGTAACATAAGTTTTTGTTGTTGATTAGGTTAGGAAAGGAAATTTACAAGTAAAAAATTAGAAATAACAAGTTTAAGCAACAAATTAGCATAAAAAAGTATAATTAAGTTCATTAAGAAGTTATACAACTGCAGAAACTTTTCTTTCTACATGAGTTGTTGTAGTTGTTACCGTATTACTATGTTCATGCGTGCCTGCTTCAACATCGGTAGAAGGTCGACCAACGATGGTCGATCGTTTTGCGGTTACTGAATGACGATGTATGGGGATAGGTTCCCAATGAGGATGTCTAAATACAAGTATAAGGTTTCTAAGTTTAGCATTCTTTTTGTTGAAGCTTACTTTTGTTGCCGTCTAATAATAGCTATAGCAAGTAAAGTAAAAATACAAGCGCAAAATGCAGCAATAGAAGAAATTAAAAGGCGTTTCCATGTTTCATCGTTACCAAAAATACTTTCCCATACGCATATGATTGAGCTCATAAGAGTTCCAATAATACATAAAAATAACTAAAAAAATTTTATTTTTTTTAAACCATTTTCTTAATTTCCAACTCACTTGACCACATGTTGATAAAGCGCGTGATTCCTTTGGCGGGGTCATCTGCTCACTTAATCTTCCAGCAAGTGAAGGTTTTTTTCCTTCTGGGTAGTTGCTATTCTGAAATATTGTTTGAATGAAGCAAACGAAAGCTCTCATTTGCGCATTTTTTCTTTTTTCCTTTTTTTTACTGCCTTTGCTTAATTTAATGTACTTTTTTAAAAAAGAAAAATAAGAAAGAAATTTAGAGAGCCTCATGCCAGGTGAATGGCAAAAAACACAAAGATTTATGAGTCTCTAGTAGTTGTGGTTACATTCATTGTAGGTGGTGGCACAGATTTAAACAACAAAAATATTTTTTATAACTTAATGGATTTTTTTTTGAGGCGCTAATTTTGAAAGAAAAGCTACTTACCTTTAATTGAATGCTAGCACGCTTTTCAGAACCTAAAGCTCCAATCATTTTGAAATATCTTTTTTTTAAGTTTCGGGGAGAATTTACATGTAAAATATGGCCAAGTAGTTGCTACACGGCAGTAGCTGCTTCATAGGATTCAAATATTTCTGAAATTTTAAAAATATAGTTTCACTTAATTCTAGCCTACAAAGAAAGATAAAACAAAATTAACGTATTTTGAGGTCTATAAATACTCTCCCTCTTTTTTTTAAACCCTTCAGAATTAGCATAATTAAATTACAGTATTCTTCCACGCAATAAAAAAACAAGCACGAATTTTTTACGTTTTTATTTTTTTCTTAAAAAATATAAAAAAACAAGGAGGACAAATTGTTTTTTTTTATCTCTTTTTTCAACCTGAGACAAATAATAATAATAGGAATGAATGAATTAGAAAATGAAAAGCCACTTCTTTTTTTAACTATCACACGGCAGTTGGTTTTTTTTTTTGCATGTGTGGTGCAAAATGATGAACGGAAGTAAGCAAGTAAAGTAGCAACAACAGGCGCGTATAATATTCATAGATTTAAGGTGGCAGCGGCAAGAGATAAGAGAAAGATGCCATTGCAATGATAGTCATGCCTAAGTGAAAAAAATAAAAATAAAAATAAGATTTTCATTTTATTTTGACCTAAGAAAATGCTTCAGTGGTTGCTTCTTTTTTTTTGCTTGAGGTGCTAAGTTTATTGCAATTTGCAAATATAAATGACAGGAAGCCGCAAGCAACAAAAAAATAAATTGTTAGTGATGTGAGAATTTGTTTACAACCTCATCGAAGCAACAGCACGCAGCACGCAACATTAAATTTTGATGATGTTGTTGTATACTAATAATGGCTGCTTGCTTGCTTGGTAGAATAATATAAATTATTTTATTTCTTCTTCCTTAAATTAAGAAAAGAGTACATTTTTGTTTTTTTCATTCCTTCATGCCCAAGACTTTTGGAACTACGCCTTCCTTCCTTTTTTAATTTAGGTTCAATTTAAAGAAAAAAGGTTTCTTTTTGTTTTGTTTTTGAGTTCAATTCTTAATTTTTTCTTTCCCCTTCTTCTTATTGCTGGATTGCAAGCAACTAATTGAAAAAAATAGTGGGCATTAAAGCTTTTTGTCTAATTACGGATTTAGATTTTTTTATATTTTTCCTTAGAATAAAACAAAAAAACAATTTAAAAAAATATAGAAACTAAATTACTTCGAAGCAATTAAGATACAAGTAAACTATCATGTGTTTTAAAAGAAAAAATTATCATCACGAGGTTTAAAGTCATACGTGCTTACGTTCAGGAAATTTTTTGGTGCAAATGCAAAAAAAAAGAGAAAGTTTACCTCAAAGTGTGTTTTTAAGCGAGTTAAGTGCTAAGCTGACTAAAGGATTAAAAGGGTTAAATGGAAAGATTATAATGTTTTTATTTAATTCTTTTTTTTTATTGGAAAAATTGCATAATTTTGGAAATAGGGATTAAACAAAATTTTTATTTTGGAAAAAAATAATATCAACAAGATTTCAAGGATTTTTAAGATAAAAAAATAATATTAAAAAAAATAAGAGGAGGAAAAAAAAGATGATGCCTTAGCATTTTATATTTTTGACATTAAATATGACATATTTAGAACTGAGCACTTTTATTTTTTATAAATATTTCTAAAAAAAGGGTTATCTTTTGCCGTTGGCGACAACACCACCGCCATCGCTCACATGAGCATTCGGGGGAAAATAAAAATAGAAAAGGAACGTTATTTTTTTAAGACAAAAAGCAAGGTTGGTTGAGGGAAGAAAAAAATGAAATGAAATGGCTACTACTTTTAGCCTTACCCTATTTTTCATTCATTTTGCGGCACCACCACAACCGTTGAAAATGAATGGTAGTCATCTCATCGGTCTATAATCTTTTTGTCAGTCGCTTGCTTTTCACTCATCATCTATTTTTACTTGGTTTTTCACCGCCACGAGATGCCAAAAAAACAAAATAAAAAAAACAAACATTTTTTGACAGAATTTAAAATGAGAAAAGAAAAAAAGCATGCAATTTATGAGTTATTCACTTTAGTTTTTTAAATATTAGTTGCTTAAACTCATTTTACGTTTTTTAAAAGAAATTTAAACAATTTTAACAATACTTATTTTATTTAGGATGACTTTGCTGCACCTGGAGCCAATACTTCCCTTGAAAAAGCCATCGATAATTGTAAAAATTTGGATGATGCAAAATTATTATGCAAACGATTGATTCAACTTACAATTGATAAAACTTTAACCGCGGTGAAAGCTGAACAATCGGTTAAAGTATTAAATGCCGAAATTGAAGACATGAAGAAAAATTATGTTGAAGCTGGGGATATCGTTCATAGCTTTATGTGTGAAAAGGATGAGGATTTCAATAATCTCACATATATTGAAAATAAACCAGGTATGAATTTTCGGCCAACTTTTTTCTTTTGCATTTTTAATTTGCAACAGCTATTTTTTATTTTTTATTTTAAAGCTTACTAATAATTTGCCTAACTTTTTTGTTTATATTTTTTAGTTTCTAACAAAAACAAAGCTCGCCGAATTACTGGTACCACTCAAGATTTCTTGTTCGCTGGACGCCGCGAAGCTGCTCCTAAAAATCTTATCAAAATTGAAGAGGGTTAGCTTTTTGCTTTATTTTTTTAGTTTATGCTTTTTCTTGATTTTTTTAAAACTTTTTTAAATTAATTTTTGTTTCATTTGAGTTATTTGAATTACTTTTATAAGTTTAAAATGACTCTCTAATCCCGAAGCTTTATTATTATTATTCTAACTAATACAGTAATTTTAGACGATACACAATTGCCATTTTCATTTGATGTTTTAAAAGAGGTTAATGGCCAAAGCAGACCTTATGAAGCTGATGCAGAATCACTTTGCTCTTCTGTTTCGGAAAACGTTAAGCAAGAAAAAACTGAAAAAACGTAGGCTAAATTATAACAAAATAATTTCTTCAAAGTTTATTATATTTTAGCCAAGTTTTTCGTCGTTATGAAGCTAATAACGTTGTGAAGTATAACAATGTTTTGAGTGCCCATGCAAATTCAATCTATTCCTTATCTTGCAATGATGAAATTTTAATTAGTGGATCTAAAGGTAAAATTATTCTTATTTTGATTAGTTAAATCTCCGATTTATTTTAGATAGACTGGCTTTAGTTTTTGATATAAATACTCAACAAATAAAGAGAACTTTAAAAGGGCATCCATCCTCTGTTAGAGTTGTAAAAGTTATTCCCCAATCAAATTATGTTGTCACTGCATCGGTTTATCAAATAAGATTATGGGATACTCGCACAGAAGAATGTGTACAACTTTTCCAATCATCTGGCATTGTTACGGATAATATCGTAGAAGACGGACGTCGAAATGCAGCGATACCTATCGGTGAAGATGAAATTTTTGCATTGGATACTGATCCAACTGGACAATGGATGTATTCAAATTTTAAAGGAGGTCTTCGTTGTTGGGATTTGCATAAACGTTCTTCCTTTGGAAGATTAGCTGGTGATGACAATATGCCCATTACCTCTATTGCGGTTCAACCTGCTGAAGATGCTACTGGCCGTCTTGAAGTTTTCTGCGGTCAACGAGGATTGAAAGGAAATAATTCCGGCAAAGTTTCACTTTATTCAACCAATGTTGGTACATGTAAAGCTTCATATCAGGAAATTAAAATCAATTCTCCTGTAACGGATATTATTCCAGATGGAAAAACATTCTTTGTTGGCACTAATGTCGGGGTATGCAAATTTTTTAGAAATTTCATAATTTTATCAATTTTTTTTTCCAGGAAGTTTTTCGTTATTCTTCCGTTGATTTCAAACGTGAAGATATAAACGCCCGCACTTCCAATACCCAATTAAATAAACTTTGTTTTGTTCGTTCAATTAAAGGCAATGGAACCCTCCTTGCTGCTGGATATGATGATGGAATAATTAAATACTTTGAATATGAAGGTCGTCAAAGTTTTAAGAGAGAAGGAATGGTATGTGTAAAATGTGCTTTATCTAAAAATAATTTCACTAACAAATTTCAGATGAATAATGCCAATACCAAAGTTACTGCAATGTCAGCAAACTCTAAACAACTTTATTTTTCCACTGGCAAAGATATTGCAGTTTACGATGTCGTTTACAACCCTCTCATATAATTTCAAAAATATTTAGCATTTTGTTTTCTAAGTCATCATTTCTCATTGATTTATATGTACCTTTTTAAATATTCCTTACCATCTATTTCATTTTTCAAAGTTTCTGGAACTCTCTGATCTTTTTTACTAAATTAGTGGAAGAAAAGTGCCTTTTAAAAGTGTCTTTTTTATTTTTAACTTCTCTCATTCACAAATTTATAAATCTTTTCTTTTTTTTCATATCTTAAAATGTTATTAAATTTCCATTGTTTTGGGTCTTTAACATTCTTATCAATCAAAAAACTACAGTAATAATTGCGCAAGACATGGAGTCTCTGTATTTTTCATACATATGTTTGTTTATATACATTTCCTATTTATCCTTTTCACTTAACTTCTTTATGTATTTTTATTATTTTGTATATTGTTTGTAAATTTGTAGCACGGGTAAAATAAACGATATTTTTCAAATAATATTTTGGCTTTAAATTTTGCGTTGGATTCGCTTCTTCGCAAAATATTGTACAAACTAAGATCTTGCAACTTGAAAAAATGGATTTGTGTTAGAAAATTTGAAAATTGAATACTTTTTTTATTAAACTTTATTGCGCGGATTTGTTTTTCTTTTATGGATTTAAAGTTATCTAATTTCAGAAAAAGAATAATGCTTCGAGCTGTTTCGCCATTTCTTACTTCGTTACGTGCAATTTCATCAAAACAACTTCTCAAAGACTATGTTTTTCCTGAAATCAGAAATGAAGATTGTGAACAGGTAAATAAATTTACATACGTTTTTTATTTATTTTCTCTTTTTTTACAGAAATATATTTCTGGTTGGGGTCCTGGTGGTCAAAAAGTGAATACTTCACAAAATGCTGTAATGTTAAAACATAAACCAACTGGAATTACGCTCAAAGTTCATGAATCTCGACTGCTGCCAGAAAATATTCAAATTGCTTTTGAACGTATGAAATTAGCTGTTGATCGACACATTAATGGGGAAAATTGTTATGAATCACAATTAGAAAAGTTGCAAAAAGAAATTGAAGAAAAGCGAAATCAACAACGAAGAAAAAAACGTTTAATTAAAAAAGAATTGACAACAAATAATAATAATATTAATGATGATAAAATATAGGAATTTGTGTGTTTTGTTATGTTTTTTATTTTAAAATAAATGTGATTATTTTCATTAATTTGTCATTTTTTCATTTATAATTGTTTCATATTAGAAATTAGTCAAAATTAATGGAGTTAAAGTTCTAAAGGAAAGTTGATGATTAAATGGAAATCAAAATTATAGCCAAATTAAATAAGGGGATCATACCAATTTGGTCAAATAATAACCTAATATTTTTTTTCACTAAAAATCCACCCGCGACGTTTGTTTATTACTTCCTCCTTTATTTTTTTGTTTTTTGTACTATTTCTTCCTGCTTTCTTATCTTATCTTTAACTACATAGTTTGAAGCTTTTATTACCCCAAAAAAATAAATTTGCACTTTCTGTAAAAAAAAGTTTTAATTTTTGACGAATGAAATGTCAAATAAATTTGCCAATGTAAAAAGAAAAAAAACAAAGTTTTTTTATTATATTGTAGAATAAACAAAATGATGAATATTGTCAATTTATTTTTTATCTTATAAAAGACATGGAAATTTTTTATCATGTTGTCATTTTCTTCCATGAGATAAGACAATGTTCGGTTGGTTATTTTTGATTGGATTTCTCATTATTTTTTACAATTATTATTGGAAGCGCAGAGGATTGCCACCAGGTTTAAACACATTTTTTGCAAAGCTTTGTGGTTTAAAGTCAGTATTTTAGGTCCGCCACCATTACCAATATTTGGTAATATTGGCGAAATACAAAAACATCCACCGGGTTATGATGCTTATAAAAAATGGAGAAATAAATATGGCCCAGTTTTTACTTATTGGATTGGTGAAAAACCTTTGGTTGCTATTGCGGATTATGAAACCATGAAGGAAACTATTATCGATGACGGCGACAGTTACATCGATCGAGATTTTTTCAATGAATTTTTCTTACTTCTAAGAAATTTGAATGAATTTTATAAGACCCAAAATAATTTTAAAGTTTAAGATGGTGCCGCTGGAATAACATCTTTTGAAGGCGAAGAATGGGTGGAACAACGAAAATTTGCAATCAAAACCTTCCACCGTTTAGGAATGGGCAAAAATATTATGCAAGAAAAGGTCAGCTTTTGGTATTCGAATTTTTAAAATAAGTGTATTTGTTTTTTAGATGTTTATTGAATTGACGAGAATGTTTGAAGACATCGATGAAGAGATCAAAGTTTCAAATAATAATGATATTGACATTACACCTTTTGTCGAAACTTGTATAGCTTCCATTATTTATTCAATTCTTTTTGATTATCAAATCACTAAAGTATACTTTGATCGCAAAATTCCATGGTTTTAAAAAGTGCCTTTTTAGGATCGAAAAGATGATTTTTTAAAAATGAAAAACGTTGTTTATGAATACACTGGATTATTTGGTCATTGGGCCGTTCAGATGATTATGGGTAAACCATATATTTTCAAGGATTTACCATATTTTAAAGAATATTTTAAAAAGATTCAAAACGTTTATTTTAAAATGGCAAATTATGTTGAAAAAATGGCTGAAAATGCGACGAAAAATTATAAAAATGATATGGATAACGATGCAAATGATTATGTCACGGCATTTTTAAGGCAACAAGATGCGACAGGCGGGGAAAAAGGCTTCTTCAAGTAAGTTAAAAACCATAAAATTTTGATGCAAATTTAAAATGAAACTAATTTCAGCCTAGCAAATTTAAATTCCACTCTTGTTGATTTTTATATTGCCGGCCAAGACACAACCATAAATACCATAAATTGGGGAATCATATATTTAATGTATGAGCCAGAAGTAATCAAGAAAATGCAAAAAGAAATGGATACTGTTTTAGGTGATCGAGAAGTAATTGGAATTAATGATAAAGTAAAGCTTCCATATACAGCAGCCGTAGTAAATGTGAGTTTTGACGACCATAAAATTTAACAAAGTAAATCAAAAGTTTTAGGAAATTCAAAGAATGGCAAATATTATGCCACAAAATCTTGCTCGACGAACAACGAAGGATGTCGTAATTCGTGGTTATCAAATTCCCAAAGGAACAACTATTATGCCAATTCATTCTGCAGTTTTGTATGATGAAAGAGTAAATTATTATTTTATTCATATTTTTCTCCTAATTTTTTGCATTTTGAGATTTTTCCAAATCACCTCCAATTCGATCCCAATCGCTTTCTCGATGATAATGGAAATTTAAAGCGAGTGGATGAATTTATTCCATTTCCTATTGGGAAACGACTTTGCTTAGGAGCTGAAATGGCTCGAATGGAACTTTTTCTTATTCTTTCAAATCTATATTTTAATTACGATGTAATCTTCGGTCTTTTATTTTCTCCTTAAACTATGCCTTTTTTTAGATATCTATGCCATCATCAGGTGTAAAACCATCATTGCAAAAATCTTTTGGCCTTACAATCAAACCCGATGAATTCAAATGCTTTGTTCAACGCCGTAAATAACATTGATCATCGATCAACAACTCATTTTCTTTACTCATTTTTTGTTTAAATGTTATTATTTTTAAGTCCGACTTATATATTGCAAATGTAACAAGATTAAAGTGAAAGAAACACAAAGATGTGGAGGTGTTTGTTGTTCCAAAAATGTGAGCAACCCTTTTCCATTCATCGTTTTTTGGCATTTAAATAAAACTAAAATAATAGGATGTTTTCTACTCAAAATCAATATAACCTTATCGACTTAAGAAAGAAAGAAAAAAGATTAGGCGGCATAATTTTTTTCTTCTTGTTTTGTCCTTTTTAAAGATACACAATAAACCAAAGTTCAGGCTGATCAATCTCTTGTTTGACCACAAAAAAAGTTTTTGTTTTTCTAAGACGTACATTTTTTTGTTTGTTTTGATTGCGAGTTATGTCTCTCTTTTTTTTCTTTTGACTTTTATTTTTATTTTTTTAGTTTGCAGGAAATATGACTGATTTAAAGCTTATTTCTGAAGGAAAAACAAAACAAATTTTTGCTTTACCTTCTGAAGATGAAAATGCAGCTAAGCATGTGCTTATTCGAAGTCGAGATACTCTTACAGCTTTTAATGCCAAACGAAAGGATGAAGTTGAGGGGAAAGCTGTATTTGCTACAAAAACAACGATAAATGTTTTCAAATATTTAAATGAGCTTGGTAAGTCCGCTAGGCTAATCGGCTTAAAAAACTAGACTTTTTTTTAAAATGAAAATATTTTATTTATTTATTTTAGGATGTCCAACACATTTTGTACGTGAAGGTGAAAATATCAATGAATTTATTGCGCAAGATTGTGCTATGATTCCAATAGAATGGGTTGCACGTCGAATTGCTACAGGCTCATATCTCAAACGTAATCCCGGCGTTCAGGAGGGATACGTTTTTAAACCGCTCAAAATAGAAACATTTTATAAAGATGATGCAAATGACGATCCTCAATGGAGTGACGAACAAATCCTTTCTGCAAATTTTGTTTTCAACAAAAGAAAAATTACCAAAATTGAAATTAATTGGATGAAACGATTAACAGATGCCATCTTTAGAGTTCTTGAAAAATCATGGCGAAATGTTGATTGTGCATTGGTGGATATGAAAGTGGAATTTGGTGTAACAGCTTTGGGTCAAATTGTTTTAGCTGATGTCATTGATAATGATAGTTGGAGAGTTTGGCCTGGTGGAGATAAACGATTACAATTGGATAAACAATTTTATCGAGATTTAAAAGAAGTCACAAATGATGCACTTTTGGAACTCAAAAAAAACTATGAAAAAGTTTCGGAATTAACTAAAGAATTTTTGCCTAAAGATTCAGATAGAAAAGCTCGAATGGTTATCATTGCCGGTTCAGGCGCAGATAAGCCTTTCATTGAAGAGGCTGCAATTATTGGAGCAAAATACGGAATTTTGAATACACATAAGCGTATTAGTTCTGCTCATAAATCCACAGCAGAAGTATTAGATATGATTGCTGAATACGAAGGTAACAATTTATAAATATCTGTCTGCATCACAAAAAAATTAATTCTTTAAAATTAATTTATTATTGCAGATGGAATTCCAACGGTTTTTATTTGCATTGCTGGTCGTAGCAATGGCTTAGGTCCAGTTGTTTCTGCGAATACTACTCTTCCAGTTATTAATGCGCCCAATGTTGCAGCAGACTGGGGCCCACAAGATATTTGGAGCTCATTGCGCATGCCAACGGGTAAAATTACTTTTCAAATTTGGCTTTTCACTTTTGATGACATTTAATAATTAATTAATAAAATTAAAAATTTGTAGGAGTTGGTTGTACTACTGTTCTTAATAGTGCGGAAGCTGCTCTTGCTGCCGCTAAAATTTTAAGTCTTGAAGATCATATTATTTTTGGACGTGTCTTATTTTCTCAACTTCACAATGTTGGAAAAGTTTTTGTATGTTTTTATTTTTTTTAAAAGCGATGAAACATAGTAAATGTACAATAAAATTTTAGGAAGCTGACCAGCTCATCAACCTTCATAAATGAATTTATCAGTTACGACATTTTTTGAGAAACCTTTTTAACACTTTAATCAATTAGTTTTTTTTGTTAGTTTCATAAAGTTTTTTGTGCATCTGCATTTGAAATTTTTGGACTTAATAAATGTCTTTGTTCATTAACTAACGGCAAGGAAGGAGCTCTTGCAAGTTCAGGAAGATTAAGAGTCAGACAATGAGATTTTGATTCCACAAGTTTCATATTTTCTCCATGTGATCTATGCATTCTGGGTTCGGCACTATACCTCCTTCGGAGATGACTTCTAAGCACCACTCCATTTTCACAAAGACCATCATGCTAAAAAAAGCAAACAAACAAATTAGCATAAATTAAAGAAATGTTTATAATTAGTTTTTTTTACCAATAATCCGCATTGTCGACAAACAACCACCTCCGCTCTTTGATGCCTAAGGCGTTGTTGGCGTGATTTAGAGCTTTCAACATTACGTTTGTAAACAATGGTGGATAAGTAAAATGCATTAAAACAAAATTGAGCAAAATATAGGAGGCGTGCAACAAGGGCAATAAAATGATAACCAGGAGAAGATTCACGCCGTTGGCTTAAAAAAATAGAAAAATTAATTCCAAGAAACCTTGCATGCAAAAATAAAAAACAACAACAACGTACTTTGGTTGTGAAATTAGGGATGCAATTCTAAGTAAATTATCTGGTGCATTAAGTAATAAGTCAATGGTTGTAATCATTAACCATCGTAAAACAGCTGAACGTGCACGATTCATTTGAGTTGCTCTTTTTTGGGATTGGTGTGTCGGGAGTTTTATATGCTTTTGATAATTTTCATTATGTGATGCAACACCTGTTTCTTCACTTAGTGAAACATACTATAAAAAGTAGCATTTTTTGCAAAAAAATAAAAAAATAAATAATAAACATTCTCAGAGCAAAAAAAATTAAAAAGTTACTTCAGTATTTGAATTTTTTGATATTTTTGATTGTCGTCTTTGTTTCACATCCTTTTGAAATTTCATAAAGCAGCATTTAACTACAAAAATTCATAAAGTTTAACTCAAACAAAGAAACAAAAGAAATTAAAACTTACATTTATTAATTTTTTCCCCTGAGTTGCTTCTTCCAACAAGTTGTTTTTCAATTGAAATGGAACCATTTGCAACTTGAAAATGAGGTGGACGAGTGATTAATACCCTAATGTCTAATGCAAATGTTAAAATTGCTGGAAGGATATACGACACAAACATTTCAAAAGCGTGAATAGCTCTGCAAAAAAAAAGTGTAAATAAAAACATTTCTAGGAAGGAATTAAAAAGTGATTTACGAACCTATTCAAATCAAAGAGGCTTGTAAGAGGTATTTCACCACAAGTGTGAGGAAAGCCAATAACACTAAATAATAACCAACTATTGGAAACAAGAATAAAAAATAACATTAAAATTAAAGATCCTGAACCAAGTTGCCATCTTGAAATATGCCATAATGGATGATATACAGCCATATAACGTAATGCTGAAACAAAAAGCCAACACCATGTGCTAAAGCCAGTCATAGCATGGATAAGAAACATAGTAACCTGCAAAAATGGTAAGTTTTATGTTTGTTTTTTTTGTTGAAAAATAATTAAAAGGAAACAAACTTTGCATTGGAATGATCTTGCCCATAGTGGAAAGAAAGTAGGAGGTATGAAAGCACTCAGCATAACTGTAACGATTATAGACATAAGCGAAGTGAGATCAGCAGCCGACATGGCAGCCAGAGGGAGACCACATCCAGTTTTGAAGCGCTGCTAAAATAATTATCTTTATTTTAGTATAATCAAATTTAAAGGAGCTTACATAATCAGTATAAGCCAATTGTGCTAATCGAATAAGTACCGCAGCATTCATAATGACACCCAAAAGTGCTAATAGCATATAGATGTATCCTGCATAATTACTTATCTAAAATAAGTACTTTTATAAATGATATACAAATATTAGTAAATTACTTTAATTAACATTTTAATTCCACTTGAAACATTCAAATTTTTCCTAAAATGATTTATTCCAATGGATTCATTTGCAAATGAAAGGTTTCTCAAAAGTTCTGCAAAAGATTCATTGTTTCCACCCGAAACGTGTAATAAAATTGTTGTAGTATTTTCAAATCCAATTGCACTAGATAAATCAATATTATCTGTTCCAATACCACCAGTGAAATTAAGTAATACATCTTTATTAAAAGATGAAATTAAAGAAGTACTTGTTGCAGAATAATTTGAGGAATCAAAGTCCATTTTAATGTATTAAAAATCTAAAGATTTTTTATATTTTTTAAATAATACACATAAGTATGTTTTACAGTTTTGCACTACCCCGTATAACAAAACAAAAAACACGTGGTTGAAACTTTTTAAATTCTTAAAAAAGTAACAAATAGTTTTTTTTTAAACAAACGCGTTGTAGAGCTACTCAAAGTTAAGAGGACGGAGTGAGAATGTTTCTTTTTTACTTTCGGATTAAACCTATTTTGATTTTGGCACAAAAAGATAAAAACAAACAAAAACATAACAAAACACGATAGAATATAATGTCTTAAAAATCAAAAGATTAGCACGTCTTTGCTATTATTTCATTAAATAAAAAAATTAATTAACAAAAAAGAAAGAAAACCTCCAAGAAACATAAGGTGAAGAAGAAACAGCTTATTTCTTGGTTTTTTTTACAAACAAGAAAGCCACTTTTAAAAATGGCACCCCGCCGACTTTAACAAAAAAATAACATAGTTTTTTGGGCGGAGAACAAAGTTTAAATAATATCTTTAAAAATGTTAATAAATCCCGTCGAAAGATTATTTAAAAAATAAAATATGTTTTTATATAGCAGAAAGCGTAAAATAAATATGTTAATAAAAAACGACTAAACAAAGTAGGCTGGCTGACTCAATGAGCTTTGGGAATTTAAACTTACTGTAAAAACAAATGTATTTTGTAATCTGCCAAAGTCATAAGTTTAAAAACAAACTCTTGGAACAGATAAAAGATGACAAACTATTTTTTTAATTTAGGTATAAACAAACAAATCGTCATTTTTTATTTTCAATTCCTTCCTCGTACTTTTAAGTAAAAGAAAAAATGGAAGAAGCCATTAATGAAGTGTTACTTGCTACTTTCTGATTTATGAAAAAAAGAAAGAAAAGAAGGAAGACACTTTGAGTATTTTTTAAATAAATAATCATCACAAAAGTTGCAAAGTTAAAAAAATGCAAAAAAGAAAGGCATTCAAATGGAAAAAACTTAATAAAAAATTGATATTTATTTAAGGTAGTCAGTAATTAAACATAATAGAATTAAAGATTAATTAATTAATTATTTTAAAGCATGACATTATGGATATCCTCGCTGATAAACTGAAAAAAAAACGTCAAAAATATATATTAAAAAAACTGGGGAAACATTAGAGAAACAACGTACACCATAATAATTTCCTGCCACTGGGGTATCATTTATTGCGTCATCATTATCACTAAGCCATTTTTTAACTACGATCATATGAGTATCCTTATTATCGAAATCTAGGACGCTACCCTTAATTATTTCATCGTGTTGTTCAAAAACAACTAAAACCATTGTGTGAATTCCTAAAAAAAGGAAAGAATAAAAAAGAATGTTTCCTCTTCCTAATTTTTTTTATTCTTCGTAAAAATTAGTTTTTTTATTTATGCACCACATTTTTACTTACCAAAAGGCTTTTCATCTCGTAAAGGTCGTAAATAAGAAAACATTTCCTTTCCTGTTGCTCTTTGTTTATTAGCTGTGGCATATAATGTGCCATTTGTTGGAGACACGTTATGCATCAACCAATATAATGTTGCCTTATTTGCTTCTTTAACGAACGCGGGTGCATTGCGTGGAAAACCTAAATTATGATTTTATTTTGTTTCCTCGTCTTTTGTTTGTCATTTTATTAATGAATAATTTTTATTTTTTTCTTTAGAGTATAAATTACTTACCAAATAATAAGATAGTATAAAATTTAGTGCTATCTCCTTGAAACCCATCTATTTTTGGTTCTTCTAAAAGTAAATCATCAATATCATCATTTGAAATAAGTTGACCTGGAGCTAAATCGAGGGATTTAAATTGCAACTAAAAAAATAAGGTTTGGCTGGAATAGAAACTATCAAATTTCCTTACTTTAATAGTTGTAATGGGTGAAACAGAAATAAATTCGGGAACGATGAAATTGTCTCGAAATGCTAAAAATTACTTTTATTGGTTTATTAAAATTTGTTAATTTTTTACATGTATCTGGTTCGGGATAAATCAAGCTTGAATTTGCTCGACAACAAATTTCAATATTTGGATCAAATCTTGAAGCCATGCATTTATAATTTCTTGGACATGATGCTTCATTAATTCCCCCGCAAAGTGTTCGCAAAGTTGTATAATATTTTGGACATTCTAAAAAATTAAAATACATCTTTTAATTAAATGGTTTTTTCTTCTTCTTCATTTTAATGTTATGTTTTACCAGGAGGCTTCACGTCATCTCTATCCTTGCAACAAATATATTGAAATGCGCTAAAAGAAAATTGACATTCCGCTGCTTCATCTTCACATGGCTTAAAGTCTGGATGACATGTTATTGCTTCCGAAGGTTTACTTATTGTTGCTAACGTCATAATGGGTTTTTGCCAAGGTTTTACGCATTCTAAAATAAAAAAGAAAAAACAAATGCATTGTCAAAACTCTAAAATTTATTAATAAAAAACAAACAAAACAACATACGTCGAAAATTATTCTTTTTTTCCGGAAGTTTTTTAGCATCAAAATCGTTGTCATCTGTTTCGCCATCATTAATTTTGCTGTCACCGGTTCCCCAAGAATTCCACGGATCGCCATTTGCTCCTTTTGAGAATTCTAAGCCATAACTAATAGCAGCAATAAATCCAACAAACAGAATTATTACTTCTTGTTTTCCCATAATTTTTCAATGAGAGTAAAAAGTGGCTGCAAAAATGAGAAAAAATTTAAAATACTTTCTCTTTTTTAAATAGTCACGATTAGTGACTAAAGGGTCAAAAATTTTGCTTCATATTTCGCTATTTATTGAAGACCAAAGAAAAAATATTCAATGCCCTAAAGAAAGAAACACAGCCTCAAAATATTCATCATCATCTGTGTAAACAGTTAAAAGCATGGATGCAAAGCGCACTCTTTTGTTGTTGTTCGATGTGGTTTAAAAAATAAAATGATTATCATAAAAAGGATGAAACTTGTCTTGGGAGAAAAAGGTTTGCAGCTTTCCGCTCAAATATGCACTCTCCAATTTTTAAGGAAGTTTTTTATGTAGGAAAAAGCAATGGGTTAAAAATAACTTTAGTCTGTAAATAATAAAAATAGAACCTCAATTTTATGATTAAAATCCTATTGTGAAAAAAAAAAATCAATCTTTTTATTTGTATTTCTATCTTTTTTATAGCCATTGCAATGAGCTTTTTATGTTCTTTTCTTCTTTTTGAAAGAAGTAACCTATTAACATGAAAATTACATATTTATTTCACAGTTTATGAACATTACCATTTTAAATAACAAAGTTAAAATATACAATTAGCACTTTTCAAGTTAATAGTTTAATTTTTGAGAGATTATTTTTATAAAAAATAATTCAAGTAAATTATAAACAATTTGATTCGCCGGGTTTGTTATAGATATAAAAAATATTTTTACACTCTTTTCCTTTCCACTAAGGATTTACTTATTGATTGCGACCTTTATAATGCTGTTGCTAAAAAAATTGTCGATTAATATTTAGCACTTTTCCCTTACACAAAAACTTGCAAAATTTGGCTTAATTATGGTGGTCATTTTTCTTTTCATTCTTGTTTGTTTAATAGTTTTTATTTATTTTTATAATTCAACCACTGGTTCTCCGCATACAGCAAGAAACTTGAATGTGCCATATTCTTTGAAACTTTATTTGGCTCAAAATGCTTCAACAAAGTTAAAAGTTAAATTTTTACAAACTTCAAAAGCTATGCAAAAGATTCTTCCTTCTTACAATGTTAATCAAGTTGATTTCCTTGAAATTATTGAGCGTTCTAAACATGAACAATTTTTGTTCTGGAAATGGGACAATTTTATTGGAATGAGTATAAACCCAAACGAATTTAATCAGTTAAATTGCATCTCTTTAAAAGTAAAGACTCATTTAAAATTTACTAGTTGTTTCGAATCATATCAAATTCGTGAAATTTGTCAAAAGTTGGATCTATCACAAATAAAAGAAATAATTATATATTATCAAAATCTTGATTCTCAAACGCTGCGAGCATTACTAAAGCCTTCTCTGAAAAAAATAATTATATTTTCATGTAAAGTTTATGGCATCGATACACCTTTGGAAATAATGCAAAAATGTCCTTTTGTCACTGAATTAAGGTAATGTCTTTATCAAGTAATTTCAAATTGTCATGTCAACTTTGTGCTTTTTTGATACAAGGTTTAAAATCAATACCAATTTTAGTGTTCCATGGCAAAAAGGTGTAACGACTTTAGCTTCGTTGAGCTCTCTCCAAAGAAATATTAAACTTAAAGACTGCGGAATGGAAGGGCTTCCATTTTTTCCAACTGCTTCTGAAGTATTAATATTTGCAAAAGCACATTTAAAACAACAGAGTCTAATGACTTTGACTGTTAGCCATGAAGCTGAATACAATTGCGATTTAGACCTTAGAACAAATGAAATAATACAAAGGGAATTTCCGTATGTTTTTGTTGGGTTAGATTAAATTTTTATCAATAAATGAAAATATCATTAACCATATTTTAACTTATGAACAAACTTTTGGTTGCTATGTTAATAATTGTGGGATGGAGATATTAAAGAAATCATTTTCAATATTGTTATAGAACCTTTTTACAGTTATAACTTTTACTATGGATAAATTTTCGTGAAAAGTTAGTGCTTTAATAATTACTAACGCTTTCAAAAAAATAATGACTTCAATATGTTTATGAATTTTTAATGTTTATTACTAATTTTTATATTTAATAATCGTTTGAAATGAGAATGTTGAATATTTTAATCTTTGATTATTGTACACAGATAGATATGTTATTGCTTCAAAAACAAAAAAGCAGAAATAAAACACAATTATTGGCGCTGTTTATGCTTATTCAATGATCATTTAAAACATTATTCTATTTCCTTCTAGAGAATTCAAAGTTCTTACTCACTCCATTCACTTGGATATATTTTTTTGTTTTCATCATAATAAAAATTTAACGCTTCTGTGCACTACAGATTTTTGGCTTCTCATCCAATCATTTTTTCATCATTGGCCATTATATTACCACGCGTGGAAATAAAAACATGTTTTTGTTAGAATTTTACAAATCCGGTGCTTGTTAATCCGAAAGGTTATACTTTAAAAAAAATTGCGTAAATACAAAATGAAGTCCCATGAAATTTTTTTTGATATATAAAGTGTCAATTTTCATCTCATAATTTAGTTTTATTCTCTCTCTCATTTTTTCATATTTTTTTAATAACCAAAATAATAATTATGGTGGCTACGATTAAATTATTTTTCCTTTTTTGTTTTGTTTTATTCGTTAATGGGCAAAATTTTCAACAACAACCATCAACACCTAGTTGGTATGCTGGCGGTGTAGGCGCCTATGTTTCACAACTTCCAAACATTCAAAGTTCGTCGAATGAAGGAATTCAAGCTTTAGTTTTTAAATTATTTGACAATATTACTGTCGACTCTAATTTGCAATCAGCTATTTCTGAATATGCTCGATTGACGGATAATCCATCAACTCCAATCATGCAACTTATTCAAGGAAAACAAAAGTTGCTAACCTCCCTTCCAGAAAAAGCTAGAGTAAGTATCAAACAATCCTAAAAAAGTAAAACTTAGAATTAAAATATTTTAGTCTGTTTTGGAAGATTCTTATTCCAAACAAAGATCAAATATGCAAGATTACCTTGAAGATGTCCGAAGTCAATTAGATAAAACTAAAAACCCAGCAGCTAATCAACAATTTAATACCGTTAATGTAAGTTTTAAAAAATTATTAATTGAATTATGCATGCATTCATTTATAGCAAGCCCTTGCCGCTTACATGAGTCAAGGACAAATTTCAAATGACGTCACTGGAAGCACAATTTGCAATGCCATCAAACAAATGAGCACTGCTGATACACAAGTTGCAAAAATAACTGAAGATCATTTTAAAGTTAATCCCACTACTTCAACTTATGATAATCTTTGCCAACAACAACTTTTTGGATTTTTAGTGACTGCTCAAGGTGGAACCGGAACTCCCAATGAAGTAAGCATTTTCACTACAGAAATATGAGATAAATAAACTTTTTTTAGATGCTTGAGAAAGTTAAATCCAAATTATCTTCATGGGCTCAAAATGTTCAAAACACTGCCAGTAATGCAGCCAACAGCGTTTACAATGCAGCCACAGACCTCCGAAACACTGTTGGAAATACTGTAAATAATGCAGCAAATTCCTTGACTGGACAACAACAACCACAATATCCAATGCAAAAATAATAACCTCGAATTAAAATTAAATTTGTATCTCTCTCTTCATTTTTTTTGTATCATTACTTTTGGTGTTTTGTAAAACGACGAGATAAATAATAATAAATAAAATCTAAGAGTGCTTGGTACATTTTTTTATAAAAATAATTCCATTCACTTATTTTCATTTTTCTAATTGCATTTGAGTCAATCAAAAAAAAATTAAAGGCTTCTTCTTCGAGACTATGTACCTAATCTTTATTTGGTAGTTCACTCTCTCATCTTTTTTTTTCAACGTGCGCAAACTCTTGAGAATTGGACACACGAGATTCTTTTTTCGATATTGTGATGTTTTTCCCGCTTAAAGTGGTCCACGAATAATTTCTTCTTTTTTTTCATCAAAGGTCGAAAAGCAGACGATAGTGGAGAAAGTAAGCTACTCCTAGTATAATATTATTTTGTCAAACCCGATTGTCAAAAAATAATTTTTAACTGACTAAACTCATTAGCCTTTTTCTTCTTTTTTTGATTTTGGTTCATTTTCACGATTTTTCGGTAATCTAAGAAATAAACCTCCATCGATAGAGATAAAGAACTTTTAATTCCCTGTCTGATTTTTTTTAGGTTCAAGCCACCTCCACCTCGATGAAAATGATCCCAATGCATCTTTCATCAAACACTCCCTCAACTTCAGCTAATAATAATGCACTTCACAGATTTGCCATCATAGAAGCAGCAGCAGCAAACCCACGTTTACGAGGTACTATAAGTGGTGGAACGGTGAGATACATGTATGGAATGCCTCTTGTTGGTACAGTGCCAGTGAGGGTAAAACTTCGACGGCCACCCTTGCCACATGAAGAAATTTATGGCGGAGTTACTTATGGACCCAGATCAATCATTGATGGCCCCAGAACGATAATGGAAAGAAAATTCAATTCTAGACCCGCCACAATTGCTGCAAGGAGAATGAAATTACCTACAAGGACGCCTATATTTGATATAGCTGAGGTTAGTTTTAACATTCTTAGTTACATATCACAATAAATTAAAAAACAATTCTAACACATTATCACATTCCTTTTTCTTCGTCCTTTTTTCGATCTTTTTAAAGGGAGTGTCCCAAACGATGAGAAAACCCTTACAGCGGGTGTTCCTAGCCCGAAAGTTTTTCTTCACTGTCTCAAAGTCTAACAAAGTTTTACAAAGTTTTTTCAAAAGTTTACGAAATTTTCTCTAAATGCTACAAAAAGCTACAAAAATTCGTAGCACTTTGTAAGCTTTTGAGACAATGAAACTTTCGGGCTAGGAACACCCGTCGTAGTAAAATTATTCTCATCGTTTGGGACACTCCCTTTAAAGGGTGTTAATTTTTTTATTTGAAAATTGGCTTGTTAAAGGTTTTATTTTTTGTAATTTTAATTTAAATTTGCGCTGCATTTACCGACAATTGCCTTAACGACATCTATGACCCTTTAAAATAAAATAAAAAAGGAACGCAACAACTTCTTTACCTGCTCTGCCGCAACCGGTCATCATTGTAAAAGATAAGGCGGGTGTAGGTCGCGTAACCTTCACAGCATTACTTTGATTTGAGATCCGACCGCAATTTTTTATTTCCATGAGCGGCAGAGGTTTTGCGCATCATTAAATTTTTTTTGTCTTTTTTTAAACTTTATATTTCAAAAACGTTTAACGAATCGATTTAATTTTTTTATTTTGTTTAATGACTAAAATTCTTTGAAAGAAAAAAATTGTTGTAAATGTCAGAAATTCAAACTGTAGCCACCACCGTTCAAGATGAAAATAATATTGATACTACCATTGAAAAACATGGTAGTGTTAGCGCTCCAACTACGAATGCAACCGTAAGGAAAAAGATGCCACGTAGTTGTGTAAATGGAAATTCTCGCGCGCCTTCGAGAACCCCTTCCAGATCATCTCAAAGATCGGTTACTTTTTCTTTGGTATGAAATATAATTTTTTTATATGCTTAATGGATTTTTTTAGCATACTCCATCCCGTCGTGAACCTACTTATGAAGATTCTTCACAATTTAACCCTGCTCAATTGGATTCCGTTTCACTAAGTGCCAGGCGGTTTGTGAATCCCGTTTAAATATTTTTTATTAACTTTCATATTTTTAAGAAACTCAAATATGCGTGCATCCCAATGTAATCTCAGCAACATCGGTGGCCCATTAGTATTATATGAACAACAACCACATCCGCTAATGCCTACTTATGGAGCCGCTCCTACCCATTATGAACCTATGCCACCACCTCCACCACCAATGTGGTATCCAGCGCCGCCACAGCCAATTCCTGTTTATTTTTGTTCTGCTCCTCATCCACCGCTTGATTCAAGAACAATGAGAAAAGTAATGGAAAATGCAATAAAAGCGGAAAAAAGATTTCAAGCTAAAAAGAATCAATCAGCTTGCAGACAATTTTGTTGCGGGGGTATCGCAAAATTATTATGGGTTCTTATTGCATTTATTCTTGTTGCATGCATTGCAATGGTTATCCTTGTTTTGATGTTTTAAAAAAATTAATAATATAATAATTGCAAAAATATTTAAAATTATTTTATAGTCTAAACGATTTTCATTATTTTAAAATTGTTTGCCAATGGTAAAAAAATCAAAGACATAACATTTTTTTAAATTATAATAAAAAACTATCTTACATTGGTTTTTTTTTTGAATGCATTTCTTTTACACAAAAATCGATCTGAAAGAAAAAAGAAAGATGAAGCAAAATGCAGCAGCTCTATGCTTTGTTGAATCTTTAGATTTTTTTTCTTATTTAATCACGGGGTTTTTGTAATATTTTTGCAACGTTCCAAAAAACATCATCCGATTTTTCATTTTTCTTTCTCGTGCCTGCCATTCAACCGGACTTTGCCCCGGGTTTCTGCTTTTGCATCACATTTATAAATTCCTTTCTAAGCTTATTGCTCATCGCCCACTTTTCAATTCAGAAAACATCTATGCTTTTATTTTCTTCGCATTTTCAGTTTTTGACCAAAAGAACACATATAAAATAATGCTCGTTTTTCTTATTCTCCTCATGTGTTATTCACTTTTTATGTTGTGAATCAAGCTATATAGTTTGATACATTTACTTTTGTATCATTTTCCCTCCAACAAAAAAATTAAAATCAGCTTGACAATGTATTTTATAAAATAGATACTACAACCGTGCTTTTTCCATTTTTTTGTTTAAAATATTCTTTAAGCATCTTTGTCTTCGGATAAATAAATGTCTGCTTTTTTATTTTTTTATTATTTCATCAAACTACGGATCTTCGTTTTAATACGTACTGTAAAACTTGTACTAAGCAACATTTTTTCTCCTAAATATCTTTGAAAGTTTTATTAACCATTCACCTTAACTCAAAGAACAGTTATTTTTATATATTTTTCTCCAATTTTTTGTAGCCATATTTTTACCTGTCATTTTTAACTTTGACGTGTTGCATTTTCAGCGACTGGGAGACTATAAAAACTTGATTAATGAAAAAAATCACTTTTGCAACAAAAAAATCTATTATATTTTTTAGAGGATAGAAACACGCGATGCGCTTACAATATTATCCAAATCATTGAGTCACATAGTTTGGAGTTTTAAGCTACAAAACTGATTTCAAAATACAAACCATTCTTGAGAAAATATTTTAACTTTCAAGGGTTTTTGCAACTTAATCAGGCACTTCTGCTCGAAGGAAAAAATTTTAGAAGCTTTTAACAATTTTAGCAAATTTTATTTCTATCTTTCTTTGTTGTTGAATGTTCTACTAATCGAAGCCAGATGGTTAAAACATTTTTTTTGCATTTAGCCTTTGACCCTTCGTTAAAATAATTTTCACTTTGGTATTTGGGAAGACAAAGTTTCATTGCATCTGTCATTTCAAAAAACATAGAAGACGACAAAAGTTGTGTTTTTTATATTTATTTGTAAAGGTTCATAAACTGAAATGCGCGATTTTGTTTTATTTCAGACTTTAACCTTTAGAAAAAAATTAAAAAAGTGGTGTATTCTATTTTACTTTTTTTTCTTTTGAACTAAAAAGTGACTCACCAAAAGAAGCAGGTGCTTAAAATGATGGCAATTTCTTATTTTCTTTAATTTTTGACTTTCGCGAATCTTTTACTCTTTTTTTTAGTTTGTTGCAACAAAAAATGCCATGGGAACCCTATCGATTTCAATTTTAAAAAAAGAGGGAAAAAAAGTGTCTTTTTTTAAATAATTTGTAGTTGGTTACTTGAAATGAACGAAGGAAAAAAACTTGCATTTGTTTTCTTTGGTCAGAAATACCACCTTTTTATCAATTTGTTTACTTTTATTTATTTGTTTATCTAATTTCTTTGACCTCGATATTGCTTTATAATAGCTGTGAAAGTGTGGGTGCTAAAAAAAATTAATAAAAAGATTAGGTTCAGTAAATTGGTCAATCTTTTTAAAGTTTTGAGTCTGCTTTATTTTTCGATCTAATGAAGATTCACCCATAGCTTTTTAGAAGGAATTTAACTACCTTTTTTTACATTTGCAATTAAAAAGCAAAACGGCGCTCTATAGCAGCTTCCCAACTACGCGTCACTTCCTGAAATTATGGAAAAATAATGCTGAGTATTTGAACAAGTTTTTATTTTTCCAAAATAAAAAAGATATATATAAAAATCCTTAACCATCTCTATCTATTCTTTATCATTGTTTTATCTTGTAGCTATGAGAAAAAAAAGAAGATTTTTTGTCCATTACGCTATCTTCCTGTTTTTTTCCTGGTTTTATTAAACCTGTTTTTAGTGTGCGTTTTTTTTCTATTTCTCTTGTTCTATCGTCCTGGAGGCAAAAAAATAAAATTAAAAACGCGCTGCTGCTTACTCTCCCTTCAATGTTGCATGATGGCTGGCGGTCACTTCACTTATTGCTTTTTCAATCGCATCGAATTCGAATTCATATTTGACCTAAAGTTTGCTCTTTTTCTCTCTTTTTTTTGTTGTTGCTCGGATCATACAACAAAGTAAAGAAGAAGAAAAAAAGCGCTATAACAATATTGAACCAAGGGAGACGGAGAGAGCTACGTTAAAAAACTATTTTTTATGGCGTGATTTTTTTTTCTTTTTTTTATTTTTTACGCGGGAAATTTTTATTAGTGCGCTTGAGATAAACTTTGTAAGTATAACCTCCTTAGGCCTAAATGGATGTGATTAATTGCGACTTTTTTCCGTGAAATCAATACTACGTTGTTGCAAGCGAAGACGTCTCGATAGCCGTAGAGCAAAGCAAAAAAGTGACAGAGAGCCGGAAAAAGAATGAATGTATGAGCCTCAACGCACTTTGGCCTATTTCTTTTTTTAATGCGTTTTTTTCTTCTTCTTGAAGTGGACAATTGGCTAAAACTTTTTTTTACTAAAAATAATAAAATGAATTGTGGGTGCATGAAGGAAGTTTAAAATTTATTGATGCGATCCAAAAAGAAAAAAATGATATTATTTGGAACTCTATTTTTTTACATTCTTTTTTTTCGTGTCGTGATAGAATTATTTTTGCGGTTTTGGTTTCAGCTTGGACTTTGTCCACTTTCGTCCTTTTCCAAGCTTTAGCTATCATCCAAAGTTTAGTTTTTTGTGTATTTTCGTTATTCTTTTTTGTTTCTTTATTCCCTTAGTTGCATAGTTAAACGCTTATTAGCCATCAAATTGATACCCTTCGTCACTTATATGTCTTTTTTGTGTATCTTTTGTTGAATGCATCGACTTTTTTTTTGATGCCCCGTTATGTCATATATATTTGTTGAAGTTTGTGTTAGCAAACATTGAAAATCAAAGGTGTTGAACTGCACCTTTGTATGTATTTTATATATAATTTTTTGTTAAAATTCTTCCCTATTTTTTTAATGGGAATGATTCATTTTTTTTAAACGTTTATTTTCGAGGAAGGCGTTGAGGCTTATTCGTTGATGTTTTGAAATTTTTTCAATTTGCAACATATATATAAAATAATTTAATTTCTTTAGGTAATTCTCCTTATAAGCTAAACAGCTCCACTAAATAATGGCAATGTATAATTATTGGCCTCGATATGGAATAGAAAATTATAGCGTTGTACTTCCTATGGAACCAACATTTAGTTCAATAAAATCAACAGTATGGATGCAAGAAAATTGGTATCATTCCATTACCCTTTCGGTTATGTATGTTATTGCCATTTTTGCTGGACAAAAGGTTATTTTTTTGTTTATTTTTTTTAATTATTTCTTTCAATAAGTTTATTGTTTCAGCTTATGGAATCTCGAAAGCCATATGCACTTGATTGGCCATTATTTGTTTGGAATTTTGGATTAGCCATATTTTCTATATTAGGTGTAGTGCGAATGACTCCAGAAATGTGGTGGTCGGTTACTTCGAATTCATTTGCATATTCCATTTGCACAGCTTCGTTTGCACAAGGTATTACTGGATTTTGGACTGAAAAGTTTGCCATGTCTAAGGTTTGTATTTTTATTTTATCGAATTTTTTTCTAACTTTTGATTTTTATAGATCGTAGAATTTGGTGATACTGCTTTTATTGTTCTTCGTAAACGCCCTCTTATTTTCCTTCATTGGTATCACCATATCACTGTGCTCGTATATACATGGCATGCATATAAAGATCATACAGCAAGTGGGCGCTGGTTTATTTGGATGAATTATCTTGTTCATGCTTTTATGTATTCATATTATGCAATTCGAGCCCTTAATATTCGTATTCCTAAATTTCTTGCAATGATGGTAACCATTTCGCAGCTTATTCAAATGGTTGTTGGAGTTTATATTGCTATCAAAGTTTATGGAATTAAATCTGCAGGGAATCCATGCCAGCAAACATGGAGTAATTTATATTTTTCTTTTACCATTTATTTTTCATATTTCCTTCTCTTCTGTAATTTCTTCTATCATGCTTATGTAAAAAAGAACAATCGATACGAAAAACCAAATGCCGTTGCAACCACAAAAAAGAATAAAGTTTACTAATTTTGTAGTATGTATATTTTATTCACCACCTTCATTCCTGTATTTAAGCCACTTTGTTTTTATGCTTATTAATAAATTTTGGAAATCGCTTAGATTTTTTATTGTTTACTTTGCATTCTTTTTTTAAAGTCGTAGCAATGAAAAAGAAACTCTTGAATGTCTAACCAAAAAGCTTGAATCGAAAAGTTTCAATTCAATTTTTTGACTTTGAAAAGAAACCCAAAATTATAAAATCTTTTCTTTAAAAAGAAAAAAGGTGTAATTCCATTCAAATTTGTCATTCATCAAATCAATGCTTTTCATAATGATTGTTGCCAAAATAAACTCCTCAAAAAAAGTTAACTATGGCGTGAATCAGAAATTTTTATGCAACAATGTGCGAAAATGATAAGATAAGAAAAATTTAACGTCATTTTTATTTGCACTATGCTCATTTGGAGGTTGGCAAACAGACAAACCCTCCTGATTATTTTTAATATCTTTTCTTTGTTTCAAAAGAAACTAAAAGAATTTTTAGGCAATGAAAAAATGTTTCGAAGATTAAAAAATAAAACAAAAAATAACTTAATTTATTGCAAGTAACGACAATTACATTTTTAAATGGACAGTTTTTTTTTAATAAACTCAATTTTTACGCACACACAAATCTTCTTTTTTTGTCAAAACTTTAAAGGCAAATATTTTAATTTTAAGCATCACTAAACTTAAAAAGCAGATAATTTAAATATTGCAAAAAGTTATGAATCCAAAACTTCTGATCGTTTCATTAAGCATTGAATGGGACTGTAAAAGCATGGTCGCATACGTTTGTATTGAGGAGCAAAGAAGAATTGTCGTTGATCTCGTCGAGGTACGAGATTAGCTGAAGAGGATTTCATGGCATCAGAGGAATGTGGATGAAGAAGAGAACCTGCTGATTTTGTTTCTTCATTTTGTTTTTGAATTTGTTTTTGTTGTTGCTCATTTTCTATTCGTTGTTCAACTTCTTGAAGTAAATTACGCAAAATGGCCTGATTTTCATCCATGTATCTAAAAAATAAATAAATCTGCCTTTAAGTTTTTTGACAAAACAATTTTTTATTTTTTGATTAGCTAAACTCTATTGTTCTTTTTTTTTGTTGTTTAAATTAAATTTATTCGAAATTCAATTTATAAAAAACTAAAAAACAATAAACTTTTTTCTACTACTAAAGTTATTTACTTACCTCTGGTAAGAATTGGGAAGATAAAAAGCTTGCACGAGGCTTAATAAACCGAGAAAAGTAAGAAAAAGAATACTGTAGGAGATGCTGTTTTTCATTGTCGAAATCTATAAAAATAAGTGATGCAAAGCCTAAAAAGTTTTAATGAATTGAATTAATCTTTGCTCTAAAATTTGATTAAAAAAAATGCCCACGTTATTACATTCGTAAATATAAACAATGAAAAGACTTTTTAAATAATTTCGTTGCAAAATATTTAAAAAAAAAGAAACGGTAGTATATTTAAAAAGTGCTCATTTTAAATAATGATAATACAAAATTACTGTAATATCAAAAATGGTTATCAAGAAAATTAAAGGGGGTATTTTATTAAGAAAAAAATGAAATTCCATAATTTTGCAAAGAAAGTAAGAAAGTGGTGTAAAACTTTATTGACTCAATATATTTTTTTTCACCAACTTTGTAAATTAAGTCTTTAGCGTGAAAGAGAACAATAATTTTTTTTCTGAAAGAATTTGCAAAAATAGAGGAGAGTATGGTAAAACAAAAAATACAACATGGCTCACTGAAGCTTTTGTTTGAATGGAAACTTTTCAAAGAAACCCAAAAGTTAGAGTCGATAAACTTAAAGTAATTTACTAAATGAAACCTCCGCAAAACTTTTTTACAACCATCAAGAAGCAAACTATCTCACTAAAATTGAAGCTAAAGTTTTTTTATTTCTGTTTTCAAATTTAACAAAATTCAATGACGAGTTTAAAATGAAAAAAGCAATGCTATTTTTTTATTCGCTAAAAACACAATGTGACGTTATATATTTTTATAAAATGAAATCTGTTAACGAAAAAAATATATATATTAGAAAACGAGAAGAAAAAAACTTTGTCAAATTTCAGAAGCCTTTTTTTGAAAATCAAATTTGCGTTCTTCATCAGGAGACATCATCACAACATACATAGCTTCTTTTTTACATTCTCTTCAACTTCTTCTTTCTTGAATCAAGTAAATTGTTTCCCTAAAGACCGCCTTCCAGAAAAAGAAATGTTTCTAAATTCAAGTATTTTGAATGAAAAAATTTTTTTTAAATTAGGGTTTCGTTTTTTGGATTTGTTGCAACTTTTGGGGTTAGAAATATTCCAGAATAAACTTTTGTGCTATCAATCAAAAGAACAAATCTGAATGGATGCTACTGTATCTTTAAAAAGTTTTACATATCTTTTTTATATTTATTTAGTTATAATATACCAGCAAAGAAAAATAAAAAGAATAAAATAAATTCAACGAGTATAGAAAAAAAAAGTATTAATAAAACAAAACAAAAAAAACAGTGTGGAGCAGCGTTTAAGGCACCAAACAAGCACAATCAGGTTGTTTAGATTTTAAAAACAAAAAAGGCAGATGAATAAATTACATTTTTTTTGCGAGGGAAGAAGACTGATTAAAAAAAAGAAGAATTATTTTTCGACAGTTCTGGCACAAGTTGGAATCAACTTTTTCAAAAAATGATGTAAGTAGTAAGTAGCTTTTTAGTTTTAGAAAATAGGACAAGAAAAATGAATTTTTATAAAAAAAACTATTGAAGACGGGAAATTTTTTTTGAGAAATAAAAAATACAATATGCATGAAACTTTTTTGTGCCCTTGAATGAGGAAGAGCAAATGAATATAACTATCACATCACATAAATAAAAAATAAAAAATATATCAGATTGTGAAATAAAAAAACGTTTAAAAAAAGTAATATTTTTTAAAGAATGCCGCATTTATTTTTTGGTTTAATTTGTGGCGGACAAAGGACAGCTCGAATAGCTTCATCAAAAACTTGTTTAAGCCCAACTTGACTTAAAGCAGAACATTCAAGATATTTAACTGCTTTTATTTCTCTTGCCATTTGAAGGCCTTGTGCAGTTGAAATGGGTTGAAGCCGACGATCGCGTAATTTGTCTACTGTGTTTCTATCTTCTCGAAGATCAAGTTTAGTTCCTGAAAAATTAACATAATCTCAAGGATTATAAAACCATTAGCACTTACCAACGAGAATAATGGGCGTATTTGGGCAATGATGAGACACTTCAGGATACCATTTTGCTCGAATATTTTCAAATGATGCTGGATTAACCAATGAAAAGCAAAGAAGGAAACAATCTGTTTGTGGATAACTCAAAGGTCGAAGGCGATCATAATCTTCTTGCCCCGCAGTATCCCATAAACCAAGATTAATAGGTCGACCATCAACCATAACATTTGCGGAATAATTATCAAATACAGTAGGAATATATTCTCCAGGGAAAGCGTTTGTTGTGTAAGAAATTAATAAACATGTTTTACCAACAGCACCGTCACCAACGACTACACATTTAATTGCTTGCATTTTTTATTTAAAATATATAAATACCAGTTACCAGTAAACTGCCCGGAAAAAATTATGAATCTAAAATTTAGCTGTCTTAAAAACAATAATCAAGCAATAATAATGATTCGTAAGGTCAGTTTGGTTTCTTATCTTTCACACTCAAGAAAACTCATAGGTCAAAAAAAGTATGGCTTAGGGTAATAAAAAAAGTACTTACCTTTGAATAAATAAATGCTTCTAAATATACGGGGCTAAACTAAAAATAATGGAGTAAATTAAAATCAGGAAAGAAACTGATAAAGCATAGTAAGTATAAAACCAATAAAAAATGGTTCAACAAAATATCATAGTTAAATCCATTGGAAAAAATTTTATACATAAAAATTAATAAATACAGAGAGAGAAAAAATAATATTGCAAAAATATTTCTACAAAAATGGACGAAAAAGAGAAGAAAACTAAAAGCATACAAACAATGTGTGTCATATTTAAAAAAAACATAAACGATTAGAAGCAACTTTTAAAAAACCAATAATATATATATTCGGCAATAAATTCATTTTTTAATTTATTTTTTACTCGGTAATGGAAGGCAAGCCAGCTCGTTCACGTCCCTTATTCATAGTTACAATAGAAATAAATTTCTTTCGAGAAAATTGTCGAACATATGTAAGAAAAATTTGAAGAGTTATAACCCGTCGTTTAAGCGCATCAGTCAAATGATAAATTAAATCATCCATAGTTAAATCAATAGCATAATTTTCAAATATTTGTCGATGTAAAGGCGTTACAGGCTCAATACATGTATCAATATCATCGCTATCTGAGGATGAATTTGTATTTCGTTGGGAATATTTTTCCAATGATTCTTGAAGCTCTTGCTTTCTTTCCTAAAAATAATACTAAGTTTATTGGGCTGAAAAAATGAAAGATAATTACTTTATAAAGAGATAATTGAAGATCCAAATCCCGTTGATCACGTTCAGATTTTTCAAGAAAATCTCTCAATTGTTTTTGACCCAATCGCATTTCATTCAAACAAACATCCAACCTTTGTGAATCTTCAATAACTTTCCCTGAAAATTAATTCATATTCAAAAAAAGCTCAAAAATAAAAAAAAACAATTACTCACCAAGTTTTTGCTTTAATCGATTATTAATTTTTTCTTCTAAAGCTGTTATAAGGCTAGCACGAATTGAAGATTGATAAGAATGTTGTGGTGGTGGAGGGACACCTGATGATGGTGGGGCAGGAATATTTCCATATGGTTGATATGGTGGTCGATATCCTCCAATATCACTATTTGGAATAGGATATGGTGGAGCATTATTGGAATTTGGTGTTGGAAATGTGGGTTGCGCAACAGGATAGGGCGTATGATGAGAATTTGAATTAACTGGATAAGGTGGATTTGTCGCTGATGCGGGGTTTGAGTGACTCGAATGAGTCGAATGAGTTGGATGAGCGGATGTTGAACTAACTTGAAAGACCGGACATTTTTCTTGAAAAACAAAGGTTAAAACCTAAAAAAAATTGATGAGTCATAAACGTGGTTTTTTAAATTCTCGAAAACACAAGACTTACACCTAAAAGACCAACAGTGTCATAAGCAGGAAATTGCCATTCATTTAAATATGGTAAAAAAATTCTACCATCATCATTAACTTGTTCAGAAACTTTAATTCTCATATTTGCTGTGGGAGTTACATAAACATAAGGCGGAGAATATGGATGTTTTTCTGTTAAGTACAATGTTATCGGAATATGATATTTAGCTCCCTAAAAAAGAAAAAGCAATTAAATAAGTTTATAAATATAAAATGTAACTTACTCTATATGAAACGGGAATAGTTCCATTTAAGGTTAAAGCATTTCGACGAGTATTATCCGGAAATACATGCCACTTTGGTATTGGAGCTAAATCAGTATAATTTGATAAAATTTCTTTTATATCCAATTTGGCTTTGTCTAGATAAATCATTTTAGTTTGCTTTAGCATACTTGTTAAAGCTTCATCGGAAACCATTTTTATTCAGTCGTTTGAGTGAAGTAAGAAAATCTTACATAAATTCACTGAAATTTTTTAAAAATATATTAAAATTTATAAGAAAAGCACATGGATAAAGTAATGAAAGAAACACGTTAGAATATATGATTTCGTATTTATTATTATGAAAATTTGAAGACAAAATGATTCGTCATTTAATGAGAAGCAAACCTGATGATATAAGAAAAAGTCAGTCGTCTATGAATGTGATCAAATCGAAAAGGGTCATGACGACGCAAACAAGGCCACTTGCACTTTCGTTTCAGGAGCTTTTGTTATTATTGCAAATAACAATCTTTTTTATGGGTGTAATTCACAATTTTTTCTTTTTATATTTGGTACTTCGCCATCTTCTTCTTCTTTGTTTCATCAAGCAAAAAACAAACTTTCAGCGGCTTAAAAAATCTTTGTTTTGTTTATAAAGTGTAATTTTCACCAACAATTTATTTTTCTGTGCTTTTCCATGTTTTTTTCTTCTAAAGCTGTAAGGAGAAAGAAAAAGAGAAACAGACATCAATAGATCTTTGGTATGATAATGCCTTTAAAGCTTTTTTTGTTTCTTTCTTTTAGTTTTTCAATGCCATTGGCGATGAGTAAGAATTATTTCGAAACAAGCATGCCAAGAACATAAATACATTTTTTAATATAAAAAAATGCAAAAGGGTTTTAAATAAAAACCACAAATAAATAAAAAAGCAAACGATGTAATTAATATGCAAATAAAATTTTTATTGAATCGGAAGTTTTAAAAAAAGTTGTTTGTGATTTTGTTGTTTATTTAGGAATGGAATGTAATCGAGGCGTTGTTGCTTGTTTCGCGCATTGCATCCACCAACATCGCCGCCGCTGTTGTCGTTGTTGCTGCCATAGGCAGGCTGTTGTTGGGGTGCTACCGCCCCACCATCATTTGGTGACATTCTTTTTCCTCCTCTTTCCTCATCGTCTCTGCATTGCATGCAACGATAGACAAGGCAACGAGAGCAGCGAGCACCCGTTTGCCGCGAATTTTACTACTAACCACAAAGGCTCGTGTTCCCCATTTTTTTGTTCATTTTTCTTCAAAAAAACGCGCTCGGATATTTTAGTTTTTTTGTTGTCATCGTCGTTGTCGTCGTATGTTCTCAAATGTACAGACGCCAACTAACAAAAAAAGAAGATTGCATTCAATATACATCTTTTTCAAATTTCAGGCAGTTCCTTCACTAAAGAAAAGAAAAACCAAACTCAAGCCTTTTCTCCTTCTTCAAAGCTGCTCCTTCTTTTTCCCCAAGGCTGTAGGGAATCTGGGGAGAACTTGGGGTAAGAATGCTTTTTTATTTTTATCAAATATATGACCGTTAGCTTTTTTTGTTTGTTACTAAAGTCAATATTCAAAAAAGGCATAAAAGGCAGCTGTGAAAATACTGTTTCTTTTTTAAACCACATTGTTTTATTTAAGGTGGTCAGAAAGAAGTGTTTATCGCTTAATTGTTCTATTTTTCTTTTCATTCACAATTTTTTTCAATGTCATATCTCATTAAAGTTTTAAACCAATGATTTTAATTTTTTTTTCTTTTTCAGATTCGTGCAAACGCAACGAGACGGGTTTTTAATTTAAAAAAGTTCATGTTTAATTGACTCAACTCTTCTTCGCCGCCGTTAATTACGTTTGTTATTGAAATTATTTGTGATTGTTGTTGAATCATTTAATTGGAATGTTTCCGTGGCTTCCATTTTTAACATTTTCTGATTCCACTCGGCGGAAACGTCGCCGCTTTCAAGTGGTTATTCCTTCCGAAGAATCAATATTATGTTCCGTAGAAGTTTTCGTTCAAATTCCAAATAAAAATGAATTTGAAATTCGTTTGGCTCCCACAAGGCAATCCAATCGATCCATTCCTGTCTCGCCTGTGCCAAGCACATCTTCATCCAAATCTCCTCGCACTGGTTCAGGCCTTGCTGCTACTTCTTCACCGCGTCCTCCTTCAGCACGTGAGCCATTATTTGCTCCTCCACCAGAGTTGAAGCCTTCAAGAAACCAACGAAAAGGTTTGGAAACATCATCAGCTATGCTTGAATTATTTGGAAGTCCTAAACAACAGCCTTTAATAGAAATTACGTCACCGCCCAAAAAAGAACAAAAAGAAGAGCAACAAATTCCAAAAGAAAATGTAAATATTAAAATTAAAGAAGAAAAAATAATGGCATCTGAGCCAAATGCACCAATAAAAAGTAATGGTGAAAATGAAAAACAAATTATTGAACAATTTCACCAGGATGTACTTAAATCTACTGGAATCACAGCTTGTTTTGAAACCATTCAACATCCAGATATGAGCAACAAAAACTTTGCTAGAAAAAATGTTCTCGAACGTGAAAGTATACAACAAACTGAATGGGAACCAGTTAAAACTCAACCATCCACAAGCAGCACATTTCAGGTTCGTATTATTAATTCTTCTTCTATTCAACAATTGTTTGACGAAAATACTGATTGGCTTGCATGGCTTCTCAGTATTGGTTTTGCTATTTGCCTTCTTGATATTGCATTAAGGGCGGGATTTTTTCATGGCCGTCGAATTCTAGACAATCGAAGATCATGATTCCAAATATGCTGAATCGTTTCGACGAGGTAATTGGCAAAATTCCGCCAGTCATTTTAATGTTATTCCCGGTGATCAAAGCGGCAACAACGAACAAGAAGATAAACTTGCTCAACCTGGACCAGAAAAATTCGAAGACGACGAAGAGGAGGAAGTTTGTCCAGCAGAAATTTTACTCAAAAATCCACAAAATATCAAGTTCGTTTTTATGCCTCTTTTTTTAAATCTTTTTCCTTGCTTTTTTCAATTTTTATTTTGCTTTTCTTAATTCAAATTTTAGATGCAATTTGCATGAAAATGAATCTTCCGAAAATGAAGCGACAGTTAGTGAAGAATTTATTTCGGATGAGATGAGCCGAAAAAGGAGGCATGGCGGACAACAAAATGAAAATAATGACCATCATCAACATACAATAGACCAAATGCAGCTGAGTAATCCCGGCCCTGAGCTCAATAATGATGATGAGGAAGAAAGTGAAGAGGGCAACAACAAAGAGATGCTATATGATGGCGGTCAAAAGGTCGCCATGGATGCGAATGCAGTAGCAGAGAACATAGAAAAAAAGGATGCAGAGGCGGCGGCTGACATGCAAAACCCAATTGCGGTTGGTGGAGAATCGATTGAGGCAGCTGGGGCGGAGTCTATGAAGAAGAGTGGCGACGAGGACAACAACGAAAGCGCTCATATTACTTCATCTTCACCAAATTCAATACAAACTGCTGTGGGAACTGTTGGTGACAGCGGTAATTACAATTTTAACGAAAATCAATCGAATAGTAGCTCAAGCAGCGTAAACGGCAGCAACAACTGTAACGGAAATAGTGATAAAGATTCAACATCAGGAAATATGGTTTCACTCACTGGAAATGGAAACAATGGAACTTCTGGTGGCGGAGGCGGTGGAGATAAACCAATTTTAATTAAAGGCGCCCAAATTGTTAATGATGATTCAATATTTACTGCTGACATTCTTATCGAAGATGGCATAATAAAGTAAGTAATATTTCGCAACCCATTTTTTTTAAAGGCCTTGAACGCAAAGGAAGAATTTTTCTTTTTTCTTTTTCTAATTATGTTTCATGTCTTTTTCAATTGAAAAAAAAAACCCTTTGAAAAACAGTAAACAAGATTTTCAATTGAGTTTAAAAATAAACAAAAAATAAAATTGAATTTTTTAAGGCAAGTTTCACAATCGCTTCCGGCACCGGAGAATGCTGAAGTGATCGAGGCAACAGGTAAACTAGTATTACCTGCTGGTATTGACGTTCATACAGAATTCTCAACTCCGGGTTCCGTGGATGATTTTTCAACTGGTACTCGAGCTGCTCTTGCAGGTGGCACAGCAACGGTAAATAAACATACTTTTATTTCTATACATCTTTTAATTTTTGGATTTTAGATTATTGATGTAGTATTGCCTCGACCTGAAGATACCCTCATCAGCGCTTTTGATCGCACTCGCCAACAAGCTGAACAAAAATCAGTTTGTAATTTTGGTTTTAGTGTTGTAATTTCAAAATGGTCTGAAACAACAACCAAAAAAGAAATGGAACTCCTCGTTCGTGAGAAAGGCGTCAATTCATTTATACTCGACTTATTCTCTGATTCCGATTTATATTCTGCGTTCGAACATGCAAAAAGTTTAGGAGCTCATGTTCGAATTATACCAGAAAATCGTGAACTTGCATCATTATTTGAAAAGAAAGTCCTTAAAGCAGGTGTCACTGGACCTGAAGGTTATGCACAATCGCGACCATCTCAAGTGAGTGTTCTATTTTTTGCAAATTTGTCTATTGAAATTTAAGACAAAAATTTTTTGTTCACCAAATGCAAATATTGACTAAAACAGAATTTTTTCTTTCCTTTTTTTAAAAGAACAAAACCTTTAAAAGTTTATATTACGAATTCAAAAATAAATTTTTTACATTTTTTTAGTTGGAAGCAGATCGAATCCATCATGTTTCAATTATAAGTCAATTTACAAATTGTCCACTTTCCATTTTATCTGTAACTTCATCAGAAGCTTCAAAAGCTGTCCATCAAGGCCGTCGAGATGGAGCCCTCATTCAAGCTGAAATTCCAATTGCAGCAATTATGGGTCCAAGCCAAAATAGCTCTCTTTTAACTAAAATTCCTCTCCGTTATGGCTCCCAACACATCAATGATGCACTTGACGTTCTTGCAAAGTAAGGAGAAGAAAAAAGCCATTTTAAAAATAAATAAAAAATAACTGTTTTTTCTTTCAGTGGTTCCTTAAGCATGTGCGTCAGCGACCATTGTACTCCAGTTCCAGCTGCGGGAAATAATTTTACTCGGATGAATAAAGGCATAGCAGGAGTTGAAGAACGCATGATGGCATTATGGGAAAAAACTGTAACCAATGGTCGAATAGATGCTATGAGATTTGTGGCTGTTACAAGCGCAAACGCAGCTAAAAGTTTTAATTTATATCCAAAAAAAGGTCGAATCGCTGTTGGAGCTGATGCAGATATTGTAATTTGGGATACAAAATCAAGCAAAAGATTATCAGCAAAATCACATCAATCAAAAGCTGAAAGCTCTTTGTTTGAAAATTTGAATGTTCGAGCTTTTCCAATCACAACGATTTGTGCTGGAAAATTAATTTACAAAGATGGAAAACATGTTGGTGCTGTTCCTGGCATGGGTGCTTTTCTTATTTTAAAACCAAATTCTCCTTTTGTTTTCTCTATGGTTCATGCAAGAGAAAATTTGAGCAACTTTAGTATTGATAGCATTCCAGCACCATCGCCTTCTTCACAAGCTCATTCTTATACTCAACAACAACAACAACAACAACCAACATCTACTAACAATCGAGAGGAATCACACTCAAATGCTACAAGAAATAATAAAAGTATTTTTAACAAATTCTTAGAAAAGTTTAAATGTTAAAATTATTTTAGATGCCCATACACCCGAACCACCAGCGAAGCCAAGATCAAAATTCGTACACCCTCCTGGTGGAAAATCCAGCGGACTTTGGTAATTCCGTAATTTATTAAACTATTGTTGCTTCAAAATATGCCTTCGGCCACTTTTCTAAATCTATTTTTTTGTTAATTAATTTATTTTTTCCGCTTACTTACTTATGAGATTTGACAATTTTTACTTTTTTTTCTAGTCTTGTTTTTCATCTGTATTAAACTTCGCTTGGTTGTCTTTTTTGCCAAAAATAAACTCATTGTTTATAAAATATCCATTTCTTTCCACACAAAAAATTCCATTGTTTTTTTAAAGCATTTTTTATCCACAAAAAAATGAAAGTGCTTTTTTGGAATGTTAGCTCTGGATTCCTTTATTTGGTCGATGTTGTCGTCGTAAAAGTCATAAATGCAAATGCAATGGCATTGCGTTTTTCGATGTTTGCTTTTGAACTACGACCACAAAGTAAAATGCCATTAATGAAGCAACAACAACGACAATTTGAAGGAAGTAAAAAATATTTATGTTCCAAAAAAAGTACCATTTGCCATTTAAAAGCCAAAGAAGAATAATTAGAAGAGATCGACAATTTATATATAATTTAAAGTTTTAAATTGAATGAAGAAGTTAATGCGTAGGAAATCAAATAAAGACATACGAATACATAATTAAAGTTTATCTTCGGATGCATCATAACCTTCACATTCTTTAAGCTTTTCACGATATTCTTCACATTTTTTAGTCATTATTCGAATTGCATCCTGTAATTCTTGAACTTCTTGCTCGCTTTGAGCTGCAAAACGTTCGCTTTCTTTCACTTGGCTTTCAAGCATTTTTGGATCTGAAACTTTTTGAGGAGTTAAAAAAGATATTAAAAATTCATCTGAAAACATACAATTAAATTTCCATTTTGATGGATCATGAGGTTTTACAAGACTTTTATCTTTGAGTATTCCATACATCTTTTGTGTTGGATTAACAAAAATCTAAAGATTATATATATAAATATTCTCTACAAGTTTTTGACAAACAATTTCATCAACAACTTCTTTTAAAACTGCAGCTTTTCCATCGTCAAGAATTATTTCAGGTTGATGCAAAGTTAGATAATGGGAACAAATGGCCTTAAAAATTTTTTATATTCTTTGAAAAAAATAGTACAAGGAAAATCATACTTGACGTTCATTAGGATCCACAAAATAAATTTTTATTTGAATTGGAAATTCTCCCCAACCAGTTTCAGTTATTTCAAATGGCTCTTTTTCCACAACTTAAAGCATGAAATTTAGTTTTTTGATTTAAAAATTGAAATTTTTTACCTCGAACAGAATTTTCATAATCTGAATGAAGTTTGAATTGAACCTTTCGAACAAAATTACTGAGCCTTTCAACATTATATGGTTTCACATAAACTGTCCATCGATGTGTATGTCCATTTGGAAGCTTTTCAGCTAATTTATGAGTTAAATTTCCATATACAATTTGTTTACTAAAAGTTGCATCAACACGATCCCTTTGAGCCATTAAAAACCAAACAAGTGACTACTCTTAATTTATTAAAATCTGAAAACAATCCAGATTGTTAGTCAACAATTTAAAATAAATTTAATATTATAAAATATATCAGAGTTTAAAAAATATTTCATAAATGAACGAACAACTTTTGTGATATTTAAAAAAATGCATCCTTCATTTCGCGTTGAGAACTGTAGCTAACTAAAAACTTACCGTAAATCTTATATAATTTATTTAACAAAAAACTTTATTGTTTTTAGTTATCGTATACCCATTGAGAGATGACTCAATTCCAATTTTCGTTTCTTTAAACTTTTACTCCATCATTTTTTCAAATTTTGGTTGTAAACATCCTTTTACTCATCTTATTGCGCATCTTCTTTCTTTTCTTTGTTTCTTTCAATCTTACATTCAAATTCGATCTTGTGTTTACCCTTTTTTTGGTCGGCAATCTCTCTCTTTCTCTTTCTCATCATATCGTCATCTTCGTGAAAAATATTCGTTGGCATTTGAAAATCTTTAGGAGAGAATTCATGGCTTTCATAACGAGAGATGATTGGTAATGTCGATTCTCTCCTCCTTCTTTTTCCCCTATTTAATGAAATTTGGCCATGATTGCATTAATCAGTCAAACTTGATAGAATTCTACACTTTGTTGTTTTGTGCTAAATCAAGCTTACTTAAACATCGTTATTCAAAAATGCCTGGAGGTGGTGATAGCGGAAATACTCTTCAAGAAACCGGTGAAAAAATCGGTTCTTCGATTGCGAGTAAGTTACTTTTTTCTCTAAAAATGTTTATACACCAAAAAGTTATCTATGCATCCAAAAAAGTGAATAAATTTGGTTTAATAACTTTCATTCTTCCAACTCTTAAATGAAAGATTCATAAAACGTTAAAATTCGCTTTAAGGATAAAACATTATTTTTCGGATATAAGTTTTTATTTTTAACGTTTTATTAGTATTAAACTAGGAGTCATTCTTAAAATCGTAATTATGATTCTTATAAAAAAATTTTAGCTCTTGCCACTGGTAACGATAATAATGAACATGGCAAAAACATTGGCCATGGCGTAGCTGATGCAGTTGATTCCATCAAAAATAATACTAAGTGAATTATTCAAAAATGGCAAAGCTTACCTACTTTAGTAATTAAAATAATTTACCATTTTTTAATACTTATAAAAAAAATTTTATTGTATCTTTCTTTGTTTTTCTTGAATTAAATGAAAACAATATTAAAAAATAAAAGCTTGCAATATTTTATTTGTTTTTTTGTTTGTTAAAGATTATATAAATTTTTCTATTAATAAATAAAAATGTATCTCCGTTGCATTTTTTGACATAATGGAGAAGAAGAAAAAAACTTTATTGGTTTGTTAAAAAAAAGTTATTATTCTAAATGGTAAAAAACAGAACAAAGGTTAAATCGATAAAGAAATATGCACTCCTTCTCCTCTACGGCATGATAAAATGGTTTCTAAAAAACCTGATGGAATAATATATAATTCTACTTGTATCATCGAACATATGCTTGCCATTAAAAGGGCATTTATTAATCCATTTTGAGTTATCAGTGTTAACGATATTAAAAATATTAGAATGTATGTAGTTTTAAGCTGGTAAACAAAATCATTCCATATGGCCAGGTAATTATTAGCTTTTACATTTAAATGTATGATGGCACATTGCCTTAAAATCTTTTCTTGTTGCGTTGTTTCGGTTAAAATTTCCGGCGTCATTTCGTATTTCCATTTATAATATTTTTCATTAATGCCAAAATTATCTTCAACTTTATAACACACATCTTTAGAACTCTCGAATAATATTTTTAGTACGATTTCGCTATTCCATTCACAATATTCTTCATGTACGGGGAACTTTTTTTCAATACTATCGGATATTTTTTTAGAATACACATGATTGAATAATGAAATTTGTAGATCCTATAAGACATTTGCTTATGTATATGCTTTAATTTTTCTTAAAAAATAACAGAAAAAAAATCAGATAACTTACTGTTGTCGCTTCGTTATAATCATTTTTCAAATTAATATAATTTTCATAAGGGAACGTGTTTCTGCATTTCGTTGGCAAAGTTTCTTTCAAAAAAGTTTCATGATTAACTTTGAGTTTTAAAATTTGTATCAAATTTGGTAAAGGAATAAATGTTACAATAATTAAAAGATAGAATTTATATAAATTTATCGATTTTTTGGTATTTTCTAGATTGCAAGAACAAAGCTTTGCCATTCTTATGCATAAAAAAATCAAAACGAATCTAATTGAATACACATAGAAAGTACAAAAATTGATTGGGATAATTTTTTGGCAGCAAAGACAATTATGACGTGTTATTAAATGCCGCCAATTTTTGTTTTTAAAACCGGCATAGCGAAAAAAGGATTAACAACTACCCAGTAAATTCCTTGAAAGCGGAATTGAATAAAATTAATTTTTACAAACAAATGCAGCTTTAAAAAATCCTTTTAATTTTATTTTTGCTTTCAATCTATTTTTTGTGTGTTTCTTAAGCTTACACCAGGCTTGCAAAAAAGCTTTAAATTTTTTTGACAACCGATTAATATTTTTTTGTTGAAGTTTAAACTATGCAACTATGTATATTTGCGCAATAATAAACTAGTTAGCTTCTTCCGGTGAATGCTTGAGCTGACCAAGTTGAAGCTTCCGTAAACAAGAAAGACCAATCGAAAGGCTAGCTTAAAGATCCAGTTTGTTACAATATAATTAAATATTATTAAATAAAGATAATTTTTTTGACTCTTTTTATGAAAAAAAAGTGGTGACAAATATACGGAAGCAACCTTCAAATAAAACAAAATATAAAGAAATCAAACAAAACAAACAAATTTTTTTATTACAAAAATGCTCTTTACGCTTTTTTCCTTTCCGTTTTGGAGAGAGGTGTTTTTCTGAGGGACTGAGGAACCACTTCTTAAAATAGCCATAGGGCTTACAACTGCTGGCGACAATTGACTTATTGCTGCTCTTTGAAACTTCTTCGATGTAATCTTCAAAGATGATTGTCCCTCTTTCATTCTTTTTTTTACTTATGCAGAAGTTTTTAATCATCATTGGCGATGCATGAAAAAAAAAATATCCACTTGATTTTAAACATTTATTTTGTAAGGCTTTGATCATGGACAACATGGACGACGACAACAACGAGAGCCGGTAGGTGCTGCTACTACCTGAATGCAGCAGCTGTGGTTTTATGTTCTTCGGATTGCGCGTCGTTTGTCGTTGTAGCCAGTCGCAACATAGCCAGTAGGTCTAGGAAGAAGAAAAAGAAAGAAAAAAGAACTAGTCTCGAATAAAACTCCTTCTTCTACTTATTGCTTCAGACTCAAAAAAAATCCACATGGTCATTCTTTTCCGGATAAAGAGTAGCGGTTTCTTTAGGCTCAATGATTGCAAAATTTTAAAAATCAATTGGTCTGAGACCAAAGTGGAAGAAGACGTTATTTAAAATTTTAAATATATCCATCCGACTAGTCTCTTTCCTATTATGATAATAAAAAAAAGAGGGATTTTTTGTGTACAAAAACAACAAAGTGCTTTGTTTAGTAAAAAAAAATTGAGAGAGAAGGGTTTTAAGTTAATATTTATTGTTGATGATGCTGATGATCTAAAAACGCGTTCGTTAATCTCGTGTATTGCGCGAAACATTATTGCCACAGAAAAACCGGCTATTTATTATGTAATCGAGCCATAAAACTTTCTCTTCGATTTTTTATTGCTTTTTTTTAAATCTATTTTCACAAAATTTCTGTTTCTGTTTTTAGGGTAGAAAAAAAAGTATCGGTGTCGTCGCTTTTAAAAATTTCGACATCGATATAAAAATTATTAATTTAATTGTTTCATTATTAATTTACTGCTTACATGTAAGAAGACTATTTTTGGTTTTATCAAAAATGTTAGTATAATGAACAAAATTGGACGCCGATATTCGAGGATTTATTGCTGCTGCTTTTATTTATTACTATTAATAAATTCATTTTTATTGGGTTTGTTAATTTCATTGAGTTCGTTTCTGAAGTCAAAAGCTTCTAATCTTTTTTTACTTTTGTGATTATATTTTTCCAACTCTAAAATTTTTTTATTCGATTTAATGCCAAACTAAAAACCAAGCTTTACATTGCCAAACGTTTGGAAATATTAAAATGAAGAGTTTTTTAGCCCATGGTGATAAAAACGAAACTTTTTTAACAGAAGAAGATTATCTTCGTCCGCTTGATGGTGAGTGTTTGCTTTTGAATCATTCAAATTGTTTACAAACCAATTACAGATCAAGAAGTTATTCAGCTAACTGAAGAAGATTTCAAAAATGCAGAAAAATTTGAGCATGAAATTGGTACTTTTATTTTATTTTCTTTGCATTTAAAAAAATTTATGTTGTATTAATTTTTTAGTTGGTAATAAATCCAAGCGTCATGTTTTATCAAAACAAAAGTATTATCGAGGTGATATTCGTGGAAAAGCAGCTTGGGGATCGGTTTGAATTTTATTCTTTTTTGTTCTTCTAAAAAACTTTTTCCATTTGTAGAAATCTAAAGAAGGTGTCCGCCGAAATGGAGTTGTAGCAATAATAAAAAAAATGGCAAAATGGTCGAATTCCTTATGTATTGAGTGCTCAATACAATGAAAGGGAAAGAGCTGTATTAGCTAGAGCTTTTCAAGAATATCATGGAAAAACGTGTATTCGATTTGTTCCTAAAACTCCTTTTGATGTTGATTACTTGTATATTGGAAAAATAGACGGGTGCTTTTCTGATGTAGGTAGAGCAGGAGGTAGACAAGAACTTTCTCTTGATGATGGTTGTTTACAATATGATACAGCCATTCACGAATTAATGCATTCGGTATTAAATGTTTTATTTTTTTTCAAATTATTTATTATTTTAAAATTTTTCTTAGATTGGATTTTATCATGAACATGAAAGATGGGATCGTGATAGGTTTATTCAAATTATGTGGCATAATATTGATCGAGGTATTCTATATCTTTAATTCTCATTTTTTAAATTATTTTTTTTAAAGATGCTTATGATCAATTTGGAAAAGTTGATTTAACTGAAAGTTCTTATTACGGTCAACTTTATGATTATCAATCGATTATGCATTATGATAGTATGGCATTTAGTAAAAATGGATTTGAAACCCTTATTGCTAAAGCTCCAGAAATGACGGCTGTCATAGGATCTGCTATTGATTTTAGTCCAATCGATATTGTTAAAATAAGGAAAATGTATGAATGTCCGGTTTGTAACTTTTTTATGTTAAAGCTACATTTTACGAAAACTTTATTGCAGACAATCAATGACATGGGAGCTTTTAGTTCTTTAGCTGCTCATCAATTTGCACCACCTCCTCAAATGGTTCATCAACCACCACCTCCACCAGTACCACCAATGCCGGCTGCTTTTCTAGCCAATGAAGGTCTTGCTGCTCCAGAACGTTCGTTTTTGTTCTTTGGTTCAATAATCCTTTTTTATTTTTGCTTACAATTCCATCCTTTTCCAGCATGCGTTGATAAAACAACTCTGTGTTGGCGTTGGCTTGATCGTTGTCAATCATTCTTTTTTGAAAAGATTATGAGAGAATTTTGTGCTTTGTCGTGTGGTTATTGTACTCCACAAACATCTATTGCTGCTGCCGCTGCTGCTGCGGCAGCCAATGCTCCACCTCTTCCTCCAATTATGCCTCCGGTGCCCATTGTTCCTCCTTTTTCATCTCAACAATTATTTAATCGAGATGCTGCTTCTAGTTTATCAATTAACGCGGGTTCTGTTGTTCCCGATGAGCAACCGTTTTATTTGAGATTTGGTTAAAATTTTACAAAAAAAAAAAAAAAAACAGAAAATGACAAATAAAAAAATGTTAAAGTTGTTAATCGAAAAAAGTCGTTACAAAAAAAGCAACATGTATTAAATTTTAACCTTTAGAAATAAAAAAGGAAGCAGCTTTCTTCTTTTTTTGTTGTTCGAATGCTTGTTTTCCCTTACTTTGCGTTGTTATAGCTCTTTTTTGTTGTCTCTATTGTCCTCTCCTTCTCCGGTAGCAAAGTACTTAAATTCCATAAAGAAAAAATACGCAAAAAGAGAGTATGCGACAATTCATAATGGTAGTCCGGTTTGCACACTATCGTCCTCCTCATCTTTAGTCGTCAGCCGGTTGGTTGTCTTGCTAGGCCATGGAAAAACCCATCGAACGGATCTTGTCGTCGTCTACTATGTGAAAAACTATTGCTACTTGCTTCTCATCCCTTTATTTTTGCTGCTTAAAAAATTATCAGCAGTTAGTTAAAAGGAAGCCTTGAGGTAAAAAGTCATGCAAAACATAAATTTATGTTCACCTGAATTTTATTTCTATAATTCATTTTGTTGTTGAAAGAGGAAAAAAGTAAGCAGCAAATCAATTTCAAATATTTCTGTTGTTTAAGGAAAAAGAAAGAGATTAACTTGCAAGAGAAGAAAAAAAGAAAGAAAAAGAAAAACTGATATCAATAAAAAAGAGATTTCGTCAAGAAACGCGTGATGACAATGCGTTGTTGCTAGCATATCAAAGTCCTCTTTGTGTTTTCAATATATTCATTTGATCCAAAGAGGATTAAAGCTGTACTCTAGCATTATGATAAGAAAAAAAAACTGATTACGGAATGGAATAATTCTGTGCTCTTAAGCCCTTTTTTATTTTCTATCTACCTTGTTGTTAATAGAAGAAGAATAAAAAAGGAGTGGTTTATAGTATCTTTCTTTTTCAGGCAAATAAAATAATATGGTAAGATATTAGAACGACCCAAATAATATTTTGAGGCACATTTTTATTGTTTGTTTGGTTGGCATTTGATTCTTATTCTGTCCTTTCTTTATATTTTTTCAAAAAAGATAAGTCACATCGCTTTCTAGGCTGATTTATGAGTAAAATGGAGGTCGTCGTCTTCATTCAATATTTTTATTTTTCTTGCCCTTGATTTTGTTGTTGCTTTTTGTGGTTCCAGTATGCCTTTGCCTTAACCTTTCACACATTTTTTGTGGTTAAGTCTCATTTTATGCAATTAGGATTGTAATTCATTGGTTCTATAAATGGAAAAATAAGAATCAAATTAATGGTCTGATAATTTTTTTCAATTTAAACTCTTCACTTCTTCTTTTTTTTTGCGCACATGGCTCATTGCTGATTTTTTTTATTAACCAGAAAAAATAAAATGATTCGGCAGTGAATTTTTTCCATTCTTTACAATCACCAATTTTCTTTGTAATGTTAACCTGAAAAAAGAAGGTGAATGGTTTTTGCGTTTATGTATCATCAATAAGAACAGAACGTCGTTGTTGTCATTTTAAAATATTTTAAAATTTATAAAAAAAATCCTTGCATTGATCGATGACCAACTAGAAAAAAATCTCATCAGGCTTTCATTTCATTTATTTTTTGGTCAGCAGTTGTTAGTTGTTGAAAGCAGGCAACAGCAGCAGGACCGTGCCGCTCACCGAAATGCTCTTTCTCTATCTCTTTTTCAAAAATTCGCTAAGATCAACTTGTTTTTTTCTATTTTTTTTCTTGTTTATTTACGATGAAAATAATCTTTATCTTGCGCTTTTTGCTTACCTTCGTTGTATTTAAAATATAACGATAAGACTCAGTCAAAGACCATATGTTTGACACGAAATTTATGGCAACTCAAAAAAAGACTTAATTAATTTATCTACAGTTAGTTAGTTTAGTGCCGCCCCTCATATTGATAAGATCTAAAAAGCCCCATGTCGCGTTCAAAGGCAATCGTGGCTATTGATATTTTTTGTTCATTCTTTGCTCGATCGAATGTTTTTTTTTCTTGTTTTTGCTTTGCTTTTTCAAATTTATTTTATCCTTTTTTTTAGAATGAAGGTCGTAATTTTCTTGGCTTTGTTCTGCTTTGTGGGAACCCTTGCATACAAAGATGCATATTTGAAATCAAACAAAACCCCCAAAAAGGCTGTTCAATTCACCAGTGTTTGCGATGAATGCCAAGATATCGTTAAACGTTTTGCTGAAGCTGCACGAAGCCCAGCTAAAATGGCAACCCTCAAGGAACTTCTCTCACTCATGTGTGAAGAAACTGAACATGTCACTGAATGCCGAGTAATTGTTAGCAAACTTGATTTGTTCATTGAAAAGCTTCTTCCATACCTTGTAAGCCCCATTTTCTCTCTCGCACTTTTTTATACCAAAAAATTTTCATTTAAGAAAGATCCTAAAGCTATCTGCCACCGCTTCCATATGTGCTCCAACTCCAAGATCAATCAATTCCATCGAGTTGGTCTTCTCTTCGCTAAGAAATATCTTAATGAAGTTGATGGAGCTCATGATCTCATTTGCGAAGAATGCCAATTTGCTGCTCATGAACTTCAGCAAGTTGTTGATAATCATGATACCCAAACTCAAGTTCGCACTTTCATCTCACAAAACATTTGTGCCCGTCTTGGACAATATCGTGGAACTGTAAGACAAATATTTTAATATTTTGCTTTAGATTTACCCAATATTTTTAGTGCGACATCGTTGTTGATGATTTCCTTCCCGACCTCTTCCAAGAAATCCACAACATGCTTCAAGATCCTAAACAAGTTTGTAAAATCATCTTAAATTACTCTTTATTTATTAATAATTTTTTAGTTCTGCGTTGATTTGAAACTTTGCAGCCGCAAACAAATTGGTTTCCCCGATATGAGCGTTGAAGAAGTCAAGGTCAGTAAGAAAATCCTTTCGGGTCTCCTTGCATAAATGAAGCAAGCAAACTTCAAATCTGAAATAAAATCCCATTTCAAAATGCAATATTTTATCAGGAAACAAACATTTTGCATAATTTTTTTGTATTTTTTTTTCAATTTCCTTACTTTGTAAACTAACACAATCACCTGACGCGAGCGCACAGCGTTTTTTATTTTCACAATTTTTTTAAATACTAACACCGCTCAAAATGTTGCATTCATTTTTTGAGCTTCGGTTTATTTCTATTTTCAATGCTATTTATATATTTTTGCGCTCAAACACAAATAAAATTAAAATTTCAAATTTCAAAAAACTTTTTAAAAAGTTTCATATTTTTTAAATGTTTAGCACATGTTCAAAGGTCCAGCTCGTCTTCAACAATTCAAAAATGAACTTCACTTACTTGCCAGTAAAAAACACCCTGAAGTTTTGATGAGTTGTTTAGAATGCAAAATTGCCATCGATGCTCTTCTCATTGAAATGCGAACTGATAAAGAAGTTGTAAGTATATAAGATCACTGTATTTGAGAGGTAATAAGCATTTGGTTATAGAACAACCTTGCAGCCGATATTATTAATGGAGTTTGCCCTGGCTTACCCACCAACTTCAATGCCAGTTGCAATGATTTCTTAGGAATGTATGGCCCAACCGTCGTTAACATGACTTTATATCAATTCACCTCTGAAGATATCTGCTCTGGAATGTTGCATTCTTGCCCCAAACCAGATTCATGTATGTTGTCAGTAAAGAATTCAGGAATTATAGTTCCCATTTTTAGATAAAGCCATCGCTAAACTTAGCTACGTTGAAAAACAAGAAGCTGTTTGTGAAGCTTGTCATGGAATCAGCAAATTCATCGATGCTGAATTATCCGATACTGTGATCAAGCAAGAATTGGTTGAAGGCATGAGACAATTCTTATGCAGCAAAGCTCCTAAATCCGCTTACCATCTTTGCTCAAACTTGGCTAAAGGCTATCTTCCCCTTGCCTTAAACAGAATTGAACAATTCGTTGGTGAAGGAAACCTTTGTCGAAAGGTACATGCATGTTAAAAAAGACAAGATAACAAGGTTAACCATGGGCGTTTAACTCTTCATTCTTCTAGTCTGTAAAAAAATTATTGGCATTTCATTTCCTTCATCAGTTTTTTTTGTTTCTTTTTCGTTTTTTTCCTTCATTGTTTTGTTCGAAATAATATCTTTGTTTGTGTGTGGCTGATAAAAAAATAAATAAATATATGCAAACACTTGTTGCTTTCCAACTTTTTAATTGAGCCTCGAAATTGTAAACAAACTTAAAAAAATTGAAGAAACAAAGGTTTAATTTCTGTTTTATGCAACCTTTAATTTCTTTCGATTAATTTGTTTGCTTTTTCGCTTTTTTGTTTTGCTTTTTTTCCCACACAAATTTTAATGTAATGTGAGAAATTGCTAGACGAAAAATATGACTATGATTCAAAAAAAGTTAACGGAAGTTAACCTTTGATTCAGTGGTTCGCAGTTAGTTGAATATCTTTTTTTGTTTTGGGAAACCTATAAAAATTGTGAAATATGTGAAATAAAAAAAGTGCAAGTGTATAGTATTTTACTCATATTTTTGTGCCACGTGTTTTTCATTAAAAGAATTACGATTCATACACTTTTTTGGTTTAAAAAACATGTCAAGTATAACGAAATTATTTTAAATTTATGACTTTAAATTACGATAAAAAAAATTATTAAGATTAGTTTTGTTACTTCCTGTTTCTTGATGCTGAAAGTTTTTTTACTTTTTAAGGGTTTTTTAGTTTTATTATAAACGCGGAATAAAAAACAAAAAATAAAGATATTCTTTGGATATAAAAATAAAAAATAAACTTAGTTTACATAATTAATAAAAACGGTGGGAGTCTGGTGGCGACGACGGCGATGAATGCATTCAATATGAGGTCTTTTTTATTTTAGTTTTTTCGTGGAGGAGAAACAATTTGTTGCTGAGGAGCAACTGGAGCTTGTGGAGCAGTAATGGCTTCCATACCGGCAGTTGGTGGAGCTACAGCTTCACATCGTTCACCTGAGAAACCAAGATTGCAAATACATGAGAAGCGACTTTGAGTTCCCATGCACAAACCGCGGCCATTACAATCGCGTGAACTGTCACAATAAGCTTAAACGAGAGTAAGATATAAAATAAACTAAGGTTATAAATCGAAACATACTGTCTTCACATCGAGTACCAGCATACCCAAGGGAGCAGAGGCAAATAGGGGATTGTCTAGTTCCAAAGCACGTTCCTCGATTATTACATTCAGCAGCGGTACATGCCTAAAAAATACAAATCAAAAGAAAATTTTTGAAACTATTAAAGAAAAACTATACTTCAGCCATATTTGTTGGAACTGCAATGGTTATGGGTTGTTGAGGTTGTTGGGGTTGACCAGAAACAGGTCCTTGAACGCCACCTTGTTGAGCTTGTCTTGCATGACGTTTCAAATATGGTTGCTTGATTGGGTCTTTATAATATCTTGAACGGCCGCTTTTATCAGCTCTATCTGCGGCTACAATAACAGTAGCAACAAAAAGAAAAGCAAGCAAAAGTTTAAACATTTTTTTATTTAATAATAATTTTGTAGCCTACTACTATCGCTCACAAAAATGGATGGAAAAAATGAAAAGACAAAATTTGAGATTCTAAAAACAATGTCAAATTTTTAGCAGCCCACACTGTTCAGCCTATTAAAATAATTTTCCAAATTTTAATCGGGTCAAGGTTTTCAACTTAACACCAGATATATGACCGCCTGCTTTTTTTCTTCTTTAAAAATAAAATTACGGACACTTTTTTTAATCGGGAAAACACACCATTGTTGGCGCCTATAATAATTCCATAAAAAATGGTACATAAAACTTTTTTTTCTTTGATTTCAAATATGTTCAAACACACAGAGAAATAGAAAAGTGCATTCATCCAAAACTTTTTACTTTTATTACTAAACAATTAAAATTTAGTGTTGCAATTGACTGCGATTTAATAATAACAATGAAATGAGAATTGGATTTTGAAAAATCAAGCATCGATGAAACCAGCAATTATGATTTTTATTTTTAAAATCTTTTAACTTTAATTTCAAAAAATTTGTATGAAAAAATAGGTTCAAACAAAAATTTTACTTGTACAATTTGCAAAAAATTCTGTTTCATTACTATGAATTACTTTGCTTTTTTCCTTCTAATTTCAATAATACATGCCAGAAAAAAAGGAGTCAAATGACCACTGATTTGGCATTCCATAATAAAGAAGTCAAAAGGCAGCAGCAACAACGCAATCCTTTTTTCTTTCACTCACAAAAATAAGATTTTATTCTTCTGATTCATCAGACCATGAAATTTTGTCAAAACAATGAAAAAGCAAAGAAAAGAGAGGAAAGAGTTACCGGTATAATCATCGCTAATGAAGTCATCGACTTTCTTGCTTGCGCACATTACATTGCTTTACAAATTATGTGCCAATGTCATTTTTACTCTTTGACTTCTTTTTTATTTTTACTATTTTTAAAACAACAACGCTAATGTCAAATTTGCTTGTTCAACAAAAAAACTTAAAAATAGAAGACATTATCGCTTGAAACAAAAAAGAAAGAAGAAAGATGGTATTGCTTCCGGTAGCGCGATTAATGCCATCGTCGTCGTTGTTCGTTACCTAATTTGTCTTTTTTTCTCTCTCATTCTTTTTTTTTTGCGATCAAAAGAGCCTTTATTCAAATACAATTGTGTTTGTTCATGGTTGTTTTTGAAGGTTGGAGTGTTGCGCGAGCGTGCCGCAATTTGGATTAGCATATCAAAAAAAAAAGAGAGCACAGCATCGATCATCAATCATCGATATATTTATTATTAAGAAGGAAAAAATGGAGATGAAGGCTAATCTGATCATCAAATTCCCTTTTTTGTTGTTGTTCAAAAAGGATCATGCCGAAATAAAAAAAAGAAAATGAAAAGGGTTGTTGCGTTGTTTTGCAAATTGGTTCATTGTTTCCTCTTTTTATTTTTAAGTGACCACAAAATGGTTATTCACGGTAGCTGTTGTCAAAAATGATAAACAGCCTAATTCGGAAATGCAAATTTTCTTTTTGTATTTTTCGTTCTTTTTTTGATGTAACACATTTGCATGATCGTCTTTTTGTTTTCCTAAAAATTAAATTGACGCTTGCTTTTTTTTGTGCCGAACCGAATTTTTTTGTTATAAACAAAGGAATTTTGATATATCGCCATCTTTTTATTTCCTGCCTTGTTGCTAAAAGCTATTGTTTTATTACATTAATCATAAAAAAATGCAAAAAAGCTTTTTCATCTTCATTTTTTTTAAATTCGCGCGACAAATATGCGCATCAATTAACTTATAAAAAAGTGGGTGTATATTATAAAAATTCCATAACTAATACATCGACGAAGAAAAGAAAAATGAAAAATATAAAAGAAGTATCTCTCTTTTTTTCTTTTTGCTCTTTATTTAAGCTAAAAGAAAAAAGACTTGACTTCTATATTTTTCTTTTAGTTTAGTTTTTGAAGTATCATTTTCTGCTTCAAGTATTTTTCTTAAATAATTTGGAGCTTTTTTAAAGCCGTTAAAATTCACACTCAATTTTCTGTGACCGCTGGCCGGTCAAATGCGTCGACGCGTGAATGGTTCTTTTTTTATTAGCTTCTGCAAATTGAAGGCGGAGTTAATAAAAAAGCAAGCGACAAAGAAGTGAGGGAAAGAGAGAGACTTGTCATTTGAGGGACAACTTACTTTTTCCCTTCTTCCGTTGGCCTTTTCTTTTTTAACCAACAAAGCTCAGGTTTTAACAAATTTGGCATAACTGCATAACATAGATCATCGGTCAAGGTTTCTTTCATTCATCCATTCTTCTTCGATGAGGGAAGATCTACCTTCTTCTTGTCAAATAAAAAAAAAGAAAGATTCTTTTGTTTGATAATTTCTTTATTTTTTTATTTTCTGATAATAAATAAATTTGAGGTTATCGCCGCAATAAAAAAAAGCAAACGGAGGACGTCTTAATTGGGATTTTCTGCAATATAAGGATCTCCTGTTGTCATTGGACTTGATGGCCCAACTCTCATTACAATTTGTTCTATGTTTGTTACTCCTTTACCCGCCTCCATTTATTTTTATTTTTTCATTCATTTTTCTTGTTTTTTGTGGCAAAAAAAAAACGACGACTGCAGCTAAAAGAACATTTGTTTCTTATTATAAAAATATTTTTGCATTTATGATGTCCTTATTTATTTTTATTTTTTACAATCCTGGGTGTAAATTTCTATTTTTGCCTATTTTTTTTTCATAATTTATCAAACATATATACATATATTTTTGTCGTCGTCGGCCTTTCTCAGGATGTTTGTTTCTTGCGCGTGTGTTTTTATTTTATTTTTTTATATTTATTTTTTTCTAGCGTACGCCTCATTTGAGAGCGTTTAGTTTTTTTTAGTCTTGATACATATTGTTGCGCCACCGCCGCCGTTTAAGAATGGCGTAAATTTCTTCCTCAGTTTTTTCTAAAATATTTTGTTTTGCCTTAACTCTAACATTTTTAAGTGCTATTTTTAAAATCTGTATGTTTTTTGAAGGTCTTAAAAATGCCTGTGTTTTTTAAAGAAAAAAAATCTCGTCCTACGATTTTTACTTTATACATATTTTTTGCCACTGTTTTTTGCCCAATCAAAATTGCAGTTAATTTGCTTCCATTTTTTGCGATGGCTTTTCTTTATCCGTGTTATTTAAGATATTTTATTCTAAGCATTATTAGAGCTAATAAGACGCTGCTGTAATTATTTTATTTTTTTTATAGAATATGCAATTTCAATAAAAACAAAAAATATTAGGAAAAAAATGCCTGAAACTAGTAGCGGAAATAACAACAACAATAACGTAGTTAATTGTGATTCTCTGGCATCCGATGCTAATGCTTCAACTTCTTCTTCACCAGCATCAACTTCACCAACTCATTTATCAGCAAATACAGCTTCAATCTTTCGATATCCTCGCCAATTATTGCCTTCGTCATTTAGTAATAGCTTTAAAAAATATGATAATCCAAATAATATTTTTCAACAAAAATTATCGCCGCCATCTTCTTCTTCATCTCTGTCAAATGATTTTAATGTATCAAAAAATTCAAAGCATCTTTCTTTAATTAATTTAATATTCAATGTATTATTATTATTTTTATTTTTCTATGTTTATTTATCACAAAATTCAAGGATTTATTCTTTAGAACATCGAATAGATGAATTACAAGAACGGGTTTCTGTTATTTGGGTAAGTCTATCTTCTTTTTTTTTGTAAGATTTATGACAGGTATGCATGCTTTTGACCCTCTCATAAACGAGACCGACCTTATATGGCGACAATCATAAAAAAACATCTGCGCTTTAAGTGGTGGCTGGTGGACGGTCAAATACAAGCTTGCTTTCTTTTAAACTAACATCTTTCTTTCATTTTTATTTTACCGTTTACTTTCCATACTTTTTGCTTGATCGTTTTTGTAAAGCAAACATATTCAACAGCTGGATTGCGAGTGAATAGTACAAAAGCGCGAAAGTAGTCTCCAATAACTAATTCGGAAACCTGCAATCATAGTTAGTTCCCTTTTCTTGTTGTAATTGCAGTCAATTTCACACGCTTTTTTCATTTCATTTATTCAATTGACTTTTGTTATTTTTTCGAGGAAATGAGAAAGAATAAAAAGGCATTTAATCCATCCGAAAAATTGAGAGAATGTAATTCCATTGTTATGTCCGACACAAATGTGTCAAAAAATGCCGACGACAAATAACGACTAAATCTTTGCGCATGTCCAATGATTTAAAGCCCCACACAATTTTTTTTAATGTGCTCATATTCACACCTCACTCGATCGAAGAAAAAAAGAAAAGGATTTTATATGAAAAAGTCAAAGGAATGTTTGATTGGGGATATGACCGACGACGACCAGTTGGTTGGTTGTGTGCCATCATTAAAGATTTCTTGATTGATTGCAAAAATGAGAGAGAAAAAGTATATGTATTTTATTTAGCAATTTGTCTCTAAAATAAAATAAGCTGCAATTGTTTTAACAATTCTTTTTATTTTTGTGAATGTTTACAATCAACCTTTTTTGAAGAAACTAAAAATTTTAAAAAGTCTTCTGAACAAATTTATTTTAATTGCAATATTCTCCTGCCACCCAAGAACCTAGCACATAAAGTTAATAAAAAACACATCTTTTTTAACCAAAGAAACTTGTAAAAAAAGAAAAGAAAAAAAGAGCTCTATTACAATTTTAGTGGAAGCTAATAAAATACATAAAAATGCGTTAATTTGTGACTTTAAAGCTTTGAAATTTTTTAATCTCTTTTGATAAAAGAACATTGCTGTTTTTTATTGCTCAAAATAACTTTTTTTTCAATTCCACAAATGCTTCTTCTTCCACTATTTTTTTAATACTAAAAACAACTGGCACCATTTATTTCTACAAATGATCAAATTTATATTTTTATTTTTTAAGCAACTTGATTCTCTCAGATCAATAAATATTTGGAGTGCCAAAAACTCTTGCACTTCTCATCTTCATCGGTGCTCGTCGTATAAACAAAGATCGAAGAAACAGTGCAAGAGCGAGCAACGTTTACTTAAACTTGATTCAATTGCTTATTTTTTTTTCAAGTAAACTATCTCCTTTTTTGGAAGCAAAAAAAGATGAAGTTCAATGGCGCATTTTTTTTGGGTCTTTTTTGTAACAGAACTAAATCGAACGAAAAAAACAAGGCGCATCAAAGAACTGGAGTTAGTTTATTATAAAAAAAAGTACACATCCTTTTTTGGAAAATAAAATAAAATATAAAAATTTTATAAGCATTTGAAAAGCTCGAAAGTGCGTGATTCAAAGATTTTTGGATGGAACACTTTTCGGTAAAAAAAAGAACTTTAATTTATCTATAAAAATGTATGCTTTTATTGACAATGGTGTTTGAAGATGGGAGTGCCGGCACGCACACAAAAAAAGGACCAAAGTCTTTAGTTGAGGTTACTCCAACAATGGAATGAGAGACTAAAAGAAGCAGTAGTAATTAACTTTTAACAATTTTTGTCTCCTTGAAGAAAAGTAATTGATATTGGAAATTATCAGTTTGCAAGGAAAAGTAGTTTAACATGATTTATGTTTGAATTTTTTCTATGCAATTGTCTAAAAATGTAGCTTTCTTTGTTTAAAAGTTTTAGGAAGTTTTTTTTGAAGACGGTGGTGGTACTACAACTTCCAATATACTTTAAAACAGCCATTAACAACCAAGCAAAATAGTAATTTCTGTAGCAATTCAAAGAAAAAATAGGAGATCTTCTTTTTTTATGTGCCGCTAATTTCTTCTATCTTTTTTTCATAATTGCTTTTTTAACGACTTTTTTCACCTTCTTTGAGGATCAAAAACATAAAGGTTATTTTCACTACTTTTTTTTCAGACAACAGACTTTGCAAGCGATATCGATGGATCTCAAAATAATAGCAGTATAAATATAAATGCTGCATCTCGACAACCTAGAGCTGCTGCCGCAAATTATATTGTCAACGATGATCCACGTTGTCGTTGTACACCAGGTTCGTATATATTCATGTTATCTTAATTTATATCAAAAACTTAAAAAAAGAATGCAACAAAAAGTGTAATATCAAAAAAAAATCAACAACAATGAAAAAAGAATAATTAGCTTTGGCCTTACACTGGTCACTTTAACATACATACAAAGATTTTCATTGAGATCAATCTCATGTCAAGCGAGCAAGCAGGCACATGTCATTTGTGGTTGTCTAATTTGACATCTTGTCAAATCAAAAAAAAGAAAGCGGCATAAATTCTACCTGCATCAAATTTACCTGCGTTCACTCATTCGCTTTATTACGCAATCCTTTTTTCTTTTCTTTTTTTTACATTAGTTTAATATGATTTTTTAAATTGTTTATAACTTCATTAAAAAAGATGCAACCTTTCGTTATAAAAAAAAATGGAAAAACCAAAGTATAAATCCTCATTCAACAAAAAGAGTCCATAAAAGCTTAAAGAAAAAAGTTGATGGATGAGAGTTGTTTGCCCAAAGCAATGCAAAGCAACACAGCTTAGGCGCTAACACCACCAGATTTTTTGGTGCTATGTACAGGTGTCTCCCAAATAAACACATTTCTAAGACAAAATAAAAATAAGACACAAATAATTTTATTAAGCGACTAGATCTATCCATCAAATAGGATTGATTATTTCTCCCAAAGCATTCATTCAATTTTTTAAAGAAAGAAGTTTGTTGCAAAATATAAATAGCAAAAACGAAAACAAATATATGCAAATTAAATAATTTAAAAAATTATGCAATATAGTATTTTTTTCAGGGCCAAAAGGTGAACCTGGAGCAGCGGTAAGTTTTTTAAACAATTCCATTTTTCTTAACTTTTTTTCTTTAACTTTCAATTCTATCGCTTTTTTTAAATTAAGGGTCCAAGAGGTTATCCAGGCTGGCCGGTAAGTTTTCTATATTGCCATTATAATAGTAGCACTTCCGGAAAGCCTGCATATGCCTTTTAACCATTCCTTTTGTAGTATTTTCCATTTTACTTTCTTTTTTCTATTCTATCAGTGTTTGGTTCATTTTCAGAATCTTCAACTGCAATCACCCATTCGAGCTGAAAGGCAACGATTAACATCAAGACAAGGAACCAGAAAAACCATTGTTAGCTTTATTTATTTCTTTTTAAACTTTTTTATATATCGTGTTTTTGTTTCTTTATAGCCTCTTGATAGACTATCTCGTCGTCAACTTCGCTCCTTTGGTTTTTTATATTCTCCTGATGGACAACAAATTCAACTTCGTGGACTTCCAGGTCCACCAGGAGCACCTGTTAGTAGTAGCTTTAATTTTTTCTTCTTTTTTTAAACTTTCTTTCAAAAAATGTTAGTGTTTGTAGATTTTTTTTACTTGAACCTTTTTTAGGGTCCAAAAGGCAGTCGCGGTTATCCTGGCTTTCCGGTATAGTTTTGCTTTTTTTAATTTTGCATTTCACATTTGCACCCAAAATGCATTTTAACAAATTTTTTAAAACTAACTGCTTTTTAGGGTCCAATTGGTTTAGATGGTCCTCGAGGATTACCGGTACGCACATAGCCTTGCACTTTATTATTTTTATTTAAATTTTAAACATTTATCTTATAGGGTCCACCTGGCGCTAAAGGAGATCGTGGTCCTGTTGGACCTCAAGGTTATCCCGGCCCTAAAGGCGATCCAGGTATTTCTTTATCATCAGCTGGTTCTGCTGTTCCAAACGATCCAAACAATAGATTGCAAGTAAGGTTTTTTTGATTTTTATAATCTCAAAGCACACAAATTAACCTTCTAACAAAATCAGGCTGATATGGCATCATCAGGAATTGGATGGAGACCATTAGATAATCCAACTGGCGCTAGCGAAGATCCCCCTTTTTATAGCACTTATAAAGTTTAACATTTTTTTAAATACATAACGCTTACTGCTTTTCTGTCATTTAGTTTTTTTTTCTTGTGCTTATTGTGGTTCGCTGCCTTTTCTTTTCTTCAAAGCTTATTAATTTTTGGAACTAAACAAAATATTTTAGATTGGACATCCCCAATATCATGGTGGTACACCCGTTATCGTACAAGTAAATTTTAAAAGCATTCTTTGAGAAGTGATTTAACATTTGAGTATTTTAGGGCCCTCCAGGTCCACCTGGACCACCAGGTTTAACCGGCAAAGAAGGTCCATCTGGACCTAAAGGTGATCGAGGTCTTCCTGGGTTTGATGGCGAATCTAAAATTGGCCCAAAAGGAGAATCAGGAGATCATGGACTTCCAGGACGTCCAGGTCATCCAGGACCTAAAGGTGAACCAGGAATAAAAGTAAGTTTTTTCATTTTAGCTTTTTTTAAATTATATCTATCAGCTTTTTGATGGAGTTTTGTGATTGTTATTATTTTTTCTTCTTTCTTTAGGGCTCAATGGGTATGCCAGGAAAGGATGGTCAACCTGGGCTTGTTGGACCTCGGGGATTTCCAGGATCAAAGGTTTTTACTTTTTTCTTTTCTCTTTCTCGTACGGTGTTCTGAACTTGTAAATCTATTAGGGCGATCCTGGACAACGTGGATCTGCTGGAAATCATCAAGATTCAATCCCTCATCATCTTCGACATCAACAACCAGTAACTAATGGAATTGCTGGACCACCTGGACCTCCAGGTCCTCCAGGAAGACCTGGTTTGGGAATGTCTGGAAAAGATGGAGTTCCAGGTTTCCCTGGTACACCAGGGCTAAAGGTAACTGTCGTGAATCAATATTTTCTTCTTACTTTTTTTCTACAGCTTTTTATTTTTAAAATTTCTTTTACGGTTAGAAATGCTTTATAATTATTTAAATTTAGGGCGACAAAGGAGATAAAGGAGCTCCTGGGCATCGTGGTCCACCAGGCTCGCCTGCAATAAGTTCGATTCAAGGATCCTCAGGTGGTACAGTAATACAAGGCCCACCTGGTCCTGCAGGTCGGGATGGCAAAGATGGCGAAAAAGGTGAAAAAGTAAGTTGTTCATTTTTGCTTGAATACTTTGTGTTGCTGTGTTTCTTATATTTTTTGATTTTGCTTAGAAACTAATAATAATATACTTTTTGATTAACGCTATAAAGTTGAAAAATTAGCATCTCTCTTTTGCATATGATTTCATTTTTTCGAAACGCTTACAAAGTTGCTATGCTTTAAGAAAATATTTTATATATAAAAAATATCATTGTGGAATAGATAGTCTAAAATTGAAAAAGAGATCTTTTTTTAATCACTTCAACTAAAGAAAGGGGCAAAAAATTATTCTATTTTTCAAAAACTTTTGGATTTTTTAATGAATGCGCTCCCATTTATAACATTTTACTTTTTTTAAATTAAATACATTTATTTTCAAAATATCTAGAACCTTAGACTTTTATCCTTAATATGTTTCTCTATTTTTTATATAGTACTTTTTTGAAATGACTTCAATTTTATGAAATAATTTTTTCGCAATTTACGTGAAATAGGAAACAGGCGAGATGGCCGAGTGGTCTAAGGCGCTGGTTTTAGGCACCAGTCCTCTGGGGCGTGGGTTCGAATCCCACTCTCGTCAAATACTTTTTATTTTTTACCTTTCATAAAAAAGGGGAATCAATATTTTAAACGCTTTTATTAACACTCGGACGGCGGATTGGTACAAACGGTGCAGATTGTAGCCCTGGATTTGGGGAATTTATTCCTCAGCGCAGATTTCAGAAATCGATGTTCTGGAAAAAGTTGTCCCAGCGCGAATGTTCAGAATGCATTTTTATCTTCTATAGCGGCATATAGCTATTTTTTTATTGACAAAAAATATAAATGTTTTTTGCATTCATAAGCTGAGAATCTCTAGTTTATTATGTACTCAAAATATAATTAAAAATTTGAACTTAAAAAAATAATTTCCTTTATCAAACAATAATGGTCCCGAAACGAAATTTTTTAACGTATGCAAATTTTTCTGGACATCTCGATCGAAGAATTTTTCATAGAGGCCATATTAATCACCAGAATCTCTAGTATTTTTGGGTATATAATGTTCGTTGGGTAAGCAATCAAAAGTCCTCTATTTCATAGCAAAATGTATGCGGCATGCTTTTGCGATTATGGTAATTTATCGTTTTTTTCAAAAGTTTTTATTTATATTTTATTTTTATACATTGTAAAAACATTTTTTAAATTATATTTATTACAATCTACCCGAAATAACACCTGGATTATTAAAACAAGCTTCACAAAATTTTGGATTCTTTTTCGATTGATGTTTAGAGCAAATTACTCCAAGACAAAGTTGGCAGTGATAATTACTTTTGATTGTACAATATTTACAAGTTCCTCCTTTTAGATCCCTTGCTGAACTTCTTGTTTGTCGTTGATCAAGAGGAATTGGTTGAACATTTTCCATCGCCGAAGATTTCCCATGGCAATTGACACAGATTGTAATCAAATGTTCATTACAAATAGGGGCGTTGCATACTTCACAATTGTTATAATCTCGACCTATTTTTGTACAAACTTTACATCTATTTTGAGTCGATTTTTGGTGTCCAAGAACTTTTTGTCGAATACTAAAACGAGAAAATTAATTTCTAAATCAAAATCAAATAATAATTTACTCTTCTTGTAATCCTTCAATAGTTTCATATTTTTTTGTCAACCAGAAATTTCCAGATTCTTTGATTTCTTTTTGATCTTTCATAAGTTGATCAGATAAGTTGTTCAAAAACTCTCTGCGGTTTGCACTATTGTTAAAAAGGACTGATGCATTTAGAGCTGCAGTATCAATGGTATGCATGAAAACTCGCACAGGCCACCGATTGACTGGAGGAGAAAAAGAATAATTGACAACCATTTCATCATGCATATCAACTCCACATTTCATTTTATTGTACTCGTGAATAATAAGGGGTTTTTCATTGCGGGCTTTTTGAATCGAATGATGTTTCGTTGAATACAAAAAAACTTGTTTAGTTGCTTTAGATTGGAAGCTAAGTAAAGTTTCTTTTTCTCGAAAGACATATTTAACATCCGAAACCTACAAAATATGGTTTATTTATGAATTTATAAAAAGTAAGGTAAACATACTTCAGATTTTTCTCTTACAAAATCATCTGGAATGCCATGACGATTTTTGCGAACTGTCCCTAAGAGATGAGTTTTAGAGTTCCATAAAATATTTCCTAATTGAGGTGATGTAAAAAAATTATCGGTGACAATTGTTCTTCCAGTGGATAAATAATTGGATGCTAATTTGAGAACAATCTAAAAGATTTGTTTTTTATATTTAGAAAGAAATAATTTTTACTTACTCCTTCTCCAAAAGGGCCATCAATTCCATGGTTATTTTTACCCAGATAAACTTCGCTCTTACACAAAAACTTTGTTTTTGGGTCGACTATGTTGAAAATCTTGATACCATATTTTGCTGCTTTTGATGGGATAAACATTCGAAAATTACATCTTCCGCGGAAATGAACCAAAGTTTCATCGACTGTCAAATACTCTCCTGGTTTGTAATATTCTTCGAGATTTCTATTGAAAATGTCATAAACAGCACGGAGGTGAACAAATTTATCTTCATAACTCCCATCATCATTTTTCTTTCGGTCGGGTTTGAAGTCAAAACGTAGGCATCTCATCAAAAATTTATATCTATCCTTCGAAAAAACTAAGTGGGCATCTGAAAACTCTAATTTATTACAAAAAAAAATGCGAATACCCTTACCAAGAGAAGAAGATTTTTTTGTTGAAAAAATTTCATCAACGGAAGAATTATTATAATTCATAATTCCTAGTTTCAACCACAAGCCAATAAGAGCACGAATTTCTGTTGGATTTGTATTTTTTACATCATGGGTGTTTTTACTTTCTCTTTTGAATTTACGTGCAATTTTTTGTAAACCGAAATTTGTTCCTTGAACAATTCTAAAGATAACAAGGGAGGTGAAAAATTTCAATTAAAAAATTGCTTACAAATTAATTATCCCATCAGAAATCATTGCATCAAAAGCGTCCTTTTCTGAAGCAAAGGTACTTGATGATTCGGGAATTTCAAAAGTAAAATCATTTTCCACTTGTTCAGGATGCTGAATAGTCCAAGAATTATTATAGTTTCTTTTTCGGGCTGGAACAATGTTTGTTGTTTGAAGAAAACGACGATTGTCTTCCTCATTAAATTCATTAGCGATAAATTCTTCGTCTTCTTGTTCCTCAACATAATCTTCATCATCAGAAGTATCAAAATCTTTCTACATAATAAAAGTTTTCAAAAACAAAAGAAAAAAAATAAACAAAAAAATACCTCGCTATCATATTCAGGACGAATTCTAGAAGCAGAAGGTTCAAAAGGGTTTTCTTCTTCATCACTTTGACGACTTGAATCAAAACCTCTTTTTTCAGTCATAGTTAAAATAAAAAATGCGAAGCAAAATCAAAGCAAAATCTGAATAAAGAATGAATATGAAAAAAGGAAATGAATTGAGAAAATTTTTTGAATCTAAAAAATTCATTGCCCTTTGAAAAAAGTGTGAATGACAACAATTGCGCCTTCAAAACCTTTTTGAAGAAGAAAAGAATAACCTTTGGCGCAGTAAAAGATTCGACCTTATTAATAATAATAATAATAGATGATAAAAATGCAATGAAAAAAATGTTTTTACAATGTATAAAAATAAAATATAAATAAAAACTTTTGAAAAAAACGATAAATTACCATAATCGCAAAAGCATGCCGCATACATTTTGCTATGAAATAGAGGACTTTTGATTGCTTACCCAACGAACATTATATACCCAAAAATACTAGAGATTCTGGTGATTAATATGGCCTCTATGAAAAATTCTTCGATCGAGATGTCCAGAAAAATTTGCATACGTTAAAAAATTTCGTTTCGGGACCATTATTGTTTGATAAAGGAAATTATTTTTTTAAGTTCAAATTTTTAATTATATTTTGAGTACATAATAAACTAGAGATTCTCAGCTTATGAATGCAAAAAACATTTATATTTTTTGTCAATAAAAAAATAGCTATATGCCGCTATAGAAGATAAAAATGCATTCTGAACATTCGCGCTGGGACAACTTTTTCCAGAACATCGATTTCTGAAATCTGCGCTGAGGAATAAATTCCCCAAATCCAGGGCTACAATCTGCACCGTTTGTACCAATCCGCCGTCCGAGTGTTAAAAAAAATTGACTTGCTTTCTTATAATAACTTATTATGTAGCTTTTTTTGTTGCTTCATTACGCTTTTTTTATTATCTATTTTTATGCATGCTAGCTTTATAGTAGTTTATCAAAAAAATAATATTTTACCTCTGTGCTTTCTTTCAGGGTGATCCAGGCATACCAGGAGCGCCTGGACCTCGAGGACCTCCAGGTCCACAAGGAGAAGCTGGTAAACGTGGACGACGAGTTAGTTTTTATTTTTTCATTTGTTTTTTTTAAACTTTTTCAAAGTTGTTTGTGATGGAAATGTTTTTCTTTTTGTGCTTAAAGTAATAATATGTTAATGTTTGTTATTCTTTACTTTAGGGAAAACCCGCCTTTGCTCATATTGATGAAGTACCAAAGAACTTCACGAAAAAATTGATACCAGTGCTTTTGAAAGAAATGAATATGACTTTCAACGGCAGCTGTCCAGCTGGACCTCCAGGACCTATGGTGCTTTCTTTTTACTTTATTTTCCTTTAATTTTTCTATCTTTTCTTTTTCTCTTTAGGGTCCTCCAGGTTTACAAGGTGTTGGTGGTCATCGTGGACCGCAAGGTCTTCCAGGACATGCAGGTCAAAAAGGTGAACGCGGCGATATTGGACCACCAGGTTTAATCGGGCCACCTGGAATGACAGGACCTCAAGGAATTCCTGGTCAAATCATCAAAAGTTCAGGAGGAGATGGAACACAACAATCAGTCATTGGACCTCCCGGACCTGCTGGACCAAGAGTACGAACTTTTATTCTATCTTTCAGTTTTTTCTTTGATGTTTATGGTATTTTTGTTTAGGGCTCACCTGGCTTACCAGGTTCACCTGGAATGAAAGGTGATAAAGGCGATAATGGATCTTCAGGATCTCCAGGCTCATTTGGTTTACCAGGCCCACCTGGACCTATGGGAATGCGAGGATCTCCAGGATCACCAGGAATAGATGGTCGCGATGTTTGTTTTTCTTTTCTTTTCTGTTGTACATAAAAATGAAAACAAAGTGAAGGTGTTGTAAACTATTTTATATTTGCTTTAAATGGAATTTTTCTTCTATCAGTGACATTTTTTACATTTTATACTTCTTCGCTTTGCTTTTTTTTATAAATAGGGTGTATCAACAAAATGTTTTTATAAAACTAAAAATTTTAGGGAAGACAAGGCGAAAAAGGTGATGTTGGCCCTCCAGGTTCACGAGGAGAAAATGGATCAATAGGTGAAAGAGGACCAAAAGGAAGTCCAGGCGAGCCAGGCCCTAAAGGTGACCAGGTATGTGTTAATCCATAAACAAATTTCACAGTTTAAAACATGTTAATTTTAAGGGCATTCCTGGTCTTGATGCACCTTGTCCAATTGGACCTGATGGAGAATTTATGTGTAATTGGAAAACAGTTGACGTAAGTTTCTTTTACTTTTAATAATTCCCAAATAAAACTCCCAATTCCAAAATCCCCTTTAAAAAAAATTTCACATAATCAAGCACATTATAATTTCAGCCAAATGTAAAAACAGATTATGGGTAAGAAAAATACAAAAAGAAGAAAAAACATTTTTAACTTCTAACTCTTTAAAAAATTTCTTACTTATACTATCTTTAAGTTTAACTCTTGATTTTTACTTATATACTTACCTGTCAATACTTTTTCCTAACTTTTATTTTTAACACATTCAATTACTAATATAAATTATTAAAATTATTAACAATTAATTTTAGCAAGAAGGGAATGAAATTGGAGAAACAAATTTTCCTGCAGGACGAAGAAGGAGAAGATTTCCCACCACCAACAACAACAACCACAACCACAACTAATTATTTTAAACATCGAAATTAATATTATCTTTCAAAAATCAAAATATTGCACTGCCACTTTTTATTTAATAATAATTTTTTATTAATTTTACTAATAACAATAATGTTTTTTTTTGTAAAAAAGTTTTACACTGGATTTTTTTGGATGAGGTAAAGCAAAAAACAAAATCAATCATTTTTTTCTTTCATAGAAATGTCGTGGGAAAATAAGCAAGGTTTTGGCTTGCTTGTAACTGATTTCATTTAGAAAAATATGGGACAGAAAAAATCCAAGAATGCATCATTTTTAGAGTCGGTCGACATCCGAATGGGAACAGCAACAACAATAATGCAAACGAAGGCGTTGAAGGCTTACAATATACTCAAATGAATCGAGATCAACCGCGTCCATTTTTTGCTTCAATAAAAAAACTGTCACTCAAAAAATAATTTAAAAAATAAAATTAATCTTTAATTCTTCTTTTTTTTTGTTCGTTGCTTTATTTCTTTATTTATCTCACAATCAGATATCATTTTTGTTATTTTCTTTTTAATAACCAGTTTAATTAAAACTTTTTTTAATAATAAATATTTAAAAATTATAATAATTCAGATCGCCCATATTGAAGTTTCAAAAACATAAAAGAAGATCATCATAAAAGAAAGTTTCTTAAAATATTTTTGGCCAGCTTTTTTTTAGACAAGCATCTATCTATCTATCTGTAATACCGGTTTTTTCTGTCTCCGTAAACTACCACTTTATTTTAAAACGCGATAAAACAAAAATTTATGCCTCAAAGAAATAAAAAACACTTTTTTTCCTTTTTTTGGTCATTTTCTATTCCATTCCTTTATTTTTTCTTTTCGCAATTAATAACTGTTATAAAAGTATGTAATTTTATTTTAACGCTTATAATAAATTATTGCTTTTTTCTTTTTCTTTTTGACAAACGCCGCCGATGGCAAACAGAAAATTTTTTTGTCCAAAAAGAAGACGAAAAAAGAAATTTTTCGTTCAGTCCAGCAGCATCTGCGCTCCTTCTTTTCTAAAAACTAACAACAACGACTGTCAAAACATAAAAATTTTTTATTTTGACATGGTTGTTGACAAGCGAAAACGATCTATCTATCTGTGTTTCTGCTGATTTTTTACTCTATTTTTTTCGCTGGGATTCAATTTTAGCTTTTTAAAAATATTATAGTTTCTAAAAAAAGGTTTTAAATTAATTCTCATGTTTATATTTGAAAAAACACTTATAAAATCATTTTCTAAAAAGCTTATTTTAAGCATCCTTTTCCCTCCTCACCTTGTTTTAAAACTGACCGATCGGTAGTGGCATCCTTGCTTGGTTGCTTGTATGTAAGTGTTTGTATCCGCTCACAATTGAATTGTTCAAGTGCTGAGCGCAAAAATATTCGCTTATTTGAATTGGTCATTCTTTTCTTATCCTCCTTCGATTTTTTTAAAATACAAATGTTTCTTTTTATTTTTTAAATAAATGTTTGTTTGAGCTATATTTCCAACCGCTACCGGGAATGAGTGAGTGAGAATGAATGGAGATAACTGGCTTTCTTTTTTAAAGAAGTAGCTTGCTTGTTAATCAAAGTCAAGTGTCAATACTATGTATGCGTGTGAGAAAGTAACAACAAAGAATTTTTTCCAAATAAGTGATTGTTTTCGAACAAGAGAGACTAGACTCACTCGCGCGACGAACACTTATTTTGCTTTCAAATATTTTTTTTTTTTTCTTTTCTTTGTAAATCTTAATTTATCTTTTTTTGTGTTGGTGTTTCTATTGCACTTTATCAACATTCCATTTTCCCTTTTTAAATGATTGTTGTTTAAAAAGATTTAACGCCTTTTTTCCATTCAAAATTACATTCCATTCTGCTCAATTAAGTTTTGTCTTAAAAAATAAATTAAGTTTGATTTTAATACCATTATCTTCGTTACTTACTTTCAAGGCTCTTAAAAAATAGATAGAAAGAAAGAATATTTAATTTAACAAAATCTTCAAAATTTTATTCCTCCATTTTTAAGGGAGAAAAAATGCGAGGCCATTTACCAGAAATCAATGCGGGTTTCTTCTCTCTCTTTTTTTTCTGTATTTTTTTCATTCATTTCACTTTGTTCAGCTTATTGCCTTTCTCCACTTACGACTACTATAATTTTTTTTCATCGTTCAGCACGCGTCGAAGGTCATCATCATCTAAAAATGGGCTCCACAAATTTTTCGCTTTTTTTCTTTCTTTACTGCGCGTTCAAAATTTCTTTCGATTAGCAAAAAAAATAGCAGACAGGCGGCTCTCAATGACAAATGAGTCTTTCTTCTTCTTCCTTTATTTTTTATTTTATAAATGAACGAGCTTTTTTTAAAACCTTCTCTTTTTTAGTTTTAAACCAAAAATGTTACTGTCATGGCTAAAGAGGAATATGGTTCTCTTTCAATTTTATCTTACCTAATTTTTCCGTTTCACCTCTTTTTTTCTTACAGCATCAGGTCAAATAACTACCAATTTACTTCTTTCCAAAATATTCATACCGTCGCCTCAAAACAAAAGCTTCTTTTTCATAATTTTTACATGAACCTTATAATTTATTTTAGTTTCATAAAATATTCACGCATTTTAATAAATATTCATTCCTTCATTTCCTCCATTTTCTCATTATTTATTAAGTTTATGTCGCGCAGCAGTTTGGTTTGACGCAGGAAGTTGTCATTTGGTTTGTGTATGTGGTCACTCTACCTGGACTTCAAAAAGAATAAAGTAAACAACATTTCTTTTATTTTTTTAAAAGTTTATTTTATTTAAATCTTGCTTCTTTTTCTTTGTCAAAGAAATAAGTAAAAACTCCGGTTTTATGTCGCCGCTTCGCCTTTTTTTGTTTGACCATCATAAATATTTACACCTTCTTCTTCTTCCTGTTCGTTCGTTTTCATACTTATATTTATTATTTTATCAATTTTTTGTTTGTGAATGAAGCCATATAATTAAAATTTATTTATTAAGCTCCAAAAACTGATGCATTTCATTATTCCATTCAAAACGCGACGATTATTGTAAATCTCAAAGGATGAACAACCATCCAACAACACCGCATGTTTATAAATCAGCTGCAGACACTCATAAAACTATTTATTTTACACTTGCCATTGCTGTTAATTTACTTGGAGTGGCATGTTTATTAATAGCATGGAACAAAAGAACAGTAAGATTTTTGAAAGTTAATTCCCGTTACAAAGCAAAAAATAAATAAATCTTTAGAAGAAATAATATGTAAAACTTCGACGACAGAAAAAATAATTATTAGCATTCTCATTGCTTTGCTAGCGATTTTAGCATCAGCTTGTTGGATTTTAGCTATTTACAAAAATAGAAAGAACTTTAATCTGAAGGTATACATATTTATTTATTATTTTTTTACTATTACTACTATTTTTCATTCACTATACAAAAATAAAAAAAATACGTTATAGGCTATCAAAGACCTCAAAGAGCTTGCATCATTATATTTTAATAAATTTAAACAGCAATTAAGTTATTATCTTGAAAGGTTTGTTTTTTTGTAACTCTTTTTTTTTTTAAATTTTTTAGTTAATTTATTTATTTTGTTATTTATTTTTTTAGATTAACAACCTTCTTTAGTTTTTCAACATCCTGTGAAGTATCACGTTCTCATTCATTTACAAGTAATTATTCTAAAAGTTTAACAACATTCAAAACAACAGCTTTCAACAAAAACAATAATAATATTGTTTTTAATGAACTCTCTTCTCCGCTTCCTTTGAAGTTAGATGCTTCTGTTGTTGAGCTTCATCCAATTCCAATTCCCATTCCACCAATAAGAAAATCATTATTGAATTTTTCTTCTGATACTTTATTATCCATCGATAATAACAATAAAAATTTCGAAAGTGAAAATAACAACAATGTTCATTTTATCAATGCTTTGGCATTTGAAGAACTTGCTCAATTGGATTCATTTCCTGAACCTCCAAGTATTTCATTAAATGATATTCAAGAACTTAATAAAGCTTTTAATAATAATGTTTATTCTCCAACAAATGATGAAATGAGAAAGGAATTAAGTAATGAAAATAGTTTTTTTGAAGATTATAATGACGCGAGCAGTACTTTGGATAGACCTTTGGTAAAAAAGAAAACAGCTTCAAGCATTAAAAGAATTGAAACATTGGATATTGAAAGTGACAAAAGTAAAGTTTTGGAAATAATATTTTTAATTTTTGCATATATTTATTTTTAGAGCCAGCATTGCCAAATTGTTCACCTCCGCCTTCATCCTCTGATTTAAGTGTATTTACCACAAAAACAAATTTGCATCAATTTAGTCGAGGAGAAAAATTAAAAATTGATGAACAAAAGCTGTCTCAATCCCTAAAACTCATAGGCACAAATCAACAAAAACCTTCGCCATCTTCCACTTCAAAAAGCAGTATGGAGAGGCCGAGATCCATGGGGTCACCTTATCAATTGTTTTTATCGTATAAAAAATGAGCTGTATGATCTTTGTTAACCCAAAAAATAAAATAAAATATATTTTTGCTTCTTTTCGAAAAGTGCAAAAAAATATATCAAAGGCATGTGGTTCTCTTTTTTTTTTGGAGGCGATGTCATTGGTTATTTTTATCTTTCTAACGACAATATCATTTTTTTTTAGTTGATAAGCCAAGAAAAATAAACAAGTTGTCTGGTGTATTTTATGACTTCTATCTAATTTTTGGAGCAAACTGTGAAAAAGGCAACCATAATGAGGGTTGTTTTGATTTTTCAAACAAGGAAATAAATATTGTTGCCTTTTACAATTTTTAGAAAATTGATTTGTGATGCATTCCTTAAAATGCTTCGGTTTTGCTAGCGAAAATTAAATTGATGATTCCAATTTTGTTGTTTGCCAAAACTTTTCCTTCCGACTATAAACTATTTTGCCTTATTTACCGTTCTCATACTTTCTATGAGCTGTAAAAGGGCATTTTCTCAAGATAACTATCATAAAAAATCTGTAGTTAAATCAACAAATGCCAATAATTTTATTTGTCATTCTCTGAAATTCTAAAAACTGTTTTATTAACATTTTTTAAATAAATATTCTTCAATTTTTTTCGTCGCTTGATTTAATAAAAAACTTGTACTCGTTGAGCTTTATTATTTTGTACAACTCTTTTTTTGTTTGATAAATTATTCTAAAAACTTGCAAAAATTGATAATTTCATACAATTTTTGATTGCAAGAAAAAATGACAAAAAAAGAAGTTTAAAACCAAATTGTCTGATTTATAATCATATATTTCTTACGTGTCTTTATCCATTTTATTTTTTCGTGGAACTGTAATAATAATATTATATTTTTAGTTTTATAATTGAAAAATGAAAATTAAACCAATACTTTTTCTTTTATTTTGTTTTTATGTAAAAATTATTAATGCTTCCAAAATTTTATTTATTTCTCCATCACTTTCAAATAGTTTGCTTTTACACGCTGGAAGATTAGCAGATTTGTTAGTTTTGGATGGACACAATGTGGTAAATTTTTTTAAAAGAAATTGACCAAAGAGATTGGAGTATTTTAGACATTTTTCATTCCCGAACTTGTAAGTATCAATAAAGAAAATGGAACAAAGTTGGCAAAAATTGTTAGAATGGGTGGATTTCGAGACCGATTTCTTGAAAGTTTAAGAGATTTGGGAAAACTTTTTGATCCAAATATTAATACTTTTTATGCTCGAGCAAGCATTATTTATTCTCAAACTCAATTTTGTGGCGATGTTTTAAAACGCATTCATGAAATTGAATTTTTAAAACATGAAAATTTTGATCTTGTTATTGGTAATCAAATTGATTATTGTGATGTTGGACTAGCCCATTATTTTGAACCTAAAGCTTTTGCATGGTTGATCACTGGGCCTTTACATGAAAATAATAATTATGCTCTAGGTAAGAAGCCTATGCATTAAAATTGTTTAAAAATGATAAAATTTTAGGTATTCCTGCAATGCCAAGTTATTTACCAATGCTTGAAGACACAGAAATTGGAAGTAAAATGAATTTTAAGGAAAGAATTCAAAATTATTGGAATTGGATACTTGCAACAGGATTAGGTCGCTTTGTTGCATGGAGGGTAAATTAACATTTTTTCTTCTTTCTTTTTTAAACAATTTATTATTATAGGAAACTCAAATGTTTCGGAAATATGTCTCTCCCGATTTTCCTGATGTCAATGCTTTGGCTGCTCAATCATCTTTGGTTTTTGTAAACAATGATGAATTCTTAGATTTTGCAAGACCCATCCTTCATAAAACAATTTACATTGGTGGAGCAGGTCTTCAAAACCCTAAACCGTTAAATGGTTATTTTGAAAATATCATGTCCAAAGGCGACAAAGGTGTTGTATTGGTTTCTTTTGGAACAGCAGTTTGGACTCCATCGTTATGTAAAAGCAAGAGAAAAGAAATGTTCAAAGCATTTTCAGCTTTTCCAGAATATCACTTTTTAATGAAACTTAGTAGCGACGATAATGACACCATTACTATGGCTGAAGGCATTTCAAATATTGAATTTGTTAACTGGATGCCTCAAACAGATATTTTGGCTCATCCAAATTTGAAAGCTTTCGTTAGCCATGGTGGATATAATAGCGTTTTGGAAACTGCTATGAGGGGAGTTCCAGTTATCGTGCTTCCATTCTTTTTTGATCAATTTAGAAATGGAAAAATGATTGAACATCGAGATATGGGAATATTAATTTCTAAAACTGAATATGGAGAAAAAAGTCTTCGAAATGCTTTGAAAGAAGTTTTATATAATCCAAAGTAAGTTTTGTTGATGCAAATAATGAAAGTTAATTTTTCCATTTTGTTTTTAGATACAAAAATGCTGCTGAACGTATTAAAAGTTTAATGATAAATAAGCCTGATCAACCAGATGAAACTTTCCTCAAATGGGTTAACTTTCTCCTTCAACACGGTAGCCTTCCTGAATTAATTCCAGTTGGAGCAAATATGAATCTCATCACATATCTTTCTTTGGATGTTATAGCAGCCATGATTTTGTCTTTCATACTTTCTATTTGGATTTCTAAAAAAATTCTCCAACATGTCTTTCATTCATTTACCTTCAAATTAAAAACGGAGTAAAAAATAAATAATAAATCATTTAAGTTTTTTTTTCAATAAACAACAACTTCAAAAAAAAGGAAAGCGTATCGGTGTCAAGAGTCTCGCAAAAATTTTGACATTTCTTTTTAAAGATTCTGGTTTGATAAGAAGCATGTAATTTTCAAGGGCAAAAAGCATCGCAAAAAAAAAAGAGAAGCGGCCGCATTTGGAAAGGCACCTTTTAGTTGTCCTTCGTGACGGCTGGTACTACCGGTGTCAAGAAAACGAAAAAAAACATGCGACAACAGAATCTCGAGCATTTCAAGGAAGTAAAAAAGAAAGTAAAAGTTTGGGATTTAGCTTATAAAAACATAAAATAAAAAAATAAATCAATCCAAAAACGAGGTTAATGAAAGCGGATATTTTTTTCTTCGAGAATTCTCTTCTGTTTTTTCAAATGTGTTTTTAAAAGCTGCCGAAGGTAATAAAAAATTATCTTTCCAAAAAAATAATTGTCTTTTCAAGGATCAAAAGAAAAATTATAATTTTTCCTCTGATTAATGGATAAAATAAAAAAAGATTGTCAATTGAAATAATTTTTTATTATCGCTTAATTCGATCAACCATTAGCAAAAGAAAAGAAAGCAGGACAACGACACCGTCACTTCTTTGCGCATGTTATTAACTCGGAGCGCCATTTATCTGATTGAAATGACCAGGCCATCATCATCAGCAGCATGAAAGGGAAGGGCGTTTGTTTTTTAAGTCATTCACTCACTTTTTTTTATAAAAAAATTTCACTCTTTTTTTAACGGTGGTCATTTTGATTGTTATTCAAGAGAGAAAAATTAAACGATGTTGAAGTGTCGAAAATGCGCTGCTCATGATATTGAAATTCCTGTACGTGGACATGCAAGGACATGTCCATTTCGAATGTGCCCATGTAATAAATGTGTGAAAGTTGTTAGTAAGAGGCTATCATCGGTTAAACGGAGATATAAAAATACCGATGTCGTATTTGTTAATGTTGAATGCAACAGTGGAAATGTTCGAGTTCAAGCTATTCCCAAAACTCTTATTGGTGAGTTGATTTCTTAAATTACAATACTTTTTTAATTTGGTTTATTTTCAGACTCTCTTAAATTAACCAAAGATTGTCAAATTTCTTCGAGTGGCGGCGATTCAGTAACTCTTGAAAAAATGGATGAAGAAGAAACCACTCGAGAAAGTTCCTTTACTACTCCACCTCCTTCTTTACCAGAAGAAGAGCAACAACAACAACAACCTCCATCTCCACCAGTACCTGAGGCTTCGATGGTATTTTATAATATGATGCAGCAATATTTACCATATTTCCGAATGTCCATGGAACAACAACTCAATTTACTTTCAACATATGCTTGGATTATGCAATCAGCAAAATTTGTAGAAGAAATGAAAAAAGTGTAATTAGCTTTTTTTAATTTTTGTTTACAAAGATTTTATTTTTTTGCCTAAACCTTTTCCTCAAAATTTTTTATTTATTTTTAAACATTCCAAATAATTCTATTTTATATATATTTTTTTTTTATTTGCATCCGGTTATATTTATTTATTTAATAAAAAAATGATGATATTGCACTTTTAATGTTTGGGTTAGAAATTAAAAAGGTCGGAGAAAAATAAGCAGCTTTAAGGTTCAATTATTTCTTTAACGACTTTGTTGGGTTTTGTTTGCAAAGAAAGGGTGCTAGTTGCTTCACCCCAATCAGGCCAATATTCTTCTCTCATATTTCGAATATAATCGATGAGATTTCGTTTTTCTTCAATAAGATTTTTTAAGTCAGCATTCACAGGAAGGTAATAAAATTGACAAAGTGTTGAAAAAGTGATGGCATCAACCTAAAGGTTATCGTAGCTAAAAAAAGGAGAAGCTGCTTTATAAAACATACTGTAGTTGGTAAATGTCCCATCAAAAATTTTTTATCATCCAAAAATAATGAAAGTGCTGTCAACCATTTTTTTCCAACCATTTCCACTTCATATGGTGTATCGAGACCAATACCAAAGGCATCACATTTCTTTTTAAGCTAAATTAATTATTCATTTAAAATTCAGTAACAAATTTAAAAAAAAAGTTTACATTTCGTCGTATTTGACCCATCACAAAAGTAGTAAACCAAAATTTTTTAAATCCACTTAAATGTCCCATCATTCCATCATTGGTTGCCAAATAACTGTTATTAATCGTGCGATAATAATTATTCACCCATAAAAGTGAATTTTCAAGTAAGCAATGATATGCTTGCATATCAGCCCATTCCTTTTCACTTAAATGTTTATCCATTTGAACGTTGAAAGTTTTGGTTAAATCAGCTATAATTTGATTGGAATCAGCATGTTGTCTTCCATTCAGTTCAATAAATGGAATCTGCCCTTTATGAGAGACATGTTTGAATTCGTTACTAACATTCTAAAAAGTATCCTAACTAAAATTTGAATAATTAATTATCAAAGTTACTCGATAAGGAATATTTGCCATTCTCAACCATGTTTCAAGCTTTAAACAATATGGTGAAACTGATGGAATTGCTCCAGCTCGTGGAAGTTGAATCAAATAAACCACATCCTTTTCCCAATCTTTTACAAGCGGCGCCATTTGAACACCTGATTTACGACTTGATGAGCTTAAATGACCATTCATGGTTAAATTGGAAAAAAGGGAACATTATCGGCTTTTGAAACAAACATCACCATTGTCGTCGTCAAGACAATGGACATCAACAAAAAATACTGAGCAACGGACATGGAAACAAGAAAAAGGAAAAACAAAAACAATGGGAAAATGTATCAAGCAAAGTAACTAACTAAGAAAAAAGAGATTTTTAAAAATTAAATATAAAAATGCAACTTAACTAAAGCAAAACTTTTGTCATCAAGTAAGAAAGCTTTTTTACTTTTTTGTTATTCTAGTTTTTTTGTTTCATACAAAAAAAAAACACTCTGTCAATAAAGAAAACACACGTGAAAATGAATGAGTCAGTTGAAGTGGATCGGCAACATGGGGAAGTAAACAATGGAAACCAAAAGTTTTACTCTCCTTTTTTTGCAGTAATAAATTTTATCCAATGCTCTCTTTAATTTAAAGTTTAATAGAAAATTATGAATTAAAACTTTTGTTTGATTGAAAAGCTCCATTTTTTTAAAGTATATTTTTTATCATTTAGACTTTGTTTGAATTCATAAAATTCGCCAGTTATCGAGTCTTTTCACCAGCGTATGTTTTTTTTGTGCAAAAGAAAACGCGTATATTTTTTTTTCAATGAATTGTTTTTACAATAAAGTTGTTGACAATCTTTTTTTCTTTTTTTATGCTGTAGCATTCGTTATTTTTATTGAATTGGTAAAAATTCAAGGCTTAGAGTAATTGTTAACTGATGAGTTTTCAATAATAATATTCCTTCTAACCACATTAGGCTAATTTGGTTCACTAACATAGAGTCGTTGGTTCGTTAAAATCATACTCAAGCGTCATAGTGCACTTTTTTTGTAAAGGCGAAAAATGAATTTTCCCTAATCATAATTTTACTTATCCTTTTATCATTTGCCTTTTTAATAAACTGTAAATGTTATTTATTTATTTAGTTTGACCAATAAAATAATAAAGAAACATGAAAAGATGGATTTTGATAAATTTAAAACACATGTTTTCGTTGCGCTAGGTTTTTTTCTTTGTAAATGTAACTTTTGAATTTTTAATATATTATGAGAAACATTACATCAAAGAAAAATACGTCAACGATGATTGGCACTTCGCGCTCTCCCAGCAGGTGTTTGCCGACGCTCAAATAATTCGTTGGAATTAGCTATAAAAAAAGGTGTTTAATGTTTTAAATCTTTTAAAACTAGTCTTTACTTTGAGCTGAATCAGAAGCAGGGAAAATTTTAGGAAAAGTTTTTCTCAAAGGTGTCGTAAAAATAAGCATTACAACAACATTAATTGTTGAGTGAAGGGCCATAATTTGAAAAGCAATTGAAGTATACTCTTTAAAAAAATTTTAATGTTATAATTATTGTTTATTATTTAATTTATTTTTCACCTGCTGGATTGTCACGAACTATCCATATTCGTAATGACACCCACGTAATTGGGACTAAGATAAACATCCAAGGAATGGTTAATTGTGCGATGAGACTAATGGTCATAGTTTTAAATTTTAAATATTCTGCAGAATTTCGTGGTGCTCGATTTCTTAAAAGTAAAAGAACCGCTAAGCCACAACATATGAAAGCCGTGGTGGAACATATAATTCCCATAAATCCTGAGACACTCATGTAAATATAAACTTCGGTGGTTGGAATTAATACTGCGCATGAGTGATTTCGAATATGATTATGAGCTAATGGAGCTTTCTATAAAAATTCAAATAGTTTAGTTATAAATGTAAAAATTTTTCTTACACTTTCGATATAATTGAGCATTGTTGGCTCTTCTGGAACTAACAAAAGATAAAAGACGATTAAAGGAATAGCATATCCAACTTGTAACAAAAATCCATAAAAGACTGCTTTTTTGGATTTCAAAATTGATTTTGCTCCAACAATTTTAGTCATATGATACAAAATTGCATTAACTAATGATAAACCATAAAGACCAAATAATTCCATATAGATTGCCTAAAAGCTTGCTGGTTAAATGGAGTATTTTGTGATGGCGAGGTAACTTACGAATTGAACAGAAACTCCTATATATCGTCCAGCTTGGGATGGCCAACCTAAGCTGCAAAACCCTGCTAACGGTAAAAGGGGAAAAGGCATAAAAATCAATGCTAAATGCAAATCCATCAAAAAACCACAAATCTGAATAACTATTGAAAATTATTTAAAGTAAAAAATCAATAACACTTACCAAAATATTTAATAAATGCCATTTGTAAGATCCTATAGCAGAAAAGGGGCAATTAATAATCAATAATAAACCAATAAAATTAGATATTCCAGTAATTATTGAAATAATTACATATCCTTGTTTAGTTTTGTCAATAGTTTCATCAAAAATATCAAGTTTTAGAGCTAAATCCGCGTGTGACATATTTTTTTACAACTGCAAAAACAAAAAACTTTTACTTTTAATGGGCAGCTTTGGGAAAATTAAATAACCTTTATTTTTTCTCTTTTTTCTCTAACGTTTTTCGAATTAAAACAGGTGAAAGCTGCTCTGCTTCTAAGAAGTTTTTTTCTAGTCCATTAAACGAAAAACTTGCCAATGTGTTTTTTTTCAACCATAATATGACTGACTTATTAATTATATGGTAATACAAACATAAAAACAAAAAATCTGTTTTAAAAAAATGCTAAAGTAAAAAAGAACTTTTATGTAGCGCTATAGCAAAAAGATAAAAACAGCAAAGTTAATTTTTAATTGCTTTGGTGCGCCAAAAGGAAATAGTGAGAAACTCGGTTTTTATATAAAGAACAAAGCTGCTTTCTTAAAAGTACATAATTTTTCGCTAAAAATTATTCTCATGAGGCAGGTATCTTTTTAAAAATAATCATGTCATTTTTAGCACCAATGGCAACAACAGCATATGCAAATAAAAAGTGTGACTCAATGTCAAAAGGTTAGTTTTAAAGGTTAAAGACAGTAATTAAAATATGAATTATGGCATTCTTGGGCAAAGACTTTTGAATCGAGGAATGGCGATATCGACTTTTTAGAAAGAAAGTCAAAAGTTTTTTGTGTGATTTATTTGGAAGCAAAGGTGCCTGTTTTATAGTTTTTTGTTTGTTTTGAAACTTTTTTGTAGAATTTTTTAAAGTAATATCAAACTACGTATTGCCATTGGTTGCATTTCATTCTTCCGCGAATTCATTATCAATTATGTATGTAATAACTCCATATCGTAGAGCTATATTTCAAGGTTAAAAGCGAATATAACTTTTTAATAAATCGCTTCCGCCAATTACAATAAAACCGAACCAACTTCTCCATCCATTCGAAGAATTGCATATCTAAATTTTTAAAAATATTCAAAAATATTTATCCAATTTCGAAATTTATTTTTTATTTTTAAGGTTATATTATATTTGAAAAACAATTACAAAAATTATAAAAACAGAAACATAAAAATATTTTTGGAAAACAAACAAATCAAAAAATATTTATAGAAAACAAAAATTTGACAAAAATAAATACAAAACCAAAAACTTTCATATCATTAATTTGAATTTGTATTCGGTTTATAGATTATTGGTGAACAATAATGCATTCCATTATTTCCAATTTTAACATAATATTCGCCATTAGGATGTTCAAAAAGTTTTGCGCTAACTTTATAACCACATTTATCACAATTGAATCGATTGTTGGAATGAATGTTAAATTTATAACAATGTTTTTTGTTTCCGGAAGCAAAAATAACTAATTCCATTTTTCCTTCTTCATTATACCGAACTTCAAAATTGGATTTAGAAATAATTGGATTTTCTGGTTCAGGTTTGCAAAAATGAGATGGTTGAAAAAATTTGCCATACACTTCATTTGTTTCACGATCTTTGTAAATTCTTACAGCATTCGTATGAGTTGGGCAAGAATTACAAAAAAATTTTTTGTCCCTTGATCCATAAAAATATGTATAGCATAATTCCTTGTTTTCGGGATCATAAAGGGTTAACTGCTGGGTTATGGTTCCATCAGATTTAGTAAAATATTCATATTTGTAATCATCTATTTTTACAAGACCCATTCTGTCTCCGACTTGTCGATCATATTGAATGGCTATAAATGATGATCCAATCGCTTCCAAACGCTGAGGTGGAGTGTTTTCTCGTGCATTTCCATCGACATTTGATTGTTGTTGATTGTTGGAGCCAAAAGTTGTTGTATTTTCATCGATATTATCCTTCTTATAATTAACGGGATGACAAGAATGATTACCAGTTTTGATTTGAACATAATATTCTCCATTATCATCTTGAAAAACTTTTGCACGAACCTTGTCCATTCCTTTAGCGCAGTTTTCACAGAAATATCGATTGTCTTGAATATGTTTGAAAATATAGCACATTTTTTTATCTTCATCGGTGAAAATAACAATCTTTCCCATTTCTCCTTTCTTTTTTGTTGCTTCAAATTTAAACATATGCTTATAAATACTTACACATTCAGGTTGCGACTGGCAAACGTGCAAATTTTTTCCATGCTTAGTATAAATGACATTTTCTTCGGGATTTGGAATAATTTTGACGTTAGCAATTTTCTTTTTCTTTTTCAAACTGCAAGCGTGACAAATAAAGCTATCCTGTTGTTTGTTATAACAATATGTAACACCGAGGTTTCTATTTTGAGAATCATAAATAATAAGTTGTTGGAGTTTATTTCCATCAGGTTTAATGAAATATTCCAGTTTGTATTCATTAGGTTGAAGAGGGCGATATCCATATCGTTCTAAACCACTATAATTTGATGGAGAAGGAGTTGATGCAGCGGATCCACTATTAGTCGATTCAGATTCATCACTATCAGGTCTTTCTTCATCGTTGTGGACCTGTTCGATGTTTAAAGTTATTGAATTCACTTTTGAAGAAACATCGTCATCAGTGGGAGCGACTTCTAAGTTTTGGCTGCCATTTTCACTCAAATCTGAAGCATTATCGTCTTCTTCATCCAAATTTCGAGAGTTTTCATTTTCATTTAAATTTCCAGAAATGCTGTAATATTGCGAATTGGAAGTGGTGGTTCGTTTACGTCTCTTTGATTTTGGGGTTTGAATATATTCTTGATCATCAAAACCAGAGCTTTCTCCTTCATCAATATCATTATCAAATTGATTTTTTCTTTTGGATGAACTTGGCGGGGTTCGTCTTCCATATGATTCCAGGGAGCTACCGATTTCTTGAAAAACTGAACCTTGTCTATTTGGATTGGGTGAAACTTCTGGGCTAAAAAAATTAATATTTAAGTAAATAATTTTTCATTATTATATAAATACTCAAAGATTAAAATGCCATGGTTTTTTAAATAGTTCGCTCTCAAGTAAAAAAGTGACTTGTTTGGGCATCGTAGAAATGCAGTTGTTAGTTTACTATTTTTTTAAAAGGTTAAGAAGGTTACTCACCTTTGATTTTCTTCATTTTCATCGTTGTCATTCAATGATTCATTATTATTAACAGGAGCAGGTCGTCTTGCAGGTGGAGAACCACGAGATGTAATAGGACGTTGATTAATCACTACTTCAATAATAACGACATCATCTTCTTCTTCTTCCTTTATCTCTGTTTTTGGGGTGATTGGAAGAAGGATATCCTTGTATCGAACTTTTTCTTCGTCAGAAAATTTGAGACCGCTCGCAATACGAAGCATATCATCAGCACCTTTAACCTTATTTTTGATTCCATTAAAAAGAATAGTTAGAAATTTTTGAATGATAGGGCGAAAATCATTAATTCCATATTTATTTGATGACTAAAAAAGATGGGAAGATTAATATAGGTAATTATGGCAAAAATTAGAATTTAAACAAAATTTCTCCAAACGCCAAACAAGATGTATAATCTTTTGGTTAGAGGAAGAAAAATAAGTATAAATCAAAAAAGAATAAAAGCCAACCTGCATCTTTTTAAACGACCGATATACTTCTTGGGAGCTGCGATCATCAGGGAAAATCAATGCAAAGCCATTGGATTCATTAAAATTTAAAAAAACAATGAAAATATTCTAAAATAAAAACTTGATTTAAGAGATATACCAAATAGTAACAAATAACTAACTTGATACCAACAAAATTTTAGATCATCTGGATTCACCGTAATATGTATTGCTAAAAAATGCAGGGTTAACTTACGCAAAAAGGGAATAAAAAATAATTTTACCATTAACCACCCAAGCTTCAAACTCATTATTTTCATTATCAAAGGAATAATTGCAATTTTGATAATATGAAATTTCTTGGTCATTTGGGAATGAAAATAATTCAGCCATATTTTAAAATAACAAAAAAATATTGAGAACTAATATTCAATAAATGTTTATGGAAAAATGAAATGAGGAAATCATCAAAGGGAAGTTTCTTCTTTGGCAAAAAGATATAAAAAAAATATGAGATATCGATATTAGCTTCTTGAGGCATCATAAATCACTTCAAAAAATATATTATTTTCTTTGAAGGTATAATTAGGCCAAACCGCTATAACAAATTTCTTTTTTGCTAGGGCATTATCAAAAGCCGCCAAAAAGACAATAGGCAAAAATGAAACAAACTGACGACGGCGAAGTGTTAACAATTGAGTTATACCTTTTTCATTTGATCGTTTTTAGCATGCATTTTTTGTATTAGTGCATTATCCATAAATGTTTATTTTTTGCCATATAGAAGAGTTTAAACTCAAGATTTAATTGTTTTCATTTTTTAGGAAGAAATTAACTCCAATTTCGATTGAACTGGCATTTCCTCAATTTCAAGGAATAATTAATCCAAATATTTTACGTTTTTTTGAGAATCCTAGGTTTATCCTTCCTAGTAATTTTCATTGTGTGTTCGTTATTTCGTGCTCACTCGGAAACGATGCATGTGAAAATTCAAAAGAAAATTAAAAAATTTGCATTAAAAAATTAATGAATGCGCAAGGAAAGAAAATCGCGTTTGCATTTCATAAAAATGAAGCGGTGATGAGCGGTCGTTGTTTGTCTTTTGATGAAGCCATTGTATTTAAGTACATAAAAAATGATCCAAGGCCCCAATAACAAGGAACCAATTGCAAGGAAAAGATAGCAATAGGAGGATCAATGGAACCTTTTAAAAAATTTTTTGACATTAAAGAATTCAACGATAATATAAGATTCTATAATTGTTCGAATGCGTTCGTTTCGTTTAAAGATATCGTTTATTTTGGAATTAATTGTCAACGACCATGGATAATTAAAAACTCATTTTTTATATTGAAATGTAACAAGTTACATCGCTGGCCGAAGGCCGGCGGAGCTTCTAGTTTTTATTAAAACCAAGGCTGCGAGAACTACGAACGATTACTAGAATTTTTGTATCTTTGCATTTTGTTTTTTAAAATTTTCTTGGAATTTGCAAACTCTATTTCCAACCTTTGTTTTGTATTTATTTTTTACATTTTACCAAGAATGTAGTTTGAAATGGTCTTTGATTGTTAACATAAAAAATTACCTTTGTTTGCGTAAATTATATTCGATATCAATAAATTTGATTTATTTTAAAGTAAAAAACAAATTTCAAGCCATGAAAAAAAGTATTTGTACTTAAAAAGGGCTGGTGTGGTAATCACTAAAGAAATTAATTTTTGGTTTAAGCTTTTTGGCTAATAATTACAAGAAAAATAAAAATACGTTTTTTAATGCTGTAACATAATTAAATGACGCAGCCATTTTCAAAGACAAGCATATTAATAATAATATAGATACATAGATAGGTAAACAAAAATATAATGAGATCATAAATATTAGGAGAGAAAAAAACAAAAAAATACGGGCTCGTAAAAAAGCAAAACTAAGGCACGGAAACAACTTTTTTTTACACCGGACGAAAAGAAAATACAAATAAGAAAATTTTTGGGTTGAAAAAAGTTAATATCAATCAAAAAATTGTGAAATTAAGAAATAAATAAATTGAACAATTCGTTAAAAAAATGTGATCTAAAAAATAGAAATCTTTGGCAAATATACTCGTAATTGAATAAAGCGCCGGATTTTAATAAAAAAATTAAAAATTAGAAAAAAATAACAAAGCCGGCAAAAAAAAAGAACATTTAAAACATATTTTTGAGAATAAATTTTTTTGGTTATGGAATTCTGGGCATTATTTTTTGTGTTTTACGAAAAATATTTTAGGGAAAAAAATATGGAATCATTGTATCCTAGTTATTTTTATGGAGATGGCGATGTGGATGATGATAAATCATTTGAAATAGTTCGTAAACGATCGTTTAAAGCTTCCGAATGATTATTATTATATCGAGCCACGGAACGTAATTTATGAGCAGTGGGATATTTTCGAAGATGTTCTAATTCCTTACGACGATGCCTCCTCCTTCGTTCTTCTCGATCCATTCGTCGCTTTTTACGTTCCATAAAATTTGTTAGTTCTTCAGCGGTTTGAGTTCGAAGTTGTTGTTCGCTGTTGCTGATTATCAGCGGTTTTTCTTCTAAACTTTTTAAGCTATTAAAAAAATAAGCTAAAATTTGTTTTTTAAAACCAACCGTCAATTGGATTATTATTATTGTTGGTTATCACCAAAGATTGACTTTTTTCTTCTTCTTTCTTAATAATATTTTTTTGTTGGTTAAATTTTTGGTTACTACTTTGTCGAGTTGTAAATCTTCGACTTATGGAATCATAAAATTTTTCAAGTAGCTCACTATCAATATTTCTAATTCCAATAAGAGAAGGTTGAGGATCTTTTTTCTTTTTAGTTAAATCTTGCCAACTATTGGTCATTTTTTCTAACCAATTAAACCCGTCATCATCGAAACCATTGGTTTGTTTTGGAGCGGTTTCAACTATTTCAGGTTTAACCCAAAAATCTTTATCCAATTCTTTTACAAGAAATTGCGCTCCACTATCATATGATGGAACATGTCGGCCACGTCTTGGGATACCCGAATTCCTTAAAGCCAAATGCCATTGTTTTTCTGAATTTCCATATGCGCAGGAGGAATAACTATTATAATAATTTTCGAGCACTTCTTCCTTGAATACACATTCAGTTGTGTAATTTTCAATTGGCTAAAAATGCAACAAATTTTTTTATCAATGTTTTTAAAAATATGGTAATTTTTTACCGCTGGATATAATTCTCCTCTTCGATCCATGCATAAGAAATTTTTGGTTTCTAATCCTCGTATGCTTATTAGTCCAACAGCAATTGAATAAAATTCCAACAAAGCTGAAAATTTGATAAAGTTTTGTTTTTAATGTTTTTTTTTTCTTCCAGGAAATCATGCTTTATTTTTTCCTCAAAAGATTGGAGAGATTTTTTGTGTGACGCAAATTTTTTCTGAAACGTCAGAACTTCCCCAAAATCTGTTAATGCGTGCCACTTCCTCTTTTCAATTTGAATTAGCTAAATGGATGGATGACAATTGGAAGAGTGGATACACAATGGAAGAAAAAAGAAAGAAGATAAATGACCTCTATTAGTAACTTCAAGTAAACTTGGCACCGAATGTCTTTAACTTTGTTTATTCCAAAAAATATTCTTTTATGATTTTTGAAATTTTAGTGTTTTAAAATTCTAAACTCCATTCTCTGTTAGCTACAGTAAGAAAAATTAAATTATTATTGTTTTTGAAAGTAACAAAAATTTTTTTAAACATTTTGTTGTACACATCCCTCATCCACCCTCCTCAAAGCAAAGCAACAACAAAGCCAGCTTAAATGACACAAAAAAATAATAAGAGCAACATTTTGGAACAAATAACAACTGTTTTTGAGTTGTCGTTTTTTTTCTTCTTTTCCAAAGTTTAAAAAACGAGCAATAATACGGCGACGATGGGATGGGATTTGTTTTACAATCAACCTTCATCCATCCACAAAACGCAGAGATCAAAGCTTTAAAAATATAAGAAAAAAAATAAAGATATTTTATGACATTTGATATAAACGTCAAGGTGGAAAATAGTAAGAAAAAAATCATGTAAATCATGAGATGGCTCGATTCGTCAGGTGATAAATAATAATATATATATGTCATCATTATTATTATTTAGCGCGTAATAATCAAAACAGATGTTTTTTTTTTATTAAAGTTAAGGCTTCTTTTCTTTTTTTTGAATCCCAAAAAAAGTTTTTTAAACATAATAAAAAAATAGACCAAAGAACAGCAAAGATGGCAAAAAAGAGAAGACGAAAATATAAATTAAATTTAACAAACCATAACGACTTTGAATATTTCTTGTTCCTCTAATTTGATAAGAATCAAGCCAGCTTTCATCTTCATTGGGTTCGGGAGAATCATTTAACATTTCAAACCAAATCCCTGCTCGACAATAAAGTCCGCCAATTTTATGGGGATTTGATAAAATGCTTGGCCTAAAAAATATAAAAAAAGCCTCATAAAAAAGACCACCAAACAGAATAAAGAAAAAACTTACTTTAAACGAGGCACAGTTAACGGCCTTATAAGATATTCGTCCGACCACTTGGGAAGTTTTAAACGATTTTTATTTTGTATAGCCAAAGTACAACGATTAATAATAGCTAATCCACGAGTAGTGAAGGGCGACGGAGGTTTTGCTCGGTGTTTATGATGATGATGTTGGTGAGTAGTCGGCTTACTCGGTATTGGAGTTGGAAAAGAATCTGGATAATGATTTTGAGTTGAACTTGATAATTCCAAATCAGATATGTTATTATTATTTTGTAAATGATTTATAGCCGATGCAAAGTTGCTGTTGCTGCTGCCTGTTTTAAAATAACCACCGCCGCCAACCGTAATTATTATAATAATTAATAAAGCCCTCCTCATGTGCTAAATAATATTAACAACAACAACGGCAGCGCCGCACGTCGTCGCTGCTTTATTATTATTAATAAATGCGGCGATCGCCGTGGGTCGACGTCGTGCGCCAGAATGGCGTTGCATAAGCGTTAAAATAAAAAATGCTGCCAGCAAGAAAAATAAAGATAGAATTTAATGTTGCTGAAAATGGAACAAACAAAAATTAGCTTATTTGTGAAAAATTTATTATACATACAATAATTTGAAACGGAAACGCAAAATAAATTAGGCTTATTATTTTAGGAAACACAACAACAAAAAAATGATGAGTTACAAAGTTTTTGAATGGAAAAAGTAAAAATATAAACAAAGGAACGCGGAACTTTGTAAACAAAAAAAGGAATTTTGTTTGTTAAGAAAGTAACTAAAGTGACCGAGAAAAAAAAGATGAGTTTAATCGAAAAAAATGTTGCAATATTTCTCTCGGATCTAAAGTGTAAGAGTCGGTTGTTGCGCATCCAAATGAATAAAAAAAATTCCTTTGTGGTTTTTTCTATTAAAAAAAATGTGAAAAATGACACTCAAGTTTGATTCAAGAAAATGAAAAAAAAGGTTTTTTAAATAGTGGGCGAGAGGAGGTTTAAAAATAAAAATAAAACGAGCAAGCTTTGTTCTCATTTTGGTTTTTATATAAACTAAAAAATGTTTGAAATAGAAAAAAATAAATGGCTATTTTTTTTTATTGAAAGCATCGTTGTCTGGGGGCTAATTTTATTTTTGAATTCTTTTTTTTCTTTTTTTTTGCTGTTTGGTGGTGGGAGATAATATGTACAAAGTTTATCTAATTCTTCTAAACCGCCACCATCCGGAAAGAGGAAAGAGAACGTGAAAGGGAAAAGAGTTCGGTTTTTTTTTGTTGTTGTTTGATGGTTTGGTGGTATACAGGCAGTAGACAAAAAAAACGCAATACCACTTAAGAAAAAAAGCTTTTTTTGCTCTTCTTGAAAAATTAATGAAGATAAACGAACTAACTATCTCATTCAAAAAAATTTGCTTCACAATGACGTAAAAACAACCAACGACGAGGTTGCGGCAAATTCATTTACCAAAGATTCCATCTTATTTTTTTTGTAAATGAAAAAGCAATTTTGCATTTTTGTGCAGAAAAATGAACGATTAAGTAAATAATAGAAATTGCAGCAGCTAATGAATGAATGATATATTTTGTGTTTAATATCAAACGTATCAGAACATGGGTGCAAAATAAAAAAAATTAAAAAAAGAAAAGAAACAAACAAAAAAGTTCCTAGTTTTCTCTCCCTCTCACGTAGCTTTTTGAACTATTTATTACCCTCATGAAACACGAAAAATATAAATAAAACAATTTCTTTAAACGTGCCATTAACTCTCGATTGTGTTGTTGCAAAAACAAAAAAACCAGAAAAATAAAGTTATACAAAAAGGAAGAACGCGCATCTCCGAAACAAACTTTTATCGCGCTTTTTTTTATTCTTGTTGTCACTTGGGTCGGTCGTTGTTTATATTCCTACTTTTTTGAGTTAAAAAAAGAAGAAGATAGATATAGAATAATAGGGAAGGAAGAAGAAGAAGAAAAAATACTCAAATCCATATTTGGGTGGTGGTGTTATTCACTGACTTGCTACTGACAAAAGAAAACAAAGAAAGAAAGCTCAAAAAGTCTCTCTTCTTCTTCTCCCGCGTTTATCCTAAAAAAACCAAAAACTATTGAGATATAACTGGGAGTTATTCTTCCTTCTACCATTTTGAAAAAATTTATTGCACTTCTTTAAGTAACTTTTTTTAGACACTTAAGACAACAAAAAAAGAAGAAAGGGAATACAAAAAAATTAAATGTGATATCAGAACATTATAGATCCATCCATTCTCAAATTTAATGGATTTTTTATTTGACATTTCTCTAAGTTCACCGATCATTTAACCTTTTTAAATGACATGCTATAATGACAAAGGCTACAGAAGAAAGAATAAGAATAAAAATCTTTAAATATTCCATGTTAAAAAAGGAAAAATAAAATCGAAATGAACTCATCCAAGCAAAAAAATGTTTTTTGGAGACAAAAGGTAATAAAGCTTGATTTAACACATGTAAACATCGAAGATAAAGTTTTTTAAATATTGGTTTAATTACTTTTCGAGTGTTTTACGATTCATGGATAGAAAAATCAAACACACGACTGCGCAAACAACGTAAAAAAAGAAGAGGAAATGCGCGTAAAATCTTTTGGGATGTTGCTAATCACATTTTTGCAATTTGTAAAAAATAAGTTAAATGACCACGTGCAAAAAAAAACATGTGTAAATGTAGTGATAATAAAGCCAAACGAAAAGATCCAAAAAGGAAAAAAACAGGCAATTCGAAGCAATAAAAGCTTGCTTATTTTCATCAGAGGATAACATAGACGACAATTATCGGTGAGATGTAAAGAAGAAGAAAATATATAAGCACAAATGTCCCAAAACATATAAGAGCAAAAAGTAAGCAGTCAGTCATTCCCTTATTGTCTTGTTTTATTTTTTTGATGTCTTCTTGAAGAAGGAGAAGAATACATCTTTGCTCGATTGCTAGCTCGAATTCGAATTTTGGTTGGCCAATCAGCTAGTCAGTCACTTAGCCTTTAGGCAGGTGATCAATTTAACTCAACCGTTTTTAAAAGAAAAAAAAAAGAAGGAGACAAGAAACAACAAAAGTTTTTTAACTTTAACTTTTAGTTTTGGCACCTGTGTTTGTTGTTGATCTTTTTCGTACTTTTTTTTCGCCGCTTTTTTTCTTCTTTCTTATTTTCAAGCACAATCACTAAAAACTCAGCGGCAGTATTCAAGTGACATAGTTAATTATTTTTTTGTTTTTGTTCAAGCAAATTTGATAAAAGCCTTTTTTTAATCGAAAAGGAAAAAAGAGCCATGAATCAAGAAAGGAAGGTTAGCCCAATAAATTAATTACCCCGGAAGTAAGTAAAGTTTTTAAAAAAACCATGTAAAACAAGAAGAAAAAATTGGAAAATGAGTGTTACAAAAAGGCATACAAAAATAGTTTAAAAAAAAGAGCGGGAAAGTTATGAGAAACAAAAAAATGTGGAGAATTGACCTTTTGATAAAACAAATCAAGAATAAAAAAGTTTGTCATAAATTCAAAGGGCATTTTTTTCTTGCCAATCGCTGACGCATGTTTTCTGAAAAAAAACTTCCGAATTGCAATTGGAATTGCACATGTTCAAGAAAAGTTGAAAGTTTTTTAATGCAAGCTTGCCTGATCGTTAAATTGCAATGCAACTTTAACGATTTTTTGGAGAAAAGGATCCTTTTTGAAGTTTGAATCCACCGAAAAGTTTTTCATAAAGCTAAAAGGTTTTAAATCTGCAACAAAAAAACACATTTTGGATTTTTAGCATCATCAATCAATTTAGTTTCTTTCTCTCAAATCATTTTTTTAATGCAGACAATAAAGTTTGGTTCATGATCTATCTCCCCTCAATCTATCTTTTTGATGACGATGACATTGAACCTCACACTTTAAAAACAAAAAAGCAAATAAAAAGAAGATTGTTTAGCAAAAAAAATAAATAATGGTGGATAAATACGTATACGTATGTATGGGTATATGAGTGATGTGACTTTTTTGACGTCAAGGGCACTCACATAATTATTTTGGAAGAGATCCATCCAGGATTTTTTTATCGCTTGATTTTTGACTGATCACCTTTTGATTTGATTCAAGAAAATAGAAAAGAGAAAGCAAGGCTTCATTAAAAATGATTTATGAAATAAAAAAAGTAAAATGGCACCTTTTTAAATAAAAAAAACTAAACCCGAGAAGAAGAAAAATATTAAAAAAACTGTTTTCATACTTCTATTTTTTTCGGAGGCGCGAGAAGTTTTAATGAGAGATACCAACAACAAAAACAATCTAACCTAAAATGGCTGTCCCCATTCAAAGAGGTGTGTTGATTTCTCCTTTCTTTTTCTTTTTGAAAGAAGGAGGCGATAATAAGCCAGTGAACGACGTCAAAGTAGCAGCAGAAAAAAAAGGTGAGATATTATCGTAAAATCATGGAAACAAAAAAGAGGAAAAATAAAGGTAACGGCAACGACGAAAATATTGCTCTTGATGATGATGCAGAAATAGGTAGCGATAAAGGTAAATGTATCATCTCATTCGAAGACAAAAGAGAACTTGGTTTTTTATTTTCCGATGTGTTAATCAAAACGTTTGTTTAATGATAATCTGGATAAGAAGAAAAAAATGGTCGTCTTAATAGAAGCGGAACTAAACTAATGATGAAAATGGAGAAAAAAAACCACAACAATAATCGTTTTAAATTGCTTTTAGAAAGTTGGTGTTCTTATTGGGTTTTATCTGAATGAAAAGAAAATAATTAAGCAATCTTTTTCTTTCATGTGAAAATTCCTCAATGCTTAGTTCATGGAAATCCACATGCAAACAGAGTTTTTCTCATGAACAAAGAAAAAGTCAATGCAATTTTAAAATTGGACTCGGATGTTTTTTTATGTTATTAAACCTGCTCCTAAAAAACAGTGTTCAGAAAATCATACTGGCTGCTATCGAGAAGATGTCGCAAAAGCATGAAAAAAAAAGAACGTGGAACAAAACTTTATGAATTTATTGTAAGATTTTTATAACAAAAAAATTTAAAAATATTATTACAGTAAACATTCTACAGCGCGAAGAATAAGCGGATGAAAAAGTAGTCTAAATCAATTTGTTTTCACAGATGAAAAAAGCAACAAAAAAAATGTAAAGGTTATGTAATAACAATCTTTCAAAGGATACTTCAAAATTATGAAATTCAAGCTTCAAACTTTTTAACAGTTTTTTTGTTTGTTGGTAAAATGCAAAAAGCTGCAAAGCTTGGGAAATCAAATTTCGAAGGAATTTGAACATTTTTTATACTTTTGCTGTTACAAAAGTTTCCAATTTTTACAATAGTAATTTGCATATTATTCTTCATTTTTTAGAATGATTTTATTATTGCCTATAAAAGGAAGTACTCAAAGTTTCTTACGTTTTTATCGTCATTCGACAACAAATTATTTGCTGCTGCAACGTCGTCGCTTACAATCTGGTGGTTTTCATTTCGCTTGATCATCCAATGTTGTTCAAAATGCTGAAACTCTTGGTTATTTTGCTGTTATCAATTCTTACAATGACTGATGCTTCTTCTCGTCCTAAAAGATACGATTCAACTGGTTCTCATCATGGCTCATCGAACTTCAATCAAACAATCAAACAATTTACTAGCAAATCACTCTCCAATATCGATGGTACTTCGGCTTCCGATGTTGGAACACAAGTTGGTAATGATATCGTCGTGAAAAATTCTGGTCCTATTGAAGTTTTATTGAACGATGGCATCTTAGAATTTGGAATTTGTGCAGATGATTGTAATGGAAAGTAAGTTTATCCTTTTTATTAAACAAGTTTAATGACACCATTGCAGGGTTAAAATTTGTTATGATGCTGTTCGAATAAATTCAAGGGCTGTTGTTTCTTCTGAATGTGGACCAGAACAATGTCAATTCTTGGTTGGAAAGGATGCAAACAATTTTTGGTTAATGGGTTCAAGTATGTTAATGCCTTTTTAATAGTTCATATAAGTATCATTTTTAGCTAATCCTTCGGAAGATGTAAGTGGATGTGGCTCAATGCAAATGAAATATGGTCGTCAAAAAATGTTTGGTTTCTCGGGTTATTGCTGCGATCCTAAGATTGGTAGAAATGGATATATGAATTTGAAAGTTGTTCAAGCTGATCCTCAATGTCCTCTAACCATCGTAGGTTCCATTTTTCCTGTAAAATCATTTTATAACCTTTATTGTTTTAGAAAAATGCTATCATCACAAATGGCGAGCCAACGACAACAACTTCACTTCCACTTTCATCTTCAACACCAATTTCCATGGTTGCAACTACTGTAGGTACTGATTCTGCTCAAATTCTATGGATTGTTTTGGGAGTGGTATTGGGAATCTTCGTTCTTTTTGTGGTCATCGCTGTGGTCGTTTTATTGTAAGTTTGCTTTACCTAAACATTAACACTCATTTCCATTTTTTAGATGGAAACGTTGGAATAAACGACGCAAGGGTGCTCCAAAGATAGTTGATGTTCCGCGTCCACGTGAAAAAGAAGCTGGAAAAACCAAAGAAGATGCAGTCGAAACTCAAGAAATACCTACTGAAGTTGAACATCCTAAAGAAGAACAAACTGCACCAAAAGAAGTCAAAAAAGAAGTCAAACCTAAAAGTGAACAATCAAAGGCACCTATGCCATCAGCTGAACCAACGCCAACTGTGGATGCAACTCAACCTCCATTTGAAACTGCAACAACTCAACCTTCAGCTGAACAACCTGCTCCTAATAAACCTGCCTTTGCCAAAGTTGCTTATCCTGAACCATCTCGTCTTGTTGTGAAATCGCTCAAATCACACAAAACTGATTCACTTCAAGGTATCCTACAGAAAAACATGAAAGTCCTTATCGAAACTCCATGGTTATCTTTGTCGAGATTCGATTGTCTTGGTGAACATGAATATTATCTAATGGAAAAAATGGAAAGGTTTGTTTTTCTTTTATCATATAAAACCTAGTAATTTCATTGTTTTAGTCGATATCCTCTAATGGTACGTGAAGATTATGATCGTGAAATCGACCTCTTCTGTGTTCCCATCAGTGAAATGTACAAAGAAATGAATAAGTTTGCGTATGTTATATTTCTTCAATGGTTAAAATCTTTATGTTTCTTTTTAAGCGTCGAAGCTGAAGAAGGTTTGAAAAAGAATGGCGTCCAATTTGATAGCAAGAAGAGAATCACTCATATGACCATCACTGGATTGGAATACATTCGACGACCTGACATTCCTGAATCAGTGGCATACTTTACTTTTGGTGCGGATTTTCATAAATATGTTGGTGCTGATTTCGAATTGATTGCAAAGGTCTCCATTCCACTTTTGTACGTCGTCGCTATGCAACCAAGATTTTCTGAATTCAATCGAAGAAAAGCATGCACATGGATTCGGTAGGTTTATTTTTGACAATTTCGTTAACCATTTTTTGCTTTTTTTAGTCGTCAAGTAGCAAAGGTTCGTAAATCTTACACTCCTTCTGAACGTGAAGTTATGCCATTTCCAATCAACATCATTGAAAAAGCCTATCAGAAAAACCCAAAGTATTTTGATGATTTGGATGCATTGAAAACTATGAGTGATGTCAAAGCTGTACAACCTCCTACTGTTCCTGTTAAAAATATTCATGCTCCAGAACCTCAAACTCCAAATGAAGGAATGGCAACAAATCCAACTCAAATTGAAGAATCTGCTGCTGCTGTTAATCATCAAGGAAAAAGCAAGAAGAAAAAGAAGAGCAAAAGCAAATCAAAGAAGTCGACATCCAAGAAGAATCATCGCAAACAATAGTCAAAACATTCTTATTGTTTGATTTTTTGATTGTATGTATATTTTATAACTTTATTTTGAATTAATAAAACTTTATTTAAACAATTTTGTCTTTTGTAAACGTGAAAATTTCTAAAAAAAATAATAAAAATTTTTCCGCGATGAAAAAAGCGAAGCAGAAGAAAGATCGCAGAGAAAGAGAGATTTTTATTGATTGCTTGTTTTGGTTTTTTTGTACAACCGCGTCTTCCATTCTTCAATTTATTTACAATAAATTGAATGAAAGCAAATAACTCATTGGTTTTTTACCCACAAACTCAAGGTATGTGGAATAGTTTCATGACCAATTTTTTCGAAAGTTGTGTCAATGAGAAAATCATAATTTTTGGATTCGCATTGCTGGGGTTTATCCGGTGAAGCAGATTTATTTTTAAACCATTGAATTTTTTTTAAGAAAGCAAATTTTAAGGAAAAAAGAATATGTTGTTTTTGCCTGAAGAGAAAATAAGAATCCTATCTTTTTGGAGAGCATTAATATTTATTACTAAACCCAAATATGAATTCTGATTATTCCTTTTTTGCTTAGTCATTCATAGTTTGACAAACGTTTTTTTTGTTGGCAAATGCTTTATAACAAAAAAGAGAATTGAGTTTGAACAATAGAAACTAAACGTCAGAAGAGCAAGCTATTTCATTTTTTCCATTCTCCCATCTTTTTTTATTTTTTTGCGATGGTCGAAAAATGAGGTGGTAGTCGCCGTCGGCGATGCGTCTCCTCCACCACCACCAGTGCCACCATCAAAACTAACAACTTTTAGGACTCCATGCTGCTGCTGTTAAATAGGAATGGATGGGGGACAACTACATTTTTATGTTTTTTCTTTCTTTTTACTTGCTTGGTATGTCACGTCGAAAGGCGCCAAAAGAGCCTTCTCAATTATTCTTTCCAGCATTTTTCTGTTGCTCTGAAATAACCACCATTTCAAGCTGGCTGCTATTGCTGCTGCTGCTTTTTGATGTGAAATACATAAAACATTCTCTTCTTTTTTTTCGGTTACTTTATAAAGAACAAAAAAAGTGTTTACTTCAAATGTTAACAGGTAAGTCAAAGGTATCTTTCGTAATAAAGGCAAATCTTAAAAACATTTTTCAAATTATTTTTAAAATCAATTCTTTAAAAAGGGTTTCAAATACCATTTGTATTAGAAATTTAGCTTTTCAATACCTTTTATTAATATTTTTTTCGAATGCTTTAAAAAAATTCAATATTCATCCATATGCTTGACTACCCAACACCCACCCGGCCAATTCACTTAAGCCTACTTTTTCAATTTTTTCTAGCTTTTCAAAGCTTATTCTATTTAAGGTTCATCGAAATGTAACCTTTGTTCCACGCAAAAATGATATTTAATGGTCTTTGGTTTTCGTCCATAATAACTTATTACATCGTTTTTATACCTCTCTTTGATTTATCGTTAGCTAAAAACTTGTCGCTTTCATCCATATTATCGACATCACTTTCGCAGAATGATACCACCGATTTGATTGAAGAAAAAGTAAATGAAAAATTTGGAAAACTTAAAAAATTGTCGCAAACTTCGGATAGTTGGGGAACAAAGGCTTTAGAACAAGAGCTTCCTCCGAGTGTTACCATCGAAGATATGCAAGAACGGCAATTAGCTTTTAAAGGAATAATTCGTCAAACCAAAAACGACAAAAATTATTCACCACGTAAGTGTTTTTAAAAGAAACATCGTACTTTTGATAAAGAAAGATTTTAGAGAATGAAACGGAGGAATACGAAGAAGATAGTTATAATTATGATGATTTGAATGCATTTGATGAGGTTACGCCTCACAAAAGATTGGTAGAAGATATTTTGGATCCAGAGTATTATGAAAAAACTGTTCATCCGAGAAAACATTTTCGAAATCCAACAAGAATTAATATTAGCATGAGTTTGTATCAAATTTTGGAAGTAGTAAGTTAGAGATAAAGCTGGGACAGCAAATTTTTTATAAATTGAAAATAATTTTAGAATGAAAGGCTTCAAAGTTTAACAGCAAATGTTTGGATGGTTCAGGTAAAAAAAATTCCACCACAAACGCAAAAAAAAGCCTATGAAAATTTGTAGGATTGGTATGATGAATTTGCTGATTGGAATCCACTTGAATATGGAATGATAAATAAAACTATTATGCCATACGATGATATATTTATTCCAGATACATATTTATACAACAACGAAAATTTGGAACAAAAACGAACTGAAGCTATGATGAATGTAATTCTTGAAACGGGTTATTGGAGGAATGATTCTCGAGGTGCAGCAGTGCAATTAATGTTTCCTGCAATTTATACATTAAGTTGTAAATTAAATGTTAAACATTTTCCTTATGATCAACAAGTAAGTTGTTGGCATTTTTGAACATGGTAAAAATCTGAAATAATTTATTTTAGAATTGTTCATTTATAATTTCTTCATGGACTCGAGATAAAAGCACAATAGATTATTGGCCCAAAATAGATTATGTAAATATGCAAAATTTTGCTCAAAACGAAGAATGGGAAGTGATAAGCTTTAATTTTGTTAGACATGAAGAAAACTATAAATGTTGTCCAGAACCTTGGGTAATGATATATGCTCATTTAGTTATTCGTAGAAAACCATTATATTATATTATTAATTTGGTTATACCAACTTCAATAATTACTATTGTGGCCGTTACGGGATTTTTCACTCCTTCATCTTCTTCTTCTGAAAGAGAGGAAAAATTGTATTTGGGTTGGTTAAAATTAAGGAATAAGTTAAATTATTGTGTGATTTTTAGGCATCAATACTCTTTTAACTTTACTTATTATGATGTTAATGATTGTTAGTTCCATGCCAAGCACTTCCAATTATGTTCCGTTAATGGGTAAATATTACTAATAAGTTTTTAAATTATTACCATAGTTTTTTTCAGGATGGTATTACATGGGAATTATTGGCGCAATTGTTTTTGGTACCCTTCTAGCCACTTTAGTTCTTTCCATTCACGGACAAAAAGCTCACTTAAAACCACTTCCATCATGGCTGAGGAAAATTATAAACAATAAAATTGTTTCCATCATAATTCTTGAGCCTCCATTAGCTTTAACAGATATTTGGACCGAATATGGTTTTGTTAATGAAACTCGAGTACCTCCGGGTGAAATTGAAGAAGAAGTTGTTCAAGAGATTAACAAAAATGTCCGCACTTTTTTTTATTATTCAAAAAAACTATAATCTTTTTTTTTCTTTTCTTCAGATTGTTCGACCAACAACAATATTTCCTTCAATTTCTTCTCATGTTAGCAATGGAAGTAACTATAGTTATGAAAGAAAGCTAGCTTCTTTAACAAAACAATATGATCAAAGGATGAGAGTTAAAGAAAGAAAAGAGCGACAACGACGAGAAACGCTTCAAAGCGCAGCTGAATTCCTTTCAACTGGAGCCCAACAAAATAATGCCAGGAGTGTGAAAAAGCAAAAACTTATTCGAAGGTATTTCATCGATTTTAAAATTTAAATAAGCCTTTAAATTTCAATTTTTTAGATGCTCATTAGAATGGGAATATCTTGCAAATGTCATTGATCGGGTTTTACTTTTCATTTTTTGTTTAATAACTTTAGGATTTTTTGGTTTACTCGCTTTCTTTGATCATTTGTTTGATGTTACTTTAGAATCTCAAATTTAAAAGTATGGTTTTTTTTTGGGTCAAATAAAAATAATTTTTATCTCAATTTTTATTCAATTTTTAAATTTGGCAGTATTATGTTTGTTTTTGACAGTAAGAATAATGTTTTAGAAAATACATGAGTTTATTTACTTGCGACGACCACTATATTGTTGAGCCATGTTGTTGTTATTATTAGGATCTAAAAATAAAAATAATTAGTTATTTTTTTTATTAAATTTGAAGCTTCTTACTTGTACCGGTACCAGAAGTTCCACCTGTTGATCCAGATCCTCCTGAACCATCAGTTGGAGTTGGTCCACCTGGATATTGAGGTTGTCCACCAATGCTTTGGAAGAATGGAGCATTTAACGCTTGCGTGTCTTTGATACGTTGTGGATTCGTGTATTGGTCGCCGTGGTAGTCTGGTAAATAACCCGGTTGCGAGGAGTTTGTCGAGGAGCCTCCTTGCGTTCCTGTACCACCAGCGGTGCCGCCTTGTTGGCCACTTTGTCCTCCTTGTTGGGCATAGGCGTTTGATCCCATTTGTTGATATTGCTGTTGAGATTGTTGCATGTTTTGTTGATTTCCATATTGCTGGGATGATGATGGGTTATATTGGTTGGTGTTGCCATAGTTGTTGGCGCCTTGATATTGTTGTGTGCCATATCCACCTTGGGTTTGATATTGTTGTTGAGGATAACCTTGCTGTTGTTGGTATTGATTATTTTGGGCTTGAGCATATTGGCCGTTGTTAGCGGAGCCGTAACCTCCTTGAGAACTCTGATCGTATTGATAGTTGCTAGATCCACATGTCGTACATCCGCCCTGCGGTTGTTGCATCTGTTGTTGTTGTTGCTGTTGTTGGCATGGATTACATGACTAAATTTTTCATTTTGACAACTTATTAACTCAAAAAACACCGATAAAAATCTTACCCCTGTTGAGTATTGCGCCTCGCAGTGGTATGCCAGCAACAAACAACCGATCGCAAGAAAGCTAAAGTCATCACTAATGTTTCACTTTCACTTTTTATTTTTCAAACACAGAAAACTTACCTAAAGTTACCCATCTTCTTTTCTAACACGGATAAGTCAACAGCAAAACAATCTCGTGTAGTATATAGGCAACTCACGATCAATGGAAGTCAATTTTTATACAAAAATTCAAGGCAAAATCTTAGGTAAACAAAAGTGTAGATTTTTTCAAGGAATAGGTTCCGCCTTTTTTACCAGTAGTAACAACAAATTTTTTTATTTAAAAGTCTAAACTTTTTTTATGCTGCTATTGTTGTTGATCATCGTCGTGTGCAAGTTAGCAGCGGAAGAAGGAACACAGTTTTTTTGCTGCTTTTCAAAAGGCTTAAAGAGAACCTTATTCCTTGAATATTTCTTATAAACTTGACGCTGCTCGTTTTCTCTCTCTATTGACTGTTTATCCTCAATGTTTTAATTTTGAAAAAAAAGATGGGTTAAAGTCGTTGTCTATAGGTATGATGAGTAAAGAAGGCATGCAAAAAAAAATATATAGTTGAACTCATTTGTATTTGCAAAGCACTTAACTTTTCCAAGTAGGTAAAAAAAAGTAATGAGCAATGGTTCTTTAATTTCAATGGAATTTTTTTTATAAATTGACCTTAGTTTGTTTAATGCATACTTTGGACCAAGGATTAAATTGTATTATTTTTTTTGCAAATGAAACCAATTTCTTTAAGAATTAAATATAGTTTTTTATCATCAATAATTTTTCTTAGCTTAAAAGTATTTTCATTACATACAAGAAAAAAAACATTTGGCACCAATTTTGAAGTATGTATAATGTACAAACATGAAAAAAAAATTAGAGTGTTACTAAGGTTAAAAGCAAATAAAAAGTAAACGAATGTTTTAAAGTTTTACAACTTTTTTACAAACATTATTGCAAAAAAAACTCGTGGGTTGATTTTTTTTTGCTTGCACATGCATTACCACCAACGAACAGAAGAATAAAGAAAATTTTTAAATAAAATGCAATGAGACTATAAAGAACCCATTTTTAACCAGAAAATTACATATAAAAAAAGAAGCACCCATTTTTGGCCATCACAAAATAAAAAAATAGAGAACAAAATAGGTTAATCGCCAGCTGGAACTTTGTGTTTTGACCAGCCGTGAAAGACGCGTCGAAAGCGTTTGGATTCATGATATTTAAGTGAAGCAACCAATTTTCGTGGTTTATCAGGTTGTTTATTTTGCATATGTCCAATATAAACTTGTGCGGCTTTGTAAGCTAATTTTCCTTCAACATCGCTAGCTCTTGGACCAACCCATAAAAATATAAGTTCACCATTATCAATGATCATGACATCATCGTCATCCAAATCATCCTTAAAAAATTAGCATAAAAGAAAATCTCGAACAAAAAAGTGACAAACCTGGCAAAAATCTACAGTTTTTTCGGAAACACTAAAGTAACCTTTTTCATTGGTGCAACGGAATAATCGAGTGTAATTCATAAAATCAGCGCTTGTTTCATAGGGTTTTTTGCCGCCTAGTACTTCCCAAAATTCATCAGATTCTTCGCCTTCATTAACTATCCCAACAGTGAAATCACCTTCTCTGTTGATTAGTTCATCTGCCACCTACAACATCAAATTTAAAAATTTAGTAAAAAATGCCATCCTTTCAAACCTCTTTGATAACACTATGATAATATGGATCAGATTTATCACCAATCCAACAGTATACAATGCCACTGCAATCTGATTCATCAGGTATCGGAAAAGGTCGACGAAGAATGTAACAAAAGCCAGAGCATAGCTGATCAGCTTTACAATCGATTTGGATGGTTCTTGTGCACACAGCTGAGCCATTTGCACGCAAATGGAATAGCTCGGGCCATTTACCTAAATATTAGAATTTAAAAAAAGTTTTCGAATTTGCTATTTTTACCTCCAAGATTCATGGAAAGATTTCGACGCCCTCTGCGAATAACAAATTTTTTATTAAAATGTGAAAGGAATTTATGATTTTCTTGTTGTTGATACATTCGAACAACTTCCAATTTATCTTTGAAAAGTTCTTCAAATTTCTTTTGCAAACTAAATGTAAATTGAAGCCATCCCATATTTCCTGCATCTCGGCCTTGCCAAAAATAAACTACGCATTTAAAATCATCAGTTTTTTCTTCTTCTTTTCGATTATTTTTCTTTTTGGGTTTATCATTTTCACTTTCACCATCCTCTTCCTCGTCTTCTTCCTCTTCTTCATCCGAATAATCACTATCTTCATTTGGAACACCATAGCGGCAAAGGAAAACATAACAATCCATAGTGTAAAAAGTACCAAATTCATTACTTGGAAGTTTAACAAATTTCTTTCCTTGCAATACAAAGGGTTCAATAACTTCTAAATCGGCATTGCAATCCAAAATCATTTGATCTGCCTCTTCATGCGACATTGCGGGTAAACGATCAAGAAAGAGGGCAACCAAATCGGTTTTCATTTTATCACGTTCAAGAATAACTTTAACATCTGCGCCACGTCGTTGCACAGTATCGGCGGTCATGGTAAAGTCAAATGGCACAATATCATCCCATCCTTTAAATTTGGATCGAAACATGGTTGATTCTTCACCTTCGGTTTCACGAGAAATTTGGGTATATTCCGGACGTTCAAGCATGCTATGTAGCTCCATCACTAATTTCTAAAAATAAAGAATTCAAAAAATTGTCTCAAGCTTCTTTAAATCACTTACATGTCCAGCCATTTTTAGCAGCCTATTAGCTTTTTTTCCAACCCATAGGAAAATATCCGAAGTGCAATCCATGATGTAAACATTTTTAGTCTGCAACATTTTTTGTAGCAGCAATCCACTTTTAAGTTCAACTTGAGGAAGCTCAATGAAACCCATTCCAATTTGAACATTATATAATTTTTTACGCTCTGGTTCAAAATCAAGTGGCACATGTTCCATAATGGGCTCATCTGGTTGGTCTGTGCTTCCATGAAACTCCTTCCAAAATTCTTCAGGCACTTTTCTTTGATTACATGTTTCTATATCAGATTTGCCTTTCCGATCCCTTTTATTCATTCTTTCAGCAAAAAGTCGAACTTTGGTTGCAACAGTAATGCGAGATCGAATACCACTCCATACCCAAATTGTTTCACCACAATCAAAGAGGAATACAAATCGAGGATCTAATGATTCTACGTTCACAGGCACAGGCTCCATATTACATTGAGATCCATCAACCGTAGCTCGATACAGTCGTTTGACGAAGGCTGTTTTTTCAACGGTAAAAAAGCCTGATTGAGTATGGGCTCCTGAGACATAAACTATTTCACCACCAAAAAGTTCCAAAAATTCATCTGATTCATCATTCATTTCTTCTCGAACTGTCCTTAAAATTTATAAAAATTTATTATGAATGTAATTTCGTATATATTATCAAACCTGCATGATGCTCCAAGATAATTCCTCAAATTTACAGCATGAACAGCCGCACACATTCCTTTATCCAAAGTAGTTTTTTCACCAATCCAATAATATATTTGATGGTTAAAGCTACCACTGGGTTCTTTAATGGTTTTTAATATCAAATAACAATCTCCTTCATAAAAATTATCCTGATAATCTTCATCCACAAGTTGGGGATTAAAATTTTCTATCTCCCAAACCCATAAACCTTCACATTCTCCAACTTCCTCATCAAAAAATACAGAATAATCAAGTTTGGGTTTAGTTTTTTCCATTTTTTCCTAAAATTTTGCCATCGATGATAAACAAAAATGTTAAAGATTTTACAAACCTTCCAAGATACAACCGGCTGAGTTCCAGGTAATTCCTCTTTTTCATTTAAATTTTTATCCCTCGTTACTTTAGACATCCCTTGAATAACTTTAGAAGCGCCATCTTGATCAGCTTGATATCGCCTTCTCCTGATGAAGTCCTTCTTTCTTTGCACTGCATCCTTATGAACTCCACCAAGCACTGAGCTTGCAGATGAATGTGGACTTTGGCCTGCGACTTGCATCTGGAAATAAAAAATATTTCAAGGTTATGGCAAAAAAAAATTATAACACCTTTTTTTGTTGATTAAAAACCTTTTTTTCTAAATAAAAAATCAACAATCAATTAAAAAAAGGTACAAAAAAGGTGCACAAAAATAAATAATAAAATAAAAAACAAACCTGATGTGACAAAGAGAAATCAATGTTATAAAATGCGAGAGCTTTTTGTTTATCGGATGGTTTTGGTGGCATAACAATATCGGGGTTGCTAAAAAAAGTGAAAAAATGAAATAAAAATATAACACACGAAAAATAAAATCAAATCAAAAACATTAAAATCAAAATGTAGCTTAGCTCACTTTTGTAAGTCCATTTCTTTTAAATCGGGAAGTAAATGAATTCCATCGGGTAGTGTAATAAGTTTGTTATTATCAAGTTTAAGCTTTTGTAATTTTACGCATCGACTTATACCTTCGGGAATTAATTCTAAATCGTTATATGAAAGATGGAGGACTTCAAGTTGAATCAATTTTCCAATGCCTCCAGGAAGTCCTGCAAGAAAAAATGGATATATAAAAAACATCCAAACCCAAAAGGAAGGGAAGAAAAAAATAATAAAAAAACAAACCAGAAAAAACAAGCTTGTTATAACTTGCATAAATTTTTTGAAGTTTTATACTTCGAACGATTCCTTCCGGAAATGCAATAAGTTCGTTAACAGAAATATTAAGAGTTCGCAAATTTTCAAATGAACCTTCAGGAAATTCAATTTTACTTATTTTGTTTCGGCTTACATCAAGTTTACATAAATTTTTAAGTTGATATAAATTTGGAGGAAATGTTGCTAAATCATTTTCAGCTAAATCGATTTCCTAAAAAAAATGAAATGAATGTTAAGGTTTTTTTGGAGGAAGGAAGATAGGAACGAAATGACTAAGACAAGCATGAAGAAAAAAAGAAACAATTCATACCTGCAAGTTTTCTAGATCTTCCCAGTTTGGAGGTAAATTGTTTAAATTTCGATGAGTGTTGCGAAGTGTAAGCACACGAAGGGTTTTCATACTAAAAAGAAGAGAGAAAAATATGATAAATGTAAATAAATAAATATATATAAAAAATATATATGGAAAAGAAGGAAAAGCTTTTGAACAAACCTAGGCATAAGTTTAAGTTGAAAATGATTCAATGGATTATTTGATAATTTTAAAACCTGAAGATTTATAAGTCGACGAATTTGTGGCTGAAGTACATCAAGTTTATTATCGCTTAAATCAAGAAGGACGAGATCAACAAGGTTCGAAAAGATCTAAAAAAAAGTTGCATAATTTTTTCTTTGGGTTTTTTGAGAATATAAGAAATGTGACATACTTGATTAGGAATATTTTCAATATTATTATGACTTAAATTTAAAACAATTGTGCATTTTGCATATTCTAAATTTGATGGAACATCTCTTAATGAATTTTTACTAAAATCAATAATGGTTAAATCTTTCATTCGAAATATATCCGTTGGAATTCCAGATGTTTTAATCTACAAAAACAACAAAATGGGATGAATCAAGTTTTTAAAAGTAAAGGTAAAAACTCATACTTGATTATTTCTTACAATAACCGATCGTAAATGAGGTAGATCTGATAATTCTCCATGAACATTAGCTAATTTATTTCTAACCATTTGTAAATGTTCAAGGTTGGTAAGTCTTGACAACTCATCCGGAACTTTTTCAAGTTGAGCTCGATTTAATTTTAACCAAGTCATTTGTGTCATTTGTTCCACTTCATGTGGAAATCGATCACCCTAAATTTAATCATAATAATGCCTGGTGAAAATGGAATAAAAGAAAAATTCTTACAGAAAAATCATTTCTGGAAAAATCAATTCCCCGAACAAATGGTAGCACGCCTGTCGACATTGTCGTTCGTTCTTTTTAAACTTTTTTTTTCAATAAATATATTACAAAGAAGAGAACAATAAAACTATAGTGTTATATTAAGTTCATCAGTGTAATGTGTAATAAAACTAAAAATAAATAAATATTACTAAAATTAAAGATATATATTAACACGACAAAATAATTTCTTTTAGATTTTTGAAGTAGCAGAAAAAAATTCGCGCTCGTTTCACATTCAAGTCTCTCATCCTTCTTTTTTTCTCCATAAAACAATGTAACAACAAAACTTCTTTTTTTTTTCGAAGGCTGCACCACACACTCGAGCTCGGTCGAATGAGGAATGAGCGCAGGCCCATCCATTGATTGATTAACGAAAAAAATGATGAGAGAAAAGAAGATGGGATGGGAACTGTCCACTCTCGTCTCTTCTACCCCGTATTTTTTTATTTTAAGTTTTACAGCTTCGATATTTTTGATTTAAAATTTGCAACATTTTTGTTTTAAAAATGGTATAATTGGACGGACGCTAATAATTGGATTTTTTAGCTTTTTATTAGTTTCGAAAATGAGAGAAAAAGAAAAAAAACAAGAACGGAGGCTTTATTTTACGTTCGATTGCCGTCGATTACACAAACAAACAGCTGCAAAAAAGAGAGAGAAGCAATAGAAAAAAAATTCTTAAAAGCAAGGTATCGATCACCTTTTTGCTTTTCTTTTTGTTGTTGTTGAGGCATTATTTCGAATGATTATCATCACTATTTGAATGTGTGTAAGAGTGTGCAAAATGATTGTTGAAAATAACAACGAAAAAATAAAACGAAGCTGAAGAAAAAAACCAACCAAAAAGTTTTCGAAATAAAAAAAAGTTGTTAAAAAATGCTTTTTTTGTTGTTTTCTGAAACAAGGAGTTAGTTTTATGCCGACAAAGAAAGTTAGCAAGCTTGAAAACTTTATATTTCCCAAAGGCTTTCCACATTTTTTTATCTTTCGAAGAAATGGTAGAGACATACAACCTTGAAAAGTTTCATGGCGATCATCATCATCACTCTTTTTTTATTTATCCGACGAGATTTCTTAGTTTTGCGTCATTTATATCTTGTTTATTATTCTCTTTTTTTCTTCCCAGTGGGTTAATGTCAAAATATAAATTATTAATAAAATGTTTTTCGATGGCGGGCGGCAAGAAAAACAAATATGTTATTTTATTATTTTTGAGATATCAAAAAAAAGATACACAAATATTGAAACAGTAAACTAGCAATATTTGCGAGGCTTAGATAAAGGCTTAGGCTTTTTTTTTGTTTAGACTCTGGCTTGAAAGGTGATCTCAGCCTTTAGTCTCTTTCCATTGTTCAAGGATTGTTGTAAAGAAAAAAATCTTGAAATCAAAAAAATATGTGAGGACAAAAGGATCTTTGAGAAGCAAGCAGCAAAAAAAGCAAAGCACAAAGGCTTTTCAAAGACTATCTCGTTAAAAATCTTATCCATCGCGTCTTTTGTCACCAAAGAAAATTGCGGAAAGAATAAAAAAATGTCTAAGCAACTAACTCAGTAACTTTTGACGACATCTACCAACATAAAAAAAGCTTTAACGCATGTTGTTAAAAAAATATATCAAAAAAGTTACGGAATGATGGGTTCGTCATTGTCATCGTCTGCCAGCATAAAAAAATTTTTTTCACAACCAATTGGTTGTTGAACGGCTATTCTTTTACCTCGTAATGTTTGTCGGTCATTTTATATTTTAAAATACTAAAACTTGTGTGACAAATAGGCTTTAACTTTTTTTCTTCCAAAAAGCAAAAATCAACAACTGTCTCAAGAAAGAAAAAAAATTTGTGAAAACGAGAGAATAAAGGTGGCTAGACTCCGACGTCGTTGACGACGACAATAAGGAAGAAGAAAAACGAAAAAAGAAGGGCAGAGGCAGCAGCAATCCATCTCGATTACCATTCTTTTTCATTATTATTGTATCCATTGACTTCAAAGCGGGTGCTTTTTGAAATAGAAAGAAAAAATGTCTGAACCAAGTAAAAAAGTTAAAATTTTTAACCCCAAAGATTATGAAGCAGAATTTAATCCTGAAGCTTATCTTCAGTATTATTATAGCAGGTTCGTTTTCTTTTTTAAATTCCTATTCTTTCGGTTACGGTATTTTTTATTTTTACAGTAAAGCTTTGGATGATGATGGTACACGGTTATCGCTTTTTGCCTTGCCTATGTTTGCGTATTACATTCAAACAAAAGTTCCAGAAAATTTACGGCAATCTTTAATTGATATTGGTGCAGGTCCAACTGTTTATTCAGCCATTAGTTTTCGTGACGTTGTTAAACGTGTATATTTGACAGATTATGTTGAAAAAAGTTTAACTATGCTCGATGATTGGTTATATCAAAGAACTCCATTTAATTGGGCTAAAGCCATTCATGTTATTTCAAAGTACGTAAATATATCAATTTTGTGAAATTTTCAAATTTTGTTTTTTTTTAGAACTGAAGGCTTACATATATTAAATGATAAAGAAGTCAGCGCCGTGGAAAAACAAGCTCGAAAAGTAGTTGAAAATGGTGGGATTTTCAAAGCAGATGTTCATGAAAAAAATGTTTTAATTTTGAGCGAAGATCAACAAAAACCCATGGATCAAACATACGATATCGCGGTTTCAGTTTTCTGCCTTGAATCCGCCTGTTCCACTCATGACGAGTATAAACAAGCACTTAAAAATATTGTAAGAATTTTTTTGACAGCTTTGTGTTTTAGTTTTACTTTAAAAATCTTAAACTTTTTTTGAGTTCATTTTTGCATTCTTTTCAGGTTTCGTTAATTCGACCAGGCGGATATTTAATCCTTGGTTCCGTCATCGATGACGTAATGTACAACTCGGGTATGTCGCTTGTAGGCGATTCAAAATTTTTTAGCTTGCTTGATTTAAATGAAGATTTTATTGAAAAAGCTATGGATGATTGTGGGATGGATCTCAAAACTTTACAAAAGTATAGTCTTGATTATGATGGTGTTGCTTTCTTTATGATTACCAAAAATTCTTCTTCTTCTTCGGCAACTTCGGGTAATAACTGAAATTCCATAAATTTGATGAAATGCAGAACGTTCAGATCCTTTTAGGCCTTTTTTTGGAGAGAACTATTTTTTCTTTGAGAATGAATTTAAAATAAAAATGTAGCAGAGCTTTTTGGGCTTAGAAATCTCGGTGTTTTGTTCTATAAATAATTTTGTTGTATTGTTGTCTTTAATAAAGTTTTTATTTAAATCTTCTATACCACATATTTCAACAACAATGAAAAAAAAAAAAAAAAATTATTTAAAAGGCTACTAGAGAAATAGAAAAAACGCACATTTTTATCCTCTAAAGGTTATTATTACTTTAAAAATGATAAAAAGAAGTTACATACGAAAAAAATTAAATACTTTTAAATGACAGAAAAAAAAGTCAGTAAGGGTAAAAATGTAAATAAAACTTAAATCACCAAATGCCTTACTTAATGGAAATATAAATAAACCAAAAAGAGAAAAAAGTTTTTTAGATAAAAATTCCATCCCTCAATTAAAATAAATGAAATGATCACCCTTAAAGGTAAAAAGTGATAAATATGCAAATTACAGCACCAATGGTAATGTAGTATAATTACATATTAAAAAGGAAAATTATATAAATCATATACAGATTTTATAAAAAAGAGCCCTGGAATCCAGATCACACTGACCAACTAAAAAAATAAAATAAAGAAAAAAAGAATTTGGGGAAAAAGTATTGAAATAAATTTATATTATATAAAAAATAAAGAAAGGGCAAGAGGTGGAATAAAAAAAAAATAGGAAAAAAAGAAGAACAATATGTTGAGTTATTTTTTTTAGAAAGCAGCCATCAAAGAATAAAAGAAAATACAACAAAATTTCAAGACAGAAAAAATTAAATTAAACACGCATTAATTTTTTGTTGTAGAGGAATTATTATTAAAAATCTGAAATCACTTTTTTTTACTGCGAGAATAAATAAATTAATAAAAATTTCAAAAAACAATAAAAAAAATCAGAAAATAAAAACAAGATAAAGAGCTTTAGCCAATAAAAAAAACAACCAGAAAGAATGTGCAATGAGTGAGTTAGTTAGTATATACCAATTCTTTTTTCTTTTTCTTTTTTTCTTAGCTGGGAAAGCATCTTTGGTAGAAATATCAAAAAACAAAAAACATTTAAATCATAAAATATTATAACGAACACCCGTTCGAAGACACAATAAAGAAAAAATAAAAATACAAATGAGCAAAATAATTTAAATATTATTTTTTACTTGTTGGTTTATTATTGCGTGTTGGAGTTAGGGGTCGTTGACTATTTGATGATGCAGCCATTAAACGCTTTTTATCCGATGGTTTTAGAATCTAAAAAAATTTGAAGATAAATTAATCAAACTAAAAAATATGCTATAAAACATACTTGGAATGAGCACATTAAAGCTTCATCAACGGACATAAGGGAACCAGCATTATCGAATTCTCCACAATAATTTGGAGCTGAGAATAAAGTGACGAGTTGCCGTTTAGCAAAAAATTCATAGCCATCTTCGACTACTTGATGAGCGCGACAAACGAGATCTAAGTCATGACGATGAAGGAATTTCGAAACAACTTCAGGTCCAAAAGTGAATGAAACGCCTCGATCATTTTCGCCCCATCCAGTGGTTTGTTTATCGGGATCCGACCAAAGGAGATCACATAAAAGTCCACAATCTGGAACATCCGTGGGACGAGAGATACGACGAATTTGTTCCATGGAAGATAGGTCAGGGGAAAGGCCACCATGGCAACAAAAGATTTTTTCATCGATGATTGCAGCCACAGGAAGGCAGTTAAAGCAATCGGTGAAAGTTTTCCATAACTTTACGTTATATCTTCGTTTACCTTAAAATATATATATAATTATTAGCCTATAAAAGATTAGGATAAAATCTTACATTCATCATAAAATCCATAAATCCGATTAATGCTTGCACATTCATGATTACCGCGAAGCATGAAAAAGTTTTCAGGATATTTTATTTTATATGCTAATAACAAACAAATAGTTTCCAAGGATTGCTTTCCTCGATCAACATAATCTCCAAGAAAGAGGTAATTTGCCGTAGGGGGAAAGCCGCCATATTCAAAAAGTCGTAGGAGATCATAATATTGGCCATGAATGTCGCCACAAATTTTCAATGGAGCTTCAAGTTCCAAAAGCACCGGCTGGCTTAAGAAAATTTCTCGTGATTTAAGACATAATGCCTTTATTTCATTTTCAGTCAATTGAACATTTTTACCAGGTTTTGAGCCTCGAACTACAAAAAAATAAATTACGTAATAATTTATGTCATTTTTTTTTTCTTAAATTTTACCTTCTTGAAGACGATGGATGATGTTGTCCACGCTAAGATGCTCCACGCCAGCCATGAATGGAAGCCTACAACAAAAGGGTAAAAATTAATGGAAATCAATAAGCAACAACAAAAAAAGTTATATTTTATGAAAAAAGCAACGTCGATTGATTTTGTAAGCCTCACCATCAAAAAAAAAAGCAAAAAAAAAAAAACAAATCGAAAACGCCTCGTTGAAATAAAAAAAAAGCGCGCTCGACTTCGTCTTTCCACAGAACACGCAGCAGCAAGCAAGCAAGAACAACCAAATGCGAAGAAGAAGAAATGGAATGAACGAATGACAGCAATATTATGTGAATGAGGGAGCTGCTCTAACTCTTTCTCCTTCTTTTCTTCGATTCTATATAAAAAATATGTGTATGGCTTTGTGAGAAGAAGAAGAATAACGATGTTGCTTTACTTTACTTGGCTCTGCTGCGGCGGCTGATTGTCTGTCATGCGCTCGCTCGCTAGCTTTTTTTCACTTCTAAATTGCACTGACGGAGAAGGAAAAAAAGGAGAGAAAGGAAAAGAAGAAAAAAATGAAAAGCGTACTAACATACATTCAACTAAATAACATTGCGAAAATCAGCTGATTGTGTATGTATGTATATGTAATAACTATGAAAAACCTCCAAAAATTTTACCAAGAAATTTATTAAAAAAAATTAATTTAGCTACCAAAAATTTTTTATTTTGACCATTGTTTTAATTTACAACGTGACTTTTTCACGCTTTTCAATTTATTGAAACACCGCCCTCCATTGTGCTTTTTTTCAATTTTCTTTCCTTCCCTTCTTTTTTTTTCACACACCACGGGATCTGTTGCAGTTGTTTTCACCCCCTTTTTTCACATGGTGCAATATTGTTAAGAGAAGAAGACATGACTTGATTTGCGTTAGACCATCTTCCCAGTATTTCTTGGACGTGTTCTTCTTTTTTTAATTAATATTAAGCTTTTTTTAAAATCAGGTCTTTGATCGCGTAATTTATGGATTAATCTCTCAACTTCGATAAAACACCGTATTTTTTTTTTTTTTAGTATTCGGTTTGACCGCTTAGTATGTCAATTTACAATGGTAAACAAAAGCGAAATAATAAGAAAAATTCAACTTTATCTACGGCAGCCGTATACCCGATCATTCACCAGGCGATACAAAAAGAAGATACTGTAGAAACAACAACAGCCTCTGTGCCTCCTATGGCTCCTTTAGCTGAACCCGAAATTCTACCCAAAGCCACTAAGAAATCAATTAAAGTTTCTTATGGCCAGTGCATTGAACCCCAAACTGTCATGTAAATTTTTTAGATAGAAAAATTATGTGAGCTAATAATCAACTTTTAAGTGAATCTTCCCTTGTTTCATCTGTAGCTGATCTTATGCATGAAGTCATTCCTCAAAGCCAAACACCTCTTTCAGCTCAAAATGAAATCATATCTTGGGTTGATGTTAAAAGACTTGAATATGGTAAAAAGAAAATAAATAATTAATAGTTTAATTAATTTTTTCCATTTTTAGTTAAAGCTGACGTCCCTCAAATTGGTTTCGTAATTATTGTGGGCCTTGCACGAGGTTATCAAATTTGGTGGATGGAAGAAAACGGAAATTGCTTAGAAGTTGTTTCCGAGCGTAAAGGACCTCTCAAAGTTGGCCAGCTTTTGCCTTTTAATGTTGATGTGCCAGAAGATAAATTTCGTAATTCTCGACCACTTTTTGCTCGAGTTGATGGAAACCCACTTATGCCAGAAAATAAACTATGCGTTGTATCAATTCTCTCACTTGCCACCGGCGAAGATGTACATGAACTTAGCTTTAAAGACCCGGTTTTGGATATTAGTAGTTCCCCCAAATGCTTTATTGTTGCCTTAAAAGATTCTATAATTGTATGTAATCCTGGAACCTTTGAAGAATGTTTAACCATAGCCGTGACTCCTTCAAATGATTCAAGCGTTTGTCCAAGTTATGATTTATCTGATGGATTTTTAGCTTATGCTGATAAAACTGTAAGTTTCTATAACTAACTAAAAAGACAATAAGAGTACATTCATTCATTCGTTCCAGCTCAATAAACATATACAATCAGTTGGTGGAGTTGTATTGGGTGAAGATTCGTCCTATAGCGGCCAAATAATGAGCGCTGCTAAGGTTCGTTTATTTACGAACAACTGGTTTTTGGAACATATAAAAAAATTCAATAATTTTTTAGTCATTTTCTAAAACTGTTTCGTCTATTGGTGAATCGGTATTAACTTCATTTACTACCGGAAATCAAAATAAACAAGCCAATTCAACATCCGATCTTGGAATAATCACTGTGATTGATGCATGCGCTGTTGTAGTTTGTGGTGATCGAAAAACAACAACAACAAATGGAAATAAACAACATGTTATTTCGCATTTTGTTGCGCATGAATCACCCCTAGGTTATATTGCCTTTGGACATGGTGGACAAATTTTGCTTACTTCATCTCAATCAGGGACATCATTTTATATTTTTGCCCTTCATCCACATTCGAGAGTAGCTGCACTTGGTTCTGTTCAACATTTGTATACGCTTTATCGAGGAAATAGCGCTGCGAAAGTAAGACGCTTGAACTTTTTTTTATCAGATTGATTTTTGATTATATTTATTTTTAGGTTGTTAATTGTGCGTTTTCTGATGATAATCGTTGGGTTGCAGTGTCCACAAATCATGGAACCACACATCTTTTTGCTATTTCCCCATATGGTGGAGCAATTAGCATGCGTACACATGGTGGAAAACTCGTGAATAAAGAAAGTCGATTTGAACGTACTGCAGGATTAACTTCCGATCACATGACTCGAAACATCAATCATCATGCTCCAGTTAAACCGGGGCAAGCTGTTTTTGGATCATCCAATTATTATAAGTAAGCAAAAAAAGTAAACCAAAAAACAAAAAATTAAGTTTTAAATTTTTAGAGAGCATCCTTCTATTTCCCATTCGCCTCTATTTAAAACAACTATCAACCCTCGATTGAATTTGAATACCGTTCCAATATCATTGTACTCGGTAGCAAAGATAAAAGCACGAGTGTTCTCAGCTGAAAGTTTATCAGCATGGGCATCTGATAACACACCCGTTTCAATTTCATCATCAAAAGGCAATGGGCGAGTTAATGGACAAAGTTTTGTAACTGAATCAGCTCGACGCCTTTCTGCTGCTTTTACCAATCATCTAAATGATTCAATGCAAGTTGAGGGACCAATTTTATCCATTATGAATGCCGATGGAGTTTTAACTTCATTTCAAATTAAAATTAAACAAGAACGACATAATTCTTCAAGTTCAAATTCTTCAATGAATATTGGTGAAATCCTTTCATTATCTCCTAATGCTTCAAGTACTGCAATTTCAACCAAGTTGAATGTACAAGAAGCTCCCATTCGTGTTATATCCCCTCCAATTTCTCAATGGTTTTTACATCGAAGTCGAAATGCTGCAAGTGTGGAACCACCTTTAAGTAAACAAAATGCCCTACTTGTATATTCACATCGTGGAACTAAAAAGGAATTAAAATGTGATAAGCATGTACCAGATTATTGGTTGCAACATGTTGAAGTTGAAACCTATAGTGGCCCACATCGTCGATTATGGATGGGTCCACAATTTACATTTGGTCATTATGCAGAATCGGGCCATGCAAGTGCTCAATTAGTAAGTCATTCAAAAAATCGTATCTCTAAATGCCTGTCTTCTTTTTTTTAGTTTAATCCAAATGATTCACATTCCGCTACCGTATATACCGCTACTGCCCAAAAATGTTGCCCTGTTTTAATTGAAAAAAATTCTGCTTATTCGGGTATAAACAATGATTATTCAAATGATTCTTCAAGAATTGTATGTGGTTCATGGTCATCAGAATTCGATATGAAAGGATTGATTGATCCAGGAGTAAAAGAAAAAATTGAAGATGCCATGCGTGATATTGAACCACTTGAATCTTCATCATCTAATGCTGACCTCTTATCTCTCTCAGGAATGGATTTGTGATAAACATAAAAATGAAACAAACAAAAAAAAACTACCTTTTCTAATCTTCGAATTTATTTTTTTTATTTTCTTTCGTGCTGGTCACAAATAATAATGTTTGTCCATACTCTCTCTTTTTTTTATTTTTGAATTAGTAACGGTTTAGCTTTTATTAAAAAATAATTTCATTTAAAAAAAGCGCTGGTTTAATTTCGCTTAAAAAAATTATATGTATGTAATTCAAAAATGAGTCTTTTTCTTTTTGTATTTTTTGTATTGTATGTATTTATTATTATTGCTTAGTCTCCTCGTAAAAAAAAACAAATATGTCTTTCCAATACTGGTACATCTTGGCGACCAGGCATTCCAAAAGTGCCCAATCCCGATTATTAACCTTTTCTTGATTCTTCATCTTCTTTTTAAAGCTAGGCATCATTCATCTTAAAATTTCTTCTTTTTTTCTTTTCTAATTTCAGTGTGTCTCCAAAAAGCAAAAAAAGCATGTAAAAAAATTTTCTTTTCGTTAATTTTGAATTTTTTTCTTTGCAAATTTTTATTTAAAATAAGCAAAAAATTTTCTTTCATTTAAAAATGTATTTTTTTTTCTTTATTTTTCGTGTTTTCTGATTTTTGAAGCTTTTTGGTGCCGCTTTAATTTCCTATTCATATTCTTTTTCTTTCCCCTCTTTTTCTTCTTCGCGGTAAAAAGTGTCTTATATTATAATGTTGGCATCCAAACCTCATGTTTTTTTCAATAATTACTGTACAATAAATGTTTATAAACACACACTAAAAATGTCAAAAAAGGCAATCATAAAAAAAGTTAACAAAAAAAAGAAAGCAACAACGTGACCCTAGAACGTGAAAGTTGCATTTTTATCGGAAGCATGATGTGTCATAAGAAAAATTGCATCATCAATAGTTGTTTCACTTATTTTTAAAAAATTTTCTTTCTAACCTTTGAACCTTTAAAAAATATTGGTAACTATGACTTGGATTTTATGACAAAAAAAGGAAAGCTAATAGTGTAGGACTCAATTTCCTCAGGCATTTAATATTTACCAACAAAAAACGAGTTTATATGAAACATAAAAAATAAATTACACACTAGCTTTTTTGCTTTTACTGCAGAACGCTTTTTTTTCTTCACTTTCTTACACCAAATTCAATCCAACCACCACCAACAGCGAGGGTAACCTCATGAATGCATGCAAAGTGCCTGAAGCTTTTCATCGTTGTCTCTATAATTTAAAGGAACAAAAAAATAAATTTTTTTAAATTTAAAAGAAAATAATTTTGTTTATAGTTACTCATGATTGACATACTTTATAGAGAATTTATCAGTTACGGGGTTTGTTTTGTGTATTTTGAATTCAAACTATCATTAAAATTTATGCTTTTAGAATTTTCATAATGTATTATTTTTAATATTTTTATGTATTGTTTTATATCTTGCTTGGCTAACAACAGGCATAGAGCCTCTAAATTATCGATTATGGGTAGCACAATTATTTTCATTAAGTACACATCAAGTTATACAAGTTTGTCGTTAATATAATAGTTAAAAAAGCTTTTTCAATATTTTTGGATTTTAGTTGCATGATTTGAATAGATCCAATAGGCGTCATGTGTTTTGGAGATCTCCATTTATTTTAAATAATAATCCCCGTGTAACAACTGTAGTATTAGTACAAAGACCCGCGGAAGTTAATTTACCAAGTACAAGGTTTGATTCAAAAAAGTTTTTGAATATATAAATTATTCATTTTTAAGAAATGTCCCATTTGATTATTTTAATGAAGGTGATAATGATAATCCTGATGCTGAACAACAAAGACAAATAACTGATTTTATTTCACAATATGTTAGTAATAATCTTAATTCTCCTAATAGCGCCAACGACCAGACGAGTATAAGCAACAATGAGGAAAGAAGCGAATACATTATCGAAGATTCCAATCGATGGAGGGCATTAGCTGAAATCGTTCAACAAGCTCATTCAACAAACTCTAATTTTGCTGAAACATCGAGTTCTCAAACATCCTCAAATAATCCTCCAACAAGTAATTTCTAAACCAAAAAAATGATATGAATGTGTTTTTGTTTTAGCAACGACAACAACAAATGCAAATTTTAGTAATGCATCCTCAACGCCGGCGCAATCATCCGCTCCTCCACTTCCAAGTACGTTGATTAATTACTCTTTTGTTTTCGTGAAAATTTATGAAATCTTTGGCAACGTCACACTAACAAAAAAAGACGCGCGGAAGGCAAAAAACGAGTGAATCTTGGCTTTTCTTTCTTACATTTTTATTCCTTATCTTTTTTTGCATGTTTTACTTGTCTTTAAAATTTAATTTTTTTATCACAAAAAATGATTAAAATATGTGAAGCTTTTATTATCTTTTTGTTAAAAGTTTCTAATCGCTCTAATTTAGCACTTTGCGGGTCTTGTTTTTCGCTTGTTTAATTTCTGATTTTTTTTTATTTTCTATTCCCTTTTTTCAGCAACGACGACAAACCACCATTTTTGCGTCTCAAATCTAATGTCGTCATCTAATGGCTCAACTACAAGTGAAGATGATTTTGTTACAATCAAATTAAAACATCCTGATGATTCCGTTACTACTGTGAAAACCAAACTAAGCACTACTGTTTCAGCATTTAAAAGGTTCGTTTATATATATGCTTTCATGTTTTAAAGTAATAACTATAATCTTTTTAGTCAAAGTTTCTCAGATAATGATATCGCAAAAACTAAACTTATTTTTCAACGCAAAACTCTGGAAGATGAAACTCGATCGCTGGGGTATTATGGATTTTATGATCAATGTTTAGTTCATTTTGTTACTTTGGTTGAAGATGAAAATGAAGTCGCTAATACTATTACTGTACGACTGAAGCATTTAGATGATCGTTATGTCCATGTTGAAGCTTTACCATCAATAACTGTTGGAGAATTTAAAAGGTATACATTGTTTTCTTTTCACCATCATCCAACTTTGTTTTAGAACAAATTTCACTGAAGAAATAAACAATGGCAAATTTATTCGATTAATCTTTCAAGGACAGCTGCTTCGTAATGATATTCGAACACTGGCATCATATGGAATTGTGAATTCTTCAGTTGTTCATGTACAAATTGGTCAACAACCATATCGACAAGAAGGTGTTTCGCAACAATCTCAAACTCGGAATACAACTGATGCATCTGAAATATTTGCAAATCCTCATCTTGTTGTTACTGGTATTGCTTGGCTTGATAGTACTATTCTCACATTTTTAAGTACAATATTGATGATCGTTCGATGGGCTGAAGCTGATGACGTTCTCGAAGAAGATAACACATGGTTAGCACGTATTTCTCGAAGTTTACGATCGGTTGTTAGATATCTAACCAATCTCATTGCTTTTATGTTTGTGCCTCAAGATAATGATGTTGATGTTCAATACCAGTTTGGAGTCATGTTTAACTTCTTTGTCATGTGTAAGTTTATTTTGCCACATCATATACTGAAAGGGGATCAAGTGTGATGTGTTCATAAGTCTCTAAAGTAAATAATCTTAAAATTTTCAGTGAAAATTGTGATATTGGTTGGTCTTTGTTTAATTTATCCTCATATGGTTGACATGAAATCTGTTATTTTGGTATCGATCATATCTGGATTTGCTCTGATGTATCTTTGGGCTAATCGTCCTCGACGTGGTGAAGCAGCAGCATGATGCATTTTTTATCTCAAATTCTGTGTATAGAATTAATTTATGTATGTTTAAATTCGTTGCAAAATTATATATACAAAAAAGAGTATTGCACATAAATATGTTTGTTGTAAAAAGACAGTAATAAAGATTATTTTTTAAATATTTGGGATGCATAGTTTGGATCTTCTAAATGTGGAGTGAATTTTTTTATTGCTACTGCTTTGATTTCATCGTAAAAACATCGTTTGATGGATTCAAAGCGATCATAACAGGGAACATAATCCCAAGAAAGTTTTGTGATTTGTCCAGGTCGCTGATCACAAAAAACCATACACTTTTCTCCTGCAACTGTTGTTCCTATTCCTGCTCGAGCGCAACAATTACGATGATCTTTGCCTTGGCCTAAAAATTAAAGAGATGTTACAAGGTTCTATGACTTTTCGAATAACCTGCACAATATTGAATATCTGCAGCAGCTTCAATAGGACATGGATCGTTTTTGAAGAACATCTCTTGTAACTAAATATTTTCCTAGTTTATTATGAAAACATTGGAGAATAATACTTACTGCACCTTTAGTGAACGAATTGAAGTGACATTTACTCAAACATGCATCGGGTAACTGACGACTTTCACAACATTTTCGAAAATGATAATTTGGATTCTAAAATATGCACATTTGTATTAAATATTAATGCTTGTTGTGTATGAATTACAGTAAGTTGGGCATATGTAGTAAAGTTGAGTTTCTTCTGTTCGCCAACATGTTCACGAATCATCCCATAAATATTATTAACGAGGGTTTTATTCTCAAAAACAATCAACTCATCCTAAAAGGTCATTGAAAGTTTAATTCTTTTAAAAAAAAGTTTACTTTTTTGGTTAAAGCTGAATATGCCCTAGCTTTGGCGCAACCGTAAGGTCCACAATTATAACCAGGTTGACAACTTGCTTGCTGGCATGAAGGTTGTGGAGGCTGATAACAGGAATTACCACATACACCGGATTGAGCACACTAAAGAGTTCCGATAGAATAAAAAATCTATGGTAAAATAAAAGCTTACGGTTAAAACATAAGGAAATAGGCTTAAAGTTAAACCAAAAATAAAACAAAATTTCTTCATATTGAATTCAACTACAAAAAACGTTAAAAAAATGTTCCACAAAAGAACTTGCTTTTTTCATTTTTTCCTTTTTATATTGGATAGCTCATACCGGATTCCATTGCACATCGCCGGATAATAATTGCTCCGAAAAGCTATGTATATGATCTTCTTCATGGATAGGTTATTGGTATCTATCTCTTGACAATGAAAAAAATGATGCTGAGTCTAGCAGGACCGTTTTTTTTCTCTCCATAATATGTGTATCTTCTTTTTTTATCCCCATCATTAAATTATAAGATTCATTCGTCGTCTGTCAAATTATGTATATTATATTTTTGTGCTTGCTTTCAACATCCCTCCAAATTACTGAGAGTAGAAAAAATGTGTTTATGAAAAAACAACAAAGAAACAGTTAGATGATGAATGAACAAACAAAAAAAGAGATTGAAACACTTATGTACAGACAAAAGTTTTGTTTTAAAAAATGGATAAAGCAATAAAATGAATTCGAGAGATATTGCATTTTATCAATTAATGGCAATTAACGGCAGTTTTAGGGCTAAACAATTATTTTATATATTTTAAATTAACACCAATCAGTATGACGACAAATTTCAACTTCCATTGGATATGATCGATCAAAAAATTGTCCATTTACGTAAGCTGTAGGCCAAATTCTAATTCCGGCTCTATGAGTATTAAGCATGGAATAATAATTTAATACTTCGCCCGTTTGAGTATTTGCACATTGAATAAGGCGTTGTTGAGTTCGAGGTGATAATCTGGGGAGGCATCGTTGAATGGCTTCATCAAGAGTTTTTAGGCCTTGAATGCACGTTACTAAACCAAGATGTTTACGAGGGAAATACTAAAACTAACAATTATTCTTTAAAGTTAAAAAAAGAGTTTTTTGTTTACCGAAATGGCACAATTTTGTAATCTATTTAAATCGCATTCAGTTTGACCATGCATACATTTGCAACTCAATCGATTATCATATCCAAGTTCACAATTTCCCTTTCCAAAAGGTACTATCTATAAAATATTCCATTTTTTTATTAATACTTTTTTCATCGGATTTATTTATTTATCTCTATCTCACTTGGATATTTGCAATACCGGGATGCCTAGCATGAAATGGCCAAATCTGTTCGCGAAGTAAACGAGTGCAAAATGGACATTGTGATTCAGTAAAAATTGTAACATTAACTTGTTGTGATTGACACAAAACAAAAATAGACGATATTAAAATAACTACAGCAAAATATGACGATGATTTTGCCATTTCTAAAATATGCAAAAAAAATGTAACGGATGCGGATATCCCAATAAAAAAAGTGCAAACAAAAAAATACATAAAAACGAGAAATACGGAAGAATAATTTTTTTAAAGTTGAATTTTGAAGTGGCATATTCATGCATGATACTCATAAATAAAAGTGATTCGAATATTGAATTTTTGTATGTTTTAGAAAGTGCACACACGAAAAAAGAAAAAAAGTAGTAAGTGTTTCCGTTTTATTGTTTGACTTTTAAGATCGTTGGGTCGGTCAAAGGCACGCTTTTGTAAAATCGAGTAATGCCTCTTTTAAAAAACTATTATATTAGGATTAGGGTTAATTGTTTTATACTACCACGTGAAAGTTTAAAAAATCCATATTGAAAGATGAAAAAAATTGAAGTAATAATTAAATTTTAGAGCTGTATTAAGTCAAGTACTGTAATGGCCACCGCTTAAATTGAAAAGAGGCCATAAAAAAGAATGCTTTAGAAAAAGTAACAATAGTTTTAAGAAAAAAAATAAGTGGAGTATACAATGATTCCTCATTGTTCCGTAATACACCTCCTCACTATCTCCTCTATCCACAACAGGAGGTCTCGGATATAACGTTTTTTGTTAAAAAGCGTGAAAACGAGCTGCTCTTCTTCATTTTTTTACCAAACAAATTATAAGAAGACGAGGGCCGCCCCGTGAAAATTGTCAAAGACAAATTTTTATTTATTTTTTATTTTTCTGCGCAAAAATGGACATCGGTCAAAAAAAATTTTTTTTTGTTACAAATGACGGACAAACTTTTTTTTTTTCAATCAAAATTTCCTTTTTTTCCTAATAAAGGAATATAGCCAAAATTGGTTTTGATTCTCTTTTTTTCCACTCTTGTTTTATCTCATCTCTTTCAACAAATTGTGAACAAACAAACAACAATGCTATTTGTTCGCGCCCAAAGAAGAAGAGAGAAAGGAAAAAGTAAAAAAAGCCTAATGATTGGTGTCGTCGCTTGAATTGTCTGAATTGCTATTATTCTTGCATCTGTCTTCTGATGTTTTTTATTTAAACGACAAGATTGTTGAATAATCATTGAAACACGGCAAGAAGGAGAAGATGTCCTCAAAAAATATATATGTATGTATATTTATTTCTTGCATCCATCTGATCTGACTTGTTTCTCACCCGCAGGCGATTCCTTCTTTTTTTATTTATAATAAACTTGTTCCTTTTCCCATATTATTGCGCAGGCACCAAATAAACACATATCCGGATTCAAAAAAGGCTTAACGTCATTGAGTCAAATAATAAAAATTAAAAAAATAACTGTTATAACAATCAAAAAATTTTTAAATGACTAACAAATTTATTTTTAAAAAAGAAATTATAATTCAAACATTTAAAATACAATTTTTTTAAAAAGGAAAAAAATGACTATTGTCACCCGGCAGGGCTGATAAAAAATTAAACGAAAATAAAAGCATATGTAAGTGATAATTGCAAATAATTTCGTTACAGTAAAATACAGAAAAATAAAAAGCAAAAATAAAATACAAATAAACTGAGTGAAGTTATTATTGCTAGTGTTTTTTTGGAAGAAACAAAAAAATGTTGAATTTTTAAAACATAAAAATTTTTTGAAAGCTAAAAATGGCGTTCATCGGTTTGGTAGTTTGCTTGTTAACAACAGCTTGGTATAAGAGATAAAAGATTTTTTAAGCACGTATATTTTTTTAATTAATATTTTTTTTGTTTAGTTTAAAGCTCTGTGACCAACCGATTTGTTGGGTTCATTACCATTGGACGTCCAGTTTGCACGATGGGAATAAATGTAGTTTTCGATTCTTCAGATTTTAAATCACTGTAATAAAATAAAATGGTTTTTTGCAAAACTTAAGAAGTAAAAAAAGAAAGCAGACCTTTGACAATTATTTATCCTTCGACTGTTATGATCATAAAATGGTGATGAAGAAGCATGTTGGTTAGTTGTTGGTATAAGCTTAAAAAATGTTAGTTAGCCACGATTAATTTCCTTAACATTAAATCGAATTTTCCTAACCTTATTCCCATTAAAAACATTTGCTCCTTTATCGTTTATTTCTATTGTAGTTACATGTACGCCTGTTGTCGGCATTACCGATGCAAAAGATGATGAAACAGATTTGTTTTGGTATGAAGTTGTCGTTGGCTTCTGCATGCCATTTGCACCTGTCATAACGGGTAAAGGTGTTGCGGAAGATGATAGCAGAATTTTATTATTTTCGCTGTTTGCTGGTATCCTAAATAATTTTATCTAAATTAGTCTTTGATCTTCTTTTTTTTATTTTAAGTTTGAGGACAAACCTTCTCATAGCATTTGGTGAGCATGAAAGTTGTGAAACATTTGCACTTTGACCACCTCCACCAGCAATGAGATTGTCCAATCGTGTTACAGCTGGTAAAATAGCAGAAATATGACTCATTGCATTGGATGAAGTTCCTGGTGCTGTTGTCGCTGCTGTGCTTTGATCACTGCAATCAATATTTTGAATAAAAAGAAAAAATCGATAAAAAAGGTATTACTCAAAAGTTGTTTGTTGTGCTGCTTGTAATCCACTGTTAAGCATGGCTTGCTGCCTCATTTCTTGCCGAAACTTTTGTTTTTGTAGATAACTTTGCCGTGGCACATATCTTTGTGATGGGCGCCTCTTAAAGGTGCTGCCAGTCCTCCTTGCCATTTTATTCTCACGATGAACATTTTCATACTCTGTTCGACCACGATATTTAAAAGTACTTCCAAGTCTAAACAATTGAGTTTTTGCTTGCTTTGGCGGTCTATGAAATTTGAGTCGAAAAAATGTGTGATGCTCAATTGCGCATTTCCATAAGTGCTTGCAAGCTTTATGAGAAGATAAATCAAAAACGAAAGTATGAAGCTGTATTTGACCAGTGTTCTAAAAAACATATTAAACCGGTTTATGTAATTGAGAGAATTGCTTCTTTTTTTTTGAAAGCGCATCTTACAGATTGATCTGCATCTTCTTCAACAACAAGCGTTAATTTTTTGTTGCGAAAGTCCAGTTTTTGAATTTTTTCCCAAAAAAATAAACCAATTTTTTGTGTTCCATCAAATACGAGCATTCCAGTAGGTGTTAAACCAAGTTTATATTCATTTCCATCTTTGCCTTCAACTATATGCATATCCACGCCATAAAGTTCAAGCCATTTTACTCGATTTAAATAATTCATTTCGGCTGTGGCAGGAGTTTGACCTCGACAAGCTTTAAATTTTTCAAGTATATCAGCTTCCATTTGTTCATCTTGTTGGGGATAAAATCTAAATTCGGACACAAAAACAACATCATGCTCTCGAGGGTTATAGTCACCAAATTCAGCTGAAAAAAATGTTGAAATCACCCTTTTTTATTGATTTGAATGGTTTTTATTATTTTTTTGATTGACTCACATTGAAGGGCAAAGGCCGCAAGATCGACTGCAATATCTTTTGGACATTGAAGTCTACCAGTTTGAATGTCTTGTTTAAGTTGAAGGAAAAATTGATAACGAGTTAATTCTTCTTTTAAATTCATGGGTTCAGAAGAATAAAATTTAATACGAAATCGAAAAGTATATGGTGGTCCAATAGGGACTTGTTTGGCAAGCTTTTTAAGGGGATCAAGCCAATGTTGAACATGATAATGATCAGTAAATTGTAAACCAAAATAATCTCTTTCTTCCAAGTCCAATAAATTGAACACATGATCATAAACATCTTGACCAAGAGCTTTTTTCTGTAAATAAAGGATTAACATAAAAATGAGGATTAACAAACAAAAAACGAAGTCATCATACCGAAACAATAATATTTACATCCGTTCCATCAAGTAATAAAACTTTACAAAGACATTCACGACGTTGATCAAATTTTGGTGGAGGTTGTGCTGGATGCTTTTGTTTTGAGCGAGCACCTCCACCATCCGCAGCCACCTGTGCGGCGGCCATATCGGAGCGAATATTGTTATTTCCATTTTGTTGTCTAGGTTGTCTTGTACTGGCTGAGCGGAAACGCTGACTCAGAGAACGAAAAAATCCAGGCATTTCGTTGGTTTCGTCGTTCACAATAGAAATAGAAAAAGAAGGAGAAGAAGAAGAAGTTATTGACGGCTTTCGCCTCCTGGCGGATGAAACCGCGTTATTTGATACAAAAAGCTCTGTTGTTAGCTTTTCTGAAAAATATTGTTCTTCCATACTTTTTATGAGGTAAAAAAAGACTGCAGCATAAAGGAAAAAACAGAAGGGTTTTTGAAATAAATAATTACGCGAGGCCTTAAACAAAAATCGAACGCGTCATTAGAGTTTTGATAAGGAGTTAATACAACACCTAAGAGAAGAAAAAAAAGAATTTCATTATCAAAAGTTAAACAACATAACTCTAAAATCTAATGAAAAACTTTTCTTCGGTTAATCAATGGAATTAACTGGATTAAAAAAAAGGAAGAATGAAAGACAAAACGTTTTTTTTATTGAAGACATAAAATATTTGCGCAATAAAAATTTGCGTAATAACAATAATTTGCGCGAAAAGACAAGAAAAAGATATTGCCGTATTATAATCTCCGATATAATATATAATAGACAAGCATACATAAATTAATACCAGTCGAATAATAATAAAACACCTTTAATGAAAACAAAAAAAAACAAAAACAAAATCCGGTGATGGACTTTAGGAAAAACGGATTTCAATTTTAAAAAAAATGGAGGTTTCAATGACAGGACAAGGACTATTCATTTTTTCTTTTTTTCAAAAGTGTTTCTATCAACAAGCCTTAAATCGAGAGACAAGAAGAAACCGTGTGAAAATAATAAGAAGAAAAAAAGCGGGAGAAAACTAAAAATCAAGAATGACAGAAACGAACAATAAAAAAATTATTTTTTTAATGAGAGAAAACTTTCTTGTGGCTCATTTTTTTGGTTGTTTGAAACAAACCATGACGAAGTCAAATAAATAACGCATGTGTTTAAAAAAATTTATTCCAAAAGTAACACAAAAAAAGATTCTTGACATAATGGAAAAAAGTGGAGAAAAGTAACTTTTACTTGTGTGATCGAGAACACAAAAAAAGTAAACTAAAAGGAAGTTAAAGAATTTAAATGAAACTCGCAGAACAAATATAAAAGTAAAAAAAAAAGTTTGCAATGGTCAAGAGCTTGCTGCTCGTTTTTTTAAGCACTTTTCTAAATGTTGACACACTACGAATATTCCGGAAAAAACCCTAGCAAACAAGCGATTGGATTGATTTAAACCTTTGTTTTCTCTTTTCATGAGACTCTAGAGCTGGTCCACACGGCGGGTGAATTCGGACAGACTTCTTCTATTTATTGATGAGTTTTGATTGTTATTGTCCTTAATTTTATAGTATTGGACACTCATATTTTTTTTGCCATTCATTCATGGTGAAGCGAAACTCTGTAATGAATGGCAAAAATGAAAAAAGGTTGTGCGCAGGAAAAAACAGTGCTGCTACATATAAACGAGAAAAAAGAATGGAAAAAACAACGGAAGGGTGTGGTGCATCTCCATCATTCATCCGTAACGGGAGGAAAAGGTCGAAGCTGCTCGTTGTGACCTCGGCGGCTGGCTGATTTTCGTCAATGGGACGACGACGCCCGAGAATGAAAGAGGTGATGGAGAGGAGGAGGTGCGCGTTAAACAGATAGGTACAAAGGTTTTTTTTATGCTGCGCAACCTCTTCATCATATAGTGAAGCATCGCGGCGGCGGCAATAACAACATTTACAAAAATAGTGCCAGCTATAAAAAAAGTTTAAAAGAATAAAGAGGATGTTGTTAGTTTTTTCTTTAGAAAAAATTCAATTAAGATCGTCAAAAAATAATTGCGTGTAATTTTTTATGTTCGAATTTTTAATGGGAAAGGAAAAAAATAAGAAAATTTGACGAACTTCTTTTTCTAAACGCAAAGGTTAATTGAAAAATGAACGGAAAAACCAAAGCGAAACAATTTTTTTATCCTTGATTTACAAAAACACGTTTGAATGTGATTTTTTAAAAGTTATTTTTCAAGGATTTTATAGGTCAAGAATAATCAAACTTTTCTTTTATTAAAAAATATATATACAAAAGAAAAAGTATTACATACAATTTCTTAGTCATACACAAAGAAAGAAAAAGCGTCAACGACAAACACGAGTTTTTAAACGTCAAGTGCAAATTTGGCCAACCAAACAAAACAGTCAGTCGATAAAAAAAAGAAAGAAAGTTAAGAATTTTTTTTCTTCATTTCATTCACAAACCATATTGTGTTTTTCTTTTTTTCAATCAAGTGTGTGAGCAACAAGGAGCGCGGCAAAAATTCATTTTGCACTTTTTTTATGTGTTGCTTGCTTACTTGTTGCTTCGTTTGACCACCAATCAATCACCAAAGGCGATGGTTATAAAAACAAAACCATATTTTTTCTTATCCATATAAAAAATTTTAAAGTTTTATATGAAAAGATATAGCAAAAAAAAATTAAACTAAATTATATCTTTTTTGTATCACATCTTTAAAGATGCGTTTAAAACTGGCTTAAACTATTCAATAATGAACGTGGACACTTAAAATAAAAAAGAAAGATAGATGGAGAAGACTCATTTAGAGTTGAGAATAAACAAACAAACTTGAACCATCATCAAATCTCTTCTTCGTCTTCAAGAATGCATCTTGACTTTAAAAAACCTTGAAAAATATTTGGAGGAAAAAAAGCTTACGATCTTCGATGCAAAAAAAAAGAAACTAAAAATTTAAAGAAAATAAAAGCTTTTAAAACTTTTTTTTTTCAAGCAAAAATTTTCTTATCAAAAGTTTTATTTTTAGAACTTTTGCACATGAGTGATTATTTGATCAAGAAAAAATCCCAAAGTATATCTTTATGATGTTTATTTAACTATAAGCTTTGAGGAACTTTGAAATGTGTCATAACATAAACCCGAAGCTAAAGAATTTATATTTTAGTTAAAAACTCTAAATTTTATAAAGCCATCAAAGGATAAAATAAAAAGAGTGAACTATCAAAGAGCTAGTAATTATTCATGAGCAAACTAAAGTAACACAAAACATTTGCTTAGTTCTAATTAATTTTTTGATTGATGTGTTTATTTATTTGATATCTTTTGGATGAAAAAAGCAAATGTGTCTTTAATGAAAAATTCAAAAAAGGCAGATATGGATAAAATGAGAGAAAATTAATATTACCATTAATACTTGAAGTATGTTTAATCGATGAGGCCGAAAACCTGGTTTTTAAATACCCAAAAGTTATCTATCTATTTTTGAGTTTGCTTTTAACATTCTTTAAAAAAATGTAAATATTATTTGCATTAATCGTATGGCTGCAAAAATGTGTTAATCGTCTTTTTTGTTTGTTGAAAAAAAAATGTTGACGTCGCTTTATCAAATATTCTTGCAACGAAACCTTTGTTGCACGTGTCGCCACGCTTTAGATATTACTAACTTCAAGCTTGAGCGTTGAAGCTTTATTCCTTTCATGTGGCTGCTTGCTTGAATTTGACTTTATCAGAATTTCAATGTATCAAACTTTTATGAAATATGCAAAATCATTCAATAAGCTGGCAACACCTGTAACATATATTTTCTGTAGCAGTGTGGTATTCAACAAATATGGTGGAAATATTATTTTTCTAACTGGTGATTCAATGCTTCCAACAATAATCAATGGTGATGTGGTATTTACAAGAACATATAATCCACGAAAGCATGAAATAAACAAAAATGATATTGTATGTGTTAAATCTCCAACTGATCCTAATATTTTGCTATGTAAACGCGTGGCACTTCTTGAACATGATGAAGACAATATTTCAATGAATCCATTACGTCCTTCAAAAAGAATTGCTGCTGGTCATTGTTTTCTCTTGGGTGATAATTATGCTGCCTCTTCTGATTCTCGAGCATTTGGTCCAGTTCCAATGGGGTTAATTTATTCACGGGTGATATTGCGTATTTGGCCTTTAACTAGATTTGGTTTTGTTGAATGATAAACAAATTTGTAGATAAATAGATTTCATAATAAATAGTCGAATAGGTGTATTTTCATATGTGTATTCTTTAATTTTTTATCACGTTTAAAGCGTGCAAATATCTTTGTGATTTTTCTTTTATATCCATTTTTCTGATTTCTTATTTTTTAGATGGCGAATTATCTTTATCTTGTTCAAGGTGAAATGAAAGCGGTTGTCGCTATTTTGAAGACTCCCAGTCGATCACAATGGGGCGGATATATTCCAACAGAGGATAGTGATCCTTTACTTAGAAGTTTTGCAGATTTGAGAGATGTTTTTAATTCTGTAAGCATTTACTATATTCTTTCAAAATAAATCCAACTTTGTTTTTAGGTTTCTGATTTAACTGATGTTAGTCCACAAGAATTTATTTCCCCATTTCTCGATGTTATTACTGCATCTAAACCAAATGCTGCAGCTGTTACTCGAGCATTGCGAGCTATAAAGAGATTCTTAGTTACTGGAGTTATCCCAGATGATGGTATTAAAATTGTTCGTGTTTCTGAAAGTATTGCAAAAGCTGTAACTCAAACTAAATTTTTTACAAATGATTTCCCTCGAGATGAAGGCGTATTGCTTGCTTCCCTTGGAGTTATGAGTGCAATCTTTCATTCTGCTTGTGGTCGATTTTTAACTGATGAAAGTGTTTGCTCTATTCTTCAATGTTGTTTTCGCGTAAGATTTGATAATATGAATGGAGCCATTCTCCATGAATTAGCTGAAGATACTTTGGCTAATATTGCAAGTGTTATGTTTTCACGATTACCAACATTTAATCAAGATTTTCGACATCCATATATGAAAAAGCTATTAAAAATTAGTTTGGGAAATTCGAAATTTAAACGTATTTCACATACTAAACCTGATACTCTTCCACATACAAGAGAAGCAGCAACTGAAGAAAATGCATCAAATCTTAAAAGTGCAGAAAAGCCAGCAGAGGAATCAGTGGAAGAAAAGGCTCAAGAAGGTTCAGTATCGGATGACGTTGAAATTGTACAACATCCCATTCAAACTCTCGCGCTTGATCATCCTATTGAAGGTGCTATTAGTGAAGCAACTGAAGAAGTGACAGAAACTTATAATGAAAAAAAATCTTCCGATGCTGAAGAGGATGACGAACCTGAAACATTTGACCCTGATTTTAATCGCTCCAATATTTTATCAACTTATATACCTTATGGTCTTCCATCCGTTCGTGAATTTTTACGTTTCCTTGCTGGACTTATGGATTCATCCGATCAAGCTAATCCCGACCCATTTGTTCTTCTTGGATTGCGTTTATATACCACAGCATTGGAAGTTGGAGCGGAATATATTGCGCAATCAGATATTTTAATGAAACTTGTTAAAGATGATTTGTCTTTTAATTTATTGCATCTTTTGGATTCTTCAAGATTGAGAATTTTTGCCGCTACAAATCATGCATGGTTTTTAATGATTTTGGTTATGCGAGGTTCATTAAAATTTCAAATAGAAAAATATTTTGTTAAAATTGGAAATTTAATTTCTTCTGATAGTGTAAATTTATTTATTTATTTTTCTCTCCTTTCTAACAACCTTTTTTCAGTTAACTGTTTCAAATGAAATCAAAGAAATTGCATTAGAAACATTAGTTCAGCTTTTTTGTATTCCAAACTTAATTACCCAATTATTTTTGTGTTATGATTTAAGTTATTATTCAAGGTTTGAACTTACCTAAAAATTATTAAATTTAAAAGTCCCATTTTTTTAGTGATGTATTCAAAGACCTTGTTCGAATCCTTCATGAAAATGTGTTTAGTACATCTGGAATGTTGGAACCTCGACATATTTTAGCTTTGGATGCATTGGGAGCCATTGTAGATCATTTTCTTAAAAATAGCCAATTCTCACGAAATCCTGAAAATCTTAATGAAATTCCACCTGAACTTGAAAATTTTATTGATTGTTCGCCAAGTGAACGTTTAATTCGAAAAGAACATATTCGGAATGCATCAAAAATATTTAACCAAAAACCAAAAATGGGAATTCAATATTTGATTGAGCATAAAATGTTTCCAAATGAAAAACCAACACCCGAAGATATTGCACACTTTTTGCTTGTTACTCCATATTTGGATAAGAAACGAATTGGATTATATTTATGTGATCGTGGACATCCAGAAATACTTCCAGCTTATGTAAAACTTTTCAAATTTGAAAATCAACGTTTGGATGTTGCATTGCGATCATTTTTGGATACCTTCCGTCTTCCAGGAGAATCGGCAGAAATATCAAAAATTTTACAAGCCTTTACTGATTATTGGTATGAAGCTAATGGAAAGCCTTATGCTGATCCCGATGCAGCTTTTACCCTTGCATATGCAGTAATTATGTTAAATACCGATCAACATAATCCTCAAGCTCGTCGAAGTCAACCTCCGATGGATGTTAATGCATTCAAGCGAAATCTTATGGGAGTCAATGGAGGACAAAACTTTAGCGATGAAATATTAGATGAAATTTATGTTACCATAAAAGAAAATGAAATTATGATCCCAACTGAACATAGTGGACCCATTCGTGAAACATATGAATGGCAAATTTTATTAAGAAAAGGTGAAGAAGAAGAAAATAAATTTATTGATCACAACATTCAGCTGGATAATTATGAATTATTCCAAATTTCATGGGGAAATGTTTCTTCCGCACTTTGTTTCGTGGTAGATAAATCAGAAAATCCTTCAATAATTGCTAAAGCTATGAATTATTATCGAAAATGTGTTAATTTATCTGTTCGATATGGAATGTGTGAAGTTTGTGATAATTTAATTATTCAACTTCACAAATTTGCTTCATTTATTCCTGGAATAGAAGGTTCGTTCCTTCACATTTTTACACTGTTTTAAAAATATCTTTTTTTTAGCTTTACATGAAAAAGACGATGATGCAGCAAGTCAGCATATTTTATCTTATAAAAATATTGAATATGCAGTTTGTAATTTTGCTGAAAACAAAAAAGCCAGACTTGCATTATCGACTATGTTAGAATTAATTCATGCAAATGGCGACTTTTTAAGGGAATCATGGAAAAATGTTTTGGATACTGTAGTTCAACTTTATCGAGCTCAATTACTTCCAAATTCAATCACTCACGTGGAAGATTTTGTTGATCCCAAAGGTTATGTTTCCATAGCGCCTTATTACAATCTGTAAGTTTACCTACCTCTAAATTGCAAGATTTTAAGATATTAAAATTTAGGAAAGAAAATGAATACAAAAATGAAGGAAGCTTTTTATCATGGTTCCGTTTAACAAATGCCGATCACCCAATAAAGCTTGCAACTGAAAAAGAGGATTTAAAAAATTCAAGTTATCAATTTGTTACTCAATGTCATCCAGAAAATTTAATTACCGATAGCAAATATTTTGTTCTTTCTTCGCTGAATGAATTATTGAATCATATAATGCAAGCTTGCAGAACTATTAAGGATAGTGCAGCTTTAAAAGATGAAAATAAAAATGGTCGATTGCCATTACAAGTAAGAAATTGTAGCTCTATTAAAAATAATTTTATTTTTTAGTTCGAAGAAATGCTTGTATTTTTAACAGAACTTACTGTTAGCATCGTAATGGAAAATAAGGATCGCCTTTCTCGAATTTGGGATAAAATTAAAGCTCATTTTGAGTTTTTATTAACAAATTTTGGCCGAAATCCAAGAATTGCTCAAAGAACTGCTGTTGGGTTATTGCGAATTACAAATAAAGTACTTTTACGACAAGAAATGCCCAATGAAATTATTCAATCATTATCGCTGCTTTTTGTAAGCTCTTTTGTTGCACTTTAAAAACCTATATATCTAATTATTTGTAGAAACTTAACCCTCCTGGATTATTTATGTTTTCTCGGGATATTTCTTTCGGTTTGCATGATTTGCTTCGAGTTAATGCAGCCAATGTTCATGAAGGACAACATTGGAAGGTGCTATTTGCTTTACTTGAAGCTGTTGGAGCTGCAGTTTATCCCGATGAAATTGTTGATGCAAATGTTTCTCAGTCAGAACATCGACAAACGGATTCAGAACAAATTTCAAAGCCTCGATTTTATCATGAAAGAGGTTATGTTTCTGATGATGCCATGACATTGAAACAGAGATCTCTCGGTTAGTTTCTTCCCACAAATTTCTTAATTATAATTGTTTTTGGTGTAGATCATGGTAGCAGCACAATTTCCATGGGCAGTGTTGGAACTGATTGGATTCACGTAAGCAATTCGGATATTAATTCACAACAACAACAACAAACATCCATGCCTCAGAATACAAAAGTGAAAGTTTTCGAACGTGGTACAATTGTGTTGGTGCCAAATATTTCTCGACATGATACCGCAGCTTTTCTAAAAGTTTCTGAAACCCTTGTATTTCTTGTTCGAGATGCGGCACATGTAACACCTGAAAATTTTGAGAGCTGTGTTCAATGTTTGAGATCCATGATTGAAGCGTCATTGGATGGTGGAAAGTGAGTTTGGAATAACAAAGGCTATTAAAATAAAAAAAGTAATTTTAGAAATGCTGTTGTAACTGCGAATGAAAAGAGACGAGATATTGACGATGATGATAGTCAAGGAAAGCGAGAAGACAAAAAGCCAGATGTTCATTATGCTCAAGCTTCTCATCAACTTCTTGATATTCTTTTTACTTTACATGTAAAAGTTCATCATATTTATACACATTGGGCAATGTCAGATAGCAAAATAGATGCAACCATTCCATATCTGTGGGAAAATTGTTGGCGTCCTTTGTTGCAAGCCATGGCAAGATTGTGTTGTGATTGTCGAAGAGAAATTCGGATGCAAGCTTTAACCACTCTTCAAGTAAGGCTTTCTTGGAAATTTACAATTTGTGTGACAAAGTATTTTTAGCGTGCGATGCTTTTGCCTGAATTCTCTAATATGGAACCCCAACAATGGGAAAATTGTTATGCAGATGTTTTATTCCCTCTTTTACTTAAATTATTAGATAATATTTCTCCTAAAGAACCATTCGATGTTGAAGAAACTCGAGTTAGAGCAATTCAACTTGTTTCAAAAGTTTTGCTTAATCATTTAAAGTAAGCTTTTTGCTTGTTTTTTATTTATAAATCCTAAAGTTTTTTGTTTAGTAAACTTACTGTACTTCCAACTTTTGGTGCTCTCTTTATTCGCATCCTTGATTTCATGCGTCGATATTGGAATTGTGAGAGAAGTGAATTGTTGAAGGAAGCGATTCCAGAATCTCTTAAAAATATGATCTTGGTTTTGGATAATTCTGGAGTGTTCGTTGCTTCACCAGAATTATACACGGCTACTTTAGAAGGACTAAAACCTTTCTTACCAGAATTGGTGGATGAAATAATGCAAAATCTTCCAGTAAAACGTAATATAAACTTTGGAAATTACCAGATTTTTAAATAAATATTAATTATTTTCTAGATCAAGAAGCTTTCCGTCAACGTTCGCAAGCAACATCACCTGCATCTGTGACGATTGCTCATCCCATGCAATCACCAATGCCACATACATCTCCTCATACTTCTCCACCCCAATCGCCTCCAAACGAACCCGCTGCAATTCCAAGTTCCCCACCGCAGCTTCCATCATTACATGCTCCATCACCGCCAATTGGTTCACCTCTATCTGTTGCTGAACCTTATTCTCAACAACAAGCAACTTCTCCATCTTCTCCTTATACGGAGCCGCTTTATCATCAAACTCCTGAATCACAATATTATTCTCCATCTCAAGTTTATTCTGACTATAATTCACAAGCGTGTGCAGAATCACCTGATTTTACACAACAACAACCGAAACAAAATCAACAACAGCAATATTATAATTCACCTTTACAACAGCAACAACAACAACAATATGAATATAGTAGTTCTCCTCCACAATCCCAAGCATACCCTCAAACTAATTATCAGCAAGCTTATTCCCCTCAAGAACAGCAACAAAATATGAATGCACCTTATACTGTACCTCCACAACAACAAGTACTATATACTCAAGGTCTTCATTATGAAATGAATCCCGTAAGTTTGATTCCACCATTTATTTTAAAAGCATTTGTTTACTAACTAACTTGGGTGATGGTGTATTTTTATTTTTTAGACGGCTATTGTTGTTCAACAATCTACTAACGCTACATACTTACCACAATCTCCGATTTCAAGTCCTATTCACGATAATTCTCAACAGAGTGATGTGACTTCTAATATTCATGAAAATGAGCAAGCTTCTTCCCAAGATGTTGTTTACTTTTATCAAAATATTTTTTTAATACTGTTTTTTAAGGTTTATCCCCAAGTTAATCCATATGCCCAACAACAACAACAATCTTATGCCGTTGGTCAACACATTCCTGGAATAGGCTACATGAATCCGGATATTTCCCAGCAACATCAACAGCAATGGATGCACCCTTCATATTCTCAAAACCTTCAAGCTGCTTATCACCCAAGTATTCCATGGATTCCTCAACAACAATTCCAATCATCACAATCTTATTCTCCTCCTGCCCCTGAAACCCAATCTGCTTTCACAGAAGTCCAACCAAAAAATAATTATCAAAACCATCAAGAAGATAGATCAAATTAAACAAAATAAAATAAATTATTATAAAAAAATATATACATACATTATTGATAAATTTTACTCTATTTTTTTTCTTTCATTTATTTATTTATGTAAATTCATTATTTATATGTTGAGGAACACTTCTTTTTTGAGAAAGTCTTACTGCTACTAACTAATCATAGAATGAGAAAAAATGGAAAACAAATTATTTAACTAACATTGTTTGGGGAGATTTCATGGAAACGGGTTAAATATTGACAACGTGATTTAGTCAAGAAAAAAAGGTTAATGCAAAATAATTTATTTATTGAAAAAACAATTATATTTAATCTTAACTCGAATTTTTATAATATTTAATAAAGGTTAATAATAAAATATACCCATTCTTGCGACGAGTTGAAAATTATTCATCTTCATCATCCACTTCTTTGACATCTGTAGCTTTGATGTTGCTTTCATCAACTATAGGTTGAGTATAATCACGTGGACGACATTTAGATTGATCTATTCTCGGTGCATTTAACTCAAAAAGGAAAAACGATAAGTCAATTGATTGATAATTAAAGACATGAAAGTTACTCACAAGTTGATCAGGATGTATCCAAGGTTTCCAATTAGGATCATGTTTAGCTTTCCAAGAAGGATAATTTATGCATGCTTTATGAAGCTTTTTCAAAGCTTTAGGCGCCACAACTTTTGTTACTCTATTGATAAGCCATGTCGGCAATTTTCCTATAAAAATTTAATGCATTCATTCGCCTTTTTTTCTTTTTTCTTTGTTCTTTTTTTGTTGTTGGATGCTTTTTCATTGTTTTTTTTCAAAGGAGGAAATAAAGAAGTAAAATGTGTAGTGCTTTTTAAAATATAAAGCAGCCAACCAACCTTTAGGATCAGAATGAGTTACATATGTAATTGTGCATGCATTGTCATTCTCACTTGATGCTTGAACAAAATATGCCGTCAAATAAACAGTGCCTCGAATGAAACCCTTTAATGGAGGAAAATCCTAAAAAAACATCCAAATAAAAGAAATAAAGATAAGAATATTTTTGTTTATTACATCGTGACAAACTGAATGACCGCAAATATATTTTTCACTTGCTGTATCTAACCATGAACGTTGCATAACAAAGTCTCGACTTCTTATAGGCGGAAATGCACCAACTTAAAAACTTATTTGAAAAGAATTAAAAATGATAAGGGGCTAATAACTCACGTGAATAATAACAAATATCATTGTTAGGATTAAGTATACCAATATCTTTTGTACTTATCAAATATTTATCCCATTTGGTACGATATTGAGGATCTTGAAGAACATCATAGATAGTTTCGGCAGAAATGTCAGGAAAAGTTGTTTTGGCCTAAATTTTTTTTCATAGTGGTTTTTATCTAATCGATACTCCTCACTTTAAACATTAATAGTTCGCTATCATCAGCAGGTTTAGTCCATACACGACTATGCTTTTTATCATAAACTAAATCCCAGCCAGTATGATCAATACATAAATTTCTAACTTTTTTGAAATCTTCATCCTCGAAAATCTTCACAACATTGACTTCCATATTTTTATTTTTAAAAGCTAAAGGAAAATGAACAGGTTGGAAGGCGAAAATGAGACCACCAAAAAATGGTTGACGGACACGAATATTTTTTTTTCACGCTGAGCAAACAAAGAACATTTTTTTATTTTTTTGAAACGTGTATGTATAATCCAGGAATAAAAATATTGATGTGGAAAGAAGCTCAGACGACCCAATAAATAAAAAATTTAACAAATAACCATTTCTTAAAATGAATGGAAGCGACCCATGGTAAGAAAGTTTTGACAAAAGCAACAAAAAATTTATTTAAAAAAATGGTGTAAAAGCCAAAAAAGAAGAAAGTCATAAGGCGCTTGTTATGGATATGAAAAAATGAAAATAGGAAGGAAGAAAAAAGAGAGGCACAAAAACTGAAAGCTTTTTCTCTTTTTTTTCAAAAATGAACGCTGAAACTTAGGTCAAAAAATGAAAATGAAAATTTCAGTGTTAGAAGATTTAAAGATGGAAGGCAAATTTAGGCATTTTTTGGAGTCAACGCGCAGAGATGAAAAAAAAAATAAGAGAAAAGAAAAAATATCCTCTAAAAAAATGCTTGTTTAACATGCGTAATGCGTTGGTGGTGGCGGCGATGCCGTGAGATGCTTATTTAATTCATAGAAGATTCATATATAAAATTACGAAGAAAAGCAAGACATTAAAAATGGGGTTGATGAAAGAGTGGCAAACACATATATCATTTCATCGCTTGGAATATAAAATAACCAAAAAGCAAGCATCACAATGAAGAAAAAAATTATGAGGTTTTAACAATGATTCTTTTTGTTGTTGCTGCTTTTATTATTATATTTTTTCCGACAAAGGAATTATGAATGCTAGTCTTTTTTTATTATTTTTCATTTTTTCATCGACTTATTGTTGTTTCTGTTGGTTGATTGTTCATACAAAAAAGCGATTGTGCTTTCATTATTTAAAATTGTTTTCTCTTTTTTCATTTGACACCCTTTTAATTTTATTATTTACATAAACCTAAAATCCAACTAATAAACTAAATGTTTTCTAAAATTGATTTTATAACTTTTTTAATTCAAAGATTAATTTTTAATTGTCGTCAAGAAGGAGCATCCCTATTTTTTAAGCATAAGGTTCACCTATTTTATGTACTTCATCATTCTATTCTTCTATTTTTGGTACCTAAAGTTTCTCCTTATCTTTATATTTTTTAAGTTCGACCAAAATTAAGCCAAAATCATGTCTAAAGAAAACATACATCATGTGGGCGATGCATGTACACTCTCCGGAGCTCCGCATTAAGCATCAGAATCAAAAAGGTTTAATGCTCTCTCGCATTCATGCTTTCGCATTATCACACTTTTTCTTTTACTCTCACTCTCTCATTTTTCCTTATCGTTAAATTTCCGTTATTTAATGCAATCAATTTGAGAAAAACTTCCTCCCAATTTCTTCTTTTATGTTTCATTTTTTTTTGTTCAGTATTGTGTTGAAATATTATTGCTGGGTGTAATGTAATAATTGGCTCCTGTTGTTGTGATTATTTTTGACAGAAATAATAATAATGCCATCAATATTTAAATTACTTAAAGACGAATTTATTTCATTGTTTAAATTTCCAACAACTAAAGATTCAAATGAAATTCGCTTTCGAAAAAGAATTGTTCGCTTTCCAGCTCCCATTAATGAAAGGCGGCGATCATCTAAGACTACTGTAGCAGCCAAAACTCAAACCATTCAAGTTCCAACTAAAGTTCAAACTAAAAAAGCGGCTACAGAGGTTCGTCCTCGTTCAAATTCAGCTCCAAGCAATGTTAAAATTGAACAACAACATATTTCTCGTAATAACCAAAGTATACCTCAAAGTAAATTATCCCAAAGAGTCTCAAATCGAAAGAAGACTACCTCTGTTAATATATCTACCCGTAGTGATAGATCATCAACTGTTGTACAAATTGAAGTTTAATTTTTATGTTTCAAGTTTTTCACGTACTTTTTTTTAAAGTGTAGTTGTATAAATAATCTGTTTTAGTCTTTTATCTTTCGTTTACTTCTCTTTTTTTTTCTTTCTATCTTTTATTTTTCATTTGTGATTATTGATGTTGTCTTAGTTCAAAGTTTAAAAATAAAAAAATCTTTTTATGAAAAATAAAGCATATTTGAAAGATCATTTTTTGTTTAAAATTTTTTTTTCGTTTTCTTTGATGATTGAAGACAAATGATTTTAAAAATAATGATTGAAGGTGTTAGTTGGAAGCACACATAACAAAAAAAATAGATGCATAATGGCGGAGTCTTCTTATCCCTAATTTTGACATTTTTCATTAATGAATGATGAAAACAACAGGTGGTGTTAGCGCGTTGGCGCATTTTGTGAATCGCCATTTAAACAACAACACCATTGCTACAAAGAGATAGAAAGTGACACATTCAACTTATTTAGATTTAATTTTATTATTTCTTTTAAGTGAGCTTGCAAAATAACAATTGCTTGATTCATTTATTTTACCTACATATATAAAAAATTGTGATAATCTTTCTGCTTTAAGTTCTCTTTTCAATTTGATTAAATTTTTTAGTTTGCCGAAAGATTGACTGACTCTTGGACTTCATGAAAAAAATTTTGGCCTAAAATAATTTCTGTTTTGCAGCTTAAAAATTTTTTTTGGCAAAAACACAAAATCTTCTTCTGATTGCTATTTTTGTGATATTTCGTAGATTGGCACTTTATTTCTTGAATGAAATCAAATTTAGTTTTCTTTTTAGAAAAAGACTTTTTTTTCTTTTGATTGATGCAACATTTTCTCTTTTTTTATATCTTCCTCTTCTTTCTTCAAATAGCTATGTTTTCTCTTTTCTCTTATTTTTATACTTTCAATGCCATTTTAATATTGTTGTTGCTAAAAATGTTCTATTTTTTGACATGTTCCATCAAATAAATATCTTCTTTAGATACTAATTATTTCTCACTGACACTTTTTTCCATTTTCAATTTTTTTTCTTAATCAAAGGCTTAAAGCTTTTGTTCTTCGTTTTATTTCCGTAAAAGTGCCTTTGCATTTTCATTGACGCCTTTGGTATATTACCCAATTAAATGAATGATGTGTTCCTCTTCTTGACTTTTCTTTCATTTTTCTTTCTTTCTTCAATTCAAGGATATAAATGGGACACGCATTCTTTTCATTTTTTAAGACGTGGCCGACCCAATGGTTGAATGAAAGCTCAAAAATATGGGAGGAGAATACTTTTCTTCTTGAGCTTTTCAAACTTTAGTAAAAAAAAAATATTTTCGCTTCTTTCTTATTTTTGAACAGATTCAAGCTTATTTTCTATCTTCATCTTTTGCTTTTTTCTTTCTCCTATATTTTTTTAAATCCCAGAAGTGTTTTTGGTTTTTATTTTTTATCATTGTTGCGATGCGAAAAACAGAAGTCAGTTACTTTTTTCCTCCAAAAAAATGAAAATCCACCATAGCTTCTTTTTTTATATTTGTTTCTCTCTCATTCTTTTATTATGGTTCGTGCCTTCTGCTTTTTAGTCTTTTTTATGCGGTTTTATAATATTTTTATTTTTATTGTTATTTTTTAGGAAAAAATTCTTTGGTTTTTCTTTTACAAATTAGCAACTTTACAATTTGCTGAAGTTAATTATTCGAGAAATTAGGGTATTACTTATTCTTAGAATTCTTGTTCAAAATGTTGGGTGCACAAGCCCTTCGAACAAAACAAGCAAGTTTTTTTCTTCCTTTTTTGAAATTAAAATTACTGTATATATCTATTTTTAGAAAGCTGAACAGAAAGAACGAGAAAAAAGACATAAGGAGAAACAAAGAAATTTAGAATTACAACGTGAAAGAATTCATAAAGCAGCCAGGTACTTTTACTTTTTTTAATTGTTAATTATTGTAAAAAAATTCTTTTAGCGAGGATGCAGCGGCCATGCATATGCAAGCCACCACAGCTGGCTCAGATCCAAATTTTTATTTAAATCAAGGTATAGCTAAAACCAAACAACGCCATTCAGTTCATTCCACAGCTTTTAATAATCATTTATTGCCCCATCATTCACATGAAATGCATCACAGAGAAAAAATTGAAGTAAGTCTGGAAATTTTTGAAAGTTATTTTAAAATTTGTTTACAAAACATATATTTTTTTATTTATTCGCGACAACTGATTGATGAGTTATTTTTCTTTTTTAAGGTTCCCCAGCGTTCACCATCAACCGATTGTGGCAAGCCAGGTGATCTAAATCATCCTCAAAATGGCGGAGGTGGAAGTCGATTTATGAAATGGTTAGGCCTTTCATCCAATCCTAATAATGCCACCGCCACAACTAATGGTGTTAGTCATCAAAGAAAAGAGCAAAGAAGAATGTCAACATATTGAAATTTTTAAATTTTTATGTTTATAGTTTTCGATCTCTTCTTCTTTCATTACCATTGTCAAACAAAAAGTTTTTAATACCAATGATTTTTATTTAAATTTAATATGTACCTGCTATTATTATAATTATTTTTTAAGTGACCAGTATTATTTTTTTACTGATTTTAAAACAACAAACTTTGCTATTTTTTTCTTGTTCTTTGTAATTGTTGAAACTAGCTTTCTCAATCTATTGTAATTAATTTTGGAACCTTCGTTTGAAAACATAAATCTTATTTTAAAAGTCTTTAAATATTTAAAGGTACATCGGTTGCATTTTTTTTTTATCGAAATGGCGTGATATTTATATGTTAAAATTTTTTTACAAAGGATCAACCGACAGCGTTCAAAAAAAATAGACTTATGTTATCTTCTTCAGACGCTTGCTTTTTCATTGTTGCCGAAACACACACACATACCAAAACAATAATTCACAAAATGGAAAAAAGATGCAACCAAAATGTCATTGGCAGATGTCACAAGCTTGAAACACCATCGATTTGAAATCATACTGTCGAGGGAATAAAAAAAGAGGAGAGAAGAATTTTTTTAAGAAGCAGCAAAGGTTAAAAATAGCTGAAGAGCAAAAAAAGAAAAAGGGAAAGAAAAAAATAAGATAACAGTAAAAAAACAAAGCTTTTGAGCTGAACGTAAGTTTTGAAAGGCGAAGTCTTGAAATCTTAAGAGTTCATAAACACAAACAAAAAATCCTTGACAACAGAAAAAAAGAAAGTTATATCTAGGAAAATAAAATCGGATATAGCGGTAGTGTATCCACTTATCGTGGTGACTCTTGACTCTTTTACTTATTTTTGGTATACCTTAGTTTTCATCGTAATACTCTCAATAATGCTGGGAAAAAAACACTTTACATTTTCTTACGCTAGCGCTTTATCCTCTCTTGACGTCTTTTGTTAAAAATAAATTTTTATAACTTAATTTAAAGAATAAAAAAGTTTTAACCTTTTTATAAGAAAATTTTTTTTTCTGAGAAGATAACAAGGTTTTTAAAATCAAAACACAATAAAGTTTTAACTTGTTATAAATAAATAAATATAAGATTTATAAACTAAAAGTTTTTGGGGATAATCTGAAATATGTTTTATTTCTTCGTTACATATTGGTAATAATTACATCTAAAAAAATACCTAATTTATTTTCTGATGCTTTTCTCAACTTTTTATTTTCATTACTAACTTCTTATATTGTTTTTTTGTCATATCAGCCAGCTTCTTTTTTAAATTGTTTTTGAAAACGGAATATAATCAATTTATTATATTTATTTTTTTCATTCACGTCATGGGTTATTTTTTTGAACTTAAATAAAAAATTTTGAACGGCAAGGGAATACCAAATATATGGCTTCTTTTTGAGATTCCATTATTTCATGTTTCAATGTTAATTCTTTCATTCAACCTTGTGTTTCTTAAATAAAGTTTACATTAAAATTTTATTTTAAGCTTTATGATTTTATATTATAAAATAAGTATAAAAGAGAAGAGTCACAAAAAATATTTTTAAAACACAAAAATAAAGAAAAAGAAGAAAAGTTAAGGCTAAATAACCACGTTTTAAAAAGTAAAGTGCCAAAAAAGCACCATGGGAGATAACAAAAAAAAATAATTGTCAGAAGATTTTTCATTTTGAGCGAGGGGGTGAAAAAAAAAGTATGTATGTATAAACAAAAATTAAAGTAAAAGTTTTAAAAAAAAGTCTATGATTTTAGACAAATAAAAACAAATATTATTAAAATTTTACAATAACAAATAAAAATGACAGTGGGTTTGGTTGAGCTGGTTGTGATAAAATAGATATCAATGGATTGATACTAGAAAAAAAACATAACAATAATGAATGAAAAAAAATAAAATGAAATTAAAATCATTTATTTTTATGAACATCTCCAGCATACACAGGATTTTTAAATGTTGTTGTAGCTTGTTTGTAAATTGGATTCTCATTCTGCAAAAATATTATTTAAATTCTTTAACCAAAAAAGAGTTGTAAAACTTACAGCTTCCCATTTAGCATTCAGCCTTTCTTTTTCAAATCTAGCATATTCGCGTCTATCATAAATCATGGTCAAAATTTTCCATAAACAAAGCAATAATAACCCTAAGATGACGATGCCTGCAATTACGATGAGAACGATTACTAAAACTGGTAAAGGAGCAGGGCAATCTTTTTCTTCTTTAACCCAAACGGTTAAATTATTTCTTCCATCGTAATAATACAAAAAGTAAAAAGTACAATCGTCGGAAGGATCAACAAATTGACATTCCTTCCAAGTTTCATCCGCAGCATTTTCACTTATGTTTAATACAGGTAATTCTTTAACTGGAATAACGTCGAATGGACATTCAGCACATTTGCTTTCATTATAAATTCCAGTTCCCCATTGTTGACACATCACACAATGTTTGTATTCCACACATTTGGTTGGACAAGTAGGGCAAATATCACAAAATGGACCAGAATATCTTTGCCCATCTTCATCGGCGTTGCAATGGCATTTACCACAAATGCATTCACCATGTCCGTTACAAATTTTACCATTTGCTGATAAACATGTATCTGTGCTGGTTGGGCATTCGCATGCCCGTCCAGTGTATCCAGGTTCACATTCGCATACACCACAATTGCATTTACCATGACCACCGCAAAGTTTACGGTCGTGACGAGGACAATTGAAGTTATCGCATTCACAAAATTGTCCAGTAACTTGTTCAAGAGGATTCTAAAAAAAGTTTTTTTATATTAAATTTTATTTAAACTCGAAATTTAAATTTGATTACCGTTCGGCTAAAGCATTTACAAACTCCGCATTCACATGCTCCTCGTCCGGAACAAATCAAGCTGCTATTGTCTTTGCGACATTTGTTTTCAAGCGTGAAAGCAGTTTCTCCACCGCTGTCACATTCACAATGTTTTCCCACAAATCCAGGAGCGCATTGACAAATACCGCAAGCAAGGGTACCACGACCATTACATTCAGGAGCATTGTAAACAACATCGCGTTCACAATCGCAATCACAAATTACGTGAACATTAAGTCGAAGGGAATCTTCCAAACCAGATGGGCCAATACGAAGAGTGAAATCACGTTCTTTAACACAATGAGTGGCTTCCAAAGAAACTTCAAATGCAACTTGTCCATTAACTTTAATGCCTTCACAAACATTAGTGTCGAGAAGTTCATCGCCATCAAGACATCGAGAACGATAACTAAGTTTAAGTCCCATGGAAGTATTAGCATTATCAACCATGATAATTTTTTCAGCAATTTTTTCATATTCTTCTTCAATTAATTGAACGATGTTACTTGAATCATTGGCTAAAACACCAACAGAAGAACTAACATCGGGAAGGGCATTGCTAAGTTGATCATAAAGTTGTCGATTGTTTTGGGTTACTGCGAAAATCATATTGACTTTCTTTTCTTTAATTTTTTGATGCAACAAAGCAATGGATGGATAATCTTGTTCAATGGATTTAGTATAATATCCTTCATTATCAAGATGACATTGGCCATCATTGGGAGTAACAATGCCTGCAAGTCGTCCATCTCCAGCATAATGGAATCCAGCATCAGTGGAAAAGACGATCATTTTACGTGAACGATCTCTCCATCCAATGGAATCATTACAAGAGATGGCTTGCATCACTGCATCAAACCCACCTTCAGGAGCATCCAAATTACCAGAAATCAAAGCTTTGTCAACTTCTTTCTAAAATAATTTTTTATATAAAAGCCAAACATTTTTAATAGTTTGTTGCTTACAGCAAATTTGTTGGTATCAGTTGTGAGAGCCATTTGATTTCTGAAACCATAAGTTGGTGCGCAGCCTTCACTACAAGGTGATACTTGTCTAAAACATTCAACGATAAATTTTTTTTTATTCTATTTAAATCCCTCACTTTTCTTTCCTTGGATCAACAAATGGCATAACTTTCTTATCAATGAAAGAACCAAAACCAAGTCGGAAATTTCGAGTGATTTGTTTCATTCGTTCAGCAAGTAAATCACCAAGCTGTGAAAGCTTTTCTTTATCATCTTTCATGGAATATGATAAATCCATTAAATAATAAAGATCGACGGGATAATTTGCAGCTTGGCGGAAATTAACAAAGAAGCGTGCACGAGATTTGGGTCGAATATGAATATCAACTTCTTGAGGCCGCATTTGAATATCTTCTTTATCTTCATCACCATCTCGAAGTTCTTCATTTTCAATATTCCTTATGGTGGTTTTAGGGAAAACGACTTCATTTTGAGGGCAACCATTTTCAAGTAAATTTGCAAATGAATCACATCGAGAAAATTGAGTTTGATTGTTGAAACTCCAATCAGCGCACCAAGCACAAGTATCATGAAATTGAATACAAGCACTACAAGTGTAATTTTCGGGTGATAAAGAATGACATGGGAAATCCGGGGATGAAGCTAACACTTCTCCATCAGAAGCTTAAATGGAGAAAAATTAATAATTTTGTAACTTTAATGCTAAAAACAAACCTTCATCTTCTTCCCATTTTTCAGCGGCCACATAAGAACAAAATATTATTGCACAAAATAATAATATAAATACCCAAAGCCTCATTTTGAGCTATGCGAATAGCTAAAATAAGTTTAAAATCAGTAAATTTAAAAATGGAATATGAGTAAAGGAGAGCGACAATGGTGAACGCGCTATATCACTGATAAAGTTTCCTTCCAAAAAATACACGCACAAAAAAAACATTAAAAGAAGGCTCGTTGGAGCAACAAAAAATAAAGTGAATCACCAGCAATAACGCCTTCAATTTTTCAAGAACAATACACAAGAAAAATTTGAGATGAATCAATCGCTGGCTTCCGAAATAATGAAAATGTTCGAAATCAATGGTATATGTATGACCAAAAAAAAAGAGTGAGAGAAAAAAGATGCCAAAAATAAAGCTAATAAACTAAACCAAAAACAAAAAGGAGAGATACCTTTTGGAACAGTTGCACTTAGGAGGATTTAACTTGGAGGGGAGAAACGAGGATCAAAGAAAAATATAAAAAAAGTAGGAGAAAGGCAAATATCAAAAAATGCAGGACATCTCCGACGACAACGACTGCTGCTGCAGCAGCTCAACTACAACGCCCACCAGTCCGGCATTTTTTCATTCTTTTATTTTTTAATAGCAGGCGGTAGCAGGCTGGGGGCGATCGACATTGCCATAAACCTCCAACAATGTCTGTTACACATCCATCGCATCTTTGAGTGTAAGTAAAATCGATCGTCAGCTTTAAAATATTTAAAAAAACGCCATTGGCTTTTTTACAGCTTGGAAGAAGAAGAAAAATAATAGAAAAAACCAAAGCATCGAAACTTGAGAGCGCATTCATTGTCCGGCAGCAGTGGACAGCCGTTGTTGTTGTCTTGTTAGTTGGGTCGAACAACGGCGAAGAAGGAAAAGAAAGAATAGACCACTGCCATCCATTTCATTGACTCACATCGAGCGCTATTTTTTATATTTGTTCGTTTACATTCATTCAACAACAAAAAAAGGAAAGAAAAAAGCAAATGTACGTCGTCCCTATGTGATTGCAGCAAGAGTATTGTATGTTTTTACATCGCGCAAGAAAAGAACAACCGCAATTTTTTTACGCGAACGACCTTTAATAAATTCCTTTGCAGTTAAATTAATTATTTTTTGCGGCTTAAGAGGTGATTCAAGTTCATTAAACTTTTAATTTATTGGAGAAAAAAAATATGTACAAAATTGATCACAACTTTTGATAAAAAAAAATAATATAATTATTTCCCGGCAATGTTTTTAAAAATACTTTTAAGTGATTTTGAGGAAGTTTTGGAACCAGGAGTACCGCACCTAAAATTTTTCTAAAATTATGATTACCGTAGTTTTTTTGAAAGCAACTAACTGAGCGATGACAGCAAAATCATCAGTTAATCCTGTTTCAAAACTGACTGGAGGTGGCAGAGGTTGCATTTCTCCTCCAGAAGTTTGTCTGCATTTTATCCCATTTTCAACATAAACAGAAAGACGAGATTTGGTTGCATTTTCAAAAGCAGCCGAAAGAAAATTATGGAGCCAAACTATCAAACATGCTTGCCAATGAGGTAAAAAATATTTTTCAAAAGTTTTTTCTTTCCATGGGTTTTTGATGTATGGCAAACCTAAAAAATTGTTTCATTCAACAAAAAAACGAAAAGTTTTTTAGAAACTAACAAAACCAATCAGTCCATTCTGAATTGTTTCGAGTTAAATCAGCGATGCGAGAGAAAAATTCATGAGCTTTAGGGACGTTGTTATTTTTTATGCAATTAATTAGATAAAGCTTATAAATTGTATTTTCCAAATCAGATGCAATTTTCAGTTGATCCTTAAAAACAAAGCTTTGAAAACTTGTATGATTCATGATTCAATGTTTACCTCGGAAAGAGTTGAGAACATTCGCTCATTTAAAAACCTCCACAGTTCCACCAATTTTTCAGCTGAATAATCTTCAATATATTGAAATATTTGAAACACTAATTTTTCAACCTAAATACATTTGTGAGAAAAAATGTTTTATAATTGATCTAATAAACTCACTGAATCTTGTAAACCAATTTCATTTTTTAATTCTTCATCAAAAGTTGAAGCTGTTTTTGTAAGGCCTTGCCTTTGTAAATGTTCAATGACTAATGCATTCAGTGAAGATGACATTTATCTAAAAAAGATGCTGAGATCAATTTCTTGATAATAAAAAGAAACAAGCTTCAAAAATGTTTATAAAAATCAGGCAACATTGTATATGTAAAAAATTGTATCAAACAACCGAATACAATAATTCAATTTATCGATTTACAATATGGGGAGATCACATTGAATTTGACATTTTTTATTAGAAAGATTGCAAAAAATAAAAGAAACCAATAGTCAACAAAGCTTCATTTTTACAAAAATAAACTTTCATCGAAGCAAAAAAAAAGTGCATGGAAAATGGAGAACACAGTTTACGAATAAAGTGTTCTCTGCCATTCCTAATTGTTCGACGTCTTTCTTGAAACTTCGAAGTTATTACATTTTCTTGCTTTTAGCAAAACTTTATTTTACTTTTACTCGTTGCTTTAGATTGAAGGGTAATCAATTATTGTCAGCTTTCATAAAATTTAAAATCTTTCGCGTCTATCATTACCATTTTTTATGTTTATTTCTTGGTGATGCAATATAGCTTTTGTAGTAACTTTTTGATTTCAACAGTGTGCGTTTGGTTGATATTCGTTTTTGCTTACCTTCTATCGTGGAATTAATTTCATTTTTATTGTATTTTATAACCTTTCTGCAATATTTTTAGATATCCACTTTGGCAAGTATGACTTCTTCTATCACCGCACGTGTTATGCGCCGTTCTCTTCTTGCTTATAAGGTTTGTTTGTTTCGGATATTTACAAGATATATAGTAATTTGTTTTAGAATCTTACTGTCTTATCGACGAATAGCAATTCAACTTTTGAATCTTCCATCAACTTAAAAGAAGTCCTTGCCAACAAAATTCCTGCTCATAATAAGAAAGTTGTTGAATTTCGTAAAGCTTTTGGAGGAACAGTCATTCAAAAAAGATTATATTCTGATGAGGTAACTATTATATCATTTTCTAAATATTATATCAATTTTTTAGAAGCCAGAGTCGCTGAAAACAGTTTTGGAAAGAATTAAAAATGTTTTAAGTCAATATGATGAAAAAGAACCAGAAAAGCTTCCTGACCAAGACGAATTCTTTAAAGATCTTGCTCACCTGGTGACTCAAGCTGAAGCTACAATATCTGAAGTTAACGATCTTAAAGTAAATTGCTTTAACTTGTATTCAATGATATTAATATGATGTTTATAGGACAAATATAGAAGGGCTTTAGCTGAAACAGAGAATGTTCGTCGTCGTGGTCAAAAACAAGTTGAAGATGCTAAAATTTATGCTGTTCAAAATTTTTGTAAAGATCTTGTTGGAGTTTCAGATACGCTTGATCTTGCTATTGGCGCTTTTAAACCAGAGGTTATTGAAAAGGTTCCTGAAGTTAAAACTTTACATGATGGTGTGGTTATGATGAAATCAGTTCTAATGAAAACTTTTGAAAAGCATGGTCTTGCCGCTGTTTCTCCAGATGGTGAAAAATTTGATCCTAATTTGCATGAAGCTGTATTCCAAATTCCCAAAGAACAAGTAATTTATTAATCTCGCTTATATATACAAAATAATGAATATTATTTTAGGCTTCTGCTAAACCTGGTCATATTGGTCATGTAATGAAAATCGGGTACTCACTTCATGGTAGACCAGTTCGTGCTGCACAAGTTGGTGTTGTTCAAGAATGAAGGAATTATCTGATAGCTGTTATTGTTTGAGTAGCTTAGTTAAACTTTGGCTTTTTTGTAATATGTAGTGAATAAATATATGTTAGACTGTACAACATACAAAGTTTACTCGATAAGGTACATTACCTTGTATTGCTGGACGAATGCATTCACATGTCGCGATTTCGTGAAGTGTAATCTGAATATTATTTTTTGTTCTATTTTTTAAATGTCGCGAAACTTACTTCAAAAGGACAACACTTTCTGAATAATTGTCTTAGACTAAAAGCTTCACACGGACATATTCTATAAAAGCAAGAGCAATCCAAAAACTGTATTTGTCGAGGATTAACACCCAAAGGTTCCAATTTTTCTGCTGGTGTAAATTTCTCTGGCTGAAATTGTTAGAGCATTTGATTTAATTATGATTGACATCAATCTACTATTACCCGTAGCTTTTTTATCACAAAAAATAACGTTAACACAATGATACTGTATACAAAAATGGATACAGCAAATATCAATCCCGTATTATCTGCTAACCACCAATCATTTGGCATTTTTTACTTTTTACCCTTTCTTTTATCATTGCTTTTTTGTATTTTCTCCCTTTTTGGAATATGTTGCTATGGCAAAATCGCCTTATATTTCCTCTTCTAATATCAAAGTACGCGTTTGATTTTTTAACATTATTTTTTTTGAACAAAACCAAAACAAGTTGTTACCTTTTTTGCATGATCGATTTAAAATGCAAACAACAAAACAACTAACGATTTTATTCTTATAATTTTAAGGTATCATGTCAGTGGCCCGCAAAATAACATCATATTTTACTCAATATTCTCGTAAAGAATGGATGAATTATTTTATGTCAACTCATTTTTGGGGCCCAGTAGCTAATTGGGGATTACCAATAGCCGCTCTTCAAGATCTTAAGAAAAATCCTGATATGATTTCAGGTAATATGACTGGTGCATTGATGTTATATTCCAGTGTTTTTATGCGATTTGCTTGGCACGTTCAGCCTCGAAATCTTTTACTTTTTGCTTGCCATGTTACAAATACTTGTGCTCAAACTGGACAGGTGAGATTTGAAGTTAATAATGATCAAATCTTTAAGGTAAAATTTAGATGGCTCGATATTTGAACTATCATTATTTGCATATTGTGAAAGATCCATTTTATGAAAAGCCAAAAGAACATTTGCCTTTAGCCGCAGTAGTTTAGTTAGTTGTTTAATCATTCATGACTGACAACTCAGAGTCACATTATTGCCACATTAGAATTGTAAAATGGTGCAAATTTAAAATAAAAGTTATATGTATGTATGTAATTTTTATTCAACAGTAGTTATATAATAAATTGATTTATAAAATAATAATAAAAAAAGGAAAACAATTTTTTGTTATCATAACATAATAATGACTTTGAAGGCTGGGAACAAACTTTTGAGACATGGGTTTTGTTTTTAATAGAAATTTTTAATTTTTAAATAAATGTAAGTAGTTTTTCTTCTTTGTTTTTAAACTAATAAAAATGCACGTAAAAATTTGGCACCATTGGAAAAAATAATGAAAAAGGCAGTTATTTGTTTTTGTTTGCTTTGCGATAAAAAAAATACAAAGTTTAACTGAAGTTAAATAGAGAAATATAAAAGAAATTTAGATATAAAAAAAGCAAAGATATTAATAATATAAAAGTTAAGCCATTTTTTCAAGAATTGGAATGATCTGATCGAAATTAGGTCGACGACCAGGGTCTTCATTCAAACAGATATTAATAAGACGGAAAAGATTTCGGGAAATTCCAGGTGGAATTTGTACTCGTAAACCTTCCAATGCAATTTTCATTCCAGCTTCCATTGGACTTAAATCAGCAAAAGGCACTTCTCTAGTTGATAATTCCCATAATACAATACCAAAACTCCACATATCTGCTGCTCTTACATTCGATGATTCAGGTGAACGTTGTAAAGCTTCAGGTGACATCCAAGCAGGTGAAAATAATCTTCCAACTTCTTGAAATGAGAATTTTGTATCAGCCATAGAAATTTTAGCCGAAAGATCATCATCAACTACAACATGCTTTGAACTCAAATAATATCGCAAAATCATTGGATCAATTGTATGTAGGAATGACATGCCACGAGCAATATCAGAAGCAAATTTAATTGCTTGTGTATGATCAATTATAACATCAGCAGATTGTTCATGTAATACATTAAAAAGAGAGCCATATTTCATATATTGACTAATTATAATAAGTCGAGGTGGTTGATTAACTGCTGCAAGAACTGGACAAATATTTGCAGAAGCGAATATTCTGAAATTAATGAATATAGAGTTTATTTAGATCATTTTTTATTTAGTTACCTAAGTGCTGGAAATTCAACTTGAAAATCTCTTGAAATTCTTGATGTTACTTCAGGAATATTTAAAACTCTTGCAACTATTTCAGTTCCTTGCCATCGACCACGATACAATGTACCAGAATGTGATCGGGCAATTTCTTTTGATAATTGTAATGATTGTAAATCAACTCCAGTATATCTTGATAGAGTTGCTTCACGTGCACGAGTTTTGGTTCCAGTGAAATTTTGATCTCGGAATGGAATTTTCTGATTTAAATTTTGATTATTATTTAATGCAATTTCTAAAAATCAACTCTTTAATTTCAATAAATATGAAAATGTGCAAACCGATTATAGCTTGACGAACTTGAGGTTGGCATACATCAATACTAGTAAGGCCACGTTTATTACAAAGCATAACAAAAGCACCATATTGAATTAAATCAGCTGCAATTTGTTCATATCCCCAAAAGCATGCATAATGAAGGGGAGTATTTCCATGTTCATTGGGAAGATTAACATCAGCTCGTTTTGTGAGAAGTTTCTGTAAATAAAACACAATTATTATATTTACTTTAATTAACGATATTTGCATACCATAACAATTTCTCGATGTCCTTGACTTGCAGCTAAATGTAATGGAGTATCATCACCCATATTTGTTGCATTTACTCTTGCACCCCTTGCTAATAACATTTCCGCAATACTTACATGCCCTCCTTTAGCTGCCCAATGTAATAAAGAAAATGCATGATCATCGCTAAAAAAATGTTTTATTAATATTTTCATCGATCATTAATAATTTATAATATTATTATTATTTACCCGATATTTAAGTCATGTTCACTATCATCCAACCATACTCTAGTTTGAAATGCATTGCCTTCTCGAACCCAACCAAATACATCTTCTTGTATAATAGGCACATTAGGTTTATGAGCATGATAATGGCTTGAGATCGACATGCTTTAGTTGTTGTCAGATCTCCCCAAAGCTAAAACATAATACATAAAATTTATGTATTTTTTTCTTCAAAAAAGTACAAAAAATTGAGGAAAAAAGGAAAACACATCTTTTGTTATTAAAAAATGTATTATTCACGCCGTCTACGGTATAAAAAAAATAGGAAGCACAAATCATCATCATTTAGGAGGGAAAAACAAAAGAAAACCTTTTTCTATACTATTCTAGCTTATTTTTTTCTTTCTTCAGGACAGCCGGCGTTGGCGTCCCAAAACATTTGCTTCGGCACAACACTAGTCATTATTTTCAACGAACCGCATTTTTGCTGCTGTTGCTGATGCTCGAGCGTGCTCGTCTTTTTTTCCCTTCTCGTCTGTCTCTTTATTTTTTTTCTCTTCGTATCCGTTCAGTTCAGCAGCCGCTCGGGTCAGCAGCAGCAGCCGCAATAAAGGAGAATCAATATTTCGCATAAATTGGGGAGAAAATTGCGAGTGAAGAGAATATGTACAAAAGGAAAGGCGCGCCAGTTATTTAGCTTGTAATTATCCAACAAAATATGTTCAGTAATTTTGGTCGTGAGGTAATTTAAAATATGCTCAAGAATAATAAAAGCCAAAAAAGTGAAAAAATAAAACCAAAATTAAGACTCTTCGCAACGTTAAAAATCATAATTTAAGCTATAGGAAATAAAAAAAAATACTAAGCAAACTCTACAATGCGAGATCTAATCCAAAAATCAAAATTGTTAAAATTCAACTTTAAATTAAACAAACAAATTAAATATTTTTTATTAAATTCTTTAAAGTTTTCCTCCTCAAAGCAGTGTAAATCCTTTCTTTCGATCAGCATTGGCTTTGATGCCATCATTTAATGATATCCTTTTTTCTCTCTTTCTAACCGTGATGGCAGGCAGGTGACGCCTGCAGGCAAGCAGGCAGTCAATCGCATCGAAAATCCTTTAAGCTTGTGTTCACTTGGCTTTATTGGACATCGAGATCTTCTTGCGGGGGTGTGTACATACATACAACTACTAGCTGCTTGCCGAAGAGATTGCTGATTTGCAATTTATGCTCATATAATGCACTTCTTCTCTTTTTCAGCTTTAAAAAAATATACGTTAAAGCAATTAAGTTAGAGAGAAAAGAAAATAAAAAGTTTGTTTATAACAAACAATAACAAAATTCTATAATTTTTTTTACATGGTAAATAATTTTAAATTTAATTGAAAGAAAAAAACATTCAAAGAAAAATAAAACATGAATAAGCGTATATGAGACATATGCAATTAGCTTTATGGAATTTTAGATAATAATAAACTCGCCGCCATATTTAGTCATTTCCTTTTTTCTCTGTCACCGCTGTAGTTTATGAAGCTGATGAATGAATGTTAAAAAAAATTCCTACACAGATTGAAAAAGAAAAAATGTCCATGCGGGAACTATGTGTTGGTGGTAGTAACAGAAGGGAATGCACCAACCAGTATTAATTAAAGCTATGTTTGCATAATTATTGTGTTATGTCACCACCATATGCTAATTATAATATTCTAATATTTTGTAATTGTTTAATTTAACTTTTACATAATTTTAATTTTTGTCGATTGAAATGTATTCATCAAAACGACAAGAAAGGCCGTTGCGCACAAGCAGCTATCAAGGCAGTTGTTAGTTTTTTTTGCACACATTTTTTATTTCTTTTAGCATTGATTTAATCTTATTGTTTAGATATAGATCTGCCCTTTAGAGATACGGATGATGATGCATATGATGGACGAATATTTTTTGGACCATACACATCAGCCGCTGCTACAAAAAACCAGCAAAAAAACAGCTTGATTATGGCGCGCGAAATGGCAAACAATAGCCAAAAGGCCATCAAAAAGGAAGAAAAAGGGGAAAACCACGACGATTGTGCGGGAGAAAGGGAAAAAAATGGGAAAAGACAGACTCGGCAAAAACCCCATTTTTCTTTACGAACTCGCGCGTCTTTTATTGAATTTGAAAAAGACGAAAGTGAAGACGAGGAGGAAGAAAAATCAGGAGGGTCGTCAGCTGAAGAAGAGGAAGAAGAAGATATTCCCAATTTGATTAAAGCTGAACCAATAATGGATGAAGATAATGATGTTGGCCTTCCATCAACTAGTGGATCATCAAGTCGAAGTTCAAATGCTGAATTAATTCCTAATTTATTCAAAGAAAATGGCAATTCTAAAATTGATCATGATAAAGCTATGATGCCACCTCCACCATTGTTATGGGGAAAAGCATTAAAGCCCATAAAGGTTGATGAAAACAAAGGTTTACTTAAAAAACCTCAAGTTAAAGATTGGAATCAACACCTCAAAAATATGTATGGCAGCGTTGAAGTATGTTTAAAAAATTAATTTTAAACGTTTATATAAAAAGTTTGATTTTTTTTAGAAAGCAAAAAAGAGACCTTGGATGAGTTCAAATGAAAATTCAGCTTTAGCTGAAATTGGCCCTCATTCTAAAATGCTTAAACAATTCAGCGTTCAAAATTGGGATTCTATGCCCGAGAGTCTCACAGATATTTATGTAATATTTCATTTTTTTGTTATCTTTTAATAAAAGTCTTTGATTTTTCAGCAAAGCTCTCCGCTTTTTAAATTTCCAAAAGATGATGGTTTGGATCGAGAAATTAGTAAAAAGCTTCAATTCGTTCGAGATTCCATTAACCTTTATCGAACTCTTCGATTACAAAATGTTAACAATGGCAGAATAGAAAGACCATTGTTTTTGCCATTTTTAAGAAGAAATTTACGATATAATAATTATATTCCTTGTGAAGATAAAAGCTCTTCCTCTTCTCCTAAGGCATCAGTAGAACGAGAAATTTCAAGTCATGATGCTTCTTCTTCCGCTTCTATGAGTATTCATTCTGAAACTGCCGAAGATGATTCCCATGAAGGAGTGGATCTTTCAGTAAGATTATTATCAATTAAAAATAATTTGCTTCCCGTTGGTTATAAAGCTTCTGTAACATTTTTTTATTCATTATTTAAATATAAAACTGGCACATTTACTAAAATTGTAAGTTTTATTCTTGATTATATTTATCAAAATTTTGATTAAACTATTTGTTTCAGTTCAAAATTGAATCATCCACAGTCAATATGGATGTAAATGCAGATTATCCAAAAAATATTGATTTACCTCCTGAACTTGAATATGATCCAAAGGAGCCATATGAAGTTCACGTTGTTTTAAGAACAATCTTTTATGATCCCTCAAAAGATGTATATGCTGCAGGTAAAAGCTTGAGAAATATTCCAGCTAGAGCAAGAGGAAAATGTGAAAGAGCAAGAGAAGAAGAGGAATCAAATGGAAAAATTCGAGAAGCCAAAGAAGGAGATACAGTAATGTTTGGAGCGATTCAAATAACGAAACAATATCAAAATAAATGGACTTTTTCTACAGGAAGCACTTCATTAATTTTAATGTAAGATTTTACTTTGGAACTAATCTCTTTTTTAACTGATAAAATTTTAGAGAAGCTGAAAGACTTGGACTTGAAAATAATAGCAAAAGATGGCAAACAGATAAATATCTTATTCCTAAATTAATTGCCCTTGGCCGAAAACATCATACTAATCCATTTGTATATATTGAACTTAACAATGGCGAAGAAGATGACAGCTCAATAGCTTCATCAGATTCAAAGAAAATTAAAAAGCGTAGAATAATTGAAAAAGAAGTAAAACCTTTGGTACCTGTAAAAAAATCAAAATATGATCTTCCTATTGCCATAGTGTAAGTTGTTGATAAATTTTCAAATCCAGTATCAAAATATTTATTTTAGATATCAACTTTCTTTTGATTTTATGTATAAAGAAAATAATTGTGATGTTGAAGAAAGCCAACCACAAAAGATAACCACTGGCTTTAATACTGTTGTAATAAATGATTACGAAAATTTGGATACAACAAAAATAATTCGTCCAAACAAAATTAAACCTAAACCAAAAAAGCATAGAGCAACAAACACCGAACCTAAACCTCTTCAACCTGAGGTTGCTGCAGCTTTGGTAAGCATGGATGAAAAAGCTCCACCGCCTCGATTATTCACATATCATGCTTCTCGTTCACCTGGGTATTGCATATTTTGTGAAAGTGGAAATAGAAATTTATTTGCATTGATGTGTCATTATCGTACATGTCATTCGCGGTTTAATTATGTTTATCGAAGTGCAATCGAATACAAACCAGGCCATTTTCTACCTGGATTTGTTTTAACTCCAGCCACCGTTGATGAAGATCTTTATTGGCATCAAAGGAAAAAAACTTTTAACCTTTACAAAAAATCTTGGCCACAAAAATTCAATGTTGATAACTCTTTTATTACACCTTGGTGAGTCATTTATGGAGTTGGAAGAAAACCAAATCATAAACCCATTTTTTAGTAATTTCCTATTCCAAGGTGTAACCGATGGCCTCGAAGACATTGCACCTTTAATGACTGTGAAGCATCGATATAATAGATTTGGTTCTCGCCCAATTAATTATCAGCATACAAACTTTGGACGATTGATTAAACCGGTGCCAGATTGGTGGGTGGTTAAAATGAAGAGAGATTTAAATGATATCGTGGATCTTGATCCTCTTGAAATTACATTTATGATGGAATGGAATAAGTTTCTGTTTCTTTATGGCCCAATAACGGGTAAAGAAACAAATGTTTATAAACTTTGTGTGAGTAATCAACGAAAAATAAACATAGTAAAAGTATACAAAATATTTTTCTTTTCAGCGCTCCTTTATTGAAACACGTCGTAAAGAAATTATTGATTTGCATTTAGAAATTCCAACGTTGACATTAGTTTCACATTTTGTTCAAAATAAAATTTTAACTTCCGATGAGCTTTATGATATTTCAATGAGAATTCAAACAAATTATGATCCTTTCACAGATTTATTGCATCCTCTTTCGATTAATGAAAGACGAAGAGCAAAGAGGCACATACAAAAGCAAGAAGTTCAAGCAGAAAAACTGAAAAGAAAGCGACCCAAAAAAGTTTATGAACCATCAAGCATTAGTCTTCGCCGTCGTCTTGCGGATGCTTCAGTGGACGATTCTCGATCAAGAACTGGATCAGTTGATTCGTTGGATGACGGTAATTGGCTTTAAACGAAAATAATTTTAGTAAAAGTACATTTTTAAGATTCTCTGGCAAGCAGCCCTACTGAAGTTGCTGATTCACCATCTACCCAGCAAGACGATGATGAGGAGGAAGAAGAAGACGAAGAAATGTCTGACGATTATGATGAATAATATTATCCATATTGATTTCTTTCCACTTTTTTTTGAATAAACAAGGCTTGAGCTATGCATGTTTCTTGAAATTTAAAATGAAATATCTAAAGCCAAAACTTTTTTTTGAAGTTCAAAAAACTTCTAAAAATCAAACTTGTTTATTGTCTATTCTTATCAATCGAGGACCGTTGCAATAATATTTTTTTATTCACACCCACCTTAAAATCAAATTTTTTGTTCTGTTTCTATTTGCAATATTGTTTGACAAAGGTGAATTTATGATCTCTTTTTTACAAGTATATTTAAAAAAAAAATGAACGGTTAAATATAAAAAATCTATGTGTACATTGATTTTCTTTATTAATGCTTCTTTTATTATCTTTTTTCCTTCTAAAATCTTATTTTCATTTCAGTCGGTTGCTTTCTCTTTTTTTTTGTTCTTTAAAGAGTAATTTAATATTGTCTTTTTTCCTCTTTTGCTTGGTCTTCTTCTTCAAAATGTTAGTCATTATATTTTTTGTTTGTTGTTTCTTGGTGGGTATACTCAAATGTTTTTTTCATGACCGCAATCATCTTGTTCGTTTTTCCTTTTTTCTTTGCACTACTACCATCATAAAAAAACGACACTTTAAAGACAATATGTTTTATTTCAACGTGTAAACAAAGGCAAGATAGCTGAAATTTGCAAAACAGAAAAAAATAAAATCGAGAAAAAAAAGAAACTTGAAAGCAAAATCTTTAGTCATTCCTCTCAGATTTGGTCTCAAATGTGAGCCATTTTTGAAATCTTAAAAAATCCTGGAAGCCAAATTTAGTTTTCATGCAAATTAAAAAAAGGTCAAGCTTCAACCCCATATTTCTATTTTCTGTTTAGTAAATATTTCGATTGCTTGAAACATCGGAAATGGTCTGTAACCTGAGGAGTAGTCTGCCTAAAAAAGTTTTATTTTCCTATAAATTTTTCTTTTAAGTTGGAGGCAGACGATGTCTTCTTCAAGCAATATAAAAAAAAGAAAGAGAGTAAGTGTTCTAAAACAAAGTTTTAAAGATGGCCCGCCAGCTTGTTTCAATTAAATTAAAATGCCACTTAAAAAAGTTTTAAATCACAAAAGATTGCAATGCAAATACATTTAAACTTTTTTCTTTAAAGCAAAGTTTTTGATATTCGTGATACTCATCGAATTTTTACTTTTGCCGCTTAATGTTATTAACCAATGAATTGGTTAATTTTAAAAGAAAAAACAACAAAAGCAAAAGCTCAAAAGATGCAATAACTGTTCCAATTCTTTCTTCTTTTTTCCGGCGTTTTTTTATTTTGGCTTTTTTATTTTGTTTCAATTTCTTTTTTGTTTTCTGAAGGAGGCCTGACAAAACAGCAAAAACCAACACCATTATTGCTTGCAATAAATTGTTCATCTTTTTGCATTTTATTTTATTTTTCTCCTCTTGCATTCTCGAGACACGCGTGATCCTCCCTTATAATGGGCTTTTTCTTCAAAGGTACTCCTGTTTTTTTACTCATTTCCGATTGATTTGCCTTTTTTTTCTTTTTTACTTTGTTTTAATTTTTATTGTTTTATTTTTGTTTTTGTTGTTAAAGCAAAGCAAAAAAGTCCATTCGTATTTTGACTTTCCTTCCTCTTTTTTTTTTTGGTTTTTGGAAAGGGTTGTTATAATAATCCTTCCTTCATCGAGGAAGGAGCCAACCAAAAAAAAGACAGTATGAAAATAAAGAAAAAATTTTGTTGGACCCTCCACAGTGAAAAAGCGGCAGCGGCATTTTGTTTTGAAGTATTATTTCATTTAAATTTTTTATATTTTATTGTTTCAAGGTGAAAAATTAAAACAAAAACATGAGTAATAATGTTAGCAGTGAAAGCAATGGCACTTCAGCTCCTATGGAACATATGACTTCAGCCGAAGTGTATTTTTATTTAATTAACGGTTCACTTGGAACTATTTTCAATGCAGTGGTGCTTGTTATTGCTTTACAACATGCAGATACTTATGATAAACCCAGGCAAATAGCTGTAATAAATATGACTTTTGCGGATTTAATAACATGTTTAATTTATATGATAACTCGACCATATTTAAATTTATTTGCTAGTCCTCTTTGTTATCCATATTATGTTACAATATTTACAAGTCAAATGTGTAGTTGTTTAAATCTTTTATGGTAAAAAAAGAAACAAAAATCGCTTATTTATTTATTAAAATTTTAGGTTAAATCTCGATAAACTAATTTATATTAAATTTCCACTACATTATTATCAAATGGTTAGTCGATCACGTGTGCTACTTTTAACAGCTGCATCATGGACTGCCATCATTGCCCTTGCATTAAGTATTTATTTTTTCATGACTATACATGTAAGCCAATCATTCTTTTTATATTTAAAAACGATTCCAAAATCTCTAATTTTAGTCTCCATGTTCCACCGTAACTTTGCCCCCATTTCTTTATTCAGTCATTTGTTTAATGTATATTGCAATTATCCTTGCGAGTTTTGCCATATCAGCTATTATTTATTTTATTGCAAGAAATTCGAGACGAGCTGAACCACAAGTTGGATCTGTAAGTTTCTTTTTGCCGAGTTTTTTTTAATTACCATTTATTACCACACACACACCTACAAACATATTTAAATAAATTTATTTTTAGAAAATGTTCAAAAGGTTATTTTTCGTATTTAGCAGTACCATATGGACTTGCATAACATGTTTGCCTTACCGATTACTATATTTAACATATTTATTTTGTTCACATGCAAGAAAACCAGATACCGATTTTAATTCCATTCTTGTTTCATTAATAACAGCATTCTTCCCAGTGGTTGTGATTGGAATAGTTATAAATCCATGGATAACAATATTAACTCAAAGAATGTATCGTGAATGTTTGCTGGTTTATCTTCACAATATTTTTTCAATCTTTAGTTTTTGTGGTTTAAAAATTTGTGTTTTCGATAATCCCAAAAGTCGAAGGCAGTCCAGACCCTCATTGGCTACTCAGCGATCTTCAGCTGCAAGTAGAAATGAATTTCCTGAGTGTAAAGGTTTAAAGAATGATGTTGACGTCTAAAATGCAAAAACGGAAAAATGAAATATTGGTTTTTTTGTTTTTGTTTTAAAAAGATCTCATTTTGTGTTATGAATACTTAAAAAATTGTGTGTACGTTTTTATATTATTGAAAAATAAAAAAGAAAAAGAAATAAATATTAAATTTCATTTTTTTTATTAATATAATGTAATATTTTGAATTGAAATAGGCACATTACTTTGACTTCGTGAAGTAGTAGCAGCTGGTGGAACAATAGTTAAAGTTGTTGAAGAGCGTGGGTTAGCTGCTGAAACAACCGTACTCATTGGATTGACGCTTACTCTTTCAGGTAAAGGCCTTCCACAGCGAATAAGTTGATTCCAATATGCTCTGTAAAAAATGAGTGAAAATTAGATATTTAAATTAAATTATATTTTGTCATACTTGCAAAAATATAAAGTAAAAAGTGGATTTAAAATTGCATTTAAAGTTGAAATAAAAATAAACCAATTTGATCCAAATGGAACTTGAATTTTTAAGACTGATGAAAAAACCATTACCGAAAATGGAATAATCAATGCTGACATTGGGGATAAAGTCTATAATATTTATTACAAAGTTACATATGATCTCATCACAAATTTATGCGATGCAAGAATTTAGATTTCACCTGTAAAATTAACGCAAACATTAGTTGTTTATGCATTTTATACGTATGCGAAGATAAAACTAATTTTAGATTATTTAATTGTCGAAGAATTAAAAATGTGCAACCAATATTTATGGTTGTCATTCCGCCAACTCCACCTCCAGCCCAAATAACTGCGGTAATAAGAGATGGATTGATTTCAATATCAAAAGCTATGAATGCTTCATTGACGATATTTGGGCGAATTGCTTGAAACTTCTGTAAAGAAAAAATAAAATATGGCAACAAAACAATATAGGTTGTAATTACCTCAATCGCAACATTGGTATCAATAATTGCTGCATTTGCAAATATTAAAGTAATAACTATTATTAACCCGTATAGTGTACACAAAGGTCCAAGAACTTGGAGGGAAAGAAAAGTTTTAAAAGTATTCAAAGATTGCAAAATAAAAAATCGGAAAACAAAACAAGCGCAAACAGCTGCACAACTTCCAACTAAAGTTCCAATGGTTGCAAGACTGATCCATCGAGCATATTCGAATCCAAGGCTTCTAAGAGGGGATGTGACTATTAAAGCACCACCTTGAGATGCTAATACTGGTTCAGGCATATATAAAAAGCTGACTAATATATTAAAAAGTAAATCCCAAATCTGAAGGAAAAAACAATCAAAAAAGAAGTAAAGAAAATAATATAAACGAACCGCATTATTTAATAAAAACCATTTATAACTTTTAATATCTAAAGGACTTTTAAATAAAACCATATAAATAACAATAAAATTTAAAATCGTTGAAATAACTCCATTAATTTGCATAAAAATATCAAGAACGATAGTCGAACCCATTTCGATCACAACCGTCTTTTTAAAAAAACAGAGCTCCAATTATTTATGGCAACTTTTTTTAATAAACGGCACAAAAAAAAGTGTTGCTTTTGTTTAATTTCCAATAAATAAAACAGGTGTTTTTAATTATTGGTAACAAATTTTTTTCCACCTTTGCATTAATCTTTTGCAATCTTTTTTAATGTATGTTTATAAAATGGCAACAATAATTTCTATGTATTTTGTAAGTGGAAATTAATAAAAAATAAAAACTAGGTTAAAAAAATAAAATAAAATAAAGAATGAGAAAAATATTTCCTTATTTTGTTAAAAAAAATTTGATTTAAGAATACTCGTATTTAAAAGTAAGTAAGTAGAAAGAAACTAACAATAACCAAACAAAAACTAAAAAAATAAAAAATAAAAAATAAAACAATGAATTAAGTGCAGAAACGACACGTTTTAGCGCATAATGATTTCATCATTAAATATATGTTAGATGATAAACAGCGATCCTGGGTCCACCAACAAACCGTAATTCGATCTTCGCAAACTATAATAAATTTAATTTGTTATTTTTTTGTAGTTAAATTAAAAAAGCACACCTTTCTGAGTTTTTTCTTTTTCATCATAAAAAGCATGTCCTTCCAAATGTGGTCTATTAATACTTTTCCATGGCGGAGGAGCATATATTGGAGATACCTATAAATTATATTATTTATTTATTTAGCTAAACAAAGGTTATTTTCTTTTTTAATATCTATAATTATGCCATATTTTTATTTTGTGAAAAAACCTTTGCCATGATGAGGAAGAAAAATATTTAAATGTTACCGTAACTTTTTTAAAGTTATTTTTTTCGAAAATTTATTTTATTTTTAGAGCAGTTTTCTAATACGAGATATTTTTCTTCTTCAACACACTTACCCTTGCTTTAGGTGAAGCAGCTATCGCTCTCATAGAATCTTGAACAATTTGCCTTTCACATTTATACATTCGATTAATTTTAGCTAAATCAACATCACTAAAATCTTTTGCATTTCCTATCGTCGAAGCAAGTCCTAAAATTTAATCCATTTAATTAATTTTTGAATAATTGATTTGGAAAAACCTGGTTTTTTCGGCAACATGGTTGGAAATCCATTTTTGCTGAATGCAAGGCTGTCATAATGCAATATTGATTTATAATCATAGGACTGGCCATAATAAGAAGTTTTACTGAGATCGACTTTTCCAAACTGGTCCAATGCTCCTAAAAACGATTTAAAAAAAGTTTTTTAATATTTTAATTAAATAAAAATACCTCGATCAATATTTTGCCAAATAATATCAATAAAATTATCACGATCCCATCGTTCTGTAAAAATTTAATTAATTTAATAAAAAAAAACATTTTAAATAGTCAAACCATGTTCATGATAAAATCCAACCACGTGCATCATTTCATGAATAATGGTAGGATATTCCATGCATCCATTATCCAATGAAAGAACTTGAACACCGGAAGTTCGTCCAACTTCCGAAAAGCAGCCATCAACTTTACCAATAAATAAATAATCGCCTTCACCCGGAGCTCGAGGAACAAATCGAACGCAAGTTTTATCGTGATATTGTTTTACAGCTCTCGCTAATAATGCTCTTTCATGAGTTGTATAATGTGGCGATATTGCATAAGGTATTCGAGCATGAGGCCATAATTTGGTTGGTCGACTTACACCATTCCTTCGAAATCGAGTTCTATCTGCGACGGTGCCTCTAATATCAGATTTATAACCATTTACAGCTTCTATGGGGATACTAGTCTTATAAATATCAGCTTTGGTCAATTTATCTGCATTCGAAAAATCTTCATCCGTTAAAGAATTGGAATTAAAAATTTCGGCATGGGTGTCATAGACTAAAAAAAACACGGTATTTAATTAAATTGTATTTTTACAAAAATTTTACAAATCAAACCTGTTATTAATAAAATAAAAAGAAAGTGGAGCATATCCAAAATTATCCTAATACCAGTTGTGATGTCCTCATGCCCCCAATCAATTTCACTTCAGGAGCGCGCACACAAATTAATAATAAGTTGCTAAATGCTGCTGCTAAGTGATGAATTTATGCGTCGCCTTCTTCAATGATTTTTGTTTCCTTTTTTTCCTTCCTCGTGGACCTTAATAACTATTATGCTCGTTTATGGAGACAACAGAGATCGGTGGTACATGGTCAAGGGCTCGTCGCCACCAAAGGAAGAAAAAAGAGAAGCAAAAATGTTGTTATACTAGTTGTCGTCGTCGTCTTCAGATATATTATAAACGCCTTATGTGATGATGGTGGTGCGTCTATATTGAAAGTGAAACGCTAAAAAATGATCACGTTGTTGTGTCTATGTCTGTCAGATCAGATGGATGAAAGCAGTAACAGCTGCAAAATCAGAAGTAGAAGTAACAGCGGTCAGCTCGGCTTCACCCCACGCACGTCTTCTCCTTTTTCAGCTCTTTCCCTTTTTTTGCCGAGCTACTGCTCTGCTGTTTCTGAAATATTTATCTATCTCTTTGCTCTTCAGATAACCGGATAATATAAGTCGAAGGCCGTCGTCGTCTTCTCGTTTTTTTACACGGATAACAAACTGGTTTTAAATGAATATAAACGGCTCAATCCGTGCGACGGACGGGTCTCAAAGTAAGCACAATAAAAAAAAAAATAGTTATTAAGTAAGTATTTGAACTTGTTTCTTCTTTTTTTTAAGAAGAGTGAGAACTTGGCACTTGGAAATGCGATTAAAAAAATCAAACAGAAAGAAAACATCTTCTGTAATGGGGATAAAGGAAAAAAGAAGGATAGTGAAAAAAGGCTGCTGTCACTTTAGTTTATGGAAGATGAGATAGCCTCTGTGTCTGCTAAGGAAAATTAAAACCATCCATGTGAAAGCTAAAAAAATAAAATCTACAACCAAAAAAGGAGGTGCGAAGCTTTTGTTCGATTCAATGTTAAGAAAAGGAGCATGAATTTTACAACCAAAAAGGTGAAAGAAAAAGCGATGATGTTTCTCGGATGTCTTGTCTTTGGAAGAGAGGGAAAAAAATAACAATGCTTGATCGAAGAACCATTCTTTGTTGTTTTGATGGTGGAAAAAAGGTGTTCGTCGTAAAAAAAAAAGGATGAGGATTATGTCGGATTCAAGAAGTATTGCGCATTTTTTTATTGTCTTTCTTACTTGTTCTCCTATTATTTTGCTGCTAAATATAGCCAATTTTTTTGATTAAAAAAACAAAAGTAAAATGAAAAAGGTTTTAAAGCTTTCACTTTTTTTTCTTTAGTTGATCGGTATTCTTTTTTTTTTTCGTCATCATCTTTGTTGTCAATGATTATTATCCACATTTTTTATTTAAAAAAAATTAAAGGGCCAGTTGAAGCGTTTCAAAAAAGGCTGGTTTGCGCAAGAAGTTTGTTGCTACCCCTCCGGGCAAATGTGTATGTTCGTCGACCATTCATTCATTTTTTGACCATGCGTATAAAATTGCTGCATATCGAACATGCATACTTTTTAGAAGTAGTAAATCAATCACTTTAAATACACAGCTGATTTTTCTTTTTAAATTGTTATTATAACTTTTATAATATGTATTTTTTGCAATTAAATAAAAAAAAGATTTCGCTTTTTTTATTGTTTCCCACAATATTTTATTATAAGCTTATTATTTTGTAACAAAATTGAAGCGATTGCAATAAATAGTCGTAGTGAGTGTATAATTACAAAGTAAACATAGAAAAGAGGGTAAGCTGAAGAATTTTTGTACAATGCTGTGATGACTTAAATTAATAATAATGATTTACAATTTACTTACAGTTTAAGAAAACAGAAACTTTGTCATGAATTTGAGAGATATACAAAAGCAAAAAAATATTTAAAGATCTTTAGAGATTATTAGTAAAAGTAATGGAAATAATTTGTAAGCGAGAAAAAAAGGGATTAATTTGTTTTTTGAAAACCCGTGATACGGTATGAAGAAAAAAAAAAAGTAAGCGAGAAAGCTAAGCTAAATAGCACTCGTTGGTAATGAATCAAAATCGTCGTCTGGTTGACTGATAATCGTTCGATTGTGTTGACTTGAAAATGATGAAGGTGGTGGTGGTCGCATCGAATATGGATCTGAAACTCGATAATGAGGAGGATTTTGTTGATCATAACCCATGTAAGAGCTTCCTGATACGAGAGTTGAAGATGACATAGGCTCATGATTTGGTATTTGAACATTGGACTTTGCTGCACTTAATAAAACATCTCTGCATTCATAAGCATCTTGATACTCTGCATGCCATAAAGGAGTATGTCCATTTTGATCAGTATAATGAATATCAGCATTATACTAAAAAAAGATAATTTAAAACTTGATTCTATCAAAATTTTAAAAATTACCCAAATCAAAAGTTGCACAACTTCTGTGGCTCCAGAAGATGCAGCAATATGCAAAGCAGTTCTATGATCTGTTGGACTAATAGGTGAATTAATATCTTTTTCTGTACATCTTGGTAAAATTTTAAGTAAATCTTCCATATTTCTATTCATCACTGCATTCAATAATTGATCACTAAGCGTTCGATCAACAGGAAGAGGAGGAAGCCATTTTTTCATTTCATATTTTTGTTTTATCCAATTTACTTTTTGCTCATGTGGAGAATTTGGTTGTGGTTTATTGGATCGTGGAGCATTGTGCTCTAACACATTGTTAGCCAATTTATTGCCAATCGCTCGCAAAACAGCTACATTTCCGACCCTAAAAGTTAAAAGTTTAAAAACTTTTAATCATAATAATATAAATTTACGGTAAAGTATCTAATCCAAGTGAGCGGACTTTAGATACATGTGACCCAAGATTCCGATGGATTCCAGAGCATTCAATACATATCAAAGCGCCAAAATTAAGTGAAGACCAAACTGGATCCTTTTTGCTACAATCCGCACAAATATCATTTCCTTCAACTTCCTTTATCCGAGTAACCTCTTCTGGACAATAATGGCCACTTTCAGATTCCTTTTGACTCGTTTGTTCTTGCAAGGTTTTTTCAATTTGTTTTCCAATCAATGTTATCCATTGATCTCGTTCTTCTGTTGTAGCGGCAGAAAATTCCCACTTCTTTTGATCATTCGTAATTATCTCAAATTCTGTGTCCTCTTCTGTAAAAAAATAATCTTAAGAAACGCCACTAACAAAGTTAAAAATTACCATCATCTAATTTAATGCCCATACTGCTCAACCTTCGATGTCCTGCTCTTTTCTTTTTTGAAGCAGTTGATTTGATTGAACTCGATGCACTTGGTGGTGGAGCTTTATCCATGACTGGAGTTGAAGGAGGTTGACCAACGTAACTTGAACTCGTGGAAGTTAATAATGCAAATTGTAGCTGATCATCGCTAGCTCCTGATGTTGCATCTCCAGGAGTGGAAGTGCCATTAGTTGGACGTGAATCTTCTGTGGGAGGATTCATATTTTCTTTACCATTCGTTACTGGAACAGAAATAGGAATGGATGGAACGTTTTTTGCTTTGGACTTTGGTTTATTTCTATTAGATAATCTTACAGTTGCTAATCCTAAATAAACTTCTTTTCCTGGTGCTTTTTCCATATACTCCTAAAATATTTATTTAAAAAAAATTATTGATTTTAATAACAACAAAATTACTTTGATATTTGGATGATATGTCAATCTGCCATCTGCATGAAGACAAACATATTTCTTTTTCCATTCTTTATTTAATGCTTTACTACTACGTTTATACAAATTTCCTTGTTTTATTGGTATCAACCTTCCTGGTCCAACATTACATTCTGGTGGTTTTGCCATTCGGTTATCAGAATTATGGTCTTTATTGCCGCTTCGCTAAAAAAATTGAACATCAATTACGTAAAAATTAAGAATAAAAAACTTACAAATAAATGTGAAATTCGTCTATTTTTTCTTTGGGTTGTAGGCGTACTCGTTGGAGTTGGTAAATGACTAGTAGATGCAATTGAAAGAGGTTGGTGTAAAGAAGTTGTTGATGCTAATGAAGCAGCAATGGAACCATCAAATGATTCATTGGGATTACCATTCCAATGTTCCAAATGAGGATGTAAACTACTGGATGAACGGAAATATGGATTGGGAGCAGAATTCTGGGATGATAAATTATTATGACTATGTGCTGGAGTAACATTTCCAAATTGCGGTGGTGGTCCCATTTGTGAATGATACGAAGGCAATTGTTTGGGAAATCGAGAACTTTCAGGCATGTAAGAAGGTAGTCGAGGTTCAATCACTCCATCCCTGTGACTCAAATGGGATGACATGGATCTTTGGTGAAAAGTATTTCTATGATCATTGATATTAAGCTGATCCTTAAATTAACCATTTATAGTTTGAATAAATTTTTAGAATAAAAAAACTCACTTGAAATTGTCTGCCACTTATTCGGTTCATTTCTTTTTCAAAAACAATGCGTTCGCATGCTGGAAAAAAATGTTTCTTAGTTAAGACTATATAGTTATTTCCGCGCTATTGATTTCCCTTAGGCAACAAAAAAATAAAATAAAGCCAACCACAAAAAGTAGTATTATTAAAAAAAGAATACGAGCAATTCTTTATTTTTTGTTGAAAAAAACTCGAGGAAAATGTTTCAGCGCGAGAAAGAAATAAAAATAAAATTGTACCTTCTTTAAAAACTTCATTAACTTTTTTTCCATATGCTGCATTCGTTTCATAATAATTAAGCATATTATATTGCATGGCTGTTTTTCGACCATCGTCCTCGTTTATAGCTCGAGGGATTGCCGCATTCCCTCCTATCACATCGGCAGTACCAATAAGAATAACTGGAATAGATTTTAAGGGCCTATAAGCATCCATTTTTTGATAATAAGCTAATGCTTTTCGAAATGATTCTCGTGAATGCAATGCGAATACAATAAGAACGCCATCAAGCCAATGTGTAAACTAAAAACATTACTGTATCATGAGTAGATAAATAAAATTCAAACCTGTGCACTAGGTGCGCTGTTTCCTTCTTCGCGAATTAGAAGAAGATTACTTCGGTTATTTACAATAACTTCTCGCTTAAATCTGCCACCTTCAGCATTTGCATCAGGATTGTAATGATTAGTAAGATATTTATGAACAAGTGAAGTTTTCCCGCTATCAAGTGAACCAATAACACCCTTAAATCAACCAAATATTTTATCATTAATTTTGAACTTTGTAACTTACTAATCTAATATCATTTACAGTTCTGCAAATTGTCCATTCTTGACTATTTACAAATGCATCTAAATTTTAACTTTATTCACAAATTCAAATTATTACAGAAATCTCAAACCTTCAATGTGCAATATTTGTTGTCTAAGCTGTTCCTGTAGTTCGGTATCAGCAATATTTTCAATAAGATCATAACACGTGTAAATACAAGGATGAACAGATTCAAATCTGGCTATCTCTTGCCGAATTTGTTCTGATACAGGATAACGAGGAGGTTGAGAGATTCGGGCAGCAGACCCATGCTCTCTCACGTCTTGCATCAGACACGCAGAAGCTCTATAAGAAAATGATGACATCAAAAATTGAAACAACAAATAGTAACAAATATGACCGCATTAACGACCTTCAAAACGGCAAAAAAAAGTTTGGATAAAATCGACTATCACGCGAGAAAATAAAGGACAAGAAAAAAATCCAAAAATAGTAAAAAAAAATGGAAAACAAGTTACACGAAAAGAATAACATTGAAAAAATTCGTTTTCAGGGTTATAAAATGGAAGAGGCCTCTCCATACTACTCAATTTCAAAAGAAAAAAATGAGCTTCTGGTTGGTTCAAAAATTGTGAATCATCAAAAAAGTAGTACAAATCATCATCAAAGAAACATAAAATAAGAAAGCGTTGCGACGCTTTTTTGGAGATTGTAAACAAGAAACATCAATAACAATTTATCAAACTCAACAATAATCAACATTTGTAAAATAACATTAGTTAGAAAATATCCCAAGCTTCTTCGAAATCACTAGCAATTTTAGTACATGTTATTGCAGCACTGAGTGGAAAATTACTGATCTTGACATCGGTGGTTGGATAATCAACTTTGACCTGAAAGAATGTATGTAGAATTAGATAAAGAGCTAGAAAAGTTAAACATACTTGTCCTTTAGCAATACATCCAACAACAATAGCAACTTGCTTAATATCACCAGTTGGAACAAGCTCACGTGGCCGACTAAGTTTTGAAGCAGCATAAGACGTAAGTAGAACTTCACAACCAACAGGTAAATATTGAGTTACTGGATTCTTAATAACATGTAGAAGAATAACGCCATCAGCAGATTTAATAATACGTTTAGCAAGTAATTGAACTAAAAAAGCTTTTAAAATAGTAATAAACAGAAATATAAGAAAATGCATACTCATTAAACCACAGAATCGATTGAAAGTTCGTGGAATTCGACATTGTGGTGAAACATGAACCAAGACATTTGATGTTGTACGAAAATAAATACCCATATTACCAGAACGATTTAAAGGTGAATCAAGAAGCATTAAAAGACACTGAAAAAAGTCATCATTGTATGTTAAAAGTAAAAATGAATAACAAACTTGATGAAGAATATCAGGACGATACTTTAATGGATCTGTTCGTAGAAATTTCTTAATATATGCACCTTCTTCACTTGTTAATAAAACATCTTTATGTCCAATCTAAAGATAAAAATTAATATATACAAATGAAAAATAAACTTACTTTTGCATATTCAAGCGGACAATTTTCTAATATAAAGTAAACTTTCTTTCCAAATCCAGCTGTTTGAGGCAAATTACTTGGATTCTTTTCTCTTTTAGATCTTTTAGCATCCGGTTCACCATAATCTGTCATACTTAATGTTTATCTAAAATAAAAAATAGTTACGTGCAATTAGCGTAACACACCTGAGTACAAAAGAAAAAAAGAAACACAGCAACGACGCGTTGAAAAAAAAAAGATTGAAACCGCGGAAAAATATTTGACAGTAAACAGATTTTCGTTTCGTGATATTTTTTTATTGGCAAAGGACGCATTTTTTTTTATACTTTTGGATGAAAAAAAAAATTCAACAAAAAGCAGCTTTTCTAAAAGCAAGAATTAACACCAAATATGAAAATGAATGATAATAATAAGCTAGAAGCCATTATTAAAAACAATAAATCGTTATGATTTATTTTGAGTTGAAAGTTAGACGGAAATATTTTAACTTACGAAATAAACATTTACAAAGTTTACCAAATCCAAATATAAGCATAAAGTAATTTTATTTTAACAATTTTTCGTTACTCGAATATCAACTTTCCATCAATATTTTTATCAGTTTGTTTACTTTTTTTTATGTATTTGTTTTGGAAAATCAAAGGCCGCAAGGACAAATAAAAGATCTTCATAGGTTGTAAGAATAGATGCCTTGCAATATTAATAGAACCGAGACATTTAACCAAAAAGAGTTTTTTCAGCCAAAAATTTCATTAAATATTTTAGTTGCAATTACCATCAACTTTTCTTTGAGAATTTTGTTTGATACCACGTTTTTTAGTTATTCTTAGAGTAAATATTTTATTTCTACTTGGATTATAAAACCCGCTGATAGTGACACGAAGATTGAAAACTTTGTTTCCCATTTTATTATTCTAAAATGCAGAAGAAAAGAAATCCAGAAAAGAAAGCGCAATTAGCTGTAAAGAAGCTAACAAAAGAAGGATATAATGATATTTTTTCTAAAGAACCAACAAATGTATCTTTTTAATTTACTCTTTTTTATACCTTTACCTATATTTAATTTTGATTTAGTATCTTTACTTGGGTAATAGTGGCTTTGTATGTGGAATCAAGCCAGAAATGTTATATTCAAAGTTTGGAGAAATTGAAGGATTTCAAATGTTAAGAACCTTCAGAGAAAAGTCTTATACTTTTATTTCATATAAAACTGTTGAATCGGCAATTGAAGCAATGGAAAAATTTAATGGCTGTCTAACACCTCCTGGAACAACAATATTTATGTTTTATGCTCGTTACAGTATGCTTCTTATCAATAGTGCTTTTTACATTTTCTATATTTTTAGTTCCTGAAGCTGAAAATCCCCCAAAAGCCATACTTCCAAAAGGGCTTGAAGTTATTCCTGAATATATTTCTGCTGATTATGAGACAACTTTGCTTAATTTTTTTAAAGAAAATGAAGCAAATTTTGGTAAAAATGTTGGATTTTTTTTATAGTTGGGTAATATTCAAATTTTAGATGTAATGAAAAACCGTTCGGTATTACATTTTGGGTTTGAATTTGATTATGATTCCAATAGTGCATACAAACTTACACATGAAATTCCTTCCATCCTTAATCAACTCATTGATCAAGTGCAAAAATATTTTGGATCAGAAAGTCCTAATCAAATTACCATTAATCGGTATCAATCGGGACAAAGTATACCCATGCATGTTGATACTCATTCTGCTTTTGAAGAACCTGTTATTTCTCTCAGCCTTCAATCATATATTCATATTGATTTTGCTCACAGTGCAAATCCTGCTTTGAGCTTAGAAGTGCCACTTCCACCTCGTTCATTGTTGGTGATGACCGATGAATCGAGATATTGTTGGCGCCATGGGTAATTTTTTCCTTGACTTTCCTTATTTAATTATTTTGTCTTTATAGAATTCGACCACGTTCGAGTGACATTAATCAGGATACTGGTGAAGTTGTACCTCGAGGTGAACGATATTCAATAACATTTCGAAAAATCCGAACCAAACCTTGTGAATGCCCTTTTATTGAATATTGTGATTGGGATAGAAATGGCGTCACTGCTATTCCATCAAACAATGAAGTGGCAAAAAAAGTTGAAAAAGCTTATGTGCAAAATGTTTATGAAGAAATTGCTGATCACTTTAGTTTAACGAGACATTCTAAATGGAATGCCGTCGCGAACTTTCTTGGTTCATTACCAAACGGATGCGTTATTTTGGATGCAGGTTGTGGAAATGGTAAATATTTAACTCAAGAAACTGATAAATTTTTTGTAAGCTTTAATTTTGCGGATTTAACTTTTTGTAAAAGCAATAATTTTTAGATGGGATTTGATACATGCCACAATTTGTTACGAGTTGCAAAAACTAAAGGAGAAGTGATGAATGGAAGTTTATTTGAAATTCCTATTAGAAACTCTATTTGTGACGCAGTTATTTGCATTGCGGTTATTCATCATTTTTCAACATTAGAACGAAGGCGAGCATCAATAGCAGAAATTGCACGAGTATTAGCCCCAGGTGGAAAAGCTATGATTACGGTTTGGTCGATTGACCAAAAGACAGATGGACAAAAATCTGCATATGCCAAAATGCGAGAAAACAAAGAAGTGAATGAAATGGAGCAAGAAAATAATGCAAAATTAATGATTCATGATGGAACTGAATTTACTCATTCTGATATGCTGGTTCCATGGCAACGCAATACTGATGGCGAACAATTATTTCGTTATTATCATTTATTTTATAAAGGCGAATTGGATCTATTAATTGAATCATTTGATCAACTCTCAGTGATTGATTCATTTTATGAAGAAGGAAATTTTATTGTTATTTTTCAAAGAAATAAATAGTTTCATTATTTAGTTGTTCGTTTATAAATTTATTGTTGAGTTTAAAAAAAAATATGAATAAAAAGTTTTGATTTAAAAGAAAAATAATCTTTTTGCATTGATTCATTTCGCAAAAACTTGTTTACGCTTTTCCAAACAAGACGACGCATACAGTTCAGTTCGTCACTCCTCCTTCAATCGATAGTTCTTTTAAAAAAACTTGAAAGCTTCTATAGTAAAAAATCGGCGTTGACTAATGCGAGTTTTTTAAATTTTTTGTGCATGTAAAAACTGTTGAATAATCTAATCTTTCTTTTTTTTATAAAACTTTTATTAATAGGTTTTATAGCGAAAGCTGGCTTCGACCTTAATTTAAAAAAATCGTGCTGGCCATTATTATTCATCATTGGTAAAGAAATATTATATTGAATACTAAATTTATTTATTTTGGATATAATATAAAATGCCACCACCGCCACCTCCTCCTCCGCCTCCGCCACCATCTTTATTAGGTGTTCCAAAAGTTACAAATGAACGTTCCATGTTGTTAACAGATATTCAAAAAGGAGCCAGATTAAAGAAAGCAGTTACTAATGATCGATCAGCACCAATTGTTGATAATGTTAAAGCATCTCCGTCATCAAGTAATAACCAAAAAGGTATTGTAATCTTTAAAATGTTAGTAATTATATATTAAATGGAGCTTTTGCAGCTAAAACCCCTAATATTTCATCGGCAAGTTCATCAGGACCACCACCATCAGCTGGAATGGGAGGTTTATTTGCTAATGGACTTCCAAAAAAACCAAGTGATAATAAGAATAAAAAATTTGCTGCTCCACAAGTTAAACCAGCAGTGTTACCTCCATCAAATACTTCACCCACAAAAGTTCCATTTTCTTCAGGCGCACCACCACCAAAACCCATTAATTCTTTATCCGTTAAGCAAGATTCAAATACAACTCATTTGTAAGCTTAAAAAATAATGCATCATTTTGAACCTTAATGTTTTTAGTCCATCCAATGTTCATAATGCTTCTGCGAGTGGTAATATTCCTCATCCACCTCCTTTGCCTCAACTTAAACAAAAGGCTCCTCCACCGGAAACACCACCTGCGGCGGCAAAGCCATCTCACGCATCGCCACCAGAAACCCCTCCCGCTGCAACAAAGCCTTTATCCCAAACACAAAAATTCTCAACTATTCGACCACAGCCACCTGCAAACAAACCTCCACAATTGCGTCGAACTGGAAGCACTGAGGTTTGTTTATTGCAGCATTTTTTTTCTTCAGATTTTTATATTCTTAAATTCTAAATTATAGGAAAATAATACCATAAATACTCGTCCATCAGTTGCTCGACCTGCAGCACCTCCTCCTCCACCACCAGGGCGTCCACCAGTTCGTGTAAATCCTCCTCCATCTTTACCTAATAATGATGAACCTCCACCACCACCGCCACCACCTCGAATGGCATCAGTGGCTTCAGCCTCTTCAAATGGAGCTCATCCATCTCATTCAAATTTAAATCAACATTCTCATTCATCAAATTCAATAACTTCCAATGAGCCATCCCATTCATCATCTATTTATTCATCTAATCAATCAACAAATTCTAATAATCCCCGTTCACCTGCATATAACCACCATACACCACCACCATGGTCAAATAATTTACCACCACCAAAGAGTAATAATTCATGGCAAAATCCCGTTGGAAGTAGTTCAAATTCAAGTATGCATGCTACATCAACATCATCTTCGGCTGTGTCTACTGCAACATCTGGAAGAAGTTCAATAGATGAGCGATTCCACTTTTTAAGTATTAGCGAATTACCGCCACCAGAAGTTTTTAAAAATTTTCCAAAAATATATGATAATCCAAAAGCAGCAACCTAATAAATTACTATATATTTTTTTTTTAAAATGTCTAGTCGCATTTGCATTTCATTTTTTTTTTGTTTTTTCTCACTGCTTTATTTTTATATCACCTATACTCGATGCTTATGCTCAATATGAATTAACTCTTTGTTGTTTTCTTGATATATTTCGGGTTGATTTAATATCTTTGCCCTTTGATTTAAAACTATGTAAGAGTAAGAAAAAAAATTTGCGCTCAGGATTTAATGACACTATTTCGATTATAAATATTTTTTGAATTATTTGCTTCTTTGGATAAATTTTTATGAAAGGTTTGTAAATGAAATAAATTTACTGATTTTTACAATATTAAACATTTTGGGATATAAAGAAAGACAAATTGATAAAATAATTTGGGTAAGAATAAGACTCTTTAGAATTGTTACAGCAAAAGAAAGGGATGTGAAATATGTTTGCAAGAATGTGGAAGAAATAGAAATCACAAGTAACAATTATTTATTTACAGCAAACAGTATCAACAAATTTTTACTAAAACTAATGAAATGCAAGAACAAATAAAAGCGATAGTTAAAAAGGTATAAAGATTTTGTCAAATAGCGAGTAAAGTTTTTATTTTGTATATTTTGACGAGCAATGGTGGAAATTCAAAAATAGATTGATTGAAGAACAAAACAAAATATTGTAAAAATATTTTATAATGAAACCATTTTTCCGTTCATTTAGAACACTACCCGTTTTTTCTAAACATTTTTTCCATTAATACCCGATGGGTTCATATACTTAGGACTAATTGTTTATTATCGGCAATATTTTTATTATAGTTTTTAGATGAAAAGAATCTTGTATTACTTGTTCCTCCATATTATTAATAAACTCATTTTAAAAAGGGTTTTGTAGGTGTCAATATAAAATACCAAATAGTTTTCTTTTATTATGTCTCTTATTGTCACTTTCGTGTTATTTTTTTATTTGGTAAAAGCTTTTTGAATGCTAACCATTGCTTTCAACAAAATAGGGCCACAATTACGCACAATTCAGAAGAAAAAAAAATTGTATATGTTTTTCTATTTGGGAAGCAAAAGCAAAATGGTGACAAATTGCCGGTCGTCGGAAAAAAAAGAAGGTAGCAAGTATGCCGCCACTTCTGGAGGTGGTCTCCCTTTTTTACTCCATTATTTTCTTTATTTATCTTATTGCTGCTGCTTGTTGCACATCATATGTAGTATTTTTTATAACTTTATCCTTAAAAGTCTAATTTTAGTTTTATTCAAGGAAAAAATAGGGAAAGAAAAAAATTGTTGTCTTCTTACTAAGTATTTTTTTAGTCCTTAAAAAATGTGTGAGTAAAATTGCTTGGTTGTGTTTCTTTCTCGTTTATTTATTTGTTGAAAATAATAATTTATATCTTGACAATATTGAAAGGCAAAAATAGAAGGTTAAACAAATGACCCTTTTTTTAAACATAGCGTTTTTGTTGTTTGTTGAAGAAAGGAAAATGGGTGAAAAAAAAAAATTGCTGCAATATTTTTTTCGTTTTCTGAAGCTTTCATGAATTCTTTATCTTCTTCTTCCAAAAAAAATGAAAGAGATGTTAAATATATTTTGGAAGGTTTCATTGCTTCTGCTTCAAAGCTCCACAATCATTTTCATGTTTTTTTTGCGACTATTATTTTTATTTTTATTTTTTGCATCTCACCTCTGGGAAAGTAAAACTTTGTTTTTCTCCTTCTTCATCCTTGATGTTGATGAATTTGTTATAAACGTGTGAAAAAAAGAAGCTTGTTTTTACGAGAACTTACAATTTTTTTGCTTTTTTTTTTGTTGTTGTTTTTAAATTTAATCTTGTAAATTTTCATGTTTAACAAAAAAAGAATGTGCTGATTATAATACTTGTATCAAATTTCATATAAGTATCTTATTTTTAAGTTGTTCTTTCTTTCTTTTATCTTTGCTGCTGTTAATTCTCATGAGAGGCTTTACCTGCCTTTTTTTCCTTCATCGACTATTTTCCTTTTCAAATAGACATTTTAAAGAGTCCTATTTTGATATTAGCAACAAATGCTTTTTTTATTTTTTCATTTTTTTTTTCACGGATTGCGTGACTTTACTTTTCCATAAAAAAAACATTTAATATTTGCCCTTAAAGAAAAAAAAGTTATCATGTATAGCTTTGGTTTTTTTTTGACTTCATTGATTACACTATAAAATTATTTATTTATTTTTCATAAAAAAAGTTTTTGAGTCTCTTGTCGTTTGCATTTTTGGGATAAAGCGACGGAAAATTACGATACTTTTTTTCAAATCTCAAATTTCTCTTTCTCTTTTTTGAGCTTCAAAAAAAGGTGTCACTTGCTGCTTCCTTTTTCCGATTATAAGGTTTCATATTTGATTCATTTTCTCTATTTTATTTTTCAGAAACAATACCTTCTTTTCATGGATTAGTATTTATCCTTAAAAAAATGAAGTCAAGTTAATAAAAATATTCATCGCTTCCATACGTTTTTATTCTCATGGAATAAAAAAGCTTCTTTTGCTTTACGTCAACCAAAAATTCTGTTTTGTAGGTAAAAAGTGTGGTAATTTTTTTTTATTTGTTAACGGCGACATATTTGAAAGAATAAAGTACCAAATGGAATATTTACAACAAAAAAATTAATTGAAAAGAAGAAAAGATTTTTTCTTCCATCCCATGTGGTTTGAATATTTTTTGTATGAATGTGGAAAAAAAACTTGTGTTTTTGAGTCAATATTTTTTTAGCATGATTAAGAAATTAGAAGATTAATAATGTTAGCAGCAGATATTATTTCAATCAAACTAATACCGCATTTTTTACGTTTTATATCTCTGAATGCTTTCATTCAATTAATACTGTTATTTACATATCCTTTTATTTCGTTAGGGTTTGTTGCTTTCATAGTTTTTTAGTTTAGCATTTAATTTTTTTGTTTAGGAGAACAGAAAGGAATGATTGCGTTTTAGAACAAGCCGAAGCCTGTTTTAATTCTCTATTTGAAACAATGCCTATTTGTATGGGATCTGAACTTAATTTTAGATGTCATCATTTTAAAGTACATTTTTGTTGTTTCTCTTTTTCATGTTGCTTAATAGTCTATTTTTAAAACATTTATAGATTTTGGATTCATGTTTTCGTCAATCGTCGATTATATGCTCTCCAGAAGCTATAGGACAAATAGCTAAAGCGGCACATCGAAGGAAAGTGGTTTCCTGTGTCAAACAAACAAGCAAACAATATAGAAACACGCAGGTACAAACAAACATTAAAAAAACTAAACATCGTTTTTTATTTTCTTTGTTAAACTTTTTAAGTTTTAAATTGCAGACAAGAAGAAAGGTGGCGGCGCCTGCAGTGTTGAGAAATCATCCACCCACTGAATTGCAATTTATTTCACTTTTTGGATATTTGCAAAGTCAATGCAATACTAAATTAGTTGAAAATTGTACAAATCATGAATACAAAACAATGTTGACAACTTGTGAAGTGGATATTAAACATAAAAGTGGTTTAGTTAATTCAGATTACGATCGACAAAGATTACTCAAGTTTGAATTAAATTTTTTGTTTTGCAAAAATTTAAACATATAATTTCTAGAATAAAATTAGATACCTCGAGTCAATTATTACCATTGGCTGAAACTCGGCGAGACGATGAATGTTTAATCGTTCGTTCCGCTTTAACAGATATATTTCAAATTCATCAAAAATATTGCTTTCACGTGGGAAATTTTATTTACTTATTTTTTGAGATTTCTTAATTTATCTATGTTTTTTAGACAGTTGTAACTAAATGCATGTGTGAAAGAATGAATTTTCAATATTTTTGCGATATTGAATGCGCATCTTTGGACTCATCTGGATTGCCTTTGGATAATCGGTTATCATGGGAAAATTTTAAAGGAAAACTTGTCGGTGGTGCTAATAATAATACTTTTTCAATTAAATCAATAATTATTTTTATTATTTTATGTTATATAACTGATAGGATTTTGTTAATACTATAAATAACTATTTTTTTTTATAAAATCAAAATGCATTATAATCGAATGAGTTCTTCATAGAATTTTTTGCTGGTGCCTTAAAAATATTATTTTTAGTTAATTTTAAAGAAAAAGTTTGTTTTTTTGTTTACCTCAAAAGAGTTATTATCAAATGACGATAAAAATCCTCGATGACTTTGTGCACGAAATCTTTGTGGACTGGGAAGTATTAACATTTTTGCGTCATTGTTACCAATTTGTATTGAAAACCTACAATAAAAAAATACGAAATATAGTATGTTAGATAAATAACGAAATACAAAATTTTACTTTCGATTTATTAAGCTATTTTTAAACTGAAGAGTCACCGGTTTTAAACTATCACGACCGCCACTAAAAAAACAAACTATGAGAAAAAAATATTTAAAAAATTCTAATAAACAAACTTTGCTTCAGCATTTGCAGTTTGAGTAATAACAATTTGTTCATGACTTCTATACATATCATTTTCATTGTGAAGCAAATTACCAACATTTTCACCCAATAACTTTCCCAAATAAGCTTTGTATCTTCCATTATTCATTGTTCCCCAAACAGATTTAAATAAAAACATAAAAACTTCCATAAGTGTGATGCAACTCATTCCAAGAAAAAGCCCCATACTTCCAGCAACAAAACTTAATAAATCAACTGTGATTAATCGTAAATTTTGTTTTTGAGTGATTAAAGTTTTGTCTTTAAACCAAATCGTTATTTTTGAATAATTTCTAAATCAGAAATTTTAAAAATAAAAGTTCAAGAAAAATTTACTCACGCTAAAATTGAAGGCAATTTTGACATTGATGTTTGTTGAACTGAAAATGAAATTCGATGGCACGGTAATGAACAATTGCATGGTTTTACTAATGTCAGCGCTGGCTTAATACAATTATTTAATTTCTCATTTGTGCAAATAGTTTTATTTTCATTGAAATATTCTGGCAAACAATGGCATCTTTCAATCAAAAAATTTTGTAAGCATTTTTCTTGACAATTTTCCAATGATTGATAGTTTGTGTCTCCACTTTGCTCACATTTTCCCCATTGCTTCTTGTCCAAAAATGTTTGCTATAAAAGATAAGAAAGTTAATAGCAAAATAAAGTATAAACATACCGCAACCACTGATATCTGTGACATCAAATGGCCGGCGTTAAGAACATGGACTCCTTGTGAAAATATATTTGAAGGGTTTCCTTTTTCATGAACATCAAAAGCCAAATCTTTAAAAATAAAAAATGTTAAAAACAACTATTTTCAGGAGCTACCTGTCTGTGATTGCCGTTTAATAAAAATGGATAAACTTTGTGAAAAAGTCCAAGATGGCAAATCTAATATGAAACAGCTCCCAAATAATGAAAACGTATGCCGAGCAACATCATCACAATTCACTTTTTTATTATTGACTTTAATTTGAGCGAAAAAGTCATTGCAATTAGGCCGCCTGAAATTGCCATAAACAATTTACACATTTTCTTTAGAAAATTTTAATACTTTGCTTTATAAATATTACTGTTATTTGTTTCATCCAGAAATTTCTCGCAGATAGTAAAAACTGGCTTAATCTTCTGCGGAAAATTATTTCTAACATGTTTTGTATCCAAAAATGTTGGCCTTGAATAATATACAGTTAAAAGATAGCCTGACTAAAATTAATTAATGAACATGGTTTTTGGAATAAAATTTACTTACATGAATCATAAATAAAATTAAACAAGTAGTAACAACCAAGCACCAAAAAATTAATGATGGCCATGTCGCTGAATTATAAATTCTTACCATTCCATGATAAGTTGTTAAAGAAGAAAATTCTTCATCATCATAAACATGAAGAACAATTCTTCGAGTGGCTTCATAATCCTCATCGTCGTGTTTTTCCAAATTGAAATTATGCTCACTTTTATTAGACATAACTTATTATTACCTTCTTCTTTGAGGCTTACATTCGGCAGCAAAGTCTTATCAACAAAAAAAAATCTTTGATTATTTTGCTTTCTTACTTTCTTTTTTTCGTTCACCTTTGCCTCTTTTTTAACATCTTTCATATGTATTTTTGTACTAAAGAATCATCATCACAGAAATTTCGTTGCATATACAAGTATAAGCTTTTTAAAGGTGAAAAGAAAAAAAGAAGCACTTTTTTTTAGAAAGGGTCACAAAACTTTTTTATTTCATTCATCTAAAGTTTTTGGTTTTGCATTTTTTTATGCACAAAGTTCGTGAGCGTGGCAGGAATCATAAATACGCATAACAAAAAAGAATAAATGAAATGATATAAACTCGTTCAATATCTTTTTTTCCATGACTTAAAATACAATATATTATATAGGAAATCGTTTTTTTAACTAAAGGTTTATTCAAAACATTTTTTTGTTGTTTGTTGTCTATTTTAAGGCTTAAAAAACCAAATAAAAAAGAAAGACTAATATGCTGCAGCCTCGCATCGATTGTTCTCTATGTTTTAAGCGCTCTCTTTCTTCTTTCTATCTTCCTCTTCCTTCCTTTTTTTCATGTGAATATATTTTCTACGTTTTTATTTTTATATTTGGAAGAGTTTTTTTATTTATTTGCCATATTTATTTTAAAACAAATTTCATTGAGATTGATTTTTTTTCTTTCAGATTTTATAACATGTTTTAATATTTATATATATAATTTATTATTATATTCAAAAAAATGAGTATTCATCAAGTTATTACTGGTGCTCTAAATGGTGGTGATAATTCTTTTTCTATTGGTTGTGTAGATGGCGTTAGTTTTATCGTAAGTGATGACATAATTTGTATATTTCTTTTAAACAAAAATTAATTAAGGCATGTGCTGTTGGAGCTGATGTAGCTATATTGGCACCTAATTTTGATCGGGTTCAAATTATTCCTGGCAATGATACAGATCATGGTGAAATAGTATCAGCTGTTAGTTGTTGTGGAGATACAGGAAAAGTAATAAAAGACAAAAATAAAATTATTATTAACGCATTTAAATTTTTTTTATAGATTGCTGCCATATATGGATCACAAATTCGTATATTTGAACCTATTCACGGAATAAGCACAAGTAAAATAGTTCCATTTCAATGGAATGAAGTTCATAGAATTAATGCTAAAAAACGGGTTTCGACAGTGCAATGGGTTTTGGAAGGCCTTCGATTATTAGTTATGTGTTCGTCGGAATTAATTTTATATCAACATCAGCTGCTTTCCACTGCAGTTAAAGATAATCATTCCGTTGTAACTTTTAGTATTAATGAAGAGGTTTGAGTTAATCCATTAATTATAAATTGCTTAGTTTTATACTTTTAGAAATCGGAGGGTGGTTGGGATATTTTATGGAAAACTGATTTGGCATTTGAAGTTAAGTTAGTAAAATTTTCTTCTGATGGAACCCTATTTGCCACATGTGGAGAAAATGATAATCTTGTTAAAATTTGGTATCAACAAGATGAACCATTTGTTGGAAGCAAAGCTCATTTCACTTATACTTATTTGCAACATCCTGCGACGGTTACTGGGTTTGAATGGAGGAGAACAAGCAGATATATGCCAAGAAAATGTGTTCAAAATGCTATAATTACTTGGTGTGAAGATAATACTTCGAGGATTTGGAAACAAATTCCCAAAAGTGATTCACAATTGGAAGCTTTAATCGAAGCTGTCGATGTGGTTTCGAGAACAACAGAAAAGACTCAAAAGAAAAACAAAAGTTTTAAAATTAAAAAAGCTCGAAGAAAATTAGTATCAAAAATTTCTCAATTAGTGTAAGTTTTTAATTAAAAAAAAGAAAAAAAGGGAATTAAAACATTTATTTACAGGCAAAAGGATGTTTCACGCATCCGATCTGAAAGTAGCTCACAATCATCAAATCTTACTCGATCAGCAACTTTTGCTGATTTTAATGTCCCAGCTTCCACTGTAGATTCCCTTCATTTTTGTCTTGTTGCAACTATTGACACTGATAATGGTAATTTATTTTTATATTTGGCAGCCACTTAGAATTATTAAAAATTTTAGATTGCTATTTGGTTCCATCCCTTGATTCTGGTATTCCAGCTTCTCGTCAACCATTTGTTATTCATTGGTTAAACAATAAAGAACTTATATTTGCTATGGGAGCAGAGAAAATTTTGACGGATACAGTACTAAATGAACATTTTGATTTAGCAACGAGAGCTTCCTCTAAAGCCAAAAGCAATTCACCCAATTCGAATCATGTTGATAGCGTTGATGAGCCATCCACTGAGCAACCAAGTTCAGCTCCAACAACTCCACTTCCAGAAAAAACTCCAAGTTTACCTATGTCTCGTTCAAGCACGGTTCAAGATTTGGCAGTAATGAAAGATATGCTTGATACAAGACTTGAAGGATTACTTCGAGAATGGAATAAATGCGTGGATGTTGTATTCTCTGTTTATCCAGTGGATGGAAGTTTATTAACTTGGACTATTGAATGGCTTGATGATACTTGGAAGCAACCTACAATTAATTTTGCTTCTCGCTTTCCAAATGCTTTCCCTTTAACTGATGCGGCTTCATTGAATCTTTCCCTTTATACTTTTAATCCATATAATCCTGTTTATGCTGAAGTTGCTCAACGACAATCACCTGAACCTAATGATCATGAAAAACCAGAAAAAATAATTCCCAGAGTTTGTTAAATATACATATTTAAGAAATTAAAATAACTATTTTTTTAGCGCCAAATAGATGTTCCCAAAAATACTGTACATTTGCTTACTAGTCATGTAAATGGATCCTTAAATTTATGGGATTTAACAACAGAAGAAAATTGTGCTTTCACTCATATTTTAAATATTATTCATAAATCTCGAATGTGTGGACATAGATTTCATATTTCTGAAGTTATTGCTCATCCAGTTTTACCTCTTTTATTAACAGCTAGTCAATCATCAATTACAAAATCAGAGAATGAAAATGAGTCAGAATTAATTTTATGGAAAGTTTCTCCTGTAAGTCCACTTTGCAAAAGTGGTGGAGTTCGTGAACTATCTCGACTTACAAGCAATTCACCTTCGGCTTTTGATTGTCTTTCATGGGTGCCTGCAATTTTACCAAGTTCAACTTTGGGAACCATTTGTAATTCTCCGAGTTCATGCTTTATTGCAAGCAACAATGGAAGATTATGCGTTTATCAAGCTGTCGTTGATGCTCGCGGACTTTTAGCTGAATTGTATTCTTCCAAAACTATTCGCAAAAGCATGTCTTCATTCGAGGAGTAAGTATAAAATTATTAGTACCTAAAAGTTATTATAATTTTCTTGATTTTAGTGAAATAATTGAAAATGAAAATATTGAACCAAAAACTGATTTAACTGAAACTTTTAACGTTGTTTCAACTCAATCTGCTGCAAGGCCAGGGTGCATATTGTACCTAGAAGATGTAGATTCTTCGGAACATATTTCTCAAGATTTGCTAATGTTGCACGTTTTCAATGAAGAATTAACCCTTAAACATTCTGAATCACCCGATGATCATCCAGAAATACAAAATTCATCTGTTATCGATCGGTCACAATCTTCAACATTTCTAGATAATTATTTCATTGTTATGGTTGTTAAAACTGAAACTGAAGATCGACTTAAAATGTGGTCTTTAACTGTATCATCTCAAGTGCCACAACCAATTAAAAACTATGGTCTGAATTTTTTTTTTATTAAAATTGAGTTAAATAAGTTATTTTAGTCGATGACGAAGAAGTAAAAGTGGATAATCAAGAAAATGAAAAATTCTATCCCACTGCAACTTCAAGTCCTCCATCAATAGCAAAATTAGAAATAAAATCTAGAATGGTTTACAATGAAAAAATTTCACTTCCGGATGGTGTTCGAGTAACGTCTTGCGTCGTTGCAGCTGGTCATTTGCCATCTGCAAGTCTTTATCCAGCTTGCAGAGCCCCATATTTAATTGTTGTCTCATGCACTGATGATCATGTAAGATTTTTAAAGTGTTGTTCAAAAGAAATTGAAGGAAGTTCAAAATATGAATGGAATAATTGGAAAATGATTAGCAATGATATAAATAGCGATTTGGAACTGGATGGAGAAATTTATACTGTTTCTTGCGCTCATAGTGGCAGATTTGCTGCTGCTTATCACAGCGGTTCAGCAACTATTGGGCGTAAAGTTGGTGCAAGTTTAATACAAAACCTTGAAGTTGCTGTGTTTGAATGTGAATCATCTGGAGGTGTTGAATGGTTGCAAGAAGATTCATTCAACCTTGATAAATACGTCGCTGAAACTACTGGCGGCAAAAGTTTGGCTAACCCTGTTTATGAATATCATGGCGAAGAAGATGAAGAGCTATCAAGTTTGTCTAAAAAAAGCATTAACTTATTTTTAGTTTTGAATTGTTTCAGAAAAAATAAGCAATTTGGTACGCCTGGACTGGGTTAGTGCTGAAGATGGCTCCCATATTCTTACAGTCGGAGTTGGTCATACGATTTATTTATTTTCTCAAGTATCTCGCGATATTGCTCAACAAAATATTGTTATGATGAAAGAATCAGATACAAAAGCCCGAGGTCAACTTCGCAAAGCTTCTTCATTGATCGGAAGCATACACATGTCAAATAAATTTGTTCGATGGATGTGTGTTCGAACACTGGAACTTCAATCAGCTGATGGATTTCCTCCCCTTCCAACTGCCATGAGTTGGGTTCGAGATGGAATGCTTATTGTCGGACTTCATAGTGAAATGCGAATTTATAATCAATGGAATTTAACAACCTGTGATGCCAAACCATCGAGGGTCCAAGAAAGACAAGACAATAAAAAGCCAATACAACCGCCAACTACTATTGCTATAACCGATGTTGATGAGGGAAGATTAGGTTCCCCGGCTCCACATCCCACCATTAACATTAGTCGTTCTCATTCGGTGTTGGAGCAATTAACCAAACGTGCAAAACATGATGTTTCAACAAATAATAAAATGATGAAAGAAGTTATGAATAAAGTATTTTCAAGTATGAATGTTAATGAAGTCCCTTTCAAAGATGATACTTTGTTAAAAGCTTTGAGCGAAGAGGGCTTATTCGAAGCTTCAAGGTTGGCTAATCCCATGCTTCCACAATATCATCCAAAACAACTTATTGAAATGTTAAATTCTGGCAAAACTAAAAGAGTTAAAGCTATTCTGTTACACATGATTAGAACATTAAAAGTATTTATTTTAAAATTTTATTATTTCTCAATCTAAAAGCAATCTTTTTTTTATAGCAAAGAACTACCGGCGGTGTTAATGCCCTTCAACGAGCTGCATCAGTACGTCGTCTTGCAAGCGTTGATGCTACCAGTATGGATTTGAATGATTCTCAACTTCCAAATCAACGATCACTTCAAGTGATGGATGATGATAATGCAGATTTTGAAGAAATTGGAAATATTCCCCCACTTCCTCTTTTTGCTTTATTAGAAGCTGATGAAGTTGTTACAGGCGAAGAAAAAGCGGCAAATATTAATAAAAATGATTATGAAAATCTTTTTGTTGAAAAAGAGGAGGAAGAAGATTTGGACGAGCTTTTAACTGATGGCTTTGATGGTCTTTCCAGACGAAGTCGATCAAGACAATCATCTGGCAGCATTGATCAAGTGGCAGCTCCAGTAAAGGTTGAAGTTTCATTTACTGCTAGACATTGTCGAATTTTGACTGATCTTCTCACACATATGCAACTTCCCGGGCTTTCAAGTGTTGATCAAATGCATTTGTTGTCCATTGCTGACACATTAAGTCATTTCTCATCCAGCACCATTGATCGGCTGATTCAAGCAAATGCAGCTTATCACACCTCAAATAATGCAACAGCATCTGAAGCAGGCATTTCTAAAGGTGTAGAATCGGTTGATGAATGTGGTTTAAGATTTTTGATGGCCATGAAACAACATGAATATTTACTTCGATGCTTACCCATGAAGCAACGACAACAATTAAGAACAAAGTAAAAATTTATTATGCAAATTTTTATTTCTTTAATAAAATATTTTATTTTAGGGGTTTATCAACGGCTCACATAATTTGGGCATTGCATTCAGATTCTGAAATTGAATTATACAATGCAATTCCATGCGTTCAAAAAGGACAAGAAACTTGGGAAGAACTACGATCTTATGGAATTGCTTGGTGGATTAGAGATTCAGTAGCTTTAAGAAATTGTGTTGAAAGAATGGCAAAAACGGCATTTCAACAACAACAAGATCCTATGGATGCTGCACTTTATTATTTAGCTTTAAAGAAAAAGAATGTTTTGACTCATTTATTTAAAGTAATCAAAAAAACTATAGAGAAATTATTTAAACTATTTTTGTTTTTTAGTCTATAAATGATTCAGCGAAAGCCGATTTCTTCCGTAATGATTTTAATGAATTGAAATGGAAAAGGGCTGCAGAAAAGAATGCCTTCGTCTTAATGGGGAAACAAAAATTCAGACAAGCCGCAGCTCTCTTTCTTTTGGCTGGAAGTATGACAGATGCAATAAAAGTATTTTTGTGTTTTAGAAGCTCCTATATTAATTTTATTTTATTTTTTTAGCAACTTTTAAAATTAAAAGATATTCAACTTGCTATGGTTGTAATTCGTTTATATGAATCAGAATCCGATAGACAGGCAACGATCATAAATGAAATTTTGTGCAATGAAGTTTTGGGTGTTAATAGTAGCGAAGTCAGACGTCCTTCCATAACCTCGCCTTCTGAATCATCATTCATGTCACCAACTAATAGCACGCATAGTAATGATGCATTTGAAAGATCTATGGCTTATTGGTTGGTGAAAAATTATGCCAAAGCTGCTTCAACTTTACTTGAAGAAGCGAATAAAACTTCATTTTCTGTTAATGGCGGCTTTACTGGTTGTTCACTTTCTGATATTTTTAATCTTTATTCTTATCTTCGACGTCATCCTTTGGTAACTCGTCAACGACTTACCGATGCTGGAATTCAAACTGGAAGCACCGAAAAAGTTTTCCAATTAGCTCGTGAATTGGAATCTCGAGTAACACCTAGTGAAAGAAGATTGTTTTTCCGAACTGCATCAGTTCACATGGCTTCTGGATGTCCTTTATTGGCATTGGATGTTTTACAAAGATTGCCCAAACAACTGGGAGATTTTCTTCCTGATGATGGAAATATTGCTGATGCCCTTAATGAAGGGAAAGGTGGATCCACCTTGGACGTTTTTGAACCCCAACAAAGTTCCGCAGATGTTGATTGGTCAGCTCCAACAAATGTTACGAAAGACGATGAGTTTAAGCTTGAATGGTCCGATGAAGACGCTGATGATGAGGAGGAGGGTAAAAAAGATGATTTTGAAACCAAAGAAAGAAAAGAAGAAGTTTCTATTGAACAAATGAATGGTTTTATGCCAAAGAAGGTAGAACCCAAGAAAATTGCAAGATCAATAGATTTCATTGCTCAACATCTCAAATTTGTTGCTGCACTTCGAGTTTTTATGGAAGAATTAGCTACGCTTGCTAGTGGCTTTGAGGTCGATGGCGGACAATTGCGTTGTGAATTATTTAGATGGTTGGAAAAAGAATGCATAGTTTTGAGAGATATTTGTGATTATCAAATGGATCTTGTCATTAGTGTCCCCGATTATCATGAAGATATCCTTTCTGATCTTAATGATCTCAGAAATATTACCCTTAATGATTTACGCCTTGACCAACAAGGCTCGTACTGTCGTTCTCCAGCACGTCGACGGCTATGGTTATCAGCTCATCAAAAATTAATTCGAACCTTCACTTCTTATTGTGCTCTTCATGGAGCCCAAAACTATCGATTAACTTCTGTTCTTATGGAATTATTATTGCTGCTGCTTGAATTGCAACAAGATAAAACAATTTGGAGTCAACGCGATGATTCATCGCCCAAAATTCGACCATTTCCATTATTGGTTGGTTCGCTTTGGAATTGTCGAATGTTTCTTTCTTCACCATTGCATTTCATTGAAACTCAAAGCACTGATTTACTTTTAACTATCATTGAATTTAATCAACCTCTTGGTTTGGATTTATCTCTGCCTAAAGTTTATGAATTGTATAATCTTTGTCAAGGATTATCTTCATGTTTATATCAATCGTTAACAGATATAGATAATTCCTGGACATCTGGAAATCCTGAAGGCTCAGTTACCAATATGAGAAGATACAATTCTTTCAATGCAGCTTCTGAAGATATGCCAGTTATGAGTCAACCATCTCGATGGCCTGGTGTACAAAGCTTTATTGCGTTGCTTGAATGTGAAAAAGATGAAGATTGCCCAAATTTACAATTATTATTAGCTGAATGCTTTGTTGCAATTTCAATGAGCTTATTTTGTTATTCCTTTAGTTTATATGATTCAAGGTGGTTATTCCGATTGATGGCCCATGATATAAATGCCAAAAGCTTTGGATCAGTTTTTGGTGGAGCTGGTGAACAAAAAATTAGGCCCATACCTTCTCGGCCTCCACGTAAGTTAACTTTTACTAAATAATTTTAATCTATAAATATTTTTAGCACCTCGACCCGAACAAAACTCATCATCCCAAGGCGATAATATTCGCGCAAAGCTACATGCTAGAGTCTTTGGTTCAGGACCTCAACCTGATGCTAGAAGAAGAGAGGAAAGCAATAGTGAACAATTTATTTCATGTTGGATTCCACCCAAAAAACATGTAGTACAATTTTATGCTGAAAAAGTTGATCTTGTTGGTGAAGATGTTGATTATGATTATGATTCAGAGGATGCTGCCTCAGTTGAATCCTTTCATGGTGAAGAAGGAGAGCATGAAAATGAACCTCGACCTCATGATTCTCCCAATAGTTTTGCATGGCATTTAATGAGATTGGGATTAGCTTTGCAACAAATGCATCGAATAAAACAATTTATACTATTATTGGGGATGGATTTAATTGATTTACCAAGCACCTCACCAAGAATATGCAAAATATTAAAATTACTTGAATGTTGGATAGATCAGTTAAATGAAACCCTTGAAAATTATCCTGGTGGATGCCCAACTAGTTTACTTCCTAATCCATATGTAGATATTGATGTTTCAACTCATAATGTTCCTTTACTTCGAAAATATCGATTATTAATTGAAAAGGGCAACACTCCATTCGAATATGATTCCAAAGGTGTTCAATCTGTTAAAAGGCTATGGTCATATCTTGTTCGGCAAGAAAATCTTTCACCACATTTTATTAAATTTATATTTGAAAAGAATGGAGCTAAGGTTTGTTTCTTTTAAAAATTTTTAGTTTACAACCAATGGTTTTACAGGAATTTGGAAAGGATTCTAGTGTTGCTTCTGGTGCAACTTCGAATGGATCAAAAGATTCCCATTCAGTTGTAAAAATTATGCATCGTGAACAGGAGCCAATTTTAGCGTTTGCCACAAGCAATGTCAAGCCTTCATGGATTGCAGTTTCGACTGGAAGAGAAATACAAGAAATTTCAATGGATACTCTTTTCGAGGAACAACAAAATTTAGCTGATAATCGAACTTCATATCTTAATAATCGAGTGGCTTTGGATATTGCATTAGAAAAAAATACCAAAGATACTTTAAAAGATAATGACGATTATCAAGTTTTGCTTGATGGCAAAGTTAAAACTAACACATCATTTGTAAGTTTCATTTTTAGTTATTAGCTTTCACTAAAAACTAAAAAAACTGCTGCTGCTAATTTCGCGAATACTTTCTATTCTTTATTTAATTTTTTAACATTTTATTATTTTTCTACAGATTACGCCTTTTATTATTGATAGAAGCCGAGTTGCTTTACAAAAGGTTTGGGTTATAAAGCACATAAATGATGTTGTTTTGTATCTTTGCTTTTTGTTTGGTGGTTGTGAATAGAAAAACACTCTTTTAGCTTTTTTTCTTAAATATTTTTTTCTTTATTGTGCTTGCGCTACATGATTTTGTAAATATTATATTTTAAAGCTCATAGATTATTTATAAACGTTTTTACATTTTTTCAGCTTCGAAAGCGACAAGTTAATGGCGTTCGTCGGCTTGAACCACATCCAACTTTGCCATATTGTGAGTTTTTTTATTTATCAAAAAACTTTAAAAAAGCAACCAAGCAAGCAATTTTCCTTTTTGTTTTTTTATAGATGTAAGCGGTTCGTCTGATGGCTCAATCCTCCTTTGGGAATGGGGTTTGGAACAGCCGTTGTTTACCGCGCGGTCGGCTGGACAATATGCTAAAGTTACAAAGCTTGCATTCTCATTAAATGGAAATAAATTTGCTGCGGTTGATGGCGATGGATTATTATGCATGTGGCAAGCCGCACAAAGTGTAACCGTTAGAAAACCATATTTTGTTAGTTTTTTTTAATTTATTGAATTAATTAATTTCATTTCATTTATCTATCTCTCAAAGAATTTAAATTAATGTTTTCTTTCTATTTTTAGAACCAAAAATGTCACACAAAAGCAGCAGCCGATGTAAAATTTCTTGGACAAACAAGTTCATTACTTGTAACGGTGGGACATAGCTCAGGTGATGCAAATGTATCTTTATGGGATACTTTGATGCCATCCACAAAAGCTACAGTGCATTCATTTGTTGGACATCAAGATGGTGCAATGTGTGTAGCATATTTGGCTAATTCTCAGGTATTTTTTTGTCAACTCAAATTTCTAATAAATATTAAAATCTTGTTTCAGACTATTGTGTCGGGAGGTAGACATGGTGAAATTTGTCTTTGGGATATTCGTCAGCGCCAATTAAGAAACACCATTAAAGCCTTTGACAATGCCTCGGTTGTCAAGGCATTATGCGTGGACCCAAATGGTGATTATATAATCGTTGGTTCAAGTGATGGAGATATTAAAGTAAATTTCTTTAAACAAAATCTCACGAATGACGTATGGTTAAAAAAATGTTTTTTAGATGTTTAACAGCGATGCAACTCCATCTTTGCTTTATAATTTACTGGAGAGCACGCAGCTCGTGGAGGATTTAGTTTGCGTCAAGTGGGCATCCAGGGAATTCAACAACTTTCCGTTGACTCTTCCCTGCGTTTATTCTCATGTGGAGCTGATTGTTCACTAAAATTTCGGCCACTTTTATCTGTTGTTCAAACTTTCACTTAATTTCTAACTAAAAAAACAATCCGGTGCCACCAAAGAAAACAAATAAAAAACAAATTCTAATTTTCACTTACTATAATATTTTTAAGTTTTTCATTCCATTTTCTTATTTATTTATTATTGTGTAAAAATATAGTCATTGAGCAAATTTGATATTAAAAAAAAAACTTTTATATGTATTATATGGTTGGTATCTCTAAAAAACCATATTTTTTTCAACGCAAAAAACTTTCATACAAATATTAAAATACTGTAAATTATTATAATTATTATTTATAAAGATTATTTCCACATAGTTTTGCTGTCCATAAAAAATAATAATAAAATATAACTGCTTTCTAAACTTGCAAAAATAAAATAAATCGTTAAATATTTTGAAATCAATTTCGATCAGACTTTGAACCTGGCGTCGAAGGAGTTTGCGCAGCAATCATTGCTGAACTTATCGAATTCAATTTTCCACCCCATTCTTTTGTTAATTGAGATGTTAGCGTAGACATTATTCCACAAATATTATCATTGTATGGACTTACAGGATCAGATTGTACAGTTTTATATAAAGTTGGATCACGATGTGATTTTTCATGCCCAAGAAATTCTCGATAACGTTTTACTTCCTATAAAAAAAATTTCTCTTTGAATGCACTTAAATTTGAAGAGCTTTTTTAATGAAAAATAAAAAATGCTTACATCATTCAAATCGTCGAGTCTTCGACTAATTTGTTCGAGATTTTTTCTTGAGTTATCACATTCCTAAAAAAACAAAATAAAGTTTTACATTTAAGGCACACGAAGGTTTTTGATGTTTCTTCTTTATTTTGTTTTTAAGCATACATAAAAAAATAAAAGTTAATGCATTTTCGTTTTGTTGTTTTGAAATAGTCGTTACTCAGTTTATGAAAAAACACAAAAAAGGGTTTGGTCAATGCAATTTTCATGCTTGCTTCTTTTTTCTTTTTTAGTCGTCGTGTGAAACAAAAAATATTTGGAAAGAATAAGCAGCAGCCGTCATCTTTTTTTAGTTTTTTTTCTTTCGTAAAAAAGTTTTTATCCTTAAAAAACTAATAATAATAACACGAAATAATGTTTTTTTAACTACAACGACAAAACGGACAACTTCTTGCATAATTATTCAAATTGAGCTATATCAATACAAAACAAACAAAAAATTAATAAAAGGAAACGAACTTTAATAACTTTATCCACAGCTCGAATTTGATCTTCAATAGTTTGAATTCCGCCTGAACCGTTAATCATGGCAGGATTATTTTCTTCTGAATATTCACCGCTTGAATTTGCCGCAGCAGAACAAAATTTATTATGCTTGTGACAACAACAAGAATGTGATTGAACAAAATCCTTGTTATTTTTGTTTTTTGTTGTTGAATAAGAACCAGCAGCAGCTTCTTCGATAGATGTCGGAGTAGACCAAATGCCAGCAGCGGCGTTTCCACCACTCGTGCTCGCAATGCCGCTGCTGTGAGGAGTTGTTGCAGCATGGTTGTGTTGGTGGTGGCCGTTAGCTGAAGCTTTTTTGGCATTCGAATGCAGACCGTTAGAAGACGACAATGGCGAAGAAGAAGAAGACGCATGGGCGGGCGACGACGCCATCGTTGAAGAATGTTGTGAAAAAGTTGCTGCTGCTGCGTCGGCAGCAAGTTTGATGGCATTTGATGCCGCAGGACTCGATGAGCGTGAACCAAATGTTGAACGGGCTCTCATTGCAACCATATCGTTTGATCCCGATCCAAGTGAATATTTATGATGCGAATGATTCATAATTATTCTTAACAAGAAAGTAACTTCCTACGATTACCTTTCAATTAAAAATTATTTAATAAATTTCAAGAAAAAGCACGAAATACAAACTCGTATAATAAGATTACGCTTATAAATCAAGCAAGAAAAAAAAACGAGTACGCTTGAATAATTTTTGATAAAATTAAAATGCTGTAAGACGTAGCCAAAAAAAGCCTTCATAAAATATGTGACACACAAGATATATTATTTTTAAAAGGAAGGAAAGTTAGTTAGTTGCGTTGAAAATAAAACCTAATAAAGTGTTGTAATATGAAACTTTATGGTAATTTGGGAAAACAGAAAATAAAATATAAAAAACTGAAGAAGACAACAAAATTCTAAATTTAAAAAATAAACTTTAGGAAAAAAATAATACACTCGTTTATATAAACATTCAAGGACGACAAGATTTTTAAAAATATAGAAAGCGTTGATTTAAAAAAATATGGAAGAGAAAAAAAGACCTGTGGTTGTTGCTACTGCCAAAGAAAGAAAAAATGAATAATTATTTAACCTCATGGCGTCTGAAACCTTTATATTTGAAATATGGAGAATACATATATCGGAAACTGAATGCATTGTTAACATAGTAAAAAATAAAGAACAAAGTCAAAAGGTTGTTGTTTATGGAAGAAAAAAATGAGTAAGTAAAAAATGCCAACCAACGCAACAACCTATATATGTTTGTCGAATCATATTTCCACTATCTCCAAAAAAGCGTGGTATGGTTGGATAAGTCAACCAACCACCAACATATTCTTTTTGTTTCAGATTCTTAACTCTTCCAAAAAAACTGCATAATAAAAGAGTAAAAATAAAGCTCCAAAAAATAATAATAACCCAACAAAAAAACCTAAAATCATTTTTTACTGACTCTGTAATTGTCTTTGTGGGTCGTCGTCGAGGAATTGTGTTTGTGTATGTTTTTTTGCTTTTCGTCTATCAACATATTTCTATGTGTTTTTCAAACTTGTTTCAAAGTATAAGAAGTAATCTTACCACAACAAAAACATACCAAAACGGATACGTCTGACATCCTTAAAGGCTTTATCTCCTTTTCTTTTTTAACTTCAATGTTTTTTTTTGTGTTGTTGTCGGTGGCTGTTGTAGTGGAGCCTCCTAATTTGAGGGCCATTATTCCTCCTTCACAAAAAAATAAATAAATTTAGGAATGCCACATTCTTGCGCTTATATTGCTGCTTCTTTCAGCTACTAGCATGTGTTTTTTTTAAAGAAGAAAAAGTGGCAAATTGACGGGCGGTGCAAAAAAAAAAGAAGAAGCCTATGGCTGTTAACAATTGCATCTTCTTTTTTCTTTCTTTCCAAATAAGCGGATAGAAACTTTGTTTTATTTGTTTTTATGCTAAAAATTGAAGAAATAGAAAGAAAAAAAAGAAGAAACAATAAAAAAATTACTTAAACGTTAGCCTTTTTTCTTCATAGTTTTTTTATTACATCTGTAAAAGTTTTTTAGGGATGCTCGCTCGCATTTTCAAATGAGCGATGATTACTATTACTACAACCGGTAATGATTATATTAAAAAAAAAACAGAAAGTCCACGTGGAAATTAAAGTTTTTTTGTTGCAAAAAAGTGGCCTGAACTTTTAATTGAAAAAAATACTACTCCAAAAATTTTGGAAGCAGCTCATGTTTCATATTTAAGAAAACAAAGGCATTGTTTCCGGTTCCGAATATTGAGAATATGGGCTTTATTTTTCCTCATAAATTTCCATATGTAAATGCTTGACTTTTTTAAATATTTTGTTTCTTAGAGTAGTAAGTAAGTAGACGGACCATCGACAGGAAACAAGTTGTAACAAAGATTGGTCGTGTCCTCTGCCAAATAAAAAAACAGGTTTACTCTTTTAAACGTTACATCATCTTTTAATGTCCAGGTAGTTTCATTCAATGTTGTCACAAAAAATTTTGATTTCATGGCCTCAACTTTTGATTATTATGAAAATTAGTAGGTTTACTAATGTTTTATTTTAATTTCATGGCCTCATACTTTTATGAATATAGTTGATGGTTTTGGTTGTCAAAAGTTATTGGTAAAATAATGAAAGCAATTGTAACAACCAACTTTTTAAAACCGTTCTCTTCATTCAACGAAAAATTAAATGACAGAAGTTTTCGCAACAATGAATAATGACATTTATACTTAACTTACTACTAAACTAATCACTTTTTTAATATTTAATATTACACTTTTTGATGAAAGATTTTTGAATGCAAAAAGAGAAAAAAAATTACTGATCACATCATATTTTTTATTTTGCGGAAATAAAATATCGGATAGAATTCAACAGATATTTAATCGAGACTGATAGGCACCAAAAAATAAAAAGATCCGTGTGCAAAAGTTTTGCACAAAAAAAGTTAAATATCATTAAAGATACCCGCGTGCAGACCATTAATCTACTAAAAAATGACCGGAAAAAGTTTTGATTGACAAATGTAATCATTCTTCTTTTTCTTTTTTTGCTTTGCGGTTTTGAATTTTTTTGGTCTTTGTTAATTTTACAAAAAAAGGAAAAGAAATGGAAGGAAAAAAAGAGTGATTGAAACCTTTTATTTTGAAGATGAGGCGGAGCGAGCCGAGGGTAATCACTTTGATTGAAGGTTGATACTATAAAATAACCTTCTTCGAAGTTAGTCAAATTTTAAAATAAAAATAAATTATCTTTCCTCAAAGTTTGGAATTATTAAAAATGAATAAAATTTTGGTTATTTTATTTTTTATCTCTCTTTTGGAGCTTTTTGAAGTAAGTAAACTCTTATTTTTATTTTCTGACTTCACATGGAAAATTTTTAGGCCACTAAATTTGAAGTCGTCATTCAAAAATATCAAGCTTTAAATTATCAGGAAGTTGTTGGAATTGAGAAAAGTAAATATACTTTTAGGTTCGTTCTTTAGTTGTTTGGTATAATAGACATTATTAAAACATACTTCCTTTTTGTTATAGTTTTTGCATGTGTTCACGTGAAAGTAAACAACCAAAAAATGATGCAGCATGTAATTGTGCTTTGGGAGTTCCGGGTAAAACTGCACAAAGTTCATGTCCACAGGCTCTTTATTCTTCAAGTTGTCTGCATAGTCCCAATCCACATAAATGCTTATATGCTAAATTACAAAGTGACGTAAGCAATATTATTTATCACACAATAATTCATAGGGGAAAAAAGATTCATTTTGCAGAAAAATTCCAAATTCCTTTATGTTAAAGTCGAAATCAAAGGTCGATTACTTACTAGCCCTGAATGGCAATCGCTTCAGCGAACCAAGCATAAAGCTAATGCTCAACTTGCTGCAAATATTGGAACCAAAAGAATTAAGTATGTTACTTTTTTGCCATTTCCCAACAAAGGAATAAACTTTGCTTATTATTTTTTAGAATCAGTTACATTGTTTTTGAAACAGATGATGGCGAAAATAAAAATGATGTCGTCGTTGACCATCCAACCTCAACAACCACTTCTGTTAGTACTACAACAAGGTCATCATTAATCAAAAAAGCAGCAACCACAAAAACAACAAAAACTTTTAAACCATCACATCATCATCGATCATTACCTATGAGAAAAATCTCTGTATCGCATTCAAAAAATCCATCGGAAGTTGGGGTCACTCACGTTTCAGAATCAAATTCAATTACAACTACGAATTATCATGGTGACCTTGAAGCAATTAAATCGGTAAGAGTTTTACTCACATTTTGCGAAAATAAAAATTTAATCACAAATTCTTTACAGATTATCGATGCAGAATTAGTTTTACTTCATGCTTCGAGAGCTCAACGTATTCCACCCATGTCATTTGATGTTCGTGGTTTTAAACAGGCTGTGAGTTCTTTGTACTTTTAATAATTTTTTGGGCACTTTTACTTTTTTTTAAATTAAATTTTTCGATAGATTAAATTATGATTAATTTACTTTTTATTTTTTATTTTAGATGTTGACGAAGCACAATCAATTTCGATACATGCATGGAGCAGAATTATTAACCTATGACCCTAAATTAGAAGCAGCCGCTACAGCATGGGCTAATAAATTGTCAGCTAAAGGAAGTTGTTTATCACATGAAAATCGAAAAGGTATGGGAGAAAATTTATTTTTCTTTGCCGCTGAATTTTTCACTGACCCCATGACTATGGCTGAAGCAGTTGTGAGAACATTTTATTCTGAAGGAAAAAATTATGATTATAAACGGTAAAAATTAAATACAATTTTGATTAAAATTAATTTAATTTAATTTTATTTTTATTTTCTCACATCATCCAATTTTTTTAAGCTTCAAACGAAACTTTTTCCAAGTTGGCCATTTCACTCAATTAATTTGGAAATCAACAACCAAAATGGGTGTTGGGATTTCCATTAAACCTTTTAACGGGCGACGAACGGGTCCATGTCAACCTTTCAGACCTTCAACAATGATATATATTGTAGTTAAATATTCCCCACAAGGCAATGTCCAATCCCCAAATGTATGGTTGGATAATGTTCGACCTGTAATGCGACGCCGTCTATAAAAAAATTTAACAACAAATCATGGCTTTTTCAAATCTCTCCAGAGGATATCGTTTTTTATACGTTTAATGATCTCTTTTTTACCCTTTAAAGCCTTATACACAATTGTTTCACGCCTTCGTTCGTTCAGCTTTTTTTATTCCTTTGACTTCTTGGAAAACATTTTTCCAATACTTTTTAACTTTGTCCCATAACAAAAATAAATAAAATGTTGCACTCATTGTTATTTAAATTTATTGATGTAGACAACTTACAGACAGACTTATTTATATCATAATAAATTATACAGTAACTACTTACTTACACATATGCTTTTTGTTACTATGAAACAAAATGTTTAAAAAAGTGACATAAAAAAATGTATTCAGCCAGTTTAAAGAATGTTACATTGTAAATCAAATTTAGATTATGTTCACTTTTATAAATAAGTTTATGAAATTTAGTTTAGTTTATCGAAAAACAAAACTATGGTCTTTTAAAAATCCAAATAACTAATGGCTCGCTATCTCAGAGGGCTTTAACATGCATGAAATTAATTTTTCTTTTTTTCCTCATTTCTTATTACTTCTATTTTGTCTAACACTTTGAGACATTTTTTTATTTTGTTGTTGACGATGTTTTTACAAATTCTTTATCGTTCGTTCTCCTGCATTTGACAGACATCCTACTCTTCCATAAAGTGCATCTGCTCACATCAAATTTTATGGAAACTTTTTTTATATTATTTTATTTTACGTGCCTAATATTTAATCATAAAACTTGTGTTGTGCATCATCATCATCTTGAGCTCGAAAAAGCATTTGACTGATGCAAAATTTAACACTTCACTTTTGTTTTTTTTTATTTTAGCGGTTTTCGCTCTCATTCTTTCTTCTTTTTTTCCAATTTATGGATGAATGAATGGAAAAACTCATGTTTTTTTCTCCATTTTCCATTCCTGTCAAAAATTTTATGCTTTTCATTGTTTTAGAAAATAAACTTGGTGTGTTGTTTGTTTCTTTAAAAAAAACCAAGTTTTAAAAATCAGTCAGCTATTTACGCATGGGAAAGCTCTAAATAAAAAATTCTAGGATGTACGATGGAATTATTTAGATACAAATATTAAATAACTTTCTTTGAGAAATTATAAATTTTTTTAATGTTACTCGCAGATTCAATTAATCTGTTTTTCCTGTAAGTCAAACATTGTTTCGGTTGGTCTATAATCCCCTTCCTTTGTTTTCCTTTCCTTTTCACGTATACATCTTAATCCCAAATGTTTCCATTTTGTTAGCTGCTGTGTTGTATAGCTTCGTAAATTTTTTTTATACTTTACGTCATTTACTTGAAATTATGCCTTTTATGAAGTAAAAAAATTTGCATTGTTTTACAAGTATTTTTAGTAACTATTTTTTATTTTTGCAAAAAGGATAAAGAAAAATTTTCTTTTTTTAAATTTCACATAATACCGTAATGAAAGAATGAAATCACTACGTATATGCATCCTCCTCTTCCCATGAACGTCGTCGTCAATTTTTATTATTTTAATGATGACTATTAACTTTTTAAAATGTTAATAAAAACTCAAGAGATTTATATATTTTTTTGTTTTGTTTATTAACTCTCACGCTTAAATATTTCACGGAGCCATGAGGGAATCTTTGATAACCCCAAAAGGGCGGGTATCTAAAGTATGTGAGCCGCGAGCTCGGTTTTGTCAAATTAAATATAAAAAAGTAATAAAAAAATCTTGAGGTTCTTCAGTTTTTAATTTTTCGGCTTTAAATGTATGAAACTTTTGATAAGTTAAAATTTATATTTTGACATTTTTTAAGTTTGCTTTTCCATGCTATTCTCTTTGTCTTTGTATTTGTTTGCGTGGTAGTAAAGACGCAAAAAGATATTAGTTGTGTCTACAAAATTTAATTCATCCATTGTTCTTTTGTTTTCAAGCAAAAGTTAAAATTTTCTAGCACGAAAAAAAGGAATTAACAATTTTTTGTTCCACAAAATTTTGCAAAGAGTCTTTTCTACGGAAACTTTTTTGCTAAAATTCGCTGGCCATTAATTTTGCTAAACATTTTTAATAATTTAATTGTCGTTTCTTTTGAAAAATTTCAAAAAGAAACTTGCAATGTTATACCATAATTAATATAAAAAAAATATATTAAGATGTGACAACATCCTAAAATAATAATATGCGAAAAAAATAGTTGTTCAGGCGGCGCCAAAATTCTAAGCTGGTGACGATGACACAGGAAGCCTCCCTTTGCTTGAAGGAACTAAAAAAATGCAGGATATAAAAGAAGAAAAAAAGAATCAGTAGAGTAGGCGAAGCCAAAATTCAAAAAATTCTTCTTTAACAAATCTTTCATTTTTCTTTCCTTTGAATTTTCTCGTGTATTCACTTATTTTATTTTTTTGTTTTCACAAATATAAAAAAGATTATACCTGGGGATAATTTTAAAAAGTAATTTAAATAAGTTGTTTTTCTCGCGAAATGAAAGTAACAAAATCCTTTTCATTATATTCCCATGGCATTTAATGAACTCAAAAACATTAATTTAACCTTTTCCTTTTTTTAATCCTTATTAATTTTGTTAAAAAGGCAAAGTACATCCATCTAAAAACAAAACAAATAAAAAAAGGAGAAATGTTTTTTCCGACTTTTTTAAATAATAACTTTATTAAAGTAAATTTTGTTTTTTTCTTTAATTTTTAGTCTGAAAAATGAATGAATGAAAAAACCATAAGTTTTGTTTCCGGTGGAAATAATAAAAAAAACATGACCAAGAATTTTTTTCCCAGAGTTTCTTAGTTAATATTAAAGTCCAATTCATAGGAAGAAGAAATTCTGGTTCATTAATTTTATACTCACATGAATTTTTCTGGACCTTATGAATGAATAATAAATTGTCAACAAATTTTTTTTATAAAAACTTTGTTTCTTTAATTCTTTCTTAAAATTCAGTCAGTCATTTACTTTCAAAAGATCACAAGTTAGTTGTCTATTTCTTTGGACCCTACAGTTATTAAAAAAATAGGTATTTGAATATTTTATTTTAATCTTATTTTTTTTTCTTTTTGTCCTTTTTAATTTAGCGACCTTTATGAATTTTCATTCTCTTAAATCTTTTTAGTTAAAAGTCAATGTCGTCTCGCTGAGCTTTTTTTTTTTGCTTCTTTTCATTAGGAAATGATGTTGTTCTTCTTTCGTTAATTCTCCTCCCCTTCCCTTCTTAATCGCAATTTAACTCCCAGTTGTATTGATATCTCTTTTTTCTTTTTCTTTTACTTTTTTTCATTTCTTGTTAACTGCCAGTAATTTGACCTATTAAAACTTTTATACTTTGCCTTTTAAAATATATTTTTGTGTTTTTTGCCCCATTCAAGTTTGTTTTTTTCCTCGAGAAACAAAAAACATTTGACCCTCCTTCTTTTTTGCTTATTTATTAAACTTAAAAACAACTTTTTATTCATTTAAAAAGTCTAAAGAACATTTTTTTAAAAATTTATTCAAATATTTACTCGGAAATTTCACGCGGTTAAAAAAAGTTAATAAACATAAATTTATTTATTTAAAGTTATTCCATTTTTAGCTCAAAACCGAATTTTGTGGAAAACAACATTGCCAAAGAAAAACTTCCTTCTCACCAACTTTAAAAAATTTCAAAATGCAATTTGCTTTAAATTTATTTCTTGTTGCTCTTCTACCAATTATAATTCTAGCTGCTCCTTCACCGAAATTTCAGGTAAATATACTTTGATTTAAAAAATGTCATTTTTACGCAGATGTTTGTAATATTATTTTTGGATTTGATAGATGTAGTTTTTAAAAAAACAAAAACTAAATTAAATTTTTTTAAAGTATACTTAATACCCAAGTGGTTTTTTGTAGGATAAAGAAAAACGAGAATCATCCAACACCCCCATTGGGAATTTAATTGATACTAATGCATATCGTATGAGTTTTGGTAAGCATCAATTTCATTAATTGTACTTTATAAAACTAACCTTTTATTTATTTTTAGGCAAACGTAGCATGGACCCCAATGCTTTCCGTATGTCATTTGGTAAACGTACACCACCCATGGATCCTAATGCCTTTCGAATGAGTTTTGGTAAACGTCTTCCATATTACCCTATAAATCCTATGATGTATGCAGCTAAACGTGATGTTGAAGAAGCACCTGAAGAACCCATTATGGTTAGTGAATCCCGTCACTTTTTTGCTTTAACTCTTTTTAAAGGGCGTTTTTCTTTTTTAGGATGACTTTAGCGACAACCAATATGCAAATAATGTTTTAAATATGGATGTCGATAATAGCAGCAACATGGATAAAAGAATGGACCGCAATAATTATTTCGTTGGTTTTGGAAAATAAAAAATTGACAAATTTAAGCAGGAATAAAAATAATTTTTTTAAGAAACTTTTTTGGTTGATTTTTACGTTTTAATAATTTTTAATGGCATTAATTTAATTAAATTTTTACTTTTTTGTATGTATGTATTATAACTTCCTTTTTCCTTATACTTAGTGTTTTTTGATTACTATTTTTGATCTCAGAAAAATAAAAACGTGTGATTTGTTAACACATAAATAAACAATGTTATTGATAGCGTGAGAAATTAAATTATCTTTCAAGATTTGTGGAAAATTTTTATTAAGCAAAAAAGAAATCTTCTTCCTTTTTTTGTGTGAAAAGAGAGAATAAATTTGTGATGCAAAACGAAAAAACCAAAAAGTGGATACTCGCAATGTGGAAATTTTAGTGGCTTTGGAAACAATGAAGTCAAGAGACTCGGGAAATACATAAGTCAAAAAAAGGTGAAAATAACATCTCTAATTTTGTAATCATTTGCTTATTATGTATCTTAGCGACGTATGGAAGAATTCATAATGCATTCCACGTTTTCCTCTTCAAAACTTTTGCCATCGAAACAAAAAAAAGCAACAAAGAACACAAATGAAAAAAAGGGTGAAACAAAAAACAAACTTTGTTGACTTTAAAAAATGAAATTTTACCTTTCCTGGTGGATATACTGTCGCTTATTAATCTATTTTTTAGTTTTTTCATTTTTGCAAAAATGTGAGTCTTTAATTTCCTCTTTACCCTATGACTAATGTAAATAAATATATGTAAATACAGACGCTGAAGGGCTTAGTTGTCATCAGTGTAATGGATGGAACGGAGATTATCCACCAGCTAAAACGTCTGTTTCCACATGTGCTAATAGGAATAATTTGTGCTCAACTACACAGGTAATTCAGCTTTAACTTATCACTTTTAAAAAGCAAAATGAATTTGTTTTGAAAGATCGAACATTAAAAGAAACAAAAGAGTAATTGAGCCATTTTTTTTAGTATTGCGTAAAAGTGATTGATCCGATGAACCCTGGTGTAGATTATGTAACTTTTAAAAGTGACTGCTACTATCAAAATGTGCTGCAAGTGAGTCCAACAAATTTGACTTCTGTTGTCGCAGGTCAATGCTTACCCTACCAAGATGGTTCAAATCCAGCCAAAATGTACTAATTTTACTTTCTCAAAAAAGTTCAAAACTTATTTTCTATTCTTAATTTTCAGATGGTGGTATTGCTTTTGCAATGATCGAGATTTTTGTAATTCATCCAATAAAAAATCCACAAGTTTCATAGCTATTCTCATCTCAACAGCAACTTTTTTAATTTCCTCCACGCCACTTACGTTTTTATGAAGAAGCTTTCTTCTGCAGAGAAAAATCAATTAGACTTTTTTTCATTTATTTCTTTTATTTGTTTTATTTTTTCTTTTAATCTTCAAAATGCAGTTTTAAATAACATAATTGCAATATTATTTAAATAAAAATATATGAAACAATTAGATTCGTGACTAACAAATGAACCAAAATTCCGCCCAACTACGCAATGCCAACTTGTACCATATTTTTGATCAAACTGCTCTTTAATGAATACCGCCACGTCCTAAACATAGATAATTATTAGTATTTAAAATCTCATAAGTAATCTTTACCTTTTCAACTTTATAATTTAATAATGCTTCACCAGCAACTTGAAAGACAGCCGCCTGCATTTCATCACTCATGTCTGTACTTTTTACCAACGGTGGCTTTGAAGTAGAAATTTCACCAGCAGCCATTTTTTCTTATATCTGCTAAAAGTATTTTACTAACATCACATTATCAAAAAGAAAAGTAAAAAAATAAGTAAAAATAAAAACACGCATTTAAAAAAAATAGAAAGAGATACTACATTAGAAGTGCAAAGATCGAATAATGGATCTTTTTTTCACTAAACCTATCCTATAGCTTTTTCAACACACTTAAAAATAAATTTTTCGACCAATGAATGATACAAATAATAATTTTCTCGGGCAATAGCCCAAAACAAACATAAGCTGCATTTTATTCTCTCCGTGAAAAATGGTAAGTCTCACTTACAAGAAGATTGAAAATAACTTTGCAGAAATGTATATCTTTCGCGCAACTTTTTCTGTCATTTTTCTTTTTTGCTTTTGTCTCAATGACGTCCGTTGTTTTTGTTATACTTACGAGATAGAGAAGAGATACTTTTTGGAATTTTGGAGACTTTTGATCAATGTTGCTTTCAACTTTTTTACTCAATGCCGCCCGCCACCACTTGAAATGAATGAAACAAAAAAACATACTAAAATTTACAAGTCATGTGTTTTTCTCTTGTTTTGAAAGTGAAAAGTTGTCTAATATTTTACTTTCTTCTCAAATTTAAAAGAAGATTCCAAAAGTGCAAATTGAATGGAATAAATTATAATATAACTTCGCAAAAAATCTGTGAAAATTGATGCATGCGTTGCTCATTTTTTAAGATCGTATTTCCTTAAAGCATGTTGGCGTTGGTGTTGTTTGATACTCATGGATATAATGTGGATAATGCATAATAATCGGGGAAAATATATGGAAACAAAGCTCTTGAAGTCGGCTTCTTGGCACACGAAAGCTTATTTCAAAAAAAGCAATGAATGATGAATTGGTCAATCATTGACCTGAAAAATAATAGGCACGGAGAAGGAAATTCAGCTGCAAATTTGTTGCATAACAACAAATCATCAATATACCGCGCCGATCTCTTTTTTTCAAGTGTGAGGGCCAAAAGCATATGGTCATTATTATTAAGAGGTCAAGCATTCAATCAAATTTTTTACACTCATGTTCAATTTTTTATCCATTTTTTTATTTTAATTTTCTTTCATTTTGTTTTTTGGTCATTTCTTTTGTTGAAAGTAATGCTTACATATGTCCATCTCGGAATATATTATAAGATGAGCACTCATCAAAGCGGCGAAATTTCATTTAAAGTTAGTTAGTTTTTTGTGAATGTATATAATTGCTTATCCTTTCTCAAAAAATGCATTTATTATATATTTTTTGATAACTTTTTTTCACTCCAAATATTTCCAAGTTAAAATAAGAAGTGTAAAAGCTTTGAGAACTTTGAAAATAAGTATAAAAAAAGGAAGAGACAAGTTAAAAGCTTCAGTTTTCTTCCCAACGAAGAAACAATCCGATTTTGGGTTTCTATCAAAAAAAGACGGTCACAGGAATACGTTCTCTTGTTCTACGGATTTCCGCTGCCGTTCCAAATGAAGCAAAGAAAGCATACACTTTTAAAAAAGCTCAATCTTTAACCCCCTCCCACGCTTCTCAACTCAATTCATTCAACTCAACCGACTCAGCTTGCTTTAAATTTGCATACAACTTTTAAATGTTTGAATTCAATGTTTGCGCAGAGATAGCTTTTTTTAGAGAAAATTACTCCGTCGGGAGATGAGAAGAAAATCTGCCATAGGCTGTGAATACTTTTTATTTTTATTTTTAAAATGCTTGCATTTAGTCTTCGTTTTTTTTTTCATCCTGAAAAATAAATTGGCTAATCAACAACGTTTTTTTCCTGACCCTAAATGCCGCCTTTCTTCTTTCTTTTTTTGTTTTGTTTTATGCCGATTAAATTTATGAGGGTTAAAAAGATATAATTGACTTTCACACAAACGAGAAAATTTATTTTATTTGATATTTTTTTCTTGGTGGCGGCGACTATCTCGAGAGGTGTTGAAAGATAAATTACTTTGAATTTTTTTTCTATTGTTGCACGATTACATTTTTTCTTTTGCATTTTTTGTTTTGTTCGAAAAAGGTTGAATTCATTGCGCTTCATTTTTCTTGATTTTAATTTGTTGCATGAAAAATTTATTATTTCAAGGACGATTGCTTTCTTGAAAGCAAATATATTAAATCTTGATTCGGGCAATTTGTCATTTATATATTTAAAAAATTGACATTAAAAAGGGAGGAAAAGCAAAAGTGAATGAATTGGTGTCATCGCAACTCAATTTAAAAGAGAAGCAGCTTCTTGCATGTGTTCGTTTTGATCTTTATATTCTTTTTTCGCAGCATCAAAACACTTGAAAATTTTTGTTATTGAAAATGCATTTAAAAACCAGTAAACTCCACATAAAACAAATTTGTTGTTTTTCACACTTTATTTTCGCAGCTATCAGCGTTATTGATACTTTAGAAAAGTGGCTTAAAAATATTTTTGGCTCAAGAATGTAACCATTACTCAATTTTTTTTTGTGCTGTGGAAGAAGAGTTGGATAAACATTTTTTTGGCAACACTTTTTTAGATGAAAAAAAAAACTCCAAACTTATAGGAAAGCAGCTGCAGTGGGTTGCAGTAGTAGCACTTGTCGAACTAGAACGCATTTTGCATTCCCAAGGAAAAATGAAATCTCATGGGATATATATTTGTGGATAATCTGTAGGCAAGGAATAGAAAAAGGAGAAGGCGCCTATGGCCCACCAACACATCCTTTAATAAGATTTTGTTCAGTCAGTCACCAACTAAAGCGAATATCAAAGTTATTTGGTTTTTTGCACCACCATCAAATTCAGAACCTCTGGGATTTTTTTATCGTTTATTTTTTGATGACTTCAAATAAACGTTTTTATTTATTACAGTAGTCAATAATTTTTAGAAAATTAAGTGTGAAAATGGGAAAGGCGTGAACCTCACAATACGAAGATAAAAAGTAATATAAACTTAATTTCGACCAAAAAAAGAAGTAATATTCTTATTTTGAGTCTTCTTTTTTTGGGCTGCCAAAATATTTTTTTTGAACAAACTAACTATATCTATCTATTATGATATCTTTTATACTATTTTTCCATATCCCAAAAAAGTGTCCTTGAAAAATAGCAACAGCAGCTTTCTGAAATTTGCTCCTATAGAAAAAAAGGAAAGAAAAAAAATAGTTTTGGCTTCATCGTTTCCCTTCCTTTATCGAACTCTATAGAGCTAAAAATGACAGTTGTTGGTGCTTTGTGACAAGTTGGGTCAAAGGCATCGTCGTCGGATTAAAGCAAGGCTCCTGCTTTTTTGGCTTTTTAGCTGCCAAAAGCGTTATTTTTCTTTTCTCTCGATCTTACCTTTTTGTCTTTCATTTTTCTTTCCTTTAAAAAATCTTTAGAGAAAAAATAATGCAAAAATAATATAAATAGGTCGTCGAACAACATTTATACCTATTTGCTTCTGCTGCTTACTGCTGAAATGGAAATAGATATACATTTTTTTAATTGTCATTTGATTCTCGGCATTTTCCAATCAACACTCTCCCTTCCATTTTCTCTAAGAGAAGGTCATTTTGCATTTTTTTCGAGTTATTATTGCGCTAAAGTCTAAAGGATTTACTTATTTCTCCCACCATCAACAAGCCATCCACCACCACCTAGTCAATCTTAATTTTCTTTTTCCTTGCTTATGTCTTTTTTAAGGAAAAAAATAATTATGGTTTCTTTTTATGTATTTTTGAAAAGTAATTACAATTTTTTAAAGGTTTGATGACTTATTTTTCTTTTTTTATTTTGGTCATATTTCTAAAATTTAGCAATCATCGACCCTTAAACTTTTCAGCAACAGTTATTTTTTATTATTTTAATAATCATGCGTTTCACATCTTTTATATCCTTTTCGGTCATCATCATCAAAATCGAACACTCTTCAAAACTAGGCAATAACTTTTAACGAGACTTTCAAAATAAAAATAAAAACTTTTTTTTACTATCTTTGAATTAAAATCTTCTTCTCTCCAACTTTTTTTTATTTCATCTCTTTTTTCCCCACAAGCAAAAAAAATTCTAGCTCAATTGTGGGACATTGTCTTTGTGGATTTGAGAAGAAATTTGGATAGCTTTTTTTAGAAGAAGGGAAGAAAAAAGATATGGATGTTGTTGTATGTTTTGGCTTCTGACAGGGCAAAAAAGAAAACAATTCGAATAATTTAATTTTGACTTGTTGCATATATTTTTGTCGTTGCAAGCAAGCAAAATAAATGGATAGGAGCCTATTCCCTGTCTTCGAAAAATTTAAGTTAAGACAAATTTTTTATATTATTTTTCGGGATGTCGTATATCATCATACTTTTTTTTGTTCTTGTTCTTGTTTGAGAGTATCAGCGATTTGTTTTATATTTTTATTTCTTAAATGTTCGTTGTTAGTTAAATGATGATGACAGAGACCCATTGAATGACAAAATCATTAAAATGTTATAACGCCAAAGGTTTGATGAGAAATTGAAAAGTCGCCGATTAAGTGGTTTATCTTTGCTATGCTCATCTTCGACACATTTTTTGATATTCCTTTTTTTTTATTCGTGGAAGTTCTTCTTCGTCTTCGCGCAAGCTCATTATAGCTCTTTTATGCGGTAATACAATTAGCCTTTAGTGGCAGAGAAAGCAGTGGTCAGCAGCCGCAGCTTGAATCGGAAGAACCAAAGTCGGATGGCAAGCAAAACATTGGAGTTCTTCTTCATTCGCCTTTTTTCGTTCGAAAAAAATAAAGATGATGTTGTTCCCTGCGGTTTTAGTTAATTTGTTAGTAATCGTTACATGCTTATTTTATTTTTGTTTGATTTTTTTAGTCTCTTAATTATTTTTGCCTCATACTTTATTTTTGTTTTCTTTAAAAAATTACGATAAAATTTTTTGGTTTAATCTTGTTTTTTCTTTGTGTGTTTATTTTATGGATATCTATTGCTGTTGGAGGGTCCGTCATTATTTTTATTATGAATGGCAATGATCTAACTTTTTATGTTTTTTAAATGGATTATATATATTTTTTTAATTCATTTTCTTTATTCATTTATGCTCCCTCTTGTCTTTTTTATGCCTTTGCGGCGGCATTTTATTTTTGATTTGACGAACGTTGATCGAAAGAGGCAAAACCTCTAAGGTTGTAAGTCAGTCGATATTACACTGCCGCAAAAATGTTATCCTGAGTTGAGTCGCCAAGAGGCAAAGTGCCTGTTGTTGTCTTGATGCTTACTTGCATTGAACTAGCAAAAATCCTGAGGACACGCGTCATTCCATTGGACATCGGTGGCAAAAACCAAAAGGCTTCTTCTCTTTATTCATTTCTCAAGGGACAAAACAAAAACTGTTGTTTTTTTCTTTGTTTTTGTTTCCAGCTTTTTTACATCCTTCATGACTTCTAAAATGAATCTCATTCATGGATTTATCTTTCATGTTATCTCTCTTAAATTCTTGACCATTTAAACATTTTTCTATTTCTTTCTTTGTATTGGGAAATTCTTGTACCTTCAAAAAATAACTTTTTACCCATTCTTATTAGCATAGCTATATATAGTATTGGATTGGATATGTTTTTTTGTTTTATTTTGCGCATTTTTTTTTGACGCAGTCCACCCGGGTGACATTTGAGTAGTTGCAAGCAAGCATGCCAGCGATGGTGGATGTCGATCATCATATAGATGCTTTTGGTCAATAGATGGATGCTATGCGTCGGCTGCCGTTCTTTCTCGTTAGCAGCTACTCCTCGTTATTGAAAGGCGAGTCTTATTTCAGGTTGAAGAGTCAGTGAGTGAAGTGCAAACTTGCGCGACCTTGTTTTAAAAAAAGGCGTGCCTCCACTTAAAAAGCTATTTTTCACTTTGGTTTTTTTGTTTAGAAAGTAATCTACTTTGCTATTTTATTTTATTTATTTTTTGGCAAAAAAAAAATCCTTCTCTCTTTTAAAATTATTGACTGATTTTTTTTGACAACCTTCTATCATAATTTTTGCGAGATTTTCTGATCGTGGAATGACTGACAATTCGATTTTTATTTTATTTTAATCTTTAAAAACTATATTACTTTATTATTTATTTTAGGGCTAAAGTAACCTAATTAGTTATTATATTGGCATTTAAAGATATTCCATTTAATAATTGAATTGTCGCCATGTATCAAAGAATATTAATTATGTTTTTTCTTTTATTATTACATTGTCACCTTGGAAGAAGTAAACAAAGGATAACGGAAGGTCCAACCGACGTTATTTCAAGATTAGGAGAAAATATTGTTTTTAAATGCAGAGTGGATGAACAGGTAAATTTTTTAAACGATTTTCTTGCTTCCATCAATGAATGTTTTTTTTTTGTTTTTAGGAAGGTGCCGTGCAATGGCTTAAAAATGGTTTTGGATTAGGTTCTACGAGAGATTTGCCACTTTATAAACGTTATTCCATGATTGGTCGATCATCTTTGGGTGAATATCATCTTCAAATAGAAAATGCTACTTTTGATGATGAAGCTCAATATGAATGTCATATTGAAGAAACATCCACAAGTGCCAGTCAAACTTCTGCCGCAGCAACATTAAAAATTATATGTTAGTTTTTTACGACATTTTGAAATCAAAACATTATAGTAATAAAATTTTTAGCTGAACCAGAGCCTCCAAAGTTATTAACAAATAAAACGAAGCTTTCACTCGAAGAAGGGCAAAGTATTGATTTAACTTGTCAAGCTAGCAATGGAAGGCCTGCTCCACAATTGGCTTGGGTTATTTTAGCTAATCGAGATTCATCAAAAGTTTTACATTGGCTTGGAAATGCTTCAACTATTCTTAAAAATACTAATTGTGAGATTATTTATTTTTACTTTTTTGAACAATTTTTATTTTTACTTTTTAGTGCATGGTAACGAAGAGGAGGCACCGTATAACGTTGCAATTAGAAATGATAATAAGCCACATGCAAGCGGACTTGAAACTGTTACAAGTCGAATTTCGTTTCCTATTTCCAAATTAGATGATCAAGGTCATATTGCATGCATAGCCACTCATCCCACTTATGCAACTTCCCACAAAATTGCTTCGTTAGCCCTTGATGTCCTTTATGCTCCAAGTGTGGAAATTAAATTAGATGAAACGAGAAGTTCATTAGAAGAAGGAGGTCAAATTGTTCTCACATGTCATGTGGAAGCAAAACCAGTGGAAAATCTTAAAATATCTTGGACTAAAAATGATAAACCCTTGGAACCTGCAGGGCCTCAAACTGTTATAATCAGAAATTTAAGAATGGAAGATAATGAGCATAAAGTAATTTGTCATTCAGAAAATTCCATTGGCAAAGGACAAGCAGCATATAAACTGGATATTCATTGTAAGCATAATAATGCAAATAAAAATGATTAAAATATAAATTGGAAATATTTTAGATGGCCCAAGAATAATGACCACATCTCAAGCTAAAGCAGTGCAACGAGGTGAACCAGTAACATTCGCTTGTGAAGCCACTGGAAATCCTAAACCCACAATATATTGGTTGCATAAAAATAGCGATCAACCCGTTGGCCAAGGAAATAAACTCACATTGGATTCGGTTCAACCATGGCAAATTGGGGAATATGAATGCGTTGCAAGTGTTCAAGGATTTGCTGATACTAAAATGAAAAATTATTTACATTTAAAAGGTTTGTGTTCGTAAAGCTAAAATATTCCATCTAAATATTAAATTTTGTTTAGGACCACCAATTATTGAATTTACTGATAGCTCTATTAAACATGAAAAAAATAAAGTGACCATGACTTGCAAGGTTTTTATTCTTTCCATTTGATGTAAATATTAATTTAAAATTATTTTAGGTTCGAGGTAAACCATTTCCCAAAAATGTTGTATGGCTACACGATGGCAAAACCATCAATTTTGGTGCATCAAATGGTCGAATGCAAGCTCAAGAAAAGCATCAAGAATATGGAATGGAAAGTAAATTAACCATTTTCCGGGTAACTGAAAACGATTATGGAATATATAATTGTTCTGCAACAAATGAATATGGTAGTAATTCAATGACAACTGAATTAAAAGAATTAACGCTTATTGAACAATTAATTAATTATGGCGGTGGTTGTTTTCACTTTTAATTTACTGTTTTTCTTATTTCTTTGTAGTTTCAGTTAATATCATAGCATTATTAGCTGCTGCAATTATCGTACTCTTACTTCTTATTATTTGCACTTTGTGTTGCGTTAAGCAAAGATGTTGTAAAAATAAAAAGAATGCACCATTTAGAGGTAATTATTATTTATTTTTGTAGCAATTTGCAAAAATAAGTTTTTAACGGAAAATAATTTTTAGATGATCCATCTGATGTCACTGTTCGATGTGAAGCATTGGATGGAGTTCAATTCTTTGGCGCGGATGTTTACAGTGCTGAAGGATTAGATAATGTTGAAATGATTTCATCCAAAGATTATATTTCTGTGCCACAAAGTAACCCTGATTTGGATTATTTACCACCTCCAAATGTGATTTATCAATCAAGCCCCGGAGGATATGTCACTCATTCTCTTGATTATCCTCCAAGTGATAATGGAATTCGATATGATCAAACATATAATAGTTTTATGCCTAATCATTCTGGTTAGTAACTCAAATACCTTTTACCTTTATGCCATTTTTTGAACTAAACATTTTTTTCCAGGTCACATTGTTGACATTTATGGAAATTCATATTTAAAACATCCAAACAATGGAGGTCAACTTGAAACTTTAGCTGAAGTAGCTACGCCTGATACAGAAAGTGGTACACCTTTACTTGTTCCAGGTGGAATCGGCGACAATCATGATCGAGTTGGAAGTCAAATGTCAAGTCATGTGTAAAAAAAATGCCATAAACAAATTTCTCCCAAACAAATAAATGATTACAATAATAAAAAAAGTTGTAAAAAATAATATAATAATATTATAATTCCCGAGTGAATACTATTCTAATTAACATTTCTATCTTTGAAAGCTACTGCAATTGCTCATGAGCTACTTGTCTCTTTTGCTAGTCATATTCATTTTTTCTACCATTATTCTTTCTGTTTATGTTTGAATTGAAAAAGATTTTTTTCTTTAAAAGGGTAAAAACAAACATAAGCTATTATTATTATAACAGTTTTTTCTTTTTCTTCTTTGCATTTTCTTTCACTTTGTAAAAAAATATAACTAGATAGATTTATTAATTAATATTTTTTTGATGACAAAAAATATATCTCTATTTTAACATTATTATATTATAATTTTTTATGCTTCTTCTACTATATTCGGGTGCGTTTTTTTTTTATTTCCAGTTTTAATTGTTCTTGCCTCAATTTTAAATGCCATCACAAATGCAATAAATAATTTTTTTATTAAGTTTTTCATTATTTTGTTTCAATTGCCGCCTTTTTTATTTATAAAAAAGATGAAGCTTTCGGCACACTTTTATTTTTTGTTGTAGAAGCATCTTTGAGAAAAATAAACATTAGAGGGTAGAATTTACGTCAATTGGATGTATGTATGGCTGTGCCTGGGGGTAATTTGTGCAAAAACATTGAAATAAATGAATAAGATGATTTTTCAAAAACAGCAAACTTTTTATTTTTCTTGAAAAACAAAACAAGAAAAAATAATTTATTTATAGAAAGAGAGAGAAAGAAAAAAGAATCACACGCAATTGCATTTTTTTCTTTTTAAAAATAATTCAATATCATCGCTAAGGTTTGAGTCAATATGTACACATATTTCTTCTTTTTTTGTTAAAAAAAACAATTGTTAATTTGCGTCATTCAAAAGAAAAGGATGCGCCAGCGGTTAGCAAATAAATAAAAAGAAAAAGAAGAAAGGAATGGTTTTGCACTTACTTAATTTAAATTTAAAAATAAAAAAATAAAATAAACGCGCATTAAAGCTTGTCAAAAAAAGTTTTACCTCTATTCAAATCTCAACTTTTGACGTTAGCAAAAAAAAGTTTGACGTAAAAAAAAAAACTTTTTCCTTTCTCTCTCTCTTTTTTTGCGATCAGAAAAGATGCGCGTACATAAATCTTGAGCCTTTTGATCGGTGAACCTTGCTTGATCTTCTTTTTTATTGTTGTTGCACCTTTCTTTTATAGAAGAGGTAAATGAAAGAAAGCTTTTCCTTTGTCTGTTTCTTCTTGCAAAAAAAAAAAATCAAATGAAGTAACAAACAATTTTCAAATTGTTTAATGTTTTTATTTGATTGATGGAATATTTTATGTTTAAATGAAGATGAAAGAAGAGGAAAAAGGGAACAGCTGATGAACAACACAGGAGCATCTTTTTTTTTGACGCAACGCTTTTTGGTCGACAATAGAGAAAAAAATGTTTCACGATAAGCTTGTTAGCTGTTTTGTTGATTGTTGCTTACCTCAAAAAATCAAATTAGACGATTGACAGCCTCTCTTCTTCTTTTTTGCTTGGTTGTTTGATGGCTATTTTTTTTTATTCATTGTTGCTGGTTAGTGTAGTTTATACCGTTTATGAGCAAAGCAGCAAAAATGAAATTCCTTTCAATTTATTGTTAAAAAACAAAAAGAACTTTTTCGTCAAAAACCCTTCTTCTTTTTTCCTTTTACCTTTGTGACGCGATTTTTTATGTTTGCAACTTGAAGGGAGAAAAAAAAATGAACCAAGATCTTTGCATTCTTCTTATCAAATTTTTGTTGTCGTGTCGCTTTCTTCACTTCTTGCTGACGTCTTAATTACTACTTTTTTTTTGATGGGGTTGTGTATGTAGGTTCATGAAAATCCGGATTTTTTTTGTGTTTGTGTCCTTGCTGGCTTATCTTCGTTAGGGTCAATAATCAAGAAAGCATTTTATTCCTTTCCTATCTATCTCATTGTCATTTAAATATGCAATAAAAATCTTTGCATTTAAGCAACTTTTATAGTTTTTTGGATTTAAAACAATTTTCCTCTTTTTTTGTATTTGAACTTTGCTAACCTTTGCGTGTCTGGAAAATAATTTTATAATAAACAAATTTAATTTTCTCAAAAGCAGTTCCAAGTCCAAATCATTTTACTGTAAATGAAATTTTATGAATAGCTACTTTTAATTTTCTTTTTATTTTTCCACACTTTATTAAAATTTCAATTCTCTTTTTTCTTTCTACACATATTTACTTATGTTTGTTTATTACCATTTCCTTATTTTCTCTTTTTAAACCACCAACAACTACTTATCCCTTAAACCCAAGTAATTTTAGAGAGAAAAAACATCTTATTTTAGAGTATTTTCGTCACCATCTTAAATTTAAAAAATGTTAAGGAGAGAAGAATATACCGCAGCGGGGTTTTTTGCTTGCTTGTGTAATGACGTCGCTAAATTTGCGTCATTCGCGTAGTAGAAAAAAGAAGAAGAAGGAAATTCGAATTCAGCGACGATGGAAAAAAAGAGGACTGCCACAGCTTTTTTTCCTTCTTTTATAATTTTTTTTACCAGAAGTAGAAAAAATAACGGGCAGCAGTTGTTGCTACTACTTTTGCTACTGCGCGCCGCTAACAAGAAAAAAAGGAAGAACATGTTAAAGCACAACAAACCGAAAAGAAGATGAGAGAGGAGTGAAAAAGAGAGTTGCGCTAACATACGAGGCAAAAATGGCAAAAAAGGAAGAGAGAAAAAATGCAAAGATAAAAAACGTTTGAGAGAGAGAAAAAAAGATTTGCGTGTGCCAAACTGCCACGATGTCATTTTCTTTTTCTTCTTCTTCTTCATTTTTCTTGAATGCTAGCCTTCAAAAAATGGCATTAAATGATTTTATATTAAATCTTTCTCTTCGTCTTAAGCGTCGGGCGTGGCGGCGATTGATGTTTAACATTAAAGAACAACAACAACATCGGATGAAGTTTATAATCATCATTTACGTGTACATAGGAATTTCTTTTTCCTCAATATTCTTTATTTATGAATCGCCATTTTCTTTTTTTAGCAAGCAATATATCGTTTTTATAAGTGGACTTAGATTATATATGGTTTATCTAAACAAAATATTTTTTTTGCAAGAAAGCATCAAGCTAGCTAGGCTTTTCACCACCACTAAAGACGTCATTTCTTATTTAGTTTCGGAGGTACTTGTCAAAACTATGAATCGCGCTGCTGTTGTCTCATTCTTTTTTATATTTAAAAAATATTTTAGGTCTTTTAAAACGAGTGAAAAATGAGAGAGACCGCCTTTTTCCGTGTTTTGCTACTTATTTATTTTTTATGGTGTGACGACGACTCTCGCTTGTTGTTGCCCCTGTGAAAAAAGCTGCCGAAGATGAAAATGAAAAAGCCCCACCTTTCTCCTTGAGGGGAAAAGCTAGGTCATTCTTTTTTTCTACTATGTTGAAGAAAAAAAAATTTGTTTAACCCAATCTTAGACGACTACTTTGCTTTTTAAGATGTTATATTTTCAAAAGACTTTAACTTATTTTTTCTCCCTTTACTTTTTGCTTGTTGTTATCATTTTTGAAAAAAGATTGATTTTAATTTGTCTTGTCATTGTGATGAGTGTGCTTATATTCCGCGTGTTTTCTTCGTGAATATTTTTCAAAAAGCTTAAAACTTTTTTTTTCTGTTTTACTTTTTCTTCTTATGTTTGCAACTGACGCAACTCAAAAGAAGAAAAAACCTTTTGATTGTTTCGAATTTTTTTGAAGCTCACCTTTTTTTCTTTTTGCAGGTCAGATCATTCGTTGGGTAAGATCCAAAGCAACAAGAACTTGGCAATAGTCAAAGACCACAAACATTTATTTTATTAGCAGTTGCTTTTTATTCTCTTCTTTCAATTTTTTGTTTCAATTTATTTTTTTAAAATAATTATTATTTAAACCGATTTCGTCAAAAATCATCTTCTCTTTGCGGCATTGTTACAGAAGAAATATATTTTCGAACACTAAACATTTGGTAAAAGAGTTAAAGTATTAAAAGCTAAATTATTTTCTATTTACCATAAAGAAGTATTAAAACTTTATTATCTCTTATTATTCTTTGATCAAACTAAGCTGGAGACTCATATTTTGTTTCAATCAGCCAAAAGGCAGATTTTGGCGGTGCAAAGGCTCCATAATAAAATTGATGTAAAATGGCATCTACAGCAACCCCTACAACATCCATGTCACTCGCTGCATCGATGGCTTCAACAAGCTTAGCTCCTCAAAGACTTTCCTTGAATTCTATCAACCATGATTCGGCGTCGACAATTACGCTAGCCGCAGCGGGTACTTCCTCAATAGCAGCTGTTCAAAATAATGATTCAGCTGCTACTTTAACTTCTTTAGAAAGTTGTAATAATATTCCCCCATCACCATTTGGAACTCCATTTGTTACAAATAATCCAAATGTAAATAATTACCCCACCACTGCCGCAGCAAAACCTCCAACTGGAATAGTTAAAGTTGGATTTTATGAAGTTGAAGGAACCATAGGCCGTGGAAATTTCGCTGTGGTTAAAATTGCTAAACATCGAATAACTAGAACTGATGTAAGTTTTTGTACTTTAATAAAACTATATGTAATTAAAAAACTCAAAAGTTGTTATTTTATTTTTTTATTAATTTTATTAAAAGTACAAATAATCAACAAAATTTTTAAAAACAAACCCACGTGAAGTTGTAATCCTTGGTTGCAACCTTTTTTTATTTCTTTTAATAATAACACGTGTCTAATTTAGCTTGAGATTTAAAAAAGAAATAAAAAAATAAACAAATTATAGGTTGCAATTAAAATTGTGGATAAACGAAGGCTGGATGCAGAAAATTTAACAAAAGTTTACCGTGAAATTGAAGTATTAAAAAAGATTCGACATCCTCATATTATTAAACTTTATCAAGTATGTTTTTTTTATTTCCTAAAAAATAAGATAGTTTTACTGTAATTTTTTTTTATAGGTTATGGAAACTTCAAATATGCTTTATTTAGTTACAGAATATGCTCCACAAGGAGAAATTTTTGGTAAGAGTTTAAAATAAAAATATGACAAATTTAATTAAGTTTATTATTTAACTTTTTGTTATGTTTTTTTTAGATTTAATAGCTAAGCATGGGCGTTTACCAGAAAATGACGCGAGAGAAAAGTTTTGGCAAATTATTTCCGCCGTTGATTATTTACACAAATTAGGCGTAGTTCATCGAGATTTAAAAGCTGAAAATTTGCTGCTTGATTCAAATTTAAATATTAAATTAGCTGATTTTGGATTTAGTAATTTTTATAATATGAATGACACCCTTAACACTTTTTGTGGATCTCCGCCTTATGCAGCTCCAGAAGTTTTTGAAGGTAAAGTATATAATGGGCCTGAAATCGATGTTTGGGTAAGCTTTTACTTTCTTTCTTGTAATTATAAATATACCTGCGTTTTTTTTTCAGAGTCTCGGAGTGGTGTTATACGTATTAGTTTGTGGTGTATTGCCTTTTGAAGGTGGCAATTTGCAATTGCTTAGAGATCGAGTGCTTAGTGGACGAATTCGTATTCCATTTTTCATGAGCAGTGGTAAGCTGATTTACTTAATAAGCAAAGACGCACAAGAAATAACCAAATTTTTTTATGTTTAAAAGATTTGTTTTCGTTAATTTAATTATTACCATAGATAATAAATAGAGCCGTTTTAAAATAATATATCATTTATTTTTATTTTACAGAATGTGAAAATCTCATTCGTCGGATGTTGACTGTTGATCCAAAGAAAAGGCCAACAATAGATCAAATTAAAAATCATAAATGGATGAAAAGTAATGAATTTGAAGCTCGATTCAGTGGTGAAGCATTAACGGGACAAGCAGAATTACCTGAACATAAACAACAAATACTTCGATTAATGCAAAGCTTAGGACTAGATATCACGAGAATAAAATTATCAATTCAAGAAGAGTCATATGATAATTTTCATGCTATTTATCTTTTATTGTTGGAAAGGCTGAAATCATCAGCTGCGATTCAATCTGATCCTAAAACACGTCGACGACAAAGCGATGCTCCAGCTCCAACACCTCGAGTTAGGCCGCCACTTAATGCATTGAGAGATCATTCAACTTTTCAAACAACCGATTGCATCACAAACATTCCTCCACCTAATCAATATGCGGTTTGTATTTTAATTTATAAAAAATTAAAAATAATGCTATCTACTTTTTAGCATTCTGATTATAGCGAAAATTCATCCACATTAAGTCGTCAATCAACTATAGGCACAATAGGGTCTCTTGATGAAGGTGTGGAAAGTGATCTAAATGGCTCCACACCTTCTCGTGGAACTTTTAGCTCAACCGAATTAGTTGTCTCACGTGAGCCGATTAGTTCTGCATCAATTTCATCGCAATTTGAAGGCCTTGATAGTCAAGTTGAAAGTGATATCATGTCAAGCGTTTCTTCATGCCCAAATAATGATGAATCAAATAATAGCTCTGGCGAACAAAACTTAAACACTTCCGCAAATGTAAACATTAAAAAAGATTCAAATGGCAGTAATGGCGGAAGTGGGAACAATCCGCAACCTTCCAATTTTGGAGCTGGATGGAGAGCAAGCGATAACTCAATGTTTGAGTCTTGCACTACACCATTTCCAACTGGGCAACTAAGGAAAAAGACCAAAGCATATAATGAAATTAGTCGGTAAGCACATATAAAAATTTGAAGAATAAAATGAAACTTATCTTTATAGTTTTAGGCCATCAACAGGAACGGTAAATGCTCAACTTCGAAAAATGCGTATTTCCACCATAACAAAGCCATCAGCTCCACCACCACCCGCAGCGCCTATTGAAAAGCGCCAACGTCAACTTCTTGGTATACTTCCTAAACGCATTTCGATGCCAGAAAATCTCGAATTTCAACCTCAAATGCTTTTGAATATTAAGCAAAGTATCCATGTTGAAAAGCAAATTAGTGGAGATGCAGCGGCTGTTGTTTCCGATTCCAAACAAGCTATAAAAGCTCGTTTTCAACAACAGCAACATAAGCGAAAATCAAGGATGCAGCTCCTTCGTCAACAGGTAAAAAAATTCAAAGTAAATAAACTTTTAATTAACAAATAAAATTTTTTTCAGAGCAGTTTCCAAATGGGCTCCAAACAAGCTGGTTTAGCCACGATGCCAAATCAAAGTCGCCTCCTTGGGAATTCAAATCGAAATTCCCGAAATGTTCGTGAAGAACCTCCAATGCCACCTTTGTCTCCCATTGAAGATCTAAAAGGTGAAGATTCTATGGATTTGTCGTAAATATTGATTCTTTTTTTCTTCATTTTAAAATTGTATCTTAAATACTTTTTTTCATTAACAAAAACACAGAGCTTTTATTATTGATATTTGGTTGGTCTTTTAATTCTTTTATCTCATCATGCTTAATCTGGTCATTCGTTCTGCAGAAGAAAAAAAAATATGTAGAATAGTGTTTATTTGTTGTTTACGCGTTATACCCTTAATCACGGGTTTTCATGATTGTTTCCTTTATTCTTTTCATATTTTTATTTTAATTATGTAAAGATTATTTAATTAAAAGTGTTACAAATCCCTCAAATTGCAATATTTACTTAAAAATAAAAAACAATGACATTGAAATTTACTTTGTGAAAGGAAAAAAACAAAATAAGACAAAAAAAATTTGTTATTCTTTAACATGGATCCAAAACTACTACCATTTATTTATTGAAAGCCTAAATTCTGGCATACGATAATGTCACAAAATAAGGACAAAAAAAAATAAAATAAATATTAAAGAAATAGCAGAAACAATGCAATATAAAAAAGCTGTTATTTTAATTGACGTTCTTAATTTATCTTGTGACGGACGGAATAGGTATATTTTATGTGTCTAATATAATTGGAGCCATAAAAGGAAGTTACCGCTTTTTCATTTCGTTGAAGATGAAAAAAAAGCGTGTATTCTCTTGATCAATTTTACGATTCACTAAAAAAAGAAAAAATATCAAAAAATGAAATAACATGATAAGAAATGAAAAAAGGCGAGAATAAGCATGGTTGAAAAAAAGGTAAGCAATCTTGTTAGAAACATCCTCATCATCATTTAAACAAATACTCAACAATGTCCAAAATGGAAGCGTTTTTTGTCTTAATTTACTCGATTTTTGACACATTTCAATCTATGATTTTTTGTTCTTAAATTATTTTTAAGCTTCCATTTTAGAATCTTATCGAACAGTGGCGGCTGCAAATAATTACGCATTATTTTTTTTTGTTGCATTGTTGTTTTTTTGATAAGAGGCTTATTATAGATTATTGATCCAGTTAAACAAAACAATGGACGAGGAAATGTCAGCAACAAGCGTGGACATGAAACCGGATAATTGTATGTGTAATAGAGTGGAATCATCCATGGATTTAGTGAAAAATTATATTAAATCATTACCTATTCAAGATGTTATAAAAATTTTAACTCCCGTTAAAGCTAGATTACTGAGTGATGATACTGTTTTGCATATTAATACATTGTAAGTTAAAGGGGAATGGCTTAAAAATGGTTAAATAAAAGTTTGATTTATCATTAAGCAAAAAAATCTTCGCTCTTTGAGAATGATGAATCTTTAAATTTTTAATTTTTTCTTTTCTTTTCAAATTTTATAGCAATTAAACGATGTTACAATTATTTAGAAATTTTTCCGTCGATCATGTTCTTTTGCCAATTACTGTTTCCGAATTCCTAGAGATACTTGGTCCTGTTTGGCAGAGATGGATTCATGATCGTAAGATTTGCCTTAAGTTTTCCAAAAATTATGTTAATATTTAGCAACCGCAACGAACCCGACGGTTGGCTATGAGCAAGAATTACATGAACACATTATAACTGGAGCATTTGAACATATTGAAATGCCACCAAATGATTTTGTAAAACTTTTTATTGAAAGCTTAACAAAAAAACAAAAACGTTCTATTTTGCTTTTGACTCGAGATGGATTATTAACGGATGAATCCTTTTTAAATATTAGCACTTATACTGGTCCCGATAGAATACAGGTAATAAAAATTTTGTGTTTCAAGTAAGAACAAAAAAAATGTGTCAATTTTATAGGTTTCAATGAAAAAAGTTGTTGATATTATATCAGAAAGAGAAAGAAAAAATTTAATTGCTCATAATAAAAAGAATATTTTTTTACGATTTTTATTAATGCAGCATTATTCATCGGCGAGTTTTGAAAAAATGCATAAAACAGGTATGCTTGGACTTGTAAAATTCGAAGAAAAAGAGATAAAGATTTTGCAGATTTGAATGTTTCAACATTACGTAGCGGTCGACAAAAAATGTCTATTTGGTATACGATAGCTTTTGCACTTACGACATTGGGAACATTTATATCGCATGTTTGGTCAAATGCAACAAATTTCGAAATGATGCAGTCACAATTATCTGTAACTATAGGCATTTTAGTTGTGGCTAGGTAAGAAATAAATTGCAAAAAAATAGATTCATAATTCCCCTTTTTTGTAGTATCGCTATTGCAAGTTTAATGTATTTTGTCACTTATATGATAGCTTTTTTATTTTGCTGTGAACATAGTATGACGAAGAAAGGGCTAAAAGTCTTCGCACCAGATGATAAATCTATGATTATGAAGCATTTTAAGTAAATTTTATAAATGTGATGCTTCTATTATTTATAAACTTTTAGTAACATCCATCATTATGAATATCGCATAATAGCAACTAAAACTCTGCAATTTTTATTACTTTGGTACACAATGTTATTAGCGGTTTATGCACACGAAAATGAGCTAAACATTTATCCCGCTTTAACATGTGTCTTAACAAATGGCTTTGGATTGATTTTATTTGCTCGTATTTCACATTTTTATCACGCTTGTCGAACATCCTCTGACGGCCACATTCTCTATGCTCGATAAATAAATTTAAAAAACTTATGTGTCAGCCTTGAAAGCTTATTTTGCGAAAATTAATTTATTATAAAAATATTTTATATTGATATTTTATTTTATTAATAGCCATATCCTCCTTGGTATCCATTGTTGTTGTATCCATAGCCGCCATAGCCATAACCGTTTCGGTAACCACCGCCACCAGTTCCACCACCAGTTCCTCCTCCGCCGCCAGCTGGTGGAGCAGCGGTAGTTCCGCCACATCCACATCCACAAGCTTCTCTGAAAAGCTTTTTTTATAACCAAAGTTAGGCTTACAAATATTTACCCATGAACGAGAGCTGGGTTAATGGCAGAATTAGCAGGATTAATAGCAGCAAATCCAGATGAAAATGGGTTTCCGTTTGGTGATGAAGGAATAATATCACGCTTTTGTCGGTTTGGATTTAAATTTCGAAGAGTTTTATAAGCTGGGCGACGAAGTTGTCGTTGTTGTTGTTGCTTTTGTGGAACTTGGTTGGCAAAAGCCACGGCCAATAATACCGTAAGGCCCAAAAATAAAAGGAAAGATAAACGCATCGTTATTATAGTTATTCAACCAAAAAATGGTAAAATAGACTTTGGTATGATGATGGCAGAATTTTTTCCGAAACCTTTTATATTGTCTTTTGTTTTGTTTGAACATGCAAAATTGTGCTTTGAATTATTTACTTTTTAAAAATTTTGCTCTAAATTTTATTGTTTAAATTAATTAGTATTCATTGATCAGCCTTAATTATTCATAATTTTGTGGTCTAAATAAACGTTCAATGAAGTGATCAAATTTTTTTTGGAAGTTCAGAAATTTGAAATCAAAAGCAAATTCCAACATGTTGAGTCAATAAACAAAATAGAATTTTTTATTTGTTAAATTTAAGAACATAAAAACTTTTTTTGCACTTTAGTTTATATTTCAATAAAAAGATTTTTAAGAAATTTTTTAAAGCATTTATTGTCGCAACAGCAACGATGTCATTAAACGCCTCCACGAAATCCCCCTTCCTTTGCAAAAAGAAAAATGTCTATATCTACCTTTTTAACTAACAAACAAAAAAAAAACAGCAATGTTTTTCTTTTCATTTTTTTGTTCGTTCGTTTGTCTTCGTCTTGCATTCATTTTTTTCTGTAACGACTTATACCTGCATGCGATAAAGCAGCTATATTAAATTTTCCCAGAAATTTTTTTAAATTAACAACGCACAAACTTTTTGTTACTCACAAAAATATCTATCAACTTTGGATAACTGTGGTTAGTTAGTTAAAAGCGTCAAACAACAACATCTTTTATTTTTTCCTGTGGATGTGGATAAAGAAGGATAATTCACTGGCACCTCATCTCTTTCTTTTTTTCTTCTTGCCGCTCCACCCCCTTGGTGGCAGAGGCCGAGAGGAGGGGAAAAGGTGCAGAGCCGATACTTACCATCTGCAAGCAGCTTTCTTCATCAGAGCAACCAACAACTGTTTTTCAGCAATCAGTCAAAATAACAAAGAAGTGAAGAAAAAAAAACTTGTTAAGTGAAGCGATAGAGAGGTTGTTACCTTTTTAACCTTTCATTGATTCAAGGCCAACCTTTAAGTTATTTATTTTTAAAAAAAGAAAGAAGAAAGACTGATTCATTTTTTTTGTCTTTTTCTAATGTTTATTTTAAACGTGTTTCGAACGTCCATAATTATGTTTTATTGCTTTTTTTTAAAAAAAATTAACTTTAGGGGAAAAAAGTATTAAAAAATGGCTCCACCAAGCATTTACGGCGAACCTAAAATTACTCATGATGAAGATTCAGGAAGCGTGTTATTGGAAATTCTTGTAACTGGAGCAGATCCAGCCAAAACCAAATGGTTTTTCAATGATAATGAAGTCGCTGAAAGTGGGACCTACACTTTTTCAAACTCAGATGAAGGTGGAAATCGAAGAAAATTTATTTGTGAAATCAAAGTAAGACACTTTTTGTTTGTTTATTGTTTACTTTTAACACATACACAAACAAGCCACTTATAAAATAAATATATTTTAAGAACTTTGACAAGGCCCTCGCCGGTGACTACAAAGTCGAATTCTTCAGCGCTGATGGAAAAAATTATGGTACTTTTACTGTTCAATCTGGAAGTGAGTCTCTTAGTTTATTATTTTTTTACTTTTGTGGTTCAAAACACATGGGTTAAACGCCTATTATTTGATTGATTTGAAACAAAAAAATGTCAAAACTAATGAAGCGAAAGTGTATTTTTTTATTCAAAAATCACATGAAAAAACGAAAACTATGTTTCAAACTTTGACCCGGTTGCTCTCGGAGTTGGTAGCTATATAAAAAAATGGAAATGAAAACGGAAATTTAATAACCTAAAAAATTGAAGTTATAATTTAGTGTCTAAAAAAATTTTAAAAGCGAAATCAAAATCATAAAAAATTGACGTTTTTACTCTAAAAAATATTTTTTTGCAGACGCCCCAGAATTTTATGAAAAGCCAAAAATTATTCAAAAAGATGGTGGAAACATTATTGGTATTAAAGTTCGTGCCAAATCTCATCTTGAAATGAAAGCTGAATGGTTCAAAGTAAGTTAAACTAAAAAAAATAAAAATAACGAAGCTATGTTTATTTTTTTAAGGATGACAAGCCTGTCAAAACTTCGGACCGAGTTAAAATTTCTTCAAAGCCAGATGATAAAGATAAAGAAGGAACTCAGTTTTTATTAGAAATTACTTCACCACAAAAGGATGATGAAGCAAAATACAAATGTATCGTTAAAAATGATGAAGGTTCCAATCAACAATCTCTTTCTCTTGTCTTTGAATAATTTTTTTTTGCATATTTTCTTCTTATAGAAGCATCAATCATATTATGTTTAATTGATTTAATATATATATGTATGTGTATGAAAAAAGTCTTTAATATAAACTACCAATGATGCAACTAAACAAAGTTTAGTCTCTTTAAACTTCTATAGGTTAATCGCTTCCTTATAGACACAGCATGGATTTGGTAAAAAAGAAAACCACGAGTTTAAAAGCTTTTTTGTTTTCAATAAAAAAAGAGAACATTTTTTGTTGTTAAAAAGGAAAATTTTAAAACAGACAATAAAACGAAAAAGTTTGGAAGAAGAAAGAAAAAAATAAAATGCAATAGCAAAAAGTTAAAACTTTTTTCTTCTTTTCGTCTTTATTTTTGCACAGTATTTTAATTTTATTTAAAAAAGTCGCTTCTCGCAACAAAAAAAAGTTGGATGCTGGCACTTTTTCGCCTTCAAATTTTTTTTGTTACGTGGCTACCGAAAAAAAACGTTTTTGCATTTTATTCTTGGACAAAAAAGAATTGTGCTTTGTTCTACAATTTTTTATAGAATAAAAAATAATAATAAACTTTATAAATTAAAAATATTATTTTTTGTGTAAATGCCTGCTTAATTTAACTCAAAAATGTTTTATGCAAAAATTTATATTTTTTTTGTTAAGAAAAAAGTATAACTTTTGAGGTACTTTGTTTAAAAAGGGAATCGACAATTTTGAAGAATTAATGTCCTTAAAGGGTGAAAGTCAAGTTCTGCTTTTTAAGTTATTGCTTCAGTGCGTGCCATGGTTTTCTTGCATTTACCAAAATTCTTCGATAAAAAAACAGAACTCAAAAAAAAGTTTTATTTAAGAATATTGGAACAACCACCATTTTAGGTGATGGCAGACGGCGGCGCCATTTTGAAGTCAACAACAAATTAACTTTTAAAATTTGTTGTTTTGACCTGGAACGTAAAAATTAGTTTGGATTTTCTTGTTACCCTCAAATTTTTTATTTTTGTCTAATTATCACGTGGTTATCGAGTAATTTAAAAAATTACTGCTTTGAAAAAATAAAAGAAATTTTACTCCATTTTTCTGATATTTCAATGTAGCCTTTGCGGGATTTTCTTTTTCTTCTTTTTTTTTGTTTCGTCGATCTCAGGTTTCTTCAGCATTTTTTTGTTGCTAAAAAAGCGTTTAAGGCTTCCTATTTCCTGTTCATTTTAGTCCCTTCCAAAAAAGTGTTTAAAGCCATTATGTCTTTTTTCCAAATAGAATTATTTGTTCAAATTTCAAAGAATAAAGTAAAAACTTGCAATTTTGCAGTATTCGTTTTGTTCTTTTTTCATTCCACTTTTCACAAACGGCCATTTTCGTTTGCTTTGTTTAAGCTTGAAATCATTTTCTTATTTTTTCGAAGAAAAAAAAACATGATTCTTTTGTTTTTGGTTTATTATTCTCTTAAAACTTTTTTTCTTCTTTTTCAGCAATTCCCTTATTGGCAATACGCCGTTTTTTTATGCCGCTTTGTTTCTTATTTTTCGACTTCAGAAGTCTTCCTTTTAAAAAAAAGATAGCTTATTTTACTCTTTTTTTCTCTGGTGTGCTTTCATCCGGGATATAACTAACGCCTATATGAAACTGCTACATCGGCGGCATTAAATTGGACAATTGACAAAACAGAGACTAGCCGCCGACTTTTGACTACTTCTGAAGGAAGGATGTAAAAAAATTATGGAGTAGGTCATATCAAATACACCCAAGGGTATTTTATAAATTTTTTCACTTTCCTTTGAAGAATAAAAAATAAGATTGAAAAGTAGTAAAAGAATTGTTTCTGACATTTAAGAAGGAAGGAAAAAATTGGAACGGGTAAAAATTGATGACTGACTGGTATGTTGCTGACAAGCTGAAGGTTGAAGTATTTGAAATCTTTTAAATATTTTTGAGTTTTGGTTTTTTAATTTAAAATTTTCAAAAATGGAAAAATGTTTGTTTTTGAAAAGTTCGAACTTTGATTTTTAAAAGATTAAAAAACCCATTTACATATCAAAAATTATTTAAAAGAATAATATTTTTTGTCTGAAGAAAAATTTTTGTTTGTTGTGATTTTTGGATTCGCATTTCTCGCATCATTGCATCTTTCTTGGACACATAATTTAAAGACACTTACTTTCACACTTTTTTATTCAAAAATTTAGATTTTCTTTAAAAACTTTTTTGAATAAGTTTCTCTCGCCTTTTAAACATAAACAATCTCTGCTTGCTCAGCAGGTATCCCATCCATCTCTTCACTTTTTATTTTTGACGTCGACAAATTATTCATATTCCTATTCAAGCTAAAAAGGTGAGGAAAAAGATTGAAAGAAGGAGGTTTTAATGTTTTTTGTGAATTCGCCTCTTCTTTTTCTTTTTTTGTTATGTTTTTTCTTTTTGAACGCAAAAATTCTGTGTAAACCTTTTTTTCTTTTTTTCAAGAACTAATAACTCTCTTTTGTATCCGGAATTTTTTGAAGATCAAAAAAGAAGACGACACCCATATTTTTCTTCGAGTTGTCTATATAATTTATTTTCAAGTGTGAAGAAATAAACGAACGGATTGCGTGTGCACTTTTTTTGTGATGTTAAAAATATATGCACTTGATGAGAGATTGAATGCCATCGTTCAAGTACATAGATTTTTAAAACAAGCAAAGAATTAAATCTATTTTGTTTTTAAACAATTTTTTTTATGAATTTCTTTATTTGTGCTTTAAAAAAGCTCGAAACCTCAAAAGCAAAGAATACTTTTTAAAATATTCTCACTTTTCAAAAGGTTCAACAATCTTTCATCCTTCGAGCTTTTTCTTTTAAAGGAGAGTGTGTGACATTTGAATTGCATAGAATATTTTATGCGTACGTAAATCAAGTTTTCAAATGAATACTTTTTCAGCTATATTTTGTTTTGTCTTGTAAAAAAAATTAATAAATTAATAAATTCAAAGAAAATTTTAAGAAAGTATAAATAAATTTTCAGCTGTTTATTTTTTAATTTTTAACTTTTTTCTAGTCGTTTTTCAATTTATTTCTTTTTATAAAAATGCGAATAAACGATTACTGCAAATATTTCCCTCCATTTTTCTAAACCTTTTACCTCCCTCTGAAGTTTCCGTTATTTGGCTTATTACAATCGAAAATATGTTTTCCAATATCTTTTTTTAATATTGTTTAAAAGGCTTCAGCTCAATTTGTAAAATAGGTTAAAACTTCTTCAAAAAAACTAAACTCCTCCAAAATTGCTTGCTATCTTCTATGCATTCAGAAAAAAAACTTCATAGTCATGCATCTTGTTGTCGTCGTCTTCTACTTCTTCCCTCATCTTTTTTAAAAGCTTCCTCTTTATTTTTTATTTTTTTTCTTTCTACGCCTTGAACAGCCAAGTCTCCCATCGTAGCATGGATGTATATTATAATTGAGAAAAACGCATGGCAAGTAACCTAATTTTTGCCTATCTTTTTTATTTTTTTAAAAGGAGGATAAGCATTTTGCTTATTTCTTCTTTCTTCTTTCTTCTACTCATCTTCTTCCTTTTGGCGATTCCATTTTTTTACGGGTCTTTTAACTTTTTTTTACTTATCTTCTTCTTTTTAACAAATTTTTTTAGATGGTATAAAAAAAGGTCAATGGTTATGTGAGCCAATAATCAGAAAGTATGGTGGCTTTAAAATCTGCGGCTAGCAACCCGGGCGTTGATCAACTTGGAATACATGATATATTTGTTTTTGCGGGTTTAGAGCTTCTTGGAATTCTTGCAGTTGCCGGAAATATTTGTTTAATAACAGTATTGTTAAGAAACAAATATTTAAATCGAGCGAGGTATGCAATTTTTTGTTGTTATTTTTCAAAGGTATAAACACATTTGTTGTTTTTTTAAGCTTTATTTTGATGTTAAGTTTAGCCTGTGCTGACGTATTACACGGAATATGTACAACATGTTATTTTTATCCTCCAATAGTTTTAAGAGAAACGGTTCAAGAATTTGTTGTTAGAATTTTTAATATTATTGATTGGACTGCTTGGAGCATTACTTTAACGTAAGACATCGAGAAAAAAAAGATTTAAAAAAAGCATAAAATATTAATGAAAAAGTAAAAATTCGAATTATTTTCAGACATATGAGCGCAATTTGCTTGGATCGTTTAATTGCTATAATGATTTATGGAAGTTATAATCAAATAATAACTGTTAAAAGAATGAGAGTTTATAGGTAAGGTTTATAAATAATTTAAAGAAAAAGCAGTGTTTGAGCCTAAAAGTACATACTATTGTTTTTTATAAAGTTCAAGAACAAAAAATAATTTTTACTAAAGCTGAAAAGAGTTTGTTGTGCTGAGTTCACTGAACCAAGAATCCTAGGAATTATTAACTTTGTTATTGTCCCTAGATTTAAAAAATCTAACCCATTTCTGACTGAAAGCTTTAAACTTTTTTGTTTTCAATATTACTCCTTTATTAACTATTAAACTAACCCAAAAACATTTTTTTTTCAGCATAAGTTGTTGGATTATTTGTTTAGCGATCAATATAACTTATTTTGCATTTGACTTTTGCTGTTTGATACGACCCTTAAGCAACTCACATTTTTACACATTTGGTTATGATGAAGAAAAAATGAGTAATAATTTTATTTACCAACAAACTTATAGAATAACCATGATAATTTTTTTACAGATAATCAAAGCTTTCTTGGTGATGCTAATATTTATCTTTACACTTATACTCCATTAGAAATAATAACTATAATTACATTAAGCATAAGCAATCCAATAACTTTGGTACAATTATATCGTCGACATAAACGAAAAATAGCTCTTCGACAGTAAGTTGTTTTGTTTCGTTTAACATTTTATAGTGAATTTTCAACAATTTGTTGTCTATTTTCAATTATTGAAAATTCTTATTCTTTTAAGACATGCTCCATATCAATCGGTTCGTGATTCTTCTGTGAAATCACGATCCCAATGGCAAAGGTATTTAATAAATATAAAATGCACTACTAAAAAAACTAATTTGCATTGAATGTAGTGAACTTTGACTTACTCATTGATCTACTTTTAACCCTATTATTCACTAAACAATTACTCACTTTCCTCCCTTTTGTAATAAATTTAGTAATACATAGAATTCCTTATTTATTTATTTTTGCAGTATTTTTTTGCGTGTTGTAATGCTTTTTAACAACATCACTTCACAAAGTAACATCCAAAATAACTTTAAACTTTCAGCACATTTATCACTATCATTTCACATTCCTCTATTTTTTCTAACCCTTCGTTATTTTTCAAGCGCTTCTTTGAATTAATACATATTTAAAATAGTTTAGTTTTTTTTAAAGCATAACTAATGCATGGCTTTATTCACTCACACAATAAAAATACTATTGACTCACTTACCACCCATAGCTTTGATTTATAACAGCTTTTTGCTTGCTTGCTTGCTCTCTTCTGTTTTATTTTTTGTTTATGGAAATTAAATTATCTTCTCTTTTTTTGAAGCAATGGAAACACACATATTTTTAGAGCGAGTACTATGCTTCTTGAAATGTCAATGCGAATGGGATCCAAACAAGAGACAAATAATGTTCGTGAAATGGCTTCACGAAGGGCTAATCGCCAGCAGCAAAGAATTTTATTACAGGTAAATATTTTTGTGTGTTTAAAACCAAAACCTTTTTTTTGAATTCCAGATCTCAGTTGTCGCGGTTATTTTCTATCTTTATATGACAACATATTATTTATGTTATTTTGTATTTAAAACTGAAAACAAATGGGTTATGTTATTTAATAGCTTTTTTTATTCCACTACACACATGATAAATCCAGTAATATATTTTTCACTCAATAAAGAAATGAGATCTCAACTGGTTCAAGCTTTAACGGATCTCCTTTCATTTATTTGCTGCGCTCCTCGCAAAGCTCGACATGAATTTGGAAGCATTATGAAACCATCAATGGAACGCAAGTCAGTAATCTTAGATGGGCAATTTATACGTTTGTCAAATTTTGTGATGACCTTTTTTGGGATTGATCCTGTTGTACGTGTTCGAAACCGACCCCCAAAAAATGCTTCTTCTTCAGCAGTTAGTTCTTCTTATCGTGATAGAGAAATGTCATCAACACCATTTGGCACAACAATTACGACAACAACAACCGCTTAAAAAAATCACATCAAATTTACACATATTTGTTTTTTTCTCTGTGTGTTGTATTTATTCACATTCAAATATGTACCCAATTTTTTGCTTCTTCTTCATTGTTAATTGCACATTTTAATTTATTTGTATGTATTTATCCCATAGCACATACACTCTCACATGTGGTGATGTCAAATCCCTGTATTGTTTACCCAGATGTTTATTTTCTGTACTTTGCCTTGTTGGTTAATTAGTATGAAAGCAAAAAATCACCTACATATTTTTTAAATTAAATATTTTCTTCAGAACTTCAAACAAAATGGAAAATAGCTATACTGAAACTTCCCCTTTATTTTCATCTGCCATTAATAATAATAAACATCAACACTCAAATGGTGGTTTCGCCGCCACGGTTATTAGATTACAAAAAGAAAGCTTCACTACTTCTTTGACTCAGTTGGTGGACGCTGCTTCCGATCCTGAACCTAAGGATTCCGAGCAGGAAGGTGAGACAGTGCTAACAGAAACAGTTACTGAAAGAAATACGATACATGATCCAGCAGAATTGGCAAAAGCTCAAGAGCAAAGACGTTCATTGTTGGATGCTTTAATCAAAGCTTTAACAAATTTTACTAATCAATTCTCGGAAGAAGAAGATGCTGAAGTTGTGACAGCTGTGATTAAATCCCACCTATACCGTTTCCATCCTTCCAGGTCATATGATTGCTTGCAAACGCGTTCACATAAAAAGTAAGCTTTTAAAGCAACTAATATTTGAAAAACATATATCAAAATTTTAGCCCAATTCGAACTTCTGCCACTTTGCATAATTTTATCAGCAATAATATACACAACGAAGAAGCCCAAGAAGTTTCTCCAAAAGAGCCAAAAGAATCAGTGCCCTTTTTATCACCAATAAGGTTTGCTTATTCTTTTCACTTCTTAAATAATATTTTTTTTCCAGCATTATAAAATCACCTGAAAGCTATCACTCTTCTTCTGAGCAAGACAGTTCAACAAGTGAAAGATTAAACGCTTTGAAGAATTCTCAAACATGGCAGCAGTGGTCAAGTTTAAAACGTTCTGAACTTATCATTGGTGAAGAAACTCATGACAGTTTGACGATGCTTTTAACTGAAACTTCTGATGATGAAGATGTTATTTATCTATAATTTAATTTTTCACATTTTTTTTTGCAAATACGGGAATTGACAATAAAATAGAATTATTTAAAATAGTCTTTTTTGCACCTATCAATAACAAATTTTTATTACAAAGCAAAAAGGAAATTTGCATAATTTATTGTGGCTAACCCAAAAACAAAGTTAACCGTATGATCAAATTTCTATTTTTAGAAAATATCTGATGAAGCTGCTGGGATACTGTTAATATCAATGTCATCAACTTTGAAAACTTCACCAAGGATATCTCGGATTTGAGCCCGTTTTGCTGGTGTAACATGAGCAATAATTTGTTTTGCAAGGTCTTGGCGTTTTTCGGGAGTATACAAAGTGAAAATTAAACGGCAGATTTCTTGTTTTGCTACTCCAATATCGTTGGATGTTGCTTTGACTTCAGCAATTTTTTGATCTACTTGAGCTTTGTCTCCGACGATGAAGTTCAAGGTGATGTTCATGGCAAGTTCGATAAGTTGAGCGGTCTTTTCGCTGCTTCCTAAAATGTTTGAAATTCGATTGGTGATATCTGCAACTTTATTGATTTGGGTGGAATCCATATATTTATTTTGTTCCTTTTTAAGGAATTTAGCTATTTCAACGAGCGATTGTCCATTGTAATACATGCTTGAAGCATCATCTTGAATCTTTAAAAATTATAACAAATTTTATGAGGCATATGCAATAAACGACTTGGCTTACCGAAATAAGTTGATCAACAGACATAAAATTTCCATTAATTTGTTGCATTTTCTTTGCCAAAGTTTCTTGACATTTTCGGCACACGCATTCTTGGGATAAAACAATTGAAACTCCCAAAGCAGCAACGATAAGGAAGACGAAAAGACGCATGACTATTTTTTTACCTATAAAAAATAATGTATTAAATTATAAATGGAAGCGTAAATTTTTTTTCAATAAAATTCAATTAATGATTGATCCTGTCTCACTTTTACTTATATATAATTTCAATTTAATGTAATATTTGTATAAATCCTCCTCCATTATAGCTTTAAAACATACTTAAATCTGGGATTACGTTTTCCATCATTATAATCTCATATACCCTTTGTTTTCTCGTCTCTAATTTGCTTGTTTGAATGATACTACACTTTTGTTATGATCAATCTCTTCTTTAATAATGCTTTTATGAACTCAAAAAAATTTGAACATTATCCATTTTGTCTTTTTTTTAATACAAATCAAATTAGCGCCCACCAAAAAAATTTATTGCCAAAAAAAGAGTTGTCTGTGAAGGGAAAATAAATAAATCAAAAAACATAAAAATGGTCAAACAAATGAAATGTGCCACCATCACTCAGAATTGATTTTTTTTTCTTCCTTTCAAAAAACCACCATCATTTTCTTTTTCCTTTTTGAAAATTGATTTTTATTAAAACTGTCATTGCGCAGGACAATTAAAAGTAGTCCACGGAGTTTTTTTTCTTTCTTCCATCAAAACAATGAAATGAAAAAAAATTGTTGGTTGTCTGTGTTGAAATTTCTCCTTTTTTGAAAAATAAAATATAAAACATGACTACGACGACGATATACATATATATATATATGCATTGCATGCCGGCGGTGTGGTTAGTTGAATCAAAAAGGCAAAAACATGAAATAAAAAAAAGAAAAGCTTGAGAAAAAATAAATGAAAGAAGAAAAAAATAGACAACGACGGCGTGTTCTGGCGCCTTAGTGAAAAAAAATAAAATCAAAATTTGCGCATTTTGATTTTTTTAAGAAGTCTTTTTTTCTTCTTTTTTTTCTGACCGATGTCGACGATTGATCGTGTTAATATTTAAATAAAAAAGACATTTTCCTGGGAACTTCAATCAAAAAAGTAAAAAATTGTCTTTTTTTGTTGTTGTTTTTTTCTTTATTTTTTTTAAAGCTTCGTTCGTTTGCTTTTTTTTAAACCTTCGCTTAAATGGTTCAAGACAAACAACACCAAAAAAGGCGATCACTAAATAAATGTGTGTCTTCTTCATTATTTATGCGCACCTAAGTTGTAGTTCATAGACTCGAAAAAAAAATAAAGAAGCGAAAACCACAATGCCGACGACGATATATTCGATATTCGATACTGCATTGTTTTGTTTTTTCTTCTCCTTCCCGCGCCGTGATCTTTTGTCCATCATCGTTGCCCTCGTTTTAATTGATTTTATTACCTCTTTTATTCGCTTCCAATATAAAAAGTTTATATTCCTTGTGTTTGTTTATTTTATTTTGCTAATTATCTATGACATGTTTTGTTTTTTTTGCCACACAATTTTTTTATGATATTTGAGATATTTTCTTTCGTCTCATTTTTTTAGTACTATTTTTTTTGAAATTTATCCTTGCCTTAGTTGTTTGTTGTTAAATGAGCGGTTTTAAGAACAAACGCCCTGAAAAAGCAGTATTGGTAGAAGTAGTCAGTCATTATTGCGCAGGAGCAGAAGAAAAAAAAAAAGACAAGTAGCATCAGCGACACCACGTTTGACTTTGACCCGATTTTAATATCCCCCTATTTATTTTTTTAGTTGGTGGCGTTAGTTTTTTGTATGATGAAAAAAACCTTTTCCCGTCTTTTTCAGTGTTTTGTTCAAATTTATAACATTCATATTTATTTTTTGTGGCATCAAAATTTTATTTGATATACTTAATTTTTCTGGATATTGACCTTTCAAAGTTGTTCTCAATATTGACTTTTTAATTTTTCTTGATTTTTAAGGACCTCTTTCCTTTTTTGTTTTAAATTTTTATTTTTTGTTAAGTTCATGATTTTGTTTTTCAGATAACTCCGTCTTTTAAAAAGAGGAGATATGGCGTGTTTTTTGTTGTTGTTGCTTTCCTCTCTTTTATTTTAAGTAAGCTTGCAAAAAAGTGAAGATTCAATTATGTTTTCATTGCTGAAGAAATCTGGCAACTGACCTTATTTTTGTTTTACGTAAAAGTTGTCGTCGTCCACCATCATTTTTTTTATATCTCTAAAAACAACACAAAGATAGATGCTTTTGTTTTTGTTTCTTTTCTTCGATGCATGAATAAGCTTTTAAAGCCAAATTGGGCGGACGATGAACACGTTTTATTTTGCCTTTAGGGCGTCAAAATCTTCCCCACCACTTTCGCCCGAGATTTTAGTAGTAGATGGAGGATAAGTTTAACATCGTCGTCTCAAAGCTTTTAAAAGCCTCAAAATAATGATAAAGACAAAAAGAAAAGAAAAAACAACAACATTGAAATAAAGGGAGTCGACGACGACGGATGCGCTCATAGTGCTTTAAAATGCCATAGGAGCATCTTACATATTTTCAAGCTGGGTTTGTGAGAAAGTCAAAAAAATAAAATATAAAAAAACGAAAACTAAAGGAAAAAGCTATGGCATTGCTTTATTCCGTTTTGAGAAAAAAATAAATCCCGGACAACAACTTTTTCTTGTGGATTCAACATGGGAATTCAATTTTCTAGTGAGACTTCATCGGGATTGAAAAATGATATTCCATTTTTTTGACTGAAGCCATCAAGTCATTCCTAAGGGAATTTTACCACAAGGCATTTTTGTATTGTAATTGCAAAATTGATATTCTTTCTCATGGGATAAAAAAAGGAAAAAGAAAAGATGCAACTGAGGTTGGTTGCGCGCATCTCTAAACAAATTCTTCAACAATAGACTGACACTCTCGTGCGTTAGTGGGCGTTTCAAGCAAACTTTTTTTTTATCATATTTGTGGATTGGGCCATTCCATTATGTTTACGTATTACCTAATTTTTTTATCGGTAAAAAAACAACTCCACTGATTCCTTTAAATCTTTTTTTTGACGTGTATCTTGTCCGATAAAAATTAGCTAATTCCGAAGTTTAATATCACATTTTTAGTTTTCATTATTTTTTGTATTTGACTTTATTGGCATTGTTGAAATTTGAGCATCCATTCACAAATGGGATGCAAGCTATTAATAGCTCCAACGGAGGACTCAAACCATCCATGGGCCCTGTAACGACTGCATCAACGATGGGTCCCCGAAGACCTTATGGTCGAATCATGGATGATGCATCAATAGTTAGGGCATCATCAACATTACCAACATCACTTCGAAATGGTATGTATTCAATTTTAAATCTTTAATATCTTTTATTTTTTGGCCCGAATAGTCTTTTTTTCTTACAAAAAGTGTAAGAAAGCCGACAACAATTTTTATGTCGGTCGAATGAATCGACGACGAAAAGAACGGCTTAGCAACCCCCGTGCAATCTCACACGTTTACAAAAAAAAGGAAGAAGGTTTAAACAAGCGATTTTGGATAAAGTCTCTCTCTTTTTTCTTTAAATTTTCTTATGTATTTTTAATTGAAAGGACGGTCAAAAATGGGTCTATTCAATACTCAAAAAACTTTTATCGATTGATTTTAAAAATTTTTTTTGTGTTTTTCAATACTATTTTAAATTTTTAAAGCCTTTCGTCTGCTGATATTTTTATGATGAATCATCCTTTTTAAAAATATAATTCAAATAATTTATTTTTACAGCCCTGTCGTCAAATAATTCATCTACAGCAGCAGATAATAATAGTGATAATCAAACTCTTGTTGAACGTTGTGTACATGTTTATAAAGAAATTGATGGGTATGGTTTAACCGTGACAGGTGAAAATCCAGTATATGTAAATTATGTAAAGCCTGATGGACCTGCATTTCAATCGGGTGTGCGTCAAGGTGATCGAATTTTAAAGGTCAATGGCATGCCTGTCACTCGTTCAAATCATCATGAAGTAGTTCGAATGATTTCTGGTATGCGTTATTAAAATAACTTTTATTATATGAAAAAAAAACTCAATAAAATTTGAATTGTATTGAATTTATTTTTATTTTAAGATGGCCAAAAAGTGGCATTGACCTTGTTGAGTAAACCTACAGAATATTCTGCCAATGCACTTTCATCAAGTGGTCAAACGGCCATTGTAACTCAATGTGCTTACGATTATGAAGTTAGTTTTATTATTTTTTTTATTTTTTTAAGAAATTTTAAAACGACTATAAAACACAATATGTCTGTTTTCAGATTCCCATATCAAAAGATGATATTCGTAGGCGTCAAATCACAAAATTGAATGACATGTTGCGTTCTGAAAGAAACCACATTGAGGTTTGCTTTTTTGTCGCTTTTTATATTTCTCCCGCCCTCAAGTCTTATCTTTTCTCCCATTCCAACGACAACATGACTGTTGCTTGTTTGGTTGCTGGACATAACAAGAAGTTCATGGTTAGACTGCTGCTTTTTTTTGGCAGCGGCTTTTTTATGTATATCAGATCTTTCCAACTTCAAAAAAAAACCATGCCTTTAAGAAACATGCTTGATGTAGTTTTTGTTTTTTCTTCTTAAAGTCATTGGTTTCATTCTGACTTTGATATATGTAGATATTTTTTTCACTTTTATTTTTTCCGAGACATTACCTTTTTAGAGTTTACAACGAAATTGTGGTCAAGAAGACCAAGCAGAAGCTGTTCGAGTTGCCTTGGAGCGGACTCACGAGCTTGAACGCCGATTGCAAGTAATACAGAAACAAGAGGTATGAAATTTTTTAAAAACTTTTCTAACCTTAATTTTTTTTCACTCATCTACTAATTTTATAAATATTTTTGTTTCTCTTAACCATCCATTCTTTTAATTGTCGGATTAAAACTCAAGATATTAAATTAACATTGATCGCCACCCCCAACGGAAGGCGACTACAAAGCAAAACTTAAAATGTATTATATCCTTGTTTTTGTTCCTTTTCCTGAATTTTGCGGCTTTATTTTTTTCTTTCTCCCAACATTACATTGCTCCTCATATAATTAAGGATGCCTTCTTCTTTTCCACAAAGTCGGCGGGATTTTTTCTGGGGCTCTGTTCAATCTTTGGTAGACGATGTCAGTTTTATTCTTCTAAGAAAAATGAAGAAAATGGCTGTCATCGTCGTTGGCATCTCACAATTTTGTGGAAAGAAGAATAAAATGCTCTGTGTTTGTTATCTCAGATTGTTAGAAGTCGCCTTCCGTTTTACATCTTTTTTTCTTTCATTCAAATTTTATCTTCTTTTTGAAGCTTTTTTATATTATATAAACTTTGACAAAAAGTTTAGTCGAAAAATACATACGTTATTGTTGTGTTTTTAGGAACACCAAAATCAAGCCAACGTGGAGCCGGTAAAGTCTTGGGTTGATTCCGGCGGGATGCATTACATCCAGGCTGCGGATGGGGATTCAGTCGAAGATTATAGTGGTGAAGAGGATTTAACAACACCACAACAGCAGGTAATTTAAATTCTTTCATTAATTTTCTTTAATATTTTAAATTCAGAATTACGATCATGGCCCATTTATGAATTTAGAAGAGCTGAAATCTAGACCAGCACATTTGGCATCTTTTATAAAATTTCTTTTATCGAATTCCAACCCAAATAGTCTTGTAAGCTTGTAAAGAATTTAAGCTAGATAAATATCATAATATTTTAGCTTTTTTATCTCATTACTGATGCATATCAAAGTGCCTCATGTTCTGTAAAGGAACTGCGTAAATTTGCGTATGAAATATTTTCGACCTTTTTAATACCCAATGCTCCTCTCGTAATGTCAAATATTTCTCAATCACTTATTCAAACAATGGATAAAATTCTTAAAGTAACCGTAAATGCATCAGATCAAGATATGGACCAATTAAGAAAAATTTTTGTTCCTGCAAGAACTCGAGCATTGGATGATATTAATGAGTGTCTTGCTGATTTTCGTCAAAAGCGACAATATGGTGAGTCTTGTTATTTTTTTAATGATCTTGAATTTGTTGAAAAAACAATGATTTTCTCCAGATGTTGAGCTTATATATTTTTTTATTTATTTGCTTTTACCATATATTGTTTTTGAAAATCGTCAAATCTTTTTTGTCGACGAAATAAAAAGTGCGAAAAAGAAGGACACAATTTTTTCTTTTTGGTTTTTGCCATCAAATTGATAAATTTTGTCAAGTTTTCCCTAGAGTCAGACAATGTTTAGTCTCCTCCATCCAATATAGACAGATAGCTTGTTGAGGATGAGGATGAAAAAGTTAGTCAAATAAAAAGTTTTTACAATTTCAACAACAAAAAATTTAAAACTTCTCCCACTCTCTTTCTGTCTCTCCATTGTGCATTGATTTTGTTTTGGGAACAAGGCAAGAAAAAAAAAGGCAAAGCAAAAAAATACAACAAAGATAGCGGAAAACAAATTGTTTTTGAGCTACTTCTAGGAGTCAAAAAAATTCTTGTTGTCAAAAAATCTTTGCTTCCGGCAAGCATTACCAACTTCCGCTGCTCGATTTTATAAAGTTGAAAAATTCGTTTTTTGTATTACTAAAAAACTTAAAGCAAAGAAAAACAGTTGCATCGTTAAAATTTCGATAACAACAAAAAAGAGGCCTTTAATTGTGTTGTCATCGCATGCTTTAAATGAAGAAGCTAAAAAAATAAAAAATGACATCCATCTCATTTCCAGGTTTGGATACAAACCAGTTAGACAACATCCCAAAGGGAGATCACGCAACGGAGCATCGAGTGAGTGAACAAATGTTGATAAAAACATTAGAAACTTTATACAATTCTACTAATGGTGACCTCGATAATTGTGAAGCTCGCATTTTGGCACTTATTATGTCCATTGCCACTATTATAAAGGTATGGTTTAGAGTCTTCCAATTAAAATTAAAAATTAACATAAATCATATTTAGGTGGTGTATGGTATGAGGCCTAATTTAAGCTCGTGGGAAAAATTACTTGAAAAGTGTCCAACCTTTTTAACAAGTTCTAAAAGTAGTGTATTTAAAATGAAACCTCCTATGATTTCAAAACGGGTAGTTCAAATAAAAGGCCATAGTTTTGTGCTTAATCCTGTTAATCTTATTGTACATTGTTATCAATGTCGTGAAGCTGTTTGGGGTGTAAATGCTCAAGCTTATTTTTGTCAAAGTAGGTTTTTCACATACGTATTTTTTCGCATTTGTAAATCACGCATGCATTCATTCATGTTTAGATTGCGATGTAATTGTTCATAAACAATGTGCTACTCAGCTTTGTGATCATTGCTATCCTGCAACTCAACAAAAAAATAAAACTACGGCGACAAAAAACGTGAAAAAGCCTTTTACATCTTCGTCGTCAAACTTATTTGGCGGTTCCATTTCAACTCAAAATCGCCACGAACCGCCTTCGACGTCCTCGACAATTGATAATCTTCGCTCTGTTGGAGGCACTTCACAACCTATTCTCTCTAGTGGCGCTGTAACTTTGGGGCATTTGGATCGATCTACTCCTGAATTACGATCAATTCATCCACCACCAATTCCTTCATCATCTGTGCCTCCAGCACCTCAACAACTTCAATGGACAAATCCGCCACCAAATCCTCCTCCTACAAGAGTTGTAGAAAATCCCAAATCCACTTCTTCAGATTCTGGTATTGGCACTGAGGTTAGTGATCGTCCTGCTGTATTGCGTTCTCAAAGTGCTCGCGAAAAGGTGTGTTGTTTGTTTTGTGTCTATGTTTAAACCCTCTATTTTAAAATATTTTAAAAACATATTTACCCAAAAACTTTAATGTTTTTTAGACAGAAATAATTCGTCAAACATCTCGAGGTAAATCAGCTCCAACAGCATGGAATGCTGCTGAACAATTGGGTCCTCCACCAGATGAAGCATATGAAGAACCAATAAATTTTCGTAGAAATCATGAAAATGACTTTGATGATCGATCTTTAGCTGTGTTAAAAAGGATTGAACTTGCTTCAGTGTCAGGAAGTTCATCATTGTCTCAAACATCCGTAACCGAAGAAGAGCGACGGCGAATGATAGAAAAATTAGATGAAACTGTTTTAGCTGAAGGTGATAGCGATTTAGAAATTGAAACTGAAGTACCTCCATTGGAATCAATAATAAGTTGGGAAGTAATTAGACATTTAAAACCAAAAGAAAAAAAGCGTCAAGAAGTTGTAAATGGTTAGTTGAAAAAATAGGAAAGTTTTCCCACATTTTTAAATTTTGCATTAATTATAGAATTATTTCACACTGAAAGAACTCATGTTAGAAATTTAAAAATTATTTCCCGAGTCTTTTATAAACCATTATTAATGAATCCTCAAATAGGAAGTGGAGAAATAATAAAATTAATTTTTGCAAATTTGGATGAAATCCTTGAAATTCATATGGAAATGAGAAGGAAAATGAAGGAAGCCCTCGATCGTTGGAGGCGTGATCCTTCTTTAAATGGGTTATATGGTGATATTGGCGAACTCATGGAAGACATGTTTTCTGGTGCAAATGGTGAAAAAATTATTAAAGCAACAGCCACATTTTGTCAACACCAACAAAATGCCCTTGATCGACTTCGACAATGCTATGGCAGACCCAAGGATGATGCTTTTGCTGTATTTTTAAATGAAGCAGAAAGCAATCCTTTATGTCGAAAATTGCAATTAAAAGATATGATTCCTATGGAAATGCAAAGATTAGTTAAATATCCAATGCTTTTGGAAACCATCGCCAAATACACCAAAGATCCAAGCACCGAGCAAACTCAACTTTTGAAAAGTGTGTCAGCTTCCAAAAAAATTTTACAAGCTGTAAACGGTGCTAAACGAAATGCAGAAAATTATCGAAGATTAGATGAACTTCAAAGGAGGCTTGATACTTCGAGCAATGATCAATTTGAAGCATTCTTTCACAGCTTTGATTTTACTAAGTAAATTTTTACTTTTTTTAAATGTTTTTTTTTGAATTTAAATTTACGCAGCTTTTTTTAGGCACAAATTAATTTATGAAGGACCATTAACGTGGAAAATAAGTCGAACCAAAATGATTGATTTGCATGTGGTTTTACTTGAAACTCTTATAGTATTTTTAACTAAAGGCGATGGAAGTGGAAGTAAATTGCAATTAAAAGTACATGAAGCGGGTTTAACACCTTTATTAAAATTACACCAAATGATTGTTAAAGATACAGCGAATGATAAACGATCATTTCGTTTATTGCATCGACGAGATTATAGAATGTTTGAATTTGTTGCTGCAACTGCGACTGAACGCAAAACGTAAGAATTTTTTTGCTTTCAATGGTTGGATTAATTTTACTCTGTTTATTTTTAGTTGGCATCGACTTATTGAATTACAAATACAAGAAGTTGGTCAAGGATCTATGAGTGATGACATGGTTCCAGATGTGGCTTTTGATGCTCAATCCACCGTTTCCTCTCCACGTCCGCATTCAGCTTTTGAAGATAAAAAAATTGAACGAGTTCATGTTGTAACTCATCCTCGCCTTGTAAGTGCAAATGAAATAACCATTCAACAACCAACTGTATTCGAACATGCTCAACCTATTTTAACTCCAACGGAACGCCTTCGTCGAGATGATAAATTAATTGTGGATGCATTGATTGATAAACAAAAAATTTTAGCAAGTTTTCTTGGCACTGAAGGAGGAGTAAGTTTTTATTAGCCAAATTTAGCGTTTTAAAGAGCAAAATAAATTCATTCTTTCTTCTTTTTTTAAAGGATGTAAATGAATTAGAAAAAATGGCCGACTCTTTATCGAGTTTATCTGTGGGCGACTTAAAGCAAAAAAGTTCCAAAGAATTAGCTATGTCAGCAATTGTTCAAGGAAATCGTTTGCTGGATATAATTAACAAAGGAATGAATGTAAAAAAAGAGAATGGAGAGAAAATTCCTTCATCTGTGAATAATGATAAAGATTCAAATTTGCCTTCAGTTCCATGTTATCAATTAACTACAATTTCTGCACATTTAATGAATCATTTAATGGCTTTATTACAAGTTATTCAAGATCAACAATCTGAAATGACTGGTATTAAACAGCAATTATATCATTATAAGGTAAGAGATTTAAAAGAAAAAGCAACTTAAGGAAATTCGATTATTTGGTCTTTCGAAAACTATTTTTTGCACTTTTTATTGTTTCTTGTTAAAGCAATTTTTTAAATATTAAATTTAATTAAATTTGCAAAATGATTTTATTATGTAACATGTAATGTTTTAGGATCTTGCCGAAAATGGACCCGGTGATCGTACGGTTTCAGAAGAAACTCTCACAGAACCTCCATCTCAGCCACCTCCCTTGCCGCCAAAAGGCTAAATAGTCAATAGCTATTAATTTCCTCAAAGTTTTTATTTTGCCTTTTCTTTCTCTCATTTTTTTATAATTAAACCCAGTGTGCTGTGCAATTGCCGTCGTTTGCGATATGGGTTGAAAAAAAATATTCACTCACTTCAAAGTTGTTTTTTCCTTTTTGTTGTATATATTTGCCTTTTTTCATTTGTTCATGCTGTAAATTTATTTTTTCAACTGGTGCTCAAAAAAGTTATGGTGACTAGTTTTTCCGTTAATTATTATTAATAAATGCTAAAATAAAAAATAATAATAATGAAGTTGAAGATGATGTGTTTTCATCGCAAAAAAAGGAAAGAAAAAAAAGTTTGATTCAAAAGGAAGTTTAAAAAAAATTCCTTATATTCATTTTTATAATTGGAATTTTTTCGTAAACTTTGTTAAAGAAGGAAAGAAGACAAAATTAATTATTTTTATAATGGTGAATATTTATCATCGCTATCATCATATATGTATCTAATATTCTAACATAATACATAGACATAGACTTACACCTTTCGAAAGAAAGAAAAAAAGTGAAGCAAGGAAAAAGCATTTATCATCCATCGTTCGCGCAACTTCAACTTCCTCCTTCATATTATTTTTTTCACACACTCTTCTTTCTTCTTACTTATTTACAAGAGAAGAAATTCATTTTTTTTTGTTCAAGGCTCATTTTTCAAATATATATATATATATATTCATATTCGAGGCCGTAAAAACTTTTTTGATGATGATGTCGTCGACGTCAAGTAATTTATCTTTATGCCTCATACATTTTTTTTGGTTGGCTTTTGACTTCTTTATTGAAATAATCTACTCAATCGTATCCCCATGTGGTTGGTATCAGAGAAGCTCACTTCATAAGCGCTGATGCAAAACATATATTTATGATGCACATATTCAAAAAAAAGTAGAGTAAATTGGATACTCGTCTTTTTTTTTTCATCAAAAAGGTTTTTTTTATCAAACAAAAAAATAATATTTGTTTCTTTACTCTCTGCAAAAGTATCAATTTAAAGACGGCGAATGGCGGTGGTGGGATTAGATATTAGATTAAGAATTAAAAAGTTTATTCATTTTTTTTTGTTTAACCTTTATTTAAGTAATTTTCACGTCAATTTTCTATTTACCTCATCCTTTCATTTAAAAAAAACGAAACAAAATTGCTCTCGATTTAGCTTTTTCTTTCATTGTTTTTTTTCATTGCTGCAGAAACTTACCAAAAAATTATTTGCAAGAAAAAATAATTCAGAAAGAAGTAGGAAAATAATATTCATTTCTTTTTTTGTTGTTGTTGCTCTTTTATGAACCATGGCCTCTGGGTTATAAAAATAATGAGCGGCGAAGATATACGGAAAAATGGTATAATTTAGGCCTCAATTTCAGATAATTCTTTTACTTTTATTTTCTCCCCTTTGAAATTACAAGTATTAATTTAAAAACTTTTTTTTATTTTACTTCCTTGCTTACTTATTTTCTTTTTTTTGTTGCTTTAAAATAATGAAAATCTAGGTGCCCTAAAGCACTTCAAAGACATTTTTTCTTCTTCGTCATCTTCTTCTTTTTATTTATCGTTTCAAAAACAGAACTTATATCTTTATTTCAAAGTCTATACTTTTTTTCTTTTTTATTTGCTTTTACTTTTACCGTTCGTTCATTTTGATATGAAACTTTTTTAAGCGAGAAAAAAATTTTAGATGAAAGAGAGAGCAAAAAATGCCCCAGCAGGAGGCAAACATTCGTAATCATGGAAAAATGCGCAAGCTAGCTTTTTTTTCCAAAACACATCTTTTATAAATTTTTTTTAAAGAAAAAAAGAAGAAAAGAAATAAGTATGAGTTGACTAAGTTGTATTCAAACATTAGCAGCAATTGAAAAAAAAAATATGTTTCATTCATATTCTATCTTCTTTTTTATTTAAAAAATGAAATAGTTTATAAAACTTTTAAATGCCAAAAACTACGTCGTCGTATCTATCCTATCCAAATTTTTTTTACTCACGAGTTGTCGTCTTTTTCTTTTTTATCAAGCGTAACCGAAAATTACGTTATTTTTTTAATGGATATTTCATTACTGTTAATGCTGTTATTGTTCAGTTTTTCAGTGTTTTTTCCCTTGTAAGAGTATTGAGTCTTATTTTTCATGAAACAAACAAAACAAAAACTAACTAAAGGCGTTGCTTTTTCTATTCATTTATTTTTTCCTCCCTCTTCATGATCGCTTTTTTTCGAAAGAAAAAATAACCAAAAAAATGAAAAGAAAAATGCAAATATTTCTAAATTTTTTCTTTTCACTTTTCACTTTTAATTATTGCAGAAGAAAAGAAAGTTAAAAAAATATATAGAGTTTTTATAACGCGCTGGCTGATAAAGTGTTTAAGAATTCAATGCATTAATTAATATTAATATTTTTTTTCTATAAAAGCTTTGAAGCGAAATGAAATGCCTTCCAAGTATTATCTTTTAAATAAGTAGCAAAGAATGGAGCGGCAACAACGAAACAGACAAAAAAAAAAAATTGAGGGAAATCGATGTTCTTCATTTTCTTCGTTTTTTCTTTTCATTTTTTTTAAAAGTTAAAATACAACTTGAAAAAAAAGTTTTTAATATGTTCGAAGAAAAGTTAATTATTTTTCTGTCCCATTTTTTAAAACCTTATTATTTTCGCGTACTTTTTTACAAGTGCTGATTTATTCGTAGTTTACTAAACAATTATTTTTTCGTTTGTTACGGTTTTCATAAACTATAAAATTAATTTTCTTCTTACGCATTTGTTTTTTTAGTTTTAAATGAGTTCAATAAATCCAGAATTACCAATAATGTTACCTGACCCTGATATGATGCCTATGGATCCAATGGATTGTGATTTGATTCTTCCAACTTCCTTATCAGATTCATTTCAAATTTTTGTTTATTCTCTTTTAATGCCAGCTGTTTGTATTCCTGGAGTGTTGGGAGCTTGTATTTGCATTATAGTTTTTACCAAGAAACAAATGAGATCATCTTTGAATATTTATTTAGCGGGATTATCAGTTTTTGATTTGGTGGTTCTAACCATGTCTTTGTTAATTTATCCACTTATGAGTGCATGCATTCAACAGGTAAAAATATTTTTATTCGTAACGAGACTCTAAGTAAAAATAAAAATTTTAGGGTAATAAAGGTGCTGTATGTCATATCTTTTGGAGATCTTCATTATTTACATTTCCCATGTCACTTATTGCTCAAACAGGCTCAGTATGGACGTGTGTAGCAATTACGGTGGATAGATTTTTAGCAGTTAAATACCCTCTTCATATGCGACTATGGTGTACTCCACATCGAGCATTTTGTGTTTTGAGTAGCATCACCGCAATTAGCATAATCTATAAATTACCATCCATTTTTGAATTAGGCTTAGATGAATGTGGTCGTTTAAGCGCCACACAACTTCGAAATCATCCATTGTATATTGTTATTTATATTACTTATGGTTACTCATTATTATTAATAGTTATCCCTTGGCTAATTATAATTATTTTAAATGTAATTACTGTTAATGCTGTTCGAGCTGCATATAAAATAAGGAGGGAAATGCGAACCAATACTAGAGGAGAAGAAAATGATCGAAGGTGTACGAAAATGGCAACAGTCACAATTGTGGCTTTTATTTTGTTTAATGCTTTAGCGGGAGTAAATAATGTTATTGAAGCTTTTAATTGGAGATCATCTGGTAATCAACATCATATAACTATAGGAAATTTATTAGTGTGTTTAAATAGGTAAATTTACATTTTAAAAACCTTAAAAAATTCTAACTTCGAAAATTCTTTAGCGCATCAAATATTTTGATTTATTCTATTTTTGGCAGAAAATTCAGAACAATGGCTGCTGAATTAATTTGCCCATGCACTGAAGCCAATTATCATCCATTATCAAGAAATTCAGAACATAAAATTCATACTCAACAAAGTCAAAAATCCATTTATGAATTAAATGCTCATACTGCAAGCTCTATATAAAAAAGTAAAACACAGTTGTTTGTTACATTATTACATTTTTTGTCCAAAGGTTAAAAATAATTTTAATTTTATATTACAAATTTTTCTAAATTCTAAAAATAAAAATAAATACCATAAATTTAACTTTAATATAAATATAATTTTAACATTTTTACAGAAATAATTAGGTTTGTAAAAGCTACAGTAACGGGCCTTTAATAAACTAGTATACTAAGAAAATATTTATATACAATGGAATTTGAATATCTCAAAACATATCCTTTAGAAAAAAAATAAACCCAGCGGTTGACTTTCTTCTATTGTAAAAAAAAGAAGATATGTGCGTGAAAAAAGGAAGATCATCTCTTTCACATGCTCACTTTTCATCCCGGCAAAGTGGTATTCTTCCTTCTATCTTCCTTTTTCTTTTCATTTTCTTTTTCTCAATCGACGATTGCCCTCCTTTATGAAATCCAGTAGTAGTGTCCGTCACGCACCCAAGACAAGAAGATCAATCTTCTTTGTTGCTGCTCTTGTTGCGATCAATTCTCAATTTTTTTATAAAATATTTTTTATATTTTTTTTGGATTGTTTTTCATCCAATTTCCCTTTCATTTCAAAATAAAATTAAAAATGAAAATAAGATTTTTTAAGGAATTGATTATTTATCCCTGTTTTGGTAGTAATGCGTGAAAAAAATTTCATCTTAAAGTTAGTTCCTTTTCTTTTTCATTTTTTACATTACTCACCATACCACATTATCGAAGAAGAAGAATAACAACAACGAAAATAAAGAAGTTGAAAAGAAGAAAGATGACCAGTGGCCAGTTCTTTTCTTTTATTCGCCATCAATACCTTTTATTATTTGTTATGTTTTTGTTGCGCTATTGCTCAACAAATTCTTTTTTGGCCATTATACTTTCTCGCTTTGCGTGGTCGTCGGCGTTGACATATTTTATTCTTTTGTATGTAATTCAATCTCGCATTTTCCTCACGTTTCAAACAGTGGAGCATTTGATTGAAATTTTTCTATTATTATTCTTTTTGATGTCTAACATTCGTGAGATTTTAAAGAATATCTGTTACCCATTAAATACCTTATTTTTTTCATCTCATATTTAGTTAAAAGGGATTGACATTACGATAGTCGGTTATTTTGAAATATGGACCCACAAGGGTCGTCAACAACATTTGGAGGTGGTTCACAACCAAATGCATTTGTTAGCAGGTTGCTCAGAGTAATTGCCATAATTTATTTTAAATTTTGTAACTTCTGATTTTTAGCTTGCTTTGGGTTTATTTGTAACAACCTCTGAATTGCCTCACTTGAGTCCAGAACAAAGTATGGATGTTAATTTTGGGTATGATTGCACATTTGACTCTCCATGTCGATGGTCATCCACGGATGGAACTTTAAATCATTGGATGCAAGCTAAAGGGGAACCGGAAAAGATTTTATGGTTAGCTGCCACGGGTGCAGTGCAAGCTCCAAGTAAGGCTTTTTCTTAAAATGGAAAATTAAAATAAATTAAAAGTTTAAAGAACAGCCATTTGCATTAATTGAAACGAAGAATGAGCCTGCTGATAGTTTAACTTCTGACGTCATCATGTGTCAAGAAAATAATGCATTACTCAGCTTTACATATTGGACCGTCGGTTCTGCTGATTTAGAAATATGTTTATTGGATGAAAATAAGGAGAAGTTTAATTGTACGGGAGCGCTTCATTCACCAATTCAACCTGGAAAAGTGTCTTTACAAATTCCAGCCATTATGAAACCTTTTTATGTTAGTTTTCTGTCTATAAAATAAAATTGATATTAACAAAATTTCAGATTTCATTAATTCCAAGCCCACAAAGTGGTATACTCGTGCTTGATGACATCAAATATGAATCGACTTTTTGTTCTTTAACAACTTTGCAACCTCGGAGTCGACCTCAACCTGATCTTGTGTTACCATGGACATTGCCAACTCCAACCCCTGAGCCTTTTACAATACTTCCACCTCTAGTTCAATCAACATTTTTGCCACTTCCTGTTGTAACTCCTGAATCGACATTTCCTTCGATGACGTTTGAGCCCATAACTGCCACACCCGAAATAACGCAACAAATATCTCAAACTTTACCTACATTAGCTCCTACAATAAGGACAATATCACCAATGTAAGATACACGAATAATTAATAGTTATAAAAATCGCTTTTAGCTATCCGACAGAACCACCATTTGAGTTGCTCGTAAATGGAAAGCATACTCGGCCACTTTTTGATCAGAGAAAAAATGAAATTCTTGATGATACAACATATCTGCTTTGTGATTTTGGTGGAGATTTTCCATGTCAATGGGGAGCTGAAGCAGGAAAATGGGCCATAATTGAAAAAGGTAATTTCATTTAAGTTTAAAAATAAAATAAAAACGTATGCAAATTTTAGAAGCCATTCCTTCTTTGGAATCCATGGTTAGTCAGATGCCATCATATCCAGCCGCTTTAGTTATTCAAGGAACTGCGATGTTAACCAGTGATCCGTTAAGGTGTCAAACTGGCAGTGGAAGTTTATTATTTCGATATTGGAGCAACGGAAATGTTATTTTACAAGGTTGTGCTCTCGCTTATGGACAAGATTCAAGTCAATTTCAATGCGCAGAACTGCAGGGAAAAAATAATATTGCGTTAAATAGTACTTTGGCTGTTTTTGAATTTAATTCATCAATCAGTGAACCATTTACGGTAAAACTTTACAATGGAATAATTTCAAAAAAAGGGTTTATTTTTAGTTAAATATTGTACCAACTTGGGATGAAAATGCTCGAGATCAATATTTAATTATTGATGAAATTGCTTATATTGGAAATTGCAGCGGCGGCATTGAAAGTGTTACACAAGCACCCACCACAATTTCCACTACCACCGAAGAAATTCAAACGACTTTACGAACTATGAAACCGTAAGCCAAAAACTTATATGGAACAAAAATTATTATTTAAAAAATGTTTTTAGAAGAATTATTAGACCTATGGTGCCTTATGTTGAAGTAACAAATAATAAACCATGGAGTTTTACGACGGAGGAACCAACAACTCGAAGAATAGAGCCTCCAACCACCACATTGGATTTATTTAATTATTGTGAAGTATTGAATTGCGATTTTGAAGGTAATTTTTTACATTCATTTCAAAAATATTTAAACATCAATTTTTGTAGCGAATGCATGTAATTATTTAAATCATGGTTTAACAAAAGTTCCATGGACTTTGAGAAATCGAGGATATGGATATCCACTTACAAGAATCACAGATATCAAACCAATATTTGAAAATGGGCAATTCGTTAGTACAATATTAAATCCAGGAGATTTCGCAATATTGGAAAGTCCGACATTTAAACCGACAGAAAATATTAATGTTTTGTTGTTTCAATATTATCGGTAAATTTTTTAAACATTTTTTGTTTTTTTAGATGCATCTAAAAATTTTAGCCCAACTCTTTCAACAACTATTCGATTATGTCTTGGTACATCATTTACAAAACCTCTGAGAACTATACAATCATTCACTCAATGTCCACCAATTTTGAGAACTATAACTTCCATAAATGCATTTCGATGGAATAGTGTCCATATTCAACTTCCTCCTGGAACAACTTATGTAAGTGGAAAGCTTCAATTTTAAAAATATTTTTAATCTAAATATTTTAGTTTTATCTTGTTGCACACAATACTGACAAAGCATATGAAAGAACGGCCATTGCAATAGATAATATAAGAATAGCAAATTGTGAATCGAGCCCCATGGAAGAATCAGAACCCGGAGATTATTCTGCAGAATAACAATTTCCTTCCAGTGCCATTATTTTAATGAAACACAAATGTATTGCATTTTTTAGCCTTTAATTAATTTTCGTTTACGATCTCATTCCATTTAATTTTTTGAGGAACAAAAAATAACGTTTTTGATACTTTAATTAACTGTGCAATTTAAAATTTAGAAATAAAACGAAATAAAAAACAGGAAAATTTAATTTGAAAATTTGGAGGAAAAGATTTATTTTTTTATTTTGTGTTAGATTTCTATTGCTAAATGAAATTTAAAAAACATGTCCAAGGAAAGGATTATGCGGATGTATAATTTGGTGGACGAACAAGGTGGTGGAATTTTAATGCCTTGGGTTCGATATGGGATTAGAACTAATGACTTTAGTTTACTAAAAGAATTTTTTGAATCAATGGTAAGGGCATAAAGTTTCACATTTTTTAATCGAGACAATTTTTATCGTAATAACTATCCTTGGCCAAAGATTACTCTCAAATTTTATTTATAATTTTAAATAAACATATATTTAATATATAGGTTAAATTCTTCATGTACAATGATGGCAATGGAAAATATATTTCCATATCTGAACTTGTGATGATTCGAAATAAACAACGAAATGCTATTATGAACGCCATTCATCGCAAAAAAGGCCAAGGCAAAAGTGGCCCCAACATTCTCGAAGATTTTGATCAAAGCATTCAAGCTAAAGGAGATTTAAGCAAAGTTTTGAAAGTACTTGATGGTTATGTTAATAGCAATCGAAATATTAAATATCGTTTAGTTATTTGGGATTTAAACGAAAAAGGTAAAATGGGTGAAAATCTTCTAAATTTGTGTTTATTACATAACACTCGCGAACATAATACTTTGGCTGTAAAACTTGTTCAACATTTTCCTCGATTAGTTAATGATATATTTATTTCGGAAGAATATTATGGTTTCTCTCCCTTACATCAAGCGATTGTCAATGAAGATATTCAAATGCTTTATTTTCTTTTGAGAAATAAAGCCGACGTCCATCAAAGATGTTATGGATCATTTTTTTGTGCTGATGATCAAAGAGATACACGAAGTGATTCATTGGAACATGAATGGGTGGATGTTCAACCAAATACAAGATATACAGGGTTTGCTTATCTGAGTTTTAAAAATATTTAATAAATGGGTTTTAGAAGAATGTATTGGGGCGAATTTCCTTTAAGTTTTGCTGCATGCACCAAACAACCTCATGCCATTCGGGTTTTATGCGCTTTTAAAGCTGATCCAAATATGAGAGATACCAATGGAAATACATCCCTCCACATGTGTGTAATTCATAGTTTATCAGATATGTTTGAACTTCTTCATTCACTTGGAGGAAAGTTGCAAATCCAAAATGAACAAAAATTAACGCCTTTAGGTTTAGCAGCAAAACTAGCTAAAAAAGATGTAAGATTTTTAATAATAACAAATAAATAAATTTTGTGAAAGCTATGATTCACATCAAAAAATTTTAGATGTTTGACGTAATAATAAATATTGAAAAAATAACATTATGGAGTTGTCGAGATGTTGTATGTACTGCTTACCCTCTTCGAGGTATTGACACAATTGATGAAATTACAGGACAACTTAATCAATCATCGGTATTGTCATTGGTTGTTTATGGAGTAACTATATTTCGTCAAAAAAACCAACTTGCATTTATTTATTTTTTAGGACAAGAACAATCATTTAACTTTTTTGGATAATCTCTTGGATGATTTATTGCAAAGAAAATGGGAAGCTTTTGGAATGAGAAAGTAAGCGAATTATATTTTACTCATTCAAAAATTATGGGCATTTCAGACTTATTCATTCGATTATTGGTTACACAATTTATCTTATTTCTTTTTTTATTGCATTTTTAATTCGAACTCCTCGAGCTCCGTATCAAGTAAAATATTTCAAAATTTATCTTTGTAAAAAGTTTATTTTAGCCCTTTTCAAATTCCACTTTTATTGAAAATAATTCTACTTTTCCAATTTTTACTACCGGCTATTTTGCGATCAATGAACATTTGTATGATAATCAAAGATGTTATCTTTGGAGTTACAGTGACACTGCTGGAAGTTACTCGCAAAGAATTCGACTCGTTTGTGAATTAATTACAGTTATAAGTTCCGTTATTCAGTTTGGTCATGAAGCAAGAGAAATACTTCATAGCAGTCATAAACGATGGTGGGAAACAACAGTGAGTCCATGAAAAAACACTTTTTTCAAAGAAAAAATTAAAAGTTTAGAAAGCATTTCCTGGCAAAATTATTCATAAAACTTCATTTTTAATTATTTTATTAATGGTTCCTATTCGCTTTGCTTGTTCACTATCGGATTATGCAGTGGTTGTGGAAAATGTTCTTGGAATCGTTGCAGCTTTAACAACTTCGATGCATTGCTTATTTTTCTTTCGGTAAAGCTTTATTTTCTCTAAACAAAGTTTACTAACTTCCTTTTTTTATAACAGAGCGGCAAAATTTATTGGTCCATTTATTTTGATGGTTTACAAAATCGTTGTCGGTGATATCATTCGTTTTCTTATGATTTATTCTATTTTTATTATTGGCTTTTCACAAGGTAAACCAACTAAAAACTAAATAAAAAATTGAGTAAAGTGTTTACTTTACAGCGTTTTATATAATTTTCAAAAGCTGTGAAAGAGATTCTGGGCCAGAATTTGAAAATGTTTTTAGCAGCCCAGGTGAAGGCCTCCTTCGAATGTTCATTATGAGCGTTGGCGAATTCGGCGCAGTATACAAAAATTTGCAAAATTGCAACGGTGTTATTGGGATTCTTGGAAAAGTAATGAATCGCCAAAAAGATATATGACTAATAAATAAGATTTTAAGATTGTTTTTCTACTTTATGAATTGCTTGTAACTGTGATGCTTCTAAATTTGCTTATTGCAATGATGACTCGAACATATGAAAGAGTTGCAGAAACTCAAAAAGAATGGAAAAGACAAGTATGCTGAAAGTTAAAAATTCTTAAAAGAAAATTTGAATTTTAGTGGGCTCAAGTTATTTTAATGCTTGAACGATCAGTTCCTCCAGCAGAAAGATTAAGAATAATGATTGAATATTCTCAGCCGCTAAAAGTTGATAAAACTCAACGAGCTTTGATTGTAAGACAAAGGAAAGAGGTAAGCTATTTTCGATTATAGCTAATTTATAGATGAAAATTTTTAGTTCCAGAAAAATTCAATAATCACATTAAAGAAAAAAAATCATCCAAAGAAGAGACACCTGCATCGCTTATTGGTAATTTTAAATAAAAATATTTGTACATTTATAAATAAACACTCCATTTCAGACATTAAATTCTTTAAATGTTCTCCGACGAGCTTCAGGCTTTTCTGAATCTGATAATAGTGCAATGGAAAAAAGCGTTTCATAAATTCAGAAAATTTTATGTATCTATATATTCAGCATTTATACCCCACTATACTCTCACAACTGAACACAAATATTTTAAAAATGTATATCAGCATAGTGTTAAACTAATAAAGAAAGTCTAATGGTCATCAACCTTATCTGGGCGACGAAGAACTTTGTAATCTTTGAATCGAAGTTCGAGTTGATCAGTTTCATTGATTCCAACATTGCAAGGATCGGCTAAAATAAAATGTGTTTAATTTATAAAATTAATAAAGCTTTAAAAAAACATACGAATGCGTTTTTGATAGCGAAGATCGTAAAAGATTTGAGGAAAATATTCAGAAAAATGTTGACGATCAAAATGTTCAACTGGTGGAGCTTTAGCCCATTTTTCTTCGATTTTCTTAGCTTCAATTGCGCCATCAGCGGTTTTAAGTTCATGAAGCTTGATACGAGCATTCTAAAAATGGAAAATTTATCTTTTGTAACTAATCAGTAATAGAAATTATATATTCCAATATATCTATTTTTGTTATCAAATAAAAAAATTACATACATTATATTCGATCCATTTATCGACTTCTTTCTTGAATTGTTCTGGAATATCGCCATAAGGGATGGACAAAGATTCATATTGCTTTTGAAGCGAATCAAGGATAGTTGAATGGGCAGGAAGTTGCTTCTTCAAAGCTGCAAAATCGATCTTTGGTAAATCATTTGGAAGTTGATTTACTCTAAAAATGTTCTTCAGTTGATGTTTGATAAGTCTTGTAAATCTTACTGAGCAGAAAATGTGCTGTTTTGACCCTTAAGACGAATAAGATCAGCAACATGTGAAGTTGTTAACCGTTCAGTTAGCTTTTGCCACTGAACGGACGATGTTGCTACACGCTTTGCAGCTTGAGACATCCTTTAAAAAATAGAATTATTTACAAAAAAAGCTAATGGATAAAATGCGCGATTTACAAACGGTTAATAAAAGGAGAAATATTAAAGAGTTTCAAAGTTCTAAACATATATATGAAAGGTAAGGTTAAACACATTTAGATTTGACAGAAAAAAAAGCAAGCACTTTGTCGTTGTCGTCGTTCATTGTCGATATGAGACCCACCGTATGCACTTGCATGAACATCAAGTTGCTTTTCAAAAATATAAAGCTTTTTTTTAAATCAAGCTTTTTTTATATTCTCTTTTTTTTAAAGGATGGTAATTAAAATTATGATTCTTACTTGGGTTATTTGATCACAAGTTTAATTTAACTATAAACAAAAAACAAATTTCAATGAAGTTATTAACATTAAAAAAATATGAAAGTAAAGCAGATCGATCCATAAAAGTTAATCAGCAACAATGCGTTAAAATTCTACTTTTTTTTTCATTTAACAAATTGAATGAAGCACTTTTTCCCTAATATAGTATCTTCTTTTTTGTATAATTTTTTAAGCATTTACAGAAATTACTAATAAATATTTTAATGTGTTTTTACTTTCATCACCCCTTTGCTGAATTTTAAAAATATAATAAATGATATCCAAAAGAATTTACCTTAAAAATTAATCCTCTAGTGAATGTAGGATCTCATTTGCATTTATTTACAAATATGGTTACTATTCATTTCAACAACGCATCATTTAAAAAAATATATTGCATTGAAAGTGTTTTTTTTTTTGTGCCATTGGCTCTGCACTCAAGTCACCGTAAAAAGAGAAAAGAGAGAGCCGTGTCTTTGGCTTACTCATGAAATTGTGCAGACGAAAAGGAAGGAAGGCAATGAGCGGCGGCTTTTGGCTTAAATGGAAACAGCAATGGCAGAAGCTTTTTTTTGCTGCTACATCGATTTTGTTTTCAGTTGCTCTTGGCCATGTAAATAGAAGCCAAGTGGTTTTTTTTTCTTTCATGAAAGGTCTCTTCAGTAAAAAAGATAAATTTACGTTGATACTTTTTTTGTTCTTCCATCTTTTTATCCTTCTATATTTTTTTTTGGTTATTCACGTTTAAATTTTCTTTTGGTGTTAAATGAAGTTTTTTTGATGCGCCTTTTTCGAGAATTTTTTTTTGTTGTTGCTTCTCTTCAAAGTAAATAGAAATACAAGATTTTAGATATTTGCACTTATATGTAGCCAAATAGATAGATTTCTTATTGTTAGTTTGGGTGTGCAGGATTCTGTAGCTTTAAATATATCTAACATAGCAGCAAATTTTTATTATGACAACTTTAAGTGATTTGTTTAAAAAAGCTCATGGAGCGTTAGCTAATCTTAGAGGTAAGCAAGCAAAGTTACAAATTGTTTTTTATTTGTGACATTTTATTTCAGGCGGAAATAATGTATTTTTTGGTAAAGATGGCGATATTGTTTATTCCAAAAATAATGTATGCGTTCATGAAGCTTCAGAAAATTCAGGAACGGTATGAAAAAAATATAATAAAAGACAGGCATAAAAGCAATTTTTTTAAAGGTTGATGAAGACGACATTGTTCACACACCTGGTTACTTAACTATTCATTGTTTAAATGATGAACAAGCAGGCGTTACTTTAGTTCTTCAATGGTTACCAAATGCAACATTAGAAAAAAATCCAGCAAGGTAATTATTTTCTTCGCAGTTTTATTTTAGTTAAGAAAATAAATATAAAATATTTTTTAGTATTAGATGTGTATCACCGAGAACTCAAGCTAATAAGAAGGCTTCTGAAAATATGCAACAGGTGCAAAAAAAAATATTTTACTTTATTTTTTAATTCGTTTCACTTTTTAGTCAAACAATAAAAAGCAAGAAAGTGTTGAAAGTAATGATGATACAGCTTCCATAAGTGGCATAACTCAAATAGGTAGTGAATGTCCAAGCGATGTTTCAACTGACATTTGTATTGAAATAAATGGAGATTCTACTAGTCTTTCAGTATTTTCTGAACGACCTCAGACTCTTGGAGCTGGAGTGAGTTAATTGTTTTTTTAAATAATTTTAAAATGTGATTTTTAGAATGACAATTCAGCACTATTTATTCCATCCATAAATCTCATTCCAAATACTCCAATAGATCCAAAACTTTTTAGTCCAGATGGAAGTAATATTGACGTGCAATCTACTGGCTCAGGTTCAACTTCGGGAGCTGATGAATTTTCGGATAAAGATGAAGAATTAGCTCAAAGTTCATCGTGTGATGAATCAGAGAGCGAACAAAAACCAAAAGGTTTGTATAATTTTTTATATTGTTTCTTTAATCTTTAAAAATGAAAAAGTTTTAGGCTCTTTAAAAGCATCATCATCTGAAACAAATAATTCAAAAAACTTTGCTTGTTTAATTCCAACAACACCCGAGAAATTTGCTCAAGAAAAAAATTTGATATTAGATACCGCATGCCGAACCGATGATGCTAATATGCTTGCCATGGCTAAAGAGAGAGTAGTATTTCAGCAACGTCCAACAAACACTTCATTATTTTCAGTAAATTTAGGTAATTGAAACCCTTTTCTAAACTTCATTGAAAATGCCACTTTTTATTATAGGAAAAATGCGTTCCATGAGACTTTTTTATTCAAATCCTGAGTACACTTCTGGGCAACTCGTGATTGCAAGCCCTGATTCTCGATATAAAATTTTACATTTTCATCATGGAGGGTTGGATAAGCTTGCACAAATTTTTGAGCAATGGAATGCAATCAAATCAAAATCAGTTAAAGATGGTTCACCTTCACCCCTTCCTGATAAACACCTTCTAATTTGCCATCCACAAATTCGTCAAACTGAACTCGATCCCGAAGATGGGCTTTACGCTCGGGTAAATTGGGATTTTTGGAAATCATATAAAAATCAAGACGGAAGTATTGATGACAATTTAACCGTTCGTAAAGCCGTTTATTTTGCTTCAATGGATTCTGCATTAAGACGGGAAGTATGGCCATTTTTATTACGCGTTTATCCATGGACTTCAACATTAGAGCAACGTGAAAGCTTACGAAATGACTTATTTTTGGAATATCAAAATATCAAACGAAAGCGAATGAAAAAAATGGAGAGTTCAGGTTCAAAAAATTTAATGCAAGCAATTGAAAGTTCAATCATAAAAGATGTTGTAAGAACAGATAGACAAAATCCATTTTACGCTGGTGAAAATAATCCAAATATGGAAATTATGAAGTATTATTAAAAAAAACAAAGAAAAAATTTTCATAAAAAACTATTGTTTTAGAGATATTTTAATGAATTATGCAGCAATGTATCCGGATATTAATTACATTCAAGGAATGTCAGATTTATTGGCACCATTGTTGAGCACAATTCGAGATGAAGCTGCATCATATTGGTGTTTTGTAGGATTAATGCAACAAACTCTATTTTCATCCGCTCCAGGAAGTGAAAATAATATGATGGATGTTAATTTGGTATCTTTTTTTTAAACCGGAAATAAAAATGTGAATTATTTTTCTATTTACAGGCATATTTGAGAGATTTATTAAATCTTTTGGTTCCCAACTTTTACAAATATGTTGAAAAATTAGGCGGCGATACATTGCAATTTATGTTTGTTCATCGATGGATTTTACTCTTTTTTAAACGTGAATTTCCTGAAGCTGATGCCCTTCATATTTGGGAAGCTTGTTGGTCCAAATATCGAACTTCATATTTTCATTTATTTGTTTGTGCCGCCATTGTTTCCATCTATGGTGATGATGTGGTTTCACAAGAGCTTCCACACGATGAAATTCTCTTATATTTTGCTTCTTTAGCAATGCATATGGATGCAACCGTTGTATTAAAAAAGGTTTTTTTAAAGAAAAAAAAAACAAATTATATGCTTGACTTTTTTAAGGCTCGTGGACTTCTTTATCAATTTAATCGAATGGAACGAATTCCCTGTTCATTAGCAGGACTTTTTGAACCTGATAATACTGAGCAATGGTCGAGTCATGCAGCAATAGAACGAATGTTTGAATGCAATCGTAAACATGGAAATGACGAATCTTGCCCATTTATGAATAATAAACAATAATTATTTTTTCTTGTTTTCTTTGTTAAATAACTTTCTATGACTCTCGTTATTTTTTTTTTTTATTTATCTTTCTGTTTTTATTTTTCTGGGTTTCACGCTATCGAAAAAAACACATCTCTTCTTTTTTTAATATTTTGCTTTTATTTTTTCCTAGCATAGAAGATTAAAAAAATTTTTAATTATAATTTATAAAGCTAATGTTTATAAAAAAAGTTACTCGTTTTAAAAGCACATAATGCATCATTCTAACAAACAAAAAACAAAATAATACCATATTTAAAATTATCCCGGTGTGTTGGAACTCGTTTTTTCGTTTATTGATATAAAGCTGCTACTTTCTGAAAGAGGTTCGGTACCGCTAACTTTTTGCAACCATTCGCATATATTTCTATTCTTTTGTTGTTGAGTAACAGCAGCAAGTCCAGTACTTCTCCCACCACTGCTATTACGAGTATGTTGGTGCTGTTGTTCGCATAGTAAAGTTCCTTTAGGACCTTTAACTAAACTGCAGCCTTCTAAAGTTGACATCGTTAAAATTGGACATGTTGATGCACGTTGAAATAATGGAGTTTTAACTTCTAATCTATTTGAAGACATTTCTAAGAAAGAAAGAAAAGTTAAAATTAAAAATGCAAAAATGAGACTCATTATAATGCTTACCCGGAAAGGATATAGCATTTCTAACACCCGGCTGCATTTCATCAGGGTTAAGACCTGCCAAAGATTGACCGGAAGGGCAGTCACTCACTTCATTCTAAAAAATGCGAATAATTTATGTGTATAAAAATCCATAAAACAAAACAAAAAGTTGCTTACCTGATGCTGCACCTGTATAGACCAAGCAGATGAAGATAATAAACTTGGTCGTGAAGCACTATTTTGATGAACACCAAGAAGGTTCATTTCTTTGATACTTCTTTTTTACTACGGTAAAAGAAAATAACAAAATAACAATTTTGTTTATATTTATTTTTATTTCATAAAACTATATTTAAGTCTTCTTCTCAATTACCAAAATATACTGGTCAACATTTTCTCTCTTTTTTTTATGCAGAAGCAACAACAACAGCTTTTCATAGAAGACTTTTATTTTTCAAGTATGATGCCATAAACACCACAAAAACACCAAGAAGACAAATTTAGCAATAGCAATAGAGAAGAAAGAAAATAACCAAACCAACCGTCGTCAGTCTCAAGAATTGAGCTTGCTGCTTCATCGTTGTCGTAGTAGTTTTTCCTTTCCGCCGCCTGCAGGTTCTTGGATGTCGGTGGCGGTGGCACTGCACTCTCTGCATGTGTCCTCCTTTACGCGCATTTTTTTGTTGTTGCTTTTCTCATAGTTTTGCCTTCTTCTTTTTTTAGGCCTTACAGCATTATTTGCTTCCACAAACATAGAATCGACTCTATTTTTTTGTTGTTGTTTTAAAAAAGGGCATTTGTTTATGCTAAATATATGGATGGCTTTAACATGACTCTCCTCCAAATTTTGGAAGAACGACTTTGACAAAGTCTTCTTTTTTCTATACTGAAGGGAATTATTTCTAAATATATCCATTTTTTATGTTCGTCAAAAGTGGAGCTTTAATTGGATGATTAATCAAGCGTCTTTTTCTTTGAGAAAAAAAATATAGCTTTTTTTGAACAAACAAAAAAATCAAACAATATTCATAGTAGGGAAAAGAGGAAATCTATTTTTAGTTCGTTGATATTTTAAAAAATTATTTTTAATTTCATTTGCTTTTTTTGCAAGAAAAAAAGGTTGCACTTTTCCAATTTTATATTATTACTATAATTTTTAACTTTTTATGAGAGCGTACATGCTGACGAGGAATGGCTTCAAATTGCGTTGATAGCAGGTTTTTAAAGTTACTTGAGCAACAAACAAAAAAGTACAGAATATTCACATGTTTATTTTTTTTTTTGCAGTATAAATCAACACACTGCCAACGTGTATGTATGTATGTTTGTGAAGGAGCTAAATCACCGCCACATAGAAACAAAAAGTCGCATGCATTTCTCGTGCACCTTCGATGATCGTTTCAGTGCTGTCGCATGTTCTTCTCTTTCTTATTTCTCCTCATATTTTTTTTTGTCTTTTCACCGCTATGATGTTTTCAAACACGAGTCAACCATGCATTTTCTTCTATATAATATTTTTTTTCATGATTTTCTATACTCATGCAAAAATAAATATTAAGAAGACTAAAACGTGCAAGATTGTCGCTGAGATAAGACACTTTGCGTGCATTATCTTTTGTATGTCCGAGGGGGGATATTCCGCCGCCGTCGTCAAGCTCTAATAGCAAACTTCCATTGTGGTTCTTCACATTTTTAAAAAAAGAATTGATTTGACTAAAAATTTTTGAAATATTAAAAGGTTTTAAAGTTCACACTTTTTTGTTTTGATTGAAGTTTTTTTTAAAAAGTGATCTGTGATTTACCAAAGTCAAAAAAATGTTTTCTAAAAACATCCCACTTCTCTGTTTTATTTTTCGTTCCTCTTTCCTCAGAAAAAAATAATTGTCATCTTAAACTAAACAAATGTTTAAAGGTTATTATCACTACTAACTTTTGATTTTTATTCCAAGCTGCTCTAAAAAAATTTTCCCACCGTAATTTTATTTTTTATTTTTATGAGTTTTTTGTTTATTGTTTTTATGCAAGCACGAAAAAAACGTGCAACAACACATTTTTTTTTCTTCGATTCATCATAATCGGTAACTGGAATAACCAATTGGGGATGGAATTTATTTTTGGCGTTTGCGAAAAATATGAAAAATCGAAGAGGATAACTTTAGCGGTTATGGCTAATAACTATCGAATGTCTAAAAAAATTACGTTGAATAACTATAGAACTTTTTGGGAAATTGATGAGATGATGATGACTTTTCCTTGTTTTTTTCAAAATGCACGGACGCACGAGCCTCTCAAAAACCATCCCCTTTTATTGTTTTTAAATATATTTTTTTTTTGCAGCAGCATTTTCTTTTCTCCTCATCTTCGCAGTATGGGCGTCCCCCAAATTGAAGAATAGTGAAAGTCTCGTGTTAGTCAGTTAAAAAATGAAGGAGAGAAAGAAAAAGAAGGCTGGGGCGGATCGCTAAGTCTTTTTTTTCTATTTTGCCGCCGCCTAGACATTAAAGGGCCGGTTCAAGGAGGGGGTTTTCTTTTCTATTTCTTTCTTCCATTGACGTCTGCCTTCCTTGCTGCTGCTTATTCTTCGAAAAATTTCGGCAGACACTGGCAATTTAAAACTTTACAAACATGTACATTATTTTTCAGGAAAATATTGTTTTTTTTTTTTGCGAGATCGTATTGCATAAAATATTATAGTACAAAGAATTTATTTATCAAAAGTAAACACAATTTATTTTTCAGGCCTTACTTATTCTTTTATTTTTCTTCCTGACTTATTTAGTTATTTTTCTTTCCTTTCCTCTCTCCTTTATTTTCCATCACGCAACGTCATAATTATATTCATCAACCACAAATATGAATTCATTGACTATTGACCATCTCATTCGAGCTGCACAACTTTTCGAACAACAACAAAATGTCCTTCAACTTGGACTTCCAACGCGAGGTTTGTTTTTTTTTTCATCCTAAAAAAGGTTTTTTGATTTATAATTTATTTTTTAACAATTTTTTGCATTTCCTCAATTTTTTTTCTTTTCGATATACAAAATGCGTCATTGCACGTTAGAAGGAGAAAGAAGAACTTTCTTCTCTACAACAGCAGTGATTGTATTATTTCTAAAAAAATTCTTTAACTTGCATTTTTGTGTTGTGCGTAGTCGTCGTCATCGACATCGTGGGCTTATTTTTTGATGTTGTATTACGTTTTCTACTCTTAATTCTTGTTTTTTTTGTAGGTGTTGAAATTGATGAACATTTATCCAAAATGACGTTCGCAACTCCTTCGTGTAATCCAGCAACCGTAGCTCCTGCCATAAGCAGCTATTGTCCCTCATCCTCATATGGTGGAAATTCATCCACATCCAGTTTGAGAAGTTCTCCAACTAGCAGCATGCTTTCTTCGGGATCCACTTCACCCCTTCATCATGTATCTCATACTTCCGGTTCAATCAGGAAGTCTAAATGTTCTCATAGCACCAAACAAAGCCGGTAAGTGCTTTATACTTTTTGATATTTACATTATAAAAATATTTTGCGTTTCTTTTCGCTTTTCTTTGCATCCTCGTATTTTTAAAGTTAATTGTGGCCTGACCAACCAACTGTTTTTGAAATAAGTCTGTTCATATTCAATTCACATGTTCACTGCATTAACAACAGCAGAAACATCACAGATTTCACAATTTTATTTTTCCATCATCGTAATCGTTTGCCCTCTTTCTTATTTTTATTATTTTTCACCTACGCAACTGTCCGAAGTGCAGAACAATCATCCCTGTTGCACATTAGGATGGTTGGGGTCGGTTGCGATAAATAAGTGCATGTGCAATTCACAATTACTCCCTTATCACGTGAACTCAAATTTTCCTCTCTCTCTCTTTTGCATTCATTTGCTGTATATTAAAACATAAAAACAACACCACTTTTTTTCTTACTGTTAAAACATTAAAAATTATTCAAAGCAAAGATGAAAAACATTGTTTTTATTGCTTTCGAAAAAAACAAATGCATATTTTTTTGCCTCAAAAAATGTTTTCGTATTTTTTTTCTCTGCTAAACCTAAGATTGTTGCAAAAAAAGAGAACTTTTATATTTCTTTCTTTCAACAGACATTTAAGGGCATACAAGCATTAATTATTTAAAGTAAAGTACTATGATTTCAAGAAAATTATAACTCAAAAATAAATCCTATTTTTGCAATTTAATGTTTATGATCACAGATCAGAATTCACGCCATATTTTTTGTTCTCTATTTGAATGGATGGCCGACAACAGCCTCTAACACTCTCCTTCCTCTTTATTCTTTTTTTTTCGTTGTCAACAACCCAAAACTAAAGCGTAGCCCTTTATTTTTTTCGGACTTTTATTTTCTCGCCAATACATATTTATGTATGCCACTAGCAATACATTACATTTGCGTGCGTTCGTGCACACCCGAAAAAAAAGTCCACGTGCATTGCCACACATGTACATTTTAATGTGCTCTTTTAAAAGAGAAAAATAAAAGCGCAGGAAAAAAATAAATGTGACAGGAATAGACTTTGTCCCCTATCAACAACCAACAACGAAACGAAAGAAGAAACAAAATCGGCGATTTTTTTTACTTCATCATTGGAGAGAAATGTCGTTTGATCACATGTATTCATGTGATTGAATTGAATTGCTTAGTTGGTTGGTTGGCTTAGGTGTGCCCCTTTTACGTATCTCCCATCCATTCATCTATCTATCCATCTTTTGCTTTGTCTTTGCGCATGCATAAACATAAAAATAAATGCAAAATCAAAATTGGGGAATCCAAATAAAAAAAACTTTAATGAAACTTGTTGAAGAAAAAAGAAACAATAAAATAAATAAATATACAACATAAAATCGAAAAATTTTGTTTTAATTAAATTTAATTTTTACAGAGCTGCTCATAATGAATTGGAAAAAAATCGACGTGCAAATTTGCGATCATACCTTGATCAAATCAAAGCTATTTTACCACCTGAATACGATTCATCTCGTGACACCACGTTGTCATTATTGACGCGTGCACGAAACCATATTCGAGTGAGTCGTTTACTTCATTTTTTAATACAAAAAAAATATTGCAAATAGAAAAAAATATCATCATCAATTATGTTTTTGTGTAAAAAAATGACTGACTTAAAGTTTCGTAATGCAGACTGTTTATTCATTTTTTTGCTAAAGCATTTTCAAGGAATAGCGCATTTTAGCCTGTTTTTCATACGTGTCAGAGAAAGAGAAGAAAAACATTGCAGCAAAAACCATTATTTTAATTTTAAGGGAGCAATGAACATTCGAAAGTTCTTTCTTTTTTTTAAAGGAGGCACACGTGTATCGCATGTGTACCACATTAAATTGTTTACTTCAAATATGCGCTTAACACGTGGGGTGAGCATTGGAAAAAAAGGGATGCTGCTGTTGTGGCGGCTCCATCTAGTCAGTCAACCAGCCGAAAGAGAATAGAGCAAAAAAAAGTCCATCGCAGTTTTTTTTACAATTGATGGGCGACGACCGCATTTTATTTCGTGTGTTCTCTTCTTTTGCACTCCCGTTACATTGCCTCTGTTGTTTGTCACTAAAAAAATCCTTTTTTTCTTTTCTTCTTTTTTTGCAATGGTGACTTCCGTTGTTCTTCTATAGGATAGACTAAATGACGGGGATAGGGAGAATATATATCGCTTGCTTGCTACTCGCCTCCACAAATAGTTAGTTATCTCCCCTGTTCTTTGGTGATGGTGAAGCAATAGTGGTTAGCCCAAAAAACATGCTACTTCTGCTTGCTTGCTTGCGTGCGACATACATTAACTTTTATGCTGCGCTAAAATAAAGGAGGAAAAAATAGCAAAAAAATCTTTACAAACAAACTTTTGAATTTCAAAAGAACACAGAAAAATCAAAGACTGCGGGTTGTTGCATGTTTGTGTTGATGTTGTTGATTATTCATTGAAAAGCGAAAAGAAAAAAGAAAAGAAGCAAAAATAAAAACACATACATAAGGCACATATATATTTTTAAAAAATAAACCAGATTTATATTTAAAATAACTTTTTTGTTTTTTATAGATTATGCGTCACAGAAAGAATGAAATAATTTGTCGTCGAAATGAAATTCTCACAGAAAATGCAAAACTTAAAGAACGCATTGAACGAGCTAAAGCTATGAGAAATGCAAAACGTTGTCGTCGACAACAACACCAACAACAAGAAGAGGTACAAATTATTCGAGAAGCATCCATCCCTCAAATGACGCCAATCACTTCAAATAATAATTCTCGAAATGGATCTCCTATTTTCCTTGAATATAGTCCATCAACCAAGCCTCAGGCTTTATTCATTCCATCACCAACTGATCGCATGATGACTATTGATCCATATCTTGAAGGCTTACTTCCATCTGTTCCACTTTCATATCCTTATCCATATTTGCATCAAATGCAACAAAATCGATCAGCAATGGTTTAAAAAAAATGAATAATTAGCATATTAGTTTTTTTCTTCTCATTTTTATCCTCCTACCGCAATATTTCCTCTCTCATCTAACATGATTTTGATTGATATTGTTTACTTTTTTTATTCTCTCATACCTAATTCGGGTCTAGTGCCGTTATCTTCAGAAAAAATGGCTTCAATATTCGATGATGTTGTTTTCGAATATTTTAGTTTATTTTATATCTGTATCTGTTATGTTGTTAAAGATTGTTGTTTTTGCGCAGAGCGCAAACCCCCATACTTTTTGCGTTTTTTATTTTTATTTTTTTTAGAATTGTTTTTTCTCCTTAGCATTTGAGTCTTCAAACACTATTTACTGACTCTGAGTGATTTGTTTTGTTTTTTTTCTAATCTGCATCAATTTCAAAATGCTTCCAAAAAAATTTTTCTCTCTGGTCCAGCATGCCTAACTTTTATTCTTGCTTGCAAAAAAAATCAACCAAAAATAATAGCTTTACAAATATTTGCTTCTTATTACAGCTCTATGAACTAAAAAAATGGCGTTTTTATACGATAGTTTTATTTTTTTGGTGATGCGCTTTTAATTATGCTTTTTCTAAAATTCACATAAAAATATACTTTAATTCATAGAGCGCTGGAAAAAAAAGAAGATGAAAATGAAAAATTTTATCGGGTCTTTCCCTCTGTTTTTTTAAACTTATAAACTTTTTGTCACCATTTATTTCCGGTTCTCAGGTAGCTCTACTAAAAAATAAAAATAAAAGTGAGTGAGACATGATATTATAGTTTTCATCGATAGCTTTTACGTTTTTGGCAAAAAAAAGAAGATTTTTTTCCAATCAATTTTTTTAAATTCAAACACGTTTTTTTATTTGTTACGTCTCTCATCTTTTATTTTATGAAAATCTCTCCATTCTCGTCGTCAATTTTATTTTTCATGCATTCACACAACACCGGTCATCCATTTTTTCTTTGTTATTTGTTTAAATGTGTTGCAAAGATTTGTCTTCCTTTTTTTGTGTTTGGAAGATATTTCCTTTAAAATAAATAAATATTTTTGTCCATTAAAATTATATTTCAAGGAAATACATTTAACATCAGATATTTGGAAGATAGGAACATAAAATAAATTGCATTCTTTGACTTTTGGTCAAAAACAGAGGAAAAATGGAAGAGGAAACAAATGCTATTTATTTGATAATTAAGCTTTTTAAAAGTTCATAGCTTTTCCTTGCACTAACAGATGCCTGCCAGTTTGCTTTGGTTTCAATGTGTTAATTACATTTTTCTATTTTTATCATTTTCAAAAACAATTTCACATGGGTGAAAATAAAAAATAAAGAACGATTAATTTGAATGATGTTGCTGTTGCTATAAATTTTGCAGCACGAAAAGTACTAAACCAACGTAACAAAATAAAAAACGAAAAAGAAAAGTAGTTTTCTTTGTTTAAAAAAAACTTTTGTGGACGCCGTCCTTTGACGTATGTAAAAAAGCTGTTTCATCGAAATAGTTCGAGAATTTCTGCTTTGACCCGAAATAAAAAAATAAATTTAGTGTAAAACCTTTCACGTGGACACAAATGTGCACTTTGTTCTTCCAATTGCAAAGTGATCTAACGTTTTATTTTCCTACATTAAATTTGTCCAATGGAGAAGAATTTCTTTCCTTTTTTTCTTAAAATAAAACATTTCATGTGATGTGTGACAAATTTAAAAAAGAAGCGCATGGTTTAAATGAAAAATATTTATAAAAACTTTTTTCAACATCTGGATAAAGTTTTAATAACAAAAAATGGAAAGATAAAAAATGAAAAAATCTAAACTTTAACCAATAAAAGTTCTTAGAAATAAATATTACATTACCATTTTTCTGGTTAGCAACATCATTTTTTTATTTTTGCTTGGCTGAAGATTTGTAAATATGGTGGTCATTTAAAGTAAATATGGCTTTTCATTTTCCTTTTCGCAAAATTTGGCAGCAAGAAATCTTCCGTTTTCTTAACATTTAATACAATAAAGAATTTGTAATTTTTCATCAAAACCAAATGAATATGTAATAGCCCGACGGCAATCAACAAAATTTACAGTAATATTTTGAGTTCCATTTAATTTTTTGTCAACTTTATAATTATAAATAAGTCGATGATTTTCAAATATATTTCTTCCATTGCACACGTGTTCATATCAATAATTTCGATAAACCTTTCATTATTAATATTTTCCAAAAGTTTTACTCTTGTTCGTTTAAATTTTTTATGACAATCTAAGCAATAACAATTTTTTCATTTATAACTTGATCACATATGATTGTTTAATTGCTTGTTATATCCCATTTGATAGCACATTTTCGATCAGCTGAAGGAAATAGAGTAATTGTTTATTCTTATTTAAAGTCGTAGGTCATAAATAAAGAAATTATAATATTTGGTAAAGCTATCAATTTCATCATATTTAAGAGGCTGACAAATATGTTATAATTTCTCCCATATCGAGCACAAGTAATATTGTCTTCATCAACTTCAACTTTGGCTGTAGTAATTTTACTTTTTAATTCACATTTTCGACAAAAGTGTCGTTTTTAATCCTGGTTAAAGCAACATGAACATAAAATTAAACATTCGTGATGAAAATTTTCTAACTAAAATTTTTTTTATTGCAATATTTAGAACTTCTCTGATTTTTTTGAATGCTTTTATCGAACATTATAATAAAAATGAGCACTTTTTGAAAGTTGAGTTTATACGTTTAAATGCAACAACTTTCAAATAAATGCATATTTAGAGATAAAACGCTTTCAATTAGCCGATTGATCTCTTAATTTACTTGAAATTGACCTGTTTTCTACCGTCTTTGTTAAAGCAGGACGCGAAGAGGTATTTATTTAAAATAAAGAAGTGCTGTAATTATTCCAAATCTCCAAGAGGAAAAAAGAGATACTCAACACCAAATAAAGAAAAAATTGAAATGATACATGTGTTTTCCCAAATTCGGTTGAAAATCAAAGAAATGGACTTTTGTTTGCATTTTTTTATTATCCATGATTTTTTAATGAATCTGTAGTTTGAATAAAATTTCAAAGATTATCCCCGTAAAAAATTTAAAACTTAAGTTTTAGTTTTCTTCTTTCTTTTTTTGGAAGACACAACCTGTTCTTCTCATCCTCCTCAAAATTGCTGCTCACTTATTTTATGCATCTTTGAATTGAATAAAAAAGTGGACAATATTTTATTTTTTTTCGTTACGGACATTTCAGTAGCAACACCAATTACCTCCTCTGAAACTGAATGACCATAAATCCTTTCAAACCTCTTTTTTCATTTTTCTTTATTTATGTAAAAATTAAAGAACTTTTTTCTTATTTTTCATTGTTAATTTTTTGTTTTGTTGATTGAACGAGAAAAAAAGAAAAAGGTTGTTGAAGATGATCATTTATTTTTTTCACCAAAAAAAGATTTTGTCACTTTCATTACTGCTGAATTCGATTTTTTTTAGAAAAGAAAAAAGTAAAGAAAAGATTTGATATCCCTTTTTAGCGGTGACTAAAACATCCCTGCGTATATTTTTCTTTGAAATTGTCGGGTTGACATTTTTTAGCAGCGTTTAACGGATAATTTCCTCAAAAAAAAAGAAAAATGAAAGAAGATGAGCGCATGCACATAAATATTTTTGATGTCCGTGGTTTCTATATATCTCGGTTCCGCTCAAAAATCAGCCATTTAACGTTCAAATAATAAAGCCTGTTTTTTAATGGAGCTTCTTCATACTGCCCTTGAAAAATAAAGAAAAAGAAAATTACTTTATTTTTTTGACATTCTTTACCTTCTTGTAATCATCTTTTCTTTTTATATCCTTGAAAAAATCCGTGACATTTGGAAATCTTATTTTTAAAACCATTTATTTTTAGAAATGATTCTTAAAAAGGGTTTTTGGATTTTCTGTATATTTTTTATATCTGTAGATTCTCGAATTTTGGTTGTTCCTAATGCAAGTTGGAATCAACAATATGGCAAGTTTACCATTTTATGGCCAAATTTCTTTTTTTCAACTTCTTTGTATTTTTTAGGATTTCCTGGAGTTAAATTACGGCTTACTCGAAAGGGAGCTGAACATATTAAGAATGTTGGAGTTCATTTACTTAACGAACAACTCGCGCAATTGAATGGTTTTCATGTAACTCACCCTTTTTCTCGTCCAGGTCTGGAAGGGACTATTTCTGTAACTGATATTCGTACACTTCGTTATCAAGCACCTCAAGCTGCTCATATACAATTTATTGCTCCATCATATTTAGTTTTATCTATTGAAAATGCTGCTATTAGTCTTGCAGGCCGCTTTCTTGGACAATCAGGAGTTTTTCAAGTTCCTGGTTATGTTCATGGTGACCTCATTGGAATGAGTGTTTCCATTATTACTAGCATTCGAGCCCTTCAAGATGGTTCAATGTCGGTTCAAGTCGCAAATTGTACAACTGTTGTATCTCAAACCCAATTTAACCTTGAACCTGAAGGTCCACTTGGCCCAATTGTTAAAACATTTGAGGTAAAAATAAAAAATTTTACTTAAGTTTTTTTCTTTCTTTTATTTTGATCTATGATTTTTTTAGTTGCAAATTAATGAGGCGATTCGTGAAAAAATTCCATCATTATTTTGTAAAGGATTACAAGATATTATTGAAAAAAATTCTCCAGAAATGTTTCAACGTTTAACTCGAGCACATCTTTCTGAACATTTTGAAGGATTTAATTCTGATAGTGTGGTGATTGATCGGTAAAAAAATAATTTCATAATTAAAAACAATTTTTAAAATTTCTCGTTTTCTTTAGTTTCCTTCGTCGATTTACTCATGGATTATATGTTGATAATCGAAATATTGCGGATCCCATCGTTACTTCAGAATATTTTGAAACCCAACAAAGAGGTGAATTAAATTACAATGACAGCAATAGCGAAACTCCATTTTATCCTCGTCCCATGCAAGTCGATACTGAATATGATAAAATGCTTTATCTTTATGGATCTGAATATGCTCTCAATTCCCTTTTATATCATGCTTATGAAAGTGATAGACTATCAATGTCTTTAGAAGCCAATGCTTTACCCGAAAAATATCGAGGCTTTATTCGAACTACTTGTGATCAAGAACAAACAGGTGCTCCAGATGGCGATGATTTTGTTTCAGGAATTTGTGTTGGGAAATTAATTCCTTCAATCGCTGAAAATTTCCCAAACACTACTACCAAATTTGTTATGTTACCTGCTGCATTACCTGAAGTTAAATTTTATGATGGTTTGAGTACCATGGATGTAAAAAGTAAAAATACTCTTTTTCTTCTATTTTTAAATATTTTTTATCTTTTTTAAGCTAAAATTTTAACTTATGTTTTTGATAAACAATTCAATCGAGATAAACAAATTCTCGTTTCATCTGCTGATGGAGTTGCAGATATTAAATTAGCAGCGGAAGATGGAAAATTTGCTGGAGATTTAAGATTGCGGAAGCTTAATGTAAGGTTGCATCGAAGCGCCATTGGCGGTATTGATCCTGCTTCCATTTCACAATTGGCACCTCTCGCAAAAACTTTCCTTGGACCTCAGCTTAGCAGCGGATTAAAAAGAGGTTTTCCATTTCCATTAAAGGTTGGTTGACTTTTTTTTAAATGACTTTTATAAAAAAAATATTTATTCAGGATTCCATTACATTTGTCAACCCTGATTTTACTATCCATGATGGATACGCTCGACTTGCCACAGATTTTATTCTCGGTGAACATAAACTTCGTGAAAAAGTTGCTGAAGCTTTTCAACGGATTAAAACCTCATAAATTTATTTTATTTATCTTTGTGCAAATTTTCATTTCCTCTGTGCATTATTTTTTTGCGTGATACTCAATGCTGAAATTCAGCGATATTTTTTCATATTTTTTTAACAATAAAAATTTTGATTATTATTTTTAAGAATCTCCATCAAGAAAGCAGAGTTAGCTTTTCAAATGGCAAAATACATAAAATCAATATATTTATTTTAAAGGAAGCCTTTTTCCAAGTCGAGCCGATCAAAAGCTTAAAAGTGTGGAATAATGGCTGCTGGCTTGAGGGGGCGATTAAAGCCAACTGCTGAGGAAATATTGCATTGAAGGAAGAAAGGCATAACAAAAAAAGTGTCTCCGATTTGAATGCTATTTTTTTTAAAAGCTGTTATGCCTTTTATTTATTTTGAATACTTTTTTTGCGTCACAACAAATTTTAAATTCCCCATTTTTGCTATTTTATGTTGTTCCCTTTTGTTTCTGTAAAATTTTTCGGGTTATTGGTTTCGTAGATATTTAAAATGTTAAAAAATGTTAATTTTTAGATGGTTCGAGTGTCAGATGTCAATGATGACATCGATACAGCCACAAAATGGTGGGTTGATTATCCTTCAGGGAAGTATACTGATATGGCCAGAGCTCAAGATACATATAAATCCATGATTGATTGTGTTTGGAGTAAACCAAAAAGATTAGGCCGTTCCGCATCATATACAAATTTAACGTATATTAAAGAAGCTCAACATGATTATCCAATAAAACGTGCGCCATCCGTCAGTTCATTAGCTCCTTCCCTTGCTTTACCAATATATCATCGTGAAGCAGAACGAATTGTTCATACTGTACCCGTTTATAAACCATATATGTCGGATTGGTATTCAAAAGCATATAGTACAGCTCGATTTTTGGTGAGTTAAAACTTTATAATATTTTATTTAAATTTTAAGTCACTTTTTTGTTATAGGACACTCATCGTGAAATAGCTCGTCCATACAAACCCGTGATTCATACTCCATTACCATACAGCTCCCATGTTCCTTATTACAGCTTCCAAACGAAAAGAATCTTTTTTGAACAAGTTTGTCTATGACTTCTTTTTTTTCTTTCTGCTTTCATCGCCCCTTTATAGCGCAACCAACCGTCATACCTTCGAGGTTCACAAAATTATTTGAATAAATATGTTTCGGCTCGAATTAAGGCTGATGATTTTGCTAATCAATATGTTTATACAGCTTATGAAGCTCGTAAACCCCAAGATTACGCCTTCAATCGTCATTTTATGATGGGTTCACAAGTTTATATTCCCCATGCTCCTGGTCTTCCTCATTCATATTTGGATGCTCAAGCCCTTCGAAGAATGCATAAATTAACTGGGCGTTATTATCATGGTTAAAAAACTAAACAAAACTCGGTGACATCCCTGCTCTCTCAAACTTTGCGACAATAACAATCCAGCATTTGTATTTAATCAAATCTTTATGTTGGCTTAAAAATATCTATCTTTTTTCATTTTAATCTTGTTGTAATAATATTTAAGTCATTATGTAATTTTTTGCTGGAATAAACATCATTCATAGAAAAGAAGAAAAAAAAGATAATTTAAATTAACCGGCAAATTGCTTGCTTATCAGGAAAAAAAGATGAAAGAGAGAGATGAAGCAAAAAATGTTAAGGCCAAAAAAGGCCAGTGATCAATATCAATGAGTAGCAAAAGATAATGAATTACTTGCTTTCCGTGGATGATTTTTTTTTCTTTCATGTTTCTTTAAAAAACATGTGTTCGAATTTTGAATAAATGTAAAACTTAATATACTCTAATTCCATTATAGGTTTTTGAAATACAATCATGGGTTGCATTGGCTGCCTTGGTGGTCCAGTATGTACAGGCATAATGTTATTAGTTTCAATATGGGGTATATTTTTTTTGGTAAGTTTGAACAAAAATTTTTAATGAAGAAAAAATTGCATTTAATAAATTTTAGGCTGGAATGGGTGGACTATTTTACAATCAGTCTGTAGGCCTTCTAGCTGATATCCCTACAGAAAATAAAAACCAAACATGGGAAGATAGAAAAAAAGATATTGTAGAACTTTATCATGATAATGCAAGAAATTGTTGGATTGCATGCGGGGCTTATGTACTTGTATTTGCTTATTCAGCGATCAGAATGTATATGATTGTTCGCTAAAATTACCGTTGCCAATTTTCCATCCCCTATATTATACAGCCATTCACCATTTCAAAAAACTAATTTCATAGTTTATCAAATTTTGTATCTTTAAAACCTGTTTATTTTATGAATTATAAACACATTTTCTAAACTACTCTTTGGTCTTTAAAAAACTAACAACACTCAAACGTAAAATGGCTTTAGCCAATATTTTTTTACTGGCTAGCTGGCTCGATCGGCATGCCTCTCTTCATCTGCTACCACCGACCACCGATAAATGTTTGATTGAACGTCGAAAAAAACCAAAGAAAAACTTTTGACAATGGTGAAAAACAACAATCAATGAGAAGTTTAGTTTGGGGATATTTTTTTTTCAATGCTGTTCGATCCTCGCAAATCTGCAAAAGAGAAAGATAGCTTTAGTGTGTTTTTATTTTTTTTGTTGGTGGTGGATATATATTTTTTTACGACGACTCATGCTTGAAAAATAAAATGCATTAAGAATGACGGCTAGCAGGAATGGCAATGAGCTTGACGACGACAGCCGTATTATCAATGAAAAAACGGCATTACTTGCTTCTTCTTCTTATTCACCTGTAAATAAGTTAACAACGACTCAACATCAATTATCAAGTAGACAACAAATGTGCTTTGTTGAAGGCGTTGCCATACCCCAAAAACTTCTTTCTACATTTCAACAAGCACTTGTGAGCGGCGATCCCTCCATTCAGCAACCACCGTTCAGTTATTCACGCCCTTTACCACCATCAGTGTTCAAACCATTAGGTATGTAGGCGTTTTTTTTTCTTCGTTTGTTTATTTACTTTAGTAATTTTTTAAATTTATTTTTAGCTGAAACAAAACTTGTCCACTTGAAAACACCAAAGTGTGGTCCAATTGTCCCTTTTGAAGACAATACCAATCATAAACATTTTGCTCGAGGAGTGAATGAAAAAAAGAAAATTTGGGAAGAATTAGATTTAGTTGAACAACCAAAAATGCAACACCTTCAATATAATTCGCCTATGCAACTTTATTCAAAGTTTTTAATTATATTTTATGCTTTTCATAGTTCTTAATTTTCAGGGATTCCGCTGAAGAACAATATCGCCAACAAGCGGCATCAGTTCCAAATGTTCCTTCTTCCGCACCTATTCCCTTGGGAGCAGGTGACCGACAATTTGACCCAACCAAATCGGAAGCTTTAAAAGCCATTCGAGAACAAGACAAACCAGATGATTTTGGTATAAATTTTTTTGATAAAATTTCTCAAGCTGAAGCTCCAAATGTTCCACAAAGTCGAGTAAGTATAATTTTTATTTTACAATCAAAAATAAATTCTAATTTAGGAACCAAATTGGGCAAATGAAGCTCGACAAAAATCTGAGCGAGCTCGATCCCAAACACCTGGAGCTTATCAACATTACAATAACAATCAAAATTATTTAAGCCATGATAATTATGGACTTCCTGCAAGTCAACCTCCAGATTACACATCTGGTCCTCATCTTGAACCTGATCCTCAAAGCTTACAACAATGGCAACAGCAACGCCAATATCGAAGTCCAAGCTATGATAGACATCATAAGTATGAAGATGAAAAGGTTATTTAATTTAATTAATTTTTATGTTTTTTAAGTCCGACTGGATTGGCGTCAGATAAGGGTTATCTATTCGGTGGAATGGACTTCATAGATCACCACGCGCAACAAGACCCTTATCAATATGATAGTAACAATAGCTATCAATATTATGATACTTATCCTAAAAGAAAGGAGCAAAAAGAACACACAAGGCCTGGCTATCAATATGGATTAGATTTTAATTCATCCAATCGTAATCTTATTGATGGTCAAGACCGAAATTATTATCATGGTTATGGCCCACAGGAACCAAAGCTTAAACCTAAATTTAGTGCAGATCCTCATGCACCTATTAACACTTATACTGCATATAACGTAGAGTCTGTAAATCCCATCCGTTTGATTGGTGATACAATTTCAAATCAAAAAATTCGTAATGAAAAATATTTAACTGATGAAGAAAAACGCACATTTGCTACGACATTTGTGCCAACACCTGGATTTAAGCCTGATCACATCACAGTTCAACCACCACCAAAACAACCTGAACCTATTTGTTATAGTTTGTCAGCGAAAAAACGTTCACAAAGTACCACTCCAACTGCAGCAGCTAATCAAATTCGAATGAACCCCCGTTCAAGAACTCCCGATGCAAGCAATAATGATCGATGGTATACAAGCGGCAACAAAGAGGTTAATGTCAAAACTTTGTTGACGGATGAGGCATTGCGGGCTCCTAGGCGCTATGAAATCCCTTATTGGTCTAATCGTAGCGAACAGAAACATCATTCATGGCAATCAGGGTTAACTGATCCACGACATAATCGCCCTCAGGTATCCTCCATCCTGCGTCTTCGTTTTTTTTGAGTTAACAATAGTGTTATTTCATGTTTGGGAGGTGTAAAACTAAAACAACCCTAACAACAACAATAAAAAAATTTGCTAGCCGCAACGCCTCGCTTAAAAATATATTTATAAAATAAAATAAAAACAAAAGAATTTTCTTTCAGATTATGCGAACTGAACCTAATTGGACTCGAACGGTTAATTCTCGTCGAAATGCATGGGAACAACAAGCTCAAAATGTTGATGCAAGAGTTCAACTTCCTGCTTCAGCCAAAGTTCCACCTCCACAACCTCCATACTGGGCTGATCGATCAAATTTAGCTCAAAATACATGGCAAAGTACAGCCAATCGCCTTCAAAATCAACAACAAAATTGGGGTGTAAATCAAAGTGGACAACCATGGGCTTTTTATAATCCAGCTGACAGTTATGCAAATAATGTTGCACGTCAATCAACAAATCAAAACTTTGTTTCAAATGTTCAAACAACAAATTATGGAAATACTAATCAAAATCCACATCAACAACAACATCAATATTCTCAACGAACCACTTCATACAATAGCAGCGGTGGTGGAGCTCCACAAGCACCTCCTCGTCAAGATTATAATTCTTCTCAAAATCAATCATCATATAATCAACAACATGATACAAGCAATTATTCCACTCGAACTACAACCAATACTCAACAGCAACAAGCTGCAATCCCATTACCACCACCCACATCTGCTTCAAAAAGCAGCAATAATGTTAAACAAAATACGACATATTCCTATCAACAAAGTCAACCCCAAATTAAACAAAGTCCAGGACAAATTATTACTGAATCCTCATCAACATCTAAAACTGAAAATCGTAATACTAGCACCCAAGCTATTCCACTTCCAACACCTCGTAATACAAATACTGGTTCATCATCCCAAAATTATGTTGAACAACGAACAAGAAATTATGAAAAAACTACTGAAGAACGAAAAATTCCAGCTCCTGCGCCTCCACCTCGTCAAGAAGAAGGTCGCATTATTCAACAAAATGATTATAATCGATTTTACAAAAAAGTAATAAAACTTAATTTCAAAAAAATTATAAAATATTATTTTTATCTTTTTCTAGCAAACCACTGAACAGCATGGTTATACCCCTGATGGACGCCCGATTCCAGCAAGCCGTTCCACAACGGTCAATGTTCAAAAACCAGAAGATTTTAATCGATATACTGAAATGGCCGAGCAATTGCCTCCTGGCTCGCTTTCCCATACAAAAGCCAATGCTGTAGGAGAATTTAAAGATAAACAAGGCCATAATATCAGCTATAAACGTGAAGTTTCAACCAGTGCCGATCCGGGTCGAGAATGTCAACTTTTGAAAGAAGAAGAAAAAAGAGTCGTTGAAGAAGCTCTTGAACCTGGAGTTATTCAGCGGTAAGCTAATTTCACATCCAAAAAATGAAAATACTAAAAAGTTTATTTACAGACACGTAACAACAAAATTCTATAAAAAGAAAACCATCACTGATACTTCAACCACCACGAACGAATAAAACAAATTAAAAAATCCCAGAATCTACATTTATTTTACTGCCATAATTTTTTGTTTGCTGCCTAAAAACCATTGAATTTATTTGCTTAATTTTAGATATTTTATTTTTTTCGCGGATAATAATTAGTTTTATTGTTATTTAAATTGATATTTTTAAGCGATTCTATTTTATTTTTAATGTAAACGTAAACAACAAAAAATGATAAATTAAAAGAAAAAAATATTTTTAAAAAAAGTCATGTATTACTATGAACAGTGGTGCCATCAAATGGAGTTTGCATCAGCAAGTGATCAATAATTCGAATAGGATCAATAAAAACTATATGAAGCCAACATGGAGTTTCTTCAATGGTTGCACGAGCGTAATCTTTTCCGAAACCTTTACCAAAACTCAACTTGACACAAGCCAGTTTTTCAAGTGATTCCACATCTTGTCGAGTCATAATGGAATTGGAAGATAAAAGTGAATGAAAAAAATCAAAATCAAATATTTTTAGATTTCCAGCTAAAATAAAACAAATTAAGAGTTTAATTAAACAAGGTTGTTTACTTGGCGGTAACCGATATACTGTTGAAACATGAACATTTCGATCATACATCATTGAAAAAAGTGGGGCTTGTATGAAAACAGGCATCGAGCATTTGGAAACCAATTCTACCGATTTTGTTTGCAACTTTAAATGTATTCCATTTCCAATTTGACAAACTAACTCTCTCGCCGCCATTCTATTTTCAACATTTATCATTTGACCTATAAAAAAGTTATAAACATGAATATCATTTTTTGTTCTTCAAAAATGCTTACTCAAACACATTCGACGTGGATCTTGATGGGCATGAATGCCTTCAATATAAATTTCTGTTGTAAGCCCTCGAAACACATTACCAATTTGATTCATGTATTCGAGGAATGTAATACTGCACCAATGGTTGGCTAATTTAGAATATGGGACATCTTCCAAAGGCCATGTTTGAGTGGTCGTTTCCCTTTTAGCATACTTCGAAACTTTATGTAAAACAATTCTCAAATTTTGAGGTAAAGGTGTTCGAGGGCTTTGATAAAAGCTATCAGATAAAAAATCGAGACCATTAGGAAATTCTTCTTCCTCTTTCAGTTGGATTCGAGTTGCACCAAATATAATTGCAGGCATTAATGGTCGCTTTTCAAGCTTTTCTTTATAAATATTATTATTGTTTTTAGTCAACGATAAAATATTTTCGGTTCTTTCTTCGCAGAAGTTAGTGTTGGGCATTGCTTCTTCAAATGAAAGCATAACTAAATCATCGGATGACATATTGGAAAATGAAAGAAAATTGGAAAAAATAGAGTTATTACCAATTTGATTTCTTATTCTTGCCATCACTTACAACAAATATCAAAATGTCATTGAAAAGCGCAGAAAAAATAATTTTGATTCCAGACTTTCCAACAAACAAACAAAAAATGCCGACAAATTAAAAAAGCAATTTTCCGATTATCCCGTTCCATCCATCGACGGCATAAAAATTTCTTATTCTTCTTTTCTGTTTGATTGAGCGACAAATAATATATTTTTTTGGAAAAAAATCAGTTGCCAAAATAACTTTAAAAATATAAAAGATCTTTTACCGTTAGGTCTTAGGAAAGTTTAACCAACGTGCCAAGTATATAAAAATTTCTATGGCCAACCATTGGCTAACCTTCATAAGAACAATCGGTAAAAAAAATAAATTTGGTAAGGTCAGCGACAATCAGCAACAGCAGAATAGAAACAACAAATTCGAATGGGAGAAAATAAACAACAGAAACAATCACACAATTGAATGAATGAATACATACACATTTTTTTGCGGCCGTCTCTGTCTAGACATTGGCCGCGGCTATAACGAAGACTACCACCAAATGTTTTTAAATAACAGGAAGAAAAAAAAAGTTCTTCCGTCTTTTGTTTTTTCTTTTAGTAGCATAAAAAATTTTTAAGCAATAAAAAAACTAATTTTTAGGATTTTTATTTCAAACAAAAAGCCTTGATCACTGACTTTTAAATTAAACGTTTTTTATTCTTGATTTTTTACCCAAAAATGAAATTCTTTCTTCTTATTTTTTCGCAATCATTTTTGTGCTCAACCCGACACCATCTTCTTTTTCTTCTTGCGTATACTAAAGGAAAGGAACAAAGGGCTCATTTTTCTGCGCTGTTGCAACATTCACAATCACCATCATCGTCGTTTTTGTCGCCTTGGATGGTGCACTTTTTCTTGTAAATGAGTGAGCGCCAACGGCCTGCCACTGGCTGCTGCCGTTAACTAACTGTCTGGTAAAAAAAAGAAGCGATCGCGCGCCATTTTGGCTTGCCTGGAATGTCTGGGTGGAAAGAAGAAGAAAAAAGTGAAGCGATAGCATCAACACCATTTAAAAAAAATATAACCCCAGAGATGGATGCGCAAGCATCGGAGAAATTTTGAAAATATGTACGGTGTTTTAAAAACGTCTGCAAAAAAATGTGAAAAAGAAGATGAAAACTGAGAGGTATTTTGCAATTTCTGCTGCACAGTAACTCACTCTAATCTTTGTTTTCCAAAATGAATGAATCGGTTTCTAATCAACTCAAAACCCCTTTTTTCTTCCTCTTCTAAAGCAAGCTTATAAATTGTTGTTCGTATTTTTTTTAAGTAGAGGGATTTTAATTTTGTATTATCGTAGTAAAAAAGGGATAATAAAAAAAGCAGAATAAACACATGCAGCTGATATGGATTATCCTCAGACATTTTCCTACAATTCCTATTTTATTTTGGAGGAAATGCCACAATTTTTAATAACGGACGAGAAATGGGGATCTTCTTCTAATTTAAGAAAAATGCATAAATTTTCTTTCCAGAAAAAATAAAAAAAATTGTAGTGAGGCAAGCATGAAAATAATCGCTTTTAGAAAGGCATTTGACGATGATCGACCACAGCGGTCAATTTTATTTACGAATAATAAAAGAACTTGATGTTTGAATTAAAATCTTCTGTAATAGAAAGAAAAAAATGAGAAAAAGAAACCTAATTAAGAAATCGGATGATTTTCAAAATAAAAGAGATACTTTAACAAAAAGTTGGAAAAGTTTCAAAAGCAAGATTTTGAGAGCCGTTGATTTTTATTTATAATAATAATAAGAAAGAAATATGGTGATGATGTTATCGTAAAAGAAAAAGAATTTGCAATGGATAGGTATGAGAAGAAAGAATCTGTCTGGAAAAAACGTAGACATGCATGTTGGGGCAGCAGCGACCAAGAAGCAAGGTCATTTTTGGAGAAGAAACATGAATGAAAAATGTTTGAACATTGAAGATAGGAGTCAGCGTATGAAAAAAGAAAAGAAATAAAGAATGCTGTAACAATGAATAACGGGATAGAAAAAAAAACGGTGTAATGAAAAAAAGTGACAGAAACAAAAAAAAAAAAAAAAATAAAGTGCAAAATAGCAAGAAAAAAAATTGATGCTAATTTTAAAGCGATATACGTATTTATTTATTTATTTATGCAGCAATTATTTTAAGAAATACAAATGAAATATAAAGTAAAGAATACAAAAATAAAATTTATGTACAATGATGATATTGAATAATAAGTTGCACTGTTACAATAATTGGTTGAACATAGGCATGTTTGGGTTATGGTTGTGCCACTATGTTTTGAGTGATGCTCTTGTTCATCGCAACTTCCTACTGGTGGCTAAAATTCTGATATTTTTTGTCTGAAATTTAAAGAAAGATAGAATCGCTTACCATACTAAAAAAATAATCTCGAGATGAAATTTGTTGATACACCGAAGTTAAGCACCCACGAAATATGAGTTTGGCATCTAAAAAATCTCATTTTTATGAGGTTATAGCTTCTTCAAAATTCAAAACTTACTCTGACTTTGGAGTACAGCTTTGATACATGATGACTCGCACGGCTGTATAAGGAGATCCAATCCCTTCCGCTTGTTAATTGAGGAGCCACCCATCCTCCATATGGATTCAGTGAGCGATCGGGAGTTCGATGCATTATGTAACTCCGAGGTTGGGGATAAATTATCGAAGGGGTCGTTGCAGAGCTCAGATTCTGCCTCTGCCGGTATCTGTAGCGAGCGCATGAAAATCGCTCTCGACAAGTCGGACAACGGACCCGACACACATGTGTAGCACCATATCCCGGTTGAGGAAAGAGTTCGGGTACCTAAAAAGAAATAAGTTTAAAATCTCAAAAAAACAATGAATCAAACCTTTCTGGCGGTATACATGGAGCTTGGGTGATTTGTGATGGTGTTTATGTGGATGATGAGTTGTTGGTGTATCTGCTCGCTTTTCCTCAGATATCTGATGAGCTTCAAGCAAGTTGAGCAATAAAATCAGAAGAAATAAAATATGTAAGTATCCTAAGCTTTTCATAAAAAAAATAAACCAAGCAGGAGGAGTCTTATATAACTAATATTTGATGACAATCATCCAAGTGGAAATATAGAAAAAACGGTTTATCTCAAAGTTACTTTAGAGTGGGTATTCAAGCCTTTCTCTTTCACACAACAAAATAAAGCCTTCAAAATATCCAAATAAAAAAATGAAAACTTATTTTAACACGCACTTAAAGTTGAAATCGATTGTGTAAAGGATTTCAGCTTTTAAATTTACAGGTTGCTGCTGTGAAGAAAGAAAAAACAGTACAAACAAAATAATGCTGCTTTTCGTATTGTCTCCTTCCATTGTTTGCGCATTCATTTTCACTTCTTTTTATTTGCAGGTTCACAAAAAAAAGTGAAAACCCCATTGCTTCTTCCTGACAGTTTGAATGTTTTCATTTTTTAAAAACCAACAACCACTACCACGCAATTTTTTAAAGCTAGCTGAAAAGAACAAGAGAACTCGAAATGAAGTTCAAGAAGTTAAGGTAGTTATTACCTATGTAAGAGCTCAAAACTACTTCTAGCGAAGAAAAAAAAGACACCGTATATCATTGGCGGAAGCTTGCTGGGTTTTTTTATCACTTTCATCAACGGAATATGGTGTCCATACATTTAACCAAGTAAAAAGAGAATACAAAAATCCAAACATCTTTAAAACACAAAATAAGACTCAAAAATATTTATAAAATGCAAAATTACAACAAACAGAATAAAAAAATACAAGAAATCACAAAACAAAATAAATAACAAGAAAATTACAACCGTGTACATATTAATGACCCTTATTTTTTAGTAAAGAAACTCGTAATAGATTTTGTACCCTTGCTAGCTTTAGCAAGCTGCTTTTGAGTCGTAGAAATTTTAACTTTCTTCGGTGGTGGAGCTTTAACTATTCTTTCTTCATCTTCTTCCATAACGTGCTTGGCATTTTGAGTTTCATTTTTGCGAGTAGTTAGATCAATATTGAAATGAGCTGCTAACATTGTGTGTAGTCGAGATGGTACAAGACGAACAAATTCATGGAACCAGGAGTTGTGAACACGCATCGAAACTGAAAGCATAAACATGATTTTACATTGACGAGTAAATACAAAAAACTCACCATAAGAAGATGGATCATCACATTCGCATAAACGTTTAACACATAATTTTGAAAACATAATGGAATAATATTTAAGTAACTCTTTGTCATCGGCATAATAAACAACAGTTGAATCTTTCAAGCTTTCTTTTTGATGAAGATATTGATCACGAAGTTTACATAGTCGTTCATTATTGCGGAGTTCAGGAAATTCGTGAATCAAATCATTCCATGATTGATTAGCTCGATTCTTATTGGTTCCAACTTTTGCAGCAACAAAAAAGAAAGGATCAAGAGGACTTATATAAAGATGATGAGCAGCTTGATAAAATTTTCCATTAGAATAAACAGCTCGATCCTTCCCAGTTTCTTCGACCATTTCATAAAGATGTTCACCAGAAATAACATAAAGGCGTTCTTTTCCACTTCCAGGTTCACAAATTCTTCGAACAAGACTACCATCCAAAGTTGCATTCACAGGAAATGTTAAAAAACGAAGATTGCCATTAGTACCTCCACGATCCATTGTAACCAAGTTTGATTATTGTAATAACTAAAAAAGATCTAATCATTATGCTAATTTTAAATTATTTTATTTACCTTGCGTTGTAAAAAGTTTGAAGAAAAAAAGGCGAAGAAAGTTTTTGAACACAAAATTTTTGAATTTGCTTTTTGCAACGCAAAAAAACGTTCGTTGGAAGAATTCTTTTTAAAGAAAAAGCTTTACATCAAACTTTTTTGAAGTGATTGTTTTTTGTCATCATCATTTTTTCAAATGTGAAATCAAAATGTTACGTCATTGTATAAATCCATCGACGTCTAAAGCAATTACAACAACATGGGCAACACGATGTTTATCCTTTTTATCTGCTGTTGAACGAAATCCTCATGTAAATAAGCCCATCATAGCTTTTGGAGCTCGTTATTTGTCTTTCAAAGCACCAGAAATAAGACTTTTGAATAATATTTATGAAATTTTTGAACTGCGAATTTTACAAGGTAAGCTTTATTTCACATGCTTTTTATATAATAAAGTCTTTTTTTAGCTCGTAGAGTGCCTGCAAAAGCTCGTGGACAAGCTCAGAAAAATGGAAAAAGAGAAGAAGAAACCAGCAAGAAGACCACCAGCAAAGAAGAAAGCAGCAGTAGTGGTAGTGGCAGCAATACGGAAGATGATGGAGAAGATCCAAATGATATGAAAAAGCTGACCAACAAACTCAAGATGGCTCTCGTTATTTCTTTGTGTGTTTATGGTTTCATTGTAATGTTGTCACCTCGTTCAGCTGAAGATTCTTCTGCTGTATCTAATATTTCTTGGAGTGATTTTACAAACAAACTATTACCAACTGGACAAATTTCAAAGGTTATTGTTTATCCCGAAAAGGAATGGGCTATAATACATTTGTATGCTGGAGCTAAAGGCGCTCATGGTGAAACAGTGAGTTCTTACTTTTATTAAACACACTTTTAAGTTTAATGATTTCGTTTATTTTAGTTGAAACCTGTATATCGTATGGGTATTCCAAGTGTTAATCGATTCGAAGCAGAAGTTCGAGCAGCTGAAGCATCAGTCAATTTATCACCAGAGCATTGGACACAAATAGAGTATCGTAGATTAGAAGGCGCTAACAATGTTATTGGTCTCGTTTTTATTGGGGCTCTTATCGTTGGTGCATATTTTCTTTTCAAACGAGCTAAAATCTCTTTTCAAATGGGCGATATTATGGTATGTGTCTTTCTTTTCAAATAACTTATTAAACTGGCTGTTACTTTAGAATCAGATGACGAACACTCAAATTAAAGTCCTTGATCCGTTGGCAAAGGATAGCAAACTCAAAATAAAGCTCAAAGATGTGGCTGGATTACATGAAGCAAAAATTGAAGTCAATGAGTTTGTTGACTATCTTAAAAATCCTTTGAAATATTCGGTAATACATTTCCTTCTTTCTTCTTTAACATTATCTTTTTTTCAGAAGCTTGGCGCTAAATTACCGAAAGGAGCTCTCTTAACTGGTCCACCAGGTTGTGGTAAAACCTTACTTGCTAAAGCTTTAGCGGCTGAATCATCTGTTCCTTTTATCAACATGAATGGCACAGAATTTGTTGAAATGATTGGTGGTTTGGGTGCATCCCGGGTTCGAACACTCTTTAAAGAAGCAAAATCGAGGGCTCCGTGCATTATTTACATCGATGAACTTGATGCTGTTGGTCGCAAACGTAGTGAAGGAAATCAATTTGGAGGTGGAAATGGAGAAGAGGAACAAACTTTGAATCAATTGCTAGTTGAAATGGATGGTATGGATACTTCTCAAGCTGTAATTGTTATTGCAAGCACCAATCGACCTGATATCCTTGACAAAGCTCTTATGCGACCTGGACGTTTTGATCGTCATATTTCTGTGGATTTACCGACTGTACTTGAACGTGAAGAACTATTCGATATGTATTTAAAGCAAATTAAATTAGACAAAAAACCAGAAAGTCTTATCAAACGTTTAGCTCAATTGACTCCAGGCTTCACCGGTGTGTTTTTTCTGATGACGCTAATGGTTTTATCCTTATTTTTTTAGGGGCTGATATTGCAAATGTTGTAAATGAAGCTGCAATTCATGCTGCTACTCAGATGCAGAAAATTGTCCATGTGAAGGATCTTAGCTTTGCCATGGATAGAATACTTGCTGGTCCAGAAAAACGAAGTAAAATATTGGTTGCTGAAGAACGCGAAATTGTTGCTTATCACGAATCTGGCCATGCTCTTGTTGGATGGCTTTTGGAACATACAGATGCTCTTTTGAAAGTTACTATTATTCCTCGAACAAGTGCTGCTCTTGGGTTTGCTCAATACACTCCAAAAGATAGAAAATTGTTTACGAAGGAAGAAGTTGGTGATAGAATTAATTATATGTTTATATTTCTAAAGTATCTTATTTTTTAGCTTTTTGATAGAATGTGTATGACTCTTGGAGGACGAGCAGCTGAAAACGTTTATTTCAATCGCATCACTACGGGAGCTCAAAATGATCTTGAAAAAGTTACAAAACAAGCATATGCCCAAGTCAAAAATTATGGTATGAGCAAAGAAATTGGACCTCTTAGCTTTTCTGCTCCACCTGGTGAAGAACGATCATCTCAATTTTTCAAGAAGCCTTTTAGTGGAAAACTCCAACAATTAATGGATCAAGTAAGTTCATATATGTTTATTATTATTTAACTTACTTTTTGTTTGCAGGAAGCTCGAAAAATTGTGGCTGATGCTTATTTTACTACCGAAAATATTATTCGTGATAATCGTGAGAAGTTGGAAATTATTGCGAAAGCTTTATTGGTACGTGAAACTTTAACGTATGAAGATGTCAAGAAGCTGATTGGTCCACCACCTTTTGGAGATAAAAGTGTTGTTGAAATTGCAGATCAAGTTTTACCGGATGCTCCATCTGATAATGATTAGATTTTATTATATGTTTAGAACTTATTAGGATTGTTTGCATTGTTTATTGATTTATAATTTTTTTTTGTTATTAAAGAATAGATAAATATCTTAATTTTTACCTTTTTCGTGTTTTTTAATTGAAAAAAAGAGAAGTTTTTAAAAAGGAAGAAGAGATTGATTTGATATTTTAACCTTCTTTAATTGAGATCCGATCTCATTTTTTTGCTGAAAAAGAAGCGTGGCGATACCGGAAAATTTTTACGTATAAAATCCAGAATTAAAACCTGCAAAGATGTTATTTTATAAAAATGAAGAAAACACTTAGTTTTGCTTTAATCGTCTGTTTTGTTGTTAGTGCTGCTTTTGCTGAATCCGTTCATTGGCGTAAGTTTTTAGCTTTTCAAACAAAGCTTGAATCTATTGTAATTTTTCTTCTTCTTCAGAATGGCGTGATCTCATTTGCAAAACCACAGATGGTAAAGGCAATGATAAAATTAGTGAAAAGCCAGCTGAATGCAATATTGCTCTTCGGGAAAGCGAAAAGGATGATAAACGCCGACCTTCACCAACTACAAATGGTGGATGTTTTGATGAAGTTGTAAATGGCACCACCCGAACTTATTGCGATCTTCTCTGCCCTAAAGCTGATACCGTATACCTCATCAAAAGAGATCCTCAAGTTCATCGATCTTGCTTTGTTTTCTTTACTCATCGACTTGAAAGACGTGGAGATGATTGGTATTTATGGCGAGACAAAAATTGTCGTCTCTCACAAATTATTTTCACCATTCGTTGTGAATTCCTTTTTCCTCGAGCTGAATTCCCTGATGACAAAGAAGTTTTCCAACGCTTAGTAAAGCGTACTTAAAAATAATCATAACTGTTTAATTTACATATATTTATTTTTGATGACTAAAAACATTTCAAATAAAGTTTCAAAAAATTTTCCAACAAACAAAATGAAAGTTTATAAAAATAATAAAAACAGTATATCCTTTTTTTGAATATGAAGGAAGTTCTCAAAGTTCAATACTTCGAGTATAATCATATTCAATGGTTGGAATGACGGCTTGCACAAATTTAAGAAAGATTAAAAGATATTGATGAACTCCAAGGACTTTTCCGTTGCTTGCTAGTTGCTCAATTAAACGTTTCATAACTTCCGCATGGCGACAAGGATGAATGGAAGCCATTTGAACGTTAATAAGATGGGGATGACTTTCAATGGTGATAGTTTTATTTGCATGATCTTCAGAAAAATCTTCATTCATTTGTTCAACTGTAAGATATTTTCTATCTTCATCATATCCAAGCAACCATAGTCTTGGAACCTAAAATATTTGCTATGTATAAAATTTTATGTATCGGTAGCTACTAACCTGATAATATTTATCATATGTAATATGTAAATCATAAGTGCGAGTCCTGAGAATATCTTGAGCATCATTAGTTTCACTTTCTTTTTTCTTTTCTGGAACGAATCGGAATGGGTCATCCTCATCATTTTTACCTTCCATATATGCATCCATATCCATGGCTGGGGTATCATCATCATCATCATCCTCATCTTTGTTATCATTTGTTTTAGCTGGGGTGTGTTTTTCCTCTATATTTACTTCGATGTCTTGGGCAGCTTGATTTGTTTCTGGGGCAAAATGATGGGTATCCACCCATTCATCTCCTGTTTCACCGGTTCCATCGGTAAGAATCTAAATAAAGAATTTTTTAGATAATAATTTGGCAGGGATGAGACAAACTTTTTCAAGATTTGAGTCATATTCCATTTGTTTACATCGACGATGACAAGGGACATGTTTTGTTATTAAATATTGTTTATCAGCTGGTAAATAATTACGAGTTCTAAAATCTCTATTTTCTTTAATATTGCACTCAATTTGGGGAATTACCTTGCTTCATCAATAGCTTTTGACCAAGCCCATGTGGGACAATGATGAACTAAGAAATCACCAGCTGCAACAAATTCTTCGGGAGTTAAAACACCAGTTTCTTTAAATTTGGATGCTTTAAGTACGGGAGTTAAAAATTCTCCAACACTTAGGGCAGCACTTTTAAAGCTATTTACAAGATTATCCATTAATAATAAAAATTAATCTAATCAACAACGTTTTACAATAATGAAAGATATTGAGTAAGACTTTGATGATAGCAGAAATAGCACACGAGGAATTATTCGTTGGAAGACAATATTCTTTAAAATTTTAGAAAGTTATTTTATCAAAATTGAAGAATCTAAAAGGTTGAGATAAAGCTGATTATTTAATTCGGTATATGGATATAAAATTTACAAAACGTTTGGGCTAATAAAATTTAATGAAGAAAAACTTTTCTTTCAAAATTGTAAATAATATAGCTATTTTGGCAAGCGCTTTTTACCTATTATAAAAAACCCAAGGTCACTGAATTCATGAACAACTTTGTCTTCTGAGAGAATTATCTGGCAGCAATCACAACAACAAAAAGTTATTTATTGTGAATATTTTTATTTTGAGGCAAACAAAGGACAATGAATTCAAAGAGCATCTTTAAAGAAAAATTTGTTTTTTTGAATGTGAGTAAGATAATTTGAAGTGACTGCGATTGTTACAATAACTTATAAAACACATGAAATGGATATTGTTTTGAATATTAATTCTATATGAATTTATTGATTATATTGCATTAATTTTTTCTAGCAAGATTATCACCCGTTTAGCACAACAACAAAAAAAAAAACAGTTGGCAAGTTTATGATTCATTCATTCACGCGGTGGCGGATGGGGGTGTTTTTCCAACAGCGTTTATATTTATCGCTAAAACGTAGTATCGCCTTTCGAAAAAGATTTGATGCTTTTTCTTTCCTCTTTGTTTTCTTTTTTTTAGTTTCTAATTCGCCTATATGTTTCTAGTTAAATTTCTCAAAGATAATTTTTTTTGCAGAAAAAAACCGCCGCAATGAGAAGAGCAATGAGATGGGTGTTTTGGAGGACAGCTGGCAGAAAAGTGCAATTCTTGTTTGTGGCTTGCCTTTAAAATAAAAGAAAGCGTCTTTTTCTACTACTTTTATGCATTGCAAAACAACAACCAACCATGAATGATGATGGTTGAAAACTCAAAAAAATTGCGCACATTTTTGAAACTTTTTTTTAACTTTATTTGGGCGTGTATGTATCGATGAAATAAAAAAAGTAATTTAACTTTTCAATTTTAAACTCTCTTTTTTCAGTTTAATTTGGAAAAATGGTAACCACTACAACTGTAACAAGACGAACTGTAACCACTGGTGGTGGTGGCACCGTTAGATCTGCCACTATCATCCCATTATGGACTATCAAACTTATCACTGCTGTTAGTATTTTTATTATTTTTTAAACTAAATTTTCATTTTTTTGATTTTCAGGTTTTGAGCGTAGTTATTCTCATTCTTATTTTCCTTCAAAAAGCATATTGGCAAAAATATGCCCATACTTTTATCATAATTGTTTTAACTTGTGGTTTCATTCTTGGATGGAGTACTCAAGCGGTTCTCACTCGTTTCTTAGCTTTTTATCGAGTTGATGTGGTTTTACATTCAATTATTGTGACCCTCACTGTTGTTTCCACTGTTCTTTGCCTTATCTTCCTTTTCGATCAACGTGATTGGCATCGAACCAATGAATACAGTTACATGGTTGGAATCACTGTGAGTTGAAACAAATTACTAAGCTTAGGAATAAAACATGTTTTACAGGTTTGCATGGGAGTTAGCATGCTTATTTGTTTCTTGCTCATTGGCTGTCTTTGGAGAGGAAATTATGCCATTGTTGATACGCATTAATTCATTCTCATATCAAATTTCGATTTTAAAATTAAATCGTTTAAAAATTTATATTAATTAATTATGCATTTGAAGTCAGTGTTCGTTTTTTCTGAAAGGTCGCCGCCGCCGCCGCCGCCGCCGGCGGCGGCGGCGGCGGCGATAGTTGGTAGTACAAAATTTACCAAAGGGAGGACCCTTTGGATTTTAAAAATTTTTCGAAAAAAATTAGAACATTCTTGCTTTGTTCTCATAACTCATTGGATTTCTCAAATATCGAGAAAAAAAAAAGCTAAGAAGAAATTACGTTGAATTTAGGAAATTCTGGAAAAAAATTTGCCTTGGTTATCCCTTTGGTAATTTGTCAAACTTAATTTTTTGTATCGCCGACGGCGGCGGCGTGACAACACTGTTTGAAGTAAAAATTTTTGTTATAACTTTTTTTAAATAAAATAAATAAGAATAGAAAGATTTACGCTTAATAATAAGAAATGGTCCCTTACCAAAAAAAAACAAAGGATAACAATAATAAAATTTCTGGCAAACTGTCATATAAGTTTGAATTATTTTTAACAATTCATTATGAATAAAGTTTTGGTCTATCCAAAATTGGATATTTTGTTTAAAATAATATCTAAAAAATCAACCTATGGCTCATGAACTCTGCCCAATCAGACTTTAATGTAAAATTTGATGAACTGAAAGATTCATTGGATAAAATAAATGAAAAGTAAGATTTATTATTTATATCGTTCAGAATCCTTTTTATCATTTTCAAATTTTTTAGGAGCGAAGTAAAAAGACCGTTAATTTCAATTGCCTCAATTCTCACAGTTCAAAATGAAAAAATAGAAGCCGGATTGTAAGTAATTAAGTTTATTTAAATAAGCTTTTGCTTTAAATGGAAAGGCTTGTTCTGAAATTATTCCGAATTTGGCCTTAAAAGCTGTAGTAAAAGTTAGATTGTACACTGAAAAAAAGTCATAAAAAATTTTCTAAGTGTAATAGTAAACTCCAAAAAGGTTGGCTTTAAGCTTTTTTAAACCGAAATTTATTGGGAAATTTTAAAAGATTTTGACAGAAAAATCTCAGTTTTGTTTACAAAGCTTTCTTTATTTAGCAATGAAATGCACGAACGGATGGACCGTATTGAGCAACGGCTATCGGATATTCTTGGTGATAACAAGGGCAAGGACCATATCACTATTGCATTAGAATGTCAATCAAAATTATGGTTAGAAAAGAGATATGGCCGATCTTTCCAGCAATCACATATGTTGAAATGCGAAGATGGTGAAGTGAGTTATTTTTTACGTTTTGATAATTTTATAACTTCTCTCTATTTGGTCCACTGCTTATAATTAGCTTTATAGATAGAAGAAATTCATCTTTATTCTCCTCCGCTTAAAAAGAACCATAAACACATCATGGCTCAGTGTACAGTTGCTTTATTAAACCTTGCAAAGGTTTTAAAGTGTGTCCGAAAAAGAAGCGAATTGGCAAAGGAAATGAAGGTGGATAAAGCGGAAGATATCATTGTGTATATTTTCGCATTTCGTATTGACAAGAATATGAGAGAGCAGATTATTATGGTAGCTAATGAATATGGCGTGAAACTTGAGATTACAGCTGAAGCATTTGCTTAATATTGTAGCAATTATTGTTAAAGGACAAATAAATAAATTTTGGCATAAATTATTAACTCAAAGTATGTACATTAATTAGTTTTAGTAATTAAAATATAACATTTATTGTCAAATATTTTAAAAACATCATAAATTTAAAAAAAAATTAACACAAATTTTTAATTAACAGATTTTCATCATAAATCTTGACAACCTTTAGCACTTTATAAAGCTGCAATGCATATTAATTTTTGACGAATGCTATTTTTTTGAAGTATTTGGATATTCTTCGAATGGTTCCAATGTTTGTGGCAAATATGAATTTACTGGAGCTTCCATTACAACTTCACTTCTTTTAAAATGAAAAAAAATGTTTCGAGTTATCTAGAAATTACTTACTAATGTCGTTTTTTTATTGAGAACTTTTTTGTTGTTGTTGCAAAGACTTAAAGAAACTAATTATTTTTTAAATTTGCTTTTTATTGAAAACCGGAACTTATAAAGTATTATCATAAGCTTTCGAGCTTACGACGGCACTCATGGCTTATGGCACATTTTTATATGCTTTTTTTTCCAATTTTAGTAGTTTTCTTACTTACTTCGTCAACAACCAACCAAATGCTTTGACGGAATATTTTTTTATGCTCTCAAATTCCATCTTATTCAATACTTTTTTTTCTCTTGCATCATGCTTTTTTCAGCCCAAAAAAAGGAATATAAAGCGCTTCTACTAGTATAACATAATTTTATTGTTGTTATATTTTTTATGCATCTGATTTTTCCCTCGATGATTATATCACCTTTTTGTTTTAGAATTTATCAATATTATGTTCGTTTTGTTTCTCAACTTTTTCTTAAACGTATTATCTTTTAATAATAAATTACTTTCTCTTATCGAAATGTTTCTCAATAAACTAGACCCGCTTTGAATATAACAACAACTTTTTAAAATTTATGGCCTTTATTTAGACTTTTGTTTTTGATCCATTCCGCCTATGTTCTTTACGAAGATTTTATCACCCAGACTACCTACTGTTTTCTTCTTTTTTTTGTCATCCTTTTTTTCTATCACAGAAGCGAGACACATTTGCATAGACATAGTTATTGTTTGGGTTAGGCAAAAAAAAAAGCTGCACTGGGTTTGTTTTTAGAATTGAGACTAATCTTAACATTTTAAGCGGGGAATAAAATTTAAGAAAAAAATGGGATTAAATGCTTTTTTAAGATGTTATCTAGCTTTCTTTCTCTGTGTGCATCCTAGAGCCAAAGATTTTTTTGTTTCTTCATTTTCTTTATTATTTTTTTCCATCAAGTGAGTGGTTTATTCATGAGACAACGCCGACGACAACAGTTTGTTATTGTGATTAATGTTAGAGAAAAATAAGTGTAAGCTCTCTTTTTACGTAGAAAAAAAAACGAAACAAAGGTGGCTGCAGCAACATTCATTGACGTATTCTTCCATTTATTATTTTTCTCCAAGACTGGTTGATCTTTTGTTCTTCCTTCTTTCTTTTTCTTCTTCTACCACACACGTGCTTGCTTCTCTTTTTTTTCTAACGCTTCTTTTTGAGACTTTTTTTTTATTAATTCAAAAAGCACATTGATAATATTTTTTTAGGTGTGATAGTCCCATTGTTGTTTTTTAATCATGACAAAACAAGAAGTTCCTCCAGTGGTTGCTGCCGTTACAGGTGCAGAAGTTTGTGTAAAAAATCCTTATTTGAATGAACAAATTGATGATGTTTTATATCATTTTGGACTTGCAAGAAGTGACACTAATTTCCCAGAAATATTTGGCGATGTTAAAGTAAGTTTTAAACTTATTCCAAAAAAGTTTTCGTTTTGGCACACAAAAAAGAATCAAAAAAGGCTTTATTGAATTAATTATCGAGTTTTAGTATGTCTGCACTGGAGGATCACCAACTCGTATCAAAATGTATGCTGAGCTTTTCTCCCAAGATTCTGGCCTTCCATTATCCCAAAATCTTTCACATTCTGATCGTTTTGTCATGTTTAAGACGGGACCTATCTTATGGGTTAATGTAAGCTTACTAAAGCTTTTTAAATACACAAACTATTAACTCAATTATTTTTTTAGCACGGTATGGGTGTTCCATCAATGAGTATTATGTTAAATGAATGTATTAAACTTCTTCATTATGCTCATGCAAGTGATGTGTCATTTATTCGTATTGGCACTAGCGGAGGTATCGATGTTCAACCTGGAACGGTGGTAGTTTCAACAGCAGCCGTAAATGGCCTTCTTGAAGAAGCTCACACACAATTTATAAATGGAAAAATTGTAAAACGTGAAACCAAAATTAATCAACAATTAGCTCAAGAATTGTATAACAGCGGAATTGAAAATTCATTACCAGTTGCTCAAGGAAAAACTTTATGCGCTGATGATTTTTATGAAGGTAAATATTTCAATTTTTGAATAAGTCCATTAAAGCTTTTATTTTTTGATTAAAATTTTTTTGTTTATCGTTCTTTTTTTTTGTTCAAAAAAAATTGGATTTAAAAGAGCTCGAGCAAATTTTGATACACAGATAAAGAAAAAGCACTTTTGAAATGATGACATTTTACTGACGAACGTTGTTTCAGGTCAAATGCGATTAGATGGAGCATTTTGTGAATATGATGCCCAAGATAAAGCAAATTTTATTGCTCGGTTACATGAATATGGGGTTCGAAATATTGAGATGGAAGCCACTGGGTTTGCTTCATTTACATATCGAGCAAATATAAAAGGCAAGATTCCTTTGAAAATCGGCTTCTTATTATTTTCATTCGCTTTTTATAGGTGCTATTATCTGTGTCGCATTATTGAATCGACTCACTGGTGATCAAGTCGCTCTTGATAAAGCAACATATGTTGAATATGAACTTCGACCATTTAAACTTGTTTCATCTTTTCTTCGGGGTAAAATTGCTCAAATGGCAAAAACTACTTAATAGAGTACTAATTATTAATGTTAAAGAAGACAAAAAATAAAGAAATTTTTTGATACATTTCTCTCATTTTTTATTACAAAATAAGCACAATTATTAACTGTAGTAACACAAATAACATTTATTGACAAAAAAATAAATTAAAGCATCATAAATTTTAAAAAAATAACACAATTTTTTAATTAACAAATTTTCATCATAAATCTTGACAAGCTTTAGTACTTTGTAAAGCTGCAATGCACATTAATTTTTGACGAATGCGATTTTTGGAATTATTTGGAAATTCTTGGAATGATTCAATTGGTTGTGGCGAATATGAATTTACTGGAGTTTCCATTACACTCAATGGTTCAGCTCCAGTTAAAGGTTGCCAAGTTCGAAGAAAATTAAAATTAAACCTTTTCACATTTCGATGTCCATAATATGGGTAAATGTCTATTGAAGATGGACGTGCTTCTAAAAATGATAAATCTGTTAGATGGAAAGCAAAATTTACTATTCTTGCAAGCTTGTATGAAACAATTTTGTTCGAGGGTAAAGGTTGTAAAATTAATTAAAAGAGCTGTAAAAAACGAAGAAAAAGTCTCTACTTTGCTGCTTTTTTTGATTAAAATAAGTAAGTTCCCATGTATCTTTGTCATTTTAATTTTCATGAGTCAATGAATTAAAATGAGCAGAACTAACCTGTATTAGAAAGAATAAGAATAAAGCATACGATAGTTGCAAAAAGCATTGAATATCTGCTTAACAAAGGCATTTTTTTCTGTCTTTTTTTAATAACCTGCAAAAAAATATTTAATTTGTAGGTATTATTTATATGTGAAGAAGCTTTCTAACTAAACACATAATCGTGATTATATGTAGGTTGATGAAGCGCGAAAAAGTAAACAATGAACAAAAAATAAAAAACATAAATTTTACAAAAAGAGCATAGTAGGTAAAACTAGAAAAATGAGCAGCTTTTTATGCAGATTTACTTCTGCTAAGGCATCCATTAAAGATTACAAAAAATATATCTTTAAATAAATTAAAAAATTAGAATGAAAATGAATAGAAATAAAAAATGACATGTTTTATAAATAATTTTAAAAAGAAACAAAAGTTTAAAAAATCTTTTGACCTGGCAATCTTCAAAAAGGACTTTGTTCATTTTCAACTGGCTTATCCTTATATATATTTTTTAATGAATGAGGTGAAAAGGGAAACAAAAACCCTTCCCACTTCTTTTTATTATATTCAAAGATATAAATATAGCAGCTATGTTTGCATTTACAAAGCTACAAAGTAATCCATCCTTGCAACAAAAAAATGGAAAAATTAAATTTAATGTTTTACAACCAGCTTTCCCAGCTACAGTGTATTTTTAATTACGACCTCTCGCAAAGGAAAAAAATGTTAAAATTAGAAAAAGTTCTGGAAACTATGGCTGATGTTTATGTTTTAAGACATCAGGATTTGGTCCTTGATTATAAAATCTTAATTTATTTTAAAACGTCACATCAAAAACAAGCAACGTGCCTTTAATGATGAAGAAAAATACAATATAAATATGTTCCACCTTTTTAATAAACTTTACAAAGTTTACAACCGTCGATGAATCTCAAAAATTATGGTCAAAAGCTACGGAAAAAAAGCTCTATTTAGAAGCAAGCGACCGTAATAAAACGTAATTATTCACGTCGCTGGTTGCAAATTGAGAAGGAAAAAGCGTGGCCCAAAGTTTTTTTGGGATCATTTGGAAATAAAATTTTTAAAGTAATGACGTCCTTCAAAGAAAAAATCAAAGGATAGAAAATTCTAAATTGAAAGCAACTTTTTCTGGCAGCATTTTTTGTTTTTTACCATTGTTTTTGAGTAAAAATAAAAGAAATACGAAAGCAAGAAAAAAATTGACAGCTCTTTTTTTTTCATGGCATTTCTTGGATGTTTGTTAAAATTGAATATAGCAACCAAGCGTAAGTGGTTTAAATAATTTATATACCTTTTATATATCATTTTTTGTTCCCAAGTTTTTTATATTAAAAATTTTTTTTATCCTCCTTTGTTTGTCTATGATGTCAAATTATATAAGTTTGCCACCGCCCCCATAAATAATAAAATTCGTTCATAAGGATACAAAATTTTTAAAATAAAAAATTTAAAAAGTTTTTAAATAAACCAACAGCTAATTTCAACTTTTTCCCATGTGTATTTGGATAAGGAAGCATAAACATTTTTTTTACCTTTTGCAAATATATGAATTCAAGTAAATTACCCAATGGAAAGAAATATGTATTTTTGGCGAAATTTTTATTTTACCTTTCTTGTAGTTCTTAATGAAAAATTAAGGGTTTTTACATATCTTTTTATTCTGAACTCTATGGCTTCGGATTAATTAATTCAAAAGCTAGCTGCTACAACGACGATATGTTCAACGTTATGACTTTAAAGAACAACTATGTTCACAATTTTACATGTGCTTTTTAATGACAATTAAAAATTAGCAAATATTTTTATAAAAGCGGTTCCTTTAGTTTTTTAAAAATAAGTGTAAAAATTTTCTTTGTTTTTCACCGCCACTTTTGGTCCTTTGTTTTCTTCTTTTTTTTCTTCTGTTTTTTAAAAACTGAGTGTTATCTTTTTTTTATTTAACACGTAGTTGCTCTTTTTGTGATCAATTTTCGAAGAGCACGCAGCACCCGCATTGTACGCGGAACGAACTAACTGCATTCAGCATGAAAAAAAAAAAGGAAAAAAAGAAGACATTGAATTTTTTTTATATGCGAAAGAAGCTTCGGAGAAAAAGAGACGGGACCCAACATACATACATACATATACATAAACTTCCAAAAAGTAAAACTATAACTATTGCAGCAGACATATATGTATGTATCCAATCGATCACCATTCGATCAATGACGACGAAAATGATTATATGTAATGACAATGGATGGGTTTCGTGTGTATTGTCCGGTACAAAAAGTCTTTTATTCACTGATAAAATTGTCCAGTTCATAAAAAATCGATATAAAACCATTTGATTTTTGACATTATTTTTGATTTAATTTTAAAATATATCTAGTTGTGTGTGGCTGGTAGGAAAGCATAAATCACTATCAATTTCAATAGCTGTTTTTTTTTTAATTTGCAAAAACTTTTTAATTATTGTAATTACTTAAAAATCAACGTGACATTCTCTTTAACTTTTTTTTCTCATTAATATTCGATCAAACTTCTTTAAGTGCAGTTTAACAATAAAAAAAGAATTAAATTTTTCTTCTTCCATCAGACTTTGATTTCATTTTTGCTTTTCGCTGCGCATCATCCTACGCCGTCTGTTTATGAAAAAAAGAAACTACGGTGCATTATCAATCAAAAAAATCAAAGTCGAATAAAAAATTCCATGCAAAAAAGGCGCGTCGTCGTCCATTGAAGTCTCAGTGCATGAGAGATCATAAAAGAAATTTCCACACTTTTACGAACAAGTTCTCTTTTCTTTTTTCATTTTTTCATTAAAGTTTAAAATGAGAAGAAAATGGCTATCGATGATACCCGCCACCACAAATTAATCTTATTGTGTATTTATTTATTTGAAAGTTCGATAAGAAAAAAGAATGTACAAATTATTATTATTCGAATAAAAGGAAGCAAAAAAAGGAAGTAAAAGAATTTTTACGATTTTTTGCCACAACTATATCCCCGATTAGATAGATTGAAAGATAAATGCACAAAGAACATTTAAAAATTTGAGGTAATTAACATTGTGACAATAAATACCATATTTTTAACATACACAATTGCACCTAAAACACTATTCATTGATTTTCTTTTTTATATTTCGGCGGTTTTTATCTACTTTTCATCTACATTAAAACAAAAAATAGTTTTTTCATTGAATGAATGAATGTCGCTGGGTCGGGTTTATACCGGTGCTTTTATTTTGAAAAGTAAGTTTCAAAGAAGAAATTGTTTTTAAAAACAAAGTTGTTTATGAATGAATTTTTAAAAATAAAATTTCAAGAAAATAGATCATATTATTTTATTATTTTTACCCTTTTAAAGTTTCATCCTTTGGTTGGTCGTATATTTTTTATTTTTTTATTTCTCTAATTTGCTATCATTATCGAATAAATTTTATCTCATTAAACTTTTAATAATCAACCATTTAGAGTACACTTTTTTATAAATCCATTTGAGAAGAATTTAGTCGGCGAATTTAGAGGCGGCGATAGCAACAAAGTACCAACGATTTTATTAAAAAAGATTATATGTATAAATTTTTTTAATAAGCTTTGATGTCATTTTTTTGCAGAACTTTTTTTAGGTATTAGAGGGATGGTAGTGCAAAGCCAATTAAAAATTTTGATCTCCGCATGTGGTTACTGTATTTTGAATTTGATTTTCTTCTTTTCATCAAAATGTAATAACTGTTGTTGTCGTCACACAAATCTCAAAAAATAATTTTGAGCATTTTTACATTTTTTATTATTGTTTATCTTTTTTAAAGCTTTTGTCATCATCGTCCAGGTAACAAAACAAATTTAACCATTTTTACGTGGACTTTTATTTTGTATTTACACATACTTCCGCTTGGCGTCGTCTTAAATATTTTTTTTGTGTTATGCCGCGAAAAAATGTTTTGGAAAAGTACTAAACACTTCAACAAGTAAAAGTGTGTCCTTTCGCCTTTTTTTTAAAGATCATTTCGATTTTTAACTTCCGCGGATTTTTGAATTCTAAAATCTTTCATACATTTGTAAGTCATTTTGATCGGTCATAAGATCTAAAATATTGGCTATTATTTATCGTTTCTTCTTTTTCTTAAACTAAAAAATATTTTTTTATCAGCAAAAAAGAAAATGCGTCCATCAAAGTTCATGATTGCATTAAAGTTCGTTTCCATTTCTTTTTCCCTTTTCACTTTTTAATGCTCTTCCTTTTTTTACAAAAGAAAAAAATGAAAAGTGGCCATAATGTGAGTGCATTTGGGTGCAATAGCACGCGACTGCACCGATAATTTTTTAAAACACGGGCGGAGCATCATTGATGCGCGCAGGAACAAAAAAAATCAGGCTGGCTCGGTCGAGAAAAAATTGGAAAGAATATTTCTTCTTTTTTAGTTGTCAACCAACCAAAGCAGACAGTTAGTCGATCAAGTTATCTTTCTCTTTCTATTTTTTTTTTGTCAACCGAGAAAAAAGATGTTGGAAGTTATGGATGGCAGGCTGGTGGTAGGCGGCAACATTTGAATAACGCATATATGTATGTACAAATAATGTATATCATTGCTGCTGGCCGCGCAGTTTCTTTCCTTCTTTTTTTGATTCGATATCACCACTGCCACTATCGCCATCGACAATATACGAGAAAAATTTGGAGAGACGCACATATCAAAAAAGCATCAGCACCATTATTGCCTTAGTTTGTGTGATATATATATTTTTTGCTTCGATTCACGTTTCTTTTTCGTTTCTTTTTTCTATGTTGAACGAAAAATGATCGGATGATAGGTGACAGTTTATAAAATATAAAATATATATAGGAGTTTGTCGCACCATTTTAGTTAGTACATATTTAAAATTATAAAACCTATTTCCTCCTCCTTTCCCTTTGTTTTATGTTTTATAATAATATCTACGCCGCCTCCTACCCACCTATATGGTGATGATATTTACTATTAACAACAAAAAGAAAATAGATATCGAAATATTTAATGCACCTTTATTTCATTTTTAATTTTTTGTTTTTGTCGCATTTTTAAAAGTTTTTAAAATTTCTTGATGTTACGAAAAAAATAAAACTTGTCGCCGCAAAAAAAAGGTTGCGAAAGCTTACGCAGGAGTCATTCATTTCAAATTTTATTAATCATTTTTTAATTATTATTTTATTTCATTTTAAAACTTACCCTCGCCTCATTTATTGTTTTTAAATTAATTAAAGAAATTTTTTTCTTTTTTTATTTTTTTCCTTAATTTTTAATGATAGTTTCCACTTTTTATTACCTTTATAAATCAGGTTGACTTTTATTTATTTAATCTGTCTTTTAATCATTATCTTTTTTTCCATTTAAAGCATTTTCATCTCCCAGGTTCATAAACCCCTTTATTTCCTTGAAACATTAAATAAAAGTTAGTCACTTTCAAAAAGAATTTGATTTTTATATGTTTTTTCAGCTTGTTTTTTTATTTAGGTCCTTGTCCTTCATTCATGTTTGTGTACCGTTTTGTTACCATTCTTTCTTTTTCTTTTTTTCGAAAAATTTTCTGTTTTGTTAATTCAATACAAAAGAGAGAGAGAGAAAAGTGCGCGTTGATTTCACATGAATAAAAGTTGAAAGAGATGAAAAAATAAAAAAAGGTACGTATCAATAAAAAAATTCAGTATTTTTTCCATCACGTCGCCTCTTTTCTTTTTTTTTTAACGACAAGAAACCTGTGTTAGTTCGAATGTTGTTGACAAAGCCTCGGGTACGTCTGTAGTGCGGTTACACCCGAATCAAAAAAAGGTGGAAGGAAACAATGCAAGCAGCAGAATTTTATTTACCCTAGCATTTTTCTCGTCGTCGATGTCTAACACGTACACATTAAAATTGAAGAATAAATAAAATTATTCTTAAACCTTGCCCTTTCTGTTATTTTTTATTTATTTTTTTGGGTTTTTTCCTGATCTTTTCTCTCACTTTCTGTCGTCTTACGACTTAATTTTTCTTTCTCTATTTTTCTTGTTTTTTGTTCGAAGAATCAAACATAATTTTTTCTTTTCTTAAAAGTAGAAGTCGCTGCGGTCAGAGTGTAATATGTGCACCTGGGGGTGTGCTCTATGATAGGGTGCGCATGCGTGCATAAAGCTTTTATGATTTTGATGTTGATGATGCTCCCACCCATCTCATCAATTTTTAGTGTATCATCGCATGCTTTAATTACGAGAAGAAAAAAATGAAAATCAATTAGTTTTTATTTTTTTGTTGTCATCGTCAGTCAAGAACGTTGACAGAAGTTTAAAAAAAGATGAAAAAATGAAGTCTTTAACATCCGGCCTTTTCAATAAAATAAAATATATAAAGAGGCACATGATTTTGATATATTTTGAAGGGATTATACGGTATTATCATCAGCGGTCATGATTGACCAAATAAATGGGCGAAGTAGATTGTTTTTTATTTTAATATATAATAGCGTCAATGAATGTGTTTTTATTGGTATTAATGCTGCTTGCTTTCCATTGTTATGATCAAAATTTTAAAACTTTTTTTTATATATTTTAAATCAGTGGCAGGTTTTGTATTTGATAACATTTTTTACTTCTCCAAAATTAATGCATGCGCATGAACGATGATTTCCGAAGATATATCTTTTTTTTTAAAAACTTTTCCCGAAAGATCATCAAAATTTTTTCAAAAAGCAAAGAATTTTACCCATTTTTATAATAATAATTTTTTTCTTCGTCGTTCAAACGAGAAAATAAATAATGAATCAAATAAACTTTTTTCTTATTTATTTTCATTTTAATCATTGCTTTTAAAATCGAGTTTCTATTTGTTTCAAAAAGGCGCGTCAACTTTTTTTTGTTTTTCAAAAAAAGGAGGAAACCTTTAAATGTGTTAAAACAAAATTTCTTTTTTGCTCTTTTGATTTAATGAATTAGTGTAATTCTCTGCCTCTGCGCATCGTGTATTATTATTTTAAATACTTCATTTTTTTTCTTCTTTTTTTCATGCTTTCGACAAAAACAATCCAAAAAAGTGGTAAATTTTTTGTTCGTTGTTTTATTAGGATTTATGACGTAGTCGGCAATAATCTGTATGAAATGAAAGAAAAAAGCTTTGTAAAATGAATGAGTGGAGGCCTTTATTTTTTAAATTGACCATTGGGCAGTGCCTTAAAATATTATTTTTGCGTCACAAATTCTTTTGTCTTCTTTAGCTTTTAAATATACACTTTTTTTAATTCCTTCCATTCAATTTTAAAAAATCCAAATCCAAGATAAACATTTCTTTTCTCTTTTTTTAATTTTAATATAATACAAAAACAAATACTTTTTATTTTTTATATTATTTTTTAAGAATAGCTAAAATTTATGACTTAAAATAGTCAACAAAAAAATATGTCCATGAAAAACTTTTAGAAAGCATTGATAATTTTTATTGTCCATTATTTTTTTCTTCTGCAAATTGAGGCAAAAATTTATTGCTTTTATCAATGATAATGGAAGATCATGACCCTTTTGTTTTATGCCTTTAAACTTTTATCGTTGTGCTTGCTTTTCGCTATTTTTGGTCGAACTTTGATTAATGAAGAATCATTTGCATGTAAGCAAGTAGAACAATAAAAAGCCTTGCTTATCAAAAATAAAAATAAGAAAGTTAACTCTAATCTTTCAAACAGTAAAAGCATAACTTGCGTCATTCATGAACGATGATCTATTAAAAGTTTCTTCTTAGAAGGTGAAACCAAGCAAATAAAGTTGAAGCCACATTTTTACAGTGATATGTATTTTATTCTTAACGAAATGGCTTCAGTTCGTCGTGTACTTTCTTAATTTTTAAATTTAAAATTTTCGTGTTTGTATTTAAAACTCATTTCATTCATTTTATTTATTTACTAATATTTTTAAATTATTATATATTTTTTCAGGCATATTTTTGCCCATCAAAGTCATTCAAAGTGCATTTTGCTTCTTCAGATATTTTTGGTGTGTTTTCTCGGGAACGAGAATAAGGGCCTTTGCGCTCGCACACTTTTCAAAAATCTTGCAGCTGAAATCAATTTCAACAGCCATCAACCAAAACCAACCAAATAAAATTGTGTCCACTTTCTATTGCGTGCTTCTAAAATCAAAGATAAAAGACGAGAAAAAAAAATCAAAAATGAGGTACGTTTTTTTGTTTGTTTAAAATAATAATAATACCATTAAGATGAAAGTTTACTGATAGCTTTAAAAAAATTATATAAGCTTGCATTTATTTGTATGACTCCGCCCTCAGTCTTACTTTTTATTGGCTAACAAAAAATGTTTCTTTTCCAATTCTGTACGTAGTAAAATTCTTTTTACCCATATAAAAGAATAAGCAAGCAAATATGGCAAAAGATAAGCTTTCAGTAAAAACACATCCCTTATTTTCACTATTTATAGCAAAAATCAAAGACGAAAATTAAAGTTTATTGACAAAGAAAAAAGAAAATTATTTTTCTGTCCCTTTTTTTGCAAGCATTTTTTTCTTCTAACTTTTATAACTCTATTTTTTTGTTCTTTTAAAAAAAATATGTCGTCTAGGTTGCTATCATTTGTCACTCATAATTTTTTCAAGTTATACTTAATTGCGACACTTAAGCATTTTTCTTTACGTTTTTTTGCTTTTGACTTTGATTTTTTGCGGTTTTTTCGTTTTAAAAAATGTGTAACAAATGACGACGACAAAGCCAACGACAAAAAGTAACTACTAAATAACTAACTAAAACACAAGAATTTTGTTTCAATGCTTGCTTTTAAAGAAGCTCATGTTTGTCTCATTTCATTTACCTTTGTCTCCACCGCATCATCAAAGATTTTACTTTATTCAAACCGAACAAATATTTTCGATTTGTAATTTTTTCTTTCATCGTTTTTTTTTATTTCAAAAACTTTGAGGGAGACTTCCTGGTAGAAATTGTTTAAACCTTTCAACGTTGTTGTTTTTTTGCTTCTTCGAAAAATGTCTCACAATCAACAACAACTGTGCCGATTTTTTTTCTAAAATTAATTTTTTCTTTCCACAAAAAAACAATTTTTGATTTTTAAAACAACAACTTTTTTGTTTTTTTACTTTTGAAACTTTACAATCTCATTATTTTATTAAAGTCGCTAAGTTTCGAGTTTCATGATATATTGCAAAAGAAATGTATTTTCTTATTTTATATAGGATAAAGATAATTTCCTCATACATATAGTAAGCATACATACACATTATTATTTTAAAAAATAAATGAACAACGAACTTGATGTATGTATTGAGTTTTATGAAATAAAAGCGTAATATAAAAATTCAAAAATTACTCTCATAGCCAAAATCGTATTAGATTGCATTGCTATGGTTCAAACATTATTAATTTTGCTGCTGACTTTTTGCTTTCGAAAAAAATAATAATAAAAAAAATGCTTTTTTATTCATAAAAAATACAATAAAAATAATTATTTTATGCACTTTTATTTTCTGTGATCTTTGTTTTGATATGTGTGTGTTTGTTACACCTTAGATATATTACAAGTTGTTTTTCTAGTTTTTTTTCGCTATCAATCAAGTCTAAAAAATATATCCAAGTTCCTCTTTTTTTTCTTTTTTTTAAGTCGAATGTCGTCGTCTATCAGGAACACCCTCGTCAAACACTAAAGAGTTTGTTGTTGAGTCTACCAATTTCATTCATTCATTCATTCGCTTTATTATTATTATCATGGGCAATAACAAAGGTATTTGGGATAAAAACACAACGACGAAAGCTTTAAAAAATGGCCACAAAAAAATGGCAAAAAAATATGTCGCAAAAAATAAAACTTTTTGATATTTGCTGTTTTTTTTTTCTGCATGTTTTTGAAGTTTAAAAAGCATAAAGTGTATGTATCTTTAAAAAAAAAAAGCCGGAAGGAACGATGAAAGAAAGATTGAGTGAGGATGTGGATATATCACCTCCGCCATCGCCATCAGCATCATTGTCTGACAACTACTAAACTTGAAGAGAGACGACGACAAAAACAATTTTCTTAATGAAAAACTTTTTTTATTTGTTAATAGGATCTAAAGCATAAACCTTTTTTATTGTAGTTATTTTTTTAACCACCCGTCGTGTCTGTCTAATCTTTTATTTCATCAGAAAAATATTTGGTTCTTTAAATTTAAATTAATAAAAAAAATGAGTAATATACCGTAGTAGTAATGGTAAAACAAATTTTTTAATTCTTTTTTCACCAGTCGTAGTTGCTGGCGGCAGAGCTATGAAATTATAGTTTTTTAAAAAGCACAAAAGCATTTGTTTAATGGAGCACATTTACTAGCTTTACGCGCTTTTGCTCTCTCAAGTAATTTTTGTTTTTAAACTCTTCTTTAATATGGTAACTCACATTATCTTATAAAGAACATACAAGCATGTGCACCTGTTTAAAGTGAAAGAAAGTAAAAAAGAGAGAAAGAAAGAAGGGAAAAAGACGCTTTTTTGGTCAAAGCCGTAGTCAAATTAGTTTAGCAAAAAAATAAGGGGATGCTTTTTTATAGGGCGTCACTTTTTTTTTTACCTTTCTTATGAAATAATGCTTTACAAAACCGCTGTTGTATGCTGGTTGAAACTTCACTTATTTCGAAATCATATAAAAAAAAATAGCAACTTTAAAAAAACTTTTTTTATGTATGGAAATTTTAGCTAATAAAATATTTTTTGAGGGTTGTTTTTATATGTTTAAGCTTATTTCTATTATTTTTTTTTCGACAAAAAAAAGATGGGATAACAAAAAAATTTTACGTCAAAATGATGGCTGTTGTTTAAAAAAACCTCAGACATTTGTCACAAATTTATATTTTTTTCACGGTGAAAATCAACTCACTGCTTTTCAAATATCAAATTCTTTTGTAAGTTTTATAAAAGTTCACGTATGTTTAACATACTCGTAAAAAAAATCTCGCTACTGTGTATTTTTCTTTTTAAATAACAAAAAAAAAACTCGCGCGCACTTATTTTGTACTCTTTGTTTGTGACACTTCGTTTCATTCTTTTGATTATTTCTTTTGTCGAAAATGCTTGCTTGCAATACCACCTACCAAAATACCAATAGATCAACACACAAATTTCTTTCGTGGCTAAATTTGAAAAATTATCCATTGAAACTTGATTTGAATGATTTTTTTGTAAGATGTCAAACAATATGCGGTGCATGTTTAATTTTCGAGTTAAACAAACAATTTTTATTTTGCTAAAAATTTTTTTTTGCTTTTAGCATAAAAAAGTTAAGTTGAAAATTTATTAACTTAGAGCAATTTGTTATTGAATGAACATAAACAACAATTTTTAAAGCTTATTTGGTTACTGTAATCATACGCAAAATTTTGATACTATAATTTGTTGGAATTTCATTATCTTTTTTTCATTTATCAAAGTTCAAAGCTGAACCTTAATAAAGCCTATAAAAAAAGCAAATTTGCAACAAACAAATGCAAGCCTTAAATTTTGCTCTAGCAAATTTACGACGATAATTTACTTGATGCTTGGACATGAACATCACCAAATTTTGTTCAAAGCATCAAAAAAACATACTACGTATTATTTCATTTTATTTTATTTTGTTTTCATAAGCTCGAGTTTTTTTTCATTTCTGATTTTTAGATAACCAAATTTTTTTTACTTTCTTTAATAATTTGGAAAAGTAGTTTGACTATGAAATTCATAAAATAAGAAAATGGTTTTTTGTTGCTGCGTATGGGGTTTTTTAATCTGTGTGTGTTTTTTCTAGTTAGCTACTTTTTAATCTTTCTTTGTTACTTCTTTTTTCAATAAACAAAAAATGTACAAAAAAAATAACAAAGCTTAGAAGCATTGTTTTTTATCGTTCAAAACACAGGAAAAAATTTCTACAGAATTTTTAAAAATTGCGAATCGTCTGTTTCAACAAAAGCTTTTATTGTTTAATTTTTTAGTTCTTTTTTTGTACCAAAAGCGTGCGTGCTGTGTTGCAAAAGCGCATTTGTAATTTGAAGCTTTTTTGTTGAGTTTAATCGGGTGCTTGAAAAAAATTGTATTTTGATGTAAAGATTATTTTGTGATTTCATAAAACTTAACTCTTCTTTTTTTTCGGAGCTTTTTTTTTTATAATTTGTTCATCCAATTTTTTACTTAATTTAAATTTTAAAAGTAAGACTACTGTAGCTAAATATTTTTCTTCGTTCTATAAAGCAACAAAATCCGGAAATATTAATACCCTTTCTTCTCTTTTGATAAAGAATAAAATGAATGGGAAGAGATATGAAAAATATTGAATTCAAAAAATCTTCATCTTTTCATATATTTTACATATTTCTGTTTTCAAAAGCGTCTTCCGTTGTTATTCTTATAAAGAAATACTAGGCATTACGGTAAAAAAATAGGACTTATCATCGTCTTTTTATTATTTAATTTTGGCTTTGACGTTAATGTTTGTTTATTCACGAATAACTTCCTTGATGCATCCTTTTTAAATATTGATTTGAATGGAAGATTTCTTACTCATAATTATCTCTATCAAATGTGTCTGGCATTAAAGTTAACGCCTCTCATAGTTATTCAGGAATTAAGGGACTCGTTGATATTAAAATTTTCCGAAGTTTCAGTTTTCATTTTGCATCTTAAAAATTTTGGCTGCTTTCTTGAGTGTGGAAATAAGAAATTATTTTTAATAAGGTTTTGATATGGGAAGCGATTTAGGCATTGTTCATTTTTAAAAAATTTTGGAGTTCAATCTCATAAATCAAATGGAAAAAACAACGCTGATTTTTTCTATGTAGCTGAAAGTTTGCTTCCTTCGTAGTCTAGTCAATTTACCAAAAAGCCTAGAGCAATTTGAACACAACAATAACAAGCGATAGGAGTTTAAAGCGATTTACGTCAACAACAAAGAAAAAAATATTTGAGTGCGTTTGTTCTTTAAGCAACAGCGGCCGCTATCCATTAGCTTACCTATGGGTGTTCCTTGCTTATCACTAATTAAAATATTTTTTTAATTATTATAGTTCAAAGTTGACAAATTAATAAATTACTCATGTTCAAAGCATTTTTATGCGGTTGCAAAAACTTTTTAAACTATAACATAAAAAGAAGCTTGAAATAAAACACTTCAACTTTTTTTGTGTGTTTTTACATACAAATGCTCACGTTTTCTCTCACTTTTGAGTAATTTTTAGAAATTTTACAACCTACATCCTTAGCTTCATTCATTCTTTCATTCACATTTTTTTTGTTCAGTTTACTTTATCTACGTCAAAACTTTTGTAACCTTGTGATTTTTTAAAAATTTAAAAACAGTTTTTTATAAATAGGAACCCACTTACATAAAAATTTGCAACCGCATAACAAGCATCCTCTTCTTATTTTTATTTTTCTATAGCTTTTTTCTTTATTTCTCTTTCATGCTGTTCTCCGACCTATTTTGCAGGAGGCAGCAATACTGTATTTTTTAATACATTAATAATTGAACAGAATCATATGTATTTTTTTTAACCGACTAGTCATAATAAAAATTCTTTTAAATTTTAACCATTTTAAAAAGAAAGTAAAAAATCTTTGGTGGCATACATTTTTTTAAAAAGAAAATAAAATATTTGTCTTTCGCTTTTCCTTTTCAAAAATTAAAGTCAAGTTTTTTTCATCTTATTTTTGGCTTGCGTGTTTAAATATTTACTTATTTTGAACTTTTTTGAGTAATCTCAAAAAAAATAATGATGTAAGTCATTATCATTTTGTTCTGAAATTGGCATCAGAACTTGTGTTGCGTGTTTACCTTTGCAAATAACTAGGTCGGGTCTTTGTTTTAAAATGCCAAACTTTTAAATAAAATTTAAAAGAAAAAAAAGCTATGGCGTAGATATATTTCGTTAAACCAATTACAAATTTTTGTGAATACTTAAGCAACTTTTTTAAACCATAAATATTTTTTTCAGCGACGTCGTTCTTACATCCTCTGAATTGCCTTCAGTTATCCCTGTGGAACTTCCAGCAGGAACTCAATTTGTTGTTGAAGCTCAAGTTTTAACATCTGACGTTGATCGAACCATTGCTGAAGTTCAAGCTGAACAACGACATCATAATCAATCTATGACTAATTCTGCACATCTTCCACCACCGTCTATGATTGGTGGAATATCTGTTAACGGAGGAGGCGAACGAGCATCACAACAACCCATGAGAACTTTATTTTGTCGTAAATGTGAAGGGCATGGACAACAAATAGTCCTTAAAGGTCATGCATCTTCATGTCCATTTAATAATTGTACATGTAAAACAGTGAGTCTAAAGCCAATTTATAAAATATTTAGAATAAAAAAATGAATATTTTTAGTGTGCAAATGTGATGTCAATGCGTGCTAATGCAATAATTAGACGATATCGTACTCGAACAACCGAATGTGGACTTGTTTTAAAACCGGTACACTTTAAAAATGGAAATACACGCTTGAGAGTTTTTCCTAAATTTATTAGTGGTAAGCTTAAATTCAACCTAATAGCCCCAAATAAAATGCATTTTTAGAGGAAGAATGTTTACCAATTCCCACAGACAAAGCTGCACAACAAGCTCTTCTACTTGCCGCCGCACAATTTCAAGGCAAAAGTGCTTCGATAACTCCTCCATCGGGTGAAATTCCATCACCCAAAATTTCCATAATTGGAAATTTATACAATAACAATGGCATCGATATACCAACTCAAAATTTCACTTATCAACGAACTTCTTCCACTGAGGATTTGACAGCATTGTGCAAAACCAATAGCATGAGAAATTTGACTAAGCGAACAACAGTTATTGAAGATGATTGCAATTCTCCTCCAAAACGAGCTCATTCCCATTCTCCAATCATGATGGACACCAGTATTCCTCAATCAGCTTCCTCCCATAACCTCCAATGTTTCAATAATTCAAACAATGAAGGCGTCGCAAATCTTTCGCTACTCAATGCAGATTCTCGAACCACTTCCACACAAAGTTTGCCTTTTGCTTCACTTTCATTTGCTGCTCCTCAATCAACTGTGGTAAATACTTCACCAATCATGACACCTTCAATGGCTTCAAATTCATCCATGTTTGATTTACTTTTAAAGCAAAATCCAAATACAGATTTAATTGCACTTTTAACACAAAATAATCTATTATCTTCACATAATACACAAGCGGGTCAAAATTACGGTAATAATGTGTTTATGCAAATGCAGGTAAGCAACTTTACGTCTTCAACAAAAATAAATTAAAAAAATAAACCCTTTTTAGCAACAACAACAGCAACAACAAACTACTCCAACAACAACACAGCCAAATATCAATGATTTATTTTCACTTTTGCAAAATCAACAAGCTGCTTTTAATTTGCAAAATAGCCTTACCAATAACCCACCGATCTCAAATTATTCGAATGTTTCTCCAATGTATGCTGGACAAATAGGTTCTCAACAATCCACAGCTTTTACATTTGGTGGACATATGGCTCCAACAAGTGTTGGAGGTTCGGTTCGTAGAAATTCTAGCGACACTGAAAATCAACTTATGACTTCTTCAGAAAATATCTTTAATGGTAAAAAATAAAACTATTTATTTTAAATTATGAAAATACTTATCTTGAATTGTTTCAGATGTAAACAAAAAACCAGCCGAGAGATGCACCGATTACCTTATGCTTTCACCCGAAGGTCGAGCAAGATTAAGTGAAACAAAATTTCAACGATTTTTAAAAACCGTTCGCGAATTGGAAAAACAAATGTTGCATGATGATGATGAAGAAGCTCTCACTCCACAACCTTATTATTAGCCTCAAAATTATTAAAAAAATAAAAATTAAAAACAAAACACAAAATCTTTTGAACTTTTCTTCCATCAAATAACCTTAATATTTAAATTATTATTATTTTTAAATTTTATTTTAATTATCCAATTGTTAAGGTTACAGTATCCTCTAAAAAGACTTTTATCTATGAAACAAAACAAAAAAAGAATAGTTCCATTTCGCAAAATTATTTTCTTTTTGCGGCAAGTATCATGATCTCATTTCCTTTCTTCTTCCTTTTTTATTTACTATCTTAAAATGTGTAAGTAATAACAAAAATAAAATTTGAATGAATTTAGTATTGCCTTTTATTAATTTAAAAATATCCTGTAGCATAAATATTTCTATTTCAGAAAAGAAAATTTTTATTTTTATTATTGAAATTGTGCATACGTGTGTTTTTTGTATAACTTTTATCTCTTATGTTGTTTTTTATATGTAAAAATAAACCCTTAAAAATGACAAAATCCTTGTTTTTACAATTCAAAAAAAATCAAATACACTTAAATGTCCCAGAAAAAAAGGCGGTTTTTGACGGTTTTACCATCGCTCGTCTCCTTAATTTTCATGTGAATATGGTAGGTGCTTTTGGGGCATCCTTTTACACATCAAAGAAAGAAGTTTTTTCTTGACAATCAGGAAAGCTGCTTGCTGACTGTGCCATCTTTAAGAAAAAAATGTTAGTTGGATTGCGATGAGCCTTATTATTGCTGGAGCATTGACATTTTAGGTAAGAGAAAATGCCAAAATTCAAATTATTTGTCTTATTTGATCATTGTTTATGCAACCCATTCTCAGCTAAGTATCCCTTCAAGAACAATCGAGAAAATAAAGGTTAAATATGAAGAAGTGAGAGAGAACCTCATTTTCCCGCAAGGTTTGATATCGCACATTTTTCCATCAAACAAAGAGTCAAATCATTCATTGCCCATATAAAAGCACCCTAAATGAGACTGTTTCGTCAGTTTGCTTTTTTTGGTGGCATCCAACTTGGTTGTTTCTCTCATTTATTCCCAGTATTTTTAGGTGAATGAATTGTTTTTTTCGTTGTTGGCAGAATGTTTAATAAATACCAATTTTGTATATATTTTTTGATAATATTCATCTTGTAAATCATGGCTGCTTCTAAATGTTACTTTTGTGCAGTGTTTTCATAAATACTATCATTGCACGAGTCAACGTTTAGAAGAATCCTGATTACCATTCAATTTTAATATTTAATTCTGTCTTTCTAGTTCTCACAAGCATTGTTTTGTTGCATGAGTATTATCGAACTATCTTGCACGAGTCAATGTTTGTAAAGAACTAGATTTATAAATATTGTAAAAAGCTTGACTGCCAAAAAATATTTCAAGATAAAGTCTCTGTGGCAAAATAGTATATGATTTTTTGCACGAGTCTTTATTTTGAAATAATTTTGACAAGTCTGTAAATATTTGAACAACAACGCCAAAACACCTTTAGGAGCAAAACTTTGAGGCATGAAAGTTAAATAATCTCTTGCACGAGTTTTTGTTCTTGATGGTTTTTGTCAGTTGAAAATCACAAACAAAATGGGCCATAAATACACAAAAAAATTTATAAAAATGTACGGTAAGTTTGATAGCGGAAACTGATTACTGTAGTAGCATTAAAAAAATTTGAGGCATAAAAACTGAAATAAACCGAAAGAAAATTGTGAAGTAAATGAAATCATAGCAATTGCCCAATCTCTTTGAATGATAAAATTTTGAATATTTATCTTTTGCCAAGTAAAAGCGCAAGCACGAACAATTTTTTTTTCAACTTTGTGTTTTTGAAAAATTTAGGAAAATTTAAAAAACGTAAATCAAAAGTCTTTTACGTTAAAGAATTAAATTATTTTTTTTACTTGGCTAAAATTTCATTTCGTAATCAAATAATTGTTAGAACAATTTATTAAAAAGAAATTAATCACAACGCTTTTATTTATTATCACGGAATCAATCTTTTTTCTTCTTCTTTATCTTATGTACCTGTACTTAATTATAAAACGAAGCAAAAAATAAAAATAAATTAATAATTCAATAAATAAAATATTCATAAAGATATAGAACACAAGGCAAATTATTAAGTGTTTTGTTTCTGCGCGGAAAAATTTAATATCATTATAGTTCGATATGAATTCAAAGTGGTCATAACAGCTAATTGCACGTCAGCATTATTTTTGCAACAAGATACCATTTGAACGACATTAGGATAAAGATCAATTAAAGGATCAAAAAATGATCCAACTACAGCTTTTGGTTGATCATTCAAACCTTCGATAAGGGCGGAAATGGCTCGTAAAACCGAAATTACTTCATAAACCCGTTGGGATAAAAGTGGAATTCTGCCATTACTTTGGGCATCGCGAGCATATGCATTGATAACCTGAACAACGAAAATTAGAATTACTAAAATGTCACACCTAAAAGTTACCTGTTTGCATCGAAGAAGTAAAGATGATATGGCATGAGCTCCAAGTGTTTGTTGTTTCTTTCCATCCTTTCCATTAGGCATATCCAAAAATTCTCCAGGAACTTGAGTCTGTGATAGTGAAAGCAATGCATCAAAGCTAACTTTACATAAATCTGTTCGTTGCTCACATAAGTCTGAAGCTAAAGGTAATAACATAAAAAATACCCAAGAACCCTCCTGCCTTGCAAGCTCAAATGATGTTAATTTTTGGTTATTTGCATACGTAAGTATAAAAATAAAATATTAAAGCGAAAGATAAGGACTAAAAGATAAAGGAATAAAAAAAAAACAAACCAAATGTATCATTTGGATCCAGAGTATTTATTGAAGCCTTATTGAGAATATCAATAACTCGCTGCATAAATTCCCATGGAAGGATTGAAGCAAATGGTAAAATTTCAACTCGAAGTAATTCAATAATTTGACAATCAACAAATTCAAAACGTTTCCGTTCTTCTGCATTAAGTTGCTTGGAAGTTTGGTTTTTACAGAAAAGAAATTTATCGATGATAGTAATAAATGGAAACCATAATGTTTTGAATTTATCCAAATTTTCCCGAGCTATTGGAAGCCCAACACGGCAAATAGATGTGAAAGCACTTACAGCATTCATCCATATTGCTGTTGTAGGACAATGATATCGTAAAACCAAAGGATCAGAAAGACCCTAAAAATATGATTGCAAAAAGTGTAAAAAAATAAAATAAAAAGTTGAGCTTACTCGAACAATGGAAACAAAAACTCCACCATCGATAACTTCTCTCATTGTCGCAACTTTTGAAAAATATTCAACAACAAATTTTAAACAAATATCAGCGAAAGGAGCTAACGAAAGAGAAGGCATCGGCGAAGGATATTCTTTGGCTTTAACAGCAATAACAAAATCTGTTGGTGGAGTTCTTAAAGAAAATCCAGTAAAATCTAACAATAATTGAAAGAGATCTGGGAGAGCTTGGCGATGATTTGAATTTTTGTTTGTCATTTCTCGAGCAAGAATTCGAATGCATTCCAAAATTGCTTCATGCGCTGGACTTAATTCTGGATTTGCTGTTGTCAAACTAAATGGAGCTTGATCAGACGATTTGGGTGCAGAAGCAATTTTTTTCAAAATTGTTAGAAGCTCATTGTATTTGAGATCATCAGAATCTATGACGCCTTTTACTCGAGCAAATAAAGATGGAAAAATTTGTAAATAAGTTGTCCAATGGAATGGGCCTGGTACAAAACGATACGCGTCACCATTTTCAGTTCCATAAACTTTTGGGGTTGTTAAAATTTTACCAATTTTAAACCAAGACTGAAAAATTAACATATGTAAAATTTTGTTTGCCAAGAGAATGCTCCTACCTTCCATGATTCAATCCAAAAAGCATCCGGCAAAGGTGGAGCAATATCAATCATTCGAAAATATGCAGAAACTGTATTAGCAGATTCATAATCACTGCTAACCGAATTTGATTCAGGGCTAGATTCGTGTTTTACATTTAAAGTTGCTTGAGCATCAATTTCAACTTTCTTTGTTTTTCGTGGATTCGAAGATGCTTTTTCCTTTTCATTTGGTTTATCTTCAACTTTACCAAAATGAAATTCATGAAAATCTTTTAAAGCCGCAAGAGAAATTTCGGGATTATCAACCATTGCTGTATATTCGATATATTGGATCATTCGATTCCAATTATCAAAGAAATCATCTGAAATTCAAGAAAATTATTGAAGTTTTTTGAAAAATGCGTTAATTACCTTGTTGTTTTAAAACATGTCTTTGAGCATTAAAAATACGAACGACGCCAAATAGAGTTCGAACGGTTGTTTCAGCCCATTGTTTTGCGGGAGTATCGCGGGAATGATGAACCAAAAATTTTTGATTTCCTGATGTAGAATCGTCAAATTTTGAAGTTGAAGCATTTTTTGTTTGAGTTCGAACTTTTTCCAATAACGTAAATAAAATCTAAAATTGAATTTATTATGGCTGCTAAAATAAACATCAACTACTTACATCTGTAAGCATAACATGCCATGACAATGGTGTTAAATCATCTGAATGACATGCAACTGTTTGAAGTAAAGTATCGCATGCACTTTTACGCACCGCGGGTCGATTATCAACACAAAGCTCACCGACACATTGGAATAAGACAATCCATATCTCCTGTATATTTGCTTCTCCATGATGTTGGCATCTAATTCGAATTTGATCCGAAACATGCCATAAAAGTCCAATGGAAGATAAAGCAATATTAATAGATTTTGATTGTTGACCAAACATTTGCACAGTATGCAAATATTTTTTCAAGCATTGAAATGGTAAAACATCCAAAAAATCTTTTCCTATTTGGCTTACTGCAGTATGGGCATATTCAATTAATCGTTCAGTGCTACTAAAAAAATTAGGAATAAAATACAACACATTAATAAATTATAAGATTTACCTTTCATCCTGGGCAATTTGTAAAACAATTCCAACAAGAATATCCCAAACCTCGTCGCACAAGGTATTACTCGCAACTTCTAAAATATTCATCACACAATCTAATTGCCTTTGTTTAACATCTAAGAATGCAACTTCATTTAATTGTGATAAAGGTGTCATTATCAAAATTTGACGTTTCTGAAATAAATAATTTTAAAACCTATTTTCCTATTCGAAATACTTACAGTATCAGTGGGATGTAATTCAATATGTTGACGCATAGCTGACATAACAAGTTGAGTCAAAGCTAGTGATCCCCATTCTCGTAATTGTGTATGTGAATGGCTACAAACTTCCACAAGATGAGCTGTAATTGGACGCCAAAAAACATCCAATCTGAATAAATTAACTATCGAAGTTTGAAGAAGTTTGGAAATAGCAAAAAATGAAATATCTTTTGAACTTTTTTGAGCCACTTTCATTTGGTCGGAAGATAATTCGCATAAAGATGCTATAACATGATGAAGACTTACATCATCATATGTGCTTGAATGCTCCATTAATTTGTTCAACATTTGATTCTAAAATGAGAAGAATTAATTTTAAGTAAATTAAAGAAGTTGACTAACAAAAGATGGAAGTTCACCAACAACAGCCGTGGTTAAAACACTATTTGTTGGTCCACTATTAACATTTGCTAAACCAGTTGATTCTGATCCAGATGCATCACCAACTGTACGAAAGCCTCCATTTGGTAATGGCTTTATTCCAATAACCCAAGTAAAATGTTGCAAGGTTGCTAAAATCATATCCCATGTTGATGTTAAATATTGGCCATTGGTATCTGTCGATGAAACCAAAATTCTTGCTACTTTCATATTTTTTGCTGTCAACTAAAATACTTTTTAACTAAACTTTTACAAATATTCTAAAAGCCTACAGAAAAGTTTTCATTTGGAGCAGTATTTGAAGCTCCAAAAGTGGGACATACAGTACCCATTGCTATAACTTGATCCAATTTAGCTCCAATCATTTCAATATTATCAACACTATGAGCATGGTCTTTTGAAAACATTATATCGTTGATTGGATGGGCATGGTTTCCATTTTGATTTGCTTGAGCATTATTAATAGTTATAAATCTATCAAAATAACCATTTGGCAATGCATAACGACATAAACCTCGAAAAGAAGAATCTTTAATTTCTGCGATACCCGTTTTACAAGCAAGAATGACAACAGTTGATAAACAATTTAACAGTGATTCGGTTACTGAATCTTCCACGCTATAAAAAAATTCAGTTATATTATAATTTGTTTTTCTAAATTTACTAACCTAACAACCAATAACTGAACTAATCCATGAAGAAGGCTATTTGCTGTGCATTGAAAAAGTTCATTTGAAACTTTTTGATGCAACTCTATTTCATTTTGATCTTTTACGGGTAGTTTAGATGGTGAATTAACTTCTTCCACTACTGCATAAATACTATGAGTGGCATCAATCAAGCAAGCATATGCAAGAGATATGCAATATCCAGCAGGAACATTACCAGCTTCATGCTTCTCCAACCAATCCAAAAGAATCCAACGTTTAGCCGAAACATTTTCATGAATGGCAATAAAAGTTTCACCACATAAAAATCCAGGTTGATTTTGATCCACCACTTCCATGGGTTCATCATCGATGGCTGAAACTTACATTTTAAAAAAGAAATTACAAATTAAAAGCTTACCTTTTCTAAGAGCTCGACAACTAAAATTAGTTACACCTCGAATAATCATTTCAATAAGTTTAGGTCCATTTTCTTTTAAATGGAAGTTAGAACATAGCCATCGCAAAAGTTCAGGTTGACCAACAATTTTATGTATCACTTCTAATGCCGCAGCTGATTGCCATTCAGCTTGTCGAGATGCTAATAAATGAACGACAAATTCAATAAAAGTTTCACAATGATATTCAATTATTTCATGATAATTTTTAACCATAGTTAATCCAATTCTTAAACATCTCATTAAAACAGGAAATGGAGGCTTTTCATAATGTTTATCTGTGGGTGAACCAGTTGGCTGAAAACCATAATATATAAATTTTGTAAAAGAAAATTTCATTTTGACATACCTTTTTTCCTGTAAGATTAAACAACAATTCAGGACAAACAAGATCTCGCAAGATAACCGCATGCTCAATGTGATGAAAGAAAACAGATGGATAATTTTTAATTATTGTTTCAAGTAATTCTAGCGCTAAAGTTATGGTAAACCTTTTGACTCCAATTAACCATGAAGTTGCTTGACGCCGAATTAAACTTATTAAATCTTTTAATAGCAAAAGACTATCAGCGGCGCAAGCACCCATTTTAGTTGACAAATCTTCAGATTGAACAATATTTGTATAATCAATATTTTCAGGTATAGGAAATTGTAATATTGGAAGACTTTTAATTCCATCTTCTTGAACAACTCGTTCAAATGTGCAGCTAAATAATTGTCGAACTGCAGCGGATGCAGCATTTATAACTGAAGGATCTTTAGAGAAATTAAGCTTGATAGCAAGAACGATGCATTTTGATAGCGAAGAACCAGTAACGAGTAAACCAGAGCTTACAAATAATGTAATTGTTTGGAGAACTTTAAGCTCTTCACATTCAGCTTCGGTTAAATTCCAAAGTTCTCGAACAATAATGGGTGATGAACCTTCATTAATTACGCCAAATTGAAGAGCTCTCTGAATGGATTGTAAAGAAATTTGAACTAATTTTGGAGTTTTGGTTGAACATCCAAGAACAAGAGGATGAAGAATTTCATTGCATGCGTTACGCAAATTTGCTTGAAGAATTTTTGGTTCTGAACTTGTGGAAATATTTCGAACTTTTACAATTGCAGATTCAGCTGCCTGAAACCATAATTTTTATATATATTCAAAGAGGGAAAGAAAACAAACATCTTTAACACTTTCATGCTTTCGACGAGCTTCAGTTGAAAGTGATCGCAAATCATTTAATAATGAGTCAACAAATTTTTGTGGATCATTTACAACAAGGCCGCCAGATGAGCTAGCCATAAATAAAAACTATCTAAGTAAGTTTCAAAGTAAAATATTTATTTTTTATTATATTGCGTTGAAATAAGCCACGGCAAAAAAAAAAATATATGAAAACGTTGACAACTCAAAATAAGAAAAATATAGTGATGGAAGGCCAAAATGGTTTATTATTACGAATTCACCTTTTTTAGATGAGTGGTTTTTCTTTCCTCATAGGAAGCTATTTTAAGAGTAGTAATAGCTATGAGCCTAACCTGTGAAAATGTCAGTTGAGGATGTAAACATCTTTTTTTCAAAATTAATTTTGATGACAAAACACTTTTTTCTTCTTCGAAATCTAAAAATTAGTGGTGATTTCTTTTGTTTTGTATAAATATTAAACAAAAAAATAATTTATTTTGGCAAGATTTTCAAAATATTAACAGATACACAAATATTAAAAACAAAAAATAAATGCCGGCGAACACTTTTTAGAAGTATGTTTAATTAGAATAATTATGAGATCGAAAAATTTAATTTTGAATAAAAAAAGAGAGCGAAGAAAAACAAGGTTCTTGAAAGGGTATTTTAAATTTTTTTAATTAACTAAAGGTGGGGAATTTACAGGTGCTGGAGTTGCAAATAAATTCCATCCTGTTCGAGGAATTAATGAAACCGCCCAATCTATGAATCTTTCAGTTAATGAAACGATGCTAGAGCACAAAGCTTCAAGAACTTCAATAGTTTGATTTGGATATTGATTATAAAGAACCGATGTAATTATAAGAGCAACACACGTCAACATCATTAAAGCTGTAGCAAAAGGGAAATCTTGTTTGGGATATACGGAAAGTTTATGCCATGTTGGTAGGAGTTCACGATCGGCAGCTTCAGTGCATTGTGGATATGGATAAAATAAATGACCTTTTTCAAGTGGAGATGGAATCATACGGAATGCTAAACAAATGAAGGTAAAAAAGTTTGTATCAAAATCAATTTTTTATAAACTAATTGCTTACTTCCTTCCCAAGTATGCTGAAGCAATTGGAGAGCTCCATCCACTCGTTTCCAATGTTGTAAATGCCAAAATGCGTAAGCAATGGCTTCAGAATCTCCTCGTTTCAAAATATGTTCGGGTGGCAAAATTAATGGTTTCATTTCGAGTAAATATTTTGCAACATGTGGATTGAATTCAACTGCTCGATGTATAGCTTCAATAGCATTTTGTTCTGCAGATGAAAGAGATCGCTTTCCCATTTGATCGGGTTGAAATCGATCTGCGACCATTCTAGCTTTTAATAATGCAGAAGTAAAACAAATTGTTGCAGATTTTGGCAAACTAATATCTAAAAATGTATTTAAAAAACGTGCGATTTAATAGTTTTATTTTACCATCATATCTAGCAAGCACAGCTTGAGCATCAGCATAAGCTTGTTGCTCGAGAAGGACTTCAATCAAATTTTCATGAATATTCATAACATTAAGTTGTGGAAATTCCTTAATTAAATCTCTCATCATTTTTACCGCTTCTCTCAATCTATTTTGCCGTCGAGCACACATGGCTAACCTCCGCCGAATAAATACCAGTATATTAACATCTCGACCTTTTTGACATGGATCATGATCATATTGGCCATGAGCTTGCATAGATCGATAACTAGTTTCCGCTATTTTTAAAGCCTTTCTAAAAGCCTATGCTTTATTTTTGTTTTCACGTCTGTTTTTTTATTACCTAAGTTTTTCTTCAATATCGACTATGGTTGTGCATTCTTCTTCAGCTAATAAAATTAAAGCAGGTACACAATCGGAATTAATGTCTAATGCTCGATTTGCAGCTTTAATTCTCGATGAACTATCACGTTCTCTCCAAGCAAGAGACATGACTAAATTAATTTAATTGTTACTCATTTTTTCGCCATTTTTTTTTTCCTACTATGTACTCACCTTCATAATCTTCACGCCCGGCATCACTATCACAAGTAAAAAAGCTTTGATGATCTTGAGCAGATAAATTTAAATCATAAAATGTTAAAGGTTCATGCTTTGTAAGTTGAGCATAACGTTGATATTCGGCGCCTCGAAAAAGAGCTGTAGGATTTCTCCATACTTTGCATTCTAAAATAAATTATTCAAATATCAGTAATATTAACCCAAGTATTAAGCTTTACCTGGAACAGTTCGACTGGATTCAATGGCATCATCGACATCACTGCCATCTTCGCTTCCATTATCGACATTGTTACTAAACCAAAAAATATCATCAATAAATGACCAAAAATACGATGTTGTATTTTTTATTGTTGTTGAAGAACTAACATTATTTATTTCACTTTCCATTATTGGGCTTCCAGGTGCTTGCCTTAGCTTTGCTCAAATAACTAACAAACTAACTAAATGCTTTTACTACCTACCACTAATGTTTTATATTTTTTCTTTCTTTTTATTTCTTTCCCAAGGAGTTATTAAAAAAAGGTAGAATAAGAAATATAAAAAAAATGCGCAGCAGTAAAAACAAGCTTTAAAAGCAGCAGCTTAATACGTAATAATTATTGATATTTTTTCTTTTTTACTCTCTAATTTTAATTTAGTTGTTTGTTTTTGTACATTACTACTTACTTACCTTTTCTCCACTGGTGTAATAGTAGTTGTTGAATTAGTAGTTACACGCTCCCATTGATGCTCAGAAATTAATTGGTATTCACCAACAAAAATTGGACGACTTGTCAACAAGTTATCCATTGGACTCAAATGCGCGATTTAATTAAAAGAAAGTCATGGCTTTTTTTAATGCATAGGAAATGGTAAGTTTGAGAAAAATAATTTCAAAATATGGTTATGGAATAGCGGCAAAAATTTATTTTTATTAATAAATGAAATTTATAAAATGAAGATCAAAATAAAATTTGAATGATTACAGTAGAACTTGGAGGTATAAGCTTTTAATTCACATGAATACTTTTAAAAATAATTAAGTAAAACTCAATCTTTCCTGATTGTTGGATTAAAAACAGGTGCAAAAAAAAATTAAAGCCTTATAATTTTATAACTTACATAATTTTTTTTTCTTGTTCCTTTAGCTATCACGTAACCTAGCATTTTTATACTTCTCTTTATTTCCCCAAAGACATAAAAAAAGAGAAAAATATGGCGCGGTTGTATTTCTTTTTTTAATAAGCAAGGCTACAAAATAAAAAATAATATAACTTTTACTTACTTTTTAAAATACCACCATTCAAAAATTAGAATAACGCCGGAAACTAAACTTGAAGTTCCTGTGAGGGCGACATAAAATTTTGGAGTTAAATTATTAAAATAACCCGATACTGAAATAATTATATGTAATATTTTGTTTGTTAAAGAGAATGCTTTTACCACTTTCAACAGATTCAGAAATTTTTAATGGACCACGAAAAAGGTATGCAAAACCAATGATTGCACCAAAATACATTATCCATGAACATCCTGTTAAGCGTTCCCAAACCTTTTTCAAACGCTCCTGCCACATATCATAATAACTCTAAAAATTCAAAATATTTATAAATAAGGAATATGCAAAATAATCACCATGAATTTAGAAATGTCAAGGAGAAATGTTGCATCAAATAATTAATAATTTCTAAAGTTTAACTTTCTTTAAAAATAAAAGGTAATCGAAATAAAGAGCAAACAATAAATATTATATTTCGCGAAAGTTTGATCATAATTAAAAAGAAAGTTAAAAATGATTTAAGGCATAAATGTTCAGAATATAAAGCTCATAATTCGAAATGTTAAAAGAAAATTAATAATTATGGAATAATAAGTTCACAATTTCTTTGCAAAAAAACATAGACGTTCTTTAAGCATTCAAAAAGGTTGAGAATAATTTGTTTCTAAAATGCAAATACAAAAACTTTTTTAATTTTCTCAAAAGTATAAAAATAAAGTAAAAAAGGTAAAGTTTTGTACATAACAATTTTGGCCACAAAAATACAACAAAAAAGTTTAGTTTTTACACAAATAATTTGAAAAGCAAAGAAAGCTTTCAATCGTCGACTTTTTTTAAGAACAAAGTTTTTCATGAATTCTTTGTTTCACTAAAACTACATAATTAAATTAGCATATTTTTAGTCATCGATTTTTGTTTATTAGCCACAAGCAGCTAGCTATAATAAATACCAAATAGCTAAACCCAATGTTCTTCGTTTTAAGACTTGTGCATCCATGAAGAGGAAGAAGAGCTTCAGCTCTTTCTTTCTTTTTATTCACAATTTGGTCTAGACTTTTGACTGTTGTTTGCGTGAGTAAATCAAAAGCATTTTTTTTTCATAGCAATTTTTACAAGTAATTTTAACTCCATTTTGCTTCTGTTTAAACCACTTTTTCTTATCTTATCTATCAAATTAAGCCATCAGCTATTTTTTTGGGAACAAAGTCTGAAAAAACTTGGGCGGTCTTCATAGATTTTGCTTGCTATCTTTGTGAATAAATTGCTTCGGTTTATTGTTTAATTTTTTCATTTTAAAGCTTTTATTACTTTACTTTTATTTTTTATAGCATTAATGCACAGCCAGCTTCGAAATGGTGCTAGGCTTAACACTTTGGGACAACAGCTGCGTTATGCTGTAAGTAATTAAATTTAATAATTTATATTTATTTATAAGTTTTATAAATAATAGATTACAACAAAAGAACGTCCATTGGGATATGAATATTTACCACCGCTACCATCTCCGCCTCTTACATTAACATATAAAAAAACATATTCAGATGAATGGAAACAAATGGCACCCAATGGAATTATTAATGGTTATTTGCAGGTTTGATGAATGCAACAAAATGTAAGATAATTTTTGTAGTTCTTTAGTTATCAAAGCATCGATTATCTTTGCTTATTACTACCACCGCTGCTGGAGGTTATTTAGTTGCACCTGGAGCAATGGATTTAACAACTTTTGCTGCTTGTGCCACTGGAACAATGTTAATGTCAGCAGCCGCGAATGCTTGTAATCATTTACTTGAAGCACCATATGACGCACAAATGAAAAGAACGCAATCGAGAGTTTTAGTTGTTCATAGATTTACGCCATTACATGCTTTAACCTTTGCTGGAGTTACTTCGTTATCAGGACTTACAATACTTGCTACAGGTTTGGTTTGAGAACATTTTTTATGGTTATTTCAAAATATTTTTAGGTTGCAACACTCTAACTGCCGCATTGGGTTTATTGAATTTAGGATTATATGCTGGAGTATATACTCCATTAAAACGTTATCATATTGGTTGCACATGGGCTGGAGCAGTGGTTGGCGCAATTCCTCCATTAATGGGATATGCTGCTATTACTGGCACACTTGATCCTGCTGCATTTGTTCTTGCAACCATTTTATATTCATGGCAATTTCCACATTTTAATGGCCTTAGTTGGAATTTAAGAGGTGATTATAGTCGAGCTGGATATCGTGTTATGTGTGTAACGGATGAAGGAATTTGTAGAAGAACAACTTTAAGGTAAAGAATGGTTTTTCTTTGTAATAAACATTCAAATCTTTTTAGACATTCATTAGCACTTCTTGGTTTATGTTCAGTTGCCGCGCCTATGACTTGTTTAACAACTTTGAGTTTTGCATATTCTTCAATTCCATTAAATGCCGCCATGATTTATCTATCTTATTTGTTTTACAAAAATCCTGATGCTCAAACTTCCCGAAACCTTTTTAGATTTAGTCTTTTATATTTACCATTAATTATGTTATTAATGGTTATAAGTAGTCGTGGTACTTCAAAAGTAATAGCATTTGTACCATTTATTATTTGCATCCTTAATTTTAGGACCCGAAAACATTAGCCATAACACATCCATCATCAACAAAATGGCTCCCAGGAATGCTCAAACCGGTGAATTCTCCTGTTGAACTTGTAGTTAGCCTTTGAATCGACGTGTAAATTTATGTTTGTCGTTAAATCTAGAGATTATAAAACAATTATTACGCATATATTCAATAATCCAATAAAATTATAAAATTATCATTATTCGGTAATGGTAAAACTTGGAACAAGATTCAAAGAAACTTTATTGGAAAAAATGTTAGTATATGTACAAAATAAAAAAGAGCATAAAACAGTAACAATGTGTACAAAAAAATGCAAAAGTGATAAACAATACAAAAAGTTAAGGCCAAACGAGCTAGTCATCATCATTAACCCCATTTGAGCCAATCATCATTAACACCATTTGAGCGAGGAAGGAGAGCATTCAAAGTTGCAGGAATTTCTTCGCCATTTTCACGGATCTTTTCTGCAATTTCATTCAATAAAGCATCACCTTTGTTGACAAAAATAGTGGCAAATCCTTGAGTGATCCGGCCAACTCTACCGATACGATAGATATAAGTTTCAATGTCTTTAGGCAAATCCAAAATGATGACCTGAAAAGAATAAAGCTTAGTAGTATTACGAGAAAAAGAGCAAAACATACATGTTCAAGTTCTTTAATGTCAAGTCCTCGAGCTCCAACATCAGTCGAAACGAGGACGGAAATTTGAGAATTTCGAAGATCATGCAAAGCTTGTTCACGAGAAGATTGTTCACGAGAACTGCTGATGGATGTGGCTGGAATTCCATTTTCATTGAGAAAATGAGTAACCATTTGAGTTCGAAAGATTTCATTGACAAATACAATAGTGGGACGTATCTTCTTAACACCACCAGCTTTGACAGCTTCAGCTTTCAAAAGTTCAATTAACTTGTCCATTTTTTCTTGAGCAAAAGCGACAATAAAGTCTTGCTTGATTTTCTTATTTGGAAGCATCTTTTTGTTTGTGATGATGACAGCATCAGAACGCATCATTTCAGTAGCCAACTTCTTGATTTCTGGTGGATACGTCGCACTGAATAATAGAGTCTGACGGAGATTAGTCTAAAATAATAAAGATTTTTGTAAGTAAAGATATAAAACAACAATAAAAACATACGGGAGGAAAGTTTCTTGAATTAATAATATATTTGATATCGACAATAAATTTTTCATCCAGCATACGATCTGCTTCATCAAGAACAAAAGATCGAAGATTCTTAGGACACAAAACTCCAACATCGAGGAACTTAATCAAGCGGCCAGGAGTAGCACATAGAATGTCACATCCTGTAAGAATTTCTTTAAAATTTTCACTCTGTGTATATTGGCCATAAGCTTTCGCTACTGTAACATCCAAACCTAAAACATTTAGAGAATAATGATAGGAAAAAGATATTTAAAAGCATACCAGAAGCAAATTTTTGAGCTTGTTCAAATAATTGCAAGACTAATTCACGAGTTGGGCCAACAATAATGGCAAATGGATGAAAAGTTTCAGATTTGAATGTACCATCTTTTTTGAAATCCAAACACATTTGAATGATTGACACAATGAAAGCCTAAAGTTACATAAATGGTTAAAAGTTTATCATAATACAACATTAACTTACAGCTGTCTTTCCTGTTCCTGTTTCAGATTGAGCCAAAACATCAAAATAATCAAGGATGAATGGCATTGCAAAACTTTGAATCTTCCGTGGACGAACATATTTACACCGATTTTTTATAGTATTCAACAAAGAAGAGTCGAGCTCAGCTTCTTCCCAAGTTCTTAAAAAGGAAGATAGAAAGTAACAAAAAAATAAAAAATAAACACTTACTTAAAGTAAAGAACATCACCGGAAAAGTTTTCACAATGAACATCATCGTCAGTTTCGGCAATACTCGCGTATTTTTGTACTTGGAGTAAGTCTTCTTTAATAAGCATATCAGGATTACGAGCAACAGGAATATATGTAGAATGGGCAGTATGTTGCTCATTTTCTTTTAATTCATCTTTGTGTTGAACTCCTTGATTCTTGGAGTGTTGTGCAGGAAGATTAGCATTATTGGAAGTATTGTTGAGATGATTATTGAAACCACGATTTCCCCTTTGAGAAGCATTTGAATTTCTGTTGTTGAAGTTGTTCGGAGCTTGATTAAAGTTTCCACGACCATCATCAAAGTTTGAAGCAGAGCGATCACGTCCAGGTTGAAATCCAACTTGATTGCGCGAATCCATAGTACCATTAAAGTTTCCACGACCATCAGCATAGTTTGAAGCAGAGAGATCACGTCCGCGTTGAAATCCAACTTGGTTGCGTGAATCCATAGTACCATTAAAGTTTCCACGACCATCAGCAAAGTTTGAAGCAGAGCGATCACGTCCAGGTTGAAATCCAACTTGATTGCGCGAATCCATAGTACCATCAAAGTTTCCACCACCTCGAGCATTTTGAAAACCGCCTCTATTGACAAAGATGTTTGACGAAGGAAGGTTATCGTTAGATCCAAAATTATAAACAAAGCCCTCAGAAGTAGAGCTTTGAAATCGTTGATTATTAATTCTGCTGCTAGCATTACCAAAGTTTTGATTAAAGGCGCCACGACCTCGTCCTCTTTCATGTGTATTTGGTTGGTAGCCATAGGAGCCAAGATCACAAGAATCTTTTCGATAAGACATGTTGATAACTTGTCGCTGAAAAGGTTATATATAAAGTTATCAGAAAATTAGATATTATAACGAAGTTATACATAATCGCGTGAAACTAAACGAACGCCAGTGAAAAAGGTTAAATAATAAGAATGGGAGTAAAAACTCTAGTAAAATAGTAAATAGGAAATCATCGAAAGAAAGAAGATCCATCGTTTTAAAGTTATAAAACGTGAGTTAGAAGAGACGGCAATGAATGAAAAACAACTAATGAAACATTTTTTTATTGTAAAATGTTACCATAAGAAAAGAGCGCCAAAATACGGTCTCTGGAGTTTTCACGTTAAGAGTCAGATGTAAATCAAAATTCATGGCTCTCGTTTGATGAAATGAATCCTCTATATTTTATGTACCTTGATTTTTGTGATTTGCAATAAAAATTAATTTCTTTATTGAAATGGACATACTGAACTCTATTAAAGCTTTAAAATTTATCAGAAAATAAACTAAATGTCATAATAAAGGCATGCTTTAACTTGGTTTTAATACTTTCAATAATATTATTGCAGAAGGTTGCAGGCCAAAAATTTCTTTACATTTTTACTGTTTTGTTTTACGAACAGTTGTTCCATTCCTGCCACTTTTCGTCTTACACCTGGTAATAAAATTTTGTCTTTGAAATATGAAGAGTTTGATTTAGTTTAAAAAAAGAGTCAAAACAAATAATTTATGAATATTTGTTTGTGTTTTTTAAAAAGATTTTCAAATTTCCAGTTTATTTTTTATTATTACTTTATTATAAAAATCTTTAATGCTTCCTTTGAAATGAGAATTTTGTTTTTCTCATTTTAAAATAAAAACAATTATTTAATTTAAATTTTTGTTTTGTTTTGCTCTATCAAACATCAATGAACAAACAATATTGCCTGTTTTTGATCTTTAAAGATGGTCCTATTAAACTACCACCTTCACATACATAAAACTCCCCCAATTTCCCCGATAACATAAACAAATGATGAATACATTTTTTTTAAATGAAATTGTCTAGTTTTAAAAAAAGTTTATCAATTTTTTTGCAACTTCAATTATGAGATTTTCTAAACAAAGTTTAAAAAATTTTTAACGAATAACTTTTGAAATCAAACGTCATTGAACTTTGAAAGTATACTGTAATTTTTTTGTTTTTGACGAAGAAAAAATAAATGAAAACAGGATCATAAACATTTTGCAAAAATAAGAGTAAAATAAAAAAAAAGTTGCAGTCTAAATATGTATGTATATCTTTTATGTTGTTTGCATGTGATTGTTTTCGATTATTTTTTTTTGTTTAAATTTCCAAAGATTTTTCCTGGAAAAAAACACAGATGCCAAAATTGTTTATGTTTTTTTGTTTCTTCTTTTTTTTTGATAACGAATAAAAAATAATAGTTTTTTTCTGAGTTTTAATTCATTACATTCATGAAAGAACCCTAACCCAAAACTTTGTCATCAGCAGCTACATTCAACTTTCGATCTTTTCCCATCATCATTATCGAATAAATTTTCTCAGATTATATGTGATTGGTTAATTAATCCATTCCTTTGTCTCTTATTCACATGAAGAAATTTAAAAAAATTTGTGTGGTTGACATCGTTGTTCATCTATGCTTTTCTTTCGTTTATTGCTGCTGCGGTCATTCGATGTGTGAAGTTTATCTCCATTTTTTTAATTATTATTTGCGCTATTTGGATAATAACCCCCACCCGCAAAAGTGATTGAAGGATGAAAGAAAGAAGGAAAAGAGATAGATAGATAAAATCTGATACTTTCATGCCCATGCTGAGATGAGAGCAGCCAACCAAATGTGGTTAAGGCCTTTTTATAAAAACTTTTTTTAGTTTGTTTTTGCTTTATTTCATAATATTGCAAAATCCTAGAAAGAAGTGGAGAGAGGCGGCATAAAGGGAATGCCATTGTTGTCATTTTTGCCAGGTCAAATAAATGGCGCCTCCCGCTCATAATTCATAGTTATTATTATTGCACAGATTTTTTATGAGCAAGCAATATGATAAAATTGTATTTTTTTGCTTGGTGGTTTATTTATATTTTTTTGAATTTTTACTTCCCAAACCTGTGTCGCTTTTTCCCCGTTTTTTTTCTTTCCTTTTTTTGGGTTTTGGTAAACATATTACTTTTTTCATTTTTTATCGATAATATCATAAGATAATTAGTGATTGGTTTGCGGGGGAGTGTGTATGTATTGTTGAGTCATAAGATTTCCTTCTTTTTTTCTTTACTAAGTTGTGCCATTAGAAACTTGTTTATTTTGATCCTTGATCTTACTTATGCATTTGTGCTTATATAACTTTTGTTTCCCATTTTTTAAAAATAAAATTTGATAAAAATAAATAAATTTTGAAACTCTCTTAGTTTGGCGATTAACTTATTAATAATCATTTTATATTTTGCGACGGGTTAATAAATGCACGATAAAAAACGATTATCGATGAACAGTTTTTGCATTATTAATGACAATAGTTTGAAGCGTTTGAGGCTATTTTTTGTATCAAACTATGATTTCCGGGAAAAGGGATTAATGTTATTGGGCTTCAATCATATGATGATGAAGGCAAAAATTCCTAAAGTTAAAAAAATCGTCCATACATAAGCTCCTTGCAATGGCCATTTTTATCATTTTTGAGGGAATTTTAGTTGGCGCGTGAAAAACTTAAATACAAAATAGAAATATTTTTTTTTGCTTATTTTTTTAAAGACAAAAAAAATTGGAGTTTCCCAAACCATTTTTGGCCTATTTTAGTTTTTTTCTTCCTTGTTTCTCTCGAGTTTTCATGATGTGATAGCTTTTGCTACTATTACCGTTGCAATTTAGCGAATTCATTTCTTTAAAATTATTATTATAAAACTTTTTTTATTTTTTTATTTTTTAGTTTTCATCGTCGGTCCATAAAAAAAAAACCGCCGAATCAAATCGTTTTTGCCTGACTGTAAGAAAGTCGGCTGTTTGTTTATCCCAAGCTGAGGCCCGCCTCATTTAATTCATCTGATCCCCGTGGAATGAAAAAAATCCAAAATGTAAGCGACAAAACTTCTCTCTCCGGCGAGAGTGTTGCTGGGCGCCGTGGCTCTTCGGCTGGCGGCGGTGGCCCTGGCATTGAAATTGTCGTCGATGAAGAGGATGCTGGTGGTGGTATAGGTGGTTACAATGGATATGAAAAAAATAACTTGAATATTGATAAATCACCTCAACAACATTGGACTAATATCGATCTTGGAAATCCTGGTTTCATTACGGTTCGTCATTTTTTTTTATTTACTTAGAAATACCCTAAAATAAAAGGTGATGTGATTGTTTTGTATCAAGTTATAAAAAACAAAAGATAAATAATTATTATGACGTTTTTTGGCGACATACCAAACCCTTTTTTGGACAATAAAAAATCATTTTTTGCTCTTCAGCGTTAATAATGGCAAAAGTTTAAAGACAAAAAATAACAAGCGCTTGCCCCATTCTTAATCAATTCCACAATCAATTCATCTTTCATTTTGATTTTTTTTATTGTGATCGCTTTCACATTCTTAATTTTTTCTTCCAATCGAGTTGAATTGTCGCTCGCTTGATTCTGAACCTGACCTTGCATGTACGCCCGTCGTTTTATTTTGTATGTGCGGCACCTTTTTTTAAACCCCCTTAGGATGCGTATGTATTACCTTTGTTTTGTTGTCATACTTTTTGATTATCAATTTCCAACAACTAAAAACTCTAAGAAAAATATTGCCCCATTAATAAATACAAATAGAATTTCATTCAATGGTTGTTTTTGCTTTGCAGAAATCCTTCAATGCTTCTAAAAATGGTGGCACTTTCCCTGATGGATATGAAGAACCCGCGGCTCAAATTGATGAACTTAAAAAGTTGATGGAAGCTCGTGGAGCTGAAGCCATTGTCAAGGTATGTTGTTAAAAACCTGTTTTTTTAATAGGTTTAATTGTTTTTTTTCTTTGTTTCAGCTTGATAACGAATATGGAGGTGTTGATGGATTACTTAATAAATTAGCTGTCGATCCAGTTAAAGGTTTACCTAAAAATTTAAAAGTATTACAAAAACGACGACAAAAATATGGTGCTAATGTTATCCCTAAGGGAAAACCTAAACCATTTTGGAGATTAGTTTGGGACGCGAGCAAGGTAATGGGCGTTTCTCTCTTTTTTCATTAAAAAATTAATTTTCTTATATAGGATCCAACATTACTTGTTTTGATAATATCTGGCATTATTTCTCTTGCTCTATCATTTTATGAGCCAACAACCGAAGTCGCCGATGTAATCCCTTCTGTCGATCCATTTGGTTTATTTGGTGATGACGATCCTGAACACACACATGAACCAATTTTTGTTTTAAACGCCACTGATTTTAGTATGCTTTAATTTTTATGTTAATAATTAAAAAAAACATTTAATCCCCTTTTAGACACAACTTCACCCCATTTAGAGCAAAAGCATGGCGATCATGGATCCGCTTGGATTGAAGGCGTTGCCATTTTACTTTGTGTCGTTGTTGTTGTATTAGTTACTGCAATCAATGATTGGAGTAAAGAAAAACAATTTCAAGGTTTGCTTTTTGAAAAAAAAGTAATCAAAATAACTTATTTTTTTAAAGGTTTACAAAACAAAATTGAAACAGGACATCAATTTTCTGTTATCAGAGATGGTGAAGCCTTTGATGTCCCAGTTTCGGATTTGGTTGTTGGTGATATAGTTCGAGTCAAATATGGTGATTTAATCCCAGCTGATGGCATTTTATTATCCAGTAATGACCTTAAACTTGATGAATCATCATTAACTGGTGAATCGGATCATGTTAAAAAGAATGTTGAAAGTGATCCAGTAATTCTTTCCGGAACTTATGCGATGGAAGGTAGTGGTAAAATGGTTATTACTGCTGTTGGGGCTAATTCCCAAACTGGTATTATTATGACTCTTTTGGCTGGAGGTGATGGATCAACAGGCTCTTCATCAAGTTGTTAGTTAAAATTTTCCATTTATTTAAAATTATTCATTTACTTTTAGCATCCTCGTCTTCATCTGATACGGATTCAACTGGAAGTGGAAGTAGCAAAACTAGCAAATCTTCAGATGATGGAGATATCTCATCCAAATCTGTTCTCCAAACAAAATTATCCGCTTTAGCTCTTCAAATTATTTATTGCGGTACTACCATTGCCCTTATTGCCCTCATAGTGCTCATCGTTCGATATTCCATTGATCATTATGTTATTCAAAAACATGCTTTCACCTTTGCTGATCTTCATAATGGAGTTAAATATTTCATTATTGCTGTTACTATCTTAGTTATTTCCATTCCTGAAGGCCTTCCGTTAGCTATTGCTCTTTCCCTCACATATTCAGTCAAAAAGGTAATAATAATTCTTTAAAAAAATAATTGATTAGTTTTTTTAAATATTTGTTTGTTATTTTTTTAGATGATGAAAGATAACAATCTTGTTCGACACATGGATGCTTGTGAGACAATGGGTAATGCAACAACAATTTGTTCAGACAAAACTGGTACACTTACAACTAATCAAATGACCGTAGTACAAAGTTACATAATTGGAAAATATTTTGCGGATCAACGTACACAACCCACTGCTCAACAATTACCCGAACAAACACGAAATATCCTTTGTGAAGCAATTTCAATTAATTCAGCATACAATTCAATGATAGTACCACCTGCAAAACTTGGAGAAAGAGTTCAACAAGTTGGAAATAAAACTGAATGTGGCCTTCTTGGTTTTGTAACCCAAGTTGGTGGAAGTTATGAAGCCATTCGAAAGCAACATCCTGAAGAAAGCCTCGCCAAAGTTTACACTTTTAATTCATCCAGAAAATCTATGATGAGTGTAATAAAACTTGTTGAAAATCGACAAGAAATTGGTTATCGAGTTTTTGCTAAAGGTGCATCAGAAATTTTACTTTCAAAATGTTTATATTTTATTGGAGAAGGTGGAGAAATTAAAGAATTCACCGATGCTGATCGAGATAAAATTATGAAATCCATTATTGAAGAAATGGCTCAAAATGGGCTTCGAACTATTTGCGTTGCATACAAAGATTATGTTTATTCAAGCATTCGTCCAGCAAATGAATTTGAAATTGGGATTGATTCTGATAAGGAAATTGATTGGGAAGATGAAGCTCAAGTTTTTAGTCGATTTGTTGGAATTGCCATTTGTGGTATTCAAGACCCCGTAAGACCTGAAGTTCCTGAAGCTATTCGGCAATGCACTAAAGCAGGTATAACTGTTCGAATGGTTACTGGTGATAATATTAATACTGCTCGAGCCATTGCCATTCAATGTGGTATTTTACAACCTGGAGATGATTATCTTGTTCTTGAAGGAAAAGAATTCAACAACCGCATTCGTGGACCCGATGGTCAAGTTTCCCAAGATTTGCTTGACAAAGTTTGGCCAAGACTTCGAGTTTTGGCAAGAGCTCAACCCGTCGATAAATACAACCTCGTTAAAGGTATCATTGATAGTAAAACCACAACTCAACGTGAAATTGTTGCTGTAACTGGTGATGGTACCAATGATGGCCCAGCACTTAAAAAAGCTGATGTTGGTTTCGCTATGGGCATTGCTGGAACTGATGTTGCTAAAGAAGCTTCCGATATTATTTTAACTGATGATAATTTTACTTCCATCGTAAAAGCAGTAATGTGGGGAAGAAACGTTTATGATTCCATCAGTAAATTCTTGCAATTTCAACTTACTGTTAATGTAGTTGCAGTTTTTACTGCTTTCATTGGCGCCTGTTCCGTCTCCGATTCACCATTACGAGCTGTTCACATGCTTTGGATCAACTTGATTATGGATACTCTCGCATCCTTAGCCCTTGCAACAGAATCACCAACGGAAGAACTTTTGGATCGTAAACCTTATGGCCGTCAGAAATCCCTTATTTCTCGAACTATGGTTAAAAATATTGTACTCCATGCTATTTATCAACTTACTATTCTCCTTGTTTTCTTATACAAAGGTCCTCATATTTTTGGAATTAAATCTGGTATTAATGCTCCATTATTTTCACCTCCAACTCAACATTTTACCATTGTTTTTAATACATTTGTCATGATGACATTGTTTAATGAAATTAACGCCCGTAAAGTTCATGGCGAGCGAAATGTTTTTAAAGTAGGCTTTAATCAATATTTTTTCGTGGCAAAACTTTAATTAAATTTTTTAGTATTTGTCTTCAAATCATATGTTTATTGGTATTTGGATTTCCACTTTTATTGGACAAATTTTGATTGTTCAATATGGTGGCCAATGGTTTTCAACAGCTCCCCTCAACACCTACCAATGGATGGTTTGTCTTGCTTTAGGTGTATCTGAACTTGCTTTTGGTCAATTGGTTGCTTCTATTCCAGCCAAAAAATTACCTAAATACTTTAAATTTGGAAGGGGTGAAGTTAATCCTTCAGATCTTCTCATGGATCGTCATCCAGATCATAGAAATATGCAAATGCAAGCCCATCATAAAAATCGACGAGGTTTATCCCTTTGGATGCGTGCGGTTGCTATTGTTGGACTTCATGTAAGCTTTATTACTTTTTTTTATTAATAAAATTAACTAATTCTTTTTTGCAGTATCGTGTCATCAATGCTTTCCGTCGAAATATGAGAGACAGAACTTTAGGTGATACCGCACCAAAAATGACTTCAAATGCTGCAGAAAAATGGCGGGCTAGTTATCGTCGTTACAGACATCGAAAACATTTGGAAAAGAGAATTGCGCGACAAAGAGCTAATTCAGGTGGCGATGATGCAGTGGCAGGAAAACCTGAAAAATTGACCACTCATCGTGAACGAAAAATTCATAGACATATTCGTGAAATTGCTCGTCCACATTCTGTTGATAAATCGGGTAATCCAAGTTCACATGATCCCAATGATGGTGGACCTCCTCCACCTCCTCCTCCACCAAAAGGCGATATGAATGTTTAATTATTCTAATTTTTTTTATATGTAAATCTTGAGAAAGACGAGAGCGCTCGATGGATTCAATCGAAGTTTATGATTGATTTCTCTCTCCTTTCTTAAACGAAAATCGAGTCTCGCAATATTTTTTTTTGTTACTTTGAATTGTTTCTGTTTTCTTTTTCACTATATTTTTTTATAATTTTTACGATATTGATTTTTTCATTGTTGTTTCTGTTATTGCTTTGCTTATCAAAAAATAAATGCAATGAATCATATTTTTATTATTTTAAAATACATAAAACAGGTTTAAAAAATCATAAAAAAATATAAAAGTTGAAAAAAATTATTTTTTTGACAATTTATTGTAATATATGGAATTCGGCAAATTGCATTTTTTAGTTGGTTAAACAATGGTGTTTAAAGCTTTGGTTTGGGTTTCATTTTCTTCTTCTTGGGTGAGGAACTTCCAAAAGAGACGGGATGCGACAATACCAGCGACCATGCTTCCTGCATTTGCATATAAAAGTCGAATGGTTAAAAACCCGTCAGGGCCAATGTAATCAACAAAATGATTGATGTTATCATCAATGTTTTTAAGGAATTCTTGTCGCTTCCAAGCGCGTTTAGCCTAAAAAATTTGTCTATGTTTAGTCTATATAAAAAAACGTGGATGGTAACTTACCATTTCTTGAGATTGAGTGAGCTTTGCTTTGTCGAGGGCTTCTTGATAATGACGTTGAGCGGTTTCAATTTCTTTAGCATCCCCATTTTTCTGAACATTTGTAAGATGTCGTAATTTATTATCAACATTATGGGTATCATGACGCAATTTATCTTCGAATTTTTTGTCCCAATGAATTGTGGGTTGAGCAAGTTCGCAGGAGGCTTTCATGATGTTTTGCAAAAAACGGCGACGATTGAATGAAGTTAAGAGGTATGACCAACGGATAATATTGAGGATGTTTGCAATCAAAAGAAGAATAAGGCCAAACCAAATAAAATAATAGGCTTGTTCAATCAATCGGTTGGCTTTTAAAACACATTGGATGACTTTGGGTTTGAGTTGGGTGATATCACCAATATCAACTTCACGAATTTTGAATGCGCATGCGGTGACGCGAGGGAAAAGTTCAGATTGACGCCAATTCAATCCATTGATCAAATCTGCAATGCTTTTGAATCCAAGGAAGTCCGAATCTTCATGAGCAATGATTTTGGGGATCATCAAGAGCTGAAATTTTTAATGTTAAATCTTGAAAAACGGAGAAAATAGGTAAAAAGTATTACCGTAAGAAAGACGAAAGAGAGGTTGAGAACTTTGATGAAAATATAAAATGAGCTCAAATAATGTGCGCTGAAGTTTTTGATCCAAAATCTGGAATAAAAGAAAAAATTATTTTCTTTTATCTTTTTTTAAGTTAAAAATGTTTTTACTTACTTCGTCATTAAAGATGCCTTTTTCATTTGGTGTTTACGATTGAGGGCAATGGACATATGAGCAATAACGTGTTTGAGGAATTCCTTGGTTGGCATACCAGTTGCTTTGGTCTTTTTGCCTTCACTGAGAATGGTATCCATGTGCAAGCCTAAAAAAAAAAAAGAATGCTTTAGATACTGTAAGATTCGGGGAAAAAAAAGAAAGAAAGCTTACATGAGGACCAGTTGATGAATGACCAAAATGATCGGGGAAAAGTGAAAATAACACCAAGCAAGGCGAGGATAAAGGGCGTCCACTAAAATCGAACGTTGAGCTATTTGAATCTAATGTAAATAAAAAAATAAAACAAACCTGATAAAAATTGAGCTTTTTATATTTGGGGAGATTTTCATAGCTGACCAAGCTTTCATTAACGGGTACATAATACGTGCCTTCAATGAAACAGTAATCCTGTGCGTAATCGATCCAGCTTTTATGCCATTGAGGTTTTTCCCAACAGGTTAAAGGATTACCGCCATATTCTGTAGCAAAAATGCTAATACCAAGAGCAATAAGGATGTAAGAGGCGAATTTATTGTTGAGTCGATCAACAATATCTTCATCATTGCATGGTTTGGTGGCATAAGACAGTAAATTACCAAACTGTGTAACCACAATCATTGAAACCGATAATCACCGAGAGTTTTTGAAACAACGACGATCAGCAGCAATGATGGAATAAAAAATGAAACAAAAAGTGTTTTAAGAAAAAAACTTTCGAGAAAGCTTTTCTTTCCGGAAGTGAAATGCTTGATGGAGATGCAACGGTTTTTTTCTTCTTCGTGAAGATAAAAAATATTTACAAAAAAAAAATGGATAAAATATTCTTTATCAAAACATTGGAGATTTTTTTGTTATTTTTTTTTTGTTCGAAGGAAATAAAAAACATAAATGTCATAACTTTTTTTTATTCACATTTTTTCGTCGAAGAAAAGCTATCACTTTCACCAAAAAAATGTGTTAAAGATTTTTTATTGACGACTAAAACTTTTTTCTATTAAAAAAAATACAGTATCTACAACTACAACAAGATTATTGCTTTTTTTATTGACTTGAGTTCGATTTTGTTGATGGCTTGTATGAGATGTTTGAAGCATTTTTAATTTTTAAGAAGCTTTTTCGTTAAGGAATTATTACGGACCATGCTCCAATTTGTCTTTAAAAAAAGAAGAGAATAATTTAATTATTAAAAAAAGTTAAAATTTATAAAATGAAAAACTCACTCTAAGGTCTTTGAATTGTTTAGTAAAGAAAAAATACAACATTGGATTTGCAAATGAATTCACGTTAAAAAGAATATTAACAAAATCTTTGGCAAATATGAAACATGCATATTGCTCATATTTATGGTGATTCACAAATCTTATCACTAATCCACCTGTAAATTTCATTTCCTTAATTAACCCACACAAGCAAAATGTCTTTTTTTTTTTACCTGTATGACATAAAAAGAATAGAACCACAATGGAAATTAACAACCAAATGGATCTTCGCTCTTTAGCCATTCGTCTTTTGTGTCCAACCGATTGCACACGCTTTGATGAAGCAATGTAAGATAAAATATGCATATTTAAAAATGAAATCAAAATTAATGGAACCAAGTAAACGGCAATAGGGTATAAAACCTGGTGCATCTAAAAAAAGTTCAATCTTTTTTTTTTTGAAAAATTGTTTTATCACTGAAAAAATAAATTATTTATTTTTAAAAGGGTTTTTCCACTGAATGAATGGAACTTGCGTGACTTTGCTGCTTTTTTACTATTTAAAAAAAAAAGATTTATAAAGTCATAATTTTTTATTTAATCAAAGTTCATTTAACTCTATTTATTCAAGCATGAAGCAACAATTTTGCTTTTATGTATGTTCTGTCAAAGTTTACACTTTTATTTTCTTTTTTCTTTTTGTGTCGTTTGTTGCTTTTAAAAAACATGCAAAAACGAAGACATTACGTGATTTATAATTATTGCTTGAATAGAAAAAATTCGATGTTATCGAAAGCAGCCTAATTTTGGATGATGTCTTTTTTATGTGAGCTTCATTAATTCTCATGAGCTTAATTAAAAGGTTCTCCAAAAACAATTACGTAATTTTGTTTTGTTTTTTGGAGTTTGTAAAACACACGCATATTTGTTTGCAAAAAAAACTTACAATAAAACGATAGCTTTCATTCGCCCATAAGGGAGATGGCTCATGAATTAAAAACCAATGTGATGCTTCTTCAATATAAATAAATGACCAAGTATATTGAAACCAAACAGGAGCATTAAAAAGTAAAGCCATAATAGCAATAAAAATTAGAGGTAAAGCAGTTTTTGACGAACTATCATTCATCGTTGAAAGTGGTTTTACTATTGCTCGATGCCTTTGTAAAGTTATATAACACATAGTCCAAATTGAAGCACAATTGGATGCTAATAATCCACCAGCTAAAGTTCCAGTTGCAATGTATGCTGTTTGTGCTACAAATCCCCATGGATCCATTTCCATATGATCATGTAGGGCAGGCAAAAATAATACAAATAATGAAAAAAGTAATTGCAAGCTATCACAAACAGATAAAACTATAAGTGTTGGCACCAATGGATGTGATCGTCTAAAACATAGATGTTCGTTTACATTACTTTTTTTAAATCTTTGCTTCTATTTTTTTTAATTTTCACTTTATTTGTATGTTTTTTTGTTGTTGCCTGCCATTGTAAATATTTGCAAAACGTTATTCCCTAGCAAAGAAAGCATCATTTTTTACTTCTTCTAAACCCCAAAAAAATAATGGTGGCAGTAAAGAAAGAATATTTGATATTAGCAACTTTTTCTCATTTTTAACCGACGACTAACCACTACCACCAAAGATATGAGAAATATGAACATCATTTTGAATGCATGAATATGGGAAACCATTGACGTGCAGAAATCTAAGCTACTTTTTGTGGATTCATATTTTTTTTTTGAAAAAAATATTTCTGCTTGACTTTTTTTAATGAGAAACGTTGCTTAAAAGTGTATCAAATACAACAACAATAAAAAAAATAACAATATAAATGCATTTCCGGTAAAAATCACAAAAATAGTAGCACCTCCTAACACCACCATTTCCGGTAGTTTGACCCTTGCAGAAAAAAATGCATACTACTTACCTTCTTGTAAACACATATAAACAAGCAAGATTGAGTGATAAACCAATTATACAAATGAATGGTAAAATGTATATATCAAGGACATGACCAAGAGGCCGCCATGGATTTGTTGAATTACATGCGAGCATAACACTTCTAAAAATTGGAGGTTTGGTAGCTACAGTAAAAAGTTTTGATGGAACGTAATAAAAACTAAATAATGTATGGCAAGTAAGTAGCAGCTGTAACTTTACTAGACTATTAAAATAAATAATAAAATATGATTAATTTAAAAAATAAACACGTGCGCCAAATTACGTCTCCTTTTTTAGCATAAATAAAAAGAAAAGAAAAAGACATTGTGAGTCAATTACAACAAAACAAATCTCAAGAAAATAAAAGAAAGATAAAAGATGAGAAATAAAAAAAGCTATTCAACTTTCCTAAGTCTGTTGTCGTCTTCTAATTATGACTTCTTTCCCTTTATTTTTTTTATTCTTTCTGAATTCATTCAAAGCTCAAAAGGTCGCTATTTTTTTGTGCTGCCATGCTTCTAAACCTTCTCAAATGGAAAAAAATAAGGCGGAGTTTTTATATAAACAAAATGGTTAACAAACGTCAGAAATGCAATATATTTTTCCCTTTTTCAAAGATATTTTTCACGAAAAAACAGATACCAAAAGATGAGTAAATATACTTAACTGGTATTTATAAATCTCTCTTTTTGCACATTTTCGTGTATTAAAACACATCCTACCATAAGTTAGCTTAAGAGAGTATGCAAAAGGATATAATCAGCTATAATAAGCTCAAACACTGCGGTGGAACTACAGTTTTATCATTCGTTGTTTTAATATTTAAATTACATACATAAAGATAAAAAAAATAAAGCAATCCGGCAACGCGTAGGCCAAAAACATGGTTAGTCATTTACTACTTCTTTTTAATGAATGAATGAATCCTGAAGAAGAAAAATAAAAACATGCGATTGTAAAACAAAAAACAAAAAAACCTTAAGCTTTAAAAAAGAGGCATTTAAATAGTTTTGAAAAAGGAATTACTGGGTTGAAAAAGACCATTGTTTTAAAAGTTAAAGCAAAGACTCAATATTTTTGACAAAAAAAAGCGAAAGTAATGACATTTTTTTCTTCGGCAATTTGGTGGAGAAAAAAAGATTAAACTTTTTTCGAGTAACAACAATAGCAAGGCACAAAGTTTTGTATCACACTTTAGTTGCAAAAGCAGAAGTGTCTTAATTGAAAAGGTATGACGCCAAATAAAATGAAAAAATACTTTTATTTACCGCATAAAAATCTCACGGCGGAAAAGGGTCCATTTTATTTGATTAGTTTCACACGTTTGAGCTTTAATTTGAAAATAAAACAAACTATTTTCTTATAATTTTATACTAATAATAAAGCTGTAATAAAATTGTGACATTGGCATAATTTAATCATTTTTATATTCTGAGGTCAAAACGTCAACTAAGCAGCAGCATTTTAAGAAGTAAAAAAACGAAGAAACAAAAGTTACTTTTTTTTTATTTGCTGCCATATTTAGAAGACGAGATGCAAGAGATACATATAAAATGAAATGTAATATATTGGTAAAAAAGAAAAAACGTAATTAATTTTATGCTCAATTGGTGCAAACTTTGTGTCAACCATGTTTTCCAAATTGCTTTATCCCAGATGGATACATTTCTTTAGAGTTAAATTGCAAAAAACAAATAAAGAAAAAAGAAAGTATAAAAATAAAATAAGGCTAAAAATGACAAATGAAGAAAAAGAAAGAATATTTTTCAAGCTTCAACTTATGCAAATTTAAATAAGGAATTTAAATTGCGTTTTTGTTATGAAGATTCGCAGAAACATTGAGACTTAAAGAAAATAAGCATCAAAAAAATATTCACGACAAGTCAATGACCTAAACAATAAATGTTTTCACCTTCTTAATCGGTTTTTATAGCTTTTTCGTGTGATAATGATAAGAATCAATATTACCATTAATTTCATTTTAACCAAAACAATACCCTTTTTTATGGTTTTAAAGTCAGAATATAATTTTAATTTCATTGTATTGGAAATCAATGTCACTAAAATGTAAGTGAATTTGTTTCATTCTGCAAATTTACTCAAACATGTTTTTTTTTTTCAATAATTTTATTTATCAAATTTTTAAATTTAATGAATCAATAGATTTATATAAAAAACAAGAAGACAGAGGAATATAGACGGGAAGGAACGATCCTTGCAACATTTTTTTATCTTAAAAAAGCCATGTACAAAAAAAACTTTTTAATTTGATTTGAAAAACAGGGAAATATAAAAAAGTAAAGGCAACTTGTGGTGTGATTAAATTTAAATTTTTTCTTTCTTAAATTTGTTAAAAATCTAACTAACTAAAATAAAGAATTTGTTAATTTTAATTTTTTGATGATAGAAAACAATATAATAAGGCAAAATCATTTTTTCACTTTAAAAATATATAATAAAAACTTTTTAGATCTCTGATTTTGCAGACTAGGAAAAAAACACATAGAAAAGAAAAAACAGTAAATTAAAATCGCATCTGATTAAAAAAGTTTAACAAGCATATAAAATAATTTGTTTATAAAAAATAAAAAGTCTTTAAAATTTAAACGTATTTTTTTTTTCTTCAAAAGGCACATTTGCGATTCAACTTCGAAAATATAAAAAAAAATAAAGAAACAAAAGAAAAAAAAGAAGAAAAGAGAGCATCGAATGAATTGGGGCAGTAGTAAAATTGCCAGCGGTAAAAATATAAAAAAAAGCAGCAAGATAGATAATTTTTCAATAAAAAAGTAAAAAAACATCATTTTTAGAAGTTGGACCACATGGGTTTACGAATCCATCGTAAACGGAGGCCACTATTTGTTCGAATACGAATGGACGCAGCTTCAGCAGCCCGAACAGAATCTTTAACTGATTGCATAAGATTTTGAGCATTAAGAACAAGATTTTGCATGGCTTCTTCATCTTCTTCGGTTCCTAAAAGAATAATAAAAAGTTAGTGTTTGTAAAAAAGGTATAAATCACAGCAGTCTCCAAATTAACATTATAGTAAAACTCCATCTCTCTCTCATATATTAAATAAGTTTACATTGTCACACAAGTTATTTTTTAAATTCCAAAAAAGGTATTTTACCTTTTTTAAAGAAAAAAATAATTAATAAAAACAATATTTCATTGTTTTTAGTTTGTTATTTCTAAGTTTAAAAGAAAAACGGTTAGTTTTTTTCACTCCAAAAAATATATTTAAAAATTTATTTACCGTCCATCGGCTGTCCATAAGGACCGATGACCACTGAAATAATAGAAAATTATATGTTTGCCCTTTCAAGAAAATTCTATATATTTTTTATTTTTTGTTTTTTTAGCTAAGCAAAAATGTGAAAACTTTAACAAACCTTGAGATCCCAACATTGTGGCTTTAACGGTTGAAAGAATTTTAAGTTGAGTTGCAATTGTTGGAATACGTTCAACAACTTGCAATAAAGCCTAAAGATAAATTTTATTTTTATTTTTAGCTGCTCAAATTCTGAAACATACTGTGCGCATTTTAACATCAGTACATTGACGAGCAAGTTGTACGGCAAGACGAGTAACTTCTTCACTGGAATCTGCGATGGCTTTTGCGCAATCGATTAAATCCTTTTTGGTGCCACCTTCGCCTCGAACAAGTTGGGATAGGCGAGCCATGAGAATAGCCATTCTTTTTGCAGCTGCTACTATTTCGTTTTCTTGTGAAGACCATTGACGGAGTTCCTAAATAATAATTTTCAATAATTATCTTTCAAAATAATAGAATTCTTACTTGATGAAGACTATGTGCAGCTGAAAGGATAGGTTGTGAAGAAGCTTGAGGTAATGGATATCGTTCCCAGAAGGCACGAGTTTCTTCCTCTTCATCAACCTCTGGTGGTGGAGGTGGACGAGGAGGAGGACTAATTTCAACTGGTGGTGGAGGTCTTGGTGGTGCAGGAATTTCTTCCCGAATAAGCATACGATGATGAACCACGGGTGGTGATGGAGCTTTAGCTGCAACACTTTCTACCAAACTATGAGCACTTTGGTAATGATTTGGTGTGGGTGCTTGAGCAGAATGATGATCTTCATAATCTCTACGTTGGAAGGGTGATGCATGATGTTGAGGTGGTTGGGCTTGATGATGTTGATTTACAGATGGAAGACCAGCAATGGCATCACCAACTTGTCGAACAGAGTTGAGAAGATGGTCATTGGAATTACGCCAGTTATTAGAATTGGCTCGGTCGCTGGGTGTAACAGCCACTTGTTTAGCATGATTAACCATAGGAGGAATTGCTGAAAACATTGATAAAAATTTTCTTGGCGCGTTTTTTAAGCTTTTTAATGATGGTCGTGATGAAGATCGAGGTGTTCGCTGTGGCGGCACTAGCAGTGGTGGAGGAGGCGGTGATGGCGAATCCCTGCCACTGAGCGAGCGTTCTAATGTTTCGAGAGACAGCTTGAAAAATGGGTGCTAAAAGCAACTTAAATAAATGAAGGGCTGAGATGAGATCAAATTTCAAGTATTTAAAAAAACCGCTATCTATCTATGCACGAACGATAACCGAAAATAGAGTAAAAATTGTTGAGTAACAAAAAAAATTTCAAATGATTAAAAGCAAGAAATCAAGTGGAATCAAAATCTTTAGTGCACACATACATGCATTTCGGGGTTGAGATTTTAAAAGCCAAAAAGTATTAAAAATGAAGAAGTTCATGCGCCAAAGAAATGCACTTCAAAGCATCTCAACAAACATTCCACCTTTGCATCTCACCAACAAAAAAAGTTTTTATTTTTGTTGCTTGCTTCCGTCATTAATAGAAAGGAAGGTCGACGACGAGACAAGGAAAAGCAGGAGTAAAGAGAAAGAAAGAGAAACATGGTTTGCGCAAAGATAGATTCACTTCTTCTTTTTTTATTCTTCCAGGAGGGGGCGAAAAGAATAATGTGAACAAAAAAAAACCGCAACGACGTACCTTTAACCTTCTTCTTTATCTTTATCCTTAAAGCAACGAAAAAATTGTGTTGTTTATTTGCAGAGAGGAAGTTCCTCGATACATTTTTTTATTTTTGAAACTTTAATACAAAAAGAATATAAAAGTAAAAAATGAGATAAAATTGTTAGAAAAATTCTAACATAAATTTTTTATTTTACAAAAAAAAAATCAAGCGCTTCGAATGCAAAAAAAGAAAGGAATCAAGAAATGAAAAAAAAAGTTAGAACATCATTTTTTCTTCTTGTTTTATCAAAAGAAAAGCAGCTGATAGTTGTTTGTTGCGCATCGCAAAGACCTCCTCCTCTCGCGATCAACAAATAAATAAATAAATGGAAAAAGATGCTTACCGGAATGTAATGAAGAAGCAGCTTTATTAACTCGTTGAACAAATGAAGGTTCTTCGCTATTATCTGCTTCATTTTTAGCTGCCATAATGACACGGTTTCCAAGTCGAGCAATTTGAGAAGTATTATCAACCATTTTTTGTGATTGATTTTCTCGAATTGCATCTTCACATCTATCAGTGTATCGACGCATAGCCTATAATTATTTGTTTTGAAAAAAATTAATTATCTTTGACACTTACAGTTTCACTAGCTCGAACGAAATCACCAGTATCGATGGCATCATCCACATATGTTCTAAGGCGGGTAAGAGCATCAGCATATTCTCTACGAAGATTTTCAAAATGTTGTGAAGCATAATCAGTATCATTATTAAGTCTAATTTTACCAGCTTTAATAACTTGTGGAGTCATATTTTTAACTTGATTTGTAACTTCAATAAGGCCTTCAATGACCTTCTTATCACGGGAAGGACCACATTTAGCAACAAGTGTGCCAGTGTTAGTCCATCGGTTGCTGTGTTCTTGCAAGTTGGATGCTCGGTCTTCAAAGTTTCCATTGCGATTGGGAGCATTTGGAGGAGAATAAACTGCATCAACGAAGAGTTTCAATGGAGTTGTAATATCTGCGAAATCTTCAACAACTTTATCAGTGAGAACACGTTTCATGAAATCAGCAAGTTCTCGAAGTTTATCACGCAATTGTTGACGGATAGCATGAGCTTCAGGAGTGTTACCCAAACCACGGCGTTCCAAATCAGCAAGTTGATTGGCAAGACGATCGATATCAGAACAAATGTTCAAAAGTTGATTGCGTTCATGTGGAGGAAGATTATTAGCCAATTGACGGGCTTCATCAACCATAGATTTAATAGCTTGAAGACCAGCGCCACCATCATCAACACCAGGATTATCGAGCCAACGAAGGGCTTGTTCCAATTTTCCACTGGCAGTATGAGCCGGATGAGCTCCGCCAGTTCGTTGTGCATTGATTAAAGCATGAGGCAAGACACCTTGGCTTTCTTTAGTTCCAACAAGAGTTTTAAGTTTTTGTGCGCAGCTTTGAGCAAGGCCTTGATTGTCATAACGGCCAGCATTTCGAAGTTCACAAATGGAATCAGTGAGAGATTGAATTTCAGAAATGGCATGTCTAATAGCAAATTGATCTTCAGGTAATGAACGAGAAGCAATTTTTTCTGAATATTCAAGGATGCGTCGAATAGCTTTTTCTCCAACTGCGCCAGGACGTCCACGAGGATCTCCAAGCCAATCAAGAGCAGCAGTAAGTAAACTTTGTGCAGCACTGAGAGCTTTTCGCATAACTGTAACATTATCTGAATCCCATTCATCTTCATCGTAGGTGGTAAGTTGAAGGACCCGAATAATTTCATTAACTTCATCGGTCATTCGTTGTCCGAGATAATTTCTATTTTCTGCTGCTTCAGGTAATCCACTTTGACGATCTTCATTAATTTGAACAAAAATTTTCATGGCACAAACGAGAATGGGTGATAAGGTTTTAACTGCATCCATGCAGCGAACAAGGATTTCCCGATGAACGTAATGGGTAAGTTCCAAAACACGACTTTCAAGATCTTTGGACATTCTGGTAAGCCATGGAGTAATATCCCGAACAAATTGACTTAAATCATCCATGGTTTCAATGACTTCTGTCACAGTCAAATAATCCAAAACTTTTCTACATCCACGAATAATTTTTCTTACTTCTGATTCATCAAAACATAAAAGTAAAGCTGAGGTGCCTTGAAGAATACCTCGAGAGCCATCGATTAACTTCTTCCTTGCGGGGCTTGAATATGGATCTCCTTTCAACATATGGCATGCATCTTCGAGAGATCTACACGAAACTTCCACTCGTTGTAACGCTGGTGGCATATCTTGTTGTAAAATCCTATCATCTGATGAATGGCATGTATCATATCCAACCTTAAATTAATAATTATTTGTTGTTTAAGAAGGAGATGTTTACATACTTTAATAAGATTATCAACAGCAGTGGAAACAAGTCCAATAGGTCTGGTAAGATCTGGCATAGCATTACCATCTTCAGCTTCTTCATGAAGAATGACCAGTCTCGAAACCTAAAAGAAAAAAAATTTAAAAACCTTTTTTAAATAATTTCTGAAGGAAAAAAGGAAGAGAAGAACGCAAAGATTAATGAAAGAAAAAAAATAGAAAAAAGGTGGAAGTCAAAGCAGTAAAATTCAAGTTTACAAAAAGGTGTAAGTATTATAAGCAAAAGCATTTTTGTGTTAGTTGCAAGCAATCAATTTTTACAACATACACATCCATGTGGACCTTTAGGCATTAAAATTTGACAGACTGGACAATCATCTGTTGTTACTCTTTGTCGAATAGTATCAGGATAAATAAATTCAGAATTTGCAAGTGATTTTCGACTTGATGCACGTGATAAAGTGCCATTATTAAGGTGAATGGTTGGAGTACTAATTGCAGCCATAGATGATAAATGTCCAGGAACACCAAGCATAGGCATAGAAGGTGCATGAAGCCGTGCATCAGATAATGCGGAAACTACTCTTGGTGTACCTGCCGCACTACGTACATTGGGTGTTGTTGGGTCATTATTGTCTTGACGATTACGTAGAGCAAAATTTTCAGCAACAGATATAACTAGGTGTAACTAAAGCATAAAAAGCACATATAATTTGGACAAATTTACAAAGACGAGATTGTGGACTGTACAAAACAAAAAAGTAACAAAAACAATAATCACAAAGGAAAGACAGCTTAAAAAAGATGTAAATTTTTAGAGAAATTTTGTTTTTATTTTTAAAAAAATTATGGCAACTTTATTTCTTTATGCATGTCAAAAATCTGGCGTTTTTAATATTTCTTGATGAAATAAAGACAATAAATTATTTTTTTATAAATAATTGCCTCCGTCTTTCTCTGGTGCCTTTTTCTATCGCCTTTTACCCGTCAGAAAAAAAGAAGAAAATATAAAATAAAATTGTTTGTCAGAAAGATGGTAGAGGAAAAAATATCAAAGCTTTAAACTATGTTATAAATGACTTTTTTTCAAAGGTCACAAAACGGTCAACAATAGGCAAAAAAATGCACTTGTTACTTTTATTTTTTGCATCCAACGCATTTTTTTATATTTCAAAGAAAAGCGTAGCAGCGAAAAAAATAAAATTGAAAGAAATTGAAAGAATTTTGGTTACCTCATCCTCCACATATTTAATAGCCTTTCGGCCTTTTGCTAAACATATTCGGCATAGAAATGCATCAAAGCTATCACAAGTAGTTGAAGTCGATTTTCTAACTCCAAAATAACACTGGCACATTTTAATACTACTTTTGAATGATAACAAGCAAATAAGAAAAAGGAAGAAGAATTTGGAAGAAGAAAAAAATTAATGTGATGAATGCGCGATGATGGATGAAAGGTTGTTGCTGCTTTACTTTCATGGTTTCTTCTGATGTTCGGGAAGAGCAAAAAAGCCGGAATAAGAAACGGGTCTTGTAATCGGATTTAGCGGCAAAAGTTTCATTCGAGAAAATAACTAACTATTTTTGAAGAATGAATAAAAGGTTTTACACTGATGCTTTGCTTGCTCGCTTGTTTGTTGTGTTTTTCCGTGATATAATTTCTAATAACCTCATACATGTGCATTTTTGATTTTTTGATATGCAACTTTTTAGGGGAAAAATTTAGAGAGAAATATTTTGCATTATCTTTTTTTGAGTAAAATGTCAGCCATTCGAAAACAACAGGTGACCGATATTATTGACCTTTCACATTTTTGAAAAGAAAGAATTTTTCTTCGTCTTTTAGCAGTTTCAAACCCTTTATTCCATCTATTCTTAAAACATAATTCTTTGATCTATGTATTGTCGAAGAAAATAATTTTCCCCTCCCTCTCTACACTCTTGGAAGAATACATTCACTTTGCAGTATTCTTCAGTCAATCAGTTGTGAAAAAAAATAGCAAAACTCTTCAATGGACGATGGATGATGCTCTTTATCTTCTTTCCTCCTGTTGCCGTCATCCTGTCTTCTTCTTTTCTTTTGCATCCTTTGCTTTTTCGACTAGCTCTAAATTTATCCAAAAATTTTTGCTTTCACTCACACTCTTAAAATACGCAGTAAAGTTTTTGCGCTTTTCATCCTTTTTGTTGTTGTGTTGTACGACGCACTAAAGGAAAAGTATTTATCCCTGCAGCAAAAAAAAAAAGATAACGCTGAATATTCTGGGATCAACAGAATAAAAGAAAAATCTGCGATCGGACAAATGCACATCCAAGCAAGCAAGCAAGTAAGCTTAAAGCGCTTCCACACCACTCTAACAACAACTTTAAAGCCGGACGACGCCACCACCTACACCCACATTTTTTTGTTGCTTTAGCTTTAAAAAATTTCAAGCATTACTTTTTGAGGGGATGAATGCTGCTTATTGGATTTTTCAGAGACGTTTTGTAACCGTTGAAGAAAGAAAAAGAAAAGAAGTTATTCTTGATCGATTCGAAAGAAGAAAAAAAACAAACTCAATTATCACTTGAAAAAAGTAATATAAAAATATAAAAAAAGCATTAATGATAATGATGATGGTGCAGATTTTAGTCAATAGAAAGTTCATTTTGCTTTTTTATGTTTTTATTTTCTTTGAAAATGCTATGATCGAATCATGCCGATATCAAAAAATAGAAAGAAAATAAAAAAAAGAAAAAACATACAAAAAATGAGCTTGTTTGGGCTTTTTAAATCAACAATTTAAAAAATAAAACATTTAATACTAAAACAAAAAAGCTTGCTTCATTTATTTTTAAATAATTTAGTGAAACATTTTTTTTGCAAAAGAAAAAATAAAATTTCAAAATTCTAAAATGGCAAAAAAAGAAAAGAGAGATATATTGTTTTGAGAAAATAAGAAGAAAGTGGACGGTCACTAAACAAAAAAAAATGATGGGCAAATAAAAACAAAAAACAAAAGCATAGCGTTACAGAAAACAGCGAAGCTTTTTTTTATTCATTGTTTTATAAAAAAAATACAAAAAAGTGACTTTACAAAAAACAAAAGCTAAAAAGCCAGACAAAAAAGCTGTTGAAGCATAGTTTAAAAATATTCCAAATAAGCAAAAAATAAGAATGTAAAAGCTATAGCTTACCTGTTGAGCCACAGGCTCTAATATGTTTTCAATAGTTTTAGTATGAAAAACCGGCATAATTAAAAAATATTTGATAAATGGATGACGATAAAATTGAGCAACAAAGTATTTAAAAATCTAATCAACTTCTATGAATAAAATAAAAACCAATCAAAACATATCAAAAAAATAAGAATAAAATAATTTTGGAGAATTGTTGGATGTTTCTTTCCAACAATGGCAGTGATAAAAAAGAATAGGCAAAAAAGCCACGCAAGATATTTCTCGGCCACAAATAAATATAATATATATGTGCTTTGATTGAATTGGATTGGCTCTTTTCCAGACGTTGTTGTTGGCGGCTCTTTTCTCTTGATGCAAGGTTATTTTCTTTTGAGCAGCAGCAACAGGAGGAATAAAAAAAATCAAGGAGGGCAAGAGCTAAGGCGAGAAGCAGGAGTTAGTCGTCTTTTGTGTTGTTGAAAAAAAAAATGCTCTTCTCGTAGCACCACTTGCTTTCTTTTTTCTCTTTCTTCAAGCAAGCAACGACGACTCTCTTTGTTGCTGCAGCTCTCTTATGATGTTTTTGTTGCTTACTGCTGCCGCTGGCGGGTCCGATAATACAACAGCTACCACCACCACAGGCAGAAGAAGAGAAGAAGGAAGGAACAAAAAAATAAGATTGCTCGAAGGCTGTTGTTGTTCTTCTGCAAGAGAAGACAACTATTAACTGCAAGAAGGAAAGGAGGCGACGAACACACCAACGATAAAAAAAATATGCTCGCTTTAGTTGTTGGTTGGCTGGTTGCTTGCTAACTTTCTGCTGCGGCAATAACGGCAAAATATAATGAAGCCAGTGACGATAATGGTAGTTGAATGTAGCGGTAGCGGCGTATTTTACTTTTTCTCTCTCCACCACCTGCGATCCTGAAGATATAAAAATTAAGGCGGTACTTATTTTTACATGTACTTTTTTCGTTTAAGTTCGCGAGAAAAAAAAATGATGGTGACGACGCGCCTGCTGTTATTTTTTTTAGTGGTTGTTGTGGTGGATAAATGTTCGTTGATGATGATGACGGGCTGACTGACTGACGACGACTGCCTTGACTTTTGTGTTGTTGATTTCCGCTTCTTCTTGTTTGTCGTCCACCTAAAATTAACAATAGAAGATGACGACCTGAGCTGAGCTTAGTCTAGCACCAAGGTGTGTGTACTTTTTTTCTCCCTTACAAATAGTAGTAACATTAAAAGATTTTTTTGCATTTTTTGTTAAGGGAATTTTTTTTTAAATTGTACAAGTTCGAACAAAATTGAGAAAAAAATATTGGATGGAAGAAAAAGGAAGAATCAATGATGGAAAAGCATTTTAAAAAACTTTGAAATTTTTGATGATGGAACAAAACATGGCTGATTCAGCACGTGTTTTATATAAATATTTTACAGCAATTTTTTCTTGTTTATAAAAAATGCCAAGAATTTTTTCGGGTGTAAAAAAGAAATACATATAAAAAATATAAAATTTTGAAATAGGCTAAAGAAATTCAGATATAAGCAAAAAAGGAAAGAAAGAAAGAAGGTCAAATGATTCATCTTTCAAGAAGATAAGAAAAGAGTCTACCCTCTAAAGAAAGAAAAAAAATTGACATTAAAAATTGATTTTAAACCAAGGAAAGAAAAATAAATAAAATTTTTAAGCAAACAATCAATCTGCAAAGAAGAAAAAAGTGATAGGCTATTTTTTTCCTGGTTTAAAATATCTCAAACAAACTAAAAAAATTGATTTCAAGTTTGCATTTAAAAAAAGTGCGCGAAAGAACGTTTACAAACGCTTGGGCATTCATTCATTCGGCTTTTTAACGCCACATCTTTATGTCCAGCCTTTAGTCAACCAGCTGGTTCGGTTCGTTCGTTGTTGATTTGAAAGTGAGTCGTTTCAATGTTTTATATGCGCAATCACAATGACGACTGACGACGCACAACCACCAATTACCACACGTCAAATATAGAATTTTTTTCTTTCTTTCTTCAAAAGCAAAAGCTATCCCCGCTTTGATCAAAGTCATCAACACCACCGCTTCAATTCCAAAAACAAAATAATAAACAAATCATTAAAGCGCGCAGAAAAATTGATGGACAAATAAACGGAACGGAAGTTTTGTATTTTCTTTTCTCTTATTAGAATAAGGAAAAAAAATAAAAAACTTTCATTCCAAAAAATGAAGCCAATGGTCAAAAATTCTGTGATGAAAATAAAAAAGAAGAATATAATTTTTGAGGCAGCAAAAACAAAAGTGAGAGAATATGTATGTTATTCAGCAAGGTCAACTTTGATGCGGTGGTTAAAAAAGACCGCGATTGCGCCAACGAAGAATAAAACCGTTAAAAAAGGCAACAACTAATAACATGGATTGTTGCAACAGCAACAACGACACATTTCTTCTTATTACGGACGACGACAATCGCTGGGACTCATAAATTCCGATAAACTTTTTTTTATTTGGTTGATAGAGCGTGTACAACACAAAAAATGAGAGGCTTTTAGTTTTGGTGTAATTCTTTCGTTTGTTTGTTTTTGTATGGGTCTTCTTTCTTTTTTCATAATGAATTTAATAGGGCTTAATTGAAATAATATGCAGGCATCATCACGGGCGTATTCCTCATCGATGTCGGTAAATGAAAAGACAGTCATTATTGGCTTTTAAAAAACCATAAAAAAAAGTTCGATATGAAGTTCAAAAAAAAAATGAATAAAAATAATTATCTTTAAATTTTAAAAGAGAGAGTTTTAATTTGGTTGCGAATGAATGGTCAAGAAAAAAAAGTGGATTTGCGATTATTGGTTGCGCAGCTCTGAAAAAAAAAAAAGAATCCGGATAAAAAAAAGAATGGTGATTCATTCAAAAACATATTCGATCGAGAAAAAAGAAGAAAGTTGATTGATAACTCTTTAAATTTTAAAACTTTTTTCTTTATCCAGTTTTATAATATTAGTAAATTTGCTTTCGAAGTATGTCTTTTTATTTCAATTTTTTTAACTCATACTTTTTAAAAATTGCTTTTTGTTTTTTTATTTTATCTTTGATTGATATTTAATTCATTTTGTTGATACCTTTGAAAGTTTACTTTTTGTCGTCAAGAAAAAAGTGCGAAGGCGTCACCACTCCTACGACGGACACATTTTCATTGTTTTTTCTTTTATTTTTGTTGATGTCAATCGATTCCAGAACCAACAACAAAAAATAAACCAATAAATTGATGATGATTGTGTTGCTGGCGGCTTGCTGCTGCCCATGGCAAATTTGCTTATGAACGTAAAGACAACAAAAAAAAAAGAAGAAAAAAGATTGCTTTGATTTGGATTTTTGGAGACAGCTGCAAGATGATCGGCAAACCACTCGATGATATTGCCAAGCAGTCAGCTTAAGGCTGGCTATTCGTATTCGGCTTTCCTAGTCTCTCTTCTTCCTTCCTTCCGCCTCCACAAACATTCATTCAATGTTATATTGATGCAAAAAAAAAATAGTGGGCCCTCCGGATCGGCAATATTCAATATGTGCCCACTCAATTTTAGGTGCAAAAAAGAAGGTTGAAAAGATTTGCAATCAAAAAGATTAAAATAAATAAATAAAAATAATATCATAAAAGTTATAAAAAAAATTTAATTGTTTAAAATGAACTTACAAAATGACAGTTTAATTTCTAGCTGGACTCGTAAAAGGCTTTAATATAAGCTTGATAAAAGGTGTGGAAACAATATTGATTAAAAATTTGATACATATATGCTAGAATATGATAAATGCCATAAAATCATTCAGAAACTTTTGCATTGAATAAGAAACCGTATGCTAAGAAAGAAAAGTGTTTGAAACAATCAGGGATTTATATTTATAATTCTTGATTTTAGCTTTAAAAAAGCATTAATACCAAAAATGAACAATAGATCAATCGAGAAACTCTTCCTTCGTAAAAAAAATGCCTTCGCTGGTTTTGAAGAAATCAAAAAAGCTTTTATAAAATTGTATTTGGGAAGTTTTGGTTAATAAAATTCTTGACATGAATTTTAAGCTACCTAATGCAAACTTCAGAAATTGAAAAGAAATACATTAAAGGTATTCAAAAATTTAAGCTTTACATACAATTACAGCAATTGCATATAAAAAAAAGCATCAAAATGTCAAAGCAAACAAACGCAAGTAAAAGCACTTTCATTTCAAATATGCTGATTATCTTGGCGCGATTTTCGTTACCGTCTGCTGAATGTTACTAGCCTTTTTTCGTTTTTTTCGATGGCATCAAAGTTCTCATTTTTTGTGTTTTTGGAACATTGCTTTGCCATCTTCGAATATTTTTTTCTTCAATATATTGGTTTTTTGCGTTTTTACCGTGTAGCTTCCCTTTTTTTGGTATTTTGAGCCTCTCTATTTTATCACTTTGTTTTCAGTTAATTATTCATCATGAATGCAGATGAAAAAGAACTTCAACGAATCGTCACTAATAATCTGCTTCTCTTGGGGATCCGGCTTGATGGACAACCTGATACTGCTCCTCCTCATGGATGGCGTCCACCACCACCTCCTGAAGAAGAACCTCCTAATCGTGGATTTCGAAGAATTGGAGCCTATGGTGAGTTAATTTTTGTTATACCGTCGTTTTTATGAAGAGAAAATGGAAATGTTTTATTCGTTAACTACATACCTTTTATTACATTCACTCTTTTTAGATTCTTCTTTGGATTTCTTCAAAAAAAGAGGAAGTATTACAACTTGTGATGGTCAAACAACAATTGGTGAATTTTCTGAAGGTAATTGTAATCATGTTTTAACCGCTTTAAACACATAATTTTAGGTGCAAAGAAATCAAGTAGCTCCAACTTCGGCAAGTCAAATTTCATGGATTAAACAATGTAGTTTTATAATTCTTTTAGATTCAAACGCTTTTACTGGTTGGTCTAACATTTGGGCTAAAGGTAAGCTGATAACTTTATTAACACCATTTTTCTATTGACATTTTTTAGGTGTGAAATTAAACATGGAAGCTCCTAAAACACGTGCTCCAAAAGGTTTCGTTCCCAAAGTTCGGAAGTTAGAAGAAATTTTCGCTGATGATCAAAAGTATGCCAATCAATACGAAGAAATAACAAAGCAAGAAGGGCAACTTACAATTGATGGACTCAAAGGCATGCAGATGGTTAGGTATGTTATATAGTTTTTTTGTATTAAATTATTATCTTTTGAGTTTAGAAACTGGGAAGCAGCGAACTTTTGTGAACCACTAATGAATAATATTGAACGCTCCTGTTACGTAAAGCCTCGTCTAATCCAAAGTGTTGCGATTCCACTTATCCTTGATCGTTATGACGTCGTAAGTATCTTTTTTATCTAGCTATTTCAAATAAACCAATGACTTTTAAGGTAGCAATGACTGAAACTGGATCTGGCAAAACAGCTGTAAGTTCTTTCACTCTTTTACATAACTTTGACATTATTATTTTAGGCCTTTTTACTTCCTATCATCCAAAATTGTGTTGAATGCAAAAACTATGGACGTTTCGTTTCTGAACCATATACACCTTATGCTGTAATCATTGGTCCCACTCGTGAACTTATGCATCAGATTTATGAACAAGCTCTTAAATATGCTGAAGGTATGTTGTTACACATATGTTTTATTTTCATCGCTTTTATATGTTTAAGGGACTGATGTCACTGTTGGTAAAGCTTATGGACAATATGCTGTTAATGCTAATAGTCGCGAACTTTACTGCGGATGTGATATTCTTATGGCCACACCTGGAAGACTCGATCATTTCGTTCGAGAAAATATCATCCATCTTCAAAAAATGAAAATTCTCTGTTTTGATGAAGGTGATTTGATGATTAGCACCGATTTCGCTGATGAAATTGAACCTATTATGAATATGGTGCCACCTGTAAGTATTACCTAAGTGTGTTTAACTAAAAAGGGTTTTGTTTTTAGAGAAAATGTCGTCAAACACTCTTCTTCAGCGCCACCTTTAGCGACATGATGCTTAGAACGGCTACACGCTATATGCGTCATGAAGAATCTGCTTTCGTTTCTGATAAAAACTATGCGACTAATCAATTATGCCATCAAAAGTTTATGTGTGTCACAATGGATGAAAGATTTGATCGACTTGTTGAAATTTTCAAGAAACACCTTTCTGACGGTAACTTTTTTCCAATCATACCATTTTAATTATCTTTTTTTTTCAGCCGGTGGTGATCCCAAGAAACTTCCTCGAACGTTGGTCTTCGTCAATACTCAAGTAATGTGTGATGAACTAGCTGAAAAAATGAAGTCAGAAACTCTTCCATATGCTCATATTCGTGGTGATTATGCTCAAGATAAGCGTATGCACGCTTTTGATGGTTTTCGCTCCAACAAAATTCCCATTCTTATTACGACGGATGTTTGTATGTTTTCTTTCTTATTAAAAATCCTTCATTTTTTCTCGTTTTAGGCTCTCGGGGAATTGACATTAAAGACATTGATTTAGTCTTGAACTATGAGATCCCGCTACAGGCAGAAAGCTACATATACCGTATTGGTCGAGTTGGAAGAATTCAAGCTGGTAACTGTCTCTCGTTTATTGATCCTCTGACTGACCGTTATACCGTTCCTATTATTACAAAGGTGAGTTTATTTATGTGTATCTTTGATTGTTACTAATAGCATTTTTACAGATTCTTGAATTTGTCTCAAACGAAGTCTGTCCTGTTCTATTGGATATTCACGAAGAAATTAAAGAAAAAGAAGAGAAGGGCTTGTATTTCGATGATCCAGCTGAAGGGTTTGATACCTACTATGGGGAACGATATAAATCAGTTGATGGAAAAGCCCGTGATTATTTCGTTTAATTTTCTTATTTTTGTTTTTCGTTTTTCGTTGTTTTTAATAAAGTTGTTATTTTGAAATTATTGTATGTAACTTTGGCGTATTCGTTTGGGTGTCTGTGCTTTTCTTAAATTTTGTACTTAACAGACATCAAAATCAAAAAGTGATTTAAGCAAACAACACCATCAGTTTTTTGTACTAATGTGGCGAAGGAGTTGGGGAAAAATTAACATAGCCAGTTCAGACTAACAAAGAATTAATTTGGCTAAACTATTAAAATAGCGTTTGTATCTTATCATGGGATTTGCAGTAAAAATAGAAAGCTTGATTAACAAAGCTACCGATCTTTCTCTTTTTAAGTCAATGGAAATGAATTTTGGCTTCGTGCCTCTCGATGCAAGTGCAGAGAAGAAACGTTGATAAAGCCATATTCATTACTTTTGAATCTCTCTCAAACTTTTTGAATCACGATTTTAAATACACAACTTTGAATATTCTTTAATAGCTTTGATTAGAATCTCAAATGGGTAAGACAAATTCAGATAAACGTGATGTTTATTATCGAAAAGCAAAAGAAAATGGATATCGAGCTCGAAGTGCTTTCAAACTAATTCATTGCGACGACAAATATAAGCTATTCGATGGTTTGTTTCTCTTTTTAACCATTTTTTCATTAAAATATTTATAAACATTTTTTAGGAGTTGATACTGTTGTTGATTTATGTTCTGCGCCTGGTTCCTGGAGTCAAGTATGTGCTTTGAAAATGGCAGAATTTATTGCTGAAGATAAGAAGAAGTTACACGAAGAAAATCTCTTTCAATTTCCCAATGGAGATATGTTGGATGATGCAGGAAATGTTATAAAAAGAAGGCATCGAGTTGTATCCGTTGATTTGCAAGATATGTCTCCCATTTATGGTGTTCATGTTATAAAGGGTGATATTACAGAAGTATGTAGTTTTATTTAGTTTTTACCTTGCTAAAAAATTTGTTTTAGGAAGCTACAATTAAAAGAATTATTGATGCTTTAGGTGGTAATAAAGCCGGCCTTGTTGTATGTGATGGAGCTCCTGATGGTAATGGTCTTTATCCTTAGAAAAACAAACTTTAATTTAGCTTCAATTTAGTTACTGGATTCCATAATTTTGATGAATTTATGCAAGGACAACTTTTATATGCTGCGTTTAGCACTGCTTTTTGCGTTCTTCGTCCTGGTGGATCTTTTGTTTCTAAAGCACGTTTTGTTATGAATTAGTCTAACATTCTATAGTGCTTGTTTTAGATTTTCAAAGCTCGTCACATCAACTTGATATTAACTCAAATGAAATTGTTTTTCTCTTTTGTCGATTGTTACAAACCACCATCAAGTCGTCCTGATAGCTGTGAACATTTTTTGGTGTGCAAAAATTTCAAACCTGTCGAAGGCTTTGTTCCATGTTTGAAAAATCCTATTTTATCAAAAGATTATGGTATATCTTTTAACATTTATAATATTCAACCATGCATCATTTTTAGAAGCAACGTTGGAAACATATACTCCACTACAAAGAAAATATGTTCCATTACTAGCTTGCGGAGATCTGAGTGGATGGGATAAACAAGATGCAATCGATGATGGACTTATGGACGCTCTTGAACTAAACTACGATACTTTCGATGAAATTTTTAAGAAAGATTGAAACCTAAAGGGTTATGATTATGTTGTTGTTGTTATTTTTTTGTTGATTTTGATGTTAAATAAATTGTTTATACCGTGCATTTACTAATAAAGTATGTGACGTTTTTGTTACTCTTGGTTTATGTTTGATTTTGGCATATTTATGAAAAAGAACTTGACAATCTAAATAATGTAAGCTTGTTGTTTTTGGATTTAAAAAATGCCTCAATACATTATTGCCACTTTTTGTTCCGCATTATTTTCTAAGCAATGGTATGTATGTATACGAACCTTATTGCGAATGGATCCAACCAAAACATTTCTTGCCGCGACCAAAGATATTAAGTTTCATGGAATGAAAACAATTGCAATTTTAGCTGCTTCATTTTTAAAAATTACTTCTTTTTATTTTATAATTCAGTTATTTTGGTTTAATTAAATGCTTGTATTACAACGGAGACTTCTTCACATTTCTTCAAGAAGATGTACTCCTGCACCAATCAAAGCTAAATTTGAAAATGCAGTTACTTATTATGAAAAGTTAATAGGTTTATCAGATGTCAAACAAGCTCAGGTGGATGTTATGAAGGTAAACAATTAATATCTTCTTTTTTTGTGTGGCAAAATTGCAAATCTATGATTTCAGTGTGAAGAAGATTTAAGCCAATCCCAACTTTTACGACGCGATAAACAACTAAATTTGAAGCAAATTCAAACTCGTATTAAAGATATTCATTCAGAGCTTGATAGAACTGCCCGTGGCGATGATCGTTATTTACATTTATTAACTGAAGAACATGCAGCTATTAAAAAGGAAAAAGGATTGCTTTCTGAATTTGAAGCAATAGAAAATTCTGAACGTGAAGCTTTCCGAACATTATCTAATAAAGTTAGCGAACCTTTTCATTGAAGTTAAAGTTTATTTGTCTTTTTACAGGTTCGATGGAGTCATGAGAAAGAAAGAGAATATGGTGAGAGAACAAAATATTGGTCCATTTCCGCTTCTTTGCTTGGTGCCATCTTCGGTATTTTCGGTACTTCAATAGCGAACGAGCTTCGAATGCGACATATTCGCGAGATGATACCCACATCTCAAGAAGTTAGGCCATTACTTCAAAAAATTACTGAACTAATTCATCAAGAGCAACAACAGGTTTGATGCGTTAAAAAATTGTTAGAAAGTTTTATTAGATATTACAGGTGACACAATTTGTTGCTGAAATGAAAGATGTTTTACGACTTGATTCACCACAACTTTCAAAATTAAATATTAAAAGAGCTGATGGAGGTGAAAGCGAAGTTGTAAAAGTTATTAAGGATCAGGTAGTACTAATCAATTTTTAAAAATATTGTTTCATTGAAATATGTATTTTCAGTTTAATGGTTTAACAAGTCAATTAAAAGAGCTTAAACGGCTTGTTGCTCTTGAACAAGCTTTATCTGCGGATCCTAATGCCATAGTATATGTTGGTGATGATATGGAGGATTTACTAAGAAAAACAGAAAAGAATCTTGAATCTAAAATGAAACTTCAAACTTTAGTTACTGTTGTAGTTGCATATGCTGTAATTGGTGTTGGTGCACCTTTACTTTATTTGTGGCTCAGCAATCAATAATAATGCCATAGATCTCAAGTATAAAAAGTAATTTAGGAAGGATACTATAGAAATGATAGAAAATATTTTTTGCTTTTCATATTACTGGTATCTGATATTATGTATGCATGCTCAAAATAATTTTGCCACAACTTTATATTGAAAAAATTCTTTTAAAATAAAACTTGGAAGTATTTTTTTTTTATATCAAAAAGTACATATGTGCATTTTTGTTAACAAACATGGAAAAGCATACATAATTTTTTTTGGGCGCACAAAACCTTAAGTTGTTTAAATTTTTTTCTTCTCTCCATTGATGGAACACGTGGCTCTTTAGGTTTAATCTGCAGGGAATAGTTTTTTCATCAATGGAAACATGAATAAAAAGAAATTACTCTTTTTATAAATCTAAAAACTATTGGTAATCATCTTTCTAAAAAGGATAATAATATAATTTGCTTACATTTCATTTAATGCCTTTTGAATATAAGGTTGGATCTTTTAATAAAATGCTAGCTTCAATATCTTGATTCATAATTCCATTAGCACTAAATCCACAAAAAATTGTCCGCAATAAAGAACAAAAACAAACATAGCATTTTTGTATAAAAAAAATAATAAAACATTCGCTAATCGATAATAAAACCAATGACTATGAACGAGAAATAATTTATTTAAAAATTTAAACCTTGTTAAAGCAAAATCTGAAGCCATTATTACAGCTTGAAATCCTTCTTCTCCAGATATTCCAATTCCAACTTGAGCTAACATAATCATGGGAACATCATTAGCTCCATCTCCAACAGCCAAAACATTACCATGAAAGAATTTTTTCACATTTTTTTACAACTTGTTCCTTCTCGCATGGCATCATTCAAAAAAAACATAAGACTGCGGAGGCTTTTGTAATAGCTTCAATGGCATTGGCATTTCCTTGTTCCAAAAGTTTCACAATTGCCGAAGAAAATGCAAGATTATAACTTTTGTTTGAAAAGCTTAAAGCATTTAATAAATCATTTTCATTTTGACAAGTAAAAATTTTAGTATGTAAATCGAAAAGTTGACATGATTTTGAAATATTTATTGTTGTATCCTCTTTATCGCCGGTTAAAACCCAAATTTGTATTCCCGCTTTTCTTAAAGCTGAAATGGTTTCTTCCACTCCATCTTGTAAACGATCTTCAATAGTTGTGAGACCAAGAAATCGTAAATTTGTTTCAAGTTTTCGATTTGATTGACTTATTTCTTCATCTTTTCCATCAAAATCTGAATTTTCTATCTGAAATTTAGAATATTTTATTATTTAGCTTTTTATGTTTTCTAAAATTATTGTAAAAAAAAGTATACAATGTGTCTAATAAATCCAATCCACTTCCACTTCATTCTCTTTCTCACTTTCTCTTCTCTTTTCAGCATTCACTCTCACTTCTCTCTTTTCAGTTTTCAGCATTTGCTTTCCCTCAAATGAGAGCGAGATTGGGAATACTAAACTTGAGTCGAAAATTGAAACGAAAATTTTCCTCTAAAATTCGAGAAAAATTTGATACTTTGGAAATTACTAGAGAAAAGCAACGAATCGAAAATGAAACATATGATGGATGCATGGACTTCATCGATGATGTCGAACTTGAAATCTTCTTATGGACGATTCGAAACATTTGGATTACAAAGAAAATGAATGTAAGTTGTGCCCATGATTTTGCCTCAGACTTTACTGACCAAATTCGTCTTTGTGATGCTTCTGAAGTTTCAATTTTCTACCGAATTTGGCAATTTAATGAATTACAAATGCTTGCAAAATCTGGAAAAGTTGAATGCTTGGATTTGCATAGTACTTCGGTTGTTTATCTGGATGAATCTCTAGTTCCGTTGGAAGAAATATTAGCTTTGGTTCCCAATGCTCGAATTATACGGTAATGTCATTTTGTTTATTTTTACATTTATCTAAAATACTCTTGTTTAGAGTTGGTAAATGCCATATTAACGATGAAACAATGACAAAGCTGATCTCAATTCCATGGAAAAACAAGATAACTGAATTCTCTCTCAATTACATCGATGGTCCACTTAATGTTGTTTCGTTTTTTTATTTTATCAAAGTAAGCTTTTACTTTTTTTCCATTTGTAACCTTCGAATTTAGAGCCATGTTGATCCTGAAGCTAAAATGGATGTTGATTTCAACTTTGAAAATAATGCATTTAAACGACAGTACAATCAAAAAGTTCTTAAATCTAGTGAAAAGATGCCTATGTTTGAAATTGCTGCTCCTCTTGTCGATATGAAAATGATGTCAGCGCCTGAAGATGAACCACCGCCAAAGAAAATTAAATTCAATGACTATGATGCTGAACGACGATATACCGCGTTTCCATATCCTCACATGTGTTACATCCGAGAAAATTCCGATGCTGAAACATGGAAAAAGTTTGAAAGAACCTGCAAATTCTACTATCCAAGGAACCCTTACTTTATGGTTGATGATTTTTATGTTCGTGATGAAAAAATCGCACTTATGGTTGATAATAAGAAGTATGAGTTCGAAAATTACGAAGAAATTGAAAAGATTGGAAAACCTCTTTGGATCACAAACTCTATTTATATTTCTGGTGGTGATTTTGATCGAACATACTCTAATCGAATTCATGCTACTGAAATTACTATTACTGATCTTGATTTTCAAAAGAACTTGCTTATTTCTCTTACAAAGTATGGATTAGTAAAAAATTGGGATTCATTTTCCTGTCGCATCATATATGATAATGATAGATATATTTCTCTCAATGAATTGTTGATCCATCTTCCAAATGCAGAAAGTATCATGTATGCATTTTGTTTTTATTTATCGTTGTTAATAGTCTTGATTTTAGCGCTAGTGTTTGTGGAATGAATTATCAAAATGCTATCGAATCAGCTTCACTTCCTCAACGAAACAAAGTCAAATATCTTGAACTTGAATTTATTATTCACCCAATTCATGCTCATAAACTTTATGATGTTCTTACAGTAAGATTTTGCCGTTTTGTTACATTTACTAATAAGTTTTTCATTTTTTAGAAAATTCTTGCTCCCAAAGCTGACGTTGTACTTGATTTCATTCAATTAGAAGATGAAATGGATGTTCCACAATTCAAAACAGAACTCAAAGCAAAATTGGACGTTTGGAAGCCACAAATTGAAAGACCAACTGTAAAAATTAACCTTTAAATTTATTATGTTCTTATTTTGTGATTATTTAACTGTGAAAAATAAATATTATTATTAGAAGCTTTATTTTTTTAGTTTTGTTTTGTTTGTATACTTTTTGTTATTCAAATGAACTCCAACATTCCACAATAACTTACTTCCTCGTGTTTAGATTCCCATATATTACATTGTTCATTGATCATAACTTTCATTGCCATACAAAGAGTTCGAAGGCCATTTCTTGAATACCTAAAAAAAATCCATCTCTCATAAACTCCCGCTTTACTTTCTTTACCTAAAAAATTATTAGCTTTTAAAACAGCTTTTATGAGAAAGTGAAGCTTTTTCAGCATGAATCCGGACAGGTTAGTGGTTTATGTACATATTTCTGTTTACAAAACTTCACTCCTAGGGTCAATTTGGCCCAAAAATAACGAATTTAAGCTCCATTTGGTCGGATGATATGTTTAGTTTGGAGATACGGTCATTTTCACGTTGAGACGGCGTAATTTTTTAAGCATTATTTATGTCCAAAATGCTTGCTTGATTAATCATTTTTTTCCACATAAAATTGAGTCTTTTTCGTATTGACAATAAAAATTGGTGTGTGCAGTTTTTTTACTATACTTCCTTCTATTTTTTTCCTAATTAACATAAACGTTTGATTTTTTTGTGATCTTCCAAACGAATGGGTTGTTCTTCTTCAAATTAAACATTTTTATATTTGTGTTATGAATGCTTTCAGAAAGATGAATTTTAACTTTGGTTCGAATGATATCATCACCTTGAAAAAAATGAAGATACATTTTATTGTTTCACGTTGCACTTTAGAAAAAGAAATATCGAAGATAAAAATTCCTTCTTTTTTGATTTTCGTATAATTCTTTGACGACTATTTCTTCTTTTTTGGATACTTTTTTAATTTTATTGAAGAAAAAAATATGATTCTTTATTCTTGGCATTTTCTCTGATTAAAAGCTTATATCAATGATTAATCAACCAAATTTTAGCATTTTTTATTGTATGTAACAATGTGTATAAAATTATCTAATCAGAAACTAAAACTTCATCAATAGTTTTTCGTACGATATCATCGACATATTCAGCAATAGGATCAGAGCTTTCAATAACTGATTGCTTTGTTGAATCAGTTGCATCAGATTCATCTTCGCTTGCTGATTGACATGGGGACATTTTTAATGGTTTTAATTGACCTCCTTCAGGTATATCAAACTTGTGTTCATTGGAACCAGATTCATCTTCCCGCGATGATTCAAAAGTGTTATTTGAACCTGAACGAGCCAAAGTAGGTGGCGCAGGTTGTGGAATAGCTCGAATAGCGCCAAATGACACACGTCGACCACGATTTTTGTGGACATTTAGATGGGTTTGGCTTGCTGCTGATGGCTGAGTTAAAGCTCCACCACCTTCAAGATTTGGCAGTTCAGACATTGTAATTTGTGGAGATGGACATTGCCTGGGATCGTCGATGGTGGAAGAAAGTGTCCAAAAATCGGATAATGTATGAGGTTCAAAACCTGAAAAATTTAACTAATTAAGAAAAGGATAAATTTTTAAAATTACCCGAAAAGGCTTGAACCAAAGCCAATGCATAAATAATATCGCCAACTTTAAATTTAACACAATGAACTCTTTCAAGAGCGCCTAAAGTTTGCACAGCATCCAAAGAACGAGCATTTAAATCTGAGGCAGTTTCAGTTTTAGTTGCTTCAAAAAATATGTCACCAATAAAAATAATGTTAATCTAAATTGTTATTTTTACTGAGTTTTTTAAATATCAATTAATTAATTTTTTACTTACAACATAAGGCAAGGCAGGATATTCTTCAAGTGAGTCAATAATAACTCTGAGGACTTTAGCTAAATAAGGCCATACACTTTTGAATGGAGTTTGAGCAACCTCGTCGGATACTTCATCTTTATCAATTCGACCACTAACTTCAAGGGTATGAGGATTAATTCGAACTACCGTAATTTTGATGAGGTCTTCCCTCAATAAAATTCCATTCGTCCATTCATATTCATATTCCCATTTGCGACAATCTTTGGAATTTAAAGTTAATTTGCGAAATATTTTTTCCAAAAGTGTTCCAGCTGGGAATGTAAACTTGAAAGATACTTGAATTTCAGCTTCTCGAGGATAATTTGTCCAATGAAGGGCAGGAGGTTTGGAAAAGTGTTTTTCTTTTTCTTGTTCCAAAGAATTATTATTATTTAAATCTTGAATTCTCATTAAACTCGAAATGGAAAAATAATCTTTGATTCGAGTCTAAACAAACAAAGTTTTTTTATTATGCTTTTAAAAAAAGAAATTTTAATTCCCACAGGCAATTCAAGGTCGTCGAAATCAATGAGGGCATATTTTGGTGGAGTTGGTGAAGTCCAACGATCAACTCTTTCTAATGCTTCTCGTCTAGCAATACTTTCACCAAGTTTCCTAAAAAATAAAAATAAAATTTAGTAGAAAATTTAAAAAATCTCAAAGACTTACCTAACTTTTTCAAATTGATACGTCCATTCCGATCTCCAATCTTCATGAGCGGTTTCCACGAGATTTTGTAATTCTCGTTTATCTTCTTCATTGCTATCTTTTTTAATAACCAAAATACGCCCATTATTATCCTAAAAAACAATAATTTTAAAATTTCTTTTAGAAAGAAGCTACAAACCATAGACATAATATGTCGGGAAACATCCATCACCGTTTCTTGAACCTTTTTATCCCATTCTCGTCCAACAAGGATAATAAAATGTTCGCCGGGTCCACAAGCATTTCTTTCTTCAACGCTGGCTGCAATAAAAACAGCCTCATCGCCATTCCTTTTATTTCCATTAATGGTTGATGAATCTCCTCCAGGCAGTGTGGGTTCATTATCACCTAGTTCACTACTTTGAATTAAAAGTCGAAGGCGCTCCAATAAATTATCGCTTTCGCTAATTATATACATATTTTTTTCTTTTTCTATAAAATGGTGGCAACAATTATTTTATTTTGTTAAAGTTTTGCTTCAAAAAGAATAAACAGAAAAATCAATGACTTAAAAAGCGTTTAAAATTGTTCTGGAATTATTATTCCAAGGCCCATTCACGAAAAAAAACTAACAACTCGTAAAAGATTATGAAAATAAAAAAACGAGAGAGGAGGCACAAAATGAGGAAGCCGAAGCTCAAAAAAAATGATGACTACGTTTCTTTTTTTTTTTCAGACAATACGTTTGCTTTAAAAATGTAAATATAAGTCATCGATGTTTAAAAAAAAGCATGTATGTTGTCGTCTTATTTATTTTCTTGCAGATTGTCAAAAGCAGAACACTTTGAAGAATATTTTTTTTTTTCAAGTAGCAATCAAAAATAGCCAAAAACAGAGGATAGAGGAAGGAGGCTCAAGAGGCCAACGGCAAGAGCAATCTTCTAATATCAAATTACGAAGCAAGTGATTTCGTCTACTTCCGTCAACAACAATTCATTTATGGGATTTTTTAAGGATGAAAAAAAAATTCAAGTGTTTTTTTTTGCTTCCCAAATGGCAAACAAAAGTTAAAACAAAGCTGGTCGTTTTAATTTTTAATAATTACAAAAAGTCAAGTTAAAAAAATCAAAAAGTAAACCTTTCAATACAATCTTTTTTACGTTCTGCTTCGGGCAACCAAAATAGTTTTGTCCTAGAGAAACTGGAAGAAAAAAAGACGAGGAAAAAAGGATTGCATTATGTTTCGCATATTTATGAATATGAATTAAAAAATAATAACGTTGTATTGTTAATGCATTTATTTGTGTTAGAAAGACTATTAAAAAAGGAGCTTTTGACGCTGATAGCCTTCGATTTATTTATTTCAAACAATAAAATAAATTTAATATGGCAGAAAGGAGAAAATAAAAATGAATATTTGTATTAGGGAAAATGAAGTAAAAAAAAAAAACAGATATTTAATAATAAACGTAAAAATATTTTAATGGAAAAAACATGTGAGATACATTTCATTTTTGTTATTATAAAAATTTCTGATCGAAAATGAAAAAAATTAAAAATAAGAAAACAATTATTTTTTTCGATAAAAAAAAGTGTCAGTGAAAATTAAAGTTATTTAGAAATTTCTCGCTTCTTTTTTTACATTAAATAAGGATGGATGCAAAGAAATAGTAGTTTCAGAAAGTTGAAATTTATTTATTTGCGCAGGCTGAAAAAAAGAAAGAAATGGAAAGTAGGAAGGCATGATTGCCACTTTTTATTTTCTTCTCAAAGTCTTGTCTTTAACGAGACATGCGGGCTCAGCAACAACAACTTCTAAAAAAGTTTCTTTGCTTAAAAAGAAAAAGAAAAGTTCTGGTCTTTACTACTACTTTTTTTTTCTTGCCCTCTCTTATTTAACTTTTTTATATTTGCCTAAAAACAAACTTTTAAAAAAGAAGTAGTAGGAGGCCATTTGAATAAGCAACATAAAAAAAAGTCATATCTCAATATAGAAAATGCAGAAGCATAAAAAAATAAAAATAGCCACAACACTTCGAAAATGGGGTTTGGCCCTTCTTCATATTTTTTTTTCATGGAAAATATTCTCGTCCTCTCATCCCCCATAAGAGAATCAAAAAACTATGGCAAAAGAAAAAAGATAGATGATGAATTTGTGTTAAAAAACGAGTAAAACGAAAAACAAAAAAGAGAGGACTAAACTTCAATTTTCAATGAACTTAGAAATTCAATTTTGATAAAATAAAAAAACTACACGAATTTGTAATAAAAAAAAACTAAAATAAAGGGACATCTTTTTTGATGGCTGCCTAAAAAGCAATAGCAATTCTCGTTAAAGCATTGACCCTTTTTTTTCTGAAACTTGAATACTAAAAAAGCAAAAGTAATCAGGCAACTTTAAAGCATTTATCCCATTTGCAAAGAAACCTGTCATTTAAGTAAAGAAAAAACAACCATAACTTTAGTTGTTTCAAAGAAAACTTGAAGAAAATAGCTTTGAATCCATCCATGTGGCATCTCCAAAAAAATAAAAAAGACGCCATTTAAGAGTTCAAAATAAAAACAAAAACAACACGTTTCTGAATGTACCTTTCTTGCAGCTCAATTTCCCTTTTATTGTTGTTCCTTATTTTTCCACGCTTTAAATTTGAGAAAATGACACGCAAAAAAATAAATAAAATAAATGTTGCCAAGCTCTACAACCAGCTGAAGAAAGCTTTCATCAAAAATCTAAATTGGCCCTTTTTGTGCTTTGCCTTAAAAAGGCTGCAAAAAAGAAGGCAGTTAGTTGGATGCGGTTATATTTGTTGCGTGAATTTAGAATTGGTTTTGCGCCATTTTTCTTTTTCTTTTCTTCTCCTCCTCTATTTCTAATGAATAAAAACAAATATACACCAGTCCAGTAGACACATTTCCACTTTTTTATGTTTTCATTTTTAGAATCCAATCATAGCATTTTTTTTTCTTCGTTCAAAAAGGGTGTTGCCTTTGAAGCTGTGCTTCTTCCAGCAAAAATAAAGAACATTTTGTTGATTCAAGAAGGAGAAGAAGTGTCATAAAGAAAAGAAGCGAATGTCTCATTTGAATTAAATTAGACAATAAAAGAAGAAAGGAGAAGCTTAAAGTTTTCAAACTTTGAAGATGGAGAAAGATTTTGTTGTTCAATAACAATTTTTTTGAAGGCATCTTTTTTTTTACAAACATAAACAAGAAGCGAAAAAAGGGATATTTTTGATGAAAGCGAAACAAACATCGGCGAATGAGCCAAAAAACTGCATTAAATTTATTGTAAGCCTTTTTACTTGTATAATAAAAATGACTGGTCCTAAAGAAAAGGACAAGAAAATGAATGAATTTTAGCAAGAACTCTTTCTTTTAATAAACATTTGATATTCAAGAAATTCAATTATGATTCAAATGCAACAATAAAATATGAAGAAAATTTTTAATGACCATAAAAATTTCCTTAAGAAAAAAGTTTCCTTTTTGGTATCACATAGTAATAATAATAAGTTAAGGGAAAAAAATCTACAGTAACAAAAGAATGCTTTAAATTTAAAAAAATTAATCCGATTTTGGTGTCCGAGTTGGAGCAACATCAAATTCATTTTTTATTACTATGAAGACAGACTATGATGCAGCGTATTAATTTATCGCTACAATCTGTTACCAAAGTTTGTTGGAGAGAGAATGGAAAAGCAGGTGCAATTTTTTATGAAAATTATCTTAACAAATTTTTTGAAAGTTTACTAAAATCCAGCTACTGTGTCTGTGAAAAGGAATTTGCTTGTTTGTTTCACTTCATGGAAGCGGTGCAGTAAGAAGAATTACTTCTTTACAAACATTAGGGTGTTGCTGAGCCTTGTTCTTTAAACTTCCAAGCGTTGAACGAATACCACGGGATGCCATTTTTTTGCTTTGCCTTAAAAGGCTGAAAAAAAAGCGGTTAGTCTGTTGCGGTTGTTGTGAAAATTCTATATAAAAAATTTATCAAACAAAAAAGCTTTATTAATTGTACTACTACATATAAACCATAAATCAACAAACAAGCTAGAAAACCCTAAATACAATGACTAAAAATTAACTATGTGAAGCTTCATTATCTTTTGCAGCAATTTGTCCAAGAATAGCAGAAAGTTGTTCGCCATGATGACCAAGAGCTTGTGTAAGTTGAATAGGAATTTGATCAAGAATAGCTACAGTTTGAGCTCGAACAGCTTCAAGTTCAGGTAATTCAGCAAGCTTTTCAACTTGTTTCATATGAATAATACGATCATCGAAGGTAACAACTAAAATTACAACAATTATGAAAACTAGTTAAGTAAAAAGGAGAACCAACCGAGAGGTATCAAAAAGTTTATTTTCTTTGTTTGAGTTGAAATTGCTTTAAGGATATCGATATCTTTACCAAAGAGAAGAGCATTTTGACAACACCATAATGGTTCCAAAGTATCCAATGGAGTGTTTTCAAACAGCATCTTTGCAATCTTGTTGTCGATTTGACGAAATTCTAATCCTGCCAAACGTAACCTAAACACATGAGTTAATACAAAGCATTGTATAACAAAACTAAAAACTTACTGATTTCGTGTTAACCAAAGTGTTCTTCCATTTACAGATTGAAATTGACAAACTACCATAACTCGAAATTCATGTTCTTTAATCCAACGTTTGATTTCTTTTACTTCAGCTAATTCAATCTCAGCATAATCGTTTTGTTGTCGATTCAATCTTTCAAGGACAGCAGAAATCCTGCATTCTCTTGGAGTTTCAGGTAACACAGGAGCTACAGCAGCTTCATATAAACGGCGTCGATAGGGACGAGGATGAGGTCTAATATATTTGGATGAAACACATCGAAGAGAAAGTTGAGTTGGAAGTCGAGAAAGCAATAGATTTGAAGAAACCAAGCTCATTGTAAATATCGTCGATGCTAAAAGTGATGGTACGATTAATTATAAAAGATTCATACATTTGTCAAAGATAAGTTCCACGGAAAAATATGCAAAAAAGAAGCAAGAAAAAAAAATGGAAAAAAAGAAGAGAAGTGATTGAACATTGTAAAATTGTGTTTGTAAAAAATGTGGAATGAAAGATGGCGATATCGGACAAATTGCCAGCATTGTTTTGTTTTCATGCTGACCGAAGAATAAAGTATTTTAGCATCGTTTTTTGGAACTAATAATAATTTCTCTATGTATGAGGAAAATAGTTTTATTCAAACATATGTGACAAATAATAATTAAATTAGTGGAGAATCAATAAAATGTATCTATTTAGAATAATGTTTTTTTCTCTGGAAAACATATTAGTTATTTGATTTTATGAAGGCGAAAAAAGAATCTCTGACATCATTTACAGCCATGAATTGTTGCACAAAACACACTTACAGCCTTAAAAAAGGTCTAATAGCAAATTAATACATACATTGCAAGAATGATCAAATTTTCTTTTGAAAGTTTCGATTTTATTCACGAGTAAAAGTTGCTATAAAGTTTTATCACTTTTAGGCCCATTGTTTGAACGTAATAATTTATGTTTTCATCACCTTAGCTAACACAGATATTTTAAATTATTATACTGGTTAAGATAGTTTTGCATTTTTTTATTATCAGAGAATGTCCAGTTTGCCCCGAATGGTGTTGTGTTTACAAATTTAAAGAAAATTAAAACATTTATTAAAATTCAGATAAAATAAACCTCATCAAACTAAAAGCTACTAAATAAAAAAGTATATTTCAAATAAAGTTTATTTTGCAGGTTTAGCAGCTTCAACTTCAATATATTTGATCAAATCAGCACGTTCATCAGCTTTTTTAAGACCTGCAAATACCATTTTAGTTCCAGGGATATATTTCTTTGGATTTAACAAATATTCGAAAAGGGTTTCACGAGTCCAAACAACACCCTGAAATAATGAAAATGTAATGAAATGAATATATAAAATGGAATAAAGTTAGTTACCTTGTTCTTATTAGCTGCAGAATAATCAAACCCAGCAACGCTTCCAGATTTGCGACCAATAACTCCATTCAAAGTTGGACCGGTTTTGGTTGCAGGCGAATCAACGACATGGCATTGCAAGCACCGTTGCTTGAAAACTTTCTTTCCTTTTTCATAATCACCTTCAGGAATGTCGCCCATATTGAATTAAATTTTTATACTATCTAAAATTATGGGAAAAATGAATGATGCAATTTTTAAATAAACAAACAAAAATAAGGCATTGCGCGATTTTATGAACGTTATCGATAAAGTTTTATTTTAAAAAAAACTGTTGGTAAACATTCAAAATGATAGTAACAATAAATAAAAATAAGAAAACATCAAACACTACGACATTAAAGAAAAAATGGAGACTTAAATAACGAGTTTTTACTCTTTGATTTTTATTAGTCACTAATTTCGAAAAATGAAGGAAGACAAAATGTTATTTCCTGATCTTTGATTTCATAATTTAAGATAGCATCATAAAATGTGGAAACTTATAAAAAAATATTGGTTTAAATCCTTCAAGAAAAAAAATTCCATTACTAAAAAATAATGAAAATTTTATTAGCATAGAAAATGCAAATTTTTATTTTATGCCGAAAAGCAAACTTATGCCATATTTCGAAAATTTTTTGCTTTATTAACCAAAAAATTTTATTTAACAGAAAAAACAAGGAAATAATATTATTGATTTTGCATGAAGGTTAAGAAGAAACAAAAGGCTTAATGGAAGAAAAAATAAAATACGACCGGAAAAAAATCTAAAGTACGCTTAAACTTAGACAGTTGGTGATGTGCTGGCTGCTGCGCTAGACAAGGTCGAAGTAAGAAAATGCTTTAAAAATCTAGAACAATTGCGTCATAGGCTGAGAATATTGTATGCAGGAGATCGTCATGAGAACTAATGGCATAAGAAAATGCATGCAATTGCCAAAGCATATAAGCGGGCAAGTGGATGAATGCTAAAATCTTTTATTGGTTTGATTGTTGCTGCTTATTTTATATATTTATTTTAAATTTTTGTAAATAATTATGGCAAATAATGAAAAATTTGTAAATAAAAAATTTGGCAAACGACAAGTTAAATTTTATGAAGCTAATGAAAATAAGATAAAGAAAATAGCTACAAATCTTCCAGAAGCTGTAATTTTTTCCTTTTTCTTTTGCATTTTTAATTATAAAAATTGTTTTTAGTTGGTTAGTTTTATGGATAATCATGAATTTACTGAACATCAGAAATCACAATATGCATCTAAATATGCTAAAAAATTAGATGAAGTCGAGGAAAAGGGATTTACCGTAGCAGATAGAAATGAACTTGTAAAATATAATTTAAAAATGCTTCAACGACTTCAAGAAGAAATGTCTAAAATTCAAGGAATATATTCAATGGTTACTGATTCCATTAAATATCGAGAAAGAATGGCACTGACTTTGGATGTTGAGAGATCAACTTTAATGGATTTATTGGGGCATGGTGGACGTCATCTGCCACTTTGGATTGGAAAAGTTGGAGAAATGCCTCCTGCAAGAGCTGGAAGGCTTACCGATGATTCCATGCCTGATATTGGTGAACTTATTGGAGCATTTGCAAATGAAATGTGGATTTTAGCTGAAGTTAAAGTATGCTTATAAGTTTACTAATATTCTTTTTTATAAGTTGTTTTAGGCAATAACTCCTGAACGGAAGCTTATCATTCGAGATGTTGATGATGATAAAAGGACTCATTATGAAGTGATTCGGGACCATATTTTGCTTCTTCCCATGTATCGAGTGGATCCAAAACGATCACCATTTGCAATCTTTGAAAAGCACAGTGTTGTATTGGCTCTTTATCCTCAAACAACTTGTTTTTATAAAGGAATAGTGGAAAGTCCACCATTTGCTAGTGATGATCCATATTTAATCACATTCGAGGATGAAGATTATGAAGGTGGTTATGCTCCTGCTGTTCATGTCCCTCAACGTTATGTTCTTAATTTCCGTGAACATCCAACCACTTCTTCTGCAACTAAAGTTGAAGCATCTGATTCCAGTGCAACAGAAGAAGATACTCCTGAACCTGAGCAAGCTCCAATGCCAATAAGAAGGAGGTTTAAAATTCGTGATTCCGATGAGCTTACAGATGAAGAAAAAGAAGGTGGAAGTGGGAGTGGAAGTGGTGGAAGTCGACCTTCAGCTGATGCTGCAGAAAAAGAACCTTCACCTATTGCAGGCTCGGCTTTTCCTGAAGCTTCAAGAAGCTCAATAAATGCCGAGGAACTCGAAAGTAGTCGAGAATCTCCAAATACTTTACATGAGTCTGATGAAGAGGCCGAAGATGATAATGATGATTTTTGACCAACTTTAAAAACAATGACCTTATTTATTTATTTATTTATTTATTTATTTATTAATTTCTATTTAAAGCTTTTTGATAAATAAACACACCTTGTTTTTTACATAAATATCTTAGATTGCAAAAGTTTGATATTCAAAAAAAGAAAAAAACAAATCTAAATTTAAAAAATCATGCGTTGTACTTTTTTTTGTGTGAAGAGAACAAAGATGCCATGAATCTTTTCTTTTACGTAATAATTTCCAATGGGACTAATTAATGCATAACCCTCATTTGTGTAATACAAAAATATCAATATTTTAATTCCCTATAGGGTTTAATTTTTTTTGAGTGTCATATTTTACTTACAAATGCAGTAGGCGGTTCCCATCATACATATTGTCAAAATTTTTAACAAATGTCTCTCTACCCTCTGTTTATTATTATTCATTTGAAGCTTTTATTTAGTTGGAGTAATAAGTCTGTTTGTTCATTTTTCTAAATTCCCCGTTTAATAAAAACGTGATGATGAATATTTTTATTAAAATTATTGCTGTAGCATTTTTGTTTAATATTGTTTTTGGTAAGCTTGCGATTTTTTAAAGCGACGTTAATCGAAAGAGTTTAGCCACAAATGATTACGGTAACGTACAGCCAATGGAAATGATGGAATACCAACAAAATGCTAACCCAGCATCAAATGGAATGACAAGAATGCTTCGAGATTCAGGATGGCGACATATTGGACTTGGAAAACGTTCCGCTGGATACCATCGAAATTTGGCATCAGGAAAAACTTGGGCAATGATTGGCCTTGGTCGATGAGGATAAAATGAAAATTAATAATAATCTCTTTTAAAAAAAGTCTACTATTTATTTTCAATTTTTTCTATCTAATAAACGTAACAATTTGTTAAAAAAATCATCTATGTATAATATTTAAAACAATTTATATGAATTTTTACTACCCTTTCTTCTTTTTTGTCCTCCTTCTTCATCTTCATCGTCTTCATGTAAAAATTGAATTTCATCTTTTTTAATTCGGAAAAGTACTGAAGCATCTTTTAATTTGGGATTATTTTCTGTTAAATGATTTAACCATGAAGCAGACATAGATTCAGTATTATGTTTAAAAACTGCGAGACCAAGAATTGTTTGATCAGATTGTTGATGAACATTTAATTCGCATAAATCTGTTCTTTCACTAAATAATTTCCCTCGAATATCACTCATATCATAAATATCCCTTTTTTCAATAAATTCATTGAAATCTGTTTGAGCGGGTGGAGCACTAAAGATAAAATACTTGACTCGTTTATCCATAACATAAACCAAATTGGGTCCATCGATATAAAGAGTGGGTTTTTCCCCAAGTTGAGAAATAAGTCGGCGTTGAAGTGGACTTTGCGCGCTTACAATCCATGAATCATTATTATTTTCATCATCACTTTCTTGATTTACCTTAAATAAACAATAGAAGAAACTTATCATTTTAAGGTAAAAAATAAATAAATAAAATACATACTTTAACGTAAGTGAGAGAGGTTCCTGGATCGCGACACATCATTTTAAGTGCAATTTTTGCAAGTTGTGCATCGTCTAGTTTTTTATTTTCAACTTCTCGTCGATCAAGATATTTATTTGTGTATTTTAATTTAGGCATCCAATACAACATTCGTCTAATCTTTCGTGATGCATAATTCCATTCACCAAATGCATTACAAACAATATCAAACACTTCTTTATCTGGCTGTACACCTAAAGTTAGAAATAAATTAGTTAAAAATATATTGCAAATGGAATAATAAAAACAAACCATTCCATTCCATTTCATCCAAAATTTCGACACAACAACGTTGTTGCAAAGGATAATGTTGGAACATTTTCTAAAAAAACATAAGTAATTTATTTTTGTATTTAATTAAATTTCCCTAACCTGGAATGTGTTGGTTGGAATTAAAGGTCCTTTTGGGAATACATTAAGCAAATTTTTATATGTATCCAAATCTTTGTGAAGATTGTATTCCTTTAAATATTTGAGTGCAGTATTTAAAAACTCTACATGTCCTCTAGTTCGCATCCGATTATGCGTAAATAATTCTGTAATAAAAAATAGGTAAAATCAAAATTTAAATTCCTAAAAAAGTTTCTCACCAACTGCATTATTAAAAGTTGTTTTATTTCGATCCTCTTTAGGAATTCTTTGGAATTGTTCATCAATATGTGAAAATTCATCTTTTTTCGATGCAACTGGAGCATTTTTTGATTCAAAACTGCTATTTGATGCAAATCGACAAAAAGAAGTAGCTAACCGAGGAATTCGGCACAATAAAACTAAAAATAACATGTTTATGTTTTAAGATTTCAAAAGAAAGCACCTAACATGTTTGGTTCATTAAAAACAAATGAGCTGGTATAAAAGCAAATTTCTAAATAACAAAAAAATAGCAAGGATTAAAACAAAACACTTAAATCAAATCGTTAAAGATTTTTGAGATGAAGATACTCTCTTTTTTTTTGTTAACAAAAAAATATTTGTTTTGTCATCGAATGAGTGATGGAAAGCCAAAAAATATATAAATATAAAGTTGTTTTGAATTTATGAAATAATTACGATATCCTTGAAAGCCGAGATAAGTGATTTTTTTAAATGACCATTAATCACATATCTTTCTTGATTGGTAGAAAAGAATAAACTTTCAGGTATCTTTTCGATCTTAAATAAAGAAGTTTCATTTTTATTTGATGGTGAAAAAAGTGACGGATTTAATTAAGAACTCTTTTAGTAAGTAAGTTTAGGCGTGATACAGTAAGTGCTTTCCTTTTTCTTTACAATTTTTTCTTTAAATTTAGGCTTTAACTTATTTTTTTAATTCTCACAGCTAATTTTTCGTTAATTTCTATTTTTCTTTCTTCTTATTAACTGTTTTTATTTCATCGCGTGCAAAAAGTTTTATTACACATTTTGTCTTTTTCTTTACACAGAACCAAATTTTTCATTTAATTACACCATTTAATTTTTTAAACCTATCTCATCATGAAAAAAAAATTCTTTTTTCTTTATTATTACACTACACGGTTACTTTATTTCTCATTTGCAAAGGAGAGTAATTCAAATTGAACAAGGTTCACACCTGATCATCATTCTTCGCTTTTAACTATCTTTGATTGTGACAATTAATTTTCTGGTTTTCTCATGATATTAAAGACGTACGTAAGTAAAGGTAAGGCAAAACAAAAAGGTGTAAAGTTTAAAAAAATGTTCAATTTTCTTTACTTAAAAAGTTTAATAAATGCGTGAATGTGAAAAGATTTTCAAAAGTACGAATCAGGGTCCGGCGAGACCAAGAGTCTTGGTCTCGAAATATCGGAATATTGGTCATTTTCACCAAGACCAAGACCGAAGGTCTTGGTCTTGGTGAAAAAAAAATGATATCGAGAGTCTTGGTCTTGGTCTCGACAAATTTTTGTCGAATATTAATAAATTTTTTAAGTCATTTTTCGAATATTTTAGTATTTAATCGATGGAAAATAAAGCTAAAGGCCTAAAAAATAGCTAAAAAAGACGATTTGACCTAACCTTTTGGTCAAATTTTTATTTTTAACAAAAAAATTTGTCTCGAGTCTTGGTCTCGATTTAAAAAATTGAGGTATCGAAAGTCTTGGTCTTGGTTGAAAAAAAACTTGGTCTCGCCGGACTCTGGTACGAATGCGATCAAATTACACATGTTTTGAATTAAAAAAACTTATCGCATCAATGCATGCTTTAATAGGAGGCATCTCTTTCGTCTACCTAATCTTTTCAATAATATAAAAAAGTTCCGGATTTCATTGCGCAGTATTTCATTTCTTTTAAGGCCATGTTTTTTGAATATCGTTTTCACGTGAATCTCATCACCGTCAATTGCTGGCGCAATTTTATGTTTTAACGTTTATTTTTTGCGATAATGATAGTTAATCAATTTTGAAAAATAAAAACCCCACAGCGTCAAAACACTGTAGCCATTATAAAATAATTATAAATACTAAAAATTAAAGAATCTTTGTTTGCAAAAAAAAAAAAAAGAAAGGCTTTTTTCTTTATTGCTTCACCGTCACACTTGTGCTTCACTTTTAGCAGTATACTTTCAAAAAAGGTTTGATCATGTAACGTGTGCTTGCTTTTCAATCATAATATAAAGAAAAGCTTGATGAAGTCAGCATATATTTTTTTTCTTATTTTTTTGATCATCTTTTATACGCCAATTTATCAAATGTGTATTATATTTTAACGACACTAATAATTGGGGTTTTGCGCAAAAAAAAAAAAATGAAAAGAAAAGAAGGATTCTGTCAATTTTATACTTCAAAAAGATTTTTTGACGTCAAAAAAAAAGTTGGAAGAACGCAAGAGTGAAACGGTTTTAATTTTTTATATGAAAAATATCTACCTATCAGTAAAAAAAATATTATTATACCTGTTATTACAAAATATTTTGAAGAAAATCAACTAAAAATCAAATACGTTTTTGAAGGCTGTTATTTTGAAAAGTAAAAAAAATGGGCACAAATTTCAGTTACCGAAGACAAAAAAATTCTTGCACAGGCTTATAAAGAAATTTACGATTTTTTAATATACATACATTGCAGAAGAAAGGTAGATGGATATGGGTGTTTCCACGTGATGAAATCTTCCACTATGAAGAAGAAAAAATTCTGCAATTTGATAATAATAAAAAAGGTTTTTCCAATATTTTATTCTCTCCTTTCTTTTTAGCTTTGCTCTTTTGACGTCGATCTTACCGACGACCGATCAAAAGAACCCCTCCCCAAAAAATTCATATGAAAGACTGCTGGCTGATGATGACCTTCCATTATATCAATTTGTAATGTTTTGATAAAAGATACGCCTTCAATTAAACAAAATTACAAAAAGTGCGTGCTACCAAGGATTGCACTTAATGAGAATTTAAAACTCAAATCTTGCCATTGTAAGATTTTTAAAAAGTCGATCTCCATTTTTTTTAAGAAGTTTTTTTCTGGTTTTTTCTTCTTCGTCCATTTTGTTCGATGATGACCGACAGCTTTTGTCAAAAAAATAAAATAATAAAAGCTACCGTAATTATTTTTGAAAACCTATTTCTCAAAGATTCAAAACAGATACACACATATTTGAAAACTTTCGGAAACTTGAAATCTATTTATTTACAAATATCTTTTTTATGTTTTTTTCCTGTTGCGCGTAAAAGACTATAGATTATGTTATTTTAGTTTCTTCGCGTTTGTACTTTTTCTGCTCTGAAATGGCACCGGCAAAAAAAGAGAGAAAAAAAGAATGAGACAACGACAATTTCGACATCTTTCGAAAATGCTATTTTTTGATGCTTGCTCGCTTATTTTTTCTTCTTCTTCTCGTAGCTATGCGAAATTCGAATGGCAGCAGCAGTATGTCCGTGTAAGCGTTGTTTTTTAAGGCTGTCCAGAAGCTTCTTTCAGTGTTTTTCTTCATTTACGAATGATGAAGCATCAAAATAAAATTGAAAGACCGGGCCCGGTTGGAAGTGAGTACGGAAGGACTGAAATTTGTTTTTTGAATTTTAAGCTAAAAAGAGTTTATTTTTTTGCAAGTTTTCGATAGTTTCGAGGGGCTGAGAAGGCGGGTTGTTTTTTTAAGAATCTTCTAAACATTAAAGCACAAAGAAGAAGATGTTTTGTGTCACGGTCTCATAAGCTTTGTTGATGATGATGGTGGACTTGCGCGGGTAAAAAAAAAGCACGCCCTATGGTGTATAAAAAACATGTTTAGTACTTAAAGTCCCAATCTTTTGCTTTTCATCGCCGGCTGTGTTTTTTGTTTGTTTGTTTTTTTTTTCTTCCTTTGCTAAAAAACAAAAGACTCAAGCCAAGTGTTGTTATTTTGTTAAACCTCTCAGCCATTCTCCTCCCTCTCTTCCAATATTATTTAAAAAGAGAAATAATTTGCTTCATCTTTCATCTATCCAATCCATTTCGTCGCCATCATCTATGTTTTAGAAAAAAAAGATTATTTCCTAATTCGCGATCATTAAAAATACGTTGAACACCCAGAAATCACTTCATCCCATAGTTTTTAAAAAGTAGCGATCGAAAACTTTATTTTTTGATTAATTGCGATAAATTGTTTTGTCGTATAAAAAAGAGAGACTTGCGTGATTTTTTTCTTTCGTGGTTTTAAAAAAGGCGTTTCTTGTTTTTATCATAAAATTTAAAAAAAAGTTTAACTTTCAATTTCTTAATAAATTGAGCTAATTAATAATCCATTTTTTATTTTTTTAGAAACAACACATCGGGTTTATTTGTTTATCAAAAATATATCCAACCAACTTCAATTGCAGCTAATTTATCAACTTTATTTTTTTTGTCTACAAAAACAAAGAAAAGAAGGAGGCTGTAAAATATCTCTCTTTCGTATTTTCAAAATCCAGTGAATTTCCACATCTTTCTTTCATTTTTTTATATCCTTGAAAAACACAAGCGTTTTGGATAACCACATTATTATTTCATTTTGTTGGTGAACAAACAGATATTATTTTATTTTTTGTATACAGTTAAAATAAGCAGCTTATTTCATTTTTTATATACTCCTTATTTTTTCTTCCCTCGTGCCATACAGAAATAATAATATAAAATGGCTGAAACGGCTTTAATCAATACTATTGAAAATGCCACATCTGAATATTTCGTGTAAGTTTTTTTTCTACAATAAATTTCTCCTAAAAATTTCCATATTTTTCTTTACTTTTTCTCTGTCAAAAAAAAATTTCCAAACATTTTTTTGATTGTTGTTGTCTTATTTTTTTACGAGGAAGCAAAATAGAAAAAACGAAACGTTAGCTTCGAATATTTTTGCATCTGCGGTCTACTGCTAGCTAATGTTTGCTTTTTCTTTTTGTTGAAAAAATATACGACGCACTCTGATGGCTCTCACTCGCCGTTGGTCAATGAGCAAAAAAACATACCACAAAAAAATAAAATAGAGCTGGTTGCTTGTTGCCGCCACCCGCGTCTGTGTATTCATCCCGCGGAAAAATAAAAGTTGTTTTTTGTTTTGCTTCAAAACTTATTTCAAAACAACTCTGCCATTATTTTTTCTTTTTTTATTTTTCATCATTTTTTTTTTTCATCAAAAAATGAGAGAGAAAAAGCTTTTTGGCATTTGCCGTCGGCAAAAGAATAAAAAAAGGCAACAACATGTTAATGCATTAATTTTATTATAGCCTTTTTTATACACACAAAAAATAACATTAAATTTAATTTTTAAAAAAATGTGACTAATTCGTTGTTGAATATTATTAAGAAAAAATATTTTTCATATAAAAGCTGAGGCAAAAAAAAAAAGCAAAACAGAAATGCAAAAAAATCTAAGACCGTTTAAAACCAATTGTATTTGCTAAAGGGCAAAAAAATGATTTAGCGGAAATGGTTTGCTTCAAACATCAAAAAAATAAAAGCATATTGTTGCTAAACGGCGGCGGCGTCTGTTATAGTGTTTTATTATTATTAAACAATTAAAATAGCCTTTTTTTCTTCTTCTTTTAAATGATTATAATTCATTAAAGAAAACTTAATGCATCACAAAATAAAGTTTTTCTATTTGTTCTTGAAACTAAAAAACATAATAATTTTTTCCGCCAAAATAATAACACCTTTGTTTTCTTATATTCTTCGATGCTTTTGCTGCTTATACACGTTATTTTCATTTGAAGAAGCACAAATTTTTATTGACATCATTCCCTCAAAATAAATACCCAAAAACTTTTTTATCAGTAATGTTTTTTGAACGATTTTGGAAAAATATTGTCTTAAAAAAATATGGTATAAATATGGAGCTTTCATGATCCAAATTTTCATAGACTGAAAAAAGTTGTAGAAAATAATATTTACCTTTGATTTCCTTATTTGGTTGTGAAGAGTTTTTTTAAAAATCAACTAATGGTGTTTTTTTTTTCTTTGTCTGTTGTGTGTGTGACACAAATCATAAAATGATTTGATTACCTATCATGGCGACAAAATCATTCCATTCCATCATCCCCTATGGCAAAACTACCACATCCATCATTTTTTTGTTTCTTTTTTCCATCGCTTTTTTCCCCGATGAAAATTTAAAAGTCCCATAAATTTTGTTGCTTTTTCACAATCTTTTTTTTACGCGGTTTAAAGGGAGTGTCTCAGCAAACAAGAAAACTCCTTACAGCGGGTGTTCCTAGCCCGAAAGTTTTTCACTTTCTCCAAAGCTTACAAAGTGCTACAAATTTTTTGTAGAACTTTGTAAGCATTGGAGAAAGTGAAAAACTTTCGGGCTAGGAACACCCGCTGTAATTTGGCTGATACACTCCCTTTAACTATTTTTCGTTTCGAAGTAAATACAAACTTATGCAAAATTTTTTTCTGCTTTCTAGCTTGTTTCTTCGCATCGAAGCAAAAAAACACAAACACTAACAAACTACTGACTACTTCCTGCTTTTGTTATTTTTTAATTTAACAAACAATCAAAGTTTTTATAAACAAACAAATATGACTCTTTTGAGGTTAGTTGTTTGTTAATAAATAATAATATGTATTACGTCAAAATAATAATATCATTAACTAGCAATTGCGAGAACTTCCTTTAGTTTTTTTTATTTTTGACAGAGAAAAAAGAGAAATGTTTTATGATCTGAAATCTGTTGTTGGTCCAAAAAGATAACAAATTTTTTTTAAAGAAACAAAAAATCATTCAAACCAATAAAAACACACAACAAACTTTTTGATTTCTAAAAATAAATTTTTGTTTGTTTTTTTCAGCGACGATGAACCTCTCACATTCCTTAGCGTTCTTTCGATATCAGCTATTATTACTACAGTATCTCTATTTTTCTGCGGAATGTAAGTTTTAAAAAAATAAGATTTTAGATAAAATTTTAATTAATTATCTTTTTTTCAGTCCAATTTGCATAGAAATTTTCCGTCGTAAAGGTACCAATGAAATTAGTGGCTTTCCATTTATTATGGGTTTATTAGGGTATGTTTCAGCTTTAATAAAATTAAAATATAATTGATCAAATTATTTTTTGCAGAGGCGCTTTTTGGTTACGATATGGTTTCCTTAAAGAAGATTTCACTATGATTACTGTAAATGCGGTTGGCGTCACCATGATGACCATTTATACTATTTTTTATATTTACTTTTCGAAAGAAAAAGGCTTTATTTTATTAGAATTTTTCACCGTTATTGGCCTCATTGGAATTATGTGTATTTTGGTACAAATTTATGGTTGGGCAATAATTAATTTCCTTGGCTTTGTTTGTATGAGCTTTAACATCGTTAATTTTGGTGCGCCATTAGCTGGAATGCGAGTTGTTTTACGCAAAAAATGTTGTGATTCTTTGCCATTGCCTCTTTGCACTGCAAATCTTTTGGTTTCATCACAATGGTTTGTGTATGGCTTCCTTGTAAATGATATTTACATTATTGTAAGTTGTTGATTATATTTTTTTAAACATCTTTCATAATTCCATATATTTTTTAGATTCCTAATGGCGCCGGTGTTGTCCTTGCTATTATTCAATTGTCCCTCTTCCTTATCTTCCCACGTAAAGTTGGAGCCAGTGCGCCCCTTCGATGTTTATTCAGCACTGAACATAAGAAAAACAAAAATATTGGTGATATTGAAGGTGGATTATCCAATGAAAAAAAATCTCATTTGCCTGATGCCAAAATGGGGTTTAAAGCTTCCAATTGCAGAAATGTCCTTGATCGACCTTTATCTTCCGTGAGGTTGGTAAAACTAAAAATAATTTAAAAAACATTGAAATACGAAGACATATTTTTTTAGATCACCTCGAAAGCCTAACATTGGAATCGGCCGAAATAGTCTTTTTGGAGCATCTCTTTCAAGCTCCACATCCACCACATATACTGGAGCCTCCGTGTCCAATGCACATATTGCTGGTGGCAATAATGGCCTTCCAGAAGATATTCCCGCTATAAATGTTGCTTCATCTGATAATGAAATAGACGAAGATGATATCAATGTTGAAACACCTTTGAACTCACCCTCGTCTCATGAACACATGAAAAAATCGTTCCAATTTGATCGAATTCCAGAAATTGACCTTCTTGAAGCTTCGTGGCTTGAAAATGAATTGCGTAGAGCTCAAAGTGCACCCGAAATGAATAAAGCTGAACAATAAAAAAATAACCAATGATCTCAAATATTTTTTAATAAACTTAGTTTCACTTTTTTTTAAAATAGGTCTTTATTTTTTTTCCCTTTAACACTCGGACGGCGGATTGGTACAAACGGTGCAGATTGTAGCCCTGGATTTGGGGAATTTATTCCTCAGCGCAGATTTCAGAAATCGATGTTCTGGAAAAAGTTGTCCCAGCGCGAATGTTCAGAATGCATTTTTATCTTCTATAGCGGCATATAGCTATTTTTTTATTGACAAAAAATATAAATGTTTTTTGCATTCATAAGCTGAGAATCTCTAGTTTATTATGTACTCAAAATATAATTAAAAATTTGAACTTAAAAAAATAATTTCCTTTATCAAACAATAATGGTCCCGAAACGAAATTTTTTAACGTATGCAAATTTTTCTGGACATCTCGATCGAAGAATTTTTCATAGAGGCCATATTAATCACCAGAATCTCTAGTATTTTTGGGTATATAATGTTCGTTGGGTAAGCAATCAAAAGTCCTCTATTTCATAGCAAAATGTATGCGGCATGCTTTTGCGATTATGGTAATTTATCGTTTTTTTCAAAAGTTTTTATTTATATTTTATTTTTATACATTGTAAAAACATTTTTTAAATTATATTTATTACAATCTACCCGAAATAACACCTGGATTATTAAAACAAGCTTCACAAAATTTTGGATTCTTTTTCGATTGATGTTTAGAGCAAATTACTCCAAGACAAAGTTGGCAGTGATAATTACTTTTGATTGTACAATATTTACAAGTTCCTCCTTTTAGATCCCTTGCTGAACTTCTTGTTTGTCGTTGATCAAGAGGAATTGGTTGAACATTTTCCATCGCCGAAGATTTCCCATGGCAATTGACACAGATTGTAATCAAATGTTCATTACAAATAGGGGCGTTGCATACTTCACAATTGTTATAATCTCGACCTATTTTTGTACAAACTTTACATCTATTTTGAGTCGATTTTTGGTGTCCAAGAACTTTTTGTCGAATACTAAAACGAGAAAATTAATTTCTAAATCAAAATCAAATAATAATTTACTCTTCTTGTAATCCTTCAATAGTTTCATATTTTTTTGTCAACCAGAAATTTCCAGATTCTTTGATTTCTTTTTGATCTTTCATAAGTTGATCAGATAAGTTGTTCAAAAACTCTCTGCGGTTTGCACTATTGTTAAAAAGGACTGATGCATTTAGAGCTGCAGTATCAATGGTATGCATGAAAACTCGCACAGGCCACCGATTGACTGGAGGAGAAAAAGAATAATTGACAACCATTTCATCATGCATATCAACTCCACATTTCATTTTATTGTACTCGTGAATAATAAGGGGTTTTTCATTGCGGGCTTTTTGAATCGAATGATGTTTCGTTGAATACAAAAAAACTTGTTTAGTTGCTTTAGATTGGAAGCTAAGTAAAGTTTCTTTTTCTCGAAAGACATATTTAACATCCGAAACCTACAAAATATGGTTTATTTATGAATTTATAAAAAGTAAGGTAAACATACTTCAGATTTTTCTCTTACAAAATCATCTGGAATGCCATGACGATTTTTGCGAACTGTCCCTAAGAGATGAGTTTTAGAGTTCCATAAAATATTTCCTAATTGAGGTGATGTAAAAAAATTATCGGTGACAATTGTTCTTCCAGTGGATAAATAATTGGATGCTAATTTGAGAACAATCTAAAAGATTTGTTTTTTATATTTAGAAAGAAATAATTTTTACTTACTCCTTCTCCAAAAGGGCCATCAATTCCATGGTTATTTTTACCCAGATAAACTTCGCTCTTACACAAAAACTTTGTTTTTGGGTCGACTATGTTGAAAATCTTGATACCATATTTTGCTGCTTTTGATGGGATAAACATTCGAAAATTACATCTTCCGCGGAAATGAACCAAAGTTTCATCGACTGTCAAATACTCTCCTGGTTTGTAATATTCTTCGAGATTTCTATTGAAAATGTCATAAACAGCACGGAGGTGAACAAATTTATCTTCATAACTCCCATCATCATTTTTCTTTCGGTCGGGTTTGAAGTCAAAACGTAGGCATCTCATCAAAAATTTATATCTATCCTTCGAAAAAACTAAGTGGGCATCTGAAAACTCTAATTTATTACAAAAAAAAATGCGAATACCCTTACCAAGAGAAGAAGATTTTTTTGTTGAAAAAATTTCATCAACGGAAGAATTATTATAATTCATAATTCCTAGTTTCAACCACAAGCCAATAAGAGCACGAATTTCTGTTGGATTTGTATTTTTTACATCATGGGTGTTTTTACTTTCTCTTTTGAATTTACGTGCAATTTTTTGTAAACCGAAATTTGTTCCTTGAACAATTCTAAAGATAACAAGGGAGGTGAAAAATTTCAATTAAAAAATTGCTTACAAATTAATTATCCCATCAGAAATCATTGCATCAAAAGCGTCCTTTTCTGAAGCAAAGGTACTTGATGATTCGGGAATTTCAAAAGTAAAATCATTTTCCACTTGTTCAGGATGCTGAATAGTCCAAGAATTATTATAGTTTCTTTTTCGGGCTGGAACAATGTTTGTTGTTTGAAGAAAACGACGATTGTCTTCCTCATTAAATTCATTAGCGATAAATTCTTCGTCTTCTTGTTCCTCAACATAATCTTCATCATCAGAAGTATCAAAATCTTTCTACATAATAAAAGTTTTCAAAAACAAAAGAAAAAAAATAAACAAAAAAATACCTCGCTATCATATTCAGGACGAATTCTAGAAGCAGAAGGTTCAAAAGGGTTTTCTTCTTCATCACTTTGACGACTTGAATCAAAACCTCTTTTTTCAGTCATAGTTAAAATAAAAAATGCGAAGCAAAATCAAAGCAAAATCTGAATAAAGAATGAATATGAAAAAAGGAAATGAATTGAGAAAATTTTTTGAATCTAAAAAATTCATTGCCCTTTGAAAAAAGTGTGAATGACAACAATTGCGCCTTCAAAACCTTTTTGAAGAAGAAAAGAATAACCTTTGGCGCAGTAAAAGATTCGACCTTATTAATAATAATAATAATAGATGATAAAAATGCAATGAAAAAAATGTTTTTACAATGTATAAAAATAAAATATAAATAAAAACTTTTGAAAAAAACGATAAATTACCATAATCGCAAAAGCATGCCGCATACATTTTGCTATGAAATAGAGGACTTTTGATTGCTTACCCAACGAACATTATATACCCAAAAATACTAGAGATTCTGGTGATTAATATGGCCTCTATGAAAAATTCTTCGATCGAGATGTCCAGAAAAATTTGCATACGTTAAAAAATTTCGTTTCGGGACCATTATTGTTTGATAAAGGAAATTATTTTTTTAAGTTCAAATTTTTAATTATATTTTGAGTACATAATAAACTAGAGATTCTCAGCTTATGAATGCAAAAAACATTTATATTTTTTGTCAATAAAAAAATAGCTATATGCCGCTATAGAAGATAAAAATGCATTCTGAACATTCGCGCTGGGACAACTTTTTCCAGAACATCGATTTCTGAAATCTGCGCTGAGGAATAAATTCCCCAAATCCAGGGCTACAATCTGCACCGTTTGTACCAATCCGCCGTCCGAGTGTTAAACCACTTGTGCCTTCTCTTGCCTTGGTTGTTTTATTATTCTTAATTAATATCACATTTTTTGGTGCCAAGCATATTTGTATGTATATTTATTACTGGTCATTTTCTTTCCGAGGTAATTTAAAAAACATTTTTGTTCTCTTAATTGAATGTGTTTTTTCTTGTCCTTTTTTTAACGGTGTCTTCTTTATTGGATACGGTTTTTGTCTTTTCCTAATATTTTTTTATTTTCATTTTTGGTGTGTATGGTTGAATAAAAGCAATGAATTTTATATTTTGCGTCATGAGATTTATCAATTTAACAAATTAAAGGAAAAGAAAAAAACATTCTAAAAAAACAAAGAAGAATTTGACTGATCGTTGGTTTTAGTTCATCAAACAAACAAAAAACTGTCACGCATAATAATATTTTTTTATTGTTATTTATCCCAAAAAAATGATTCATATTAATTAATATTGTTTTAACAAATTTGATAAAAACTGTTTCTCTTCAGCATTTTCTTCACATTACTTTTTGATTATTTGAAAGTAATAAAATAATTTATATCTATGTAAAAAAAGTTTAAAAAACCATGAAAAAAATAATACAACCAAAACACAAACGTTTGCATGTTTTTTTAAATTTTTTTCTCACTATCTTTAGAAAAGTTTTACAACCAATTTATTACAAAGAAATAAGCTATATTACATGAAATTAGTCAAGCATTTTTATGATTTATTACTTTAAAAAATAAAGTGGGCTAAAAAATCCTTTTGCTATTTATAAAATACAGTTTTTCAATAAAAAATTTATGATAACTTTAGTTTTGCTGAATTACTTATCGTCCGAACTTTATTAAACAAAATAATTTATGATAAACAGTCAGCAAATAAAACGAGAGCACCAGAAATAAATTTTTATGGTTCTGGGTCTAATTGGAGGCTTTGGTATATTTATTATTTTGATGAAATGCTTTTACCTTTCCACTTTGGATTTCTATTATCGCTTAAAATACTTTGCCAATAATCCCATTAATAAAAAAAGACAAAATTTTTATATTTTGGATGTGCATCCCAAATTCATTCCTTTGAGAAGTAACTAGCCTAACATTTAACTTATCTAAATAGGGTTATTGTTGTTTTAATTCTAAAAAGATCTTAATGGTTGAATTGTTTAAAACAAATTAAGCACACACTTTTTTGTTAAGCATGAGTGGAGGAAATTGTATGGCAGAAAATAGGCATGAAACTATAAGCATCTAAAATCATTTGATTATTATTGCATCATAAGATTCAAGTTAATTAAAAAAGACTATAAATAAAGGAATTTTTTTGTTAGAATTACTTTTTAATAACACTTTTTCGTTTTCAAGCCAAATTTCGTGAACCATGTTGTGAACTTCGTTTTATTTTATTTTTTACAGTAGTACACCAGAAAATAGTTTTTCTTTTAATTTTGTATTTGTATTTGTCATGAGTGCATTCTTTTGCTAAAATTTAAATAAAATTTCAAGTATATGTATTTTGATATTAAAATACAATAATATAAAAATTATTAATTTATTCTTTGCATTAATGCTTTCAGGGCTGATTGCAAAGCTAGAAAAGTTTGAGTTTTCTCACGCCGCTTTGTTTGTGTGTTTTACAAACTATTAATTAATATAAAAAATGCAAGGAGTATTCGAAAATTAAAATTTACTTGAGCACCTACGATATTTAAAGAAAAAGCTGAAAATATTATTATTAAAATATTTAAAAAAATGAATACTTCGAAAATGTAAGTTAAAATAAAGTCAAAATTGGTGGAAAAATAATCACTGGCTTGGATCGACACCAAAAAACTAAATCTTGAATTCAACCTAGGAATCTCTAAAATTTCGTTATTAAATTGCTTTTTGTTGTGGGTTTGAATCAACCGCATTCTTCCTTGCCCTGTTATTATTCCCGTAGCGAAGTATTATTTGTCTCGCGAGTGGTTTACTGTATTATTGTGCACTTTGTTTGTTCTGTTGTTTTTATGATTATCAATTGGGTGTGTGAAAGAAGTGTTAACTTCATCTAAATAAATATTGTTATTTATTTCACCGCCTTTGCGCCTGTGTCAACTACTTCAGTGGTGACGATCGAGTGTTGGATTTGAGTTCAATCCAAAGTTATTCGTGTGTGTAACCGTGCGATTCGTAACGGTTTTCAAAGATAGAAGGAAGAGTCATCTTTCTAGCAACAGCAAGACTTGAGCGCAAGTCTTTTATAAACAAATCATTCCTCCCAAAGAAGAAGTTACCATGTCCGTGCCTGCTGAAACAGTATGGCCTCCTCCGTCGTTTAATGGGAAGTCCCGTTTCGATGCCTGGGAAATGCAGCTCGAAATGTATATTGAATCAAAGAGGTATTCCGTTGATGCCGATAAAGTTCGTGCTTTACTGCAACATATTGGAACCGAAACGTTGGAAAAGCTAATAGATTGGTCTGCTCCTAAAACTCCTAAAGATAAAACTTATGCAGAGCTGATTCAGCTTCTGAAAGACAAATTTAATGTGAAGCCAAATCTCTTTTCATCAAGGATTAAGTTCTTCAATGAAAAACAAAACTCTGGGGAGTCGATGCAAGAATTCTGTTTCAGAATGAGCCAACTTTTGGGACAATGCAAAATTACCGAGATGTCAGCAGATGAGTTTGGAGTTCTGGCGATCTTGAGAGGAACCTCAAGTGATGAAATGCGACAATACCTTATGATGCACTCTCAAGACATCAAAACAATCGATAAACTCCAACAACTGGCAATGAGCTTCGAGCAGACAAAATCAACAGCAAAAGAACTTCGTGGTGATGGGGATAGATCACATCCTTTCAGCGTAAACGTGGTGGGTAAGGGAAACCGATGTCACAATTGTGGAGAGTCTCATCGAAGAGATGAAAACTCGTGTCCTGCAATAGGTCGAACTTGTGCTAAATGTGGGAAGCTAAATCATTTTGCTAAAGTGTGTCGTGGTAAACCTGATGAACGTTATGCTAAAGGTGGGCGAGACGTTCAACCTTCATATACCCGAAGACAAAACTTTGTTGATGAACATCAAGAAGAAACTGAGTATGAAGCTAACAGTATTTTCAAGATCATGTCAGTCTTTTCTGAACCATGTATGAACTTTCCACCACCAGTCATGATTAACTCAAAACTTAATGGGAAACCCATTGCTTTACAACATGACACCGGATCGGCTGCAACAGTCATTAGCAAAAAAGTTTGGCGTAATATTGGATCTCCAAAATTACATGAAGCTCCACTAAAACTCAATAGCTACAACTCACCTATTAAAATTCTGGGAGCATGCGAAGTGAAGGTCGTGATTGGAAACAAACAAGCAAAATTATGGATCATGGTAGTGGAAGAAGGTATAACGTTGTTTGGTCGTGATTGGATGGATGCTTTAGATATGTGGAATCCAAATCAGGCAGTCTTGCAAGGTAACCAAATGGACCGTTCTTCACGACATACAGATGATAAAGCATCAACAGCTGAAGCAGCTGTTGGTATGAAACTAAGAACGAGAATGACTATTCATCAAATCCAGGCTTTGATGCAAGGGGAGGAGAAGCATGTAAACAAATATCCTCGTGTTAAGGGTCGATACGATCCTAAAGAAAGTGAAAAGAGTAATGTAGTTCGTGGAAACCGTGACACCATCAAAGCAAGAGATGCTTCACCTAAGGAACTTGCGAATCGTAAGGCCCCAGAAAACGCTAAAGTGAAACTAATTGTAGCTCCCGAAGGTCTGTCGGAACGTGAAGAGAAACTCCATCAGCAAAACAAAGACGAACGTAAGAAGATTGATAAGTGTCTAAAGAACATGAAACGCCGAGACGATGTTTTGAAAGATGCTTTGGGGAAAGGAAACACTGTTCGTGGTTTTGTCTGGGATGCCCTAAAGCGAAATGAATATATTGAACCTAATGTGATTCGTGAGCTTGCTAGAAAACAGCGGGCAATCTTGAAAGCTATTGAAGAGCGAAATGAAGAAGTGCAGCCTAAAGAACACCAGTTTCGAAAGGGATATAAAATCCGCAAGTGCCTCGACCAGTACAACAACTGTCCCAATCGCGAAACAGGTGAAACATCTGGAAGCAAGAAGAACTCAAAGCTTAGCAAAGAATCTCGTGGTTAATAGCTTCTTTGCTAGGGGAGGTGTTGTGGGTTTGAATCAACCGCATTCTTCCTTGCCCTGTTATTATTCCCGTAGCGAAGTATTATTTGTCTCGCGAGTGGTTTACTGTATTATTGTGCACTTTGTTTGTTCTGTTGTTTTTATGATTATCAATTGGGTGTGTGTTAGAAGTTATCAACTTCATCTAAATAAATAGTGTTATTTATTTTACCGCCTTCGTGCCTGTGTCAACTACTTCACTTTTACAGTAAGGGTTAATAAAAAAATGTTTCAGTTTATCGGAAGCTAGCATCATTGCCAATCAACGTTTTAATATAATTTATACAGTTGAAGGTAAGTGTTTCACCTTCGCTACAATCGAAAATCAATATGTTTTTTAGGTTTTTGTTTAACCACAATTAATTCATTTCTCATTATCAGTCTTCTGACTAATATTTACACTTCTCATTGCAAAGAGTATATTATTGTTTGTGGAAAGGTATAAATTTTAACCATTAAAAACATTGAATATTTTATTCCAGGTTTTTGCTGATGGCTTTTATGGCTTTGCATATTTTGTTTATGGAATTTGTGGCTTAATTTCCTATTCGAATGGATACTGTAAGTTTTTATGAAAAATAAAAGTGAAAATAAACTTTTTTTAAGATGCATACTATTATACCCGTTTTCATTGTTTATTTTATGAATTTTATAACACACTCTTCGTCATTGCTGTACCATTAACAGGAGTGTCAATTACTATGGTTGCAATTGATCGTCTTATTGCTACTTCAAACCCTGTTTATTATTTTTCCCTTGGAAAATCGTATTCATACAAAATGAATGCCGGTAAGAATTTAGATTACTGTAGGCTTTTTAAAAAAATAATTTTTAGGAATGATTCTTGTTGCCTTCATTGGTGTCCCAATTTGTTATTATCATGCAATCTCTCAACAAGATGTGTTGAATTTAAAACCAGGATGTTCGGTTACCAATGCGGTTTGGCCACTTTTCTGGCCATATTTGCGTTCGCTAAGATTAAGTGGAACATTTCTTGGTATTGTACTTTACATCCCAATAATGATTAACTTAGTAAGCCATGTTTTAGCTCCAAATTCATTAAGCAACGTACAATAATTTAGGTTCGTAACAAAAATCTTCCAAACATGAAGCATAAGCAACGTCTTCGAGCCATAACTGCAACCATCGGTTAGTTTACTTTCAAATTCAATAATTTTAATATAGTGTTTATTAAGGCCTAACTTCGATTGTGGAATTCTTTTGTTTCTTTGTCCCCGAATTGTTCATTTTGTTCAATCCTTTTCCCGAAATATCAGAATATTGTTATTTTATCATGCTTTCAAAAGGGGTAATTAACATGTTTGTTTATACATTTCGACATAAAGAAGTAAAAGTGGCTGTGAAATCTTTAATCCATCGTAAGCCATGCATAAGAAATGGAATGAGCGTCAGTAATAGACAATCAGAAATAAAAGCACTTGGATGACTTCACATGCTCGAATGTATGGTGGAAATGAAAATTAGCTACAAATTTTTCTTATGTAATAGACGGTATAAAAATTAACTTTATGTTTTGAAGTTTGGTCTTGTAAAAAAAATTTATAAAATAAAGTGATGTTATGTGTTTTCCTTGTAATACAAAATATAAAAATAAGTTTGAAAAAATCTACAGTAAGCATTTGTATCTTTTTCAAAAGTGGAACAACATCGACTAGAAATTTTATTAATTTCAAATAATAAATAATGCAAAAAGTTGCATAAAATAAAGAAGTGTTTGCCAGAAACCACAGAGATAGAAGGAAGGTAAATACAAAAGCAAAAAGGTAAAAGATTAACATAATACATACATACATATATGCATATATGCATAAGGATATGAAACGCAAACAAAATACAGAAAAAGAAGTAGTTAATAAGGTTTAAATAAATGAGAATCTAAAGCATCGGCTCATAATGAGTGATAAATAAAGATCATAAAGAAGATTAATAAAACACCAAAAACAACAAGCAAAATAAATCGATTTTGAATTAAACGATAAATCATCGTGCTTGCAAGTTGATTGCTTCGAGTAATATCAGCATCGCCTTCACGAAGCCTATCCCGAGCTCTCGAAATGGTTTCTCGCTGTCGTCCAAGGTCATCAAGAACATCTGTTGCAATCTAAAAAATTAAATTACCTCTTGAGATTTTTAACCTTTAACAAACTCTTTCAGTTTCAACAGCTATACGATGGGCATCTTTAACTTTTCGTGATGTTCTTTCTAATCGTTCGGTATTAGCTATTAACTGATCTTCTTGAAGATTAGAATCATCATCGCCTAATAATTCTGATCTTTCAGTTGAAGAACGCAAACGAGTAACAGCCTTTTCTAATTCTGCGTCAAGAGCTTTTTTATCATTGCCATAACTTTTAACTCGCAATTCATATTTGCTTCGATCACCACTTCCAACCTCAAGTTCACGTACACTTAAATCCATTTGTTCAAGGAGATCGTTTACGTCGTTAAGCATTCGACGAATGTCTTTAATGGCACCAGATCGATCGGGTGGTGATACGGTACTGAGTTGTCCAATTTTAGCAGTAATTTCAGCTGTGCTTACTGAATATTGTTGTTCAAATTGTCCCAACAATGCAACGATTGTATCAGCCATCCGCAAAATCCTGATTAAGATAAATAAATACAAATGAAAACAAAAAATATCGAAAACGTTAATCACGTAATCAAGGTAAACAAAAAGACATAATGATATAAAAAAGCATTTATAAACAAAACAAATTAAACTAATAACTATGACTATGATATTGTTACTTAACCACGATAATGAGCAAATGCCCTGTTAGCTTCACATGTTTTATGCAGTTCTTGTTTTGCTTGAATAGTTAACCCTTCATTTTTGCTTGCAGCCATTAGTTCAACAGCTAAAATATCAGCCAAATGAGTTTCACCATGATGTGCTTTCTGACGACAAATTTCCCGCATAGTTTTCATTGCTCTAAACTCAGCTTCAGCTTCTTCGATAGGAAAAGGAACTCGATATGTTGTACCACCTAAAACAAAAATTTCTTTAATAACCACAAGCGAACAAAATGCTTACCTCGTGTAACAGGATTAAGCTTCATCAATGGACGACAATTTCTTATTGCATTATTAGCTATTGTAAATGGATTTAATTCAATTTTCTTCTTTTCTTCTTCTGTTGCAGCTTTAATCCATTGGCGATATTGACGACGTTTAATAATTTCAAGTGCATCATAAACAGCAGTACGAGCAATTTCTTTCTTTCCATCTTTTAAGATAACATTGATTAATTTGTCCACAACATGATCACGATACATTACAGGTGATTCATCACTTTGAAGAGTTGCAATAATCTCAGGTTTTGTTCGCTAAAAATTTAAGCATTTATGAATTTACATTGAAATAAAGCACTTACCGATGGATGAATATATCTAACAGAAATTTTAGATGCATGATTAAATGTACGTAGCATTTTAATTTAAAATATACTATAAAAATTATTCCATAAATAATAATGAAGTTTAGCTAAAAAAAAACTTGGAGAAAAGAATGAAGGAAATTGCTTATTCTGTGGCATTGATTCCAGAGAAAACGTCATTTTTGTTTCGTGTTGAGACTTTTTTCAAGAGAGTATTCCTTCCAAAAGTTTGGACTTTGAAAAAAAGGAAAACTTTTGCTTCAATAACTTTCAATTTTGGTTTGTCTTTTAATTTTTTTAACTTCATGAACCATATTTTCATAATTATTCTTATAGGAGAGAAATGACTGAATATGTTCCTGGAGCTTTAGGCGCTATCTTAGCTGGTGAAAAGCTTCCAATCATCAAAAAGAAAGAAACGCCACCTAAAATTAAAGCTAAAAAGAATGCTGTTTCTCAAAAAAGAAATAAATCTCAATCAACAAATGATAACGATGTCCCTGTAAAGAAGGCTAAGATTACGAAGAAGAAGGATTCTCCAGTAAAGAAAATTGCTACCAAAGAAGTCAACAGTGCCATCGATGATTCAGAATCTGAGAATGAAGATGATCGTTCTTCCGAAGAACCATCTCAAACATATTCTGCTGGTGTTATGAAGTTGAAGCCCAAGTCAGTTGATAATGAAAACATTAAAGTCAAAAGGTATAGTTTTTTATTATATTAGTATATGAAAAATACTTATTTCAGAGAAAAAGCCAAGCAGAAGAAGAAAGAATTGACTACTAAAAGATCTGATACAGCTGATAGAGAAATCTTTGTTGGTAATGTGACTGCTGATGTTCGTCGACGTGATATCGAAAAAGAATTCAAGAAATATGGAGCTATTGATAAAGTATGGTCTCGATCTGTTGTTGGAATGAACGAAAAGAAAACTCGTACTCTTACTCGAAAGTTCAAAAAGATTGGTAGCAATGTTTTGAATGTTGTGAATTTTTATATTCGTTATAAATCTGCTGAAGATGCTGTCAAAGCACTGGAAATGTATGTGGCTCATTTATTTTGAATGAATAATCAATCACTTATTTTATAGGAATGGTGTACTTTTCAAAGGCTTACATTTACGAGTTACTCCTGCTAACAAAAAATCTCTTAGTGTTGGATATTCTGTATTCGTCAGCAACTTGCCTTTTGATGTTACTGAAGAAGAAGTACACACCTTTTTTCAAGAATGTGGGAAGATCAAAGCTGTTAGAATCATTCATGACAAGTTTTCTGGATTAGCGAAAGGTGCTGCATTCGTTGAATTTGATGATAAAAGCTGTGTGGAGAAAGCAATAGAGTTGAATGGAAAGAAACTTAGAGAAAGAGAAATTCGTGTTGCTAAAGCTCTTAAACGTAAACAAGTAAGTTGATTTTACATATTTATGCATAATTTCCACCATTTTGGTTTTAGTTGGCCAAAGAAGAAGCGAATAAACCAAAGAAATCAAAAGGAAAGAAAAAGGAAGAAGAAAGAATCAAGGAACAGATTGCAGATTTTGTGGTTCAAAAGAAGAATGGTACTGTTAAAGAAAATAACAAAAAGCCGAAGACCTTCCATAAACCTGGTCAGAAAGGAAAGAAATTCAAGAAAGGTAACAAAGCAACAGTTAAAAGTATTATGACTTAATATTTCATGGTTATATGTTATGTTAATTTTTTGTTGAGTTTTTCAAAGTTTAATAAAAATTTGTTTGTTTATAAAGACTGTTTTTTGACACCATACACAAACAGTTATATTTTGTTTGAGACACATAGCTTTCAACAACATCTGCAATCATCGTATAAAATATGCACCAAAAATGGAAACTTTAATTTTCATCCTTTAATTCATCATCAGCTTTTGTTATGTAAAAAATGTTTACACGCTCTTTAAAGTTGGCAGAGGAATTGAATTTCGGTAATTAAAAAGAATTTCAATGGTTGGTTTCGTGTTACTATTTCCTTTAAAACCACTGCCTTTGAATGTTCATCACCTCAAACATTCATTTATTTTGTTGCTATTTACGGTTATATTTATTTAAAGCTGGCATCTTCACGAGATCCCGTCGATTATGAGGAAGCTCAAAGACAAGCTAATGAAAAGATGCGTTATTTAGGTTGGATCCTTTTATCTTTATGGACTACCGTAATTTGTTGGATTACAAAAGAATATTGGTTTCCCAGTTTATTTGCTACTAATCCAGGTGAAAATGATCATATAATTTCTAAATTGAGAGCATGGCGAGAAAAGAAAAAGCTAAAGAAAAATCAGCGTCAAATTGAACAAGCTGAAATAAACCGAAAAAGACGACACGTTGAAATGCTTCAAAGTTTGCATAGAAAAAAGAAGTTTTGAATTTCATAGTTATTAACTCAGTGATTTTGACTAATGTTTGTATTACTTTTTTATGTATTTGAACTTACGAAATCATAAATTTCAATTCACATAAAATAATTAAAAGCTAGTTAGATTAAACAAATTTTCAACTCCCATTACTAAAGATTAAGAATGTGCGTGATATTAACATATTTCAATGAAAGAAAGAATCGCGCCGATTTGGACAAAGAAAACTAAATAGCAAAAAAAGAAGCAAAATATCAAACTCTAAAATGTCAGAACAAAATTTTTCATAGATTGTGGAAAAGCGGAGAACTAAAACTACTGTATCCGTAAATGAAAAGTTCATATCCTTTTAAAATCGGCCAACATTTTCTTTGCTTTTTTTGTTTATTTGCATCTTCGATGATTGAGTGAAAGAAATTTGCTACTTTTGCCATGAGCTGCTCAGCCAGCAGCTTGAGTTTATATTTATTTTTGTTTGAAGTTTGTGAGATCATCATCGAACAAACAACATGTTTGCAATTTATCAGGACGCCTTTCCATTCATTTATTTTTTGCACTTTTTTTGTTGTGGTTGATGATGATACATATTTCTTTCTTTTTTTTTGCGTGGTGCTGTGTTCACTTTTCATCTTGAACTTTTCCTTTTTGATAATACTTTTTACTTTTTACGTCTAAAAAAAGTTAGTTAATTAGCACAAAAAATAGTTTTCCCGAAGAATGCAAAACTTGTTTGATTTAGGGCCAACGCCTTTCTCCACCATTAATTTTGCTGTTGTGTTGAGTTACAAAATTTCCGTTGATTCATTTGCAATTTCTTTTTGTTCAAATAAAAGAATTTAAGAATAAAATCAATTTAAACGAAAAAAAGAAACGAAGAAAGTATGTAATTGTTTACTCTTTTACCCGATAACCACGGAAAATATATTATTCATTCACTTCTAAAAAAAAAGTGCGCATATTATCGTCGAACAACAGCAAACCTTTTATTTTTCCATCACTTCCTTTTTTTGCTGAGCCATATTTTTCCTGTCTTATCTTTTTTTTATGAACGTGAAAACTTTATTTGAACATCTGAGTTTTATTTTACCTTTTTGTGATTTAACTATTATTATTTTTGTTGTTGTTAGATGAGAGTATGATGTGGCGTGTGATATTCATAACATTATGTATGATGGCCAATGATGGACAAGCATTAACATGTCATAATTGCTGGTACGATAGTCCTGAAATTGCTAAAAAAGCTTTATACGATAAACTTCAAGCAAGTCCTAGATTTTGCAATAATCATAATTACTGTGAAGGTTAGTTGCGACATTTATTTATTTTCAATCAAACAAAATTTCTTTCAGGAACATGGTGCGTTCAAAGACTTGATGGAACTAATATTTCATTTTCTTGTTCAACGCATTCCCCATTGGATTATTTATTTATTGAAGAAGATATCATGTCCCAATGTCAAGCTTTTTATAGCGCTGGTGGAGTTGCTCATGCTGTTTGTTATTGTAGGGGAGGTTCATATTGTAATGACAGCAGAAAAAATATTGTAAGCTTTTCACTAATCATTTTTTTACTAACACTGTTAACACATTTTAACTTTAGTTAAAACGCTTAATTCGCTAATAATTCTAACGGGTGGCTTTGAAGCATAACATTTTGTATTACTTTAATGTATGTATTACTGCATTTTTACATAAAGAAAAAAGCTGTTTAAAATCAAAAAAGTACACACAAAAAGTCGGCTAAAAGAAACCGGGATAGTAAATAAAGATTTATTACAATTAACAAGGAAATATATAAGAGATAAAACAAAAAAGAAACAAATTTGGATATAAAAAACCCGATCATAACAGCTGTTCCATCAAGAAACAAAATTGAAAGATCATTTGCGCTCCATATCAATAGGTTTTCATTGAGTCACTATTGTTTCTTGTTCGCCATTCTTCTGCTTCTCATTCTTCTTCTTTTGTTGTTGCTGTTTGATTTGCTTTTGTTGTTTATTGTTAGCAGCACCCTTTTTTGCAGCTTCCTTCTGTTTAGCTTTCTCTTCTTTTTCCAGCCTTTCTCGTTCCAATACTTCTGGATCTTCAAGTTTCAAAGTTGTTTGATTTGTACGATCTTCCAAACGTACACCAAGTTTGGGAAGAACTTCATCACGAATACGATCACATTCCTTCAAAATATCATAATTCTTTGCGACACGAGCCATATTACGAACATCTTCACGGAATTTAGCTAATGCAGTTAAATAAGGCATCAAAAGTTCTTCTTTGTTGGCGCAATCACTCGTAGTATCAATGGGGAAACCAATTTCAGTACCTTCTGGAATAACACCAAAGATGCGGAACATTCTTGTAATGTATGTTGCCATAGTGAGTAGTAAATCAGCATTGACAGTTCCAGTTGGTTCCTAAAAAAAGGTTGGTAAAAACATAATTACACTCTACGAAAAGCTTACAGTTATATTGATGTAAGCGTTGCCGACATTGATAATGGAACGAATAGCTTCAACGACAGTTCGAGTATCAATGGAATCACACATAGCAATATGAATTTCTTTCTTTAATGCCAGGAACTGGTTGAAATGTTTGAGAGCTTCATCATCAAATTTTCTAATAGTTGAAACTTCTTCTCCATCAGCGTCTTTCTTTTTGCGAACAATATCTTTTACAAGCCCAAAAAAGTGATTTGAAACCTTTTCAAATTGGCAAGCTCGTTCCATTGTATCAGCATCGTAGTTAAGAGCATCACTCCAGCTATGCATTAAGAAAAGCAAACGAAGTTGACGAGCTGTGTATTGTTCGAGTGCAAGTTTGATAGAGATGAAATTCTTTAAGCTTTTTGACATTTTGGAACCAGCAATTCGAAGAGTACCACAATGAAGAAAGTAGTTAACCCAATGGTTATCATCGAAATGAGCTTCACATTGAGCGATTTCATTATCATGATGAGGGAACTTCAAATCAAATCCACCAGCATGAATATCAAGCTTATTTCCACAGATCGTTGTACTCATTGCAGAACATTCAATATGCCATCCAGGTCGACCATTTCCCCACGGACTATCCCAAAATGGTTCACCAGCTTTTGAAGCTTTCCAAAGAGCAAAATCAGAGTTACTTTTCTTTTCTTGTAAACGTTCAGCACCAATACTAAGTTCACCTTCACCTTCTTTCATATGCTTTGCTTCATTTTCAATATCATTAAAAGCTTCAGGAACAAGTTTTGCATAGAAATGTTTGGGATTAGATTGAAAGAGCGTCGTATCAAAGTACACAGAACCATCGCTGGTTTTATATGCATAACCATTTGCAAGAATCTTTTCAACATATTGAATGATTTCTGGAACATATTCACTAACACGAGTGAGAATATGAGGTGGCAAAACATTGAGCAAGTTCATATCCAACATAAAATCGTTTTCATATCTGAAAGATGGTAATGATATAAAGAATGATACAAAGCTATTAAATATCTTACTTCTTTGCTAATTTCACAAAAAGAGAATGATCAGTAATAGTTGAGCCCAAGCGTTTATCAAGCCATTCAGAGAGAACATCTTTAGCATTGTTTAGGAGCTCAATTGTATCACTTTCAGTAAGAGGAGGCGAAGTTTCATTTTTCAATTTGGCTTCAATATTCGTCGCAACTTCATTGATTTTTGTACACATATCTCCAAGCATCTTCTTCTTATCAGGATCAGTTTCAACTTCAACTTTAGCACGGAATTCTTGAGCTGCTTCAATAACATCACGACCAACTACCATAAAATCGTTTTTGTTCTTTTCATAATATTGTTCATATAGGAAAGTTAGACGAGCTCTGAAAACGAGAATATAGTAAGCCAATAACAAAATAACGAAGTCAAACCTTTTGATAATCTTGTCATCAATATCAGTAATATTCATAACATAAGTCACATCATAATTGAAATATTGAGACAGCACTCGACGTACAATATCCAAGGAAAGATAAGCTCGAGCATGACCCATATGAGCTGAATCATAGACAGTTGGACCACAGATATAGATTTTGACTTGATTCCCATCAATAGGACGAAATGGATCTTTTCGGCGTGTTAAGCTGTTGTATAAATGAAGTTGTGGAGCTTCTGAAGAAGTATAAGGTTCCCATGGAGGCATTTTACGTCTACCTAAAAATGAACATGTTTTAGATAATAAAAAAATAAGTGTTAAACTCACTCGCAGCAGGAGCAGTAGATGATGTGGCCATTTCTGGATAAACAACGGGGCAATAACCAGCGGTTTGTTTGATAAAAAGCTTTAAAGCTGGACCTAAAAAGATGAGTATAAATAAGTAACAAGTAACAAAAAGAAAATAATGTCCTCAAAAAGGTGCATGCTCGGCGGCAACGTGTTCAATCAGTGAACAATGAAAAAGTGAAAGCTACAAAAATAGCAGGCGAAAATCATAAATATAAATGCAGCCAGAAAAATGTATAAAAGAAACAAGGAAAAATAATGGAGACTAAACTAAAAGCACATGTTTGGAGACGATAAGCTTTATTGTCACTACTACGAAAAAGGAAATGATGCAATCAAATGTTTGCAGAAAAAAAATCATGGACAAAGCCACGCAGCAAGCGACTTTTTTGTAAAAAAAAAATCAAGCAAGACTTCGAATATTAATTTAAACGCATTTAACTTTTAAAATGGTAATTGCTTGCTTGATAATAAAAATATTGCAACTAAATGTAGTTCAAGATAAAAAGCAATGCGTCGTTTAAAAGTTAAACATTAAATAATAAATGCTATAGTAATGACCTTAAAGGAGGGAAGACGAAAGAATGGTAAATAAATTCGACAAATAAGCCACGTAAGCCAAAAAAAAAAGCAAAGTGAATAAATTCATTTGTTTGCGCAACAAAAACAAAGTGAAATGACCAATGGAGAAAAAAACGTAACTTATAAAAAGGAAAAAAAGGAGTCAATCTAAATCAAAGAAAGATGGAAGCGAAAGGAATAAGTCTAGTCAGTCAAAAAGTATGAATCTCTTCCTCATAAATTCGCGTCACCGAAAGAAACATTGATCAATAGATCGATGAACAGCGAGAATCGACTGCTCGTTAAAACTTTAAATTCAAAAAAATATAATTCAATCAATTTTACAAAATAGAGCATTTTAAAGGATCGCGGAACGAAGATTAGGATAAAGAAAAATGTGTAAAGAACTTACTTGAAGGAACAAGCAAATATCCTTGAGAAATAAATCTACGAGATAAAAAATATGTGGACCTAAGTCCTATTCGAGTTATTGCAGCGAGAATGGCTGTAACTAAAATGATAATAAGGTAAAACATTTTTATAAAGTTATTAGCAGCGATAATAAAGATTTCAAAAAATAAACATTTTGAATGGTTACATGATGATTAACATAAAGGCGGAGGGAAACGAAAACGATAAGAATTAATGAAAAACATTTGGTAAAAAAACGAAAAAATAGTTAGAAATTGCATCATCAAAAAAAAGAAGTTATTTTTGGGCTTTGTTTGAAAAAGTTTGTCTTCAATGAAAAAAATTTAGCGGTGTTTGATATTTTGTTGCTTATTACATTTTGCCAAAAACATTGATGAAGTTTATTTGACTGTGTAAAATGTCAATCAGATTTGCTTGGCTTTTTTAGTGTTTCAATGTCTCATATATTCTTGAAGATACACCTATTTTTCTTTCCAAATTTTTCAACAACAAAAAAAACAGTACTAAAGTTGCACGTACGTACATGACAAACTAATTTTTTCACAATGCATCATCATTTTTTTTTATTAATTTAGAAAACAAACATCAACTATAAATGAAAATTTTTTGCAGAGAATTGCATCAGCTGTTTCATAACTTTATTGTATTTAATAACATCATCAACAAAATTAACCATCATAAAAATAAAACAGATTTTACGCATAATTTATGTTCACAAAAGAAGACAAGGTTATAAGAAAGGTTGGCGCCAGGAAGTCATAATCAAGGATTGACTTTTTAAAATTTGTTTTGGCCTTGATTTTTTTAACCATTAATTTGAATGGGTTATTTGAGGATGTTTGAATTTACTGAATTTGATATTTGAATAACAACTTTTCGAGTTGTAGCTTTAATCGTGAATTAGCCTCCGGTTGCTTGTTTTTACGCTTTACATAATAATTAACCTTTTATTATTTTAAACATTTTTTTTAACAAATTAACACACAAAACATACACAAACTATAAACTTTTAATTTCTATGCCTTCTTTTTCTTTTCACCACTTGATGCAGAAAGTTTGCGTTTCAAAAAGTTTAAAAATTTTTTGACCACCCAAACGAGAATTACAATGGCGAGAACAATTAATGTCAAAATAGTTAAAATTACATCGACAGAATATAACACGATAAATGATTGATATCTTCCTTCAGTTTGTAAAGTACCAGTATCACCAAATTGTGCAGCAAATTCTGCATATTTTACTATTCGTTCTGCTGATTGTGTAGGTTTAGCGTTAACCATTTTTGAAAGCATTTGGGCATTTTTGCGATAATTATCATTGCTAATAATTTCTTTGATTGCTGCAACCAAACTTTCTTTGGAGATTTCACTTTTTTCTACTTTTACTGCAGTTCCTCTTCTTACAAGTAAATTGGAATTTCGCTTTTGATCAGCAAAGATTGGAATACAAATCATTGGCACTCCTTTGGTCGAACCTTCCATCACTGAATTCATTCCACCATGAGAAATAAAGGCCAAAAGTTTTGGATGGTCTAAAAATTGCATTCATCTCCATTTTTTTCGCAAAAAAAGTAATTACCCAAAATATCATTTTGCGGAAGCCACTTTCCAGTGAAAACATTTTTATACCCTTTTGCAACTTGATGTTCATCTTTTTCATATTTCCATAAGAAATTAATATCGGGAAATTCAGCAAATGCTTCCAAAAATGCTTGCTTCATTTCGGGTTTCATGAATGCACTTTGCACAACTGAACCAAATGAGAAAAGAATTACACCTTTTTTGGCTGAATCAAAAATGTCAGTGTATTCCTAAAAATAAATCCTAGTTGTTTATAATTAATTAAATTATGAGATTTGACTACCTTATCCAAAGGACGAGCTTGAACTTTGCCAAGACCACCCATGTAAATAACTTTATGAGTAATAGGTTGAGGATAATCAATATGTTCTTCGCTATTAACAAAGTAAAAAGCAGAATCAGCCATGGCTGCCTAAAAAATTTTACTCATTAAATCAAAAGTTACATCACACAGATGATTGATTAGCTTACATCCAAGCTGAATTCAGGATAATGGGATTTAACAACTCCTTCAATTCCATTGATAAACATAGATTTAATCCAAAAATGTTCAACAATATAATAAACATAATTTTGTAATCGTTGAATAAAAGACATTTGATCTGTACTTGATGCCATCATTCCTTAAATATTAAAATATTTATATCTTATTTTAAAGTGATTATTTTGATATTGAATCCAAATGTAAGCTATGTGTTAATGCATTATCTCACCTGGAAGATAAGATGGATGATCCTTAATACCAAGTAATGAGGCACTGTAAGGATAAAGAGATGAGCCATAAGAAGTAATATATTTTTTGATTCCAAGTTTTTTGAAAACTCCAAAACCACATGATTCGAAAAGTTCTGTAATTCCTAAATCAAAATTTTCTTCTCTCATTTTGATATAATTTTCTTCATCATGCAAGACATCTAAAATTTTTTTCCTCAAATGTTACAACAAGAAAACAAAAAAGTTACATACGATCACAAAAGCTTGATTTCCAATTATTCATTAAAGCCATCATCTGTAAATTGTTTCATTGAAGTACGAAGTTAAAAAAAGGTAAGCCTCACTTTTTTCATTTTTCCAAAAGAATCATTTTCCCAAATATTCCCTTGTGCAATTTCTAATGAAAAATCACGTAAAAGGCTAGGATTTTTAGGTAAAGTATAATATCGTACATTGGGATTTTTGGTTCCAGTAAAGGTGATATTTTCATTTAAAACTGGTTGATACACAACCTATAAATAATAACCTAATTTTAAAACCTTTAATCTTTTTTAAAAAGAGGATAAATAAACTGACCACATCATGACCTGCTTCAGCAAGAGTATCCGCAATTTTTCCTGTGAAAGTGACATGGCTTATCCCAAATTTAGGATTATAAAGCAATATTTTATAACTACATGCAAAATATATAAGCGTAGTAAAAAATAATAAAAGACCAAAGAATCTCATGATTGAGAAATGAATGAAAGACTGTGTTTACTCAATCGACAAAGGAAAAAGAAATTGTCAAAAAACTTTTTTATATACTCTTATTTCGTCTGTTAAAGACATAGCCTATGCACATCATTTTTGTGTTCAATGTAGGTGAGGCTCCTTTTTTGACACAAATTAAATGTGTGAACCACAAAAAAAATGTTCAGAAACACGTAACCTCACCACTTTAAGATTTATATCAAATTTTTCTTGATAGATAGATTGATACACAAAGTATAATTATTTCTTGTTTTTATTTGTCTTCGATTAAAATTTTTTTATTTTTGTGCTGTGCATTTTATGTCGAAAGAAAAGAACACAAAGATTCAATAATCGAAAAGTTATTTTTTAAAACACCTCCTCAAAAAAGTTATAATTATTTTTTGCACAAGAAAAAAAGCATATTTTATTTTTTATTTTATTTTTTTGGTTTCAAGCATCGATCTCATCATCACTCATCCTTTAATCACTTGCTAACCGCGCCTGTCAATTTTTTTTCTTCCTTTTTCTTCCACAAAATTTTAAAGACCTGTGAAAAGCAATCATTTGCAGCAGCACCTTGAAGAATGAAAAAGCTTTTTGATTGCTACCGCTTATTTTATTCTTCATTTAAGCTTTTTGCCATCGCCACCATCACCAACTAATAATATGAATGGAAAAATGTGGAGTCAACCTCTCTCTTTCACAATTGCTTATTATTACACCACCAAAGTTTATCACTTTTTATTTTTCAAAGCCCCAAAAATTCATAATAAAAATTTACGTCTTCAATTTTTCGAAGAAAAATTATTTTCCTTTTGATTTAATTTTGATTTTGAGATAGAGAAAAGCAAGCTTTCCTCCGATCACCAATCGCCTTTTTTTTTAAATTCGATTAGCCCATTGCTGCCCCCGAATAAAATGCCACTTATTTTAATTTGAGAGTGATGTTTGTTTTTCTTTTGCTGACAAATAAAATATATCTTCTTTTTTCTTTGCTCCAAAAATTTAATTTTCAATTAAAATCAACTTTGTTTTGGTCGATCGGTCAACAGCTTATTTTTACTGTTGCCCCTAAATATAAAGTTTTGAGAAACTGTAAAAATACGACGATGACAACTGTTGAGTTTGTAAATTACATTTCTCATAAAATTTAAGTAATGAGCCAATTAGCATTTTTACCTATAAAACCTTTTTTAAATGCTTTTTTGAAAGTTTATTTGAATCCGTAAAATAAAAACAAATTGCGTTTTCTCATTTTTTTGTTGATAAAAGCTTTTTAGCCGAATAAATGCTTCTGAGAACTTATTTATTTTTAATTTTGTCATTTTTAGTTTTATTAAACTAAAAATGTTTGTTTTTGATGATGATTACGATGCATCCGAAATAGCTGAAATCCCCACTACTTCAGCTTCTACAGATTATCCTTCAGATTTTCGATTTAGAAAACAAGCAAAAGAAGAAAAAATTAGAAAATTAAATGATATGGAAGAATTTTACAATGACTACTTTGTCGATTATAAAAACTGTAAGAGTATTTTTTTTTTGCTACTTTATTTTGTTACTTTTAATTTTTTTCCTACTCTGTAATTATAACATTTATTTTTTTCTCATTTCGCAATTTTATAATATCTTTTTGACTGTGTTTGTTGTTTGTTGCATTAAGGACTTAAAATTGAGTTATGCAAAGTGGCGTTTTTCTTACTTATGAGCGCCCTTCAGATTGCGTGACACTGCAACCGTCGGCTTGCTTTGGTTTTAACTCCTTACTACTACTTTTTGTTTTGTTTTTCATACTTATTGTTTATGGCTTCCGTTAACGATGATGCTCGTTTTCCGTTATTAACCATTATGATGCGCAAGCTCGTCTTCGTCCATCTCCATCTGTCTTTTCTTTTTTTTTAAATGAAAGTGTCATTTTAATTTTAGTTATTTATTTACCAAACATTTTTTTTCGCTTGAGTTCATAAAATTTTTAACGATAAAAAAGATATTTTATTTTTGCTTGCTTTTTTGGTTTATCATTATAGTGCTTAATATGTATTTACATAGTGGAACGGTTATCGATGGAGCGGAATCATTCCATTTTTTGCCATCCTTAAAACGGATTTTTCCGAGTTGTTTTTTTCCAACCAAGCAATTTAATAATGGCTATAATTTCTTTTTGAATCTTCTTCATTTTCCCCATCATTGGCTTGCTTATGGTTTTTTATATCTCCGAATATTTTTTTTATTTTCCAATATCTTTTTTTATGATGAACCAGGTTGTTCCTTATACACCAACAAAACAACAGCAGCTTACAAATTTGCCTGAGCTTAAAAAATCTTTTTTATTGCCTTTAGTTTCTGAAATTTTATTATTTTCTTCTTCGATAACATATTGCTGCTGCTTGTAATAAAATAAAAATCGTTGTAGTTCCATATTGCAGAAAATTTTTCAAATCGCGCTGCAGCTTACAACATTTACGATCAAATTGTTGAAGGGATTGCCTCCAAGAATTTTTGTGTTAGGCGACATTTGTTATTTGTCCAGATTTTTTTGCTTCATAAAATTTTTTTAATGCGCAAAGATAATGAAGATAAAATTGGTTTACAACTTTGTGATTGAACCATTGTAAAGCTTGCATAAAAAAAATGTTGGCACATATATCAAAATTAAGCAAAAGTATGGAAAATAAAGTTTTGATTTCTGTTGATGAGAACTTTTCTAGTTGGTAATTGCTGCACCTTTTTTTGTTCTAAAATTGGTTGTTTTATTTATATTTCGTCGGCGTGCTTTTGTTTTTTTATTTGCATGCATTCCACCGATGAAAGCTATAAGTATCAGTTTTGATGGTACTTTTGATTACCGCGCTCGCGTAAAATGAAAAATACCAAAACATTACATTACACTTCACCGATAGTCTGTGCCCCTTAAATTGGTTGCGCCAATAATATGAAATAACCCGAGATTTTTTTGTTAGGTTAGCTTCTTCTAAAGTTTCATTTCACATATTTTGGGCCAAAAAAAGAGCAAAAGTTTTCCTTTCTTTTAAACGGCAAATAAGAAACAAAAGATGGAATTAAAAGTGTTTCAATTCTTGTATCACCCTCGAAAAAAAAGTAACAAAAGAAGCTGCATTTTCAAAAAAAGAGTCAATAGTTTTTCTCCTCAACCATACTTTTTTTTTAAAAAAAGCGTACGCTTCTTTTGTTTTGATTTTTTTTTTGCAAAAAGTTACATGATTTTTTTTGCTTCCCTTTTTTCGCTGACCTTTGCCAATAGCGTTGCATCGTTCCTTTAGTTTTGGTTTTGTTATTTTTTTATTTGCAGAGACGTTTTTTTGTTTTGTTCCGGGGTATTTTATTATGATGTGGAGCTCATCTTTTTTTCATATTGCGCAGCAATAGCATCGTTTCGGCATCGACATTGCGTGAATAACATAACATCGACCTTTTTCACCGTAAAAAAACAAACAAACATTAACTCATCTTTGATTTCTTTTTTTATGATGGTCGAAGGTTGTAAAAAATAGTTGGTTGTTGCGTTAATTATATTTTTTGCCTCCTTATCATTACTTTTAGTTTTCATTCAGAGTGCCGAGCACAAAGTTTTTTTTTCTTTAAAAATATGAAGAAAATATGAAAGCTGTTAGAAAGCGTGAGAATATTTAACAGATGCATGTCTGGTGGCACCTCTATTTTTAATGACTTCTTTTTTTCTTTGATTGCTTCTTCTCATTGATAGATATTATAAGAAAAAAGAAGAAATGGCAAACTTTAATTCAACTTTTTTTCTTTGCAGCTTATTTTCTTAAAAAAATTGAATGATGAGGAGTTATGAAGAGATACAAATGTTTTTTCTTCTTCTTCTGTGATTCGACCTTTTAGGAATCCATTTATCCTCTTTCATTTTTCTTAAGTTAACGAAGTTGATCGCGCGCGCCTGCCTTCCTTTCTGTGGTTGGTTGTTGATTTGGGGATGGTTGTCAAAGAAGTCGTAAATCACCCCGGAAAAGTTTACCTTTTTGCCAAAAAAAACCATTTATCTTTAATAGTAAATGAACTTTTCCTCTTCAACCTTATATATTTTATATAAATGTATATCCTTTGGCCTTTTTTTTTCGATGATAGTAAATTTAAAAGATTTAGTCATCCTTCCTTCGTGGTCATTCAATATATTTGACTTTTTATTGTCTTTTTTTCGTGTAAATGCTTTTTCTTCTTCTTTTCTTTCACCCTTATTCTTCAACAAGTTGGCAGCTGTTTGAATTGAATTTTTTGTTGCAACATATGAGAGCCCTGAGAATCAAGCAAACGAAGGAAGAAGAAGAAAAAAAACATGTCACAAAAACGTCAAAATCATCATACAATTTCTACTCAATTATGCAATAAATTCCATACTAAGGAATACATAATATTATAGAAAAGTACATCTCCTCAATTGTCATCCATAATTTTTTTTACTCTTCTTCGAGGTCATTTTTTTAGCCACTTTGATTATGCCAATTTGTTTATTCCCAAAAATTCATATTGCAAAAAATCATTATATTAAAAGCTTTTTTTGTATTTTTAGCTTTATTAACTAAAAAAGAAAAAACAGTAGTTTTTTTTTGTAGCACATTGGATATTCCTCTAAAGCCTGGGAACCGCCTTTATTTTTTTTACATTTGCATAACGTTGTCGTGTGAGTTTCCCTTTTCAAAACATAAAAATGGGCGGTGCGCGTGCTTCTTTTTTCCCTTTATTTATTTTTTAGTCAGCGCCACCCTCAACCAACGACGGACCAGTGGCCACCAACAACATCGAAAGAAAAAGGAAGGCAACAATAAAAAAGTCGTCTCCGATCCATCATCTCCACGACCATCGATGGTGGGCTTAAAAAAAGTTAAGGATGAGCTCTCGCGAGAAAAATTTTGTCGCGCAAAAATGCCATCAGTTTTTTTCTTTTTGGAATTTTTAAGCCATGAATACTTTTTTTCTGTCTCATTTTTTTTTGTAGCTTAACTTTTAGTTTAGTTTCTCTTTTTCCTTTTAGTTTTATTTATTTCCTGCTTTCGTGATTTTTTTTGAAATTACTTTAACATTGGATTTTTTTAAACATTTGTTTTGTTTCATTTTGATCCTCCAATTTGGATCAATTAAATTGCCTTTTTTTATTTGAAACCCATTACTTTTTTTTTCAGTGATGAACGATATTATTCTACTTGAACAACCCAAGTCAGGATATGTGGTTCGATCACGTCCAGCAATATTAAGTTGTAAAGCTTTAAATGTTCGACAAATTCGATTTAAATGTAATTCCAAATGGGTCAGTTTTTTAGGCAGTCATTTTTTTCTTTGTTATTTTTTAATGTTTTGCTTCAATGCTTTTTGGTATATTTTGCGCTACATTAAATACAACTTCCAAAAAAAAAAGTTGTAGAGTATTGTTTCTTACTTTTTTTTGTTTGTTTCTTAAAAAAAGAAAGGGATGCAATAGTCCAGATTGGCGCATCCGGAATATTTTCATTTCCCCATGGGAATTTCATTTTTCTTCCAAAAGCGGCGGCTCAAGTTGCAAACTAAAAAAAAGTTTTGACAGCTTTATTCAGGAGCATCGTTTTTGTTGTTGCTGAGAAAATGAACCGCGTTAAATTTAGTTGGACATTGGTTAAGCATATAAGCGAAAAAGGAAAAGGAAATAACAAAGCCGCGAAGAAGAATAAAAAGTTTATTTATGCGCGCATCCGAGACTTTATTGTTGTTGCTTTGATTTTCAATGCACAAGCGTTCCTTTTTTTGAAGACAAAACACACATGTTGCATTTTTGAAAAAAAAAATTTGTTTTAAAAATAAATAATGCATTTTTATCGTTTTTTGTTTAGTTAATCTCAAAAATATTTATAATTATTTTGAGAAAACAATGTTCCTATGGAAAAATAAGAAGACTTACTTTGAAAATAAAAAACATGTCTTCCTTGAGATAAATAGGGAGATGTGCCTCATTGCACTTCCTTTTTTTTTTGAAAATCCTTTCTAGTGTCAACAATATCAAAAAAAAGAAGATGCTATTTAGGGTTAGTAGCCTTTATTTTTCAAAAAAAAAGTTAGAAAAATATTGTATACGCGGCGGCGGCAGTCATGGTTGTGGCAAATGCTTTTTAACTTTTGCCGCTTTTTTCGCTTCCGATATTGGCTGCTGCTGTTGAATTTAAGAGTAAACAACAGTCTTTTTTCGATGAAAGCAAGATGATACCAAAATAAAAAATAAACGCATGAAAGCAAGCACACACTTTTCTCCCAAAAACAATACATACAAGTGTAAGAAAAGAAAGAAATATGATCTGTATTTATTTTTATAGCTTGATGACAATAGACATAAATTGCAATCAGGAGTGGATCACGCAACAAATCAACCATATTTGCATGCAGAAATTGAAATCACTCGACAAGAAGTGGAAACTAATGTGGGATTAGGTGATTTTGATTGCAGATGTTATGCTACAGCAGGAGGATCCATGGAACAAGCGATTCGATCAGAAATTGCTAATGTTAAAGTTGCATGTAAGTTTTTATTTGATATTCACTCTTCAATTTTCTCTTTGTTGTTTTTGTTTAATCAAAAAAAGAAACTTAAACCTAAATTTAGAAAAAAAAAGTTTATTTATAACTTTTGTTTCCAATAAACTAAACAAAAATTGAGAAAAAAAGTGTTCGCGCATATTTTATTTAAGTTGAGTTTTTTTATATTTCTTTTTTGAGATATCTCAAGTGAAATCTTCGCCGCCATCAATCGACCAACTGTTCCATTCAGATGACTGTGGTTGGGGGCCATTTTAGATGATTTATGCGCACGCGACAAAAGTTCAATATTTATATTATTTGAAACGCTTTTTTTCGTCGTCGTCTTCGAAGACTATTATTTATCTATCTATCTTATCATTGCGTTTAATCAGGTTGAGGCTATTAGTAGCTCTATTTTGCGCGGAAGGCCAAATTGCTCCATCACCATCGAAAAATATCTAAAAAGGAGGTTAATCGGTTTAGAAGTCGATAATGACAATAAAACTTTATTCCGTTGTTTTTGTTTGAGGTTTCACTAAATCGATTTTCATATTGTTGCGAGCGATAAAAAAAAGAACGGAAGTTAACGGCAGCTTCTTCACTTCAACTTCAATTTCAATCTTGACAGAGGATAATCTTAATCTGCTACTTCTCTCTCAAAAAAAAGGTCAATATTATTTTGTTTTTTGTTATTTTTTTGTCAGAAGTCTGACACTCTCAAGCTTCTCTTTCCTCCAATGTTTGCCAACAAAAAAAAAAATGGCGCGAGAAAAAATCATTCTTGGCTTTTGTTTCTTTTTTCTTTTTTGAAAAAGCGAGGTTACAAAATAAAAACAAGCGGAAGGAGGAGGATGGATATTTCGATCATCGTCTCCAGGACAAGATCCAATTTGGTGGACGCGCTGTTTTCTCTCTCCTAATTAGTGCATATTTAAAAAGATGTTCATGTTTTTGTGTATTCTTCGTTGTCTTTTCATTCTTCGACTTTTTTATTTTACAAAAAAAACAACAACAACGATGGCCTTGTTTTCAATCCCATTTAGTAGCAGCTTCCATGTTTTTCTTGGGAGTCGATTTAATGAACTCCAAAAAAGGGTTATTCTTCTTATTGGCAATAATCAAATTATTTTTATAATACAAAAGGGTCATCACGTAATAATTTGTTTTGACAATGTTTTCATTTTGCGTCAAATTTCTTTGATTCGATTTTCCAAAATGTATCAATACAATAAAATGAAATAAATAAATTAATAATTTTTGAAATAATCATGGAAGCGGGTTTTTTTTGAATGGTTTTGAACGAACGAACGAAAACAGTCAAACTTTATTATTATTCATCGCAAAAAAAAGAAGGAATGAGTATCCGATTGCGCAAAAATGAGAGATAGATAGAGATAGAAGATGAGGCTGGTCTTGCCCTAGGGTATTTTGTCTATTTAATATTTTAGTTTTTTTCCGAAAAATTTATAATGTTAATAAGTTCATGCTTTTCTTTTCCTTAAATAAATTTAATAAGTTTTTTTTGTTGCGCGAAGAAAATTTTTTTTCATTGGGATTTTAAAACCATTGAAAATATCTTCTTTTTTCTATTTGAAATTTATTGTTTTTGTTGATCTTTCTCAATTTTCAATTTACAATTTTCAAAAGCAAATATGCAAAATGAAAATAATAGTTTTTGCTCCTTTTTTTATTGAACACTTTTGTCTTTTATTGTATAACCAAGCGGCGGCCGCTGTTGTGATCGCCTTTTTTTACAAAAGTGGAGGAAAGCTCAAATTCACTCACCACCGGCGTTCTCCCCGTATTTCACTTCTTCTCTATTTTGCCTAATAAGGGTTATTTATGCTGCACACCGGAAGAAAGATGTCGAGTGTTTTCCTCCATGTACCCCAAACCATCCAACCAATTTGTTTACTTTTGCCACTTTTAATAAAGAATCTATTATTTTTGTGTGTCAAATTTCTTTCGTTCAACGTGGTCAAAAATAAAAATAGTCCCTTCAAATAACCTTTGAATGAGCCTTTCTTGATCGAATGTATTCCTTAAGGGATTTTCGATGTTCTTTTAATTGTTTGAAACTTTAAAAATGTAAAATGTATTTCTTCATCTTGAAATTCTTTTTTTGTCTTATAATTTATGATTTAAGCTGAGTCATCTTTGACCAAAGGAATGCATTATTTTTTTTGCCCTGCTTGACTTGTTTGTTTAATTTATCATTTTAGGCGACAGTTAATGGCTACTCATTTGTTTTGTACATACATATTTTTCTCTTGAGATCTTCATTTCCTTAAACAAAGCCTTTTTTAAAAGCTCTACAAAAAAGCCTTTCTTTTTTTAAATGACAGACTTTTTAGAAATAAACCAAAGGATTACGCAATTTTTTTTCTCTTTTTTTTTACTTCTTTAGTTTTTGGTAATATAATGTAATGTCAAAAATGACCACAACTCGCATGTCCATTCAAATTCTTTCTTTTTTTCTTAAATAAGGCCCCGCGGGGGTCATACATTCGCCGGAATTTGCATCTAAATAGCTTCAAATACTTGAGTGTTTTTTTATCTGATTGCGCAAAGACAATTGAAATGCCAAAATGTTTGTGTTTGGTTTGTCAAAGGCTGAATTAAAAAAAAAGAAAAAAAATGGAAGATGCGCAAAAGCAGCAAAGAAACAAAAAAAGAAATTGAACCAATTGAGATATACTTCCGAATTTTTAATTTTTGTTCCACTCAAATAAAGCAAGCCAGCACTTGACTCAGATATTTTGAAACTGTCACGAAATCTGTGCTGTCTGTATTGCAACCATCCAACAGAAGCAACAAGGTCATCTCCATTTCTTTCCTTTCTTCCATTTGAGGCTGGCTGGTTTGCGGCTAATGTCGAACAAATCAGAACACAATTGCATTTGAAACAATGATTAATGTTTCAAGTCGCGCAGCATTTAAAACGATTGATTCTCTCTTCTCTTCAAGGCATCAAAAAAACTATGCCGCTCTTCTTTATTTTTTTTCGATCTCATGCCTAGCATTTCCTCATAAATCACTCTCGACTAAAGCTTGATTCGGCAACAACAAGCTTTTTTTGCGGTTTTTTCTTGCGCAGCTCATTTTTTGACACAAAAATAACTGGATTCTTAAAAAAAAGAAGGAATGAGTGAAGCACAATGTTGAATGGGGATCGACTTTGAAGCAAACATTCAATGGAATTTAAATCTCAAATTACACGAACAATTTTGTGTACCGGCAGTTGCAGCATTCACATCAGCCATGGATGGTGGACGACCACCTGGCGCATAATTTCAAGCAGCTCAAACATTTTTTAATGCGTGTTATACAGTGCCAAGTTATTGTTGCGTATATATGAATGATTAAAAAAAGGATTTATGCAAATAAGCTTTTTTGTTTGCTTTTTTGTTTTTTTCTTTTTCTCGCTTTTTTTTTGCTTTACAAATTTATTCAATTCATGATTCTTGGCTATCTCTTTTTTAATATATTTAAGTTTTATTTTGGATTTAGTTAGTTTGCTTTTGATTGACTTCAAACAAAATGCTGCCTTGAGGCTGCTACAGCAGCTTTCGGAAGGTACTTGAGCAATCAGGGCAATTTGCTCCATGTCTGTTAGTTGCCATTGCCGTTTGACCGGACCCACTTGAGTGCAAATGTTCGAGTTTGATTTGGAATTTAACGAAAATATCTTTAAGTTCTTGCGCAATTGGGTTCATTGTTCCACATTGCTTTTTCTTTAACATTTTAAGTTCTTGCCGCATTTTATATTTAACATCATGACTTTAGTATTTTTCAATTTTTTTTAATTTTAGAGGGACTAAGCTTATTTTTTTTTCTTCGTCTCCTACCGGATTACGGACAAGTTTGGGTTTTCTTTGCATAGAAATGAGATTAACTTTTTTTCTTCATTTTCACACAAACTTTGTCACCGCCAAACTCCCGTTAATTTAGTCTTTATCCATATTACGGATTTACCCAAGCGAAAGTAATTTATTTAGTTAGTTCTATTGCCAATATCCTTTTCTTGTGACATTACTAAAATGGCCATAGGTGGTGGTAGTAAGTAAAAAAAGTGGACGAAACTGAAGGAATAAAAAATAGGAAACGAGGGACATATAAAAAGGAACTCCTTTTTTTCTTCATGGACCATTGTTTAATTCAGACTCAAAATATATATCAATTACCGGAAGCTTAAAAGGGAAAGTGCCGAAAAAAACTGGATCAAATATCTTAAATAAGCGATGGGATGACTTTTTTTGCAGGTGTCAACAGCTTGCGGCACTAACCAAAAATAGGAGGTTTTCTAGTTTACTTTAATGGTTTTAATTTCGCTTTTTTCTGTTTTTCGTTACTTTCGTTAAAAATTTGCGCACCTGTTTTTAATAAAAAAAATTGAAACGTGGTTTAAAACAAAAAAAGAACAGTAAACTCAAATTTAAATAATTATTTGTTTCAGATATAAGAAAACATTTTTATCAAATGCCATCCTCCGAACGTGTACCAGAGGGGAAAACAGTGCAGTTAATGTGCACTCCACCCGATGCAGATCCAAAAGCTGAAATTATTTGGCTTAAAGATGGTCATGAAATTATACCCAATACAGATCCAAACTTGATAATAGCAAATGATGGGAATTTAATTATTTCTGCTCCACGTTTAACTGATTCTGGCAATTACACTTGCGAAGCTAGAAATCTAGCAAATCGACGAGTTACAGATATTGCACAAATTGTTGTTTACGGTAAGTATTTTTGTGTTCATCAAAATGTTTTTTTAAGAAGTGTAATAATAAGGAATTGATTTTGCGGCAAAGGAGCATTTAGATAAGCTCATTCAGTCAATGATTTATAACAAATGAGCGCGCGCACTAATGACCCGGAAAAATGCCATTACATTGAGTCTCTTTCTTTATGTTTGGCTACTGTCATTTGTAATGATGCCGATGATTGAGCCGATAAGACTTTCCTTTTAAAAAACCATCTCTTGAATAAACAAATGCAAAAAATGCAAAGATATAGGTTCTTATTTTTGCAAGATTTTAGTATTTAAAAAAAATTTTGAGCGGATAAAGTGCCAACCGCTGCACTGCATTCATGTGACCTTAAGTTTATTTTTTATTTTTTTCGGCATGTTCTTCTTATTCATTTTTTTAAGTATCTTTATTTTTTTGAATTGAAAGAAAAAAGGCACAAAGAAAGTGAATCAAACAATTGAATCGTCTTCCTCTAACAAAAAAACCTGCAACAAAATAAAAACGATGAGTGAGTGCCATGAAAAAAGGAAGAGGAAGCAACGGCGGCAGCCTTTTTTAGTGAAAAATAAAAAAACAGCAGCGGCAGAATAAAAAAACGAACGATTCACCTCTCTTAAAAATAATATAGTAATGAGTCAGTTAATTAGGCAGAGAAAAAAGGACTTAATTTATTTTTTTGAAACAAGAACAAAAAAACATCGGTTAAAAAGTACTCGAATAGGGTCAGTCGGATTTTTAAAAAAAAAATTATTTTTTTATTAAAGGGCATTTATTATTTTTCATTTAGAAAAGGTAAAAATTCCAAAAGTGTAAAATAAACAAAATTGCATAAGATGTTCATGTCGGTAACTTTTTAAATGCCGACTTTTCTTATTTTTATATGTAACATCCATAGACAACTTGCTTGCTTGCTGTCCTCGTCAAATATTGCGCAATATAAAAGCACGCGTTTTTATTTGATTTGAGCATTTGTATCTTTTATTTTTCTTCATTCATTGCTTTAAACTTCTTCAATTTCAAAGGCTATTTTCCCGACTAACTCTCGAGGATTACAATTTTTTTCTTTCTTTCAAGGGAATGCTTTTCTTTCCTTCACCAGATGCTTATAAAAAATCAAATCCAAGCCGGTGAGTAAAAAAGATTAAGGTGAATTAAGCTTGGCCAACAACAGTTCGCACATCCACGAACAATCATCATCCGATTGACCTCTGTTGTGGCAGTTAAAAAAAAGCTTTAGCGCTTTTGATTGACCGCCTCCCATTTAAAAATGGAATCAAAAGCCTACTGACAGCATTATTATTAAAGGTCAATTAAATAGAAGTAGTTAGGAGTAGTTTAATGAATTAAAGCAAGCTCGAAGCAAGGGACCTTAAAGACAAATAAAAAAACAAAAATAAGATAACAAAGTTATTTTACGACCCAAACAGCAGGCGAAGAAGAACGAAGAAAGTACTAAATATCTCGATCATATATGTTCGTTCATTAGTTTTTCTTCGGCAAAGATAAAAAAGAAATTGTGTCGTCGCGCAAAAGAAAAAACTTTTTATGACTCGGTGTTCTTCAATTTTGTCATTTTCTCTATTTGTTATGCAATTTGAGCGGGTACATAAATTGATGCCAAAGAAAAATCAAATGTCTTCCTTCTGCAGAAAATAAAATAAAAACTATAGCAAATTTGTTTATAGAATTTTTTAAAGGGAAATAAAAGAAAAGTTAAAGGCAAAGAAAAATAAAAATAATGAAATCATCATGTATGTTTTTTAGTTGATGGTGAATGGTCGCCGTGGTCAACCTTTTCTGGCTCATGCCGTATAGATTGTTCATTATTAAATGTACAATTTGATATGGTAAAAGGTGATGCATTAGCTGTCGATCGAGCAACACCAAAGCAAAGGAGAACTCGAACATGCAATAATCCAGCTCCATTAAATGGAGGTGAAAGTTGCAAAGGCATTGATGAAGACTATAGATTATGCGAACATGATTGCACAGTTAATGGTAAAAAACCAAACATATTTTTAAGCAAGAAAAATGAATATAAACAAAATTTACAGGAGCATGGTCAAGATGGTCTCCATGGGCGGATTGCAATTCACAATGTATAAGGACACGAAGCAGAGCTTGTGTAGCACCTCCACCTTCAAATGGTGGCACATATTGTCAAGGAGCAGATTTTGAAACTCTAAATTGCACAGGTTCTGCCTCTCCTCCACATTGTTTATTTCCAAGTCAATTAGCTTCAGCAAATTCCAATAATAATAATCTTTTAACAAAAACCTCAGCACCGGTATTAAATTCCAATGATTTTATGTTTCAAAATTCGATATTAGTTTTCACCGCTCTTGGATGTGTAGCATTTTTACTTCTTGTCGTATTAGGTTTAATTGCATTTATTTTATGTCGCAAAAAAAATTCTAAAAATGATAGCAGTTTTTATGGTGATCAACGTAAGCTTTGAATATTAATTAAACTTTTTTTATAAAGTTTTTTTAGATGTTCGAACAGTTCTTTTAACTCCAGAACAAAAGGCACTATTGGGTGAAATAGGAACTTATGATGCCAAATTTCCACCTCGAAATTCTCCAGCTCAATTTTTTACTTTATATAATGGCACCACAGTTAATTCCTCAACACTCAATCATAGTTACACGATTCGATCAGCAAAATCTTATAATAGTGGATATTCAATGAATAATCGAAAAATAAATGGTTCAAGAGCAGCTTTAATCGGAGAATATTCTTCTGGTTCAGCTTCGGGTGGAAGTGGTAGCGGAAGTTGTACCAAAGCTGCTCTCATTAGAAGTGGATCCCGTTCTTCTGTGGATGAAAATTATGCAACGCTTTATGATTATATTGGCCAAGATAAACAACACCCACCATCAGCGAGAACTTGCACCGAGGAGTTTTCAGGAAGTGAACAAGATCAAGGCGTTACAATTGTAGCTGCTCAAGTGGATACCGAAAGCTCCAGAATCGAACTCAAAAGAAGTGGAGTAGCTTTAGCTATTGGCGATGGCACTTTTGCTGAGGAACGTATGATATTCTTAGCTGTTTCGGATGATATTAATGAACGACCAAAATTAGCTGAAGGTGAAATAGCTTTAAGTTCAGTGGTTACTGGCGGCCTTTGTGAAACTGAACCTGAAACACCTCTTGCAAAACCAGCTGTAGTAATATTTGATCATTGTGCTTCGATATTTCCAAAAGATAATTGGCAATTTGTATTATATGCAGATTGGGGACTTGGAAGAGGATGGGAAGTGGTCACAAAACTTGGAGAAGAAAATATTACTACTTTAGTATATTTACATATGGAACGAGATCGATGCCGAGTAATGACAGAACAATTTGGAAGATTTTTCCTTGCTGGAAGCGCAAAACGTCAAAATGTTGTAGCTCAAAAACGTGTGAGATTTGCTGCATTTGCTTCAAGATCTGAAATGAATCGCAATTTTGTTGCCATTCGAGTTTATTGCGTTCCAGAAATTGGAATGGCTGTTGAAAATGTGAGAAAACAAGAAGAAGCTGTTAACGGCATTCTCTTAGCCCAAGCAGAAAATTTCTTAATGCGTGAACATGGCTCTCTTTGTGTTTGTTTGGAAGATATTTCACCTGGTTTCTTCCTTGAAAATGGATCACAATTTTTGGTAATTGCTTTTTTGATGTTTTAAAAAGTGGTCATAATTAACTAATTTTTTCAGGAAATATCTGATAATCAACATCTATGGTGCTCACAAAATGGCTTGCATTGTTCATTAACAATCAAATCGACACCAAATGGAGCATCATCGATTAATGAGCTCGCAGGTCGAATGGTTATATATCAAAAGGGAAATTCAAATGATCGTCAAATACTCGAATTTGACATAGGACAACCGGAACAGGTTTGTTTTTGAACTTTGCAATAACAAACAATAAAGACCTTTATGCATTTTTTTTAGGCGTTGCTTTATGCTTCCAATTTTGCGAGTGAGGAAAAACTTGTTTCAACTTCATTTCAATTAAGCAGCGAAATAAAACAAAAACTCGTTGCATTGTTTGGACCTCGAGGTGACCCAGAGCGTGATTGGCGAGGTTTAGCCCAGAAACTTGGTTTTGAACGATTCATTCAGGTAATTTAATTTAATTAAAGGAAAGTAAATAAGCGTAAAAAACAAAAATTATTTTTAGTATTTTGGAACTCGACTTGGTTGTGAACCAGCAGAATTGATCTTTGATTTATGGGAATCAGGTGTAAATGGTTCTGATCGAGCATTATTAGATCTTTTGCAAACTTTACGGGTTATGGGCCGTCCAGATGCTTTAGAAATATTGGATGATTATTTATCTCGTCCTCAATATGATGTAGCTTTATCAGTCTAAGAGATACAATACGAAAAAAAAATGCAAAAATCGTTCGCAAAAAACCCTAAATATCTTTCATCCCGTGATTCTCAATTTTTTGACGTGCCCAGAGTAAAAAAAATATGTATAGTTATTACAAAATAAATAAAACAAAAAAGTATTTTTTTTATCAAAGGTTAAATTCTTTTTTCCATGTTTGTATATTGTTTGTTTGTTTTATATTTCAAGTGGGTATTAACATAAATTTATTTTTCTTTCTTAAAAAAATATGGCCTTTACCGGCATCTATCAACAAAAATAAGAACCTCGCAAACAAATTATTTTGTGCACAAAAGTTGAAATACTTTAAATTTCAAATAGCGCTTACACAATTTTTTTTAGGAAATGTTAAAGTAAAATGGCAGATTTAGCAAGTTATAAAAAATGATAAAAAGAAAACTCGTTTGATAAAGCTGAAATAATCACTGGAACGGCTTTTATTTTTTAAACTTTAACTCGTATGATCATGAACAGTAACTTTAGCAATATTTTTATCATCTGGATGTGTCTTGGCTACGCTCATCATATTTTTAAATGAATTTGATTTTTGTAATTTTTTAATAGTGTTTCGTATTTTCTAAAAAAAATTATAGTTAATTCTTCTTCTTTTTTTAACTAAAAGGTTTTTTGATTACCATTTTTGGAGTAAAAAGTGATTCATAAACTCGGGTTAACGAACACAATGCAACAGGAATCACAAAGAGTCCATGAATGAGACCAAAAATAATTACAAGTACCATCGTTTTAACAAAAACCTGAAATGTAAAAAAAATGTTTGTGGTGGTTGTGTTATGATTTCAGAAAACTTTGACGTACTTCACTCATATAAGAAGGAACAAAAAGGAGGCAGAAAACAAAGAAAATAGTTGAAAAACCGCATTGAAGGAGAGGGAAGCCAATGGCGCTAAGAACATGATAAATACGTTGTTCAGGACTCCATTTGCCACCTGATTCAATTCCCGTTCTAAAAAACCCTAAATTAAAAGTTCACGGGTGTCTGTGTTTTTGCTTACCTAAAATAATGGAAGCTTGCATGAGCAGGAAAATCAACCGAAAACCCAATGGACATGATTGTAGTAGCCATGGAAATGGGATCAAGATCAATACCCCACATAGATAAGAATCCAAAAACTCCAATACATACAGACATAATGGATAAAGTTGCAACACAAACAGTAAATAAATTAAACATAAAAATTATGCAAATCACCGCCATGCAAAGAAGTGTCACGATCGATGAAGACAAAGTTGAAGGAATTAAAGTTTCAATTTGATCTAAAAATTGTGCATCATCTTCAAATACCCAAGCTTCCAAATCAGGATATTTATCAGCGATGGCTCTCCATTTATTTAAATAATCTCCTCGAGTATTCCAACTAACAAATTCTTTTCCATGGAATCCAATAACGGCAAAGAATTTGGATAAATTTCTGAAGAAAAAAATATTAGAACCATAAAAACATTTTTTTTCTTACCCTTCTGAATCAAATTTAATAAAAGCATTCCAATGTCGATATTCGGGCCAATTTAAAAATTGTTGCATTTCTTTATGAGTAAAAGAAAAGGGTTTTGGGGAAGTTAAAGCTGAAGTATCATCACCAAATGCAAGTTGAGATTCTTCATCTTCGGTTGTGGTTTCCAAAAATCTATCAAAATCTCTTAACCAAAAATGAGTATATTCAGAGCCAAGGCATAATGGCATATTTTCATATTCAGCAATCAAATCTCGAACTCTTTGCTGCTTTTGAGGTGAAGAAAGATTTCCAGCATTATTTACAAATACATTAATGGCAGTGTAATTTGGTAAAATATAAGTATCGCGTAATTCATTAAGCTGGAAAATTATTTTTTGTTAATTAATTACAATTGCAATTTGACTAAGATTTACCTCGTTAACTGGCGAATCAGCAAGGAATAATTTGTTTGGAGTTATACTAGCATGGATATTAAGCGCTCCTCGAATTGATACAATCCAATAAACAATTAGGCATAACAACATCAAAATAGATGTAAAACTATCAGCCAGCCATTGACAATAATGTTTTAAAAAATTTCTTACAAAAATATGAAGTTTTTTGCGTCTTTTATTCCTTTCAAGATTTTCTAATGATTTCATATCTCTTTGTGGTTCAGATTTCATTTCATAATCTCCAGCAATAGCCATCACGGATCCAAAAAACACAAATTGATAAAAATAATCAAAAAGAATGGCGACTGCATTTCCGGCGCAGAAAAGAGTGATTTCAGGTGTTGGTGAAAAAATTCCAATAACGAAGGATATTGCATTTGTTAAAGATGTAATAGAAATTGATGGTCCTACGTCAACAAAAACTTCAGCTATTCGATTTCTCAATGAATCTCCATAAACTCCTTTTAATGTAGTTGTTTGCCTTAATTTTCTTTGTTCCACGCATATTCTTTGCCATGAGTGTATCATTAAAAAGGCATCATCCACTCCTAAACAAAAAAACCATCCTATCATTATTTTTTTCTTTTTATAAAAAAGCGGACAGTGAAGATGATCTTTAACGCAAAAAAAAAAATGAGGGAGAAAAAGAAATGGTTCATTTGAATTTGTTTGAATCTAGTTTTTTATTTTGCTAACAAATTTCTCTGGTTTTTTCTAATAAGACGTTTGCTGTTTTTTTTTCAAGTTTAAGAAAGTCAGTGAAAAAATGTTTTTTGTACCCTTAAACTTCTATTGTATATTCAAAACTTTGATCAATAAACTGTGTAAAGAATTATGCGACCTTAAATTATTTTCGAAAAAAAATTGTTCATTGATTTGTTTTATTTTTATTTTTCACGCGCGTAAAAAATCAAGAAACAAGTTTGTAAATAAAAACACAAAGAAAAAAAATAAAAACATACCGAGACATAATATAAGAAAAGGTGTCACAGCCAATATGGAACCGAATCGGAAACCAAACCAAAACAAAAGCCCCAAAGATGATGAAGTAGCTAATAATGGGCAAACACAAGCCAAAATAGCTAAGGAAACTTTGTGAATTGTCCACTATAAAATTTTTTAGTTGTTTAAATAATTTTTTAAAGTTATAATTAAACCTGGTCAAAGTAATAGGAACTCAAATAGCCGCTGATTAAAGCAAAAGTTGATAAAATAATAAATCCAAGGATGATAAAGGGAAATAAAGTCATTCCATTTTTAACTATTTCATCTGCAGCCACCGTAACGCTCAATACCATTGTTCGAATATGTTCATTATCAAATTTACTGAAAATTTGCATATTTTTAATTTTTGCATTTATTATTTTAATTACTTTTTTGCTATAATCATATTTTAGGAATGTATTGTGATCATTAAAAAATAGCCTTGATTATTTGTGCAACTTTTATTCATTCAAATTTATAAAAAGAAGTTTTTTAATTTACTCAAACCAGTTAGTTTTCATTGCTTTCTTCCATCCCGCAATACATCTATGCCCTCAAGCAATGAATGATTAAAATATGTATTTTCACTCAGACTTTTACTACTTCGCACAGATGAGAAGAAAAAATGGCTTGGAAATAGCTTCTTTAGTTGATTACGTAATAATGTGGTGGTTTAATTATTTCTGGTAAATAAAAGAAGAAAACGTGTTTTTTTAAATCCTTAGAATATTTAATTAGTCATTAAAATTTTTGTTCTATGAGCAAAAAAGAAAAAACGAGGAGATCATTATTTTTTGATTATCGATTTTTAAGTTAAAAAGTTTGTAAAAAAAATTATCAAATAATTTGGTGTAACAATAATGCGTTTCCGGTTTAAGTAAATAAAATGACCTGATAAAAAAAATTAATGCAATCGGTTTCCCATTGTTTCTTGCAAGGTCACAAAAAGAACTTATAAGTATGCAGAACGAAAAGAACTAGTTTTATATCAAGGTTAAAAAGTGTATGTATGTATGTGGGTTGACTTACTGTTGATAATAACGCTCAATACTACGTTCCCATTCCATAACATCTTCTTTTGTCGCATATTTAGGTTTATCTGCGCGAAATTGAAGTACGATTAATGGTAAATTCTCAATATTTGTGGTTTTATTTGCTTGTCTTTGAGCATCATCAGATGAAAATTTTCGAACTCCAAATAATAATGGACTCAAATCGAGTTCTCTTCCAAGCACAGACATAAAAGGAAATGAAAGATTGAAGCGAGAATCGAAGAGATCGCCGGGTTGGAGAAGGGCATAATCAGCTTCATTTTGAATAACGAAGCCATTCTATAAAAAAGTTAATAAAAATTTAACTCATAGTTAAGAAAAACTAACTCGATAATGTCTAACAGGTTCATTAAATTCACAAAAATCTGTGCAAAACTCATAAAAATTTTCACCAGAACTTTTATTTCCATGATTAGGCATAATAAAATTATTTCCAATATCATCCATAACTTGCACGGTGGCATTTAAATGCGCTGACCTCGTTAATGTTCCATTATCTTTAGCTATAATAAATACCACAACGGATATGGGATCACTACCATTTTTAGAGTAAAATTCTTCATGCATTGCAACTTCTTGATGAGATCGAGCTCCATTTGGTGTATATCCAGTTTTAAGATCATCTTCTTGCTTAGTAAATGGAATTTTTATTGAGGTTATTAAAGTAAATATAACAACAATCTAAAAACATAAAGTAGGCCATGAACTTGTATCAATATAGAAAAATCCTTTAAATGCAAAACAGTGTTCATTTTTTCCTAATAAAATGCTGACGTCAGAGGTTTACTTCCTTTTGTTTTTTTTTAATTGATAGATTTTTTGCAGTGAATTCGTCGCAAATAAAAAAAACACAAACAAGGTCAACAAAAAAAATAAGGAAGGAAAGGTTCAAAATCGGGTAAAAAAATAACTAAGAAATTTTTAAAACTAAGATGATTTGAATTGATTAAAATTGTATTGGTTTAGATCATTCGAGAATTTACAACGACCCAAGTAATAAACAACAAATAAAAACTAACCGTTAATATAATTTTAGCATAATCAGTTATAAAGTATCCTAAATTTCGGAAACCTGTATCCATAAATCGTGTGAATACGGTAGAATGTTCGATAGGTGAGCTTTCTGTTAAGTGGTCAGAATTTGAAGAATCACTTGAAACTGTAGTAAAATTAGCAGAGGATGAAAATTTCACAGGATCATCTGATGGCACGACAGCTGTTCCACCATTATTGAATGAAGCTGATGATGAAGCTATTGATGGTGGATGTTCAACTGATATCGTCGCAACATTCGATCTTCCTATTGAAGGTGATTTTGCCATTGAAGGCTAATAAAAAGTAATTACTGATAGTAAAATTAAATTCTTCAAATGATCAACAACCACGATGAAAAAAAACCTTATGAAGCAAACCAAAGAAAATGAAGGTGACGACAATGCTTAAAATTAATGCGTGTTAAAAAAAAGGTGGCGCTGAGATAGACGTTCAAAGAAAAAAATTCAAAGTAAAAACGCGCAATAAATAGAAACAAAAAAAAACACGAATATGAAGGTCGCATATTTTTAGGGAAACAAAAAAAGGCGGTCTCGATAAGGCTTTCATTGATGACAATAAAACATGAGTGAAACCACAAATATGCACAAACCGCTGTTGCCACCACCGCCGATAGCGGAAATCGCAGAAGAAGAAAAGCAGTAGTATCTTCGCTTCTGCTGTAACGTCAATTCAAAGACTGCCGTCCATCCATTGCAAAGAAGCCTGAAGAACTGGTTATAGTCACTGCAAAAAATGACGCTCTTATATAACATTCTTTTCCTATTTTTATGACACTATTTTATTGTGATGATTTCTCCGACACTAATAGCTATTGTTAAAACGTTAAAATAAAAAGGAAAGTTTATTCACAAAAGTACAAACAAAGCTGTTTTTGTTGTAACTTGTTTCTGTAGTTTTAGAAGGTACAAATCTTGAAGTTAGTTCAGTTCACAAAAGTTCAGCTCAAAAGTTATACCAGCGATTAAAAAGAATCTCCATAGGCGACATGAATAAAAAATGTTGATAAAAAGGAGCAAAGAAATTTCAGAAAATCCTTTTTTTGTAGTGACGAAAAAAGCACCATGACCCAATTAAATAAAGACAAGAGCAAAGTTTAAAAATGTCAATGAGAAAATAGGTTTGTAAAGAAAAGGCTTTATTAACAATAGTTTATTACTGTATATACAAGCAAGCTACTACAATATAATATAACATCTAATACTTCACGAGATCATTGCATTTACCCAATTCAAATAATGCATCTTGAATTCTATCTGTAATCTTTTTGCGACGTTCAATTTCCACATTACTTTGTATTGAAAGAAGGTAAGTTTTCATATCAATTGGTTCACCAATAGTAATTTCCACTGTCTAAAAGTAAAAGGCATATTTAGAAAATTAAAGAATGAAAGATAACTTACTTTTCCAAAATGAGGATAATATGGTGGTTTAGACGGCCACACTTGATTCATTCCATTTACCCAAATTGGCAAAACAATCGGAGGCTCTTTTGTTTCATTAATCATTCTTCCAACTCCCCATTTTACTCTTATTGGTTTTGGAGTTACTTTGCCTTCAGGAAAAAGATGCACCCATTTTCTTTCATTTAATTTTTCAATACAGAAATCCACACATTCTTGAAAAACACCAGATCCACGAACAATAGGCACACATCGACCAAGAGAAAACCAGCTAAAATAACAGAACATGGTGAATACAAAAAACTCCATAATTACTTACTAAGTGTGTGATTCTTTGGTAAAGCAAATATTATGTGCAGTAGGAGTAAAACGAAATCGATCAATGTTTTTCAAAAACTTCGAGATAGGTATTAAAGCTGAAATGAAAATAAGTAAAAAGTGATGAAATAAATAGAGCAATAAATCATTTACCCCAAATCAAAGGATCATCAATGTTGCAGCGATGATTGGATACAGTCAATAGAGAACGAGATTGATCTTCCAAAAGTTTCAGGAAATTTTCACGATTATGAACAATTAATTTATTACCACCTAAACAAAAAAAGTTAAGAAATTGAAAACTAAAAACATACCAGCAAACATAGATTTGGCACATAAATATACAAATGTCATCGTTGCACGAGATTTCCATATATACCATTTGGATGGATTTTGTGGAAAAGGCCATGGATAGCGAAAACCATCAACATTTGCTTTCTTTATAAATTGCATTATTTCATTTATGGTAAAGGATCAAACAACAAACAAAAAAGTAAACCAATAATGTTTTTGTTTCAGTCATTTGTGGGAATTTGCGATAAGAACAATATGCCAAAATATGTATCAAACAATTTTCTAATAAACCAATTTTTACAAATACTTGATTTACATAAATTTTTATTATAAAAAACCCACAAATATATTAAGATAACCTTTTTGCATCTCATATTTCTAAATATTTTAATATGCCTGCTACCAGCCAAGGAATTAATAAACTTTCAGCTTATAACTAAAGATTTGAAAAATTTCCTGTGTAGCTTCACAAGCTGGTTCGTATTGATCATCTTCAGAATAGTCACCAAAAAATGATTTAAGTGAAATTTCATTTTCTTGAAATAATACATTGAAAGATTCCTCATCAACATTAGATTCATGGTCTTTTTCTATAAAAACAAAGTTTTCACATTCATCTTCACTTGAAGAAAAAGAATCATTTATTTCTTGGATGAATTTCAAGCTTCCAAAACTTTCTAATTTTCTTTCTTCTTCTTCTTGTAACGTTAATGCTTTATTCTTCACATATTCATTTGTAGCCCATTGAGGAGGAACAATACGACCGTAGTATTTAGTTCCAAGATAAATACTTTTGATTTTTATAAACCCTGTTAAAGGGAGATCGAGAAGAATACTTGGCTCATGACTGGTCTCAATTTTTGTTAAAGAATTGACAATAAAGTTTTTGTGTTTGCTGCAAAAGCAATCGATAATCAAAGTAAAAAAGAAAACTGGCAAACTTTTTATAATTAACAATTACGCATAATTCTCCAAGGTCTTGAGGTTCTTTAAACTTTGCAGAAATGCGAAGATAACCATCTTTAATTTGAATATTAATAACAATTTCTTCGGAGTCGGCTTTAAGAGCTTCTTCCAATTTTAATAATTTTTGAAACTAAAAGAAGCAATTATTTAAATACATTAAAGCCATACTTTGAAAATTATTTTTTAAATGCAGAAACATACTTGTTTATGAGCAGCTTCAACAAAATCAATCTCATTTTTAAGCATTGTGTATTTTTCTACCAATGACATCAATTCGGAAGTTATTTCATTGTTTTCTATTTGATCACTCAGACCACTGCTGCAAGATTGAGTTTCAATGTCTTGATTATTATTTGGATTATTTTCAACTTGCTATAATTTAATACAAACTAAAACAAGAAAGGGATGAATACAAAAAACTAAAACCTCTATTTCCATTTCTTCAATTTCATCAAGAATGTCATCAGGAAACATGAATTCATCGTTTGAAGATAAATCTTCTTCATTAATTATATCATCTTCCATTAAGCGCCTTTTTTTAGCATCTGGTGGCTCAAATGAAGAATTCATTGTTAAAAAGTTTATGAAATTGCCAAATTCAGAACCTCAAGAAAAAAATAAAGAAAATCGTCGCTATTTTTTATTCTAGCAATAATTTTTTTTAAATCCCTGAAGTTACTCTTCTTTGGCAATCAAAGGCGCTCCACCAAAAATCTATTAAATAAATAATTTAAAAAACATACAACCATTCTTTTATTAAATATACTTTTTACTTTATTGCTTATTAGGATTCTGAATGACGATAGTATAACAATAAACTTTGTTTACTGATTTTTTTTATCATCGCTTTTACATTAGCTTATTTACTTTTTTTAGAAAACCAAAATTCATTTGTTTTATTTCGAGAGGCATTTTTAATTCAGGAAGCTATTTTAAAGTTGACGCTTTTGCTGGCATGTTTTGTTGATGGTGATGAAAGGCACAGCTTGGGGAGAAAAACTTGCAATTTTTGACGCCCTGAAAGTTAACAAAAAAGCCATTTCTCGTTTCTTTTTCTTAACTAAGATTGAATCTTTTTTCAGAAATGAAAACGTGCCATAGTGGTAGTATTCATTAAAATTCGAATAACTCTGTTTTCATTCCTTCTGCAAAGACACACCATTGTTTTCATTAGTTTTTCTTCGTACTCAAAAAAGCAACAAAAGAAAAACGAAAAAACCTTTCTTTTTTGACATTAGCCCAACACTAAACTACCTTATAACATATTTTTTATACCCAAGGGTAATGTTTTTTGAAACCCGCCACCAAACAATTAATATTATTTTTTTTAAGGAAGTAAAAACAAAACCTTTTTGGTTCAAACTTTCAAAAAAAAATGTTCGGTTTTGCCATATATTTTTTAAAGCTTTTTTACTTTTACTTTTTTTTTCTATCCACGAGGGTGTGTTTAATGTTTGCATAAAATCATCCTATTTTAATTTTAAAGCAATTTAAGACGACGTTGAACAAAGTTTGAAAGTTTGTTTTTTGCACTGCTCTTTTGCTTGCTTTGCATTCTTTAATTTGAGCCTTTAAAAAAGGCATCCATCGATGCATCGTTTATAGAATTTTCAAATGTTTTTTTATTCTATCAAACAAAAAAAGTTATTTCCAAAATTGTTGTTGGTTTTAAACCAATTAAAATATTTTGTCATCATTTCGTACTTTTATTTTTAGGCCTATTTTTAACTGTTGTCGACGTCTTCGGAGTATTGTTAAAGTTAAACGTCTCGAAGAAAAACACTTTTGGGAATTCATAGTAAGTGCTTTTTTGTCTGATGCCACCAACGTATGAAGAAGGGCTTTAAACAATTTTTCCATAAAAAAAATTTAACAATAGAAATAATAATTCTACGTAAAATAACGATTTATTTTAAAGAAATTTTTTATTTTGCCAAGCTTTAAACTTTTTCACTGTGGTTTTTGTTTTGTTTCCCGTTAAAAGACTAAGGATTAGTTTCTTAAGAATGGAAGAGAAGAGTTTTTGACGTGTAAACTATTATGTTTTGTTGTTTTTGGTCAGTCATTCTCATTCATTTGTTTCAGTTTCTTTTTTTATTATTCATTCAAATAAATAACTAACTAAGATGAATATGAAACTATTCATATTATAAACATCATCCATCCATTGTGGGTCTCCTGTTGTGGTGGCAAAAAGAATAACGGCGACGTTCGTCTCCGTCTCTATTGTCCTCTTCAAAAAAAGCTTTCTGTAAAGTAAATTTGCGTATGCTTGATAGGGCCTTCAATATTTTTTTTGAAAAAAACCTTTTGTGGTGTAGTTCTATTACTTCCTGTTATAGGTAAGTTCAATATTATTTCACTCTTTATGATCTTTTTTTTTCTCTCCAAAAAATATGAAAAGCGTTTTTGAAAATGTGTAACGTTTAAAAATGTAAAAAAAAGTAGTCCAACTGTTAACTTTTTTTGTATCTATGTTGTTAGTCCATTTTTAAAAGTTAATGTTATGTAATTGTTTTTTTTTTCTAACAAAAAACTACAAACACCCGAACAAAAAAAACAATATGTCTAAAGGGGGTGGAAACCAATGATGCGCAAAAATTTTATTCATAAATAAACTACTTCTTCCTAAATCCCTTAACAGCTTTTTTGTTATAGTTCCAAAACAAAAAAGCAGCCACTTTATGCTACCAATTTGCTTGATTGGCTTTTTTTCATTTTGGAAGCGCCACCTTTTTTTGGATGTTTGAAAGAGGAAGAATAGCTTCGATTAGGTTTTTCAGTTATACGTGCATTTTAGCCAGCTTTAAACGTTAACTTGAAATATTTAAATATAATATGAATTTCGAGTTCCATATCAAAACTTTTAAAAACAATTTGACAAGTGCATCTTAGAAAAAATCAAAGAAGTTTATCTATCGTTTTTGGTTTCTTATTTTTTTGGTTAATTCTTTTAAAAACTTTTTTTTCGCCATTCTTTTTTAACGCTTTATTTACTTTAATAATTTCCTGTAAATTTTTTCAGATTATTTAATCATTAGTTTTATTTTTCGAAAAAGGGTCAATGAAAGCGGGCGGCATTATTAGTTGTATTATCGCTACTTTATTTCATTATAATAATATCAAATTAATATTAGCTGATCGTAAGTTTTATGTTTGAACATTTGCTTTTTCTTATATTCTATTAAAAGGATTAGCTCTATTACAACCAAATGGCGATCTTTTACCCCATGTTCGATTATCAAAAGATTTATTGGATGAAAAACGTTATGATCGTCGAGTGAGACCTTCAGCCAATTACAATGTCCCAATCAAAGTTACATTTTCAATGAGCTTATATCAAATATTAGCTATTGTAAGTTTCTAAAATAAAGGAAAATAGTGAAAAAGAAAAGTTATTTTTTAGAATGAAAAAATGCAACACTTAGAATTAAATGTTTGGGTGATACAGGTTTGAAACAAAAAAATTAATTTCGAATTCAGAGAAATAACTTTAAAACTTTTAGAAATGGAATGATGCGTTTTTGGGTAAGTGCTATTATAATATTTTTTAACCCTTAGCTTTAGAAAAGCTAAACTTTATTTTTTTTTGTGGGGCTGAAATCAAAGAAAATAATAAATTTTCAGGATGGGATCCATATAAATATGGTACCATTAATCAAACAATTTTACCTTTTAATAAAATATGGTACGTCTCTATTTACTTTTAAAATAAAAGCTTAATTGTTTCTTTGTTAGGTTACCCGATACATATGTTTATAATTCAGTGGTAATGAATCGAGAAGAAACTGAAAGATACATAAACGTTATTGTTTCAAGTGAATATTGGAAAAAACAGCGAGGTTCTTTAGTTAAATTTATGTATCCTGCAGTTTATCGAACTACTTGCAGATTAAATATACGGTAGATTCATGCCACTTTGCTTTAATATCTAAAATTGCAAATTTTATAGCTACTTTCCTTATGATCAACAAAAATGCACTTTAACTATTAGTAGTTGGACGAGCGATAAAAGTGCAATCGATTATGAGCCTGAATTTGATTCAGTTAATCTTGATAATTTTATTCCAAATGAAGAATGGGTGGTTGTTAGTTTTACTGTAAAAAGAATAGAACAAAAATTTGTTTGCTGTCCTGATCCATGGGTTTTATTGGAAGCAACTTTGGTAGTTCGTCGGAAACCATTATATTACATTGTGAATCTTGTAATTCCAACTTCGGTTATTACCCTTGTTGCTGTAACAGGATTCTTTACACCTGCATCAACTTCAAATGAACGAAGAGAAAAATTATCTCTTGGAATCGATTCCCTTCTCGCACATTCACTTTTGCTTATGATGGTAAAAATAAACTTTGATTTTATCAAAAAACTTTAAAAAATAATTTTAGGTTAGTGAACAAATGCCGACGACATCTGATTATGTTCCACTTTTTGGATTATTTTATCTTTCCATCATTGTTATCATTTTTATTGGAACTCTTTTCACTGCTTTCATTCTCAATATTCATCTTCAAAAAACTCATAATAAACCAATTCCACCTTTAGTTTCATATATTTTCTTTCGAAAAATTGCAGTATGGTTATCAATTCGACCATCCACGACTTTATTGGAATTATGGATGGAAACCGGAGTTCGAATTGAAGGATTTGAAAAAATGAGTGGAATGAAAGCTCGAAATGCTCTAACAAAACGCGTAAAAATTGATAAAAATTTCGAAAAAAGGCAACAAAAATCAATGCCATTTGCATCTGATAATGAGAAGCAATCTCATGTATGAATCCCATGTATTTTTTTCTTAATAATATTTTTGATTTTTTTAGCATTATTTGCTTGCATCAGACCCATTGCCAGTTTTAAGAAACGTAGGCCACCACCATCAACCACCACAACGACCAACATGTTCTCCGCCATCTTTAAGTCCTCGAACAAATGATCCTTCTTATTTAAAGCCTCCACTTTCTCCTCGCAACATTAATAACAATAACAACAATGGAGGACATGATTCTTTTTATCGACGAAAAAATAATGCTGCCGCTTCCATTGCTGCTCGAAGAAATTGGAAACGTCTTGCACAAAGAGCAAGTGCAAAAAGTAAAAACGCCTTTTAACCTTAAATATTTTTAAAAATTGGTTGAATTTATTTTTTAGGACGTGAAGAACTTAAAGAAATTCCATATGCAGATAGCACAACCCCACAAATAAGTCAACAACCATCATGGAATCTTGCAAATCGCAGTGCTTCAACATCTATTCCACTTCCTGCTTTACATTTAATGGGTCTTCAAATTGGTGGAGGAATGAATAGCGCCACATCAGGTTCAAATACATTACTACTTTTAAAATTGCGTCGTCGAAATGCAGCCGAATGGGAATTTCTTGCAACTGTTTTAGATAGAGTTTTACTTATCGTTTTTTCTATTCTTGTAATAATGGTAACAGGGTCAATGGTGGCAATCGGGCAAATTATTCATTTTGCATACACGCTTGAAGATGAAAGAAATAATATTACTGCACATCAAACTTAAAAAGTTTGTACAATAAAATAAACATATATTGAAAGTTTTTTAATTTTTTTGTTTTATTAAAAAAAGTATGTAAATGCATAATTATAAAGTTAAAGTTTAATAAAAAAGATCTAAAAAAATGTTTACAAAGCACTATGGTATGGATTATATTGAGGGAAAGCAATGGGACAAGAAAATGAACCAGGTGAATGAATGTATGGTGAAAAATAATCTGTGCAATTAAAAGCATTTTGCATTGAAGTTGGAATAAGATGGGGATTTGTTGTTGCAAAGTGGGTGGTTGTAGTTGTATCAAGAGTGACTTTTGAATGGAGAGGTGAACGATGATTAATGGACGAATTTGTGCTGGAACCAGAATTTGGTAAAGGAGAATAAACACTCGTTGAAGCAAAAGTGGTTGTAGCAGAATTGGGTGAAGTTGAAGTAACTTCAAGACTAGGAGCAATAAGGGGCTGAGAATTCCATTGAAAACTTGTTGTTGTTGCAGAAGATCTTGGAATGGTGGAATATGGTGCAGCCCAAGAAGAAGCTTGATAAACAGAAGAATTTTCTTCAAACTAAAAAATATTATAATTTTATATGAATTTTCTTTTCCAAAAAAAGAAACAAAATTTCTTACGATAGCTGCCAATGTTTGATTACCGCTAGCAGCAGCGGCAGCAGCTGCTGAAATCGCTCTCATATCTGTGTTTTGTAACGGTTGTAGCGGCTTTTCACGTTTGCGGAATTTCGCTCGACGGTTTTTAAACCAAACCTATAGAAAAACATAGTTGCATTGCATTAGCTTTTTTAAATTTCATTGATCTTTTTTTTTCTCTAGTTTCTTTTTTCGACTCCATTGGGATTTTCATTATAAAAATGGGCGACAAATTAATTAACATTGAGGAACAACAAATTCTTAGGCAGTGTGAAATGAAATCAATTATAAAGAACATGAAAAAGATGCCAAAAGAAGAATTTTTTTTAGCTTTTTTTGTTAAACACAATTTTTAAACTAAAATTATAAAAAAACATACTCTCACACGAGCTTCTGTAAGGGTTATTCTTGATGCTAAATCTTCTCTTGTAGCCATATCAGGATATTTATTTCGAGCAAAGAAATTTTCTAACTCAGTTAATTGAAAGCTTGTGAAATGGGTTCGTTGTCTTCGAATTTTTTGATTTTGAAGGTTGATGGAATTGGAAGGTTTGGGTTCAGTTTTGATGGCTTTTTTATTGCCACCTAGAAAAGAGATAGTAAGTAATCAAAAAAAGAGCTAATTATGATTTTACCTTTCTTTTCTTGTGTTGCCTTTTTCACCGAGGTTACATTTGGAGCTACTTGAGGCTCCGTCGATTGAGGTATGGTTAAACCATTTAGATCATTTAAATAATTTGCAGCTCCATGTTGGGATGTAAATGTTGAACCGGAAAAAGAAAGAGGTGGAAATGATCCAAAAGCATCATGTCCACCAAAAGATGGAAAATTTCCTTTAAAAACACAACAACCGTTAATAAAATATTTTATATAAATTTAGAAACATACCAAATCCTGTAGCACTTCCATAAGAAGTTGGAAAAGCAGAACAATGAAATTGCGTTGAATCATAAAACCCTTGACTGCAATTTATAGAAGCAGCAGTTGGCGCAGTAGTTGCATCTAATGCTCCAATAAGGTGGGCTGCCGCAGCATTGAATCCAAACGTGGAAGAAGAGGAATTGTTGTTCAAATCCATTGGATTAAAGCGTTTTGTTAATCTATGGGAGGGCTTCAATAGGCTTAAATTTACACAGAACAAAACAAAAGCCTTAGTGGCGATGATGTAAGCCCAGCGAAGAAAATTCACCAGCTTCTTAAGAATTTTCTTCTCTTCCACAAGGAAAAAAACTTTAAAGAATCCAATAAGCCTATTTTAAACAATAATAAAACTATTCAAAATTTGAATTAAGTTGAAACTTCAAAATAAAACTGCAAACAACAACCAAAAAGGAGCTTGTATTGCCACCAGTAACCAAGACTTTTTTAGCTAACCCTTTTTTACCGTAATCGTCGGAAACGCCGCCCCTTAAAAAAATTAAGAAGTGCCATTTGTTTCTTTGCCAAAAAAAGAAAGAAGAATGTCTTCCAATAGTTTATGCTTAAAAAGACAAATTAGGAAAAACGACCACGAAGAAGACATAATCCTCGACGCCGCCATTGCTATTACCATCTCGGCGGCTAAAAACAAAAAGATGGTTCTGCTCATCATCAGTTTTCTCCGGGAAATGAAATGAGCGAATTCCTCATTTAGTTTGACAACATAGCATAGCGTAAGTTAAGTAATGCCAGCTTTTTTATTTTTAAAGTTGATAAGCGATTGTATTTTGCGATAGCTTTTTTTTATTGAGTACTGTAATCGTTTCTGCTGCTGACTAACTGAATGGTAAGGAATAGTTTCAAGAGGTTTGCGTCATAAGTTTTAAGAGATGAACGCCTGTTGACCTTTTAAGAACTATGTTTATATTTTAACCTTCTCTTTTTTTAAGGAAGAAAAGCTATAAAAAAAACAATGCATTTTGTCAAAAAAAACTTTCTGTAAAAGTTGAAACAAAAAAGAAGCAAATATTATTTTTTTGTTTGACTCCTTGAAAACTCAATGCTTATTTTTTAACTTGAATTTGCTCAATTTCATTATGGCTCATTTAACGGTTTGAACCTTACCGCAATGGATAGCTTCTTCTCGGCGGGTGATTGCGCAAGGCTTTTTTATTTCATGACCGACAATTGTCAAAAAGAGGTGGTAAAAAAAAAGAAACAGCAAAAAAATTTGTTATTTTTTTAAAAGCCAATCTTTCGAGATATCATCTATTATTTCATTTGGTGACAGCCGCCATCTGGGATTTTTCTTTTTTGTTTTCACTTTTATTTCGCGCATTTCACAAATAAATCATTCAAAAAATAAAACCGCACTTTTTCTTTCTTCTATTTATTATTATTTTGCAAGAAAAAAAATTATTATAAAATTAGTTAGATAAATAACATCCGATTGAATAATTTTCAAGCAATGGATTTTGTTTCAGTGGTATTTAAATCTAGGTATTGTGAATTTATACATCCAATATCGAATTGAATTTCTTCAGTAAGACAATCATTTGCTCGCCAAAGGAACCAATCATTTCGTCTTCGAATTACATCAAATGTTACTCCTTCCACGCATGAAGCATTATCATTAGGGCGGCGGCCAATAATATAAGCAAAATCAGCGTTTGCACATTGAAGAGGGCAAAAATTTCGAAGTTCTTGTTTTTCGACTTCTTTTTCCTAAATTATGAAAGTCTTTATAAAAATTCTAAGAAATTTAAAGTAAAAAACCATAAAGCATCCACTTTCTGTGATTGTAATGGGTTCATCATCAGAAGTCATAAAAGTCAATCGACACTCGGTAACTTCAGTTTGGCCATGTTCTATGCAAGTATATTGTCGAAATTCTGTTTGATAGAAAAAAAATTGGTAAAACAAGTGATAAAATCAAAACTCACGATTATTGGTAGCATCTTCAGCAGCAACAAAAATAAATAAAAAAGAAATCACAAAAAGAACAAACATCCTTTTTTATTATTATTAAAACTTCGTTCGTTCCTCACTTTTTACAATGTGGGAAGAATATAAAGTGGTAGAAAAATGTCTTTCTGGATTTATGCGTTTTAAACAACAATTAACGCATATGTACGTTTCACTTGTTTGAGCGATGACCCAAATACCTTTTTTTTCTTGTTCCTTTTCTTGCTTTTGATCATCGTTATGCAAGTAATCCTCCTATTGTTTGATGAAAATCCGCAATTTTAAATCCATTTTTTACAACCACACTTTAATTTAACAGAATTTTTTTTTCAGGACAATATTCAAAAATAAAAGTTTGTGTATTTTTTATGAAGAAAAGAGCCTTGAAATTTTATTTATTTTTGGAGTGAATTTTCTCTTTATTAATAAAATTAAAAAATATATAAAACTTATTAAATTTATTGCATCTTTTAACATTTATTACCTGAAAAACTTTAATAATTATGCAAAGCTGCAATTAACAACATTTTTTTAAAAGCACCCGTTCTTGTACAATTAATTTGAAAGATATTCAAAAAAGAAAATTTAGTCTAACAAAAAAAAACATAAAATAATAATTGAATTAAAAGGTACAACCTTTTATGATGAAGAAGCTTCACTTTGTTTTCGTTGGTGTAGAAGAATCTTGTTGTAAATAATTGGTGCAGGTCGAATGAAATTGTATTTGGAAACGATGTTAAGGATTTCACCAAAGCGATGCTAAAATTTAATTTCAGCTATTTTTAAACTTTGGTTTTTAGTGAACTTACAGAAATAGCATCGGGCATATATATTACAACATTATGAATATAATGAATAACCAAAGTTACAATTCTTGATTCATCCGATTTAGTAACCTTTGCAGCGGATTCCAAAAAGTTCAAGCAACATGTTAGAGTGTTGTCGACGAATTTTGGATCTAATTCAAGCCCCTAAAAACAAAAGTGTGTGACATGAAATTTTATTTTCTTTGTATTATTTCCTTTACTTTTTTAAATGATTCAACAAACATTTGAACCATAGCAATCATAGTAGCTGCAGAAAAACTTTCATAAATCATATGATTTAAATAATTATATACTCTTTCATCATTCGAAGCTAACATAAAAGTCAAAGCGCTTCCCATCATTTTCGGAAATGCCATAACACATTCAATCATTTTATCCATGGATATATTATATGCTTTTAATGCTCCCAAGTTGTTGCTCTTTTCAAAGAAATTTTTTAATGACTCAAGTTCATCATGTTTTAAAGCTTTGATGGAACCATTAAAAAGTTCATCCAACGCGCTTTCAATGTTTACGGCTTCACAATCATGAACACCAGAATCGGTTCGGGTTCCAAAATGATGAGGAATGATTTGATAATCAGCGAATTGAGTTTCTGTGGTCGCAGATTGGCGAGGTTGAGAAGTGGAGCTTCCAGCAATTGAAAAACCCTCGGTAGTCATGTCTGATTGCATAATTACTTCATGATGTTGTGAAACTCCAGTAAAGCCCGTTGATGATGATGGTGCTTGCCAATTACCACTGCCAATGGCAGCGACAACAACATTATTCGTTTTTAGACCCATTTCATTAAAAACTTCTCTCACAATTGTTGCCGTTCCATTTTGTTTTAGCAATGAAGCCACATAACAATTAAATGGGTCATCATCTGGAACATTTGCAAGCTTTTCGGGTGTTTCATCAAGCAATAATAAGCGACGTTGTTCGTACGTATATCCAAGCAGTCTACCAATAAATTGTTTTTCTGCTCCACTTATTATTGCAAAATTTGGATCATTTATTCGATATTCATCGCTCTAAATGATATTTCATACTTTTTATATTCCTTTTTTTTAAATTCTTACATAACATTTTAACAAAACTGCAACGGATGGATTTATTTCTTGATCAGGTCTATCAAAATTGTAATTATTATTATTTAATATTTTAAATCCGTTTATACTAAAAAAACTAAGCTTAATTATTGCGAGAATACTTTTTAAAGATACCAAAAGATAACATAATGTAAAATAATTCTTTCAGCAATTTTATCTGGTCCTTTAAGTTGATTTAAATAATAATATTGAGTGAGAACTCGTAAAAGAATTGACTTAGATACTCCAGCAACCCGCTAAATTTTAATAAAAAAAATTAGACTATTAATACTTGATTTAACGGAAATTTTACCCTTTCAAACCATTCTAATATTTCATCCAATCTTCTTTGTTTTAATTGAAGCAAACTAAAAAAATTTGATTTTGCAACTTTTTTAAGTAATCAAATTTTTGTGACTTACTCATTTACAATTTTTGTTAATTGAGCCATCATTGAAGGTGTCATCAAATTATTGGTTGCCATTTTTATTAAAAATTTAAAATAAATCTATTTTTAACTTGAACGAGACAGTTTTTTTGAAAATGTGAAAGACAATAGACGACGACAATGTTGCCTCAAGTAGTAGTCTAAGAGAACTCACATGTTGCTGAATATTATTTCGCTTTGGGAATTATTTCTTTTTTTGCGAGGAAATAAATTAATGTTTTAGTGCATTCCTTTTTCCATCGGATTTCAAAAAAGTTAACAATTAATTAATTTTTCAAATATGTATGTAAAAAATTAAATGCTTTTGAACACTAAAGCTTAGATTTTATTAATATGTAACAATTAAAATTTATTCAATGCTTTAATAATGTAAACGTGCGATAACAATCTTTTGTTTTGTTTCTAACTTGCTAAATTGCTGTGTCGATGTGTAACAAATTTTGTTCAGAGTCATATCATATATACCTATTAATTATAAACGTATCCGCTCGAAAAAAACAAAACTTTTGATGTTGTTCAAGCTTTGTTATATGCATGCCATCGTTGTACCAGCTGTTCTTAACCCACCCGATCCATTTTTTTTCTTCTTCTTCTCCATGTTAGTTGAGTCAGATTTTTTTAACAACTCGACTCAAAGTAACAACAAGCAAGCAAGCGTAGGATGTCTTGTGATTTATTTTTTTGCAAGCAAAAGTGAAAGTTCATGATATTTCATGCCCTTGAGAAACCAAGCATGCGGAGGATAAAAAAATCAAAAAGATAAAATTTTACGAGCTTTATTCTTAAAACAAACAACTGTGCCAAAAAAAGTTTTAGATATGCCTGATTTGAGCCAAAATCCGTTTATCGCACAAAAGATAAAATAAAATGATGCATCTGTTTTTTAGCGGCGGCTTTTTTTTGTTGGCTAAAACACTTATTGCTTTTTAGTCGTTTTTTCAAATTTTTATTTGATGGAACCGAAGAGTGTTTATGAGTCTACACCAACAAAAAAATTAAATTAGAAAGGAACGCAAATTTTGCAAACGTTCTTGTCTAAGACTGACGACGACAATAAAAGCTGCAAACTTGTTGTAAAAAAATTGGAAGAGGATATAGCTTTAGTTTATGTAATCAAAGTCAATGATACAATAAATAAAAAGAATTCCCCGCATTTAAACAGACTCCTACGCAATCAAATTTTCTCCCTCTCATTCAAACTTTTCTTTCTTTTTCCGTTTTTACCTCAATGAAATATGATGAAGCATATTTTTGCGAAGATGAGAATGATGAAAAATGCTTTTAAACGTTATTCATTTTTTAAGACAAATTGTTCGATTGAAAAAATAATTTTTTTGCTTGACTTTTGCTCCGAGCTTCGAACATCATCCAAATTTGCAGCTGATTCATTCACATGTGTTCTTCTTCACCTCTTCTGCCAAATGCAAAAAAAAAGAAAATGTATCAAATTTCTTTTCACCTGACAAAAAAAAAATCACGCATTTTTTGTGCATGAAACAGCCGACTGACAGTTTTAAAGTTTCATTTTTTTATTATTGTTATTGCACTCATGAAAAGGATTTTTATTTTAAGAACTATGAACTCCAGCTGATTGTGATTAAAATTGCATTCAATTCAATTTGGTTCTCAGCTGACTTTTAGCTATTTTAAAAGATAAATACATAGTTTGGTGGCGCCAGGCATCATCTATGGGTGACATTGTGATTTTTTTCTTCAACAATTAATTACACTATTTTTCACTGTTTTTTTGACTCAATCTGATTGTTGCGTGCGGGGTTACCTTAGGTACTTGGCGAGTTGCCAGCCAGCACATGTGTTTGCTTTTCTTATCGCTCGCTGACACCGGAAGTTAAAGATCATTGGGTGTCAATACTACTGCCAAATTTCAACAATAATAATCGACGAAGAACATCAGCTGTTTGAATGCTTTGTTTTTAATGAATTTATAGATGACATTACTTTCAAATGACTAAAATAAATCTCCAAATCTGTTTGTTTCTTTGCTTATTGCTTTGTATCTAATTACCCAACCACAAATTTCAAAATAAAGAAAGCACCAAAATAGCAAATGAAGAAACGTAAAAACATATTCAAATTTTTAACAGAAAATATCATAAAGCTTGGTGTAAAGGCTTAAAAAGATGTTGCTATAATTTATTTTTCCAAATCTGAAAGGAATGAAGCAATTTTTGTCACGAAAAAATATCTCAAATAAAGCTGATTTTAATGAACATAAAATAACCAAAAAATAGTTTAAAGGAAGCTTTTCTTAATTTCCATTTCACACTCTCTAATGGCACCAGTTTTGTGTATTCTCAAATTTCAAAAATTTGACGAACCATCTTTTTTTTCTTTCACTTTTTTTAATGACATGTGTTTGAACCCAAAAAGACCTTGTTTCAGAACAATCACAATTGTTACAAAAATAAACATTTTATTTAACGAATTAAATTTTATTATTCTTGGATTGATTCTAAAAAAAGAAAGAATGAAAACTACGGCCATCACATGAGTTCAAAAAAACGTGGACTATCAATCATTTTGTTTCAAAAATTTTATACACCAACAACATTCTTACTCATTCTTCAACAATTTTCTTTTTTAACTTGGTTATCTCGAGTTTTTTAAGACAAAAGTTTTTAACCAAGTTGTTTTTTTTGCATTCTTTCAGTTTCGAAAGCAGCAAGCAGCTATAACAATCTGTGAGCAAAAAATGTCTGGGATTTCTAGAAAAAGCAAATGTTGCTGTGGCTTTGGTTGATTTACTTTTTTACTTTTACTTCGTTAAAAGTTTTGAAAGTTATTGAATGTAACAAAAAAAAATCCGATTTGAAGCATTTGTTTACTTACTTTTGCTCTTGATAATTGCCAAAGTTTTCACGCAATAAAGAATTTCCAATGAGAAAAGTGAGAGAAAAAAATTTATTAAAAAAAGAAGAAATCTTTTAGCAAGTGATTTACTTCATGCATGTTTTTGTTTTAGAAAAAATAAATAAAAGATGCACACTTTGGATCAGCTGACGATGATTGTGAGTGAAATGAGTGAAAGCCCAAACAGCAAGATTTTTGCGCATGATTAAACAAAAATAGCAGCAATTGGCCACTTACTTGTTGCATATGAAATGAAAAAAATAACAAGAATATTTTGCACTTTTTAAAATTTAAAAAACAATGGAATGTTTGCTTGCAGTTGGTTCATAACTTTTCATTTTTGAACTCTCTCATCATTTGATTAAATCATGTCAAAACAATGTTTACCTTAGAAAAAAAGAGTTTAAAAAAAACCTCTTCCAGAACAATTTTTCTTTTTAAAGAAATGTGAGAAATGTTAAACAAATAATGGGTTAAATTTTATAATGGCACATGATGATCGAATGCCGCGCGTGTTGTATCTTTTTAATCAATGTCAGCTGGTGTCTTCCGGGGTCGTTAAGTCTTTTAAAAAAATCGTCACTATGAATATAGATATTTTTGAGGCGGGGTTTCAATGCTTTTCTCTGTGATTTTTTTGCAATTTTACGTAAAACAAAAGTAGGCGGGATGAAAAAAATTTGATTAGAAATTCTTTTAAGCTTGGAGCAAGCCCTCTCTTCACTCTACTCTCTACTGATTCAAAAAGTTGAGTTCATCGCCAGCGCTTTAACACTCTTTCAAGTTTATTTTGCTCCTAATATTTTTATTATTTTACTGAAATTATAATGTCTGAACAAGAACAACAATCTACTGAGGCTGCACCTCAACCAGAGGCTCCATCAGCTGATAATGAAGCAGCAGGTAAGCATAATTTATTTCTTTTTAGCATATTGTTATTAGTTTTTTTAATAGTTCCTGCACCTGCCCCAGAAGGTGATACTTCGACTGATGCTTCAGCACCAGCTGAATCCACTGGAGATGATCATTCTGGAAATGAAACAACACCTGTTGGTGGCGGAGATGAAGCTGATTCAACTTCGTCTTTTAAACCAGCTGAAGAATCCAGCGCCCCAGCAGCTACTGAAGGTAATGAAGCAGCTGTAGATGAAGCCCCAAAGTCTGAAACCGCTGATGTTACTCCTGAAGCATCATCTACTGAAGAAACTGTACCAGCTCCAGAATCTGCACCTACAACTGAAGCTGCACGTAAGCTTAAAAAAGTACGCTACCTTAATAAAGTTCAATAATGTTTTGCAGCTGAAGCTTCATCAGAAGCACCCAAAGAAGAAGAATCCAAGCCAGCTGAAGAAACCCCTGCAGATAACGCTGGAGAACCAGCTGCAGAAAAGACTGAAGCCACTCCTTCAGAAGCTGCTCCAGTTCCAGAAGCTGCTTCACAAGATAATGAAGCCGCAACTCCTGCCCCAGTAACAGAAGGTGAATCTACTCTTCCTGACGATGCACCAAAAACCGAAGATAATGCAGCTGCTGTTGAAGAAGCACCAAAATCTGAAACTGCTGCAGTTGCCCCTGAAGCTGCTTCTGAAAGTGCACCAGTTGATAATGCGGGAGAAGAATCTGCTGTTAAAGCTGAAGCCCCATCAACTGAATCATCACCAGCCGAATCTGCCCCAGCTGAATCCACTCCAACAGAATCATCTGAAAATGCAGCGGAACTTCAAGCAGTTATTGATGCTTCACCATCTGCTGGTGAAGCAACCGAGGAAGCTCCAAAAGAAGATGCTGCTCCAACTGAAGCGGCTCCAGAAAAGACCGAAGAAGCTTCCGCAGATGCTCCAAAACCTGAAGCTCCATCAGCTGACAATGAAGCAGCAGTCAATGCACCTGCACCCGAAGGAGCATCTGATCATGTTTTTGATCCATCCACTGGTGAAGAAGGCGCCGCTGCTGAAGCACCTAAAAATGAAACTGCTGATACTAGCAGCCCTGAAACAGCTGCAACTGCTGAAAACCCATCTGAATCAGCTCCTGCAGAACCAGGTATGACTACTAAAAATATTTTAAATCATTATAATCAAAAACTATTTTTAGCTTCTGCTGCTGAACACCAAGCTTCTGAGACTGTTGAAGCTGCAGCATAAAATGAATAACTGACAAATTGTCGCCGTCAAAAGCCGATAATGCCCCTTTTGATTCTATACATACATTTATCACACATTTTTTTAAACGTTTGCTGTTCTTGCTTCATTAAAAACGACAACCACATTTTTTATTCTTTAAATCTTTGTATTTAGCCTTTTTTCTTAATTTCTGCTGATTGAAAAAAAAAAATTAATACCATTATGTCATTTCTTGTTTCTGTCTTTCAACTCTCTCTATAATTTAGAGAAGTAAATAGTAGTTCATCAAGATATGACATTATGGTATTTATAAAAAAAAACAATGAAACGAGTAAAAAAAATAATTAAAAAAAGCAGTTTTAATTAAAATTTTATTGTTCTTTACTTTTGATATTAGTCATAAATTTTATTTTTATTTTTCTTGGTTGTCTAAATGTACTTATATTTGGAATGATGTAAAAGCGATGAAATAAATAAATATATAAATATAAAATACTCATTACCCTATCAATTTTGAGTAAGAAAACCCAAAAAAATAAACTGATTGATTGAATGTTTTGAACCACGTGCCAATTTGTATAGTCAAAAAAATGTTGCAAAATTAGCTTTTTTTCAACAAAAAAATGAAGCAATTGTTTTTTTTTTTTTTTGCAAGAGAGTGAGTAAAACACACCAATCTCTTTAACTCTTTACTTTTTTCTTCAAGAGATGACGCAAGAAAGAAATTAACTGCTCTTTACGCTTTTTATGTCAAATGTGTCTATGTAGCTGCCTTTGATTGTACAAAAAAGTGTTAAATTTTGAAGAGTTTCTAAAGAATTTCTTAGCATCGTACAAATTTTAGACATTTTTCTTGGTAAATAAAAAAGCATTAATCATAACAAATAAATTGTGAATTTTAAAAAATTTGATAAAAGTTTTGAAATGTATTTTCCATTAATTCATGAAGGTTGTGGTGAGCTAAGTTGATTCGCCATTCGTTGTGCATTGTATTGACGAATGCGTCGATGATTGCGAAAATACATTCTTTCTAAATGTGTAACTCGCTGTTTCATTTCGGTGCTGTTTTGCTAAAAAAAATATCAAAAACTTTGTAAGCTTCATTCAATAGCTTACTAAAAATTCTTGATACATATTTGAGATTTCTTCATCAATAGCAGAAATGGATTTAGAAAGTGTCATTAAAGTTTCTTCGGTGTTTTGAGTTCCACTAATTACATGCAAAGCTTCATCATAACCTTCAATTTCTTGAAACATGTCTGCTTGTTGGCGCATCATAATTTTTGCTAAAAGCAATTTAGTGACTTTACAAAATTCTAAAAGCTTCTTTTTACCCTTTTCAATTAATTTATTCCTTTGTTCGGGATAATCTTGCAACACATTGAGTGCATCTTCTCGTTTAAGTACATAAACATCGGAATATCCAACACTTCGAAGAGAGCGTGAACGTCGATTCGCATTTTTTCCTCCACTAATTTTTAATATTGCTAATTCACCAAAACTTGCTCCTTCTTTAAGTTGATTTACAACTTGTCCTGTTTCTGATATAAGTTCTAAAGTACCTCGTTTAACAATAAACATTTCCTAAACTGGAAGAATTTTAGAAGTTTCTAAATAATAAGTCTCATACTCTAGCTAATTCTCCTTTTCGACAAAGCATATCATTAGGAGCAAACATTTGCATTTCCATTTTAAGAACAAGTTCATATAATAAACTTGGATCCATATCTCTCAAAAGTTTAACCCTTTTTAAATTTTCCATATGCAAATGTACAGCTAATTCTCCTTTGAGTCGTTGAGGTAATCCAGACATAATATTAGCTTCATCTTTAATCATTCCATGTATTTGATTGTATGCAACGACATCTTTTACCCGCTTTTGTACTACTGGTTGTACATGTCTGTAAAACAATTTCCTGTTAGCTTACTTTGTTAATTTTTCTCACCGATAATTCATATAAAATTTAAGGCCGTCCATTAAATTTTGAAATTCTGTTTTATCTTTATTTATTGTTGCTACTACATTACCAACACTACCAACGATCACGGCAAAAATGAGCATTCCAATAATGGTATCAAAAACTTCAAGTAAAATATGAATCGATAATGTTGGGTATGGCTGTTGACCGGATGTTGTTAAAGTTAACGAAGACCAATACATACTTAACATGTATTGTTTGGTAAAATTGGAAGTTTGAAGTTTTCGGCTTCTAAACTTAAAAATTTAATGAAACAACAGAAACAAATAAGTAAATAACCTTGGACCCCAAAAATTCATCATTGCTCCAACAAATGCTGTATCATTGGCTTCCGATGTGGTGGTTCCATTATATCGACATTGTTCATCAACATCCGTAAGCCAAATAGGGCAATTTGCAATTAGAGGATCAGCCATTTTAACATAATTAAATTCCCAAGCAAAGAAATTTGTTGCTTAAAAAAGTTAAGAAGCTTTATCAAAATTTTTGAACCAAACAAAGCTTACAAAAAATGCCTGTGTATAAACTAATAGTAAAATATGCGGAACAATTCCAATGGAAAAGTGTCGCACACGCAATTAATATGTGAAAAATCCGAAAACCATTGGGAAAATTAGTTCGAATGCTTTGTTTATTGGTAAAATCAATAACTCGATGTAATTTAAATAATCGATTGGCTCGAAGCAAAGATAATCGACGATATAATAATAAAAATAAATCCGTTGGTAAAATACTTAAAACATCCAAAACAAATCCATAAGTTCTCATATATTTATGAGCTCGCTTTTTGAAACTTGTTACATATAAGCCATCTTCCATGTAAACTGAAAGTTACTTTTTTTAATCCATAAAAGTCAAGAAATAAAACCAACTCAATTTAAGATTAACGTAAATATCAATCAAATAAACCACATCAAAAGCAAAATTTCCGATTAACCAAAATTTAAAGAAAGGTCCATCGGTATTGTCAAAAATAAAAATAACAGACATAAAAGCATTATATAAAAATGCAACATAAATTGCAAAAGACCAATAATAATAAAAAGATTTTGTTGGATTTATTGGTGCTGATGGTAAATTCCTAAAGTTATTCTTAAAATTTTATTTTTCTGGTTTTATGATACCTGAGAGATATTAAAAATTTGATAATTTGTTTCTTAATTTTCTCATATATTGTTAGTCCAGGAGGTGGTGGTTCAAATAAATCTTGAGGTTGTGGTGGTAGCTGAGTATTATTTCCATCGACTTTTGCTATTTCACCTGTGACTTGAACTGCATTTGGATCAGTATTTTGTTCCAATTCTGAAGTCAATTCATCTGCAAAAATATAATTATTTTTTTTCGATAGAAGCTGCTTATCATAGGATCAAAAAAGCTTTAAAGTTTAAACTATACTCAAGTCAGCAACGGAATTAAACAATGATGTGGCCCTTGATGGAGCATTTGACATCCCAACGGGTTCAAATACAAGTGAGGCATTAATTTCTGAAATTTGGCCATCATAAAATCCTTCTTCATCATGTTGAATTGATAGAAGCCACTTTTTTATTATCTAAAATCAAATTAAATTACACGATAGAAAAACAAAGCATTTTTACGACTATACCGTTGTAGTTCGGACAACATCAGCAAAAGTAACTTTTTTATCTTCTGTTGGCGCATCAGTGCTTGGATTATTTGGCGATGGTTGAGAAACAACTTTATTAGTTCCTGATTCAATATCAACAGCATCCGACATTTTTGCAACAAGTAAGAAAAAAAGAAGAGCGCAAAAAAAAGATACTCTTTACTCAATATACCTGCTCGGAAGAAGAAGTGTTTGTTTCCATGGCAAGCAACAAATATGTCGCGTCCCTTTGAGTCTTTTAGACATCCTTTTTTAAGTCTTTAATGCTCAGAATGTTATTAAAAAGACAACAGAGGTATTTTGAAATAGCTTTTTTATACAAACCATTAATTTAAAGAAAAATTAAATAATAAAAAATGAGATCAAAAATTGAAAAGTTTTTTGTTGTTGTAGGATTTGAATTTAGCAATCTTCAACATATCCTTTCATCATTTTCTTTTCCATTGGTTGTGGTTTGGGCTCCCATAGAATGGTTCCAAAGCTTCCAAGCATATCCATATCATATTCTGGCTCAGCACGATGAGCTCTTCGCTTTCTTAAAATTTTCCATAATTTAGTATTTTTGAAAAAGTTTTCATAATCGGCGAGTTCTTCACTTCTTTCATCAGATGAAATGGGATTTAAAATAGTATTAAACAATTCGGCAGAATCAAAATCGGGCTAAAAAAAGTTATTAAATTATTTAAATTCTCTAAAGAAAGAAAAAAATATTATTACTCTGTAGGCTCTGATTTTACAATATGAGCTCCTCGTAAGTATACAAATAAAAAGAATACAATACAAATAATTCATTTTGATCTAAAAAAATAAATAAAGTCAATCATTCAAAATGCTTATTAAAAACACGTGTTTGACTTTTCCCGAAACAAAAAAATGCTGATATCATAAAAAAAATGGAAGAAGAAAAGAGCAAAAAAAGTATGATAAAACCAAAAATTCAGGAAAGCATAAAACAAAGAATTCATTTGACTACAACCATTCCATCTTTTTTTATATGAGTATTATGGTACCAAAGGAACAAAGTATTACCTAGTTTTTGATACTTTTTTTTTGGGAAAATTAGTTGGCTATCACTCAAAATTTTCAATTAAAAAAAAAACTGAGGAATTACGCATTTTGTTTTGTGATAAGCAAAGCTGGTATTTAAGAATATAAAAGTGCAAAATTAAATTTTACCAAATAAAATATGCCGAACTGAAGTTTGGGAATAAAAAAAGTTCAACACCTCTTTGTTTTGTGAATGCCTAAAAAAACTATAACGAGACAACAACACCTTCTAGAATATTTTATTAGAACAAAGGTGGAATTATTAAAAAGGTATAAAGCAGGAAGGATGAAAATAATATTCCGCCTTACATCATTTTTTTTTAATTTTGACGAAAACAAATCTCAAGTTTACTTTTTTAGAAATGGAAGCGTCGTTGTGTCACAAAAGGCTGCAAAAATCATGTATATGATGATTATAAAACTTCATATCCTTTTTTTATACCAAACCTTTCGAAAGAAAGGAGAAATGTAAATTACAGGTAACGCCTTTCTTTTGACGTCACATTGCACGTGAAGTCTCTGTTTCATATTATTATAGTTGATTAAAGTTTGGATAACTCAATTACAATAATTATATTTAAGATTAAGATTGCTCCCAACAATTAAAAAGAATAAAGACTGATATTCAACTCAAATGTAATTATTAGAAGGCGTAGAACCAGAATGAATCAAGCAAGTCACAAGTTTGTTTTAAACTTAAAACATTGTTGCGAATTTTCAAACAATAATAGCGAAAACGGTAAATTATAATAATGGTTTCGAGAAAGAGAGGAAATGATATAGTAATCATCATGCAGCTTCCTGTCTGTATTATGTTTCAATTGTGAAGTTGACAAATTTTGATGATAATTAATTTTTTTAAGTGCGCAAATTAAAAAAAACACTCCAAATCTTAATAATTATCAAAATGTTTGAATTTTTTAAGTTTGTTGCTGATGTAAGTGTTAAAACCAAAGTTAACAAAATCGTTTTGCATACTCATTCAAAAATCATAGATGTAATTCTCAAATATAATATAATTATAAGACATCTTTGATCAATTTCCAAGGTAATCACTTTAAAGTTGATGCTCATTTTTAATAAACTGTTTATTTTAAAAGCAAACACAATTTTGAGCAAAAAAACATTTTTCAAAGAATTACTATTCCCATAACTTACTCCAATAATCTAATTTTTTTTAGATAAATTATATATTATTATTGGAGTTCAAAAATCAGATGTCTTTTTTCCCAAAGAAATATAGAGTATGTGATTAAGATGTGATGTAATAATCATGAATCAGTATTTTAAGGAAAAAATGAACTATGGCTTCATTGCTCTTGTGTTAGAACAATGAATTGATCCCATCGAGCCAAGTATGGTAAGTGGTTACAGAAATCAGGAGTGTAATAATATTTTTTTTAAAGAATGTTAAAGTGTATTTTGCCTCTTGTGATTTCCTTGCTAACGAGATGATTTATTTATTCAGAATATTCTCACTAATTTTAATTAAAGCCAAATAACCTTCATTGTTTGTTTATTAATTTTTGCCTTTCAATACTATTCTTTTTATCTTTTTGTATTTATTAACAGCTACCATGGAGACCCGATTTTACATTATTTTGGAGCTGCGGCAAAAGTCCAGGATTAGCCGACGATAAATCTCTGTGACTTCTTTTTATTATTTTACTCAACATTTGTTCATTATAATAAAAGCTTTTCACAAATAATTCTTCTATTTTTGTTCATTTACTTTGATTTTTTTTACTGAATAAATTTAAAAAATTGTTTCTTATATTTCAATTAATGTTCTTCTTCAAGCGGATGCAACCAAAGCCAATCCACTCGAACTTTAGCGAAATCGGTGGTTGGAGTTGATGGTGGTCAGCGCTGTTGAGGAGCTCTTGAAAAAAATAACCGCATTTTCCCTTTCTTTTTTTAGTCAAAAACTTTTATTTTCTTGAAACTGTTACCCTTAAAAATATACAGGGAAAAAAATGCTATAAAAATCTTTACTTTTTACGTTTTATTTTACATATGAAAAGAGTTTAGTTTTTTTTGTTAAGCATCGTTGAACAATAATAATTTTTACCATTGCTAATAGCCATCAATTCATTGATATTCTTACACTTTCTTGCATTTCTTTTCTTCACTTGCCTGCTTCGAAAAAGAAACAGCGTAAATGATTTTGGTGTTGCCTTCTCTCCACTCTTTTTTTTGTACGAATCATGGGAACATTTTCTAAATGTTAATGTTTTGTTAAACGTCTAGCCTCATTCCCTTATTTTCTGAAAAACGCTTTTTCTTTTCAAAAATCAAACGCGAAAGATTTTTTTATTTCAACACCTTTTTTAAAGAAATTATCTATTTTACAACCTTTTTTCGGATTTTCTTTTAACAATAGGCAATTGGCTACTTTCCCCATTTTTTTCTCTTTCTGTTTCTCTTTTGAATATTTGACATGAAAAACTCTTTAAAACTCTATTCTAAGACTTTTTTTTGACCACTCACTTCAAAATCCAAATCCAATGTAAGCTCGCGCGTTCTTTTTTTCTTATTTATTTTTTCTGTATTTTTTAAATGGGAAATGGTCGCTGGTTTTTTTTTGGGAACAAGCAAGGAGAGATGATCGGGTCATAAATTTGTTTAAGTATGCGCTACTGAAAATGAATGCTTATGTTTTTTTCTTAGACCGGATTTCTCTCTCACATTCCTTTCTAGTATGCTTTTTTGAGCGTTAGTTGATTTCAAGACGAATACGCTAATTTGATTTTTTTGAGCCAAAAGCATCCATACATTTTTATTTTTGTAATCTGTCATTTTTTTGGTTTTTAAACGACGCTTTAAAAATAAATCTTTATTTATTTTTTATTTAAAATGTGTTTTTACATTGTCCTTCTCTTTTTGTTATGTAGCGTCAAGGAAAAAAAAAATTCACGCATCATGAAAAAAGCGGACTCGTAAATAAATTGCCTGAGGCAATGAATGAATAAAATAAAATAAAAAAAGATTCGCGCTTTATTGGGCCCTTTTCTTCAATTCAAACACATTTTTTTTGGCTCATCTTCGATTAAATTACTTCCTTTTTTATACGATTATTATTATTATTAGGCGTTTAACCATCTTTTTTTTACCGGAACACCGCTACCTTGTAAACAGCGTATGTATTTTTGCGCCATTCGAAAAAACAATAAACGTTTATTTTTTCTTTTCAAGTGAATGACCGCTGCTTCGTTTCGTTTCTAAGCGACGAAATGGAGCTGTTACTTGCTTGCTTGCCTTGCTTATTTATTATTGGGTCAAGTTTGTTTTCACTCAATAATAATATATTGATATTTGGTTTGACATCTTAGCTCTTCCCATCTCATCATGCATGGCGCAATAATTTATTTTGTTTTAAATATTAATTTAATAAATAGTTTGACATGAATTAGTTTAGTTTGTCAAAAATATTCTCCGACCTCAGATGACCTCATATTTATTATTTTTTTCATCTCTAACAAAAATAGTATCTGTTTCATCGTTAATCCTTCCATTCACCCCAAATGAAAAGCACACGACGACGAGTGTGTGGGGAAAGAAAAACGTTACTGCCTCGACTTTTGCTTTAGTGATTTTTCGGTAATCCTGAGCGTATCGTTTTTTAAAAATTTTCATTCAAAAATAAATATAAACTTTTCTATTATATTTTTTTGTTTGGTATTTTTGGATAGCAGTTTTTTTAGATTTAGATTCGCTTTGATTTTCTTATTTCGATTTTTTAGCTAATTTTTTTTGAGGAGATGTAGCAGCGACGCATGAATAATTGATTGCTATTTTCAGTAGCGAAAACGTTTCAATTGAATTTGATTTTTTGTGCGCTAGAATTGGTTGATATAAAAAAATTTAAATTTTTCTTTTGAAGGATACAATTTTTTTTCCTCTTCGAATGATTCATTTTTTTTATCGTTCCCAGGGCCTTGATGCAATGTCTTCAAACCCTTCCATTAACCATTTGACCAAAACCAAATTGTTACGTTCCAGTAGGCTACCTTGTTTACCAACTACCTTTTTTTTCAAATGTTTTTCTCATTTGCACATCTCCTTTCCCCATCATTATAGATTTTTTTCTAATACAGTTTCAAACTTTTTTTTATTACTTTATAATAAATAAAATAGAGCTACCAATTAAGGTATAATGATTTTTTGAAAAATAAAAAACATAGCGGCGACGTTTTTTTCACTCGTTTAAATGACAGCCATCCTTCAATATAATTGTATTGTTTTTTTTTTGTTAATGGCTTCTTGATTATCCCACTTTCTTTTGTCATTTTTATTTTTTACGAAAGAATTTGTTTTTTCCTATGCTAAAAAAAATTATTCAAGCAACAACATAGAGGTTTTTGTATCCATTTTTAAACTTTTGTGTTTTTTTCTTCTTTTGAACTATCAAAGAAAAATTATACGCGCGCGATTTTACTTTTGAACACCTTGAAAGAAAGAAAAGAATATGTAGAATTTTAAAATAAGTTTTTGTTATATTTTTTGCATATGTTTCTTTTCCGCCGCTTACGAGTTTGTCACCACTGACAAAGAAAAAAACTTTTTTCTTCTTTTTTTCTTTTCTTTTTGCCATTTTTGGAATGGATTTTTTGACATATGTATGTTTAATGAAATCTTTTTTTGTTTTAGAGCTTGGAAGAAAAACGAAAATAGAAAAAAAAGCAAAAACCAATCATTCCTCCTCCATTTTGCTCCGACACTTCGGTGATGGCAGATTCGGTTAGAATTTTACAGTTATTTCGATCGCTTGTAAAAGGATATCAGTGAGTTCACTTTCTATCACATGACGCCTTATTTGAATATTATTATAATATTATTTTTAGAGCATATCAAGAATTATATGCATCAGAGATTATTGAATTAAACAAATGTCTCACAGCATTGACCGCACCTCCTTCAAATTCTTCTTCCACGACACCTCATCATTCCAAAAAAGATGATAGTGAGTCCACCACGTCTTCCGGGGGTGAATCAGAAAAAGAAGAGCAACAAATGAAATCACTTTCACCTTCATCATTTTCAGCTGAAAAAGAGAGACTCAATAATGTTAGTTATTTTTTTGATTTAATAAAGTTTTTATATTGAGTTTTATTATCCTAAGTTTAAATAAGAAATCACGTTTCACAAAACTCTTGGAAGTGTTGCTATTTTTGTAAACGTCAAATTCCTTAATCCGTGGCTATCCCTTATAAGCTTGTTTTTATTTTTAAACTATTTTATTTATTTGTTTTCCTAGTTTCTTATTTAAAAGTCCTAATAATAGTTTTTTCATTATTATACCTTTTCAATATTTTTTTTTAGGAAATCGCTTTAGCAGAAGAAAGCAAACGTTTATACGAGGCTCAAGGATTAAGAATTGAAAAACTTTTTCAACAATACGAGGATCATCGAAATCAATTTGGCATCGGTGAGTTTTTTGTTTTATTTTATATTACTTTCCGCTTGATTTCCACTATTTTTCCATTATTCCATTTTGTTTGCCATTGACCTTGTTTAAATTTTTTTTGTTCTTAGCATTCTTTCTTGGGAAAATATTTTTATTGTAATAAGAAAACGTTGGTCACAAAAGAAAAATGTATAAAACGATGATGATTCAATTTTTTCTCACTGACTTTTCTTCTTCCGTTGACCAAAAGCCTACGTTTTTTTTTGTGTTCGGCTTCTTTTTTTACTTTTTTTTCTCTTGAATCATACATGTTACTAAAAAAGCCTATCTTTTATTGGCCCATTATTTTTACAAAAATTACATTTCCGATTTTTTTCGAAGCAAAATAAAAATATTTTTTTTATTATTGACAAAGACGCACTTTTTAAACTTAAAAGTAAAAAACAATATTTGGCACTCATTTTTTGTTTTGTTTTGTTTTTCGCATGATAGGTTCAAGAGGGAAAGAGGAGGATATCTATTTGTCTTTGTACTTTTACCTTTCTTTTTTCTTTATTGCTGCATATTCAAACTCACAAAAACCATGGCGCGGAAAAAAATAAACGCGGGGTCAGTCATTTCATTCGGTAGACTAACCTTCCCATTGTTATGGAATTTTTACTTGTTTTGCTTCTTCTTTGCAAAAAAAAAAGCAGCAATCGAACATTGTGCCGACGACGACAACGACGACGTCGATAGCAACGTTGTCCCTTTTTTGTGATTCAATCATTCTTTTTATGGTGAGGCTGCGCAAAAAAGGCAGGATATTTGACGCTCTTGTTTTTTGCGGCAACAAAAAAACACAACCTTTTATTGTTTCAAATGTTTTTTTCTTTCTTCAACGATGTTCTGGTTTCTTTTTTGGTTTGATTTAGTTTTTTATAATTTTTTTGCATTAGTTAGTTAGTCACTAATGGATTTTTGTTAATAAATTAACGAAAAAAAAGTAAATCTTATTTCTTTAGATTTTTTTCAAATCCTTTTCTTTCCATTTTTTAGTCAAAACTTTCTAATTTTAGTTTGAGCGGGTTCCATTTTGACCTTGCATAGAGGAATTGTAATTGTTCGTTCTCCTCCTCAAATACTATTATGCCCCTTCATTTGCATACCATCCATTTTTTTTTCGAATTGTGATGGCCCTCTCTCTCTCCCTATTGCCATTCTTTGCATCCCCTCAATTGCACGTTTACTACTATTCTACGAGGTCGACATCGCATATCTCAATTCTTTTATATATATATATTTTTGTAATTTAAATCTTTGTTATCGAAACAAGAAAAATTCAGCCACATTTTGTTTGCATAAAAAAAGTTGGAAATTGCTTTGCTTCCATAAAAAAGAGGTACTTAATGGAAGCGCGAGCACCCGCGTGTATCAAATAAAATCATTTTGCTAAATCTTCGAAGCGTAAACGCTCTTCTATTTTCTTTTATGCAACCACAGCCACCAAATGACGTTATAATGATTGCGTTTCTTCCTTTTTTCGTTTACCTTTTTTTTCTTGCCTCAAGCAGCAGCAACAACAGAACTAACTATCTTTTGTTTACTTTTGAAAACATTTTATTACGTAAAATTTAGTCTTTTTGAATAAAATGTAAACATTATCCTTGTATTCTTTCTTCTTCTTCACTTTTTTTTTATTTACCTCAACAGCTTCTAACAAATAATAAATCTCTTGTCAAAAATCTCGTTTTTACTGATTATAAATTTTCTTAATTTAATTAGCTTTTTTCTGCCGATTTTAAAAAATATGTAAAAACGAGTCTTCTAATAATCACTAATTCAGATTATCTTTCCAAAAAATTGTATACTACCTTCATTTTTCGTTAAATTAATTAATTAGGCAATGATACTTGTTTTTTTTTCTTTCGGCAACCGTTTCTTTGCCAAATTTAATGAATTTCACTATATTTTAAAACTATATAAAAACCCACCACCCACTTATTAGTTTTATTTAACCCAACCACAAATCTCTTTTTTTTTCTAGTAAAAAATTTATGGATGAGCTTCTTCATTCATTTTTTGGGATGAAAAAGTCATTATAAATGAAAATAGATAAAACAGGTTCTCTCCCGTTTGTTTCAGTAGAAATCTTCTTCATTTTTTTTGTTAACACTTTTTCAAATGTAATTTTGTTTACTTATTCTTTCCTCTTTTTTGGATATTTAAAGGAAGATGTCCTCGAAATGAATAAATACATATTTATCCTTAAAGTGCGATTTAAAAACATTTCCGGAATAAATAATTTTCACCAGACAAAAAACTAAGGGTGGAAACGGGACGACTTTTTCCAGTCCCGTCCCGTCCCGGGACCAAACTTTTCGTCCCGTCCCGTCCCGGTCCCGGTCCCGTCCCGGGACGGGACGGGACGTCCCTATTTTTTCGAATTTTGGGTCATTTTTTCCATTAAAAAGTCAAATTTTTACGTCCCGTCCCGTCCCGGGACCAAAATTTTTCGTCCCGTCCCGTCCCGGGACGGGACGGGACGGGATTTTGAAAATAGTCCCGTCCCGTTTCCACCCTTACAAAAAACACACAATTTTCTTTTTTCATTCATTTTGTCAGCGGTAAAAATGGATGGATGCGCCCCAATAATTACACAGAAATTGCAGGGTTATCCAAAGTGTGCAATTTACCTATCTCCACATGTTTGGATTTGCGGATAACTGGGGCCTTCCGCTACTTTGCTTTACTTTCAACACCCCTAAAAAATTTGCATATTTTTTTTACTTATGCAATTATATTTTTTCTTCCCTGCCGGAAATATTAACGTTTTTTTAGTATCACATAAATTTCATTTCAAAAAAATAAACCCCACATTATTTTTACCGCCGAAGGGAGCATTGAAAATCAATCGCTTCTTTTTATCTTCTTCCTTTTTTACTCAAACTTTTTATTTTTTCACGTCTTCGTTTTTTTTTTTCATCACTTTTGACTGACTTTCCCATACACATACTCTGGATATACAAATTGCCAAATGTTTGACTTTTATTCGTTTTTAAGTGGTCTTTTCTTTTCATTTCATTCGTTTACGTTTCACTTATGGAAATCTAATTTTTTTATTTGTTTTTTAAATTAATTAATCGTAATGTCTTTACCAATTTTTTCTTAAAACGTTTCAGTCCAGTTTTTTGTTATAACAAGAACTTCGAGTTTTATTTGTAAAAAACAAATCTGTCAAATTTGAACTTTCAAGTTTTAATTTGGATTTTGTATAAATATGATAGTTTTGCTTTTTTTGTTTCAACTAGTCATAAGGAAAAGCAACGGAGGTCATGAAAGTAAAAATAGCCAGAATCTTTCTCTTTTTGAAAACATTGAAACGAAACCTGTTTTTCTTTTCTTTTAATTTGTTGAAAATGACTCCAGCTTAGGCGTAGTAAGTTGTCAAAGAAAAAAATATATTCCGGAGGAAATGCGCGGACATTTAAGAAAGAATGAGTGAGAGTGTAACAATACTAGCAGCTACTTTTAAGATTAGTAGTTTAAGTCCGACAAAAATTCCCAGAAAGTCCGTTTCTCTTTATTTTTCTTATAATTTTTTTTGTGTTTAGATCAAAAGAGGCAAAGAGAGGAACTATCTAATTATGAATGAGAATAAAAAATTGGCTTTTTCTTTTTTTTTTTTCTCTTGCTCCTGCTACCAGGTGGTCAGCGTAGAGGTTTTCTTTTTCTTTTTTTTATTCATCGTCATCACCTTCATCCCGCTGTGAAAATTTGAAAAAATAAAAATGAAGAATACCGCTCGCCCTTTTTTACTTTTTATTTTGATTGTTTTTGTTACGCAAAAAGTTACCTACCTTATCCGCTAAAAAAATTGTAAAGAAAAATTAAGCTTAAAGTAATTATAGGAGATTAAATGGGTCTCGTTTTGATTTATTTATACAAACAAAAAAAAATATCCACATTGTTGTCTTTCTTATTCTTTTTCTCTATCAGCAGCTTTATTTGTTGTTGCTTTGATTTTTATTTTATTTTATTTACGATAATGTTTTAGCTTCAGCTAATCCCATTCGAACGAACTCTCCTTTCTTTCTTTCTTCTTCATTCAATTTTTTCTTGATGCATTTTATCTTCTTTTAAGCAAACATTCGAGGTTTCAATCATTATTAACTCCAGTGTGACTTTTTTTTGTTACATATTTTCAACAAGCTTTGATCGTCACTTTTTTTTCTTCATCTATCTACATCTTTGTTTTGTTTGTCGTCCACACATTAACTGAAGAAAACTATTTTATTTATTTTTTCTTCTTTAAGGCGCATTCCACTTGGCGGTGTTAACAGTTTACAACAAGAACCAGCAGCAGCGCTCTATCGTCTATCTTTATCTCACATGCTTGATTCTTTCTTTCTCCCCTTTGGTCATTTAGGATAGGGGCTCTTGTAAAAAATTGCGCATTATATTGCTACTGTTTGGTGCTTATTTTTTCTTTTCCAAAAAGGTGCGTTTTGGACTATATACTAGATTTTTACGCTGTTGCTACTTGCTTGTACAGCCGCAGCTATTTCTGTTGGCAAAGCACAAAATCGGCGATAAAGCGTTTTCGCTTTTTTTCAATGTGATGGGTTGGTCAGAAAATACATAAGCGTAAACATAGTCCTTTTTTTCGCCAGACTATTACATAAAAAAAAGTTGATCGCTCATGTTAGATGTTTTTTCCCCTGCTTTTAACTCACTTACTTTAAACAGTTCCTTAGAGAGACAAATATTATTCCTTTAAGCGAGCAATTAAAGGAGTCTAGTTTAACAATTTGTGTATCTCTTTTGATTAGATGAGTGTTGATTGACCACTTTTCATTTTCATGTTTGAAACTTTTTCCTCTTTCCACCTTTTATTTTTATTGACATTGACCAATGTTGGATGCTGCTGCTGCTGTGGCTTTGATTGACCTCATGCTTATTTTTATTTATTGATTATCGTGTCCCAGCATGCATGCATGCATATTCTCACTTTCTTTCAATTTCACTTTTGAAGATTATTATCTTGCGCTTGCTTTAAAAAACATACCGATTTTATTCATACTTTTTTTAGGATCAAAAACTAAAAGCGAATCGGTAGCTGATTTGCGGCCAATAGGCCTCGATAACGCATCGGTAACGATTCAAAGTGGTCATTCAACAGTGACATTAAAAAATTCAAGTAATAATAAGTGGCGAATTGGTTTGGATAAAGATTTCACAGGTGGAACTATTAGTGGATTAAATTATCGTTCTCCATTAATTAATCATCGTGCAAGAATAAACGAAAAGCATAAAGCTGATCAAGCTATGGCTTCAATGGAAATGGATATGATTGGTATGCTTGGTAGATTTCATGTTGAAGTTAAAGGTAAAAAAGCTCTTTTTTATTTTACGTAGTTTTTTAACTTTCGTTTTTAGCGATCATTGGTTTTGCTCGAATTACAACGGGCGATGTTTTTGAAGTTGTTATAAAACATGGTTCACAAAAATGGAAAAGTCGTGGAAAAACTTTATCAGATAAAACACAAAAATGGGAACAAACTCAAACATATTTAAATTGTTTACCCGATGTTCCGATTTATATTAAAGTATCAGAAGTTAAATTTTTTAATACAAAATTATTAAACGAACGAACATTTGACCCTTCAAACTTTTTTACTTCTCAGCCCCAATTAGTCACAATGAATTTAAATTCTATTGGAACTATTAAACTTCAACTTGTTATTACTTGGATGTAAGATTTATTATTATTTATTTTGATTTAAATGTAATTATTTTTTAGCCCATTATTATCATCAAAAAGTGGCATGCGAGTTCTTGGAAGCTCTCAAAGTGCTTCACTTTTGAGAAGCCATTCAAAGATTGGTGATTCAACTCTTTCCCATTCAATCTCTATGGGAATGCAACCTCATCCGCCTCTTCGAGGCACAGTGAATGGAAATCCTGATATAGGTAAAAACTTTCAATATCTTTCGACTAATAAAAGCCTATTGTTTTTATAGAAAGTCATTCACCCTCTAAAGTTGTTTTGCGACAAAAGAAGCGCCAACGACAAACATCAAATTTAAATGAATTAGAAAAGGATAAATGGCGATCATCCACTGTTATGCTAGATGATATGTATCGAGATATTTCAAAATCCATTCCAACCATTCATGATCTAACAGCTTTGAAAGGTTCAAGCAATTCAAAACAACATTTGCATAAAACCACTAATTCTGAAAGTCAGATAAATACACCATTTTCCACTTCAAATATTTTAAAACCTTCAAGTTGGCTTCGAAGTATTTCAATGAATCATTTAGCTGAAATTGATGGAAATGCATCTTCTGTTAGTACTAATGGCTCTTCAACCAAAAGTGCTGGCAATCCAAGAAGAGGTCGAAGCAGTGCTTTTATTGGAAATGTTTCGCGTCCAATGGATTCTGATGATTCTTCTGATACTTCTTCAATTCGTATTGCTGAAGGACTCAAAAAAATTGATTCCCTTCTTGAATGTATTGATAAACTTCGAGTTTATTTGAGTTCCATGCGATCTGCAGAATACACTGAATTAGCTTCATTTGAAGCATGTATGTTAAATTGGGAAGCTGTTTTAAAACTTAATCGAGCTACAATGCTTGAAGATCAAAAAGTTGCTCAATGTGGAAGTCAAAGACGCAATGGACATTTAAATGGAAAAAGTCGAATCACCAAAAGAGCATCGATGTATGCTCAACATTCACCCTCCAATGTTTCGGATGAACTTGATGATAATATTTTAATGAATTCTGGAGATCAAGTCTCAGAAAATGACAGTGGAATTGATTCATTACGTCAACATATTTCACCATATAATTCTCGTGCAATGCAACATCAGCAAAATCCCCATCATAATCATCCTCATCAACAACTGCAGCAACCTCATTTAACACAAAATCAAAATCATCAGCATGTTAATAATAATTTTGGTACAGCAAATCGAAGTGGTTCAGGCCCAGCTCAACGTCGATTCAAACAATTTAGAGAACGTCGAAAATCTATTGGCATTGTTTTGGATTCAATGACTCCAACAGATTATGAAAAAATTGTTCTAAATTCTGATAAATTTTGGGAACCTGAAATGCATAGTTCAATTCATTCTGCTTCAATTTCCGCTGCATTAAGTGCTGAATTCACTCAAACTGCAAGCGGAAATAGCGAGGTGGATGATTGCCTTCAACATCACTTAAAGCGTGCAACAATATCACTTGAAACTCTTCAAAAATTAAATGGACCTCTTGAGTATCGTTTAACAGAAATGCTCTGTCGAATGGAGCAAGATACGGTAGCTCTTGAAGAATTATTGAATATTAGTGATACATTGCCTGCATTACCTAATATTACTAATTGTAAGCTAAATTAATTTAACTTTTTTCCAATCCAATTAAATGTTTATCGGTTTAGTGCTTGCCGATCTTGGTGCAAATTCAGAATTACAAGAAATTTGGTTATCGACAAGTTATCCATTAAATGCATTTGTCATGGTTCCTACAGAACATTTACAACGCCAAATTCGTGCTTATTTAATGCCAGTTGTGGAACGAAGATATCCTAAACTTATCAGTAATGGTAAGTTCAGGCATATTATTCCTATAAATTTTATAATCAAACTTTTTAGTTCTCGACACAATAATGAATCTTCTAGTAAAAACAGGTGATTGGGAACCACATCGAATTTCATTATTCCAATTTGTTGGATTATTCCGTGGAAAACATTTGACTCCTTTCATTGAAAATCTAGCTCATGAAGCATGGATTACATCCAATTTAATGTCATCCAAGCCTTCCGTTGTTATCGAAGTTATGGATCGTCTATGTAATGTGCCGGTTGTTCCACCACTTGAAAGTTTACGACATATTGGTTTATGTCTTTTACGAGGAAATCATCAAATTAATGCAGCTATAGGTACTTTTTATTTTGCACATTTTTGATAATGACATTTGACATTTTTTAGACGCTTATTTACGTTCAGCATGCGTTGATTTAGCAAATGATTTGACTGCTTGTTATACGTGCTTACTCGAACATCCAGAAGATGCAACAAGGCGAGGTTCTTGTAGAGCTCTTGCAATCTTACAGGTTTTAAACTTTTTTAATAGTCTCTTTTAATTGTTAAATTTTAGCAAGAAAATGTTGTTGATTGTTTGCAGCATGTAGCATCCGATGATAGCAGCAAACAAGTTCGTGATGAAGCTCGTGAAGCTCTCGATTCTCTCGGATGTGTATGCCATGACTATGAAGAAGTTACAAAAGTGTAAATCCGCAACTTCAAAATAATGCGAAGCTCAAATATTGTTTTTACCTCTTCTATTATTAGATAAACTTAAAGCCCGCCATATTTTTAAAAGACTAAACTAAACAAAAAAAAATAAGTCGGGTGAATCGAATTTTAGAAAACACATGTGTTCATTTACGGGAAAATATACATAGTTTTCGATTGTAGTGTTTTTGTAAAGAAAAACTTTTCACAAAATTTTAAAGTTATTATTATTTTATTTCGAGTGCTTTCGAATATTAAAAAAATTTATATGTCATTTATTTTGCTTTATAAATTGATTAAAGATGATTATTGAATAAATAAATAAATGTTTAATCCGGTTTTTTCTTCTTCTCTAAATTATAGCAATGAAGACGCACTTCCAAATTCGATTGGAACGACTTTATCATCTTCGGCTTCAACACGGGAGGCAGAAGCTCTGCTAAAAAAAATTAGGAGAAATTTATTAAAAAATAATCGATTATAAAATTGTACCTATTTTTGGTCGTTGTGGATGGAGCAGGACCAACTCGAATGGGGACAACATTAACACCTTTCATGATGCGACCGTTTGAATCAACGAGATTGGTTTGAACAATAGTATTTACACCATAATTTTTTCCAGCTGGTGGTGATTGCTAAAAAGCTTTTACATTGTAAGCCTATTGTCAAACTTTTTTGTAGCTTACAGTTACTCGTGGAAAAGTTTTTTGTGGTTTAATTTGAGATTGTTTTTTTATTCCTTTTTGAAAGACTAATGGAGCTTTTGCCGCAGCTGCAGCAACTTCCTCTGCGGTTGGATGACGCCGACGCTAAAAAAAGCACATTTTTGTTACAAGTTTTTTTAAAACGTTTTTATTTTTCTTACTTCAACTTCGTGAGATTTGTTGTCTGATTGCTCTTCGGGTGAATTCAAAGCAGCAATCATGCGTGAGCGTAATGAAAGATTCGGAGGTGTACGAACGTTTGGTGGAGTTTCAGGCTTAAAATAAATGGATTAAATAGGAAAAGTAAATATTTATTTTTGTAATTAATCTTGATATATGTTTGTAGTATTTTATTTATTTTTTTACCTGTGGATCATTTACACCTGGAATTATAGGTTTTTCAATTTCACCCACAGCTTTGGCAGGTCTTAATCCGGCTGGTAGTTCAATCCCATTTATAACAATAACAACGGATAAAATTAACAAAACACCACTAATCCGAATCATTGTTATCACAATTTTTTGAACTAACAAATCTTACACTTAAACTAATATTAATCCTAGTTTAAAGATATTTTTAATTAATCTCTCGAAAATTGAGGTCATCCCCGCCTTTGTTGCTCCATGCAATCTTATACACTTTTTATTTCATCGGTTGTTTAATTTAATTTTTTTTTTGCTATCATCAATAACTTGTTTTTTTCCTTCTTTCACACGTTTATAAATTAATATCAAGAAAGAACCAAATTATTCTACTAACATCCATACCAACAAAAAAAACTAAGCGATAATCAATAACCAACTAAATCCGCGTAATTTAAAAAAATGATAAAACTGATGAAGAAAATGGAATGCAAACAACAAAGCAGTAAAATTAAAACCTAAGCGAAAAAAAATAATAACAAAATACTTTTTTTTAATGAGATGGTTCAGCTTTTTTAATACGTTCAATAAGTTCAGCTTTTTCGTTTTCAGGCAAAAACGCGGATTCAGCAGCGTTCAATTGCTAAAAAAGAGATTTTTAAAATTTCAGTTTTGTTTTTATTTTATTTTTTTCTTACACATTTCCAAAGTTGATGAATGCTCAAACCAATATCACGTTCAGCATTAACCATATCACTGAGAACTGAATTATCAAAACATGTTGGATCATCGGTATTAATTGAAAAGTTAACATTATCTTTAGCCCATCTTGCAATGGGATGGGCCTTCCAATCATGTGGTACAGCACCAGTTAAAACTGAAGAATATGGACAAGCTTCAAAATGAATTCTTTGTTCCAATGCGTATTTTTTATAGCTTGCTTCATCATTAGTTAATCGATAACCATGCCCAATGCGTTCTGCACACATATCAGTGACTGCAAGGACAACCTCTTTTGGTCCACCACTTTCTCCAGCATGCACCGTTCGATGAATGCCTCGTTTAGCGGCTTCCTGCAAAGTAAAAAAAAAAAACTGTTAAATCCTAAAAAGTGCAAATGGTAATAATACCTGAAAGACTTTAATGACGCTAGGTTCATATTGTTCATCAGCACCTTGAGAACAGCCTGCAACATCGATTGCAACGACACCTAAGTGTTTTAAGTTTGTGGCTGAAATATGTGAGAGAGGGAAGAGTATTATGTTCTTAGATGACGACATTTGAGAGGATTATTACTTACCGAGTTCGATAATTTCATTGTTCCAATCTTCATACCCACGAATGCAGCATAAAATTGATCGAGCTTTTACATTAAAATCTTTTTCACCTCTATCAAAACCTTTTTTAACTGCTTCAACAACACCTTGAGGTGTAAGCTGAAAGCACATGAATGATTAAATGTTAAAAATCACAAAGCACGAACTTCTCCTTTGCCTTTAAAAACTGTATCTTGACTCCATACTTTATGATCCTTAATAGAATTGCACATAAAATGAGGGCTATAACGACCTTCAAAATAAATTACTCCACAATTTGCTTGATTTTCACAATGTTCATAAGCAATTCTTTCAATGGCATCTTTATCTCCAGCGATGCATGGTAAGAAAAGATCAAAAGCTTCGAGTACTTTTGAAAGGTTTGCTGGATCATGACTGACTAAAGCATCTTTAACTTCTTCAACAGTTGTAGCTCCTTTAAGGCTAATATTTTTTTCTCTTAAACATTTATATTTTTTTAGGTATAATTATTAGAGATTAAGCTTACTTGGCAAGATCTAATAAAGTTGAATGTCGAACAGCTCCATCAAGATGAAGATGAAGTTCAACCTAAATCCAAAGCATTAATTTCAAAAATCATAAAATAAAAAATTATTACTTTAGGAAAATTATAAGCTTCTCGAACTTTAGAATCAACCACCGGTGGAGAGACCATAATGTCAGAACTACCTAAAACATAAGGATTAGCGCTCATTTTTATCTGTTTTTTTTTTTGTTTAGGGACAAAGGAGTGAGAGGTTATCGACCAATTATGATGGTTGATGGGGACTCAATTAATTGTCTATATCATCAAAAGCAATAAAAAAAAATTGATTGGAAGCAAGCAATAAATTATCAGTAAAAAAGTGAAAAGAAAGGAAGCATGTTATAAAGCCTATAAAAAATGTTTTACAACGTACAATCTTTGCGGCATGTCCTTTTCATTATTGTTATTTAACAAGCACTTTCACTGACGATTTTTATTTGCCTTCTTTGTTCTTTCTTACTGAACTGAAAAAATTATTCATAGAAAACGAAGAAGAAAAAAAATTGGGAAAAAACGTTATCAGTAACTGAAACAACCAAATGGTAGAGGATTTTTTCATTTAATGTCAGACGAGACGCACTAAACTCAAAAGGAGGGAGAAAAGTTTGATTTCAACATCTCGAAACATAGATTAACTATCGCGTTAGACAACAAGGATGAGAAAAAGTTTAAATAATTCTCTCTTTTTAGGTGCACAAAAAATGGCTTTTAACCTTTCTTTGAAAAGTTTATGCAAAAAGTTGTGAACTTTAGAAAAAATTAATGCAACTATTTATATGGGTTTTCAAAACACATTGGCGCCACAAATAAAAAGCAACCTTGCTGAAAGAAAAAAGTTTTTATTTATATCATTGGAAAGCGTCAATGAAGGTTTGATTGCATTTAATATTCCAGCGATTTAGTGGGTTTTTGTTTGGTCAACGTATGAAGAAGCATCACGGGTTGGTTGATTCAGCACAATAATAGCATTCAATTGACAAAAATTACTCAATCTAATTTTTTTTAGGTAATCTCTTTTTCCACGTGCGTGCATGCCAGTGTGTTGTGATAAAAAAAATGGAAAAAAATACTCAAATATGTTTCTGATGTTTTGCATTTTTGCAACTTTTTCTTCATAACTTTTTAAAGCTGCCAAAAAAATACACATTTGATAGAAATAAAAAATAGTCTAAAACTTGGTCTGAATTTGAGACCTTCAAAATTCAAAAAAGCTGGGTGAGGGAGCGTAAAAAAAGAGACATGTTTGTCAAAAAAAATCAATGGCTTTATTTTTTCATTGTTTGTTTGTTTTTTATGAGAAAAAGCCATCTAAATAAAGATTCTTCTCTCCCATATATTTCAGAAGTAAAAAAAGTGTAAAAAACGTAAACATTGAATTGTCGAAGAAATAAAATGCTGTTGTTATTGTTTTTCACGCAACTGGCGAATTGCTTGCTTGTAAAACCCAAAGAGAACAAATGTCTGATTGCGTAAAACAAATCAGTTTATTAGCTAAACAAAAAATGAAATCTCCAATAAATTTTGAAAAAAGGCAATAACGCGCAGATAATAATAATAGAAAACATAATATTTTTTTGTAATGAGAAGTATGTAAAAAATGAAAGGGATTTTTGTTTTGTTTTGCATTTCTCATTTATGAGAACAATATAGACACACATATAACACCCGCCTGTAAAATTATGAGCAATAATGAATTTTAAGTCAATTTCAAATGCATAAAAAGTTGAATAAGAAAATAACTATTTGGTTGTAGTATTTTCATTATTGTTTGAATTTGTAGAAGATGTGGTTGAAATTGTTTCAAGTGCATTTGTTGAATCACTAAAAGATTTTGATATAGAAACTATCGAACAAATATAAATCTTAACTTACTTATTTTTTAAAGAAGTTCCAGAAACTAATGTAGGTGGTGCAAGATGATGGTTTGTTGACGGAGTAACAACTACTGAAAATAAAGGATGTGCTTGGGCTTCTTCAAAAATTGGAGGCGGTGTTCCACTTGGTGTTATCATCGCGCGACTTGGATTTGGAGTGATTGGAGTAGTTGGAGCTGACATTCTCATAGCTTCATCGTATGATGGAGGATATTTAGAAAATTCTCCCAATTCAGGAAACATGGGAAGGATAGTTCGTACATGGGGACTCGAATTATTCGGAAGATTCACATTTACATTAAGATTATGAGGTCGAGATGGGGATCGTGGAGAAGTCACTGTTCGTGATGCTGCTGACTGAAAAATTTAATATTGATAAGAAACACACCTTTTTTACTAACAAATTTTCTTACCTCAATTCTCTGACTAAGTCTACTACGTCTTTTTGAAGTAACAAATAAGCATATAATTGTGGTAAAGGCTGTTAAAACTCCTATTGCAGCAATCACAATCATCACTATTCCACCCGCTGACAAAGAATTATCGAATCGGTCGACTGTTCCCATGCTTTTCTTTTTCTTTCGTTTTTTCCTTTGATTGAGAAATTCGTTACCTAAAAATGGTAGCGTAAACAATAAATATTGGTGATAACAAAAAGCTTTCAGAAATAAACGCAAGTTTGATAAAGAAAAAAAACAATGTTAAAAATGGTTTAACATAAGATATTAAAAAAATGTATTCGCAACCTTTGACATTTTAAAACTCAAATAAAAACATTACTTTTTCTTTGCTTGCCGAAAAAAATAAATAAAAAAATAACAAAATTCTAGAACTCTGGGAAGAAAAGAGCCGCCTTATGCAATCGAAATATTTTTCTTCTTTTTTTTACCTACCTCAAGCGACCGACCTGTGAGCTCGCCGGAAAGAAATTTGAAAACGTTAAGTAAATAGAACCCAACTATTTTTTTATATTTTTTTATTTGAAGTCACTTGCGCGTTTATTTTTTGAGGAGACTGGCAAGAAGTAAAGTGTAGTAAGCATTTTAAAAAGCCTCAAAAACTATTTTAACGTCAAAAAAATGAAGTTTCGTCAAGTTCTTTCGAATGAAATCACAAAGTACTGAAGCTTTTATTTTTTTTAAACTCATTGATTCGTTGAAAAAAGAAAAAAATCAAAAGCGTTCATACAAAAAAAAAATTGCAACAGAAATTTTTTTAATTCGCTTGTAAGCATTTTTATGTCTCTGGCACGTATGTAACACAAAATAATTTGTCATTGTTTTTTATGTTGTTGGTTGCTGCCTTTAAATACTGTAAAAAATATGAAATAAAATCTGACAACAGGAAGACATGAGATATATCTGTAAACAAAATGAAGGAATTTGAGAAGAAAGAGCTTTGGTTGGTTGCGTCAATCCACAAATATTTTTTTAATAATTTATAGGAAAAATTCAAAACAAAGCAAAAAATATGCGATAAACAAAATCTTCCAAAGGTTAAAAAAATATGATACCATGTTTGTGGGGAAAAAATCTGATGACAGAATTGGATTGGCGCATTTCCGTGATGTTTTTTACAAATAATTTTTACGTCAATTTTAACTTACATAAAATCTAGCGTAAAATATAAATTACAAAAAACTTCGCGATGAGTTAATTCTTTTTCTCTTTCGATTAGTTATTATTAGCGTTCAAGGGAAGCAAGAAAATAATATTTGCTAAAGACTTGGTGCAAAAATAGAAAGACTAGTTTGATATACATAAGTTTTTAAGCAACCCAACCACGCAAAAAAGCATACAACTTAAAAAATGAGATTAACGCGTCTGAGTTTTTATTTTGATTTTTAAATAACAAATATTTTTTTATAATAAAAAGAAAATAACAAAATCAATGTTTTTCTTAAATTTATATAAAAGTTTCAAAGTTAAAAAGTTTATTTACTTTTTGACTCTTTCAACTCAAGCTATCCATAAAATACAAAAGAGTATGTATGTATTCACAACTTTTTTTCCACCGTTTTTCTCTTGTCAAATCATTGAAAACAATGTTTACTTACTGAACATTTTTAAAAACAACACATAAAATACAAATTCCAATTCTAAATAATCATTACAAAAATTTTATGTTTTTTTTTGTGGTGATCTTAGATCATCAAGACCCTAATCAATCCTAAAAAAATCAAAACATTATGTTTGTTCGGTAATTTGTTTTTGAAATATTTGAAAACAAATTTTTTAAATAAATTCTATTGTTCTTTTTTAAAGCTGTGTCTGTTTTTTTATTTTTTGAGCTGGAAATGATGCAACAATATTGCTATATGTCTGTCTGTATTTTAGAGAGAATCATATTCTTTTTGACAACAAAGTACATAAAAATAAATTGTAAGCGTTGAAACAAAAGAAAGTTTAAATAAACATCAATGAATGAAATTTTGAGGAATTTCGACAAAATCGTAAGAAAATAAATTTACCAAGAAAAAATGATTTCAAATTATATTTAAAAATATAACAACAGAAAGTGAAATTTAATTTAAGGAAAAAAATAAATTACGCTGATATGTTTTAACCTCGAGGATCCACCTAATTTTAGTCAAAGTTTTATTGCTGAATTTTGTTTTAACAGTTTTTTATAAAGAATTTCGCAAAAATAAACAATGTAAATTTGGGATAAAAATTTCAATAAAGATGAAACGTATCTTGATAAAATATAAATACATTGCATTATCTGATATGAGCAATTATTAATTAATTAAATCGATATACACCCACCTCACGCGATTTCATTCTGGAAAAGGAAAATTTGCATTTTATTTTATTTTATTGAATAATAATGACTGCCCTTTTACATGAAATCAATAAAAATAAATTTATAATATTAAGAAATAATAGATTGATAAAAGATTCTTATTTGTTTATTGTTTTATTTTATTTTACAATTTGTTGGCATTTTAGTGGAATAATTTTTGATAAAAAGAATGCCGCATATTATCCTCAATTTAGCAAAGGTTTGATTTCTTTAGTAATAGGAAAATGTTAAAATTAATTTTTAGAAAAGGATACCTATGAAATAAATCCAGATAATATTTTGGCTGGTAGTAATAGTAATTCATTGCCATCCTGTACTCCCTCGCATCGAATGCTTATTGGTATTATTTCTCTACCTTCAGAAGTTATAAGACGCGATACTATAAGGAATAGTTGGGCCAACGATAAATATTTTAATAGTAGTTTTACTAAAATTGTATTTTTTATTGGAAACACGGTAACATCAATTTTAATTTAAAAAAAAGATAAGCATAAACAGTTTTAGAAATTTAAAAAAGTGGCGAAAGAATCACAAAAATATGGTGACATTGTGATTACTAATATCCATGAAAATTATTACAATCTTTCATTAAAAACTTTTTCCATTTTTGATTTTGCTTTTAGACGCTGCCCTCAAATTGAATGCATTATTAAATCTGATAGCGACAATATTTTAAATATTGCTGGTTTTGAAGCGTTGTGTCAAAAACAAATCAATGCTACTTCCCAATCAAATTCGCTGATTAAAAATAAAAAGAATGAAAAAAATTATTTGCAAGGATATATTGGTGGAAATTGTAATGTTCGACAGAATATATTTCGTGAACCAAAAAATAAATGGCACGTGCCATATTATGTTTATCCCTCGGATAACTATCCTCGCTATTGCTCATCCGGGGCTTATGCTTATTTTGGTCAAAATGCATGGGAATCCATTTATGCTGCTGCCTTTGATTCCCAATATTTTCATTCATCCAATATGAGACATTTGTCTGAAGATGTTTTGTTTACCGGGATTTTTGCAAATTATGCTTCCATTCCACGAATCAATATTTTGGGATTTTCTTTTTTCAATACTCCCAAAATTGTTTGTAGTGAAAAGAAAACCATGTCTTACAGCATCCACCTTCATAACATCAAAGAAGCTCCCGATGAAGAAGCAGCAATTAAATTATCCACATTTAAATTTTTGCGGTTTTTAAATCATCCATGCACGTCAAAAATAAATTAATAAACTTTTTTATAAAGTTTTAAAATAGTTTTTCTTTTTGGATTTGTCATTCATAAAATTTTCAAACTTTTTATAACTTTTTTTTGCAATAAAAGCTTTTGTTGTCATTTTAATATTTTAACACGCCAACGTGTGGGATTTTAGCAGTCATTTTTTTAAATTTTCATTGTTTAAATTAAACCTAAAAATGAATGAATGAAATAAATATATCACGTTTAAATTAACCTTAATGTCGTAGCTAAAAAGGTCATTTTATTGTTTCCCATTTTTACTATTTAAGTAGCTAAAATTTTATGAACTAAACCAAAATGATGCAAAACTTTTTTTTGTTTATGCGGAAGCAGAAGTTTTGAAAGCATTTTATATTTTTTCTTTTTCTAATGTTTTTGTTTTATAGATAAAACTTTTGAATCAGTTTTAAAATGCATCGTTTTATGACATTCAATGGTGGCGACATTCCATCAGCAATTGAATTTACAAATGCTGATTCGATCTTAAATGAACCATTCTTTTGTGGCGGATGTCCATTTGAAAGCTTAAAGGAAACCCAAAAAATTGTATTATTAACTGCTATGATGCATTTCTTTTTTTATTTTGGTATGTTTCTTTCTTTTAAAAAAAATAATTTCAAGTTATAAAACTTTCAGCTTTTTGTCTTACAATTATCTATGTTTCCCTTATTATTTATTCCGTCAACAGTCCTCTTTCAAGGTTTAATGCATGTAAAAGCGCGTTAATATTTTTCTCTGTAAGTCCCAAATTTTTTTTATTGAGTTTTACACTTTCCATTTCAAAAAAAAATGTTTTTAGTTTATGTTTTCGATCATTGGGTACTGTTTCAGTGCATTTACGTCAGCATTGATTAGAGAAGTTCCTGAACTATTTGATTTTTACACTTTATCAATCATGTTTGGAATTATAGAAGTAATGATTTATGGTTATTGGATTATTTCTATGACATCAAATGCTAAAACCGATTGGGACATAGAGTCATTTATTGACATCGATGATGATGGAGCAGATTTTGTTTAACAAAAAAAAATATTCTTACACTTTACTCTTTTGTAATTTTTCCTCTGACCTTTAACCAAACTAAACCCTCCAACACCTCTGTAAATTTTATTTTTTTGACGTCAAAAAATAAATTCTTTTACAAAAAAACAGGTCAATTTCGTAACAATCCAATCATCATTTTTTTTTTATTTGTGCGTGGAATACAAAAGTTAAGGGGCATAAGAGAGAGTGGACACTAAGCATACTTATTTTATTGTGGTCGAAGAAAAATAAAATTTCGACAGATGGTGCAACAACATCATCAATTTTGAGGTAGTATTGTCCCTTTCACGTTTTAACGTATATTTATGCATTAGTAACCGATATTAACACAAAACCACACGAGGAGGAAAATAAAAACTTTCTATTTACATAATGATTCCATTCCATTCATTTCAAATATACATAAAAGTAGTGAGAGATTTTTAAACTCACATCAGCCACCACTTTGTTTAAGTTCAAAAGAAAAGTTTTTTGTGCGGACAGAGCAAAACTTTTTTTTCGTCGCTCATTCCTCTTTATTTTTGCAACATTGCATTAAAAATCTTTTTTACTTACCGACTTGTTGTTAGTTAACTTTTAAAGATGTCTTTCTTAGTTATAAATAATGATGAAACTTTTTTTGTGTTACCTCTTTTCTTCTTTGTGGTTATGCTTGATGCGATGATAGCATTTTTGTGCTTTGCTATAACGATGACGACAACGAAAACCATGAAATTTAAGCCGCTTCTTTTCTTTCATTAAACTTGAGTGTCAAGTGCGTTCAAAATTTGATCAAATTTTCTTTCATAGTTTTTTTCTTCATCAGCGGCGATTTCTTTTTTTCTTTGATTCAAAGAAATTCAGAAAAGGTGTGAGACCAAAAGTATTTTTTTAAGTGCTTCATGATGTTTACCTTCGAAATGAGTCATCCATCCATTTTCCAATAATAACTCAGCTTTCAACCTTCGTCAAATTTCTTATATTAGCTTTGTAAAAAGCCTCACCCTACTCGATGACTGTTTCCTCCATCTTTTCACCCAATTTTTTGAAAAACTTGGCAAAACTTTCTTTTTTTTTATTGTGGTTGCCACCATTTTTGTAAACTATTTGTGTATTTGTTCATGATTAAATCAGCTTTTTTCATGTGGGTGGTGGAAGGCCGTCATTGTCGTCGTTATTGCATGAGAATGTTTATGATTTTACGTCACATATGCACCACAACTTCAATGGCCACTTAAAAGGTTTCGTTTGTTTAACGAGGAGTTGGTTGAATGCTTAAGTAATATATTATACATAGGCGTGAAAATTCTCCGTCGGCGGCTGCAAAAAAAAAAATAGCATTTTGCTCAACCTTTAAATAATGAAGTTTTTTTAGGGTTGTATCGCAGTAAACGATGATAACTTGTTTTTCTTTTAAATACTTGCAAATTTTACATTCCTATAAATAGTGTAGACTTCTTCCAAAATTCTAAAAAGTATTTGACGCCATTTCATGCCTATTTGCGTGCTTTCCCTTTTTATTTCTTCTTATCACCTTTTTTCTTTGTTTTTTCTCTCGTTTTGATTGTGTTAAAGCATTTACTCTCAGCAACCAATTCTTATTATTGTTATGTTTTTTGACAAATATAATTTTTGCGCCTTTTTCAACCCCAAAATTTAATTTATAATTTTCTTTAATTTTCAGTAATAATAAAATGGCTGTCGAAGCTATTCCAATTTTTGAGATGGTTCTCAAATCAAATGAAGAACTTGAAGATAAATTAAATCTTATTAGACTTGCTCCAAATGAAACAGCAAATGTTACTTGTCGAATTTATGATTCTGGATTAGATCCTAGTTCATTGGCATTTACAAAAAATGGCAAACCTGTAACTCAATCCAATGGAATGGGTTATACTTATCAAGTGAAGAGTTATAAAGTTTCGAGCGGTCCAATAAATTTTACATGCTCTGCCACAAGAACTAATGTTGGCAAAAAAATTCAAACAAGACTTATGAAAGTCACAGGAAATTTGAAGCGTGAACTTTATGATGATGAAGTGCATTGTCCAATCAATAAATGCCAAAATGATGGTTTATGCGTTTCACAAAGAAATCCAACTAAACATGATATTGATTTTTGCATGTATGTTTTTAAAGTTTTTTTTAAAGTTGACTAAGACCTGATTTTTTAGATGTCCAATTAATTTTAAAGGACCCAATTGCGAGTATTTACATACAGTTTATAGTGATACTGATCAAAGAACTGAAGCAACAACAAATGCAAATTATCTTTATCTTTCTATGGCATTATTATTTTTAGTTGCAGTCGTTTTTGGTATTCTTTATGGTCGAGAAAAGTAAGCTTCTTTTTTTCAATATTTTTTTTCTTTCCACCCTTTTTTTTTACTCTTTAACTCGTTTTATTTTTGATTATTTAACTTTTTAAAAACTGTCAACAAATTGCAGTGGTTTTAGGCTGAAGCGAGCCAAAACAAAGAAACAGTTGCAAAAAAAGCAGCAACAGCAACAACCGCAACAAGAAGAAAGCACATCGTTGCAAGCTTATGAAGTCTGCGATGGCCGTGAAGTAATAAATTTGTTTTATTGATTTTGTTTTAATTTTTTTAACCTTCGTAAACTTTAAGGATGCAGCTTATGCGGAAGGAAAATTTACTAAAACTTATATTATCAATGAATATGATAATGTTCCAGCGGATGAAAGGATGAAACTAAATAATCAAAGACCCATTATTCGAGGAACCCTAATTCCCTCCGATAATCGAGGTTCTTCATCCATAGGAGTGACAGAAGAAATTGCGAGATCTGGACGAATGAAGCCTGATTATGGTCCATCGATAGCTCGACCGATATTGACAAATCATCCACAAAATTTTCAAACTTAATTTCACCACGATTTCAACCTCAAATAAAATAATGCTGCAATGACGTTTAAAAAATTTATATGCGTGCGCATAAAAAATCATAAATATTTATTTATTTACATTTCTTCATCATATCTTATTCTTTGTCTCCCTCAAATGTGCGCAAAGTTTTTTATACTATTTCCTAATGTTGATTTTTTCTTCTTCTTTAAAAGCTATGTTTCTTAAGTCTGAGATCTCTGATAATTAGTCATAGTTATTTAAACTTTAATTTGTTAAGAAATTTTAAAATACAAAATTCACTTAAAGTATTTTTTTTAAATGTAAACACAAAATCTTTTTTAAATTAAATCTTTTTAAGCATTGGTAATTTTCTTCACTTCTGCATTTTCACTTCTGCATTTTTCCTAAATCAGCGAACTCCACTAATTTTTATAGGAACATTTCTTTGTTGAATTTTTATTTTTTAGTAATTACAATGTAATTCCTTCTTTTTAATTTTATTGTTTGTAACTTTTTAAAATATTGTAAAGTTTTAATTGTTAGTAAAAAAAATAAAATAATTTGCATTCATTCTAATTTTTAAAAAATCCGATTAAAGATGCGCCAAAAATAAAGCGTTTCTAAAGTTTAATTTCTAAACTCCATCAACCATCATCGAAACGAAGCAATGATGATCAAACAAATAAATAAATAAAATATGTACATATTTTTCATTTTTCGTTCATCCGTCGTCGCGCCACCTTTCAGACGGTAATAAAGGTGCAGCTTTTTTGGCGGCTTTTCCTTTATTTTTTTGTTATTAACGTTTGAAGTTTGAAAAATGAAAAGTATTCAATAATAAAATAAAAATATTTTAAGTTGACCTAAACCTACAGAAAAAAAAATATCCAAGGACTAGCTGTGTTTGGCTTTTTGGGGGAAGAAGGTTGACAACGTTGAGTCATATAAAAAGGAACGCAACCGACGACGACATTCCTTCTTTTTTTTCTTCTTCCATCCAAGCTTTTCTTTTGAGGCAAACAGAATTTTATCGGTACATTGCCGCTCTCTTCTTAAATTTTATTTTTTTTTTCATCATACTCACGCTGCAAGTAACACCCTTTCTTTTTTTCTTGATCAAGCAGAAGAAAAATAAAAAAAACTTTTTTTACTACACCCTCTTGTTGGCTTTTTTTGTTTACATTTTTTTGATTTTTGTGAATTTTTATTTATATTAAAAAAAAAGCAATGATGTCGTCGTCATCGAAAATATTCAAATTTATTTTTATTTTTACATGGATTTCTTTTACATATTCTTCGCAAGTTACTTACACAATTCCAGTACATACAAGTAAGTTAGTTATAATGTGTTTGTTGTTATCGCAAAAAAAAAAGATAATAAAAAAAGTAAAATTTTTTAGTTAAAACAGACGAACCATACAATGCTGTTTTCGCTGAAGAAGATGATGAGTTGCTAGTTTCATGTGGTCAAGAAAATATCGAATTAAATGATATTCAATTATTTTATAAAGATGAAAATAATGCCACTAAAGTGACGTAAGTAAGCAAATAATAAATAAAAAAACGCAACTTAAAGTTTTTTAGAAATCCTCATACATTCACTTTTAAATCTAATACTCATAATGGTAATACAATAATTTGTGGAGCAAAAAGTGCTACCACCAATGAAACGATGACTGGCATTATTCGACTTTTAACTATCATAAATAAACCATTTTACAAAATTTGGTTACCATGTGAAGAAAAAAATTATTGTTATAATCATGGCCAATGCTATCTTGATCCCGAAAATCATGCAACCAAAATTTGTGTGTACGCTTTTTGTTGTCCTTGTCTTATCCCTTCGTTAATTTATAAAACCCTCATTCTTTTTTTTTCAGTTGCTCAGCAAATTTTGCTGGAATTAGATGCCAAAATACGTTTGCAGGTATGCATTCCCATCATAATACTATTGTCATACCTAAACCAGTTCCAGAGGCAAACAACTTGACGTTTTTGATTATTATCATGGGTTTAGTATTAGTTATGTTATTCGCTCTTGGACTAGCTTATTATTATCGACATAATCATAATACCGAAAAGTAAGCAAACAATGTTACTAAATTAATTATAAGGATATAATATTTAGAAAACTTCGAAGACATCTTATTTGCTCGCAATGTAACAAAGAAAGATGTCAAATAAAAATTGAAGATGAATCAACACAAACTCCCGGCGGAAACGTAAAAACAACTAACAATCATAATAAAGAATATTCAAGGCTGCCGAAAAACGAACCATGATTGTTTTTATTTATTTAATTGCTTTTTTCCTATAATTTTTAAGCTTTATTCTTTTACAAAAAAAAAATAAAATAAACACAAAGATAGCTAACAAAATGAAACACATCTCAAATCATATAATAATTCTTTAGAGAAAAAATATCAGAGTAAAACTTGTAGTAAGTATGCAGGAAATAATAGCCGATTATGCCATTTTTCTACCGTGTTTAATACAACTAACGAAAAAATCAAATTAGCAAGTCTGTAAAGATATTCAGCAAAAAAATGTTTGCATAAAAAATCATAGTTTAGCAAAAAACCCTTCTTTTTTGATTCAACCTTATTCTTAACACGAATAATTGAACCATCTCATTACGCCCTAATAGCTACAGTAGCAGGAAAAATATGTATGTAACAAAAAAAAAGGTTTTACTTTTTCTTCATCCATTTTCCATTACCTTCGATTCAATCTCTTTCTAAACGTCTTACACAACAAAATCTTTTTAACTGTGGCATAAAATTTAAAAAAGCCATCCATTATTAAGCTTTTTGACGCTTATTTTTCTTTGCTTATCCGTGAAACCTTTTCGACCACAACGTTTCCTTTCTTTTTTGACCATGTTAGAATAATAATACCTTTAAAAATATAGGCCGATAAAAAACAGAAACACTTTCGATCTTCATTTTCGCTCGTGTGCGTCAAATCCTTTTTTCTTTCACTTTTTTCGCTTTCAAATGATCGCTCGCTCTTCCGACACTTTTATTGACGGTCAGTCATACTTTTGACTTTGACCCACGTTTTTTTCTTCGATGAAACATGAATAAAAACAGGGGATTTCCTTTATTTTCTTTTTCGTGAAAGATATTCTTTTTTATTCCCTTGGAATTGATTGGATTTTACTTTTGTTAAATGCGTGATGGCTTAGTTTTATTATCGTTTATGCTTGAATTTTTGTTTACCATTTTTATTATTTCAGGAAGTATCATCATGCCCAAATTTGACTGCATCGAACGTCCACTTTCTCGCTTCTTTGATCATTATGGGCAGTTTGTATCTCGAAATCCAATTCCGTTTATAATATTACCACTCCTGTTAACTGGGTTCTGTGCTTTGGGATTGCTTCAACTTGATCCAATCACTGATGCTATTTATCTCTTCACACCAACTGGAGCTTCTTCGAAGATGGAAAGACAAGCTATCCACAATCTTTGGCCTCTCACAAATGGTTCTTATATTCCTGGAAGAGCTGTTACTCAATCAAGAGAAGTGCAGGTTAGTTTTGAAGAAATTTCCTATAAATATTTAACCATGTTAATTTTTAGCTGACTGTTCGATCAAAAGATAATGGAAATATCTTGGATAAACCGTTTGCTGAAGCGATTTACAAACTGGATCAACACATTCAAAATCATGTTAAAATCGAGTTCAATGGGACGACATATCGATACCGGGATCTATGTTTGCAATGGAAAGGTGATGGATGCCCGGGTGCAAAACACATTCGTGTTATCAGTGATCTCTATCAACATGGTTTCAATATCACTTATCCCACTATCCGGGTTGGTTCAGTGTAAGTTTTTCATTTGAAACAAGGATGACAAAAATTATTAACTAACATATGTTTTAGAAATGGTTACATTGGATCTAGTCTTGGCGGCGTTACTGTTGGTAAAGGAAAGAACAATGAATTGATCGTTGCATCTGCAAACGCTTGGTTGCTCGTTTATCATCTACAATTTTGGCCAGCAGATGTTTTACATGTTTCTGGAATGTGGGAAAAAGCGTTTCAAAAAACCTTGGAAAGCATGCCGAAAGATCCATACATTGAATTTACATATTTCCATTCTCAATCACTTGCGGAAGAACTCAAACGAAATGCTGATTCTTTGGTACCTCGATTCGTCATTGCTTTTACAGTGCTGATCATATTTTCTGTGCTTTGTTCGATGGCAACTATTGATGGAACTTTCTACATTGATTGGGTTCTTTCCAAACCAATTCCTGCTGTTTTGGGAGTGTTGAATGCTGGAATGGGAATTGCAACTGCCATTGGGGCTTTGAATTTGCTTCATGTTCCTTACAATGATATTGTTGGTGTTATGCCTTTTCTTGTTGTAGCTGTTGGTGTGGATAATATGTTTCTTATGGCTGCTGCAATACGAAGAACCAATCGAGCTTTTCCATTTGAAGTGAGAGTTGGTGAATGCATGAGTGATGCTGCAATTTCGATGTTTATTACGTCATTAACAGATGCTTTTAGTTTTGGTGTTGGAACCATTACGCGGTAATATTTTATTTACTTATTTTGCTTTACATAAGATTCTGATTTTTAGGATTCCTGCCGTTCAAATCTTCTGCTTTTATACCTGTGCAGCTATCATTTTTACCTTTATCTATCAGGTATTTTTATTCTTTTTCGTTGACCTTCTTTTACCTGTTATTTTAGATCACCTTTTTCACTGCTTGGCTCTCTCTTTGGACAAAATGGGAATCTCAAGGCCTTCATTGTCTCTTTCTTCGACCAACTGTTCCACCTACTCATATAGAATTTACTCCAGTGCTTCATAAGATCTTTTGGCTTGGTACTCGTGCTCATAAAGATGTCAATAATCTCTCTGTGAATCTCAAAGAATCTGCTGCTTCTTACTTCTTTCAAAAATGGTTTGCACCGATCTTGATGGAGCCAGTCGTTCGAACTCTTTCAATTGTTTGGTTTTGTGTTTACATGGGCATTGCACTGTATGGCTGTTCACAATTGAGAGAAGGGTTGGAACCTATCAATCTGCTTGTTGAAGACAGTTATGCAATTCCTCATTACAAAGTTCTCCAAGATTATTTCTGGCATTATGGTGCTTCATTACAAGTAAGTCTGCCATTATCAACTTCTTTTACATGCAAAGTCTTTTTTAGATTGTCGTAAACAATGCTCCAGATCTAAGAAATCCAGAAGAAAGACAAAACATTCGAGCGATGGCCCGTACATTCGCCAATACAAAACACACCATCGGAGATGAATCAATTCAATTTTGGATGGAAGAAATGGATCGATATTACAATGACGAACTCAAATTGAATTACACAAATCCAATGTTTTACGAAGCTGCAAAGCACTTCTTTGCTGCTAAGAATACCGAATATTGGCCTGAAGATGTTAAATGGGGCAAACTGAGTGATGGGAATGATGGAATTATGGCTTTCAGGTTTGTCTATTTGAAGCTTATTAAGCAGAGCTGTCGGTGCACCGAAAATCCTTCGAGTCGAGTTTCGGTGCACCGACTCGAAACTCGAACCTTTCGAGTCATCGAGTTTTCGGTGCACCGACTCGACTCGAAAACTCGAAGAAAAACTCGAGTCGAGTCGATTTTTTTAAATTTAAAAATACTTCCAAATAGCAAATTTTTTGGCTTAAAATGCAATTAACACTTAATTTAGTTCATTTTTATACCATTCCAATGCATTCTGATGCTTAAATCTATGAATTTTAAGAAAATTAATAAATTTGACTCGAATTTCTTCGAGTCGAGTTTTCGGTGCACCGACTCGACTCGATTTTTTCGAGTTTCGAGTTTTTCGAGTTGACTCGAAACTCGAAGGTCTCGATTTTCCAGTCGATTCGGTGCACCGAAACTCGAAACTCGACTCGAACTCGACTCGAAACTCGACTCGAAAACTCGAAACTCGACAGCTCTGTTATTAAGTGTAATTACAACTTATTTTTCAGATTTCTTGTTGGTTTGAGAGATATTGCTACAACGGTGGATCAACAAGAAACAACAGCGTTAATGCGTGGAATAGCTTCTCAATATCCTCGTTACAACGTCACAACTTTTATGCCTTTATGGCTCTTCACTGACCAATATGATCTCGTCGTTCCAAATACCATCCAAAATGTTGGAATTGCAATGCTTGTTATGGTCATTATTGCTTTGTTACTTATTCCTCAACCAATGTGCGCAATATGGGTTGCTCTTGCAATTGCTTCAATTGATATCGGTGTTGTTGGTTATATGACTTTATGGGGTGTTAATCTTGATGCAATATCTATGATAACTATTATTATGTCTATTGGTTTTTCTGTCGATTATTCAGCTCATATTACTTATGGTTATGTAATTTCAAAACGTAAGGACCCTCGTGATCGAATTTCTGAAGCATTGGGAGCTCTTGGTTGGCCACTAACTCAAGGTGCAATTTCAACTATTTTAGCTGTTATTGTTCTTGCTGATGTTCCTGCTTACATGATCGTAACCTTTTTCAAGACTGTTTTTCTTTCAATCACCATTGGTCTCCTTCATGGTCTCATCTTTCTTCCTGTGACTCTTTCACTTTGTGTTCGTGGCTTTTGTGCTGTATCAATGAATATGAATGATGATGATGATGTCGAAGCTGATGGTACAGTCATCAATGATTCTCATGTTTTCTCCATCAAAGAAGCTTATGATACTTCCTTCAACGAAGCTCATGATATCTCCATCAAAACTGCTCTAGAGACCTCTATCAAACATGCTCTTGATACTTCCTTCAAACTTGACTAACTTTCGGCCTAATGTTTTCATTGTAATATTAACTTGTTAATCGGGTATATGTATGTATTTATTGTATATTTGTAATTCTTGTAAAATTTTATATTTTTTCATTGTTAAATGTTTAATAGATATTCAGAATAAATTGTTGTAAATTAACGAATACTTTTCTCGACCTTTTTGTTTGCTTTTCTGTAAAAATTCTTGAATGGTTGTTTATTATCCCCCCATGTTTATGTGGAAGGAAAGGATTTGAACATAATATTTTAAGCAGTTTATTATCCATTCAAAAGCATTTTTATTTTTTAAAGGTTTAATTTGCTTTCTCACAATTTATTTTAACTATCCCTTCGTTTTCTAAAGTCATGACAACACTTTCTTCTTATCAGAGAAGCATCGCTTTTCTTTCTTTTATTTTTACCTCTGCTAATTGAATGCTTTTTTTTTATTTTCTTTTTGCTTCTTCACCCAAAAAGAACCGCATCAACATGAAGCTGATTTTACTCGTAACTATAATTAGCGGTAATAATTTTTAATTGAAATTTGCTTAAACCTTTGTAAATAAATTATTTCAGCTGTTGCCGCTCAATTGCCTAAGGATATTGAGTTTGATATTTCTGAAAAGGCTATCGCTCAACTTCCATTAAATACTGCTTACATCGCATGCACCAGTGAAAAGTATGACTATTGTCAAGTTAGTGAACATTATAAGGTCACCTTACAGAATATTATTTTTTTAGACTGAATTCAACTCTTTTATTAAATACAATGGAAAATGGACGGATGTCAATGAATTTCAACATGCAATCAATACTTTTTATAAAGCCGATGTTAGCGGACTTTTAACACTTTGTCATGCTCGTACCAAGCTTTTCCAATGCTTTGGAACTCAATACGACTCATGCACATCCCGATTCCAATTTTTAAGAAAAGGCACCAACGTAACCATTGCTTACCGAGTTTCTGGAATCTTTAATTCTTTAGATTTTGAATGCAGCGGTGGCTCAATTCGTAAGTTGATTGCACCATAAATCAAAGAGAATGTATGGTATTTTTAGAAGCCACTCAAAATTGGCCATGCATTTGGACCGTTTGGAATTCAGATAGCTATCAATCTGCTAAAAATATATGCCTTACTTCCTTTTACAGTAACACTTTCAACACTCCCAATGATGTTTGCATTGCTGGACAAGGTTTAGCTGTTTGTTTGTCACAACAATTTATTGCTGCTCAAGCACCATGCAACAATATTAATGATGTAAGCGCTAATCAAAAAAGCATCGAGGAATTAATTACTGTAATTTTTTTTAGCTTGTTTGGTTTGAATGTCAACGAATTGTTGATTATTTCCAATTTGATGGAAATTGTCCCAATATTCGATGCCAAGTTAAAGGAACGACTTTTGCAAGTCAACCACAAACTATTGAGGAATCATTCCAGCGAGGTCACTCACACAATGCTGGACTTGCAGCCATTCATAAAAATCATCACAAACGCCATCCTCTTCTTTTATGAGGCGTTTAAAACATTTGATGATTACTGTTTTATTTTATGCAAATTTTATATCCATTTTTTGAAGTTTAATCAATAAAAAAAATTTATATGCAAAATTTTGTGCTAATGCAATTAAAACTTATTTTAATGTCAAAAAAGCTTTAAAGGAATTAGCCTAATTGCCTCCATGTTAACACACAAACACACCCAAAAAAATTTTTTTTCACTAATTGCTTTATCACAATGGTTACTGATAGCAGCAAATAGAAAGCCTCAATAAGCTTGGATGCTTTGAAGAAACAATAATTTAACTGTTAAAAGACTTTTTTCCTTTTATGCAATAATAAAATAACTTATTTCTAAAATCAATATAAAGTTTTTTTAAAAGTAAATTACTATCGGTTTTAGGTTTGACAATAATAACAAAAAATGTCATACTTCAAATTTGTTTTGTTGGTGCAACTTTGTAAGTTTTTTGTGAAAAAGAAAATAAGTTGTTTGATCTTCTTTTTTTAGTTGCTTTTGCATATGGTGTAAAAAATAATTGCACCACACCTGTCATTAGTATAGCTCAACAAGTTTTTAATCAAAAATTAGGAATTCGTAGTACCATCAGTTGGGCTACTCCAGTTTCCCTTGGCATTGCAATTCAAAATATTTTTATTAATGGCAGTGATCGAGGTGATGCACCCAATAATGGCCTTGTTGCTGTTTGCAAGTTGGTTTTTTATCGTATCACAAAGATGCTTTTAGTAAATTTTTATTTTTAGTGCTTACAACAATTTCTTAGGAAGTATATCTGCTAGTAATACCGATTATCAAGATTGTTTGAGTGCTCGATTTATCATTGCCAATGATGTTGATCCCATTATTGGATATGCTTATGCTGGATTAATGAAAATGATTGGATATCAATGTGGAGCTGGCCTTTTTCGTAAGTTATTGCTTTAATTTACTCTTTTATCAAAGTTTGTTTTATAGCCGCAATGTCATCATGGGAATGTATTCAACATACCTATACTCAACGTAACACAACTTTACTCGGTTGCTTGAATGCCCTTCATCTTGATGCAGAAAGCAATTACACCGCGGTTTGACATTCATTAAAAAAATATTTTGCAAGGAAATAATAATATTTCAGGCTTGCACTTACACTAAAACAGCTATGACATGCTGGCAACAAGCTTTCACCCAAACTTGTGGAAATGATAATCAAGTTGCATATTATGCTTGTCAAACCATTCGAGCTTATACTAGTGCAGCTTATGGTGAATGTGATGATCGTTGCATGAGTAAATCCATTTTATTTATAAATTCTTTAGGTAATCTTGCTTTTTTAGTCTTCTCTAGGGCTCAATATGCGATTGATAGCCAACATGAAAAACTTGAAAAGCTCGATGAAACCATGAAAAAGATGCCAACACCTGAAAAACTCCTTCTTGAGCGAGTTAAAGCAGAATGGTTACATCCATCCTTTTATTAATTTGTCTTTTTCTGTTCTTTTAAATGTCCGAGATTGATCTTCTTAAAAAGTTTGAATAAATACTTAAAGCCTTTTTTTATTTCCCTACTTTGGAAGGTGATTATTTTTTTAGCATAAAAAGAAAAAACCGATAATAATTCAATTATCGTCGTTAGTCAATAAAACTTTTTGACGCTCGTCAATTTTAATTTTTTTTATTGGGCGTTGTTATTAGTTTTAGTTGCTTTTTCTTTTAGCTAATTGGATTCTCTCATAGGTTCTCTTCCTTCCTTTGATAACAATCATATAAGCATCCAAAAGAAAAACTGTGTGTGAAAGGAACAAAACTTTTGAAGGCTACGATTGTTTTTTTTTTTTGCTGCCTGAATCAATTATAACACATTGCTGTGTGTGATCAGGATCAAACAAAAAAAAATGATGAAGCAATTTGCATCGGCTTTATTAATTCTTGGTAAGTAATTTTTTCGTCAAAAAAAGTAATTAATTAATCGAAAATTTTAGCCATCATTGGCAACAGTTATGCTCAAAGACCAAATTTTCAATGCGATACTAATAATTTCCAGCAATGCGCAAACACGTTAGCTACTTACCTTGGTGTTAGGTAAATTTTGAGAATCCAAGATTTAATTTTTTTAATGATGAATTTAAGCCCTGCAAATATTTTTAACGAAATGTTCCTTTTCAATGGGCTTTATGATAAATTTACCACTGGACAAAATGTCGGAGATACTATCAATCTTTGCAAGTAAGAAGACATTGTTACTTTTTTAAACTTTTATTTAAAAAATTCATTTTTCTAGCGCTCTTTCAAACTTTTACTCTTGTGTTACGGTTGATCAAATCGGTAATTGTATGTCACCTCTTGGATGGGTTAGCCAAGGATACTCTCCATCTCAAGCATATATCAATGATGGAACTTTACGTCAATTTGCATTTATTTGTGGAGTTGGTGTAAGCTGTAAGCTTTTTTTTAAAACCATTTTTTGTATTTTTTCTTAAATTAATTACTTTTTTAATTTAGTATTCAATGATCCAAATTCATTTGATTGCATTCGTAAAACCTTTAGCAATAATTATAAGGCTTTAATCGATGGCGCACTTTATCCATACATTCAAAATATTATGTTTGATCCAGCAAATGCTTGCAAGTAAGTAATCCCAAAGATACATAAAAAACTAATTTTAAATAAATTATTGCAGTTATTCATTGAATTTACAAACTGCTTGGGCTAATGTTTTCTATAATTCTCCAACTTGTTACAATGATCACCGTGAAACCGTTGCACAATTCTTTGGTTGTGGTGCTGCTCTTGAATATACCAGTGCTCAATTTACTCATTGCATGCATCAAAATACTTGCTCTTGTAAGTGCTTAAAGTCAATATTATATCCCTAAAACATTTTTTAAACAGGGACTGCTCGTTGGAATAATCCTACATTCCTCAAAAAAATTAATGGTGTCATGCATCTCCGAGTTGTTCCATATTGGCAGAAAGATAACAATGGAAAATTATATCAAACCGACGAATCCTGGATGCCTCTCAATTTCTAAAATTCATTTTTTTATAGCAAATTTTGAAATGTTTGATTTTGCTTAATCAATAAAATATTTTTATCTTTAATTAAGCTTCTTCGATCTGCATCACTTTCACACACACGGTAATTAAAAGCCAATATAAAAAATGCATAAAAAAGCGTTGCTATTAATTTTATTATCACGCAGAATTTTTTGTGTTATTAGCTAATTTAAACAGTTAATTGAAGTTTTCTTCTTCTGATAAGTATTAGGTGTGGCGCTCTTCCTCTTTATTTTTCTTTAGAAAAAACTTGCACCATCCTGATTATTGTCATCGGGAGGGAACAACTAAAAAATAGTTTGAACAGAAAAAATATGAAGATTTGTTTAGCTGTGCTTTTGGGTAAGATTTATCAAAGTTAAAAAAAATATTAATGTTTTTGGTCATTTAGCACTTGCTGTTGCTCAAACATATGCAGCATGTCCATCAGCAAATTTAAATTCATGCACTAATATATTCACCAATTATATCGGATATCCTCCAACAAACAATACCATCATTTGGAAAGATTATAATACTTTCATTAACTTTACTGATACCCTTTTTACCCAAAATATTGGTGATGCTCGAGGTTTGCTTACAATTTGCAAGTAAGTTTTAAATGGAATTTACAAAAATAATTTTTCTCATTTTTTAGTGCTTTGGAACAACTTCGAGGCTGTTTGTACACATATGATTGCTTCTCACCTTTTGCTTTCCTTCAACGTGGTGCTAGCCCTGAACAAGCCTTTGTCTTTTCTGGACTTTTCCAAGAATATAACTTCCGATGTGGAGCAGGATTTTACAGTAAGATCGATAGATGATTATCATATGGGTTTAAATCACTTTCAAATTTAGCAATTCTTCGTGAAAACTTCCCATGTGTTCAAAGAGTTGTTTCTGGACATAGTGCACAATTAAATGGATGCTTGCAAGCTTATATCGCTAATATTCAACATGATATGCAAAACGCTTGCAGGTAATCATTTTCAATCCATACAATTTTAATTAACTTTATATGATGTGTTTTAGACACGTTCAAACATATTTGAATTGTTACGCTTCCATTTTCAATCGATCTGAATGTGGATTTGCTGGTTCATCGGATCATTGGTGGGCATGCGAAAGTGCTTATCAACAAACTCAACCTGCTTTCCCAAATTGCAAAGTTTCATGTTCAAGTAAGAAAAATTGCTTTTTTAAGAGCAGAAAAAATATAAAATCTTTTAGGAGGTGGTCCACCTGGTTTCGAACAATTCCTTGCCGAAAATACCAAGATTGAAAATGGAAAATTCTGGCTCAAACTCCCAGAAATTTTCAAATACGTTAATGGAAAATGGCAACTTACCGAAAATGAATGGATCACAGGATAATTAATAAATTCCATTTTTACTTTTTTGTTTCATTTTTTCTTCTTATCTTGCATAGAAAAAAATATCTAAATAAATTTATTTTCAATACAATCCTTTTTCATTTTTAATTAATTAATTTTTTTTTCTGTCGTCGCAGCAGGTGGAGGATCCATCCCAAAATTGGCTAAAAAAACAATACACAGTGAATAAAACAGGATTCCATAGTTTCTTCAGGAAGTCATTTTCCAGTTTAGTCCTTTTCTAATTTTTTTCATTGACCTATAGAAGAATTCCATAATTTATCCACTCACTTAGGTTAAAGTTTCTTCCTATTTTTTTCCGTTATGAAAAGAAAGATTTTAACAAACTTAATTGTCTCTACTTTCATATTCAACTTGACGATGCTTTTTTTTAAAGCTATGGATAATTTTGGAAAAAAAGAAGATCGCTTCGCTTTTTCCTGTTTATCCTTTTTTCCTCTCCAAAAAAAGCGTCAACAATGCTTTTTATTTTCACGGACAGAGAAGATTTTCTTGCATTCTTTTCTTCTCTTCTGAATTTGGTCGTCGGAATACGGGTTCACCAACAACGACGCAGCTCACTTTCTCTTTTTTGTTTAAGGAAAAAAGTAATATTAACTTGTGCATGCGTTCCTTTTCTTTCCTAATTGAATATCTTTTAATTCAGTCACTTTCCTTCATTCTCCTTTCACTTTTTTTGTTGGTTGTTTCTCTGCCGATATTCAGAATAAATCCGAAAACGACGACTCCGACTGGATTGACAATGACCGCTAGAGGGTAGATAGTTAGTTAGTTAGTTTGAAGTAGTAAAAGCAGTGGTGGTGATGTTTATTAAATTAAATCTGGTTCTTTGTTGTCGTCGTCGAGAGTGAAGAAGAAGACGCCCTTTTTACACGCGCTTCTTCTTTTTTTCATCAGAAAAAAAAATCTTCCCCTTTGGAATTTTTTTGCCCTTCGCGGCAAAAAAGAATGCGCAGTCATCGTAATGCGTTCAGATATGTTATCGCTACTAAAACCCTTAAAGGTTCAAACCATATTGATTATATTATTATTTTATGCAACGACAGGTAAAATTAATTAATTAAATGTTAATTTAATTAACTTTTTGATTTTGTCTTTAAGTATCATGTTGTATGCCGGGTTATGAAGCAGAACGAGATAAGCTTCGACAATATTTGGGCATAGAATGGATTCCAAGTGGATTAAAGGAAATGGATGGTATGCTTTACAAATAATCATCGAGTTTAATGTTAAAAAAACTTTTTAGCTCAAAAGCATAAACCAGTTAGACATCCGGAAGAGTTAAATTGCGATTTTCAAAAACCTGCAAATTGTAGATGGATGAACAATAAAAATCTTGACACATTAAATTTTCATCTTTTTGAAAAGCAAGATCATACAGCATTTCCGGCATTACAAGTTAGACCAGGCCCTTCTAAACTTGAACCTGGTTTGTTTTCTCGATTTTTTTTTTGAATAATTCAAGAAACAATTATTTAAGGCGATAAACTTATTTTTGTTGGCGATAGAAAGAAAAAGGATCAAAGTGCTTTATTAACTAGTTGGCCAATCAGGTGTCAAAATACTACGGGAAAACTTACTTTAAAGTATGTTTAAAGAGTTTTGTTAAACTATTTTTTGACTCCTTCATTTTATAGTTTTTGGGTTTATAATGGCGCACAAGTTGAAGCAATTGTTCTTGAAGAAAATATGGATACGGGTGAACTAAAACAAAGTGGTGAAAAAATTTATATTGATTGTGGCACAGTTACATTAAATACAGAATGCACAGTAGATATTCCACCTCAAATGCAACCATTTAGAATTGGTATTCGAGCTTATGATATTAATAACCCTGAAGGAAGTTTTGTTATGATTGATAATATTTTTTATGAAGCAACTTTTTGTAAAGTTCAAAGTTGGTTTTTTTCAATAATGTTTTTTTTCAAATATCTATTTCTTTTTTATAGTTGAATTTGGTCCTAATTTTAAAACGGAAAATTTGATGACTGGAGCTGATGGCATGCCCATTGAAACAGCTCATCAATTAAATTGCAATGAGTTTGATAAAACTTGCCGTTGGAGAAATGGCGGGCATGGCAAAACTGTAAGCAACTAAAAAATGAAGCGTTAACGAATAATTTATTATTCTTTAGATTTGGAAAAAAGCAACTACTGCCCCATCTGAAACTCTCATGTTTAATGAAACTGGCACATACACAGTTCCACAAGTTCCATATGCATTTATGTATATTGAAGAGGATACCAAAAAGGAAGATTTTATGTATCTTACTTCTGATCCAATTGCATGTCAATCCGTTTCAAGTTCAACCATATCTTTTCGACTTTGGGCAACAAAAGGAGTTCAAATGTCGATTTGCACAATGAATTTTGAAATGAAACCAATGGAATGTCAAAAGATTTCAATGGGCCGTTCACCAGCTCCTTCAGTTCATCACTTTGAACAAATTCAAGATTTTATGGTAAGCGTTTTAACGAGTTATGCAATTTCCAATTGCAAATATTTAGTATGCATTCCAAGTGGATTCAGCAAATCCTGATTTTGATAATTTTGTGGCAATCGATGATATTACTTATGAAGCAACTATGTGTAATGAAGCCATAAGCGCACTTGATTTTGGAAAGGATTTTTACAGCACTCAAATGTTAAGCGTTTTATTGAATCGACCAGTTCAATCTTCAAAAGATTTGGAATGCAGTTTCTCTAAACGAGCTTTAGATTGCCTTTGGGCAAATTTGGAAGGTGAAAAAGCTCAATGGGAAGTTGGAGTAGGAACTATTGATAAATCCAAATTTGCTTCACTTACACGAAGACTAAGTTTACCTGGTAACAACCTAATTTTGATTAAAACAAAAATATCGAAAGGTAAATTTTAGACACTGAATTCGCTGTCGCCCGTTTAGATCATGGAAATCTCAGCGCTGTACTTGCTTCCGAGCCCATTCGATGTATGTCCGATAAAGCAGTTTTATCATTTCGTTTCTGGCACACTGGAGCCGCTGTTTTATCTGTTTGCATTGTAAAAAGTATTTCATTTGATGTTATTGATTGTCAAAGCATTGGCCCAGTAAGTAATGAACACGTTTATGTGGATATTCCACAAATGGATGAACAAATTCGAATTGCATTAAGAGCTGATTCTATAATGGGCGAAGGAATTATTGCAATTGATGATTTAAATTTAGAGGTAACAAAAAAATAGTTTACAATAAATGTATTTTATATTTATATTTTAAGGGAAAATTTTGTCCAACTGTTGCACTTTCATCAAATTCGGGATTAGATTCAACAAAAGTTAGAAGACCAGGAGCTCGAAATTTTCAAGGTTCACCTGATTCTAATGTTTGTCGATTGCTTTCATGTAATTTTGACAAAGAAAATCTTTGCCTTTATGAATCAAAACGAGTTGCAAGCAGTTTAAGTATGTTTTCGGTGCATCGTGGAGTTGCACATGTAATGCTTTTTGAAAGAAGTCGAGTTTCAATGTTGGAATCGACTCCATTTCAATTAAATGCAGCTGCAAGACTCCACTTTGATTACTCAATTACCGTAAGTTTCTATTTTATAAAACTTGAATAAAAAAATTGCTTTAATTTTAGAAAGGATTTGCACAAATTTTTATTTGTGAGGATAGTGTTGTTCGTGAACTTGATACTTGTTACAAAGTCACATCTTCAAAGCAAACAGATAAAGGAGAATTCGTTCATGATTTCATTGAAATATTACCAAGTGATACAAAGCTTTATATTATTGTAAAATTGGAGGAAGGATCAAGAAAATCTAGCGTTCGAATAGATAATATCTCATTAACTGATATTGAAAATCATCCAATTTGCTAATTTATTTAATTTAATTTATTTATTCATTTAGAGATAATTTATTTATTGAATTTTTGCTCAGTTATCTTGTTGCTGTTAATTGCTTACACAATGGGTAAATAGTAGTTTTTGTGCTTTTTTATTTTAATTGTGAATTTTGTACAAAGTAAAAACATACACGTATAACAAATGTATTTGAACCTGAAAAAACTGATTGCATTAAATATATAAAATTGACAATTCAAAAACCAAATATATACAAATATTTTTGTTGATTAAAGTAAAGCATATGGATAGCTTTATCATAAATGATTAAATCGGCTTCACTAATCCGGCGCGCAAGAGGATTGATTGCTTTTGAAAATGTTGGTCACAGAAGATATCAAGAGGAATTAGAAAACAGAATGAACAATAGAACTCGATCAGGAAGAGTAGCAGCGATTCCAGTCAAGGAGCATAAGTTTGTAAAAAGAAGAGACGTTGATACTCAGAGTATTAATAACACTCTAATTTTGTTTATTCAGAGTCAACATAAACCATCCAAAGATGATTAAATTCCATCGCTTGATATATCCAGAAATGATGAATTCCTCATTCTTCTTTTTTCCAAGTCGTCACAGAGCGATCCTCATTGCCAGGATCTGTCTGCGACAGGTTTCTTGAACCTGCCTAAAAAAAAATCATGTTTAATTTTCCAATGTTTTAATAGCTTTTCAAACATACCGCACAGTCTGATCGCCAGAGGCGAGGCTTCTCCTCCAACCTTTTTTTACTAGATGTTATATCTAGACAGTCCTGTCTAACACCACTTTTGAAAGTGGTGTTGACAGGACTGTCTAGCTAAAAAAGGAAGGAGGTTGATGGGGCACCTAAAGAATTACCCAAATAAATAGGACCTTCTATTAGGTGGAGCCCTTCGATCATGTAATAATCCCAGTAAAAATTACTGGGTTTCCACTGGACAGCTCCATTCGTAGAGCTCTTTAGTAAATAGATCGCACTATAATTAATTTTAGCGTTCGTAGAATTCCTCATTTGTCGTTCAGGTAGATAGATTCTTCGCTTACACTAAAATTCTTAGATTATTTTAGCTTTAAAGTTTATTTTTAATACTTACATTTCTTGTCAAATATTGGAATTTTCTCTATTGCCAACGCGATTACAACCATTTTATCCATAAGTTATTCCATTTTATTATTAGTAAAAATAAACAACATCGTTATTTAAAAAATAATATATAGATTTTATCGATACACAACCGCATTGCTAAGCAACTGGAACTAGGACTAAAAAGCAATAATGCATCGTCGAAATTATAGTACACACGCACATCCACGTTGTTTCCCGCTTTTTTATGAAAGAGAAAAGAGGAAAAATAAGTGTTGTTTGTCTGTCTGTCTTTCATTTTGTCGACATATTTCAATAGAAAAATTAAAATATAGGCGAAGCTCTCCTATTTCAAGAGAGAAACAAAAATGATGAAATGAGTGTAGGCGAAAGGAAAGATGACTAAACTTTTTATTTAAAGAAAGGGAAAAATATTTCAAATATTTATTTTATATTTTTTTATTTAAAAACAAAAATGAACCCGTAAATTCTTTCAAAAAAGAGGCTATGGGCGTTTCGGCAAAGTTGGAAGTGTAGTTAAATTTCGTGAATCAGGTCCAGTTTTAATAAACAATGGTGCACTTGGTTCACTTGTACCATAATCATTTGAAGCTTGAACATATGTGACATAACGAGTTTGTCCTTTTAAATCATCAAGATTTATGCATAAATCAGAATTTGCACCCTAAAAATTTTAATTTACAAAATTTGATTAAAAATAATTAGTGCATACTTTTTGTATGCTGTCAGGTGAAATTTCATGGAAATCAATTTGTTCATTTACCGTTGATTCATGAGCCACCATAACTAAAGTATCTCTGGGTGTTCTTTGACTTGGTATTTCTTCACCTGATGGAACCAAAAGTCTAAAAACCAAATTGGTTTTAACTGAAATTTATTTGTATTTTTTACTTACGAAACATCGCCATGAAGCATCATTTCTTGTATCTCTTTTAAATGCACTGAATATGTTACTCCTGTTTGAGTATTATCCGAAACCTTCCAACATAGTTTCATTCCTTTTGGACTATTTTCCAGTCTTAAGCTTTTAGGAATTTCAGGATACAAAGCTAAATTTAAAAAAAGGTATTAATGATTTTTTGCATTTTTTTAATCCTCACAATATTGTTTGCTGAAACATTCGAAAATTTCTGGCAAATAATATAAGCATAAACGATGGGACTTTTTCAACATCTAAAAATGCATTCATTATTTTTTTCTTGCAAATTTTTTTCAATCATACTCTAAAATTGTTTGAACAAAAATCAAAACAAAATGATGGAACTGAACGTTGTCGACAGCATGGAATGTAATTACGCCGACCACCATCAGTAGCGCAATAAAGAAAATTTTTGTAATCATCCGTTTTGCAACTAAAATTTTTTAAAGGAAATTTTAATTAAATAGTGAAATACTTGTTTTTGGAATAATTGTTATGACTCACCTAGTTGGGTCAAAAAAGTCCAAATGCATATCGCGAGGTTTACACATGGCTCGGCAAAGAGGAGTAATGCCTTTTTCGATGCAACATTCTGTGTGATCATAAGTTATATTTTCATGAAATCCTGCTTTCAAGCCGCTTTCTGTAAACAAAAAAAGCTTATAAAAAATTACATCTTAAAAAAGAAACAAACCGAGAACATCGAGTTGAAAATCAAGCTGTTGTGGAAATCCAACAAGTTGGCATCGATATTTACCTGCATCATCAAGTGTGAGGTTTTTAATCAGCAATGTGTAATCTTCGGTGACACATGTGTCTAAATTTATTGGTAATAAAACTTATATAATAGCTATGTGTGAGTTGCAAACCTCGAGTTTGATATTCTGGATTTTGAGTTCGCTGCAAAACAATATTTCCGGGTTCAAAACCGGAAGTGGCAACAAATTCTGTTCCATTAAAAATAATTACATCGTCTTTAAACCATGCAATCTATAAAATCCAATTTAATTTTTCCTAAAACCATAAATTAACTAACAGAAGATGGATCCCAACTGCACCGATAAATAGAACATTGAAATCTGGCAGTGAATCCCGCAATCAAGGACATATAATTTTGATTTGTTGATGTTAGCTGGACATCATTGGCAGCAAATATAATATTAATTAAATAATAAAATATAAATAATAATAAAGAATTAAATAAAGCCATTTTTCCAAAAGAAAAACAATTCACACCTAAAATTTAGTAAAATGTTGTTGTTGTAACAAAGTTGATGATCCAATAACTATCTTTTGCTTACCCAAATTGTCCTTTTTTCTTTCCTTCCTTTTCCGTCTCAGTTGTTTGAACCTTGTACGTGGCAATCAAACTTCTTCTTGGAGAACTCGATGTCCCCTAAACGTTCGCAAAATAATAATTCTGAATTTTATTTTTTCGCACCTAAGGACTAATGTTAAATATTGAAAAATCACAGAATAAAGCAATTGTGTTTGTTAAAATATTTTTTTGATCTATACAACGACCACCAAATTTAAGGCGCCGGCACTTCTGAAATTATTTTTTGTGGTAGCTCTCCACCACCTAAAGGGGCACGAGGCCATCCTAAATGTTTTGTATGTCCGTATTTTTTTTCAAGTAGTTTTTAATCAACAATGAATAAATCGTTTCCGTCCTCAATCATCTTTATTTCCGTCGGTCGCACGACCGTGAATTCTTGCCATTTAATTTTTTTACTTCTCTTTAATTCTTGCAAACGTTTAAGGCCATTGTTTTTTTATTTATTCAATATTTTTTTTTCTTTCTTTGCATTTCGATCAACCATCATTGAACCAATTTTTTAAATTAAAAAAATTTATAAGTATAATTTTGAAAGAAAAAAATCTCTTAAAACTTTTAAGTGCGAAAAAATATTAAAAAATGATTGTCCCCATTTTTTCTTGCCATTCTCAAGTTTTATTATTAGTCCATAAAAAATAAAACTGTGATTTAAATCTTGCAGAGAGCAAAATAAGACTCCAGTTATAAAAAAAAGTTTACTTTGAACTTTGAAACCAATGATTGAAGACTTTATTGGCTCTATTGTATTTTTAGGAATTGATTGTCTTACATGATTAAAAAGACAGTTAAAATGGGTTATTTTAAGAAGATCATCCACTTTATTTTCTGCAAATACTCATCAAAAAATCAAAGGTTAAAAGTTGAAGTAAAAAGTCTTTTTTACTTCCTCAAAGAAACAAGCAACAATTAGATGGACGTTTTTTGAATATCAATTTGATTCCAAGTTTTTTTATTTTTTTTCCTCCCAAAAGATTCAAAGCGTTTCCATCTCATTGCTATCTTCATAATTAAACTAATATACAAAAACGATATTCTTTTAAATAATGATTAAAAATTTTGGCAACATTTAAATAAACCCGGTTAGAAAATAATTTTAAAATTAATAAAGTTAGCGAGATTCCTTAATAACAAATAATGTTGAAGGATCAGGTAATTTGCTTTTTAATTGTTGTAAACAAGTTCCCAATGAAACATCATCTAATTGTAAAGCGGTGGAAGCTCCAAAGCGTTGATCTTCAAAATGTAATTGAGCCGTTTCAGGTTCAATTCCACATGTGGTTGGAATTTCGACTCCATCACTATAGCTCAAGTTTTCAATTTCCTTCTTTAAACCGGGCCAAATTACATCCATTATCATTCCTAAAAAAAGTTTTATTTTTCATTGATGAGAAGAAAAAATCAATAAAGCTAGTTTTTTATTACCTTTAACAAGATCTTGCACAAAGAAATTCCATGATGATGGGAAGGCACCGCGTTCCATTTTAATTTGAGTATCCAAAAGGTCAACTTGAGTTTTAAATATTCCATTTTCTATTCTAGGAGCTAATTGGATGTTCAAGGTCAAATAGAATGAAACAAAAACAGAAGTTACATTTCTAACGGGATTAACAACTTTGAGGTAAATTCGATCACTTCTAAAAAATAAAATAAATTTATTTTTAATTATAAAAAAAACTTTGAAAACAGACTTTTCTAATACGATGCTTTCATTTACGGCAGAAATATGTGGAGAGCCATTAGCAGATACTTTAAGCAAAAAATAACAATTTGTGCAAAGAGTTGAAAGAAATTCTCTTGTAGCTGATGGTAATTTAGGACTTTCAACTGGAATTTCTTCAACCATCCATTCAAAATCCCATCGAAATTGTTGAAAGAGGTCATTTAAAAGTTGGTCGTCAATCCACATGGTTACTCTCTCCGATGAAATTTCAAGATTGGCTCCATTTAAAAGTGGTGCATCTCGCAACGTTAGTTGTTCTCTAATTGGTAATTCAGCAGTTGACCAACCTGCTGATGGTGCTGCCTCACCATTATTGTTATTATTTTCATCCACCATAATTATTTCACTTGTCGAAGCAACCGGATTATTACCTAAAGGGATTGATGTGGTTTGTGTGGTTGGATCAAGCACAGTTATGGCTTCTTCGGTTGTTCCCACTAAGTGTTCATTATTGTTGTTCCAATCGACAGCAACTCGCAAAGCCAATTGTCCATCACGGGCTTGGGATGTAGCTAATTGAGCAACCACGGTTGAATTGGGCCATGCTAGGTACTGCAGGAACTTTTCTGGCACGACTCGATTTAGCCCCATTTCCCTACAAGAGGGTCAGCGTACTGTTGAGAAATGTTGCGAGTTCTACACATTCGGCAGAACTCGTTTCTTTCCAAACAGCTTGTGTAATTGTAATAAAAACCCACAATCCAAAACGATTCTCAAAAACTGAGAGTGAATCTGCAATCGAACCGCAAAGGGATTCTTGGATCATGGATTGTGGAAGGAGGTGATGCAAAGGGGCTATGAACCAATTGAAAAGAATCGCGCGATCGAGTGAAACATCAAGTCTCGTGGTTTCGAGAACACATTCGTGAAGTTTCACATCAAAATCGCGGACATCAAGTTTGAGTGTAGCCCGTGGAATCTATAAATTAATGATTGAACCTAAAGAATAAAAAAAATGAATTAGACTGATCATCAGCCCCTGTTTTTGACGATGACATCATATTTAAGGCAGGAAGCAATTTTCTGAAGAAAAAAGCAGTATTTGTTGCAACAGCATCATCAGCGAGCAAAAAAGAAAAGTAAAAGAAACAATTAGATTAATATTTTTTGATTAATAATTATTGACACAATTTGACAAATATATGGCACCATACATAAAGATTAATATGTGTATAACCGACCTCTGCATAAAGATGAGCTGTGTCTTCACCCATTAAAAAGGGTAATGGCAATAAATTTATGTCTGAAGTTGATTTCAAAGTAACATCATAAAGTGATAATTCAACCATGTCATTATCAAAATCCACGGTGAAATTTGATAATGAAAGTTTTGTCCTCGAGGAAACATGAGCAATTTTATTGAAATATGGAGTTACACCAGTTTGTAAATTTAGTTTAAGTTGGCGGGGCTGCCTCAAAGCATAATTCAAACAATGAGTAGCTAGCTTTCCAGCAGCTTTAGAACCAAGATTTACACCTAAATCTGCTGAACTATGCACCAAATAAGGTGATATAATAATATTTACTAAAATAATTAAAAAAAGAAAAATCAGCTTAGTCATAATTGGAGTAAAAGAAAATTAATATAAGTAAATCAAATAATAACTAGGAAATGATGCGTCTCAAATGACTCATTTCACTTTCAAAGTGATGGAGACGCCGATAGAATACACAGAAAAGAATCAAGCAGCAGCGACGATGACAATGATCAGATGCGACTTGTACTCGCATAAAAAGGAGTCAGAATGTCAGACAACAAGAAAAATCACATTGAAAAATTGAATGAGCACACGATTTTCTTCAGCAAGATGAAAAAAAGGAGAAAGTTGTACACGGCGTTACCTCCTGGCGGCAAAGAAGAAAAATCAGCATTCATTCATTGAGCTGGTTATAACAATGCGACAACACACAGTCTTAAGAAACCAGAACCTCCGACACTGGAACATGTCGAACAGAAATTGCGCACACGTTTATATTAAAAGGATGGGCACTAAGTTCATGCTGCTATCTCCTCTTTTCCATTTCGGCAGCACCCATCATCTTTCAACAATATTTCTTACAAAAAAACGGTTACCAATAGGGAATTAGTTGCGCACGGTTACGTATATGTTTTACAAGTGTGTCAAATGAATAGAGGCCTTGAAGAAAGGCAAAGCTTTCAAGGCCAATGCCAGTCTCATAAACCGATTTTTGCGCGAAAAAATAAGAAGATATAAATGGTGTGAATACACCGATAATAATTAGCATTTTTCTAAAAGGACGAAAAAAACTAGTTTGTTTGTAGTATTATTTAATCCATTATCCAAAAAGGTCATTTTGATTTCATAAATGCTTTATTTACTCAATTTACAGAATACAAAATTTAAAAAGAAAATTAAATCATTGGGAAAGGAAAAATTTTAAAACACGTATAATTTTTTTTCTTAAAAAGTTGTCACTAATTTTTTTTGCTAAATGTCAAACAAAAATTATTTTAATAGCTTTTAAAAATACTAGCTTATTTATTTATTAAATGCTGCTTCTCTTTACTCAAATTTATTATTCCTTGGTTGGTTTAAGTGGTTGATTATGAACGGAGAATGAAGCAAGTCCTAAAAAATGAAATAATTATGGTCCGCAAACAAAGCTTGTAATATTTACTTGATGCACTAATCAATTGACTCATTTTACGTCCTTCAATACTGAGAGTTCGAACAGATCGAACTTGAGTAGCAGGAGTTGAATAATATGTTGATAAAACAAGTTTAGGCAATAATGAATCAACATTGTAATCTGGAAATGGTGAAGAAAATCCACAAAGTGGAGTAGTACGTTCCCAAGCTTTTGTATCAGGATCAGCAATGGCATCTTCAATCTTTTTAATACATTTTTTAATATCTTGAATAAAATCTTGAATGGCACTATCCTTTGTTTGATTCATTGTAATGCAAACCCGCAAACTATAAATGCAAAATAAATTACAAAAATTTTTATAAGTTGTTTCTTACGCTTCGGGATATTGTAAGAGTCCAAGATTCCAACCAAGTTCATTTAATTCATCACCCAACCAATGTGGAGGAATTTTAGAATGAGAGGTAGTAGTGAAAGAAACAATTGAGGCAGCTGGCTCGCCCAAAACTTGAAGAACTCCATCAAATTCTTTTTTGATGTTTTGTGTAAGGAATTGAGCTGTATCAAGAATTTGTTGAGTTTTTTCAACATAACCATGGCGACCATGAAAGAGTAAAGTCGACCAAGTAAGGGCAATCATGGAGCCAGAGCGGTTATCTGTGAGAGTAGGAGAAACAAAAACTCCTCCAGGCCAATCAGTTTCTGAATAACTTTGCATTTCCAGCAATTCAGTATCACGATAAATAACAACGGAAGAGCCATTAGGGCAATAAGCGTACTAGAAAAAAGTAAAATATAATATTTTGGAATTATGAATAAAATTAATTACTTTGTCAAGATCAACGGTAAGAGAAGTGACTCCAGAAACACGAAAATCAAATGGCAAAGGAGGAAAATCGCATTGTTCCATGAATGGAAGAAGGAAGCCACCCCAGCTGGCATCCACATGAAGTGGAACACCATAATGAACAGCAAGCTTAAATAACACATGGTTAAAAATATTAGGCTATGGTAACCATTAAATCAAAACCTGTGAAATTTCTTCAATGGGATCCATTGTACCGGTAACGGGAGAAGGAGTTGAAACAACAATCAAACACGTTTCACGACTAATTGCTCTTTTAATTGCACCGATATCAGCTTCAAATACACGATTAACTGGTAGTTTAACAACTCGAATGCCCAAAAGTTTTCCAGCTTCCCAAAAGCCAATGTTAACATTTTCAGCTACAATAATTTCAGGCTTTCGAATCCCAGCTTTATATGCTCGATTACGATAAGCTAAAAGGAAAACACATGATTCTCATATGATTTAGAGTTGAATCAAATTACCACTACAAACAAGCAAAATTGATTCCATATCGCTAGTGGTAAATGATCCACATGATTTAGGTCCACCGTGATAAAGACTACACATCATTCGAACAATTTCAGCTTCCATTTTTCGAATGGATGGAAAAACATCGGGGAAAGCGGCATTGGAAAAACAAAACAATGGGAAAACCTAAAATAAAATCATATTTAACTAACCAATAAAAGTAACTATTATTTACCTCTTTTAAAAGAGACATTAAATTATCGTCAGATTCAATGAAACTTGAGCCACTCATACGACCACGTTCAAATAATAAATCGCTCATGGCTCTGTAATCAGCAGCTTCTCCAATAATATCAGATGCGAGTAATCCTCGATCGGGCAAAAATTTATAAAATTCTCTTCGAGTATCATACTTGAGCATCTTTTCATCAAGTTTCTTCACCAATGTATCCTTATTTTCATCAAACTTCTTTCGAACAAATGGAAGATTCAAAAGCAAATCATTAAATGCTTTGATGAATGTAAAATCTTCATCGTACTTAAAAATTTTACGAGTCCATTGAATAAAGAGTGCAGTTGCAATCGTATAAAGTACAATTTGCCATGGTTCAAGGTGGTCGAAATTATGGTTAAAATAAATGCGCCATTTATCCACCGTATGGACAACAACTCGGTAAGGTGACCCGTCAATGTCCATCTACCAAAAACATAGTTAATAAAAAAGTACAACTTCATCAGAAAGTAATAATGAGTGGAAGACTCATAAAAATAAAACAATCAATAATGCGAAAATAAATAAATTTATACAAAAATAATCAAATAAACAATATCTAAAAACAAAAAAAATGATGAGCAAAAAACAATGAGATTCAATTTGTAAAAGAAGTTGATCCAGTGAGAGTTGTTGCGGTAGCATTAGACGCGGAATTTGTTCGTCGACGCATTTCAGTAAATATATCCTTGTATTGTTGAAGAGTATCAATAGGAGCATATAAAAATCTTCTCTGTTTAACATATTTCGGGTATCTTTTTTCACCATCTTTTAATAAATCGTTCATAAATTGTACCAGTAAACCCAAGCAAGCAGTGATGTAAGCAGTAGGACAAAATTCAACTTCAATTATGGTTCCCTAAAAAACGTCAGTCATAAAATGCAACAGCAAAAGATAAAACAAAACATACTTTAGACGATGAATTTGCTTGAGATGCAACACCAACCCGTATTTTGAAATCACGATATTTGTATTCCATTCCATTACATTCAAAATAACCAGCATGATCAGGAACAATACCAGATTTCAGTTTAGGAAGTATCAGATCAATTCCACGATCAGCAACACATTTGACTTGAGAAGTTGTTTCTCCAGCAGTTTTAGCCTCACCAAGAAGAAAAGATGAAAGAGGAAAATTAGAATGATGCAGAATTCCCAAAGGACTGATTCCTTGAACATTTGGAGCAGGACGATAATTAAGATAATCAACATGAAAAGGACGAGATGGCGTAGCACCCAACGTTGTGACTCTTTCTTTCATTGCTTTAACAGATTCTTTAACTTCCAAAACCCTGAAATGAATAAACAACAATAAAATATGCTAGAATTCAAAAAAAACTCACCAAGCTACTCCGGCCATTATGATTAATGCTTATCCTTCCAGTATCTCGAGATGATTCAACTTGATAAAGAGCCACAGGTAATATATCTTCAGGTACAATTGTAGTTCTTTGACAATAAAATTGGTCTTTTACATACACGAGCAAAAAATAAGCACAATCACCGATAGAAAGATTATGGTTTGATTTGATTTTAAAACTAGCTGTTCCAGTTGAATCTTTGACAGTGAATGGATTAAGCTGAACAACTTTAGCACAAATTAAGGAGCAGCAATTGTTTCGTCTTTGAAAAGATTGACAAGTATCACGAAATAATTGCATTAATAATTAGAGATGTGCATAATTCGGCAAAAAAAATATTGAAAACATCCGTTTTTGAAGAAAGTAAAGAAAACAAAAGCTGCTGCTGCTTTCTTTCGCGCTAAGATGGTGTTTGTTGCGCCATCGCAAAGCAGACGTAAACAACCAAATCTATCGGTTGCTAATAGACGACAAAAAGGAGAGAGAGAAAAATACAAAACATTGATGTTTTATGGCAACTAATCAATTTTCTGTCTTTTCTCAACTTAAACCAAGTCGAATCAAAATGTTAGGTAAGAATTTTTTGACAATGGGTAAAATGAAATCGATTTAAACCCTCACCTCTCAATTTTTTTTACCAATCAACTATGTTTAAAAGAATGGCTGCTTTGTTGTTTACGAAAAAAGATTTTGTTTTGATGATGTTTATTGATTCATGGTTAGTAAACAAAAAACATTAGTACAGATTAAAAATAACAAAAATCACTAAAGATGACCAATACAAGACATAAAATAAGATACACAATTTTACAAAAATAAACAATATACACAAGAGATGATGACGTTGCCCGGACCACCGAAAGAATGAAAGCGCACTTCGATTGTTGTTGATTGGTTATAAGACATTGAGATGAACACGTATTATGAAAGGAAATCTTGCAACAATGTGCGACGCTTGCACTCAGCTACATGCATTTGTTTTTCAAGATCAGCACGATCAGTGGATTCTGCTCGTTCTACCTTCCATGATAGTTCTTCAATTTCTTTTTCCAATTGAGCTTGTTGATATTCAAACTAAAACAAAGCAATAGAAATAAAAGTTCAAAGAAAAAGCTGAAACTCACAAGTTCTTTTCGTTGTCCAGGCTCAAGGTAGTAAGCAAATGGATAAGTATACTGTAAGGTATATCGACATTTGGTTAATAAGCTTGCTGCATCATGAAGATATTGCCAATCAATCCATGTTCCTTCGTGTTGTTCAACCTTCTGTTCAATTTTACAGATGAGCTTTGTGCGGAGTTCTTCTTCAAGCTTGAGTGATTTGCTGTGGTTGTCGAAACGTTCATAGTAATGGAGATACTTTTTGAGATCAAGACGAGCTTTGAGATATTTTGCTTCAAGAGCGACAGCAGGATTTTCTTTATAACGAGAACATTCATAGTATTCGCTGCCATGAGATTTCCAATCTGAAAAATCACATCATAAAGTAAACTTCAAAAAGGTAAAGAACGACTGACCTTTAAAGCACATCCAGCAAAAGTGGTAATCACATCTTGAACATTGCATATGGTTACATCCACCATTCTTTTCAATACAAGCTGAACACTTGGGACAATCCTTTGTATTAGCACTGAAAATAAAAGGTTTAGTTGAGTAAAAAGAGAATAAAGCAATTACCGTATGTAGTTAGCCGTTTCACTGTCATCCCCACATTTCTTTCTCCATCTACCCATAATTTCGCATGAGGATGGTACATGATAATCAAAGCCACAGTGAACACTAAAAGAAGAAGTAAATGATACCATAATGCATGACAAAAGAGTACTCACCAAAAACTAGTTTTACAAAAAGTGCAAGTAACCCGATGAGATTTTTGAGATTCACAGTAGATAATACCTTGACAATCAGTTCCAGGACAATAGCGAAAGTACGGATGAGCCAGAATAGAATCACGAATAACACGATCCAGATATAGTTTCAGCTGAGTTTGACGTTCTTGCAACATTTCAGAAACAAAGCTGCTAAGGCACTGAATTTTGCACTTGGATTCCATGCATTCTATCTTGGATGAAATGCCTATAATATTCACATAAGTATTATAAAAAGCATAAAGCGAAGCAAGTCTTACCTTTTACAAGCATATTTGAGAAGTATTCAGTCCAACAGCATTTACAAAATTCATGACCACATTGAAGAGATCTCATGTTATCATTTTGAATAAAGCATATGCGACATAAACCAGGAGAAGCGTTGGAAGTTCCTTCTGACGTTGAATATGATGAAGCCTTCTTGAACTTCTTACGAGGTAATACTTCAGAACGGAGGTTGCATTGAACAAAAAGAGAATGTCCTTGTTTTTGTAAATCAGCAGCAAGCTTATTTGAGTCGAAGTTATACTTTTGCAGGAAGAATATAGCTTCATCTTCAGCGATCTTGCATCTTTGAGCTTGCTTATGAACTTCTTCGTTGAGGATTCGGACGACTTCATCTTGTTTATAACATTTATAAACGACATATTCTGGATCAATTTCTTCTGCTCGAACAGCTGGTAAAGGTTCATCATCAGGTCCATAATCATAATCATAGTCAGCTTCAGAAGAAAGATCAGATGATGGATGGTCGTCGTCCATTTTTTGCTAGCTCTGAAGAAGAAAAATGATAAGTTTAAACTAATAAATGGAACATGTAAAAAATCGACAAGTTAAAGACGCGAGTTTTGAACGATAGAATATTATTAAAAGTGAGCCAAAAAGTTGTACAAAAGATGAAAAAAATGTGAGTGAAGAAAGAAGAAAAATTTTTGTCGCAGCAGCAATTATAACTATTCTCGCGAGATCTTGAAAAACGCGAGTGAAAATTGGCAAAAAGAGTATAGCATATCGAAGAAGAAAAAATGTTGGATGATTAGATGGATGATGAACGGACTTTCAATTTTTTTTGTTTGAATGCCTTCAATTTGTTGTTGTTGAAACTTTTTGAGGTATTATTGATTTTGATCAAAACACAGCAACTTTCCCCTTTTTTGAATCAATATGAAAAGCTACAAACAAAACTATAAAATTTACTTCATTTTTTTGCTTTTGCTATTTTTTTTGTTTTCTTACTACTAATCCACAAAAAAAATGAAACGGCACAAATTGCATTGTTATAAAACTTTTAAATTAATAAACGCATTATCTTCATGTACATTGATGTTCTTTTTTTAATTACATGGAGAAAATAGTCTGTCTAACTGTGGCCAATCAATAAGTATGTATTTCCTTCAGGCGAAAGAAAGAAAAAAGTTCGTCGTAAAAATGATTAAAAAAAAGTGAAAGAAAAATCATTCTTCATTTATTAGGTTGAAAACCTTTATAGACAGCGCAGAATTTTTTACTGAATAATTATTATTCTGAAAATGAGCAAAGAACGTTCTGTGCGTTTTTCGAATCAAAAACCCTTAGAACATGAATCATTCGATTATGGAGGCGAAGAGGGAAATGGAGATTTTGAAAAAATTATGCGACTACCTCTTCCATCAATGGCCGATGATAAAAAATATGATTGTTTGGATATGTGTACTGCAGCAAGTTTGGGTTATGAATTTGTTGAGGTAAGAATATTTTAAAAACAAATTGGTTAAATGAGTTTTCTGTAGAAAATCGCTTCCACAAGCTCACAAGGTTGTATTAAAAAGAACATTGCTGGCTGGTCACCATTGATGTATGCCGCATATTTAGGCCACATTCAAGTTTGTAAATTTTTGTGCGAAAAGGGTGCTCCATTGGATGAAACAAATGAAATGGGACAAACATCTTTAATGCTTGCAGCTTCGTGTGGTTCTAAAGACATGGTATAATTTTTTAAATTCCATTTTGAAAGATAAAAATAAAATATAATTTGAAGGTTGTCCTTTTGATTGGAAAAGGAGCTGAAGTTAATCGACAAGATAAACTTGGCCAAAGTTCATTACATTATGCAACAAGATATAATCAATCAACGATAACTGAAGTCATAGCAAAAGCTGGCGGTGATCCTAATCTTTGCGATAAAAATGGAATGACCCCAACCTTGAATGCATGCAAAGTAGGCAATGATGCTACTGTATCTCTCCTGCTCGAATATGTAATGATTTTATTTTTTGTCTGTTACATGAATTACAGTAATTTTTTTTTAAGAAAGGTGATCCCAATCGAACTAACACTAACGGAGAAAATGGAGAAGCACTTGCAGCTGATCAACCAAATGTTTTGAAAGTTCTTCAAAGTGTGAGTTTCAACATCGATGGAAGAGGTTGAGGCTATAGTGTTTGATTTCAGCGACTTACAATGAATGATTTGTTAAAGCAATTGGGACTTGAAAAATATATACAGATTTTTGAAAAAAGCGATATCACTTTGAATGTTTTTCTCAATTTGAAGGAGAAAGATTTAACGGAATTAGGAATCACATTATTTGGACCTAAGAAGAAACTTTTAAATGTCATTAAACAATACAAGGAAAATGGCATCATTGCCACCGATCAAGAAGTTGTCGTAAATAACTCCAATCTTGAAGTTACTGCACCTCGAAGTCGAGAAGGTTCTTTTAATCAAATGCAACAACATCTTATCAATGAAGTTAGTTTTTGTAGTTTAAGTTTTTAAAGCTTAATTCTAGCTTTGCAGGAAAATAATTCTCCACCAAGAGGATTAGTTGTTAATAAAAATGATTTGGAAAATCAGCTAGTTTTAAACGGAGAACTTCAAACCTTTCTTTTAAATTTAATGGAAAAGAAGAACTTCGATGATCAAACGACTTTTAAATGCAAGCAATTAATTCAACGTCTTAACACTGCCACAGGACGATTAAGTTTTGGTTTAAATAACAAATGAAAGATAATACTATGTACTGCCAATTTGTGAAATAATAAAATGAATAAAAAAAATAAACTTTTCTAATTATATGTATCAGTCATCTTTGATCCATTTTTGAGCAACAAAAAATTTTTTTAAATTTTTTGAGGATCATTAAATGAGATTGACTATAACTGTGTTAAGCTGAAATATTTTAATCAACATTACTTTATTCATTATAAATAATTTAAAATAAATCATATGTCTTTTAAGTGAATCTTAGAATACTAATTTATTCTGATGAATGGCGAGCTTTATGCATGAAATCTTCAATTTCTTCAACCGTTCGAGGTAATTCAACACTCATATTTTCATTACCTTTAGCCCAAATAACAATATCATCTTCGATTCGAACACCACCAATGCCACGATATTGATTAACGTTTTCTTTATTCATAAAGTCACGGAGTTTAGGGTCAGCTAGGGCTTGATCAAGGAGCTAAAAAAATTGTGTTGTAAAGTACATAAATTAATTAATGAAGCTTACAGTATCGATAAAATAGCAACCGGGTTCAATGGTAATACACATACGTTCTTGAAGAATTCGAGTGGTTCGAAGGCTACTAAGACCGAAACGCTTTTCACGTGGAGTTGCATCACCAAGATATCCTCCAACATCATGAACATCAAGTCCAATAAAATGGCCTAATCCATGAGGCATAAAAATTCCACCAACACCTGCTTCAAGCATTTTTTCAATATCGCCTTTGATAATATTTAATCGAACTAAATGTGTCAAAATTGTACGTTCAGCAAGTTTATGCATTTCTGTCCAACGAACACCTGGTTTAGCTTGTTCAAAAACTTTTTTTGCAGCATCAAGAACCGCATTGTAAATATCTTTTTGCTTTTGGGTGAATTTTCCATTGCAAGGGAATGAACAAGTTACATCTGATGCATAGCAATTATATTCTGGACCCATATCAAATAAACACATATCTCCATCTTTAATTAATTTTGCATTTGGAGCATTTGCGTGACCATAATGAAGGATAGCTCCATTTCCACCCCTTAAAAGTATTTTAATTTAAACTTTGCTTTAATAAAAATTATTTTGCTTACGTTGCTGCAATACAAGTATACGCTAAATGTCGACAACCACCAGTAAAATATGAGATATGTCGGAAAAGACTTTCCATTTGATATTCATACATTTCAGGTTCAATTTTACCCATAACTTCTTTGTGAGCTTTAGTAGCAATTTTGGTTGCATAGCGTAAAACATCCAATTCTGAATCAGTTTTAAAAACTCGAAGTTCAGCCATTTGAGGATAAAGGGTTTTAGTATCAATATAAAATTCTTCCATATCGGGGAATTTGGGAGCTTCTAACCAATGACCTGAATCTTCATTATATGCACGCTAAAAAGAATATAATGAAAATGCGAATTAAAGCACATTGAAAGTAAAAAATGAACCCTACCAAAAGATGAACATATTTGCCATTCAAATGTTTAATACAATCAGAAATAGCATTGCCTGTATTAAAACGAACTTCATCAATTTCATATTTTTTCTGGAACCAACTTTCTGGTTCAATTCTAAAAAATTCTCAAATTTATATAAACCCCAAATTTTTGTGATGACTCACTTTCCTAACCAAATAGCATATTCGGGTGCAAGCTTTGGAGGGAATAAAACTGATTTTCCTGTATCAAGGTCAATAAGACCAAAGCATTCACTTTCATGAACTCCAAAAGTCCAAAAAAAGTAAGATTCTTGGCGGAATGGTAAATCTTCTGCGTCGGTATTATACCGATTCTTTTCAATACCTCCAGCAAGAAGAACTACACTATTTTTTGGTGCAACTTTTTGTAAAGCTTTAACTAAGCGTTGACGATTTTCAGCAAATAAGGATGCTGCAATATGTAAAGTATGACGGCCACGATCGAACGACATGTTTTTAAGACTCTAAAAGACTAAAAATGAAAATCAATGAAAAATGAGCAGCATAATGAGAAAGGTATGTATCGTTATCACCAACACGCTGATTAGAAAGTGAAACAAAGAAAAATATTATCGTTTGTGTGTGGAAAAAATTTGATCAAAGGTTAAAATAAAATTTAAGCAAAAAATAAAATTATTTGATTAAACAATAATTAAACCACAAAAGATGATTTTATGAAAGCAATCAAAGTCTTCAAAAGTATGGCTCAATCATAGCTATTCAATTCCATAATAAAAGATCTTGAAAAGAAAGTTCATCATTAAATGGATATTTTTGCTATTTATGGAATCAATTTAGTAACAAGAATGACCCGATTATTAACAAAAAATTAAAGTTTTAAAGATCTAACAAAGTCGCTATCCAACAAGAAACATTTAACTTTTTATATGTATTTTCATTGTTCATAAAAATTGAAAAAGGGAAATACTTCTGAAATGCAAATTTTCCAATATTTTGTTTAAAAAAATGAAACAATATAATAATTTATTTTAATCTGTGGCAAATTTGAACAATAAATAAATAAGTAATAATATTAATAACATTTATTCTGAATCTGAGCTAGAAAACATGCTTTTTCTAACAGTTTTAGTCGCAGCTGATGCTTTTTTAATCGGCTGTTGTGGTTGTTGTTGTTTAGGTATATCTTTTTCTGCCACTGATTTTTGTGGAGGCTTTGAAAAGAAATCATCGTCATCATCGCTATCATCAAATAGACTTTTAGCTTTGGAATTAGTATTATTGGGTTGTTTTTTAACATTTTTTGAAGAAGTGGATGCCATAGATGAATCGTTGGTTTCATGTTTAATAGATTTGGAAGATGAGGGCTTGTCCTAAAAATAAAAGTTTTTTTGATTAGGATAATTATAATAATGACACATACCACCGTATTAGACATTTTCCCTCTTTTTGGTGCAATTGGTTTCGATTGCTGCACCGGCTCTTTCACTGCTGCTGTTTTTGTTTGAGGCTTTGTAACTTTGCTGATTGGATGAGCATCATCTTCTTCATCGGAAGAAGAAAATAAAGACGTTTGAGGTTTTGTTTTAGGCATTTTTTGAACCGGTAATGGTAATTTCTTCTCCGTTGAAACATTGCTAGTTTTTCTTGGTGGGGCTTCAGGTTGTGACGTTGGCAACTTTGTTCTTGATGGAGGTTGAGGTGTCGATGCCGGTATGATTGTACGTGGCGGAGGTTTGATTTTTTCTGTTTCAGATTGTTGTTTGTGATTATTCATGGGTTGTTTATTTGTCACATTGACTTTTGCAATGGGTTTATCATCATCCTCTTCTTCATCATCGTCAGTAAATAAAGACATATTCTGTTTTTTCTTTTTAGGTTCTTCAATTTTAGTTAAAGGAGGAGTATTTTTGATAATTTCAGCTAAATTTGGAGGTGCTCGAGAGTTAACAGTCACATGGTTTGTTTGTTTTGTATCTGCAACAATATTGTTTTCTTGAATCATAGGTTCTTCCCTTGTAATAGGATTGGGTTGAGCCTTTATTTCTTTAATCACCGCTGATTTTGAAGTATTAATTGGCAAATCACCATTTACAATGGATGATGATGGAGCAGGCGTTGTTGGAGTTATAATTATTGGTCCACGTCTGGGAGCTTCTTTTGGTTTTTTCTCTACTTCATTATGAACTATAGGTGTTGCAGTTGGTGACGGTTGCTTGATTTGTTGAGGAGGTGTCGCTGCTTGTGATAATGGTGGAGGCGGGGGTGGTGGAGGAGGCGCCGCCGAAGTAACATTACCATTCATTATTGTAGTAGTTGGAATTTTAATATTTGGAATATTTTTAGTGGTGATTGGTTGTGGAAGTTCAATAATAACATCATCGACAGGAGACACCGCGTTTTTAGTTTGTTGTTTAACAAAATTACCCGTTTCAAATTCTCTTGACCCTATCAATGGTGGTAAATCACGTATTAAATATGGATTCTAAAAAGAAAATCCATAAAAAATCCATAACAAAATTTAGACATACCATATCTTCAAAAACTTTTAAAGTATCATCTGTCATATCCGAATGAACTTCAACGCATATTTGTTTTTGATCCACTAATTTTAAGCCATTTTGCACTGATTCATGAACATATTCTGCTAAAGATTTTGGTTTGGGTAGTTCTTCCTAGAAAATTATAATTTTAACTTATCAAAAAATTTTATAATTTACTTTTACAGAAGTATTAACCGGTTTGGAATCATCTTGAAGGACATTCTAAAAAATTGAATTTATATTTTCTAAATGTATTTTGGCATTGAAAAAAACCTGTAGTATTAATTGTTTATTTTCGCATAATTTTATTAATGACTCATCCTTGTTTAATCTACAAGTCGCTGAAGCTAATGAACTTCCAATACTTTGGCCTTTATCATCCAACTTTCGTATCCGATTATCGAACAATCCCCACATTTCTTTTATACATTCTAAGAGCTAAAATTTTATTTTTTAATCGAAGCCAATTGAATAACAAATTTTTTGATAATCATTTGGATAATCTTCATATTCAAAATTATATGGTGCGACAAAGTTAAAATCTGTCCACATATAAACTTGACCAGTGTAATTGGCAGCTAATACTTTGCCACTCACAGTACCTGACAACGGATTAGATCTGCAAAAACGTGAGTTTGAATAGTACAAAAAAATAAAATAAATTTATTACGAAATAATTTGCACAATTTGTGGAGTCCAAACTTGAATCCAATAGAAATTTAACCATGAAATGCCCCATTGATCTTTATCCCAAGCTATTTTGGAATCATTCCATGACATCACCATTCGCCCAAAAACACGAACTACTTGTTTCATTTCATCCTAAAATTCACTTCTTTTTTTAGAAGTTTTTAAAAAATTATTTAGTCTTACAATATCAACATGAGTAACTCTAACACTTTCAATTGTAACCATTTTTGTTGCATTTGATGTAGAATTATCATAATTAGAGGAGATATGAGTTCGCAATTTCCATGCTCGATCACCGCCTTGACAACTTTGACATGATCGCCTGCAATTTGCCATCATCCAAACGGCATTGGTTTGACATTCGCCTTGACTTGCCCATAATGAACATTTTAAATCGGAATCAACGCAATTTGAAGATTCATCCGCATTCGCAAAAGCTTAATTAAAACATTTTTTAAACCATTAATCTTAAATTTGCCTTACCAAAAATTTTTAATAAAATTATTACAGCTGTCGCTGAACTCCACGACATTCTGCCGAGATCAAACACACTTCGTTGTGTCCTCCTCGAATAAAAAAGACGTGAAACAAAAATAGCGCGGTAAATCCGAGAAAACAACAAATCACAGACCCAGATCTATCCTATCTTTTATCTTCTCTTCTTTTTCAGCATAAAAAGCGTCGGTTGGTAGTTGCTCTTCTTCTCGTTCATCCAGAAGAAATCATCATCATCAATCCAGAGGGCATATTAAAAATATACACGCGCACAATCAAAAAGTGAAAAAAATATATATCAAGTGTGTATACTTCAGAATATGACACACATTCATAGCCGCCATTTCTCTATCTATATATGGAGAAATGAGTTCCAGAGAAAACAAGAAAAAAAAACTTTAATGAATTGTCTCAACAACCAACATCAGATTTAACCCATTTTTTTGTATGTTCTTTCTAGTGAGTCCGTTACGGAGGATGTAAAAATCCTTTCTTTTTTTATATGTGTGGTTTATCATGGGATTAAAAAAGGAAAAGTGAGATTCTGATCGCTCGCCACCACTTGCTTTTCTTTTTTTCTATTCTTATAAGAAGCAAGCAACTTATAATGATGAATTAAGATGAAACAAATAAAAGACAAGTTGAGAAGATTCTAAGAAAATGAAAAAAAAAAGTTCCGTTTAATTTTTTTCTATTTCGATAAAATTTAAAAAAAGGGAAACGTCAAACTAAAGTTTAATGTTTTTTTTTAAATTAGAACATTCAAAAAATTTAAAAAAACGCATAAAAAATGATTGAATAAAAATTTTAGTAACGCTTTTTGGGATGCATAACCTGGAACAAATTTCAATGACAGACAGCCTTGAAACAGATACAAAAAAAAACAATAACTAAAAAAATATTATAATAATATTTTAATCTTTTGTGTCATTAGCTTAATCGTCCATCGTGGTCTTAGTTTGTGTCAATTCATTCACTCACCCGTCAATTAGTTTCAATAGAGACATCATCGCACTTGATTCGATCGTCGTTGATGAAGGCGAAAAAGGCTGGGCCATATGGGAAGGGCTTCTGCTGCTGCTTGTATCGATAATAATAATAATATTCATGACAGTTCCTTTTTTTAAACAGAATTTTTTTAAGAAATGTAAAAATTAGCTGCTAAAATAATGGTGGTCAAAGTGGAGTCAGTTTACTTCGAGTTGTAGTGGTGTCAGGAATCATATTCCTGGTTGCAATTTTTTGACCTTTCCTCTTTTTTTTGTTGGTTGGCCAATGTCTCGGCTTTAACTTTATTATTATTATTATTTAATAGAATAAATCAAACCAATTAGCGCAAAATTTGTCATTCATTATTCTTTTTTTATTCCGTTTTCATTTCATATTAAACCAAACCCGATTTTTTTGACTTGCTTTTTTAATATTTATTTATTTGCAAAACAAAACCACCAAAAAGCAAGCGTAAAAAAGTGTGGTGTATGCTTTTTTTAATCAAATTTCTTTTTCCTTCTGTTTTCTATTTCTCCTTCTTTTCTTGGTTTAACAAAAAAAAGTATGCGACGAAGCCGTCGATCAAATGTGTCAAAGCTTCTATTTTTTTTATCCATCTTATAAACAAAAATGAAATGAAGTAGGAGGTAAAGCTTTTTTATACCTAAAAAACAATAAATACTGACACAATCTTTCATCATTAGCATTATCGGCTTCGAGTCCTTGCGCATATATCCGTTTCATTTATTTGATGACAAAAGAAAAAGCAGCTGTTGCATTTGTGTTCTTACAATATTATTATTTCTTTATTTTACTTTTAATTTTCCCGCTTTTCTTGAGCCTATTTTATTAAAAGAAAAAATCTTTTTTTATTTATTATGGAGTTACTGTTTTTCAATTCATTGTAAATTGCTTATTTCGCCATACTTCCGAGAAAAATAAAAGCAGCGGTTACATTATTTTTGATCTTAATAAATTGACTGAAAAAGCATTGCAAAGATTTTACCGTTTTTACAGCTTTTTCTTTTTTTCTTTCTTCCTATACTCAATCTTTCTTATGCGCACCTGGTAGCGCCTGTTTCCGTCGTTTCATCCTTTTTTCTTGTCAAAATTTGCCGAAAATCTTTTGAGATCCCTAATTAGCGATCATCGGTCAAATATATTGTTTCTTTTTTTGTGTTTCAATCTTATTTTTTTAAGGATTTAATGTAAGCTTGCTTTTCTTTTGTTTTTGGATGGCAATGGTAATATTAGGACAACAATTGCTTCCTCGCTCTAGAGAGATTCATTCAATCTCTGTGTTTTTCCCACTTAAGTTTTTACTGGATTGAAGTAACAAAAACCTTCGAAACATCCGGTTTTAGGCAAATTGAATTATTCCGCACTTGAAACTCAATACTTTTTCTTTTTATTTTCTTTTGTGGTTTTGATGAGAATCTTTTTTGCTTCTTGATTGATGATGGTTGGAGTTGTTTAAGGCCCTCTAACATTGTTAACAACACAATGATTATGAAACCAAAATGATTATTGCTTCTTCTTCCGCATTTATATTTACCTTTAAGCGATTGTAGTATTGGCCACTTGAAACGTGTAAAAATCTATTGCTTCATCATTTTCAAAAGCTTCTCATTTACTATTTTTTAACACATAGAAAAAATATGAGTGAATAGCTTTTCCCAATATTTCCCGATAGATCAAATTACAACTATTTTAAAGCTTCTCCTGCGCAAAAGAAAATCTCAGATTTTTGCTAAATTTATTGTTTCTTGAGAAAAATATTCATAAAATATTTTCCGTGCCAAGCGTGTGTCCCTATGAAAAAAAATCACAGTTGGATGTCCCATCTCTTTTACTCTTCTCCAACCCTGCTATTATTCCATTCTCATCATTTTCCTTTTAAAGCTCGCTTACTTGCTTGTTTTTTTCTAAATTTCAAGTACCTCTCGGGAAAGTTGTTGCAAATCCAAGATTGGATTGAAAAGGACACCTGCAATGTGGCACTCAAGAATATAAAATTGCAGAAAAAGAATGGATGATCGTAAAAAATTATTGTCACCAAAACCAATTCTTCTTCCTTTTATATTTTAAGAGAAACAAAAACAAATTTCAAACCAGTGTGTGTGGATTTTTTTTATTAGTGGTGCTATTAAAATAAAGTTTTATTGTTTGTGAAATAGCTTGTTTTTTTATTTTATATTCCTTAGTTAGTTTGGATTGATGACGAAATTGTCAAATTTTATTGCTGTTGAGTGAGGAAGGAGTCTGAGGAAACGTGTTATACGTCAAAGTTATAGGAAGAAGAAGGCCACTTTATTCTTTTTTACTGTGACATTTATTTTTCACCGCGGAATTTCCTCATATGAAAAAAAGTTTCAGGTGAGAAGAAAAAGTGTCCATATTTTTTGTTTGATACTTTTTTTTATTGAAATAAGAGACGATCGAGGTTTAGTTATTATTTTTTTCTTTCATTCAAAAGCGGATTATTAGTTGTTTTCTTTGCGGCGGCAAAAGCCTTTTTTAGGGTGAAAAAGGAGTTAGTTACAATAACTAACTCATCCAAGAAAAAAGAAAAGAAAGAAGACGTCGTCTGATCCCATTAAATACATGCAAAAAAATGAGAAGGAATAGAAACAAACCAACGCTTTAAAGAAATTCCAAAGAGAAAAAGGAGAAAGCGGTGGTGAACTTTCGGCTGCGCAAAGGTATAATATTGTTATTGTTTGAAAGGCATGAAAATATGGTGTGCTTCACAAAAACACAAAAGTATTGACACCTTCATCTTTCTTTCATTTTTTCCGGTGGAATAATCAGCTCTTTTTTCTCTCTTTCATTCATAAAATAAAAAGTGAAAATAGAAAATTACTCTTTTCAAAAGGACTCTTGTCGTTGGAGTATTTTTTTTTGTATGATCATTTTTGTTTTGTCTTTCTGACTCACCACAACACCCTCTTTATCGAAGATTACTTTTTTTAACTTCAAAGTTTTACACTTATTTTTTTATAAAGAAAAAATATATATAAAAAGAGGTGTTAGTAGTTGGCATTTTGGATTTTGCTTGCTTGCGCAACTAGTAATGTTTAGGCATTTCCCTTGAGGCAACCATTTTTGTTTGTGTTGTTGCACTCTATACTTTTCACCTCCATCAGGCAGGAGAAGACATGCCGGAGTTTTTTTATTTTTATTTTCGAGGGTGGATTGTATTTCCTGTCTTTTCGTTGTCGCGCATTTCCTTTTGGAGTTTGTTTTTACAAGAGGAAGAAGAAGAAAAAGTGCCATCCAGGAAAGTCTTAGCCTTTTTTCAAGTCTTCTTCTTAAGGTCACTCTTATCCCTTCAACCACGGGCAACATTCATCGCGTAAATTTCATTACTTACTTACATACTTCCAACTACTCATTGACTGATGGCATTTTTAAACTTGATGTTTGTCTTATTTAAAAGTGTTTTTTACAAATAGGATTCTGTTAAAACAGATAACGTACGAATCATTTGCATGCGAAATACCACACTTTATCCAATTCAAGAAGGTGATGCTCCAGTAATGTCAGTTGAAACAGATGAAAGTACTCCATTACCACCAGGAACTAAAGCTTTAATCGGCTTAAAACCTTTACACCATAAAGTAAATTATACTTGTGCATATTTCGATGAAAAAGAAAATGGATGGTCGATTGCTGGAATTACAGTTTTATCAAGAAATTTCGAAAATGGTTATGTTCTTTGTGAAACAACCCATTTGAGTTTATTCACTCTACTTCCGGTTTGTTTTTTAGTCATTTTTAACTATTTTTTAAATTAAAAAATTCTTGCAGGAAGATTTGTTTATTACTCAAACAGATTGGTGGGGAACCGCTGGCAATATTGTGCCTATAATTTCCACATTTTTGTCTATTCTCGTTACAAGTGCCTTAATCATTCTCATAATTTGTCCCAGCGATCATACATGTGATGCAACAATGATTGCATTTTTAAGTACAATTTTACTTATGCATTTAGTCCATATTATTTTATTAGTTGTGCCTCAATTTATTTCCCTCCAACATTATGATATTCAAATTTACATTTTGCTGGAATATTTTATTCTATTGTTAGCTATTTTAATGGCTATGATGAATATCAATATTAAGCATAGAATAAAGCGGGTGAATGAAGATTTCCATTCTGAAGATTATGAATCCACAGAAAAAATGCCTGTTTGCAAAGTTTTATCTGCGATCAGTAAGCTTTAAATTTAACTCTCTTTTTTGTTGCTAAAATTTGACCTTTTTTAGTTCTCTCAACAATTTTATGTGTTTGTTCATATTGTTTCAATGGAATTTTATTTTATAGAGTTTCTACAAGGAAACCGTAAGTCTTAATTTTGAAAAAAATTTATATTAACCTTTCTAAAATTACAGACAAGTTCAACCAGTTACTCTTGCATTTACAGCAACTTTTGTTGCACCCTTTACTTTATCCATGCTTGTTTCAATTTCATATGCAATTCATAGCATATTCTTGGGTCGAACGGGCATGAAAAAAACTCCTCGATGGGCTGATGATCGAGAAAGTGCCATGAGGGAGCTAACAAGTGCTGCAGGATCGTCATTGCTTGTAATGATTGTGTTATTTACTGATGCAATTCTATTTTTTGCAAAAACAACAATGTTAAGGTAAAAAAGAGACTTTATGAAAAAAAGAAGCTAAAAATAATTTTATTTTTAAGAAATTTTGTTATTGCGATAACACAGATTGGCCTTTGTGGTGCATTGTTTATTTACACATGTTATATGTGCAGCATACACATGGGCAGCTCATCGGATTCATCAACTTCGACGGGTTCTGAATTTGCTGGAAACACTTTGACGAAAGATCGAAAAAAGCATGATCTTTCTCGTGATCGTTTGTTGGATAATACAGATAAATCTGCAAGTGTATCCCCTGGAAATGCAACTTTGCATGGATTCCGAGCTGGTTCAAATGCAGGCTATTCCACGCAAAATTCAGTAAATTCTGGATTTTCTTCATTCAAGCCTCCCATTGAATATATTGATGAGCGAGAACATTCAGGTCCACTTGTAAGTATGGTATAAATAAAAAATTATTCCCAAAGATACATAATTGTTTTAAAAAAATCTTGCCAAGCTTATTGTTTGTTATTATTAATTAATTTACATTCCTTTAATGTACATATGTCATTTTATTTTATTACTTGTTTTTTGTTTTTAAATGATTGGATATTTCTACAATAAATAGAGAAAGATTTACGTCAATTGCATGTCGTTGCAAACTTAGCAGCCCAAAACACTAATGAATGACTATTTCAATCCATCTATTCGTCGTCACGGGTACACATACATGCAAACAACACATACATAACAAAAAAATAAGATAATATCCTCCGCGATTTTGAAAATAAAAAATTATAACAGCTGACTCCAAGAAAAGCAATAGCAACAGCTAACAACATTGAAAGCTAACTTATTTTTTTACCTTGCGATCATTATCGATCTATTTATTTGCCACCGCCACGGGGCTTCTATTGTTTTGCAATAAAGCAACGACAAAAAAAATTAGGTAAAAATTATCTTTTTTAAAATGAAAAAAGTAAACCAAAAAAATAACAAATACCTTTTTTATGAATCAACATTATTATTTTTAAGACGTAATAGTTGTTAGTACGTTTCCGTCGATTCGAGCGATAACTGTCTCCCTTTTTTTATTCATTATTTTTGTTTGAAACGCAACAAGC